>CM073464.1:4780000-9580000 GCA_037074535.1 Gleditsia sinensis | reverse complement strand
AACACCCGACCCAATTCCAAAACCCAGAAAACTTGAGGCCAGTAGGATTTACGAGCATAACACGATCGAAGTCAGAAAAATGGGTTCAGCTTTTGACCAAAGTTAGGGTTTAAATGGAGCTAGCTAATAAAGGGTTGCATTCTATATTCCTGATAACTTTAGAAATAAACTTCAGAGAGCCTCGAAATTCTGAGATTCCATTCTGCATTGTGGAAAACGAGAGTGCTCTGCAACCTCAAAAGGAAAAGACGGGTGTTCAAACTGCGTCCCTAAATTTTTTTTCAGTCGCCCCACATGGAGAAAAAGCTGACACATTCCTTTACAGCTCCCAGGGTTTTTTTCCCCAGAAAATAGCTGAGAAAGTTCCCGAGAAAATGCGGAGAAAAGGGGGTCTTTCTACTGTAGAGAAACAACTCATATGTTGAAGAGAGAGTGAGTTTGATCTTTGATCTTCTGAAGGGGTTTGATCTAATAAACAAGGATTTACTCTAAAAAAAAAATGAGGGAGACGAGGAGAGAGAATCAAGGAGCCTGCGAATGAGAACGGGTTACGAGTGAAAAGATTGAACTTCACCAGGAAAATCTGGTTTTTACGGTAATATTTTACCGGCTGTGCCCGGTACTTTCCTTGTCTTGTTTGCGTATACTTTGCTTTCACTATTTGCCTATTTTTTAGGCCATGCAAGCACTCTTACATTTTTTTTTTTATAGCGGACGTTGGGAGCAGTGAAGATGACGTTCGTCGCATTAAATAAATTTTTTAATTTAAATTTATTTATTACTCAAATATAAAGTTTGTCAATCATTATTTATCTTTCTGGGCCATAAATTTGTTATTTTTGTTAAATAAATTAATGATTTATTATCTGTATTTATATATTTACTTAATTTTTAATTTTTTTAATATACAAATTAATTTTTTAAAATACCATACTAGTTGTATATTAAATTATTTTAATGACTAACAAAACAATTAAATTATAACAAATTGATAATTTTAATAATTAATTTATACATTTAAATATAGATTAAATTAAAAAAATCTACAAATTTAAAAATTAAATTATTATTATATTTTAAAAATATCAAATTTATTTTATTTAATTAATTTTAATTTAAGTATCTTGTATAAAAATTAACTCAAATTTATTTAATTCATCATCCAAGTAAAATAATTTCTAATACAATTTTAAAAGAGTCTATGGGGTCATATTGCAAAATTTAAAAAAAAAAAATCACAAATAATTGTTGCCCCAATGTAGTGGGTTTTGTTAATTTTGGTCCCATGGGGTTAAACGATTTTATTTTTTTAATTAATTTTTCAATTCTATTATATTTAACTCCAATTCTCAAGAACTAAACTAAATTGTTTTGTTAGTTTTGACGGATAATAAATGCTTCAAGAAAACATTCTTTTTGAGTTTTGTCGATTTGTTAAATGTAAATCCAAGGTGACTTAATTGAAAATTTCGACCGTTTTCCTTGTTTTGGAAGATTTCGACACATGCAAACAATTGACAAATTGTCACAAAGGAGAGTCAAATCAAAGTGTCTTCTTCCCCAATACAGTACTAAACTGTGTTTTTTTTCTTTTTCTCAATTTCTGCTCTGATTCAATGTTTTTCACAATGCCTGAGATTCTCCATACCATATGTTTCTAGAGCTTAACACGTTTCCATCCTTCCCTCAGTCAGTGATCACTCAACTCTGATCTTTATTGACTTGTCCCCTCTTTGTTGTAACCTCAAAGTGAGGGAACAAAAGCTAGCCATGGATCAAAAGAGAAGGATTTCATTGTTAAGACTAGGAGAAATTATATATATATATATTTTTATTTTAATATTTATATTAAATTATAATTTTTTTAATTGATCAGTTCTATTATATTTATATTTTTATAATTTAAATTAGACGTTAACTTTAAGTATAATTATATAAAATTATTAAAATATATTTTTATTTATTTAATATTCTATTTTGTCTTCGAATGATTTTTTTGACAATTTAATGTAACTATTATTAAAATTTAACGAATTAATTATGAAAAAAATTAGAGTTAGATGCAATGATTAGAGTGATAAAATATGATTTTTGGTTAAAACTACAATGGGATGGGATGGGATGGGATGGGATGGCATGTTGCTGTTGGTCTAACCTGTAATACTAATAATCTAAAAGCATTTATGATTGTTTTCAAGAAACTGTTTGTTTATCAAATTGGTCATGTTGGTCACCAAGTCTAAGTGGTAGATGGAAAAACAATAATAAATTTGTCTTAAAATGCATAGAGAATGATAATATTCTTGTTAGGTCTACCAAAGCTAATAGACTCAACTTTTATATAAAAATCTAAATATAAAAAATTTACTTGCCAAATTTTTATAATCAACGCGTCAATACAATTAATTATGAACAAATGTTTTAATCGTATCATAATTGTCAATAATTGACACGCCAAAAAACCTAAATACCATTGGGAGCAACTTGAAAACTCAATTATGAGTTTGTTTGAAAATAGTTTTAAAAATTTTTTTGATGTATACTTACCTGCCAAGTTTTTATGATCAAGTCACGTCAGTACAATCAATTATAAATAAATATTTTAATCACGTTATAATTATTAAAAATTGACACATCAAAAAATTTAAATACTCTCTAGACAATTTAAAATTTTTAAGAGTGTATTTGATTTTTAAAATTTTTAAAAATATGTTTAATTTGTATTTTTATTTTTATTATTTTTAATTATATGATTGTATTTTTACTTTATCTTTATTTTTATTATTTTATAGTTATATAAATAATAAAATATTATATATATAATTTAAAATAATTATAAAAATATTATTATTACACTAAAAATTTTAAAAATATTTTAAAAAATAATAATAATAAATAAACATATTTTTATATCTATTTTTAATTTTTAATAAAAATTAAAATTAAAAATAGATAAATCTAAGTGTGTTTAAAAATAATTTTTAAAAGTTTTATAACTGTACAATCACTTTTTTTTTATAAAAATATTTTTAACATAAATTGTTTAAATTATTATTATTTTTATATTTAATTAATCATAAAAGAATAAATATGAAAAAAAAAAATGGTAGTGTAAAAATACCATATCTTGATTTTACGGTACAATACACTAAGCCGCACCTTAAGGGGGTTAGGTAAGCATCCAATCTTTGATGAAAACATATTTTGGACATCTGAATCATGAGTGACAACCAATTGCAATCGGATTTCATTCCAAACAACAACCAAATGCACATCCAACTCGGCCATTAAAATATATTTGAACCAAATTGCATCCCCAAACAAGCTATTTCCATTAACTTCATCATGTTTGAACAATTGCATACATCATCTTTTCCATTTTTTTCCTTTAAAGGGAGGCTCCAATTATAGGAGAGAGAAGGGAGAGTAAATACCCCCCACCATTTGAGTCAAGGAGAAGTGCCATTTCTCCCAAACCTTTTACCCTGCTGCCATCATCTTTCTTTCAAAGGAAATTTTAAGCCATGAAAAACATCCAACACAAAAAAGACCCTGTTGACTGCTACAACTTCCACACTAGAGAATAAAGAATTTGTGTATACGTAGACATTTGAAAATTCTGGCTACCACCCGCATTATATGGCTGTCTCAGATTCCTCTAGTCAAAAAAAGAAAAAATATTCTTTTGAGTGATGGAGCATATCAGTTTGAGGGGATATTGTTAATGCTACTCACCTTGACTTGATAATAAAAAGGCTACCGATCAAATTCTATATTCGTTCCAACACTAACAAACTGTTTCTGTTTCAGCCAAGTTGCAGGGTGTACAAGCAAATATTCACACTGTTCCAACGATAGACTACATAGGGAAGAGAGATAAAGAAACAAGAAAAAAGAAAAAAAATGGGAAGTGAGGAAAAATACACGAGACCTGCCAATTAATTTATACAGAATACAACTGCATGATTTCTGAAAGGTTTATTCAGCAAGGCTTAATTTCAAAACCGATGCTCAAAAGAGTTCGAGCTGACTCCATTGCTTTCTCGCCCCCAAGTTCCAAGGCTTCCCCAGTTAATTCTCCTTCTGTGTCCACAGACCACTGAGTAGAAGATTTTGGCTTTTGCAGTGTCTCAGATTTCTTGGACTGCAAATTATTCATTGACGCAGGTGCTGCAGCAGCCACAAGAGGAGCACTTGGTGGACCATGTCGTTTCTTAGGAACAGGCATGTCATGGTCATGAACTCCCTTATATGTAATGATTACAGCATTTGAGTTATCTACAGCAGTCTCAATGTGCTTACGGACAGGACATCCAGCAGAAGTGCATCTGTAGTAGTTTCTGAAAATTCAAACTGTTGATCAGAAGAAAAGGAAGACAATTCAAAGGCCAAAAATAAATAAATAAAGGGAGGCAACAGCCCACCAAATAAAGAAATAAGAGCTGTTAAATTGCGTGAAAACTTCATTATAGAGAATTGCCGCTTTCCTGTATCCTCCTTGTTTTAGAAGGGATCCACCTCTTATTACTCTTCCAACTTTAGGACCCAAAAAACAATTTACATAATAAGGCACATATACAAGCTACGTATACCAAAAAATTTACAGAAACTTTGCAGCCAAGTGGCTTTCGTCAATAAAAAAACACAAATATGTCTCAATTGCTGACACTTGCCGATTCCTAACAGCTGCCTATTGAAAATGCTTCCACAGAGCACAAATAAGATGCTTCTATCATCATTTGTTGCACGGAAAAGAGATACAAGAACATGCATCTAAGCATAATACATATCGTTTCAAATTTCAAGCTAAATTAGAAACAATTTTAAAACTTAAACAGTTGTACCAACGGAATTTATTAAATAGCCAAGGTAAGACTAAAAAAAATCTTTTTTTTTTAATTGTTGTATTCCTTTCGGCCCATACAAGCATATGAGAGAAGTCACATGTTCTTGACTACTAACAGCTACACAATCCACCCTAGTTGAATTTACTCAAAGTCAACATTGTCATCACATATCAATCCTGGGGCAAAGCCAAAAACAGGTGGGACATAAACACGTGCACTGAATGCTCCTCAAAATATTTTCTGGAATTAGTGACTACCAATAGTGAGGGAAACCATTTTTTTTTTCCAATAAAGCTCTTATTGGAAAGCCCCATGACGTATAGCAAGCTACAGGATACACTGACATATAAGCGTGCATGCGGGAAACTGTCTATGCATCCTAAAACAAAATAAAAATAAATGAGGAACACACCTCAACCAGATCCCACCGAAGATTTTATGGGTTGGGCCATGCAGAGAGATAGATTAACCTAAACATATCATGACTATTTTTTAATAAAGCTGTTAAGCGCATCTCCAGAATGGGAAAGTGGTTGTTCAAACAATTCCGCTTAGAAGAAAAAGATAATTAGTATCTGGTTGATATTTTGGCTTAGTTCTATGTTCATTTAAAATGGTTGATTTATATTTTTAGGGGGAAAAAACTGAAAGTAAAACAAGATGCATTTTTGTTACATTTGGAATAGGAAATGTAAGGATTCTTCCTAAACATTAAATTACATGTCGATCCTTAAGCATTCTGGCTGCTGATAATGCAGCCAACACTCAACAATAATTGAGAGATTGTAAGGGGCTGCTAGTGGTCAGAAGGGGAAGGACAATAGTAGAATAGCGTTCAGCTAATTTTGAACCTTTGAAAATTAGTTTTATTTTACGCCTGTTAGCTTTGTTGTGAAAATTCAGCTTTTGTGAGGAGCTTATTAGTTAAAAGCTATCCAGTCTAGGGTTTACTTGCATCAACCAAGAAGTGCTTGGTTTTTCCGAAATTGCTTGGCTATGTATATGTGAAGTGCTGTGGGGTCATGGGATAGATCTGAAAAGTTATAAGGGTCTTTATTAAGAAAATAAAATAAAATTTAAGAACAGATACCAGCATCAATAGATTTTAAGGTAATCAGCCAAGCTATGAACAGGAGCCTTTAAGCCTAAAAGAGACCTTCATTCATGATTATGCCCTTTAAATGCAAAACCAAACGTGTGCCAAGAATCACAGAAGAGGTCTCTGAAAAGCACTTTTTTTCTTCTGATTTTCTACTGCAAAACCACGACCCATTAGTACATAACTTTTTGACTGAGTGTACATATTATATTTGAAGATTCTAACACTTACAGATTTGCTGTACATTCCCTTAAAGATCCAATTAGTTCTGTTTGTATGGATAAACAACCACACAAGATGCGGCACTTATTAGAACAGAAGATGAAACAGACAATCAAGCCTCGGTTTAACAAAACATTCATAAGCCATCAAAGCATTCTAAGCTATTCAAAAGATGGCCATATATAATTAATGAAAGCAAAAGTTTGTAGAAATAATTTCAATCCTCAATTTGAGACTTAAAATATGAGTGCTGTTATCCTAACCACAGATCACGACTATGAGACCTGTCATTCTAGCAAAGTATTAATCCTCAGCCCAATAGGAAATTTATTTATGAAGCTCAGCAGCAAGGGTTCTTATATCACATTTCAAAGGGCTATTGCAAGAATAAAAAAATTCCACTGCTTTCAACTTAAGAAGCGCTAGATTGATATCCACACACCTCCCCTCCCCCCAGCCCCGAAGAAACGGGCACTATCTTGTAAGTCAGGCAGAGCGAAAGAAAATCATTAGCTTGAATTAATAGAGATAATTGCATGTATCCTCGTCTTTCTTCAAACTGTTTTGAAGTAAATAAATGCATCCCTGCATTTATTTAGGGAATGCCAACCTTATCACCCTATCATGGAGTTCAACATCCTCAACATTTTATGTTCATATATAATAGATAGATGTGTGTGTATAACAGAGGGAGAGAAGAAAAAGAAAGCCAGAAAGGTATAGGCATGCACCTGGGATGAGGATTCCCCTTCACCATTTTCTGTCCATACTTGCGCCATCGGTATCCATCACCTGATATCCCCACATCCCCCGCTGCATGTACAACAAACTTAGGTTTCTTTCCAGGTTTTACAGGAGAATCAGAGTATGTATAGTCACCTTTCTTCACTCTGGTTATCACATTAGAGGACAGAACATTAAACCATATACTAATAAATCCTTCCAAAATTAGAAGAAAAAGGGCTTATGAATAAACTTTTTTCTTCAAAGAAAATAAATTCATACACCAACTTGCCTTTTCTTTGGCTCTGACTCAGTAACATGCTCCTCCTTCAAAACAATTTTACCATTCTCACTGAGATCAGATGAGTTTTGTCGTTTCTTATCAGCACTGCATGGTGCTTCTTGTGGAGGTTCCTTTGAAGAAGAGCATGGATCAGAATCAATGAGCACTCTGATGGGCGGCTCTGCTACACTGTTCTCTATAGTAGGTTCTTTGGATGATCCAAGCTTACTATCCCTACTGGAGTTAATCTTCCGTGGTGGATCATGGCTGTGTTGACTTTTATAAACAATCTCTACCACATGGCCTGAATGGTCACAGCATTCAATCTTCTTAGCACAACACTCTGAATGAGTGCACCTGTAATAGCTTCGAGAACCTGTAGGACTTTTCACTTGCTTCTGACCATACTTCCGCCAGTTGTATCCATCAGATGCAGATGTCCTCGCAACAGAAACAGCAGATAAGGTGTTACGACCAGAAGGCTTCTTCTTGTCTACCTCTGGCGCATGTACATTATTAACCTTCGGAGAAGACAGTCTTTGTTCTGGCACAGTGGGACTAGATGATAAAGATTGAGTAACAGAAGTTGGTGATAGTTCAGACAATGGAGTTGAACACAAAGACACCTGAAGTTGATTTTCTACATCAGTTTGAGCTGCCTGGACTGCTTCTCTTGTGGTGATTTCCTTGTCAGAAGGTTCAACTGGCTCCTGAGAAAGATCAATTCATGAAAAGGCCTACTATATTGCTTAAGAATTAAGTGGGTTACATGGAACTTGCAACTTTCTGATGCTCGACTCTAAATACTAGTATTTTTTTTCTTTTAGGTTAGACCCGCTTCATCAAGAAAGTATTTAGGTGATTAATTGCTTATTACACTTTGACTTCCCAACCTAAAAGATGCTACTGAGAAGTAAAGAAAATCAGTTTCGTGGGATTGCATTTTGGATTTTGGAATCATCATTGCATAACCTAAACTGTTAATACACCCATACACACCAAAATGCAAGCCTGGACCCATTATTTAAAGCATGTTGAGAGAATTAATATACCCAAATTAACCTTGCTGATTCTTGACAATAGATTTCTTACTACTAAATATACTCATGGATAGACACTTATTTGAGATACCAGTTTTGTAGTGTAAAATTTTGCAGTGTAAGCCTCAAGACCATAGTAAAAGGAAAAAGTTTAAGAATCTTCACCAATATCATACAGAAGTCACATAAAGCTTCAAGTCTCAATTTCTCACACCAATAAACCATATAAATGGTTCATCATTAACAAGACACCATCAAGGGAGTACCAGAGACATGGACCATGTCTTATGAGAAGGACAAGCACAATGGGCTCACTTTCACGTTATATGCAACAAATAACTTTAAAATGGTCTTTCAATTGCTTCTGTAGAGTTTCAGGTAATGTAACCACTTTCCTTGTCTTTTTGGATCCGTCCAGTAGCAAGGTGGGTTTAGAACTCTTTTCAAGCTTACGATGAGGTTTCCAAGCATCTGCTTACATTTTTGTATTTTGTTTTTTAAAGGGTTAAGGGCTAAAAGGTCCAAGAATTTTTCGTCTAGAATAAAAGCTTTCCAAGTCTTAATCCAGTTGTAGTACTTAAGCTATCATTCAGAAGTTCCAATCTGTAAAGCAGAAACTTATAGTTTATCTGTGTTGTTCTCAGAGTATGCATTTAGAACTTTAACCTAGTAAATTAAAAAAAGAAACGGGTAAAAAAGAGGAGAACCCACGTCTTACTCTGACAGAAAAAAAAAATTAAAGCAATTTATTAGTTTCAAATCGTACATCCCTCCAAAATCCCCTGTGCAAAAAACAAAGAAGTATACAAAAATTAAGAGAACCTACATACATGAAGTCATAAGAACGAGCAGAATTCTTCGAAGGGTCAGCTACAGCTATTAAATCCCTAATCAGTAAGACTTCTAGAATCTCTTTATGTCAAAGAAGAATTCTAGTGGGGTCAACAAAACAAACAATCGCTGTTTCTAACATCTGCGCTCATACTAAACTAGATATGATATTTATGACTTCAAATTTTCCAAATATAAAAACGTTCTAACCTTGCTTTCGCCTTTGCCATCCTTCTCCGTAGCAGAGCAAGCCTGCAAATCTGTGGCATCAACCACACAATTCACTCTCTTCACAAAAAAGTCATTAAAAAAAAAATCCAAAGCAAACAATTTTTCGTTCCGGGAAAAAAAGAACACTCACATAAACTCAAACTTACCGGCACTCTGATCGTTCTCTACGGGTTCAACTGAAGAGGGCACAACTAGGGTTTCCAAATTAGGCTCTCTGGGCACAGCTTCATCTAGAGTTTTCGAACTCTGCAACTCGCCATGCTGCGACTCGCTAGGCTGTGCTTCACAGACTCGTTTATGTTCCTCTTCTTCTTCTAATTCGTTCTCTTCTCGTTGCCCTTCGTGTAGCTCTGGCTTTCCCTCTTCGAGAGCTGCGAAGCTCTCAAGCTCAGCCATGGCCGATGCTCCAGAAGCAGAGAGTAAAGTTACAAACAGTCGAAGCTCTCTTTTATAGTGTCTGAAACCCAAATGTATTTCGGAGTTCGCGAAGCGGCACAGAGAGAGAGAGAGGGAGAGAGAGAATTTCGGTTTAAAGCGACGAGTTGGGGTATCTGTGTCTTTGACTGCTATTGACTCAGGTGATTCTTTCAAACAGGAGGCAACAGACGCCATCGATTTCTCCGTTACATTTGGTGCCTTGATAGCCGTTGATTTCTCTAGGGCTGACGGGATGATTAACGGCGTGAGTGTCCTTGTGGTACTGGTGCCTTGACCTGGACACAGTGGGGAGGGGTTTTGCTTTCAGATTTTTTATTTTTTTCCTTTTCCGACCATCCATTAATGACACCGCGAAAGAATGCGCACAACTTTGCACTTTTTTTCAAGCCTATAAAGATGGGTTTTGGGGCAAATAGGCCACTTGAAAATTGAAATCTTCAAATTGGCATATTGGAATATTGGCATAAATTGGGATCTGGAATGCAAGTCAATTATATAATTTAGAGCCGAGAAGATATTTTATAAAAATTAATAAAATTTCGTTTTTCATTTTTAAAATATATATTTTTAATTTAATAATTTTAACTTTAACTTTTTATTTTAATTCTTTAATATTTTACTTTTAAAAATGATGTGACATCACTTTTATTAATAAATTTATTTACTTGATTTAATTAAGAATTTTATCTATCTAAAGTTAATAATTTTCACACACACAAAATTAATTTTAATTTTTTGAATTAAAAATCTTTAATTTTAGATAAATTACAGCATATCAGATTAAACAAATAACTAGTTAAACTCTTTATTAGGTGTAAAGTTGTTGATAGAGTTAACGCAAAAAAAAAAAATTAAAATTTAAGTAATTAAATTAAAAAAATGTGTATTATTGGAGAACTACAAAAATAATTTATTCAAATTAAAAATGATATGATACGAAGTACTTATAGTTCTTGAATGATATGAAACAAAACTTATAATAACGTGGTCTTATAATAATTTAATATTTTTATTTAAATATTAATATATTAAATACATATATTTTAGATAATTTCTAAAATTTAAAATATTAGAATTAAAATAATTGTAAGTCAAACAGCTCTTGAATAAAACTCTTGGTGAACAGTAAAAGCAAAGCCACATAGCTTAAAACCCATTGACTGGTATACAGTTTTGATACTTTAAAGGAAATATTTTATTTAAGGGTAAATTATAATTTATTTTCTTATATAAAATTAATTTCCTTTATGTGATTTAAATTTTTAATTCTCATGTGACTAAATTATAATTATAATTTTAATGAAAATAATCATATGACAAATTTTTAAAAATAAAATAATATTTAAAAATTGGGATGGCTAACTTAATTTTAAGGGAGTATTTGGTAGAAGAAAAATTTTTAAATTTTTGAGAATCTGAATATAAGAATTGAAGTTTTTTTTTATTTGATTTCAAAATGAAAATTCTGATTTTCAGAAAATTTTAATTTTTGAGAATGTTTTTTAAGTAAGAATTTTCATGAAAATATTACCATAGGAGGGTGGGAATTGGTAATTCTCATAAAGGTAGGAATTTTTATCAAAAGTAAAATATATATTTATCTTTCAATATTTTATATAAATTTTTTTATAAAAATAAATTTAATTATTAATATATATTTTTAATAATTATAAAATTAATATAAATTTAATAAATTATTAACAATAATTTATTATATTTTTTGTTAAAAAAATAAACAAACAAAATAATAATAATAATAATATTTTTAGAAACTATATACATAGATAAAGATTTTTAAAAAATATTATTTAAAAATTTTTAAAAATTTTAAAAGTCAACCAAACATATTTTATATATTTTTAAAAATTATTATTCTCATCAATTATATTTTCTAAAAAAGATAATTTTCAAAAATAAAAAAATTTACCATATACTAAACACCCCCTAACAATAGTCTATGCACGATACGAAATTATGTAAAATAAGTGAAACAAACTTTTAAATTTTAACAATGAAATATTTTTATATTTCACTATTTTAACATTTTTTTTATTGAAATTTAGAAAAAAAAAATACACGAAACAGTTTAATAATAATATTAAAAATTGTAAGTAAATTGAATAATACACTTTAAATTATAAAAAGATATTAATTTCTAACTAAATAGAGAATAAAATATGCCTTAAATTTAATCAGTCAAACTATACTTAAAGTTACGTAACCCTTGTACTTTACTATAGCAAGTTGATAATGAGTCAAACTTCTAAAGAGAATATTTTTTTTTTTTTGTGGAATTATCTTTTAGAAATAAAATAATGTTTTATTCGACTGTTAATCCATCTTTATAGTTTCAGTGTGTATAGAATTTTTCTCGGTATTGTTAACGAGGTACATATTCACAAGCTTGGGGTCAACTAATGCTGCTTTGAAGAGGAATTTAACTTTTTTTTTAATCGAATTATTATTTTAATTCTAGAAAAATATATACTTTTTTAATTTGACATTTCAAAATTTATTTTTAAATTTAGTTTTAAAAAAATTCTCTCTTCAAATACATTTTTATATTAATAACAAATCTATTGAGAACTTACATATATAACATTGACATCTAAATTGTATGTAAGTTTTTAATTAGACTAAACAAAAAAAATTATTAAATATTTATTAATAAAGTGAATATGAGAATTTTTTTTAAATAATATAGTCTATAAAAAATTAAATTAAATAAGAAAAAAATAATTATTTGATTTTTTTTATTGAAGTCAAGTAGTATTTGAATAAATTTATGCATATATTAATTAATTATTTATTTCATTTTATTCAAAATAAATTATCTATATCAAAATTAAAAGATTCATAAAAAATTTATTATGATCTAACCCTAAATATTTATTAATAAAGTGAATGTGAGATTTTTTAAAAAAAAAACTAATATAGTCTATAAAAAAATTAAATTAAATAAGAACAAATTAATTATTTGCTTTTTTTATTGAAGTCAAGTAGTATTTAAATAAATTTATGCATATACTAATTAATTATTTCTTTCATTCTATCAAAAAATAATTATCTATATCAAAATTAAAAGATTCATTAAAATTTTATTATGATCTAACCCTAAAAAATTAGTTTAATGGCAATAAACATTTTGCAAAGGACCATCCCACTGCAGGTAGAATAAAAGCTGGTTAAAGGGTGGGTGTTTCATTGAAGTGCCTGCAGAGGAGATTCCAGGTGGATAGAAAATTAAGTATTCCTTTATGATGGGAATTTAATGCTATTAATTACCACTTTTCCAATTTTGGAAGTGCATTCTGATAACAACTAGTTATTAGTCAAGTTTGGAGTACAACTAATCATGAAATGTAGAAAAATATCTTTATCTGTCATTAATTCAACTTTTTCTCACACTAGACTCAATTTCAGGTGCACCTTTTTGTTGAGTTTTTTGTTTTAATAATTTCTTAATAGTTGACAAAGAAAAAATTTGAACTACATTATTATTTTTTATTTGTTAAAATATTTATATTCACAATTTTTTTATTTAAATTTATACAAAAAATTTCTATTTATTTATAAAATTGTTAATAAATTTTATATTTTATAAATTCATAAATAACTTAATTCAATACAATATAAATTATCAAAAAATTAAATTACTTTTTGTAAAAATTTAAAATAAAAAATATTATTGCAATTTTTAAAAAATTTGAGGGGATACAAATATATATTTTATAAACTTCATAAAAGATTATTGTCTGAAATTAGAGGTATGACTGTTATTTTTACAAATTTTTAGATAAATTAATATAGTTTACTCTATAATTTATTGTTAGCTATTTACACTCTTCCTCAGTAGATTACTTTTACTGATTTAGATATATAGCAAAAATTGAACCTAAAATATTGTAGAAAAAAATGCAAATATACTAGGGTCATTTGCAAATATCTTTTTTAATTTTAAAAGTTAAAAATTAATGTTAAGTACCGTTTGGTTGGTGACAAAAAAAAGAATGAAAAAGAAAATTGAGAATGAAATGGAATTGTAATAACCCTCAACTAATAAAACCTTTGAAGGTTAAGTATAAATCATTTGAAACAAAGAAAGTTGAAAACAATGTAAAATTTTTGAGCGTTTTCGACCTTTTCTTCTGACCTTTCGTCACTCATATAAGCATAACTCTCCCATATGAAATCTAAATTAAGTGATTCTAATTTCTAATGAAATATAAGAAATATATCTATAACTTTGATGTTGGGAAATTTTGTAAATTCTGTGAATATGATAGTGATAAGAGGCAAAAATCGAAGCGTAGTGTGGTCTGGACCTTTGCTCACTATTTTATGTATAACTCCTTCATATGAACTCCAAATTAGGTGATTCAAGTGGCTACGGAAAGCTAAGAGAGAGGGCTACAACTTTCATGTTGTACATTTTGTCAAATTCGGCGAAATGGAGTTCGTCGCGGCGAGAATGATGCGGCATTTTCCCGAGAGCATGAGTTTTCTGGTTTCGAATCTAGCCGCGGCGAAAATCGCGGCTCGCCGCGGCGAGAATGAGTTCGCCGGCGGCGAGATTCGTCTGATGGCTTTTTTTTGCGGACCCCCCCTTTTTCTTCATTTCTCTTTCATCTGAACCCTAACTCTCTCTCTCTAAAATTTTTCTCAAACTTCTCTCTAAGATATCTCATCATCCGGACGTCCGATTTGAGCAAGTAAGGTACCGTTGGACTCGTGGGAAGAAGAGCTACAAATCCCACCGATCAATTTCGACGGAAAGTCGCCGGAAGGTCACTGGAAAATCGCGTTAATAGTACCTCCAAAGGTAAAACTCTGTTTAATCGCGTTTTAGGTTTCGTTTTACCGAATTTCTTTCCATAGATAGTCTTAGAATTAGTTTCTATACTAGAATATAGGGTTTTTAGGTTTCGGCGTGAATAGTGTTTCCAGTGAGTGAATAGTATTTTCCAGCGTGAATAGTAACTTTTAGAGTTTTCTAATTTTCATGTTATGTCTATGTTTTCTAGGTTGTTGAGCCATCACGAGGTGAAATTCTCCTTGTTGGACTCCTAGTAAGGTGAGTGGGTTTTTCATACTATAGCACATGTTTTAAAAATTTGATTTATAATTCTCTCGTATGATTTTAACTAATTGGAATGTATGTTAAATTGTTTTACCACTTTGAAAACCAATATGTTCCAACCATGTTAGAAATTGTAAATTTCAATCCTAGTTGAACCCTAGGTATGCAGGGCAAGCATCTAGACTATTAATTCTCCATTTGAGCTAGATTTATAGAAATGCGAACTTAGTCATAGAAATGAACTAAGTTAGCCATAAAGTGATTTGATGCATGATAAGCATCTATGTAACGTCTACGGACGATCTATGTTTAAAAAGGGAAAGTTTATGATTTTAAAGATCTCCATGGGAATCATGGATGAGATATATTTTAGAATAGAGTTTTATGCATGAAAAGAGCTAGATGGAGAATTATAACTTTATTGTAAAGTTATTGAAATGTTTTACTTTAAACTCTCTAAATAGCATATTTCAAATGTTTTCTATTGGAGGGACCCTTTTAGATCACTGTTAGCTAGCCGCAGGTAGTGTTAGCCCTAGTGCACCATGATCATGTTAAGGCTTCGGCCTAAGATATTGTGACGGGCATATGACTGCCTAAGACACAAAATTTAGGGTGGACTTATGTCTACGCATACAGTGATTGCCATACCCATTGCTATGTGCTTGGGGAATATAGGGTGGACTTATGTCTACGCCTACAGTGATTACCTTACCCTTGCTGTGTGCTTGGGGAAAATGATAGATCTGTCAGGAAGAACTCCAATAAACTAGTGCATTTTTTTTCTTAAAGATTAAATATTTCTAAAATACCTCATTCATCATTGTTATTGTATAAGTATCTTCATTTATTACTTACCATGCATAATTGATTTGCTTACAGTTATTGATTTAATCATATTTTATCATTTGAACTGTTTAGCATTCTTTCAATAAATTACGGTTAAATGTTTAATGTTTTCTATACCTTGATTTCAATTATTTAATTCATTGCGAAACACTCGTGCGTAGTTTGCCCTGTTTCTGTTATAGTATGATTTATCCATTCACTAAGATGTGGTAATCTCACCCCTCTTCTGTTTTCTCCCCACAGATAATCAAAGAAACACTGATCCAGCTACAGCTCCATAGGAGGCTAAATATAGCATTGGTGAGCCCCAGTTTGGGCAAGATTCCGTTGTATTGGTTGTATAGTTTAAGTTTATGTCTAGTGTATCTCCATGAACTTACAGGCAGGATCCTCGCTTCTTGGGTTGTTTGAAAAATGGTTTTAAGTTTTACAATGATGTTTGTATTATAAGGCCATGGGCCAAGTTGAATCAAGGATGTTGGATTCATGAGATATATATATATATATATATACAGTATCTTCTTATATTGGATGTGGCGTATGTGGCCAGTTATATTTATTATGTACTCTGGATTGTGTGCTGGATGTTTGTACATACTATGTGTTAGGCTTGCGGCTAGGGGGAAACCCTTATGCCGTGCCGGTCATGTGTTCCATCATTTGGGGCCGTGACAGAGTGGTATCAGAGCATTAGGTTTCCCTGTGTTCATGGAGTAACGGACCTTTAGGTAGGACTTTG
Organism: Gleditsia sinensis; assembly: GCA_037074535.1. Classification (NCBI taxonomy): domain Eukaryota; kingdom Viridiplantae; phylum Streptophyta; class Magnoliopsida; order Fabales; family Fabaceae; genus Gleditsia; species Gleditsia sinensis. Next base: position 9,563,618 of record CM073464.1, on the reverse strand, counting down.
AGTATGGGTATGAATCCGGACATGCTTATACTCACGGTGCTGCTAAAGGGGTTCGATAGGATGTTGTCTTTTTGTTTAAGTAAGTCAGTTTATAGTATGCTATGTTGGCATGGTTAAGTGATGGTTGGGCTATCTCTATTTTGTAGTGAGATGCCACCAAGAACGAGATCAAAGGTTAGGCAACCCGCGGCTCAAGAGCAGATGGCTGAAGAGTCTGCTCAGTCCGCAGTACTCGTGCCTAGAAGCCGAGGTAGAGGTCGTGGCAGAGACCGACCTAGAGCCAATGCAAGAGGCAGTGGCAGGGGTGTAAGAGCTGCTGAAGCAGCTGAACAAGCTGAGTTGAGCAGTGAGCAAGCTGAGACTCTCAGGACGGAGAAAATGTCTTCTCACCCTCGGGATGATGTGATAGCCCAGATGCTGGTAACCATGCAGGGTATGCAGCGGGCAATAGAGAATCTAGCCGAGAGAAGGGATGGGCAAGATAGAAGGGAACCACAACAGCCCGAAACTGCTACCTCCGTTTCAGAACTAGTTAGGTCCGTGAAGCGGCATGTGAGACCTGCTGAGAGGGAAGTGGAACTATCTGAGTTCCTGAAGCTGAAACCGCCAACCTTCAAGGGGTTGTTGACTAGTGAAGATCCCCAGGAGTTTATAGAGGATACTGAGAAGATCTGCGAGGTTCTTAAGTGTCCAGAGATCCGCTCAGTAGAGTTGGCAGCCTTCCAGTTGTCTGGTGTAGCGCAGGTATGGTTCAAGACCATGATGCGCGGAAGGGGAGCTACATCGCCACCTTTGAGATGGCCAGAGTTCAAGGAAGTTTTCATGGAGAGGTTTGTGCCTCAGAATATACGAGATGCCAAGTGTCAGGAATTTGTGGAATTGAAGCAAACTCCCGGTATGACAGTCACGGAGTATGACTATCGCTTCACACAGCTGTTGCCGTATGCACCGCATATGGTCCCTACTGAAAGGGAATGATCAAGAAATTTATCCAGGGGTTGATACCAGCATTGTTTAAATCAGTGGCACCCCAGATGAAGCAATTTCCTAATTATGCAGAGGCTGTGGATTATGCAAGAATGATGGAGACTAGGCATTTGGCCGATGTCGAGAGTGCTAAGCTGAGGAAGAGGGATAGAGACGGGAGCTCCAAAGGAGGGCAAAGTTCTCATTCCCAAGGACCACGATTTCAGGGCCAGCAGCGTCCAGCACCACAGAATGTTGGGAACCCCAACCAGAGACCAGATGCGAGTGGTAGGCTAGGTCTTAACCAGGGAAACACCAGGTATCCAGGACAACCAGGACCAAGAGCCATTTAGCAGAACATGCCACAATGCCCTATTTGTGGCAACCATCATTTTGGTCAGTGTCGCAGGGAGATGATTGTTTGCTATCATTGCAACCAACCTGAACACATGAAGAGGGAATGTCCTCAGTTGTATGGCTCAAGCCAAGGGCCAACTCGACCGGCTTTGTTACCAACTCCAGTGGCAGCTCAGCCTATAAGGACTATACCGGGCCAAGCAAGTAGCAGAGGTACTGGTAGAGGGATGATGGGTCGAGGTCAAAACCAAGCAGGTCGAGGTGAACCGAGGATTTTTTGCTCTTACCAGGCAGGATGCACAAGCTTCAAATGCGGTCATGACAGGTACTCTTTCGGTTTGCCTACATGAAGCATATGTTTTGTTTGACCCCGAGTCTACATATTCCTATGTTTCCCCTAGTTTTGTTAAGAGTTTGGGTAAAGATCCGATTAGGATGGATGCCCCTTTCTTTGTAACCACCCCGGTCGGTGATTATTTGCCAGTAGAGCATGTATGCAAATCATGTAAAGTGTCAGTGGGTGATAGGGAGACATCTGCTGATTTGATCATCCTAGACATGGTCGACTTTGATGTAATCCTCGGAATGGATTGGTTGGCAGCATGCTATGCTACCTTGGATTGCTATGAGAAGGCAATCAAGTTCAACTTTCCAAGTGAAGTTCCTTTCCGGTTCCAGTGTGATCGAAGTAAAGCTCCAAGTAACCTGATTTCAGTCTTGGGTGCTCAGAAGATGTTGAAGAAGGGATGCTAGGGATATTTGGCATATGTTAGAGATGTGAATGGGAAGGTACCGGATGTAGACAAGATGACAGTGGTAAGAGAATTCCTGGATGTCTTCCCAGAAGAGTTGCCAGGATTACCTCCTGAACGGGAGATAGAGTTTGGTATCGACCTTATTCCAGAGGCTCGACCAATTTTTATACCACCTTACAGGATGGCACCCACAGAGCTTAAGGAGCTAAAGAGTCAGTTGCAAGATTTGTTGGATAAGGGCTTCATCAGGCCGAGTACTTCTCCATAGGGTGCTCCAGTCCTTTTTATGAAGAAGAAAGACGGGTCTTTGCGACTTTGCATTGACTATCGGCAACTGAATAAGCTAACGGTGCGCAATAATTACCCTTTGCCTAGGATTGATGATTTGTTCGATCAACTTCAAGGAGCGAAATGTTTCTCCAAGATTGATCTGAGGTCAGGGTATCATCAGTTGAAGATCAGGAAGGAGGATATTTTCAAGATAGCTTTTAGGACCCGTTATGGTCATTATGAGTTTTTAGTTATGTCTTTTGGACTGACTAACGCACCAGCTACTTTTATGGACTTGATGAACAGGGTGTTCAAGCCATTCTTAGATCAGTTTGTCATTGTGTTCATTAATGACATATTGGTTTATTCTAAAGACCAGGAGGAGCATAAACAGCACCTACGGGTCATTCTGCAGATTTTGAGGGATTAGCAGTTGTATGCCAAGCTCTCTAAGTGTGAGTTCTGGTTGGACAACATTATGTTTCTGGGGCATGTAGTCACGAAGGACGGCATTCAAGTAGACCCCGAGAAGGTAGAGGCAATACAGTAGTGGCCTCGCCTAGTTAGTGTGACGGAGATCCGAAGTTTCTTGGGTCTAGCAGGGTATTACCGGAGGTTTATCAAGGATTTCTCCAGAATTGCTGCTCCTTTGACCAGATTAACCAGGAAGGAAGTTAAATTTGAGTGGCCGAATGCATGCGAAGAAAGTTTTCAAACCTTGAAGAAGTGTCTAACCACAACCCCAGTTCTAACTATCCCAACGGGCATTGGAGGATACTCAGTATACTGTGACGCCTCAAGGGTGGGCTTGGGTTGTGTGTTAATGCAGAATGGACATGTTGTAGCCTATGCATCTAGGCAGCTCAGGAAGCACGAACAGAACTATCCTACACATGATCTGGAGATGGCGACAGTGGTCTTTGCCTTGAAGATTTGGAGGCACTATCTCTATGGTGAACCCTGTGAGATTTACACGGACCACAAGAGCCTCAAGTACATCTTTCAACAAAGGGATCTTAACTTGAGACAGAGGAGGTGGATGGAGTTGGTGAAGGACTATGACTGCACTATCTTGTACCATCCAGGCAAGGCCAATGTGGTAGCAGATGCTTTGAGCAGAAAGTCAATGGGGAGTCTAGCCTATATCACCCTACTCCGGAGGCCGTTGGTAAGGGATATTCATCGGCTAGAAGGTGAGGGGATGCGCTTTAAAGTGAAGGAGCCAGGGGTGTTGTTAGCCCACATGCAGCTACACTCTCCACTGGTTGAGCAGATTAAGGCAGATCAGGACAAGGATGCTAACCTGTCCAAGCTCAAGGATGAAGTTAGGAATAATCAGACTTCTGAATTCAACGTGAATGCTGAAGGAGTGTTAAGATGTGGGAAGCACTTGTGTGTACCCGATGTGGATAGCTTGAGGAAGCAGATTTTGGAGGAGGCACATCAATCAGCCTATACTATCCACCCAGGAACAAATAAGATGTACAGTGACCTCAAGGACTTGTATTGGTGGAATGGGATGAAGAAGGATGTAGCAAACTTTGTGGCTCAGTGCTTGGTTTGTCAGCAGGTGAAAGCTGAACACCAAAAGCCTGTCGGTTTGCACCAACAGATTGAGATACCGGAGTGGAAGTGGGAAAGGATTACTATGGACTTCGTTACAGGGTTACCAAGGACCCCTAAGGGTTATGACTCAGTATGGGTGATAGTGGATCGAATGACCAAGTCATCCCACTTCTTACCAGTGAAGACTACCTTTAATGTAGCTCAGTATGCAAGCCTGTATCTGAGTGAGATCGTCAGATTGCATAGAGTCCCTGTATCCATCATATCTAATCGAGGTCCACAGTTTACGGCAAGGTTTTGGAAAGCTTTTCAAGAAGCTTTGGGAACGAGGTTGGATCTAAGCATCGCTTTTCATCCCCAAACAGATGGCCAGTCAGAATGCAAGATTCAGATTCTGGAGGATATGCTTAGAGCATGTATATTGGATTTTGGTGGCAGTTGGGAAGGATACCTGCCATTAGCTAAGTTTGCATACAACAACAGTTATCAAGCCAGTATTCAGATGGCACCTTTTGAAGCTCTTTATGGGAGAAGATGCCGATCTCCCGTTGGATGGTTTGAAGTTGGAGAAGTCAAGCTGCTAGGGCCAGACTTGGTGCAAGATGCCATAGAGAAGGTCAAGCTGATAAGGGAACGGCTTTTAACTGCACAAAGTCGTCAGAAGGCTTATGTGGACCATAGGCGTTGGGAGTTGGAGTTTTCTCTAGGCGATCACGTGTTACTCAGAGTTTCACCCATGAAGGGAATCATGCGGTTTGGTAAGAAAGGGAAATTAAGCCCGAGGTATATTGGACCCTTTGAAATTCTGGATAGGGTAGGAGCAGTGGCATACCGCCTAGCCCTACCACCTGGATTGAGTGAAGTGCATCCAGTCTTCCATGTCTCAATGTTGAGGAAGTATCTACCCGACCCATCTCATGTGATTCAACCGCAGGAAATCCTTTTGGATGACAAGTTGACCTACGAAGAGAAACCCGTGGCCATTGTTGATAGACAAGTGAAAAAGTTGAGGTCTAAGGATATCCCTACAGTGAAGGTGATCTGGCAGAATCATTCCAAAGAGGAAGCTACGTGGGAAGTAGAGGACATCATGAGAGAGAAGTATCCACAGCTGTTCCAAGAGTAGTTTTATGTTTTCATGTTGTTGGTTTTTGTAAAATTCGGGGACCGAATTTTTTATAAGGAGGGGAGAATGTAATAACCCTCAACTAATAAAACCTTTGAAGGTTAAGTATAAATCATTTGAAACAAAAAAAGTTGAAAACAATGTAAAATTTTAGAGCGTTTTCGACATTTTCTTCTGACCTTTCGTCACTCATATAAGCATAACTCTCTCATATGAAATCTAAATTAAGTGATTTCAATTTCTAATGAAATATAAGAAATATATCTACAACTTTGATGTTGGAAAATTTTGCAAATTCTGTGAATATGATAGTGATAAGAGGCAAAAATCGAAGCGTAGTGTGGTCTAGACCTTTGCTCACTATTTTATACATAACTCCTTCATATGAACTCCAAATTAGGTGATTCAAGTGGCTACGGAAAGCTAAGAGAGAGGGATACAACTTTCATGTAAATGTCAAATTCGGCGAAATGGAGTTCACCGCGGTGAGAATATGTTCGCCGCAGCGAGAATGATGCGGCATTTTCCCGAGAGCATGAGTTTTCTGGTTTCGAATCTGGCCGCGGCGAAAATATGTTCGCCGCGGTGAAAATGAGTTCGCCGGCGGCAAGATTCGTCTGATGGCTTTTTTTTGCGGACCCCCCTTTTTCTTCATTTCTCTTTCATCTGAACCCTAACTCTCTCTCTCTAAAATTTTTCTCAAACTTCTCTCTAAGATATCTCATCATCCGAACGTCCGATTTGAGCAAGTAAGGTACCGTTGGACTCGTGGGAAGAAGAGCTACAAATTCCACCGATCAATTTCGCTAGAAAGGCGCCGGAAGGTCACCGAAAAATCGCATGAATAGTACCTCTAAAGGTAAAACTCTGTTTAATCGCGTTTTAGGTTTCGTTTTACCAAATTTCTTTCCATAGATAGTCTTAGAATTAGTTTCTATACTAGAATATAGGGTTTTTAGGTTTCGGCGTGAATAGTGTTTCTGGTGAGTGAATAGTATTTTTCGGCGTGAATAGTGACTTTTAGAGTTTTCTAATTTTCATGTTATGTCTATGTTTTCTAGGTTGTTGAGCCATCACGAGGTGAAATTCTCCTTGTTGGACTCCTAGTAAGGTGAGTGGGTTTTTCATACTATAGCGCATGTTTTAGGAATTTGATTTATAATTCTCGCGTATGATTTTAACTAGTTGGAATGTATGTTAAATTGTTTTACCGCTTTGAAAACCAATATGTTCCAACCATGTTAGAAATTGTAAATTTCAATCCTAGTTGAACCCTAGGTATGCAGGGCAAGTATCTAGACTATTAATTCTCCATTTGAGCTAAATTTATAGAAATGCGAACTTAGTCATAGAAATGAACTAAGTTAGCCATGAAGTGATTTGATGCATGATAAGCATCTATGTAACGTCTACGGACGATCTATGTTTAAAAAGGGAAAGTTTATGATTTTAAAGATCTCCATGGGAATCATGGATAAGATATATTTTAGAATAGAGTTTTATGCATGAAAAGAGTTAGATGGAGAATTATAGCTTTATTATAAAGTATTGAAATGTTTTACTTTAAACTCTCTGAATAGCATATTTCAAATGTTTTCTATTGGAGGGACCCTTTTAGATCACTGTTAGCTAGCCGCAGGTAGTGTTAGCCCTGGTGCACCATGATCATGTTAAGGCTTCGGCCTAGGATATTGTGACGGGCATATGACTGCCTAAGACACAAAATTTAGGGTGGACTTATGTCTACGCATACAGTGATTGCCATACCCATTGCTATGTGCTTGGGGAATATAGGGTGGACTTATGTTTACGCCTACAGTGATTACCTTACCCTTGCTGTGTGTTTGGGAAAAATGATAGATCTGTCAGGAAGAATTCCAATAAACTAGTGCATTTTTTTTTCTTAAAGATTAAATATTTCTAAAATACCTCATTTATCATTATTATTGTATAAGTATCTTCATTTATTACTTACCATGCATAATTGATTTGCTTACAGTTATTGATTTAATCCTGTTTTATCATTTGAACTGTTTAGCATTCTTTCAATAAATTACGGTTAAATGTTTAATGTTTTCTATACCTTGATTTCAATTATTTAATTCATTGCGAAACACTCGTGCGTAGTTTGCCCTGTTTCTGTTATAGTATGATTTATCCATTCACTGAGATGTGGTAATCTCACTCCTCTTCTGTTTTCTCCTCACAGATAATCAAAGAAACACTGATCCAGCTATAGCTCTATAGGAGGCTAAATATAGCATTGGTGAGCCCCAGTTTGGGTAAGATTCCGTTGTATTGATTATATAGTTTAAGTTTATGTCTAGTGTATCTCTATGAACTTACAGGCAGGATCCGCGCTTCTTGTGTTGTTTGAAAAATGGTTTTAAGTTTTACAACGATGTTTGTATTATAAGGTCATAGGCCAAGTTGAATCAAGGATGTTAGATTCATGAGATATATATATATATATATATATACAGTATCTTCTTATATTGGATGTGGCGTATGTGGCCAGTTATATTTATTATGTACTCTGAATTGTGTGCTGGATGTTTGTGCATGCTATGTGTTAGGCTTGCGGTTAGGGGGAAACCCTTATGCCGTGCCGGTCATGTGTTCCATCATTTGGGGCCGTGACAGGAATGGTGTAAGAAAAAATTATGTTTAGTACGTAATGGAATTTCTATTGCTTTCTTATGTTTGGTATGTTTTAAATAACGTAGAAATGAAATGGAAAATTAACAAAAAGACAAAAATAGCTTTAAAGTATAAAAATAGTAAAATAATATTATTTGACTTTAAAAAATTATTTAAAAATAATATAAATACAAAAATAATTTATTTATTACTTTTTTAAAAATATACTTTTGTTGCCTATTTAATGAAAAATATTTTGATTTTAAAAAATATTATTATACATGATAACATAAAAATTATTATAATTTTTAAATCCTCAAAGTATAAATTTTTTTTTGTCAACAATTACGAGACCTTTTCAATTTTCTTTTATATGTTTACAAATATTCACTTTTATTCTAGACAAAGACAAAAACAATTACTTGTTCAAAAAAAAAAAGACAAAAACAATTAAAATAACCATAAACCTCTTTTTTATGGACTATAATATATATATATATATAGACCAAGGAGATTGAGCGATAGATCGAAGAGAGAAAATAGAAGGTTAAAAAAGAAGTAAGCAAAGCAGAGGGCCGAAGACAAAAAGCAAGAAAAAGACAAAAAAGAAAAAGTAAAAGACAGTGACATTTTAGACTTTTTAATTGTTATTCTCACATTTTTTTGAACTTTTTGAGACGTAATGAATATCACCTCTCTTGATTTCAACCTATTCTCTCATAAAACATACTCTGTCAACTAAACATGGTGAATTGACCATCAGCTCATTTTCATGTAACAAACGGGCACTTAAAGACTAGGATTGAGTTTATTGGTGAGCTGGCTATAAAAAAATGATTTGATTCTAATAATAAAATTATTTTTATAATTGAATCAAATTAATCTAACAATTTAATTAATTAACTAGTGACCTAAGGCAATTGAATCAAATTAGACTTAATTTTTTTATATTAATATTTATTAAAATAAAGTATATTATATTCATTAATATCATTTTTAAAAATATATGATATTTAATTTAATTTAAAATATATATGTATTTAATTTTCACTGATAAGAATTTAACAATTTTTTATGTATTTTTTGTTAATAAAAATGTTACATTTTTCTGCATGACCTTCCACCAAGATTATATATAATAGTGGGATCAAAGTTTATATATTTTAAAATGAATAATGTAACAACTTTGTGAGTTTGATCGACGAGAAATAGACCCACAAAAAAAAGATGTTAATTGATAATGGAAGTGGAAGGAAGTAATTTTGAATTTTCAAAATTAAAGAGAACGCTGGCAAATGAGTTAAAGTTGAATAAGAGCATATACAATATATATATATATTCAATATCTTAATCAATGCACAATTGAATGAATCCTTAATAATTATCTTGACTCATATTATAAATCAAAATGAATACATCAATATATATAATAAAAGGAAAAAAAAAAAAAGGCGCTTGTATATGTGAGTTGACTCTAAAATGTAGCACACTTTTTTTTTTTTTTTAAAAAAAAAGAATTAAATTTAGCTTTGATTGGTTTTTAATAGATTTTTTGCGGCTCGGTGGCGAAGGAATAATTAATTTCAGTTCTGAACTCCTCTAATTTGTACTTTAGAGAATCATGATTTTGATCCATTTCGGCTACTACGGCGATTGTTGATTTTAATTTTATTTTTAAAAATTATTCTACAAAATAAAAAATTTTAAAATTTATTTAATAAACCATTTTAAAAATATATTATTTTTCATTTTTTATAAATATGTTCTAAAAATAAAATTAAAAAACAAAAATAACTCTTTTATTTTTTATTTAAAAAAATTATTTTTAAAACAACAAAATACATTTTTAAGGACTTTTTTTTAAAATAATTAAAAATAATTTTTTTAAAAATCAAAAAACAAAAAGCCCTGATTTTCTTGATAAACTTGGTTTTTAGATATTTTTTGGATATACAGCAACTCATAATAAGACTTGGTTTATGACTTTGGACGGTAAAACTTTTTCCTACTCAACTTTTTTGTGCTCCGTGGATGGAAAATCTTTGGATCTGCCTTCTTGTTAGAAATAATTAATTACTTATCAGGGCTGCGTTCCCAATTCAATTATAATTTAATTTCTTGTTACCGAGTGCGTTCAATTTCGGGGTCGTTGACATTTGATCCCATCAAAGTCCAATCCCCCAGTGGATTCTAGCTTGTTCTATATGCATTATGGCAGGGCTTGTGGCATTTTCTGCTTGCAGCTTTCTGTCTCCGGTCCATTATGCGATGTGATGGTTGCACAAAATTTGCCTATAATTTTTTAAGTATTTACTATTAGGTCCTAGAGGATACACCGAATAGAGCAATTTGTTCAGTGAATTTGTAATAGAAAGACAAATCAGCACCACCGTGTCAAAATAGAAGCTTGACTATGAACTTTGAAGGATAAGACGGTGTGGCAAATTATGGAGATTCTAGAGAAAATGCAATGTAGGGAGAATATGTAGCTATTCTTGGATCCAAAGGAGGATATCTTCAATGGAATGGAATAATTTCTTAGATGTAAAATTAGGCTCACTTTTTATTGGCAAGTGAAATCATAATGCCCAAAACCTTAACGCCAACACTCATTTATTTGGTTCTTTTCAAGGAGCAAGATTTGCCATTCTAACACTTCTTAAGAAATTTTGGGTTTATTTGATTTGATTTTTATTTTTTTATTTTTATTTTTAAAAATTATTTTACAAAAAATAAAATAAAAAAATTATTTGATAAATTGTTTTAAAAATATGTTTATTTTTTATTTTTTTGTGTTTTGAAAATAAAAACAAAAAATAAAAATAATTTTTTTGTTTTTATTTTCGAAACAATAATATAAAACAATTATTTACAAACACAGTTATCAAAAAAATTTTTTTTATTTAAAAAAAAATTTTTAAAAATTAAAAATAAACAGACTTTTTATTTACAAACACATTTTATAATTGATTGATACTATTTATTTTATAATTTGATTTATTCGATGAGATAAAACTTTAATAAATAGAAATAATATAGAATTCATTTCTTTAATACTTATAAATTTTTTTGGGATTCGAATTTAAAGAGAATAAAGAAATTCTTACCTAATTTTTAGTAGAATTTGTAAAATACAATTGAAGAAGTTTGTAATATAGCTTGGATTTATTAAAAATGCTGCAAATATAAGTATGGATAGGTCATAATATAGATGAGTCTCACAAAGGTGTTAAGGTCTTTTTATATGTCTACCAGCGACAATTGTAAGCGATTAAATTAATTGTCCAAAATTATATAAAAAAAAAAAAATATAGCCAATTGTGTTAACGTGACTTAACCATAAAAACAATTCTCAATTAGTAGGCATACCCAAAGTGATGACGCAGCCCAATTCTTGTGTCAGGGCCTTGTGGATTGGGTCTCCAAGACTCGAACAGCCCAGTAAGACATAACATTTGGGCATGTTGTTACTTCTTACTGGGCTTACTTTGGGGTAAAATACTATTTCCTGTTATATGTACTTAGGTACAATTTATAAGTTTATTATTATTTCTAATACGCATATAAAGTTATATTAAAAATTATTTTATCTCAAATTTTTGAATTTTTAATTGAAAGCTTAAATAATATAATTATTTTAAAAATTATAAAATAGTGATATTTGTCGAGGAATGGCATCTACGGCTAGCACTTTCAAGGGGGGTAGAGCCGTTTATCATCCTGTTCCAATCACTTTTAGGGAAATTGCAAAGTATATATAAAATATTTTATTAAACTACATAAAAAGAAGAGCGTCAAATAATCACAATCAAAAGTTTGAACGTATAAAGTGGAAGTTTCAACGCCTTAAGGATTAGGATGTCTCATCCATATAACATAACGATCACATGACTAACAAAATCATGAATTTAAGAGTAAGCTTTCATTTGGTAAAAAGATATATATTTTACGTCAATTTTATTTGCCAAAATCATTAGCACTCTAAATAGTTGGCCATCAATTTAAATCACCCCAACTACTTAAACTGCATGATATAACATAATTAATAATTAAATTAAAAATGTGTTTGACAAGTTAAATAATTTAATTTATAATTTATTTGATTAGTTTATAAATTTATTTAATTTAATTAAAAAAATTTATTTAAATAATTTAAATTGATTAAAAATTTATAAACTATATGTTATTTAAATTTGTGTATAATTTATAAATTTATAAATAATTTATAAATTATTTTTGTAAAATATAATCTAAATTTTAGATATTTAAAATCATAAGTTGATACATCATTTGTCAGGCCAGCAATATTTTACTACTTTTAGTAATATTTTTTTTTTTTAAACTAAAGGCCAATATGGAAATAAGAAATTACAGTTAACTTCCAAAAATAAGGTAAAAAAATACAAATGACCCTTAATACTAACTAATATTCACCTATTTTTGCTATCACCAGGCTTGCTCGACATAAGAATTGAAATAGGGAAAAAAATTTCTTGTAAAGATGAGGGTCGATTTCTTCCACCTAAATATTGGGACGGAAACTTGACTACCCATTCTGTGGGACCACATTTATAAAAATACTTTGAATATTTTTAATTTATTTAATTATTTTAATATAAATACATTTATAATATATGAAATTATTTTAGTTAAGTATTTGAATTTTAAAAAAATAATGTTTTGAACTTTTAAAATTTTACTTAAATTTTATATAATTTTAAAAATATGAAGATCCTCACAAGTCCCCCTACTCCTATGGAGAATGGAGATGAGAAAAATTCATCCTCTGTAGCAAAAAAAAAAAAAAGCCGGTGACGGGGGACGAAAGCAGGAAAAGGCATCCTCACCCCTACCCCGTTTTCATCCCTAGTTGTGACATTTATAACTAAGTAACTTTTGAAACTTATGACTGAGGAGAACAACTACAAAGGACATCAGAAAATTCAGCAGCAGCGTCAAAAATAAAGCAACTTTGTCATAGTTTAAAATAGTCACGATTCCGAAAAAAAAAGCCACAATTTTATGAACCAACTAACTTAAAACAATAGCCACATCAGCATTCTTTGTATCCAATCTTAAAAGCATTCATGGTTCACCAAGTGTTATAGACACTGCCATGGTTACCCAAAGACAGTATTTTCCCTTTATTAAGGGACACTGGCTCAACTCCTTTCCAAATCCTCTAATCCAAGCTTGAAACTCACCATCAAGCACAAGCTATTTTCCACTTATGTTTATTGTGCACACATGCACAGAAAATAGAAATAACCAGTTAGCAACATTAAAGAAAATGTGCTATCAGCTACAGCTTCAGCCATGGCATCATCTTAATTTTTAGGACCAATGTCCTTCAAGGAACATATCTGCTCTTCTCCCATTGCAGACATGACAGAAACCACAAGATCTTTCCCTTCAGCAAACCCATCTTTAATCTAAATACAGAAACATACAAGAAATCAACCAACAGAACACAAATGCAGCATAGTACCATCACTAGGAGACAAAACACATAAGAAAGGAAAGTAACTTGATAAGAATTTTAATCAAGGTACCTGGGAAAGCAGAGTGTCATCAGTGGGAAGCTTCAGATCATCCTTGGTGTTTCCAGTATCAGTCAAGAGACTCACCTACAAGAAACCCACTACCATTGGTTAAGAATGTTGCACTATTCTCAGTAAACTACTCCATCTCCTCCTCCTCTTCTTCTAGTTGAGGTTATAGCTTTTTCTTCTTTTCTTTTTGATAAAAAGACTCCAGGTTTTCATTAATGAACATGAGAAAAAGATTAGGTTGGAAGTGAAGACTTCATCATTTTAACTTGAATGTAAAGTTTCCAGTTAAATTCAGAAAAAAGTTTTTCCTATCCTCTGAGTGACATCAATAGGGAATATTGAATTTCTTCATGTAAAGAGAACAAGCCAGAAAATTATTGGTTATCTTTTAAAGCAAAATTCCAGAAGGCAGAATTTCAGTTTTAAAAATATCGTACCCTTAGTAGACATATTTAAACTAATGTCCTCCAAGTCCAACAATATGCTTATATACTTTTTTTTTCTCTATTTCCATATCATATTTTACAAAGTAATACATAAGAGCATTCCTTGTCATCTCCAAGGTAGGAAGTGGATGACAACTTACAAAACCATCTTCAGAGATATCAATCAGCTGATAGTCAGTACGATTAACATGCGGAACCTGCAAAAAAGTAATGATGACTGATGAATGCATCACAAGGAAAACAAACAACATACATGTTAAACAGATTCAGATTTGTAGTACATCACAGTTGTGGGATGAAGGAACAATATCTTCAAGTTTTTTCCCATTAAAAATATCAATTGCAACAAAGTGGCACTTTGCATGTCCATGCTTGCCTGTTTTTGAAGTAGAAACTTCTACAACCTGTTAATTTAAATCAAGAAACAAATGGGTAAAGAACCAGAAGTTTAATAGACTGATAATCTAAAATTATAGTAACATACAAATAACACCAAAAAAACTAAGATTCGTGGTCATTATTTTCACCAAACTGACACTTTAGGAAACTGACAGAAGAAAGAGTTCATTAAACCAATAAATCATATCGAAACCCCTCTGGGGGTAAACTACAAAATATACACAGTTATTCTCTATCCATATATAGGAAAAGGCTTTAAAGGTCTCTCCACACGATAAGATAACATTTGTGCCCATGAGAAATATGCATAAATGAGAGACTACAACAGACTCAGCAACTTATTTTACTCCATAGGACATATAACATAGATAATGGGAGCACGTTAAGGAAAGAAAATTGACATGTAAATCCTAACAAAGGAAAATTAACAAATTCCTACCCCTAATAATTTAAGCTAAATTTGAAGTAAGAAATACTAAGAAGATCCAATCCATCAAAAACAAAAAAAATAACAACTTTAATTTTTCTCAAAAATAGGTTAACTTCATTACTTAATCAACAACAAAGTATCCGCAAAATCAAGTATGATATTAGAAAACTGAAATCTGATAATCCACCCAGAAACGTCATAATCCAAATCAACCCAAAAGGAATCCCTTAAAAACAACACATCATTAGAAATCGACATGGGAATACACGGTTGAGACAAAGAAAAAAGAGACAGGTAGAAAACCTTGCAAGGCCTGCCCTTGATGACGATGTAGCCATTCTTGCGAATGGTACCAGCTTGCTGAGGATAGGTCTTGGACGCTCCAGCGTCGGCCTGAGATTCGAAGTGGTGCTCCTCGTCCGACATGCCTCTCTCCCTTTGACTCCGCTTGGCGCTGTTTAACAGAGAGACTCTCGGTGGTCACCGTCCCTTTATTGTTATCTTTAGCTCGGTTCAAAACTAGAGATCAAATTCTGGTCGTCCGATTCACTCCACTATTATAAAATCACTGTACCGATGCGAGAGCATAAAACTCAACTCCAACCTATATTTAAGTTCATTTCTTTTGATACCTCCTTAAAATTTTAAAAATTATAATAATTTTATTTATTTGTATAAAAATTATTTAATATTTTAATAATTTATATTAAATTTAATTAACAAAAAAACTATGTTTAAAAGTTATGAAACATGTACTCAAGCTTTCCAAACTTAAAAAAAAATACATTAATTTTCTTTACTTTTAATTTTTATAAACATTAATTTAATTTTTTTAATAATTTATATTGCATAGAATTAAATTTATTAAAAAAATTTATAAAAAATTATATCATTCCAATTGAAATTTTATTATATAAATATCATTCCAATTTCATTAAAAAAAGTATTTTGATTTATCGTTTTTAAAACTGATCTGGAAAGTTTCTTGTCCTACTATTGTTACCTCCTTCTAATTGAAATTTTAGATCTGATTTAACTATTAAATAAAAATTAATTATTTTATTACAAAATCAATAATAATGACAATTTTTCATTTTAAACGGGATACCAATAAAACTTTTATTTGCTTTTTAGTGCATTGAGAAATTGTAAACATTCATTTGTTATTAGATCTAAAGACTTTATTGTGAATGAATTATTGTCTTTTTGTCAAAAATAAAATAAAGTAAAAATAAAGATGTTATAATTTGTAGCTCTCCACAAACATATAAATTTTTAATTTAAATATCATTCCAATTTCATTATTCTACAACTTTTAAGCTGATACTATATAATTTTTTTCAAATCAAAATATTCTAGAGTGAAAAAAATCTAAGAAATATTAAATTCAATAGAATTTTTTTTGTATAATTTTATATAAGAGGAGAGCAAAAGGATAAGTTAATAACTAAATGAATAAGTACAAGCCGTAATATGTTCCAAAGATCAAGTTCTGGTGTATATTCTTCAAAGCTTTCTTCATCTACCAAACATGGATGGTAAAAATAGAAGATCAACATAAAAAACAGAAGAATTCTAGACACTCTTTTACATTTGCCCCATGATTGCATTGCATGGGAAGCTCTCATCACCCAGTGGCAAAAATCAAAGAGATTAAAATTAAAGAAAACAACCCCAATTACTTTTCTTCCTTTCGTTCACTAAGTAGCAGAAGGTTCAATATCTTTGAGAAGTCCAACTACCTGCTGCATGCTAGGTCGCTTGGAGGGAAGATTAGCCGTGCAAAGATAACCAATCTTAAGGGCCTCCTCCATTTGATCATCCGGCCCTGTTTCGTGAATTTTCGGATCAATGGCTCTTGAAGCTTGGTTCTTTCTTACTAGTCCTCTAACCCAACCGACCAAAGTTTCTTCCTTTTCATCAGGATAATCATCCCCATCTGGTTTTTTCCCAGTTATTAGCTCAAAGAGAACAACCCCAAAACAGTACACATCAGATTTTGGTGTTGGGGAGTTATATTCTGATTGGGAAAACTCTGGAGGAACATAACCAGGTGAACAACAAGCAATTTCCTCGTCCAAACCATTTCCAAAAATCTTAGCCAGACCAAAATCAGACAACCTTGGTTCCAGATTGTAATCCAGATAAACACTGCTAGCCTTGACATCTCTGTGGATGATTGGCGGTGAGCAGCCATGGTGAAGAAAGGCCAATGCTCTGGCAGTGCCAAGAGCAATTTTGTGACGAAATCTCCAAGTGGTGAGCAATCCCTCAGAGCCAGAATTTTGAATCACACCACCATTGTCATCTTCTTCCCATGTGTCTGTGCTCCAATCTTCTGTGCTTTGCACCCCAAGTGGCAAGTCATAGAGCAAGTTCTGCAAGTTCCCATTCTCCATGTAATCATATATGGCAATCCTCTGATCTCCAGCTAAACAATACCCAGTTAAAGGAACAAGATTGGGGTGCTTGATTCTACCAAGATACTCAAGCTCTCTTGCAGCTTCTTGATCTGTCAATGTAGACCCAACAACCAAGACTTTTACTGCAACATGAATGCCACCAGGTAGAAAGCCTCTATAAACAGGCCCAAATTTCCCTTCAGCCAAAAGGGTACCGCGATCAAAGTTTGAAGTTGCAGACAAGAGGTCTGCAAACGTAATGTTCAGCAATGGCTTCTCAAAGATCACTACTGGGACCAATGTTGCTTGCTTGACATCAGCCACCCAGGTTGTTGAATCAGTCCGGAATTCAAAGGGACCTGAGATGTTTTGTTCTTCTTTGTATAAAGTTTGCTTCACTTCCCACAAATTTGTTTTCCTTCTGCACCCAAATGCTAGAAAGAAAAGCCCGGTGAGAAGGCAGATCATTGCTAGGGTTAATGCCAGAGCTAGCTTGGTTCCCTTGCTTACTGAGGCTCTTCTTTTGAAAAGAATGGGATTTGCGGCAATTGGGCAACTTTTCACTGATCCAAAGAACGCTGTTTGAAGGATATCATGGGAGAATTGGGAGTCACAGAAGGTAAAGTTATTATATGAGAAGTTATATTTCTCCATCCATGGGAGTTTATCCAAGACAAATGGAGGGATTTCACCACTTAAATTGTTGATGGAAAGGTCAAGAATTTGGAGGTTTTTATTCCTTAGCAAGGGAATTTCCCCTGTAAGATGATTCACAGAGATATCCAGAACATTCAAGTATCTCAGTTCTGAGATTTCAGCAGGAATATGACCAACAAGACTGGTTTTAGACAAGTTCAAGTACTCCAATATAGAGAGCATTTTAATCTGTGGGAACTTCTGTCTGGAAAATCTATTGTGTGCAAGATTAAGGTGTTTCAGATTATAGGCTTCATTCAAATTCTGGAAAATTTCCCCACTAAGCTGATTCTCAGATAAATCCAGGTAAACTAAATGAGACCAATTGTAATTAGTTTTGAACTTTACCTGAGAAACGTGACCCTGGAATTGGTTCTTGCTAAGGTCAATGATCTCCAAACGTTCCTGAAACACACCCATGACAGAACCCATAAACGAATTTCCAGATATATTCAATGTAGTAATTGATTTTAACCCAAAAAAGTCAGAATCCCGACCATAAATACTATTCCCAGCAAGGTTCAAGATTTTGAGATTTGGAAATGCAGCACCAAAACCATCTGGAAGAGTCCCATTTAGCAGATTTGAAGAAAGATCCATTGAAACTAGAGTCTGACACTTCAGAATCCCTAAAGGTATGGTATGTTCAAACCTGTTCTGAGCAAGTTTGAGAATTCTCAGACTGATAAGGGAGCTTATAGCTTCCGGAATTTCTTCAGTGACATTGTTGCTAGACAAGTCTAAGATTTCTAGCGAACCAAAATTGCCAATATTGTTTGTGAGTGAACCAGAAATCTGATTGGAAGAAAGATTAAGGCTCTTGAGGGAGCTCAAACTCCAAAAATCTGAAGGTAACCCAGTGATTTTGTTGCTGCTAAGATCCAAAGATTGAAGCCTGCTGAGCTTGCCAATGGTGGTATCAGGAATAGGGCCAGAAAGGCCTATACCAGAAGCCATTAACTCAACGACGTACTCTTTATTGGCATCACAAAAAACCCCTTGCCATGAACAGAAGGAAGAACCAGAGAAGTTGTAGGCTTGGGAGGAGGATGTTAAACCCATCTTCTTCAAGAACTCAGACACAAAGAACCCATCAGTATTTGGTTGCTGAGAAGCCAAATGCTTGAAGAAAAATGTCAGAACTAGAATAGAACCAAATACTCCCAAACCCATTCGGGGATTAATATCTGAAAGACTGAAACTGAGGAACTATGCAGAACAGCAACCCCAAAACCCTCCTACCCTCTCAGAACTTCAAAACCAGCATACCCGTATCATGGATGATGGGTTGTTTTAACCTTTCACTCCATATCAGACATTGCTTTTCTGAAGTCTGCAGTGACTTCGCGTTTCAAGAGAAGTGGGTAGAAAAAAATTACCAACCCAGAAGACCCACACGCTGATTGGGAAAACAACACTACGGAGAGAGAGGGAGAGAGTAAAAGAAGGTAAAAAATTGACTCGGAAGAGCTATAAAAGTTGTGGCTTTTAACGAGAGAATGTGAGGAACCCTTGTCTAGTTTTGCAGATACTGAAGGCAACAAAAAAAAGAAACAAACAAAGTATGCAAGCAGAACTATTGTCTCCTTCTGAGTTTTGAAAAGCTCAGGAGCATCGGTTTGCTTCCGTTGATTTTCTTTTTCGTCCGTCTAATCAGGGAGAGGGAGAGACAGGACAACAATTGCAGACAAGACAAGCTCATACGGGGAAGGAAAAATTACCACTGTGGAGGAGTGGATTGGAGCTTCATAAATGAGATGGAATTGAATTGAAATGTTGTTGAGAATTGGGTTGGTGAATTTATGAAAGCTCTGCTGGTTAGAATTCAATGATTCTTCGTTGAGGGCCCGTCATCATTTTTCTTCCATGGAAGCAGTTTGCTTTTTCATCTCTTCAAAAAAATTTCCACTTGTCAAGGGAAATAAGGCAGTCCTCTTTTCACTTGCAAAGAAATGAAATTTCAATTATTTTTTTACAAATATAAATAATTCAATGTATAAATACTACGTAAACCCATATTTTGCTACAAATATTTAAAGAACTTTATATGGACTATATCCTTTCTTTTTCTTTTAGCCTTTTAGGCTTTTACCATAAACCTCTTTTAAACCTCCCATAGAAAAAAATCTTCAGACTAACTTACCCCTGTCCCTTTTCCTTCGCATCAAGAATAGAAATAATCATATATAGATGAAAATTAATGCAATTTCAACTGCTTGCTTTTCTTTTTCTTTCTGGTTCTACACTAATGAATGTCATCTTTTATAGTTGTTTTCTTGCTGGGTGTTTGCTTCCCGTTCTATCTTTCTCAGTTTATAAGGAAAAAAAGAAGTTTTGGGCTAAATGACACCAAAAATAAATAATAATAATAATAAATAAAGCTAGAATTTTAAGACATTGACATGACTATTGACTCCCAACTAATCAACTTTCCCTAAAGAGGCTTTTCATTCATTGCCACCCAGCGATAAAGTTTTGAAATTTAAGTTGAAAAAAAAGACATGAAAATATAATTGGTTTAACTTTTTTCATTAAAAAAATAGTATAAGAAAAAAAGGTATCATTTTAAACAAAGAGCGAATTGTATAAAGCTATTACTTTTATAACTAGCCAACGTTAAATTGATTAATGCAACTTTTAGCAGACTGCATTCATGTATCTATGTGCTCAAAAGAAATGGATAAAAATGGTCAATTCAATGGGTTGGATGGGATTATTGGTAGAAAACTGTGTTTTGTTGACTTCAAAAACATTGAAAAAGTTGCTTTCTCCCCACAATTTCTCCGGCGGCCTTTGTAATTTTCCCCTGATTCATGGCTTAATCTGCTACATAATAATGGGGCCATTTTCAATTTAAGGCTCGAGCATCTACCATTCTAATTTATCCACAAAACTAATACATAATTTGTGTATAAGGATGTTTGAATTATTATTTTTTGTCTGCAGGATCTCTATGAGAATTGTCCTGCATGGAGATGGATGTGGTGCTCATAGGACAGGGAAGGAGGTGTACTTTTCTTGCCAAAAATACGAGGAAGGTGATAGAGATTGTACTCTCCATTTTGAGGAGAATCTGCAGTGAAATAACTAAAATATTCATAATTTTTTCAATTGTTTTAATACACATATATTTATACTAGTATTTAAATATTTATAGTTTATATTATTAAACTTTATTATATGATTATTTTTATGTATGTATTTGAGTTTAAGGGTGTATTGTTTTAAATTTGAGTGAATTTTATTTTATTCTTTAAAAGATAAACATTTTTTCAATCTCTTCTTAAAAATGTCTTAATATTTTTACTTCATCCATCTCATCTACGTGAACTTTTGGTTGAATAAAAAAAAATTATTAAATATATGCTAAAAGCTTTAAAGGATTAAATTAAAAAATGTGTGTATTTTTTTGAAAAATAAAATACCTAATTATTCTTTAAATTTTCAAATTTTTACTTAATAGAATTTTATAAATAGAGGAATTTTAACAGGTTCCTATACCCCCATTGAAATGAAGATGGCAAATATTTGTCTCCAATAATGAAAAATGAGAGTGGAGATTTTTTTTTTTTTTGGGACTAGGAAGAGACTGAAGATGGAGGGATAAAAAGTGACGGAAACTAGAGGGGACCTCCATGTCCATTAACGTCCCTATTTTTGTTTTTTGTTTTTAAAAATTATTTTTTACTTTTAATTATTTTTAAAATAAAAAAATTCATTTAATAATTTTTTTTTATTTCAGAAAAAATTTTAAAAATAACTTATTTTTAAAATATAAAAAAAGGATAAAGTTAGTTTTATTTTTAGAATAAAAAAATAAAATAAAAACATGTTTTTAAAACAAATTATTAAACGATTTTTTTTAATTTTTATTTTACAAAATATTTTTTAAATATAATTTAAAAAAAAATAAACAAACTCTATATTAATTTTTTTTTTTTCATTGTTCGAGAAGCTTCTGCTCATAAATAAATAACCTTTTTATCGTACCAATTTTTTTTCCTTATTATGGGTATAGAAAATTTACCAAACCCCATCAAAAAGGATTGGAAAGAATAAAGCTTGCACCTTTATATTCACTCTAACTTGGCACTTTGGGACCACGGTTCTTTGCATTACAACCTGAAGCTGGCTTTAATTTGATGATTAAGGTAATATAATGAGTCTTGTAAATCTCTTGGTGGCCCACAATCCCCACTTTCTCCAATGCAATTGTTTGAATCTTTATCCTATGTTGCTTGTTGTCGTTGGGATGGATAATAATGGTAAAAGATTCACTATGATTCATAAAGTAATCTTGAGATATGCTAATATTCTTTCCTTTTTTTTAGTCATTGATTTGTTTAAATATGATAAGAAAGATTAGATAAGACTAAATAAAATGAGTGGCATCAAAAATATTAAAATAGAAATACATATATATTAGTAAAGAAAATTAAAATACAAGTTTGTGTATTTAAGTAACAATGTATATCAAATAAATATTATAAAATAAAATAGAAATAATAAGGGTATGTTTGTTTTTTAATTTTAAAAATTATTTTTTGTTTTCAGTTATTTTCAAAATAAAATTTATGTTTTATCATTATAAAAATTAACTATCAAAATATAGATCGAATAAATTAAAAATATTTTAAATGAGAGATAATATATTTTTTAATTTTTTTTATATGTTAGTTTTTTATCATCTTTTTTATTAAAAAATAAAATTATAGATCTGAATGAAAAAATTGTAAATATTAAAACACTCTTATATGCTATGATGAAAAGAAAACTTTCAAAAAAATAAAAGAGAGAAACTTATTTGAGAAGAAAAGAAAAATATAAACAGCAATGAGTAGTGTATTCGAAGATTTAAAGATTTGTATCTGCACGAGGCAAGTTGGATTCTTCATCATGCAGGATAAATCAGCAAAAAAGAAAAAATTACAATTTTTAAATGTTTCTTATGAAACTTTTTAATTAATTATAATATGTAAAATAAAATTTTGGTGCAATCAATAATAAGATAGTTGGCTTTAAAAAGAAAATTGAATTATTATTTTATCTCTCAAAGGATATCATTTTTTTTTAATTTGGACCTTTGAATTTTAATATTAAAAAATTTTAAAAATTAAAACAATAATTATATATATATATATAGAGAGAGAGAGAGAGAGAGAGAGAGAAAGAGAGGGGGCGGGGGAAGTAGTGTCAGTGTCTAATGATTTGCATTGATTGAGGGAGGAGGGCTTAGGAGTAGCATGAAATCAACCGACATGGTTATTATTAATAATCATAGCTACTCCACTTCTGTTCTTATGACTATATAATAAATAAAAGGAAAGGGCACTAGCAACGAAGATAGAGCGCCATCATAAGCTTTCATTTTGCCTGCAAGCTTGACATTTGTGAAGCCATTTACTTTATTCACACTATCCTTCAACATCATTAACAACACTTAATGCTGCATCAATACTATAACTTTACATACAAATCAACCATGGTGGTCTCCTCTCTCTCTCTCTCTCTCTCTCTCTCTCTCAGAATCTATAACTAGAATAGGAACCTGTCTATCCTGTGCTCCCGCATGTAAAAAAAAATAGAGAAAATTGTTGTTTGCATCGTCAATATATATAAAATTTGACTTTTTAAAATTGAACTTTTTTATTTCAATCTTTTAAAGATTAACTTATTCTTTAAAATATTTTTATGTTAATTCTATTAATATATTTATTTCTCTGGTTTAACTAAAATTTTATATATTATATTTAACGAATGTTAGAGATTTTACTCAATTTTTTCTTAACAATTTACTTTCCTGAATGAAAATTTTCTAATTTAAGATGAAATACGGTTAAATCAAATAAACACTTAATAGCCAATTCAATTCTTAATTAAATCATTTAAGATTATATGTTAACAAAATTAACATGTACTTTTGAAAAACTTAAAGGAAAAAATTAAACTTTCAAAAAATGAAATTGAAAAAATATGTATTTTTAAAAAATTAAAAAGAACAACTCACTCAAAATAAAAAAAAATTAATACAATTTTGGGTATCAAGTCTGTAATAATGATTTATAAGTTATGACTGAGGACACGAGAAAATTAGAAACATTACTGTCAGATGTAAGCTTTATTAATCGCCATATATACAAAATCATCGTTAACAAGACCAAGAACCTTTACACATATTACAAATACTTAATTATAAAAAAAAAATTAAAGTGAATTAAATTTTAAGTCCTCTGATGTAAAACGAAAATCACAAATAATATAAGAAGGCAAAATGTACAACAAAGTGTTATATAATTCATACAATATTATCTTCAAGTACATGGCCCAAATACCAAATACAAATTCAGTACAACAGAGATACAAAAACCGGTTCAATTAAGTGTTTCATCATGGAAGTAGTTGCTAGACATCAGGAGTGTACTATAAGATTAAGACTGAGGAACAAAATTTCTGAGCTACTTGATGTATGTAGTTACATCAGAAATACAAGGTTTCATTTCTCTTCTAGAATGTGTAGTCAACAGTTCTGAAATGAGAAATGTCCCACAGGAACACATACATACAGAAAACCCAACCCTCTGCCTCAAATAAGTTGGTCCTAGGAAAACAAAATTTAGAACCATGAAAAAAGTGTTCTCATTACAATATCAACTCGACGAATTAGTAATTGTACCAGAAATCCAGACACGATAGAAGGCATTTAGTCTTGTACGTCATATCCTGAATGGTGGGTTCCCTGAGCCACAATGGTCCAACTTTGCCTTTTTCAACTGAGATTTCTGGGTAGCCATTTCTTGGAAAAGATTTGGCCCACCAAAGTTATGCTTAAAGCGCCTTAACTTCTTTCTCTTCCCCCTATCATATTCTTCATCCCTGTAAAATTTTAAATTGACAAGAAATAAATTATAAATATGCACAATTACAAACAAAATTAACCGCCAGTTTAGTGCTGTTTCGTTAATAGGGATACTAGTATAACATCCACTATTATACAAAGCGATTTTTGAACAATCTAGAATACAGCTACAGTAGGGTATTTAAAATAAAAATTTGTTTACATTCATTCAATAACTAATCCAGTGTAGAATAAAACTAAAAATAAAAACATTTATATGTTTATTAAAAAAACTACTAAACATTAAAATAAAAATCCAATATTCTGCTGTGTCTCAAAGCCATTTAAGCATGTGATAGCTTCTAATTTGAAAAGGTTTACACCAGAAATATCAAAAGAAAAAATTATATATGTTAAATATGTAACTATGAGCAATTGAGTATCCAATATGAGTAGTGTACGGTTCCAAAATACAAGTATGCATGCTTCTTACCTCCCCACCAATGACCAAACCAACAAACATTGGGCTGAGGCTGCCTATGTCAAATCTAAGTGAGTCTACAAGGAAACATACTACGCAATTGCAACTATCACTCTATATTTGGGTATAACAGCAGCCAAAGTACAATTTTAATCTTTATTAATTCACAGAAACAGACTAGCAAAAAATCATTTTCAAGCATAAATTATTTGAAAATGAATTCTCAGAAAACAAAAAGAGCCATATTATTTGCCATGTCATCTCTGTTTGAAGATTAATAAAAACAGTTTAGAATCAGACTTACCATTCATCCCCAACATATCCAATGCTGATGATCTTGTCATTCTTTGACACCGCTGACTGAGATGGAGGCAATTCTACATCATCCCAACGTGCAACTGTACCCAAACAAAGATCAGTCACGTCAATTATCAAGGTACCATGATATATAAAGTAGTATCAATCCAAACCAACAAAAATGCAACTCCACTATGCAAAACAACAGAGCAGCCATGAAACTAAGATGTAGAACATAGATTTTTATGTATTATGCCAGTCAGGAACCAAGAGAGAAGTATTATTATAAACTCACCCTCTAGAACTGGGGTAAGCTTACTCATCAAAATATTATCCATTTGATCTCTTTTACGATCTTGTAGACTATCAGGCTGTCTAGCATCACATTGGTTTGCAATTGAGCCTTGCCCAGCGATATTTTCTATTTGCTTAGCAGTAGAAAGCACAGCAGACTTCTGATCAATTCTCTTTCTAAATTCTCCGTTGGCAATATTTTCCTTCAGAGATTCACCAATTGAGTTCAAAGAATTCAGGTTATTAGCACCCTGTTTATAACATGACTTGGTTCCCCTACTCTCCAAATGACTTGACTTCCCAGGAGCTTGTCCACATGATGATGGACCCACGTCTGATGAGAAGGAATGTTCATCCAACTTTTCTTTCTTTAGACTCTTTACATCTGAAGTCTGGTGTTTGATTCTTTTGTGTTTCTTCTTCTTCCGCAGGCCTAAGGACGCCATGACAAGGAAGTTTGAGCGAACATGCAAGCTTGAAACCTGATACTTCAACAGCTTCTTTCTTGATTTTTTGAAGCGCTTGTGGTTAAGACCCTCCGTATCCATTGATATTCTTACTGACTCATTAAGAACCAGTGCTTGATTACCAACAACCTTGTCACACACTTGATTACTGGCTTCATCACACACTGCAACAATCGCAGAACCTCCAACCTAAAAATAAAATAGGGTCAAGACACCAAAACAATTAGGCCCAAAGCAAAGGGCACTCAAAGGGGAAAATATGTAAACCTGACTGCCACTATTGCTCGGTTGAATTAGCGAAGTTATAACATCAGTGCTCTTCGATGTATTTGTATTCAAGACTCCAGATGTAGCAACATCAACTTTTGTGACAAAATTATTCTAAATGAAGAGAGGAATCACATATCAGTAACCAATAAAATTTCAAGAGCACCAATTCAGCACAGAACGTATGCTGGCTTGTAAAATGAAATCACCTACCGTCTGAGAGGTTTCATCTGTTAAAGGTTTAGCACTAGCTTTGCCAGGATTACTGAAAGTTGGTGCCTTGGAGAGAGATTCTTTCACATCCTCTTTTGAAATTCCATTCTCATTGCATTTATTTATGTATTCTCCAGCAGGAGCAACCGAATTTTGCAGATTATGAGGCTGACTATAGTCTTTTCCACACTGACCTAATGACAACAAACGTTCAGGTTCTGAGTTAGCAACAGAGAGCCTATCTGGTGAGCACATTTTTGTCGGCGCCTGGGAAGATGGTTCAGATACAGACTCTTTACTTTGCATCAAGCTTTCTTCTGATACAAGGCTATTTCTTTGCTGAGTTGATGTATCCTTCGAAAAGGAAACCCTCAACATATCAATATTTAATGTATTTTTCTGAGCTTCACCAGTGGAAAGGACTGCACCACTGAATAAATTTTCTGCTTTACCATTTTGAACCAGTTCCTTCTTCAATGTTTGGTTCAAAGTTGCAGAAACTCTACTTCCATTCACATTCACTTTCATATTCTCCTTCTGAGCAATGTCAACAGGTTTCTTTGGAACAGTGCTTTTTCTATCACGAACATAAAATAACATATAAGCCTGCTGATTTAAAACTTCCCGCTCACTTACATGGCTTACCTGTTGCACCAATTGGATTAAAATGATAAGAAGCTTCACTATGACAACAAAATTAAGACATCCTAGTATCTGCCACATTTAAATACATATCAAGTGCAGTCATCAAAACAAAAGTTGACAAGCTATGCAGACCTTTTAATAGCATATAATCCTCCAAACTTTTGTGCATAAATGCCAGAGTACTTATCCAATTCTAAGAAGGAACAACCCAACTATTATGCAAGAAGTTGGAGGTATCTCTAGAGTTCCAAGTAAAACTTACGCTCCTAGCCTGTTTTGATTGAATAAAATTGACACAACCAATAAACCTTATGCTTACAGGTTGCTCGGAACTGGCTGCTTTTTCCCAGTTCAGATTGATATTTGCCAAAATTAGCGGCCAAGAATTCTAAACAGCAAAACACAAGAAACGGAAAATTAGATACAGAGAATATTTTTAGTACCCGATTGTCATCCAGGGTGTACCACATGTTATTTGATGTGCGAACGTAGCAGTAATAGTGGCCAGAATGAGTGCCACTACCAGAATGAACCAGAACCCCATAAAGAGAATACTTCAAGTCTCCTTCCTGCTAAATAACAAGTTAACGAGTTTGGCATAACCATGATATTAAGTTACACACAAATAGAAGGCCGTCAAACAACATAACACAACATTTGAAACAATAAGCAGACGTCCTTTGAGCACAGTTTTCCCTCGGTAAACAAATATCAGGGCCATAATTTTTGAATTTCATCTAATATTAAGAAATTGCAAGTACAGAGTATAGGCATATGTACAGAAAGTGATACTCGTATCCACAAAAAAATTTACTTACATAGGAACCACTGACAAAAGGTTTCAAGTCGAGCGCACAGCCAAACTGAACTTTCTTCTTAATCTTTTGTCCAGGGTCATGCGAGTGAAACCGCTTTAGATGAATGGTTAGCACATAAGGTGCCTTATGAATTGTCAGCTGTTTGAGGGCCTTAACTTTCTGTTTGCATCGTTGGCACTGGTATTGCCTTTCCCCTCCATCTAACCATTCTGCAGCTGTGAAATTTGAAAGTGCTCTATGCAATGAATCTGCCTTGAATATCTCAAGACTTAAATCTAAGAATGGATCAAACTTGTTGGAGCAATTGGAACATTGCTGGCATTTCACCTGAAAAAGAAACCAAAAAACTAATTGTTATTGTAATAGAAAAATCAATAAACAAGAATTGTCAGTTCCAGAAAACAAATGCACTTCTGTTTTTACATAGATTCCCAGGTTATATGTTACTTAACAACTGGAAACCATTTCTAAACCTTAGTGATCACATTTTTCTCAAAAAAATTCCAGCACGCAGAAAGAGACAGATACCTGACTCCGAAGGCGACCACCAAAGATTTTATGGACTAAACTCTTCTCATAAGCACTAGGGGATTCACTTGGCACTCCAGAAGGTAGGCAGCATTTATGCATTGACTCAAGTAAGTTTACCATATATTCATGCGCATCCTCCTGTCTTGCATTTCGGAAATTCCGTGATATGCCTAATCTGATTGTCAGGAAGTACAAATTCTAAAATAATTAAAGAGGAGATTACTTATAAAGAAAATCCAGAAACAATTACTAACATCAACATAAGAATGCTGGATAATGCCTCAGCTAACACAATCTAGCACACAGGAAGTCTTGTTACAAATATCATGCCAGCCTCTACACAAGAGTAAATGAAAATTTGCCTAATTCATAACCTTATCAGCAGTAAGAATGATAAGGAGGAAGAAAAAGTTAAAAGGCTGTTGTTTATCATCCCAAAAGAAGAAAATAACAAAGAACAAGAGGCTTTAAGCAATACCAATTATCTGATATACTGTATAGTTGCATATCAATTGTCAAACATGTAATTAATTCATAATTTAAACCATTTCCTAACAATTTTGGGGACAATTGATACTCAGTAACATGATATCCTAGCACTTGATAACGAAGCATTCCTCATCTGATTCCTTTTATTATTGTCCCATTCTTTCCCCACTTAAAAGAAGTTGAAAAATTAAAACATGATCCTTCAGAAAAGATGCATGCGGCAAAACCTCATGATTTGATACATGAATGCCAGCAAGTTGCTTGTAGCCACATTTTAGTTAGTAGATAATCACAATTGTTTATTTATTTCCACATGAATTCTAATTCTAATCTTTGATTTTGGTGAAATGTCTGATATCAACTGCACTGCTTTCTACTCTCTTGCAGTGTTTGCCTTTCTCTTTCTATTGGATCTTCCCTTTTATCTAGACTGAAGGTCTGTAAGATGCTTGGAGTCATTTGCAGCCTAATTGATTGTTTCTAACAAGCCAAGCTTGTTTTGGTCATCCTCTAAGCTGCTTGGCTATGGACTACGTGTGAACTAGACCAAATGAGACTATCAGTAACGAACTAGAGCCCATCAAGCAACTCTAAGGACTAGAGACAAGCTTCAGTTCAGGCCAACTCAACTATGGAGTGCCAAGAGCAATCAACAGTTCCCAATGAAAAAAAATTCTTTGTGCCAAGCTTATCCTTGGCTCAATGATTAGATGCACTAAAAGGAGTCGAAAAAGATATAAAAAGGAAACAGAAAATCTGAAGAAAGGCAATTCCAACTCTCATCAAATACCCAATACAGAAAGAAATGAGAAACTGATTGTCCTCAACTGCTCACTCATAGAAGTAAACATTAAACATGAGGATACACCGCAGATTCATAACCAGATCCTCCGGGGATAATATTCTCCCAGTTGATTGCAGTGCCCGACTGACATGATTCTGTATTGCACACAAAGCACAGAATCCAGCAACACGGCCTACATTGATTATCAAATGTAGTTAGAAACTATATGTAACCATACCTTCCTTCACACACTCATACACATTCAAACTTCATTTGCATCATTGCTGAGTAAAAGTAAACAATGTTGAAGACACAATCATGTTCTTTTAAATAACAAGGATAAGCACCCCAAAGCAAGAGTGAAAAACAGATGCAGTATCTTCATAGACATTATCTACATAAAACATGAGTTGTTAGGATGGAAGATGAAGAGGAAAGTTGCTCACAAGAACTTTTATGCTTGCCGCTTTGCAGGTATGCAGCTAAAGGCTCTGTATATGTCAAGCACTGCAATACTGAATTGAGGAAGCAAGTATTTCCAAGATTTCGCAAGCCAGCTCCCTGAAAATGTTAAATAACATCCTTGTAATTTAGCCTACAAAAAACTTAAAGCACATAGAACAAACACCGAGTCAAAAAGCAAAAGAGCCCACAAAACAAAACTGAATGTCTAAATTTTTCCAAATTAAACTACACTTACATTAGAACATAAGCGGCTAACGAAAACACTCAGTTGAACATCGAGCGCTTGGAAAACTTAAGAAGAAAGCAGCTATAATTAAAACAGAGTATAAAGAATAACCACTTAAATATTTGGAAACCTATCGAAAGAAGCTAGCATCTGCTGCCATTAACAAAGGCGAACAAAATTACATTTCATTACATCCAAAGGATAGAATACCAACTCCTACGGCAATTAAGCAACCAGCTTGACGAAACCAATGATAAAGTTATCGAAATATCAAAATGAAATATTCAAGCGCATCCCAGCAAAAGAATATACAAGCATTCGCAAAAGAAAAAAACATGCTAGCCACAGAAGCATATAATACACTAAATTTAAGGGTGTATTTGGTAGCAAAGGTGGAAAACATAGAGGAAAGGGAAATATACGTTTTTTGGTTTTCACTGCCATAAGTGAATCTCAATTTGAAAGGCAGCTGTACCAATAAAGTCCTTAAAATCAAAAGGAAAAAACAAAAGCAGCTGAAGCAATGGAAAGCAATCAAGTTGCAGTGATCATCGACTCACTATTCTTCGAACGGTAATTCCAAAACTGAGCTCCGGATCCAAACCATAATCAGAGAATTCGGAACCATCGAGCTTCCTTCCACCGGGAGCGGAACCAGGTCGTAGAGGTTCAGAGGAGGTGCTGGGATTAAGGGTCTCAATCTTAAAATCACTAACCCCTTTGTTAAAGCTTTTGAAGGGCTTCTTCGCCGGTTGGAACTCGATTCTCCGATGGAACAACGCGGACCCGTTAGAAGGATCCGAACGAGAATCCGATGGATTTATGGTTTCTGTATTAATCAACAGACTTTCCGCCATTGTTATGGAGGAACCTTGGGATTTTATACAGAAACACCAATATCGCAAAATGAATATATATGTTTGTATCAGAGAGCTTGTGTATGTGATAGGTAGCTCTTGGCGTCGCTTCCGGGTTCTGCTGCTACAGAAGCAGAGGGTTTCGGCTTCTGCTAAAGAGGAGTTTCAGAGAGAAGGTGGCTAGTATTAAACCCTACACGAGCACACTGAGGCTTCTCTTTTTTTTTTTTTTTCTTTTTTTTTTTGTGGTTCTGGTTTTTTGGGCAGTCCCTCCGGGTGATCCGATATGCCGGACACCCTGGAGCCCATATTGATGTAAAGGGATAATTGGGCCCCCTAATAATTTGCATCTTTTAATTTATAAAGAAACTTGGTCCAAATTATAAAAAGAAAAATCACTTGGCCAATATTTATAAAAAAAATAAAATAAGGAACTTTTTAATATTAAGTCTAATTTATTCACTTTTTTGATCCAATTAAATTTAGATAATCAATCTAGTATTCAAGACTAAAGAATTCATAAAAACAATTTGTTATGGTTTGACTCCAAAAATTTATGAATTTTTATTATTCTGTTATTAGGCATTATAAGAAAATATTTATTTTTTGGTAAATTGTGGTGCAAGTTTATATGAATTACATATTAATTATTTAATTTATCAATTAAAATTATTGAAAAATAATTGTGAATATATAAAATAAAATTTATTATTTTTTTTAAAAAAAAAAAGCAACACTATTTTTTTGCCACTAGTATTAACATATAGTACAAGTGAACTTTTTAATAGTTTTGGAAAACAAATTCTAACATATTTGTTACCTTATAAAAAAATTATCAATTGCCAAATACAAACTTATGAATTTTCGTTTTAAAAAACACCAACAAGAAAAACATCCTTCATTTTTTTGTACTTTTTGTTTGTAAAAAGAAGGGTATATTTGAAATTATACCAATTTGTCCATGAATTAGCATATTAAGATAAAATATAAAAATTTAAAACTTTTCGTTGCTTTCAAAGTTTCAACAAATAGAAATTCATCAAGTAAGTGAATTAACTACCATTATAGAAAGAAATAAAATCACCATTCTTCTTCTTTGGAATTACTTGTTCCTTATAAAGAAAATAAACAAACATTTTCCTTTAATCTACCCTTATATCTATTTTTCCCTTTTTTATTTGATCTTATTTTTTAAAAATCGTTACATATAGGACCCATGATCTGATACAAAAGACGTGCACAATCTTTTGTAGGCCCTATTATAGTAGGGTTCAGCTTGTGATAATTGGTGCACTTCCCACGTCTATATGGGCCCATGTTTTATGGTCAAGCCCGTATTATGTAAGTTCCGTTTAAAAAAAATAAATAAAGGCAAAAGTGCAATTTTAATCTTTTATCTTTACACTTAAGTTTCACTTTTATTTTTTATTTTTTATTTTTTATTCATAATATCAATGTTAGTCTTTATTATTAATTCTTTTTATTTATTTAATCAAGAATGTTAATTTAATATTATTTGTATCTAATTATACTTATATGTAATTATTAACGTTATATTTGATATTAAAATTTTCTCTAGGACTCAATAAATATTGTTCTTAATGTCACATGCCACGTATTTTTTGGATCTTGGAAAAGCTTCTAGTATCTGATATGTCATTTGTTAGTCTACTGTTGAAAGAGTTAAATATTCACGGTGTTAAGTTAATATTTATTAGGTAACTCTTAGCGTTTTACTTAATCTTTAATTTAATCTCTATAATTTAAAAGTTTTTATTAGATTTTTATAATTTTAAAAATATATAATTAAATTCTTATAATTGTATCTCTATCTAATTACCTTTAATTAAACTATCTAAAATATAAGTTAAGTGTTTGGACTGATTTAGATAATAAGATTTAAGCTATGTATAATAATAAGAATATAATCATAAATTTTTAAAATAATCGGTCGATTTGGTCCGATTAAGTTGCGATTCTGTCCCAACCGAAAACCAAACCGAACAAAATCGATTTTAATCAATTTTGTTCAATTTTCAATCAATTTGATTTGGTTTGATTGGTCCGAATCAGTTTTATACACCCATAATTAAATGATTGGACTGATTTAAGTAATAAGATTTAAGTTATATATAATAATAAGAATATAATCATAAATTTTTAAAATTATAGTTTCAATTATAAATTTTTAAACTATAAAAACTATATTAACAATTGAAAAACTCTAAATGAGTAATTAAACCTTTTTAGTAATATTTTTTTTATCCTGGGGACAGTTTTTAACCACTGTAACTATAGCTTCCTGCCACTGCCAATGCTTTAAATTTTATATGGATCTGGCCAAAATCATCATATCTATGTATTTATGGAGAAAATTAAACTAATTTAAGCATTGAAAATTATTAGAGCTGAGTGGAAGAACCCAAGACCATTTCAAACTTCAAATTGATAAGTCTAAACAGTCAAAGGTTGCATGCCTTGAAACCATAGTTGGAATGCAGTTTTAGAACCGTTCCTCGTGCTTTCTAACCGCTTAAAGGGAATGTGGAAAATTCAGGACGTTTTTTATTCGATGGAATGAAAAGAAATTTGAAATAGAAAACGAAATTTTATTGTTTGTTTTGATAGAATAAAATATTTTATAGAATATTTTATTTTATTATATGATGAAAAAGTAACTTTTTCTATAATTGATGAAATATAAGATACTATCGTGAATTAATGTTAATTTTATATTTTTTTATTAAAATAATTTAATTTAATTATTAAAAAAATTAATTTAATTATTTTATATTAAAATTAATTTAATTATTTTTTTTATCTTATTTTTTTATTTTTTTAATTTTTATTAATCAAACAATAAAATATCACATTACCTAATTTTTTTTATTGTATACTAAATAAAGAAATAGTATTTCATTCTCTTTTTCATTCTCTCTTCTTTTTCTTTTTTTCATTTCACTAAAATTTATTTCACTTAACTAAATAGACACTCAAAGTCTATCAGTGTTCTTAGCAACTTTGATCAAGGTCACATGGTGTTCTAAAAAAGAGCTAAATATAAATTATAAGTCTGATAATATATTTTTTGAAAGAATTTTAAAATTGACTTTGATCGATCGATTTATTCAATATTATTAAGTCTTATCAGACTTTCGAGTGATTCAAAATACGTTTATAATAAATTTGATCACAAATAATCACAATTTAAATTGTAAAAATACCACTTTCACAAATATGTTACGCCTGATTATAAAATAACAGTATGATCCTCTGTGTAAGTCGTAAGTTTTATATGGAGCCAATAAAAAGTTTAATATATGCCAATCAAAATAACCATATTGCCCTACAATCAAATCTTCATCACTTTGTGGAAAACTAAGTCTACATTCAAGTCCTGGCCATTGTAATTTGAATAAACAAAGGTGCATTAAGATACCAATAAAAAAGGAGGAGACAAAGTCACGTCCCTGCAGTAGAGAGCGAGAAGGAAGACAATTCAACGGCGATCTAGTTTTGTTTGATAGCACTTATAAGGGTCAACAATTTGATCGGTAATTTAGAACCCATGCACTCCATCCCATCTTTTGCAGTTTTTCGTTAAATAAAGTCAATGACCTCTAACCTACTGAGCCTAGTCAACGTAAATAGCTTAAGGACGGGGTCATAATTGAACTGCTAATCATCATCCTATTTATTGGGATATCTTATAGTGAACCCATGCACTCCATCTCATATTTCTTTTTTGTCTTTTTGGGCCAGATGATTATTGGGACACAGCAAGTCCAGCACGCCCAGCCATACACGATTTTGGGTATCGGGTCAGTACAACTTGTCTCCGGGGATCACAAAAAGCCCAATCCTCAAAGCGATAAAGATTTGATTGTAGGGGTGTCTCATTTGACTCATACAATAAATTTATGATACATTGTGATTAAATTATTTATTAATAGTAGATTAAATTTTTTATTTATTTAAGGTATTAATTTTTTTTTTATCGAAACGACTGAGACATTTTTGTTTTTGAAATTACCGACACGAAACAGAGTTATCGAAACGAAATAAAGTATTTGTTAAAAAATTATATCATTTTAATTAAAATTATTATATTGTAAAATATTTCGGTGGAAATACTCTTATTTCGAATTGTTTTCGAGTTATTTCTATTGAAATACTCTTATTTCGACTGGTTTCGATAAAAAAATATCAAATTAATTTAAAAATTAACAATTTGAAAGCGATAAAAATAACATCACATCATATCCGATATCAAAATATTTTCTCTTACAAGTCACAACATTTTTGTCATTTTCTTATTCTCCCTTCTCATTCTCATGACATTATTTTCTTTCATTGTCTTCATTTTAAAGAGGAAACTACAAAAATAATAAAAAGAGAGATTGAGAAACAAAGAGAGAAAAAGATACTTGAAAGATATACTTAAATATAGAGACAAAATCATAGTCGACATAGAAAAACTTAAAAATAGAGGCTACAAAAAAATTAAAAGATAGAGAAATTGATGTAAAAGAGAAGTTGTTGAATACTATTAGATTTAAATTAGACTTCCCACTATAGTAGTATATTTATTTACTATTTAACTATAGATATTAATTAGAATTAATTTTAACATAATTTTATATATCTATATCATTAATATTATGTTAAAATATTTTAAAATTAAAAAAAATATTATTTAAAATTATTTGAAACAATTTTTAAAAAAAATTCAATTTTATGAAAATTTTAAAATATTTTTATTTTTAAAATTATCAAAACAGTATTTTAAAACAAAATTTAGTACCTTATTCTTATCCTTTTATCTTGTATATTTATAAAGCAATAGCAACCTTTATCAAATTTTGTTTCACAAATTGACGGGTGATTTTACGTTAGGTTGGCCATTGTAGTCATACTCCGTGGGTCTGCATAATTTTTCTCGCTTAGATTCAGGTACGAAGTTCGCTTAGATTCAAGTATGAAGTTCAATAAATGAGCTTTGGGCATTTTTAACTTAGAGTTCAAGTCTGAATTTGGATAGTCTGGTACCCATCCCACAATGCATGCGTATGTTAATGTTAATAATGAATGATTATTTTCATCTGATAAAAATCAAATTATTTGACTTATAATACTTAGGAAGAGAAAAAAAAAGAGAGAAAGAGAGAGGGGATAGAAAATTTTATTTCTTGTCTTTAAAGTTGAGATTACTATCACTTTTTCTAAATATTGTATATTATATTTAATTTAAAATTTATTTATTTATTTTATATTATAATTAATTAATTTAATTAATAATTCATTCATTAAACTAATGATCCATAATTTAGAATTTGTTTAAAAAATTAAATAAATTAATTTATAATTTTTTTAATTAATTTATAAATTTATTTAATTAAATTAAAAGTATTTAATAAATAAATTTATTTAAATAATTTAAATTAACTGAAAATTTATAAAATATATATTATTTAAAAATTATTTTTTACAAGTACAATAAAGTAATTTATAATTTATTTGATTAATTTATAAATTTATTTAACAAAATTAAATATATTTTATAAACAAATTTAATTTAAATTAATTGAAAATTTATAAATTATATTTTATTTTAAATAGTATATAATTTATAAATTTTAAATTAATTTATAAATTATTTTTGTTAAATAAAATTAAAATTTTAAATAATATATAATTTATAAATTTTAAATTAATTTATAAATTATTTTTATTAAACATAACTTCAATGATCCAATTCTCTCATCGGGTTCAATAACTACGGTCAAAAGTTTGAAAAACTTTCCAATCCCATGTTAAATTAATCCTTCTAAACAAAATTGACACTAATCTTTTTTTCATTCAGTTACCCAAATTATATTTTCTCTAACCATCTGTGATAAATGTTTTATGGGACAAAAATAAAATTTTAAAATTTTGTTATGCAACATTAAAATTTCCTTAAATCAATTGCAGGAATGGTAATGGATAGACACTAACTCGATCATTTTTAATATCTAAATTCACTTTCTAAATCTATTTTTTATTTACTTTTTTAATACTCACACTTAAAATACATAATATTTGAAATATCCGAAATTTTTTATAAAAATATTCAGGTAACAGTACTAATAGTAGATATTGAGTATCGAATAGAAATATTTAAATTACCCAATACGTATATTCACCTTGCAAAAATATAATTTATAAGATAAATCTATGATATAAAAATATATAATAAATATAGTTTATGAATTATGATAATTAATTTAATAAATAATCATTTACATTTCTTTAATTATTATATATAAAATATAGATTTTGAATATTAAATATAAACTACTCTATTCGCCCATTAATATGAGATACTCAAATATGAATAATTCAAAATCAATTAGTTTATCCAATTTTAATATTTATTTTATTTTAATATCATTGTGTATCCAAAATACTCGCCCAAATTACCATCCCTAATTGCAGCCTTGTTCAGCAGTCTTCACATAAGCTAAAAATTCCTATATAGATAATATAAGGTTTGTTTTTTTTTTCTTAT
The DNA here is from genome assembly GCA_037074535.1 of Gleditsia sinensis. Taxonomy (NCBI): domain Eukaryota; kingdom Viridiplantae; phylum Streptophyta; class Magnoliopsida; order Fabales; family Fabaceae; genus Gleditsia; species Gleditsia sinensis. The sequence goes on along the minus strand of CM073464.1, from coordinate 9,525,794 downwards.
TTTAAAAATATTTGTTTTTAATTATTTTTAAAATAAAAAATTCATTTAATAGTTACTTTTTGTTATTATTTTTTAAAATAAAATTGTTTTTTAAATAAAAAAAAAAAATAAGGCAAAGTTATTTTTGTTTTCTGATTTTACTTTCAGAACACACAAAAATAAAAATTAAATATTTTCAAAACAGTTTAATATTTTTTTTATGTATAATAATTTTTTTAAAAATCAAACTAACAAATTCGCTGATAGTCCTCACTTCATCTATAACTTAACATGCAAATTAATTCTGCAAACCAGAATACTGTAACACAGTTTTGTTCTTATTCAAAGAGAGTTAGCTAGGTGCTATGTCAATATCCTGTACAGATTTAATGACGCAATGCTGAAAAAGACCACCAAAATAATCTCACAAAAACTCTCTTTATATCCACTCAATGTAATGAAAAATCTTATTTCAATAATTTATTCGTTGAATTATAAATTTTAAAATAAATATTAAAAATCTCAACCATTCATTTATTAAATTAAATTATTAACGAAAAATCTTATCTAAATTTTGGAAGTGATTTTATACGAAACGAAGGGAAGGATTCAAAGAATCTATATGTATGTTTGGTTGGGGAACATCTTTCCAAGATTGAGATGATTAAAATAGAGAAGATGGGAGTACATATAATGAAGGTAGATAATTCGTTTAACAAACTCCACCGTAAGGTAAAATACGACAAAGCAAAAACTATGATTTCCATAATAATAATGCCTTTGAGTTTAAGAAAACATCCAATCACGTCTTCTTTAAGCTTGCTCTCAGGCTGTGTAGGGTTGTCTTAAGCATTCCCCCTTATTATGTAGAATATAATTGATATTTTATAAAAATTAACAAAATTTAAAAAAAAAATGTCAACTAAAGTTCAATGAAAAGTGTTTGCATGGTAGAGGAAATTATTTTGAATTTTTGAAAAATTTAAAAAATTAAATTTATATATTTAGTTTTTAAATTTTAAAATAAAATTTTTAAGAAATATAAATTTTTTATTTTTTTACAAAATTTCTTATCAAAAATTTCACATGTAAAAAGATAATAATATACTTTAACTTTTTTACCGATCTCTTTTTTTCTCTCTCTCTCTTATTTTTTATCTTTCTTATCTCTTTATTTCTCATCTCTACATTTACTTTTTCTTTTTTATTTTAACATAAGTAAATATAATTTTTAAAAAATATTAAATTTTTTTAAAAAAATTTGTTATAATAATTTTTTTTAAATAAATATTTAAAATTAATTAAATATATTTTATATATTTACAATAATAATTATTTTTAAAAAATATATTTTAAAAAAAATATAATTTTTAATAATAATTTTTTTTATCGTATATTAAATACCTGATAATAATACAAATATAATTTTTAAAGCAAGTAAAAATTGAGAGGACAGCTTTATCATAATAAAGTTAGAGAGACAGTAATTTTATAATATTAATAACACGTAAAAGTACTCTAAAATTCAAAATAAAAGTTATTAAAAAAAAAGATATAACGTGAGATTCTCTTAATTTTAAAATAGTACGAAATAGACAATGCACTCAACCAAATCCACTGGGGTAAGCAATGTATACTTTGAATTCTTTTAACGACGGGATTAACTCGAACGGTAGTTCCACCATTCCGTGAGCCTCTCTATTTTTCACGTCTTATTTTAATTGGCGAAGAATAAGAAGGGAAATCAATGCATGAATCATAGCATTCCCGGATTAATTAAGCTGATGTAACAAAACCCAATCATTTTATTGTCAAGTGCGTTCTCATTTTTTATCCTATTATCTTAATTTTTATTTTTATACATTATAATTAAAAATAAATATTTGATACATTATCAATAAATTTTAATTTTATTGATAAAAAATTTATTATATAAAAAAATATAAATGATAATATTTTAATTTTTTTATTAATTAAAATTAAAATGTATGTGTATTAAATATTAACAATAAAAATTAAATTCTCCGTAGGAATGATATCGAAGACAAATCAGTTTTATTCTTTGCAAAAAGTGGTGATGTGAAAGAAGGAAGATGAAAAAAGGCTGATTATTAGACTCAAAATATCAAACTTGCGTGAATATTAATTATTAAATCTGGTGTGTAAGTTATCAATTTATTGAGCAAATCAAGCTCATAACTTTAACACTAAATGATATCCTTAGTAATCAATTCAACAAAATCTTTCAAATATATTAATATTATAGTTTATTGATGAGATCGCTTATTAATCTTATCTTTGAGATAATAAAAATTAAAAATTAAAAATTCAAATATTCAAATATTGTTATTTATTCTTATCTTACCGGATCATCATGAGCTTAGTACTTCAAAATGAAGTTCCAAAGGTGAAGTTTTAATACTCAAGCGTGGGAGTTTTGCCGTCCACGGCCCGCCACTGCGAGTTCAGGTGGTGGGGCACGGTTGTGGAAAAAGCCGAGCAAATTGAGCCAAAGGAAGCAATGTCCTATACAATTTCTAAACTTTTTAAATTTTATTATTTTGAATTTATTTGATAAATTAATTTATAAATTTATTTAATTAAATTATAAATATTTAATAAATAAACTTATTTAAATTATTTAAATTAATTTATAAGTTATTTTTATTAAACAAAATTTTTAAGAATATGAGAGTTTTTATAAAAAATATTAAGCAAATTACAAATTATTTTAGAAACAAAAATTTTAATTTTAATTAAAAGATGATTAATAATAAAAATTAAATTTAAATCTTTTTAACAGCATGTTTCAGTATTTAGCAACTGACAAGACTTTTAAAATTAAAAGATTCAATATTCATAAGTCGTGTCAATACTTATCCAGCCGCTTAATGAGAATTTAAGGATGATCATGAAGGTAAAAGCCACACAAAAATCAATCACTCAACTTTCTGTATGGCAACTTTAATGCAAAGGGTACTTCTATTCTTTTATTTAATCTTGTCACTTTCTTTTTGGGTGTGCCATTTTGTCACTTTCTTGAAATCTCACTGTTAGCCCTTCAGATATAAGGAAAGGTGTTTTTTCTCCATTTCCTTCATTTTTTGCTTAATGGGTAAGCTTGATTTTGAATTACTTAGAGGAATTAATAATGATGGTGTCCCAAAATTAGTCATAAGAAACAAAAATAATTATTAAATATTGAATAAAATTATTTTTAAGCAAAAAATAACAATACAAATATTTACTTTAACATTATTAATGAAAAAAGTTATTTTAAATTACACTTTGATTTAAAAATTAGTTAAAGAGAGACTTCTCCAAATAGAAATATGACCTATTTTTTTATTAAATTAAAAAGAGAAATTAATTAAATTGTATATAAATTAATATAAACATTATTAGTGTGTTTAACAAATCATATCTTATTTGATTAATTTATAATTTTATTTGATTAAATTAAAAATATTTGATAAATAAATTTATTTAAATAATTTAAATTAATTCAAAAATTTTAAATTATATTTTATTTTAAGTAGTATATAATTTTAAATTTTTAAATTAATTTTATTAAATAAAATTTATTTAAAATAAATAAATAAACGTAAAATACTTAGAACCAAAAAAATGTAATTGAGGAATTGAGAATAGCGTTAATTAGAACGAGATAGACATGTTTGGTGCAAATAAACAGCAATTGATGAGACCGAAAGTTAAGCTTTATCTGATTAATAACATGATTTGTAAAGTGACCCAATTAATTGCTCATAATTACATAAAAATCCCAATTTTCTTGTCCCTTTTACATTAATTTGACTGTTGAAAAATCAAAATCATTTATTTAAGAGCTGAAAAGAAAAAGAGGAAGGAAAAAAAAAAAAAAAAACCCTAAAGATCCTTGACGCGCTTTCTTTACGCAAAGTGGCTAAGACCGCAACAAAGCTGACTTAGCAAGAGAAGAGAAGCCTCTGCCACCGAGGTGTACCTTATCCTCGCTAGTCGTATATTTGTTTCATAAAGAAATTTATAATTGGCTCACTTAATTTTAATTTTTAAAGTTTCTAATAAAAATTAATTTAAAAAAAATGTGTTGTTAGTATTTTTAAAAACTATAAAAACAATTAATATATAATTTTTATAGATATTCAAATTCAGATAATAAAATTAATTGAGTTTATAAATTAAAAAAATTGATGTATAATAAATTGATAATTTCTAAAATTAATTTATACATTCAATAAAATTCAAAAATTAAAAATAAATAAACTAAAAATCCAAAATGTAAGTTTACTCTTATAGTATAGAAATTTTAAACAAAACTATATTTATATTTATAAATTTATTTGATTAAATTAAAAATATTTAATAAATAAATTTATTTAAATAATTTAAATTAGTTAAAAATTTATAAATTATACGCTATTTCAAATAACGTATAATTTATAAATTTTCAACTAATTTATAAATTTTAAATTAATTTATAAATTATTTTTATCAAATAGAATTTATAAATATTAATATATGTATTAAATATATTGTAATTTTTAAAATTATATATAAATATTTTAAATTGCATTATGCCACAGTGTAAGTGTTTTGTTTGCCTGTGTTTATGTTTATTAGATCTCAGCCATCCGATGTTTGATTAAGAATGATCGAACGGTAAGAAGCATAGGAGGAGACAAAGGTTCAAGTGGACCCCATCGATGTCCCAGCCGATGGAGCCAAGGAAAGAAGTGGAAAAGAAAAGAAAAAAAAAAAAAGAGAATAGGGGGACAAAAACAGACTCATTAGAAGGAGAGATCGGCAAACCGAGTCAATTTTGTTGTTTTGAAATCTAACCGCTCCAATTCTTTTTGATTCCTCTTCACCAAATCACACAAATTTAAAAACCCCCCTCTGGGTGCCATCTTCCTTCAATGCCCCACATCTTGTTTCCCCAGAATTTGATCAAATTCTGTCTCTGTGGCTTCAAGCCTTCGTCAATTATTATTCATCCTCGTTCTTACCGCTTGCATTCGAAAACAAAGCATTTGTCTTTAATTGTATTCATTTTCTAGTTTTTGTTTCTTCCCTTGGTTGCCCATTATTCGAACAATCCCATATTTTTCTTTTGTTTTCAGGGAATCATTATTCTCTTCCGGCTCCCTTAACATCCTCTGTTTTTCGCCTGTTTATATAAAACCTGTGTAATCTAATTGAACTCCCTCTCTGTCCGAGCTTCCAGTTCTTGAAACCCATCTGGCTTTCTCAAGTTTTTTTTGAGGAAACCCGATCATGGGGATTCAGAAAGACAGGGTAAATTTCAATGTCGGAGGCAGAGTCTTTGAAACAACAGCTACAACTCTTGCCAATGCCGGCCGGAATTCTCTGTTCGGAGCAATGTTCGACGAAAGCTGGAATCTAATATCTGATTATTCCAGCGAATACTTCATTGATCGCAATCCCGATTGCTTCGCCGTTCTCCTCGATCTCCTCCGAACCGGCGAACTCTATATTCCGGCCAATATCTCTGAGAAGCTTCTCTACCGGGAGGCTCTGTACTACGGCCTCCTCGACCACGTTCGCTCTGCAAGATGGGGTCAATTCGACGGCAATAGGTTAAGGCTTTCTGGGTCTGTAACGGGTCAAGCACCCGGAGACGGAACCGCCATTCGAGCCGGCCCTGATGGTGGTTGCTGCGTCGCTCATGGAAGCATGGTTCATGTCTATGATTGGATGCTAGAAGAACACCCTCCACTGAATCTCGATTACCAAAGAGTTAACGACGTGGGTTGGGTTGATTCAGAGAACATAGTCGTCAGCGTCAGCGAGCGGCTGGGCCGCGGCGACGGCGGAATGGGCCTGTTCAGTTCATCAACGGGGGAGCTCAGGTACAAGTTCCAAGTCAACCATGAGCATCAAGTTAAGAGCTTTACTGCTGGGGCTTTAAGCTTCAGTTCAGATTACAAGATATTTTCTAGTTGTAAAGGAAGGAGCAATGAATATGGGGTTGGGGTTTGGGACCAGGTCACTGGGAAGCAAATTGATTTCTTCTACGAGCCTCTGGGATGGTCACTTGGTGATGCAGATAGGCTTCAATGGTTAGAAGGAAGCAATTGCTTGTTAGTTTCTACTCTGTTTCCCAGAAAGGATAACTGTTATATTAGTCTATTGGATTTCAGAGAGAAAAATATGGTTTGGTATTGGTCAGACATTGGAGCTTCATTAGCTATAGACGAGAAACGGGTTCGAGATGCAATAGCTATGGAGGATAATAACTCCATTTGCGTGGTGAATGAGTTTGAAGATCTGGGTTTCATGGATTTGAGAAGTTCAGCGGCTTCAAGCATCAGGTGGAGCTCTAGAAGTCGCTTGATGAAGGGGAAGATGCCAGAAGAGCCATGTTACCCCAAACTGGCATTACATGAAGGGCAGCTTTTTTCATCCATGAACGACTGCATTTCAGTGTTCTGTGGCCCTGACTGGGTTTTGACCTCCAGGCTTAGACGAAGCTATGGAGATTCAATTTGTGACTTTTCAATTGGTGGCGATAGGCTTTTCGCTCTTCACAGTGAAGAGAATATTTTTGATATATGGGAGACTCCAACACTCCCAATTATATGATTTCAAGTTTTAAACAATGTCTATTTCCTTCTTTTTCTTTTAGTTTCTTGTAGTATACCCATATTTCTTCTGCCTCCATTCAAATAGTGCCACTGCCAAGCCCTAGACTTTAGTATTACGGGTGAGGAGGTATAAAGTCCGAGCTAATCAGAACTAGGTTAAACATGTAGGTTTACCTCGAGTGTTTATGGGATTATGTATAACTATACATATAAAAAAAAAGGATATGATCTTTTACTTATTAAATATTGACATAACTGGTGTCTTCGGACTTCGTCTGAACTATTGCCAGATCCTAGATTTTGGTATTACAATCATACGCAGGTGGTGTTCTCCGACTTTGTCCGAGCCATTTTATGTATAACTACAGAAAAGATGATATGATTTTCCTTATCTCCACTCACTTCTATGTTTGTCCTTGAATTGTTCTTTGGCTTTACCTTTATGGGATAGTCATGTGCTCTTTCTTTATCTTTTTTTCTTTCACAAATAACACAGGGAAGTGAATATTGCTGGTCTCTCACAGTAGACTTAAAAAGTGGAAGCGGATATTCTCTGCCATAGAAGCTACCCGTCTACCACAGAGAAGTGGAAGGGATGGCCCTTGGCATGTGAGGAGCAGTAGTAACTGCTAAACGTTCAGAATAACTTAGAATGGAACCACTTTAGCTAAAGTTGACGGTAGGGTGGGTTGGAGGGATTTGGTTTTAGGGAACTTCACTTTCCAATCCCAGTTACTATTAGGGAACATCATTTTCCAATCCCAGTTAGTATTTACATAAAATATAGTTTGAACTCTTTCTGGTACACCGAATCCATCAAACACGCACATAATTTTAAGGTCTTAAGTTATTCAATATGCTATAAATGAATGCTCTTCAGCCGAGGTTGCCTTAGTCCATGTCGAAGTTCTAAATATTTAATTTAATCAAACTTAGGAGAGTATTATTTAAAAGGCAATAAAAAACTCATGGGGTTTTCTTGGTCCATCCACTAGGGAAGCCTGGTTCATGTTCCAAATATCCTTTCACTTTTAAGTTTTTTTTTGGTAACTAAAATGGTAGTAAAAATATGTCTCCAAGAGTACCAACCTAGGTGCCAGTAGCATTATTGCAATTTCAAAAGGACAGGCGGGCAGAACTCCAAGCTGGATCTCTCAGACAATTGACCAAACGGGATTACCAGGCGAAGGTTCGGGTTGGCGTTTCACTTTAAAGTTCGCAAATAATTAACATTGGATTTGTCATTACAGCAGGAAGAAAATAAAAACTTGAAATGTCAGCAACATAGAAACAGAAGATACCCTGCAATAAGAAATCATTGCCTACTGCAATAGATAATGACAACGTTCAACCTCTCTGCTCCATACCACGTGTATTCTGATCCTTTAGACAAACATATATGTATATTATTCTTACAATGTGATCATCTTATAAGAACCTCACCGTTCAGATTTACTTTATCCTAATGAACAACCCTCTTACAACAGGGATTTGCCCTCGGATAGTCCGCAACTTTGAAATATAACGCGAACTTCTAGAAAGCTTAAATCAATTCTCTCCACTTGCTAAATTTGATATAAAGAGAAGAACCATAAAAAAAGAAAAGGAAGAACATGTAAAAAGAAAATGAATTGCATAGCTACTTTGACAAAAAAAGTTAAAAGTTCAGATAAGAAAGAACCAGCATGGAACTAGTCAAGCATAATCAGGCATAACTTTCTTCAAAATTGTAATTGGATAGGATTCTTCCGGGGCAAGTTTGTCAAAGGCAACATAGTTTCGCTCATTGTTGTATACATGGCAAACTGTCATAATTGTCTTCATCAATCTCCAGTTCCAACTAGCCTCATTCAGATACTGTTGATACAATGAAAAAAATTAAGAAATTAGCAACAATGGCATTCTTTTAGAGGTTTATACGTTACAGGACTAATAGTTTGAAGAGCATTCAGTGTTTAAAACTAATTGATTCTCCAAGAACGATTAGGTTTGTTTATCTACTACCTATGTTTGAATAAACAAAAGCTTACACCACTTTCCCTACTGGATTGCTGGTTTGGTGAGTTTTTCCCAACCAGTATTTCTCCATTTCAGAGGTGGCAGAAAGATAGCAGGAGACCAAAGGGGTTAGTTCAGTTGATAAGAGGGGATGATATCTCTTCTTATCAACTTAAGTTTGATAGTAAAATCTTAAATGCATAAGACTGATGTGGCACAATGGGCCTTTGAAAAAAAAAAAGATGGCAAGAGAAAAGTATGAACAAAAATTTCATATATTTTATTTGAACTGCAGCTTAATTGAGTTTTAATGAAAAATCAAATACTCTTTAAAATTTTCTTAGGAGGATTAATGGAATTAATTTATTTAAGGCTATTTTCATAAATAACAGAATGGAATGGAACTTTAATAAGGAAATGGACGAAAATTTCCTTCCCTTATTTGGGAGTTCTACTAATAAAAATGGAATAGTAAGTATTATAGATACTAAATTACAATACAATGTTAGTGTTCCCTCTCTTTACCCCACCCAATTTTGGAAGTGAAAAAAAGTTGGTGTTATGAGGGGGAAGCGAAGGGAACATTTACTCTCCTCTTCCATTCCCTCCCTTCATTTTCAAAACTTCCAAACAAAAGGAAAAAGCTTCCTTTCCTTTGTTTCCCTTTCCATTCCATTGATTACCATCCTTCGTAAGAGGGAGAAAGGGGACGCAGGTAAGGTAATTACTTGTGAAGACAATAGTAATATATGCTTTTAGTGCAACACTGACCTCTTACCCCACAAATGTACAATCAGACAAGAATAATGGAAGTATTGATCTTACCGTTCCCCAATTTTCTTGCAGAGACTTATGGGCTGCTCGTAAGTTATAACTTGGTATCCTTGGAGATATGTGGTGTGGAATGTGGACATTGATATCATGGCAAAGGATCTCGATCCTGTTCAGAAAAGAAGTCAGACTATAGCAGTTCTAGTTTATTTTGCAAGACTGAAATTAGAAAACAAAATGTGAAGAAAAGAAGAAATTTTTTGTGGATTCATTCATGCGAGGCAATTCTGGGAACATAGCATATATGGACAATCAAATGATTTCATCATAAACAATTTATAAAATTGAGTAAATTACATTCATCTCCCCTAAAAAAATTTAAAATTACACTCACCCCCTCTCAAATTTTAAAAAGACTACACTAATCTCCCTTAAAAAAAGTTTTAATAAGCATAATTTGACCTTTGACTAATTTGTTTTGTATTGAATTAGACTATTTGTAAGTTTCTAGGAGAAAAAATACATAACTAAAACTAAAGGGGTTGTGAGTGTAGATTTCAATAACTTCATTGGATTTGAATGTAATTTACTCTATAATATTTTAAGACATTCATCCTGGAAGAAAATTATTGAATCACAATATGACCGATTTCTCCTATTTAATTGGTTATAATTTTTTTCTCTTGACCTTTTCTCACTTTTTAAGGCCTAGGAGAAGCAAGACAAATAGATTATCCAATAAAATTGACAGACTCAGATCAGACATCTGCAGGAAGATAACAAAAAGAAAATGAAATCAGCAATACCAGGATTATTTTTGTAACGTATCTTATCTCCTTGGGTGACTTTATCAGCAAGAAAAAATACATTAGCAAGAAAGGTGCAAAGAGAATTCAATACCATTGAGGATAATCACAATGAACAGTTCCATTAAGCTGTGCTTGGGCAGCATTCCACTCATCTGAATATTTGAACGGTATGTGTGGTGCAGTATGATGGACCATGGTGAAAGTACTCATCTGTGATTGGGAGCCAAAGAAACACTTCTTAGATACATGAAGATTCATTAAAACTTCAGGCTTATGGACACATGGTCGGAGAGTTAATCAAGAAAATCTAGATTTGGCAATATTTGAAAAAAAAAATTCCAAGATTACTAAGGCAGCATTCAGCAAGATTGCAGTACAGGGTAAAAAAATAAAATAAAATAAAAGAGCAAAGCGAACACATAATGCTGTAATGATGAACTTGATCAACAGTTTTCTGACAGCATACAAGCCCATGCAGCCAAGGTAGTGAGGTATTGTCCATTCCATTTGCTTATGAATATTGCATCATAGCAGTTGATTGGAGTGAGATGTATGATTGTAAGTTTGCATTATATTTAGATTCTAGTTCAGCAATAACGGGCACTGAAACAAAAATTAATCAAATGGGCATGCATAACCCAATGCCTGATGGTTGAAAAATGTTGCATCGTCAATTTTTCCCCTCCAAACTTGCATAGTCACTACTAACCAAGCAACAAAAAGAAAGAAAGAAAGAAAATGTGTGACACTATCAAGATATAATTTTAAAGACCAGAAAGAAACATTACCCAGAAGTGATAGCCCAACCATGGCATCAACCAAAATTTGATCCACCCCATGATTCCTGTCTTGTAAATGATTAATGGCCATCCAATTGCTATGAAGGCAAAAACACAAGCTAAGCTTATCTTCACCCTCTTTACTTCATTTGGTCTGAACTTCTTCAAATCAAAGTGCCACATCAACCTGTTAGGAACATTTAAAGGTAAAGTATGAAATTAAGGCTGCCCAAGTAATGCAGATCCTGTTGAGCTCTTTTTTAATTTTTAAATTAGAGTTTTTGATTTGGGGATTAGGTTTAGTTAGTTACGTTGTTTGGGTCTTATTTATCCATATCCCATAGATAAACTGTTATTTTATTTGTTTAAGTGCTTTAGTTGGTTTAGACTTCTGCAGCCTTTATGCCTGTATATATGGGTCTGCTTGGTTATTGTTTTTTGGACTTTGATTATTAATTAATAAAAATTGTTATTGAGTTTAATTCAGAGTGGATTCTTTGAGTGTTTTCTTTAGAGTATATACTCTATAGTGTTCTTTTGATTCTACACCACCAAGTCAATAGCAGTCATACTTGAGGACATGTACAGTTATTCTTGTGAGTGCCATACCAATGAGCTATAGACATCCAAGTTCGAAATGGACCATAGCCATATATTATTGCTTTTCGCAAAAGAGGAGATGAGTCAAACTCTTCTTCCCAGACAGGGTGCCAAGCAGTGTCTTCATGCAACCTATAGAATTAGAGATGGATTAAGAAGGAACTACATGATGAAACAGGTGATCTATAAGAAGCACAAAGAAAAAAAAAATTAGTTGGGAACATTTCTTACATGTTTGTTTTTGCATGATGCCTATCATGTTTAAATCGCCATGGCTCATATGGATAAATTAGCGGCAAGAAGGCTAGAGTTCCAACAATGTCTTCCACCAATTTGTTCCTTGAAAATGACTTGTGCGCGCAATCATGCCCTATAACAAAGAACTGTACAGCCAAAAAGAAAAAGGAATGGAAAATTTAACCAAAGAAGCTGGCCAGGATCCTTAAAGGGAAAAGGAGCGAGAATAATCTAAAGAACTGGCAAGGAATACATCATAAGGAAATATGTATATAGAACTAACCCCTGTGACTGCAGTCCCCGTCCATGCCCAAGCCAGAGGAAGTAAATACCAAGGTGCTTTTGAAATCATATAGAGCCCTAGTGCATAGGAAGTGACTGATATCAAAACTGATTTCCATGCCTTCACATCATCAATCTCAAATACCTTCAAAATTGTAAAGGAAAAAAATGCATCATGATCGTCCATTAGCTCTTATGAATAAAAATTGTGACCATCTTTGCAGAAAAGTATGCAAGGAAGAATTTTTTTTTCCTTTGATCTAAGGCACTTCCAGAAGAGGAGAGAGAGAGAAGACAAGAGATGGCTTAAGAGATTAAAGCATTATCTACAGAGTTACTGACCATGACACCTTCTCTTTCTTAGAAAATGCAGATAATATTACCAATTTACCATCATTGATTCTTTATTATAAAGAACATTTTCTAAAGAAAGAACAAAACAGGTTTAAGAATGTTATTCAAGTGCCAAACATATATTTCATTATATAATATCTTAGAAGTAGCTCTAATACATAATAACAAAAGTTCAATTCAGTACTGATGGCATAATAAAAAACATAACATATATCTGAAGAAAATTACTTTCTTAGGAAGGGAATCAATGACATCCTTTAAAGTCACATTTTCTGGAAGCGGTTCTCCAATTTGCTTAAAACCATAGCTTTCAGATAGTTGTTTTCTGTACTCAGCACTGTCAGCTGGAGATGGTGCAACTGGAACCGCAACAGCTTGTATGACAGTAATTTTCTTCCTTGGAATTAAATGTCTTTGATTCCTGAACCCCTTCTGGATAAGCCTGTCCCCATTTATATTAAATAAGCCTGTAGCAGAATGAGAATCAATTAATTAATAGGCACCCATGTCATTCATACCAACTAAGAGTTGAACATAAGCACAGTATTTACCCCACCGAACCATTTACAGAGTCAAGGCCAGGGGTTTTTAAATAGTTCTTGTGATCCATGAAAAAACAGTATTCTTAAAATTTTCAAAATCATTTGCAACTTGATGCTGGAAATCCCTTTTTTTGAAGGGCTAAGTGAGATTCATCAGATAATGGCAGCAAGGCGTTGTGGAAACAAAGTTTGCATATAATTGTTTTCTATGCAAAGTTGTAATCTTTTAAATAAAAGAAAGAAATTTTGGCCTGAGATGTTATCTATTTGCTTAGAAAATGACAGATAAATTAATATTTTAACAACTAATTAAGTCATTTGGAAAAGAAGGTGATGTTTACCAGACATTAGTTAAAGGTCTTTTTTTTCCCTCTCTATATTCATTGCATATGCCACACAAAGCATGAACTGCATAACGTCTTGCAGGGACACAACTGAAGCTCTATATTACTGTATTGAACTTTCTTGCCTATTTTTTAATTAAAAAACAGACTGAAACATTTATTCATACAGTACCATTCTACAATAGCAAAACTCATAACCCAGTAAGTTAAATACTGAACTCCTGAAGTCTTTATAGTTTGTATAACCCAATTCACCCCTTTTCCAATCTCTGGAACTCAATTGCAACGCAGAACACGAAATGCAATTGACAAGTGACTCCCCAAGAATTTGAAGCAAAAGAAATTAATGAAAATTAGACTTAAAATTCACTCATTTGAGCCCAGATAATGCAAGGGAAACAATATGCCAACCTGGTGAGTACTGGGCAGCAATTTTTCTTTTCTGAATTGGCTTTTGATGGGACCCCTGGAAAATGTAAACCAAACAACAGCAACATTAAATTAGAGCTTAAATGCTTCAAATTCAGAATAAAAAGGAGACAGGGAAGAAAAGGGATGTGAAAAAAAACCATGAAGAGGACTACGGAATCCACAAGCCTGCAAGCCATCGCGAGCAGAACTTGAGAAATTCCAGCTCACAAGGGCTCCTTTCCCCTACTGAGAAAAGATAACGCTTTCCACTTCAGGAAACGGGACGCCCAGTTGCCAAAAGGGCCGTTGAAAGGCCTTCGGACCTTCGACCTTTATATGTGAGGCTTCCCAGAGGTCGGTCCCTCCAATGCGAGCCCCACCAAAATGTGGACACAATTTTAGACTCCATTGCAGCCGCTTGTTGACGTTAATATACCGAGTCACACGCACTGCTCATCCTCCTCATCCTCTTGCTTGCCGCTGTTTTTTTTTTTTTTTTTTAAAGGTATTTTCGGACTAATATTTACTTAATCAAGATTATCTCGCGAGGGAGAGCAAACTTTTTTTAATTTAGATTAATTCTTTTGTTCTTTTCCATTAACTTAATTAATAATAAAATTTTAATTAAATTTTTTAGTGTTTATTATAAATTTAATAATTAAAATAAATTCATATAATTATATAATAATTTGAGTTTAAAATTTTAACACTTAGATTGTAATTAAAATACCTTCATATAACTATTTAGGATTAAAATTTCTGAATAATATATTTTTTAATAATCATGTTACATATTTACTCTAATTTATTTATAAATTATGGTTTTATATATTTTGGAGAAAAATCTCTCATAATAATATATATTAACACATTTGTTCAATTTTTTAATTTATGAGATGATTGGAAAATTATTTTTATAATTTATGACTTATATATTGTTATTATTAATTCATTATGAACGGCTACAATATATATATATATATATATATATATGTGTGTGTGTGTGTGTGTGTGTGTGTGTGTTTTTTTTTTTTCCAAAATCTACAAAATAGTATTTAATATTAATATAAATATAGATAAATCTAATTTAATAAAATTATAATTTAATGTGCAACCAAATAAACAGAAACACATATGGATATAGTTTCATAGAAAATACCATCATCATTCGTCATTATTGTTTCTTTATTTATATTAATGATTAATAAATACTTAAAAATAAGGATACAAATTTAATACTTATAATAAAATAAAATATTTCAAAAATCAATTAATAAATTAAAATAAAATTAGAATATAGAGATGAAGATGAATATGAGAAAATTTTAATTTCAGCAAAATATAAAATGAAGTGTATAAAAATAACAAGTTTTCTTCGAGATCGATGATGAGTTGGTCAACCGCGTTACCAATTTCATATGCATGTCGTGTAACTTGTGTTGGAGATTCTAATTATAAACATGATTTTTATGCTTCAAATCGCGTTTGAAAAATATCATCTTATCGTTTCACTGTTCTACTTCCACTACCGTCCATGACTTTTCAAATCTACTCTAACTCCTTTTTTTACTTAAAAATAATTCTTAGCACGTGATTATATTAACGTTTATTTTAAAATAAATTATATGCACTTTTTTCAAAATTCATAAAAATTAATTTTAAGCTAGTTTTTACAATATAAATTTTAATTATATTTTAAAATAAATCCTGATATAATTGTTTTTAATTAAAAAGATTAAGGAACTAATTTAGAGTAAATAGACCCAAATCTACACACCCACAAAAAATCGAAAGAAAAGAACACAAGAAACCTCAATTAGGCCTTAGACTCAAATCTTTTCTCTCTCTCTCCCTCTCACACACACATATTATTTTATTTAATAATTAAATACAAAAATATGAAACTAACATAAATTTCAAAAATCTCTCTTCACAAAAACAGTGCTGTGCAGCGGCCATGCAAACTATCCATTCTCTCTTTCTTCTTCATCTTTTTCTTTTTTTATTTTATTTTTTTTTATTGGAGAATATATGATAAAGCCACGTACTATAGATTGATTGCTTACGTGTATTACTTAGCTGGACTTATCGTTAGATAATTTTTCTCTTTTCTTTTCTACTGATTTTCTCCTATATATAGGGAAGTCAGGTACTTGTATTGATTAATGCAAAGATCAATAAATTTTCCTTTGCTCAGTTTATTTTCTCATCATAGTATCAGAGCGTAAAATTTTCTCTCAAACCAAACACTCATAATTTCTAATTTTCTTGTTCTATTTTCTCTACAAATGTTGTACTCAGATATATTGAATAATCAAAGGCAAGTTGCTGGAGCAGTAACAAGACAAGAAGATAATTCAGCTAGTGCATGTTATTTACATCCAAATGAGAATTCGTCTCTGGTTTTAGTATCACCGGTGCTTTCTGGTTCAAATTATCATTCCTGGCAGCGATCTATGCGAATGGCGTTGTTGTCAAAAAATAAGCTAAAGTTTGTAGATGGTACCATCAAAACTCCTGATAAGAACGATGTCTTATTTTCAGCTTGGGAAAGATGTAATACTGTGGTGTACTCTTGGCTTGTGAGATCACTTTCAGCTTCAATCGCGAAAAGCATTTTGTGGATAGATGATGCAGCAGAAGTATGGAACGACTTACATGATCGTTTTTCCTAGGGTGACGCAGTTAGGATTTCAGATATGCAAGAAAAGATTTATTCCTTTAAGCAGAATGCATTATCGGTAACAGAATACTTTACACAACTCAAGATTCTATGAGATGAATACAGCAATCTTCGGCCAATTCTGGTATGCACTTATACTCCTTGATGTGCATGTGAAGCTCTTAAGATAGTCAAAAATTCACAACAAACTAATTATTCCATTCGGTTTTTAAAAGGATTGAATGAGTCTTTTTCGACAATTAGATCGCAAATTCTCTTGCTGGATCCCCTTCCTGGTATTAATAAATTGTTCTTATTAGTCTTGCAACATGAAAGACAATTTAACAGTATTATAGCACCTAGTGAAGAACCAGCAGCTTTTCTTAGTCAAAGACAAGGTAGATTTCAACAAAATAAGTGGTTCAATCCTTCTCATGGAGCTAATGTGCAGTTTTTCCAGAATGATAGTAATGTTCAACGACGAAATTATATTGGATCTGGTAATAGAACAGTGTGCAGTTATTGCAATTATACAGGCCATACTATAGATACATGTTATAAAAAGCATGGTTACCCTGTTGGATATCGAGGAAGAGGTATATTTAGTAATTCTCGGGCTAATCAAGTTAGCACTACTTATTTTGGCGAAGCTCCTTGCACAGAGGGAATTTTGTCAACATCTGAGAATATGGTTGACAATGGAGAGTTTTTTCTGCCTAAGCATCAGCCAGCTAATGATTCTGCGATTGACACTATACATTCTCAGCCCTCACTGCCTTCTGATCAGTCCCCTATTACACAAGAGCAATACAAGCAACTTCTGACTTTATTGCAGCAAGCAAATATTCTTGGAAATTCTTCTACTGTTCGTGCCAATCAGTTTACTTCAGATTTTACTCCAATGGTTGCTGATTCAGGTATCTTCAGTCTTTCCTGCCTAGATGATCACATACCTCAGAATGATTGTTGGATACTTGATACAGTATCCACTGATCACATTGCTTGTACCTTGCATGTTTTTTCTTCATACAAACCGCTTCTAAACACTTTTGTTCATATACCAAACAAGCAAAAAGTTCATGTTTCCCATATAGGCACTGTCCAACTCACTCCTCACCTAGTTCTTCATAATGTTCTACATGTTCCTTTTTTTTCTTTTAATTTACTTTTTGTTAGCAAGCTTACTTCAGCCTACTCTTACAGTTTTCTTTTTCATCAAACTTTTTGCCTCATTCAGGATTCTCAAAGGCGGATGACGATTGGATTAGCTAAACGATTCAATGGTCTTTATCAATTTTGTTCAGCTCAGACTTCGGTTTCTCCGTTGCCTATAAATTCTCCTGTTGCTTGTACCATGAATAAAGTTGTTTCTGATGACATTTGGCATTTTCGCATGGGACACTTGTCCACTCCTCGTTTACAATTGTTAAAGAATATAGATACATCAGTTACTCTTCCTTCTTTCAGTCATTGTAACATCTGTCATTTTGCTAAACAAAAACATGTTTCTTTTCCTCTTAGCACTTATGTTTCTCTTTCTTGTGTTTGACTTAGTGCATGCTGATATTTGGGGTCCTTCTCCCACCACTTCATTATATGGTCATCGTTTTTTTCTTACATTAGTAGATGATAAAAGCCGTTTTACTTGGATATTTCTTATGAAAGCTAAATCAGAAACCCGACAACTGTTACAAAATTTTTGCCATTATGTTCACACTCAGTTTTCTGTATCTGTCAAATGTATTCGTTCTGACAATGGGGCTGAGTTTAATATGCCGGATTTCTATGCCTCTAAAGGGATTCTGCATCAGACTTCCTGTGTTTATACTCCTCAGCAGAATTCTGTGGTTGAGAGGAAACATCAGCACATTCTTAATGTTGCTCGCTTCCTTAAATTTCAAGCTCATCTTCCTATTTCATTTTGGGCTGATTGTGTCTTTCATGCCATGTATCTTATCAATCGTATTCCTTCCCCTGTTATTCATGATTTTACTCCCTTTCAGATTTTATTTGGCACCTCCCCTTCCTTGTTGCATATTAAAGTTTTTGGATGTTTATGTTATGCATCCACCATCGCTCATCACCACACTAAATTTGATAGCAGGGCCACTTAATGTATTTTTCTTGGCTTTCCTTCCACTACCAAAGGTTATCGTGTATTTTCCCTGCATTCTTCTAAAGTTTTCATTTCTCGGGATGTCTATTTTTATGAGCACCTTTTTCCTTTTCAATCTGGCTTTCATTTTCCTTCCCCTCCTTCTTCTAATTTTGTTTTTCCTGCTTCTATTTCTGCTCCTCCAGAAGATCCTTTATCCTCTCCTTTGTTGTCCTCTTTTAATCCTCCTGCTTCTTCCTCATCCCTTCCTGCTTCTCTGGATGTTTCTGCTCCTTCTTCCTCTGCTTCTTCTCCTCTTCTTCGACGGTCTACTCGGTCTCATAAACCACCTTTATTTCTTCAACATTATCATTGTGCCTCTGTAACTACTCCTCATCCTTTATCTTCTCATTACACTTTACACCATCTTGCTCCTGCTCACCGTGCTTTTGTTGCCCAACTATCTCATCATCGAGAGCCGCAATCATATCATGAGGCTGTTAAACTTCAATGCTGGAAATATGCCATGAATACTGAACTACGTGCCTTAGAACTTAACAACACCTGGATCTTAACTACTCTACCTATTGGCAAGACTCCTATCGGTTGTAAGTGGGTCTATAAAATCAAATATCATGCTGATGGCTCCATTGACTGTTACAAGGCCCGGTTGGTCGCTAAAGGGTACACACAGTTGCATGGTATTGATTATTTGCAAACTTTCTCTCTGGTTGCTAAGCTTACTACTATCCGCACTCTTCTTGCTTTGCCTGCTCATCATGGTTGGCATTTGCAGCAGCTTGATATCAACAATGCATTTCTTCATGGTGATCTCCATGAAGAAGTATATATGTCTTTACCTCTCGAATTTCCTTCTTCTGCTCCTAATCAGGTCTGCAAGCTCACCAAGTCTTTATATGGTTTAAAGCAGGCCAGTAGACAGTGGAATGAGAAGCTTACGGCTGCCTTGCTCTCTCACGGTTTTTCTCAAGCCTTCTCTGATTCTTCCTTATTTTTTAAGGTTCAAGACTCAGGTTTCGTTTTTCTCTTGGTATATGTGGATGATGTTCTTCTTGCTGGAAATAATATTACTCTCATCACTGATATCAAGCATTTTCTTCATACTACCTTTCAAATTAAAGATCTTGGTGCGCTCAAGTATTTTCTGGGCTTTGAGATTGCTCGCTCTCACACTGGTATTAACATATCTCAACGAAAATATACTTTGGACTTACTGACTGATACCGGGTTCCATGATTGCAAACCGGTTTCTACTCCTATGGTTTGCTCTTCTCATTCTCTTGATGCCACAGTCTTGACCGATATTTCATCTTATCGACGGTTAATTAGCAGATTACTTTACTTATTGAATACCAGACCCGATATATGTTTTATTGTTCATCATTTATCTCAGTTTTTAAACTCTCCTACTGAGTCTCATTTGCAAGCTATCCATCGTATACTTCGATATTTGAAAGGTAGTCCTGGGCAGAGTCTCTTCTTCTCTGCTACTTCTTCCTTAACACTCACTGCATACTCTGATTCTGACTGGGCCACTTGCCCTTTAACTCGTAAATCAGTTACTGGTTTTTGCGTCTTTCTTGGTTCAAGTCTCCTATCTTGGAAATCGAAGAAGTAGCCTATTATTTCAAGTTCCTCCTCTGAAGCTGAGTATCGTGCCTTAACTTTTACTACTTGTGAAATTCAGTGGTTGCTCTACTTACTTCGTGATTTTTAGCTTCCCTATTCTTCTCCTATTACTATCTTTTGTGATAGTCAATCAGCTATTCACATTGCTCAGAATCCAGTTTTCCATGAACGCGCCAAGCACCTTGACATTGATTGTCATCTTGTCCGTGAGAAGTTACAATCTGGATTGATTCATTTACTTCCTATCTCTTCTCGTGACCAACTGGCTGACTGTTTCACCAAACCTCTTGCCTTACCTCAATTTCGAGCTTCTCTTCCCAAGCTGGGCATCCACAATTTGTATGTTCCAACTTGCGGGGGGTATTGGAGAATATATGATAAAGCCACGTGTTATAGATTGATTGCTTACGTGTATTACTTAGCTGGACTTATCGTTAGGCAATTTTTCTCTTTTCTGTTTTACTGATTTTCTCCTATATATAGGGAAGTCAGGTACTTGTATTGATTAATGCAAAGATCAATAAATTTTCCTTTGCTCAGTTTATTTTTTCATCACTTTTATTTATATTTATAGATTTTCTTTTTTTTAGAAAATAATTACTTTTTTTTAACAGAGTATTTTATTTTTTTATAAATTTTTTTTCTCTTATTATAAAATATGTGTCAGAACTTCAAAAAATACATACCATTTATTTAGATCTATAGACTGAATTTGAATTTAAATGAAAAAAAATCAAATTTATAATACTAAGTTTATGATTGTGTAAAAAATTCTTGAAAATAGTTAACCTTCAAATAATATTGAGAAATGTGTTGCCTTTTTAAGATACGTTTTTATTTTATTTTATTTTATTATTGTATTAACTATATTTCTAATTTTTTATATGTAATATTTAATATATTAAAATTTTAAAGGTGTGTTGCCTCTTTGTTTTATAATCATATTATTAATTTTTTATTTTGTAGTTTCAGAAACTATAAAATTTATTTATCTTACATTTGTCTTCTGTTTGTTAACTTTATTGTCTGATCTTGTATTTTTGTATTTTTAATTTTTGATATGTAATATTTAGTAGATTAAGATTTGAGAGATGTATTACTTATTTATTTTATAGTCATATTACTAGTTATTTGCTTTATAATTTTAAAAACTGTAAAATTTATCTATTTTACTTTTATCTTTTATTTGTTGACTTCAATGTTTGATTTTGTATAAATGTAATTTTTTCACTTGTCTTAAAAAAAAAAGAGTATGAAAAATTTTAATTAAAAGGCAACGTACCTTCAAATTATAACTAACTAAATATTACAAATAAAATTTAACAAATTTAATCAAACTACAGCCAGTCAAGCGTTATTTAGGAAGAAAAAGAATTTTTGTGTGGAAAGATAACACACATTTCAATCTTCTTTAAAAATTAAAATTTTTACATATTATTAATTTTTTAAACATAAAATATTGTAAATCTAAAGAGTAAGTTGTAGATATTCTAAAATTTTAATTAATATTTGATTTTTTTAATAAAAAATTTATTAAAAACAACATTTTCTAAAAAATTGAAAAAAATTTCATAATAGAAAGAGAAAACTTTGTAAAGAAATAAAAATATTCAAAAAACTTATATTTAAATAAACAAATAAAAAAGGAGAAAGAAGGTATAACGACAACTTAAGCTGCTATGGCTAAGGTTTACACAAGAGTATAGAGCAAAGAGGGTGTGTGAAGTTGTTCTCTCTCTCTCTCTCCGCACAATAATAATAATTATTTAAAATTTTAAAAAGAGTAAAGATTTGATTTTTAAAAATATCAACTTGAAAAAAATGTAGTCTTTATACTCGCCTGTGGATCCTCTGCTGTGTTTTGAGTACAGCACATGCGCGCTGTGTAAGACTTAAACTTAAAATAAAGATCAATTGCTAACCTCCAGTCATTGCTATTCTTGAGATGAATTCTGAAATTGCAAAAGGAATTCTTCTGAATTAGGTAGAGTTTTGTGATGGTGTATATCTCTAAATTTTGTAACTCTACTAACTCAGGAACTCCTTTACATTTATAAGCTTATATTCCAACGTCTCTTCCCATCAAAGAGACGTTGGATACAATGATATGATGGATGAAAGAGAATGTGGACCATTGTGTTTTTTGACCGTTGCTTTTGACCGTTGCCAACGTTCATATGAACGTTGGTAACTTTTCATATGAACGTTAGCAACTTTTCATGAAAGTATTATGGGCCACACTTTAACATACATGCTGTGCTCAAAACACAGCAGAGAATCCGAACTCCTTTATACTCTGAACTCAAAAACAAAAAAATTAGTGTTTCATTTAATTAAGTAAGAGATAATACTGATAGTTAAAAAAAGGAAAAAAATTGGACTTACTTTGTAATATTACTACATGTGGCATTTCTTCTACTGTAAGTTTCAATTCTGTCCAGAGAAAAAAAAAAGATTATAAGTTTCAAATAGTCCTAATGCTCGACAGCTTAATTCTTCACTCATTTCTCTAATATTTTTAAAAAATAATTTGAATTTACTTTGAGCCTTCTATATATATTTGCTTAATTAGTATTTTTTATAAAATAATTTAATTTATGTATAATTTATTATTTTATCTTCTTTTTTTATGTTTCAAGAGTATATATTATTCTTATTTTTAAAATTTAATTTTTAAATTTTTTTAATTAAATTTAAACTAAAATATAATTCAATTGAAATTTTAAATTAATTTTTAATTTTTAATTTTTCTTTTTCGAGAAGAGTTCTATCAATAAAGATGTGAAAGAAAAGGACGGTGGACCCTAACGCAACGAAATTTGACGACATCTTAAGTTGGTAGTTGTGACGTTTGATTGAATAGGAATTCATAATCACGTATCCACACTTAAGTTATCCCTTGATGAGTACTTTTAGTTATGACTTGTTTGGCGGTCCACACTCATATCTTATAAGGCACTATATATTTAATACAAAATATGATAAAATTCAAATTATTTTACTCTAATTTGTAATATTACATAAAATTTTTAAGTCCCGCGTTTAAAAAAAATAAAGGATTATTTAAAGGAAAATAAAGAAAAGTTTTTTTATCATATAAAATAAAATAAAATATTAATATATTATAATAGTGAAATCAATTTACAAAGACTTTTTATGAAAATTTTTATGCCATCACTTTTTAATATTTTTTCTTTTAACAGACATATTATTAAATTTAATTTAACAGCCACATCTATTAAATAAAAAATTATTTTCTTTAATAGTGGCTATTTAACTTCTATAAATACTCTTTGCTATTTTTAATCATATACGAAAAAAAATAAATTTTAAGAGCCTTTAAGTATATTTAGCAAGTCAAATAAGTTAACTTATAACTTATTTAACTAATTTATAAGTTTATTTGACCAAATTAGAGGTATTTGGTAAACAAACTTATTTGAATAGTTTATAACTTTTTATCATACGCTACTTCAAGTAGCGTATAGTTTTTAACTGATAGTTTTTATAATTTTATTCTTTTTTTATCCTTATTATTTTATTTAAATTCTAATACTATCATATTCACAATATGACATTATTTTTACTATACTCAAACAACATTCAAATTATATACCCCATGATGAATTTTTAGATATTGTTGATAGTAACACAAAGAATAAAAATTTAGAGGTATCTACTGAGATAAAAGAGATTCGCAATAATATTGTTAATTTATTGTGAGACTTTAAATGATATATTTATTTTGTATTTTTTGAGATTATATAATAAAATATAATTATTAATAAAAAATAATAAATTTTATATAAATATATCTTTTTATATCATTTTATATTTATCAATTAATTCAATAGTTAATTTTACCAAACACTTCTAATTTAATAAATTAAATTAACAATTTTCAGTTAAAAATTAGTTTTTTAACTTTTAATTTATCAATTATTTTTATTAAAAAAAAATTAAAATGAGCTCGTAATTTGCACGGAATTTCTGTTTGTATATAAACAATATCTCTTGTGAAAATCAGTGAATTTTCACGCCCCAAAATCTTTGGAGTCTTTCCTTTCAACTCGAAGAAGAAATGATTCCACATTAGTGCCCATCTTAATCAAATGTCGCTCATCCACCCTGACACAAAGAAATTATAAAAATATGATCCTAAAAATTGGTAAAATTAAAATTTAAATATGTAAGAGTGTGTCTAACCACGTAGCTTTAATTTTTATGTTTAAAATCAAATAAAGCAAAACAAAATTTGTAATTTTATTGATCAATGAGAAAAAGTTTAAACACATTAACCATGTAGGCCCATAATTAAAATTTTAAAATAAATAAAATAATAAATTTATTCATGATTATAGATCATTAAGATCCAAATAAATAATTAATTAAAATCTAATTTTTAAATTAAAACTCTAACTTTAAAATTAAAATTAAATAATAAATCAGTCTCATATCTTATGTGTGGCTTCAAAACATCCAAAGAAAAAAGAACACCTGCTGACGATGATTATCTTCTAATGATTAAAAATTTACTTCTTAAAAATTATTCTAAACACATTTTTTTTTAAATTCTATTAAGCATGCATATGAGGACTGTCGGATACGTAATTATTATTATTTCTATAAATGAGAAAAATGAATAAGAAAATTATCAACTCAAAATCATCCCTAACTTGTTCCAATTTTCATAATTTAACATATTTGATATAATAAATAAAAATTGTAATCTCAATTTTTTTCCAATTTCAGTGAAATCGAAAGTGACTGCAATACCTCAAGGCTTTCTTGTGGAACTGAATAAAAGTTGTAATAAAAATAATATAATTAATATTTTATAAAAATTAATAAAATTTAAAATATTTTAATATTAAACTTAAATAATACGAGATAACATTCAAAATGTAAAATGTTATTATTAGATGATATTAAAAATTTTAATTATCAGTGTACTAATCACAAAGATATTAAATAATGCATAACATTAAAGATTTCAAACAAATATTTTTATTAATTTATTTAATTGGGTTAATTCATATTTTATTTTATATTAATTTTTTGGTTTTGACTGTTGTGAGTTTTGAAGCTACAACAACGACAAATCCCGGTTCAACCATGAACCAAGAGGAAGCCGAATCGTACCAAAATGGACCGACGAATTATACACGTGTCTTTACCTAGTACGGAAATGTCACGAGCCCCGTTCTATTAAATTTCATAAAACAATATTTGACTTCCCGAAATTACCCTTTCGGGATATCATGATCTACATGTCGCTCCCTTGGGGTTTCCACGTCACCCGACCGGGACCACTCCGAGTCGGTGGATAATCTCAGCTGCAGTAACAAAATCTTAGCTGCGGGAAACAAAAGTAACGAACCGATCTCTATCAATGACCACCACCATTACCACCACCTCCTCCTCCTCCTCCTAGCTATCAATCAACCTCTCTGAGAATTAGAGAAAGAGAGAGAAACTCGAAAACTCACTTCCGTTTTTCCATTTGTTATTTGATTCCATTGTCTTGAATCACTTAAAAAAAACCTCTACAGAAAAAGCGGATGCTTGATTAAACCGTTTCCCTCCTCCACCGAATGAAATTCCTTGTTTCGAAGGTCGCTGTTTTCTCATGCGCCTTAGGGATTTTGTCATTGGGGGACTGAATTCGGGGTTGCAAGCTTCGAGGAGATGACTTTGCTGCGCAAATTGTTCTTTCGTAAGCCCCCTGATGGGCTTCTTGAGATCTGTGAGAGAGTTTATGGTACTTTCTCTTTTCCTTCTTTTTCCTTTTTGATTGCGTATTTTGGATACTGTGACATAAATATTTCCATTTATCTTTCCTAATGTATAATTCACCAGGATCATTAGGTCTGTTTGGTTCTTTGGAAAATGTGGGGTGACATAGTGGAGGGTACGAATCAGAATATTCTTATTTTCTTTTTTAACAGTGTTCTCTTTTTCTTCGAGTGGATTTATGGGACATGGCAATGCGCTCCGACATTCGTTGCCAAAAATGGAATAGGTGGTTGGCAGCAATTTTATAGTCTGCAGTTTTAACGGACATGGGGTTTAGCAATTGAGTATGTTAAAGGGGGGATTTCATTTTTAGTTACTGAATTTTGTAAATGCATTGTACATGTAGTTTTTGATTGCTGCTTCACGACGGATGCTTGGAATGAAGAAAATTATAAAGTCTACATGGACGGGATTGTTGGTCAAATTCGAGAGCACTTGCCTGATGCTTCAATCTTGGTCTTCAATTTCCGCGAGGAAGAAACAAAGAGTCAGATGGCTAACATATTGTCTGACTATGACATGACTATTATGGATTACCCTCGGCAATATGAGGGTTGTCCAGTGCTCAAAATGGAGGTCATCCACCACTTTCTAAGGTCAGGTGAAAGTTGGCTGTCACTTGGGCAGCATAATGTGCTGTTGATGCATTGTGAACGTGGTGGCTGGCCAGTTTTAGCTTTCATGCTGGCTGCACTCTTGATTTATCGGAAGCAATATAGTGGGGAACAGAGGACTTTGGATATGGTTTACAGGCAGGCTCCACGTGAGCTTTTGCATTTCTTGACACCATTAAATCCAATCCCTTCCCAACTGAGGTATCTGCAGTATGTTTCAAGGAGGAATGTGGCCATAGATTGGCCTCCATTGGACAGGGCACTCACATTGGACTGCATCATTCTCAGATTTATCCCAAACTTTGATGGGGAAGGTGGTTGTCGTCCAATATTTCGAATTTATGGACAGGATCCTTTTATTGCCGATAAAACTCCAAAAATCCTGTACTCAACACCAAGGAGAAGCAAAACTGTCCGAGGTTACAAGCAGGTGAAGTTATCTCTTTCTTCACATGCATTATTCTGGTACTCTTGGTTTCTATTTTTTATATTATAGGTAGGAAATTTCCTTTTCTTCTTGTAGATAAAAGAAGAAAATTCAGTCCATAAATAAAATATCTTTAGGCTATTTAAAATTGGTGATGATGTTTTTAGAGTCTGTACTTCATGGGAGGCATGCACTTATTGCATATATCAAATCAACTCTGGGGTTTCTAGGTTGGCAGATCAGCAAACAAATGTTTATGAGTATAGCCCAAATACTGGAAGTTGGAATATTTAGCATTTAGAGCAACAATATTTGTTCGAGAATATTTTCTCAACAGATAAAGTAATGTGATGTTATCGTGTATAAATTTGTGTATACTGGGAGTAGCTGCACCCCTAACTTTTAAAAGAGAGTTGATAGACCCTTACATTGAAAGATATGTGCATTAAAGGAACGCTGGGACTGTTTAAGGAATTTGGGCAGCAGGGACAGAATGGCATAGGTGGATAACTTACCTGTGGAAATATCAAGGTGGGTGAGGAACACATGGAATCAATTTTCCACAAATATAAAAGGGAAGAAAGAAAAAAGAAGGAAGGGATGAAAAATTCATATACTCTCCATTCAATATAGGGGATACAATGGTTTCCTGATGGGAACTTCAGCATTCAGCAGATCCTGGTCAAATTCCAACATGTGTTCTGGGCCTTACAAGGATTCAGACTAGTTCAAGAGCAGCCCAGTCTTTGGAATTTTAATCGGCTTGAATTTTTTACAGTGTACTTAGCATTTTGTCACGACTTATTTATTCATACAAGATGAGACTGGAATCAAGTCCAAGTTGTGTAATTATTTTGGAATTTCTTGTTACTATGTTGCAGGGAGAGTGCGAACTAATTAAAATTGATATCAACTGCCATATCCAAGGTGATGTTGTGATTGAGAGCATTAACTTGATTGGTGACATGGACCATGAACAGATGATGTTCCGAGTCATGTTCAATACGGCTTTTATTAGGTCTAATATACTGATGCTTAACCGGGATGAAATTGACACTTTATGGGATACTAAAGATCACTTCCCAAAGGATTTCAGAGCAGAGGTACTATCTCTTTACCAATTATAATCGTGTAGTTGGTGGAGTTAATATATTTTTTTAATATGAAATTTATTCTTCTGTTTATATTTGGATTAAGATCCTTTTCTCAGAGATGGATGCTGCTGCCACTGTTATCACGGATGGTACTTCATGCTTTGAAGAGGAGGGACTGCCAGTGGAAGCATTTGCCAAAGTTCAAGAGATCTTTAACCATGTGGACTGGTTGAATCCTAAGGCGGATATTGCACTCAATGTACTCCAACAGATGAATGCATCGAATATCATGCATGACAAGTTGGATACAAGTTCTCCGGAGACTGGATCTTTATTGCATGATACAGGTCCTAAAGTGCCTCAGGGGAAAAAGAATTAAGCAAAAAGATTAGTGTCCACGAATTTGGAAATCCAGTCCTTGTCCTCAACTAAGCAATCCCTGGATAACAATCAGAGTAAAAAAGGGGATGAGCCCGTCAAGATTGGTGCTACTTCACAACTACCTGGTAGGTTGGACATCATCTGTCAGGAGTTGCCCATTGCTTCTGAGAGAATCTCAGAGTCCAGTAAATCTGTGACAAATTCTGCAAAACTTGGTGTCAAACCACAGGTGGATGATAATCTTGCTTTATCTGGTTCTGTTGATACTTCTAGTGTATCACTTTCACCAAAAACACCTCCACTTCGGCCTTCCTTGATTAGTAGTTCTAAAGAAGCTTATGATTCTCCTCTCCACACACAACCACTTCCTCATCATCTTTCCCCTTTGGAACCAAGATATACTGCAACTGGAGATTCTGAAGCCCAATTACAGGACAGAAGTAAGTCATCTGTTTTTAGCTCAACAGCTGGGACTCCATTGTCAGGTACCTTTCCAAATAAGTTGCCATCTGATGTTGCTTCCCATACTTCAGCTTCAGCAATTTCTCCAACTCAACCACTTCCTCTCCCTACAACCCCTATGAAGGAGATTCTACCAGTTAGATCCAGACCTGCATCATCCCCTTCCCAGCCGCCAACACCACCTGGTCCTCCAACACCTCCTCTAAAGGAGCATAAACCGGTCAGAGCAGTACCTCCTCCACCCCCACCACCCCCGAAGAAGGAGCAACCACTGGTTAGAGCTGTACCTCCTCCACCCCCACCACCTCTGCCATCCTTAGAGAAGGAAAAACTACATGGTCGACCTGGACCCCCTCCCCCTCCACTGCCCCCTCTGAAGAAGGAGCCACATGTTAGATCCGGACCTCCTCCTCCCCCACCACCTCCTTTAAAGGAGGACCTACCTGTTAGAGCCCGACCTCCTCTGCCTCCACCACCACCACCACCACCACATATTTCTGGGAAAGCTGCGGATCTTACCATAGCAACGCCGCCTCCTCCTCCTCCTCCTGCTGCAGCACTTGCCTCCAAGCACCCTAATCCTTCATTGCAGAATTCTTCGCCTGCTCCTAATGCTCCACCACCTCCAGTTCCCTTTGATAAAGGAGGTCTAAAACCAGGTAATGCTTTTTCAAAATCTCATTTTTTAGGTGGTGATGGAAATAATGTATCAAGTACAACAGGACCTCAATCTAGCTCGCCCACTGGATCAAAGGGAAGAATTCTATCACGTACGATAAGCTCAAAAAATCATACCAAAAAATTGAAGCCATTGCATTGGTTGAAGATATCTAGAGCAGTGCAAGGAAGTTTGTGGGCTGAGACTCAGAAATCTGGTGAAGCTTCCAAGTATGTTTACTTTGGCTATGGCTTTCCATTTTTTATGACTCATGGTCCTTTTTTGGTTCTAGTGTCTCACATAGCCTCTGCTTCTATCATCTTGATGCAGAGCCCCAG
The DNA here is from genome assembly GCA_037074535.1 of Gleditsia sinensis. NCBI lineage: Eukaryota > Viridiplantae > Streptophyta > Magnoliopsida > Fabales > Fabaceae > Gleditsia > Gleditsia sinensis. The sequence goes on along the minus strand of CM073464.1, from coordinate 9,495,903 downwards.
AGATTGATATGTCAGAGCTTGAGAGTCTCTTCTCAGCAGCAATCCCCAGTTCAGGACCTGCCAAGAAATCAGGTGTCAACAGCTCAGTTGGGCCTAAATCTGATAAAGTGCAACTGGTAATTTAGCTTCAGTTTCAAGTTGTGCAGAGAGTATTTCTGCTCATTTACATCATATAGTTGTATATTTCTGCACGTGATAGGAAAATGCAGGAAAAATAATAGTCAAGAACTGTGTGTTAACTAGTTATGATTTCACACATGGTCACTGTATGAATTACTCTACCGTAAAGTTGCTTGGTGTCATCTATCATCTTGTTACATTTGCTGACATGACAAAGTCTTAAATAGTGAGGGTTTATCTGTCTGGTGCAGTGTCTAAAATAGACTTTGTATATCATTTTCTTACTGAAAGATATTATTTAGTCATGACTAAAAGTTGATATTGACATCCTCTTTTATTTGTGATTAATATCAACATTCCTTGCAGATTGAGCACAGGCGAGCATATAATTGTGAAATCATGCTTTCCAAAGTGAAAGTGCCATTGCATGATTTGATGGTAAGATTGATGCTACTTTTATTGGCTTGAGAAAGTAGTAGAGAAAACCAACTATTTCTAAATAATGCAGAGTGCTACTTAGAAAGAAAAGTGCTCCTTGATTACAGCTTTGTTCTTTTGATTTACTCATAAAGTTTATCTACAATGTATATTGCTCATATGAAACTGAATAATTTTGGCAACTTTTCGGAATTAGTTATGAAGGAAATATCTTGTGCCTTTTCTTTTAACTCAAATTTTTTCCCTACCAATGGTGGTGGAAAAGCTTTACCTAGTTGTTCTCAAATTTGTTTGTAGCACACCAAGAAGGGTCTCTTTCAAGTTTTAACACCCTTTCTATACAATGTAATTTCTTGCTTGCAAACTTAAACTGCTGCAAACAGATTGAAAGTGCAAACTTAAATTGGAATTTTTTACTTTATCATGGGAAAAAGTCATGAAATAATTTTCCAGTGCTAAGATTTTTGAGTTGAGGTTAATCACTGTTGAAGACCATTATTTCTTGGTGTCCAATTGAATTTTGAAAAAAAATAGTTTTTGATATATCAGATATTTGTTGAAATTTCATCCATTTTTTAACCATTTTTATATTTGTGTTGTACTTCATCTTCATAGTACATGCACAAATAGCAATAGCATATTCAATGCATCAGTGATAAAAGCCACTAGAGAAAAAAGCTTATGACATAACCAGATTGAGATTTTTGAGATACTAACGAGGTGTGGTTAATATTGTTGAAAGACTGATTAATGAATTAACCATATATTGGCTTCATTAACCACTTGTATGTTTAATGGTTCCTAAATTGGAAATGTTTTTGCCAGGAATTCCTAAATTGCAATTATCCCAAAAAGTTATAAGTTGTACAGTTGCAAATCTCCGATCACATTCAATTTTATTGGTCTAAAAAGAAATCCCTACAGCATTTTTGACTAAATATTGCAAACATCTCATCAAGGATACAATTATGAAAGTCTTTTGAAGAATGAGCTTATTGACTAGAAATTCTATTACAATGTACACTTTGTTTTCAATTTTTTCTTTATCCTAGTATTTTTCATAATGTGGAACCACCTTAATGAATCGAGAAATGCTGATTGGAAATTTCTTCATCAATTATGTCTTGTTTGGAATGTTCACAGAGCTCGGTGCTAGCACTAGAAGACTCAGCACTGGACACTGATCAGGTTGAGAACCTCATCAAGTTTTGTCCTACGAAAGAGGAGATAGAATTACTCAAGGTTGGGAGATTATTGTGATTAATTATTGTGCTGACTTCAGGATGACTAACTTTAACTGTCTGTTATTTTTAGATACATCTGTAGCCTTTCTCTGAAAGTTAACTTCAAGTACTCTAATATGATGGGCTACATCTTTCTTTCAAATTTTGATAACTTCTATTAATTGTGGCATAGGGTTATACTGGAGAAAAGGAGAAATTAGGGAGATGTGAACAGGTATGTAGGTTTCACTTCCTTAATACCATGTTTTTGGCATAGGGCTATAAGACATATTGCAGTTATGAATTTAATTTAAGTTAGCTGTGTTTTGGATTTTTTTTCCTGTTCAATTACAAGATGTAAAGATATTTTAGTTCTAGCATTACTCATATAGTTGAAACTGCCTAACTTCAATAGTGGAGAATGCTGCAGTTGTAGCTTGTCTTTGCATTAATCTTGATTATATCATCATTAATTTTTCATTACAGTTTTTCTTAGAGTTGATGAAAGTACCACGGGTAGAATCCAAGCTCAGAGTTTTTTCATTCAAGATTCAGTTCCACTCTCAGGTGAAAAAAAGGATGCCATATATTTACCTGCCTACATCAAAAAGCTGATTTTTTATTTTTATTTTAGAATTTGACCCTGTAAATATTTTATGTAGGTTTCTGACCTTAGAAATAGCCTGAATATTGTAAATGCTGCTGCAGAAGAGGCACGTTTAACTTCTTTATACCTAAAAACCTGTCTGACAATTGGTTTTCCTAATCGTTTTCATTTTTTTGGTGAGACATAACATTCTAGATGTTTTTGTGATGATTGTTATCAGATAAAGAACTCTGTCAAATTGAAGAGAATTATGCAAACGATACTTTCTTTGGGAAATGCTTTGAACCAAGGGACTACCAGGGGTAAGTTAAAATAGATGTATACCGTATATTTGTTGAATGCACCATGAACCCTGCAAGTTTGGATAGCATGGAAATATACCACCCTTGTAAGAACATATTTGTGATTCAAAGAATGTAGAACATTTATATATAATGTTGGTCATCAACTGCCCAGCATTAGAAGGCCTTCATGCCTGACACACCTTCAATAGACTCCTTGTTTCTCCCTTGTTGTGATAGTCAACTGTTACCTACTTGGAGTTTTTTCCTAGGAGGCGTGCACACACACACACAAGTATATGTGTGCGCAAATGATTTTAGATATAAGCAATTATATCGTCAATCCTTCAATTTTTGTGATATTTTATCTTCTCCAATCTTCTTTTAGGCTCTGCTATTGGATTTAGATTGGATAGCCTTCTTAAACTCACCGAGACACGTGCGCGGAACAACAAGATGACTCTCATGCATTATCTTTGTAAGGTGCATGTTGCTATTTGTTCCTTTGTCTTTTTTGGTTTGGAGGGGTGTGAATATGATTGTATTCTGTATTGTGAAGTCTATTCTGATGTTAAAGTGGGGTCATCTTGTGGGTAGCTTTTCTTGTATTTCTATTCAGAGAATTCTGCATCCTTTAGTAAATGTTAATGCTTTGATGTTATGCTTACCCATAGGTGTTGGCTGACAAATTACCAGAAGTTCTAGACTTCTCCAAGGATCTTGCTAACCTAGAGCCTGCAGCAAAGGTGCTGGACTTCTCTAAGGATCTTCATTTCGTTATGTTGGAATTATAGTGATGGACTTTAAAATATAGTTGTTATTTTCTAACACTGACATGCTTAACTATGGCAGTTCCAATTGAAGTTTCTGGCAGAGGAGATGCAAGCTATAAGCAAAGGATTAGAGAAAGTTATCCGGGAACTTTCGACCTCTGAAAATGATGGTCCTATATCAGAAACATTCCGCAAGGTGCTATAGGCATCATGCCTTTCTTCTCTTATAAGTTTGAAGCAGTTCGTTTGCAGTCTGAAGTAACCAATACTGTTTTTTCTTCTTGTTCACTTCAAAACTTCAAGTTATGGATTGGCACAAATAAATATCACACAAGAATCCATGTACATCTCTAATATAATAGGACATGGCCTTGTCCTAAGTCCTAAACTAAGGCCAGGGTTCATGAATATTATTGCCCCTTACAGTATTGACCTTATCTTTTCATGTCCTCATTCTTTGAGGTGGTTGGTGAAAGAGTGGGAAAGGAAATTTAGACCTAAGGCAGTTTGTAAATTATGGTGCAGCAAAAGCAAATAAAAGTGCACTTAAGTACAATTGTTGATTCTTCATGGCTCCATGCAGTGTAGACAGACACTGAAGCTGGTCATTGATTGGTCTAACTTGAGAGTTTGTAAATTCTGAGTTTTGGTGGATTTGGGAAGATTGAAATGGTGCTTATTCTCTTGGTTAGAAGTTCCAATCTCTGAATGTCAGTCAGCTATCAACATGAAGAACCTTGATCATATGCCAATATATGACATTAAGACCCCAAAAATGTTCCTGATTTGAAAATGCTCATTAACTAGTTTCTAATATCAAGTTTCTTTTTCTATATGCATGCTGTTGCATTGTCAGCCTCCAAATAATAATTTTCATTTGCAGAATTTGAAAGAGTTCCTCCGTTCTGCGGAAGCCGAAGTCCGATCATTGGCTTCAATATATTCCAGCGTGGTAGGCTTTTGAGGGTATTTTTTTAAGGATCTTTTTAGACCATATTAAAGCTATAATTTACTTTGGAGAATCCTGTGTATCTACAGGGTAGGAACGTGGACGCATTGATTATTTACTTTGGTGAAGATCCATCTCGCTGCCCTTTTGAGCAAGGTGTGTCTCTCTTAATGCAATTTGCTTTTTTGTAGCCTATAAAGTAGGCACACCTTCGTATGTTTATGGTAATGATATTAATGCCTTCATTGTGCATGCAAATTTCTTGGAAGTTTATTCTTGTCTTGGAGTTTTACTAAATTGTAAGCCCTAGGTGATGCTTTTAAAACTATTTCACCTGTTTGATATTGAGGTTCCTCTTCCCTGTTCTAATCATAAGTGCACCCGCCCCCCAACTTGTAATTTTCAAGACTTTATGTTGATAATCTTTGTCAGACATACCAAAATGGAAGTATAATGCATTTAGTCCATCTTTTCTCTAATATTACAACTTGGTTTTCTTAGTTGCCTCAACTTTGCTCAACTTCACAAGAATGTTCAACAAAGCCCTTGGAGAGAACTGCAAGCAACTTGAGCTTGAAATGAAGAAAGCAGCAGAAACTGAGAAAAAGATATGTGAATCAGAACGGATATTACCTGCTGCAATCTGGACCGGCAATGTCAAGTGATTGGTAATTAGATGAACTAGTAGCTGTGAGCATTAGTATATACTTTAGCTTGGCAAGAACTTCAACCGGGTCAGAATGGCTCTGGTGATGTTGAAGAAGCATGTGTATTGGCACAAGAATCTTATGTCAAGGACCAAAATGTAGGAGCACATCTTACTGCAAAAGTGAGGTAAGACTCTTTAAACGATGGCCTGCTCCGTTGGAACCTTTTCCTTTTATGTCATTTTCCTTCCACTAATTTATCTATTTGATAATTGCTTATCTTATAGCAGAGGTGGTAGATTTTGCATGATCGCGTACTTTGTCAGCCAACTTGTATATATCTTCGCTCAGAAAATGTATCATTTTCAGTAGTTTCCAAGAAAGAAGGGATTTATTTTTTTTCCTCCCTGTTAGGTTTTGTTCTCCTTGCTAGCAATACCACATTTTTACATTTTTAATTCAAAGATTTCAATAGCTTCTTGTATAGCCAGTATACTTTTTTTTCCTATTAAATATGCGTTATTCATTGAAAGAATGAACTTTAGAGCATAATGTTCCTTCCTTATTGAAACGTATAAGATATTTAGATAGTTTCAAGTTGAGCTTGGGCATATAATAATGATGATGATGATGTTTTTAATCAACCCCAAAGAGTCGGTGTATTGTTGGAGATTCACAAATTTGAATCCCTCCACGATTTGGTGAATTCCTTGGTTGAACAACCTAGTCACGAAATATGGTTCTGGATCTGGAAAAAATAGAACTACTATGTTTAGTAGGCGAAAATAAAGTTGTATCTGGGGCAACTAAGTTGTTTCAGTTTTGATGTACTACAACGGGTGGAAACATGACAAATAAAGTTTTCTCTAGCTTCAAGGCAATTGGTACAAAAAATGTTCTTGCTTGCAAAGAAGATAGTATTTTTATGTAAATCTTCCAAGTTTGTTTACATATAAGATACCCTTATAATTGGTCGATTGAATCTAATAAGCCTCTCTCGGTAGCAAAAAGACATACATACAGCAATCTGATCATGTGCACGCCATTGTTACGCGAGTCCTTCAAGGGCTCGCTTTACGTTCGAGACACGTCAACTTATAATTGAATGTTGACTCTTTGTCCTCATGTTTGGACAAATAGTTCTAATTGACTAACAGTTTTAACTAGATGGTATACAAAAATATCCAAATGTCTTAGGGGTTCACTGACTTAGCTACTATATAAATAGACCATTTGGTTTATTTGGTATTAACATTTTACTCTTACATTCTCTCTCTACTGCACTTCAATATTCAAGTGAGGATTTATCTTGTTAACTGGACCTTCGAAATCCGTAGTGAAGTTTTTGCTTTGCCATAATTGTGACCTTCGTTTGCTCGACAAATAGTTAGATTTGTTGAAAAATACCAAACTCGGTCACTCTTCCTCAACTTTAAGTGGATCTTATAAATATCATATCATCAATTTTTTTTAAGTAATTTTATATTTTAATAGTGTAACTTTAAAAAATTTATTAAATAAGTTTTACAAGTTATTTTATATTTTTTTTTATTCATTTTTATTTTTATTTAAAATATTAACTCATTTGTATTTAATTTTAAAATAATAAATACGTAAAAAAATTTAAAATATATTAAAAAATATATAAATTTATTTTAAATAATATTTTTAATAACAATAATTAAAAATAATGAAAATGCATAACATGATATAATTAAAAAAAAATATTACATTATCTTAATTAATTTCATATAATTCTCTAATTATGTCACATGATATTTTGTAATTTTGTTGTTGTTTTTCTGTCATCTCAGATATATATTTGAAAAATATCTTTTCAAGCATCTTAAACTCTTTCAATTTCAACTTTTTCTTTTTTAACTTGTTTTCTTTCGCTTTAATTTTATTTTCTTCCACATTAATCTTGTTTTCTTCTGCCTTAATTCGTGCAAATTTTTCCATGACAGTCATTCTGTGACTACGTGCCTCTTGTATTGTAGTAAAGTTGACATTATCAAAAGAAATTTCAGTTGGTTTCTCTTTGTCCTTTCTTTTTGCTGTCTTTTTTTCCATTGGCCGAACTATAGTAGGTGAGGTTGAGTCGTATGTGCATTTAAATGGAGTCTCCGAGTTAGAAGACGATGAGTACATTTCAGAAGCAGAAATCTTTGTTTTTTTTAAGAACTCTCACTTAATTCTGCTGTCCATTTAAGTTCATCTTTCAGTCGTCGCCACACACCACTAGTACCCATTGGAGGCTTATAAAACATGGCATGATTAGTTGGTTGGAATGGAAACATAGGAAATTGAAAATTTTCAATTGGGTTACTTTGTGGATTTAAAAAAAATGGAGAAATTTAAGAATTTTCGCTATTAGGAGATTGATAATTTTGCATAAAATGTAAGAAAGAATTCAAATTAACTTGATTAGGATCCATTTGTCAAAACAAATGAACTTATGAGTTGAAAAAAAAAAGATAAAGAGAATTGATGAATTGAGAATTTGTGTAAAATTTTTGAAGAATTTTTCACAATTTATAGTGAAATTGAAAGTTTTCAACGGCTATATGAAAGTCTCCAACAGCTATATTCTAACGACTATTTTTCATCTTTATATTTTTTTATTGCTTTTCCATTTTTCCCATTCCATGATAGTTTTTTTTTTCATTTTTTCATCTTTTCTATAAAGTCTCTCACAGGAATCCATTTTTTTCCATCCCTTTCTGGAAGCTTCCATCCTCCTCTCGAGAAAGTTGACTTTGTCTTCGGCCTCTTCAAACTTCACGAAAGCTTTTTCATCTTCCTCGATTTTTCAGGCGATTCTCGAAGCCTCTAATAGCCTCGTGCCTTATGCTTCACGGGTTTGAGGCATTCTACCCATTCAAACATTCATCTCATTCTCAGTTTTATCGTGTTCTATCTTCCTTCGTTATTTGTTCTAGATCTTCCTTCGTTCTTCGTTCCAAATCTTCATCCGGTTTTGTTCTCAAATTCTGGTTGTTGTGATTTCGTATTCAAGTCATTGTTGTTCCATCGCGTTCCATTCTAGTTCTTAAACCTTATTCCAAATCTGCATCGCGTTCCAAAGCCTCCAGATGCCTTGTTTTTGCGATTTTGGATTTCCGGTTGTTGACTTCCAAAGCCTCCAGGAGTTTGAGAATGAAGTTTGAGAACCAGATCTTCATCGCGTTCCATTCTGTTTCGTCTTCATCTTCGTTCCAAGTTTTCAAATTTCTGATTTTTGGATTCCAAGTTTTGTTGTTGATTTCTGGTTTTCTTGTTAATTTTGTTTTTGATTTTTGATTAATTTTTGTTTTTAATTTCAGTTTGAGTTTTTCTATTTTTTTTTATTTTCTTTTTTTTGGCTTTTTGATTTCTGATTTCTGATGATTTCTACTTTTTATTTCAGGGGATGTAGATTGATGCAGAAGATATAGGAAAGCAATGAAACTAACGAGATATTGTAATAGCCGTAAATTTAACGAAAATGTCAAATAAAAAAAATTTAGAATAAAAGAGATAATTTTGAAAATGGGGATTTCAATTAAAGAAAATTTGAAATTTAAAGAGAGGATTTCGAAAATGGAGTTAAGACCCGGTGAAAATAAGTTATTATTTACATGGATTAAAGAATTATAAAAGAAATGTTAGAAATTTACGTTTCGGGGCAAAAATACAATTTCTTAAAAGTTTTGGGGTTAAAATGTAAATAAGAAAATTTTGCAAGGACTTCCTTCAAAAAATGAAATTTTGTAGAAAGGTTCCCCGGGATATTTTAAGGGCCTCAACCACTTCGGAAGTTGGTCATTTGCAGATTTTTCCATCTCTTTTCAGAAATTTTTTCCCGAAAACCCTCTAACTTCTCTCTAAGATTTCTCCACCTATGGATCTCGGATTTCGACACTACCACCACCAACGGACTCACGACGAAGAATTCTTCAAATCCATCCGATTGGTTTATGGAGAATTGACCGGAAATTGGCTGAAAAATTGAAGGGAAATTCGGCCAAAAAGGTAACCCCCGAAACTCCTATTTTTAGTTCTCAAACGCAAAAATTAACATCGTAGATCGATCCAAAAGGCACCGAAACCTTTGAATCTCAAATTTCAGCCAGATCCACCACCGCACGCGCCCCTACGCGCCGCATCTCTCTCGGCAAGTGAAGCCCACACGTAGCTCCCTTGGGCGGAGCGTGTAGCGCGTGGCAACCGGACCTCCTTGCGTTGACTTGCGTTGACCGAGCTCCCGGAGGCCAAATTTCGCAAATCCAGAGTCGTTTTAAGGTTTTCGGACATTCCAGACTCGATTTTGGGGTTCATTTTACTGAATTCGATTCAGAAACTAGGATTTTAAGAGTATCCAACTTTGTACTTCAAAGTTGTGAGTAGGCAATTCTTTCTATGGCTTGTTTTTACTCTTCTTGAACTTTACATTGATAAATGAGTATGATTACATGTTATTTATACTTCCATATGTTCCTAAAATGGTTTGAAAATGTCTGAAATAATTGGAATATGATATTTAGTTCAAGAAGAGTTTGATTTTGAAATAAATTTTGAAACACATTGTACATGCGATTCTTAAATGTATTTCGCATTACATGGCAAAGAAAATATGTTATGCATGTGACATTGATTTTACAGTGTTATGTTTGCCTCGGATATGGGCATGATTATATGATTCCTCTTATTGAAAAATTTATTATAAAAGATTTTGTACTGAGACTGAAAGTTCTGTCACTTTTATATATATATATGAACAATGACGAGTTATATGGCTTGAGACGGTAATGTGAAGGTCGTATTAGTGGTAATGTGAAGAGGCAGTTGGGTGATAAACTCACATTTCCTATTGATATATTGAAATTGTAGTCAGTGGTATTGTGAGAAGGCAGTTGGGTGATGAACTCACATTTCCTGATTACCTATTGTGATGATGACAGTGGTAATGTGAGGAGGCAGTTAGGTGATGAACTCACATTCCCTGTTGATCTATTGAAGTTGTAGTTAGTGGTATTGTGAGGAGGCAGTTGGGTGATGAACTCACATTTCCCTTATTACCTATTGTGAGGAGGCAGTTTGGTGATGAACTCACATTCCATGTTTATCTATTGAGTATGCTGAAAATTGTGACATACTTGAGTATTATATAAAAGAATTGATTTTTAATGCATATCAAATTTGATTTAAGATTAATTTGTATCATATGTGATTACAGATATTTGAATGTGATTTGAACTAAGAATATTTTGAAAATGCGGGTCTCATAAGGATGTACTTCTGAACGGTAGATTTTGATATGATAAGTTTTAATATATGAGTACATCCTTATGTTGATCTGAGAGGTCATAGGAGGTATTATCTACTCACTGAGTTGTAAAACTCACTACACATGGTTGATATATTTTTCAGATAAAAACTCAGAATTTGGTCCTACGGCTACTTGACCGACTAGGTGTCGTACTTCGGTGGTGAGCCTAACTTGTTTCTAGGCTCTCAGTGTATTATATTGTAATATATTTGTACTCTAAAGTTGCTCTGAACGTCACAGGCAGGATCCTTGTTTCCACTGTAAACTTGTTATATATAGACTTGGCATGTATAATTATTAGTTTTGTAAACTTGTAAACGTTTGATAATACTCGGATATGTGTTATTGTAAGACAATTTGCATATGCGTAATAATAAAGTTTATCGGATAGTAAAAGTATTCGCGTTCATAAAGTAGGGATGTGACAGATATACTAGTCGATGGAGGAAGAACAACAATCGATTGATTTTTTTATTATTTGTGTTCTTGAATTTGACTGTAAGCAGCGTTGTTTCTGCAACCAACGGGAGTCCTACGCTAGAACACTCCAACGGTTGCTAATAGATAAGATACGTTGTTTGTTTCATTTTTAAGTTTAAGCATCGCCGGTTGGAGATGTTCTTAACTTTTTACTCTTACATTCTCTCTCTACTGCACTTCAATATTCAAGCGAGGATTTATCTTGTTAATTGGACCTTCGAAATCTGTAGTGAAGTTTTTGCTTTGCCATAATTGTGACCTTCGTTTGCTCGACAAATAGTTAGATTTGTTGAAAAATACCAAGCTCAGTCACTCTCCCTCAACTTAGCCATTCAACCAAAAGACTGATTACCAATATCAAAGTGCCAATTTAATAAGAGCCATATAATAAAAAATTGGGTTCTCATTTGTATACAATTTTAAACTAGATTTCAACTTAAATTATCTGTAAGTGCTAATTAAATATAGGTTTGGTACAAGAGAAGCTAAAAGGAATCTGGGGTAGATCTAAATTCTGATAAGCAGGATGACCGTGTTCATCTACCTTCACCAAAAGAGATGTTTATTGGTTAAATGCCTCGAGTCTATCTCTTTCAATTTTGTAGAAGTTGAGAAGTTGGTGAGAAGGGTTGCAACCTTCTCTGGAGTTTCCTTTTCTGAGTGTTCACTTTGCTTCTGAAAGCTTAAAGTAAATGATAAATAGTAAGATGGCTTGTGGGATTAAGATATTCTGCAAGGAACCAAGAAGGATATGGTTATATAATGGCACCGAGATTTTAAACCTATATTTCAGTGTCAAAAAGACACAGACTCTTGGACCCGCGCATCTCGCGGAATTACGATTATTATTATGCATGCATTGCTCCCCCCTATATTCAATAATCTCTGACTTTGTCTTATTGTGTGTGTTTAAATAAAGTAATTATACATCTTTTGATTTTGGCAGAGGCCAAACATATTTCGGTACTCGTTATTATTCAAGGGACAAGAGCATCGTACTGCAGAGGATATTTAACTTAGATTATAAAATGTACACATTTATCTTTTTCTTATAATATTGGGTTTTAATAAAATTATATTGTCTAAATCGTGAACACAAATTAATTACTATCCCACGTCAGTAAACAGTAAAGATAGAATATTTAATGATTTTGTCAGAAATTTGATTCAAGTTAATAATTATTTAAAAAAAACCAAATAGAAAATTTATAACTTAATTAAATTGATAATTCAATTTTAAGTTTGTATTAAATTTTTTTAAGTATATAAATTAATTTTTAAAGTTATTATATTGTTACACGTTAATAATTTTCTTAGTTTTTAAAAATAATTTTCTTATATTATTTTTAAGAAAAATAAAATGTATAGAATTTATTATTATTAGACATTAATTCTTGTATTAAAAATTTTAAAATTTGAAATAAAATAAGTATAAATTTGAGAATAATTTTTTTTTTAATTTTTAAAACTAATTATGATTCAATTATGTAATTATTTTATAAGTACATAAATTAATCTCTAAATTTATTAAATTTTTATAATTTAATCCATTAATTTAAACCATTTTACAGTTTAGTCTCTGAATTTGTCAAACATAAAAAATTTAGTATTTTCATTATCTCCATGTTACCTGCTTATTGACGTAGCACGTTAAGTGCGTATATGATATATTAAATGTTAATTAATCATGACACATTAACGTTAATTTAACTTTAAAAAAATATATATATATAAAAATTTTAATCCAAAATTATTCTTTGATTTTACTAAATTTTTACAATTTAATTTTTAAAATTAGGTCATTACACAATTTAGTCTCCGAATTCATTAATGGTCAAACAATTTAATCATTCTATTATCTTCATACTAATTATTTGTGATGTAGTAATATCTACATAGTATGTTAAATGATAACTAATCATATTACATTAGTACTAATTAAAAAAAATTCAAAATATTTCATTTTTAATCTATTTTTCTTTTTCTCTTTTGAAAAATTTTATTTTCTGACTTTAATTGACAATGCTACAAAATACTTTCTTACTATGAAATTATTTTAATAAATTTTTTATGACTAATAATAAAAAAATTATTTTGAAATTTGTGTAGATGGTTAGTTTAAGGCCATGTGATGTTATGGAAAGTTATAAAAAAATGCTCTGATTTTAACATTTTCAATGTTCTCTTGTTTAATATTATGCTGGTTCTTATAATTTTTTATTTAATTTAAATATTTTAATGTTGAAAGATTTTTAGTTTATATATATTAATTAACCCTTATGATTTTAATGCTGGTTCTTATATATATATATATTTTCTTTAGAGACAAAGAAAAATATATTTTCACTTATGAAATATATCATTTGGCTGTTAAATAGTTCATTGAATGAAATTTTTTTGTATTAAATTATAAATACATTTACGACAGTTACCATTTTTTTTGAATACTTTAACAATTTCTATTACTCACGTATACTTCCACAATTTCTATTACTCACAAAATAAATATAATAATTAGTTCAATATTTGAACCAACCGACATTATAAGAAGTTAAAGGAATAATTTAATTTCAAAAGTTTATGAATAAATTAATGTTAACGTGGTATGATTAATTAACATTTAATATACCAAACGAACACTTAATAAATCACGTCACTAAATGATTAAGATAAAAATAACAAAAATATTAATTTTTTTTATGTTTGATAAATTATGTATTGAGCTTAATTCAAAGACTAAATTATAAAGACGTAATAAATTTATAGACTAAATTATAGGAATTCAACAAATTTAAATACTAAATTGTGTATTTTTTTAAAACTGAATCAATATTGATGGGACATGATCAGTTATTATTTAATGTGTCATGTAAATATTTAATGAGTCATGTAAATATTTAATATACAAATTTAAATAGTTGATTGAATGAAATTTTTTTGTATTAAATTGTAAATACATTTACATTGGTTACCATTTTCTTTAAATACTTCCACCACAATTTTTATTACTCACAAAATGAATGTAATAGTTAGTTCAATATTTAAAGCAAATGACATTGTAAAAAGTTGAAGGAACAATTTAATTTCAAAAGTTTATGGATGAATTAATATTGATGTAGTATGATTAGTTAACATTTAATATATAAGACGAATATTTAACAAGTTACGTCAAGAAATAATTGAAATAAAAATAACATAAAGACTAAATTTTTTTATATTTGATAAATTTAAAAATTAAATTATGTAATAATCTTAATTAAAAGATTAAATTATAGAGATATAATAAATTTATGGATTAAATTATAAAAATTTAATAAATTTAAAAATTAAATTATTTATTTATTTATTTTTAAAATTAAATCAGTACTGATGCAATATAATTAATTATTATTTAATATATTATATAAATATTTAATAAATTATGTCAATAAATCGTTAATATAAAAATAAAAAATATTAAATTATTTAATATTTAATAAATTTAATAATTAAATTATATAATAATTTAAAATAAATAAATAATAAAGATTTAATAAATTTATAAATTAAACTCTTATTTTATTGAAAGGGCGGCACGTGTGGTATTGATGGTAGGTTCTATTGGGTATGTTTTATGTATGTATGTCCCAACTCCCAAGAACCGAACAGCACGTCGTGCGCTGCTCAAGTCGCGTGCCTTCAACGGTACTATATGTGAATGTCGGTGTGGGGACCTCTTATTATGTTTTTTTTTTTTTATATAAAAAAAATCCCATAGTCAATCTTACAGCTGGATTTTCATCCATTTTTTTAACTCTAACCCAACTCCCAGTTAACGCTAATCCCAATAAGTTAAAATTATCCTCCAATTTAATTGAGAATTAAGATTTTTTTAAATTAAATTTTCCCTTTGCATAAACTATATAAGTGTTCTTCTCTTTCTATAAATTTTTTACTCCATATTTCAAATTGTTTCAAATAAGATTTTTTTAAAAAAAAAAAATTAATGCTTGAGAGAGTTTATAAGATGATCATATTAATAGTCTTTTATAAAAATTCAGTTATGACTTTAAGAAGAGATAAAAAAAATTAAATTTAAAAAATCTCATTATAAAGATAATTAAAAATTTGTTCAAAACTAATAGAAATGACATATTATTATTTTAAAATATATATATTTGCAGTTTGAATATTATATGTAATTTTAATGTTAAAATGTCATATAAAAAAATATAATATTTCAGTTTATTTTGTTAATCGAAATTAAATGGAAGGTGTTAAATAGGTTAAATAAAAATTGAAGAAATAATTTTTAATTTTTAAAATTAAAGGAGATGTTTGCATTTGATTGAAAATTAAAAGAGGGTATTTAAAATTACCTCGCTGATAAATTAGCTGAAATTGTGAAGATTTTTCTGTGGAGGTTCCAAATAATCATTTGTATTATTGCAAATTATGCCCATAAAAAAAAAGCAAAAATAATGGCACTAGCCAAAATAACAGCCATTAGTGCGGTGTCGGTGAGCATTGAGGCCAAAGTTGATTCAATCAATTTCAATGAAAGATGATAGCATTTTGTTTCAATCTAAATTTTTAACAATTTTTATCAATAGATTATGCTCTATATTAGAAAAAAAATAATTTTTTTGTGAAAAAATTTATCTTTATTTTTTAACTATATAATATTTGAAATTAAAATAATATATTTTTATAAAAATAAAATTATGTTTAGTGGATCGTATAATGAAATTAGTATATATTTATATAATTTATTTTTTATATATTATTTAGTGTGACATTATATTGTATAGTATTATTTAATAAAAATAATTTTATATAATTCCATACATGAAAAAGATGAGAGACAAGGGTTATAATAAAATAAAATTACAAAAATTTATATTTGTCTCCACACCTAAATATTTTTATAAATATTAAATTTTAAATATTGACTTCAAATTTTAATATGTCAAATTTTAAACATCAACTATTAAAATTTTAAATTTTAAAATTAAAAATTTTAACTTTAAATTTTAAACATAAAAATTTTAAATTCTATACTCTAAATGTCAAAATTTTATATTTAAAATTTTAAAATTGAAATATTAAATTTTAAATTTTAAAAACTCAAATATCAAAATTTTAACTTGTCAAAATTATATTTAAATAATAATTATTAATTAATTTAGTATTTTTTATTTATTATGTTATACAATAACGCATGACAATATAAACACTTATCAAATAAATAATTTATCTTACATTATTTAATGATCTTTACCTTATTTAACTTCGTCTCATACCATGTAATAAATATAACCAACTAATTACTTCAATCTAAGGACTAAAATAATAGTCTATTTTATATATATATATAAAAAAGGTAGCAAAAATAATGGCAATAGGGCGACGAAAATAGGAGCCAGAGAAGTGGTGTCGGTGAGTATAGGGGGAATGCACCTTTAATTTTGTCGTATTCTTGTAAAAGAGGAACAAAAAAGGATTCCATAATATGATTTAGGCTCACATGGCATCTCTGAAGGCATCTCAACTATAAAGAAAGCAACCAACCCCAACAGCGTCGTGGGGTCTCTCTAAAAGGTTTTGTGCTTCTCAGATTCTACCGTTCAGCCTTACGCCAAACATTCCCACATGCAGTAATTTTCTCCCTGCAATCCAAACTCTTTCATTTTTAACTACGAGTGTTTTAGTTTTGTCATCCTCAATAACACACCCAGAAGAAACTTCAAATGCTTGGGAGTTTAATTTGAGAGGGACCATCATTGTTCACACAAAGAAGCGCATCAATGTGGACACTTCTACAATCTATGATAAAAAATCTTAGTTATATAAAAGATGCATGATCTAGGAAGAGTGAACAAGGGACAGATAATAAAAATCTAATTCAAGACATCCAATTTACTTCAAATTTACAATTAAGCCATTAAATATGATCTATTTTATGAAAGACATGAATAGTTAGCGAAATGTCATTTAAATCTCTCTCTCTCTCTCTCTCTCTCTCTCTCTATATATATATATATATTAAAATAAGTGTATGTCACCAAAAAACACTAACAATTTTGATTGACTTATTATCTGTCTATGAATTTTTCGTGAATGGGAAAGGAAAGTCCAACGAAGGTCTGGTGTATTGGCACAGTTACCCGTGAACTCAATGAAGCCAATTTATATTTGTCACGTTCTGGGTTTTCTAGACAAATTTGACACTGAAATACAAACAAAACAAGATATCGTAAATTCAAAAACTTGGCCAAAAACAAACTAAAAAACCCACAAATCACCGAGCAAAAAAACATTTTGTGGCACCGTGATTCATATTCGAAGGAGGAGCTTTGGTCAAAATTAGGGGTGGCTTTTGGTTGTTGGCAGTGCTGCTCTGCCACCAAGAAAAATTGCAGTTTCTTTGAACCATCCTCTGTTATTTGTAGCTCTGGACAAAATGGCAAAAGAAGTCCTCTAATTGTCAGAAGTACACAGAAGCAGTACCTCTCTTTCTCTTCTTTCTGAGGATATATAGCAAGCGTCTTCATTTGCGTGTGAGAGTTATGACTTTTGGGGATGCCTCGGTGACAGTGATGGAATCAAATACTTAAAAAGGGATCATCCTTAACACAGTCCCTAATCATTCAACCCCACCAAATTTACCTTCGCTTTTCCCTTCCTCCTCGCTAACATAATCTAGAAAAGAGAGAAAAAGAAAAGAGACCAACTACTATCTCTCACGACATAATCTTCTGATTCTCTCTCTCTTTCTCTGTCTCTCTCATTTCATTTTTTTTTTGCTTTACAAAGGGATCCCAATGTTGCACCCCACCAACCGCCATTTCTTCAGCTGAAAGCTTCTTATCCATTAACCAACTATGCCCCATTACTGTACTGATTGGTAGGAAGAGAGAGAAAGAAAGAAAAAGATAAATTAGGGATGGATGTGGCTAGAAGGAGAGGTGGGGTTAGAAGTAGTGTGGGTGTGGTTGCTGGCTCAGTGTGGGAGAGCAGGATGAAGAGTGATGAAGGAAGAGGTGGGATTAAGGTCTTCAATGGAGACGAAAATTCTGAAGAAGGAGGGAATGGTGGTGGGACGAGATTGAAAAAGAGCCCGGTTGGGGGTGCGGGTGCGAATGGAAAGAGGAAGAGTAGGAAATCGGAGCCACAACAAATGACCTGTGATGAACAGTGTAAGGAGCTTAGCATTTCTTCTGATGGAGTCAAGAAGAGCCCAATTCAGGGGAGGAAGCTAAAGTATGAAGGAAGCAAGGACCTCGGTACTTCTGCAGATAAATGTGAAAGAACCACGATTCAAACAAGAAAGCAAAGATCTGAAATATCGAAAGCCAGAGAATCAAGTGAGGGACCTGAAAGGAGTTCAGGGCAATTGAGGAAGTCGAAATCAGATTCCACCAGGACTGCAAATCAAAATGTTAAGAATGTTGCCGGGTCTGCTAATGGAAACGAGGAGAATTCAATCCAATTGAGGAAGACGAAATCAGAGTCGGATCGGGTTTCGGGTGAATCAAGGAATGACATCAATGGTGGAATTGAAAAAATTTCAGTTGAGAATGGGAAGGACGATGCCGACGAAAATTGCAAGGATTTCGGTGTGTGCGAAGAGAAGATCATTTCAAGCAGTTCAGAGAATGTGAGCGTGCTCAAATGTTCTCC
Organism: Gleditsia sinensis; assembly: GCA_037074535.1. Taxonomy (NCBI): domain Eukaryota; kingdom Viridiplantae; phylum Streptophyta; class Magnoliopsida; order Fabales; family Fabaceae; genus Gleditsia; species Gleditsia sinensis. The sequence goes on along the minus strand of CM073464.1, from coordinate 9,477,412 downwards.
AGAATCATCGGTGCTCATTGATGGCGATTCAGATGCTGTTCCGGAAAATGACGAACCAGATGAAGAAGGGGAGGAGGAGGAGGCAGTGGATGAGGAGATTGAAATTGAAATGGAGAAGGAGAGCTTCGATGTTAAGGAAATCAGTATCCCAGAACCCAAAATCGTGAAGGAACCAGAAAATAAGAAGGTTGTGAATGAACAAGAAAAGAAGGTGGTAGTGAAGGAACCCGAAAAGAAGGTGGTGAATGAACCTGAAAACAAGAAGGCTTTGAATCAACCAGAAGCTACGAGGATTCTGAGTACTCAAAGGCGATTTCAACAAAATAATGAAAGGCCAGTGTCTGTCCCTGTCACTGTGAAACAATCTCCTCCCCTTAGAAGGCATTCTTCAATTTACCAAAATTTCTCAAGAGTTAATTCAAGTAAGTTCTTTTAAATTTCCTTTCATATTGTCCAGTCTGTTTTCTGGGTTCTGTTCTTGTATCATCAACTCTGACTGATCTTATTCTTTACCCTTTAGTTCCAAAAGCAGAAGAATACCACAGCTTTCCACAAACCCAGAGCAAATTGCAGAGTCTAGGTGATCTGATCTATCTGATTTCAGAATTATGCAGAAGTAGGCAAATTTTTTTTTTCAGTATCTAATATTTATTCTTTATATGCTTCACTCCTCAGTGGATCTAATCATGTGGAGAGATGTCTCAAGATCAGCATTTGTTTTTGGGATTGGAACTTTCATTATAATCTCATCTTCTTATGCAAAGGATGTAAATGTGAGGTCAGAAATTCACGGTTTTGCCATTCTCATAGTGACACTTTTATCCTATATCTTCACTCTCTTTGCTGTAACATTGATCTGATTCGAAGTATTGAAAATACGTTTGTTTGTAAGAAATGATAGTTTTAATATTTTCAATAAAATTAATCTTATAAAAAAAAAGTTATTAGTCCAAAAATTGACACTTTCTTTGATCTATCCTTCTGGTTACAGCTTTATTTCTGTGATGTCCTATCTGGGCCTAGTCTATCTTGCTGTTATCTTCCTCTACAGATCCTTAATTTGCAGGTAATAGTCCAAGCACCAGGGAGAAAAATGAATGACAGAAAAATGTTAGCTGCCAAAGTACTCTTTTTTTTTTTTCTGATTCTCTTTGTTTGGAAATGAATTATTCAGGGGAATCATAGATGTAGATGACACAAAGTACGTACTGGGAGAAGCAGAAGCAATTTGGGTACTGAAACTGATCCTCCCTTACTTGAATGAGTTACTGTCAAAACTCAGAGCCCTGTTTTCTGGAGATCCTGGTACCACAATGAAGGTAATCTTCTTTGCTCACTCTTTATATGATTTCTCCTTCAGTTTTTCTTCACATTTTGCTTTTTTAACTTTTTAAAATTTTATAGATAATTAAAAAAAAAACCCGAAATTTTGATTACAACTTATGATTTGCAGTTGGCCGTTTTGCTCTTTGTTCTAGCGAGATGTGGCAACTCCATAACCATTTGGAAAATGACCAAATTTGGTAAGTTCCCATTTGATCGATTTACAATTTTTTTGGGGTAAGATTAATTTAGAAATTTAACTGCACAAAAAGATTACCCATAGCATACCAATGATAAAAGTGGGATGGGGTAATGTTTCTTTAAAATTTTATAAAGAGAGAAATTAATTTCAAGTGAAGATCAAAAACATTTGTAATCATAATTTTTTCACTTTGATCTTTATCGCTAATTGTAACTTTTTTTTATTTTTTATAATTAACCTCCTAATTTATCTATTCTATTACATTTTAAATGTTAACTCTAATGATAATTACATAAAATTATCAAAATGTTTTTTTTTTTGTTTCTTTAATACCTTATTTTGTAGTTCTATTTATAAAAAAAATATTTTGATAATTATATAATTAGTGTTAAACTTAACATTTAATATACATAATAAAAAAACAAAATATAATAGAATAAAAAAATTAGATGATTAATTATAAAAATTAATAAATTAAGAGAAAAATTACAATCAATTGTAAAAGTTAAAAGTGAAAAAAATGGTAATTTGCTTTGTGACCACTATGTGAAAGGCCAAAGTTGAGCGAAAGACAAGCAATTTCCTACATAATGTCAATGCAAAGTTTCATACTTTTTTGCATCACTTGCTAGGATAGTGAAAATTGCCTTCTTTCCTTTCCTACTATTCTCATAATTTATTCTTTCGTTTTCACTTGCCCGATAGCCAAATTGAGCATAAACTGCCGATAGAAGAGTACTCTAAATGTGGTTGTTTCGCTTTATTACTGACACATAGACATGGTTGTGTGTGCTCCCTGCTACCTCAGGCTTCTTCGGAGTTTTTACCGTACCAAAAATCTGCTCTTCCTATTCTGCACAGTTAACTGCATACGGTAATTTCCTGAATTTCATGTGCCTTTTATCAAATATTTTATGCAATGCTTGATTGATGACACTATACCGTTAAGGTGTACAAATATTACTGTACACTCGCAGTGAAGTGCCAGTTGGCCACTGCTAGTGGGGCAACAATTGACTTTTATAGTCTTCGGTGTCAGTGCTTGGGTAGGCCCACTACAGCCGATCGTAGACATTCATTCATGCCTTGGAAACGGCTCTTTTTAGGCCTGGATGGTGTTTCCATAATGCAGATTTGGTGGGCCCTTTAAATTCAAAAACCAATTCACAACATTGGGTCCAATTATGGAAAATCATATGTAGAGATTAGAAAAGAAGAAGAAGATAATTATAGAAAATAGGTTAAATATATGGGGACATGATAATTTTTTTTTCATGATTAGTTTAATTTACAAGTATTTTGGAGATTGAATCTACTTAAAATTTTTTCATTAAATTATACCTACGTCAATATAGTAATATATAATTAAATCTAAACTTGCTTTTCTTTTTTTTAAAAAAAAAAAAATTCATCCCAGTTTTTGTCCTGTTCTCTGGTCTCTGACAGTTGGATTGATCTTTACTCTTCAAAGACAGAACACAATTATGGGATCATAACGGTCCTCCACATCCTCGGAGGACCCCACTTGCAGAGTCTTTTTTCATATTTTTGGTCTTGGCACTCCTCAAGTCCAAAGTCCCAAGCTCTAGAATAGTGATTGTCCTATGTCTTTTTTTTTTTGGACATTGAGTGATTGTCCTATGTCCAAAAAAAGAAAAGAATAGTGATGGTCATGGTGGGCTCTAAAACCCAAGCCTTGTCCTGATGGGCCTCATTGGGTTTAGGATCCTTTCAATTAGAGCCCAATTCCCAAACAAGATGGTCGCTCTAGTTCCTATTTTTGGTCATCCAAATTTTTTTAAGAAATAAATAGTTTACACTTTACCTTTGAATTGAGGAAATTAACATATTTTTGGTCATCCAAAATTTTTTAAGAAATAAATAGTCTACACTTTACCTTTGAATTGAGGAAACTCTTAATTAACATATGGTCCCTCTAATGAATGAGTAGTTAGTTATATGACTGCCAATTCTTGGTTATGGCATATTCATGGTAGATCATGACATAAATTAATAAGAGTTGATTTAGTCAGTAAAAATTGAAGTATATTTTTTTTTTGTAAAGTTTTAAATTCAATTCTTGCTATCAGGTTTAAATTTAATTCCTTTTTAGTAAATGATTTATTTGAAATGAATTAACCTCGTTTTACCTTAAACTTTGTTTGATAATAATAATAATAAAAATAAGTAGCATCATATCAAGTCTTTTTGTTATATGAAAAATCTATGAGTAGAGTTAGATTAGGAGGAAGGGTATGAGGTAAGAACCGAATTCAAAACATAAACTCATTTAAGTGTCAACTTCAATTATAGCAGTGTCATTAGAGAAGGCTTCTTACCTTTATTATCGGAGAATTAACATTGCAAATGGTGTGTTAATAAATGAATATGGGTGACTGACAAACCCTTTTGATGAAGGGAATTTTTGGGTTAGAAGATTCCGGGATGCTTGGGATTCATGTTCGCACAAGAAAGCTGTGGCTCTTGGCATCTTTGGCCTTGTTTGGAACTTGTCATCAGTTGTTGCTCGCGTTTGGGCAGGTATTTAAACTTAATTTATGTTCATTTTCTTTCTAATTTTAATTTATAAAATTATTAATAAATTTTATATTTTATAAATTTTTTCTTTTAAAAACTCATAAATACCTTATTTCAATACAATACAAATAATTAAAGGATAAAATTAAAATTTATCTAAACTTAAAAATAAAAGAAGTTAGTGTAATTTTTTTAAAATTAATTAAACAAATGTGACTATATATTTTATAAAATTCAGGAATTTTTTTTTAAATTTAAAAAGAGTGTGAATGAAATTTTCACAAACTAAAAAAAGAAGAAGAAATAAATATAATTTTCTTTTTTTAATATAAGAGAATGATGGAATTAGCAACTTTGTATATAAATCTTTATTTCCAGCCATGTGAACTATTCTGAAGCACCATAATAATTAGAATGCATGGAACGGTGAACTGTATTTTGCAGTGTTTGTGCTGTTTGTGGCGTTCAGATATTATCAGCAGCATTATTTGGCGAGAGATGAATGTGTGGAAGAGGAAGAAGAAGCAGAAGAAGAAGGATGGGAAGAGGAAACATGGAAAACACCAGTTGGAGGGAAGATACCCAGTTTATTTGAAACAAATAAAGTCAAGAAAGGATTTTAAGAGTGTTAATGCATGCAGTGGATGGTGTGCCAGTTTTTTTTTTTTTTTTTCATATAGTATTTACTATTTTTAAGATATATATATATATAGTTTTTCAAATTGTAAAATTTTGTTTTAGTTTAAAAGAAATCCCAGCTAACAAATAAATAAATAATGTATTTTTCATTATGGTGCTGATTTTTTTTTTTTTCAAACTTTGATTTTGGATTTGAGCGAATGTTTGGCCATGCAGAACTCTTCGTAAATTCACATATTATTATTACAAATTTAGCTACTCCTAAAAAATATGTTTTATTTATGGGACGTTCATTCATAAAATTATAATAATTTTTTTTTATCAGACACAAAGATTAACAATATATAACAAAGAGAAGTAAAATAAATAAATAAAATTAATTATTTTTGAATAAATAAATAAATATAATAATTAAAAAATATAAAAATAACACAATTCTCAAACATTAATTAAATTGATTGCATTTCACCATTAAGCCAAAATATTACTAAGTATTTTAACTTAAATTTAATATATATATTTTTATCGATTGGATTGAATTATGTCCAATACAACTATTTTAAATTCAATTTAAATTAATAAATTTAATTTTTAAAATTTTTTTATCCAATTAAATTTGTCAACTTAGGCTATGTTTGGCAAAAATAGCTGATAAGTTAGCTGAAAATTTAAAAGTTAGCTGAAAGCTGAAAAGTTAATTTTTAGCTGAAAGTTGAAAGCTGTTAAGCTAATTTATTGAATTACAAGTGTTTGATAAAATTATCTATTGAATTAACTGATAAATGTAAAATGACATAAAATGATATACTTATATAAAATTTATCATTTTTTGTTAGTAATTACACTTCATTATGTAATCTTAAAAAAAATATAAAATAAACATATTATATAGTGTCCCACAATAAATTAGTAATGTTGTTGCGAATCTCTTTTATTTTAGTAGATGTCTTTAAATTTTTATTTTTTTTATCACTATCAATAATATATGGAAGTTCATCATAGGGTATGTAATTTGAATGTTGTTTGAATATAGTAAAAACAATAACATCTTGTGAATAGGATAGTGTTGAAATTTAAATAAAATAATAAGGATAAAAAAAATTATAAAAATTATACGCTATAAGCTATACGCTACTTAGAGTGTGTTTGGCAAGTCTAATAAGTTAGTTTATAGCGTATTTGACTAACTTATAAGTTTGTTTGACCAAATTAGAGGTGTTTGGTAAACGAACTTATTTAGGTAGCTTATAGCGTTTTATCATACGCTACTTTGAGTAGTTTATAGCTATTAGCTTATAGCTTTTATAATTTTATTCCTTTTTTATCCTTGTTATTTTATTGAAATTCCAACATTATTATACTCATGATCTTTGACGCAATTTATTAATCTTTAAGTTTTTTGTGTGCACTTTTCTTTTACTGATCAAGCGACACTTCCCAAAAGTGGGTGAGTTTATATTCTTAGAATACTGATGAAAAATAATCGCAGAGTAAAAGAGAAAAAAAATTAAAACTAACAAATTATATTCTTGTATTTTTTGGAATTACATAATGAAATATAATTACTAACAAAAAATGATAAATTTTATATAAGTATGTACTTTTATATCATTTTATACTTATCAGTTAATTCAATAGCTAATTTTACCAAACACTTCTAATTCAATAAATTAGCTTAACAACTTTCAGCTATCAGTTAAAAATTAGCTTTTCAGCTTTCAGCTAACTTTTCAGCTTTCAGCTAACTTATCAACTATTTTTGCCAATTTTTACCTGAATCCAAGTTTTGATCTTCAAGTTTTTTGTGGTCAAACAAATTTATAAGTTAGTCAAACACCTCTAATTTGGCAAAAATAGCTGATAAGTTAGCTGAAAGCTGAAAAGCTAATTTTTAGCTGATAGCTGAAAGCTGTTAAGCTAATTTATTGAATTAAAAGTGTTTGGTAAAATTAGCTATTGAATTAGCTGATAAATGTAAAATGACATAAAAGTACATACTTATATAAAATTTATCATTTTTTGTTAGTAATTATATTTCATTATGTAATTCTAAAAAATACAAGAATATAATTTGTTAATTTTAATTTTTTTTTTCTTTTATTCTGTGATTATTTTTCATCAGTATTCTAAAAATATAAACTCACCCACTTTTGAGAAGTGTTGCTTGATTAGTAGAAGAAAAGTGCACACAAAAAACTTGAAGATCAATAAATTGCGTCAAGGGTCATGAATATAATAGTATTAGAATTTGAATAAAATAACAAAGATAAAAAAAAAATTATAAAAATTATATGCTATAAGCTATACGCTACTTAAAATAGCGTATAAAAATACGCTATAAACTATTCAAATAAATTTATTTATTAAATACCTCTAATTTGATCAAACAAATTTATAAATTAATTAAATATATTATAAATTAGCTTATTTAATTTGTCAAACTGTTAATACACAGCAAAAATATTTATGTTTTTACCAGATTTAAGCATATTAGTTCGGATGAGTCGGTTATGCTCACTCGCTTGTGCTTGTAGTTTGGAAGCGCCAAAAGCCCCTCTCCCTCTGTATCTCTACCGTCGTTTCGATCGTCTTCACCTCACACTTCCTAACACAGATAAACAAGCTACCATGATGGCAGCCAAAACCCTCACAAATTTCTCTTCTTCGTCTTTCCCATTGATCTCCAATAACCCAACCAGAACTTTTCATCCTAAAAACCCCAACCTCCCCTTTTCTTCCATTCGTTCTCCCCTTCCCAAATTGTTCATCTCAGCAGTTGCAAACTCGGTCCCAGTTCAATCGCTCAATGACTCACTCACTCCGGGTCAGTTCCGTGTTGACATTCTCTCCGAATCGCTCCCATTCATCCAGAAATTTCGGGGCAAAACTATAGTCGTCAAGTATGGAGGAGCTGCTATGAAGTCCCAATCACTGCAAGCCTCCGTCATCAACGACCTCGTCCTTCTCTCCTGCGTTGGTCTTCGCCCCATATTGGTCCACGGCGGCGGCCCGGAGATCAACCAGTGGCTCAGCCGCCTTAACATTCAAGCCGTTTTTCGCGATGGCCTCCGAGTTACTGACTCGGAAACCATGGAGATAGTGTCCATGGTTTTGGTTGGCAAGGTAAACAAGACCTTGGTGTCCCTTATCAATAAGGCGGGGGCCACCGCTGTCGGGCTTTCAGGCATGGACGGTCGGCTCTTGACAGCCCGGCCAAGCCCTTATGCTGCTGATTTGGGCTTCGTAGGCGAGGTTGCTCAGGTTGATCCGACTATTCTCCGGCCGCTCATCAACAACAACCACATTCCGGTGGTGACATCTGTGGCGGCTGATGACCTAGGCCAGCCCTATAACATCAATGCCGATACGGTGGCAGGAGAATTGGCAGCGGCGCTAGGTGCTGAAAAGTTGATATTGTTGACTGACGTGGCGGGTATACTGGAGGACCGGAATGACCCAAAGAGCTTGGTGAAGGAAATTGATATAAAGGGGGTGAAGAAGATGATGAAAGAAGGGAAGGTTGCTGGCGGGATGATCCCAAAGGTGAATTGTTGTGTGCGGTCGCTTGCACAAGGGGTGAGAACGGCCAGTATCATTGATGGCCGAGTACCCCACTCTTTACTCCTCGAGATTATGACCGATGAAGGTGCCGGAACTATGATAACTGGTTAACTCGGATTTTGTTGCTCCGTTTGATGCCAAAGGTCGAGTCTCTGTTTCAAGCGCGCTAATTAAGATGTTTGTTTTTTGTTGTTTGTAGCTATGAATGTGAAGCTTGCAGCTTCCATCATTCTGGGTTGCTTTATTCTGTGCTGAATTGTTGCTAGTTATACCTGTCTAGTATACGAATGTAAGCCATCTGCTTTAAAACTGCAAGCTCATAAATTCTGCAAGTGGTTTTTCGCTACAATAAAAGAAAAATAGAAAAAATTTATATTCTATCGCGCTTCACTGGAACTCGTCAATTATCTTCCTCCAAGCACATCTGAAGTTAGAAGTTAGAATCATGATTGATTAGCGGATCCTATGCGAATGAAAACCTCGGACATGCACAACCAAAGTGGCTAATGATAGAAGAAAGATAAGGAAAGAAACGTGATTGAAAGGAGCAAACACATCAAGCTTGGAGCAAAAAAAAAAAATGATAATCCTACAAAATGCAAAGTTCAAATCATCACGAGGGAAGCTTAATTATTGATACTGATACACAGGCTGGTCTTCTGCAAAGTACAAATCTCAAAGGCATCATCAATTTTTGAAAGTGCAAAGGGGAATTAATACCACTGGAGAAGACATAATAAATCTGGGTCCTCTGATGCTTGTGTTCACGGTGAATAACGGTGATACTTTATACGTCACTTTTTGTTTTGCCTTACTTTATTGGGTTAATTGTGTTTGCATTCTATTTTAACTTATGAATTAATGCAGGATTAAAGGATGTAAATTTGAAACTTGAAAGCATTGAGGATACTGAGGGTTCTACTTCATGAGAACTTGCAGAGCCAAATTTAGGTAAGTTTGATTGTTTGTGTTGTATAATTCAATTTCTTTGCTGGGATCCAGAATTCTTAGCCCTGCATTTGCTGCTGAGTGAAACTTCCGAATTCTTGAATACACAACTCCTTTTCTAAGAGGATGAAAACCAACCTTTAAGAATGGATAGAGTCACTTTTCTTAGCTTTATGTTCATCTGAAGCTCTCCCTCTAACTATTTCACTAGTATCATCCTAGGGCATTGGTCTTGTACCACTGTTTTTAACTTTTATCTACAAACACACCTGTTCCTCTAAATTCTAATATGACTTTGCCCTTGGCTAGGAAGTTTGTAACGTGCTTTTCTGTTTTTCGTTAATTGCAGAGGCATCCGTGAAGGTATATCTATAAACACACCCTGGCTCATTTGGAGATATGTGTATGCTATTCAGACATTTTGTATTTGCAGCGCTGAGATTAAACGATGAGTAAATTGCTGGATTGTGCAATACAATATCAAGCATTTATCCCATATTACTGCTAAATTTCACTCAACTTGTTGATGTGAAATCTGAAGAGGTGTATTAAGTACCCCGATTGATTCTTTAGAAGGGATATTATGTTAAACCTGGTGCTTTTGCTGTTGTTAATTGGTTTTGGTAATATAAATGATCAGTTTTGTCTATCATTGGTAGCTTTTTCTCCTCCATACATTTGTTACTTATATAAAATATCAATTATGCTATTTTGTTAATGGGGATACAAAGGATTTTCCCACAACTATTGGACTACATCAAGGGTCTTCTCTGAGTCCGTATCTTTTTAACTTGATTTTGGACGCAATTACTGAACATATACAAGAGTTGGGGCCTCAATGCATGATTTTTGCAGATGATATAGTCTTAGTTGGTGAATCGAAAGAGGAAATAAATATGAAGTTAGAGTCATGGAGACTAGTTTTAGAAACACACGGTTTCCGGATAAGTAGAAATAAAACAGAATATATGGAATGTAGTTTTAGTAAGAGACGAACAAATACGAATGTCGACGTGAAACTTGGAGACTATATATTAAAACAAGTTACAAGTTTTAAATATCTTGAGTCCATTATTCAAAATGACGGTGAAGTAAAGGAGGACGTAAACCACAGGATTCAAGCTGGATGGATGAAATGGAGGAAAGCTTCGAGTGTCATTTGTGATAAAAAAGTGCCGCTCAAAGTTAAAGGAAAATTCTACCGTACGGCTATAAGACCTGCTATATTGTATGGTACGGAATGTTGGGCGGTTAAAAGACAACATGAAGATAAACTCAACGTTGCAGAGATGAGAATGTTGCGATGGATGTGTGGACACACCAGAAGAGATATGATTAGAAATGAGTGCATTAGAGAGAAAGTTGGGATAGCACCTATTGTGGAGAAGATGGTTGAAACTCGCTTAAGGTGGTTTGGCTATGTGTGGAGAAGACCTGCAGAAGCCCTAATGAGAAGAGTTGATCGGATGTAGAATAGTTCAATAATTAGAGGTAGAGGGAGGCCAAAGGAAACAATAAGTGAAACTATTAAAAATGATTTAATAGTTTATAACTTATCTATTGTTTTCATCCATGATAGGCCACTATGGCGCCGTTTGATCTATGTAGCCGACCCCACTTAGTGGGAAAATGCTTAGTTGTTGTTGTTTGTCTGTGTTCAGTATGAAGGTCAGATGTGTATTCTGGTTCTACTGTGTAGGGATAGATTGTCTGTGGGTAAAATGTTGCTATTATGTACTTTGGGTTCAATCTGTTGGGTGCTTCATGAAAATTTTCAGCAGAGAGACGATGCTTATGCTGGCTTTGGACACTTTTGGTGTATCAACTTTGAAAAATTTTGCTTATTAAGGCTTGATGTGTTGATATTTTTGGTGAGTTGCTAGAATACAATGATATCATTGTTTTCTTCTGCAAGGACCATATGGCAGTTGTGTCATGCATGGAGCATCCATCTTATCGAACATCATTAGTCATTTGATGAAACAGAATGGTGCCACACTGAAAACGGCAACTCTAACATTGGTGAGGATTCTTTGAGTAGATTAACATGGTAATTTGAATCCTTGTTCTTTTTAGGGTGTGTCAAACTCGCTTGTATTCTTAGTTATTGTATGTTTTTTCTGACAACATCCACATGATTTCACCTTGGATGTTCTGGTTTTTTAATGTAAAATATGTTGCCTTTCTGAATGTCTAATGAAATGAATAGATGTTTCTAAAGGCAACCTCTTTAAATTGGAGAATATGCTTATGATGAACAAGTTGGGCACTCTGTCTGTACATTTCTAAAAGAAGCCAGTGAAATGTTTAATATGTACATACACACTGTGAGTGATTAGTCCTATGCATGGTTGCTATGAGGCACGAACACGGGACATGAGAATTTCAAAAAATGCAAGACATGACATGTTGAGGACACGTGAATTAAAAAAAATATAAAGATTATATATATATATACACACAATAACAATAACATATAATAAGATATAATTCAACACACAATAACATATAATGAGTTATAATTCACAGTACAATTTAATATCTAAAAATTATCATAAATTTACAAGTTACAACACAATCAATATTCATTCTTTTTTAATGTTTTCTAGATCATCACTATTAATTTCATTCCTTTCATCTGTGAAAAAAACTCTTTTCAACTCCAGTTCATCTAATGATAGATTTGTAACTGATAAAATTTCAACATCTTCTAACACATCATCAAAATTATCTCCTCCAATATTGCACATTTTGGTATCACTTTGCAGATATTGTGGGCTTCTCCTTGACAAAAGCTGAAAATTATTATGAACAAACAGTAAATCTTGAGCACATTTTGGTGTCAATTTGTTTCTTCTAAATGAGTAAATGAATGAGTATGTGTTCCAATTTCTCTCACAAGAAAAGGAAGATGGTTGCCTAATAAGCTTCATAGCAAGGATTTGGAGAAGTGGAGTGGAGTGACCATAAATTACTCACAAAAAATGTGGCTCTATATCTCCTTTTTGATTAATAGAGTCTGATTCAGCAAAATCTTTATAACAAGTGGAGAATTTTACATATTCTACATAAACCTTTTTCAAGTCATCGGAATCTTAAAAAATTCTCTTTAAACACTTCATTCTCTCTCTTGTTATCTCTCCATCTTTGTGAAAAGACTCTATTAGAAGCTTCATTCAATCAAGATTGACTATAATACCTATAAAAAAAATTGAAACAATATGTTATTATCATTAACACAATGAAATTAAAAAATTCAACTTAACAAAAAATAAGAATAAAAATACCTAGGAGTTAAAGAATGTGCTAAACAATGAAGAGGTGTGTTGCTTTTAGTCCATCTTTGCACTAATATATCATACACCACATTAAAGAAGGCGTACTCTTCAGAATCAAGCTTACCTTCATGGCGAAATATTGTCTTCTTTACTTATTCAATCATACTATCTCAATGATGTTCCATCACATATCATTGAGAATTTTATCTTTCACAAATTGAGCTTCTCCCACGTCATCCTCCCTATAAAGATTTTATTTATCAATAATCACTATTGATTACAAACCATTCTTTACAAGTTTAAATTTCTTTCAACATAATAATAATTGAAACAAACATAGTATCTACAATGGCAAGCAACTTCAAAGGAATAAACTCATTAAAGATAGTCAATTTCATATTATGATTCATGATAAAATTCTTTATCATTATAGTGTCATCAGCTATTTTTCTTATTCAATCAAGATCATTAAAAGTAATTTCATTACCCTCCTTTTTTTTTACATTGCAAATGTTCTTCAAGACTAAATTTAATGTATGGACTACACAAGGAGTCCAAGATATGAGGATATTCAACCTCTATAAGAACCCCTGCAATTTTACAAATTAGAGTATTATCAGTGATAACTTGAACCACATTCTCCACTTCCACTTCTTTAATTACATTAAGAATGAAATTTGTTATGAACTCTTTGTCTTTGTAGTCACCAACACAATTAACAGCTTTTATGAATATAGGGCCACTTTCTATTACTGCCATAAAATTAATAAAAGGTCGTCTTTGTGGATTCGACCATCCATCACAAACAATGGTGACACCCTTTTCCCTCCACATTGTTTTTATAGGTTGCAACATCCTCTCAATATGTGCCTTCTCTTGTTGTAACAAAGAATTTCACAACAAATTGTAGCCTAGAAGTATGAAACCAGACAAATTATGATTGTAAGTATAAGTGAAAGAACTCACATAATAAGGGTTCTTAACAAGATGGAATGGGAGGCCCCCTGAATAGAATATTCTGGCAATATAGGCTCTTAATTCATCTTTTTCATGATTATTGTATGCCTTCTCAAGAGGACATTCCTCTACACATTTTCTTCTTTTGGTTTCAATTCCCAAACTCTCTACTCTAAATGAATTGAATGAAGAGCTGCTACTAGATGAATCAATCTTTGATGCATGAGTAGATGGTGGCATTGGAACTTTCTTTGGCATAGATGCTATTTTCCTTACACAAACATCATCTTCTAATTTCTTCATATCAACCGTATTCTTATTAGAGACTTTATTACGGCCTTATACTAAGCCCTCGTAGCTTTAACAAGTGAGTTTTGACTTTAAAATAAGTCCCTTTGTAATCATTTTCACAATAATTTTATGTAAAAGGAACATTACCTCCACCATCTACTTCCTTTTCCCCTTTTGTAACAAATCTCCACAAAAGTTTGTAGTCATCTCTTGCAATATCAGAATTTTCAGACATCTTAGATAAAATAACATAAAAAGAGAATTAAATAGAAGAATTGGCAATTTGGCTTCCATTAGTCTGCTATTTCCTAGTTCCCACTAACTCATTCTGTTATTTTTCACTAACTTATCCATCATATATTAGAGCATCCATCAAACATAATCAAGCCATGGATCACAGACTTTGCTACTATCCCATCCATTATATACTAACCTGCAAAACAAAAGCAATTGGCATGCATCCATACATAAATCAGAAGCAATTAATAAGTAATAATAGAAGCTACAAGTAAATGCGTGGAGAAGCAAGCATGAACAGAGATAGCTGTGTGGAACAGAACATGGAGAAGCAAGCATGAAGTCATGAACGGAGCATCATACGTCAGGAAAAAGAAAGCAGCAGCCAGCAAGTGAATGGAATAAGGCTAATACATTTTCTTCTTCTATAAAAAAAAATCCTACCCTAAAGCAAATGCAAACAAGCAAGGGGAAAAATGCAAATAGGGAAAAACAAAAAACCATCAAGCCAGCAAGTGAATGAAATAAGGCTATTTCTTGGAGACCATCAGACCAAACGGAAACAGGCAAAAACAGAAAACCAAATAAGGTAAGATAATGGAGAGTGGAGACCATCAGATCAGGCAAGGGGAGTAGCCAAACAACAGAAAAGAAATAGTTGCGCAAAGAAATAACCTACTTGAGAGCTACGACTAGGTGAGAATGGAGGAGTTGTGAACCATGAGAGAATGTGACAGAGCTGGGACGGAGAGGTGCGCAGTAATGGAGATTGAAGCCCGATGAAGGAGAATGAACCAAACAATGACTCGAACGAAGAGCAGATAATAGAGGATGAAGTCACGAGGAGATGCGACGAAGAGGAGCAGAGGCAGAGACAAACCAGAGAAGAGAAATGAGGAAAATCCAAAAATGAGTTGATCTGGGGTATTGGGTAGGGCTCAATTGATTAAGGGCTGGGCCTCCAATGTCCAACAATGCCCAACAGTGTCAGACACGTAATTTTTTTTTAAAAGATTAGGACATAGGACACGTGTCGAACACGTGTTCAGGGCATGTCCATGTTCGAAATATGTCCTACATGCCGACACGCTCCAAAATGAAGTGTCCGTGCTTCATAGCATGGTTGTCAAAATTGTGATTTAACTCAGTAAAATTTTACGACTTTAGGGTAGAAAAACTGGTTCACTCATATGTAAACTTGAAAGTTGGTAAGCTTGGGATAAACATGTAAACTTGTGGTAAACTCGCAAATTTTCCAAATGCTACATAATGGGCCATTTTGTTGGAGGAAAAACAAAGCCCACTTTCACATTGTTTCAGCCTAGCCCATTAGAGCTTTTCCTCTGCAGCCCAAACCTCAGAATGCAGCATTTCTACTGTAAACCCTCATGCAAAATTGGGTTCTTCCTCATGCTGCAGCACCACATGTGGCAACTCTTTGCCATGCCTCATTCAGCACTTCAATTTAAGCTTCTTTTGGAGGCCATCGAGCATTGACCATCTATTTTGGCCATTTAAAGTGGAGGAAGAAGGTAACTTATATCACGCTTCACTTGGCTATTTGCATAGTTTTTCTCTCCAAGATTTAATTATTGTTATTGCTGTTATAAGTAGCCTTGAGTTAGAGTATTTTGTGTTTTTCCCCCTTTTGAGTTTACTTAAACTTGCCAATTTGACAACCGTGGTCCTATGCATTAGAGATGGCTAAGTTGCTTGATCCTTGAGGATAATATGGACAAGTTATGATGCTAAGGTGATTTATCAAGGTTTTGATGTTGCCTTGGGCAAGAAAGTGATTTTGATGATACAAAAAATACAAGTGTATTGTAATTTACTGACTTGCAATGCTGAATTACTTCATTGGCATGCTTGTATGATTATAATTGTTTTATTAGGAAGAAAATTCTGGAACATTTTCTTTGTTTACATAGGAATGATTGAAACAAATACCTGGCAGGTATGCTATCAAGTCTTTTTCTTTTAGTTTATAATTAATTTAGTTAGTAAGGGAAGAGAAGAATCTGTTACAAAGTGGCATTGAAGCAACTTGGCCTTGCATTTGTCCATTTAAAGCAGGCAGGTGTTAAAGCATAATGGTATTATATGAATATTAATAAAAAATATTCCACTTAGACATGGATGCAAAGGAATTCATTGGTTACAGATCAGACTATGTTAATAGAATATCTCTATCAAACTGGTTGAACTTGCTCCAACTATCCTGTTATGAGTACAAGTTTGATGTGCCTGAAGCTGTTGTGGCGTTTCCCCTCCATATTGGCTTTGAAGGCAGCTTATATGGTTTGTGATTAAAGCATTAATCTATTCAGTCATAAACTAACCTCTCCTGTCGTGGCTTCTTGTCTTTTCTCTTTCAAGGATGTTGATTATTTGACTGGTTATTGGTTTAATATTTCTTTTTATGATAATGAATTTAATGATTCCATTTAAGTTTATTCTTCGCATATCAAGTTCAGTATTTGGGATATGCCAAGGACCTAATGCCCGTTTAATGTTTAGTTTCAGAGACTGTTCTTTGTCCATTTTGGTGTTACGGACTAAAATCATCTCTCTCTCTAACAGAGTAAGTGTGCTACTAGTTCTTTTAGGCATGGATGAAGCATGAATATAGTTTGATACTGTTTGAAAGGTTACCATTTTTTCACTTCAAGTTGTCGGCATTCAGTAATTTGGTTTTAGTGCAAATCTCTTGCTTTGCTGAAGAATTCTTTAAAGTTCTCAAGCAAGTCCATCATACATTCTTTGATGTATGTCGCTTCTCATGATGTCATCCTTGGTAAAAATTGGGTAGGCTGATCTATGCATAAGATGTGAACGCAATGGCAGGGCAGGGGAAAGAAAGTTCCCAAAATGCAAAATTTTCCTAGAAACCAAAACCTAAATGTAACAGTATGTGAACCAAGAATGAATCTGTTTACAACATAAACTGACGAAGAGAAAATGGAAAAGATTCTCCTATATTAACTACAACCGACATCTATTAATAAAATACATAAAAACAATGAACTGATTCTATTACTCAGTCTCTAACAACATTACTAGAAAATTTTACAACAAACTTTCCTAGAAATACTACTACAAAAATATAGAACAGTTGAAGGTCTTCATGCAAGAAGCAATACACCTTGGAACTCTTCAAGTGTTATGGTTCTAAAAGAGCTTTTTCTTTTTAGATTATCAAGGTCATTGTTGCAAGTCTGAAGAGAGTTTCATAAAGAAGGAAAATAGCTTCTATAAAGAAAGGGAAGAGAAGAAAGTGAAGGAGAAACCATTAAGTGAAGAAAGGAGAGGGGGGGGGGGGGGGGCAGCAAAATTTTTAAGATTTCTGGCGGCTGGGTTTTAAGGTCCAAGAGAACTTCATATGTGGATTCTATCTAACATTCTTAAACAGATTTTGGGACAAGTAGTTTAATCAAAGCCCATAGTTTTGTGGAATTCCATTCAAGGCAATACTTGAAGGATGGTTTTATCTTTTGGTAAGATTGAAACTTGCATAGAAGAGACTAGCACAACAGAAAAATGGACTCTTCCGCCTTCTTGTGCTTATTCAACTATGAACATCACAGGGGAGATTCAAATGCTGTAGCAGAAGAAAACTTTTATGGATTTCCTCAACCATTCTTTTGGGCAAATTGAACCTGAAGTTTGCATTACTTTCCACGAATATTCTTAGATATACTTCTTGCACTAATTGATTGTGTAAGGGTTCAATACAAATTCACCAAAACAGATATTTCAATAGATCCCATCACTTGAAACATTTATTTTAATGAATTTTTGTTAATTTTCTACATAGTCAACTGGTATATTATATGCATTTAAGAACTTCTCTATTTCACAATGGAACCATTCTTTAGGGCAATTTGTTCTCTCAAATCTCAATGTAAGCAAGCATAGGCCCAGCAGTAATTCAGCATAATCAAGTGAAAGTAAGATATAATGAAAGGTATATTAACCAATAATCAAGTAATTTGATATGGTTCTTTGTTTCAGCTCAGAATGTGTCTTTATGGGGCAAAAATATGTATGTTCCAACTACTTAGAAATTACAACATGGCATCTAGGTCAATGTCTTTTTCACTTGTTCCCTCGGAAGATTTGCAGCCAATAAACTATATTGATACGTGAAACATTGACAATGACATCGCCAAAACATACTAAGGACATGTGTATAAACATGTTTGAATTGAAGTTTTGGTGTTTTTAAGATGACAAACACGCAACACTTAATTCGAATTTTAACGTATTAATGCATCGATATCATATTTTATGTATTGTAATTGTCATACTCAATTATGAACTTCTGTTATAATCAACCCACTAATAAACCCATAAGTATTCCAACTGCATTATTAACAAAGATATAATTAAACTGGACCAATGTACCTACCTGAATGTCTATGACAATAAAGACTGAGCCGGTGGCTCCAATTAGACAACCTGTACGTGGCAAGAAGACAGTGATGTCTTTGAATCATCCCAGAACCCTGGCCTAGCCAGCACTCTAATTAAGTGTCACCAGGAAATATTAATGATTCTGGGCACCCTAATTATTGGGCTGTCTAAGCATGAAATTTAGACGCGTGGTGGTTTCAAACACAGTGTGACTGGTAAGTATTGTGTAATATACACTGCTGACATTGTCACCTGATTTATAAACCGTTGAAATTGAGTGGCCAAAATTTGATAGCTTATCTCAAACAAACAAGATAAGGTATACGGATTCTGTGAATATAACCTCTGTCTTGGTCTACATATTTAAATACAATGTACATATTTTCTACTCCCCTTGTCATTTTAGAAGAGGAGAGGAACTCTTCAGGGTTAGATTATTTTGAAATTTGTATATACAAATTTAAAAGGATCTAACCCTGAAGAGTTCCTCTCCTTTTCTAAAATGACAAGGGGAGTGGAAAACATGTACATTTTATTTGAATATATTTAATTTTCTTCTTTATTTATTAAAATTATAGATATTTTTAGATTTTACTCGTATTTAGTTTCTTTATCAAACTATTTTAAAAGTATAACTTAAATTGACACAAAAATAAAAAGATATGTATTTAGTTTATTAATTGTTTTGTGGCCTTGAGTCTTCACTCTTCATCTATGACACTAATGTCATCTCATGCATGATTGAGCATTGGGCTATATTTATTATATTAAAAAAAAAAGTAAAATCTAATATTAATTTTATAATATTATATTTTTTTTATATAGAATATGTTTGACAAGTCAAATAAATTAGCTTATAGTGTATTTGATTAACTTATAAATTTATTTGACCAAATTAGAAGTGTTTGATAAACAAATTTATTTGAGTAGTTTATAACTTTTTATCATATGTTATTTTAAGTAACGTATAGTTTTTAGTTGATAGTTTTTATAATTTTATTCTTTTTTATCCTTATTTTTTTTTAAATTTCAATACTATCTAACTCACAAAATGACACTGTTTTTATTATATTCAAACAATATTTAAATTACATACCCTATGATGAACTTCCATATATTATTAATAGTGACACAAAAATTAAAAATTTAGAGACATCTACTAAGATAAAAAAAATTTGCAACAATATTACTAATTTATTGTGGGACACTATATAATATGTTTATTTTGTATTTTTTGAGATTAGATAATGAAGTATAATTATTAATAAAAAATGATAAATTTTATATAAGTATATTTTTTATGTCATTTTACATTTATCAGGTAATTCAATTGATATTTTATTAAACACTTGTAATTCAATAAATTAGCTTAACAACTTTCAACTTTAAGTTAAAAATTAACTTTTCAGCTAATTTTTAAACTTTTAACTAACTTTTAAACTTTCAACTTACTTATCAGTTATTTTTGTCAAATATAGCCATAAAATTTGAATATTTTTTTTATTAAATTCAAAGTTTTTATCGTGTAAGTTATTCTTAAATTTTGTTTTTTAATGATAATATATATGAAACATTATTGGGTGGTCTTATTCTATAATAAATATTGATTTGAAAAACAAAATTTACTTAAATCATTCATAAATGACTTAAACAAGAGGGAAATGTTAAAGTTGATGGAATGTTTTTTTCAAGTGTTTCTAATAAAGTACAATTGGGACATCTGGCAAATTCGATATTGTTTTAGGTGAATGTCGTAGACATCTCATAATTTTCAATAAAATGAAAGGGCAAATGCGTGTGTGATGAGAATTGTACATGAGAAGCTGCCAAAATTTTCACACCAATTTAGAAAATCTTTTAATTTATTACAGATGTGACTGCATGACTAAGATTTCTCTCCTTTTTTTTTTCTCTTTTAGTGCAGTATTTTAATATTATTTTAATATAAAATTAATTTTGTTAATTTATTTATTTTTAGTTTAAATTCTTAACATTATAGATATATATGTTTTAACTGTTAATATTTCTCATTTATGTAGGGAAAGAGAGATTAAGGGAAAAAAAGTAAGGACTTTGTTAATATGAAGATGTAAAAAATGACTTGTTTTTTTTTTTTTATAAAAAAAGAAAGAAGCAAAGGTGAGTGAACAAAACAAACATGAACAAGTGCAATGATTCACGAATTCCATGACTAATTATTAGGGAAATTATATTTTTTTATCCCAATATTCGTATTTAATTATAATTTATTTTTTATTTATTAATTTTTACAATTAACTTCTCACTCTATTTATTTTATTACACTTTATTTCTTATAAATTAAATTAGACATTAATTTTAATAGTAATTAGGTGAAATTATCAAAAATACTTTTCTTATAAGAGGCCATGACACATGCAGTAGAGTATTAAGTAAACGAAAAAGTATATATTTTATTAATTTTATATATTATCATTAAAATTAATATCTAATTTAAAAGTTAACAAAAAAAAGTACAATAGAAAAAATAGATTAAGAAATCTATTATAAAAATTAATAAATTAAAAATATTACGATTAAAAAAATAATAAAGATGAAACATACAATTTTTCCTCATCATTAAATTAGGTTCCAAGAAAATGCACGGCAAGAACAATAGGGACATGTGCACCATATTGAGATTATTCAACTTCAATTCATGAATGAGAGTCGTATGGTACAAGTAATATTTATTTCTTGAATAATAATTTATCTCCCTTTATATGAATTGCTTTCTCAATCTTGCATATTATTGAGAAATTTAAATTATTATTACAATTACAAATAAAATAATGTCTAGTTTAATTTGAAGCATAAGTTCTAGTTTCCAAGTGCATAAGGCAAATTAAATAGGCGACGCCATGAGATATTTTTTTTCAGGTTACTATTGTGACTCTCTGATCTTTGAATCAATTTGGGTTCTCATTCACCCTTTTTTTTTTCTTTTTAAGATTGTTAGTCTATTTCAATTTGACTATTTCATCATTTGACTAACTTATTAAAAAACATGTAAATTTAGGTTTAACGGTTTATACATTGTACAACTGTGATTTCCATTAAAAAAAAATTTGAAAGCAATAATAATAATGAAATTATTAAATAATAAATTTCATTTTCAAATATTATATCAGTTTTCAATCATTGTATTTAAAAATAACTTTAAAAAAAATGCACAAGAAGAACAGCTTAAGAAGAGGTGAAAGAATCCACTCTCCAGTGTATTTAAAGAAAAGAGTATGATGTCATGAACTCAGGTTTATCATAAATTTTTATTCCATAATAATTACTAAATATAGAATAATATTTTATTCATGCTATTATATGTTTCGTGTGTAATTGATTAAAATATTTATTGAATGAATGATATAAGTTATTTAGTAAGTTTTATTTTATGGTATATATATTAATTAAAAATTTAAAGTACTTTTTGCATTAAATTTTATTATAAATTAACAATATTTGTTAAATTAATATTTTAATAAAAAAATTAAACATAGTAGAAATGTGTGAAATGATGAGTTAAATTTTATAATGACTAAATTTTTCTTATGCAAAATAATGAAGTACAACTATTTATTTACTTATTTAAGAAAATAATAATTAATAAATTCCTTATTTAATAAAAAATAAAAAATGAAAAATTTTATATGACTTAATTGAAAAATTAAAAAATTTCGTATTTTTAAGAATTTGAATATTTGAGATCATTTTATAATATTTGTGTTATAAGCATTTAATAAGATATATGAATAAATTATTATTCTATATTAATTTAGCAATTATTGTCTAATAATTAGTATTCATAATAAATCTAAATTCATGAGATTATTACTCTTTTTCAACCAACCATTAATTAATCGTTTCGAAACAAAAAAAACTTGTTCATTATTTATATTATAGATGATGATCCATATCTATTGAAAAATCTCATAATAAACATCTATATATAATCCTTTTTGGCCCACTATAAACCAACTTTATGATTTGGCAAATTATTGTGGGTGCCTTCAAAACTTTGATTAAAAAAGTAGCAGGGAAGATGGTGACAGCAGCAGGCAATGCATGTTAGGAGAGATGGATCAAACCAGAAAAGGACACTCATATGAACGGCAACTTGTTGCTCAGACAGATTAGAATACACCAACAGAACCTAACCCTAACTTCATACAGAAGATCATGAGCTAGCTAGCTATGAAAGACAAGAAAGTAAACAGGTCACTGCTTTCACATGGAGGGATCTAGCTTGGTGATCTCCTTCCCCATTTGCAGCTTCAGATCCCAAACAGCTGACTAATAATATTAATATTTGACAAGTTAATTTGATTACTTTCTTTTCACCATGATACCAAATCTCTGCGTAAAAAAAAAAAATACATATATTATCATTAGAGAAACCATTATTATGTAGATAACTTAAATTAAACAGGTTAAGCTTCTTTAATCTTTGTAGAATCCCATCCGTAGCATTATGCATGTTAGTCTCTTTTTTTAACTAGAAATTTTTAAATATACTTACACATTTAATTGCAATAAAAAAAACTAATAAATCTTATCGCCTGAAATATTTATTTTATTAATTTCTTACACAATTAATTGGTATATTTTATTTATCTAAAATTTTTAAAGATATTCATTCATTAGAATAATGATAACGTAAAGGAAAATTAAGAAGCCAAAGTCCATAAACTTCTTAAACTAATTATTTGTTTCTTCCTTTATTGAATGGGATTTGAGAGCTGTGGCTGTGTGTATTTCTTAGTGGGAAGTGGGGTACCCTGCAATTAATTATAGAGCCATTAATAATTGAAGTATTGCACCAAGAACCTTATGTTTTGGTCGTCTGAAATTATAGAATAAAACAATTAATTCATAATCATTATTTATTTTGTAGCTTTATTTTTCATGGATGAATCTTGTATCTGCATCTTCCAACAAAAAGACAATTTTATCTGATAATAATAAAAATAAATATACTCCGGTCTAAATTAGGACAAGACAGCTGCTCAAACAAAATAAGTAAAAAATGTATTATGTATATGATGATTTTTTTTTAATAAATATATATTTTCTAAAAACAAAATAGTGCTTTTTCTTTGTTCTAGCATTTTCCTCAATTATTGAAGCTTGCAATTTCTAAGAACTGTCTACAAGTGAAATATTTAAATGTATATCTGTCTTATTTTTCTTTGATTTCTTTATTTTTTTTTCAGTAGAGGAATTTAATTTTAATTATTTAGAGTATCTTTGTTCATTTGATCTATGCTTATTTAGACTAATTTAATGTCTACAATTTCAATAAAATAACATTATTATTATTATTATTTTTATCAAAATTTTAAATGTGACGCCACTTTATTATTTTTAATTGTTTTAGTCTAATGATGAAAGACAATGTAACAGAAGAAGGACTAAACTGAATTTACATATAAATTAAAGAGTAAATTAATAATTTGATTTATGAATTTATAAAGTCATTTAATTTTAGTTTAAATTTTTTTTGAATGTACAAATTATTTCTTAAAATTATAAACTCGTTATACATTAATTATTTTATTAATTTATGAAAATATTAAACTCTAAAAATTGACGTGCGAGTTTGATATTTCTATAGACTAACTTGTATACTCAAAAAATAAATAGAGATAAAAATTAAATAGATCTATATATAATTTAGATAATAAATTATCAAACTCTCAAGTTTATAGCTTAAATAATAAATAAATTTAAATTTAGTGGTTGATAAAACTTTGTTGGGGTTCAAACTCGCTGCAAAATACTTGTGAAAAAGAAAAAAATTCAATATTTCAAATAAAATTAGTTATATATATAAAAATACTTATATAAACAAAAAAAAATTATTAGCTTGCTCTATATTAAATACAACAAAAATGTAAACTCCTAAAGAAAGAGTAAAGTACAGAGTCAACAAGAACTTGAATACAAATACACAATCGAATTTATCCTAGTTGGTATTGTAAAAGAACTTAAAAAAAAAAATTAGTGTCATAATTAAATTCATAAACTTTTAGCTTCTCAAATTTGGTTGTCATCAAAATCAAAAGAAATTCCCCCATTAAACTCTTCGGACTATCAACAATTCTAATTAATAGTAAAAAGTTTAAATTAGTTTATGAACAAAACAAACAAACAAATATATATTTTCATCCATAATTAAATTTATTTTTGGGATTCTATATTGTCTTCTTTTACTCATACTCACATGGCTTCGTATAGTTTTGGAACTTTGCAAAACATTGACCCCTCTCTGGTCCCTACACACACCATATATGCGAATTGCACGTGATTGGCTCGTGTCAGTTATTAAAGATTAAAATAAAGGAGAGAGGGAGGAAAAAACCAAAGAGAATCCACAGCTTTTGTATATGGCATGCACATTACTGTGGGATTTATTTTGTATGGTACTGCAACGAATTATGAAAAATGAGCAGAGAGACTTTATTTTTGCATGCAGAATCTGCGGCGGTTGCAGTTGATGCAGCATGTGATTATGAAATGAAACTCGCAGTTGATGCAGAGAGACTAACTTTAGTCACTTAAAAGACTAAATATTTTTTCAATACATAAATTAGTGTTTGAAAATAAAAAATTCATTATACTTTAATTTCTTTAAATATTAATATGTAACAAATTTGATATTTTCGTATATTAGTTAAATAACTATCGTGTAACGAATTGATAATTTCATAAATTAATTTATTTGTTTTAAAAAATTAAAATATTATGAGGGTATTTAGTAGAGAAATTTTTTTAAAATTCTTGAAAAATTAAACTTGAAAAAGTTAAATTTTCATGTTTAATTTTTAAATTTTAAAACAGGATTTTCAAAAAATATAAATTCTTATAAATATTTTTTTAAAGGATTTCCACACACAAAAAATTTATGTGAAGGGGTGGGAATTCAAATTTTTCATGTTATGGAAATCTTTTATATATATAAAAAAAAATTCTACATTTTCTCACCCATCTCTATCTCTCTCTCAGCCATGTCTTTATCCTCTCTCTCTCTCACACCCATCTTTCTCTTACTTTTTCTCTCATCATCTTTCTCTTTTTCCTATTATTTTCTCTCTTATCTCTGCATTTATTTTCTTTTTTTCACTTGAATATAGTTAAAGATATTTTTAAAAAAGTATTAAAATTTTTAAGAAAATTCTATTACAACTAAACATAATAATAAAATAGTTTCAAATAAATATTTAAAGTCAATTAAATATATATTTTACATTTACAATAGTCATTATTCTCAAAAAATATGATTTTTAAAAATAAAAAATCTTACTGCATACTAAACGTTCCCTAAAAGTAAATGATTTTATAAATTCAGAGATTAAATTGTTACTTTACTCAAAATTATTATATCAATAAAATTTTTAATGGCTCAAGAAAATTAAAACATCAAAGGTAACTGAATTGCAACTTTTAAGAAAAGAATTTCGGCAGAAATATTGTTGCAAGTAATGAATCAATTTGTGCAGACATGTCTTTTGGTGTAAAATAATTATTAGTATATATAATACCAGATGCTTTTTTTTTTCTGTTCAAACTTCCAACCTTAATAATAAAAATATAATCTCAAATATAACTTAAAACGAGATCAAAATGCTTATATACATAACATTATATAATCCCACGTACTAAATATTAATGTTCTCCAAATTATGTGGCTACAAGAACATTAATTATTTGCTGCCTCATGTTGGTTTTGTTTGAAAATATTCTCCTTCAAATAATGTTTTCTTAAACGTGCTGTAAACAATATATTAATATGATTACTTAATTTCTTTAATTTTTTAATAAAAAAATACCATAATTAATTAAAACATCAGGCTCACCTCAGATTCTTTTAGTATTGCAATCAAGTCTTAGTCAACTTGTACATACATAAACTAATGCACCTCACCGATATTTGTTCAAAAAACAAATCACCAAAATTCTTTCTCACCTTCAATTGTGTCATTTATAAAAATTAATATTGAAATAATATTATTATATAATAATTCAAATCCAAATTATTAGGGTAAATTATAATTTCTCACTCTGAATTTTACATTCGATTGTAATTTTTCTTATAATCTATTAATTTTAATTTACAATTAACTCTCTAATCTATTTATTTTATTGCACTTCTTATTGTTTTAATTAAATGTTAACTTTAATAGTAGTTATGTGAAATAACAAAAATATAATCTCATAAAAAAAGTACAAAATGGGATATCATTGCAAACAAAAGAGTATTTTGATAATTTTATGTAGTTATTATCAAAATTAATTTTTAACTTGAATAGTAAATGGTGAAGTACAAAAGAACAAATAGATTAAAAAATTAATTCTAAAAATTAATAGATTAAGAGATAAATTACAGTTTAAAAAAATTAAAAAGAATATAATTTCTTCAAATTATTGTCATATGATGAATCTAACACAAAAAGTCATAAAGTGCGATGCAATTTTCTTCTTTTTTCACATGTGGTTTATCCATTAGTTGAGTGTAGGACTTGAATTAAAGAGGTACCTGGAAATAAGATTTTTGAGAAGATATTATGATAGCGTGAACTCTCTTTCTACATAGTCAAATTTGACTAGTTGCTATTAATTTGGACCTTAAAATATAACAAAAATTTAAATTTTGGAGACGCCACTTTAAAGAGAACTATAATTCAAATTTGTTTTTCACCCTTTACATGGAGGAAACCTCGATAAATTGTACCCAAAAAAAAAACTCTATCCTTATATAATATTTGATAATCCATGTGCAAAGGAAAAATGGTTGTATTAACCATGTGTGAAAATTGAGATTGCCCCATTAATTTGAAATTGTTACGTCTCTTTTTAATCCATATCTCTGCGCCTCCATTTGACTTAGACACCCACTTAGTCTCACTAATGTTAAGCTTATGTACTACTATATATTAGGGTTTGTTTGTTTGTTAGCTTTCGCGATTAATCAAAATAACTTGTAAAACATAGTCACTCCTGTTAGTTAAAAAAAGAAGAAGATGATATTGTTTTATTAATTTAAACTACAAGAAAAAATATCTTTAGTTGCAGTAAAAGTTGTCCTTTTCCATGATGAGTTTTTGTTGTCACTGTAAAGTTTACAGTGATGATTTTTTATAATATTATTGAAAAAAGATTTAATGATGACAAAATTTATCACTAAAATTAAAATTTCTCATTACTAAACAGTCTTATCTTAGTCTTTTTAATTTAAGTTGCCATTATGAATAATTTTCAGTGATGATTTTTTTCGTCACTAAAATTAATTTCAGTCATGACAATAATTTATAAATATTTGACTTCTTAGACACAATAAGGGGGTTACTTCCGGGAAAAATATATGTGAAAAGGAGATAATCACTGTAATGAAAGAAAATGGGGGTGCTTGCATGGAGGCTTCTTATTTACAGTTGTTTTTCACGTGACAAAGTATTTTCCATTTGACTTTTCAAATATCAAATTTCCCTACCTAGCATATATCCCTCACCGTTTAATTTCATACTTTGAAAAAATTATACTATTTTAATATTCTTTATTTTAATTTTTAATTTTAAAAGAATTATTTTGAGGATTAATATTTTATCAAATTAGAATAAAATCATAAGTTCAAATATTAAAATAATAAAAAATAAAAAAATATAATTTTTATCTTGTTTATATAACTTTTCAAAACTCACAAGAAAAAACAAATAGTGACTTTAAAATTTATAATTGTCTTTTATAAGAACTGGAAAAAAATAATATTAGTGAGGGTGGAAAGTGTAAAAAAATAATCACTTATTATCCAACTGAATTTGTGTAATTTATAACCCTCGGTAGTATGAGTTCATTGAGAAATAATGTGAATTTAGTCAAAACTTCGGGTTTTTTATTTTTGTCTCCTTGTGCTGCGCCCGCGTGCAGGGTGAGGTCCACTTCCGGTGTTTTTTGCAAGTTGCAATATAAAGAGAGAGAGAGAAAGTGAGAGATTAATTCCGTGGAATTGAATGAGGAAGAAAGAAGGAAAGAGAGAAGGAAAATAAAAGCAATTGGCGGCTATTATATATATTGTTTGGTTGAAGTTGAACTATTATAATTGATAAAATAAAATTTAAAAAAAAAAGAAGAAGCAAAGTGTCACTAATAATAAGGATGAGGTCCACTTCCAATGTACATTGCCTGTCCGTTTTAGCCGTTCAAATTAATTAGGTGACTCTCCTTACGAGCTTCTTATATTTATACATACGTATATAGTTTGAATAAAATATGCTAACAATATATTATATATCATCAGAGGTGTGCATATAATCCAAAGACGCAATTGAATATTCTGACTAAAAAAATATTATTTCAAACAAATCTAATTGAGGTTTATACATATAAATTTTTTTCTTAAATTTTAAATTTAAACAGACAGATCGAATAATTTTTTTATAATTTTCATAAACCAGACTCGATCCAACATAATTAAATTTTTTAAAATAATTTAAAATTTTGATCGAATTTATATGTTAATTTTTTTAACCTCTGTATATCATTATAAACTAAAATAATGATATTATATTGCTTATTAGAGTAATAAAATATGTTTCTTATAAATTTTTGGACATCATTACATAGTAGAACCTTTTGCACTAGAAGTAAATCAAAATTAAATTTATGCTTAAATTTAAATCCTACAATTTTAAATATGTATTAATTATAAAATAAAAGAAAGTGTGAGAAATAAAAGAGTCAATAAAAATGAATTCTAATAATCTCAAACTCTTCTGTTGGAGGGAGGGCGGTTTGAAACTGATTTTCAATCTATCCTATATTCCAACAGCACAGTGACTTAAATATTAAACTAACAAAGTCTTGGTATAAGTGGTAGATGCTTGGGTCCCTTAAGCATGCTATCCTGAGTTCGATTCTAGGCATTCTAGGCTGTGTGTATGGAAAAAACTTTATTGACAGAGGCAAAATCCACTTTGGTGATTTCTACGTCTCGGGAAGATTAGTCTTCGACGGTCGGCTGGAGGACACCTACCTGATACCTGTACAAAAAAAAAAAAAAAATATTAAATCAACCCCACGCTAGCTATCCTCAACTACCCTCTGTACAATTTTTAAATTTTCCTTTATGAGTAAGATCATAAGATAGTAGCTAGTATCTGTTAAAATAATTTTAGATATATTCGTTGTATAATAATAAGGGAGCGCAAGGGCGCCGCTTAATGAAAATGATTAAAAAAAGTGTTAATGCATCTCGTCACTTAAAATTTTTACTTCATGAAATTGTTATTGTTTTTTAAATACTTAATTAATTGCTTTTCAGATATTGAAGTATTTTTAATCTAAAAATATATACAATTTTATCAGATAAATAAAATTTTAATCTAAAAATTAAAAATTTAGTTTTCCAAAACCCTAAATAAAATAATAATAGTAATATACGTTTTTAAATTGAAGTAAGCATTAGCATGCGAGGCAGAATTGGTGTTAGGGTTGGGACCAACGTCACATCTGTTGCGGTAGGCCATGGGTGACTCTCTGAGCCTCTGAAAAGCTGATCCATCACTTATTATTGACTGACGACAACCTGGGCATTCTGGCTCCACTGCATGACAGAAATGTGTCGCCCCACTATGTAACTTCAATATACAACTTGTAATTATCTACCATTTGAATATTATTATGAAATTTTGAACTTCTTAAATATTTATTTTTATTTAAAAATTTTACATTATTTAATCTGATAAATAAAAATAAACATTTAAGATAATGATCCTATTGCCAATTGATTTACAACTCCATTTTTTTTAATTTTAAAAGATATCATTAATTAAAAAAATATTAAAACACATAATATTTTAAAATTGGAAGAGATTAATTGCTCCAGAAATTTAAAATCTCATCAAATCAATAATTCGTAACTATCCTTTTACACTCATTATCTTTCTCGTTAAATCTTTGTAAATTAATTTGTGGTACGTACTATGGATTTGTTGTTGAAACTGAAATAATTCACTTAATAAAAAAGAATTTACTTATTCGTGGTGTTGTGAGCTGATAGATGCACGATGCATTCGTGGGTCGGCAACGAGCCGCCGTGTTTTACTGATTTACCCTAAACAAAAACATTATTGGACATTGTGGACACGTGGCATCATATCATTACGTAAGAAATTCCTGTCGAAAGCTACAACCACTTTTACGATTCCGGTGCGTGCTCGAATTATCTGCCTGAACAACCATCCGATCATCTCGTTCAAGGAAACTGCATTAGGGGCAAAATGGTAACTCTACTAAGAAAATTTTGTATAAAAGTGATGATAAATGCAGTGAACCAAGAAGAGAGGCGGAAGCTGAAGGATAAAAAAGAAAATAAAAAAGCTCAGCTTTCTTCGTTCCGGCGTTGCCAGGGAATGCAGAGAGATGAGAGGACCTGCGTTGACGAGAACTGAGGTAGGTGGCCACACTAAGCGTAGAATCGGCGGCAGGAATTGCCACCGGAAACACGTCGAAGACGGGTGAACCGGACGCCGGCCATCCTCCCTGTATTTCTTCATTTTCTCTTACAAATCTCAGTCTCGGCTCTTCTCTGTAAATACCCAGTTCAGATTTTACACTTGTTTCTAGTAGATTTATCATTCGGTTGGTGAAGATGGGTGACAAAGGCAGGGATGGTCACTCTGCTTTGCTCCATGGGAAGTACGAGCTCGGTCGCCTTCTGGGTCATGGCACTTTTGCTAAGGTCTACCACGCTAAGAACCTGCAGAGTGGGAAAAGTGTGGCCTTGAAGGTGGTGGGCAAAGAGCAAGTTATAAAGGTGGGGATGATGGAGCAGATCAAGAGGGAAATTTCCTCCATGAAGATGGTGGAGCACCCTAACATCGTTGAGCTCCATGAAGTTATGGCCAGCAAATCCAAGATCTATATTGCCATGGAGCTCGTTCGAGGTGGCGAGCTGTTCAATAAGATTGCTAAAGGCCGGCTGAGGGAAGACGTAGCCAGAGTCTATTTCCAGCAATTGATTTCGGCCATCGATTTTTGCCACAGTAGGGGCGTTTACCACCGCGATCTCAAGCCAGAAAATCTGCTTCTAGACGAAGATGGGAACCTGAAAGTCAGTGATTTTGGTCTCAGCACCTTCTCTGAGCACTTAAGACAAGATGGGTTGTTGCATACAACTTGTGGAACTCCGGCGTACGTGGCGCCGGAGGTAATTGGGAAGAAAGGCTACGATGGTGCCAAGGCCGATCTCTGGTCTTGTGGGGTCATTCTCTACGTTCTTCTTGCCGGGTTCTTACCCTTTCAGGATGACAATTTGATGGCTATGTACAGGAAAATCTACAGGGGAGACTTCAAATGCCCACCCTGGTTCTCCTCCGAAGCTCGTCGACTGATCACGAAGCTGCTCGACCCGAACCCGAATACCCGTATCACGATTTCCAAGATCATGGGCTCGTCTTGGTTCAAGAAATCGATTCCCAAGACCATGATCAAGACGAAAGCAGAACAAGAATTTGACTTCGATGAGATTTGCGAGAAATCTAAGGAGACGATGAACGCGTTCCACATAATATCGCTATCGGAAGGGTTCGACTTGTCGCCGTTGTTCGAGGAGAAGAAGAGGGAAGAGAAGGAGGAGTTGAGATTCGTGACGATGAAGCCGGCGAGCAGCGTGATATCGAGACTGGAGGAGGTGGCGAAGGCGGAGAGGTTCAACGTGAAGAAGAGCGAGACGAAGGTGAAGCTGCAGAGGCAGGAATGTGGAAGAAAAGGGAAGCTGGCGATTGGGGCGGAGATATTCGCGGTGACACCGTCGTTTCTGGTGGTGGAGGTGAAGAAGGATAATGGGGACACCTTAGAGTACAACCAATTCTGCAGCAAAGAGCTTCGACCTGCACTAAAAGACATCGTGTGGACGTCACCCCCCGAGAACTCCACGCCTGCTTGATGGATTCATGTCGTTTAGATCATCGTCGTCGTTTATAGTTATTGTTATTCTTGTTTGGAAATCAAGCAGTTGCCAACTTGTTAAATATTTAGCGTCAATTATTGGTTCGAATTTCTGTGAAGTTAATGAAGCAACAAGGTTGTTTCGTTGTTGTAGATGATTCGTGTGTTGTGGTTTGGTGTGGCTTTTTAAGAATTATGGCGGTGTCTTTGTTGGTTCTTGCTTTATTTGTCTTTGACTGTCCCTAATATTTGAAGGAATTGAAATTGTTATAGCAATCTTATATTCAAACCCCATTTGATGAATAAATTGGTAATTTTAACATCATTTTCATTTGGTTTCAGGATGCATGTCGGTGTCCTTAATTGCATATAAACTACATAACAAGGAGGTATTGTTCTTAATTCTTAGGTCTAAATTCAAACTGATAAACGAGAAATCTACAGTCGTTTTCACTGTGAATGTAAATGAGTCGAGTCTTAATGCTTATGAACTTAGTTCGTGTGATAATGAGTTATTAAACCCCGTTTAAGATTGTAAAAAGTTTATTTGAACTAAATAAATGAGTTAAATAAGATTAAATAAATTATAAAATGATTAATGTATATATAATTATATTTTGAAATAGTATATAATTTGTGTAAATAAATTTTTAATACATAATATATATAATTATATTAAATAAATATTTTGTAAAAAGATGTTATTTTATTTTTAAACGAGAACCAAACAATTCGCTTAATCAAATGAAATTTATGTTATACAATAAATAAACTGAAGATTTGGATATATTTACAACCCTAGTTTTCACTCTCAAGTTTTGAAGTTAGAGAATATAAGAATTTATCCTTCATTATTTAAAACCCTCAATCATTGTAAATTTTCATTAATACGGGAAAATAGATATTTAATT
Source organism: Gleditsia sinensis (assembly GCA_037074535.1). Lineage (NCBI taxonomy): Eukaryota > Viridiplantae > Streptophyta > Magnoliopsida > Fabales > Fabaceae > Gleditsia > Gleditsia sinensis. The sequence goes on along the minus strand of CM073464.1, from coordinate 9,444,152 downwards.
GCTTAACTTTTAATAAAATAATACTTTTAATTTCTTGAGGTTTTTTTTATAGGTATTGCATAAGTCTAATTATTATTATTTTGCTTTTAAAATTTATTTAGCACACCAGCACATCATTCTTAAACAGGATATTCAAACTTGTTAATCTACACACACAAGGTAAAAATGATATAAATTATTAGATTTATTCATATAAATTCATATTAATAAAGCCATGATCATGTTCTATAAATCAATGTCAATCTTAATAGATAAGATAAATATAAATAGAATTCACTAAAATTAAGTCATATGGGTTGTTTCAATAACACACCTTATGGTTCACAATGCTTTTGAACTTGAAATATACACTAAGTTTAACTCTTTCATTTTGTGTGTTCATAAATATTTTGATATTATTTTAATCAAAGATCACAACACTTAAAAATTTAATATCCTTAAATAAAAGTTCATAATTTTATTATAATTTATAATACAATAACACAATAAATTGATGAGTAAGCATTATTATAGGCTTGTGGATAAGGTGGAAAGATGCAATACACAGAACCAAAAGAGAAAAAGAGGTTGGCCAAGGAAGATAAAGGTAACAACATTAATGGAAGTTTATCATAAGAGATCACTGATGTTTACCAAATATTTAGGTTCACATGAACAAAAAGCATAATTTGATTCTAGTGTTTAGGACATGTCCTACGAATATCCCACTAGGTTGTAGGGCACTAGGCTTCCCATCCCTACCCGTTCCCTTATCCACACCTCCCATTCTCTTGGGAGAATAATGGGTTTTGTGCTTCTTAGTGTTCTTAATTTTATCAAATGAAGCTTTCAAGTTTCGTCATTACTTTTCTTTTTACCAAACATAGGGTTGGCATTTAGCACTTACATAGAACTATAATAGAAATGCTTTTTAAGAAAAAAAAAAAAGTGAGTATTATTCTTGTTTAAGCAAAAAAATGGAAAAGATAGACACATGATCATGAAAATTCAAAGTTAACAATAGTTAATTAGCATCTAATATTTTCCACTTACATTTGTCTGAAGTTGAAAATGGGAATATTTCTCATCAAACTTATAATCTTCACATGCCTGTACTGCAAAGCAACTATATATATATTTTCTTTGATAAAATTATTCAAAAGTCAGATCTTTTTCGGTTTTTATTTTCCTTAAGTTCTTCATTTTTTTTATTCAGAACTTTCACTGAATTAATTTATTTTAGTTTCTAAAATTCAAACCTTTAATTTTTTTTTAAATTGTAAATTATTTATCACTTCCATCAACTAATTGGAAGCAGTGAATTATCCCTTTTATATATAGATACTTTATTTTCTGCAATAAAATCAGAAAATATTAAAATATATGGTCATTTTCTGAATATGTATTATTTTATTCCTTCTGGCTTTAAAAAGGTGTCTCTTTTGGTTGTGAAAGACTACCTCTGGGATCACCTTAAATCACAAGAACTCCAGAAAATATAATATCATAGGAGAAATCACATGCAAATTATAAAAGTTAAAGGTACTAGGAATAAAAAAAACATTAATTAATTGCAGTGAGTTATTTTAATTAGAATATATTCTTACTTAACACTTGGATGATGCACACAGTCACAGATGGCTCTTGATGTGCTCTTTTTGTTGGTAACCTAATGGGGCTGAAAATTTTCCAGATTCTCTTGATTCTATGGAGCTCAAGTATCTAGGGAAAGGTTTTAATTTGGATCTGCTAGGTTATTGATTCTTTTAGTCTATTATTGGGGTTTAATAATTTCAACCCTAATAATTCTTTGAAGTGGTGGGTCTAGGGAATGACTATACCATATATAGTCATTCATATCATTATTAAAAAACCTTCATTAGCTGGTTATTTCTAAAAATTTATAGATAGATTGGATTTATAAAAAAAAATTATAAATCAAATTAATTATATAAATATGTCAAATATATATATTTTCAAGTGAAATTCATTTTTGAAATGTTTATATATATATATATATATTATAATTAACTTAATTTATAAATATTTAATGCAATATTAGATGGAGCCCTAATAATTTTACTATTCCGTTTTTCAATTAGTTGAGATTGATTGAGGCATCCTACCTATTTGTTATAATAATAATTAATGTTTTTTAAAGAGAGGACAAGATATTCCTGATAGAATTTAAGTTGTATGATTAATTGGTGGGTGCCCAGTTTTGGTTTGATTAGTGCCAAAGCATTTTGGTTAATGACGTAATGTGATGGAATTGGCATATACTATTAGATATGCCTTCACTTTGCGGCTCAAAAGAGGAATTATTGTAAGTGTCTACAAAAGTATGCCATCTTTATGTTTTTGGCAAATTGTGTAGATTAAAAATACTAGTAGTTATTTAGGGCCAAATTTACTTTAATTATATATCCTTTTAACTCTGAAAATTTTCAAATTAGATTAATCATAAAATTGATATGAACACACATAAATTGTAAGGAAAATTATATTTTACCTTCCTAAATTATTACCACGCTTAATCTTTCATAAAAAAAACTACATTTTTATGAATTTTAAAATTTCAATTACACGTAAAGAGTGTTAAGTAATTTTTTACATTAACACTTATGCACGAGTTTTGCTTTCATTTTTGTTCTATCACTTAAAAATTGGCACTAGTAACACTAGACCACTATCAATTTTCAATAAAATCACTCCAATTTTAAGAGGTTCTTTGACTTTGATTTCAGGTAGATGAAAACAAAAATGAAAGTAAAATTCATCTGTCGTTATTAAAGTAATTAAAAGGCCATTGCTGCTATTATATAATTGATGTTTTCACTTTTTGTGACCATAATGAGTGTTCTATTATGTTTTAAAGTTGATTTACTAAAGTTGTAACTAAGCCAGAGTAAAAAATATTTTCCCATACATTGTAACTTCTTACTTTTTTATTTTAAATTTTTTAAAAATGATAATAAATATATATAACGAGTAATTCTAAATTAATTTATTCATAATTTTTAAATAAAAAAAAATGAATTGACATACATATTAATATATGTCAAATCACAAGTTATTTATATATGATTTTATAAAAAAAATCATAAATAAAATAATTTCGTCTGTCCTATTACAAATATATATATATATATATATATATATATATATATATATATATATATATATATATATTAAATATACATAAAAAATGAAAAGAAAATTATTTGATTTATTTATGTATGTTATACAATCTTTATTTTGCCTTTTTCGCCTGCACTTGTTTTCTGCAGAATTTTATGGTCAAATTTCCAACAGATTATTGTGTTTAATTTGTGGGTTTTGGTGAAAAATTTTGCGTAGTAACAAAGGAAGGGGTGAGGATGGAACCTAACAATTGAAAGAATGATATTTTTTAAGAAAAATTAATTCTTAAAACATTATTTTTTTAGTGATTATCAAGGATACTTTTTTATTCAAATTGGATAAAAAAAATTTCATTCATTAGACTAAAAGTGCAATAGATAAAGTTTTCTTGAAGTTGAGATATCTAAGAATCAAACTTTTATTATTTTTTAAAATTCAAACATTCGTTATCATTATAATTAGCATTAAGTTCTTAAATCATTACTCTCTTTTTTTTAGTACATCTAAGGGGAGAATGTCCAGAAAAATAAAAACAAAAACTAAGAGACTACTCTAATGGTGGTAGCACCCACCGTGTCACCAAGTAATAAGACCATAAGGTCACTTGGAGGTTCTATCAAAAAATGGGTATCATAATCAAACTTAAGGCTATAATTCGGCAACCAATCAACACATCGATTTCCTTCTCTATATGTATGAAGGAAGGAAATGCACCATCCCTGATTGATTCTTTTGATCATTCTCTGAAGCAACTTCGATTTACAATCTTAATCCTAAGAATAGTTTTTAATCATCTACACTAGTGCTTGGGAGTCACTTTCTACTATCAGTTGATTATAGCCTTCATTCCATGTCATCTCAAGGCCTATTAGAACTGCCCAAAGCTCCGCATCCATTGAATTGCATTTTCCCAGTTTATGTGTAAATCCCTTGATCCAGCTACCGTCACTTCTTCGGAGGAGACCACCACATCCTGCAATGCCATTATTACCTTTCACAGCTCCATTAGTATTTAGCTTTACCCAACCTGTTGGTGGAAAGTTTCACCTTACCTCCAATGATGTCTTCGTCGTAGCTCTGTTCGTGACCTCACTACATGCTTCTATTATTTCATGTACTATTTTATGTATATGAAGATCTGGGCGAGAGGACTTTCGACTTTCTTCTTCAAAAATTTATTCGGTTCTCCATCTCCATAACTGTAACATCCCTAATTTTATTTTATTTATTAATAAAGGTACGTAAATATTTAATGTAATATCCATAATTTCGTTTCTTTTATTAATAAAGGTACATAAATAATTAATTAAAAAAATAAAATTTATTAGACAATTTTTAGATATCTAAGAAATATAATCTTTAAAAATTCTTCACTTTATGTGTATGCATGTAAAATATTTCTAACATTAAGAGAATAGGTAAAGAGAGAAAACCTAATAAAAAAATTAGAAATAATATACTAAAGAGAGGCAAAATTCTTAGGTAAGGAAGATAAATTTTTATAAAGTAAGTAAAAGTTTTAAAATTTCAAGAAGATTAGATTATGATAATTTTTTTTTAATTCAAGAGTTAGAGTTACTAAGTTTAACATCTTCATTCATAAATTGAACTTTCACCTATGGACACTTCATATAGAGTTTTTCCACTTCACATGAATTTCTAGCAAGCCAATTGTAATGTCCAGGTTTTTTTTTCGATACGCATATGTATAAACACAATATATACATATTTATTACAAACCTCATACATATTATAATTATACAATACAACATTTCAAAACATAATATACATGTTTACATATATATTACAAACCTCACACATATTATATTTATACAATACAACATTTCAGTACATAATTAAGAGTCTTTATACAGCATTTCACCCTTGAAATACAAAGGGTGAGGAGGTAGTGCTGACATTTAGATCTCCATCAGTAACGTCATTTTGTGTTGCATCTCATTTCTTTTTATCTGAACATAACACCACAATAATAGTGAGAACAAAGGTTCTCAGTAGATTTAACATAAATAAAATATGATGAAAAAACAGGAGTTATGTTCAGCTGTATAAGCTACAGAAAAATATCAAAATTTTGAGATAAAATCATAATTTTTGTTTATGCATAATTATCATACTACACATGCACTAAAAATCTATTTTTTTAATGTTCAGCCATATCACAGCTTTTAATTTGCTCATTTGCTATATGCATAGTGACTGATCGACTACAGTCACAATAAGTGATCAGGAAATGTGAGTACATCACCCTCCTGCCCCCTCACATTATCACTGTTATCTGATTGGAGCGGCTCTCCCTAGGCTCACTCAGGCTAATAAGGCGTCCCCTACTCGGTACCGTCTCAAGCCATACAACCCGTCGATATTCATCCATACATATAAATGTATATATATAAATTCATATTTATCAAATACAATACATAACTATCAAGCAACTCGTCATGAAATTTACGCTTGCCATTTAATTACTTTCATAATATGATGCATCATTTTTATACCAAATGATTAATAATCATTCATCACATACCAAAACTCAATATAATTCATTGATACCAAAATCATCATTTTAAAAAGTATTTTTCTTAAATATATGTTTCCTAAAAATATTACAACAAACAAGATTATTTTTAGGCATAAAACAGTGAAAAGTATGATAATCCAGCACTCAACACGGCCTGGCCATGCTTGAAAACTACTTCAAATATGCTTAAAAAACAGCTCCGAACATGACCTACCCGTGTTGAAGCAACTCAGAACACGGCCTAGCCGTGTTCTGTAACATTCCTTCATTTATTTCATCATATCTCCCTCATACGAACTCCGATTGAGGTGATTTCAAATCCTATAGGAAGCTAAGACAATTATCTACAACTTTTATGTTTATATTGTCTTCAAATGCTCTACGGATTATTCCCAGAAAATTAAAATAAAAACACTTATTTTTACTATCCTGAATTCCGACCTTTGCTCAATTAATCAGCTATATATCCCTCATATGAACTCCAAATTAAGTAATTCTAAAGTCTATAGATCTGTGAGACATATATCTACAATTCATATGTTGACAATTTCTTTAAAATACTTACCAAATTTTCCCAGAATTCCAAAAACCGAAGTTTCCCCAATTATTCCGAAATTCAGCTTAATTTATCTTCTCCTTTGATTTTCTTTTATATAATCCCATGCACCCTTATGCATGTCCAAATATCCAAAACATAATTTCATATAAATATCCAGACCACATGTTATCCAAAATCATATCTAAACAAATCTAAAAATGTATATATAATTTTGTACAAAAATTTATTAGAAGATGTTAAACCTACCTCAAATTCGTTTAAACTCGGTGCTTGATTCCTTGATTTCTCTTTACTCTTCCTTCTCCTTCTTCTTCCTCTTTCTCTTCTTCTTCTTCCTCTTTCTCTTCTTCTTCTTCCCCTTTCTTTTTCTCCTTTTCTTTTTCTTCTCTTTTCTTTTTCTCCTTTTCTTTTTCTTCTCTTCCCCTCCGTCACTCCCTCCCCTTCTCCTTCTTATCTTCCTATTATTTTATTTTATTTTATTTTTTCCCTACTTACTCCTACCTACCACCTCTTTATCTCCAAAATACCCTTGCCATCATCCATAATTACACTAATGACATCCCCATTAATTACATAAATTAAATGTCATTTTAACCATTCCTACTATCTTATTTGACTTAAATAAAAATAATTTAATCCTCCCCTGAGATCCAAAATCAGTTCTCCTCTCTGAAAAAAAAAATTTCAATTAGTAACTTAAGAAAAAAAATCGGGGATGTTACACCAATAGGATAATCTAAGTAAAAAAATAAAACATAAACTTGGATTAGGATATAGAAGTTGGACCGATAGCCCAAAAATCATGAAAATGTGAATAAGCCCTTCATAAAAGGTAGAATTTCAGCCAAAAGTAAAGGAAATGGGTAAGAATGAACCCAAATTCAAGAAGAAGAAAAAATAAGAATCATGTGAGAAAATAGTAGTGTAATAATAATTAAAATTAGGTCACATGATATTAAGACAAAACATCTATATCCTACATTCATAATTTCAATAAGTAGGTAATAATACTTGGCTTTAGGACAAAACATATATATCCTACATTCATAATTTCAAGTAGGTAATAATACATGGCTTTAGGACAAAACATTTATATCCTATATTAATAATTTCAACAAGTGGGTAATAATACATAGCATTATAACAAAACATCTTTATCCTACCCAAATAATTTCAGTCAAGTAAAGGAGATTCAAGAGCTAAAAATTTGCCACCTAAAAAGGCAAACCTATCATACTTGATTAAGACAAAAGAAAAAGGAAATGAATTCTTAAAGCAAAGGGACCTTATCCTTTATCTTAAGAACATTTTAATATGCTTTTTAAAACATAAATCTCCTTTTGCTATGCATATCTTGACTAAGGGAGAGAAAGACAAGAACATGAGTTATTTTTTCCTAAAAAATAATCAAGTGCATCCTAATTGTGATAAGGTAGACCCATGGTTATGAAAGGTGAACCACATGATAGTTTATTTAAGCAAAATCCACCCTTATAACATTATAATTTTGTCTAAGTGAGGGAGAGAAAAAACATAAGCAAGGTAGAGTGAGGAAAGGAGAGAAAGAGGAAGGAGAAGTTTAGAGGACTAAGTACTCAAGATAAGTTAGTTTAATTTCCACTTGAATCTATCTTTCTTCTTCATTTTTAGGGTTCAAAAATTCACCCCCTTCTCTTATTTAAGCTACTAGAAAAGTTAAGGGAATGGATGAATCTTACTACTTTCTTCAAGAGGAAATAAGAAAAAGAATTCACTAAGTGAGTTAGGAACATCTTTAGGTAGGTTTAACAATATTTTTTTAGAAAAACTTTGAAATTAAAAACATTTATATGAGATTTTGATCCTAGAACTTTGATGAAATTTACTATATTTGTTATTTGGATGATTGGCCGTGAATGTTGCTATATCATGTTACATGTTGATCTTACAAGTGATGTATGTTTGAATACTTGGGTTGGTGTGGAAAGTTCTGCATAGGTATGTCTATGGTTGACAAAATTTTAAGTTTTTTATGCTGCTATTTTGTATATTTAAATGTGGTAAAAAAATTGATGAAATATGATTAGATATAAATTGAGAAGAAAATGGAAGAGGACATAATAAAATGATGAATTAAAACCTTAGAAAATGTTTGGTTAGAAAATGGGATTTTGGAGTAATCAGACAAGCTTCTGTTTTTTTAAATTTTGGGAAGAATTGGTTAGTAATTAAAAGAAATGGTTAACATGAAAAATATAGATATAGGTCTCATGAATTTTTAGCTACTAGAATCACTCAATTTTGAGTCCATATGAGGTAGATATGGTCAGATTAGTCAACAATAGTTAGAAAATAGTTAACCAGGGAAGAATCTGTTAGGAAAACTTTTGTGTTTGAATTTTTTTAAAAATTATGTAGGAAATTAAAATAACTGATTAACATAAAAAATATAGATATATGTCTCACGGAAATTGAGCCACAGAAATCACTTAATTTGAAGTTGATATGAGGGATATATGGTCATATTAATAAGTAAAGTCAGAACCTACCCGAGAAGAAATAACGTTTAACTTGAGGGAGTAGTATTACCAAAATTCCTTAAGATTTCGCTAAAATGTTCAACATAATAGTTTTATATAATTGTTTTATCTTTAAATGGACACCAAGATCACCTACGTCGAAGTTAAAATGAGAGAGTTATACTCTGATTAGTGAGAGAATGTCAAGAAAGATGAAAACCTACATCAGGGAATAACACAACATAGAGCCTGACAATGTTCTGTGCTGAAAAGGACATTTTGAAGCCTGAAGCATAGCTATTTTATAGGAAATGGCCAAGCCGTGTTATAGGATATGTTTAGACTGCGTTGGAAGCTGATAAAACTTATTTTCAATATTTTTCTATTCTAAATGAATCTCATTAATTATAGGATATTAATAGAAATCAAACTGAAAAAAAATGTCGTACTAAATTTGTGAGAACAATTGTTGGAAATGATATAAGTAGGAGAAAAGTGACTAGAGGCCAAGCATAAAAAAAAATAAAGCGATAAAAATAATATTTAAAAAAGAAGAAAAATTTTATAAATAAAAATAATAAATGATTAGTGCATGCCATAACCATTATCATTGTATGAACTCTTTACCATCTTAAGTATGTAATTTTGACATGAAAATATTTTATAAAGTAATATGTGAAACGATTATGTTCATGTCATGATTACCAATGATTTTTGGTAATGATTATATTTTGACAAAAAATTATGGCATGTGAGTATAATGAATATACTTGTTATTGAAATGATATTTTTGGCTATTAATGAGAAAAGAAAAAAAGAAAAGAAATAAATATGGTACATGGCGGTCCGTGTGGTGTACCAGTAGGGGACACCCTATCAACAGCTATGATTATGTTAATGAGAAAATAAAGAGAAAGTGTGTCATGTCAGACGAAATGAAAAAAGTCTGTATTAGAGAGTAAAAAGTACTCACCCTGACCGGAGTAACTTGATATAAAAATAAGTTAATAACCATCATATAGTAATCTGAAAATAGTTATTCGTGCCATACATGTCATTACTGTATGATTTTCATGTGCATAAATAAAGTGCATTCATGTGGTTTAAGATATTTGCTGTAATTTATATAAATGAACATGACATAATAATCTATATTGGTGATAATTGTGATTTATTGTTGAACCTAGTGGAATTTAATTCTCACTATATTTCCATATCATGTTCAGAAAACTAGTTTTGTAGATTTATTTTTGGCTCTAGCTCTTAGTGTACGGTTGATCGAGTTACTCTATGTTGGGCAGATCCCCGAAATTAATAAGGTGTTTGTGGTTGAGTTAACTAAGATCTCGGTGAAGGTGCAACCACCCGCACTTGTATCCCCAGAATTGGTCAATATGGATGAATAAGATGTAGACATATATGTTTTTAATTTGTGTACGGATGTTGTTAATTAATGATGTATAAATCTTAATTATGTTTGATTAAATTAATTTAATGTTATTATGAGTTAAATAAAGGTAATGATTTCATGGGATTTTAAACAGTTTATATATATGTATATATGTAAAAAAATGGAGTTATTACAATAACCACCATCAAACTATCCCGAATGTGATATTCCAGTGCTCTTGACCAGTTCTTCCAAAGTCTTCTATCAGGTTCTTCTTGAGCCACTCTTTACATGATAATGAGTGAAAGACTATGGTTTTTGCTTTGACACCCATTGGCAATCCCGAAGAATATGTATGGTATCTTCAATGGTTAGTAGGCAAAGATGGCATGTAGGGTCAACATTCGTCCATTTGCCATATCTTTTCTTTGTGAGAATCTTGTCCCTCGCAGCTTGCCATAGAAATACCTGAATTCTTTTAGGTCCTCTCCATTTCCAAATGTGATCCCATAGACTATCTTTCAAGTTCATATTAAAATTTCTCAACACATAATACATGTTTTTAGCTATGAATGTCCCTTTTCATTCAAGATTCCAAAAGATGGGGTCCTTCTCCTCTTGCTCATTCGGTGGAGGGATAGCGTGAAGCTCTGTCAACACGTTTGAGTCCAGAAGATACCATAGCCTTTCCATGTCCCACTCACCCCTTTCAAGAACATAATGGAATGCTACACTATTGCAAGCATCATCAGGAAGAGATGTCAAGCAGAAGTTTAGCAAGACCCCTTCCCCGTCTAGCAATCTATCTTTTCAAAAAAGAGCCAACCGGCCATCTCCCAAGCTTCAACGACAATGCCGATTAATCATAGGCCAAAGCCTAGCTATATTCTTCCAAAGTGAGGAGTTTGAAGGTTTAGCACTACAACCTTGCATAAAATTTGTGTTTCTTCCATATTTGCTTGTAAGGACTTAAACTCAAAGATCATCAGTTTGGTTGATTGACCCTCACCCAACTTTACAGATGAGCCGTCATTCATTACCTCTAGACTTCTCAATCCAATACCTCCTAACTTCTTTGGCAAGCATAGGTCCCTCCAAGTCACAGGATGCCATCATTTTCTATGTTTATTATCTGTGCCCCATTTAAAATTTCTCTGAAACTTTTCTATTTCCCTACAAACCCTTTTTGCTATTTTGCTATGTTGCATATGAAAGATAGGTATGGTGGAGGTTACCGATTCAACTAAAGTCACCTTTCCGGCTAAGGAAAGCACTGTCTTTTCCAACTATTCAACCTCTGTTGGACTTTTTCAACAACATGCTTGAAGTGTTGGTGAGATTGCCTTCCATTAACTATGTAGGATCCCAAATATCTGCCTAAATAATCTGCTTTTTTAAATCTACTTCTTTGGATAAGGTCTTCTCTCTTCACAACACTAGTGTTCCTGGAGAAATAAATACATGTTTTCTCTATACTGACTTTTTGACCAAAAATAATGGCAAACTTATCTAGGCATTGCAGAATACAATCAAGTTGCTATCTACTTGTTTTTGCAAACAAAAGGAGGTCGTCTGCAAACATCAAATGGGATATAAGCGGACCACTTCTTCCTATTTTAAAAGGTATTCAACATTTACTACTCATCGCATCTGTAACAATGTTTGAGAGTTTTTTCACACATAAGACAAACAAATAAGGTGACAAAGGATTTCCTTGACAAATCCCTTTGGATGGTTTAAATGTCTTAGTTTTTCCTCCATTCCAAAGTACAGCAGTAGAGGAAGTAGACATAAATTTCATTATAATTCTAATGAAAATTTTCCCACACTTTATTTCTTTCAGCAATTTTTCAATAAAGCTCCAGTTAAGACGATCATAAACTTTTTCTACATTTATTTTGATCGCCATGAACCTCTTTTTGTCTTTAAATATATTCATAGAGTGTGCGACCTCCCTAGCAATAATTATATTGCTCTAGATGTTTCTGCTCAGAACCAAGCTAGCTTGATAAGACGAGACCACTTTCTTTAGGATAAGCTTTAACTGATTGACCAAAATTTTAATGACTCATTTGTAAATCACATTGCACAGTGAAATTGGTCTCATTTGGTTGTCAAATTCTGGTTTCTCAATTTTTGGAATTAACACTAAGAGGGTAGTATTGATCTCTCTAATTTGACTGGAATTGTACCATAAATTCTGAATAAAACTGCTAGCACTATGGCCCATTATATTCCAGTTATTGTGATAAAAAAATTACTGGAAAACCATCATCTCCAGGGTCCTTAAGCCCTTTAATGTTATTGATTGCTTTCTTAATTTCATCTTCTGAAAAAGGAGTCTCTAATTCCTTAAGATAGTTTCTATCAATATGCCCCCAATTATGTCGAGTAGGGAGCCATTTCCTTTGTTTTATATCTTCAGTGTAAAGATTCATAAAAAAAGAGGTGACAATCTTCCCTATTTCCTCTTTGTTCTCTACCCAGCTTCTTGATGCATCTCTAATCATGTTGATTTTTTTCTTTCTTCTTCGAATAATTGTTTTAGTGTAATAATTTTTGTATTACGATCCCTACACCTAACCCAAAGTCCTCTTGATTTTTGGTGCCATAGAATTTCTTCTTGGGCAAGCATGTCATCCAGCTCCTTTCTTAGCTAATTTTTAAGTTGGTGCCATTTTAGCAAAATACCTTTCTTCTTATGAATGCAGACAAAAGTTTCTTTATTCCAATGACGCAGTTGTTCTTGCAAGTTGTGGAGCATTACGTGGGTTTTCACATTATTTTTCCAAACTTCTTGAAGTAGATTTTTAAACCCTCAATGAGTTTGCCATACTACCTCAAATCTGAAGAGTCATGGATTATACTCCAAATTGTCAATGGTTGTATAAATGAAGAGAGGGTGATGGTCCGAGTGAATTTGAGGGAGAACTTTTACAATAGCATTTTCGAAGTAAGTCTTCTAGTTGTTGTTACAAAGAGCTCTATCCAATCTCTTGAACATTCTTTCTCTTCCTTCCCAAAGTGGTCCTCTCTAGGTGTAGAAATGCCCATCTGTACCTAAATTAATTAGTCCATTATATTCAATCCAATTAGCAAAGTTTCTACATCGTATTATGTTTGCTCCTGCTCCTCCCTTCTGTTCCTTATGCTAGCTATTTCATTGAAATCACCAACCAAAGGTCATTTGTATTCATTGCGACACTAGTTAGATTGTTCCATAACTCTCTTCTGCCTTGTTTCTGGGGACACCCATACACAATTGTGAGAAACCATTGCACTTGATCCATTTATTTTACTTTAAGAGTGATATGCTGCTCGTCTTTCTCTAGTGTTGAGATGTCCATAAAGTTATCCTTCCATATAACCCATATACCTCCAGCAAAACCTCTAGCTTCAACTATCTCATAATGACTAAAACCAAATTTTTTTTTATGATTTTTACCACTTTACTGTCACTTATACGAGGCTCTATCAAGGCCACTAGGTTCGGTTTGTAATGCCTGGCCAATTCTCGAAAACCATTCCCAAACTCCTTACCAGCTGCTCCTCTCTAGTTTCAAATGAAAACTTTCGTGAGAAAAAAAATAAAAAGTATGGTTTCATACCCAAATGAAATCTAGAAGAGTCTTAAGACTCTAGCATCACATCCATTGTAGCATCAAAATCTTCTTCATGCTCTGTTCTTGTAACTGTCATATTTTTTCCTCTTCTTAGCATCCTTCTCCTCCAAGAACCATCATATCAAGCGAATTTGCTCTATTCTACTTGAACTTGGGTCATGAAGACTAAAGTTTTTGTCTGTCGTCCAAGTTGTAGTATCAAGATGAACTGTATTGTCCACTTGCATGGGGTTTGTAGCTCGACCTGTAATGACTGACTTGCCTTTATTTATACTCTCATCTCGTTTTTTGTACGTACGATGTTTAGGCTGGCACTTGTTTCTTGTAATGTTTGTTGCCTTGTTTCTTGAACCTTATATCAAATGGGTTTTTAAATCAAATTAAAGATTGAAAAAACAGATAAGAAGGCATCTAAAACCAAATTATAAGATTAAAAAAAAGTAGTGAGCCATTTAGTTATTCGGTTGAGATTGGGTAGACCTTTCTTGAAGTATGGACCCTAAGCCTTCTCCTTAATTTTTTTTTTTGGTACAAGAGAAGAGCAAGGGATCGAACCTAAGACCCCTTGCTAAACTACCCACCCCCCTCACCACTAGACCACACCTAGTGGCTTAAGCCTTCTCCTTAATTAGGAACAAAACAAGAGGTAAAGAAAATATTGGAAACACAAAATATTATAAAAAAATTTTATTTACTCTTTAATTATCTAGATGTTATAAAAATGAAATACAAAAAAAAATTATTTACATATTTAAGCATCACAAATTTAATTGATATATTTAAGACTAAAATTTTGCATTTTAGAATACCATCTCTAGGATATGTTCTAGTTTTTTTAATATTAAATAGTAAGGAAAATTCCACCTTATAATAGTCTTTCATTTCTCAAAAAATTATCATGTTCACCTCTTCAATTTTTTCGGTCATTTCTAAACAAAGTGTAAGAAAAATGAAGCAAACCCAAATGTCAAACATTTCTTCACCAAGTTTGTCAAAGATCCGAATTTAAACCCTAAACTCCCACAATACAAAAGCTCAAGCAAAAATTGTGAGGCTTTTGTAGTTAGGTGAGATGAACAATTAGACAAGTTATCCTAACTTCATAATGATATATACTAATGATAATGCCCTTTCGGAAGAAACGAAAAGGGAAAAAGAAACCTACTTCAAATAATTTGGACTCCAAAGAATCTAAAACCTTTTCTCTCAGTGTCAATTGTTGGGCTAGTTTCTATAAATTTGTCATCTTCAAGGCTTTCCTCACCCTCATGCTGGCCTATTTCAGGTTCCAATCCTTGTTGATTAGCGCCATCAATTGAGCTACCAGTATCTTCACCTCTGATGACTTCAATCATGCAGAATTTTTCAACCACTTTGCCTCCTTCCTTAGACTCACACAAGCAGAATGCAATGATATCATTGGCCTTCAACTTCTTTTCTTTCACAAACCGAATCCACCCCTGGGTAAACACAAAACTCTGGCTGCTCTTCCAATAGTAGTAGCGGAACTTCCAAGACCTCATCATCCTGTCCAAAACAACCATCTCTGTGTCATCCACCACACCAACTAGCACATTCTCCTCTACTCTCCGAGAAATGACTGGGAAGTATATATCGGCAAGTTTCTTGGGGATGATAAGTGTTCAATTTCCCTGCATCACTTGGTGTCAGTACCTTTTGGAAAATTTTCTTACATGAGAGCTCTCTTTCTCTTTTCTGCATCATAGACCAGTTGAGACCATTTCTTGTTTCAGAAAGTACCTGGTAACAAGTCCTCAAGAACTCAGCAAATTTCCATTGGTATGAATCATCTTTAATCTTATTGAGCACAACTTCTGTGCTATATTGACTCTGAAAATTTCTGTGGGAATCACCACTTGGAAGCTGGATAGCTGCGCTATCATAACCCAAAGCTGCTTCCTTTGTAGACTCAAAAGTTCCGAGCCAAATCTGCTGGTGAATTAGCATATATTTGAACACCTCAGTTCCCATTTACCCTTGAATTTTGTAGAGGAATCATATCCATCAGATGCATGTTTTCTTGGAGGAATGGGATGAATAGCACTATTTGTATTTGAACCATTGGCGCTCACATTTTCCCCGCCATTTGTCATCATGCTTAACAATTCCTCTTCCATCAAAATTCTGCAGCGAAAATTAAAAGTCAAGTTTCTTCATTCTGCTCAGATAGTTCTTGACACATCATAAAAAAAGAATAAACAACAACAACAACCAACCAAGTATTTTTTTTATTAGGTGAAGTCGGTTAAATAGATCAAACGCCGCCATAGTGGCATATTATAAATGAGATCAATAGATGAATTGTTAAATGTTAAATCTTTCTTAATAGTTTTCCTAATTGTTTTCTTTGACCTCCTTTTATCTCTAACTCTGCTTATATTCGTATAGCCAATCCTAAACCCGAATAAAAGAGGAGAGTTGTGTTAAACCTGCAATAGTCAACGTAAAAATTTGATCGTAGTTACATGAATATGGATCAACAAAATATCATAAAAAAAGGATCAACTAGAAAATATATAATTCTTGTTTATTGTGGTATAAAGTAGATTAGCACAATTAGAGAAATCCAGACAAACGTTTTGTTAATGATAGCTGAAACCAAGTCTTAAAGCAAACAAAATAAAATAAATATCTTACAAGCACAACATAATTATTGAAATTGTGAAATAAGAGACAAGAAAAGCTATATATGCAATAACCACATTATAAATCCAAGTATTTCAATAATTTTACAAAATTCAGCATCTAAACAAGTGAAAAAGGCGTAGAGCAATAAGTAATCAAGTGCGAAAATGCAAGCCTATTGCTAGATAATGCAACTCAAGTTCTATTAATTGTTCAGTATTATAATAACGATAATAACAAGAACAATAATAATACAGAAATAGTAGTATTACTATTCAGACTAACAAACCAGCAAAACTTATAGAACAGCAAACTTGACTTTAAATTCATTCTGAATATAATTAATGACAAAAGTAAGAAAAATAAAATAAGCAATTCAACCTCGAAAAGGGATCTATTATAAAATATTTAGTACAAGTAAAACAGTAAATGGTCCAACTTTTTTCACTCCACTCCTTCATATAATTATGTAAGAGCCTTGCCCAAAGGACAACCAAACAAAACACAAAAGAAAGACTACCGCCAATGCCAGTGTTTCTTTGTTAAATTTTTTACTTCGTGTCAAGAATGAAAAATAAGTCAAAGAGGCTGGAAAATAAGTCCCCATTAATATTGTGATGGAGTAAAGGACATATATGTATAGCAATGTTTACTGACAGGAATGGGAAGCTTAGGAAAATCCAAACTTGTTTAAGATGAAGCTAATATTATATTGATGAATTGAAACTTAGATATACTAGTTTTAAAACCAATGAAACCTGTAATACTATTAAAGTGATGTTTGATTTTTTTTATGAGAATTTTACTTGACTATCGAGGCCTTTCCATTTGTGATCGAACAGTTCTTCTATGTTTTTTAATTCACACTCAAACAACTGGAAATAGTAAAGAACTCTGAGCAAACTTGAAGGACTACAAACTCTTGGATGATTAAAGATGCCAAAAGGTGTACCTATATTCAGTTTCCGACAAGTTCAATTTCTTCAAGGCCCATTAAGATCTATACAGTAAAGTAGTATGCAAAGGAGCTTCAAAATTCTAAGGATATTATGTGAATATATGTCTCTGGAGGTAAATGTGATCCTATACTATACCAAAACATCTTTTAGATAATGAAGAGGAAAGAAGTTCTGTAATATCTTACCCAAAAAAAAAAAGGCTCTGTAATACACCTAGCATACAACATCTTAATCATAAATACGCATGACTAGATTTAGTTCTCGAATGCCTTGCCCAATAAAGAACGTCAAAGAATCTTAAAAGTACAGAAGACAATTTCCAAGTGGAAAAGAAAATAAAAAACGAGGCAGCAAATTGATAGCACCAATAAAAGCCAGTGCTTGACCCCAATATCCATTTTACAAACAGCCCCTTGGTACGTATCAGTACACTTCAATCAATGATCACATTAACAAATATATGTCACATGTTTCAGTCAATCAATATGCAGAAAATTTCATGTATATTAGATTGAGGTGAAAATCCTGCAAAAATTGATGTAGGTGTTGGCCACATATACCAACTTTGGTTGTGTTCAAACCATGACAGCATCTGCTCTATGGTGAGTTAAGAAAATAGAGTTCCAACATAGCTAACAGCTATAGTTTATGGCCTATCCTAACAATTGGTATCAAAGAGAGGTCAAATGTTCAAATCAAATGGGCATAGCTGTGGGGGAGTTTGTCGATAGGTCGGCCACATCCATCAAATCTCTTTGTATTTGAACTGTGGTGTTTAACATTACCGTGGGGTGAGTATGAACTATATCTTAAACTAAATAAACCATCTCATCACTATTCAAATATCTTACAATGCATCAGAATGATGTTATAAATGTGTAGTGCCATAATTATATATTGGTCATTTCCTTATAAGTATATATGTGGAGTATAGTAATAAAATCACGATTTAAATCATGAATCAGATAAGTTATTTTTGAATTGTGAAGCATAAGATTCACAAACACATAGAAGAATAGTTAAAAAATATAATATAAAATATAAATAAATAAAATACTTAAAATAATATATTTATCTCAATAATTTTAAACATAATTAACCATAATTTTTAAAAAGATATAATTATTAGGAGAAAAATTATTTAAAGGTTGTTTATTGAGTTTAAATAGATTTAAAATTGTGAAAAGAAAAAATTATTTAAAGATTGTCTATTTGGGTTGAATAAACTTAAAATTATTAAGAGAAACAACTTTTTTTTATTAATTAAAAAATAAATATTATTTTAAAAAATGAAAGCCCTTATGGTTGCTTCACTTTTTCAAATTTCAAGTAAAGGCAACATGTCTTTTTGGGAGAAGTTGAGTTATGCTTGGTTTAAGTATTTTTAATTTTCATTTTAATTGAAAACTGAAAATAGTTATGAAAATGTATTTGATTACTGTTTTTTATTTTTATTTTTACAAAAAAATTTCTAAACTTTAAAAAATTCTAAAAACGTCAAAAAGACGTTTTCAAAATTTTCAGCATTATAGCAAACTGTAACGGTAATATTTTTTCAATTATTTCAAACTATATATACAATACAACAACAACAACAACAACTAAGCATTTTCTCACTAGGTGGGGTCGGTTACATGGATCAAACGGCGCCATAGTGGCCTATCATGGATGAGATCAATAGATAAGTTATTAACTATTAAATCATTTTTAATAGTTTCACTTATTGTTTTCTTTGACCTCCCTTTACCTTTAATTATTGGACTATTCTCTATCTGATCAACTCTTCTCACTAGGGCTTCTGCAGGTCTTCTCCACACATGGCCAAATCACCTTAAGCGAGATTCAACCATCTTATCCACAATAAGTGCTATCCCAACTTTCTCTCTAATGTACTCATTTCTAATCATATCTCTTCTGGTGTGTCTACACATCCAACGCAACATTCTCATTTCTGCAACGTTGAGTTTATCTTCATATTATCTTTTAACCGCCCAACATTCCGTACCATACAATATAGCAGGTCTTATAGCCGTATGGTAGAATTTTCCTTTAACTTTGAGCGGCACTTTTTTATCACAAATGACACTCGAAACTTTCCTCCATTTCATCCATTCAGCTTGAATCCTGTGGTTTACGTTCTCCTTTACTTTACCGTCATTTTGTATAATGGACTCAAGATATTTAAAACTTGTAACTTGTTTTAATATATAGTCTCCAAGTTTCACGTCTACATTCGTATTTGTTCGTCTCTTACTAAAAATACATTTCATATATTCTGTTTTATTTCTATTTATCCGAAAATCATGTGTTTCTAAAACTTGTCTCCATGACTCTAACTTCATATTTATTTCCTCTTTCGATTCACCAACTAAGACTATATCATCTGCAAAAATCATGCATTGAGGCCCCAACTTTTATATATGTTCAGTAACTGCATCCAAAATCAAATTAAAAAGATACAGACTCAGAGAAAACCCTTGATGTAGTCCAATAGTTGTGGGAAAATCCTTTGTAATAAGAACATAAAAATAATTAAAATGAAAATAAAAATAAAGTAAAAACATAATCATATAATAAGAAAATAGTGAAAATGAAAACACAAACCAAAAGTATTTTCAGAAATGTGAAAAAATAGAAAATAAAAATAGAAAACGTTTTTACAAACCGAATGCACCCTTCACTTTTCACCCATTTATTGAAATGTTGCGTTTTGGCTTTGTACTTAAAAAAAAAAGTTGCAAAAAGTTTCAGGAAAAAGATGAAGAAGTCGGGCAGCCATGGAAAAGTTACAGATTTAGAAATGAGATTAATAAGACAAACATCACGCAACCAAGGCAAAGAGATTGGTTGTGCAACGTCCATGCCCAGATTTGGAATAGCAGAATCGTACGATTTTACAATTCTTGCCAAAAATCGCACTGGTCTATGCGATCCTGGCCACAATTCAAGTTCACACACGATCTAGCCATTGATTTGTATCGGTGGCCATACAAATCGAACCGAGATGCACAATTCACATTGTGAATCATGTGTCTTCGACTACTATGATGTGGAGCACAAACATTTGATCAACATAGCTACATTTTCTCATACTTCAACAACAACAACAACAACCAAGTCCTTTTTCAATAGGTGGGGTCGGCTACATGAACCAAACACCGCCATAGTGACATATTATAAATAAGACCAACAGATCAATTGTTAATTGTTAAATCTTTCTTAATAGTTTCACCAATTGTTTTCTTTAACTTTCCTCTATTTATAATTATCGGACTACTCTCCATCTGATCTACTCTTCTCAGTAAGACTTCTGTAGGTCTTTTCCACACATGGTCAAATCACCTTAAGTGAAATTCCACCATCTTCTCCATAATAAGTGCAACTCCAACTTTCTCTTTAATACACTCATTTCTAAAAATATCTCTTATAGTATGCCCACACATCCATCACAACATTCTTATCTCTGTGACATTGAGTTTATCTTCATATTGTCTTTTAACTGCCAAACATTCAGTACCATACAATATAACAAGTTTTATAGCTGTACAGTAGAATTTTCCTTTAACTTTGAGGAACACTTTTCTATTACAAATGACATCTAAAACATTCCTCCATTTCATCCATCCCGCTTGAATCCTATGGTTTATGTCCTTTTTTTATTTCAACCGTGATTCTGTATAATGAATTTAAGATATTTAAAACTTATGACTTGTTTTAATAGATATTCTCCAAGTTTTACTTCTAAATTCGTATTTGTTTGATTTTTACTAAAATTACATTCTATATATTCTGTTTTATTTCTACTTATACGAAAATTATGTGTTTCTAAAACTTGTCTCCATGACTCACTTCCTATTTATTTTCTCTTTTGAATTACCAATTAAGACTATATCATCTGTAAGGCCTCAAATCTGGTATATGTTCAGTAATTGCGTCCAAAATCAAATTAAAAATATATAGACTCAGAGATGACTCTTGATGTAGCTCGATAGTTGTAAAAAAATGGTGTGTGTCTCCATTTTATGTTCTCACACAAGTCATGATCCTATCATACATATCTTTGATTGTTCGAATATATGCAATATGTACTTCTTTCTTCTCTAAAACCCTCCATAAAATATCTCTTAGTACTCTATCATATGCCTTTTCCAAATCAATAAAAATCATATGTAGACTTTTTTGCTTCCTTTAATATCTTTCCATCAATCTCCGCAATAAGTAAATTGTTTCCATGGTTGACCTTCTTGACATAAAACCAAATTCATTCTCTATTACTTGAGTCTCTTGTCTTAATCTCTGCTCAATGACCTTCTCCCGTAACTTCATCTCCATATAGTTGGCACAGTTCTGTATGTCTCCCTTATTTTTATAAATAGGGATTAAAATATTTTTCTTCCCTTCATCCAGCATTTTCTTAGATCATATTATCACATTAAACAACTTAGCGAGCCAACTTATGTCTTTCCTGCCTAGACCTTTCCACACCTCAATAGGTATATTATCAAATCCTACTACTTTGCCATTTTTCATTCTCTTTAAACTCTTGAATTCTACAATAAAAGATATAATTGCAGTCCTCCTCTGCAATATTTAATATATCAAATTAACATGTCAACTCATGTCCTTCATTAAAAAGTTTTTGAAAATAACTCTTCCATCTTTCTTGGATATCTTGCTCTTTTACCAAGACATTACCTTCTTCATCGTTAATACATTTCACTTGGTCTAAATCTTTTGTCTTTCTTTCCCTACCCTTCGCAAATCTGAAATTTTTTCTTTCTCCATCCTTAATTCCTAAAGATTGATATAATCCTTCAAAAATTTTAAATCTTACTTCACTTACAGCCTTTTTAGGGTCTTTCTTAACAACTTTATATTTTTCTCAATTTTCATTATCTTTACGTAAGTGCTACACTTTATAACACTCCATTTTAACTTTAATCTTATTTTGCACATCTGCATCCCACCACCAAGATTCTTTATCCTTTGGTCCAATACCTCTTGATTCTCCAAAAATCTTTTTTGCTATTTTCCTAATCCCTTTGGTCACCTCATTCTACATATCATTAGCATTTTCCTAAATCTCCCAAAACTCCTCTTCCTCCACCTGTCTTTGAAAGCTCCTTTGTTATTCATTCTTCAAATGCCACCACCTAATTTTCGAAGCCGTTTTCTTACTCTTTCTTTCAACTCTTCTCTTAACCCGTACATTCAAAACTAACACTCTGTGTTGGGTAGCCAAACTCTCTCCAAGTATGACTTTGCAATTTGTGCAAAACTTTCTATTTGATTTTCACACAAAAAAAAAAATTTGACAACTTGCTCCTCCATTCTTGTAAGTGATAAAATGTTCTACCCATTTCCTAAAGCAAGTATTTACTAAAGTAAAGTTAAAGACTAAAAAAAATTCAAGATAATTTTACCTTCTTCATTTGCTTCCCCTAATTCAAAATTTTCATGTATACCATCGTATCCTTTATATTCAGTCCCTACGTGTCCATTTAGATCTCCTCCTAGAAATTTCTTTTCTCGCAGAGATATTTCCTGAATCAAGCCTTCTAGATCCTCCTAGAAAATTATCTTATGCTGCTCCTCTAATCCCACTTGTGGTACATATACACTAATCATATTAAAAAAATTTCGCTCCACTACAAACTTTAAAGCTATAATCATATCTTCTAATTTTTTTTTACATTTACGACATTGTTCCTCTACTCTTTATCGACTATTATACTTACACCATTGCTAGTTCTTGTCTTGTTAGAGTATCAAAACTTAAAATCCGAAGAATCTAATTCCTTTACCTTTTTTCCTACTCACTTAATTTCTTGTAGGCACATGATGTTGAACCTTCTCTTAATCATAGTATCAACTATTTCCATAAATTTTTCTATGAGCGTGCCTACATTCTAAGTTTCAAAACATATAATTCTCTCATGAACTAACTTCTTTACCCACACCCGTTCATTAAAGTGTGGGAACTCTTGCATATTTTTCATTGCACCCGGGCGTCGATGCAGCAGCTCTTGCTCTTTTGACACTGTACCCGAGTTATACAGCACGTTGTTTTCGGGTAATGATTTAGCCATAACACTATGGCTTTATTGATCCATATTCATGTAGCTATGACAAATTTTTATGTTGACTGTCGCAAGTCTAACACAACCCTCCTCTTCCAAAAAGAAATTTAAGCTTACATGGTTTTCCATTCTTAACATTACATTAAAGAAAATGGAAAACCATAATCACTGATAATGTTGCTTAAACTCTTCTAAGTAACCACAACGAGAGTAAAGGGATATAAATGCTTATGAAATTCAAGCATGTAGCACACTTCCATGGCGTTTATGACTTTTACATAAAATAATAGTTGTTCAAGTTGCACAAGCAACATAATCAGTTCAGTTAACAGTTTGATAAAAGCTCATATTGTTGCAACATTCCTAATCAAGTCCAGATGATACTGTTTCCAGGCAGTAGCATCTTGGTTTAGTTTATATCCCTTTGATAAGTGTGATAAATGCTTTAGTACAGCACATAAGGGATTACTTCAACAAGTTTAGCTATGAAACCATTCACTCTTTATGGTTAGAGAGATAAAACCCAAGTGAGTCTTCACCTAACAGTTGAAGCTTCTGGGAATTGGGATGAATGGTTACTCAACATGACATCAGAGCCTTCATAGCTAAGAGTAAAGAATTAAAACCTTGTCATCCATCCCTATTTTAAGGATTAAATTCTATTTCTAAACCCAATAGAGGTAGAAATAGGTTTTGTCTACAATCCAAGCCAAAATGACTTTTGAGGGGGCAAGTTAGAGATAAAAACCTTATCTCTAAGTCATCATCTTAGATTAAACTTCTAGGATGGTTCGATAACATTAAATTTTAAATTTTTTTAGCATAATAAGCAACAGAAAATCAAAGAAGAAACCTTGAATGAAGTATCTCCTCATCCAAAGGACAATGGCCAGAGACAATTGAAGTTTGACTTGCTAAACACATTATTATCATAATTAATGCAATTTCCAGCATGAAATCTACCTATTCCACAACGCTAGATCAGCAAGACTCAATCCAGTAGGAATGACCTCTACAGATTAATGACAAAATGCTCTGAAGGCTGATGGCTAATTAAGTTTTCTCCAATCCAGTTCAAATTCTGTGCAAAAGAAACTTGTTTTCCACCCTAAAGATCCAAATCAAGTTTAATTATATCTGTAATTTTGGCTTGTAATCTTAGCAGAGCACACTCCAAGTTATCTGCATAGCCTTAAGAGTAATGAAGATGCCATAAATAAATAA
The DNA here is from genome assembly GCA_037074535.1 of Gleditsia sinensis. NCBI lineage: Eukaryota > Viridiplantae > Streptophyta > Magnoliopsida > Fabales > Fabaceae > Gleditsia > Gleditsia sinensis. Next base: position 9,419,511 of record CM073464.1, on the reverse strand, counting down.
AAAAACTGGATGGCCCTCATTAGCACTACTTTGCCCATAATAACCTGAGTAGATCAGACACTTGCTTATGTTTTATGTAACTCTTGTTACTGCGGATGCTATTGGGCATATATACTTATATTGTACTGAAGCGCATCCACTAACACAACAAAAATGGCTGTGGCCTCAGCCTAATTAATTAAATGGAACAAATATTCTTTTCTTTCCAAGTAAAACTATTCATATTTACTTTTGTCATTTTTGGTACTGTAGTTAGGTAGTGCCAGGGTAGCTCCTCGATAATCCATGTTTATTTTATTACCAGCCAATTTTCCATCGTAGTTTATACAATGGGACCCACTCATGTGGTTCTCGTTCTTCCCCTCTTTCTCACATAGTAATACACAGAAATTAGATACTCTATTTTTACCTTTTCAACTGTCTTCATAACTAGTGATAATTTTCATGATATTTGATAAATAAAATGAAAAAGGAAATTAAAAAAAGGACCAAAAATTAAAAAAGCCTGAACAAAATTATTCCTGACTAAACAAATTATCAATTGCACAATGCAAAGAGCAAAAACTGTGGGTAAAGGGAAAAAATGGAAATAGCTTCTCTTACTCTTAGGCAACCATAACAATATGAAGAGATACTCTATTGAAAAAGAAAGAAGAAAAGGAAAAGTCAACATCGCAGATTATTAAGTACATGGTTAATGCATGTATTGTTTCATAAAGGTATAGGAGGAGCATAATAAGTGCATCCCATGGATAATTTACAAAGAGAGTAAAGGCATGAGTCTTTAACCAGCTGCTTGATCAATCAAAACTTAAATTTGAAATATCTGAAAAGGAAGAGGAAATAAAGTGCAAAGAAATCATCCCATGAAAAAGAAAAATAGGAAAATATTTCAAATTTATTATAACTTTTGTCCCATTAAAATTATAGTAGGTTAAGAAAAACAGTTATCATCTTAAGAGATATTAAGGGTCTGGGAAAGTCCTATAGGTTAAAGGAAATAGTTACTTGGCACCCAATATTGTACATAAAGGGTATAAGTGTGTTTGTGTGGTTATATAACTAGCATAAATAGAAGTGGGGGTAAAAATTATGGCCATAGTCATTGAGTCTTTCGTCAACAATATATTTTGTTTGGTGTCCCTTCTTTTTCTCTGTAACTTTTGTTCTTCCTATTTTCTCAACATGATATTAGAGCAATAACACTATCACCCGCCTTGAATCCCAACACTAGCTTCCACCAAAAAAAGGGCAGATTTTGCTAGGAACCCTTCTCCAAGAAGTAGACTGAAGTCTTCAAGAAGCGTCATTATGTTAGACAACATGGCTGATGAGTACTCATGGGAAACAAGTCAAACAATTCTAGGAACTATTTCTCAGCTGAGGACGTAGTCCGGAGATTACTCTAGTAGCTAAAGTTATTTAAGTTAATGGTTAAGTTATTTCATTTTACTTGGTTATTGTTCTTTGTTTCAAGCGAATTTCATTCGCAACAAGCTGTAGCCAAGGTTTGAAAGCTTCAGCTTAAGGGGAAGCATCAACAGATATTCAGAATTTAGGCAAGTCTAATAAGCTGAAAAAAGAGAGTTACTATGTTAATAAATATTAACAATTTTGGAAATTCTTGTAAAGTAAGAAAATAGTTATTCGTAGTGCAACCAAAGTAAAGTATATAAATACATTTGTGTTGTTATATTATTAGCATAAACAGAAATTTGGGTTAGTATTATAAACATCGACATTGAGTCTTTCGACAATATATTCCATTTAATGTATGCATATTTTCTCCTTAACTTTTTCTCTCCACCATTAGTTAAATTTGCAGGCAATGTAATTTATGTGTTTGTTGCATGGTGAACATTAATATGGTAGACAAATTAAAAAGAACAATACGTTACATTCAATACTTATTAATAAAGATTACAAGTAAATGAATCTGATAGCGTACAAACCATAAAAGTTGAAGGTCCAAAATAGTTGATACAATATAAGATTTTGCAAGTGAATAATTTTTTTTTAGATATATACCTTTCATACTAATATATCATATTTCGAATTCAATAGACAATGATATATATTCTAATATGTCCAAATATCCGCAGACAGATTCTAACAAAGATAGGCACTAGTAGTGATTATTTTGAAGTTTGAAGAGCAAACAAGAAAGACATGCTGCAGTTTGCTGATTTCCACACATTGATCAATCATATCACACAGATATGCATGCAAAAGGGTACTAGAAAAGAAGTATACATAAGTTGTTTCCAGTAACAAAAACACAAAATTTACTCAACAATCTTGTTCATTGAATATCAAGCAATGAAAACAAAATGGTGGAATAAAAAATTAAATATATTTTGCAAGATGGACATGTATATATATAAGACAAAAAGAAAATAAGGAACATGAATAGGGTGAACGGCTAAGCAAATCGAGGATAAAGAAAGAGTAAGATAGGGACAAACATGCCTCTTTAGCTTATCCGGGTCAATCAGGATGGAAAAAGGATAACAGACAAATTTTTGAAACGGAAGCAAGATATAAAGAACCTGCCAGTTTGAATTATGTTAAAAACCATACTAGTTTGCCTCTTAGTTTTACATTTTAATTTCAATGTTACTGCTTGATTTGCTGCAAATATTGGTGTTACACAACAATTTCTACGGTTCCCCAAACTATAGACACAGTGACTCTTCTTCTTCCCTTGGACCATTCATGTATTTAGGACTAGATGAAAATATTTGACAATATCTTTATATAGATACAATCTTTCCATGATATTTCAACTTGACTTTTGCAAGTCATTAAAATGAAGTTTCAAAAGAGAACAGAAGATCGTAAAGAAATTTTTTGCTCAACTAATTAAGCAGTAATATGAGAAAGCCACAAATAAGGGAGGAGGTCATCATAAACCCTAATTTGTTCAAATCCCTGAATGATCAAAATAGATGGAATTTCCAAGGTTTAGGGAAGCATTAAAGCATTCACAACAGTTCATTCTTCAGCAATAATTGACATCTGACTACGAAAAGGCTCCACACCATTAATTATCTATATTTGCTTATCCCATACTATGTCTATATGTTCTATCATCAATTTGTCTACAATTCAACATCTCATTTCTTGCAAGATTTAGGGTATATATAGACCTAGAATATACGCATTGGTAATGGTAGGCATAAGTAGTTTCCTTTGCTATAGCTTCCAGCAAAATTACAATAAAAAGTCAAACAAGGTATTCATGCTGAAAACCACTCACTCTTCATATGCTATACTGATTGACCCTTTAATTTGGCATGAACCATTCACAGAAAAGATATAATCGAAAAAGTGATAACTAAATCCAAGATGATACATACTTGACATATTTGTACATAGTTCAGGCAGTTCTTATCCTAGCAACCAAAACTACTAAAAAACTTTAGTATGTGATCAAACAATCAAACTTTCAGAGTATTGTAAAATTAAAATGTACTTTCTGGTCCTTTTATGACTGGTCATTATGCACCACACTATGTGCTGAAGGGAAGTAGTTTACAAGCATAATTTTTTGGGTAATAAAAGCACATATACTGCATATACATGTAATAAATATACTGAAACTATTTGTGCCAAGTGTAATTAACAAACTGAATTAAGCTTCCACAAACTTAAACCAAAGCAAATGATTCAATTTCCAACCGTTAGAAAACAAAGAAAATTGAATGAAATTTTTTGTAATATATAACCATTCAGCGCCTCAAAAGTAGCAACTATGCGAAATTCTAGAAAAACAGAAGGAGCACATCCTTAAAACAATCTCAATACTAAAGTAATGATTAATCCCATTTATAATAGCGTTATTGTGAATTCCGTCGAATAGATAAAGCCTACAACAGATTTAAGTGAACAAAACTCATAAAATCAGTAGACTAGAAAAGGTTACCAGAATTATTATCGTGCTGCAAACAGATGAAGCAGTTCTTTGCCTCCTAACCTCAAACAACTTCTGCGATAACAATATGAAGAGGTTTACTTACTACTAGTATAAATAATTGAATCCAAGCATCAATGAAGAAAGAGAAATAATTCCTAAACTAAAAATTTGAAGGAAATAAATTAAAAAAATTTCCTAGATCTATTGATTAGAAAATTTTCTAACCTTCATGACGTTAAATCCTTCAATCACGGTAGCTAATAAATGCGAATCATCCACGGAGAATAGAGAATAAAATCTTCCCATATTTAGCTGCTTGATGCACTTTCCAAAAGGATTTCCTTTGCCTCCGATTAGCCCTCCTAACGCTACGAAAATCCCTTTTCAGAAAACAGAAATCTGCATTAGTTGACCCTTGAAATCAACTTAAAATTAAAACCCACGATTCGTCCTTTGCTGGTTTCTCTGAATAGAAAATACGAAGCCGAAGAGGGTCAGGTCCAAATTCTGGGTCAGATTGGGGGACCTGAAACATGCCTCTTTAGCTTTGCATGGTCGATAAAGAGCGGGAAGAAAGGAAAAGAAACGGGAAAAAGAGAGAAGAAAGAATATAAGGTTTTGATGAAACTGAGTCAACTTACATACAGAATCAAACACAGAGTTTTCCGTTAAAATATGAATAGTAACAAGGCGTACCTTCAAGAATTCCATTTGGGTTTTCTGTTCTGCTCCCAGGAAGGAGGGTACCATAAAAAATCACGCTTTGAAGGTTAAGCTTAAAATAAATATCGCATAAATAAATTATAGATAAATGAAAAATAAATAAGAAAATAGATAAAATACACAAAGAGATAAAGATTAGATCATGTCATGGGAAATTGCAAAAGGAAGTTAGTACATGCTACTCATCTTCAAACTAAAGTTAAACAAAAAGATCACAGTACACATGGAGTGGAGGGAAAATTGTGTGATGATGTGCCAAAATGGGTTCGATGTGTCATTTCATATTATCATCAAAACTCTTTTCTTTCTGTAAAGTTTAACTCTTTTTTATTGACTAGAACAGACTCAAGAGAAAAGAGTTCATATATAAGATGAAAGCAGAAGGGAAGATGGGAAAAGAGGAGAGAGAGAGAGAAAACTCAGAGGAGGAAGCTGATCTGAAGAGTACCAGAAGGCAGAAAGAGATGAGATAAGAAAAATGAGAAAGGTTTCAAAGAAGAGGAGGAAAGACACACAAACACAAAATGAGAAGCCTGACAGAAAGAAAAGTGAGCACGCACCCGCATATGTATGCCCTCATACTATTGCCAGCAGCGTGTGCTCACTCTCTTCTGTCAGCATCTCTCGTGTCCCTCTTTTGATTATTGTGAAATGTAATCAGCAAATACAAAATATATACTCCAAAACCAAAAGAGCATGCTTGCTCTTTCTGATCACTCAGATCTGAATCCTTATTTCATCACATTTTTGGCAAATTACCACATACCCAGGTAACCCATTCAATTCCCCCTTTGATGTTTTCTCTCTAACTCATGATCAGTGCCAAAAATTTCCAACCTTTACCCCAAACAACCCTGACTTTGGCCTTCCTTTTGTTTATCTCCCTCAATTATTTTCCTTCCCCTCTCTATAAATGACTTATTGGTTTGCTAGAGCACTCTATATATGAAGCAATGCCGGTTAGTGGTGGTGACATAGGAAGGAATGAAAGAGATGGTTGGTGATGATGAGGTCCTTGGTGCAAATGGGTTTGCTTTTGCACGACCCGGAAGAGGGAAGGACGGGAAACAGGACAAATAATGCACATACACATGGGGAGAGGAGGGAGGAGAAAAATTGCCAGTGAGTGTGAGAGAAGGAATGGGCCTGTGCGTGTCAAGATTCTAGTGGTCGAGGTGGATATTGGCCTAAGTGGCAGGCGGATAGTGGTTCGGGTTATTGACCATTTATTGGGTAGTGAAATGGTCCTGGGTACGGTTTGAGATTTGACTACCAGAGAAGTGTAGTCTTAGCCGTATGATGCCATTATGGCGGGACCCGCTCAGTCCTGTTGATGGGACTGCGTCAACAGAGCAGGACACAGACACAGTCTCTCCCTTAAAAATATATATATATATATATATATTTTTAACCTTGAAATTGCTTAATAAAATATAGACCAAATTCACTTTTTTTTTTTTGTAAATAATAGAAAATATATAGAGCAAGACATGCACAGAACACTGTTTCCCTTAATTTAGTCTTTTTAAGACTCACCAAAGAATAAATTAACTTTGAAATTAAAAATTTTGAAGACTTAACTATATATTATATTTTTTATGAACACTTTTGTAAGGATTAAATTATGAGTTTAATATAAAATATGTGTTTTGATCCGATGATATATAGATGTACTGTCATAAATTTTAATCATGTAACATTTTTAGATTAAAATTAAAGAAATTTAATTATAAATTTCTTACTTTTGATGTAAATAATCTGTCTTTCATCAAATTTAAAATTAATAATAAAAGTAGGCGCAAGTTAGTCAACAATCAGCGCACAGTAAGAAATCAGCAGTAAAGCATAAAGTACCATAATTTGGAGCAGTTAATTATTGGAGTTTTGATTAATAAGCAGCCACTATATATGTCCTTCAGCGCATGCACTAAGCATTTGATTAAAGCATTGATTAGTATTTGTTGGTCAATAATAGCATCAGGCACCACTAGGGTGAGTGTGTATGTGCGACAAATACCCAAAACAAGAGACGAGAAGAGAACAACTGCTTGAATCTGGAAATAGGGCAGCGGCAGTGTCAGTGCACTTATTTGACAATGCCCACATACAACAGGACCAACTCGGGAAGCATTTCACCACTACCTTTATGCACTATGCTTTTCCATATATGGCAACCATTATTCTCTTTAGTCTTCTCACTGATAATGCCACCATGTGGCTTTGTACTCAACTGTCAAACAAAGGGGAAGAGCTACAAGACATTAAAATAAATAAATGCACTCATAAATTCTTATCAATTTCTGAGCTTTTAATTAATTTCATAGAAGATTGTGTCTTTGGTATGTAATGATGAAATCTCTCAACTCCAAAACTCCCAAACGTTACTTAGTAGTTCAATTAAGACCTGCAAGAAGGGTTAATTAGTACTTAGTGGAGTCAAGGCTCCAATAGACACTCTTATCATGGATCTTGATGAAAGAAAAGAAAGTTTGGGGAAGGATTTTGAGAGCTTAGCTAAAGGATTGGTTAAAACTAATTGGTCTCTTAAGATGAGAGCGTGGAGTTCTTTGCTTTTGGAGAATCCATCACTGCTAGAGAGGGATACAAAGAGTATGTTTGACAAGTCAAATAAGTTAACTTAGAACGTATTTAACTAACTTATAAGCTTGTTTGATCAAATCAGAGGTGTTTGGTAGACAAGTTTATTTGAGTAGCTTATAACTTTTTATCATACGCTACTTCAAATAGCGTATAACTTTTAACTGATAGCTTTTATAATTTTATTCTTTTTTTATCATTATTATTTTATTCAAATTCCAATACTATCATACTCACAAGATGACACTATTTTTACTATGTTCAAACAATATCCAAATTATATACCGTACGATGAACTTCTATATATTATTGATAGTGACACAAAAAATAAAAATTTAAAAACATCTATTAAGATAAAAGAGATTCGCAACAATATTACTAATTTATTGTTGGACACTATATGATATGTTTATTTTATATTTTTTGAATATTACATAGAGTTTGTTTGGCAAGTAAAATAAGCTAACTTATAGCGTATTTGACTAATTTATAAGTTTGTTTGACTAAATTAGAGGTGTTTGGTAAACGAGTTTATTTAGGTAGCTTATAGTGTTTTATCATACGCTACTTTGAGTAGCTTATAGCTATTAGTTTATAACTTTTATAATTTTATTCTTTTTTTATCCTTGTTATTTTATTCAAATTCCAACACTATTATACTCATGATCATTGACGCAATTTATTGATCTTCAAGTTTTTTGTGTGCACTTTTCTTCTACTAATCAAGCGACACTTTCCAAAACTGAGTAAATTTATATTCTTAAAATACTGATGAAAAATAATCACAGAGTAAAAATTTAAAAACAAATTAAAACTAACAAATTATATTCTTGTATTTTTTGGGATTACATAATGAAATATAATTACTAACAAAAAATAATAAATTTTATATAAGTATGTACTTTTATATCATTTTACACTTATCAGTTAATTTAATAGCTAATTTTACCAAACACTTCTAATTCAATAAATTAACTTAACAGCTTTCAACTATCAGCTAACAGCTTTCAGCTAACTTATCAGCTATTTTTGCCAAACATAGGCATAATGAAATGTAATTACTAACAAAAAATAATAAATTTTATATAAGTATATCCTTTTATATCATTTTATATTTATCAGTTAATTTAATTGATATTTTACCAAATACTTGTAATTCAATAAATTAACTTAACAGCTTTCAACTAAAAATTAGTTTTTAAACTTTCAGCTAACTTATCAGCTATTTTTGCCAAACATAGCGAAAGAGATGCGTGAGATCTGTTGAGGTCATGACAGTTCCCTCCTTTATTTCTTCTTATTTTTCTTCTACTTTCGTAGTTTTTTTTCCTAGAAGTTTTTTCATCTCATTAGGAGATTTTTTTTTTTTTTACTTCTTACAAGGAAGAGTTTTCCTCTTTTACAATTATGAATTTATATTGATAATTTTGTGCTCAAATTTAGATAAAAAAAATTCAAATCTACAACTTTGTGTTTACATAAAAGAAGACTAAAGATAACTAACATTTAAATATGATTGAGAGATGTGTTACTCTTCTAAAAGTGTACTTATTTTTTTTTTTTATATTTTTCATGTTGTATTATCGTGCATATAAAATTTTGAAATATAATATTGGTGGACTAGTATAATTATGATATACGTTGTCTCGACTTTTTTTTATTGTTAGGTCTATTTATCTATTATTTTGTAGTTTTAAAAGTTGTAAGATTAGTTATCTATGCTTACTTATTTTTCTCTTTTTATCTGTTACCGACTTTATATTTAATGTATTTATCGATTTTTCACTTGTTCCAAAAAAAAGACTAGAGGGTGGATGATTATTTAATAATTTATGATATATTATTTAATTATAAAAAAGAGTAATGGATAGTTATCCAATAACTTGTAACTTCTTATCATTTTAAAATTTTAAAAAATAAAGTTGTTTTAATTATTAAAAATAAATTAAAATTTTAATTGACATCCACGGTTTGTATATGTCAAACCACTAATACATTTAATTAACTAAAGCATTTCAGTGAAAATAATAAGGGAAATGAAACATTTGAGGTAAAACTCATATTAGCCTGTAGAAAAGTTAGGTATAAAATATGAAAAGGAAATAAAGAATGAGAAGCCTTCATCTCTCTAAAATTTCCTATCAAACATATATATATATATATATATATATTGCACTATAGGATTTGTGTAGTAACTAGTTTTGAACACTAAAAATTATGCAGGTAAAGAGGTTTAAGGTTTGTAAATTTTTCTTGTTGAATATATCACGTAGTTCAATGGTGAGCTCAAAAAAGATAAAAGAGGCTTAAATTTTTTATTTTTATCTCAAAATCTCCAACTTCTTTCTCTTCAAGTAGGTAGGCCTCGGTCACAATTAAAAAGAAAAAAAAAATCTACAATTTCCATTCAATATATATGAAATTCATCTCCCAAAATTTAAATTTGTAGCGATATTATATTTTCCACTTATAAAAATCAAAGACTTTCACAAGCTATAGTTTTCAAATTAATAATGGAAATTAATTACTTTACTTTTTTAAACTAATTTATCTGAAGCAAACTATTCCATATAATTATGCTTCATTAAGTAATGGTATAAACAATTGTTTCTTTTTTCAACATAATTAATTATGCTTAATTATTATCTTCTTGCTTTACTTAAACACTAATGAAACAATTAAAATATATATTTACCTAATTTATATTCCTTCTGTTTAGTTCATACATATATATAGGAAAGATACTGGTTTGTTTTGTAACGAGAGAAAGATTTGCTCCACATACGCAGCACCATATCCATATATAGATTTGGTGTGAATAAATTAGCAAATCAGATTGCACAAATGTGGATCTGGACGACACGTTTGTTGAACAAACTAGAAAAATTAGGAGACTATTCTCCGACAAATCTTAAAGCAATTATAATTGTTAATCTTTTTTACAATTGTATCTTTTAAGTTTTGAATTTTTCATCATCTTTTAGAGTCATAAATTGCTTATCTCTTCGACTAACCAATTGTGAATATAAGTAAAATTTATTATAAAAAAATAATAATTAATATTTTATAAAAATTAATCAAACTAAAAATTATACGCAGATTCTCGTGATTTTGTGATAATGTAAAATATTATATAAAATAGTGTTATTTTATGATATTATGATAATTTAAATACTATTGTATCAAACTCAATATCATATTTTTATGATTTAAAGACGAAAAATATATATTAAAAATTAATTTATTAAATAAAAATTTTATAATTTAAGTATTATTTCAAAATTTGATAGTTGTGTAATGTGAAAGGTATCAATGAGAGTGTAGCAGCCATCGAGGTGTACTAGAACAAGCCAGTGAATGTGGTCCAAGTTCCTATTCTCCTGCCAACATATTTGACATTATCAACACACCACTTCACTTGCTTTAATGAAGTATCCACTACTCCTCAGTCATCAGTGTCACCACTACAAAAGATTTTTATGATGTACTTATTATTATTATTATTTTAGTAAGGGTGAAATTTTCATAAACTTACTTAACCTATAACAATAACTAACAAATTTTGATACGAAAAATAAAATAATTTAATTTTTTTTTCAATTTTTGAAGTAATTAAAATTCAATATATTTTATAGATTAAAGTATAAAAATTCCTTTAGAATTTTCCTCTTTTAATAAATGATCTGATCTTGTGGTTTTTAGGTTTGGTAATTAAATTCTTTGAACTTTCAACCATTGACAAATAACTTATTTTCTTTATTTAAAAATAAAAAGATAATTAAACTAGATTTTATTATATTAAATAGATATTTTTATCCAAATATTACATTTATAATCAAATAATCCATGGATATGATAGGTCCCGGCCACTTTGTTTTTCGTTGGAGGATAAATTATCCCCCCAACTTAAAATTTGATTAAAAAAACATACAATTAGGTAAATTAAATTTTGTCAAGATATATGTGTGTAAATATATATATATATATATATATATATATATATATATATTATCAATATTCATAAATTTGTGATTTTTCTTCGATGAAATGAGTTATTGATATACTCAATATTAAAAGGTTGAATGAATTAATGTTAAAATTATATTTTTAAAAGATATTCAATATCAAAAGATGAAAGTTAATAATCTGTATATTTGACCTTTTTTTCTATATTGCTTTCATATAATTAAGATACATGTATCAATCTCACAAAGAGTCATCTTTCAATTAACTTTTCAACTCCAATATTATTAGTAAAATTATATGATTAAATATGTTATTGGTTGAAAAAAATTCAATAATTAATTCAAGACACTAAAAGTAGTCATGGCCAATATATAATTATAGTATATATAGAAAAAGATGAAAGTTTATAATTTGTAATTTGATCTTCTTCTTTTTCTATAATACAAAATACGTAGAGAAATTTTATAGGGTCATGATCACATGCGGGGACTAAGAAGTGGCAAGACCAATACTACGTTTGCAGATGGATGAGACATTTCTTCAAACATGCTGTAAATTAACAAGCTACAACTCCAAACAAGAGGAACATCACCCAAGCAAAAAAATAGTTTCTTGAAAAAAAAATTCTAAAATTGCATTTAGTATTGATTTACAAAAAAAAAATTATGCATAATAACATGTTTATCATTTTCAAGGCATATCTCATATATAAATCTTAAATTTAAACATTACCTAAGAGATACACATAATAAGAAATATGAATTTAATTAAATATTGTAATTTTTGTATTAAAAAAATACACTTAATTGTACAAATAATATTATTAATACAAGATTATTAAATAGCATGTACAAGTTAATAATCTAACATATTGCCAGATTTGAATATTTATTTTTTATTTAATTATATAAATAATATGATTCCCATTCTTCTGGGTATGACGAATTTGGATGCCACAACCAATATTAAATATTGTTTTGCTAGCTAGATATCAATAATGAATAGTAAAACTACTCAGAAAGGTTTATTTATTTCAATAAATTAATAATTTATTCTTTGAATTTAATTAACTTTAGTTTTTTGTGTGTATAAGAATTAAATTTTAAAAATATCAAATTAATTACGTATTAATCCTTTCTCACACTAATATATAATAAATTTGATATTTATAAAAATTAAAAAAAATTAATATATAATGAGTTAATAATTTCAAAGACTAAATCATGCACTAAAACAGATTATCAAAATTAAATGAGTCAAATACAAAAAATACATTGTTAATTTTTTCTTTATTATTTTCGTAGTGATGATAGTCACATAAGTATTTTCACGTACATAAAATACACATATTAATGAAACGCGTCAAATCTAACCATTTGAATGAAATTATGCACTTTTTTGTGTTAGTGTTCTTTACTTTACTTTTCTTTTTAGTAAATGAAAGAAATTATTTATTACACATAGAAATTTTAAATGATTAATTGTCAACATTAAAAATTCATTTGCCAAAAGATAAAAGTTGAAAGTGTTATTCACTTATTTTTTCAAAATAATTTTTTGGGTGCATTACTTAAATTTTAGCAGCAACATCTACCACCAAATGATTTTTCATCTAACATTTTTTTAGTTTTTAATAAAAAAATTGTTGGTGATAGAAATATGATGTGATTATTGATATGATACTATGGGTGTTTGATATATATATGAAAATTTTAAAATTTATGTGTTGAATATAACCTAAATAATATAAAAAATTAATTTATTTATATATTTCATATTGAAATATTTTATATATAGATATACAATTACATAAAAAAAATTAGAATACCAATATACCAAATGTCACCTAAAGATTTTTTGTATCAATTTAATACTCAAAAATATGATTTCATTATAATTTTATTTTTATAGATGTATTAAAATAATATTATATAATATTTTGAGAACCTAATATTTTTTGAGATTGAAATAAAATTATATTTTTCAGATGTTAAAATAATAATAAAAATTAACAAACTTTCAAATTGATAATTACACTATCTCTTTTGGTGGCGAAAATTTCAAAATAAAATTCTTGTCTTTTTTCAATGAGAGAATAACAATGTGTAGATATTTTCACCTTTCAAATCTTTAAAAGAAAGAAAGTATTATCATAATTAGATGAACAATATCTCTTTATATACAATAAAACATTACTTTCATACATAGCAAAACTAGTTATATATCCATCTAACTAATTAAAGAAACAAACTATAGTACGTGATTCATATTTGGACCCAGTCTAATAACTAGGAAAAAAAGAAGAGGGTGGAACTCACTCAATTGAGGCCGTGTAAGCTTCACTCATTTTCTCTCTCTCTCCCCTACTGAATCCGATAAAGTATATATATATAGCCGGATACCTATAGTGGTAATTTGGCATTTTGTTGCAGCTTTGACCCATAAGCGCCAGCAGTGGAATGCAGTATATATAGTACTCTCAACACTCAGTGATCTCAGAAGCAATTATTCCAAAGTTATTTCTGAATGAGTGCATGTAATTAAGTTGCAACGCTGGTGCAGCTTTTTTAATCAGTATGCTATTTGCTTTTCTCTTCATTCTGCATTTGCTACGGTTTCTTCAATAGTTGTAAAAAATTAAAATCTCAGTCTATTTGGTATTTTGATGTATTAATATTTTATATTTTTTAATAATTTTAAATGCATTTTTAATTTCTCTACATTATAAATATTTCGAAAGCTATAGTTATTAATAAAATCTTGTATTTACAATTTGGTCATTTTTTTGATTGTCATGGATAACACTACAAAAAAATTGCTTTCAGTGACAATTTTTTTGTGATGGCTCCCCCTTTCAATGATGACTAGATTTTTAATGACGACTCTTTTAAGTCATCGTTGAAAGATGTTATATTTTTAGCAATGAGTGTGCAAAATTGTCACCAAAAAAAGGTATTCAATGACAATCGTTGGAATTGTTACTAAAACAGTACTTTCAGTGACCGCCTACGGTCGTCACTAAATGCTTTAAATTAGATAAACAATCGAAAAAAGGGATATATAGCATAATCCTTAAACAAACCATGGAATGGTAAAATAAAAATCAGTATATGTTCTTCTTTCTCCTGCGCTTTAAGACTTTCTACTCACAAAAAAATAGTCTGCACAAAGGACTCTACTACATTTCTACGAAGAACCCCACCGCGCTGCTTGAGGACACTCTACATCATGAACCCTTGTGTTAGTGGCTGCCATGGAGAGTCATGTTCTATCCTAGTTCGTTGTGTTACCATTGTGAAGCATCTCAAGTTAGTTTTTATTGTGCTTCTTCTCTATATTTTGATTTAGTTTGGGGGTTTTCTCTTCTGCAGTTTTAGGGGTTTTTTTTCTCTTCTGCAGTTTGAGGGTTTTCTATTCTACCTGAAATTTATACTTTTGGGGGTTTTGTTTTAGATTTGAGTTAAGTTTTGTTTAGGTATTGAACTTGTTTTTGATGAAATAGAAGCATGAAAACCATCCAAACATCTCATGCCAGTGTTGCTTCGGATCACTTCATGCTCCTCTTTATTTAGTAAAAATGTGTTTTCACTTCTTGGAATTTTTTTGTGGCCGGCGTGTTTAGAAAAAAAAATGTGCTTTCTCTCATGCTTCATGCTTTGTGTGTTCACTTACTTGCTTGCCTCATGCTTTCATTTCCTACTCCCTAGTGGCCCGCGGATCCTCTGCTGTGTTTTGAGCACAGCACCGCGTGCTGTGCTCAAAACACAGCTAAACGCAAGGAACTATAGCAGTTTACCAAAAAAAAAAAAAGTTTACCTGTGTTTTGAGCACAGCAGAGGATCCGGGCTCCTCCCTAGTGTTGCTTCAAATCACTTCTTGCTCCTCGGTATTTAGTAAAAAGCTAGATTTTTATGGTGGCCGACGTGTTTATATATATATATATATATATATATATATATATATATATATATATATATAAAATTAATATGTCTGCTTAATGACTTTTTGCTTTGATCACATTTTGGATCCTGGTTTTGCCTCATGCTTCGTGCTTTTGCATCTTGTTCCCAAGTGTTGCTTCTTATATATATATATCTGTGTGTGTGTGCGCGCGTGCTTACTTGCTTGTCTCATGCTCCGTGCTTTCATTTTCTACTCTATATATATATCTCTGTGCGCGCGCGCGCTTAATTGCTTGTCTCACGCGCACTTGCTTGTCTCATGCTCCGTGCTTTCATTTCCTACTCTATATATATCTCTGCGCGCGCGCGCGCTTACTCGCTTGTCTCATACTTCGTGCTTTCATTTCCTACTCCATATATATCTCTATGTGTGTGTGCGTGCTTACTTGCTTGTCTCATGTTCCGTGCTTTCATTTCTTACTCCTCACTATTGCTTCTCAAATATATATATATATATATATATATATATATATATATATATATATATATATATATATATATATATATATATATATATATATATATATATATATATATATATATATATATATTTCACTTACTACTTTGCTGGGCTAAGTTGTAAAATTCTTGATTATACTTCATAGAAATCATAAAAACTTTGTAATGATGGATATATTTGAAGGTTTTCTACAAAATCTAATTTCATATACTTATATCAAACTCATATTTTATTTGTTGTCTGTGATGTCTAAAAGTAGTCATAATGAACAATATTCATAGTTCTTTTAAGTTCTCCCATATAGTTCATCAATTTAGATTACTTTTGTATACTGCAATTACTAGTTGAATTATTATGAGTCTAGTATGATTATTTTCTTTATTCCCAAGTTTTGTACTTCACTAGATTGGTTGTGCTACTATTTTTTATTCGATTAGTTATGATATTTCTACTGTTATTCACATTTTACCGGTTAAGTAATCAATGGGATCTATTGTATTGCTATTTTTTAACACTAGCTGTGACCTTATTGTGACTAAGTATTATTTTTATATCAAATAATTAGCTGTGACCTTGCTGTGACTAAGGACTTTTTTTTTGCCAAAGAAAAGTTTTAATGTGAACATTTTTTTTTGTTTTGATATATAAATTATGGGTTATAGAATATCTTTCGTTTATCAATGTTACTTAGTTGAAGAATCTCAAATGTTGCTCAAAAGACATCTAGATTTCCATGGCTTAGTAATTCCTTTGCTTTCTACTTGTCATGATACTTCATGTCTCCATGCCTTTTGGATCCACACTATGAGAAATGTATACTAATTGTAGAAAATTTATTATTCCTTGTAGAATGGCTCAAGCATTAAGAACATTAAACTATGGGAATATTCATTTTGTTCTTGATTATTGTGTTCTTCCATGTTTGTCATTTATCAATTTCGTTTTTTACGTTCGAACATTGTCGAGATAAATTCAAAAGACTTTGTATATATTGAATCAATGTATATGATTTTTTGTCACTTTCGTAAGCTTTTGGGTAGTTAGAAATTACTGACTTGCATACATAATAATTGTTATTATTTAATTAGCTTGTACTTTGTATTACTTATCAAGTATTAATTTGTTTTTATGTGTTATAAATAGGGACAATTTTCAATACCACTAACGGGGAGTGCTGTACCAAATTCTATAACTAATACAACACCAATAACTTCAAGAGAACCATAAACTTGATGTTTTTTAATTTGTCAATATTTTATTATTTGTATTTTCTTTCTGTTAACTAACATTTGATAGTTGCCTACCCACAAAAATTTACTGTAGTTGAAATTATTTTAATATATATTATACCATTAAACTTTTTTGTTCTCATTTTATATCATAATGCAGTCTTTCATTTTTAAAGCAAACAAAATTATAAAAAAAATACTATAGAAGATTCAGTGACGACTTTTTTTGCCACTAAATCTCTATTTGCATAAAAATTTTAGTGATGACTAATGCTTGTATAATTGAAAACACTTTCAGTGACCACTTTTATTGTCATTAAAATTGAGAATGTATAGTACTTTTAGTGACGATTGTTCTTGTCACCGAAACCTTTAATGTACAATACTTTCAATGATGACCTAAATAAATCGTCACTAAAAATATTTTTAGTGATAATTTATATCGTCATTGAAACTATTAATGTACAAGACTTTCAGTGATGACTTTTATCGTCACTGAAGTTGTAGATTTGCATTATCTTCTGTGACGACTTTAAAAGTCGTCACTGAAAATACATTTGGTAATGACCAAATTGGTCACTAAATCTCTCAAAGGTTTTACTTTATGGTTATTTTGTGATGATTTTATTCCTTTAGTGACAAATTTTCTCTGTTTCAATAACGATTTTAGTCATAATTAAAAGTGAAATTTTAGTAACGGCTCTAAAAATAGTCACGAAAAACTTTTAGCGACAACATTATTGGCAGTGAAGGGATAACAACCAAAAGTCATTATTGAATGTTTTATGTGATGAGTCATTGACCTTCTATGATGAATTTAATCGTCACAAAAACCTTTTTTTCTTGTAGTGTGATAAACCATCAATGTGGCCTTTTTATTTATTTATTATGAACTATTTGGATGACACCAACATAACCAAAATCACTAGTTTTTAGTTGATAAAAATGGTTTAGGGAGTCGTATTTTCATGGAAAAAAAAATTGATTTGAATATAGGCTCCATTGGTGGTTTAAATTCAAGGGTAACGTTGCTTCATTTTAAAGTAAATGAATTAAATTGAAATATTTACAAAAACAAAAGGACAAAAAGTATATTTCAATTTATTAAGTATATAATTATTTAAATATAAAATCTTATGATACATATATATTTAACATGATCATTAAAATTTATCACATAAATAAATTTTAACTGCAGGAACATCCACCGCCAATATATAGACAACATGGATGCTGATGTGAAATTCTTGTAATTTTTAATTAAGTGATATATACAATTCAAAACGGTGTCATTCATTAACACTAAGTAAAAAATATCTTAAATATCAACGTATCAAATATTGACATATTAAATGCTATGTAACATTTAGGATATGCTAGAATTAAGATGACGATATAGTAAACATTCGCTAGAAAAATTAAATGCTTAAGGGATAATACTATGATTTCTCAAAACTATTAGATTAAATTACATACTTTACTAATAGAGCTTATATAAATTCCAGATATGTATTTTTGCATTTTAAAAGTTTCTTTTTAATATAGTCAAGTGCAATTTGAGTTTTCATTTAACATTTTCTTTAGTTTTTAACAACAACAAAAATGGTGATAGAAATATGATGTGATTATGAATATGATACTTTAAGGGTGTTTATATGAAAATTTTAATTTCTTAAGCATTTAGGAATATATTTTAAAGATTTTTAAGAATAATAAATATGAAAATTTTAAAATTTATATGTTAAATATAACCTAAATAATATATAAAAATTAATTTTTTTATATATCTCGTGTTAAAATATTTTATATATAAATTTTCAAGTACATAAAAAATTAGAATACCAATATATCATATGTCACCTAAAGATTTTTTATATCAATTTAATACTCAAAAATATGATTTCGTTTTAATTTTAACTTTATAGATGTATTAAAATAATATTATATTCAAGAACCTAATATTTTTTGAGATGGAAATAAAATTATATTTTCAGATGTTAAAATAATATAAAAAATTTCAAACTTTCAAAGTGATATATATAGCCGGATACCCATAGTGGTAATTTGGCATTTTGTTGCAGCTTTGTCCCATAAGCGCCAGCAGTGGAATGCAGTGAGGCTATCAACACTCAGTGATCTCAGAAGCAATTATTCCAAAGTTATTTCTGAATGAGTGCATGTAATTAAGTTGCAACGCTGGTGCAGCTTTTTTAATCAGTATGCTATTTGCTTTTCTCTTCATTCTGCATTTGCTACGGTTTCTTCAATTGTTGTCAAAAATTAAAATCTCAGTCTATTTGGTATTTTGATGTATTAATATTTTATATTTTCAAATAGGTTTAAATACATTTTTAATTTCTCTGTATTATAAATATTTCAAAAGTTATAATTATTAATTAAATCTTTTATTTACAGTTTGGTCATTTTTTAATTGTCATGGAAGATAAACTATCACTGTGGCCTTTTTTTTAATATTATTTATCATGAACTATTTGGATGACACCAACATATTTTTTGTTAAGAAAATAATGAATCCTTGCATGAAATGATTTAATTGCAATTTTTATAACAATAGAAGGGTAACATTGCTTCATTTTAAAGTAAATGAATCAAATTGAAATATTTACAATAACAGAAAAGACAAAAAGTATATTTCAATTTATTAAGTATATAATTATTTGAATATAAAATCTTATGATACATATTTAATAAAATTTATCACATAAATAATATAATTGATATAAAAGTTGACAAATTAAGGCATGCACTATAGAAAAACCTATCAATATTGAAGGTTAATCACTCATTTATAAGTGATTTCCAATCAATAAATTAATCATGTCCATTAAAAAATATCGACTTGACATATCTTAATATATCTAAACTATTTTTTTTTATTTTTCTTTTAGTATAAATTTTTTTTTATAATTTAAATTAACATTTATGGAAGAGATTTGTATATAATAATCTTCTTAAAAAAGAAAATGAGTAAAATTATAGTTGATTATCTTTAGATCACGGCTTCAAATATGTAAAAAGAAATAATTTTAGTATTCTAAATAAAATTTAATATATATGCTCGTGGACCGAGATATTCATATCAGCACCAAAAATTGCATTGATGTTTGAAAGGTGAATATATATAAGAATTTTATGGTTAATTTGGTATCTTATATTAAGTATAAATAAATATTATCCGTAGACAAATTTTTCAACTCTCTCTAACATTTTTTTTTATTTTATGAAAAGAGTTAGTAGTAGAGATCTTGGCTTGAGTGGCATGCTTGTGAAGGTAGACAAAGATTCAACTCAATTCAGAAAAATATTATCTTCAAAGATTATTATCTTTTTAAATAGAGGGATTCAACTAGCTACTAAATGTGAGAGAATCTCTCTAAACAAATTAAAAAGTTTAGTCATCAAATGAAATTTTGATCAGAGACAAGGTTTAAACCTTGAACACAGAAATGCAGAATTTTGAATAAGATCTAAACCCCATTTGCCACATCTCTTTTTAATACATAAATAGTTTATATAAATTCAATCCAAAATAGCACAGTAGGCTCTATCTATACCCTAGTGATGGCTATCCCTAAGAGAATAACTCCTGCATGCATAGAGCTAGAGCTATGGTGAAGGTAGCAGAGATGATGGCAGACATAAAGAGAGGAAAGAGGGGGGGCCTCTCTGATGAGATTGTTCTCTTCTCTCGTTGTATGCGCATTATTTTGAAGTGCATCAGAGTGGTACAAATGGGGAAACCAAAATCACTTCCCACTACTTATTCTGTCTTTATGTCTCCTCACCCACTTCTGGCATTTCCTAAGCAAAAGTTTATACTGTTAAATAAAATTTTATAAATTATCTTATTATGATTTCTCACATAATTTTCTTTAAACTTAAAGTATGAATTTGGTCACTGTACTTTGCGTTAAAGCTTCTTCTTTTTTTTTAAACTGATAGAGGTTGATAAATATTGAACTCTTAATCTTTTAATAATAGAAACTCTGATATTCTATTAAAAAAATTTAAACTACTAAATAAAAGTTTATAAATAATTTTATTATAATTTTTATCATACATTCACCTTCTTTTCTATTCTTCCTACGCTCTATGAAACACAGCTACGCTATCATTTGTAAATATCAATTCTTCCTTATATTATCCATCTAACATTGGCCAACAACACCATGTAATTTATTATAAATATTTAATTTTAATTTTATATTAGAGTTAAATTGCATAACTTGGTACAAACACAGGCCATTATTGATTAATTCTTCGTGTTTTGTTCATATTAAGAAATTTAACAATAAATATCTAAAAAAAATGTCAATAAGAGTTGACTCAATTATCACGATTGAATTGAATTAATACAGGATATTTTCTGTTCAAATCTTAATATGAATATAAAAGGAAGAATTAATCAAGAGTAGTTTTACACAATTGAATAACATTTTATAAGATGAGTTTCTCACAAAACTCACTCTTGTATTTATATAATAACTAGTGACTTCACATGCAAGTTCACTTATTTATTTATTTTATATTTATTAAAAAATAACATTAAATAATTATATGTGACAAATAAAATTATCAATTATTCTTTAAACAAATACTATTTAAAATTACATTATCTATAAAATGATTATTTATGTGGTTGTTAATGAAGGAGCGGAATGATAGTTATTGACTAATTGAAAAGTAGAGAATAAATTTTTTTACTAATAAATAAAAAATAAATTATCAGACCAAAAAGAAATCAAAGGAGTCAAAGCCATATTAATATAGATTAATATCGTATTTACAAAATTCTACATTATTTTTTTTATAATTAAAAATTATACATTATTAATCTAACATTGTTTGGGATAAAATTGATTTATAATTAGATTAATGTACAATATAGTTTTCAAATATAAAGAGACTATTAAATATTAACTATTTGATTACATATTTACAATTATTTAATTTTTTATTTTTTAAAAATTTGGAATGCATGATCAAAATGGTAATCGCTTATAATTCTATGATTTGATTAATGAAAATAAATTCTTATAATAAAATACTGAGAGGTTTGGGTATAACTATATATTGAATTCGTAATAATCATATTCATAGTGCTACTAGTGCAGGAGGGGGGGGGGGAATTAAATAAACAGTCTTGAACTGAAAGTGAGAATGTTGGCCCATAACAAATGAACAAGAGTTTAAGACTACAAGGCAAATGGCTAAGCTGTCAGCCCAGGAAAAATGAGACCATATTTTCTCACAAAGTCTTGGACTGAAGTGAGAATGATGGCCCATAAAAAATGAACAAGAGACCAAGACTACTAGGTATTGGGCTGAAAATATGGTTCTCTAGTTATCAGCCCAGGCAAGATGACAAATCCCCCGTGTAGGTGCAAGGAGTGGGGTAGCTTGCTGGTGCCGATTCTCTTTCTCCCATGGCTCTGGAAGCTTATGCAGAAGGAAACCCAGACAAAATCCAAACCGACGTCCTCACTAAAGCTAGGGAAGCTTGCTACAAGGTCTCTTACTTCCCAATTCTTCAATTTTATTTATATTTTTATTTTTTGAAAAAAAAAAATGTACATGTGTGATGGGTTTGTGCGTGTTTGCTTCTTTTTCTGCTTTTTCTTCTTTTATATGTTCATGTGTTTTTCTATGCCACTTTGGGGGCTCATGCGGTTTGATGCATTCAATCAGGCTCGCGATGCTTTCTATGCGTGTCTGGAAAAGGAATCCGACAAGAAACCCACAGAAATTGCTTCGGTTGGTTTGTTATACCCCGTAGAATGCAAACAATCCAGGGCTGAATTTGTCCAACAATGCCGAACTTCTTGGGTAATGTTCCCGTCTAATTTTTTTTTATCTTTATTTCTTGAATGTGTGATCTTCTGGTAATTGTGAATGTTAATCTTGTGGTAGGTGAAACATTTCGATAGGCAGTACTGCCAGAATAAAAGGGTTCAGAGGCTTTTGGATGACAAAGGGTCGAGGAGAGGTCCGTTGATCCTTCCACAGCCTTACACTTTCAAACCGACAGCTTAATTTTTTTTTTTTAAAAAAAAAATTATGAACTTTATTTTTTGGTTGTAAGACATGATGATATTGGATTGACGGCCTTTATTTGGAAATACATTTTTTTACATAAACTGCTTTGAGCTTCCTATTGATACTGGGTAGAGAGATTTTTGCTATTAAACAGTAAAAATAGTCTCTAGGAGTAAGCATACAAGCGGCACTAGAAAATGTAATTAAGTGAAGGATAGCCTCATTAGGTTGAGTTTATTTACTTTGGCAGGGGTATAAAGATCGTCTTGGCCCCTGTGGAAGATGGACAGTGATCATCATGATCTTTTATTCGTGGATATGGCATACTAATCTGAGTCAGTCACAACTCACAGGAACAAATTCTAGAATGGTTTTAATGATTTGCAGTATTCCTGTATTTTAACTTTGGCTTCACGTCTCGGTGTTGTTAGCATTATTAATTGATTTGTACCTTATAAGATATATTTCTTGCCTCAAGACTTCGTCTGTTCATATTGTACACATTTCAACAACACATTCGACTAGTTTCCTTTTGTTCACATGGTTCATGTATTTGATGACCCTTGATGGGCTACTAAACATAGGGCATCTAGGCAAGAGAAATTATTGAGAGAACCCTCATCAGATTTAGACTTTTAGATAGTATAGTTCACAATCTACTGTTTGCATTATCTAAGATCTGTACCGTAAAAATGGTGTGTGTTGAGCCTGAATATCCTGGTTTGAGGCTTTTGCTATGTTTGTTCATATAAACAGGTTACCTACGTGTTATTTTTTTTCTTTTGGTGAAGAACACATTTAAAATTGAAACAATCTTGTTAATCCAACTTAAAAATCATTCATATGGCAAAATGATCAAACCCATATTGTTGAAGGACAGAAGAAAGCATGACATAAAATCATGATATATGAAAGTTATGTAAAGGTGATGAGATCCTAGGGTGCAACACCTGGTCTTTCAGTCCCTCCTCATTTTTCTGAATCTTCATACTGAGCCCTAAGGCACACCTGAAGTTCCCACCTTCCTCCTATTCTTAATACTTCTCTCCTGTATCATGGCTTTGAGTTGACTCTCGCCTTTGAATCTGAAACCAGTAGTTCCTCTTTTTTTTCCTTGAAGATGTCTTCTTGCCTCCAATTTCATGACTCTTATGTACGGAGTCACAGAAAGTTCCCGTTATCGCTGAAACTTTGAATTCCATGATTACTAGTAAGTAGTAATCAACTTAAATATCTTATGTTTGAATTTGTTCAATTATTTGGATATAATAATTGTTTTCTGTGTGGTAACATGTTTTTAATACCTATTTGATGAAGATTCTTTGAGAATAATATATAATTTGGCTACAAACAGATTCAGAAAATATGCTTCATGTGTGAGTTGATTGTTTCATCCTCCTTCTGATTATTAATGTCTAATGATTTCGTTTGATTTATGACTGCATTATTGTCAGGAATATTTCTTTGTTTTCAAAATTTGGAGTTTAACTGTGCTTTTTCTTTCTTCTAAACCTTCTGTTCACAATCCCTGGAATGCACTTAATGCCTTTACCATTCAACTGCTTGGATTGATGGCCACATGGAAAAAAGAAATCTAAAATAGATGAAACCCCAATGGTTGATTTTACCAAACCCAAAAAATTCTTGGATTCTGCCATTATAAATTTTCTTGTTAGATTGTAGGAATATTTAAATTAGGTTAGACATATGGGGTGATCTTTTTGGGGTTTCCCTGCAAATGAGGAAATTTTGCTGAATGGGGACACCAAAGACAGCATCTGTCTTCAACCCAAAAAATCCTTGAATTTTGCAATTATCAATTTTCTTGTTAGATTGTTGGAATAGTTAAATTAGGTTTGACATCTGGGGTGATCTTTTTGGGGTTTCCCTGCAAATGAGGAAATTTTGCTGAATGGGGACATCAAAGACAGCATCTGTCTTCTCTTAAGTATGAAATTGAAGTAGATACAATCCTACAATTACTTTTAAACTTTTAGTTGCTCTTCTATTGAGCCTTAAAAAATTTTTATTCTTAAGATATGTGTGGGGAAGACAGGGCTGCTTTGGAAAATGAAGTATGGCAATTTATATATTTATTTGGTGTGCAGAATTAACTCTGAACCCAGTTGCAGCTTGTAAATTCAGTTTTCTTTATATATGTTCTATATCACTAAGAGGAAGGGCGGCTTGCATATCTTCAAGTTGTAGAGTTCTGTTCTGTGGCAATTATGGAAAACTTCGAGTTCATATTTCATTATAAGTAGTCATCTGGTAAGGGCCATTGAGGGAGATAATTATCATGGTGTCTTTCCACTATCTTGCATTCTTGCTTCTATATACATTCATGCCTTATATGTAAACTTGTGAAGAACATTTTAGGAATTGAGCATTAAAAGACAAGAAAACAATTCTTTGGGCATGTTAGAAGAAAATTTCTCGTTTTCAAATTCTAAAATTTTAATGGAAATATTCAGGCTGGTTGGAAGGGGAGTTAAGTAGATAAGTTTGAGTTTCGTGCTGTCTGCTATGGTTGTTTTACTATATATCTAATCTTAACTGTTAGAACTTAGAATTTTTAATGTTTGTTTGGTCTGTGAAATTTTCTGATTTTTTTTAAAACAGTTTTTATTTTTATTATTTTTTAATTATATAAACAGTAAAATACTATTTATACATATAGTAATAAGTTCGAAATAATTGTAAAATTGCTATTGCTATAGTGTATTACAGTACTAAAAATTTTAAACTTTTTGAGATTTTTAGAATTTTCAGAAATTTTAAAAAAAATTCTTGAAAATAAAAAAGAAAAAGAAAAAGTTGGCCTAATGCATTTTCATGGCCGCTCTGAAAACAGAAAACGGCCGTACCAAAGAAGTTCTTAGTCTTTGTATTTTATGCAAGATCGGACATTTTCAATCCTATGGTATATGTACAGAATTTTCAAGTTTCAACCCTTAAAATTCTAACATTCGAAAGACTGGTATATCAGATAATTTAGTTTAAGCATGTATGTGCATGCATATGGATGGATGGATAAATAACGAAGTTTTGAATCTGTCTTAGTTCACAGTGGTCTCTGAGTGTTGGACTTTCTTGTTAAAGATATTTTTTTTTTGGAATATATGTCAGAGAGAGATATATATAAAATAAAGATATTTTTTTTTTTGGAATATATGTCAGAGAGAGATATATATAAAATGTATTCTTGTCTGGAGATCAATTCAAAGTATGTTGATGTGTTTCTAAAGATGCAATGTTACCTAAAATTTCATCCCATGTGCTTGTGTGTTGACATGTAAATCTGGTGATATGCAGAAGATGTGGTAAATCATGCTTCCAAGTTCAAGGTTCCAAATTATTGATTTTGAATTTCATGACTAGTTTAAAAGAGCTTACTTCAACTCAGATTTAGTCAAAATCTTGAGATGCTCATAACTTGCTAATCCATAAATGTTCAGGGAAGATAAATTATCTTATACTGGGTTACATGGGATGACGAGGCATATTGTTCCACATGAAGTATTTAACCCCCTCAATACTTTAACATAAATTACAGATGCTTTGCTATTAGTTATTTTCTTTTTCATTTTTTGGATTAGGCGTTGAGTTAGTTAACTGATCTATTTACTAAGATTTAAAGGAGATTGTATACTATAAACACTTGGACCCAAAATGCATCTCTTACCAATGTGTGAGGATAAAATGTATTAGTTCAATAACTCAATGGGGCTGACTTAGCCTAAGAGAACAGCTCAAAATACTTAGTTCAACATTAATACCTTTTATGTTGTAGCTTTTTAAGTCAAATCTTGTCTGATCTTTTGATCCATGTCACTCTAACCAATCTTAAAGATTCGCCCTTCCATCCCTGGAAGACAGATTTAAGGAAGTGATATTTCACTAGAACGCACTCTAAGGGTGCATTTGGTTTGATGAAATAAAAAAAAAATTGAGATAGAAAGTAAAATTTTATTATTTAGTTTGATAGAATAAAACATTCTATGGAATAATTTATTTCATCATATAATAAAAAAATAACTCATTTTCATAATAAATAAAATTTAAAATTCAATCATGAATTAATGTTAATTTCATATTTTTTATTAAAATAATTTAATTTAATAATTAAAAAAATTAATTTGATTATATTTTATAAAAATTAATTTATAAAATTTTTTTATTTAAAAAAATTAATTTAATTATTTTATATTAAAATTAATTTAATTATTTTATTTTTTAATTTTATTAATTAAATAATAAAATAAAATATTATTTAATTTTTTTATCATATATTAAATAAAATAATAATATGCTATTCTCTTTTTTATTCTATTAAAATTTATTTCACCAAATTAAACATGGCCTAAGGACTTGTTGAATTGATAAATAGGGTCCCTCGGTTCTCATGATATAACTCTGTATGCCTAAATATATAAAAGTGGATTTAGAGAAGAGAATTATTTATAACTGGCAAAGCGTTATTCTCTGTCATCAACATTTTTTTTTCCGTGGGATTGGGCAGTCCAAAGATACTGAGCCCAATCAATGGCTCAGTATCTGTGTGGGCGGTTTCATAGAATGGAAAAGTATTGCCTCATGAATCACGATGGACGTGGGATGATGTCACACAGCGACGACGTCGTCTTCATAGATTAGGGGCAGCCTGACCACGCGCTCATATGGGATCCACACGCTAAAAACTGAAATTACCAACTTGCTACAGGGCGGTCTCATGCACGCGCAATTACCCCCAAAGGTCCCACGACATCCGAAAGACACGATTCTTAGCTGCTACCCACTCTCGAGTTAGTTTACGGAGAGGTTATCTGAATCTAATCCTATGAGTTTCTTCACCTAACTCTCTCTCTTTTTAATAAATTAACAATATTATTAATAATATTATAATAACAAAATATTAAAAAGAAAAATCTCACTTTAAAATGTTTCAATCTCATTAATAAAATTTATAATTGAATTTATTATGTGGCCATTAATTTGTTTACTAACTACGCCGAAAATGAGGTAGTTGTCATAATTTAAGACCCTTAATTTGGGCGGTGAATCTTTCATCTACATAATTAATGATATAATCAAGTTGAAGTTGTGATTAGAAAGAATAATGATAAGCTCCAGTCCACTGAGCTACAAACACCCTCTCCTTAAGCTATTCTAAATAAGTTATTAATATTATCGGCTAAGCCTTGCTGACACGTAAAAGCAATAAATACTGCTACATTTTGATGCTTCACGTGCAACCAAGATATATTAAATTTTGTTTTGAAGAATTATTTTAATAATTTTAAAAATAAAAATATTTTAAAATATTTTAATATAATATTAATTATATAAATATATAAAATTATATTAAAATTAATTAAAATTAATATTTTTAATTAAAAATAAAATAAAATACACTCTCACAATAAAAATTTTAACTCAAATTTTAATAGTATTTAATAACAATTTATTTTTTATATTTATCTCTCACTCTTCTTAATTTTTTTGCGACTTTTATCTTTAAATTTTTTTCTTTGTCTTCACATAATTATAACTTTATTTTTATTTTTATTTTTAAATATTTTTCTTAGATATTTTTTTTTCAATATCTCTTTTAATTATTTTTATAAGTCTCTCTTTAAAATAAAAATAATATCATAAATATGAAAAAATAATAATAATAAAAATATTGTGATTTATAAAAAAAAATTAAATAATAAATAAGATACATTAAAAAATTGAGTGTTGAATGAATCTGATCTGATATTATTTTCATCAATTTTTATATTGTTAATTTTTTTAATTAATTTTATATTTTTTTATCAAAATAAAAATATTTTTATTGAAACAATTCAAAATAAAAATATTTTAATTAAAATATTTTATAATATAATAATTTTAATTAAAATAATATAATTTTTTAATAAATAACCTATTTTATTTTGATAATTATATTTTGTTTTGATGACTTTAAAATTAAAAATATTTCAATAATTTTGATAAATAAAAAAATTAATTCCCTGATCGTAATTAATTCCCAAGACTTCTTACTTCTTTCCATCTCATCTCCTATCACCATCCTGTCATATCTCTCTACACAACAAGGGATTTGAGGTTTATTTACAAGTAACTGAGATTTCTTCGATGTTCTTAGTTTTATTTATTTTTTTTAGTAAAATGTTATTTTAATTTTTGAAATATATATATTTTAAAATTAAATTTCTTTTATTTTAATTCTTTAAAATTATTACTTCATTTTAAAAAATATCACCGTGTCAACATTTATTAACAAATTTGACTACTTAACTTAAGTGAAGAGGTTTTACTTTGCTTTAAATACTTACTTAACTTAATATACAACGTGTTGTCCAAAAAAAAAAATTAATATAGAACGTTATAATTAAAATTAAAGATTTTTCATTTAAATTATAATACATAGATTCCTTTCACTTTGATGCCTTGACTTGTTCGCTTATTTTGCGCTTTAAAATAGAGAGATGAGAGGAAACCAAACCAAACCAAAAATCTTGGGATGCATTCTGATGCTCTCTAAACTCTCCAAAGTCCATGCCTTTCGTATTATTATAATAAGTCACAACCACTTAAAAGCTGCCATTGATCCCTCATTATTTCCTAATTATTGATTTTATAATTAAGTTTGCACAGGACAAATAAATAATATTATAATGCTTCCTTGAACAGAAAAAAAGAAGGCCAGTACATGACACTAAAAAGAAAATAAATAAATAAATAAAAACCCATATAGGCAGAAAAATAAAATAGATAAAAAGGATCGTGGTTGGAAGTTAGCATTTGCCTCAAGTCTACGTAAATACGGCGTTGCTATAGGTTCCCCGTGACGCATTATTTTCGTAGACTTCAGACGGCTACTTTTTTTTAAGAAAAAGAAAAAAAAAACTCCACGTCATTTTCTGTCTTTTTCACAGCAAAAGTCAGCGAACGTCATCATCACGGCTTCGAAACGGAGGCAGCGTCTTTGACGGAGCTGTCCGCACCGCCGTTACCCACCGTAGCCGACTGCACCGTCAACACTGACAGGCTGGGAGACGACGGGCCGTCGCCGTTGGACCCGATGAAGGGGTTATTGTTGCCATTGGTTGTGGTGTTTTGACTGTTGTTGATCAAGGGGTTCCTGGAATGACACGTGGCAGTGGAGATGGCGGTGGCGAGAGAGATGGGCATCAGGCAGAGACCCTTGCCCTGAAGGTACTGCATGGCGGAGCCCATGTCTTCCTCCATTAGCTTGGCCACTTGGTGCTCGGTCATGGTTAGACTGTCGTTGTTAGAGGACGACGCCGTTTGGTTGCCGTTGGAGCTTCGGGGGAGGGCCCCACCGTTGGCACTGGCTGTGGCTTGGATGCAATCGCCACCGCCTCCCTGCATCATAAAATCACCCGATCATTGATTTTAGATGAAAAAGACGGAAATAGAGTAGAGAGAGTGGCAAAAAGGAAAAGAAAAACAAACAAAAGGGCTAGAGAGAGATAGAGAGAGGTGGAATCTGAGAAAGTGGGCACGCGTGCTGCTTTTTGGGATTGTCGTTTTGTGGTAATTGAGAATTTGAGGAATTGAGAAGGCAAAGAGGGTAAGAGAGTGAGTGGGTGGGTGGGGGAAGAGAGAAGGACTGAGTCCAACAAAATTGATATGTTTTCTCTTTTTCTTCATTCATTTGTTTCTTTCTTCTTCTGGAAAACCCAGCTTCCTTTTTTTTTGTGGACAATTTTCTTTTATTTTCTCACTTTCTCAATTATTGCTATTACTAATCGTTCTTTGAAATTTGAATCCCAAGGTTGTACAAGGGAACCAAAAAAACATAAAAAATGGAGGCCTTAATCTTTAAGGAAAAAAAAAACAGACTTGGAGCTTTGATTTAAATTTGAGTTTGAAGAACAAAAAAGGTAAACTTCAGAGTTTCAGCTCATAAACCACGAATATGATCCTTCGGTTTTGTTTTAATTATTATTAATTTGAAAAAAAATATAAAGAAGAAATTAAGTAGAGTACCTCAGAGGCCATATCAGCAACAAGGGGAGCCACAGCAGCTGCACCCCCCAACCTGCTCATGCTCAGAACCTGTAACCACCCAGCAGAAAAAAAAATTAAGACTTTTTCTTTTTAATATGAGATGCCCATACTCAAACAGTTTTTTTGGTGACTTCAACAGTTTAATTTTAAACAAACAATTGAAAAATCAGACCAATTAAATAAATATAACTCTATGATATATTCTAGAATCAAGAATTGTGGAATAAATAAATGTAAGGAATAAGAAAAAGTCATACAAAGTAGACCCAAAAAAAACAAAAACAGGGGGGCGGGGGGAACCTGACCTTAACTTGGAGCTGTAGGAACTTCACATAATCGATAATCTCATCCAGCATAGAGGCCTTGTCTGTCTGTCATTCCACAAACCAAAAGAATATTTGAAACCAAAGAGACACCAATTTTGTGTTTTGTTTTTTTAATTTCATTTTATTATAATAAACTAATAAGTTAAACTCATATTTATATAATTCCTAAACATTAGTGTCCAAAATTTTTATATTCACAAAAAATTCATCTTTTAGTAGATAATAAAAAAGATAACAACAAAAATTTTTTTTTATGAGTTTTTAAAATTTCAACATTAAAAATTTTAAAAACTAAATATCTTGACTAAACTATCCCTCACTATTATACAAATCCTACTCATTCATTCCCATCTGTGATCTCGGTTCGGTACATAACCTCAAGATATTAAATTATAATTATTAATTTTAATAATTATAATTTGTATGTAATATGATTATTAATTTTAATTATAATTATAATTAACGAAGAATGACAAGATTTTAGAGACAAATGATGGGAATTACCTTGTTGGCGTTGGGAACCAGTTCCTGCAGGGCCTTCATTCTCTCTGCAATTCTCTCCCTTCGTAACTGCCACATACATTATTCTCAAACAGTAAGAGAAACCACGTCACATCCCAATGGCATTACTTCTCTGTTTGGTTGCCCAGAAAACGTAAGAAAATAAAGAGATTCTGTCCCTTTATTGGGGTTTTTAATTTTTTGAAAGACGACTTTGTAGACAAAAATATTCTGCCCTTTGTGAATAGAAAATCTTCATCGTCCTTGGACGTTAAAAAAGGCATACGATACGGAAAATGACACTTGAAATTATGGCTCCATTTTCTCGACAGCCAAACATGTTTAATGAAGCCAGAAAAACAGTACAGTACCCTCTCGGCGATGCTGTGTGGGTCCGTCGCCTGACCTCTTCTGGCCCTAGGTCTCTGCCTCGGTTGTGCAGGAGTGCCACTAGTCTGAGCTTGGGTCGTTGCGGCCGCTGAAGCTCCGAAATTCTGTCCCTGCATCGACCCTCCCTTCTATTCCACAATCAAACCCAAAAAAAAAAATGAATGAAAGAAAGAAAAAAAAAAAAGACAGAAGAACCTGAGGATGATGAAAATGGGGACTCTGATTTGAAACTTGACCACCGCCATGCAGAGAACCGGCGAACCCGTTGTACAGAGCTTGAACTGAAGCATCACCAGCCTGTGAAAATTATCCACATAATTAAGCAAAAATTACTCTATACCAGAAACACTTGGTACTTAAGCTTAATAGGTACATATCTTTGAACCACTAGTCTCACCGGATTGGGAACTTTGAAAGATGACCCGTCCCCGACATCGTTTCGGGAGCGTTCAAAGTCGCCGCCACCCAACGACAACGGCATCGGAAGGAGGCCCGAGTCACCCGCGCCGGATAAGCCTAAACCTCCGGCTCCAGCGACACCTCGAGACATCAGAAGCTGCTGCTGCTGCTGGGCCCGAAGCATCAAAGCCGCCGCGGACTTCGTAGAGGGGGAGGAGCTGCTACTGATCTGATGGTTTCGGAACTTGGAGGCCAAGTTTGCCTGGTCATCATACTGAAACGCAACATTCTCGGCGTCAGGCGGCGGCGTATCGTCGGGAAGGTCTCTGGGCTTCATGTCGGGGACGGTTCCGTTAACGTTGATGAGGTCCCACAAGGGCTTGGGGTTGAGGTCAGGCCAGGAGCATGAAGGAAGGTTGGAGAGCATTTGGTCGAGAAAATCGTCATGGGAAGTGGGGTCGAAGTGAGAGGAGGCGGTGTGGTTGAGCTGAGGGGGATGCATCTGAGAGTTTTGGATCTGGTGGTGGTTGTTATGGAGGTCCTGGAGAGAAAATTGAGAAGAGTTTAAGAGGGAGTTTATTCCTTGCATTTCTCTGCTACAAGGCTGCATAATCATCCACTAGAGAGACAAGAGAGAGAAAGAAGAAGCAGGTGGAGCTAAAGTTTGAGCAGTCTAGAGGAGGTTCAGGGGAAGAGGAAGAGGAAGAGGAAGAGAAATGGAAAGCGAGTAGGAGAGAGGAAGAAATGTGGAAAGAGCATTGCGTTTTGGGGTTTGAGGAGTGGAAGGAAGGAACTCTCTATTCCCGTCGCTCTTTAATGTTTTGGATATTTAAATACTCAGAAGAAGATGCGTTCTTTCTTTCTTTTTTAGTTGGATTAATTTCATTTCCCATTGAATTTCTGCATTCTTTTCATTCTCCTTTCAATATCAACAGAAATTTGAGATTTCATTAAAAACAAAAAAAAAATTATTAGTTGTATTTAATTATTATTATTATTATTATTATTATTATTTAAGATCACACCACTATTTTTATAAATTTATGTAGAAGGCAAATTTTATTTAAAGTATTAATTTTTTTTTTACAGTATCAAAATTAAAATTACAAAAACTCTATTAGTTTGTAAGTAAGCCAATTCTGCTCATAAGTAGTTTGGAAGTAAAATGATGACCCTAATTCAGTGGCATCTTCGGAGGAAAAAACAAGAGAATTTATTAGAAAAGGGACAATCCATAACTTTCATATAATCATCTTTTCTTTTCGTAATTTTAAAAAATATATATTATTTATTTTGGAATTATTTAACTGGAAAAATAAAATTATTAATTAAATCTTATAAATTTTTTTCTAGTTTTTATTATGTATTTTCTACTTAATAGTAATACTTTTGTTTACATTCTTTTTTTTAAAAAAAATTCTTCTTGACATATAATGTACAGTAAAAATCCCTATATATATTTAAATATTTTTTCAAAGAAAATATATTCTATGCGAGGCATAACCATGTAATTTTTGTAACTGTTTAAACTAAAACCATGTTTTCAAATTCGACCTTTAGACTATAAAAGCTGTTTATTCCACTCAAAATAAAATATACTTAGTATTATTAATAGTCAAGAAATAAAAAAATAAAAAAAATAAATCTGATAGCCTCGATTGGTTGACTGACCACGCGCCGAAAATGCGGGTAGTCGGCCAGCCTCGTCCGTTCCATCTTCGACGAGCCATGAACCCACCCCAAAAAGAACCGTCCACGTGGCCACTTGAGAATTTTCCGCTTGTTTTCTACAAGGGACCAACGAACCATAATTACCTATTTATTGGTGGCTACTGGCTACTTTTTGTTGTTTCACCCACGAAACGAGTAAGTGAGTTCAATTCCTCATTGTGGCGCGTATCTTAAAATTCTAATTCTCCCACGGGTTTTGCCGCCACAACTTAATTTTCTTTTTATATATATATATACACGTATATAAATGCGTGAAATTTAATTAATTTTACATAGAATATTTTTAAAAAGTCTTCATTTTCCACTTAAAAATATAATAAATACAAATATTTTTAAGTTATTTTATCTCATACTTTTATATTTAGTGTTATTAAAGGATAATATAAATATTACTGCACTCTTTTTTAATTGTATTAAGACAACAAACATTTATCATTAAAAAAAGTATCAATTGAGTCAAGAACATTAAATTAATACGGTATTTATTGTGCTTTTAATTTAAAAAATAATTAATTATCACATTATTAATATACATTTTAGGTAAAAATTACTTTTATATATATATATATATATATATATAAAGAATTTTTTAACTTTTTTTTTTCTACACAAATTTCGGCGGGTTCAATGGACGATAAGGTACCAGTTTCGGCTAAGGCCAGCTAATTTGAAATTCGAGAGTGGATAGCCACAACTAACTGAACGAAAAAAGAGGAAAAAAAATCGCCGACAACAGGTAGTTTGTGACTCCAATTTGATAAGTGATAATTTCTCCAACTTGATCAAATTTAAAAGTTAACCTAAATTTTTTTATAATTTTTAAATAATTTTATTTATTTATAAACAAATTTAAGCGAGATGAATTTTAAAAAAAATAATATTTTATGTTATTTAATATATATATATATATATATAATACAAAAAATTTAAATAATTTTATAAAATTAATTTATAAATTTATTTGATTGAATAAAATTTTTTAATAAATAATTTTATTTAAAAAATTTAAATTAGTTAAAAATTTATAAATTATAAGTTAATTTGAGTGTATTTAAAAATTTTAATAAATTAATTTATAATTTATTTAATTAATTTATAAATTTATTTCAATAATTTAAATTAAATTTATAAACTATATGATATTTTAAGTAACATATATTTTGTAAATTTGTAATTAATTTTTAATAAATTTTATTTAATTTTAAATTAATTTATAAATTATTTTTATTTAACAAAATTTAATTTTATATTCAAATAGCTTGCAAATACTTATTTTTCCAAATATTTAAGATTAAAATACGATGGACGAATGAACACTGCCTTAATTGAAACCTAAACGAGTGTCGACAATAAGATAAGTAGATTATTAGAGACACAAAAGTGCTAATGATTATTCTATATATATTATATACTCCATTAAAGTGATGTTATTTATAAATTAAAAAAATTCTTTTTGTTTTCACAAACATAACTAACATTATATAAATTGGTGAATAATTGTATCTATGTAATTAATTAAATTTAGACATATACAACTATTATATTTTTTGTATACACTGAGTATAATTATTTTAAAAGTAAATCATTACTATTGGATTATTTCTATAAATCAAAATTAATTTTGTACTCAATTTTATTTAAAACTAGTACATTTTATTTTTATTTAAGTTTTAACCGACGGGTGTTTCATATTAAGCAAAATTAGTAATGACGATAACTTTGTTAATTAGCCTTTTTTTTTATTAGAATTAATGTTAAGAACTAATATAACATACTTTTTAAAATGTTGGGACTAAAATTTCGGCGACTAATTTTGAAGGACCATATTAATAACGTCAATTTATTTCAGAGTTTAAAATAATAGTTTATTCTTAATTTTATATAATTAGTTTATAAAATTATATATGATAACTACTAGTAAATCAAATCAACAAATAGTATATTTAGTAAAATAAATAAGTTAACTTATAACGTATTTAATAAACTTATAAGTTTGTTTGATTAAATTAAAAATATTTAATAAATTAATTAAAAATTTATAAATTATACGTTATTTTAAATATTATATAATTTATAAATTTTAAGTTAATTTATAAATTATTTTTATTAAATAAAATAAAAAATTTATAAATATAAAAAGTATTATCAAATATATTTATTAAGAGACAGACAAAAATTTAACGAAATAACTATCGTAAAAAATATATTTGAGAGAGTTTATTACTAACACGAATTCTTGATATAAAAAGATTCGAACATGAAAGAATGTAAAAGTATTATTAAATATATTTTTTATACCACAATCATATAATATTCCAATTTCAAGACAAATTGTGAATAATTAATGAACTTTAACATGAATTTTTTTTTTCTGGATGCGAGATCAGTGTAATTCATGTTTGATATTTGTTCTTTGAAACCCAGACCATGAAAATCAAATACCCAGATCAGCACGAGATCCAAGAGTTATGAAATTGCTGTTCCTGACTACTTAAAGTTCTTTGAACCAAAATATATATTTAGATCACATTCCACAAAATGAAATCCCAAAAAATTAATATATATATATATAAAGATTGGTTTGCGCCATCAAATTTTGGTTAATCAGTTTATATATTCTCTTTGTCATCTCATTATTGTTCTTGTCCACGAGAATCTACACCAAGAAATCTTAGTTTATTGAAATTATTGGGTTGGAGTTTGCGGAACTTGGATTTGAATGAACATCGAAGTACAAGAGTTTACAGCTCTTGAAGATTAGGATAATGATTTTTTTAATGCATTTAACATTCTGCATTGATCGGTATCCCATCAATCTTCTGCATATTTTCCCCGTAGTTTAAGCGCACGAGCCTCAAAGTCATACAAACACTGAACGTGCACCACACTTCCGTAATTAATTTCTATATTCAATATATATACGTATGTATATGCATAAAATTATAGGTAATAATAGAGTTATATATTTATTTTTCAGTGTCCTGAAAATATTGTATATGTTATCATTTTAATTTTATAATCTTTTTTGTGACTTAATTGTTGTCGGCCTTCTGTGTCGTAGATAATTAAAAATATTGTGTGGTGCTATTTTTTATAATGATATATATTGATAATATCTAATAAATTAAGTTCGTGTCAAATATAATTATGTAAAGTTTGTTTAATTCTGTTTTTATTTTTTATTTTTAAAAATTATTTTTAAAAGTTATTTTACAGAACAAAAATAAAAAAAATTTGTTTGATAAACTGTTTTAAAAATATATTATTTTTTAATTTTTTGTATTATGAAAATAAAAATAAAAAATAAAAACAGTTTTTTTTATTTCTGTTTTAAAAATAATTTATTTTTAAAATTTATTTTTGAAACAATAATAAAAAATAATTACCAAACGAATTTTTTTATTTTAAAAATAATTTAAAATAAAAAATAATTTTAAAAAATAAAAAACAAATAAATCTATAATTTTTTTTGACTGTTCCACCGTATAGTGGCGAAGTGGCATTGTCGTTGCATTGAAGAATATAAATAGTTATAAAAATAGATTAGAATTTACTGCCTACTTTTTTATGTTTTTTGAAAACTTGAAATGATGTATTTTTATGTTTTTTTAGTTATCTCTAGTTTTTTGTACCCTTTACTTCTTATAATTTGTTAGAATCACATTCCATTTTTTATTTTTATAAATAAAATCAAACTACCATTATATATATAAATGTTAACTATGATTATAGATTATAGAATAAAATTAATCATTGAATTATACTAGCATCAAACCCAAAGGATGACTTAGGTCCTAAAACTACTATTTATGACTTACCAAAAATAAATTCATGTTTACGAACCTTTATCTAAAGTTTAAAATTTTGAAATAATTAAAATGTTCTTTGTTAAATATCATAATCTTTTTACTATATAATAAACTCATTTTTTCGTAATTTCTTTTTATATATAATTATTTACTTAACAATTTCTTTTTTTGTTTTCATGGTGAGAACCAAGAGTTAAGAGTATATCTACAGATATTATCGTGACTAATTCTTTTTAAATTTAAGAATGATTATAATTAATTTTTAAATAAATATATAATTTAGTTCATAAATTTATTAAGTTATTATACTTTAATATTTAAATTTAATTTATTATACCGTTTATTCCTTACATTTATTAAACTTCAAACAATTTCATTATTTCGTTATCCCTATATTAATTATTTATTGACATGGTCCATTAAGTACTTACGTAGTATGTTAAATGTCAACTAATCATTTCACATCAGTGCTGATTTAGCTGACAAAAATAATAAATACATAATTTAGTCCTTAAATTTATTAAATTCATACAATTTAGTCTTTGAATTAAGTCATTGTACAATTTAATCCTCAAATTTACCAAGGATCAAATAATTTAGTTCTTCTATTATTTTCACATTGACTGCTTGTAATATAGCCTATTACATCAATGCTAACTCAGTTTAAAAAAACTTCAAAATGCTTCGTTTTTTATTTTATTTTTTCACTTCTTATATGAAAAATCTCATTTTCTTTCTTCAATTGACAATGTCATGAAACACCTCTTTACTATAAAATTATTCTAAAAAACTTTAAAATTTTAATAAATTTAAGGACTAAATTATTTATTTTTTTAAGTTGAGTCAGTGCTGATGTAACATGATTTGAATTAAATTGTAGGGATATAATAAGTTAAATGATTAATTTGTAAAGACCTCATAAATTTAGGGACCTAAATTGTTTGATATTTGATAAATTCCAAAATTAAACTATGTAATGACTTAAATTTAAAAATGAATGTATAATAATATAATAAATTCAAAGATTAAATTGTGTATTTATTTTTAAATTTTAATGTGTGAAAATAAAGTTTTTATATATGATTTTTAAGCACATCACTGATGTCGTGATGTATTACCGATAGTTTAAGAGTAATTTAATTTTATATATGTATAAAAAAAATACACATACATATTAAATATTTAGATAAAAATGATAGTGTATCATATATTTAATTATTTAAAATATCTATGGTAATCAAAGTATAGAATTGGATTTTGTCCAAAGTATATAATAATGCGTCTATGTATATCTTAAGCCTGTCTCTCTGTGGTACCATGTTTTAAAGTGTCACGCAAATAATCAGATTGTTGGAAATTAAAGGTTTTGGCAAAATCAGTTACGTAAAAAATTAGCAACGTAGAGTACGAAAGTGGAGAGGCTTATCATCAAGTTTGAATAATATTAGTCAAGAGATTAAATTCAAAGGCATGATTTGAGGAGGAAAAGTCAGATTCCCTGAATACTTTTGGTTGAGATATTAAACCTTTTGTTTTAAGGCAATTGCCTCGAAAACCATGGGGGAAAAAAATAGTTGATATGAACTGCGATACCTACTCAATTTACCAAAACTTTTACATTGCCAACTTTAGTGGTAAATATAACTAATTAAGACTATATATTGATAAGGACCTTAATGGTATATATGCTCAATTTTTAAAATTCAGATTGGGGTTTAGCTTTGGAGTTAAAAATATTTTATTAAAAAAAGTACACTTAGAGTGTGTTTGGCAAGTCCAATAAATTAATTTATAACGTATTTGATTAATTTATAAATTTATTTGACCAAATTAGAGGTATTTAGTAAACGAATTTATTTAAATAATTTAAACTAATTAAAATCTTATAAATTTTAAGTTAATTTATAAACTATTTTTATTGAACAGAGTTTTATTCATTTTTTTAAACAGTATTAACAATTAACTTTTAAAATTTTTTAATTTAATCTTAATTAATGTTAACTATAATTAACTTTTTTTTAATGTATCTTATTCTTAAAAATCTCGTTTAAAAATATAATTTTTTTTAAAATAAAATATCTCATAAATTAAACACTATTTTAATTAATTATAATATCTTATTTAAAAAAGGCTCAAAAAAGTGAGAATTAAGGAAAAACTCAAAAAGAATTGAACCCAATGAAAGAATGATCATGGGCCTTGTATATGCAAACACCATGTTTAAGCAACCAAGTCTATCCAAACAGAAGCATCATTTTAAACATAGAACAAACGATCATTTGGTTCTTTGAAAAATACTATTACGATTAGTTTTGTTTATAAAAAAATATTTGCTATTATTTTACTCTTAATTTCTTTTTTAAAAAGAAATACATCATTTTGATCCTGACGATGGATCGTTAGATCCCTTATCAATAGGCAAAATCTTAGCTGATCAACTGACCCAAAAACAAGCACAATCGCACCTAAAATCCTTCACTAGGCTAGGACACTTGGAAGTACGATATTTAGAAATCACACTAACGGAATACTAGGTCAATTGAAGTAGGACCGTATGCGAGAATCCCAGAGCCAATCAGATGACACCATGAGGTTGATAATTGATGTGCCGATCGACTTGACATATTCACTTTGAGACCAACTTAGGGTGCATTAATTAGAGTATCATTGCAAGGGCACCCAAGAGTGCTTCTGCTGAGACAAGAGAAGAAGGAAGGGTTTGAAAACAAAGAAACTTTTTCAGTAAAAGAGAGAGAGAGAGAGAGAGAGATTTTGCCAAGAGATTAAGACTGTGTTTGGATTGGCGGTGGACAAAATAAATTTTGTGTGAACGTGATTTTTATAAAAGTAAAATTTAGGTCGCGATTGTCAAACGAATGTTTGAGATAATAATTGTAGTTTGTAAAAATAAGAGAACGCCAAAATAAATATGTTAAAATTTACAAACTCCCGTTCCCTTGTTATAAATGGACTTTTAAATTTCATAAACACAAAATTAAACATGCACTAAACATGGATGAGTAAAAGCTTTTACTAAAGTTTGTCAATGGCAAAAGATGTTGGTATATGTCCCTGTCTTGTGCCAATCACTTCTCCCACTTTTCCTTCGTATCCTTACACCTCATCCCCACTCGTTTTTTATTATTATTTATAATTATTAATATGCCATCAAATTAAACCCTTAAATATTTTTGAAAATCGGATAAGAAATTTATAGTTATCTATCCTGGTGAAATATTATGAGTGTGAAATTAAAAAGAATAATTGTGCATAATATAATGTTGGAGTAATATATTATTTTTCTCTATTTTTTTATTGTTTAGTTGGTTCTCTTATAAGAATCAAAGACATTTTTATACGCATACTAATTTCTTTTTAATTACAATTTTTAATCCTCTTCATTTTAATATTAATATTAATATTTATTGTGTGGCCAATGTTAAAAGATGTACCAATTCGTATTGTCGTTTCAAGATGATCTAACATTGTTCAGCTGGCATTCCATTTTCTCTTAAGATCCCCATCAATCATCCATCAGTATATTTTCTACACCTTTGTTTCATTTTTTGCTACCCACCAATTCTACGTACGGTTTCCTTGTTGATTCTTCTTTCTTTGTTTTTTTTTTTTTTTATGCTACTTGAATAAAAATACGATAAATAGATAATTTTTACAGTTTATTAATTTTTTAACTTTTATTTTTAGATATCATGATTTTATCAACAAAATTCAGAGTTTGTTTATTTTTATTTTTATTTTTTTTATTTTTAAAAATTATATTTAAAAATTATTCTAGAGAACAAAAATATAAAAATTTATTTAATAAACTGTTTTGAAAATATATTATTTTTTATTTTTTTGTGTTTTAAAAATAATACAAAAAACAAAAATTATTTTATTTTTTTGTTTTAAAAATAATTTATTTTCGCATTTTTTATTTTAAAAATAACTAAAAATAATTTTTTTAAAAATAAGAAAATAATTAGGCCCTTTGAATTTATTTATTTATTTATTTTCTTTACTTGAAAGTATAAATTGATTAAAGTGTTCACTAGCTGACTTATACACACCAAATATGAAAAGAAAAATATAATTAATGCAAAGTAAATATGCTGGTGAGCTCTCGGCGAGCCACGATAGTGTGGTTTTTCTTGTGCGATGAATAGTTTCTCAAATTTACAAGAAAAGAGAGAGTCAGCACCACGGAGAATTGTTGCTTTATTGTAGTCTTCAACGGTCAAGTGAATCTCTAGAGAATAAAGAAAAATGAGTAAAAACTCTACACTTGAGAAGATGCCTATCATATTTATGAGCGAATCGGTAAACAAATGCAATGTGAAGTGATAAGTATGAGTAATTTAATCTTTGCGCACGTGGCCATGAGGAAAGGAAAGAGAGGAAGGATTGGAAAGAAAATTGCTAAAATATATTGACAAATCCTAACCATGGTTCTCAATGCCTTCGTTTTTGTTTGTATTATCAGTATTTTCTATATATATTATTTTTTGTTTATTTAAATTTCACCGCAAGTTAAATTTAAAATTATCAACTCTACATATAATTTTAATATTACGTCCGTTCAATATTTTATATATATATATATATATACACACACACGAGATTAGAGTTGAAGTTTAAAAATTGAGTAAGAGAAATAAAGAGAAAGAAGTATAATAATTGATTATTAAGATTCTTGCACTATAGTCAACTTTATTTTTAAGTTATTTTTGATAGTTTGATAAGTATTAAAAAATTTAATCTTTGCGCATGTGGTTACAATCTGAATACTATCGATAGATAAAAAATTGTCCACCAACAATAGACTAAATTATTTTCTTTTATGTTTAAATAACTGGAGAAGAATTTCACGTAAGAATTTTACGATATACGGACAAGAGCATATTCCATTCAATTCTGACACCCCAATTATAAATTGAAGCAGATATAAATATTTATTAATCTCAAATTCCTATTGAAAGAGAGATAATTTACAACACCAGATCATGTGCACCCCCAATTAAATTGATGAGGCCCTCAAAGTAAGAAAATACAAAGCATTGTAAAATGTAATAGAACTACAAATAAGGGAAGTTGTGCACTGCAGAACTAGCTCAATTACTCATCCAGTGGTAAATTAGTAATTTGATATGGTTTTTTATGTCAAAGTGTAATTCTAACAGTGATAAAGATGAGATTTTTTTTGTTTTGAATATTCATTCGCGTGAACATAAAAATATATAACATTTTTAATATATAAGCCATCACTGATATAAAATCAAAGTAAATAATTAAATACAAGAGACAAATGCTATAAATACAATAAAACTAAAAACAAGAAATAAACATCGAGAGACAACACACCTCTTAATTAGTAATAAACTTAAAATATATATAATAGAAAAAAAAACTTTAATTTTACATTAAATTAGAAGAAAATAGAAAAATCTCTAAAGAGAGGCAATACACTTTCTCTGAGAGTTTGGCTTTCTATAGATATTTTTTACAAGATTTGGAGAGCATAGTTGTATATCTAATGAAATGATGTGTAAAGATTCAAACCTTCTGTCTTGTCCCAAGATAAACTTTTTTTCTTTTTGAAAAAGAAGAAGAAGAGGAGAGCTCTCACAAGGAGATAGAAAATTTCCCTAGAAAAAAGAGAGAACTCTCACAAAGAAAGATAAAAAAGCACAAAAAAAAGGAGAAGAAAAGAGGGGGTGCCATTGGAGACAGCCTCCAAATTTGTTCTAAGGCTTGGTGGCGGCTGCTGTAGAGAAATGAGAGAATAGGAGTCCTTTTTTTTTTTTTTTTAACTACTTGGTCATGTAAATTTGTAATACCAAACTTTTGAAAGAGATTAGTTCAGTAGTATAGTGCGGCCTTATGGTCCTAAAATAGACAGTTGATTCAATGTTTCAATCTAGTATTAACCCCAAGTCTAATAGCTCCTATGGAAGCATAGAAATATTCTCAGTTCATTTTCCTTGCATAAGAAGGTCGGAATTTGTGAATAGATATGGAGTTCTCAGTTTCTTTCAATATAGTTATAAACAACAAACTCAAGTTTTTCTGATGCAGTTAACTGTTGTTTAAGGAACTTCATGGCAAAAATTGACTTACATTTCTTGGCTAAATCTCTATATCCTACAATTTTATATTTGCTAGCTGAAAACTTGTTTAAGTATTCGACAATATAATTCAGATATGACATGCAGTTTTCTTGGATTATCAAGAATTGTATTGTATTTGAAACATGTCCAATATTCATATTAAACATTACATGAAATTTCAAATTATAC
The DNA here is from genome assembly GCA_037074535.1 of Gleditsia sinensis. Lineage (NCBI taxonomy): Eukaryota > Viridiplantae > Streptophyta > Magnoliopsida > Fabales > Fabaceae > Gleditsia > Gleditsia sinensis. The sequence continues at coordinate 9,375,105 of CM073464.1, read as the reverse complement.
TTTAATACTATATATTTTTTCATACCCCATTATCTGTATCTTGTCATGTCCATATCCCTATCATATATCCGCACTTCTTAGCTTGAAAAACAAGTTTCCCCAAATTCATTGGTTTCATGATTTGATATAAACTTCACTGGAACAAGATCATATTCCTTAACACAATGCAGGATACATGATAAACTTTAGATTCATATCTTGTTTTATCAAAATACAATAAGGAGACACATGAAATAGCCATGTGAAAGAGGTATCACAGTCATTATTCATCTTTCTCTGATTCCGTGCTGCAAAAGAAGATTGGGTACCCAACTTTTCTGCAATTTTGTAGTGACTAACTAAGATTGGTGACTATGTGTAGATAAAGTTTTTATAGTACAATTACTATATTAGCCCATAGTGTAAGAAGGAGTGGGCAAATTGATCACAGTTGTCTTGACCTTGGTCATCATGTTTATGCTGTTGGTTATCCCTTGAGATCCAATTCCACTGTCTTTTATACCCTGTAATAAGTAAAGCATTTTATAATATTGCAATTGTTAAGTTATATTATTCAAATTATTCATATAAAAACAAAAAGAAAAGAACTTTTATCATCTCTTCAAGATAAGGTTTTCAGTTTTTTTTTTGTATTGCTCTGTATCCAAGTCATGCTTGGCATGGGTCTAAATCACAAATTTTTTTTTGAGTAAATTACTATTTTTGATCTTTGAAAAATACCCATTTTCTTAATTTGGTCATTCAAAGTTTAACTTCTCGCTTAAGGAAGGTAACAAAATCTTAGTGTGGGGACTTTTTAAAAATAGAATAGTCTTTGAAAGATTGAAATGAGAAAATTAAATTTTGAATGACCAAATTGAAAAAATTAGTATATTTCAAGAACCAAGGGAGCAATTCACTCATATATTTATGGAACATGTGTCTTCATCATGACAGTGTTGATGTTCAACATACTTAAAATAAGTGTGTTTGTGCTTTATAGGAATTAAGAAATGGTTAACCACCTGAAAGGGAAAATGATCTGGTCCACGAGCTGGGGCAGAATTTATCTGAACCGTTCCAGTCTCCATTGCATCACTGATCAGTATTGCTTTGTTGACATCCTTTGTGAACACACAACCCTACACAAATTTGATGCGGTGAAGTAAATCATTTTCATGCTCGTAAATGACAAAAATCTACTATACGAAGGCATTACAATTTATACCTGAAGTCCAAAGTTGCTAGCATTGCAATGGTGGATTCCTTCTTCAACAGAATTGATCCTAATAACTGGCAAAACTGGTCCAAATGGCTCCTCCCATGCTATTCTCATATCAGGCCTAACATTATCCAGAAGCAAGGGCCAAATAAGATTTCCTTCTCTTCTGTATTCCTGGCAGAATGTTGCTCCTTTCTGTTTAGCATCCATAACCAGACCTTCTATGAAATTGGCTGATGATTCTGACACTACTGGAGTTATGTCACTGTCATTCTCTGGTGCCCCAACACTCAGTTTTGCCACCCTTGCCTTCACCTTCTCCACCAAAGCATCGGCTATGGATTCCATCACTAGGACAACCTTAACAGCAGTGCACCTCTGACCACTATTTTTGATGAAATCAACAACAAAACAATCAAATGGCCATAACAAAAAGGAAATAGATGCAAAATGTATTTAGTTCTAGTTGAAGATGATGTCAAGAAACACTTCAACTCAAAAGTTTAAATTGTTAAGTGAAGGTACATAGTTTTTATTATAATCTCTGACGTTGGAGCAGCCAAGGTTGAGCTCCTAATGGGGATACCATGTGACCACTTGAACTAAAAAGCTTGAACTGCTATGGGAAGACTATGAATAGTTTTTACTGTAATCTTTTACACTTGAAACCTAACGATGCAACGTTCATCTCATGTTATGCAATGCTGTGAAAATAGCAGCAATGCAGCGTAATTGCGTAGAACCAATCCTTTTATAGTTTTTCATATGATGAAGGAACACTACACTTTATGCTAATTATTAAGAACTTCTCTTTCCTCAGAAGTTCTAATTCAGATACATTTACCTGTATGAAAAGCCTCCTTTTATAATATTTGAAGCCACCAAATCAAGGTCAGCATCCTCAAGCACAATGCAAGCATCTTTTCCACCCAACTCCATTTGCAGAGGAATCATGCCTGCTTTCTTTGAAATTGCAATGCCGGTATCTCCACCAGTGAAGCTGAGGCAAAGAAGAATTAAAAGTCAACATTAGCAAAATTAAGTACACGTTAGAAATATGGACAAGAGGTAAAATCATAACATCATATGAAGAGGAACAAGCTTTCACCTTATACAGTTCACTCCTGGATGCATAGTCAAGAAGTCACCAATCTCAGAGCCTTTTCCAGTAACACAACTGATTAAGCCTTTGGGAAAACCAGCCAAGTGAAAGCAATGCACCATATGCAGGGCAGAAACAGCTCCCTGAAAAGTAAAACATATGGTGATCATTACATATCAATTTCAAAAGGAATAAAGCAGAAAAGATGGGATGGAACTAAAAGATTTACAACCCTAGTAGTCTTTCCAGTTTCTGCGATAGGAACCACATGTAGTAAAGATTCTGATATGAAATTACGAATATTTTGGATGAGCTTGGCTTTTGAGTTTTGGGTTTATTAGAGATTATAATAAACCTATTAATAGGCCTTCACTTCACAAATAAACTTTTGAGTTGAAGTGGTCATTGACATGGCATAAGAGTCTCTGCAATCAAGTAGTTAGGAGGTCAATCTTTGCTGCCTCCATTCTCTTAATTAAAAGGTAGGGTAGGCTTGGACTCTTGTGTGATAAGGCATGTTAGAAATTCTAATAAAATTATTTACGGCCCTTCACTTAAAGGCTTAAGCTTCTGTGTTGAAGTGGTCATTGAAAAGGATTTTGATAAACTAATGGTTTGAGTTGCACCTTCAACTGCTATCCGCACAGATGTAAGCATATTTATGATCTCATCTAGTTATTGTGAGAGTGTGGATAGGTGTTTACTGGGCCTTTAAATATTTTCAGAATGAAGAACCTGAATTATTTATTACCTGAGTTGGAGGCTTAAGCACAAGGGAGTTTCCAGCGATCAGCGCAGGAGCAATTTTTGAGACAGCAAGATTGACAGGGTAGTTAAATGGTGGAATGGCTAAAATCACTCCCAACGGAATCTGAAAGTCAATTGGAAATTTCTTAGAGCACATTGTATACAAAATAAATAAATAAAAGGAAAACAGAAAATGGCAACCAAACATATGCATCATATTTTCTTATAATTAGAAGTTATTCAAGTAATGAAATGTGATGCAGAGGTTACAGCATATAATGTAATATAAAGATTGATAACGTTGCCAGTTTTGAATTCATAAAATATAATGTCATGTTGAATTTATAAATTTTTCAAGCTTTTTCTAGAACCATTGAACTTTTTCAAAATATACTGGTTCTGTCCATCAAGGACTGCTTTGTCCACAAGAACAAAATTGTGTCCTTATCAGGAAATTCTTCCTCAAATGTATTATGGACAACTATAAGTGACTGTTGAGTCCTTTTATTTTTCCACTCATTCATTTTGGCACTTTGGCAATTATTCCACCAGAAGCTCCAAACATCATCTAGCATGGGAAGAACTAAAACTCTTGGCTCATTCCACTTAACTAGTTATGTAAGAGACCAAAATACATACATACATATATATATGTGTGTGTGTGTGATTAGACCTGTCAACTGCCGTGGAGGAGCCATGCAAGCTAAATTAGCATGAATAAGGCATTATGATGATACTCAACAGTTATGGTATCTTAAAAAAACTCTCTAAACTTCTACTGAACTTTGTTAACTTTTGAAAGAGTTGAATTTAAAATCTGAAAAAGTTTTATGCAAAAAGAGTTTTGAAACCTACGATCAAATTAAGTCCCAAATGGAATTTTTTTTTTTAAGAAAAAGCTAAAGCGTGATATATATATATATATATATATATATATATATATATATATATATATATATAAGTCTGAATTTCTAGCATTAAAAACTCTTGCCCGGTTATTTATGTATTTTTTCTCCAGTAAATGCTATTCAAGAGTTTAATAGAACTTTCCTTCTTAAAAAATATCATTTTTGGGTGGTTGGCATCATAAATGCAAAGATTCTTGGGCTTGCTCGTTCAGTTGTCCTGTATAAATAATTACGTCAAATGGTTTGATCAATCTTGATCTTCCATTCATGTTAAAAAAGAGGAGTTCTAGCAATGCAGCGCCAGATTATAAGCCTGTACTATGTAATTATGAAGTATTACAAATAAAGAAAAGTGCTAAAATTATACCTTGGATGTGAGGCAGTATTTAGTCCTTTCGTTCCCGGGAAAACTATCGGATACTAAGAACTTTCCCTCTCCCAGAATCCTTACTCCTTCTTCAGCACAGTAAGAAACCAGATCCCCAGATCTTACAACCTTCACACAAAAATTTAAATGCCATTTAGCTTGATGGTTAATTTCTTAATCCTAACTTGTAACCAGGAAAACACAATGTGCACCTCTGTAACTGCATCTTTGGCTGGCTTTGCTATTTCTTTCACAAGGCACTCTGCAATTGAAGCTTTGTGCTCTTTGAGGATAGCAGCTGCCTTGTGAAGCAGTTCAGCTCGCTTCCACAGTGGGGTCTTTGCCCATGACTTCTGGGCAGATTTTGCCGACTCCATCACCTTATTAACCTCCTCTTGTGAACAAGCTGCAGCAATATCATATCAGAGCCTATAAGGCAAATCTGTCTGCACTAACTCATGAAACAATAAGAGCTTCTGCTTTCACTTAAATTTGACTACACAACTAGAAATGAACGTTTACACTTGTATGCTTTATCATGCTGCAAATTTTCAGATGAAAGTGTCATTTCATTCAAACAATTTGTATAAAAAAAAAACGCGAAGACCTGAAAGCAAATATTTACAAGGACAGTGGCATTACCAGGCAGAACGCTCTGCAAGTGCTAAACTACTTAAACCTCCACTAATATTCAAAGATTAAAGTATAGAACTAATTTCAATAAAAAGACTTTAACGTGCAAAATAAAGTGAAATGAGTGAAGATGCTAACATCCTTAATCATCAATTACCCTGAACTTTGTATTGGGTCTTTCTAGTAGAGGGATTGATGATAGAAACAGTTTTCCCAGAAGAGGATTTCTTCCATTCTCCATCAGAGTAGTACTTGTATACATCCCCATCAAAAACCTCTGCAAAAACTCCAGTTCCAGCCATTCTTAGAAACACCCAAATTCAAATCCCAGTAAAAAAGGTAGAGGGAATAATATTGAAATGGTGAAGGGTAGGAGGACAAGTGATGGTTTAGGTTTGTGGATAATGGTTGGGAGAGTGAGCATTGGTTGTTTATATTAAGAGAAGGTGAACCAGGCATTGTTTTGAGCTGAAAGGGAAGGTGGAAAATAGAGGGTTGGTTAACGGTTTGGTGGTTCAAAACTCGCCAGCTGAGATTTTATCATCTCAATTACCATTTTTTTTTTTCTTGTCCCGTCTCGACCTATGCTATGCCCATGCACTGCTAACAAAACAGTTAAAAACAATAAAACAAGAAAAGAGCAACTTCTGTTTTTTATTTTTCCTTCGTCCTTTGTTTTTTTTATTAAAATTATCAATTCGTAACTAACATATAACAAGGAAGACACTTTCGAAAACTAATTTATATATTTAAAAAAATTTAAAGATTAAAATTAAATTAATCTATAAATTTATATACCAAATTGCTAATAGTGACATTCTAGAAGTTTTGAGTGTATATCGATCGTGTGTCTTAAATATTTAGACAAAAATAATTATTTAGAAAACAATTTTTTTTCAATTTAAAAAAGAAAATAATTTTACACTGAAAAGACAATTACTGTCTCAACTTTCTTTGTTTTAAGCTGAACACTCACTAAGAATGTCATAAACTAAATAGTGACTAGAAATTTTGAACATTATACATCAATCATGCATCTTAGATACTTAGATTAAAAACAAATATTTTCAAAATATTCTTTTTTTTTTTTGTATTTTCAATTGAAAAATATGAACTGTAAACAGAAAAGAAAATCAGTGACTCAAAATATCTTACCCCTGCACGTGTCCTGTTGTTTTGAAATATAAGTTTAATTTTATTTTTAGTTTTACTATTTTTAATAATGTATTAATTTAATTTTTTTTAATAATTTATAATACGAATTTAATCTCTCGCACTCATCTCATTAAATTAGTATATCTTGAAAAGCAAATTTTTTTAACATTGACCTTAAAATTTGAATTTAACTAATAAAAGTATCATATTGTGCCCTGCATTTATATTAATGTACATGACAAAAAAAACAGTTAAAATAAATAATAATTTAATTATCCTTATTTTCTTTGGAGCAAAAAAAATGATCTAATGAACAATAATACTAATAAAATTTATTTACAATTAGTTGATAATAGTGGTGACGAAAATTAATTTTTTATTTTATTTTATTTTTATTTTAAAAAATTATATTGTAAAATAAAAGATAAATTATTTTAAAAATATTTTAGTTTTTAATTTTTTGTTGTTCTGAAAATAAAAATAAAAATAAAAATAATTTTTTTAAAAAAAATAATAATAAAAAGTTAATAAACGAATTATTTTAAAAAATAACTAAAATTAAAAAATAATTTTTAAAAATTGAAAACAAACAGATTGTAAATGTTTAAATTTTTATAAATATTATTATAAACATTTAAAAATGATAATTATTTTAAGATTGAAAATGGATAATCTTGGCCTACCTTGATATTCTACATTTTTTAAATCTAAGTGAGGGATGCAAGGTCAGTAGTTTAATAAGATATTGTCACATTATTGTGGGACCAAAAATAGATCATTTAGTGTGTGGTTCAGAAAATTGGATTTAAAAGAGATGTCCATCTTCCATCTTCTTGACTTCTTCTTGTTATGAAAGAATAGTGTTTAAGAACTTTCTAACTTGCAGCAGGTTTCTTATCTTCCATCTTCTGACCCTTCCATCCTCATCTTCCCTCCTCTGAGAGAGAGTTACACTTTCTCAACTCCCAGATGCTAATTTCTGCAGTTTACTTCGCATTTTTCTTTAAAATAATACATACTTTTTTAATTTGATGTTCCAAAATTTTATTTTATAAAAATTATCTCTAAAAAAATGTTCGCACATTAATCGTATTAATAGATGTTTTACATTTTTATTTTATTGGTTAAATTAATAATTTATATAAAAACTGTCTTAATTTAAACTACGTAAATTCAGTTAAATAAACGAATTTATTAAATATGATTAATGTAAATAAATTTTTAATATCAAATAAATTTTAAAAAATTAACTTGATAAAGTAAAATTTAAAAATAAATTAAATTAAAAATTAATATATTCGATAAATCAAAATAACTATTTACTCTCTTGATAGTGTTATGTCACCTAACTTCAAAACTAAATTGAAATGTCAGAATTATTTCTTGAAAAATGGAAAACACTAGACAACCAAATTAACAATCATAAAACTTAGTAAAAAATTTCAATTTCTATAAAATTATTTTTGTTTTTAGTACAAGCACTGGGTAAATATCTCTCAGTCATAAATTAAAGCAAAAGTAAATACTATACTTGTTCAGGAGTTGGCTGGAGGACCTTTAAGTCAAGACTTAGCCAAATTTTGTCTATCAAATTAATCAAGATTAAATTCATTAAAATTTAAGCATGTCTATATGCCTAAATCACATTCATGTAGGCAAATTAATTAACCACAATATCTTTTTTTTTCTTCTTATAACATGGATAGAAGTAAGAAGAAAGAACTTATTTGCATTGTTTTTAAATATAAGACAATATTAATTCAATTAAATACGTAAGAATCAAATTAAAATTTTTATAAAATGATATTTGAACGTATAATTTTAAATACAGAATGTTGATATAAATTTTAAGAATATTCTCAATCATTATATTAATTTTAAAAAATTTAATACTAAAATTAAATAAATAAAAAATCAGTAGAGTATATCAAAATAAAGTAATGACATAAACTAAAATAAGATTTTTGTCATTCTTGGATTAAGAGTCTATGATATATATTGTGTAAATGCAAAGGAAGTTATTTCCAAGTGGAGACACAACATCCAATTTAATTAAAGGCCACATGACCTGAAAATTACTCAAATATTTTAGATATATAAATTTTTAGACATACTAAAATATTCATATGCCAAGTATCATCTAAAAAAATTGTTTATGATACTAGCTTTTATCTAAAAAAATCAAATAATCAAATTATAATTATTTAAATTCAAGCACATTATAAACTGAATAATTAATGGTATTATATAATTTTTTAAAATTTTTATAAATTAATATCACCACAATTAATTTTTTTTTTTTTAATAATTTTCCCATTGTGAGTATGACTTTTGTTTTTTGGACAAGAATGTGAGTCTGACTTGGATGTGTGCAGCCATTGCGTGAGAATACGGTGGGCTTCCTGACACTGTAATGTCCAAATCTGTATGGTCCATCAAACTTAATAATTTGAAAGTGGTCCAACAAGGTGGTTAGGCATCAACCACCAAATTCCCTAAAACTGGTGGTGACTGTGGGTTTGGCAGGCTTTGTGTATTTATCACCCACCTACCACACACCTCCATCTCCAAACATCTAATCCTAACTTTTCTTTTTGTCAAAAATTTTCAGGTCATGTGTGGCCTTTAATTAAATTAGATGTTGTGTCTCCACTTTTGGAAATAACTTTGTATTTACACAATATATCATAGACTCTTAATTCAGAATGACAAAAATCTTATTTTAATTTGTGTCATTACTTCATTTTGATATACTCTACTGATTTTTTTTTTCATTTTATTATTATTATTTTTAAATTAATAAAACGGTTGAGAATATTTTTAAAATTTATATCGATATATTGTATTTAAAATTATATGTTCAAATATAATTTCATAAAATTTTCAATTTAATTCTTACATATTTAATTGAGCTAATATTTTCTTATATTTACTCATTGATTACTCAAAAAAAAATTGTATATATAAAAAATTTAATATATGATATATATATATATATATATATATATATATATATATATACACACACACACACACACACAATTGATCATATACAAGACATAAAATTTTTAATTTTCATATTTATTATATTCAAATATTTTAAAAACAAATTTTCAAGTACCAAACACCACCAAAATAATTCTTCCTAATGAAATCCCTTGGGAGGTTTTGAAAATTGGAAAAGCTCCGGTTTCACTAGGATTGTTTGAGTAATTTATTAAGTCTTAAATGACGACGAAGAGAGAGACTGAAATGGTGAAGAAAACAAAAGATAGTGATTTCTGATGGGTCAATGGAGAAAACTTGAGAGAGAGAGAGGAAATTGCTTTTATCCACCTCAAGATCCCATGAATTAAACTACGAGCAAAGAAATGTACTTAGGGTGTGTTTGATTTTACGTTTGGACAACGTGATTTTGTCCAAACATGATTTTTGTAAAAACTATAAAGTGTTATTTTTGCAAAAATCACGGTTACACCAGTAGCAAACGGACTTTTTCTTTGATCCACCGCCAAACCAAACACGCACTTAATTGTTGCTGATATGTTTAACCAATTTGTATTCTTAGTAAGTGCTGCCTCCTGGAACAGCTAATTATTTTTGGGTTCAAAATAAAATCAAAAGGCACAAATTTTCAGCTTCCACATACTGGGATTTCTGATTTTTTTTTTTTTTTTTTTAAAAAAAAGAACACGCTGGGATTTGGACCATCGTGCCACTCCAGAGAATCCAATTTTTTTTAAAAAAAACTTTATCCTCTGCTCTGCTCCGCTCCGCTCCAAAAGTTGAACAAAGTATATCAAACATGTACTAAGAAAGCTGCAAGCTTTTTTGAAAGTATTACTCAATTACTCATTGATTCCATAACTCCTCAGGAAACAAAAGCAGAAACAAAATCAAAAACGAAAGAGAGATATCTCGTCTTATGCGTTCCACGCAACAAAAAGTCCCAAAGATACCCACAAAATCGACCTGTATCTACGCAAAGACATTTCATGTTCTCTATTTCTTTTTTCCAACTTATTGAGCCTTAATATATTGCTGAACAATATCTAATGCCGGTGACTCCTCCCCAAAATCCTGCAGAAACCAGAGTTCTGCTGTCAGCCTATTGATTGAGACCAAAATACAAATATAAGCTCTTTAATCACTAGTAATGACATTTATTGGTAGGTAACATCATGTCTAATATATTTTCACATAAGAGTCTGGGAAAAATAATATAGTAAGATAAATTATATTCATTCCCATGAACAGCTTATACCTGCACAACAACACAGGAGCAGCCAACAACTTTCCTTGCTTTGCCCTCAGAATCAATCTTGCACAACTGCATATGACGAAACAAGATATATAAATTAAACTGGTTGTGTAAGGATGTGGAAGGGGTTTCTCGGTTGTGAAAGCGTAGTTTCTTTCCTTTGTTGTCAGGCTTAGGTCCTGTATCATTACCAGTATGTGTGTGTTTGTATATAAAATGTCTGATGTATGTTATCATCATTTAACAACACAAGTATATTTATCTGAACAACGAGAAAAACAAGATTACTACTGCAGGAATAACTAGTAAACACCCTTACTTTCAGGGTGAAGCATGGAGCATTATTTAGACACTATTGGACTCTTCAACTTTTGACTACATATTAATGAAACAATCAAACAGATCGTAAAATATATTAATGTAATCTCTACTTTCTAAGCTAATGAACTCAATCATGCTGTTAATAATTACCAAATAATAAGACTGGGGCAGGTTTCGAACTGTGACAACATATTTAAAAATAAACTTAATCAAGTCAGGCAACAAAAATGAAAAGAACCAGAGGTATGTCATCATGAGTTTACTTACACCAGACCATTCACCAAGAGTTTTAGCACTGGCAACAGTCATCAACTTTACGTTATGATCAGCACAAAGTGCCTTGACCAGTTTAACATAATCTGGCTGGTCACAGTCCTCAGCTAGCACGCAGAGATGCGCAGCATGCTTTTCAATCACCTTGGCACCTTCATGGAGACCTCGAGCAAGACCCCCATGAGCTAGGGACTTCCTCAGAACATGCTGTAAGGCTGTCATTATGTCCATACTCTCGCCTAGGGGTGCTGAAACCTCAGCAGGTACTGCTATAGCTTCTTCTCTGTATATTACCATTTTTTTTTTTGAAGAAAAAAAAGGTAAGTTTTTCAGGTTAGCAAAAAAAAGAAGGAGCATAATAAATGTATAATTGTTTTTGAAAATTCTATTATAAATACCAAATCTACCATTTAACTTATTGAATTTGTAAATTAGAAAACTCATGAAGACAAGTGGGAGCATAGGATGTTCCCTCTCCACAAAGGTCACATTGGAAAAAATATCATCACACAAACACGCCCAATTGAAAGCCAAAGAGTAAAGACAAAGTACAAAGATGGTAACTGGAAAGTAAAAGTAGACATACCCTGACATTATTTTACTGTCTTTGAGATGAAAAGTTTGCTCGTTGCTGCAAGAAGAGAAATAAAACCACATTTAAATTTTGAACAATTTCAGGAAAGAATCATATAGAAAGTAGTATTCAGATAGAGAAAAGCATGCCAAACCACAAAGAATCATTTAGAAATTGCAAATAGCCAGGTTATAGAAAAAGACAATGTATGTTCCTACACTTTTAGAATGAATTAAGAATGGTCCATAAAAATCCATTAACCTCATATTAAATACATTGTTGTACTGAAGTGCATGAGAATCTAAACACATTATCTAGTATGAAAAACAAATTATCATTTCAAAAAACTAGCTCAAATTCCCATCTCTTGAAACAGCCGGAGTAATAATTTCAACTCGTTAGTTATCTTTAGTACTACAAGTCCCATGGAAAATTCAAGAAATTGAAGATATCCAACTATGAAACTTCAAATTGCAACAGTACATATTTTGTTTAGTAGTATCCAACCATGATAACTGAACAAACACCTGCCAAGGATCACTAACCTCTACATCTCTAAGAATAACATAATAACTACAATAATATATAATCAGAGGCGAAATTGAACAATAATGCTAACAGACAAACGCTTCATAACAGTTCTGCTCCCATTATTTAAGAACAAAAAAAAGGGCAAAGATCATGTCTTTGGTTAATGGGTAATTTTAGGGAAACTTTCCTACGCTGAATGGGTACAGTTACCCTCATTAAAATTCCTAATAATAATTGAAAACTGATATTGGTTGAGAAAAGAAGAAAAAGAAAACAGCTGATAGAAGAATACTAGAATAGAACAACCAGTTGCACTATGAGATCTCAGTGTGTCTCATCGCCGTCTTTGACAAAAAACCTCAGTGATAAGAGAGACATAAGGGTTTACCTGAAGGGGATGGAGGCGACAGATCTCTCAGGCGCTGCAGGTGGAAGACGACGAGGGAGGAATGGAAGGTATATAGAACGGCCTCTTTCAAAGGTTAGGGTTCCCACAGCCCAATTCTTGTACAAGACTCCTTGTCTGAAATGGCCCATTAAGTCCAGACCCTAATTTTGTTTTTGTTTTTGTTTTTTTAAAAAGAGAACACCATAATCCTAAAAATCAAATTTAGAGTTAATTAAAAAAAAATTCTAATTTAATTTTTCAAATTTTTGTTCTCCAAATGCTACTAATCTTAAAACAATATTCTTATCTTAGGAATTTTTTTGAGACTAAATTTACCGAAATTTAGTTCTTATAGTTCAAATAAATAAATTTATTGAATATTTTTAAAAAGTTAACACAATAATTTTTTTAAAAATATTATATTATTTAAAAAAAATAAAAAAAAAGTTAGAGAGATTAAATATATACATAAATATACACACACACATAAATTATTTATATCATTAAAAAAAGTTTATCTCATACAATTCTTGCTTAAAAAAATTAATGTTTATTAGCGGCTTCAAATGTTTGGTTAATTAATATTTTTTTTTTAATTGAATGTATCAGTTCTATTTTTGAATTATCATATATTTCTTACCTTCCTTTTCAATCATAAATAATAAACTCAAAATCTTGAATATAAACAAAGTGAGATTGTGTAGTCATATATTAATTATAAATTTGAATGTAAATATTGTGTGTTATTATTTAATTATTTTTTTGAACTCAGTCATTAAAATTTAAAATAAAACAAAAAGATTAAAATATCTTTTATCATTTTAATTATTTATAAATTTTTTATAATTATATATATATATATATATATATTAAAAATTTTAATATTGTTTAATAAAATTTAATTCAAAATTTGATATTAATAATAATTCATTTTATTTTTATTTATGATATTTAAAATAATTTTTAAATTAAAATAATATTATTTTAATAATTTAATTCTTTAATTGTATTTTTTTTATTTTTTGTAATATCATATCAAATATAATTTTAATCATAATATTTTATTTTATTTTATTTTTAATTCTCTTTTTTATTTTATTTTTTAAACTTTGAACTAACTGGACCTAAATCAATACATGTATTACTTTGTCTAATATCTTTGTTGTTCTCTAGTCAAATGATTTTTTTTTTGGCCAAAGGTAGTCTTTATAATTTTTTAGTATTTTGAAAATTATCGTGTTTCCATTTTTAATCTTTTTTTTTTTGGTGATTCGATTGTTACCTGCCATTTTATATTCTGGACATAAGTACAATGTGATACTATTTTTTGTGATAATATTAATAATATTCAATTAGACAAATTTATATCATAAAAATTTGCAATCTTCTATCGCTCTCTTCTAGCTGAAATAATATAGAGATTTTATAGTTACAGTGAAAAATATAAATAATAATAAAAAATATTAGTTAAAAATTGTTAGGTATGACGCATTCTTTAAACTTTTATAGAATTAAAAATATACAAATTTTAAAATTAAATAATTTACTATTTAATTATTTTTAATTTTTGTATTTTTTTAAAAATAAATATATAGTTTTTTTTACTAAAAGATAAAGATTTTATTTTTTTTAATAATAACGAGGTTAACCTAAGTACGTAATAAAAAGATATTGTAATGCCTAAAAAATACATCTACAGATGATTAAAAGATTGAGTATATTTACAGTAGATCAAATGTTTCAGTTTAAACTAAATACTTCATTACTCATAGTTCTAACTTTTTGTATAATTTACATGAGATTTCAATTAATGTTAGATAGCGTTTGATTGATGACAAAAAAAAATGAAAAATAAAATAAAAATAAAATAGAATATAATAAAATAATAAAAAAAAAATTACATTTGTTACGCAATAGAGTGAAATAGAATAAAAAATTGACAAAAAAATAAAAATACTCTTAGAATATAAAAATAATAAAATAATATTATTTAACTTTTAAAATTTATTTAAAAATAATATAAATACAAAAATAATTAATAATATTTTTTATTAAAAATATTAATAAAATTGAGAAATAATTTAAATATTATTTTTTATTTTATTTATCAATAATAAATAACTTATAATTTGTGAAGAAAATAATATGAATTTGTTTTTTTATTCTTTTTTTAATTTTTAAATACTTTAAAGATTATATTTTTTTTATTTATTATTTGTGAATTTATTTGCTGACAAACACTTCAATGGTAAAATCATTTTGTTTTAGTAACGAAGATTTTTTTAATGCCATTTTTTTATGTATAATATTATGTTAAATTTTTGGTAAAGATTATAATTTATAATAGCCTTACTTTTAATTATTATCATCTATTTTTTTGTTTTCTTGTCTTAAAATAATTCCTTGTTGTGGAACCGAGAAAAAATTGTAGGGAGAAAGAACGAAGAAAAAAGCTAAAATCGGAGCAATAAAACAAGGGTAAAATAGTATTTTTATGCGTAATTTCCACCCTATTTGATCGTTTCCCTTGTTTTTTTTTAGAAGTAATATACATTACCTTGTCTCACATTGTCGGTCTTCAGATACTCAAACATAACAGGTGAATATTTTATTATTCCTACTTTTTTACAAATACCACAGTATATAACAAGTTTGTTTTATCTTTCCATTGTATGTTGAGTTGGCTCCTACCTTTTGTATCAAATTAGTCCACCATAAGATAAAATTTTGATTTGTTGCTATGTCTATAATGTCAGTTAACCCACTTACTTGTCAGGTTTTTCGTGCATGTGGACATTTGATTATTAAGTGGGTTAAAGACTCCTTATTACTATCACACATTATGCAGCTTTCATCTAATAATATAAGTCCCCTTCTTTTAAGTTTTTCTTTTATAGCAAGGACGTGGTTGAAGCACCTCTACATGAACAACTTGACCTCCTCTTTTACCTTCAATTTTCGTATCCTTTTACAACAAACTATAACTGCATCATCCACTACGTTTCTATTTTCCTGGTAGAGAATTTCCATGACTACATCATATCCAATTTTTACTATATAAGTTCCTTACTTGTTGTGGCACCAAAGCAGTTTGTCATCTTTTCCTCTTGGCTGTTAACACAAGATATCTTCCACTATGCTTGTGTCAAAGTGCTCTTGTAGGTTGCCTATAATCTATTGCCTTGTGTTTTGATCTATGAGATTTCTCAGTATTTCAGCTCCTTCCATATTATTTACTGATCTGTAAACACTATGCGGGATACTTCCAGGGAGCCATGGGGCTCCGGTTATTTGCATTGCAGTATTGTGTCCTACTCGCCACCTATTATATTACTTTAGTTTCTTGCCATTATGCTTCTTCATCCCCAAGAAGGATTGATATCCATATTAATTTTTATAAAGTGACATGATGGATAATATTTGACTTTATAAAACTTACAAAATAAAGATGTGGAATTTGAGAATAGCTCGGCAAGCCATTTTAGCTATTAAGGCTAAGTTAGTGGCTTCAAAGTCTCTCAATCTCAGCCCTCCTTCCTTCTTATTTTTATATAGTTTTTTTATATTGTCCAGCATAATCCAATTCTTGAATTGTGATCACACCAAAAGAATTATTTTATTATACTAGTGAGTTCATTACATAATTTAGTGGACATAATAAAGCATGATATGACATATGTGGTAAGTGCACTAATGACAGATTTAATTAAAGTTAGTTTTCTATACGAGTGACAAATATTTTTTTTTTAGTTTGCAATTATTTTCTCTACTTTTTACTTAATGTAGCTGAACGTCTTGAATTTAGATATATTAATAAAGGATGGTAACCTAAAATATTTATTTTAAGATACAATATTCTCTACTACTCTCAAAGAGCTAGCAATCTATTGTCTGAATTTGTGTGGTGTGTTCTTAAAAAAGAATATTACAAACTTTGTTAAATTAATTTTTTGGCTATTAATATTTGCATATGTGTGTAGAATTATGCCAATTTTAGTGCACACTTCTAGGCTGAGTTGAGTGAATAAAATTAAATCATCAGCAAAAAAATAAATGTGACACTGCAGGATATTTTTTTAAAATTATTACTCTAGGGATAAATTTATACTCATCTGTTTTCTGTAATAAAAAAGAAAGTCATTCAATACATAATAAAAATAAATATGATGAAAAAATATCACCTTAACGTAATTCACTTAAAGGTTTTATCAAATCAAAAGAATCATCATCTAAATTAAAAGAATATGAGATAGTGTTGACATATTGATAAATTAATTCTATCAATTCTCCTTTAAAGCTCATTTTTTTCATTATTGCAAACAAAAAATGCCATTCTACTCTATTAAATACTTTATTTATGTCCAACTTAAATTCTATTTCAAACTTTCTCTCATTTTTCTTATTATTCATCATTTCATCTACTATTAATATGTTACCTGTGTCTTTAATAAATACACATTAATTGTCACTAATTATTTTTTCCATCAAACCCGTCATTTTATTCACCAGGACTTTGGAATATGTAGTTGAAGGGATTAAAATAAACTTTCTAACTAATTAATAATTAAAATTTTGAATTTATAGATTTATTTATTTTAATTTTTTTAATACAAAAATTGATCTTTAAAAATTACATATTCGTTATTGGAGTTTAATATTTTTAAATATCTTAAAAATAACTAATGTACAATAACTTAATTTTTTTTGGATTAAAAAATTATTTTAAAATTATAAATAATAATTTTTTAAAGAAAATATTTTATTGATAGGTGACCGTAATTCTTATTATCAATCTATTTCTTGAATTTATAATTTTAAAATTTTTTAATACATAGGTTCATTTAAAAAAATTATATATTACTTTTTGAAATTTAATATTTTTAGAGACCATACAAATAATTAATATATAATGAACTAATTTTTTTGAATTAAAAAATTATTTTAAAATTATAAATAATAATTTTATCATATGAATAAATTATATTGTTAATTAATAATAGTTGAAAATATTTTATTGACGGTCACCATAATCCTTATTATCAATTCCCAGGCAATTAGGTCATCAAAGTCGGTGATCCGTCGACCATAAACATAGAGCTCTCGACGTTGGGATACCCGACCGGATCAAACTGCTTCAATCTTCAACTTCCCCATCGCAACGAAAAACGAAATGCCTCGCCGGAATCTCCAAATTGTAGTCCAATCGCCGGACTTCAAAATTCCTACCCAATTTGTAACCTTTTCCGCCACCCCCAATCAAACCCTTGACCATCTCAAACGATCCCTCTTCCCCAAATTACTGTCTTCCCATCTCGTATCATCGTTCTATTTCACCCTCAATGGCAAACCCCTTGCTGACGACGCTCCTATTCCCAGCTCCCAAATTACTCCGTTTTCCACCCTTGTTCTGCGATCCCGGTTGCGTGGCGGCGGCGGGGATGGCGGTGCTACTGGTGCAGAGTCTCGCGACTGCTATCTCAATATGTACGCTGAAAAGAAGCCCGACAAGGTTGACCCAAACGAGCAAAGGTTGTCCAAGTGGATGAATTGTGCGTTATCCAACGAGCCGTTGAGGGAGCCTTGTGTGGTGGATAAGCTTGGGAATATATTCAATAAGGAAGCTCTGGTGGAGGCCTTGCTGGGGAAGAAGCTGCCTAAGGAGTTTGGGTACATCAAAGGTTTGAAAGATATGGTCAAAATTCAGCTTTCTGTGATTCCTGGGATGGAGGATGTAAGTACTGGAAGGCGGTTTCAGTGCCCTGTTGCTGGGCATGAGTTTAACGGGAAGTACAAGTTTTTTGCCTTGAAGAATTGTGGCCATGTGTTGAGTGCGAAGGCTTTGAAGGAGGTTAAGTCGTCGTCTTGTCTGGTTTGTCACCAGAAATTTTCAGAAACTGATAAGATAGTTATTAATGGTAGCGAGGAAGAGGTTGCAGTTTTGAGGGAGAGGATGGAAGAGGAGAAGGCAAAAACGAGGGAGAAGAAAACAAAGAAGTTGAAGAATGGAGTGGCAGTGAATGGAGAAGAGAGTTTTAATTTGGAATCATCACGTTTGAGTGGGACTAAACATGCTATGGATGTCAAGGCTGTGGAGAAGGTTTCAGCAAAGGTGGAAGGAAATGGAAAGGCTGTGAATGGTAATGTTGGTTTGAAAAGTGGTGTTGATGGTGCAGGAAAGCGTTTCAAGGCTACTGATATAGCCCCGGCTCATGCTACAAAGGAAGTATATGCATCAATATTCACGTCCTCGAAGAAGTCTGATTTTAAAGAAACATATTCTTGTAGATCTCTCCCTCTTGGTAGAAACTGATTGTTGTATCCAGTAAGAAAGTGTCTAATGTTTCGTTTGCTTGATGTACTAAAATTCAACTTCATGATTATAGAAATGATTGACCCTTCCTGTGATGACTGTACTGGTTTCATTCTTACCAGATCATCTGCAATCTGGTTAGGAAGGATAATAGCATTTATCTAATGGGCTTCTCCAAGAAGTAAGTTTTATTCAGCTTTCTTCAAGTTGGACTTGAACAAAATTGGTTTTGGAAAGAATGCTGGGTTGACTAGTTAGAGTTTCTGTTTTTCTGTTTTTCTGTTTTCTGGTCTTTCTTTTACCTTTGCACTGTATTTATGATTACACACCTGTAGAATCATGCTATAGTCAATATCAAAATGACCCTTAACATCAAGTTTGGGTTTACTTTGAAACTGTGACATCTACTTTTGCTTCTCATTTATATGTTGGTTGGTGAAGTCCTAATAATATGGACAACCCTTTCTTTGTAGATGAATGTATTTCATGGATCTGGACTCATCTTCTTGCTTGGTCAGTTTTTCTGTAATTACTTATCATCTCGATGATTGACAAATGTTTTAGGTCTTGTGCTTGCTTTATATGGTGCCTATATTGTGTGTATCATTATAGAAGCATTATGGCAGTTCAGAAAAAATTGTGTAAGATGAGAATGTGTAGCGAGTGTTTATGCATCGCAGACCCTGGTATCGTCATACTTTCTCCATCCATGTAATTCAATTCTTGGAGGTAATGAAATTTAAAATTAAAGGGCTGAATTGAATAACAAAAGATGGAACAAGAACGAAATAGCAATTTATTTATATTTCTCCAACAACAATAACAACAACAACTATTACTAAGCCATGAGACACGGATACAGGACACAAAAAATGTAAGACACGACATGTTAAGAATACGTGAATTAAAAAAAAATAAAAATTATATATATATACACATGCAATAACAATGACAGAATAAGATGTAATTCAACACATAATAATATAGAATGAATTATAATTTATAAATTATAATACAATTTAATATTTAAAAATTATCATAAATTTACAAGTTACAACACAATTAATATTTATTCTTTTTTAATATTTTTTAAATCATCATTATTAATTTCATCCTTTTCATTTGTGAATTTTTTTTTAACTTCGGTTCATCCAATGATAGATTTGTAACTAATAAGACTCCAATATTTTCTGACACATCATCAAAACTATCTTCTCTAATATCTCACATTTTGGTATCATCTTGCATATATTGTGGGTTTTTTTTTTTTGACAAAACTCGAAAATTGTTATGAACAAACACTAAATTTTGAGCATATTTTAATGTCAATTTGTTCTTTTTAAATGAGTGAATGAATAAGTATGTATTCCAATTTCTCTTACAACAAGAGGAGGAAGGTGGTTGTCTAATAAGTTTAAAAGTAAGGCTTTGGAGAAGTGGAGCAGAGTGACCATGAATTGCCCACAAAAAATGTGGCTCCATATCCATTCTTTGGGCAATAGAGTTCGATTCAGCAAACTCTTTATAACAAGTGGAGAATTTCACATATTCCACATAAACTTTTTTCAAGTCATCAAAATCTTGAAAAATTCTCTTTAAGTGCTTTATTCTCTCTCTTGTTATTTCTCCATCTTTGTGTGGAGGGACTCTATTAGAAGATTCATTCAATCAAGAGTGACTACAATATCTATAAAGAGAATTGAAATAATATGTTATTATCATTAACATAATGAAGTTAAAAAACACAATTTAACAAAAAATAAGAATAAGAATACCTAGAGTTTAAAGAATGTGCTAAGCAATGAAGTGATGTGTTGCTTTTAGTTCACCTTTGCACTAATATATCATACACTACATTAAAAAAGGTTGACTCCTCAGAATCAAGTTTGCCTTATGGCGAAATATTGTCTTCTTCACTTGCTCAATTATATTATCCTACTCTTCATATATTTTGTGAAGATTAAGCTTATCAGTATTTCTCATTCTCAACATATTATAAATTGGAGAGGTGAAAGTAAGAATAAAATCAATTTTGTCCCACCATATATCATTGAAAGCTTTTCCCACATCATCCTCCCTATAAAGATTTTATTTATCACTAATCACCATTGATTGCAAGCCATGTTTTACAAGTTTAAATCTTTTTAACATAATAATAATGGAAGCAAATTTAGTATTCGCAATGGCAAGCAACTTCAAAAGGACAAACTCATTAAAGATAGTCAATCTTATATTATGATTCGTGATAAAATTCTTTATTATTATAGCATCATCGGCTACTTCTCTTATCTAACCAAACTCATCAAAAGCAATTTCATTACCCTTCTTATTCTTTACATTGCAAATGCTCTTCAAGGCTAAATTTAATGTATAGACCACACAAGGAGTCTAAAAGATGTGAGGATACTCAACTTCTATAAGAATCCCTGCAGTTTTACAAACTGGAGCATTATCAGTGATGACTTGAACCACATTCTCCACTCCCACTTGTCTAATTACGGTGATAATGGCATTTGCTATGAACTCTTTGTCTTTGTACTCACCTTCACAATTAGTGACTTTTATGAACATATGGCTATTTTTTGTCACTGCCATAAAATTAATAAGAAGACGTCTTTGTAGATCCGACCATCTATCACAAACAATGGTGACACCCTTCTCTTTCTATGTTGTTTTTATAGGTTGCAACATCCTTTCAATATGTGATTTTTCTTGTTGTAACAAAGAATTCCGCAATAAATTGTAACCAGGAGGTATGAAGCTAACCAAATTATGATTGCATGCATAAGTAAAAGAACTCACGTAATAAGAATTTCTAACAAGGTGGAATGGCAGGCCCCCTGAATAGAATATCCTAGCAATATGAGCTCTTAGTTTATCTCTCTCTTGGTTACGATTTACCTTCTTAAAAGGGTTTTCCTCTACACCTTTTTTTCTCTTAGTTCCAATTCCTAAACTCTCAACTTTAAATGAATGGAATGAAGAACTAGTGCTACTAGATGAGCAAATCTTTGATGCATCACTAGATGATGGCAATAGAATTTTCTTATGGATGCTAACTTTCTTTCACAAGCATCATTTTCTAATCTTTTCATATTAAGAAGATCTTTATTAGAAATTTTATTGCATACCCCTATATTAAACCCTCTTAACTTTAATAAATGAGCCATAACTCTAGAGTATGTCTCTTTATAATCATTTTCACAATAGTTGCATATAAAAGGAACATTTCCTCCATCCCTTGCTTCCTTTTCTCCCTTTGTAAAAAAACCTCTACAAAAGTTTGTAATAATCTTTTTACACATTATTTTCACCACAATTTACATTACCAGAATTAGAACTTTGAGACATCCTAAATAAAATAAAATGAAAATAAAATTAGAAATCATATTACCTAGACTCTTATTTACTGTGTCTACTTTCTAATGCCTATTGTGTTTTTGCCATTTCTCAGCCCATCACATAAACAAAGCACAGAAGCCACAATTAATAAGAGAAATAGACTAGAAAAGTGCAATGCAGAATATACTCCAGAAAAATCACATGTTAATCCTCAAAAACCAAAAAAAGACCAAAAAAGTGCATCACAGAAGCCACAATTAATCCTCAATTCATTACAATTCATAATTAATCACTCATAGAATGCTAAAAAAACAAAGCACTCAAAGCAGCAAGTGAATGGACTATTGGGCTAATACATTTCACAGAAACGGTTCTTGTATGTTCTTGAGACTACAAGAACATTGAAACTAGGATCATGTAGCATTGTGAATGGCAGAAAGTCAAAAATTGAATGGCAGCAAGTGAATGGTAGAAAGCATGGAATGTACATGCATAAGACATTTTATTCTTCTATAACTATCAGGCTATCGCAAATCCATAGAGAGAATGGCAGCAAGTGAATTGCAGAAAGCCAGAAATTGAATGGCACTCAAAGCATTCAAAATAGCAAGTGAATGGCAAAAAGCCAGAAATTGAAAAACACGGCTATGGAGCAAAACCAAGGCAAGACAGACAAGCATAGAACAATAGAGAGAAGAGATAGATACCTGAGACTGAGAGCTGCACCTACATGTCGTGGGTAGTGAAAATGGAAAAAATCAAAGCAACAAGGCATGGTGATGGAGAGCAAGAACAGAAAACACGAATAGCCGAACAGAAAACTGAGACGTGAGCGAACACTAACGAGGCACAGCGAGCAACGATTTTCGAGCAGCAGTAGTGTTGGATTGTAGGACCAAATAGGGTCAGTAGGGTCAGTCCACTATTATTCTTCTTTCTTTCTCTTACTATTGTTTGTCTGTCACACAATATTTTCTATGATTAAAGGAGGTGTATCACTATTGTTTGTCTGCCACACACAATATGCTCCATGATTAAAGGAGCTACAGCAACTTGTATAAATTTCTTGTGAATATTGAATAATACACAACAAATATTTCTAACATTTCTTGTTGACATGGTATCGGAGCCTGGTTCTTTGAGTGTTCTTCCAGCCTTCCTTTCTGCCTTCATTGCAGTTTCTGAGCCTTCATTACCCAGCTCAGCCTTCATTGCTGGAGTTTTTCCCTGCTTTGCACTTAGTGTTTTCCTCCTCTGCCTTCATTGTAGTTTCTGTGCATCACAACCCATTTTGTTTGTTGTTTCTGGCCTTGTTGTTGCTGGTGGAAGCTGTGAAGTAGGTGGCCACCTGTTGTTGGCCTTAATTGGATCATCCTGCAAGCTGGTTTCGGCCTTAATTGTCCTTCACCCAGCCTTTATTATTGGTTATCTCTGCCGTTCTGCTACTATTGTTGCAAGCCACCTTCCTTCATCTCAAGTTTCTGCCACTCTTACATCAATTTCTGAGCCTTTATTGCCCAGCCATCTCACTCCTTCATTGTCCAGACCAGCCTTCATTGTTAGAGTATTTGTTCTACCTTGCACCTGGTATTTTCTGCCTCTATTTTTCCCTTTGTTCTGCTTCTAGTTTTACCCATCAAGCCTCTGTTCTTTGTTTCCTTCACAGAAGACAGACTTTGCTCTGGTTTTGCTCATAGTAAAAAAATAAAATCTAGAGGGATTAAGACTATATATATCTATTATGTCTGAAGTTGTTGAATCAAGGGGGAGTGGCCAAACCCAACAGTACGGGGAACTACAACATTTTCAAGTTACCTACAGACTAGATGGCAAGAACTATCTTAAATGGTCTTAACTTATTCGCACCATACTCAAAGGGAAAGGTAAGCTAAGTCATCTTATAGGAATAGGACCGAAGTTAGGAGATCCTACATTTGAAGTATGGGATGAAGAAGACTCCATGATTATGGTATGGTTATGGAATTCAATGATTCCTCAAATCAATGATACTTGTATGTTCTTGACCACTGCCAAAGATATTTGGGATGCTGTTCAACAAACATATTCTAAAGCTAATGATGCTGCCCAAGTATATGAGGTAAAGGTAAAGACAACAGCTGCTAAACAAGGAGGTAAGTCAGTTACTGAATATGCCAATCAATTAAAATCTCTCTGGCAGGAACTTGATCATTATAGGACAATAAAAATAAAGTGTCCTGAGGATGCTGCTATTTTAAAAGATTTCATTGAACA
The DNA here is from genome assembly GCA_037074535.1 of Gleditsia sinensis. Lineage (NCBI taxonomy): Eukaryota > Viridiplantae > Streptophyta > Magnoliopsida > Fabales > Fabaceae > Gleditsia > Gleditsia sinensis. Next base: position 9,350,739 of record CM073464.1, on the reverse strand, counting down.
AGATCAAGTTTATGATTTTTTGGTTGGACTCAATCCAGAATTTGACCAAGTACGAATCCAAATAATTGGGAAACAAGAAGTTCCTTATTTTAATGAAATAGTGGCAATAGTGCGTGGTGAAGAAAATAGAAGAGAGTTGATGCTTGAGCCATCAAGTACTAATAATTCTGTTATTGTGGCAAAAATTGTAACTAACTTAGACCAAGCACTAATTGTTGGAAAATCATATCAACAGAAAATCTATAAAGCTGACGGTAAGGACAACTTATGGTGCACTTATTACAAGAAAGCACGTCATACTCGAGAATGATATTGGAAACTCCATGGAAAACCACCAAGTCGAGAATGGGGACAGAAGGGAGGACAGGCAAGAAGTAATTCTCAGGCTCACATAGCAACAACACCACAAGAATCAGTCTGTCTCAATCAAGATGAGGTAGAAAGGTTGAGAACCCTTATTTGCAACCTTGATAAACCCTCAGGTACTTGCTCATTAGCATATACATGTGAGTTTCCTATTTCTGTTGGATTACATGTCTCGGATAAGTTCTTTGCTGCTTCTTGGGTCATGGACTCAGGTGCCACTGACCATATGACCCACTCACCAAATATTTTTTGCACATATTCTCCTTGCCCAAGTAATAAAAAAAATAGCCACAGCTAATGGATCTTTGACTACTGTAGTAGGTATAGGAGATGTTAGAATAAACCCATCTCTCCTATTAAAAAATATTCTTCATGTTCCTAAATTATCCACTAATCTTGTCTCTATTCAAAAACTCACTCGAGATCTATGTTGCAATGTCATGTTTTACCATGATTGTTGTACTTTTTAGGACAAAGATTCGGGGAGGAGGATTGGACATGTTAGAGAACGAGATTGCCTCTACTACCTTGAAACACTGAATAATTCAAGCATCACTCAAAGCAAGTTACCTCAATCCTTTATTTCTGAATCTCATTTATCTAATAAAGAAAAAATTTGGCTTTATCATCGACGTCTTGGACATTCATCTTTTGGGACTCTTATTATCTTATTTCCTTCTTTGTTTAAAGGATTGAATATTGAAAATTTTCAGTGTGAAGTGTGTGAGCTAGCTAAATACAAACGTGTACCTTTTTCAGTAAGTAATAAAAGATGCTCAACTCCTTTTTATCTCATTCACAGTGATATTTGGGGGCCTTTTACTATTTCTAATATCTCTGGGGCACGATGATTTGTTTCATTCATTGATGATTGTACCTGTATTACTTGAATCTTTTTGCTTAAAAACAAATCTGATGTTAATAGTGTTCTCCCAAACTTTCATTCTATGATAAAAAATCAATTTGGAGTTAGTATCAAACGTTTTTGATCAGATAATGCTAAAGACTATTTCAATCAAGTCTTAACTCCATATTTCCAACAGGAAGGGATTATACACGAGTCATCTTGTGTCTACACTCTTCAACAAAATGGAGTTGCAGAAAGAAAAAATGGTCATCTTCTTGAGGCAACCCGTGCCTTACTTTTTCAAAAAAATGTGCCAAAATTCTTTTGGGGAGAGGCTATTCTTACTGTGACACATCTTATCAATCGATTGCCCTCTAGAGTCTTAGGGTGTAGAAGTCCAATAGAAATTATCTCTACCTTTTATCCTAACTTCCAACACTCAAATATTCTTACTCCTAGAATATTTGGGTGTGTATCATTTGTTCATATTCATAGTCTAAATAGAGGAAAATTAGATCCAAGGTGCTCTAAAATGTATCTTTGTGGGTTACTCTCCAACTTAAAAGGGATATAAGTGTTATCATTCCCAATCCAAAAAATTTTATGTCTCAGCAGATGTTACCTTTAATGAAAACGAGCCCTATTTTGTCCCTTTTTATCCTTAGGGGGAGAATTCTGCTATGAAAAAAAAATAGATCTTGACTTTGCTATTCCTCTTGACCTACCATCATCATCTTCCCCATCAAATTCACTCTCCAACTTAGATTCCTCTGAAAACATATGTTCCTCTATGTCTGAAAAGCCAAGCTTTGCCCTTGAGGATGTAAGATATGACAAAGTGTTTTCAAGAAAAAAAGATGTTGTTCCGGAATCTGTGCAAGTTCAAGAATCCATTCCAAATCCTGAAAATGAGGTAACAACTTCTGAACCTATATTGCAAAATGAGACCGAAACCCATATGGATAATGGTGACCAAAACCTTCCTATTGCCATTAGGAAAGGAACTAGAGAATGCACAAAACGACCTTTATACCCTCTCTTAAATTTCATGTCATTCAAAAATTTCTCACCATCTCACAAGGCTTTTTTTGTTAGCCTAAACACTATCTCCATTCCTACCATCTTATCCGAGGCTTTATCTGATGAGAAATGGAAACTAGCCATGAATGAGGAGATGAATGCATTAGAGAAAAACAATATTTGGGAACTGGTCAAATTACCTGAAGAAAAAAAACCAGTAGGGTGTAAATGGGTTTATACAGTAAAGTATAGAGCAAATGGGTCTATAGAAAGATATAAGGCGAGATTGGTGGCAAAGGGTTATACACAAACTCATGGAATTGATTACTTGGAGACATTTGCTCCAGTAGCAAAAATGAACAATGTCAGGATCTTGTTGTCATTAGCAGCTAATTTTAATTGGAATTTGCAACAATTCGATGTCAAAAATGCATTCTTGCATGGAGAATTAGAAGATGAGATCTATATGCAGATTCCACCAGGTTATGAGAATAACTCATCTGATCAATCAGTGTGTAAATTAAGAAAGACTCTATACAGACTCAAACAATCCCCTCAAGCATGGTTTGGAAGATTTACTAAGGTTATAAAAGCCATGGGATATAGACAAAGTCAAGGAGATTATACTTTATTCATCAAACATTCATCTAAAGGAGTTACAGCTCTATTGGTATATGTTGATGATATAATAGTGACAGGAAATGATGACAAAGAACAACTAGTCCTAAGCTAACACTTGTCTGAAGAATTTGAGATCAAGGCATTAGGAAGACTAAAATATTTCCTTGAGATTGAAGTGGCTCACTCTAAGAAAGGCCATTTTTATCTCTCAACAAAAATATGTCACAGATCTCCTAAAAAAAAACAGGCAAGACAGCATGCAAGCCTGCAAATACCCCGATTGATCCTAATCATAAATTGGGAGAAGCAGAAAGAGACATCACAGTGAATAAAGAAATGTATCAGCGATTAGTGGGAAGACTCATTTATCTATCACACACTCGACCAGATATAGCTTATGCAGTAAGTGTGATTAGCTAGTTTATGCACAATCCAAAAGAGGTTCATCTACAAGCAGCTTATCAGGCATTACAATATCTCAAAGGGACAGCAGGAAGAGGTATATTATTTAAGAGAAGTGGAGGTCTTTTACTTGAAGCATACACATATGCAGACTATGCTGGATCCATTATTGATAGAAGATCAACTACCAGATACTGTACATTTCTTGGTAGGAACCTTGTGACATGGCGAAGTAAGAAGTAAGGTGTAGTAGCACGACCTAGTGCAGAAACAGAATTTCGAGCTATGGCTCAAGGGGTGTGTGAGTTACTTTGGTTGAAGATCATCGTAGAAGATTTAAAGATTAATTGGGATGGACCTATGAGACTATATTGTGACAACAAGTCTACAATCAGCATAGCACATAATCCAGTCCAACATGATAGGACCAAACATATTGAAATTGACAGACATTTCATTAAGGAAAAATTGGAGGCTGAAATTATTTGTATGTGCTTTGTACCCTCAAATCAACAAACAGTTGACATCCTTACCAAGAGACTCTCAAGATCACATTTTGAATATTTAATTACCAAGTTGGGCATGTTTGATATCTATGCACCAACTTGAGGGGGAGTGTTGGATTGTAGGACCAAATAGGGTCAATAAGGTCAGTTCATTATTATTCTTCTTTCTTTCTCCCACTATTGTTTGTCTGCCACACAATATTGTCCATGATTAAAGGAGCTGTAGAAGCTGTATCACTATTGTTTGTCTGTCACACACAATATGCTCCATGATTAAAGGAGCTGCAACAACTTGTATAAATTTCTTGTGAATATTGAATAATACACAACAAATATTTCTAACATTTCTGGTTGACAAGTAGAGGTAGAGAGATGTAAAAATACGAGGGAGAAAATTAAGATGCAAAAACGTTAGGGAAAAGATCGGGTTTTGGGTATTAGGGCTCAATGAAAAGGCTAGTGACCGGTGGGTTTGGGTCCGTGATTGAAAAGTGAAGGTCTGGGCTTTTTTGTGCCACAGTTCTATCGAACACGTCCAAAAATGTGTTCGATATGTGGCCCAATTTTTTTTAAAATCTAGACACAAGACTCGTGTCCAGGGCGTGTCCGTGTCTGTTGAGTATCCGACACTTCACCACGCCCCCAAACAAAGTGTCTGTGTTTCATAGCTATTAAGTCTTTTCTCATTAAGTGGAGTCGGCTACATGGATCAAACGACGCTATAGTAACCTATTATAAATAAGATCAATAGATAGATTATTAACTATTAAATCTTTTTTAATAATTTTACCTATTATTTTTTTGACCTCTTTTTATATCTAACTATCAGATTATTTTTCATCTTATCTATTCTTCTCAATAGGATTTCTATAGGTCTTTTTAATAGATGTCCAAACTACCTTAAGCGAGATTCTATCATCTTTTTCATAATAGATGCTACCTCAACTTTTTTCTCTAATATATTCATGTCTAATCATATTTCTTTTTGGTATGTTCACACATCCAACGCAACATTTCTCATCTCTGCAACATTGAGTTTATCTTTATGTTATTTTTTAACCATCCAACATTCAGTATCATATAATATAGTAGGTCTTATAGCTGTATAATAGAATTTTTCATTAACTTTGAGTGAAACTTGTCTATCATAAATGACACTCAAAACCTTCTTCCATTTCATCCATACCGCTTAAATCTTATGGTTTACGTCTTTTTTTTATTTTGTTGTCGTTTTGTATAATAGATCCAAAATATTTAAAACTTGTAACTTGTTTTAATATATAATCTCCAAATTTTATTTTTAAATTTATATTTATTTGTCTTTTATTAAAAATATATTTCATAAATTCTGTTTTATTTTTATTTATACAAAAATCATGTGTTTTCAAAGTATGTTTTTATTATTCTAATTTCATATTTATTTTTTCTTTCAATTCACCAACTAAAATTATATCTTAATTTTTTTAATCAAATTTTTAATTCAACAATATTAATATTTTAATAACTTAAATTACATATCAATTATTTTAAAAAATTAATTGATATTAAAAGATAATAAATTATAAAAAATTATGAGTGTTATTTTATTTTATTATTTATTTTTTAAAAATATTTTAAGATATTTGAATTAATTTATAATATATCTTAAATTTTTAAAAAAAAAATTTGTGTGTATGTTTTTCATGATACGAAGAAGAGTGGTATAAGTGAATAGTTTTAAAATTTTATATTCTTAATTTTTTTTAAAAAAATTGTATATATTTTTAAAAGAAAAAAAAACCATCGTGTAATAAATACATATGAGTATGAGTAAAAGAAGGGAAGAATAATTTACTCTAAATATTAGTAGATGGAAAATAAACTATATTTCAAAGAATTGAATGCCATGCACAATTTTAAAGAATTTCACACCATATAATTCTGAATATATAATAAAATTTATTGATATATGAATTTTTCCTTCCGAGACCCTTGATTGTTTTCATAGTTCTCTTATCTATAACTGGTACTCTGTATGTATTTCTTTTGTTGTTTTATACAAGTGCATCTTGTAAAAAATCACTTCAATTCAATGACATACGAATTTTATGACATTTGAAAGTTTATTTTAGATAGAATCTTTACAGTGCAATGCCATTTAGTTCAACATAATTTTAAAAGTTAAACTTTTCGTTAAAGAAATTGATAAGACGAGTATAACACACTACCGATTATACATAGAGGTCCCAAATTTTTAAGTAAAAATTGTATATAAGAGTGATGTCAACTGAAAGTAAAACTCTTTCACCTGCAAATTCAGTGTGTAATTCATCGTCTTCCAACAATGTGAGTTCAGAGCCTTGCCTCTGCTTCTTTCCTCCCTTCCATTTCCATTACTTATTTTCAACAATTCTGCGGTTCAGAGCCTTTCCTCTGCTTCTTCTCCACCATTTCCATTTACTTATTCTCCACAATTCTGTGGTTCTCGAATACCTGAAGTCCCCCAGAATATACAGAAAACTGAATTACACTCCTGACTCCCCAGTTTGCGAAGAGAAACCTGACCCAGAGAACCCACCGTCTCATTTGCACCTATTCCATATCAGATTCCAGGTCCTGAACGAAAAGTTGAATTCTTTATACATTCTTGAGGTGAAAATATATCTTCTTGGCTGTTTCCTTCGTTTCCGATCTTTTTTCTCTTATCTTCAGACATTTCTCCTAGACATAGGCATTTCTTATGTTGATTGTGGGTATCCACCGTTTGTCTCTGTTCTTTGCAGAGTTCATGGTTTCATCTCTCCGGGGGATTTCTTCTATATATATTTATATTATATAACTTGCCACAAAAGCTTTGAGCTTCGGTAAAGAAAATGTCAACTATGGAGGAAAGTGACGTTAACATTAGGGAAGTTTGGAAAGAAAATATGGGATACGAGTTCGAGTTAATCCGTGATGTCGTAGACAAGTACCCATACGTAGCCATTGACACTGAATTCCCAGGTGTGGTTGTTCGACCTGTTGGGGATCCCAAAGACTATAATTACCAAACACTGAAAGCAAACGTTAGAATCACCAAGTTGATACAGCTGGGTCTAACATTTTCTGATGACAGAGGAAATCTGCCCGCCATCGGACCCGAAAAGAAGCGCTGTGTGTGGCAATTCAACTTCCACGGCTTCGATCCCAAGGAGGATGTCTGCAACCCAGAATCCATCGACCTCTTGTCCAAGAGTGGCATCGATTTCAAGAAGAACAATAGAAATGGGGTCAATGGGTTTAGATTTTCGGAGCTTTTAATGTCATCTGGGGCTGTTCTGAACGATGAGGTTCATTGGATAACGTTCCACGGTGCCTATGATATCGGGTACTTGATTAAGTTTCTTTCTGGGAAGGATCTTCCAGACACAGAAGAAGAGTTCTTCGATTTAGTTAAGGTTTATCTCCCGAATCTATATGATATAAAGTATCTGATGAAATTTAAAAACAATCTTTTCGGTGGGTTGAGCAAGCTTGCATTGGAGATGGGAGTGAAGAGAATAGGAATGTCTCATCAAGCTGGTTCTGATAGTCTTGTTACCAGTTGTGTATTCATGAAAGTGAAAGAGCATAGTTTCTCCGGAAACATACCTGGGAGACTTGCTGGTGTTTTATATGGCATGGGTGTTGATGAAGAAAAGTTTAATCCTCTAAAGGCCTTATAAAACATTTTTTTTTTCTTGTTTTTGTCTGCTCTCTTTTATTTTCTTTTTTTAGTGTTTGATATATTTTTATTTTTTATTTTTAATCACCATACCTTAAAATTTATGAATAATTTAAAAAGTTTAAATATATCAATATTAAGGTAGAGTTTATAAAATGACACTATTTTAAGTAATATATTATGTAATTTAAAAATTATAAAAATATTCATAAATTTGTTATTAAAACGATCAAACTAATTTTAACAATTAAATTTTTTTACAATATCAGAATTCAACATTTATAAGAAAAAATAGTTTTAATATTTTAAACGAAATTAGTGTTAAAACTTAATTGTGTGTTTGATTCTTAACAAGGACACTGAGAAAAAAGATTATAATTATTTTATAATAGAAAGTCCGATGTAGAGTTAAGTATTAATTGAAACTTGATGTTTAAATGAATATAATTAAATAAAAAAAATTATGTCTTAACTAATAATTATAAATTTTAACTTAATAGTAACTATTGGATTCAATAATTGGATCCTATATTTAAAAGGATGTAATAATACTGTCACTTAAAAAGAAATCTGAAAATCTCATATCTCACCTCTTTTAATACAAATTAGTTTTTATTTATTTATAAAATACTAATCAATTTTAAATTGTTATACCAAATACAAGAATATTACATACTATGTTATCTTTTATTTTAATATTCATATCATAATATCTAAAATACTAAAAAAATGTAATATAAATAATTGTATATTGAATTTTTGAATATAACTCTTTTGCTTATGTTATATAAAAATTTTCAAAATGTTTAAAATATTATGTCATAAAATATTGAGTAAATTAATAACTTAGTCTCTAACTATATATACTTACTTAATTTTAATCTTTAAATTTTGTTGAGTACATGAGTTACTTTTTAAAAATGTTAAACTTATTGTATATTAGTTTATACATTAATAGGCAACAATTTTGATATATTCAAAAATTAGTAAAATAATTAATATGTAATGAGGTGATAATTTTAAAAACTAATTTGTATACTAAAAAAATTTAAAAATTAAATAAATCTCTAAATTTAAAAATTAAATTATTAATCTACTTTAAACTATTTTATTTGGACACAAAGAAAAAGTCATTTTAAGAGTAAAAAGGATGAATTTGAATTGCTGAATTCTTTTTTCATTTTGCTACCATAGTCTTGTTTGTCTCAGAATACTTTCCCTTTGATTGGTATATGTTGTCCACATTCATTCTTGGCTTCATTGTTTAATGTAAATTTTTTTTTAGGTTGTATATACGTTGCATGTTTGTTATTTAAGTTTACGACAATGTTTTTCACTTCTTTCTACAATCATTACTTGCAACTATTTTCAAGTTACCAACCAGTTTTTAGGTCATTAATTAATCCATTTTGTCACACGGGTTTTGAAATATTAATTATGTAATTACTGAGTGATTTTAAAATATTTAATTACTTGCAACCTTTTCAACAGACAAAAAAATGGATTGACTTAGAACTTGGCTGAGATATGACCGATGATAGTGTCAGTGTATTATGTATAACGAACTTAACTTCAAAGTTGGTCATTTTGCTGCTTTGCCTAAAAAAATTCTAAGGTAAATATTATAAACCAACTATTAACATATAATATAATATTCCCCGTAGATAAAATATTCAATGGGGATAACTTTTATATATATATATATATATATATATATATATATATATATATATATATATATATATATATATATATATATATTTATTTATTTATTTATTTATTTATTTATTTATCAATACAAGTTTGATTTTTTTGAGAAGAAAATTAAATGAATTATATTGATATGAGAAAAGTAAAGAGTTCATAACAGAACTTTATCAGACCTTGTAATATTTGTATACATTAATTAAGGATGATTTTTAAAGTTTAAAGCAGCCCACTCATTGCTCTGTGAAGTAAAGCATACAAGATATGAATGAAAATCAAGAATTAAAGTGGTAGATCAATATGTTAGGCTGCTGAAATGCGAAGATTTCTCAACTTTATGTTATGGTGTAGAGCACCACAAATAACTGAAAATCTTCAATATAAACATCAGCCTAATCTGGCTTCTCTGAGTAGCACCTGGAAGATAGAAACCTAGAAGAAAACCAATATTAGAGAAGAATGCATGTTTATATATGTATAAGAACCAATTTGAATACAGAGCTCTATCCTGCATGATGTATAAAATTAAGAGAAAAATGCATTTTGCCACCCTGATCTATGGGTGCAATTGCAATTTTCCCCCCTTTCTTTTAATTTGGACAATGTCCTCCCCATTCTTTATTTTTGTGGCAATCTCCCCCCTCCGTCTATTTTTATTTTTAAATATAATATTTAGATACTTGAAATGTCTTAATTATCCCTCAAATTTTTTTAAAAAATTATTTTTCGTATTTTAAAAAATACTTTATTTTTAAGAGTATGTTGAGAAAGGAATTTTTGTTAAAATAAAATATTTTTTAAAATACGAAAAATAATTTTTTTAAAAAAATTGAAAGATAACTAAGACATTTCAAGTATTTAAATATTATATTTAAGAGTAAAAATAAATAGAGGAGAGAGATTGCAACAAAAATAAAGAATAGGGGGGACATTGCCCAAATTAAAAGAAAGGGGGAGAAACTGCAATTGCACCTATAGATCAGGGGGCAAAATGCATTTTACCCTAAAATTAAATTTGTATGTCCAAAAAAATATAGATACTGACAAGGATAAGAAATGCAAAGTGATGCAAACAACATCACATAACAAATTATTTGGTGTTTAAGTGCAGTTTAAAGTATTGTCTGATGCGAGTGTCAAACACGTACCAGTATTTTATTGTCCTGTTAAACATCGTGATAAGCTCATCCATCAATTAGCAGGCCTGGTTTTGTTAGGCACTAAGCTCCTTTTTAGACCTTCTTGGCCGGACTGGCTTCACATTCATTGTAATAACAGTCATCTTCACATTCTTAAGTAACTAGCTGCTGGTACAAGTGTAGATTGGTATGGATGTCTTGTCCATCTTCATCTGTTGAGCACGTCTCAGCCCTTATAATGCCTGTCGTAGTATAAATATCCCATATCTGGTAGGCTTATAAATATGTGGCCTCTTGGTCGAGGAGAGTGTTCCATTTTGGGAGGGAACAAAGATAACCTTAATGGACTTCTTTCCAAAATCAAGTACCATAATGTCCAGCCCCATCATCTAGGTACCATCTGAGAAATTGTTACATCATTGGTTGAAGAAAATTTGCTCCTGGATTGACATGTTTCTTCTGCATCTTTATCTCTTTTAATTGAAAATGCAGGCATTTTGGGAGTACCAATTGCAGCTTCATTTTTTAGAGCTGAATAGACTTCTAACATGGTAGGTCTATCTGTTGGATTTTCCTGGACGCACAACAAAGCTACCTGCATGCATCTCATGATTTTACAAGGCGATTTTGTGTCATCCAATGACAGATCAATAAACTCCACGCCTTTCCCTTCTTTCCATAGCTCATATGCCTGAAATAGAAAGCTATTGTGATGACTCGAGCACCAAGAAAACCAAAAAAAAAAAGGAAGAAAAATTATAATAAGGACAGAATAGAGTCCTAGAAACTTTATCTTGTAACTTACATATTCCAAAAGGTTCATATTTTCATGTGTACCGTAGTAACATGAGGTCCTCTTTCCGCTAATGATTTGCAAGAGAAGAACTCTAAAACTATAAACATCATACTTCATTGAGTATGTGCCACTTCTCACATACTCAGGAGGCACGTATCCACTACAAAGACAATATCAATTGGTTAAAGACATGAGAGAACAAGCATGATTACTTGATTATTCAACAAATGCCGTTTTACTTACTATGTTCCAACTATCCTTCCTGTGTTTGCTTCTATTTCATCTTTTCTGAAAATTCTAGCCATTCCAAAATCAGATATCTTGGGATTCATTTCATGATCCAACAAAACATTACTGGCTTTCAGATCTCTGTGGATTATAGTAAAGTTTGAATACTCTTGGAGATAAAGAAGACCTTGTGTAATCCCTTCAATGATGTTGACACGTTTCTTCCAGTCCAAAAGAATTGATTTTCTTGGATCTGCATCAAGATCAATTTCTAAACCATTAGTTACTAAAATGTGCAGTCAAGAAAAATATCAAATTCTACAATATTGCTAATTTAATGTTTAATTGAGTTCGGTAGTGGGTTGAACCCTCAGAAGAATAGGTTAACCCATTGAAGCTTGCAAAGTGCAAAACCGCTATGCTTATTTTCTTGAAAATAAGTTAACTTAAATGGGAATTTACCGAAGAGGAAATGATCTAAGCTTCTGTTTGGGAGGTATTCGTAGATCAACATCTTCTCATTTCTCTCAGTGCAGTATCCCAGAAGTCTAACTAAATTCACATGTTGTAGTTTTGCTGTAAGAGTGACCTCGTTTTTGAATTCTTCAAGGCCTTGACTTGAAGTTTTTGAGAGCCTTTTCACTGCCATTTCCTGTCCCTTCCTTAATTTACCCTATCAAAATCAAATAATCAATCCCTGAGCATTTTCTACTTGAAGCTGATCATGACTGGTCCATAGAAAGGCTTGAGATTTTATTGCAAGCCAAAAACTAGATGGGAAAACATCTAATATCTAGGTCCATTACATCAACAAGGCCTTCTCTCTCTAGAGTTAAAGGTATAATCACTTAGTAAGAGAAGATGTAAAATAGTTTGTACTGTAGAAGAAAGTTTTGGAAAATCTTGGTATTCTATCCTTTAATTAGTTGTCCGGAAAAAAAATGCAAAACTAACAACTCTATACCCACATTCATGTACTCCAATATTGACAGTAGGCATCCAACTTGGTAAGTGGCCCAAAAAAAAAAAAAAGCAACCACCTTAGTAGAATTATTTCTATGACATTGGGATTGTGAAAAGAGGGTATTGTTTTCTCTTATTCAATATCCCGGGTTTTTGTACAAGTCAATTCATTTATTATTTACTTGAATGTTGTATAGGTGTTGTGGCTGGCATGATTATAGGTGCTATATAAATATATGTTTTTCATGATAATAAGCACTAGAAGTTGGAAAATACATTAAGCTGAATTAGATTCATCTTAAGTACTAGAAGTTGAAAACAATCTTCAGCCGAATCAATGTTAAGTACTAGAAGGTTGAAAGTGTTGCTCTAATCCTCAATCCAGGTATAAAAACTGCAAGTGGCGGCATGAATCTTCTTTGTTAGGAGAGACTGGCAAACAAAGTAGGAGAGAATATAAGATAAACAAATAGAAGAAACAGAGGAAATGGAGGCAGGATAACTCTCAGGAAAGTAGAACCGAACTATAGAAAGGTGGAACTAGGAGGACTGGCAAGATATTGAAGTTCTCTTTCATACGTTTAGAATAAACTAAATCAATACTTCATTTTAGAAGTTTACTGCACTATTTTTGGTTAAATTTGTGTTAATACTGAAGATAGAGTGACTGCTACATATGATACTACAGCCTAGAAGAATAATGGAAAACCAAGGATTAAAACATCTCAACAATTTAATACTTAATTAAATGAACCAAAAGGATACTCCGTCCCGATTTTACCCATAGGAATTGCAAACATCGTTTACCAGCAATTCACATTTTATCTTTCATAAGATTGCCCATATAGTTGAATATCCAAATGTTACCTTGTATACTGTGCCAAAACCCCCCTCTCCAAGCTTATTGTTGTTTGAAAAATTATACGTGGCCACTTTAATTGTAGCATACTTGAACACTAGCAGGTCAGAAGCATTTTCCTCAATAGTCTTTTCAGCTGCTGATAAATATCTCTTGAGTTTACATAATATTGTTGTAACAATAGCTACAATTCCTGCAGAAAAAAGAGACTGAATGAACAAATACTAATGTATCAAAGTCAAGATATGGAGCTCAATTTTATGATTTTTTTTCCCACGAGAGAAAGGGAACTACATTGTTTACCTTTGTGATAGTAGCAAGATATTATTCCCAATAGCAGTATCAGTATGACGGTCAGAGTTGTTGGTAGAACAATTCCCAATAACCCCCTTTTATGATGGCCTCCTTCTACATCTTGAGCTGAAGGATTAAAATTCAAAAGTGAGTGATGCATATATTATTCTACATGCCAAGAAGAACATTGTATGAATGGCAATATATAAAGATGCTTCCTACTTCACGCAATTATTCTTTGTCCATAGGCCGTGTTTCCAGGGCAACAATATTTGAAAGTTCTAAAGAAAGTGGAGTGGAGCAGTGATTAAGGAGGTGGGTTGGATGGAATGGAGAAGGAAGAGGAACCATAATTTTATTGTTTGTTTGGATGCTTAATAACAAAAGCTATTATAGTCCCTTCCCATTGTTTGAAAGTTACCATGATATTTAATGAAATGAGGTGAGTAAGAAATATAAACTTCCAATGGTACCCTTATATGTTATTCACTTTGAGGGTCAAAATAATAATTGAATGAATAATGGGACGCAAATTAATCATAACTCACCCAACTTCATTACTTTAAAAGTATATACATAAAAAATTAGAATAGAGGCTAGAAAAGGCTTTTTAGCATTTTCACAAGCAATGGGTGTGCAAACATTTCACGTCAAATATTTTCTATTAGAAAACAGGCAACACATAAGCTTATCCTAATTCTAAAGACTAAACTGTCTTTTGCTTAATACAAGAGTGATTTGTCACTTACCTGTACTTGAAAGGACCCAATTTTCGTCATTGGCCACTTGGAACACATTGTAACCAAGTAGCCCATTTCTCTTGGCATAAGAAACTTTAGCCCTGATTGCCTCCACATCGTCGAAATTAATCCAAGTTGATGCAACTTTGAACTGGTTCGCCACATAACTAGCATTATACTCTGCAACAGATCCCTCGCCAAAACTTCTAATATAACTTTTTATCAACTTGTAACCCATAGAACCATCTTTAGTAAGAGCAGGTCCTGAGGCCAGTTCTCCCACGGCATTGTTTCCTGGATCCATCAGTGTCCATGCATATCCATGATAAGGCAAGCCAATAAGGAGCTTGCTAGATGAAAATCCCCTTTTCCTCCACTCTTGAATACCATGATCAGTATTAGCCCTTTCAGGTGGACCATATAAGGCAGCATGAAAACCTGTAAAATTGTCCTTTTGGGGAAGATAATAATCATACCCTACAAATTGTACCCAATCTAAGTTCTTCTGCATTGAATCGAAAGGGTAACTCAGGGATTCTGCAGCTGGAAGGTAGTAACCTGCCATTACCAACATCAACTCTGACTTGCTGGAGTTTCCTGCCTCAGAAGTTAACGCGGTTCGCCACTCTTTCAAAAGAGTTCCTAAATTGGTAAGGTTGGAAGCCGAACTTGGCCTAACCCCAAAAAGGTCTATGCCCTGAAATCCATAAAGCCTAGCTGTTTTAATCGAAGAATCAATGAAAGATTTCCTGTAAGAGGATTGGTTTACCATTGAGGAAAAAGGTGAAGAATCTTCTCTGCCTCCCCATATGGATAGAAGTGTTATAACAGATGGGTTTTGGCGCTTTACTGAGTCGGTGAAGGTGCAGAACGTTCGTTGATCAGAAGGGTTGATGAAAATCTCGTAGTTGGAGGAATTTATATGAGCAAAAGCGCAAAAGAGGTGAGTAAAAAGCGTGGCCTTTATGTCTGAAGCGAATATTTCACTGCCAGAATAATAATAAGCGGCTCTAACCCAGGAGAAGGTATCTGCAGAAGAATGATAAATGAAAGGAAGAAAGAAGACAAAGCAGAAGAAGAAGAAGAAGGCGATAGGTGTAAAAGCCATGGAAGAATGAAGAACACTGCCTCAGCCTTTTTGCCGGCAAATGTTGTTTATTTGTAACTTGGCGGTGCAAGCACGATTCGTCTTTTCCGTCTTCGTGGGAAAAAAAGGTCTTTTTTTTCACGCTCGCATCGCACGGCGAAAAAGTTGGTCGTCTCAACTTAGATATCTTAATATAATAAAAAAATTGAGTAAATTAATAATTTTGTTTTTTAATTTATAAATTTATTTAATTTTAATTTTTGAACATATGAATAATTTTACATTTTTATATAATATTAATCTTATTTAAAATATTAAAATTATTTCTTTTCATCGGTATTTTTTTACAAACTTAAACCTTAATATTATAAATTTAATCATTGTTTGCGTAATAACTAAATTTAAATAAATATATAAATGAAAAAAATTAAATTATTAATTTATTAAAAATATTTTTAATAATAACTAATTTTTGGTACAATGTAATAATAGCTATTTTATTTTTTGTATCTTTGACTCATACGTTGTAAACAAAAATAAAATAAAATAGCTATTATTCACCAAAAAAATTAAAGAAATATATATATATATATATATATATATATATATATATATATATATATATATATATTTTATTGTTATTTTTTATTTTGAAAAAATAGATTGAGAAAACTACTCAATAATTTCTACAAAATTGATTTCCATTACTTATATAAATCATATATCTATCATCTTTATCTTCCCTTCATTATAACACACTTATTTTTAAAATTTCATTAAATATGATACTCTTTTGAATTTAAAAAAATATTGAGAGAAAAAACCAGCCACACACAAACACAAAAGTCTTGTACATTAAATCTAGTATATTCTTATAATTTGCATTCTTTTTCTCTTTTTTTTATGGTTTAGTATTTTGGCACCAGAAATTAGGCCATCATCCTAACCTGAAAAATACTAGGGTAAATGGCAATTTGCCACCCTGATGTTTGTATTCAATTGCATTGTCCACCCTGATCTTTGAAAAATCGCAATGTCCCCCCTTTAGTATTGATTGATTGCAATATCCCCCCAAATCTGAATTTTCCGTCAAAATTAACAGCTTTAAATAGTAAAAATATGAAAATGCCCTTATATTTTTTGAAGCAAAAACAATTAACTCTTTTCTTTTACTCCAGCGTGTTTCTTTGCGCAGATATCACCCACGCCCAGCCAGCGAAGACGCCCAGCGAAGATGTTCCCCTCTTCTTCAAAACCACTTCGCCGTCACTCCACCAGAGATGGTTACTCTTCCACCTCGATCAGTTTCCCTTCCTCGTGAACAAATGGCAGCAGTGAAAGTTGACAAAGTATTTGCTCGTGCTGCTTCATTTCAGCCGAATAGATCAAACGAAGCTCGACATGTGCATCCAATAACCAACATTACTATATTCACTAAAGCACCCATGTCATGAAAAAAAACACAAAAATAGAAGGACAAAATATTTTACAGTCTGATTAAGTCATTGATGAATCACAATGAAGGAGAAGTACAAGGGGAAGCAGAGGATGACGATGAGCGACCATTGTTACCATGGGAATCACTGCCCGAAGTGCTCAAGGACCTGGCATCCCTAAGAGAAACAAAACAAGCCTCAGCATAGAGATTCTTCATTGGAGAGAGACGAGGTGTACGTGGAGGTGGATGAGCACCAGAAGAGGATGCCTGAGCTGCCCCATCATCGCCGGAGGAACAACTTCTATCCAAACGCGAAGGTGAAGTGTTTGCGCCACTGGACTTGCTTTCATCATTTTCATAAATGGGATTCGAAATGTACACAAGGTGTTCCTCACCACTGCTAGACTTGTCAGAACAAATAGAAATAGTTCCATTAATACTACATCGGACAGGGCCTTCTTGAATTGGCTTTGGGGGAGCTTTAGATATGAAGGAAGCAGGTGAGGAAGAAGCGGAGAGAAGTCCAATTTGATGTGGGCTGGCGTTTGATTCTTCGGTTTGGATTTGAATAAGTGGCGAAGCTCAATATTCTGCTTCTCTGGTTCAGGCATGTCTTAATTGTTGGAGCTTGAAGGAAGGTTGTTGGAGCTTGAAGAACTCCTTGTGCGTAAATGCCACTGAACGGCGGAGGAGGAGATTGCTCTTGAGGATACGAGGAATATGAAGATGATGCATTGGCCGTGTTTGTGGTGGTTCGGGTGGTGGTGGGGATGGCAGTCGAGTTGTTGTTTCTGAGGTGACGGCAGCGGAGTTAGAGAGAACAGTAGAGCTCAGTTTGTAGGAGTAGTATAAGGCCAAGCACCAGCGCAAGGCTCACCACCATTACTAAGGGCATTTTCGTATTTTTACTGTTTAAAGCTGTTAACTTTGACGGATAATTCAGATTTGGGGGGATATTGCAATCAATCAATACTAAAGGGGGGACATTGCGATTTTTCAAAGATCAGAGTGGACAATGCAATTGGATACAAACATCAGGGTGGCAAATTGCCATTTACCCAAAATACTAAGCGAATTAAAATTGTACAGCTGATTTTCTACTTTGTTGAAGTGATTGAATGTTTAAAGAATATATTTTTTATAAGTAAAGGCAATTTTTTTTTCTCTTGATTCGAGTTTTAAAAATAAAATTAGACTTAATATTTTTAATATAGTATCAGAGTCTACTCCAATTTTAATGTGATCTATCTACAGATGTTCATTCCTGTAAACTTCGTGCTTGAATTTTAAAAATAAAGTTAAAACTAATATTTTTAATATATTTCAAATTTAAAGTCAGTCAACAAAAGACTTCAAATCTAATTTTTCTTAGAAGTATCAATTCCACGAGGAACCACTCTTTGACTGGTACAAAAAAATTATAAAAATTACATTTGTACTCTTTTTAATTGTTGATAAAAATAATAATTTATTTTAAAATTTATAAAATTTACACTTACGTTGTCTCAATTTTTTTTAAAAATTACATTATTTTTTATCTTAAATTTTCATAAATATTAGTTCAATATTTTGATAATTTGTCATAAATTAAATTAAACTATTTAAAAATTTTAATCTAATTTTTCTTAGAAGTATCAATTCCACAAGGAACCACTCTTTGACTGGTACAAAAAAGTTTCTCAAGAAAATTCGTCATTGTTTTCCATTCCTTTCACAAAGGAAAATGGTTCATCCCGTTTTTCTTTTTCCCGAGTAAATTATATTTAAAAAAAATTATAAAAATTACATTAGTACTCTTTTTAATTGTAGATAAAAATAATAATTTATTTTTAAAGTTTATAAAATTTACACTTACGTTGTCTCAATTTTTGAAAAAAATTACATTATTTTTTAAATTTTCATAAATATTAGTTCAATATTTTGATAATTTGTCATAAATTAAATTAAACTATTTAAAAATTTTAATCTAATTTTTCTTAGAAGTATCAATTCCACAAGAAACTACTCTTTGACTGGTACAAGAAAGTTTCCAGGAAAATTCGTCATTGTTTTCCATTCCTTTCACAAAGGAAAATAGTTCATCCCGTTTTTCTTTTTTCTGAGTAAATTATATTTTTTTAAAAAATTATAAAAATTACATTTGTACTCTTTGTAATTGTAGATAAAAATAATAATTTATTTTAAAATTTATAAAATTTACACTTACGTTATCTCAATTTTTTTAAAAAAAATTACATTATTTTTTTATCTTAAATTTTCATAAATATTAGTTCAATATTTTGATAATTTGTCATAAATTAAATTAAACTATTTAAAAATTTTATGAATAAATATTTTAATATTTAATTAAAAATTTTTTAATTTAAATTTCAAAATTTTAAAAAAAATGATAAAAATTTATGATAACAATAAAAATGAACATATAACATATGGTCAAGTACGTTCTAATATCTTAATTATGTCAATTTTTTGAAATTAATATGTGAAGAATATTTTTATAAATCTTTTTTCATATATTTTTTTAATTTTAATCTTTGTTTCATATTAGATTATATGTTTTTTTTATAAAATTAAAAATGTAAATTAATTGAAATATGTATAAATTAACAAAAACATAGTCCAGCGGAAATTAAAAAAAAAATCATCCACAGTTCCAAAATAGGATTAAGGATTCCACATCAGGATTAAGGATATTATTACATAGATTGACGAAATTAGATTCAAAGTTTTAAATTTAAGATAAACTTTAAATTTCAAATTTTAAAGTACGTGAAATATCTGTACGCTTGTAAATCACGACACTCCTAAATGGGTCTACAATTGAAATAACGGTCCATATTTTCAATCCTGTTACAGGAATGACCAAAAACTTTTGGACTTAAAATTTTTTTACAAAGGATATGTAGTTCTTTCATAAATAAATGGAATTTTTCAACATTCACAAACATAACGTTTGAGGACGTGATAGAGTAAAATCTTCACACAGGTATTATGATTCCCTTTTACAAATATGTTATTGATACACACAGAGTGCAAAATCTATCTTTTTCCTTTTTAATCTATATTTTTTTTGGCGCCTTTTTTCATTGTAGTGTTATTAAATTATTTATTCTCTTCATTCATTATTTTTCTATTGTTTTTTAAATATTTTATTGATTAATAATATTATAAAATTAATTTTTGTTAACTTTATTACAATAAATAAAAATTTTCTTAACAAGTATCTATTTTAAGAATTAAACTTTTATTTTTATTTTGAGTGAATAATTCGCATGCCCCTACAACTAATATTTATTAATATTTTTTTTTGTTTTATTCTTATCATCTGTCTTTACTATTTTTTAAGACAACAAAATAAGATATTGGCAATAACTAAAATAATTTAATTAATTTTTTTTTTGGATAAGTGAAATATTACTATTGACTACATCAAACATAAAGTTAGAAAATAGAAGACAAATGTAAGTAAATTAAATTTAACAACTTAATTTTGCAGCTTCTGAAAATACAAGATACAAAATAACAAGTCTTATAAATTAGAGAATACAAAGACAACACACTTCACAAACACTAAATTACTAAAACTTACATTTCAAAATCTCAGATATATAGCAATACAACAAATTCCAAAATATCACTCAAATTTTTTTTTTTTGGAAGATGAACAAATACAAAACAGACAACAAAGATTGAAAGAGATATTACCTGAAAGGAGATTAAGAAAAAGATGAACTTGCATCAAACTAACAGAGAAATGAAAATTTATGCAATCAAATAAAATGAGTTACAGATGGAGAGTCAAGTCCAGTTTGCGCTTTAAACGGTTATCTGATGTCCAATCTATTTGAGTCATAGTTGGGTCAGGTACATGAACAAACGCTTGTAATACGTCAATCAACTCATCAACATTTGAGGTCGAGAAGAGAATCTGTCGTGTTGAGTGTGAGATAAACTTCTGTTCCACAGTTTGATCAAGAAAAGATAACAAACCATCAAAAAAATTGTTAACATTCAACAAACTTATTGGTTTATGATGGATGTTCAGTTGTGCCCAAGAGACGATTTGAAAAATTTCCTCCAGAATGCCAAAACCACTAGGTAAGGCAATGAAGGCGTTAGCGTTGCACATCATTCTAGCTATGCGTTAATGCATGGAGGATACCCTACATTCTTCCCCAATTGTTTTTTCTACGATGTTTGATGCAGTTAGAGTTGTAGGAATAATATCTAGAATTTGACATCCTCCTAGATATGCATAGCCAGACACACTCCCCATTAACCATTGACAACCTCCACCATAAATTAAATGAATTTTTCTCTTGACTAGTACCAAACCCAAGTTCGTACTGCTTTTACATACTCTATATTGTTTTCAGGACTAGAACCACAAAAGATACAAATATTTCTAAACTGGAAAATTGAAATTCCCTCCATGACTGCACTTACACTAATTTTGGGTATGAAGGTGAAGACGGTAAAGTGTGCATTTATAGAACTCAGACAAGGACATACTTACAGTGGTTAGGTGAGTAGGCTGGTGGATGTCAGGTAAAGTAAAGGTGAAAGATTAAAAAAAAATGATAACACACATGCATATGTACAGTAGTTGTGATTGTGGCTCACATCTTCCTCTGGTTTTACGTCCAGTAACGGTTTAAATGCCCTCTATAGGTCGATAATATGCTTCCCATCCAATTTTCTTATAAATTGGCAAACAGGGTCTTTTAACGTCAGATTCCCAAGACTGTACCATTTATGTTCTTTTTTTAAAATAAGGCCATAAACCGACAATACCGATATGCATAGATCCACTAGGATATGTCTCAAGAGACATTGGATGAAAGTCATCATACAATGACTCCTTACTCAAACCATCCTTAATAAACTTAATTTTGTCTTCCCGATTTACAGATATCCAACCCAAAGAACGACAATGTTTATTACAAGTTTCACGTCCACATTTGTGACAAACACCCATTCGTTTATCTCTGCGTTTTTTTAGAAAAACTGCTATTTTCCAAACCAGGCATATAAGAGATGAAATTATTTGTAGACTCACCTGATAATTGTACCTTAGCTTCAATTATTGAACAAATATCAGTAGGCATCCTCATGTTCATCAACACCCTTAATCTTGCAACCCGTACTTTGTAAATTTTTCTCAATGCATTGGGTGGAAGAGAAGGAAAATGATTTTTCAATCTTGTGAGAATGTCCTCCATTCTCGACTCAATTTTTCTTTTCTCTTTTTTGTTTTTGTTTTGAAAGAGCAAAAGCAATAAAGGTAGGGAAAACAACATAAATTTAAAAGAAGATAACACTGAAGGGAAAGATTAATGCAAGTTAAATAAAGAACGATCTTACCTAGATAGCGTACACGGCAACCTTTAACAACAGAAGTAAATTAATCTTGGTAGATAGGATTATGCAAAGGTGTCTCCTCTATCTTCGAGTTATGTAATTCTAAAAATGATTTCAATCTTTGACCATTCACTTTAAATACATCACCGTTCTTGGAATTTTTGATCTCCACTGCAC
Organism: Gleditsia sinensis; assembly: GCA_037074535.1. Classification (NCBI taxonomy): domain Eukaryota; kingdom Viridiplantae; phylum Streptophyta; class Magnoliopsida; order Fabales; family Fabaceae; genus Gleditsia; species Gleditsia sinensis. The sequence continues at coordinate 9,328,506 of CM073464.1, read as the reverse complement.
CATGTGGATAAACAGTACGAACAATGAATGGGCTTGACCACCGAGAGCGTAGCTTTTCTGGGAATAAGTGCAAATGAGAGTTATATAAAAGGACCTTTTGACCTACATTAAATGATTTTCTTAAAATATGTTTATCATCAAAAGTTTTCATTCGATCCTTATACAACTTTGTACTTTCATATGCATCATTCCGTATTTCTTCCAGTTCATTGAGTTAAAACTTTTTGTGAGAACTTGCTTTATCAAGAGCAAAGTTAAATTGTTTGATGGCCCAATAAGCTTTATGCTCTATTTCAACAAGTAAATGACAGGCCTTGCCATACACAAGTCCGTAAGGAGACATTCCAATAGGGGTTTTAAAAGCAGTATGATAAGCTCATAAAGCATCAGAAAGTTTCAAAGACCAATCTTTTCTATTTGGGTTAATCATTTTTTTCAAAAAAAATTTAACTTCCCTATTTGAAATCTCAACTTGACCACTAGTCTGTGGGTGATATGGGGTCGCAATTTTGTGTGTGATACCATATTTCTTCATTAAATGCTCAAATTGCCTATTACAAAAATGCTTCCCCCCATCACTAATGATAGCCCGTAGTGTGCTAAACCTTGAAAAAATGTTTTCTTTCAAGAATTTCACCATAGTCTTGTGATCATTTTTTTTACATGGAAAAGCTTCTACCCATTTTGACACATAATCCACAGCAATAAGGATGTATAAATTTCCAAATGAATTAAGAAAAGGACCCATGAAATCAACTCCTCAGACATCAAATATCTCAACAATTAGAATGGGAGTCAGAGGCATCATATTCCTGCGTGAGATATTGCCCAATTTTTGACAACGCTCACAAGAACTACAATACAAATGGGCATCCTTGAACAGTGATGGCTAATAGAAGTCACATTGCAAAACCTTTGCAGTAGTTTTTTTAGCACTAAAATGACCTCTACAAGCATGATAATGACAAAAAGAAATAATATTATGTTGCTCACTCTCAGGAACCCATCTCCGAATGATTTGATAAGGACAATACTTAAATAAGTATGGATCTTCCCAAAAGAATTTCTTTACTTCAGTTAAAATTTTTACCTGATCTTACTTACTCCAATGTGTAGGCATTTGACCTGATTCAACTACCAGTCTAGACAAGTGATCAGCTACAACATTTTCAGATCCTTTATTATTTCAAATTTCTAAATCAAATTTTTGCAACCACATGATCCATCTTATCAAACTTGCTTTAGCATCTTTCTTAGAAAGAAAATACTTAAGTGCAGTATGATCTGTAAAGACTACAACCTTAGATCCTAACAAATAAAATCTAAATTTGTCTAGAGCAAATACCACAGCTAGTAGCTCTTTTTCTGTTGTAGAATAATTCAATTGAGTATTATTAAGAGTTTTACTAGCATAGTATATCACATAAGGAAACTTATCAAGACGTTGACCCAAGACGGCTCCAATTGCATAATCAGAAGCATCACACATGATTTCAAATGGAGATTCCAATTGGGTGGTCTAATGATAGGTACAGAGGTGAGTAAGAATTTTAGCTTTTTAAAAGCTTGACAGTACTCTTCATCAAAGATAAAAGATGCATATTTGGTAAGTAAATTACACAAAGATCTGGAGATTTTGCTAAAATCTTTGATGAATCTACGATAAAACCCTGCATGGCCTAAAAAAGAACGTACATTTTTCACTGTCCGATGAGGTGGAAGACTGTAAATCAATTCAATTTTGGCCCTATCTACCTCAATACCTTGATGTGACACAACATGCCCCAAAACAATTCCTTTCTTAACCATAAAATGGCATTTTCCCAGTTCAAAAACAAGGTTCTTTTCTTTACACCTAATTAAGATTAATCTTAAATGATGTAAACATTCCTCAAAACTAGACCCATGTACAGAAAAATCATCCATGAATACTTCTAAAAATCATTCTACCATGTCAAAAAATATGCTTGTTATGCAACGCTGAAATATGGCAGGTGCATTGCATAATCCAAATGGCATTCCACGATAGGCAAATGTTCCAAAATAACAAGTGAATGTAGTTTTCTCTTGATCTTCAGGTGCAATGAGAATTTGATTGTACCCAGAGTATCCATCAAGAAAGCAGTAATATGCATGTCCAGCCAACCTCTCTAACATTTGATCTATGAAGGGAAGTGGGAAATGGTCTTTCCTTGTGACAGCATTTAACTTATGGTAGTCAATACAAACACGCCACCCAGTTTGCATTTTAGTGGAAATTAATTCATTCTCCTCATTTTTTACTACAATAATGCTAGACCTCTTGGGGACTACCTGAATAGGACTAACCCATGCACTATCAGAAATTAGGTAAATGACACCCACATCAAGAAGTTTAATTACCTCAGCTCTCACAACCTCCTTCATGTTTGGATTCAAACGTCTTTATGGCTCTCTCGAGGTTTTGGCATTATTCTCCAAATGTATTCAGCGCATGCAGATTGATGGACTGATACCTTTAATGTCTGCCATTGTTCACTTTATGGCTTCACTATGTTCACTGATGACTTTTATCAGTTCAACTTCCTATTTACTATTCAAATCAGATGCTATGATCACAGGCAAGGTCTCGGAAGGTCCTAAGAACACATACTTTAAAGAATCAGGTAGAGGTTTTAATTCTAACTGGGGGGTTTCTCTATAGAAGGTAGTAGGAAAGACTTAGAAGGTGTAAGTACTTCTGTTTCGGCTTTCCACTTATTGGTATTCATCAATGGAATAGTTTCTAACAGGGAATTTACCTCACCAACCAAACAATCCTCATTTATGTCCATATTGAAGTGGGCCAAACATTCTTCCAAAGGGTCATCACCAAAAGAACTCAAAAATGAGTCATAGATTATATTCTCAATCATGTTGACCTCACAAATATTACCAGTGTTCACAGGTTAACGAGAGACATTAAAGACATTCAATTCAACTGTCATATTTTCAAAAGACAGATTTAAGATACCATTATCACAGTTGATGATTGCATTGGATGTTGCCAAGAATGGTCTACTTAGAATGACAGGTATTTGTGTATCCACATTCTCAACAGGTTCAGTATCAAGAACAATAAAATCAACCGAAAAGTAGAATTTATTAACCTTTATGAGAACATTCTCTATGACACCTCTAGAAATTTTTGTGGACCTATTTGCTAATTGAAGGGTCACTGATGTAGGCTTCAACTTTCATAGTCCAAGTTTTGCATATACAGAGTATGACAACAAATTTACACTTGCTCCTAGATCAAGTAAGGCTCTGTTAATCACATGGTCACCTATCACACAGGAAATTGTAGGACAACCAGGATCTTTGTATTTGATAGGAGTTTTTGTTGAATTATAGAGTTCACTTGTTCAGTTAAGAATTCCTTTTTTTGGAACATTGGTTTTCTTTTTCATCGTGCAAAGATCTTTAAGGAATTTTGAGTAAGTAGGTACTTGTTTAATAGCATCTAGAAAATGGATGTTAATGCTTACTTGTTTAAACACCTCTAAAATGTCACTATACTGAGTACCTTTCTTAATTATTGTAAGTCTTTGTGAGTGATGAGTGAGTTTTATAACCATGAATTAAATACTTTCATCTTAATTCTTTGTAATGTTTAGGCACTTATTTTTCATATTTATCTTTAGTTTTATGCATCTTCTACATATGGAGAAAAAAAATAGAAAATTGACTCAATTGAAGAAATCAAAGATAAATTGTGGTTTTTTGAGAATTATGTTTATAAATCAAGCGGTCAAAATGAATTCCTTAAGGATGGCTGAGTAAGGAGTATTATTTTTTTGACTCTTGAGACGCATCCTAATAGATATATTTAATCTTGATTTATGACCATATAAGATTCAAGGAACCTCAAATGTGGAAAATCTATGTGCTGTTTGTTTTTCTGCCCGACCTTACTCTAATATTTTAATAATAAATAATAAATTACATATCCAATATAGGTGAAATTTGGTAAATGAATAACTGACACAATTTTCTACAACTTTCATGTTTACATGGTCAACTAATTTGGAAAGGAAAAGGGCAAAAATTGGGCTAGAAGAAAATATGCTTGCTGTTGCAGTCCAGCCTAACCTTGCTGTAGTATTTGGGCCGTATCTCATAAAATACATAGTCAATATACACGAAATTTGGTAGGTAGATAGCCGACACAATTACCTACAACTTTTCTTTTCACATGGGTGGCAAATTCGACGGCTATCAAGGAGGAATATCATGATCACTTTCGGTGGACATGGTGGAATCCAACCTGTCAACTTTAGTGCAACTTGCTTTGTCACTTACCTCATTAGTTGTATCTATAAATAGAGGGGTCTTGTGAGCTAAAGGGGGGTCAAAAATTATCTGAAGAGAGTGTAATTTTGAGACCATAAATTTCAGTTTTTAGTATTGTAATGTTCTTATTTCTTTAGATACTTTGTTATCCTTTCATAATATCATCATGCTTGTTCACCTTCATTTTTGCTTTCTTAATTTGACTATGGAGAATTAATCTCCTTATGCTAAGGTAAAGGGTGAAACTCTTGGTGTGACAATAATAATTAATTTAACTCTTAATCTTAATATTTATCTTTGATATTGTATTTACTTTCTTATTTCTTTTCTCATGTTACTTCTTAATGGCTGGTTTTATCAGACCGCTGATTTCTTATTATTTTTATTGACTGGTTTTACTAAACCGCCTATTTCTTGTTATATTATGTTATTGTGCTAATTTTTTTCTTCTTATTTCTTGTTATTTTTAATTGGCTGATTTTACTAGACCGCCTATTTCTTGTTATATTATGTTAGTGTGCTTAGTTTCTTTCTTCTTATCTCTTGTTATCTTATTGGCTGGTTCTATCAAACTGCCTATCTCGTATTATGTTTATGGTTGGCCTTGCCACCTATCTCTTGTTATGTTTCTTCGTCGTACCTCTTTTCATTCTAATCTTATAAGGTGTGAACCTTGATACATTGTAGACAATTTTTGGCACAATAAATTCTTGAATCAATCTTGATTTATTGTAGACAATATAATAATTGGCACAATGTATACTTGAATCCATTTTACAAGCATGTATTAATGGTGTAAAAAGAGGTAAATATAATTCATGTATAAACAAAAGTGAGCTCAAAGTAATACATTTTTCGATTGGAACCTTATTCATATGAGAATTCCAATTGAGTGATAAAAGAGTTAAATTTATCATTACTCATACCAGGAGTGGATCCCCTAACCTTAGTATTCTTTTACCTTGAATACATTTCAATTTAATTTGAGTACATCAATTCCCTGCACACTTGATTTAATATTCTCCTTACAAAACAAATATTTTGACAATTAAGTTAGAGTTATTTATTTGGATTCAAATTAGAGTTTCCTATCAATTGGCAATCCTCGTGGGATCGACCTTGCATACCATTAAATCTGTACTCCAACAGATTCGTGTGCTTGCAAGTTTAATTAAAACAACAACAAGTTTTTGGCACCGTTGCCGGGGATTGCAATGGAAAAGTTAAGTAGATCCAGGTAAGTATAATTCTTCCACTAGTTATAGTTTAGAATTTTTTTTGTTTGTATAGAAATTTTTCTGTGAAGAAAAAAAGAAAATTTTTTTTTGTGTACTTTCTTTTTTGTATTCTTATTTTGTTTGTAATTATATTGTGTGCCAGTAGAAACACTTGTTTATAGTTTTTCTTTTAGTTTATGCGTGCTTGGAAACATGATAAATATTAGCGTTTGGTTAGAAAAAGTTTAGGATCACCCATTTATTTTAACATTGAAACATTAGACTTTGTTGGGACACCATCAAAAATAGAAGAAAAAGTTGTACACGAGAAAACCCTTATGGAATATTTCTCACCTGTCATAGCTAGTATTCCATCTTGTATAGTGTTACCACAAATTAATGCAACTCACTTTGAGCTCAAATCAGTCATAATCCAACTGTTGCCATCATTTTACGGATTAGAGAGAGAAGGCCCATACATGCATATTAAAGAGTTTTTGGAAATTTGCTCGACATTTCGGTTTCAAAATTTCAATGATGAGTCAATCAGACTTAAAATGTTTCTATTTTCATTAAAAGATAACGCTAAAGCCTGGTTGAATTCTCTTCCTACAAGAACTATTACTGGTTGGAATCAATTAGTAAATAAGTTTCTGGCCAAATTTTTTTCCATGTCTAAAACTGATGCCCTTAGGAGAGAAATCTCTGATTTTTTTCAAAAAGAGGGTGAATAATTTTTTGAGTGTTGGGAAAGATTTAATAACCTTCTTGTGAAGTGTTCTCAACATGGTTTTGAAACTTGGAGACTCGTAAAATATTTTTATGATGGTTTGACTCCATCAAACCATCAAATGATTCAAAGTATGCATGGTGGAAAATTTTTACAGTTAAATGAGGTTGAAGCTTGGGCATCCTTAGAGTCTTTATCTGAAAACTCTTAACATTGGAATTGCATTGATTCAAAGGATAGAAAGTCTCAAACCACAAATAGGAGAGGAATTTATGAAGTAAGTAATGATACAGATGTGAGAGCTGCCTTGGCCAATCTTACTAGAAAGGTAGAAGTTTTAAATTTGAGCCATACTCTGAACTCTTCTACCAATACTAGGAATGAAGCATGTACTTTATGTTCTAGTACATCTCACATTGCACAATCTTGTCCATCTATACCAACTTACCAAAAATTATTCTCTGAGCAGGTTAATTCCCTTCAGTCTTATAGAAAATCATAAGATAGTTCATTTGCACCAACATATAACCCAAATTGGAGAAATCATCCAAATTTTTCATGGAGACAAAATCAGCCTTCAATGAGTCAAGGTGGGCAACAATTTGCCCCTTTCAATTCATACCCTCAAGTTCCTCAACATGCTCCTCCTTTTGGGGTATCACAACAAAGAAAACCCTATTTGGAGGATACCTTGCAACAGTTCATGCAGTCGACCCAACAAGTTTTGCAATCTCACACTCAAGCCATTTCAAAGCTTGAAACACAATTGGGTCAAATAGCTAATGTTGTAGGAGATAGAGAAAAAGGAAAATTTTTCAGTCAACCTGTTCCTAATCCTAAGGGTCAATTTGAAGTAGGATTATCAAAAAATCTTAATGAAGAAATAAAGTATGTAACAATCCTTAGATCTGGAAAAGTCATTGATAATCATGTTCAAATGCCAGAAAATGAGAAACAGAGTCAACATGAATCCTAAAATAATGACTCAAGTGAAAAGAAAAGTGAACAAATTCCTTGTGCTCCCAAAACTCCTTTCCCACAAAGACTTGCAGCAATTAAAAAAGGTACTCAGTATAGTGACATTTTAGAGGTGTTTAAGCAAGTCAGCATTAACATCCCTTTTCTAGACGCTATCAAACAAGTACCCACTTACTCAAAATTCCTAAAAGATCTTTGTACAGTGAAAAGAAAAACCAATGTTCCAAAAAAGACATTCTTAACTGAACAAGTGAGCTCTATAATTCAACAAAAAACTCCCATCAAGTACAAAGATCCTGGTTTTCCTACAATTTCTTGTGTTATAGGTCACCATGTGGTTAACCGAGCCTTACTTGATCTAGGAGTAAGTGTGAATCTGCTGCCTTACTCTGTGTATGAGAAACTTGGGTTAGGAAAACTGAAACCTACACCAGTGACCCTTCAGTTAGCTGATAGGTCCACAAAGAATTCTAGAGGTGTCATAGAGGATGTGCTCATTAAGGTTGATAAATTTTACTTTTCAGTAGATTTCATTGTTTTTGACACTAAACCTGTTAAGAATACAGAGACACAAATTTTAGTCATTTTGGGTAAACCATTTCTAGCAACATCCAATGCAATCATTAATTGTCGAAATGGAATTTTGAATTTATCTTTTAGAAATATGACTGTAGAATTAAATGTTTTTAATGTCTCTCGTCAACCTGTGGACATAGATGATTTATGTGAAGTCGACCTGCTTGAAAGTGCCATTTATGATTCATTTTTAGACTCCTTTAATAATGATCATCTAGAAAAATATTTGATTCATTTCGATAAGGATAAAGATGAAGATTATCTGGTTCGTGAAGTAGACTATTTGTTAGAGACAACTCCACTAATGGATACTGATAAATGGAAAGCCAAAAAAAAAAAGTTTCACCTTTTGAGTCAGTTTCATTGCCATCTGTTGTTCATGCTGTTTACCCACATGGTACAGTAAAGATTGAAAATTCCAAGAACGGTGATGTGTTTAAGGTAAATAATCAAAGATTGAAAGCATTTTTGGAATTACCAAACGCGGAGATAGAGGAGACACCTTTGCGTGATCCTGTCTATCAGGATTGATTTGCTTCTGTTGTTAAAGGTTGCCATGCACACTATCTAGGTAAGATCGTTCTTTATTTAACTTACATTAATTTTTCCCTTAAGTGTTATCTTCTTTTGAATTTCTGTTGTTTTTCCTACTTTTATTGCGTTTGCTCTTTCAGAAAAAAAAAAGAGATAAGAAAAATTGAGTCGAGAATGGAGGACATTCTCACAAAATTGAAAAATTATTTTCCTTCTCTTCCACCCAATGCATTGAGAAAAATTTACAAAGCATGGGTTGCAAGATTAAAGGTGTTGATGAACATGAGGATACCTGCTGATATTCGGTCACTAATTGAAGCTAAGGTACGGTTATCAGGTGAGTCTGCAAATAGTTTCATCTCATACATGCCTGGTTTGGGGAAAATCAATTTTGCTAAAAAGCGCAGAGCTAAAAGAATGGGTGTTTGTCACAAATGTGGACGTGAAATTTATAACAAACGTTGTCGTTCTTTGGGTTGGGTATCTATAAATCGGGAAGACAAAATTAAGTTTATTAAGGATGGTTTGAGTAAGGAGTCATTGGATGATGACTTTCATCCAACGTCTCTTGAGACACATCCTAGTGGATCTGTGCATATTAGTATTGTCGGTTTATGGCCCCATTTCAAAAAAGAACATACACGGTACAGTCTTGAAAATTTAACGTTAAAAGACTTTGTTTGCCAATTTATAAGAAAATTGGATGGGAAGCATATCCTCAGCCCATAGAGGGCGTTTAAGCCGTTACTAGACGTAAAATCAGAGGAAGATGTGAGCCACAATCACAACTACTGTATATATGCATGCGTGCCGTCATTTTTGAATTTTTCACCTTTAATTTAGCTGACATTTTTCGGCCTACTCTTATAGCTATTGAAATTATGCCCCGGCCTATTCACATAGCTATTACAAGTATGCCCTTATTTGAGTCTTATAAATGCGCACCTTATTATCTTCGTCTTCATAATTAAAGTTAAGGTAAGTGCAGATATGGAAGGAACCGCAGTTTGTCACTTTCAAAATATTTGTGTTTTTTGTGGTTCCAGTCCTGGGAAAAATGGAAAGTATGTAAAAGTAGCACAAACTTTGGGTATGGTACTAGCCAGGAGAAAGATTCATTTAGTTTATGGTGGAAGTTGTCGAGGGTTAATGGGGAGTGTGTCTAGATCTGCATATCTAGGAGGATGTCAAATTCTTGGTATTATTTCTATAGCTCTAGCTGCATCAAACATTGTAAGAAAAACAATTGGAGAAGAATGTAGGGTATCCTCCATGTATGAACGAATTGCTAAAATGATGTGCAACACTGACGCCTTCATTGCCTTACCTGGAGGTTTTGGTACTCTAGAGAAAATTTTCAAGTCGTCTCTTGAGCACAACTGAACATGCACCATAAGCCCATAAGTTTGTTGAATGTTAACAATTTCTTTGAAGGTTTGTTGTCTTTTCTTGATCATGCTGTAGAACAAAGGTTTATCTCGCACTTAGCACGTTGGATTCTCATCTCAGCCTCAAATGCTGACGAGTTGATTGATGCGTTACAAGCATTTGTTCATGTACCTGATCCAGTTATAGCTCAAATAGATTGGACAACAGAAAATCACAGAAAGCGCAAACTGAACTTGGATCTTCATTTGTAACACATTTTACTTGCTTGAATAAATTTTTATTTTTTGTCTAATTTGCTGCAGGCACATCTTTTCTTTAATCTCCTTTCAGGTAATATCTCTTTCAATCTTTGTTGTCTGTTTTGTGTTTGTTCATCTTTCAAAAAAAAATTTTTTTTTTAGTGATGTTTTGGAATTTGGTAAAACTAACACCAATGATGAAAATGGTTTAAAGTGCCTGTAACCTTTGAAAAATAGACGAGTTCTGAGTGTTATGTATGAACTTAAATTCTATTGCAACGTATGTTTTACCTGAAAATCTCAAATATCTTGAGCACTTAATCTTTTACATTTGACTTATTGTTTATTCAAAAAAGATTTATGTGATTCAAATATAACAAGTGATTTCATAAGACTCTAGAACTTATTTGATTCTTACTTGTGGCGAAATCCTAGACTATACACTCTATTTAAGAAATGAATTAGGCATTGTTGGAATCGTTTGAGCCTTTCATACCAACCTATTCATTATGCTATCTCTAGTAACCCATTTTGAGCATATGCTTCTCATTTCTTGTACACCTATATTATTCTCTAACCCTTAAACAAAAAAAATGTTCCTAACTCTTACCTTTCAGAAATGATCATTTGAAAAACTATGGTTCATGGATGGATGGATGGAGTTAAAAAAAATATTATTATATAGAACTCTCTAAATAAATAAGTTTGGGAGGTTTATGTTCAAAAAAAAGAAAAAAAGAAAAAAAAGAAGAAAAAAAATGTAGTATGAGTAGATAATGTAAGGATGAGAATAAGGTTGGAGATAGAATCTACATGATAGTATCAAAAGAATTTGGAAGGACTCAAATGATCATGTATGTTGAATTGAGCGTTCATTAATATCCTTTTGATATACTTTTAACCTATGCCATACATTATAAGCCTAATGAAAGTCCTGATGATCTTAAATGTTATGATTAGTCTACATTAGTGGAGAGTGACATGAAAAATAAGTTTATGAATTCTTACAAGCATCTATTTGGAGATTTACTTTAAATATTTAATTACATAAATTTATTTGAATGCAAAAAGTCCAATGTCAAAGGATTACCACACACACACTTGAGATTCAAGAGTAAACTATACGTTGCATTTGAATTGAAGTTTTACATAACTTTGGATCTTGATATTTTCTTTGGTTGCACATTTTAAATCCTTGAGGAATGTTTAGTAAAACAAATACAACTCATCACTCATCTTTTGAATTTTGAAATTTGTGTGTTTTGCTTGAGGACAAGCAAATGATTAAGTTTGGGGGTACTTGACGAGTGAGTTTTATAACCATGAATTGAATACTTTCATCTTAATTTTTTGTCATGTTTAAGCACTTATTTTTCGTATTTATCTTTAGTTTTATGCATCTTCTACAGATGGAGAAAAAAATAAAAAATTGACTCAACGGAAGAAATCAAAGTTAAATTGTGATTTTTTGAGAATTATGTTTATAGATCAAGCGGTAAAAATGAATTCATTAAGGATGGCTGAATAAGGAGCATTATCTTTTTGACTCTTGAGACTCATCTTAATGGATATATTTAATCTTGATTTATGACCATATAAGATTCAAAGAACCTCAAATGTGGAAAATCTGTGTGCTGTTTGTTTTTCTGCCCGACCTTACTCCAGTATTTTAATAATAAATAATAAATTACATATCTAATATATGTGAAATTTGGTAAGTGAATAGCTGACACAATTTTATACAACTTTCATGTTTAGGTGATCAGCTAATTTGGACAGTAAAAGGGCGAAAATTGGGCTAGAAGAAAATATGATTGCTGTTGCAGTCTAGCCCAACCTTGCTGTAGTATTTAGGCCGTATCTCATAAAATACGTAGTCAATGTACACGAAATTTGGTAGGTAGATAGCCGACACAATTACCTAGAATTTTTTGTTCACATAGTCAGCAAATTCGGCGGCTATCAAGGAGTAATATCATGATGACTTTCGGTGGACATAGTGGAATCCAACCTGCCAACTTTAGTGCAACTTGCTTTGTCACTTACCTCATTAGTTGTATCTATAAATAGAGGGGTCTTGTGAGCTAAAGGGGGGTCGAAAATTATCTGAAAAGAGTGTAGTTTTGAGATCATAAATTCCAGTTTTTAGTATTATAATGTTCTTATTTCTTTAGATACTTTGTTATCCTTTCATAATATCATCATGCTTGTTCACCTTCATTTTTGTTTTCTTAATTTGACTATGGAGAACTAATCTCCTTATGCTAAGGTAAAGGGTGAAACTCTTGGTGTGACAATAATAATTAATCTAACTCTTAATCTTAATGTTTATTTTTGATATTGTATTTACCTTTTTATTTCTTTTCTCATGTTACTTCTTAATGGCTGGTTTTATTAGACCGCTGATTTCTTATTATTTTTATTGGCTGGTTTTACTAAACCGCCTATTTCTTGTTATATTATGTTATTGTGTTTATTTTTTTCTTCTTATTTCTTATTATTTTTAATTAGCTGATTTTACTAGACTACCTATTTCTTGTTATATTATGTTAGTGTGCTTAGTTTCTTTCTTCTTATCTCTTGTTATCTTTTTGGCTGGTTCTATCAAACTGCCTATCTCTTATTATTTTTATGGTTGGCCTTGCCACCTATCTCTTGTTATGTTTCTTCTTCGTACCTCTTTTCATTCTAATCTTGTAAGGTGTGAACTTTGATACATTGTAGACAATTTTTAGCACAATAAATTCTTGAATCAATCTTGATTTATTGTAGACAATATAATAATTGGCACAATGTATACTTGAATCCATTTTACAAGCATGTATTAATGGTGTAAAAGGAGGTAAATATAATTCATGTATAAACAAAAGTGAGCTCAAAGTAATATATTTTTCGATTGGAACCTTATTCATGTGAGAATTCCAATTGAGTGATAAAAGAGTTAAATTTATCATTACTCATACCAGGAGTGGATCCTCTAACCTTAGTATTCTTTTACCTTGAATACATTTCAATTTAATTTGAGTACATCAATTTCCTGGACACTTGATTTAATATTCTTCTCACAAAACAAATATTTTGACAATTAGGTTAGAGTTATTTATTTGGATTCAAATTAGAGTTTCCTATCAATTGGTAATACTCGTGGGATCGACCTTGCATACCATTAAATCTGTACTCCAACAAATTCATGCGCTTGCGAGTTTAATTAAAACAACAACAGTGGGAAAGGAGCTTTGGGGGCATAAGGAATCTATCCACTTTTCTTTTCACTTGAGTCATTTTGAAATTCATGTTGACTCTATTCCTCATTTTCTGCATGTGAACATGATTATCAATGACTTTTTCAGATCTAAGGGTTGTTACAGACTTTACTTCTTCATTAAGATTTTTTGATGATCCTACTTCAAATTGACCCTTAGGATTAGGAACAGGTTGACTGAGAAATTTTCCCTTTTCTCTCTCTCCTACAACATTAGCTATTTGACCCAATTGTGTTTCAAGCTTTTAAATAGCTTGAGTGTGAGATTGCAAAACTTGTTGGGTTGACTGCATGAACTGTTGCAAGGTATCCTTCTAAAGAAGATTTTCTTTGTTATGGTACCCCGAAAGGAGGAGTATGTTGAGGAACTTGAGGGTATGAATTAGAAGGGGCAAATTGCTGCCCACCTTGATTCATTGGAAGCTGATTTTGTTTTCATGAAAAATTTGGATGATTTCTCCAATTTGAGTTGTATGTTGGTGCAAATGGATTATCTGATGATTTTCTATAAGACTAGAGGGAATTAACCTGCTCAGAGAATGCTTCTTGGTAAGCTGGTATGGATAGACAAGATTGTGCAATGTGAGATGTACTAGAACATAAGGCACATGCCTCTATCCTAGTATTGATAGAAGGGTTCAGATTGTGACTTAAAGTTAGAGCTTCTACCTTTCTAGTGAGATTGGCTAAAGCAGCTTTCATATCTGTGTCATCACTCACTTCATAAATTTCTCCTTTTTTTGAGATTTGAGATTTCTTATCCTTTGAATCTGTGCAATTCCAATGTTGAGAATTTTCAGATAGAGATCCTAAGAACTCCTAAACTTCTTCCTCACTCAATTGTAAAAATCGCCCACCATACATGCTTTGGATCATTTGACGGTTTGGTGCAGCTAAACCATCATAGAAATATTTTACCAGTCTCCAAGTTTTAAAACCATGATGAGCGCATTTCAAAAGAATATCATTAAATCTTTCCCAATATTCAAAAAATTGTTCACCCTCTTTTTGGGAAAAATCAGATATTTCCCTCCGAAGGGCATCAGTTTTAGACATAGGGAAATTTTTTGACAGAAACTTGTTTACCAATTGGTTCCAACTAGTAATAGTTCCTGTAGGGAGGGAGTTCAACCAAGCTTTAACTTCATTCTTTAATGAAAAAGGAAACATTCTAAGCCTAACTGACTCATCATTAAAATTTTGAAATCGAAAAGTTGAATAAATTTCAAGGAATTCTTTCACATGCAAGTATGGATCTTCTCTTTTCAGACCATAAAATTATGGTAAAAGTTGGAGTATGGCTGGTTTGAGTTCAAAATGGGTAGCAGCAGTTTGTGGTAACACTATGCAAGATGGAGTCTTTGATGCAACAGGTGAGAAATACTTAATAAGAATTTTCGTATGCACAACCTGTTCTTCCATTTCTACTGGTGTTTCAACAAAATCTAATGCCGCAATTATGAGATCAATGGGTGACCCTAAGTTTTTCCTAACCAAATGCTTATCTTGATCACATTTCCAACCATGCAGAAACTAAAAAAAATTATAAACAAATGTTTCTAATATCACACAACATAATTCCTAACAAAATGAAAATAAAATTAAAAAAAACTCCAAAATTATACAGAATTTTTTTTACAAGAAAAATTTCCTATACAAAGAATAAATAAATATTCTAAATTATAACTAGTGGAAGAATTATACTTACTTGGCTCTAATTAGCTTTTCCATTGCAATTCCCAGCAACGGCGCAAAAAACTTGTTGTTTTAATTAAACTTGCAAGCGCACGAATCTGTTGGAGTACAGATTTAATGGTATGCAATGTTGATCCCACGAGGATTGCCAATTGATAGAAAACTCTAATTTGACTCCAAATAAATAACTCTAACCTAGTTGTCAAAATATTTGTTTTGAGAGGAGAATATTAAATCAAGTGTGAAGGGAATTGATGTACTCAAATTAAATTGAAATGTATTCAAGGTAAAAGAATACTAAGGTTAGAGGATCCACTCCTGGTATGAGTAATAATAAATTTAACTCTTTTATCACTCAATTGGAATCCTTACATGAATAAGGTTCTAATCGAAAAATATATTACTTTGAGCTCACTTTTATTTGTACATGAATTATATTTACCTCCTTTTACACCATTAATACATGCTTGTAAAATAGATTCAAGTATACATTGTGCCAATTATTATATTATCTACAATAAATCAAGATTGATTCAAGAATTTATTGTGCCAAAAATTGTCTACAATGTATCAAGGTTCACACCTTACAAGATTAGAATGAAAAGATGTACGAAGAAAAAATATAACAAGAGATAGGTGACAAGGCCAACCATAAACATATTAAGAGATAGGCGATTTGATAGAACCAGCCAATAAGATAACAAGAGATAAGAAGAAAGAAAATAAGTACAATAACATAATATAACAAGAAATAGGCAGTTTAGTAAAACCAGCCAATAAAAATAACAAGAAGTCGGCTGTCTGATAAAACCAACCATTAAGAAGTAACATGAGAAAAGAAATAAGAAGGTAAATACAATATCAAATATAAACATTAAGATTAATTAATTATTATTCTCATACCAAAAGTTTCACCATTTACCTTAGCATAAGGAGATTAGTTCTCCGTATTCAAATTAAGAAAGTAAAAATGAAGATGAACAAGCATGATGATATTATGAAAGGATAACAAAGTATCTAAAGAAATAAGAACATTACAATACTAAAAACTAAAATTTATGGTCTCAAAACTACACTCTCTTCAGCTAATTTTCGACCCCCCTTACTCACAAGACCCCTTCTATTTATAGATAGAATTAATGAGGTAAGTGACAAAGCAAGTTGCACTAAAGTTGGCAGGTTGGATTCCACTATGTCCACCGAAAGTGATCATGATATTCCTCCTTGATAGCTACCGAATTTGCTGCCCATGTAAAAAGCAAAGTTATAGAAAATTGTGTCGGCGATCTACTTATCAAATTTCGTATACATTGACTACGTATTTTATGAGATGCGGCCTAAATACTATAGCAAGGTTGGGTTGGACTGCAACAACAAATAGATTTTCTTCTAACCCAATTTTCGCCATTTTACCATCCAAATTAGCTGATCACATAAACATGAAAGTTGTAGAAAATTGTGTCAGATATTCACTTACCAAATTTCACATATATTGAATATGTAATTTATTATTTATGATTAAAATACTAGAGTAAGGTTGGGCAAAAAAACAAACAACACACAGATTTTTCACATTTGAGGTTCCTTGAATCTTATATGGTCATAAATCAAGATTAAATATATCCATTATGATGCGTCTCAAGAGTTAAAAAGATAATGCTCCTTACTCAGCCATTCTTAATGAATTCATTTTTACCGCTTGATCTATAAACATAATTCTCAAAGAACCACAATTTAACTTTGATTTCTCCAATTGAGTCAATTTTTTATTTTTTTTCTCCATCAGTAGAAGATGCATAAAACTAAAGATAAATATGAAAAATAAGTGCTTAAACATAACAAAGAATTAAGATGAAAGTGTTTAATTTATGGTTATAAAACTCACTCATTAGGCACTACACTTTCCAATTCTCTCTGAAGGTTAAATCTCTTCAATTTCTTCTTCTAAATGAATTCATTGTTGTAGATTTGATATTTTTCTCTTCAAATATGAAGATAAAGCTCTACCTTCAAAGTTGTAAATTTGAATATCGAAATGCAGAACCTTGAAGCTCTATCACCTCTCTTAAAAGAGAAAAACTCTTCCCTAATAAAAAGTAAAAAACTCTTCAAAAGAGAGAAACAAATTTCCTTAAAAGAAGAAAACAAGAAAATAAAGAGTATTAAAATAGAGGAGCTATGGCCAGCTTGCTGCGCTGCGCAGGGGGGAAGGGAGGAGTCCACACGGGGGCAAGGGAGGGAGACTATGCGGTTGGGGGGGAGGGGGGCAGAACTCTACGACTTAGGGGAGAGGAGGGGTGATTGCTGCGGCTGAAGAGAGAGAAAAAATGTGACTAAACTTCTAGAGAGAGAGGAAATAAAAAGAAGAGAGAGGGAAAAGGAAGCTTGCTGTGCCTGTTGAGGTCGTGCGACGCTAATAAAGAACTTTGTTAAGGTTTCAGTCACCAAATCATTATTGTTGTGTGGTTGACATACAAAATTAGATTGAATAAAAAAAATAAAAGTAAAAGAAGGTCCAATGGGTTTCAAGATCATGAAAGTTAAAAATGTTTTTTAGTTAAATTTAGACCTTGTCCCATAAAAAAGGAGAGTTAAACTTGGACAAAAAAAAAAAATTAGTTACCACCAATTGTTATGAGATTAGTTAACAGTTTGTAGAGAATTTGTCTCTTTTTTATTGGGGCAGCTAGATTGGATGAACTATGGTGCACAATTCATGTTTTATTTAATTAGTATTCATAAATTTATGTAGTTTTAACTGAAAAGACTTTTTTTTTTTTTTGCCAACGATATCATAAAGAGAGAAGGAGAATAAAATTAAACTCATAAATATTAGGACCAGTGATATTTATGATTAAAAAAAATGTTATTTGAGTTAAAATTTTTGAACAAATAAAGAGACGTATTTATTATATATTAAAATTTTAAATGAATTTCTCGCTAGAAAAGTATAAATGAATTATTTATCAATATTAAAACTACATGAACCATTTGCTAAATAATGAATTGTTTTTATTTGATCTATCTAAATGGTCAATACTTTTTTTTTTTTGGTGTTGATAGAAATGAAAAAAACGATAAATTAAACGCAAATAGCACAGGAGGAAGAAACCCCTCTCAAGTCTTCATTGATCAAACTACCACACCCCCTGGGAGTGTTCGTGGATGTCACGGACTTAGAGTGTTGCGCAGCGCAGTGCGACGCCCATTTGAGATCAATGTGAACTATGTTGCTTGTAAATTGAATTTTTTAGGGCCAAGCCCATTCTGAGCCATCCTGCCTGAGTTTTCCTCTCTCTCGGCTTTCTCTTGGATTTCCAGTGTACGAAGTCTTCTTCCATGGATCGCCGGCGAAGCATGGAGAAAACGACGGCAACGAAGGCCTTAACTATCGATGCGTCTTCCTCCACCTCAACTTCAGAAGCCTTTATCGTACAACTGTTATGCGGGCTTGGCTTAGGCTTAGCACTCTGGGTGGCTAACAACGTCTATTCCATCAACCTCCTTACCGACCCTTCTCACACCCTCTTTTTGATCTGGGTACCATTCGGTTCTCCTTTTTCTTTTGTGTATTTAAAATTTTGAATTTTTTCTTATTCTTTTAATCTGCATCGTTTAGATTATAGAGCTTCCAATTGTGATACTTCTTTACAGCTGCTATCGACAGAATCGCAAACTTTGCACGGTAATTCGGATTCCATTTTCTTTCTTATTTAGTTATTTCCTCCAGTTTTGGTTTGTGCAAGCGAAGAAAAAACTAAACCCATGGTTATCTGCTTTAATTTCTACCTTTCTGGTTTCGCTTTTTGGGATGTTTCAACTGTGATTTATTTCCATGTGCCTTCATACAGTACCTGCGAGCTGTAGGACGAGGTTTGCTGGGAGTGCCAGTAGGTTAGTGAAAACTTTGGCTTCCACTCTGGCTCTTCTGTTTGTTTTTTTCGTAATTTGAATATCACTAGTTTTTTATATGCTCTTCATTTTTCCTATATTAAAACGGGTGCTTGCTATTTGTGATGAAAGTTAGTAGAAATGAAGCAACCTTCGAAACACATTTGTATTTTCACGTTCCCTGATCATAACATTTGTATCTCTGTTTCTTGGCAGTATTATTTTATATGTTTTAAGATAAGTGTGCTGAGAAAAGATTATCAGTCTTGAATCTTTTACTTTACAGGGGCAGCAGTAAATTTTTTAGGAGCTGTTGCTTTGGGGGCTCCTGTTACGATCCAGTATGTTTATTTGCATAATAGATAATACTGGACATAGAGGTGTTTGTTGAGGTCATAATGGAATGTCTGTAGATTCTATTGTTCCTTCAAACCAAGCTAGTGGCCTTTCCTGTAATTGTCAAGTCTCTTCTGTAATGTGTCTAGCTGTTTTTCTAAACTTTAACATTATATTTCTAGCTATAACTGGAGTATATTATGACATTTGTATATCTTCGGGGGACAGGTATCTGCCAAAGACTGTTAACTGGTCTCTTATGATGTCATCGTTCACAGTGAGTGTCTGATTCATTGCCATTTCCTTGTTTGGCAGTTCATTTTATAATGATTTGTCTTTTCTATTGCATTTGGCCAATCTCACATACTGTCTACATCTATTTTACTCACGATACTTTTCATTGTTTTATCTTTGCATTTCTTCTTCTTCTTCTTTCTTTTATTTTCAGATAGATCAATATGAAAGATATTGCCCTAAAATTGAAAGTAAATTTAGAAAAACAGATGTGTTGCAATTCTAATATGTATAAGGTGTAAATAAGGTTCCCAAAAATGCTCGGAAGAGACAAAGCTGAACTGATCCAAAATTGAGAGGACAATTAGAGCTTTGTGCATGCTTTTACCTACTCTTATCACTTTGGCTTACTACTGCTAGCGAGAATTTGGGTACTCACAATGTAAAGCATTGCACACTACCTTAAGCTGATCCAATTAAAACAGAACATTATCCATTCTTTTGTGACTCCTTCTACTAATTTCTGCCAACATGCATCAGATGCAATTATAAAAGATTCCAGATTTCAGCCCTTGCTCCTTTGCTAGCACTTAAATGTCTCAACAATTTTCTTGGCATCACTTTATGAACCCCAAAAGAGCATGGCAACTGTGAAGAAAACGCCCCTCCCAACTGTAAAATGAAGTGAAACTCAGTGAACTGTATTATAATCACTTTCAAAAATACAATGTCTACTCTTCTTTCTTGAAAAATTCTCAACCATTAAGATCTTCTGCAAACTGTTCAATTTGTAAATTGCTTATCAATCCCCTTCCTTTTCCCTGAATGAGATACAGCTTTTGAAGGGATAGATATTTTTTTTGGGACCTACAGGCCTGTTGTTATGTTCTATACATGTATAAACTCACATCTTGTACCATGGCAGATTGTTCCTGCATCATGTGTTCTTGGTACATCATGGGCTGATTGGAGACGTTTATTTGCACACACTAAGTATGTTCCTACTTGTCACTTAATATTTTCTTACCATGCTTGATCATGAAAAGGTTCTTTTCCTGGGTTGGGGGGTCATTAAAGGCATGATATGATGTTGTATATGTAACTAGTTCCTAGTGTAGATTAGGTTTGTCATCTATGATCTATCTATTTAAGCCCTTTAGTTAATTAATTGTATCTGTTTCTTTAATTTTTTATATTTCTTTTCTTATTTTTACACTCAGGCCGAATGGATCAGTAGAGTATTTAATTTGTCTACCAGCTCATGGAGCAGTTATTGGGGGCTGGTTTGGGGCTTGGCCAATGCCACTTGACTGGGAGAGACCATGGCAGGTAATCTTTCTTTCCTATACCCCTCTGTCCTTGAATTTACAGTCCATCATTTGTTAAAATAACACAGAGCATATGGGAAGAAAATTTCTTACAGTGCTTCCCAGGTTTAATTCAAAAAGGGGAAGAATGACACACAGCAGCCATCTAGCGCCCTTACAATTTCACCTTCAGGTCCACAAGTTCATAATTTTGTGGTCGGGTTTTACTATTGACCTACATTTTCACTATCCAAGAGATATATCTTGTGATACTAAATCCAGAATGTCAAAGGATTATTGTTTCTCAAGACATCTCAAGTTATTTGTTTACAGTTCGACCTTGATTATCTTTCTGCAGAAGGATACAAGAATCTTTGCCCAAACTGAAAATCTGTTAGAATTATAGTAATATAAAATTTTGAACGTTTGTCTGATTTCATGCCAAATTATATAATTTAGTGTTCTTGTCTTGGTTTTTAGTGCTTGAAGTTCTCTACATTTGGCCGTTAAGGTTTGATATATTTCACGTTAATTTGTAGGAATGGCCTATTTGTGTCAGCTACGGAGCGATAATTGGGTACCTGGTGGCAATGGTTGCATCATTTGGCTTTATACTTGCTCATAATAGATCACAGCTTGTCAAAAGAGACTGAAATCCCAGTTGTCTGGTCATCGTAAGCTCACCTCATGAGCCATTTTTGTTTTCGGCCTTCATACAGGAGATCATGAAAACCTCCCCCACCCCATAAAAGAAATTTCTTCTCCTTCATGTTTTGAAGTTGTTGAACAAGGGTAGGTTTGTATTCATTGTTAGTTCTTACTTATTATGACATTTGTTATTTTTTACTTTAGTTATTTAAAAAGGGAAAAATGCAAATATCCTCATTTAACTTTGGGTCATTTGCAATCAACTCCTTCAACTTTGAAACTTGGAAACTATCTCTCCCCAACTCCCATAGGCAAGCGATTTAACACTTTCTTCCATTTTCTGTTAATAAAATTAAAGTATATGTCACATTTCTTTTCCCCGTCATCTCATTATTTACGGAGTACTTTTTTTGTCCATTTAAAGATAGTATTCATTCTAACAATTTAAAGACGTAATTTACTCAATTTTTTCAGTGAAACAAAAAAGATTCAAACTTCTATTTGTGATTATGATATTTTGTATGTATCATGTGTTATAGTATTTTAATAGATAAATTAGAATAATTAAATATAGATTGAATAAGTGTACCTAAAAAATTTATAGTTTAATAGAGGCAGAATCATAATTTATTGGATTTTTTTAACTTTCAGATAGAGAAATAAATTTCAGATGGTAGTGTATGATCAGACTCATAAATTGATTATTATGCATAATATTTTAATATGTAAAAAAATCAGTTAAATTAATCACTTAAAATTAATTAATAAAATAAATAATTATAATTAAATTATATCATTCTCTTTTTGAGTCAGTTAATTTTTTGATAAAAATAAAATTGATAGTTAAAAAATTATAAGTTGTGTTTTTGTCAAATTTTTCTGTGCGGTCCACCTATCATAGTCCACACAAAATTATAACGGCCTAATCTGTACTGAGTTTAATAATTAATTAAATGACAATTTATAATAAAATATTTCAACAATCTTTCACTTGAATTGTATTTAATTAATTATTTAAAAAATCATTAAGCCACTATCACAATTCAGAAAATAAAACTTCACAAAATTGTTGAATTCTATGGAGAAGTAAGTGATATCAAATATAAATATAATATTTTATAATTTAAATATGACAAAATATTAGTTTATTTTCAACTTAGTTCAGTAAGCAAACAATACAGAGTCATTGATTCTTATAGGGAAACAAGTGATATGTATATATAAAGCGTATCACAACAAAATCATTGAATCCTATAGAGATACAAATGATGTAAAACACATCAAATTAAACTGAACAAAATTTACAGAAAAAATAAAGTAAATAATGACATGATATCAAATATTTATCAGACTCCCACTAAATCAAGGCATCAAAGGAATTCACAATACCCTTATAAGTTATATGATTTCGAAAAACTTCTACGGGTAAACCCTTAGTCAACGGATCTGCAAGCATTTTCATACTAGGAATGTGAATTATACGAGTATGAGATTTTGCAATTTTCTCTTTAACGAACATAAGTTTGATATCAAAATATTTTGTATGGCTCAAATTACTGTAGTTGTTAGCACAATACACTACAGACTTGTTATCACAATAGATGGTTAGAGGACGCGACATTGAATCAATTAAGCACATGTCATATATCAGCTTCCTAAACCATACAGTTTATTATGTGGTCTCAAAACAAGCAATATATTCTACTTCTATAGATGAGATAACTGTAAGTGTCTGTTTTACATTTTTTCATGAAACAGCTCCTTTAGACATCATGAAGATGTACCTAGTTGTGGACTTACGATCATCTAGACAAGAACCTTAATCAGAATTTGAATAGCCAACAACATCAATAGGATCTAATCTTCTATAAGTCAACATATGATTCTTTTTACCCTGAAAATACCTCATAACTTTCTTGGCAGATTTCCAATGATCTATGCCAGGATCACTCAGATATTGACTGAGTACACTAATAGCGAAGGCTATATCTAAACGAGTACAGACCTGAGCATACATAAGCGAAAGCGTATGGTATCTTTCTCATTTCAGCCCTTGTCTTATCATCCTTGGGACATTGCGAGTCTGATAATATGTCACCTTTCTGAACAGGAGCAGGAGAGGAAGCACAAGACTCAATTTTAATTTTTTTAAGTATTCACTCAATGTAAGTTGCTTGTAATAAACTAAGAGTACCACGAGATTTATCACGATGAATTTATATCCCAAGGACAAAAGAGGTTTCACCAAGATACTTCATATCAAATTCACACGATAATAATTGCTTTGTCTCATTGAGAAAATTCATCGAATTATTAGTTAACAAAATATCATCAACATAAAGAATCAATATTACAAAATTGATTCTATCAAATTTCTGATAAATGCATTGATCTGAGATATTCTTAACAAAATCGAGTGAGATTATGACTTCATTAAATTTTAAGTATCATTGCCTGGAGGCTTGTTTTAACCCATAGATAGATCTGAGCACAAAACTCCCACTTGCCAAGACATCTTCAAAGAAATATGCTCGATCTGACTCGATGACCCTGGTAGTAAGATTTAGGCAATAAAATATGTACCCATGAGAACCAATGCAATATCCAATAAAGAAACTGGTAATAGTTTTAGAATCAAGCTTCATCTGTTATGGATTGTAGGGTTTTACCTGTGCTTTGCAACCTCATACTCGCATATGCTTCAATGTTGGAGTCTTTCCAAAATACAATTCATATGGTTTTTTTGATACCAACTTGTTGGGGACTTGATTCAAAATATAGACAGTAGTTTTCAATGCATCACTCTACAAGAACTCTGGCAACGAGAAATGAATGATCATACTTCTAACTATATTCATGAGAGTACGATTCTGCTTTTCTGCTATCCCATTTTGTTGCAGGATGCTAGGTATTGTATACTGAACTTCAACACCATGTTCTTGTAGATATAAAGCAAACGGACCAGAATTCCTACTAATCTCAGTATAACTCCCATAGTACTCATCACCCCTATTAGATCTAACAGCTTTAATTAATTTGTTAGATTTCAATTTAACTGCCGCTATGAAATTTTTAAATGCATGTAGAGATTCGCCTTTTTTAAGCAAAAGATCAATCCATCCATACCGAAAGTAATCATCTATGAAAATAATAAAATACTTAAACCCACCCATAGTCAAAGGTGTGATAGGTCTACATATATCAATATGGATAAGGTCTAAAATATTTTCAAACCTCTTTACTCCTTTATGTCTAACTCTAGTTGTGAATTTTCCCTTTATGCAATCCACACAAGTCTCAAAATTTGAAAAATCAAGGTCTTGTAGAACACCTTGTTTAGTCATCATTTCCAATCTTTCCCTAGAGATGTGGCCCAATCGGCGATATCACAACATAGAGGAATTGTCACCAGATCTCTAGTGTTTATTCCCAATTACAACATTGATTTGAGGATTAGAAAGTTTAAATGACCAATTATTCAGACGATATAAACCACATGTTAAAGATGCAAAGCCAACAATGATAGAATCAAAACAAACATCAATTTTTCTATTTCCTTAAAAAAATGAATAACCATCAACATCCAATATAGAAGTCGAAATTAAATTCCTTCTTACGGAAAGTACATAAATAACATTATTCAAATTCAAAATATGTCTAGAATTCAAATTTAAAGAAATGGATCCTATATATTCTATTGATATTCGATTTCTTACAATGCCAAAAACTGTCTTTTGTGCCTCACTGAGGACCCTCTTATCTTTGAGTTCCTGTAAAGAATTCACAACATGCATAGTTGCACCAGAATCCAACCACCAAAAGTCAGAAGATACTTCAATACTATTAGACTCAAAACAAACTAAAGTTAGAGGGACAAAAAGAAGAAATGTACCTTCCTTTTCCTGCTTGTTTTAAAACTTAAAACAATCAGTTCTCTTGTGGCCGAATTTTTTTACAGTAATTGTAGGTACTTTTAAAGAATTTTCATTTCGATTTGTCATTCTTTTCACCATTTTTCTTAAAGTTGAGTTTACTAGCCTTTTGTACCTCAGATTTCTTCCCTTTTTTCTTATTTCATCCTCCAGACTGGCTACTAGAGTCATGAGATACATAGTTCATAGAGTGAAAATTATTTTTTTTATAGTTTCTTCTTCTTGAGTAACAATTGAAATTAATTGGTCAATAGACCATTCTGTTTCCTGCGAATTATATGAAATCTTCAAGAATTCATACTCTGCCAGCAATGATCGAAGAACTTGATAAACCAATGTGTTTTCACCCAAATTAACTCTATATAATTTCAACTTGTTATAGTAATGAACAAGTTTTAAAATGTGCTCTCTGACACCAAATACCCTATCATACCAAGTATTATCAAACTGTGAAAGATAAAATTTTTTCTGACTTTTATTAAATCTCTTGTATTTATCACCAATAGCTTTTAAGTAGTACACTGCAGTATCTTTTTTCTGAAATACTATCTCTAATTCCCTTTTCAATAGTATACTTAATTACTGCCAAATAGATCTGATTGGACTCAAACCATTGCTTATGATAGGCCTTGTCAGTAATACTGGACTGTGAAGTGATAGCCCCTGGTTGGGTTCTCTCAGAGTCAAATCTTTCTCAAAAATGATAAAGTACATATTCAAGGACTCTTTCCAGTCATCATAGTTAGTCTCATTGAGAGTTTTCACAAATGATAGTTGCACAAAAGTAGAAACTAAAATAAAAAAAATGGAAAATAGTTATTATGTGCGCTCAACATAATTATAATACAAGATTCCCAAAATAAAATTTCAGTTATACAACTATAATGGCACATAGAGAAATTTTTTTTTATACAATTAAGATTTGGTTCACACAAAAGTCCGTACAAAAATACATTCAATATTTCCATACCTATGAGATATAACAAATATTTAATATATTATAAGTGCTATATATATATATATATATATATATATATATATATATATATATATATATATATATATATATATATATATATATATATATATATCCTTAAAAGTTCAAACCTTGAAAATTACATTAATAATGTTATACCTATAGGGTTTGTCCATCATCAATGTAATATGATCATAACCGTGGCACATGATAAAATTTTAATGACATCTAAAACAAACTAAATAAATTAAATGAGTCTCTAGAGTTTATTAGGAATTAGAAAAAGTTTAGGTGAATAAATACAAAATTAAGAGGTGCTAAGGGCAAAATTATAATTCTGAATTTTTTTTTAACTGGACTAGGCTTGCCCAAATTCTGAGCAAACAGCAGCCCAAAATCAAAGAACCCATTCCTAAGCTTGGGCTTGGCAGGCCCAGCCCAGAATGCAGCTTCTTCTTCACCCAACCAAACCCCTAGAACTCAAACTGAGTGCAAACGTGACCTGATTGGAGCACCGTGAACCAGAGAAGATGCAGGCATGTTTCCCGATGATTTGGACGGTTGTTTTCGACTAGATAACCACCATTATGATCAGAAAAATGCGAGAAACATATTTCTCACTTAGATTCAAGCAACCAACCATTGAAACCTTAAGATCTATAAGCCCAAAAATCTTTGATGCAAACCGAAGAATGCATCATTGGCTCAGCGAAAACAGAGCAGGATAATTATATACATATACATAGAACCATATGAATTTTCATATTCTCAGAAACGTGGCCTCTCCACTACAATATGGATTTCCATATTCTCAAAAACCTGCTTCAAGAATACTTTGCGTGGGATGCGAGAAGGAGGTCAGGAGTTTGATTCTCACGATACCTCCATCACGATTGAGCCACCATTCCTGATTCATTATAGGGTTTTTTTTATTATAATTAATAGTGGCAGATCAAATATTCATAGCAAATCCGATCAACAACAGAATGTGAAAAAACAATGTAATGCAATAACTTAATGCTCATTCCAAAACATAGCAACAAGGGAATAGTATGCAAAAAAATTGGAAAGCAAAATTGAGATTGGACTTTTGAACGAAATTAAACAAAATTGAAAAGGAACATAATATTTGGGCCTTTTAATTGAGTTATAATTTAACACAATTAAATTGAGATACTACAATGATTCTCTGATACCAAGTGTTATAATATCTCAATAGATAAATTAGAGTAATTAAACATAGATTGAGTAAGCGTACTTAAAAAATTCATAGTTTAAGATAGGCAGAATCGCAACCTACTGGACTTCTTTAACTTTCAAAGAGAGTTCAGAGAGAAAGAGATAAATTTTATATGGTAATCTTGTGGTCAGACTCAAAAACTGATTCTTATTCATGATATTTTAACGTGTAGAAGAATCAGTCAAATTAATCACTTAAAATTAATTAATAAAATAAATAAATTAAATTAAATTATATCATTCTCTCTCTAACTTAAACAACTTTTCGATAGGAACAAAACTGACAGTCAAAAAGTTGTAAGTTTGGTATCTACCCAATTTTTTTGTGCAATCTACCTATCACAATCTACACAAGATTATAATGGTCAAATTTGTATTGAGTTTAAAAATTAATTAAATGACAATCTATAATAAAATATTGCAACATCGTGTCACATCATTCTTTTAATAAATAGCCACAAGTATTGTTGTTGTTGTTTCATTTATTACTTTAAGAACTTTCTAGCAATAAGGTATATTATTGAGCTCTTTGCATGCCAAAGCATGTGGTTAATTAGATTGTGTGATGAACATAATAGTTATTAAATTTTTTTAGTAAAAAAGTCATAATAAAAATTGTAAAACACATAATTTCTTGTTATCAAAATTACTAGAGTCTTAGAGGGGGTGCTAAAATTAAATACATTGATCGAGCAAAATGGATCTAAGCACTAACTTTTAATGATTTAGTTGCAGTTGAAAGCAGATTAGATTGCCTTTTTTGGCCAAAATTATCCACATTAGGAATTATCAACCAAAATGAATTGCATTTTTTTTGGGACTGGCAAAGCTAATTGCATTAAAAAATAATTAATGAGGGGATTAATTTTTTTTTAGACAAATCAACATATCATTGCATTCAATAAACAGGTATAAAAGATTGAAACTTACAAGTCTTAACAAGATATAATAAATAAATAAAATATAACTCAAGCCTTGTTGTAAATGAAAATTTACACAAAAAGAATATAGAATGTAAAGGCACTTAGAGAGAAATAACACATAGAGGAAAAATGTCCTTATTATTCCATTGCTTCATACAAACCTCTATTTATAGGCATACAATCATAAAGGAAGATAACCCAAAAGCCAAGGAGTATAAATAAGATTCAATAGTTTTAGAAGTTGGAAAAATAAAATGACACTCATAATAATGAATGTATTTATAATATTCATTGTTTTGAGAGTTGAGAAACCAAATGGGCATCTACAATAGATGAATTCATAACACTCCCCCTTGAATGTTCATTTTACAAGAAATATGCCTCATTAAAACCTTACTAGATAAAAACCTAATGAAAAAAAACCCCAGTGAAAGAAATAGAGTACATCATTCCTTGTATACTCCCCATGTTCTCAGTATCATTGAATATCTCTGAGTTGACGTATTCCAATTTTATATATTAGTATTTCAAATGTTGAAGTAGGTAAGGTTTTGATAAATAAATCTGTCAAATTATCACTTAAACGAATTTGTACGTCAATATCACCTTTCTTTTGAAGTTTATGAATAAAAAAGAATTTCGGTGAGATATATTTTGTTTTATCTCCTTTAGTATATCTTTATTTCAACTGAGCTATACATGTAGTATTATCTTCGTATAGTATAGTTATAGTCCTCTTTCTAAAAGATAGTTCACATATCTCTCGGATTTGTTAAGTCATGGATCTCAACCAAATACATTCACGATTTGCTTCATAAACTGCTATAATTTTTGTATGATTTGAAGAAGTAGCAACAAGTGTTTGTTTTATGAAACGCCATAATATAGCTGTATCACCACATGTAAATAAATATCATGTTTGATATCAAGCCTTGTGTGGATCAAATAAACATCCAGCATCTGCATAACCAATGAGTTATGATCTAAATCCATTTGTATATAGCAATCCCATATCAATAGTACATCTGAGATATTGAAAAATATGTTTAATTCTATTCCAATATTTTCTCATTGGACAAAAGTTAAATCTAACTAACAGGCTGACAGTAAAAGTTATATCAAGTATTGTATTATTGGTAAGATACATCAGTACACTAATTGTACTAATATATGGTACTTCAGGATCAAGAACTTCTTTATTATCATATTGAGGTCAAAAACATATCGTTTCACATCAAGTGAACGAACAACCAATGTGATACTTAATGGATGTACTTTGTCTATGTAAAATTTTTAAGATTTTTTCTATATAAGTTGATTGATAAATAAAAATTTCATTTCTCAAATGATCAAATTGTAATCTAGGACAAAATTTTATCTTTTTAAAATATTTCATTTCAAACTCTTTATTTAAACACTTTACTGCCTTTATAATCCCTTCAGGAGTTTCAATAATATTTAAATTATCAACATACACCATAATAATAACAAATCTTGAATTTGCTTTTTTAATAAAAATACATGGACATATATGGTCATTTTTATAATTATGTTTTAACAAATATTCACTGAGACGGTTATACCACATTCATCCAAACTGTTTTAATCTATATAAATATCTTTATAATTTAATTGAATAAATTTCCTGGGTTTTTGAATTATATGTTTCAGGCATTTTAAATTCTTCTGAAATTTTTATATATATGTCACTATCAAGTAAACCATATAAATAGGCTGTAACAACATCTATAAAATGCATATCAAGTTTTTCATGTACTGCCAGACTAATGAGATAACAAAATATAATTGCATCTACTATATGAGAATATGTGAAATTATAATCAATTTCAGGTCTTTGTGAAAAACCTTGTGCAACAAGTCGTGCTATGTACCTCACAATTTCATTTTTCTCATTTCTTTTACGTACAAATACCCATTTGTACCCAACAGGTATTACACATTCAGTGTTTGTATATATCCAAATACCTCACAGTTTTTAAGTGAATTCAATTCTACTTGAATTGCGTCTTTCCATTTTGGCCAATCACGTCTATGTTGACACACATCGACAGATGTAGGTTCATAATCATTATTATCATTCAAAATATTAAGCACTACTGTATACACAAAAATGTTGTCGACAACTGTTTCTTTTCGATTCAATCGTTTTCCCGTAGATACATAATTTATTGAGATTTCTTCATTTTCATCAATTTCATCAATTTTAGATATCTGAACTTCTTCTAGAAATACTTTGTTTGTTATGTCTCTAGTCTCTTCAAGAGCATCTATTTCTGATATTGAATAATTATTTCTTTCTTTTTACAAGGATTTTTATTTTTTTAAACCGATTGGTCTATCATGCTTCTGACACATTTTAGACTTACTAGTGATTTTATTAATGGGTTGTTCTTCAAGGACATCAATCCGTACATAAGTATTTACAGCTGATATATGTGACTTGGTCACTTTTTTTAGGTCAGTAAATACATTTGACAGTTGATTTGTTATTCTATGTAAGTGAATTATCTTTTGAATTTCAAGTTCATATTATTTTGTGTGAGGTTCAAGATATAACAAAGTATTCCATGTAATTTCTTTGACCAGCTGTTTTTTATTTTTTTCCCCTAATGTTGGGAAGACTAATTCATCAAAATGACAATCGGCAAAACGTGCCGTAAATATATCTTCTATCATTGGCTCAAGATATCTTATAATAGAAAGAGAATCATATCCAACATATATTCTTAATCTCCTTTGAGAACCCATCTTAATGCATTGTGGTGGAGCTATTAAAACATATACCACACACCCAAAAAGTTCTGATATGGGAAATATTTAACTTATGACTATGAGCCAATTGTAAAGAAAAATATTTATGATAACTTGTTGTTCTGATGCATACTAGCGCTGTTGCATATAAAATTGTATGTCCCCAAATAGAGACAGGGAGCTTTGTTTGCATAAGCAAGAGTCTAACCATTAATTAAAATTGCTTAATAAATAATTTAGCTAACCCATTTTGTGTATGAACATGAGCTACATGATGTTCTACATTTATGCCAATCGACATACAATAGTCATTGAAAGCTTGTGAAGAAATTGTACTTTTAATCGAATTATTTAAGCAAATAATCTTGCAAACGCTGGATTACAGGTTAATAGTAAGCACACATGAGACCATCGACTAGATGTGTCTATTAATACCATAAAATATATAAATGGCCCACATTTAGGATGAATAAGTTCATATATATCACCATGTATACGTTCCAAAAATGTTGGAGATTCAGTTCCAACTTTAGCCAGTAATAGCTTAATAACCAATTTTTCTTGAAAACAAACAACACATGAAAATTTCTTAGATTAAAAAATCCTCAAGTTTTTCATAGGTGCTCATGTGAATTTTCAATAATTTTTTGCATCATTATTGATTCAGGATATCCCAACCGATCATGTCAAATAGTGAAAGTTTTTGAATCAATAAACTTCTGATTTATTGTACCATGTTCGCAAATACTTCTTTTATGTATATGATACTTAACACAAGCAATTTGTAAATTGTGAATAATGTATTAAAAGAATCATTTTTCAAGTAGTTAGATACAATATAAATTGGGTAGTATAAAATAGCACTATATAGATGCAAGCGATAAATAACCATAACATAGGATCTAACTAATTTAGAAAAGATAAAGTGAATGTTAAGAAGAGTTTCACATTTCACAAATTATTTAGTAAAGTAGGCAATTAATTGGCCTTCTATACGATATTTCACATACCAAGTTCAAGAATACTTACAACTGCATACGGTATAATTGTATATCCATACAGAAGATTCAATTAAATAAAATATATAGATAGATATCAACTAGAGATCATGCTCAATTTATAGTCCATATTACAGAAGATTCTTCAACTGTAACAACTCCATTTATGTAATTTTTTTTTTTTAAATACCATGAAGTTATTACCTCGTTACAACTTAACTCAATATAACATTTATTTAATTTATACAATACTGAGTTTCCATACACACTATTATTTTACAAACTACAAACCATTATTTTACAAACATTTGTACAAAGATACATATTAGTTCTAATCATCTATATCGACTACTTCCGGGGACACTGGTTCGGGTGGCACGTCCACCGGAATCTCAGTTACATCTACGACAGTTACATCAGAAATAACTGGAAGTTGCCCAAGGTAGGGCACCTCGATCCAACGTACAGAGATAATAAGTGTCATAGAGAATATCTGCATATTTATTCTTCTGAACATGATATGGAAATATAGTGAGAATTAAATCCCAGTAAGTTCAACAATAAACCATAATTTACCATCAATATAGTTCATCACGTCATGTTCAGCTGTATAAACTACAGAAAATATCTTTAGGTCACATGAATGCACTTTATCATGCACATGAAAATTATACAGTTATGACATGTATGGCATGAATAACTATTTTTCGAATTTCATATGATGGCTATCCACTTATTCTTACTTCAAGCTACCCCGGTCAGGGTGAGTATTCTCTACTTTTCGGTACGGGCTTATCTCGCTCCGTCCGACATGGCACACTTTCTCTTTCTTTTCTTATTAACATGATCATAACCGTTGGTAGGGCGTCCCCTACTGGTGCACCACACGGATTGCCATGTGACCGTGCTCATTTCTTTTCTTTTCACAATGATAGCCAAAAATATGCTTTCAATAACAAGTATGTTCATCAAAATATAACTATTACCATAAATCATTGGTAATCATGCCATGAACATATCCATTTAAAATATCACTTTATAAAACATTTCCATGTCAAAATTCCATACTAATACCTTAGTAACTGGATAGTAATTGTAGTCTGTAAACAGCGCACCAGAAAAGTTCCCAGGAAAGAGAGGTGGGTCACTAATGGACACGCTTAAGTACCATGTCTTTCCTTGCCAGAGCTTTCCTTAGACATGCACTTTTCACAAATCACAATTTTGTTTTCCAGTAACTAGAATAATTCTTTTCTGATATGAAAATACTGCAACCACGGAGCATACTAAGATTTTTCAAATAAAAACCGGCACTTTCAAAACTTCTTGTAAATTTATATGAGTACTAGGGTAAATTCCATGTTAAAAATTACACACTTAAAATGGTAGTAAGTTCATGCAATGGCAATGGCTATGGCTATACTAGTCATTTATTAAGATTCATCTTCTTTTTTAAATACTAATTTTATTTCTTTATTTTCTTGATGCAGGTTTTCATCCTATCTAACCTTCTCTTACTAATCAGAGCATAACTCCCTCAATTTAACTCTGATGTAGGTGATCTTGGTGTCTATTTCAAGATAAAACAATTATCTAAAACTATTATGTTGAACATTGTAGCGAAAAATTAAGAAACAAAGGTGATATTACTCCATCAAAGTACATGATAATTCCTCTCGGATAGGTTCTGATCTTTACTGACTAATTAGACCATATCTCCCAAATTGGAACTCCAAATTGCGTTATTCCAGTTGGTAAAAATCCATGAGCCATATATCTATAATTGTTATGTTGGCGCGCTATTTTAATTCCCTACAGAATATTCCCAGAAATTCAAAAACTAAAGCATTAATAACATACTCTTCCCTGAATAAACATTTTCTGACCTCTGCTTACTAATCGGATTATATCTACCTCATATGAACTCCAAATTGCATAATTCCAGTGGGTATATTTCCATGAGACATAGATATATAACTTTCATGTTAACCATTTATTTTAATTCCATAAAGAAAATTCCCAGAAATTAAAATACAAAAGCTGTCCTAACATAATCTTCCCTGATGAACCATTTTCTGACCTTGGCTTACTAATTGGACCATATCTACCACATGTGAACTCCAAATTGAATGATTCCAGTGGCCAAAAATCCATGACACACATATCTTTAATTCTTATGTTGACCATTTATTTTAATTCCCTACCAATAATTCCCAGAAATTAAATTACCGAAGCTATCCTAACATATTCTTCCCTGATGATTCATTTTCTGACCTTTGACTACTAATCAGACCATAGCTACCTCATATGGACTCCAAATGGAATGATTCCAGTGGCTAAAAATCCATGACACATTTATCTTTAATTCTTATGTTAACCATTTATTTTAATTCCCTACCAATAATTTCCAGAAATTAAATTACCAAAGCTATCCTAACATATTCTTCCCTGATGATTCATTTTCTGACCTTTGACTACTAATCAGAGCATATCTGCCTCATATGGACTCCAAATGGAATGATTCCAGTGGCTAAAAATCCGGGACACATATATCTTTAATTCTTATGTTAACCATTTATTTTAATTCCTTATAGATTGTTCCCAGAAATTAAAATACCGAAACTTAAAATTCTGCCACCCATAGCCATAACCATGCAGAACTATCTACACCAACCTAAGTATTCAAACATACATCACATGCAAGATCAATATGTAACATGATATAGCAACATCATGAACAATCATAAAAGTTCTAAGATCAAAATCTCATATAAATATTATAAGTTTCAAAAGTTTTCTTCAAAAAGAAATATTGTTAAACTTACCTTTAGCTTTCTAAACTTCTCCTTCTTCTTCCTTCCTTTCTTCTTCTCTCTTCTCTCCTTTCCTCACTCTACCTTGCTTCTATTTCTCTCTCTTTCTCACTTGGACGAAATTAAAGTGTTGTAAGGGTGGGTTCTCTTATATAGACCACCAAATAATTCACCTTTCATGATCATGGATCTACCTTATCACAATTAAGATAAACTTTGTTGAATTTTTGGAAAACAAACAACTTATGTTCTTGTCTTCCTCTTCCTTAGTCAAGATATGCATAGGAAAAGGAGATTTGTATTTTGAAAATTATGATGATATGTTCTTAAGATAAGGGACAAGGTCCCTTTGATTTAGGGATTCATTTAATTTTTCTTTTGTCTTAATCAATTATGATAGGTTGCCTTTTTAAGTGGCAAATTTCTAGCCCTTCAATCTCCATTATTTGGTTGATATTATTTGTGTGGGCTATGAATGTTTTGTCCTAATACCATGTATTATCATACCACTTGCTAAAATTATGAGTGAATGATATAGATGTTTTTGTCCTAAAGCCTTGTATTATCATGCCACTTGCCTAAATGATGAATGTAGAATCACACCACTTGCTAAATTTTTGTCTTAATGCCATGTAACCTAATCTTTATTCTTATTATTATATTATCATCTAATTTATTTTATTTTATTTTTCCTCTTGGATTTGGGCTTATTCTTACCCATTATGGGCTTGTCCTACCCATTTTCTTTGCTTTGGATAAAATTCTTCCTTTCTTGGTGGGCTTGGTCACATTTTCATAATTTTTGGGCTATTGGTGAAATTACTATATCCTAGTCCAAGTCTATGTTTAATTTCTTGTTTAGGTTATCCAATGGGCTTGCTAGAAACTTATGTGAAGTGGAAAAACTCTATATGAAGTGTCCATAGGTAAAAGCCCAATGTATGGGTAAAGATTTTAAACTTAGTAACTATAGTTCTTGAATTAGGAAAAATTACCCTAATTCAATGTTCTTTGAAATTTTAAGACCTTTACTTGTTTCTAAAAATTTATCTTCCTTATCCAAGAATTTTGCATCTCTTTAGTATGTTATTTCTAATTTCTTTCCTATTAGATTTTCCTTCTTTATTTGTTCTCTTAATGTTAGAAACATTTTCTATGCATATACATAAGGTGAAGAATTTCTAAGGATTATATTTCCTTAGATATCTAAAATATTGTCTAATAAATTTTATTTCCTTAATAAAATTTTTTATGTACCTTTATCAATAAAAGAAACGAAATTAAGGATGTTACATTTCTCTCCCCCTAAAAGAAATTTTGTCCTCAAAATTTCAGAAATTACCTTATAAGAACAATTGCGGATATTTCTTCCTCATGACTTCTTCCAGCTCCCAAGTTGCTTCTTCCGGAGTCAAACCTTCCCATAACACCTTAACTAGGGGAATGGTTTTATTTCTCAGTTGCTTCACGTCTGTGTCCAATATGGATGCAGGTACTAGCTGGTATGTCATGTTCTCCTTTATTTGGATTGGTTCATCCAGTATTATATGTGATGAATCTGAAAGATACTTCCGCAGCTGTGATACGTGGAAAACATTATGCAGGTTGGACAAATTAGGTGGGAGAGCAACTTGATATGCTGATGTCCCAACTTTCTTTAGAATTTGGTAGGGTCCTAAAAATCGCGGACTTAGCTTTCTTGTTTTGAGAGACCTACCAACTCCAGTAGTCGGGGAAAGTTTCAGAAATACATGGTCTCCTTCCTCAAACTCTAGAGGTCTATGTCTCTTATCGTAGTAACTCTTTTGCCGACTCTGAGCTGTAAGTATTTTGTTTCGTATCATCCTGATTTGTTCAGTGGTTTGTTGAACTAAATCAGGACCTAACAAGTTCTTTTCTCCTACCTCGAACCAACATAGTGGAGATCGGCACTTTCTACCGTATAAAGCTTCATAGGGGGCCATCTTAATGCTAGAGTGATAGCTATTATTATAAGCAAACTCTACTAAAGGTAGGTACTTATCCCATCCTTTACCTTGCTCTATCACACAGGCCCTCAACATATCTTCTAGGGTTTGAATGGTTCGTTCTGTCTGCCCGTCAGTTTGAGGATGGTAGGCAGTACTGAACCGCAATTGAGTACCAAAAGCTTCTTGCAATGCCTTCCAAAACCTCGACGTGAACCTCGGATCTCTATCAGAAACAATATTTAAGGGAATCCCATGGAGTCTAACTATTTCCTGAACGTACAATTGGGCCAATTTATCTAGTGAAAAGTTTATTTTTATGGGCAAAAAGTGAGCAGATTTGGTTAATCTGTCAACTATTACCCAGATAGAGTCATGTCCCACTGAGGTCTTAGGTAAACCTACAACAAAGTCCATCGAAATACTATCCCATTTCCATTTAGGGATCTCAAGAGGTTGTAGAAATCCCGCTGGCTTTTGATGCTCCACCTTCACCTTTTGACAAATGAGACATTTCGCCACAAACTCAGCATTGTCATTTTTCATCCCTGGCCACCAATACATCCTTTTTAAATCTTGGTACATTTTAGTGCATCCAGGATGGATTGTGTATTTACTTTGATGCGCTTCCTGCAGTATCTTAGTCCTCAACTCTTATTCTTGAGGGACACAAATCCTTCCCTGATACATGATTGCTCCATCTTCCATTACAGAAAAATTACCTTGGTCTTTATGATCTTGTAAGTATTGATCGTGAGCTTGAGCTTCTTTGATCTGGGCTCTAAGGTCAGACCCTATACTTAAACCATTAATGACTAGATTCTTTGGAGTAAGAGTAGTGGCTAGCTTCAAATTTCGAAACTCCTCTAGCATCTGCATCTCATACACCATCATCTGACCCATATGCAGAGATTTTCGACTCAAGGCATCTGCTACAACATTCGCCTTTCCGGGATGATACTTTATCTCAAACTTGTAGTCATTGAGGAATTCTACCCATCTTCGTTGCCTCATATTTAACTCCTTCTGATCAAAGAGGTATTTAAGACTCTTATGATCACAATATACTTCAAAGGTTGCCCCGTACAAATAGTGTCGCCAAATCTTTAAGGCAAACACTACTGCCGCTAATTCAAGATCATGGGTTGGATAGTTTCCTTCGTGGGGTCTTAGTTGTCTAGAGGCGTAAGCAACTACTCTCTTGTCTTGCATTAACACACACCCTAGCCCTTTCTTTGAAGCATCACTATACACTTCAAAATGTCCTGTGGGGTCTGGAATAATTAAAACAGGAGGAGTGGTCAGTCTTGTCTTCAGCTCCTGAAAACTAGCATCACATTGATCAGTCCATTTGAAAGGACTTCCCTTCCTGGTCAATTTAGTCAATGGCAAGGCTATACGAGAGAAGTTTTGTATAAATCTCCTGTAGTATCCTGCCAAACCAAGGAAACTTCTGATTTCCGTAACCGTCTTTGGTGTCTCCCACTTAATCACTGCTTCCGTCTTGCTAGGATCTACGGCTACCCCTTTATTAGAGATGACATGTCCGAGAAACTTCACCTCTGACAGCCAAAATTCACACTTCTCCAATTTAGCATATAACTTTTTCTCTTTCAGCACTTGCAGCACGATTCGGAGATGTTGTTCATGTTCTTTCTTACTCTTAGAATATATCAAGATGTCATCAATGAACACTACAACAAATTGATCTAGGTAGGGTCGAAAAATGCGATTCATGTAATCCATGAAAATTGCAGGTGCATTCGTTAACCCGAAGGGCATTACGAGAAACTCATAGTGCCCATACCTAGTCCTGAAGGCAGTTTTTGGTACGTCCTCCTCCTTAATCCTAATCTGATGATATCCTGACCGCAAGTCAATTTTAGAAAAGATGGAGGCTCCCTTTAATTGATCCAATAAGTCATCTATCCTAGGGAGAGGATACTTATTTTTGATAGTCACCTTATTTAGCTGTCTGTAATCTATGCATAGTCTCAAACTCCCGTCTTTCTTCTTAACAAACAATACAGGAGCTCCCCAAGGTGATACACTCGGTCTAATGAATTGCTTGTCTAATAGTTCCTCCAACTGCTTCTTTAGTTCTTGTAGTTCCTTCGAGGCCATTCGATATGGTGCAATAGAGATAGGCCCTGTCCCAGGTAGGAGATCAATAGAGAACTCTATCTCTCTCTTGGGAGGTAAGCCTGGAATATCTGATGGAAACACTTCAGGAAACTCGTTGGCTATTGGAATTTCATCAAGTTTCGATTCGACTTCTAGGTTTGATAAATACAAGAGAATGTATCCAAGTACTCCATTCTTCAACTCCCTATTAACTTGATTGGCATTTAACATCAATAACTGGACCTCCTCTTTCGGAGTAGAAGGTAGAAATTCAACGGTCTTGTTACAACAATTCAACAAGACTCGATTTCTAGACATCCAGTCTAACCCTAGAATGACCTCAATACCTCTTAAAGGTAAACTGACGAGGTCTACAGAAAAAGTTTTCTCCTGGATGGTGACTTGACAGTCCTTACATACAGAGGAAGTTAATACCCGTTCCCCTGTAGGGGTTACTACAGATAGCTCATAGGGAGTTTCAGAAATAGGGAACTGAAACTTCCTAATACATTCTTCTGATATAAATGAATGACTAGCACCAGAGTCAAATAACACCATAAGAGCAAATCCATAAATATAGCATGTACCTTGAATCATTTCAGAAGATTGAGCTGCCTCTTGGCCGCTCAGGGTGAAAACCCTTCCTTTCACCTGAGGCCTCTGTTCTGGCTGCTTTCCTACATTCTGTGGGCAGTTTTTTGCAAAATGTCCCTTCTGTCCGCAATTGAAGCAGACATCTTGTCCCATGTAGCATGGCCGGTTACCATGCATGCGTCCGCATTTAGCGCACTTGACTGAGGCGAGGTCTTGTTGAAAAGGCCTAGGACCCGCAATCAATGGCCTCTTACCAGCTCCATATCCACTTCTTCTCACGTTCTTTCTAGGGTTGGGAAAATTTTTCTTCCTTTTCCATAGGTTTCGCCTTTGCTTCTCGTCCTCCACTGCCCTTAAACTCTTTTCCAGGAGTCTGCATTTATTTATCAGAGGTACAAACTCCCTGATCTCCATAGCTATAACAGCATTCTTTAACTCCGGGTTTAGTCCCGCTTCAAACTTAACCGCCTTCCATGCTTCATCTGGGTTATATCGCAGATAAGAGGAGAACTTAGACAACTCCTCGAACCTTGCGATATACTGGTCCACGGTCATGCTTCCTTGCCTGAGTTGGAGAAATTCGATCTCTTTCTCTGCCCGTACAGTACTTGGAAAGTACTTTTCAAAGAAAATGTCCTTGAACACTTGCCAGGTGATCTGTCTTCCCTGATGAGCTAAAAGTTCTCTAGCTCCACGCCACCAGTATTCTGCTTCATCCTTTAACATATATGCAGCAAAAATGATTTGCTGCTCTTCAGTACAGCCCATCACTTCAAAGATTTTCTCTAATTCCCTAATCCACCTTTCGGCTACCGTTGGGTCATAACCACCTTGGAAACAAGGTGGTCTAGTCCTCAGGAACTCGGATATGTCATTATCTTTTCCAGCCGTCCGGTTGTTAGGACCAATCTCAACATTTGTGTTATTAGCATTCTGGAGATGTTGTAAAATTTGGTTGGTGGTCATAACTTGGTCTCGAATTGCCGTGGCTAGGTTGTGCAGGGTTTCCTCTGCATTGGTTGCTGGATTCCTTCTTGGTGGTGCCATTTCCTACTATGGTACAAAACAAAGTTATGCTGCTATTGAGGTGATCAAGCCCAATAGTTAGTTCAAAAATATTTAATAGCAGTCATAACACCACCTCGGCATATAGATAAGAAACACTAGTAATTTCTTAACTATATGAGTCACTGATCCCCTACACAGCACAACCACAACATACTCAAGACACTATAAGATCGATTCAGATAACCAACCACCCACTGGCCATCTAGGATCGACCTGCTCTGATACCAATTATGTAACAACTCCATTTATGTAATTTTTTTTTTTTAAATACCATGAAGTTATTACCTCGTTACAACTTAACTCAATATAACATTTATTTAATTTATACAATACTGAGTTTCCATACACACTATTATTT
The DNA here is from genome assembly GCA_037074535.1 of Gleditsia sinensis. Lineage (NCBI taxonomy): Eukaryota > Viridiplantae > Streptophyta > Magnoliopsida > Fabales > Fabaceae > Gleditsia > Gleditsia sinensis. The sequence continues at coordinate 9,287,395 of CM073464.1, read as the reverse complement.
TACAAACTACAAACCATTATTTTACAAACATTTGTACAAAGATACATATTAGTTCTAATCATCTATATCGACTACTTCCGGGGACACTGGTTCGGGTGGCACGTCCACCGGAATCTCAGTTACATCTACGACAGTTACATCAGAAATAACTGGAAGTTGCCCAAGGTAGGGCACCTCGATCCAACGTACAGAGATAATAAGTGTCATAGAGAATATCTGCATATTTATTCTTCTGAACATGATATGGAAATATAGTGAGAATTAAATCCCAGTAAGTTCAACAATAAACCATAATTTACCATCAATATAGTTCATCACGTCATGTTCAGCTGTATAAACTACAGAAAATATCTTTAGGTCACATGAATGCACTTTATCATGCACATGAAAATTATACAGTTATGACATGTATGGCATGAATAACTATTTTTCGAATTTCATATGATGGCTATCCACTTATTCTTACTTCAAGCTACCCCGGTCAGGGTGAGTATTCTCTACTTTTCGGTACGGGCTTATCTCGCTCCGTCCGACATGGCACACTTTCTCTTTCTTTTCTTATTAACATGATCATAACCGTTGGTAGGGCGTCCCCTACTGGTGCACCACACGGATTGCCATGTGACCGTGCTCATTTCTTTTCTTTTCACAATGATAGCCAAAAATATGCTTTCAATAACAAGTATGTTCATCAAAATATAACTATTACCATAAATCATTGGTAATCATGCCATGAACATATCCATTTAAAATATCACTTTATAAAACATTTCCATGTCAAAATTCCATACTAATACCTTAGTAACTGGATAGTAATTGTAGTCTGTAAACAGCGCACCAGAAAAGTTCCCAGGAAAGAGAGGTGGGTCACTAATGGACACGCTTAAGTACCATGTCTTTCCTTGCCAGAGCTTTCCTTAGACATGCACTTTTCACAAATCACAATTTTGTTTTCCAGTAACTAGAATAATTCTTTTCTGATATGAAAATACTGCAACCACGGAGCATACTAAGATTTTTCAAATAAAAACCGGCACTTTCAAAACTTCTTGTAAATTTATATGAGTACTAGGGTAAATTCCATGTTAAAAATTACACACTTAAAATGGTAGTAAGTTCATGCAATGGCAATGGCTATGGCTATACTAGTCATTTATTAAGATTCATCTTCTTTTTTAAATACTAATTTTATTTCTTTATTTTCTTGATGCAGGTTTTCATCCTATCTAACCTTCTCTTACTAATCAGAGCATAACTCCCTCAATTTAACTCTGATGTAGGTGATCTTGGTGTCTATTTCAAGATAAAACAATTATCTAAAACTATTATGTTGAACATTGTAGCGAAAAATTAAGAAACAAAGGTGATATTACTCCATCAAAGTACATGATAATTCCTCTCGGATAGGTTCTGATCTTTACTGACTAATTAGACCATATCTCCCAAATTGGAACTCCAAATTGCGTTATTCCAGTTGGTAAAAATCCATGAGCCATATATCTATAATTGTTATGTTGGCGCGCTATTTTAATTCCCTACAGAATATTCCCAGAAATTCAAAAACTAAAGCATTAATAACATACTCTTCCCTGAATAAACATTTTCTGACCTCTGCTTACTAATCGGATTATAACTACCTCATATGAACTCCAAATTGCATAATTCCAGTGGGTATATTTCCATGAGACATAGATATATAACTTTCATGTTAACCATTTATTTTAATTCCATAAAGAAAATTCCCAGAAATTAAAATACAAAAGCTGTCCTAACATAATCTTCCCTGATGAACCATTTTCTGACCTTGGCTTACTAATTGGACCATATCTACCACATGTGAACTCCAAATTGAATGATTCCAGTGGCCAAAAATCCATGACACACATATCTTTAATTCTTATGTTGACCATTTATTTTAATTCCCTACCAATAATTCCCAGAAATTAAATTACCAAAGCTATCCTAACATATTCTTCCCTGATGATTCATTTTCTGACCTTTGACTACTAATCAGACCATAGCTACCTCATATAGACTCCAAATGGAATGATTCCAGTGGCTAAAAATCCATGACACATTTATCTTTAATTCTTATGTTAACCATTTATTTTAATTCCCTACCAATAATTTCCAGAAATTAAATTACCAAAGCTATCCTAACATATTCTTCCCTGATGATTTATTTTCTGACCTTTGACTACTAATCAGAGCATATCTGCCTCATATGGACTCCAAATGGAATGATTCCAGTGGCTAAAAATCCGGGACACATATATCTTTAATTCTTATGTTAACCATTTATTTTAATTCCTTATAGATTGTTCCCAGAAATTAAAATACCGAAACTTAAAATTCTGCCACCCATAGCCATAACCATGCAGAACTATCTACACCAACCTAAGTATTCAAACATACATCACATGCAAGATCAATATGTAACATGATATAGCAACATCATGAACAATCATAAAAGTTCTAAGATCAAAATCTCATATAAATATTATAAGTTTCAAAAGTTTTCTTCAAAAAGAAATATTGTTAAACTTACCTTTAGCTTTCTAAACTTCTCCTTCTTCTTCCTTCCTTTCTTCTTCTCTCTTCTCTCCTTTCCTCACTCTACCTTGCTTCTATTTCTCTCTCTTTCTCACTTGGACGAAATTAAAGTGTTGTAAGGGTGGGTTCTCTTATATAGACCACCAAATAATTCACCTTTCATGATCATGGATCTACCTTATCTCAATTAAGATAAACTTTGTTGAATTTTTGGAAAACAAACAACTTATGTTCTTGTCTTCCTCTTCCTTAGTCAAGATATGCATAGGAAAAGGAGATTTGTATTTTGAAAATTATGATGATATGTTCTTAAGATAAGGGACAAGGTCCCTTTGATTTAGGGATTCATTTAATTTTTCTTTTGTCTTAATCAATTATGATAGGTTGCCTTTTTAAGTGGCAAATTTCTAGCCCTTCAATCTCCATTATTTGGTTGATATTATTTGTGTGGGCTATGAATGTTTTGTCCTAATACCATGTATTATCATACCACTTGCTAAAATTATGAGTGAATGATATAGATGTTTTTGTCCTAAAGCCTTGTATTATCATGCCACTTGCCTAAATGATGAATGTAGAATCACACCACTTGCTAAATTTTTGTCTTAATGCCATGTAACCTAATCTTTATTCTTATTATTATATTATCATCTAATTTATTTTATTTTATTTTTCCTCTTGGATTTGGGCTTATTCTTACCCATTATGGGCTTGTCCTACCCATTTTCTTTGCTTTGGATAAAATTCTTCCTTTCTTGGTGGGCTTGGTCACATTTTCATAATTTTTGGGCTATTGGTGAAATTACTATATCCTAGTCCAAGTCTATGTTTAATTTCTTGTTTAGGTTATCCAATGGGCTTGCTAGAAACTTATGTGAAGTGGAAAAACTCTATATGAAGTGTCCATAGGTAAAAGCCCAATGTATGGGTAAAGATTTTAAACTTAGTAACTATAGTTCTTGAATTAGGAAAAATTACCCTAATTCAATGTTCTTTGAAATTTTAAGACCTTTACTTGTTTCTAAAAATTTATCTTCCTTATCCAAGAATTTTGCATCTCTTTAGTATGTTATTTCTAATTTCTTTCCTATTAGATTTTCCTTCTTTATTTGTTCTCTTAATGTTAGAAACATTTTCTATGCATATACATAAGGTGAAGAATTTCTAAGGATTATATTTCCTTAGATATCTAAAATATTGTCTAATAAATTTTATTTCCTTAATAAAATTTTTTATGTACCTTTATCAATAAAAGAAACGAAATTAAGGATGTTACATCAACTATATTGTAGAAATTGTAGTTCAGTTTTCAACAGAATATAAATTCTAAAAACAGAGTACTCATAAATATATAATTCACAAAATTAAATTTCTAGTGATTATAGTTCTCATTCAAATCAACCCATAAGAGAATTATTGGTCTTCCAAAAATCTTTTATGATATTTCTACAAAATTTCTCACTATCTTGGGCAAGATGAAAATATGATAAACCATAAAAAATAAAAATTTATCTCTGGTATTTTCAAGAATAATTACACTAAAACAAGTTTTGAGACATTCATGCAGATATAAAATTAAATAAAAACGTAATTAACAATCTTTATTAACACGAGCTAATCCAAAAGTGATAATTCTTATTTTGTTATATAGCACCATCAAGCATAAACAATTTACTAGTATCCACAAGTGTCTTAGCGCTGATTACACATCTAGGAATTATAATATATCCAAAAAACTATCCCAACATGGACAACGCAATTATGCTAAATTAATTGTAAGGACTAACCATAGGAAAATTTATTCTAGCATATATGGATGTTCCCGTGAAATACTAATTTTCTTTTTAAATTTCTTTTGTGAATAAAAATTTTCATCAAACAACCATACTTAATTATATGTAAATCATAATAAAAATTTATAGCACCAAAATTATTTTTCACATAAGCAAATGCAATGTTAAGTAAGAATAAAATCATATACCTTTCGAAAATGCATGATAATAAAAATTCCTTTCAAACAAATTTACCCCACAAACTCAAATACATATTACTAACTCTATTTTTCTTCTAGATGTAGACATAGAAAAATATATTTGAATTACCTTAAAATTGTAGTTCCAGCAACTTCAAATACTCTAATGGCATTGGGAACACAATAAGATTTCGTCATTGTGATTTGAAAACGAATAGCCAAGAGTAAAGTCGTGCTAATAACGTGTTGTAAATGAAATTTTACACAAAGAGAATATAGAATGTAAAGGCAGTTAGAGAGAAATAACACATAGAGGAAAATATCCTTATTATTCCATTGCTTCATATAAGCCTATATGTATAGGCATATAATCATAAAAGAAGATAACCCAAAAGTCAAAGAGTATAAATAAGATTCAATAACTTTAAGAGTTGGAAAAATAAAAAGACACTCATAATAATGAATGTATTTATAATATTCATTGTTTTGAAAGTTGAGAAACCATATGGGCATCCACAATAGATGAATTCATAACAAGCCTATAATTTTGAAAGGACAAAAATTTTAAATAAAAAAATAATATATTTTCTAATTAGTACTAACTAAATATTATATAAAAATTATAATATACTTAATCATATTACAACCAGCTAAATATCTCATAAGAAGATAAAAAAGTCACACAAACAGAGATAATACATCTCTCAATTTTTTTTGAAAATTAAGACTCATTTATTCAGTTCTTCTTTCAATTTTGAAATATTGTAAATTTAGAGAGTAAATTATAGATTTTTTTTATAAAATTTGAAGATATCTATTCAATATAGAAAAAAAATCTGCGAGAACAACTTTTTATAAAAAAAAAATAATATATTTTTTTAATAGAAGGAGAATACTTTTATAAAAAAAAATTATTCAAAATAAACAAAAAAAAAAAAAAAAAAGGAAAAGAGAGAGAACCCTAAACAAACCCCCTCCCCCCGGCGGCGGCTGAAGGTAGGGAGAGAAGACTTCTAGGGTTCCTGCTGCACGGCGCGCTCTCTGTTTGTTTGAGTAGATTTGATTTGAAGGATGGCAAGGAGAGTGGAAATCCGAGATCTAGCCAATAGAGTCTAAAAAGGAACTCGTAGGGAATAATGGGTGTGATGCAAAATAGAGTTTGATCTAGCCAATGCACATCCATCAATCAATTATTATTATTATTATTTAAATTAAAATGCTTTTATAATTTTTTAAAATTTACTTACGAGTTTACTCTTATTTTAATTTATACAAGAAGTTTTCATCGGATGAAAATATTATAGATAAATAAAACTTATACTCCTTTCACATTAGGTGTATTTTTTTCTTTAAAATTTTTGTAATAATTTAATTTAATACACTACATATTATAAAAAAAAAAATTAATGCTTTTGACATAAATTTTATAATTTTTATTAAAGAGATTACAAACGTAATTTTCAAAAACTAAACTATTAAAATCTCAATTGACTGCTAAATATTAATGAGTCAATTGCATCAATATTCTTAGGAGTCGTTTGGTACGTGGAATAGAGGGGAAGGAATGGGAATAGACATTTCATTCCATCACTTACGTACCGTTTGATACGTGGAAGAGAAAAAATAGAATGAAAATATTTGTCACAAGAGGGAGACCGCATTACGACTCAAAAGAGAAAGAATCAGGTAAAAGGAATGGAATTCAATTTTTTTTAATTAAATAAATAATAAAAATATTTTTTAAAAATTAATTAATTAAAAAATATTTACAAAAAAAACTTTAAAAAATTTAACTTATTTTTTGTAAAATAATAAATAAATATTTTTTTTAAAAAAATAAATATATTCTAAAAATAAATAAATTAATTAAAAAATATTATTTATTATTGATAAAAAAAATAAAAAAAAATATTTAAATTATGTTTTAAAATCATTAATATTTTTAATAAATTTTTATATTATTAATATTTTTTTATTTATATTATTTTTAAATAAATTTTTAAATTAATTTTACAGTATTCCATTCCATTTCATTATATGTACCAAACATAATTTTTTTTACAACATTTCATTCCATTCCATTCTATTCTCTATTCCTATTTTCATTCTTTTCTTTACCACCAACCAAACGATACCTTAGAGTTTTTAAGATAAATGGTCTTGAGTTTTAAATTTTAATCAAAGTTAAATAAATAATTTTTTTATTAAATAAATGGTTGAAATTAATTTTATATTATTTTAATAAAAAATTTAAAGATTAAAAACATTACAAATTTAGAAATATTATATTTTCATAAGTGATATGATATATGAATGAGATATTAGCATATTAAATCTCCAAATAGCTGAATAATAATATATTTGTCTTAAATTTATATATATTGGGTAATTAAAAAAAATGCACCAAAAAATTTAGCTAAATAAATGTATTTTTTGGTAATTTTTTTTAAAAATAATTTTATATTTTTTGAAATTTTTTTTTAAAATAAGTTATTTTTAAAATAAAAATAAATAAAAGAGAGTTATTTTTATTTTTTATTTATATTTTTAAAACACTCAAAAATAAAAAATAATTTATATTTTAAATAGTTTATTAAATAATTTTTTATTTTATTTTATAAAATAACTTTTAAAAATAATTAAAAAAAGAAGAAGACAAAAACAGGATAAAGCCCAAGCTATCTGTTTTTGTCCTGCAGTTATCTTTTTAAACTATTAGAACTCGTTTGGAGCATCAGATAAAGGAAAGAGGATAGAATAGCTTATCCTATCCTACTCTTATTTTCTGTTTGATGAGCATGCATGATAGGATATCACTTTTCTTTAACCTATCCTATCCTCCCGTGTAGTTGAAACTAGTAACCGGCCTCCATGGCTGGGTTACAGAGAGGATAGCACAAATTGTGACCCCCCGAAAATTGCCTCCCGAAAATCACCCCCCCCCCGGAAAATCACCCCTCTCTCAGAGCTCCATTCTCTCCCAAATCAAGCTCCAGCTTCCCTTCTCTCTCCCCGAAAATTGTCCCCCGAAAATCACCCCCCTCCCGGGAAAATCACCCATCTCTCACAGTCGAGCTCCATTCTCTCCCAAATCAAGCTCGAGCTTCCCTTCTCTCTCCGTCGGTGAGCTCTCCAGCAACACTCACCATCACCCAAGCATTCCGAGCCTCACCCACCATCGATCTCAAAGAGCCTGCCCAAGCTTTTCGAGCCTCACCCATCTTCAAGATCTCCACCCTCACTCACCCACCTTCGAGCTCCAGCTCCCTCACTCGATCTGCACTCCCGAGCTGGTCCATCGTCCTCCCACCTTCAATCTTCATCAGTTGAGGTAAGTATATTTTGGTTTCCCACCTTCGAGATACTGGTTTTTTCCTGTGATTTGTGCTCTGGCTCTTGTGTTTTCTCACTCTGTATATTTCGATTTCCCTGCTTGGTTTCCCTGCTCTGGCTTTGGTTTCCCTGCTTGGTTTGGCAAGTATGCTTGGTTTCCCTGCTCTGGCTTCGGTTTCCCTACTTGGTTTGGCTCTTGTTTTTTCTCCCTTTGTATATTTCGATTTTCCAAAGAATAGCATGATTAAAGTCAAAGGTCATATGGCAAAATGTTGGTTTTTTGTTTCTATAAAGTGTTGAAGAACTGGTCTTATTTTAATAGAATATATGTTTGTTGGTGTTCATAGAAGCTTTGAGCATATGACCGTTGATACTGTCACAAATCTGAGTGGTTGTTACTAAATGTTCTAGCTGCTTAAGTAAATAAGTTGCCATGTAACTGGATTTTGTCACTACTATCAAGTGTGTCCTTAGCTTTTAATATGATTGTACTGATAGATAGGGAAACTGGGAACAAGTTCAATCAGTGGGTGCATTCTGTCCAGTCCAGTCAATGTTCAGCCATCAAGACCCTGCATGGAATAAATTATTCACACGTTTACATATTAAAAGTTTAAGTTAAGTGGTGTGCTAGTAGTGACAAGTCTGTCTTTTGGTTATTGTAGAGATATTCAAGCAAGCAGTATACTTCTAGATGATAAATATGAAGTTCGGTTAGGGAGTCTAAGTGAAGTCTGCACTCAAGAAGGGGACATTCATCAAAGTAAAATTACAAGGTTGCTAAGGTTGCCCCAGTAAGTATTCCTCTTACGGTTTCATTTAAAGAATCTTATGATTATGTCTGACAAGTATTAGTTTAAAATCTTTCATTAATGTATGGTAGTTCCTTTGAATTTATTTTCCACTTATAATGTTATTTATATATTTATAAATACGTCATCTTGTCTGTTGGATTTTCTAATAATAGACATTGCTAATTTTGGGTTGGTAGCAATGGATTTATCACCTTTTAACCGTTTTTCTGAATTATTTCCTTATTGTAAAGGAGGAACAAATTATTAGACTCAGATCTAGGCTTAGCTGTGGTCAATCACTGCGAGCCTTTTGTATTGGGTGAAGTTCCTGGTTAAAAACATACTAAGCTGACTCGTTGAAAAATTCCAAGGACTAAGCAAAACTATTGTCCGTTGACAAGTTTCATTACCATATTTGCAATTGCATATTATTTGTTTCTTTTAGTAAAAACATTTATCTCATTTGTCATTTTCTCTTTTTAATGTGCAGGTCCTCTGAACAAGGCATATCTGGTAAGTAGAAATTCAAGTGTATTTGCTTCATGGATTAGTAATCAATTTTATGTTCTGATTGGGTGTCTATGATCTACTTGAGTAGCAACCACAATGGTGGGGGTTCATCATCTCGTAGGCGGCATTCAAAGGATATATTTCCTGAACCTTCTAACGTTCAAGATGTAGAAAGGCTGGAGTAGGACTAGCAGAAGAATGTTCAAGTCTTAAGAAACAGCATGATTTCCTGTTCGGTTTCTTTTCCAATCATGTCTGTCTGCTGTCATTTCTTGGTTATTTGGTATTGGAAGAGGCACATATTGTATATTTATGCTGACAAAGTGACATGGAAAGTCCTTGAACCTGGTGGAGAGATAAGGGGGAGCTTGAAGGCCAAGTGCTATTGTGATAGAGAATGGATACTCCTTCTTTGACTGCTTATTTTAGGTAGAAAAAGCCAGAAATTTTTCCCTTGTAATTGATATTTTTTTTTCTCCTTTGTCTTGAGTCCTCTCATGGAATGTAAATTTGAATGATCAGATATCTTCATTCAAATCAAATTTGTTATTGTGAAAAAAAAAAGACATGAAAAGAATGATGAAAAAAGAGGAAAAAAGAGGGAGGGAGAGGAAGTTATAATGATTCTTTTGGCCCTGAATCAATTAGTTGACTCATGGAATTTCACAGCACAACAGTGACTATTTCTTTCTTCTATCTTATGAGAATTCACATTTTGGTTTGCAGCTAATAATTGTTCTTTCCCAGATCCAGGATGGCACTGAAAAGGATTTAGACGCATCATTGACATTATTGAAGTAATTTAGTTTCATTATCAATTTATGAGCAAAAAAAAAAAAAATCCATGATGCCACTATTTGTATGGATATATTTCTATGTTAGAGTAAAGAGTAATAAAAATAATTAAGGCACGTTTGATTTGTATGAATGAAAAGAAATTTAAGATGAAAAATAGAATTGTATTGATTGGTTTGATAAAAAAAAGACTTCTTATAATAGGGGAAATATAATATTTTATTATAAATTAATATTAATTTTATTTTTTTATTAAAAAAAATTAATTTAATTATTTAAAAAATTAATTTGGTTATATTTTATAAAAATTAATTTGTAAATTTTTTTTAAAGATTTTTTTAAATTAATTTAATTATTTTATATTAAAATTAATTTAATTATTTTATTTATTTTATTTTTTAATTTATTTATTAATTAAACAATAAAATATTATATTATCTAATTTTTTTTATTACATATCAAATAAAATAATAGTATTTCATTCTTTCTCTTTTTTTATTCTATTAAAATTTATTTTACTCGTGTAAATGAATTTTTAAGATCTTGAACATCAACTCATGAGTTAATATGTCTTTTTTAATTTATTTAAAAAATTATATTAAAATTGATTTTAAATAAGTATTTATATAATTTTATTATAAGGGTAATTTTGTCATTTTATACCATTTTTATCATATCCTATCATTATCTGATTTATTCCAAACACAGGATATGATAGTTTTTATCTTATCTTACTGCACATCAAACACAGGATAGTATAGAAACTATTCTACTGTTATCATATTCTGCTGTTATCTTATTCTGTTACTCTATCATATCCTATCATATCCTGCTCTCCAAACGAGCCAGGTGCAAGAAATGCATTGCTGAAAGCCTGAAACCAGAGGACCATTCCGAGCAATATTTGCACTAAAGCCATTGAAGCATTCAAAAGTACAAATCTTGATGAAATACGATATTAGGGTCTGCGTCTGCATTCCTGAGAGATGAAATCAAAGAGCGGTTTGGGATTTCCATGAAGAAGAGGGAACAGAGGGAAAAGAGGCATGTGATGGGTAGATTTACGATGTATCAGAGCCTGATTATGATAGCTGCAAGCAACCCAAATGCAAACACATTTGGAACAATATTGATGTGACGGTTTCAGGTTTCCCTTTTGTGTTTACTACTTCATCTGCACAGTGGGTGAGAAGTGATATCTTTAGATGTGAAAAACTTCTTGATTCATTTTTGTTATTTTCTTACTTGCATACTATCTTCTGGTTATATGAACCCTAAATTCCCAATTTATACATTATCATTGGACTTGTACATCTAGTGAATATTAAAGTACTAATTTCAACAGTGAAAATCAGCATTAAGGTTGAATTTCGGCTCCATTTCCTCCGCAAGAGCATCTATGAGCGTCCTAGCAGACTCCATATAGTTAGAAAAATCAAACATTAGCCCCTTTAATAAGCCCCTTTGTTTTCTAGCATCAAATATGTTTATACCGTGATGGCCTTTCCCTATAACTTTGATATTTTCCGACCTCTATGCAGTTGAAAAATCCATTGCATCCTTGTTCTTACAAATTTAATAGTGTAAACCTGAACTATCACAGCTGTCCTAGGAATCAAACTGCAAATCTTTCAGAGTCCGTCTTCCAAATTCGTGATTGAAATCTATTTTCATTGGTTATACATTGTAGGATTAGTTGAAAACAACTATCAGAATATTACTACAACACAGAGAAAGGGGAATATATTTAAAAACAGTATATTTTTGAAGGTGAAATTAGTAGGAAAAAATATTTTCGAAGATTATGTCATTATACTTGAAAAAGGGAAGGAAATCTTCTGTCAGAAAATTTAACCCTGCTAGGTGCTATCGACCCAATATTTGAGACATTGTTGTATCATTTTGGGAACAAATTGCTTCTTCTTCATTTTCTGTTTTTGAATATGCAGGTTTTTTTGGGATTGCTATGCAGTTGCTATCATTTCTTAACATTGAAGTAACATCCAGCATGGACGGCCTATCTTCTGCATTTTCCTGGACACATAAGAGGGCAATCTGCAAACATCTCATTAATTTGCATGGTGAAGATTTATCATCAAGTGAGGAATCCACAAACTCCACGCCTTTTCCTTCTTTCCACAGTGCATAAGCCTGAAAAGTTAATTATTATTAGTTTATTATCCATTACAGATACGAGCTTTCAGTGCCTAACACATGAAAGCAAAAATACACATTTTTAACAAAAGCTAATATAAATAATACTTACATATTCCAAGAGGTTAAAATCATTATTCTGACCATATAAGCCTGATGTCTTTTTACCACTTATAATTTGCAGAAGTAAGACTCCAAAGCTGTACATGTCGGATTTAATGGAGTACAATCCTTTTTTAATATATTCTGGAGGAATATAACCACTACAGAAAATAATGAACAAAGTAACATAATGTCAAGTTATTTAGTAGACATGCTAAGCATATTGGAGAAAACTTGTCACAGAAAGCTACTAGCAGAATACTCACTATGTTCCTACAATTTTGCTTGTGTTTGCTTCATGTTTATCTTTTGTGAATGTTCTTGCCATACCAAAGTCTGAAATCTTTGGCTTCATCTCATGGTCTAATAAAATATTGCTAGCTTTCAAGTCTCTATGAATTATTGTGAACCTTGAATATTCTTGGAGATAAAGAAGGCCCTGAGTGACTCCTTCAATGATACAAACGCGTTGTCTCCAATCCAGCAGATGCTGCTTCATAGCGTCTGTAACAAAATTAGCTGAAAAAAATTGAGTTGTACTGAAAATGTTGAGCAATTAAATAAAATACACATACACATCGACTTCAAGTCAGGGAGGCTTAAATTCAATCATCTATTCTTATCCTTAAACTTTGATTATTTTTTTGATAGATTAAACTTTGATTAATACCTGAGGTTGGCTAAGGTGGTTTGAGTGGGGTGGGGGTTTGGGCTAGGTCGAGGGTTCGACCTTGCGTCAATGTACCCAAAAAAAAAAAATACTTTGATTAATTTGACATCAGTTTGGTGAAGACAAATATATAAGGGAATTTCTCAGAAAGCATGGCAATTTATCAATTGGCAAAGGTGTCTCTATTTGTATGTAGTATGTAATGCATTGGAAGAGCTTGAAGTAGAAGCATCCACTCGAAAAAGGGTGAGCAGAAATTTCATTTGAATCTTATCGGCCCTCTTTCTAACCAACTGAATGCTTACTATTGGCATGCACCTATTCAAGGCCTTTATTAAGAGAACACTGCATAATCGTTCATGTACATTGTATAAAGTAGCAAAGATTGCTGACCAAAGAGGTAGCAGTCCAGGCTTTTGTTTGGCATGTATTCATAGACCAGCATCTGTTCTTCTCTATCAGTTGAGAACCCCAACAACCGAACAAGATTCACATGTAGTAGTCTTGCAGTAAGTGTTATCTCAGTTTTGAATTCTTCATATCCTTGTGTAGAACCTTTTGATCGTTTTTTCACTGCTATTTCCTGACCATCTGGTAATATGCCCTAGAGAAACAGGAACTATTCTTTGACTCAAAGAAAGTAATCATGTATTAATGACTTCAGAATTACAAAATTAGACTTAAAAAGCCTCAGTAAATTAGAAAATTAGGCAAACCATGAAGTATTTGATGTGAATTCACAAATACTACAAGCTTGAAATTTTTTTCATAATGGCTACAAATTGGGAAGTGAAGCACTAATCCTATTATGTGCATTTTCTCTTTTTTGGTATATTTTGTAATCCAAAGGCATTCGTTTTATGTATTGTAATTTTTATGTACATTTTCTCAGCATTATAAATTTATTTTATTTCACTTCTTGAAGTGCTATGAAAGTTAAAAATTAAAATATAGTGTACCCCATGAAATTGAACGATAAGTCGTATGAGAAATTGGTTCCATTGTAAAGGTGGCAACCTCTCACATGCCGGTATAGTTAAAAAAATCCTATTGCATTAAGAAGCATAAGATCTGATACTAGAGGTGGTTTTGTGAAAATTTTACCTTGTAAACAGTACCATAACCACCTTCTCCGATGATATTTTCAATTGAGAATCTACCTGTGGCCTCCTCAATATCAGAAAAAGAAAAAACATGTAAATCAGGAATATTGCCATAAAAAGGTCTTGCAGCCTCTTTATTGACTTTAGATGAAGAATGTCTTCCTCCTTTAGCCATCCCTGTATGCAGATCTAAGAACATTTAGTAGATAAAGAGAAGTTAATATTTGTGGATGGAGAATAATAGTGGCCGAAAATATTACCCTTTGCTTTGAACATTTCCCTCTTGCTGAGGCTGTAGATTATGACACCAAATAGGATAATAAATAGAACAAGTGGAATCAAAAGGACCTCTAAAAATTGGGATAGTGAATGTGAGGGTGATGGCGGCGACGATGATGATGACGATGGAGATGGCGACAGTGATGAAATGGATGGAGGAGACGATGATGATGACGACGGAGATGGCGATAGTGATGGTGATGGCGACAGTGATGGTGATGGTGATAGCGGCGAATTTTTTACTTTGTCATCTGAACTCTGTTGAGCTGAAAGCATATCCATATTGTAATTTGGAAGAGATTCATAAATATAGTCTCGAGGGTTTTTTAAAGAAAATGATTGCTAGTGCCTTTTATTGGTGAAACTGACTTTTTTGTTGTTATAATTTGGTGACATACAGTATACTTCGTGGTGAGGAATGCTGACTCAATAATCATAAACTCATCTGAAAAAGAATATTTAGTCATTTAGTGTCTGTAGTGATATATTTTGATCATATGAATAGCCTTACATCCCGAAACAGCAATGATGTAATTTGCAGTTCTGTACGTTCTTTTTGTGCATGTGCGAGAAGTGAATGAAATTTGTCAAACCAATTTTAATTAGCTCTTCTATTGTTCATAAAAAATTATTAGCGCAGAGGTCAATCCTTTTTTTACCTGCAATGGAAAGCTTCCAACTGTCATCCCAGGAAACTTGAAACGCAACGTAACCGCGCAACTTGTTTTTCATGGCGTAGAGCACCTTACCTTTGATAGACGTGTCATCGTCAAAACTTATCCAAGTGGATCCATGTGACCAGTAATTTACTACGTAAGTGTCGTTATAGCAGACAGTCCCCGCAAACCTCTGAATGCGACCTCTGATTTCCTTGTATGTCATGAGCCCCGATTCTTCTTGATTTTTATCTAGACATGTCGCTGGTGAACCTATTGAGTTGTTGTCAGGGTTTGTAAGATTCCAGGCAAATCCAAAAAAAGGCAATCCCAAAACCAACTTGGTAGATGACACCCCCCTTCCAATCCATTGACGGATATAATAGGCTGTGCTAGCGGTACTAGAAGGGTCATATAAAGCTGAAGGGGCAGCAGTAAAGTTTTCAAACCCAGGCAGGGAGTAACCAAAAGTCATAACAAGTATACCGAAAGTTATAACATGTATCCAGTCTAAGTTACTTTCAATTGACTCCACAAGGGAAGGTGTAGGAATCAAATGTGGGGAATAGTAAACACAAGCAGTTAAGATCAATTCTACTTTGCAAGAATGTAACGCCTCTGATTTTGCAGCTGCTCGCCACTCTTGGAATAGCCTTCCCGTATTATCTGCTTGAGGCAAATAAGTCAAGTAAGTCCCCCGAAAGAAGTGAAATAAGTCAAGGCCTTGGAACCCATAACGCCTGGCTATTCTTATTGAAGACTGTATGAACGATCTCCTGGAAGATTCATTGCTGACCATTGAGGAATAGACGGTATCATCTTCAATTGCAATTGAAAGGAGCGTGGTGATAGATGGCTTCTGTTGTTTGACTATGGCGGTGAAATTAGAGCAGTTTGTGTTATTCCTTGAGGAGATAGAGATCTCGTAGGACGAAGAGTTCACGTCCGCATAACTGCATACCAGGTGTGTAAAGAGAGCAGAGTTTATATCAGAACTGGGGATGCCCGGGCTCCAGAAACCAACTCTCACCCAAGATTCTGCTTCTGAGTATTGAAATCCCAGATGTTGAAGAACAAGGAAAAGGACAAGTGCAATTCTTGAGAATATGTAAGAAATGCTTTCCATAGCCACAGGAAATAAATGTGTGTAACCCCAGCAAGTTCTTAACGTCCTAAGCTTATTGAATAAATTAAGCGGCAAAGACATCAAAGTTGCCGAACCTTGTAAACAGGCTAGTTGGAAGCATATTCTATTTTCATGACAAATGAGACACGATCCTCGTTGTTTAACCTCCTATTTTCTTACAATAAAACGTTATTTTATCATGATGTCAAGTAAATAAAATTGGGAATTTTCACTTCTGAGACTCAGCTAGATTATGCACTTCGAATTAATTTCGGTTGGCATTTGTCTTTCTTTCATAAATTCTCTTTTTTCTGTCTTGGTCCAAGAAATCCTTGAAGTCTACAACGGATCCTGCATTGCCTTGTAACTACCGAACACAGCCTAGTTTAAATCCAAACTTAATTAATTGTAGAGCTTGTCTTTTACAACTGGTTAAACATAAAATTTTGATTTAAGAACACAAGAAATCGGTAGCTTAGCCAATTAGTTAGAAAAATAATCTCATAAATATCAATTAGTAAGAAAAAAATTGGAGATTGATCGTGTTATAGAATTACATTTTATATAATAATTATAAAATTTAATCTAATAACAAACGTTTAATTATATTGTAAATTTTTTTTTTTGAGATAATAACATTGCGCACGAAACTGTGGTAAAAATTGCAGTGAGATTTGATTAAAGTTACAGTAAATATTGTCCTATATTTTTTCTTTTTTCACTTTGATTGAGATTCAAATTTGAAACACGATCTCAATAGTTTTGATCCAGTTTTTGATAATAGCCCATTATTGGAGAATAGTTTGATCACCGAAAAGAATATAAATTTGCCATTTTTTTTTTTATCATTGCCTTTGACCACTTGATCAGATAAAGTTATCATTTACGTTTAGGGATAAACAATTTTGAGCAGTAGGTGGGTGATAATGCATGATTATTTTAATTTTTTATCTAGTTAAAAATTTATAAATAAAAAATTGAGCAGATTTTGTTTATTATATAAACTCTATTTTTTATTATAAAAAATATATAAATTTTTTAAAAAATAAAAATAAAATATTTTTTATTAATTAATATTCTTATTATACATCATTCGCTTCTATTATGAAAATTTACATTAATTTTTTATAAAATAAAAAAATACTATAATTTAATTTAAATATATTAAATTTTTTATAAAAAGTTATTCTCTCAAATTTTTTAAATTTTTAATTAAAATTTTAAACTAACGAAATTGACATTTTAATAACTTAAATTACTTCAAAATTAAAGGCAATGAATTAAAAAAAACTTGGAGGGAATCCTATTTTATTATTTATTTTTTTATAAAAAATATTTGAAATATTTGAATTAAATTATAACATTTTTATTTTTAATAAAATATGTAACCATTAAATATATAAATATTTTATTATTTTATATTATTTAAATCATATACAACAAATAAAAATAAAAATATTTATATTTATTATATTCAAGCATGTTAAAGATATATTTTTAACATTATTAAGAAATTAAAATCTCCATATATTAAAAATTACTTATTTTATTGTTATACGTACACAATGTTTTTTTTTTCATTCTCTTGCCAATTTGCCTTTTGCCCTCCACTCCATGTCTGTCATCCCCCATGTTTGAGAAGCTGCCAACACAGTAAAAAGATGCCCATTATTAGAACTAAAAAAAAAAAAAAAGGAACTTAAATTTTGAACATTTTGTGTATTGCTAAAATGATAGGAATTCAGGCTATTTTGTGTAAAATCCATTTTAGATTTGTGAGAGTTAAGGTAGTAAAAAAAAATATAAAATGAAGAAAAATGTCATTTCATAGATGAAATAAAACAAAGTAAATTTAAATAAATTAAAAATGTTATCTCATGGTGCTATCGTAGTGTCTTTCACTTGCACGAATTAATTTTTAAATTATTAATTTTTTCTACACTAATTTTTATAAATATAAAATTTTATAACATGTATTTAATTTAATATTTTTTAAAATTAATTTATACATGACGAAAAAAAAAAAGCAAATGACGAAATTGTCAGTTATCAGGTAAAATTCTCACCGGTTCGAGAAAGAATCCAATTAGAGTCTTGTTCGATGTGCCAAGAAAAATATCCAAGCAATCCCCTTTGCTTGGCATAAGCAACCTTTGCAGAAATGCTCTGAGTATCATCATAGCCGTACCAATCTGAGCCTTTCTGGGCATAGTTGGCGACGAACGTGGAATTATACTCCACCTTTGCTCCTACTGCTTTGATATCCTTGTACGTCACTGGCCCAACTTTAGGATTTGTGGCTGGTGCGAACAACCCGCCGTTGTTAGGATCTTTCAAGAGCCATTTGTAGCCGTAAAATGGGAAACCCAGCGCTAATTTCTTTGGGGGCAATCCCAATCGAATCCATTTTGAGACCCCTTCATCCCCACTGAATTGCCCTATTGGATTCTTCAAAGGAGCAGGTGGCTGCGTCATATTTGGGTACCCATCTGGTGTGAAAAGGTCATAAGCCATTACGTTTATCCAATCCAAATTGTTGGTGATTTCCTGAGCTGGGTAACTGTCCAATGAGGAAATCTGGTCGGAGCCAGCTACTGCAGCTGATAATAGCAGTGCTGGCTTGCCGGAGGTCTTAGATTCAGCGGCCACGGCAGCTCGCCACTCCGTGAGGAGTGCACCAAGGTTGGTTTTTTCTGTGGTTGAGGATGGGTACTCCCAATCAAGGTCAAGCCCACGGAAATTGTTGAGGATGAGTAATTGAGTTATTTTGATAAAATTATTTTTATTTTGAGTTGTTTTAATAAAAATATTTTTATTTTGAATTATTTTGATAAAAATATTTTTATTTAAAATTATTTTTATAAAAAAATATTAAATTAATTTGAAAAATAAAAAAATTGATAATTTAAAATTAGATGAAAGTAGCATCACATCATATTTAATATTAAATTATTATTTTTTACAAGTTATAATATTTTTATCAATTTTTTACTCTCCTTCCTTATTCTCATGACATTATTTTTTTTCATTGTTTTTGTTTAAAAAAAATTACAAAAATAATGAAAAGATAAATTGAGAGATAAAGAAAGGGGAAGGTACTTGAGAGAAATACTAAAAGATAGAGACAGAATCATAGTTGACAGATAAAAATTTAAAGATAGAGGTCACGAAAGAGTTAAGAAGATGGAGAGATAGATATAAAGGTGTGTTTGGTTCAACAGAGGAAAGGAGAGGAGAGAGATTTTAATGGAGGGGAGGGAAAGGAAGAAAAAATAAATTTTTTTTTATTTAGTTTAATTTAAGAGGAAGGGAGAGGAGGGATAATAAATTTTTTTTGTTTGATTTGTAAAAAGAGGAAAAGAAAAATAAAATAATATAACTATTATATCTCTGTCATTTTATTTTTACTAAAAATAATTTTTTTATATTAATTTTTTTCAATGAATTTTTTTTTATTTTTACCTTTTATTAAAAAAAAGGACAAAATAGAAAAATCAAAAGTAGCGTTGAACCTCTCCTCCAAATCCCTCCACTTTTGGAGGGGAGAGGTTTTGAGGGAGGGGATTCCCTCCTCTCCCCTCCAAAAGTTTTATCAAATAAGGTCATATGAAAATTTCTCTTCTCTTTTTCTCTCCTCTATTCACTTTCAACCAAACAATTTTTAAGAGAGATATTATTGTTGAATGATGCTGAGATTTAAATCAAAGTTTTTACAATAATAGTATGTTTACTTACTATTTAATTATAGACATTAATTTAAATTAATTTTAACATAATTTTATATATCTATATCATTAATATTATGTTAAAATTTTTAAAAATTAAAAAAATATCATTTGAAATTATTTGAAACATTTTTTAACAAATTTTTCTTTTATGTAAAAATTTTAAAATGTTTCAAAATATTTTTGTTTTTAAAATTATCAAAACAATACTTCAAAATAAAATTTAGTACTTTAAATAGAGTTTGAGTACCATGCACATTTTTTTTTGATAAAAAAAATGTAACAAGTTATAAAATTTTAAAATTAGAAGAAATACTCGAAGTTATAAATTCCTCGTTAATTAAAAAAATACTAATTGAATCCCACATTAAATTGTCAAACCAATCTTAATTAGTTCTTCTATTGTTCATAAAAGAATATTTGAGCAGAGGTCATTCCTTTTTTACCTACAATGAAAAGCTTCCAATTGTCATCCCAAGAAACTTGAAATGCAGGGGAACCTCGCAACTTGTTTTTCATGGCATAAAGCACCTTACCTTTGATAGATGTGTCATCGTCAAAATCTATCCAAGTGGATCCATGTGACCAATAAGTGTCATTATATCTTACAGTGTCCCCGTAAATCTGAATGTGAGCTTTGTTTTCCTTATATGTCATTGAACCCAGATAAATCTTGATTTGTAACTGGACTTGTTGCTGGTGCCCCTATTGAATTGTTGTCAGGGATTTTAAGACTATGCAAATTCAAAAAAAGGCAATCCCAAATGACACTGTTAAATATTCAAAATGATCTAAACATATTTCTAAACTCAAAACAACATATATAATCAAGGAAATGCAGAATAAGAAAAATTACATTAACCTCCCGCCATTGCTTTCTTTCTCTATATTTTCAACTTGAAAGAACTTTTTCAAACTATATTTAGTCTCTGTGATGATGCACAATAATTTTTTTTTATCAACATAACTTAGGGACCTATTTATTTATAGAAATTATTTTAATAACTTTAACCATTATAGAGTTATTGGATGCAATAATAGTAAAATTATAGGGAGACAACATGGGTTATCATGCTCATAATAACTTAACCATAATATGAGATAATAATCTGTAAAAGATGCTAAAGTTGGCAAATTACCCATCAATTGCAATGAGTATTTGAACGACACAAGAGTTTACATTCTCCCAATTGGTTCGAATATCTCTAATTTTTTGAAGAAAGTCAAATGCACAAATCATGGCAATTGGTCATCTACATTCAAGTATTACCTTCTATGTATTACAATACGCTTTTTTTCAACAACTTTAATGAATTAGCCTTATGCTTATTCTGGGTTCTCTTAATGTTGATTTTTCTCTAAACATAAATGTATACACGAAATGAGAAAATAAACTACAACTGAATAAATACTTTATTACAAATTATATATATAATTTATACATCAAATACTTAATATGGAACATAGTCTCATTCTTATTACTTGATCCCCAAAACCTATAGGTGGCATGCCTTTTGTCAGAGAATCACTATCATCAACTCAGTCTTAATGTGTTCAATGGAAATTTTATTTTTCTTAACACGTTCTTGAATGGCTAAGTACTAAATGTCTATGTTAATGAGTGAGTTTTATACTCATAAATTAAATATTTTCATCTTATATTTTTGACATAATTAAGCATATATCTCTCTTACTTGTCTTTAATTTTGTGTATTTCTTACAGATAAAGAGAAAAATAGAAAATGGACTCAATTGGAAGAATCATAGTTAAATTGTGGTTCTTTGAGAATGATGTTTATAAATTAAGCCGATAAAACAAATTTATTAAAGATGATTGAGTAAGGAGTATTATCATATTGACTCTTGAGACGCATCTTAATGGATATATGCACAAATTTAATCTTAATTTATGATCACATTTTCAAAAGAACTAAAATATAAATATTCAAGGCAAAACACCAAATGTTGAGAATATATTTACTATTTGCATTCCAGCTCAATTTTGCCACAGTACTTAGGACGTATATTAGAAAATACATATCCAATATGTATGAAATTTGGTAGGTGGATAGCTGACACAATTGGATACAACTTTTATGTTCAAGTGGTCAGAAAATTCAAACATTAAAATGGCCAAAAGTGGGTTAGAAGAGAATCTATCTGCTGTTGTAGTCTAGTCTGACTTTGTTATAGTATTTTGACTATAAGTCACAAATTACGTATCCAATTTGTCCATAATTTGTCTTAACGGAAAGTTAATAAAATTTTATACAACTTTCATATTGATGGAGTCAGCAAATTCTGCGGATTTCAAGAAGATATTCAAGGTTCAATTTCAGTGCACATGATGAAATTCAAATTGTCAACTTTGTACAACTTCCTACCTAACAATTTTGACAATTACCACACCTACTACATCTAATTGTATCTATAAATAGAGGGTTTGAGGAGTGAGTTGAGAGCTTGGAGAGAGAGTTTGAGAAAGTTTTATTTTGAGCTATTGTAATGTTCTTCTTTCTATAGATATTTTGTTACCCTTACTTTCTTTTATAATATCATCATGCTAAGGTGAAAAGGTGAACCTCTTGGTAGAGAAATAATGATTTATTTAACTCTTGTGTAAGTATTTAATATTTATATTTGATATTGTATTTACCTCCTCATTTTTTTATTTTATATTTTAATGGCTGGTTAAGCCACGTATTTCTTCTTGTTGTTGTTTAATGACTGGTTTTACCATCTACTTCTTATTTTTATTTTTCATGGTTGGCTTTGCCACCTACTTTATTTTATTTTATTATTGATTGAATCTGTCACCTATTTTATTTCATTTTATTTTGTTATGTTAATTAGTTTTCTACCTCTTTCATTTTTTGCATAAGTTCATCTTGTAAAATGTGAATTTTGAAATATTGTAGACAATTTTTGGCACAATAAATGCTCGAATCAATCTTGATTTATTATAGAAAATATAATGAACTGCACAATTTATGCTTGAATCTATTTACAAGTTATCTTTTACATCTTTGTATTTTTAATCTTGTAAAGTGTGAACTTTGATACATTGTAGACAATTTTTGACACAATAAATACTTGAATCAGTCTTAATTTATTATGGACAATATGATGATTGCCACAATGTATGCTTGAATCCATTTTACAAGAATATTTTATATATTAGTAATATAATAAAAAAGAGATAAATATAATTCATGTAAAAATAAAGATGAGTTTAAATTAACTTATCTTCCGATTAGAAACTTATTCATGTAAGGATTTTAATTGAATAATAAAAGAGTTAAATTTATCTTTATTTGATATACCAAGAGTGGATCCCCTAACCTTAGCATGTCTCTTTACTTTGAATATATCTTTATTTAATTTCAGTATATTAGTTCTTTACATATTTTGTTCAATACTTTTCTCACAAAATAAGACATTAGCAACTAGGTTAGAATTATCTATTTCTGATCTAAATTAGAATTTTCTCTCAATTGGTAATCTTTGTGGGATCGACCTTACATACCACTAAATCCATACTCCAATAAATTCGTGCACTAGCGAGTTTTAATTAAAATAACAACAGATGTGTTTACTTCAACTTCCACTTTTGTTATTCTTAATTAAAAAGTTGTAGCTGAGTTGTCACAATACATTTTCAATGGCCTATAAATTGAATCCACAATTCTAAGACCGGTAGTAAAGCCTTTGAGCCATACACTTGCGAAGTTGCTTCAAAACAGTGTACGAATTCAGCCTCTATGGTAAAAGTAGCAGTTAATGTCTGCTTTGCACTTGTTCAAAATATAGCTTTGCTAGTAAACATAAAGATGTATCCTAATGTTGATTTTCGTGAATCAACACATCCTGCGAAATCAGCATCTGAGTAGCCAACTACTTCAAGATTTTCAGTCCGCTTGTATATCAATATGTAATTTTTAGTACCCTTAAGATACCGCATCACTTTTTTAGCAGTTTTCCAATGATCTATTTCTAGATTACTCTTATATCTGCCTAACATTCCAACTACGAAAGTAATGTCAAGTATTGTACAAACCTAAGTAGACATAAGGCTCCCAACAACAGAGGCATAAGGAATGTTACGCATCTGTTCCCTCTCCAAATCATTTTGTGGACACTGATTCAAGTGAAACTTGTCACCCTTCATAATGGGTGCTATACTTGGTGAACAATTTTTCATTCAAAATCTCTCTAAGACCTTATTAATATAGGCTTCTTGTGATAGACGCAAGATACATTGAGTTCTATCTCTATGGATCTTAATGTCAATGACATAAGATGCCTCATCCATATTTTTCATGTCAAAATTCTTAAAGAGAAATTGTTTTACCTTATATAGTAATATCTTATTATTTGTTGCAAGTAGTATATCATCCACATACAACACAAGGAAACATATTTTACTTCCACTGATCTTTTGGTATAATGCATTGATCCATGACTTTTTCTACAAAGTCAAACGAAGAAATAATATCATGAACTTTTAAGTACCATTGACAGGAGATCTGTTTCAATCTATATATGGATTTCTTAAGTTTGCACCTAAATGTTCACCAGAGGAGAAACCTTCAGGTTGTTTTATATAAATCTCCTCCTATAGATTACCAATTAGAAACGTCATTTTCACGTCCATTTATAGCAACTCAAGGTCAAAATGAACAACTAATGCCAAAATAATATGAAGAGAATCCTTCTTAAATACAAGAGAAAAGGTCTCTGTGTAATCGATTCCTTCTTTTTAAGTAAATCCCTTAGTAACGAGTCTAGCATTGTATATCTCAATATTGCCTAGTGAATTTTTTTTTGTCTTAAAAATTCATTTACAGTCAATGGTCTTCGCTCTAGTAGGCAACTCTACAAGTTTTCAGACACTTACTTTTCATGTAATTCATCTTATCTTTTATGGCATCATAACATAATTTTGACTCTTTATAACTCATGGCTTGTGAAAAGGTTTCAAGATCTTTTTCAGCTCCTATATTGTAGTCAAACTCTTATAGATATACTATATAATTACTAGGAATAACTGGTCTTTTTTCTCTAGTATATGTTCTTAATGTTGTAACATCATCTCCCTGAAGAGCTTGAGTTCAACTAGTTCAAGAACTACAAGTAATTTCTAAACATCTTGATCTAATTGACTAGTTTGTGGAAACTCAAAGACTGATTGTTTAGTACTTATTTGTACTTGAGGGGTGTTATGAACAATAATTAATCTATCACTTAAAGTAGAAGGTTGAAACTCTATATGATTATGTACAAAAGCTAAGTTCCTAAATTGATCACTCCTATTGATTAAGTCATTCTAAAAAAACTTGGCATTTCTTAATTCCACTATCTTAGTAATGTGAGATGGATAATAAAATCTGTAACATTTAGACCTTTCAGCATATCCAACGAAATACCCATTAATGTTTCTCAGGTCCAGTTACTTCTCTTGTGGATTATAATCCTCACCTCAGACGGACATCCACAAATGCGTATATGTCGTAAACTCAATTTTCAACATTTCCATAATTCAAAAGGTGTCTTCCGGATAGCCTTAGTCAGAAATCGATTTAATATATATACAGCCGTCTTTAGTGCTTCAGTCCACAAAGATTTAGGAAGATTGGAGTTGTTAAGCATACTTTGCACCATGTCTAATAATGTTTGATTTCTTCTTTTTACAATACCATTATGGTCTAGAGAACCAACCATAGTATATTGGGCAACAATCACATACTCTTGAACTATATTGAGTAACAATCACAAACTCTTGAAGAAATTTAGTAAAAAGACCAGGTGCTTGTCCATTCTCAGTATATTTACTATAATATTCTCCACCTCTATTTGATCTCACTATCTTTATCTACTTTTACGCATTGATTCTCAACTTTAACCTTAAAGATCTTAAAGGCATCTAATACTTCGTTTTTACTATGATGCAAATATATATATATATCGTGAATAATTATCTATAAAGGTGATGAAATACTTCTGACCATGCGCATCCATTTTTGAACAGCATATATCAGTATAAATGATTTTTAATATGTTCAAACTCCTATTAGCACCTTTCTTAGATATGTTGGTTTGTTTTCCCTTAATGCAGTTTACACAAGTCTCAAAATTAGTAAAATCTAAAGTACTAAGTATTCCATCTTTTACTAACCTCTTAATTCTTTATATAGAGATGTGTACTAATCTCCAGTGCCATAACATAGAGAAATCTTCGTTAATATTATATCGTTTAGAACCAGTTTGAACTTGCATTGAACAATAAGTAGCATCACTTTATAAATTAAGACGATAAATAACATCAGACAAAATACTATTCCCAATACAATTATAATTATATAGTAGACTGAATGATGTGTCTTTAAAATTAAAGGAATATTCAAATGGCATAAGTCTGGAAACAGAAATCAAGTTTCTTGAGAAACTTGGTACATAAAGGGTCCTTTCTAACTTTAAAACATAGACACTACTTAAAGTTAAAGGGTAAGTTTCTATTACTTCCACATGTAAGCCCATCTTGTTGCTTGATAAGATGTTTTACTCATTTCCCACTGGCTTCCTTAGATTTTGCATACCTAACAAAGAGTTTGTAATATCAATTGTTGATCCAAAGTCAATCCACCAGGTGTTAATATTAACATTAATCATATTAGATTCATAACAGACAAATGAAATTGATTTACCTTTCTTCTCAAGTCATTTTTGAAATTTGGTGCATTCCTTTTTCATGTATCCTTTCTTTTTACAGAAGAAACACTTCGCTTCCTTTTTAATATCAATTTGAAGTGGTATTTTATCTTTACCCTTCTGATTAGCTTGAGATTTATTAGGTTTGTTCTTCCTACGAGCTGTTGTCAGTAATACATTTTCACCCAGCTCCATCACTAGCCTTTCTTCTTCTTGAACACGTATGGTCATGAATTCATTAATTGACCATTTGTTTTTATGTGTGTTATAAGAAATCTTGAAAGGCACGTACTCTTGCATAATGGTGTTCAGAATGTAATGCACTAGGAAGGATTCTGACATATTAATCTCAAGTTTCTTAAGTTGAGTTGAAATGTCACGCATCTGCTTTATGTACTCATGCACACCTCTTATACTGGTGAGTCGAATAGAAGAGAATTTCATAATTATAGTGTTTGCTAAGGCTTTCTTAGAAGTGACGAATTGTTTGTCAATGGCTTTTATCAAATTTCAAACCTTCTCATGCAGATAAATAGAATCACGTATACTAGCGGTGATTTTTGTCTTGATGAACATCACATGAATTGATTGGATTGTTCCTGTAACAACTCCATTTATGTAACAAATTTTTTTTTCTATATTTGTAAAATTCCATAAAGTTATTACCTTGTTACAACTTAACTCAAAATAACATTTATTTAATTGATGCAATACTGAGTTTACATACACATCATTAATTTACAAACATCTGTATAAAAGTCTAATATATACATATTAACCCTAATCATCCACGTAGACTATTTTCGGGGACACTCGTGCAGGTGGTGGCACCTCCACCAGAATCTTAGTCACGTCTATTACAGATATATCCGATATAATCAGTAGTTGCTCAAGGTAGGGCAGCTCGATCCAACATACAACAATAATAAGTGTCATGGAGAATAGCTGCATAGTTAATCTTCTGAACATGATATGAAAAAATAGTGAGAATTAAATCTCAGTAGGTTCAACAATAAATCATAATTATTATCAATATAGCTCATCACATTATGTTCATCTGTATAAGCTATAGCAAAAACCTTTGGTCACATAAATACACTTTATCTATACCCATAAAAATCATACAGTAATGATGTGTATGGCAGGATTAACTATTTTCAGAATATCATATGATGGCTATCAATTTATTCTCATATCAAACTACCCCGGTCAGAGTGAGTATTTTTTACTCTTCGGTACGAACTTTTCTTGCTCCGTCCGACATGGCACACTTTCTCTTTCTTTTCTCATAGATATAATCATAACCGTTGGTAAGGTGTCCCCTACTAAAGCACTACATAGATTGCCATGTGACCGTGCTCATTTCTTTTCTTTTCACAATAATAGTCAAAAATATGATTTCAATAACAAGTATGTTCATTAAACTCACATCAAAATATAATTATTACCAAAAATATTGGTAATCATGTCGTGAATATAATTGTTTTAAATATCACTTTATAAAATATTTTTATGTCAAAATTACACACTTAAGATGGTAAGAAGGTCATACAATGGCAATGACTATGGTATATAGTAATTATTTATTATTTTCATTTATAAAATTCTTTTTTTTTTAAAATATTATTTTTATCTCTTTATTTTCTTGATGCAAGTTTTTATCCTATCTGACCTTCTCTTATTAATCAGAGTATAAATCCCTCATTTTAACTTTGATTTAGATGGTCTTGGTGTCATTTTAAAGATAAAACAATTATCTAAAACTATTATGTTGAATAGTTTAGCCAAATATTAAAGTTTCTTGGTGATATTACTCCCTTAAGTGACATGTTATTTTTTCTCGGGTAGGTTCTGACCTCTACTTACTAATCTGTTCATATATCTCTCATAAAATTTTCAAATTGAGTGATTCTAGTGGATAAAATTCCGTGACACATATATCTATAATTTTTATGTTAACCAATTATTTTAATTCTCTACATAATGTTCTCAGAAATTCAAACACAGAAACTTTCCTAACACATTCTTCTCTGATTAATCATTTTCTGACCACTGCTTATTAATCGGACCATATTTACCTCATATGGATTACAAATTGAGTGATTCTAGTGGTGTAAAATTTGTGAGACATAGATATACATTTTTCATGTTAACCATTTATTTTAATTCCTTACCGATTCTTTTCAGAATTTTAAAAATAGAAGTTTAAAATTTTTCCACCCATAGCCATACCTATGCAAAACTATCTATACTAACCTAGGTATTCAAACATACATCGTATGCAAGATTAATATATAACATGATATAGCAACATCCATGACTAATAATAAAAGTTTTAAGATCAAAATCCCATATAAATGTGATAAATTTTAAAAAAATTCAAAAAGAAATATTGTTAAACCTACATAAGGATCTCCCTAACTCACTTAGTGAATTCATTTTCTTGTTTCCTCTTTCTTCCTCTCTTCCTCTCCTTTCCTCACTCTACCTTGCTTATGTTTTTTTCTCTCCCTCACTTGGACAAAATTCTAATATTATAAGGGTGAGTTTTGCTTAAATAGACTATCAAATAATTTACCTTTTATGATTATAAGTCTACCTTATCATAATTAGGATGTACTTGGTTGATTTTTGGAAAACAAACAACTCATGTTCTTGTCTTTCTCTTCCTTGGTTAAGATATGCATAGAAAAAAGAGATTTTTATTTTGAAAATTATGATAATATGTTCTTAAGACAAGAGACAAGATTCCTTTAATTTAGGGATTCATTTCTTTTTTCTTTTTTCTTAATCAAGTATGATAGGTTTGTCTTTCTAAGTAGCAACTTTCTAATTCTTGAATCTCCCTTACTTAGTTGAAATTATTTATGTAGGATATGAATGTTTTGTCCTAATGCCATATATTATGATACTACTTGCTAAAATTATGAGTGTAGGATATAGATGTTTTGTCCTAATGTCTTGTATTATCATACTACTTGCTAAAATTATGAATATAAGATATAGATATTATCACACCACTTGCTAAATTTTTGTTTTAATACCATGTAACATAATCTTTATTATTATTACATTATTATTTCATCACATGATTTGTTTTATTTATTTTTTCTCTTAGATTTGGGCTCATTCCTACCCATTTCATTTACTTTGGATAAAATTCTACTTTTTTTTGGAAAGTTTGATCATATTTTCATAATTTTTTGGGCTATCGGTCCAACTTCTATATTTTAGTCCAAATCTATGTTTTATTTCTTGTTTAAGTTATCCAATGGGCTTACTAGAAACTTATGTGAAGTGAAAAAACTTTATATGAAGTGTCCATAGGTGAAAGTCTAATTTATGGGTGGAGATGTTAGGAAAAATTATCCTAATCCAATATTCTTAAAATTTTAAGACATTTACTTACTTTACAAAAATTTATATTCCTTACCAAAGAATTTCACCAATCTTTAGTATGTTATTTTTAATTTTTCCTATTATATTTTCTCTATTTATTTGTTCCCTTAATATTAGAAACATTTTCTATGCATACACATAAGGTGAAGAATTTCTAAAGATTATATTTCCTTAGATATTTAAAAATTGTCTAATAAATTTTATTTTATTAATTAAATATTTAAGTATCTTTAAAGAAACAAAATTAGGAATGTTACATTAAATATTTATATATCTTTATTAATAAAAGAAACGAAATTAAGGATATTACAGCTCTCATCGCTCAAATAGTACGATTTCTGCCAAAGTGCTCTTGTCAAATATTGCAGGTGGTTCGTCTTTCCTAATAGCATAGTCTATGTCTATCCACCCTAGATGGAGGATAATTCTTTCTTTTCACATCTTATAGTTATCTCCTTTAAGTTCGGAAATGTTACGGCGGATATTAGAGAAACTAACAGACTGAATAACTGTATAAAATTCAAAAGTTTATGTCAATTTTTTTAGGTTTATTAATCTAGTTTGTTAATATATGTATACATGTATTACTAATGTAAATATGTATATATGAATCTAATAACATAAAAGTTGTCTGTGGACTAAATTTTTAATTCAAGTTAATTCATTTGTATTTTATGATAGAATTATCAAATTATGTACTTAGTTTCACATCTTATAGATACTTTATAAAAATAATTTGATTTTTTTATCCAAATATCTTTATAATAAAACTATCATATTATATATCAATTCATAACTCATGTGGGTAAATTATAAAAATAATCTGATATTTTATCTTAATTAATTATATAAATATAATAAAAATTCTTATAGGATAAAATTTATTTTATTAAGTATAATTAATCACAATATTATGTATAATTCCTTATATGATCTTAAACAAAACTTAATATATAATTTTAACAATATTTTTTATTAAACTTAAACTATTAAATATCCACATCTCAGTGGTAGAGCCCAAATGGGCATTTTTTGGCCCTGGGTTCAAGACTCCATAAATGCAGACTTTTGGGCAATTTTATTAAAGATCATTTAAATATAAAATTTAACACATAAACTATTAAGGGTAAAATGTATTTTTTCACCCTGATCTATGGGTACAATTGCAATTTCCCCCCTATCCTTTTAATTTGTGCAATGTTCCCCCTTATCTTCTTTCTTTTTGCATGTTACCCCCCAATTTAATATCTACTGTTGAATCTATCTCTTATAATTTTTCAATGACTAAAATATCCTTGATAAATAAATCTCCCGTAAAGTCCTACTCTCTGCTCCCTCTTCGAGCTCCTGCATCTAATCTTTGAGGTCCTGCAGCTGCGTGAAGCCCCCCACCCCGTGCTCCCTGCTCTTCGAGCTTCTCCATTTTAACAAGAAGTTTCTTGCTTTCTAACTACATCTGGGAGTTGACACTTATCCAGAGCCTAAAATAATATCAAGCTAAATAATTGGCAAGCATCAGACTATCAAGAAACAGGGGAAGTTAAGGTAATCCTAATTATGAAGAAAAAAAAATTAACATAAACATTACAGTTCAGGTAGGTTTTGATACGGCATGTATAATATATTTACTTTACGAAAAATGGGCAAGCACAATACAATATTAAACACACTAATAGCTAACCTACAAAACAGAGTCCAAGGCTGTTTGTAGGATAGAATCCCAGTATTATGGAATCCTTTGCTTGCATTTCTTCTATGGTAATGTGGGAACTAGAAGGCCCATGTGTGAAACGGGTTGGAGGAAAAAGCATATTTTGAGAAGGCTAGCAGGGATGCGTGGAGTGGATGATAGGGTGGAACTATCATTGAGTGGAACTCCATGCATCCCCACCCCGTGCATCCCTGAACTCCTTCCCGTTCGCAGGCTTGGCATGGGAGTTAACATGTACCCTTCTTCTTCCCTCCTTGGGGAGCACAAGGATCAGTCTGTTGCTGCGCTTCCAATTGATGAGCTTATTGAGAAGGCTGATGGCTTTGCTGGGGTCTTTCCCGGTAAAAATTAAAAATTTATACACATTTACTATATGAGATTGTGAAAAGTAACTTCGCCAATTACTAACTGATATGAAGTGCAGAGCACAAATACGAGATTGTGAAGAGACTCCAAGACAGAAAGCACATATGTGGGATGACAGGAGATGGGGTGAACGATGCTCCTGCACTGAAAAGGGCAGATATTGGAATTGCAGTGGCTGACGCAACCGATGCAGCTCAAAGTGCGTCTGACATAGTCTTGATAGAACCTGGTTTGAGTGTGATTGTGAGTGCAGTGTTGACAAGCAGAGCCATTTTCCAGAGAATGAAGAACTACACCATCTATGCTGTTTCTATAGCAATCAGAATCGTGTTGGGGTTCATGCTGCTTGCTCTTATCTGGAAATTTGATTTCTCTTGCTTGTCACAGCCTTTCTCATAGCACAGCTGATGGGGACTTCACGTAGGGAAAGGAGCTTAAAGTAGATGGAGGAGCTCGAAGAACAGGGAGCACGGGGTGGGGGGCTTCACACAACTGTAGGAACTCGAAGATCAGATGCAGGAGCTCGAAGAGCAGGGAGCAGGGAGTAGGACGGGGTATTTATTTGTCAAGGATATTTTAGTCATTGACAAATTATAAGAGATAGATCCAACGGTAGATATTAAATTAGGGGGTAACATGCAAAGAGAAAGAAGATAAGGGGGGACATTGTCCAAATTAAAAGGATAGGGGGGAAATTGCAATTGCACCCATAGATCAGGGTGACAAAATGCATTTTACCCAACTATTAAAGTTGCTTCACTGGTTTAGCGATTAATTAATGCACCCCTGTCCAAAGAGGCGCGTGTTAAATTCCATCTGTGTGTAAATTTTTTTTATGTGCATTTTTATGTAATATTTTAAATATAAAAATTGGCACATTCTATATTTAAAAAGTATATAGCCTAGTGGCCAAATCATGACTTTGGAGATATGAGGGACGCAAGTTCAATATTGAGAAAGTCCGAATGTTTTTTCTTGATTTAGACTCTCAAAATTGATGTATTAGAGATTAAAAAGATGCTCTAATAGATATTTAAAATAATTTAAATATATTTTTAAATTTAAAATAATATATATAAATAAAAGAAATACAAAATATAAAAAAAAAATACACTTACTCATAAATGAAAAACAAGACAGAGGTTAAAAATATGTTCTAATACTAATTGATAGATATTTAAAATAATTTAAATATATTTCTAAATTAAAAATAATATGTATAAATCAAAGGAATACATAATATAAAAAAATACACTAATCTCTCACCATTATTTTTTTTCACTATATTTTTAATTTTAAAAAACTCTTTTAATCTATTATCTATGTAATTATACACAATAATTTTTTATTGTATCAAAATAATTCAGTGACATTTTTATTTATAAAAATTATATTAACAACTTTAACTATTATAAAATTATTAAATACAATAATAAAATTATTAAAAGATAAAATAAATTATTATTCTCATAATAACTTATTTATAATATAATATAATAATTTATAGAAATAACAAATTGTCCATCTATTGTAACTAGTATTTAAAACACAATAGTTTACAGACACCCCCCTTCCAAGCTCCAATCCATTGATGGATACCATAGGTTGTGCTAGCGTTACTATAAGGGTCATATAAAGCTGAAGGGGCAGCAGTAAAGTCTGCAAACCCAGGCGTGGAAAAACCCGAAGTCATGAGATCATCTCCATCGGGCGTTCTTTAAGTCCCACAAATGTTTAAGCAACGCATCTTATATTTAAGATGCCATTGGAGTGCGCCACGGTGGAGCTACTGTTGCTTATCCAAGCAACGTTGCTTAACCCAAAAATTAGAAAAAAAAACAATAAAATAATTGTTAGCTCCATCGACCGGTATATCGTTGGTGATGCTTTCTGCTTTCTGCCTTCTGCATCAGTCTACAACACCAAAAATTAGAAATCAAGAAGAAAAACAGAACTCAACTAGAAATCGAAAACAAAATCAACAAGGTGGAACCAGAAATGAGACGAAAGAAATCGGAAATCAAAAAAGCAAAATAATCAGCCCCAGCATCAAAGTCCACAGAGAACCAAATCGCAAAAACCACAAACGAAATCAACAATCCATAATCAGAAAACAAAAATAAACTAGAAAGGAAAAAGGAGAAGAATGAATATGGTATTGATATTTCTTCTCGTTCCTTTCATCGCCCCACATCTCCAAAAATCAATTTGTTCCTTTCATCACCCCACATCTGCATCAAGGTCCATAGAGGACCAAATCGCAAAATCAACAACAGAAATCAACAACCAGACCAAATATCATAATCAAAAAATAAAAAACAAACTAGAAAGGAAACAGGGGAAGAAAGAAGAACGAAGATGGCGTGTTTCGGAGGCTGAGAATGCGACGAATGCTTGGTTGATTTGGGAAGAAGATGGCGATGCGTGATGCGACGTTGGAGGTTTTGAGAATGGATTGCTAGAAACCCGTGAAACTTGAGGCGAGATGCTGGAGGCTAGGGGTGTGCAGCGGTCGGGTTCGGGCGGGTTGGGCCCGAAAACTCACCCGCCCGACCACCCGTTCGGGCTGAAAAATTCAACCCGAACCCGACCGCAGCTTGATATGAACCGATGGGCATCGGGTTCATGCGGGCCACTGGCCTTTCAGGCCCGAACCGAAGTCATCGGGTTCAAGCGGGTCATGCGGGTTCATGCGGGTCACATCTCAAATTTGTAGTCACCTTGGGAAAGAAGTAGCACAGGGTTGGCTTTAAAGGAGAATCTACACAACTTATCAACCTTGCAGCAAAGTTCTAGCCTTCATGGATAGATCACTGGAATATTCTTGACCAAACAATAACATACAATGAAAATATGCATCAAACCACCACACATTTGCAGCTTCGCATAAATATGCTGAGAATATTCTCAATCAGATTCAAAGTTGAAAATACAGCATAATATCATCAGTCAAGGATAAGAATAACATATAGATAATACTGCAGCACAAAATACAGGATTTAAGTATGAACCAGAAATGGTATGGTCATTCATTTGGAAGAAGATATGCGCTGTAGAGATCAAATCCAGCTATTTGAAGGGCCAATTTTACTGCCTTGCCCACCATGTCCAGGGTTTGTTGCTTCAGTGGACAAGATAGGCTTCAAGGAGTTCCTTTTTGAGGTACCAACAAATGAATATGAAGTAGAAGGCATATTTGCTTCTTCAAAAATCTACAAAAATAATAATAATAATAATGATGCTTGATAAACACTAATCTATTTCATAATTTGAAACATAACAGTAAGCAACCATAGACTTGTGACTATACTGCATTTTAACACTAGAACCAGTAGCATTTCTAGATCTATTGCGCTTTGAGACATCCCCTGAGTAAACATTAACACCTGCTAATTAGGCAAGAACGAACAACTCACCCCTAGATAATGGCATTACAGGAAAAGTGAAACGCTACTTTACCCATCTTCCTAAATTTACTGAATCAAATTAAAGTCTAAATAAAAAGGATACAAACAAACCTGTCAAAGCTAATTATAAATTATCATTTCAACAATTATCCACTTCCCCTCCATTATGAACTTATTTTGCATTTTACAAAAATTCATTTCTCAATAGGTAACAACTGCAAACAACATAACTAATTTAAGATGCACACAAAGTAGATAATTAATATCTAACCTTGATGATTGTCAACACCCATCAGCATTGCATGACTGTTGCTTGCTCCAGGAATGGGCTATTATATGTTGAAATTCAGTATTGTCAAAAGCGTGGGAATGTTTCTTGTTACAAATTACCAGTGGTCAACACCAACCCCCCACCCCCAAAAAAAATGAAAAAGAAAAGAATATGACCTAAAAGGTAAATATACTTACAGATATGCGAGGCTGAACTCTATTCTTTTGCGCCTCCTGGTACTTTAAAAGAATCCAATCAAATACATAATCAAATTCAAACCCTGTCATACACCAAAAGGGGACAAAAAAGAGCAGGGAAAACTTACACTTAATTGTCCAGATGAAGACAAAAGTAAAAAATACAAACTGCACCAAAATGGAATATAATTTTTGCATAATGAAGAGTTCATATATCAATGAAACCAAAGGCCATGTGTTGAACATGATTAGTCTGGTCTAGTGGACATCAGTAGGCATTGGCATGCATGTTCATAGGGTATAAAAATTATGTCAAGTACATGGTGCAAAATCCAAAAATATAAAAAGAAAATCAGCAATCCAGCAGCGCCCCATCCAACAATCCAATAGAAAGCATGCAGCAATTCAGCAATTCAGCACACCTATGTATCCAAAAATATTAACCATAAATAACATAAATTGTAAAAACAAAAAAACACAAATATCAATTCAAATCCAATAACTCATCAAATTAATAAGCAAACATACAAAGCAATAGCTTCAAAGGTATTTCCAAAAGTCCAAAACAACACAATTGTCCATCTACTATTTGGAAGATGCTTCTATAAGTTATGCAAAATAAATAAATATTGAGTTATCTGGATATCATAATTAATAAATTAACAAATTAAAATATATAAAACAAATACTCAATAATTTACATGTCTCAATCTTCTCACACTGTTGGAATTGTTCAACAAAATCAAGGCTATCATATTGCAATACACTTGGTTTCAACCAATTTTGTAGACAGATTAATCCCTCGACCACTTTTGGAGAAAGAGACGATCTAAATGTATCTAGTACACGTCCCCCAGTACTGAATGCTGACTCAGAAGCTACTGTTGACATAGGAATGGCCAACACATCTCGAGCAATAATAGAAAGAATACGAAACCTAGACACATTTGACTTCCACCAATCTAAAATATCAAAACAATCATCTGCATCCACACAAGCTTCAGCTAAATATATTTCTACTTCATTCTTTGCTTCAATTGAATCTTTAGCCCTCAAATGAGATTTAAAAGCTTCCTCTCTAGCTTTTTGAGCCGGTGTTTTCTTTGCAACATCTTGGTCCATTGCCATAACTATTGAAGAGTGGCTTTCCTCATTTAAAGTATTGTTAGGCTCATACACTTGACGATAACAATCATACAACTTTTGTAAATCAGCCTTGATTTTGCAAGTCACATTATAAGATATAGTTGAACCATGAATATCATCAAATGACCATTTTAAATAAGCAAGTTTGTATCTAGGGTCAAGCACATTGGCAATGAACAATAAAGGATTCATATTTTCCACTTGTCCCCAATACTTATCAAATTTTCTCTTCATTTCTAATGCCATACCATTCAACAAAGGATGATCACTTGAACTCCACTTCAATAACTCACTTTGTACTAAAGCAAGTTGAGGAAAAGCCACATTTGAGGTAACATATAAGCTCCCAGACAACTCCAAAGTGACATCATAAAAAATTTTCAGAAAGTGAATAAAAGATCTAGCATTATTCCAATCATCAGAAGAAGGAGGACCAATTGTCTTCTCATCAAAATAATTAATATAAGCAAGTTCATCCTCTTCTAGTCTTTCAAATGCCTTTTGAAACTTCTCAGCGGCCTCTAACATCAAATAGGTTGAGTTCCATCTAGTTGGAACATCTAGACATACAAGACTTTGAGATGCAATCTTCGATTGTTCAACACAACATTTAAATTTTGCTAGTCTAGAGGGAGAAGATCTAACATATCTCACAGCATTACGAATAGAAGCAACAGATGAATGCATCTCCTTCAATCCCTCATTAACAACTAAATTGAAGATATGAGCACAACATCTAATATGCATAAAATCACCCTCTAAAATCAAACCATCTATTGCCTTCATTCTTTTCTTTAAATATGCTATTGCCACATCATTTGAACTAGCATTGTCCACAGTTACAGTAAATACCTTTTCAATCCCCCAGTCATTCAAGCAATTTTCTATATGCTTTCCAATTGTCTCCCCTTTATGATTAGGAATAAGGCAGAAGTTAATAATTCTCTTTTGAAGTTTCCAATCATTATCAACAAAATGTGCAGTGAGTGCCATATAGCTCAAATTTTGGACTGAAGTCCAACAATCAGTAGTGAGACATATCCTAGCACAATTTGATTGTAAAAAACTTTTAAGCTTCAGTTTCTCATCTAAATATAGTTGAAAACAATCTCTAGCTACTGTAAAACGAGAGGGAATATGAAATTGTGGCTGCAACTTGCTACAGAAATATTTAAATCCATATCCTTCAACTGATTTAAATGGTTGCTCATCTGTAGCAATAAGAACAGCTAAAGCTTTTCGACATTCTTCAAAATTATAGACTTGTGATGCTCTTATCATATTATTCCCCGCACCATCTCTTTTGGGCTCAAAACTAATCAATTGTTGTTTAGGATCATTGGAAGCACGTGGATATTTAAGACATTTAGAGAGGTGGCTAACTAAATTAGAGGTGCCATGTGTTTTAGGATTACACAAATACCTCTTTCCACAATGATTGCATTGAGCCGTAGGTTCTGAAGCATCTAATACTTTGGTAAAGTGCTCCCATGCAGCTGATGACTTCCGAGATCCACTTGCAGGAGGCTTCCTTTTTTGGCGTTTAGGGGGAGTGACATTAGAATCTTCAGTGCCAACTGAAGCTCCTATTTTTTCTTTGCCTTTTGGGCCAACTGTAGCTGAGGGTGATTTTGCTGTAGATGCAGTTGTTTCTTGATC
Organism: Gleditsia sinensis; assembly: GCA_037074535.1. Classification (NCBI taxonomy): domain Eukaryota; kingdom Viridiplantae; phylum Streptophyta; class Magnoliopsida; order Fabales; family Fabaceae; genus Gleditsia; species Gleditsia sinensis. The sequence goes on along the minus strand of CM073464.1, from coordinate 9,248,759 downwards.
TTTTGAGGAGTCCATTCTAGTTATCAAGTTTGAAACACCCAAACTTACAAGAGTAAAGTGGCCAAAAATTATAAAGTAGCCATTTTCTATAAATTGGGAAGCCTAAGATAGTTCCCAACAATGCATCTTTGAATAACAATTTGAAAAAGAGAACATAACCTCATTCTACTAGCATTCTCATAAGTCTGATACAAAAAATCAGAATGATGTCGTTCATTGGCATACCAAGTATAATTCAAGTGAGCATCTTTTGTGTCGTGTTTAGAATCTTGAATCAAATTACATGATAAAATATATGTACTCAGTTCACAATATCAAAGGTATGAAGTTGTATCAGCAGGAGACTTTCTTTCAATTGGATTCGATTTAGTTTGTTGGCCTTTTCTGTTGAATTAACTGGTGACTCTTTTTCCTTTTTGATAGAAAAAGAAATCATATTTGAGAGAACAAGAAATACATGAAAGATGGATAAGATAGCCTCTTTATAAAGAAGACAACAAAGAAACCAAAAAGAAGAAAAGAAACAACTGAAAATCATAGATTACGCATACATTAAACAAAACACAAAAATAACTGAATAAACACCAGAACACCAGGTGCCCAATACAACGATGGAATGAAAAGGGAGGGGAAGTGAACCACAAAGCACTAGTTTTCAAAATATGAATAAAATACACATACACAATACGGGTAGGCACAACCAATCAAGTCAACCACGGTCCACTCCACGATTAGAGATTTAGGGTTTTGAATGAGCAAAATTAAAGTGAGAAACTTACCGTGTGAGTCCGTGTAGCCGTGAATTCGTGACGGTGGAGGGCTGAAGGCTTCAATCGCGGCTTAGAGGTTGGGGCTTCGCGACGGGTGAGGATGTGATGAAGCTGCTGAGAGGAAGAAAATGGTGGGGAAGCTAGAAAGCAAAGAGGGAATGAGGGGGAGGGATTGCGTGTCTCGGGCTCGGGGGGGTGACCGGGTGAGGAAGAGAAGAAAAGGGGAGTAAAACCTGAGGGAAGGAAAACGACGGCGTATGGATTAAGAGTTTCCCATCAGGTCGGGTCGGGTTATACGGGTTCCTAGCAACCAGACCCGATCCGAACCGTGTAACCCGAATTTCACAAAATTTTCACCCATTTCAACCCGTAGACCCGATTTTGTAAACCCAAAATACCTTCTTCTTATCGGTTTCAATCGGGTGTAGATGGGTTATTCGGGTTCTGCTCACCCCTACTGGAGGCGTTGGAGAAGAAACTTAGATGTTCCAAAATGAGGGAAAATAAATGGGCTCGGGAGAAATAAGAAAGAGGATCGCGAATGACTTGGAAACCGAGTGGAAAGAAAGATCTCGAATGGCCTAAAAATCAAGTGGCATGGAAAAATGAAATGGTCTTAGAAAATAAAAAAATGGAGATGCTATAAAAAATAAAAATAAAGCTCAGCATGGGACCCACTTAAGCAATTTTCAAGAATTATACCGTTGGAGAAAAAAGTGATATAGAATTGCTTAAAGAAAAATGTGATAAAATGACAGTTAGGAACCCACTTAAACAACTCATAAGAGTTGCAGCATTGGAGATGCTCTAACATGTATTCAGTTTAGGTTACTTTCAATTGACTCTACAAGGGAAGATGTAGGAATCAAATGTGGGCAATAGTAAACACAAGCAGTTAAGATCAATTCTGCTTTGCAAGAATCTGACGCCTCTGATTTTGCAGCTGCTCGCCACTCTTGGAATAGCCTTCCCATTTTATCCGCTTCAGACAATGTTTAAGCAGAAACCCAAAAGTCAAGGCCTTGGAACCCATAACGCCTGGCTATTCTTATTGAAGACTGTATGAACGATGTCCTGGAAGATTCATTGCTGACCATTGAGGAATAGACGGTATCATCTTCAATTGCAATTGAAAGGAGCGTGGTGATAGATGGCTTCTGTTGTTTGACTATGTCGGTGAAAAAAGAGCAGTCTGTGTTATTCCTTGAGGAGACAGAGATCTCGTAGGACGAAGAGTTCAAGTACGCATAACCGCATACCAGGTGTGTAAAGAGAGCAGAGTTTATATCAGAAATGGGAATGCCCGGGTTCCAGAAACCAACTCTCACCCAAGATTGTGCTTCTGAGTATTGAAATCCCAGATGTCGAAGAACAAGGAAAAGGACAAGGTGAACGGAAATCCGAGATGAAGGGCCTTTGGTTTAGGCCATTGTGACCAAAAAAATTTAAAAAGAAAGAAAGAGGACTCGTCGGGAATGGGTGTGCTGCAAAATGGAGTTTGATCTACCCAATGCACATCCATCAATCAATTATTATTATTATTTAAATTAAAATACTTTTATAATTTTTTAAAATTTACTTACAAGTTTACTCTTATTTTAATTTATACAAGAAGTTTTCATCGGATGAAAATATTATAGATAAATAAAACTTATACCCTTTGACATTAGGAATATTTCTTTCTTTTAAATTTTTTTTAATAATTCAATTTAATACACTACATATGATAAAAAGATAAATTAATGCTTCTGATATAAATTTTATAATTTTTATTAAAGAGATTAAGTTTTAGAAAATAAACTACTAAAATCTCAATTGGCTGCTAAATATTTATCAGTCAATTGCATCAATATTTTTAGAGTTTTTAAGATTAATGGTCTTGAATTTTAAATTTTAATCAAAGTTAAATAAATAAAATTTTTTACTAAATAAACGGTTGAAATTAATTTTATATTATTTTAATAAAAAGTTTAAAGATTAAAAACATTAAAATTTAAAAAATATTTTATTTTCATAAGTGATATGATATATGAATGAGATATTAGCATATAAAATCTTGTGAATAATAATATATTTGTCTTCAATTTATATATATTATGTAATTAAAAAATTATGCACCAAATAATTTGTCTAAATAAATGGATTGTTTGGCAACTGTTTTTAAAAATAATTTTATATTTTTAGAATAAAAAATTTGATTGAAAATTATTTTTTATTTCTATTTTAAAAATAAATTGTTGTTTTTTAAAATAAAAATAAAAGAGAGTTATTTTTATTTTTATAATTCTCAATATATATATATATATTAAAAAATTTATTAAATTTTTTTTTATAAAATAATTTTTAAAAATAATTATAAAAAAAAAAGACAAAAACAGAATCAAACCCAGACCATCTGCTTTTGTTTCACAGTTCTCGTTTTGAACCCTATTAAGGACCTAGAAATGCGAAGGCCTGAAACCAGAGGACCATTCCGGGCAATATTTGCACTAAAGCCATTGAAGCATTCGAAAGTACAAATCTTGATGAAATACGATATTAGGGTCTGTGTCTGCATTCCTGAGAGATGAAATCAAAGAGCGGTTTGGGATTTCCGTGAAGAAGAGGGAACAGAGGGAATAGAGACATGTGATGATCAGATTTACTATGTATCAGAGGTTGATTATGATAGCTGCGAGAAACCCAAGTGCAAGTGCATTTGGAACAATCTTGAAGTGACGGTTTCAGGTTTCCCTTTTGTGCTTACTACTTCATTTGCACAGTGGGTGAGAAGTGATATCTTTAGATGTGAAAAACTTCTTGGCTCATTTTTGTTATTTTCTTACTTGCATACTATCTTCTGGTTATATGAACCTTAAATTCCCAATTTATACACTATCATTGGACTTGTACATCTATTAAATATTAAAGTACTAATTTCAACAGTGAAAATCAGCATTAAGGTTGAGTTTGCTGCTCCAGTTCCTCGACAGTAGCATCTATGAGCGTCCTAGCAGACTCCGTATAGCTAGAAAAATCAAACATTAACCCCTTTCTCAAGCCCGTTCGTTTTCTAGCATCAATTATCTTTATACCGTGGTCGCCTTTCCCTATAACTTTGATATTTTCCGACCTCTATACAGTTGAAAAATCCATTGCATATTTATTCTTACAAATTTAATAGTGTAAACCTGAACTATCACATCTGTCCTAGGAATCAAATTGCAAATCTTTCAGAGTCCGTCTTCCAAATTCGTGATTGAAATCTATTTTCATTGGTTATACATTGTAGGATTAGTTGAAAACAACTATCAGAATATTACTACAACGCAGAGAAAAGGGAATATATTTAAAAACAATATATTTTTGAAGGTAAAATCAGTAGGAAGAAATATTTTCGAAGATTATGTCATTATACTTGAAAAAGGGAAGGAAATCTTCTGTCAGAAAATTTAACACTGCTAGGTGCTATCGACCCAATATTTGAGACATTGTTGTATCATTTTGGGAACAAATTGCTTCTTCTTCATTTTCTGTTTTTGAATATGCAGGTTTTTTTGGGATTGCTATGCAGTTGCTTTCATTTCTTAACATTGAAGTAACATCCAGCATGGACGGCCTATCTTCTGCATTTTCCTGGACACATAAGAGGGCAATCTGCAAACATCTCATTAATTTGCATGGTGAAGATTTATCATCAAGTGAGGAATCCACAAACTCCACGCCTTTTCCTCCTTTCCACATTGCATAAGCCTGAAACATTTAGTTATTATAGTTTATTATCCATTACATATATCAGCTCTCAGTGCCTAATAAATGAAAGCAAAAATACACATTTTTAACAAAAGCTAATATATGTAAAACTTACATATTCCAAGAGGTTAAAATCATTATTCTGACCATATAAGCCTGATGTCTTTTTACCACTTATAATTTGCAGAAGTAAGACTCCAAAGCTGTACATGTCGGATTTAATGGAGTACAATCCTTTCTCAATATATTCTGGAGGAATATAACCACTACAGAAAATGATGAACAAAGTAACGTAATGGTAAAGTTATTTAGTAGACATGCTAAGCATATTGGAGGAAACTTGTCACAGAAAACCACTCGCAGAATACTCACTATGTTCCTACAATTTTGCTTGTGTTTGCTTCATGTTTATCTTTTGTGAATGTTCTTGCCATACCGAAGTCTGAAATCTTTGGCTTCATCTCATGGTCTAATAAAATATTGCTAGCTTTCAAGTCTCTGTGAATTATTGTGAACCTTGAATATTCTTGGAGATAAAGAAGCCCCTGAATAACTCCTTCGATGATACAAACGCGGTGTCTCCAATCCAGAAGATGCTGCTTCATAGAGTCTGTAACAAAATTTGTTGAAACAATTTGAGCTGTACTGAAAATGTTGAGCAATTAAACAAAATACACATACACATCAACTTCAAGTCAGGGAGGCTTAAATTCGATCATCTATTCTTATCCTCAATTTTTGATTATTTTTTTGATAGATTAAACTTTGATTAATTTGACATCAGCTTGGTGAAGAAAAATATATAAGGGAATTTCTCAGAAAGCATGGCAGTTTATCAATTGGCACAGGTATCTCTATCTGGATGTAGTATGTAATGCATTGGAAGAACTTGATGTACAAGCATCCACTCGAAAAAGGATGAGCAGAAATTTCATTTGAATCTTATGGGCTCTCTTTCTAACCAACTGAATACTTACTATTGGCTGCACTTATTCAAGGCCTTTATTATGAGAACACTGCATAATCACTCATGCACATTATAGAGTAGCAAAGATTGCTGACCAAAGAGGTAGCAGTCCAGGCTTTTGTTTGGCATGTATTCATAGACCAGCATTTGTTCTTCTCTATCAGTCGAGAATCCCAACAACCGAACAAGATTCACGTGTAGTAGTCCTGAAGCAAGTGTCACCTCAGTTTTGAATTCTTCATATCCTTGTGTAGAACCTTTTGATCGTTTTTTCACTGCTATTTCCTGACCATCTGGTAATATGCCCTACAGAAACAGGAATTATTATTTGACTGAAAGAAATTATTCATGTATTAATGACTTTAAAATTATAAAATTAGACTTAAAAGGCCTCAGCAAATTAGAAAATTAAGCGAACTATGAAGTATTTGATGTGAATTCACATCAAATGGAGAAGTGAAGCACTAATCCTATTATGTGCATTTTTTTCTCTTTTTTCGTATATTTAGTAATCCAAAGGCATTCCTTGTATATATTGTAATTTTTATGTGCATTTTCTTATCATTATAAATTTATTTTATTTCGTTTCTTGAAGTGTTATGAAAGTTCAAAATTAAAATATAGTATAACCCATGAAATTGAATGAGAAGCCGTATGAGAAATTGGTTGCATTGTAAAGGTAGCAGCCTCTCACATGCCAGCATAGCAAAAAAAGAAAAAATGCTATTTCATTAAGAAGCATAATATTTTATACTAGAGGTTGTTTTGTGAAAATTTTACCTTGTAAACAGTACCATAACCACCTTCTCCGATCATATTTTCAATTGAAAATCTACCTGTGGCCTCTTGAATATCAGAAAAAGAAAAAACTTGTAAATCAGAAGTATTGCCATAAAAAGGTCTGGCAGCTTCTCTATTCACTTTAGGTGAAGAATATCTTCCAGCTTTAGCCATCCCTGTATACAGATCTAAGAACATTTAGTAGATAGAGGAAAATTGGCGTTTGTAGATGAAAAATAATTGCAGGTGAAAATATTACCCTTTGCTTTGAACATTTCCCTCCTCCTGAGGTTGTGGATTATGACAACAAATAGGATTATAGATAGAGCAAGTGCAATCAAAAGGACCTTTACAAATGGAGATAGGAACGGCGACGGTGACGTACTGTTTATTTTGTCATCTGAACCCTGTTGAGCTGAAAAAATATCTATATTATAATTTGAAGAGATTCATAAATATAGTCTTGAAATTTTTTTAAAGAATATGATTGCTAATGTCATTTATTGGTGAAACTGACTTTTTTATAGTTATAATTTGGTGGCATACTGTATACTTAGTGGTTAGGAATGCTGACTCAATAATTATAAACTCATCTGAAGAAGATTATTAATCATTTAGTGTCTGCAGTGACATATTTTAATCATATGAATTAGCCTTACACCCCAAAACAACAAAGATGTAATTTACAGTTTTGAATGTTTCTTTTGTGCACGTGCGAGAAGTGAACATAAAAGTACACACACTCAGTATGGATTATAACTGAATGAAAATTGTCAAACCAATCTTAATTAGTTCTTCTATTGTTCATAAAAACATTATTTGCACAGAGGTCATTCCTTGTTACCTGCAATTGAAAGCTTCCAATTGTCATCCCAGGAAACTTGAGACACAAAGTAACCGCGCAACTTGTTTTCTATGGCGTAAAGCACCTTACATTTGATAGACGTTTCATCGTCAAAACCTATCCAAGTGAATCCATGTGACCAGTAATTTACTACATAAGTGTCGTTATAGCTGACATTGCCCGCAAACTTCTGAATGTGAGCTCTGATTTCCTTGTATGTCATGAGCCCCAAAAAATTTTGATTTATATCTGGACCTGTCGCTGGTGAACCTATTGAATTGTTGTCAGGGTTTGTAAGATTCCAGGAAAATCCAAAAAAAGGCAATCCCAAAACCAACTTGGTAGATGACACCCCCCTTCCAATCCATTGACGGATACCATAGGCTGTGCTAGCGTTACTAGAAGGGTCATATAAAGCTGAAGGGGCAGCAGTAAAGTTCGTAAACTTAGGCATGGAGTAACCGAAAGTCAAATCATGTATCCAGTTCAAGTTACTTTCAATTGACTCCACAAGGGGAGGTGTAGGAATGAAATCTGGGGAATAGTAAACACAAGCAGTTAAGATCAATTCTGCTTTGCTAGAATCTGACGCCTCTGATTTTGCAGCTGCTCGCCACTCTTGGAGTAGCCTTCCCGTATTATCCGCTTGAGACAATGTTTTAGCAGTAATCCAAAATAAGTCAACTAAGTTAAGGCCTTGGAACCCATAACGCCTGGCTATTCTTATTGAAGACTGGATGAACGATCTCCTGGAAGATTCATTCCTGGCCATTGAGGAATAGACGGTATCATCTTCAATTGCAATTGAAAGGAGCGTGGTGATAGATGGGTTCTGTTGTTTGACTATGGCGGTGTTATTCTTTGAGGAGATAGAGATCTCGTAGGACGAAGAGTTCAGGTCTGCATAACGGCATACCAGGTGAGTAAAGAGAGCAGAGTTGATATCAGAAATGGGAATGCCCGGGCTCCAGAAACCAACTCTCACCCAAGATTGTGCTTCTGAGTATTGAAATCCCAGATGTTGAAGAACAAGGAAAAGGACAAGTGCAATTCTTGTGAGTATGTAAGAAATGCTTTCCATAGCCACAGGAAATAAATGTGTGTAACCCCAGCAAGTTCTTAACGTCCTAATCTTATTGAATAAATTAAGCGGCAAAGACATCAAAGTTGCCGAACCTTGTAAACAGGCTAGTTGGAAGCATATTCTATTTTCATGACAAATGAGACATGATCCTCGTTGTTTAACCTCCTATTTTCTTACAATAAAAATTATTTTATCATGTTGTCAAGTAAATAAAATTGGGAATTTTCACTTCTGAGACTCAGCTAGATTATGCACTTCGAATTAATTTCAGTTGGCATTTGTCTTTCTTTCATAAAATCTCTTTTTTCTGTCTTGGTCCAAGAAATTCTTGAAGTCTACAACGGATCCTGCGTTGCCTTGTAACTACCGAACACAGCCTAGTTTAAATCCAAACTTAATTAATTGAAGAGCTTGTCTTTTACAACTGGTGAAGCATAAAATTTTGTTTTAAGAACACAAGGAATCAGTAGCTTAGCCAATTAGTTAGAAACATAATCTAACAAATCTCAATTAGTAAGAAAAAAAATTGGAGATTGATCATGTATATTTTTAAAATAAAAAAATAATATAATAAATATATTATTTTAAAGAAAAGAGTAATTTATTCTAAAATATGTAAACGTTAAATATATAAATATTTTATTATTTTATATTATTTAAATTATATACAATGAATACAAATTAATATATTTATATTTATTATGTAACAGATATATTTTTAACATTATTGAAAGATTAAAATCTCTATATATTAAAGATTACTTATTTTATTGTTATACGTACATAGTGTTTTTTTTTTTTTTTGTCATTCTCTTGCCAATTTGCCTTCTGCCGTCCACTCCATGTCTGTCATTCCCCATGTTCGAGAAGCTGCCAATACAGTAAAGAGATGCCCAGACATATAAAATGAAGAAAAATTTGTGTAAAATCCATTTTAAATTTGTGAGAGTTAAGGTAGTAAAATATATATATATATATATATATATATATATATATATATATATATATATATATATAAAATGAAGAAAAATGTCGTCTCATGGATGAAGTAAAACAAAATAAATGAAAAATATTATCTCATGGTGCTATCGTAGTGTCTTTCACTTGTACGAATTTATTTTTAAATTATTAATTTTTATAAATATTAAATTTTTTTATAATATGTATTTAATTTAATATTTTTAAAAATTAATTTATACATGAGGAAAAAAAAATAACAAATGACGAAATTGTTAGTTGTCAGGTAAAATTCTCACCGGTTCGAGAAAGAATCCAATTAGAGTCTTGTTCGATGTGCCAAGAAAAATATCCGAGCAATCCCCTTTGCTTGGCATAAGCAACTTTTGCAGAAATACTCTGAGTATCATCATAGCCGTACCAATCTGAGCCTTTCTTGCCATAGTTGGTGACGAACGTGGAATTATACTCGACCGTTGCTCCTACTGCTTTGATATCCTTGTACTTCACTGCCCCAACTCCAGGATTTGTGGCTGGTGCGAACAACCCGCCGTTGTTAGGATTTTTCAAGCGCCATTTGAAGCCGTAAAATGGCAAACCCAGTGCTAATTTCTTTGGGGGCAATCCCAATCGAATCCATTTTGAGACCCCTTCATCCCCACTGAATTGCCCTCTTGGATTCTTCAAGGGAGCAGGTGGCTGCGTCATCGTTGGGTACCCATCTGGTGTGAAAAGGTCATAAGTCATTACGTTTATCCAATCCAAATTGTTGGTGATTTCCTGAGCTGGGTAACTGTCCAATGGGGAAATTTGGTCGGAGCCAGCCACTGCAGCTGATAATAGCAGTGCTGGCTTGCCCGAGGTCTTAGATTCAGCGACCACAGCTGCTCGCCACTCTTTGAGGAGTGCACCAAGGTTGGTTTTGTCTGTGGCTGAGGATGGGTACTCCCAATCAAGGTCAAGCCCATGGAATTTGTTTGCTCTGGCTAGTTTTATTGAAGAATCAATGAATGATTTGCGGTTTCTGGGTTTGCTTGCCATTGCTGCAAAAGCGGCTGCCATAATAGGACCTCCTCCGCCTCCGATGGATAAAAGGGTTTTCACAGAAGGGTTCTTTTTCTGAACCGTTTGGGTAAAGGTTGAGAATCGGAGAGCGTTGGAAGAGGAAATGGTGACTTGGTTGGTGCGGGAATCAAGGTCCGCAAATGCACAAAAGAGATGGGTGTAATAGGAGGCTTCGATGTCTTGAGCAGCAAGCCCACTGTCAGAATACCAGTATCCACCCTTCATGACAGATTGAGCAGCAGAGAAGCTGAGTTGGAGGATCAAAAGCAGAGTGGAAACCAGAAATGAAAGCTTTCTGGGGCGAGCCATGGTAAGGAACAAGAAAATATTGTGGTGAACTGTGAAGCAAATGGGACGTTGATAACTACATATATATAGTTTTGCAAGTAAATACCTGATATTATAAACCCTTATTTTTTTTAATTTTTTAATTTTTGCAAATGGGAGGTTGATCACTATAAGTGATTTTTAAATTTTTAATTTATTTTTTTATCTCAATATCTTTAATTAAAAATAAAAAATCACATAGGAGAAGAAGGAAAAGGTTAAATTGCATATTTAAATTTTTATTCTTTATTATTATTATTTTTTTTGTCAAAATGGCAACAGGAGATACATAGAAAGGCCAAACTTATCCGAGAGTATTTTCTTTATAATTTTTTTTCTCTCTAAATTCTTCCATTCTTAGAGGACAGAAATTTTGAGAAGAGAAAAAATTTTAAAATTCTATTTTTCTTCTTCTCTTTTTCAAAATCTTAAATTAAATAAGATAATTTTAAAAAATTCTCCCCACTCCCCTCCGTTTCCCCAACCAATCAGTCTCTAAAAAACACCTATCATTCTAGAGATTAGCACAACATCCGTTACATTGTTTATAAATAAGACTTTCCCCTCACACCGTTATATTGTTTATAAATAAGACTTTCCCCTAACACCTTTTATAAATAAGACACTTGTCTTTTACTATTTTTATATATCATTTTCACTGACTACATTAAAGCGTTTAATAGGTCTCCCCTCCATTCCTTGAGCACTGGCGTAGCTTGAAACTGCTCGAAAGACCTCGGCAGGACAGAGTTTTTTACCAGTACCATTAATTAATGCTAGGTATGTCATAGGTTTGAATATTCCAACACTGAAACACGTCCATTGGTGGAGTGTCAAGGTCTCTTTCCTTAATTATCGTGATACGTTAAGGAAAAAGGACAAATCAACATGATACACAAAGATTTGGTACAAAGAAAATTTACCTGTTACATCATACTTGTAAGTTGTAGATTAATATCCCAAAAAACAAGCTTATCTCCTAAAATTTTCTCTCCTTGTCTTCTAGGAGCATCTGAAATCTCACCTAAAATCCTACTCTCAATTAATTACTTAGAAATAGTTGCTCAGATCTCATGGAATATGCTTGTTGAAATTTTGCAGCAAGTGAAACACGAGTACTTCTAAATTCTATCTGTAGCTATATTGGCTACGTATGTGGGTAGTGGTATTGTTTGATTACTCCAATGGACATATTATGTAATTTTTTTAAAAATGGTTTGGACACATTGAGTAAATAATAGATACAACTATAAAAGTTTAACTTTGAATTTTAAAGATGTAAAATTAAATTTTACAAACTCAACAATAATTTTAAAAATTAATACATACAAAGTTGCATGTACAACTTTGATATCTTATATTGCTCTTATTTACTAAAATTACTCTTTTGGTTTCATTAATATATTATAGAAAATTTATTATCTATTTTTAATATTGTAAAAATTTTATATATTATAAAATATTTTTTATTTATATATTATATATTGCCATGTTTATATCTTATATTTTGAAAAAATTACCATATCTCATACCCCTACCCATGTTAGTGTAAGCAAAAGCTTTTAGAAGGGTTTTATTTTATTTTTTTAAAAACCAAATTGCTCCTAATAAAAACTGAGTTTTTATTCTTTTCCTGCTCCTCAGGCATACTTTGATTTTTTTTTTCTTTTATGCAATATGATTGTTCACTGCTATCGGGCCACTACTTGAGAGACTGAGGCTTCATTAATGGAATTAATTTCTTTCTGCAGGTTTCCTTCATTTGGTTCTTCCACATCTTGTTCTCTTGAAAACGCAGGCTTCTTAGGGACTTCCAGACTACTTTCATTTCTCAGCATTGAAGAAATTTCCAGCATGGATGGCCTGTCATTTGCATTTTCTTGCACGCACAACAGAGCGATTTGCATGCACCTCAACAATTTACATGGTGAAGATGAGTCATCAAGGGTAGGATCCACAAACTTTATGCCTTTTCCTTCTTTCCACAGTTCATAAGCCTAACATCATTAATATACATAAACCATATATCCTGTACTTGATGATAATAAACAAACGCAAGCTTAAAACTTCCATTTTGAAAAAGTTACAGAAGTTACTTACATATTCCATGAGGTTTAAATTTTCATGCTCACCATAGAAGCTTGCTATCCTCCTGCCACTTATAATACGTAGAAGTAGAACTCCAAAGCTGTAAACATCAGATTTAGTGGAGTACAGGCCTTTTCTTACATATTCAGGAGGAATATAACCACTGCATCAGATGAATTAACCAATATGATGAATTCATTATTCTAATGAATCTAACTATAAAGCACATATATATCTATTTTCGGGCATGTCAATATGTTAGATATGTGTCAAATACCAATAATGTCACATCACACTATTGAGCGTGTCCATATGTGTCCAAATGAAAAAAAAAGCTCAGACACGAATGGACATGGCTTAGACACAACTAACCCAAAAAACAAAAGCATTAGATTATAGACTAGAAACTCCATGTTAATAATATAATAGAAGTTTTTCCTAAGAATATAAATGATAAATATCTTTTTCAATTCATGGAGACATGGAGCTTTATGGTGCCAAATACTCACTAAGTTCCAACTATTTTGTCTGTGTTTGCTTCAAGTTCATCATTTTTTAATACTCTTGCCATCCCAAAATCCGATATCTTTGACTTCATCTCATCGTCCAACAAAATATTGCTAGCTTTTATGTCTCTATGAATTATTGTCAATCTAGAATACTCTTGTAGATAAAGAAGCCCTTGAGTAATTCCTTCAATAATGTCAACGCGTTTTCTCCAATCTAGCAAACACTGTCTAATTGGGTCTGTGTAAAAATCAGATAGCAAATAATTAGTTCCATCAGAATCCTTTGGCTAACTACAATCAAAGAAAGCTCATTTCAAAGGTTCAAATGGAGAATTCAGCATTGTGCCGAGGCAATATATACGAGGTATTTACTGAGAAGCCATGTGATTTTGACAAAAATAATGGCACAGATATCTCTACTAGAATACTGTGTTTTACTCAGCTAAGAACTTGAAGAACAGCAAACAGAGAAGAAGCAATTCCTACAAGAAGGTGGGTAAAAGCTCATGTTTATCTTATCAGCTCCTTCATTTAACAAGTGGCATTACCAAGCAGAGTTCAGCTTTTAAGTCTCTGGTTCGTACTTATAGTATGCTGCATGTTCACCTAAGTAAAATATAGGGCTGTAAAAAATTTCTGACCAGAGAGGTAGTAATCCAGGCTTTTGTTTGGCATGTACTCATAGACCAGCATTTGTTCTTCTCTATCAATGCAGAACCCCAACAGCCGAACCAGATTCACATGTTGTAGTCTTGCAATAAGTGTTACCTCATTTTTGAACTCCTCAGATCCTTGTGTGGAAGATTTTGATAGCTTTTTCACTGCTATTTCCTGACCATTTGGTAATATTCCCTGGAGAAATAGGTACTAGTATTTAGTATCTTTGAAGATAATGTAACTCCAAAACATGAATTTCCTATTCCTTCATCAATATATCCTTCATACACTAACATTGACATCATTATTGATACAAATATTAGGATACAATAAAATAAGAAATTTCTATGGACAATTTTAAGAGTTGCGTTGTATATGATGCAAATATCTAACATGTGTTAGGACATAAATACAGCTTTATTTTTAAGTGTTGGTATTTCATAGTTTCTAAGTTTACAACATTCTTCATTTTGTGATGAAAAAATCCAGTAATAATAGATCCTAAATTGGATGGTGTCATGGTTCACAAACAACATAAGCTGATACCAAGGCATTTTCCATTTTTCCCCAAATTTAGTGTTCTGCACTGTCTTACTCTATGAACTATAAAATACAGAATCAAACACCTTGACTGAGAGATTCTTTTTTACACTAAATTTTACCTTGTAAACTGGACCATAACCACCCTCACCAAGCTTATTTTCAATTGAAAATCTATCTGTGGCCATCTCAATGTCAGAAAAGCTAAAGACTTGCAAATCAGGAGCATGGCCATGAAAATGTCCTGCATCTTCTTTATTTGCTTTAGACCTGGAATCTCTAGCTGCATTAACCATCCCCAATGACAAATTTAAAAACAATAATGAAAAGTCAGTTTCTTAAACCTTGATATTTATCAATATACACTAATTGTAGGTGAGGGAAAGAACATAGCTGAAAAATTACCCTTTGATTTGCATACTCTCTTCAAGTAGTAAATTATGGCTCCTAATAGGAGAATTGATATAGCAGTTGTAGTCAAAATGATCACTAATGATCGCGACCTATTGTGTCCACTGTCTTCAACCTGTTGAGCTGAGAAAGTATCCATCATATAAATTAGAGAACTAAAAATTATGATACGGATCTGTGAAACTTTTATTGCTTTTTCCCCATATATACAATGGATTTTCTCAATGTTTATTTTGGACAACTTCAGATTTTAAATTATTAATAAGGAATAATGTCATAATGATAAAAAAACTGCCATGTACAATGCTTATCTGCGACTCTATGTTTGGTAATCTCCTTCAGTAGCTTTGCCTCTTTCCAGTAACTTTATCAACAAGATCTGTCTTGTATAAAGGTGCAGTCTCATGAACAAAAATGAATATCAACCTGAGTTTTATTTCTCTAGTAGCATTCTGGAAATCTAAACATACTAGGCCGATGTTGGAGAGTGGCTCTTAAGATTATTCAGAGAGAGGATTAAATTTTGGGTAAAAGGATCTTCTTCTTCTTTTTTCTTTTTTCAACTTTAACATTTTGATTCACAAAAAAAAAATTAATTACAAAGAAAAGTGACAAAAAAAATAATAATATAGATAAATGATAATATTAGCTCCCTACCTGCTGCACTGGAAAGCACCCAATTGTCATCATGGGAAACTGCCCAGACAGAGTAACCAAGTAGGTTCTTTTCCCTTGCATAAGACACCTTAATTTTGACAACCTCAACATCATCAAAACCTATCCAATTTGATCCAACTGAGCAGTAATTCACTACATATGTACCATTATACAGTACTTTAGCCCCATATTTCTGAATGTAAGCCTTGATATCCTTATAACTCATATCCCCTTCTTCTGTAATCGCAGGACCGGTTGCTGGTGCACCTATTCCATTGTCCTTGGGGTTCTTTAGCTTCCAGGCATATCCGTAGAAAGGCAATCCCAAAACCAGCTTGCTAGCGGATATTCCTCTACCAATCCATTGCCTTATGCCAAAGTCAGTGTTTGCATCACTTGAAGGGTCATACAAAGCTGCTTGTGCCCCAGTAAAATTTGCCCACTGAGGCATGTAGTAATCATAATCTATAACATGTAACCAGTTCAAGTTGTTTCGAATTGACTCCACAGGGTAAGATGCAGAATCCAAACCTGGTGTATATTGAACAGATGCAGTTAAAATCAGTTCTGGGTTGCTGGAGTTTGCAGCCTCAGATTTTGCATCTGCTCGCCACTCTTCAAATAGCCTTCCCATGTTGTTCATGTCAGAGCTTGTGTTAGCAGAAACCCAGGATAGGTCAAGGCCTTGAAACCCATAAAGCCTAGCTGCTGTTATTGAAGACTGAATGAACGATTTCCTTGAAGAAGCATTGCTTACCATTGATGATAAGACAGTGTAATCTGCAAGTCCACCCCCGACAGAAAGAAGGGTAGTGATGGATGGGTTTTTTTGTTTGACAGTGCTTGTGAAAGAAGAGAAGGATTGCTCATCAGATGAGGTCACAAAGAGCTCGTAGGAAGAAGAGTTCACATTTGCAAAAGCACACAGCAGGTGAGTGAAGAGATGAGAGTTTATGTCAGAGACTGGAAACCCGCTACCAGAAAACCAGTAACCAGATTGAACCCAAGATTGTGCTTCAGAAGGTTGAACCTCCAGAAAAAGAAAAACTTGGATAATTAGGATAGCTGCAGCTGCAATTCTGGAGACCATGAGGGGAAGTTTTCTAGTTTTTGCAGCTTAACTATAATTCATGTTGGAGATGGTAGGCTCAAAACATGAAAACAAAAGACCTTTGGTGGGTGTCTCTGACAAGTTTGTTATACGGTAAAATTGTTCTATTCTTTGATTGATAAAAATAATCATTTTTAAAAATATATCAAATATATTTTATTAAAATTTTAAATTGTTAAAAAAATTTAAATAATATTTTTTAATAATCTTTATTTCTATATTTAATTATACTTAAAAAATTTTTGAGAATTTCTGTATATATTTTAAAAATATCTTTATTTAATTTTTTTAGTTTGTTTATATTTTTAACAAAGAATAAAATAAATTATTGTTAAAAATTTATTAGGTTTAAATTAGTTTTGAAATTATTAAAAAAATATTAAAATTTCAATTTATTTTTATAAAAAAATTTTACATAAAATATTACATGATACAATTGTCATTTTACTTTTAATAAAAAAAAATTATTTTTATAAGAATCACCAATTTTACTTCTTCTATAGTAATCTTTTCATAAAAATCTATGTTTAAAAATTATTTTTAAAAATTAAAATTTTTATTTTGATACCAAACGATATTTAATTTTCAGATTAAAATTTCTAAGAATCCAAAGTTTTTACTCTTACCAAACACCTCTTAATGAAATTTACTCGGACGTAAATATGTTGAATATGATAAATGTTAATTTCTGTCTTGTTTCATTTCAATGGGTTGATTGTTGGTAACTTTCTTTTTCTTTAATTTTATGGTTTAGACGGGATTCGAATTTAATTTGAAAGGATGGTTTATTTTTATTTTAAATTTTTTTTTTTTTGGAACAAGTCAACCCCAAGTCTTTTAGTACTAAAACTATTTTATGAGGCAAAGTTGTCTCCTCTCCACCGATCGAACCGTCAGTTCGGGAGTCTTTTTCAACATGTTATGAGGCTCCCTCCCATCTTCGGTGGGTCACCATTATTTAACTAAAAAAAAATTAATATCTTAATGAGTTAATTGGTAAGAGATTATGATTACCTAATCGTCCGATTAACACTGAATATTTTATCTTTCCTCTTGAAATTTCTCTCCTTGTACCTCGAGAGTGAAGGCTCAAGTCAAATTTTAAATGAATGCAAATTTATAGTAATAAAGGTCGTGGTTGCTTTCATTGTTTTGTTTTAATAGTTTGTCCTATTTTTACATGTCAGCTAACTAACAAGAATAATGCTACGGAAAGTTATGTGGAGGAGAAATTCTTAAATCATGAAATGTGGCTAGAAATTCTGACCTTCTAATTTATTGGTCAATAAGAAAGCTCAACCTTTTAGAAAATAAAACACTATGAAATTACCCAATAAATATCTTCGGTCCTTTGGCCCAGTTTCAACCTTTTAGAAAATAATTTTATATTGAAATAATTAAATGATAATATATCAATTTTGTCACCAATATTTAAAGGTGACTATAACATGTTCATCCGCTCGATTATGATAAAATAATAATAATTTCAGATGAGACAAGTAAGTTTTTGTAAAAAAATTATAAATTTAACCTAACAAATTTGATATAATTCGATTAAATATATTTAAACTCAATTAATCTGATTTAATATAATTTAAAATTTTAATCAAATTTAAATATAATTTTTTTAACTTATTTTTTATCGTATTAAATTATCTAACTTGACCCAACTTGTTCGAATGCTGACTCTTACTAATATTTATTCATTCTCTTTTTTTTTTAAGTATACTCAACATTTTAATGAAGCTTCTTCATTCCAAACAAATAAATGATGTCATTCCGTCTTTGTCCCACTCTGGAGGCAGGGACAGAATTTTCCGTCTCTGACTCTAGAGATGAATTTACGTTTCATTTCAAAGATGGATTTTTGTGTCTCTAATATCAGAGACGAAAAAATTTTTGTCTTTAATTTCAGAAATATATTAAAATATATTTTATTTAATCTCAAACCTATCAACCAAAAATTAATATTAGCCAACAGTTAAAAACTAAACCAATATCAGCCAACAGCCAAAAATCAAACTAATATCAACCAACAGCTAAAAACTAAACTAATATCAACCAACAGCTAAAAACCAAACCAATATCAAGTAGAAATATCAACAAAATTTTTGAATAATCTCAAACTTAGTATCATTCAGAAACATATCAACATAAATTTTTAATAATCCCATGCATAGCTATTATCATATAAATAATTACATGACATGAAAATATCAGCAATCACACACTTTTACATCATTAATACATAATACAAAGTCATAAATAACACAAAGTATCATGATCCATCAGCAGCATTATTATTTTGCTCATTGTTATTATTCTCTTCTTCTCTAGATGGAGACGAGGACATTCTTATACTACCATCTGTCATGAGGCGCTGAAACATCCAATCCCATTCTTCAACCTTTTGCTTTAACATAAAATTTTCTTTTTTAATCTATTGGAGCTATACAGATAAAGCCTTAATTTTTGTAGTTATAAAAAAAAGGAACTTGCTGAGACTTCATCAAAAGCAGAAGACCTAGAAGAGGAACTTGCTGCTATTAGATTATGTGCTTGAGATCTCAACCCATATATCTGTCCTTTATTGTTTATGCCGCCAACCACATCCAAATAAAACAACATTGTCTGAATGTTGGGTGGCGTGTTGGCTAGAACCCTCATCGCTCTAAGATTCGGACTGTCTCTCAACTATTTTTGTTCGATACATTTCCTGAAAAAATAAAATTATTAAACAAAATGAATATTTGTAAAAAAATGAAAATAAAAGAGTAGTGACTACATACAACAATTCTTCCTTACTGGTCGTTGAACCACCCTGATGGCTTCCCTTTGGGCCGGTGAAGCTGCTCATACAACTCAAAACATGTCGGTTCTTTATTTATTTGCACTCTCTAAAATAATAAAAAGTTAAGTAATATTGAAGTAAGAACTTAAATCACTATATATTTGACAAAAATTACTCACCATTCTTTTGGTATACTCTTGTGCAAATATAGACCCTCCACTATGTACATTAAGTCCTTCTTTGAAAAGTCTATTTTGTTTATTTTTCTTGACTTTATCTTGCCAACCTTCACTATCTCATTCATCCCTTAACTGTTGTAGCTTCTCTAGTGGAATCCAAGCACCCTTGTCTTCAACGCTACGCACCTTAAACAATGCATTTTTTAGGACTGTTGATTCCCTACTGTCAAATGACATTTTAATATTGTGTTCATCATTGTCCAACCACTTAAAATTTTTCTAAACAAAGAAAATAAACAAATTAACATAACATTCACATATTTTTTTAAAAGATATCAATAAATATGATAGGAAATGTTACATAATACCTTGAACTCTTCGAACCACATTTTAATGGTATTGTTGTTTACTTTTCCTCAACTGGACCAAGCACCTTCAAATTGTTTTTTGAAAATCATTGTGATGACACATTTTGTTAAGATGTCAGGATAAAAGCTGAAAGTATAGATATCAATATAAATAAATATAATGACAAAAAAAAAAACACACACACACACACACATATTACTTACGTGTTCCTAGATGTAGATTTAATACAAATTCGACCATCTTTGTCCCTTGTTCCCTACTGAATAGTCTGTGGTGTGAAAGGAACTGGTTCAACATTTGGACATGCGAATGGATCAAGAGATGGGGCACATATGGTATGTGTAGGTGGGGTAGGGGCGATTGTATTGATAACTCTTCTTGGTATGGAACATCACTTTCAGGCATTTTAGTTTCTACTGCGGTTTGTATTGTGGTTTGTGCCTTAGTTTTTATCACTACTATTGTCCTTCAGGATATTGTGTATAATATATTTGTGTTGCTTGTTGTGCAAATATAAAAGGATCATAATTTTTATATCTCCTTGATGTTCTAACCTCAATAATCCCATAGTTATCTATCTTTGTTCCATCATTTAAGGTGGAATTAAACCAATCATATTTGAATAGAACTAATATCTTTATAGGCCATCATGTATAGTGTACTTCAATAATGTCTGTTAAAACCCTATAATAATTTTTTTTTTGTTTCATCCGTACCACCTTGACAACATACACCAAAATTTGTTGTACCCATACCTTAACAATGATCTTTTGTATTAAATTTATAACCATTTATATAATATGATAGCCATTTGTTGGCTTTTCTTTGAGGATCCCATGTCAAACTCTTTAGAAGGACATCTTCGACATTATTATTTAACACCTAGTCATCAAACATTTAAGTCAGTCTCACATAAGAAGCAAAATATTAGAAAATAAGGAATTAAAGAGAATTCGTGCAACATACGTATTCTTTAAACCAAATAGGAAATATTGTGGAGATTTGTCTGTCCACTTCCAAGTCACACATCCCACATTCTTGTAATATATTAGTATATGTGCTACATTTAGAAAACTTGTTAGGAAAATTTATAGTGATATATATATTTATATAACACTTAAATGAGCATTTTATACACTTACATTAAAAATGGCTCCACTTCAAGACAATTTAGAAGAACATATAAATATACGGTTTTCAAGACCCTTTCTTCCAACATGAAGGATATGCATCTTCCGGTTGGACGGCCAGAATAATTAAAAATAGAAAGCAGTGGTCTAATTGAACAACCTTCACCTCCAACATCATTTCGTGGTACTTGAGTCCTTCTACATGGAACATCAGGTGGATAATAGTAGGATGCAAATGTAGAGGTCTCTTCTACCAAATAAACTTCACAAATTGATCTTTCAACTGCAGTTGTGTTCTTCACCTTGTCTTTTAGTGTGCGAATAAACCTAATATACTTAATTGATACATTTAGTACATGAATATGATTCCATAATTTAAAAAAAGAAGAAGGATACATAACTCTACCTTTCAAATAGATACATCCATCGATATTGTACTGGACCTCCAACCCTTGCTTCATATGGCAAATGAATTGGAAGGTGTTCCATTGAGTCAAAAAACTTAGAGGAAAAATTTGTTCTAATTTGCAAAGAATGACCGGAATATTTTGTTCCATCATATGTAAAGTATCCTCTTGCAACAATGGCGAAATCAATTCTCGAAAGAACTGACTAAATTCTGTGAGTGTGTTCCAAATAGGTTTTGGTAATACTTTGAATGCAATTGGGAGCAAACGTTGCATAAATCCTAATTACTTTTTGCTTTCATTTATCCACATCTTCTCCATTAATTCCATTATACTTTAACTATTCATCATTATCACGAGTAAAAATTCCAATTAATACTCTAGAAAACCCTAAAACCCGAGACTACTTCTCCTTTAGCTTCCAAGTTTCTAGATTCCAAACTTGTAATTAAATTCTTCCATTACCTCCATTTCTTAATTCTTCATCCTCATACAAGCATACATCATTTAAATTTTGGCCAGAACAGCAATATTCTAGCCATTCTATGCAAAATTAATACTCATTCAAATCATATTTTTCAACACAAAATACATGATTTACATGCATCTAGATAAAACTCACCTATGGCCAGCAACTAGAAAACTAAAATACAATAATTTTTCTTGAAGTTCTAAAGTTAGAATCTTACTTAAATCATACAGATTTTAGGATGTTTTCAAAAGGAAATCATTGTTAAACCTATCTAGGATAAGTTTCCTACAGCTTGCTTGACTTTCACCTTGCTTCACCTTCCTCCCTTAGATATGGTGTGAAGTTCTTCTCCTCTCTCCCACTGTTCCAGCACTTTTTTATGGCACAGAAGATGAGTTTAAAGACTCAAAGATAACAAATAACTAACAAGACGTTAGAAGTCACCTCATAACTATTCATCATAAAACATCCGGAACCATAGGTCTGATTGGACTATATATTCATAGAATATCATAAGTCCTATCAAACAGATACAAAATATACAGACATTTTCTAATTATCTATATTCACATATATTCTCCTACCTCTATCAAATAAATACAAAGCATACAACAAGTTCACATTATGCATATTTCTCAAGATCACAAGGTAGTAAATAAATTACAAATTTCACAACTCTCAAGTTTAATTTCATGATATATAATATTTAACACCACAATCACTATACAAATTGTAGGTACTAAAACTATCAAAACACAATTTACTAAGTCACATTTGATCCTTTAGTTTACTAAGCACACTATCTTTCTTAAATATATCCAAAATATTTGTCAACAAGGAACATATATAATCACATATAAGTTACAACTAGTAGCCATTAGATACTATTTTTCACTCACTGATTTGATGAATTTCCACTTATGGCATTAACTAATGTCACCAAGTCCAAAATTGAAAAACATGGGGTGATTCAAAGTTTTGTGAGTTACTTATCTTTAAACTCAAAGAGAATTTCGGTATTATGAAATATTTAAATTTAGGAGCTCAAACAATTAGAAACTTTGTTTAGGCATTTTACCGAACACTTGGTATGCATAGTAGATTTCAAATTTGAGAAGAAAAAAATAGTGTGAAATTTTGAGCAACTAGAAATTTAAAGATTGTATAAGAGATTTTATAACAAAAATTTAGAGTTCACTGTAGAGTTAATAAGATGCTAGAAAAGGCAAAAAAGTTTCAAAGAAGAATTATGCAAAATGTGAATTCCTCTATGTATTAGGGAACAAATATGTGTTACTTTATACCCCACCATGAAATCCTAAGTACTGCTTCAAATGAATTCTATAGAGTTTAAATTACTTTAATTATAGTCTATCTAAGGACTAAGTAAAAGAAAATCACCTAAAGTTGCCAAAACTCATATTTCAAGAAGTGGGTTAGTCTAAGGGGGCGCTGTTTGTATGTAGCCGGTGGTTTCAAAGTAGTGGAATATTAACTTCTTCAAGAGAAATTATTGAAGAAGGTAATCATTCCATGTGACAAAGTAATAAAACATTTACAAAGAAGGGACAAGAGTTATGTGGGAAATGGAAAGGAAGGAATACAAAGAATATGAGAGAGGAGAGAAGGGAGGGGTATATTGAATGCCTAAATGATGATTTCTCTTCCGGTTATTTGGTTTTTTAAAATTAACACGGTAATAAAATAAAAATAATTAGTACAAGAAAATAGTTTATTGTAATATATTTTACAAATTTATATTTTATTGAAATAATTAATAATAACAATTTGATTATTAATATGTAATTTTAAGGAATAATTATAATATTATACTTAATGATTGGTTTTTTCTCCAAATTCCTAAATTGGGCAAACTTAAAATTATCAGGGAGTGATGAGTTTGGAAGGTTAGTAAAAATTCTTCTTTCATTCTCCTCCACAAACTCTCAAACAAGGAAAAAGTTTCAATGAAAACCTCCCTTTTCCTTCCCTTTTCTTCCATTATATCCCCCATCTAAGTGAATGAATCAAGGAGATATTTGGTAAAGTCAAATTTTGAAATTTTTTATATAAATTTGTAAAGTATATGATGCATATATAAGCTAGTAAAATATCTCTAGATATATATGATTAAACATCTTATATCAGACAATTATTTAAGATAAAATGATGATAAACTAAATGTCTTTCTAAATTACAATTGAGATTGTGAGAAAATATATTACAAACAGAATCAGATCTTTTTTCTATGTTAAATTTGAAGTAGAACTCTTTTTTTGATTAAATTCAAGAGTTTGAACTAACTATAGTATCATAATTAAGCATTGATTCGATTATACGTTATTTTAAAAAATATAATATCAATTACAATTTATAATAAAAAGGATAAAGAGACTCATAGAAGAAGAGAGCATGCAAAGGTACCTTTTGACTCCAAAAGATGAATGTTTAACATATCTTATACTTCAGGTAATTGAGTAGCACTACCAACAATTATCTGACCAACAACCGTCATCCACTTACTTTGGAATAGACTAAAATACCCTCCAAGGCTCAGTCACCAAGTAGCCCTATAAATAGGCCCTCTTAACCTCCATGATATCAACTAGTAACACTTACATTCCTCTCATAGCATGTACTACAAATCTCTTGATTAATCTCTCTACTGATTTGACAATCAGAGTCCACAACAAAGCCTTTGCTCCATCATGTTGCTGACTGATTAGCATCATCATGTACTATAATTTAGTTTATACTGGCTCTTATAGCATCATCTAGTCTACATAAATAGATGTAGACAATTAAATTAATAAAATAATGTAGAAAACATATCAAAGGTAAAATCTATTCAAAAGTTATATATACCATATTCACATGTTTTTTATTATCTAGTTTACTTATTTGAATAAATAATTTTATATAAAAAACTATATCTTGACCCTGAGATCAGCATGCCCCATGGACGTTTAGGAAAAATGCCTTCTTCCTTGCTAGAAGCATATATTCCCAAAATAAATTAATAAAATCCCTCTTTATTCCCACCCAACATTAATATTTCAAAACTTTGAGATCAACAAATTTTGTCCATCATTCTTGCAAATTGCAAGAGAATTTCAAAATTTTACTTTACATGTAATTCATCATAAAAACAATTATTGTAAAAAAAGAAAAATGAAAAAAAAACACGTACACATACATGCACACACTTTTTTTCAAAGTGATTTTATAACGGACGTATACTTAGTGGCAAAAAAATAAACCTAAGACCCCCAAAGTAAGCAAAAAAATAAGGAAAAGACTTATGTCCAGGTTTTCACGTGTTTGCTGACCAGTTCTACAATAAAAACTTAACATGGGGATTTTTCTATCGCTCAGCATTACATGATTAGCTCTTTTAAAAAATTCTCACATGTCATATTTTTATTATACCCCACCTAGTGGGAAAAAGGCTTATGGTAAATAACCAAAGAACTTTATATAAGATTTTTCCAAAATAATCATTGTCTCCCAATGATGTGAATGAGTAAATTTTTGACTAAAGACTCACATTCCGTTCTAAACATAGACACCACAAACTTGCAAAAGCAGCACACAACCAACGAACTTTATGCTCCTTATTATTCGCAAACCCATTGAACATAATAGCTAAGAAATGCTCCAGATCACATGGACAAACCCAATGCTCATTGAAGATGCCAAATAATCAAATTCCAAATCCCCCACGCCACTTCATAATGCAGAAAAATATGATTGTTCATTTCTGAACTCCAATTACACATCACACATATATTTGGTGAAATAGCCCTATTTGGCTTACAAGTCTAAGTAGACCATTTGTATTAATTCTATTGAGTATTGCAGTCCCAAAAAAAAAAGCCTCTACCTTAGAAGGAGCCTTGATTTTAGACAGGAAAACTTTGGGCATTTGGATTTCAAATCAAAAAGTTGAAGAAGGAATATAAAACCTATAAACCACTGCAGTTCACAAGAAGTGAATACTAAGGTTGTTCATTATATCCTAGTTAACCTATCCTCTATTCACAGACAAGAAAATGGCTTTGGGTCAGGAAAAACGAACAAAATAGATAAAGAAAATATTTTATTAAATAAAGCAATGCAATAAACAAGAATGACTGAGTCAATAAAACAAATAATACACAAAGAAGACAACATTGCAGGGGAAGAAAGAAAGAGAGAGAGGCATAGGAAGAGGAATAATCTTGCAGGAGAAGAAGAATACCTGAGAAATTTGTACACTGCAGTCTGAGAGGCAAAGACAGGGAGGTCGGGAGGTCGAAGTTTTCATGGCGAGATTCACAGCACTGGCGGAGACCTGGACGAGATGATGCTAGGGCACGATGAGATTCTGGAAGAGGGGGCGAAGGGAAGTTATCGAGAGGCTAGGGCACGATGAGATTCTAGAAGAGGAGGTAAGGGGAGTTCTCGGAGGCTAAGTCACGATGAGATTATGGAAGAGGATGCTAAGGGAGTTCTCGGGAGGCTTAGGGCACGATGAGCTTTCTGGAAGAGGAGGCAAACTCGGGAGGCAGAGTGGAGCATGTGATGGGTAAGGGGGATGTGCAGTCCATCGGGCTTGGACTCTCCCATGTCCAGGCCTGCAGTCCAATCTTGAAGTGGGCCTGTGGTTTTTTTTTTTACTGATCTGGTATCTTTTAATTAGAATTTTATGTCTTTTTAGTGATTGAGTTTTCTGTATCTTTTTTTTTAAACTAATCTTATATCTTTCAATTTAAACTTTATATATGTTTAGTGATTGGGCTTCGGCCTTCTGTCCACAAAAAAAAAAACCAACATTCATTCAACTAGTTAAAAAAACCAATCCAAATAATACCTTGTACAAAAATATGTAAAATTTATTCACCCAAATAAGCTCTAAGGTTAAAGGGGTCTACTTGATTATGCATTAGATTTTTTATAATTTTTTTATAAAATATTTATTTTACTTGTCTGTAAAAATAAGTAAAGTTGATCATAATGTTATACAATACTGATAATAGGTCAAAAAGGTTGTTTCATATTGCAATCTATTTTAATTCACGCCACTTGGATAGACGCAAGGCTTTTTGTACAAAACAATTTTAGGTGTGGCTTCATGTAAATCAACCAAAGTAGAAACTCCACCTTTTTTAAGTGATTTGACTTTTTAAGTTTTATTTTGACATTATATGAATAAATTTCGTATTAGCAATCTCAACGTGAAAAAAAAATCATATTAAATTTTTTTTAAATAAATAAATTTAACTTTGAGTATTTTGAAATCTTAAATTTATTATATTTTTAAATAAATTTAAAGATAGATTGCTATTTGATATATCTGATTCAAGATTTTTTTATTTGGTTCATATACTAAGTTCTTTGCAACGATACGGGCCTTGATTCAAAAAATAGCATTTTTGCTGTATTTTGAAGTATTTTCACTTATTTATTTTAAAGTTTATTTTTAATAAATTTTTTAAATTTAATTTTATAAAATAAATATTTTAAATGACCTTTTATATATTTAAAAGAAAATTTCATATTTCTAAAACATCTTTATATTTCTTAAGTTTAATTTCTTTTTAATTTTTAAAGACAATATAATTTTTTAAATAATTTTTTCAAAATATTAAAATTTAAAAATATATTACAATAAATTTAAAAATAAAATAATCCAAATTTTAAAAAAACTTGTTTCTTTATAAATTTATTTTCTATTTAAAAATAAGACTAAAAGAAATTCTAACGTGAGCTTTTTTTTGATAAAAATTTCTTCTCTTATGGTAATTACAGATAAAATAATATTTTTATAATTTCTTAATAGTATTCAATGACATAAAATATAAAAAATATGATTCAAAACACACTTATATTTCATAGAAAATTTCATTTACCTCTTTTAACCTCATATTTTTTATTTTTAAATAATAAACACCTACACACACACACACACAAATATATATATATATATATATATATATATATATATATATATATATATATCAAAATTATATTACATCCAAAATTAAGCGTTCATATATTTATTGGAAAGACATATCTTTATTTTTCATAAATGTTTATTTTTTTTTGAAATTATTAAATTATTTCTCATAATATTAATAAAATATATCTATTCATCAATTCTGAAAACTGTTAAATGAAAGTAATTATGAAAATTTTCTATAATAAAATATATCTACTCATCATTTATCTCTTTTAACTTTTTATTATTATTTCATTTCACTTTTTTCTTTTTTATAAGTTTTTCAGGATAAAATCATCTCCTATACATAAGAGAATATGTATATTGTGAAAATAAAAATTATAATTAATTATATCAACCAAACACAATAAATTAATGTAAGAGAATTTTGATTTTCATTCCATCAATTTATTTTTACAAAATAAGTGGGATTTAAATTTCTCCCCTAACGATAATTATAATTATATATATAATCAGCGTTAGAGAAAAAATTTAAATTTCGCTTAATTTGTAAAAATAATTATGTAGTATATAGTATGTCCGTATATGTGTACATATGCATATGTGTGTGTGTATATGTGTATATATATGTATATATATATATACACATATACACACACACATATGCATATGTACACATATACGGACATACTATATACTACATAATCATTGTAACTAAAATTATATTATATTCAAAATTAAGCGTACATATATTTATTAGGAAGACATGCCTTTATTTTTCATAAATGTTTATTTTTTAAAAAAATTATTAAATTATTTCTCATAATATTAATAAAATATATCTACTCATCAATTCTGAAAAATGTAAAATGAAAGTAAAAATAAAAAATTTGTAAAATAAAAATATCTATTCATCATTTATATCTTTTAACCTCTTTTTCTATTTCATTTCACTTGTTCTTTTTTTAGAATTTTTTCAAGATAAAATCATCTTTTTTATAGAAGAAAATCTGTATATCGTAAAAATAAAAATAATAGTTAACTATATCAAACAAACACAATAAATTAATGTAAGAGAATATTGATTTCCATTCCATCAACTTATTATTACAAATTAAGCGGAATTTAAATTTTTTCAAAAATTATCTAAATTCTAGCTAATTTTACTAATAATTTAAATATTATTTCTAAAATTAGATAAAAATTAGAGATAAAAAATTTATATACACAATTTATAGATTAGAGATGGAATTGGAGACGGAAAATATTCCATCTCTAAATCTATCGCAAAATTTTTTGTCACTGTTCACGAAATTAGAGACGAAATTTTAAATACGGAATTAGAGACGAATTTTTAGAGACAGAAAATTTTCATCTCTAAATTTCAAAACATTTTATCTGTCTCTAACTTCTCAAATCCGTCTCTAACAGAGACAAAAATTATTCTGTCTATAATTTTCGTCTCTAAATCTCATTTTTTTTCTAGTAGTGAATTAGGTCTTATACTTGAAAAGATATAAGAATACTATGTCACCTAAAAAAATTATGAAAATGTCATATTTCACCACTTTTAATACAAATTAGCTTTTTTCAAATTTTTATAAAATACTAATCAACTTTCAATTGTTATACCAACAAGAATATTACATACTATGTCATCTTTTATCTTGATATACATATCATAATATCTAGGATACTAAAAAATGTAATATAAATAATATTATATTGAATTTTTTATTATAGCTCTTTTGCTCATGTTATATAAAAAATTTTCAAAATGTTTAAAATGATATCTTATAAAATATTGAGTAAATTAATAACTTAGTCTCTAACTATATAAACATTTAATTTTAATCTTTGAATTTTTTTAAACACATGAATTATTTTTAAAAAATATTAAACTCATTGTATATTAGTCTATGCATTAATATGTAACAAATTTAATATATTAAAAAATTAGTAAAATAATTAATATGCAATGAGGTGATAATTTTATGAACTAATTTGTATATTAAAAAATTTAAAAATAAAATAAATCTATAAATTTTAAAAAAAATTGTTAATTTACTTTAAAATATTTTATTTGGACACGAAAAAAAAATCATTTTAAAAGTACAAAGGATGAATTTGAATTGCTGGTTTTTTGTTTTTGTTTTTGCTACCATAGTCTTGTTTGTCTCATAATACTTTCCCTTTGCTATAAGTTGTCCATATTTATTCTTGGCTTCTTTGTTTAATGCGCGCCCACACACACACACACACACACACACAGACACACACATAGATATAGATATATATATATATATATATATATATATATATATATATATATATATATATATATATATATATATATATATATATATATATATATATATATATATATATATATATATATATATATATATATATATATATATATATTTTAAGGTTGTATATACGATGCATGTTTGTTATTCAAGGTTACGACAATGTTTTTCACTTCTTTCTACAATCATTACTTGCAACTATTTTCAAGTTACCAACCAGTTTTTAGGTCATTAATTAATCCATTTTGTCACACGGGTTTTAAAAAATTAATATAATGAAATATTAATTATGTAATTACTGACTGATTTTAAAATATTTAATTACTTGCAACCTTTTCGACGGACAAAAAAATGGACTAACTTAGAACTTGGCTAAGATATGACCGATGATAGGGTCAGTGTATAACGAACTTCACTTCAAAGTTGGTCATTTTGCTGCTTTGCCTAAAAAAAATTCTATATTATAAAACTAACATAATAATATAATATTCCCCGTAGATAAAATAAAATTTAACTTCTTATTCAAAGGGGGATAACTTACATATATATTTATCAATACAAGTTTAATTTTTTTGAGAAGAAAATTAAATTTTAAATAAATTATATTGATATGAGAGAGGTAAGGAGTTCGTGACAAAATTTTATCAGATTTTCAGAGTTTAAAGCAGCACACTCATTGCTGTGTGAAGTAAATGATACAAGATATGGATGAAAAACAAGAATTAAAATGACAGATCAATATGTTAGGCTGCTGAAATGCGCAGATTTCTCAACTTTATGTTCTGGTGTAGAGCACCACAAATAATTGAAAATCTTCGATATAAACATCAGCCTAATCTGGCTTCCCTAAGTAACACCTGGAAGATAGAAACCCAGAAGAAAACCAATATTAGAGAAGAATGCATGTTTATATATGTATAAGAACCAATTTGAATACAAAGCTCTATCCTGCACCATGTATAAAATTAAATATGTATGTCCAAAGAAATATAGACACTGACATGGATAAGAAATACAACATGATGCACCAATGCTTTATTATCCTATTAAACATGGTGATGAGCTCATCCATCAACTAGCAGGCCTGGTTTTGTTATGCACTAAGCTCCTTTTTAGACCTTCTTGGCTGGACTGGCTTCACATTCATTGTAATAACAGTCATGCCTTAAGTAACTAGCTGCTGGTACAAGTGTAGATTGGTATAGATGTCTTATCCATCTTCATCTATTGAGCACGTCCCAGCCTTTATAATGCCTGTCGTAGTATATATATCCCGTATCAGGTAGGGTTATAAATATGTGGCTTCTAGGTCAAGGAGAGTGTTCCATTTTGGGAGGGAACAAAGATGACCTTAATGGACTCCTTTCCAAAATCAAGTACCATAATGTCCAATTCCATCATCTAGGTATCATCTGAGAAATTTGTATTAGGCTTAATAATTAATAAAATAACAATCCATATAAAATATTCCAACAATCTCCCACTTAGATTGTATTTAATTAATTAGTTGAAAAAACACTATTAAGCCACTATCACAATTCAAAAATGAAACTTTACAAAATCACTGGATCCTATAGGGAAGTAAGTGATATCAGACACAATGTTCCATAATCTGAATATGACAGAATATATATATTATTATTTCCAACTCAGTTCAGTAAGAGAATAATACAGAGTCACTGATTCCTATAGGGAAACAAGTGATATGTATATATAAAGCGTATTATAACAAAATCATTGAATCTTATGGGGATACAAATGATATAAAATGCATTAAACTGATTTGTTACAGTTGAAACGGGTTATAGTAGCCATTATGGAAGCTATATACGTGTCAAGGTTAGTTGTTAGTTGGCGAAGTGTGTGTTTGAGAATTAGAATAAATAGATGTAAAGGGAGGATGAGAGGTTATTCTATATTCTTGTAATCTTGGAATCCTTTGTGGATTGTTAGCAATAAGAGGAACGTTGATTTCCCTTAGTTGGCTTGAGCACCCATAAACTGGTGTTTCAGTGGTATCAGAGCTGGTGACTGACCTCCACGAAAATGGCTACCTAACGGGGGTAACCGGGCCCAATAAAAAAATGCCTGTTGTTGGCGAAGGTGGTGGCCGTCGGACCTGTCTGGCAGAGTGTCAACCGTCGTGGACATCGGCTTATTCGGGCGGGGTGCTCTGTTACACTTACTTTCATAAGAGTCCCATGCACATTGGTAAAAATACTAGTGTAGGTGTAGTATATAAATTCAAGGGCTCTCCAACCTTAAAGGCTAGCTTTTAAGGGGTGGCTCTCCCTTGATTAAAAATGCATTGTAACAATGGAATAAAACTTGCAAAAAATAAAATAAATAATGACGTGATATCAAATATTTATCAGACTCCCACTAAACCAAGGAATCAAAAGAATTCACAATACCCATATAAGTTTCATGATTTCGAAAAACCTTTACGGGTAATCCCTTGGTCAATGGATCTGCAAGCATCTGCGTACCAGGAATGTGAATTATACGAGTCTGAGATTCTGCAATTTTCTCTTTAACGAACATAAGTTTGATATCAAAATGTTTTGTACGGCTCGAATTTTTGTGGTTATTAGCACAATACACTGTAGATTTGTTATTACAATAGATGTTTAGATGACGTGATATTGAATCAATTAAGCGCATGCCAGATATCAGCTTCTTCAATCATACAGCCTACCGCGTGGTCTCAAAACAAGCAATATATTCTGCTTCCATATATGAGACAGCTGTAAGTGTCTATTTTACACTTTTCCACGAAACAGCTTCTCCAGACATCATAAAGATGTATCCAGTTGTTGACTTACGATCATCTAGACAAAAACCATAATCAGAATCTGAATAGCCAACTACCTCAAGAGGATCTAATCTTCTATAAGTCAACATAAGATTCTTTGTACTCTGAAGATACCTCATAACTTTTTTGGCAACTTTCCAATGATCCATGTTAGGATTACTCAGATATCGACCGAGTACACCAATAGCAAAGGCTATATCTGGACGAGTACAGACCTGAGCATACACAAGGCTGCCAACAGCGGAAGCGTATGGTATTTTTCTCATTTCAGCTCTTGTCTTATCATCCTTGGGACACTACGAGTTCGATAACATGTCACCTTTCTGAACAAGAGCAGGAGAAGAAGCACAAGACTTCATTTTGAATTTCTTAAGTACTCGCTCAATATAAGTTGCTTGTGATAAATCAAGGGTGCCACGAGATCTATCACGATGAATTTGTATCCCAAGAATGAAAGAGGTTTCACCGAGATTTTTCATATCAAATTCACACAATAATAATTACTTCGTCTCATTGAGAAAATTCATCGAATTACTGGCTAGCAAAATATCATCAACATAAAGAACCAAGATTACAAAATTGATTCCATCAAATTTCTGATAAATGCATTGATCTGAGACATTCTCAACAAAGCCGAGTGAGGTGATGACTTCATCAAATTTTAAATACCACTGCCTAGAGACTTGTTTTAACCCATAGATAGACCTCTTCAATTTGCACACTAAGTGCTCTTTTCCTGATTCAATAAAGCCATCAGGCTGGGTCATATAGACTTCTTCATACAAGTCTCCATTCAAAAAAGCAGTCTTGACATCTATCTGGTGAAGTTCGAGATCAAATTGTGCAACTAGAGCTATGACCACTCTAAACGAATCTTTAGTGGAAACTGGAGAGAAAGTATCTGTGTAATCAATACTTTTTTTCTGATTGTAGCCTTTAGCTACAAGTCTGGCTTTATATTTATCAACTTTACCTATAGGTCCTCGTTTAATTTTGAAAACTCATTTGCAACCAACTGACTTAAACTCCTATGGTAACTCTTCAAGTTTCCATACATGATTGCGATACATTGAAGCAATCTCTTTCTTCATAGCCTCTAGCCATTCAGAAGAGTGAGTACCCGATGTAACTTCTTGATAAGATATAAGGTCTAAATTATCAATATCTGAATCAAATTCCTGTAAATACATCATGTAATCACTAGAAATAGCATACCTACGAATCCTTTGAGACCACCTCGGTTCTACAATCGGCTCCTCATCACCTTCTAAGGGTGGTTCCACCTCACATTCATCTTGATCCATAGTACTATTTCTTTCTGCTGAAGAGGGTGTCACAATAGGCACATGCAAAACACTATTTTCATCTCGTAAAGAGATAGATCTAAGCACAGAACTCCCACTTGCCAAGACATCTTCAAAGAAATATGCTCGATCTGACTCTATGACCCTAGTAGTGAGATCTGGGCAATAAAATCTGTACCCACGAGAACCAATGCAATATCCAATAAAGAAATCGGTAATGGTTTTAAAATCGAGCTTCATCTATTGTGGATTATAAAATTTTACCTGTGTTTTATAACCCCATACTCGCATATGCTTTAATATTGGAGTCTTTCCAAAATACAATTCATATGGGTTCTTTAGAACAGTCTTGCTAGGGACTTGATTCAAAATATAGACAGCAGTTTTCAATGCATCATCCCACAATAACTCTGACAATGAGGAATGACTGATCATACTTCTGACCATATCCATAAGAGTACAATTCTGCCTTTCTGCTACCCCATTTTGTTGTGGGGTGCCAAGCATTGTATACTAAACTTTAATGCCATGTTCTTGTAAATATAAAGCAAACGGACCAAGATACCGACCAATTTCAGTATACCTTCCATAGTACTCACCACTACTGTCAGATCTAGCAGCTTTAATTAATTTGCCAGATTTTAATTTAACTGTTGCTTTGAAAGTTTTAAATGCATTTAGAGATTCTCCACTTTCACGCAAAAGATCAATCTATCCATACCGTGAATAATCATCTATGAAAGTAATAAAGTATTTGAACCCACCCATAGCCATAGGTGTGATAAGTCCACATATATTATTGTGGATAAGGTCTAAAATATTTTTAGACCTCTTTGCTCCTTTATGTATAGCTTTAGCTGTGAATTTACCTTTAATGCAATCAACACAAGTTTTAAAATCTGAAAAATTAAGATTTTGTAGAACATTTTGTTTGGTCATTCTTTCTAATCTCTCTCTAGAGATGTGGCCCAATCGACGATGCCACAACATAGAAGAATTATCACTAGGTCTTTAGCGTTTATTTTCAATTACAACATTGACTTGAGGATTAGAAAGTTCAAGTGATCAATCATTTAGACGATATAAACCACATGTTTAGGATGCAGAGCCAATAATGATAAAATTAAAGCAAATATCAATTTTTTCATTTCCTTGAAAAAATGAATAACCATTAATATCCAATACAGAAGTCGAAATCAAATTCCTTCTCGCAGAAGGTACATAAATAACATTATCCAAATTCAAAACATGTCCAGAATTCAAATTTAAGGAAATGCATCTTATATATTCTATTGATACCTTATTCCCTGCAATGCCTAAGACTGTCCTCTATGCCTCATTGGGGACCCTCTTATCTTTGAGCCCCTGCAAAGAATTCACAACATGCACAGTTGCACCAGAATCCAACCACCAAGAGTCAGATGATGTTTCTATACTATTAGACTCAAAACATACTAGAACTAGAGAGGCGAGGTGAAGAAATGTACCTTCCTTTTCTTGCTTATTTTTAAGTTTAAAACAATCAGTTCTCTTATGGTCGAATTTCTTACAGTAATTGCAGGTGCCTTTAAAGAATTTTCGTTTCGCTTTATTATTCTTTTCACCATTCTTCTTAAAGTTGGGTTTTCCACCCTTTTATACCTTAGACTTCTTCCCTTTCTTCTTATTCCATCCTCCAGATTGGCTACTGGAGTCATGAGATACATAATTTATAGAGTGAGAATTATTCTTCTTTATTGCTTCTTCTTCTTGAGTAACAATTGAAATTAATTGGTCAATGGACCATTTTGCTTCCTGCGAATTATATGATATTCTCAAGAATCTATATTCTGACGGCAATGATTGAAGAACACGATAAACTAATGTGCTTTCACCCAAATTAACTCCATATGATTTCAACTTGTTATAGTAATGAACAAGTTTCAAAATATGCTCCATGACACCAGCTACTCCATCATACCGAGTATTATCAAGCTGTGAAAGGTAAACATTTTTATGACTTTTATCTAGTCTCTTGTATTTATCACTAATAAATTTCAAATATTCCACTGCAATATCCTTTTTCAAGAATACTGTCCTTGATTCCCTTTTTAATAGTATACTTAATTACTGTCAAACAGATTCGGTTGGACTCAAACGATTGTTTATGATAGGTTTTGTCAGTAGTACTGAACTGCGGAGTGAGATCCTCTGGTTTAGGTTCTCCCAGAGCCAAATGTTTTTCAGAAATGGTAAGATACATATACAGGAACTCTTTCCAGTCATCATAATTAATCCCATTAAGAGCCTTCACAAAAGATAGTTGCGCAAAAGTAGAAACTGAAATCAATAACAAAAAATGGGAAATAGTAATTATGCATGCTCAACATAATTATAATACAAGATTCCCAAAATAAAATTTCAGTTATGCAACTATAATGACACACGTAAAATTATTTTATACCATTAAGATTTGGCTCACATAAAAGTCCATATAAAATATATTCAATATTTCGATACCTATGGAGTACAAGAAATATTTAATACATTATAAGTGCTATATTTATGTCTATTCTTAAAAATCCAAACCTTCAAAATTATATTAACAATGTCACACCTATAGGGCATGTCCATAATTAATGCAATATGATCTTAAACATGACAAATTATAAGTTTTTCATGATCTCTAAGACAAAAAAAGGAAATTTCATGAGTCTCTAGAGTTTATTATAAATTAGAAAATTTTTAGGTGAATAAATACAAGATTAAGAGGTGTCTAGGGGCAAAATTAAAATTCTGAATTTTTTTTTTCGGATCTGGACTGGGCTTGGTTTGGCGTAGTTTTTTTTTTTTTCAACTGTTGTTGGACTGGTTTTGTCAGCGTGGCCCAGAATCTGCTTAAGTGAAACGTGCGTTTCACTTAAGTCTAGCCCAGTTTTCGGGCCCAAACCATCAACCCAGCCCAAAGAAACCCAAGTCGTGCACCTTCTTCCTTCTCCTGTCAGATCCCTATGACCCGACCCGAATGCAGCGCGACCTGGCTAGGCAGAGACGTAGCGCCGCGAACCAGCGACCTTCCAGGAGCATTTTTTGGCTATCTGGACGACAGTTTCCAACGAGAAAACCGTCGTTCTGATCGGAAAAACACAAGAAAAGGATTGCTCACATAGATTGCAACAAACAAACACCAAAATCGATAGATCTATAAACCCAAAAACCTTCGATGGAAACTGAAGAATAAATTGATTTTTTTTATGAAATTCGAAGCATATAAGCTTCGCAAAGCCAACCCAGAATCATGAGTGCATCCTTATTTAGATCATGATTCGCAAAGCAAGCCAAACTAGGTTCGATTCTCGCACCATGCCATCGCGATTTACCCATCACAGATGGAGAAATTGTAGCAAATATGAAAGGCAAGATTTATTCACAAAACTTTAATTGATTATTTCGACTTTTCATGGCAAATACGAAAATTATTAATAGCAAAATTCATAAAGCTCCAGATTCATTCCAGAAACATGATAGCAGAGAAAAAAAATATGTAAAGTTGGGAAGCTATGAAATTAAAACCAACAATTTTAACATGCAGCGTTGGGGAATTTTTTTAATTGAGTCACAATTTAACACAATTAAATTGAGCTACTATAACGATACTCTGATACCAAGTGTTATAATATTTCAATAACAATAATCAGAATAATAAACATAGATTAAGAAAGCGTACCTGAAGAATCAATGAATTAAAGAAAAGTAGAATTATAACCTACTAAACTCCTTTGATTTTCAAAGAGAGTTCAGATAGAGAGAGAGTTTAAAATTGTGGTGTCTGATCAGTCATGTTAAACTAACTCTTATAGACATTATTTAACGGACAAAAGAATAAGTCAAATAAACTATTAATTAATTAAATAAATAAATATAATTAAAATTATATCTTTCTCTCTGACTCAGTCAGCAAGAAATTGTTACATCATTGATTGAAGAAAATTTGCTCCTGGATTAACACGTTTCTTCTGCATCTTTATCTCTTTTAATAAAAAATGCAGGCATTTTGGGAGTACCGATTGCAGCTTCATTTTTTAGAGCTAAATAGACTTCTAACATGGTAGGTCTATCTGTTGGATTTTCCTGGACGCACAACAAAGCTACCTGCATGCATCTCATGACTTTACAAGGCGATTTTGTGTCATCCCATGACAGATCAATAAACTCCACGCCTTTCCCTTCTTTCCACGGCTCATATGCCTGAAATAGAAAGCTATTGTTATAACTCGAGCATCGAGAAAACCAAAAATAAAAAAAATAAAAAAGAAAGAAAATTCATAATAAGGACAGAATAGAGTCCTAGAAACTTTGTCTTGTAAAAGGTTCATATTTTCATGTGTACCATAGTAATATGAGGTCCTCTTTCCGTTAATGATTTGTAAAAGAAGAACCACAAAACTATAAACATCATACTTCATTGAGTATGTGCCACTTCTCACATACTCAGGAGGCATGTATCCACTACAAAGACAATATCAATTAGTTAAAGACATGAGAGAACAAGCATGATTACTTGATTATTCAACAAATGCCGTTTTACTTACTATGTTCCCAACTATCCTTCCTGTGTTTGCTTCAATTTCATCTTTCTTGAAAATTCTAGCCATTCCAAAATCTGATATCTTGGGATTCATTTCATGATCCAACAAAACCTTACTGACTTTCAAATCTCTGTGGATTATAGTAAAGTTTGAATACTCTTGGAGATAAAGAAGACCTTGCGTAATCCCTTCGATGATGTTGACACGTTTCTTCCAGTCCAAAAGAATTGATTTTCTTGGATCTGCATCAAGCTCAATTTCTGAACTATTAGTTACTAAAATGTGCAGTAAAAAAAAAATCAAATTTTACAATATGGCTAATTTAATGTTTAATTGAGTTCGGTAGCGGATTGAACCCTCAGAAGAATAGGTTAACCCATTGAAGCTTGTGAAGCGCAAACCGCTACGCTTATTTTCTTGAAAAGAAGTTAACTTAAATGGGAATTTACCGAGCAGGAAATGATCTAAGCTTCTATTTGGGAGGTATTCGTAGATCAACATCTTCTCATTCCTCTCAGTGCAGTATCCTAGAAGTCTAACTAAATTCACATGTTGTAGTTTTGCTGTAAACGTGACCTTTCACGAAGGAAAACGGTTCATCCCATTTTTCATTTTTTTCTTTTGAGTAAATTATTTTTATAAAAAAAATTGTAAAAATTATATTTATACTCTTTTTAATTTCAGATATAACCAATAATTCTTTTAAAAATTTATAAAAATTAAAAAAACCCTTGACTCTTGATAACTAAACGAGTTTTGTTGGGTGGCTGACATGCGAAATTGGATTGAATAGAAAAAAGAAATAAAATTGAACTAGTAAATATTAAGACCAGTGATATTTACGGTAAAAGAATTTTTTTTTGAATTAAAACTCTTGGGAAAATAAAGAAACCTATTTATTATATATTAAAGTTTTAAATGAATTTCTCACTAGAAAAAGTATAAATGAATTATTTACCAATATTAAAACTACATGAACCATTTTTGGCATTGGCTCAAATTGAAGCCTCTTTTTGGACGGGCCAAATTGTAGCTCAATACTCAATAGTAGCCGTTGGAGATAATTGGGCCAAGCCCATTATAGGCCATCCTGACTTAGAGTTTTCTTCCCTCTCGGCTTTTTTCTTCCGAAATCTTCTTCCATGGATCGCCGGCGAAGCATGGAAAAAACGACGGCAACGAAGGACTCAACTATCGATGCGTCTTCCTCCATCTCAGCTTCCGAAGCCTTTATCGTACAACTGTTATGCGGGCTTGGTTTAGGCTTAGCCCTCTGGGTGGCTAACAACGTCTATTCCATCAACCTCGTTACTGACCCTTCTCACACCCTCTTTTTGATCTGGGTACCATTCGGTTCTCCTTTTTCTTTTGTGTATTTAAAATTTCGAATTTTTTCTTATTCTCTTAATCTGCATCGTTTAGATTATAGAGCTTCCAATTGTGATACTTCTGTACAGCCGCTATCGACAGAATCCCAAACTTTGCACGGTAATTCGGATTCCAATTTCTTTCTTATTTAGTTATTTCCTCCAGTTTTGGTTTGTGCAAGCGAAGATAAAACTAAACCCATGGTTATCTGCTTTAATTTCTACCTATCTGGTTTCGCTTTTTGGGATGTTTCAACTGTGATTTATTTTCATGTGCCTTCATACAGTACCTGCGAGCTGTAGGAAGAACCTTGCTGGGAGTGCCAGTGGGTTAGTGAAAACTTTGGCTTCCACTCTGGCTCTTCTGTTTGTTTTTTTGTTAATTTGAATGTCACTAATTTTTTTATATGCTCTCCACTTTTCCTATATTAAAACGGGTACTTGCTATTTGTGATGAAAAATAGTAGAAATGAAGCAACCTTCGAAATACATTTCTATTTTCACGTTCCCTGATCATAACATTTGTATCTCTGTTTCTTGGCAGTATTATTTTATATGTTTTCAGATAAGTGTGTTGAGAAAAGATTATCTGTCTTGAATCTTTTACTTTACAGGGGTAGCAGTAAATTTTTTAGGAGCTGTTGCTTTGGGGGCTCCTGTTACGATCCAGTATGTTTATTTGCATAATACTGGACATAGAGGTGTTTGCTGAGATCATAATGGAATGTCTGTAGATTCTATTGTTCCTTCAAACGAAGCTAGTGGTGTAATTGTCAAATCTCTTCTGTAATGTGTCTAGCTGTTTTTCTAAACTTTAACATTATATTTCTAGCTATAACTGGAGTATATTATGACATTTGTATATCTTCGGGGGACAGGTATCTGCCAAAGACTGTTAACTGGTCTCTTATGATGTCGTTGTTCACAGTGAGTGTCTGATTCATTGCCATTTCCTTGTTTGGCAGTTCATTTTATAATGATTTGTCTTTTCTATTTCATTTGGCCTATCTCACATACTGTCTACATCTATTTTACTCATGATACTTTTCATTGTTTTATCTTTTCATTTCTGCTTCTTCTTTTTTATTTTATTTTTAGATAGATCAATATGAAAGATATTGCCCTTAAATTGAAAGTAAATTTAGAATAACAGATGTGTAGCAATTCAAATATGTATAAGGTGTAAATAAGGTTCTCCAAAATGCTTAGACGAGACAAAGCTGAACTGATCCAAAATTGAGAGGATAATTAGAACTTTG
Organism: Gleditsia sinensis; assembly: GCA_037074535.1. Lineage (NCBI taxonomy): Eukaryota > Viridiplantae > Streptophyta > Magnoliopsida > Fabales > Fabaceae > Gleditsia > Gleditsia sinensis. The sequence continues at coordinate 9,207,349 of CM073464.1, read as the reverse complement.
TGCATGCTTTTACCTACTCTTATCACTTTGGCTTACTACTGCTAGCGAGAATTTGGGTACTCGCAATGTAAAGCATTGGACACTACCTTAAGCTGATAAAAGTAAAACAGAACCTCATCCATTCTTTTGTGACTCCTTCTACTAATTTCTGCCAACATGCATCAGATGCAATTATAAAAGATTCCGGATTTCAGCCCTTGCTCCTTTGCTACCATTTAAATGTCTCAATAATTTTCTTGGTATCACTTTATGAACCCCAAAAGAGCATGGCAACTATCAAGAAAACGCCCCTCCCAACTGTAAAATGAAGTGAAACTCAGTGAACTGTATTATAATCACTTTAAAAAATACAATGTCTACTCTTCTTTCTTGAAAAATTCTCAACCATTAAGATTTCTGCAAATTGTTCAATTTGTAAATTGCTTATCAATGCCCTTCCTTTTCCCTGAATGAGAAACAGCTTTTGAAGGGATAGATCTTTTTTTTTGAGCTACAGGCCCGTTGTTATGTTCCATACATGTATAAACTCACTTCTTGTACTATGGCAGATAGTTCCTGCATCATGTGTTCTTGGTACATCATGGGCTCATTGGAGACGTTTATTTGCACACACTAAGTATGTTCCTACTTGTCACTTAATATTTTCTTACCATGCTTGATCATGAAAAGGTTCTTTTCCTGGGTTGGCAGGTCATTTAGGGCAGGATATTATGTTGAATATGTAACTAGTTCCTAGAGTAGATTAGGTGTGTCATCTATGATCTATCTATTTAAGCCCTTTAGTTAATTAATTGTAACTGTTTCTTTAATCTTTATATTTCTTTTCTTATTTTTACACTCAGGCCCAACGGATCAATAGAGTATTTAATTTGTCTACCAGCTCATGGAGCAGTTATTGGGGGCTGGTTTGGGGCTTGGCCAATGCCACTTGACTGGGAGAGACCATGGCAGGTAATCTTTCTTTCCTATATCCCTCTGTCCTTCAATTTACAGTCCATCATTTGCTAAAATAACACACAGCATATGGGAAGAAAATTTCTTACAATGCTTCCAAGGTTTAATTCAAAAAGGAGAAGAATGATATACAGCAGCCACCTAGCCCCCTCACAATTTCACCTTCAGGCCCACAAGTTCATAATTTTGTGATCGGGTTTTACTATTGATCTACATTTTCACTATCCAAGAGATATATATCTTGTGATACTAAATCCAGAATGTCAAAGGATTATTGTTACTCAAGACATCTCAAGTCATTTGTTTACAGTTCGACCTTGATTATCTTTCTGAAGAAGGATACAAGAATCCTTGCCCAAACTGAAAATCTGTTAGAATTATAGTAATATAAAATTATTGAACGTTTGTCTGATTTCATGCCAAATTATATAATTTAGTGTTCTTGTCTTGGTTTTTAGTGCTTGAAGTTCTCTACATTTGGCCGTTAGGGTTTGATATATTTCACGTTAATTTGTAGGAATGGCCTATTTGTGTCAGCTACGGAGCGATAATTGGGTACCTGGTGGCAATGGTTGCATCATTTGGTTTTATACTTGCTCATAATAGATCACAGCTTGTCAAAAGAGACTGAAATCCCAGTTGTCTGGTCATCGTAAGCTCACCTCATGAGCCATTTTTGTTTTCGGCCTTCATACAGGAGATCATGAAAACCTCCCCCACCCCGTAAAAGAAATTTCTTCTCCTTCGTGTTTTGAAGTTGTTGAACAAGGGTAGGTTTGTATTCATTGTTAGTTCTTACTTAATATGACATTTGTTATTATTTATTCTTTAGTTATTTAAAAAGGGAAAAATGTAAATATCCTCCTTTAACTTTGGGTCATTTGCAATTAACTCCTTCAACTTTGAAACTTGGAAATTATCTCTCCCCAACTCCCATAGGCAAGCGATCAACACTTTCTTCCATTTTCTGTTAATAAAATTAAAGTATATGTCACATTTCTTTTACCTGTCATCTCATTATTGAAGGAGTAATTTTTTTTTTTTCCATTTAAAGATATTATTCATTCTAACAATTTAAAGACATAATTTACTCAATTTTTTCAGTGAAACAAAAAAGATTCAAACTTCTATTTGTAATTATGATATTTTGTATGCATCATGTAACATTATTCTTTTAATGAATAGCCACAAGTATTGTTGTTGTTTCATTTATTACTTTAAGAACTTTCTAGCAAGAAGGCATATTATTGAGCTCTTTGCATGCCAAAGCATGTGGTTAATTAGATTGTGTGATGAACATAATAGTTATTAAATTTTTTGAATAAAAAAGTCATAATAAAATTGTAAAACACATAATTTCTTGTTATCAAAATTACTAGAGTTTCAGAGGGGGCGCTAAAATTAAATACATTGATTGAACAAAATGGATCTAAGCACTAACTTTTAATGCATTAGTTGCAGTTGAAGGCAGATTAGATTGCCTTTTTCGGCCAACATTCTCCACACTTGGAATTATCAACCAAAGCGAATTGCATTTTTTTTTTAGGACCGGCAACGCTAATTGCATTAAAGAAACAATTAATGAGGAGATTAGATTTGAAGGATGGCAAGGAGAGTGGAAATCCGAGATGAAGGGCTTTTGGATGAGGCCATTGTGACAAAAAAAAAGAAAAGAAGGAACTCGTAGGGAATGGGTGTGATGCAAAATGGAGTTTGATCTACCCAATGCTCATCCATCAATCAATTATTATTATTATTTAAATTAAAATACTTTTATAATTTTTTAAAATTTACTTACAAGGTTCATTCTTATTTTAATTTATACAAGAAGTTTTCATTGGATGAAAATATTATGGATAAATAAAACTTATACCCCTTTCACATTAGGTGTAATTTTTAAAATTTTTTTTTTAATAATTCAATTTAATAGACTACATATTATAAAAAGTTAAATTAATGCTTTTGATATAAATTTTATAATTTTTATTAAAGAGATTCTTAACGTAAGTTTTTAAAAAATAAACTACTAAAATCTCAATTGGTTGCTAAATATTAATGAGTCAACTGCATCAATATTCTTAGAGTTTTTAAGATTAATGGTCTTGAGTTTTAAATTTTAATCAAAGTTAAATAAATAAAATTTCTTAATAAATAAATGGTTAAAATTAGTTTCATATTATTTTAATAAAAATTTTAAAGATTAAAAATTAAAAAATTTAGAAATATTTTATTTTCATAGGTGATATGATATATGAATGAGATATTAGCATATTAAATCTCCAAATAACTGAATAATAATATATTTGTCTTAAATTTATATATATTGTGTAATTAAAAAAATATGTACCAAGCAATTTGGCTAAATAAATGGACTGTTTAATATCTGTTTTTAAAAATAATTTTATATTTTTAAAATAAAAAAAATTCTTTTAAAAATTGTTTTTTATTTCTATTTGAAAAATAAATTATTTTTAAAATAAAAAAAATAAAAGAGAGTTATTTTAAATTTTTATTTTTGTTTTTAGAACTTCAAAAATAAAAAATAATATATTTTTAAAATTGTTTGTCAAACAAAATTTTTTGTTTTTATTTTATAAAATAATTTTTAAATATAATTTAAAAAAAAAAAAGAAGAAGAAGACAGAAACAAGATCAAGTCCAAATTATCTGCTTTTGTTTTACAGTTCTCTTTTTGAACTCTATTAGGGAGCTAGAAATGCATTGCTGAAAGCCTGAAACCAGAGGACCATTCCGGGCAATATTTGCACTAAAGCCATTCGAAAGTACAAATCTTGATGAAATACGATATTAGGGTCTGTGTCTGCATTCTTGAGAGATGAAATCAAATAGGGGTTTGTGAATCAGAGGGAACAGAGGGAAGAGAGACATGTGATGAGCAGATTTACGATGTATCAGAGGTTGATTATGATAGCTGCGAGAAACCCAAATGCAAGCTCATTTAGAATAATCTTGATGTGACGGTTTCAGGTTTCCCTTTTGTGCTTACTGCTTCAACTGCACAGTGGGTGAGAAGTGATATCTTTAGATGTGAAAAACTTCTTGACTCATTTTTGTTATTTTCTTACTTGCATACTATCTTCTGGTTATATGAACCCTAAATTCCCAATTTATACACTATCATTGGATTTGTACATCTAGTTAATATTAAAGTACTAATTTCAACAGTGAAAATGATACAAGTGATTTACATTTCCTCTACGCCCCGTTTTACTAAGGGTTTCTTTAGGCTTTTCCTTCTTTCAGCATAACGGTTCTCAGTCTATTAAGAGCACGTGTTTTGTCATTCATCTTCCCCGTCCGCATTTGTAGGGAATGGTTAAAAATGAGAGATGATATAAGTATAAAAATGTAATGAAAAGTACTCAGAGAAAAATATTAAGAAAAGAAATTACCAAAAGCATTCTATTTGTTTTCTACCTTTTGCGCTTTGCTCATCTTTTCCATTGTTTAGTTACGCATACGTAACAAGGTATCAGAGCTCGTTGCTTCCGAGCACTGCAATGGCGGACAAAGTGACGGTAAAAGACGTCCACCAAAAAATGACTGAACTGGAGAAACGAATGGAGGAATGGACTGGAGACACCGGTAGGCAAATAGATTCCATGGAAGGAACGCTTAAAAGCATCCTGGAAGCATTGAAAGATATGGGAAAGCTCAAGTCTCCTGAAACAGGGGATAACGTTAATTCGGGAAAGGAAAAAGAACAACGGGGGGAGCCTAGTTTTGGTCATATTATTTCAAATACGCCCAGACCCGAGAGCATGAGTGATGGTTTCAAATTGACTCTTCCTGTCTTCGACGGCCATGGATTTAGGGAATGGTTAAGCAAGTGTGAACAGATTATGGAATTTGAAGTAATACTAGATGAACGACGTCTGAAGCTAGCATTAATGGCGATGGAGGGACGAGCTTATGCATGGCAACGCCAATACCTTCTCACTGTGGGTAAGGAGACTCTCACCCAGCCTCAGTTAATTCAAGATATGGCTAATCGTTTTGATGATGGGATGTTTGACGACCCTTTTGCAGAGCTAGTAAACTTGAAATAAACAGGGGAACTGGATGAATATATGGAAAGATTTGATGAGTTGGTAGCCAGGGCAAGGTTATCGGAAAACTTAGCTTTAAGTTGTTTTTTGGGTGGATTGCAGGAGCCATTAGAGAAGGCAATACACATACAAAGACCTCATAATGTAAGTGAAGCAATGAAATTAGCTAGGTTACAAGAAAGCCTACTGCGATCCTTACAGAAACAATCTTATCGTACCTCTGGGAAACACAAAAATAGCACCTACAATGCTACCCCAACCCACAAGGCTTCTGGCCTTAACCCGCAAAGTCATGTCACTGCATATACCCAAAAAGCCAGCCATCCCAAGACCTTCCACACACCCAACCTAAACTTCAAAGCTCCCAATAAAGGGTCACTTTCTGGACCTTCCAATAAGAATCTGTATGTTCCACCCCATAAACAGGCCAACAGATTCACCAGAGGAGAATATAATGACGTGATGGGAGAGAGGAGATCAAAGGGGCTATGCATGTACTATGGTGAGAAATACTTCCCTACTCATCAGTGTAAGATTTCATCACGAATCCATGCCATCTTGGTGGAGGAAGGATGTATAAAGGAAGAAGTGGAAGGCGTAGAGATAGAATTAACAGTAGAACCAAGTAAGAGGGATAAGGTTGAAGGAGCCATGTAGGATGAAGGAATACACATCTCCTTGCATGCCCTGCATGGGGATATGGGGGTCAAACCATGCAGCTGGATGGTTTTGTTAAAAACCAGAAGATACCAATCCTCATTGACACCGGCAGCACCCATAACTTCTTGGGGCAACAATGGGTGAAGTTACTGGGGTTAAAAGTAAAACATACATGCAATTACAAAGTTACTGTAGCTAATGGTGCAATTCTAGCAATAAACCAAAAATGTGAATCCTTCAAGTGGAGAGTGGAAGGCCATGCATTTAATTCTGATTTCTTAGTTCTGTCGACGGCCAGTTGCGAAATGATCTTGGGGATGCAATGGTTGAAGTCATTAAGAGAGATTGCTTGGAACTGTGATACACTAACCATGAAGTTCATGCATGAAGGACAGCAAGTATACTTGAAAGGGGTGACTCCACAGATAATGCTGCATGAGGAAAAAGGGACGTTGAGCAGAATCACTAGCTAGGCTACAGCATTCATGATCACTATGCACCCAATATTTCTAAGGCCTACAATTGCAGATGCTAAATCTTTGACTGTGACAAAAAAATGAAAGAGTGGCACTAGAGGAGAGTCAAACCAAAGAACTGGAATTCTTTCTGGCTGACTTCTACAGCATCTTCCAAGAGCCTACTGAGCTTCCTCCCTTATGACATCACAATCACCAAATCACTCTACAAGAAGGCCATACACCAGTTAATTTAAGACCTTACCGTTACCCACCATTTCAAAAAGATATTATTGAAAAACTAGTTGAAGAAATGTTACAAAGAAGGCTAGTGCGATCAAGTAATAGTCCCTTTGCATCACCTGTGGTATTAATCAAGAAGAAAAGTGGGGAATGGCGTTTCTGCATTGATTACCGAAAACTTAATAGCATCATCATTAAAGATAAATACCCTATTACAGTCATGGAGGAGCTAATAGACGAACTCTCTGGCACGCAGTACTTCACCAAACTTGATTTGCGGTCCGGCAACCACCAAATTCGTATGCATGAGGCGGATGTTTACAAGAAAGCATTTAGAACACACTTTGGCCTCTATGAATGGCAAGTAATGCCCTTTGGGCTCACTAATACCCCAGCTACCTTTCAATCCTTGATGAATGATGTGTTTAGGATTTATTTGAGAAAATTTATCTTAGTCTTCTTCGATGACATCCTTATTTATAGTCAAACTTGGCAGGAACACTTAGAACATTTGATAAAAGTGTTTGAATTGTTGTAGGACAATAAGCTATTTGTCAAAAAGAGCAAATGCAGCTTCGGATTGAGATAGGTAGAATACTTGGGGCACATCATATCTGGGTAGGGAGTAGCTGTAGATCCAACCAAGATTGAGGGGGTCCAAAATTGGCCTGTCCCAAAGAACCTCAAGGAGCTGTGTGGGTTCCTAGGCCTAACTGGGTATTACCGACGTTTTTTTGCAAGATATGGGAAGGTAGCTCGACCCTTGACTGCTTTGACAAAGCAAGATGCATTCTGCTGGAATTCTGATGCCCAAGTTGCCTTTGAACACCTTAAAGAGGCACTTACAACTACCCCTGTTTTAGCACTTCCCAACTTCCATGAAAAATTTGTGGTGGAAATTGATGCTTCGGGTACCGGAGTGGGGGCAGTGTTAATGCAGAAAGGCAGACCCGTTGCTTACATCAGCAAGGCAATGGGAGGCAAATATCAGACATTATCCACATATGAGAAGGAACTGTTTGCTGTCGTCTTTGCCATCAAGAAATGGAGTGCCTACTTAATAGGCAGGGCCTTTACCATCCGGACTAATTAAAAGGCAATTAAACACTTGCTTGAGCAAAAGGTACACACCCCCATGCAGCTTTGGTGGATGGAAAAACTGATGGGGTTCACCTTCGAGATTAAGTATAAAAAAGAGAGAGATAACGTAGCTGCAGACGCCTTGTCAAGAAGAAGCAGTGACGCCTTACTGCACACCATATCAGTTGTGAGCTCAAACCTCTTAGAAGATATCAAGAAAAGCTGGGAAAAAGATGAGACTATTCAAAAAAAAATAACAGATATACAGCAGGGACGTAATAGAAATACTAAATATCAATGGGAAGGAGGAGTCCTGAAGAGGAAAGGGAAAGTGGTAGTAGGTGGAGATATTCAGCTTAAAACCCAGCTACTGGATTTCTTCCATAAATCTCCGTGGGGAGGCCACTCTGGGGCAGACAACACATACAGAAGGATTAAGGCGCTGCTTTACTGGAAAAGACTTCAGAAAGACACTAGGGTGTATGTCAGAAATTGTTCTACCTGCCAGAAGTCCAAACCAGATTTATCAGCTTATCCTGGGTTACTATAGCCTCTGCTCATTCCTCAAGAGGCTTGGCAGTCCATAGCTATGGACTTCATTACAGGCCTCCCAAAATCTCAAGGAAAATCTATTATTCTAGTAGTGGTAGATAGATTGACCAAGACAGCTCATTTCATGGCACTGGGACATCCTGTGACAGCCCCTCAAGTTGCTCAAGTTTTTTTCGAGACAGTGGTTAAGCTACATGGGTGGCTTGTGAGCATTGTATATGACCGTGATCTAATCTTTCTCAGCAATTTTTAGCAGGAGTTATTTCGTGTACAAGGTGTGCAACTGCACAAATCAACTTCTTACCACCCTCAAACTGATGGGCAATATGAAGCAACCAATAAAACTCTGGAGTGTTACCTACGATGTGCTGTGGGAGAGACGCCTCACCAGTGGACTGATTGGTTGGCGATGGCTGAATACTGGTACAACACTAGCTTTCACTCTACAATTGGAATGACACCATTTGAAACCCTGTATGGATATTCCTCAATATCCTCGGATCCCTATGTGGTGGGAGATGTATTGGTGGAAGCCGTAGACACCACCCTAAAGACACGCTCACAAGTCGCAGTACTCTTAAAACAGAATTTACAAAAGGCCCAGGCGTGAATGAAACAAATGGCAGACAAACATCGCATGGAGAGAGAGTTTAAAGTGGGAGAATTTGTCTATTTAAATCTCCAACCTTATAGACAGATGACAATTTCTAATCGTCATTTCCACAAACTTGCGGCTTTGTATTATGGCCCCTACCAAATCCTAGAAAAAATAGGTAAGGTAGCATACAAGCTTGATCTTCCTGACGGCACTTGGATCGACAACGTCTTCCATGTCAGCCTCCTAAAGAAACATTGCGGGGAAGGGATTGTACTCACTACGCTTCCACCCCTGAATGAACAGGGTCAGATGCCCTTAATTCCTGAAGCCATCTTAAATAAAAGGGTAAGGAAAAAAGGAAAAGGACCGGTCACTGAACTATTGGTCCAATGGTTGTAACTACCCAAGGAGGATGCTACTTGGGTGGAATTTCTTAAACTGAAGAAACAGTTTCTGGAGTTCTTACGCCACGGAGATCTGGTGTTTCCTTGTGGACAAGGAAGTTCTGCAGGGGAGGGTAATTGATACAAGTGATTTACATTTCCTCTACGCCCCGTTTTACTAAGGGTTTCTTTAGTCTTTTCCTTATTTCAGCATAACGGTTCTCAGTCTATTAGGAGCACATGTTTTGTCATTCATCTTCCCCGTCCGCATTTGTAGGGAATGGTTAGAAATGAGAGACGATATAAGTATGAAAATGTAATGAAAAGTACTAAGAGAAAAATATTAAGAAAAGAAATTACCAAAAGCATTCTATCTGTTTTCTACCTTTTGGGCTTTGCTCATCTTTTTCGTTGTTTAGTTACGCATACGTAACAGAAAATCAACATTAAGGTTGAATTTCGGCTCCTTTTCCTCCGCAAGAGCATCTATGAGCGTCCTAACAGACTCCGTATAGTTAGAAAAATCAAACATTAACCCCTTTCTCAAGCCTTTTTGTTTTCTAGCATCAGATATGTTTATACTGTGATGGCCTTTCCTTATAACTTTGATATTTTCCGACCTCTATGCAGTTGAAAAATCCATTGCATCCTTGTTCTTACAAATTTAATAGTGTAAACCTGAACTATCACGGCTGTCCTAGGTGTAACAACTCCATTTTAGTATCAATTTTTTTTTAAATACCATGAAGTTATTACCTCGTTACAACTTAACTTAATATAACATTTATTTAATTTATACAATACAGAGTTCACATACATGTCATTAATCAAAACATGCATACAACATATCAAACACATAAAAAATCTACATCTTATTTATTCTCGTTGACCAATTCCAGAGATACAGGTGCGGGTGGTTGCACCTTCACCAAGATTTAAGCCAACTCGACCACAAACATTTTATTTGCTTCTGGGATCTGCCCAACATAAAATACTCGATCCAACGTGCACTAAAAGCCAGAGTTATAGAAAAATTTGCATAACTAATTTTCTGAACATGATATGGTAATATAGTGAGAATTAAATCCCAATAAGTTCAACAATAAATCATCATCAATATAGCTCATCACGTCATGTTCAGTTATATAAACTACAGAAAATATCTTTGGTCACATGAATGCATGATATCTAAGCACATAAGAATCATACAGTAATGATATGTATGACATGATTAACTATTTTTAGAATATCATATGATGACCATCAAGTTATTCTCATTTCAAGCTATCCCGGTCAGGGTGAGTATCCTCTACTCTCCGGTACGAGCTTTTCTCGCTCCGTCCGACATGGCACACTTTCTCTTTCTTTTCTCATAATCATAATCATAACCGTTGGTAAGGCGTTCCTTACTAGTGCACCGCACGGATTGCCATGTGACCTTGCTCATTTCTTTTTTTTCGCAATGATAGCAAAAAATATACTTTCAATAACAAGTATGTTCATCAAAATATGACTATTACCATAAATCATTGGTAATCATGCTATGAACAAAACCATTTCAAATATCACTTTATAAAATATTTTCATGTCAAAATTTTACACTTAAGATGGTAAGAAGTTCATACAATGGCAATGGCTATGGCATATACCAGTCATTTATAAGATTTGTCTTCTTTTTTAAATATTAATTTTATTTCTTTATTTTCTTGATGCATGTTTTCATCATATCTAACCTTCTCTTACTAATCAGCACATAACTCCCTTAATTGAACTCTGATGTAGGTGATCTTGGTGTCAATTTCAAGATAAAATAATTATCTAAAACTATTATGTTAAACATTGTAGCGAAATATTAAGAAATTAAGGTGATATTACTCCCTAAATGTACAGGTTATTTCTTCTCGGATAGGTTCTGACATCTACCTACTAATCGGATCATATCTAACTCATATGGACTCCAACTTGAGTGATTTTAGTAGCTAAAATTCCATGACACACATATCTATAATTCTTATGTTAACCATTTATTTTAATTCCATACCGATAATTCCCAAAAATTAAAATACATAAGCAATCCTAACATATTCTTCCCTGATGAACCATTTTCTGACCTTTGACTACTAATCAGCTCATATCCTCCTCATATGGACTCCAAATTGAATGATTCAAGTGGCTAAAAATCCGTGACACATATAGCCATAATTCTTATGTTAACCATTTATTTTAATTCCATAAAAATAATTTCTAGAAATTAAAATACAGAAACTATCCTAACATATTCTTTCCTGATGAACTATTTTCTGACATTTGACTTCTAATCGGCTCATATCTTCCTCATATGGACTCCAAATTGAATTATTCCAGTGGATAAAAATCCGTGACACACATAGATATAATTATTATGTTAACCATTTATTTTAATTCCATACAGATAATTCCCAGAAATTAAAATACAGAAGCTATCCTAACATATTCTTCCCTGATGAACCATTTTCTGACCTTTGACTACTGATCAGCTCATATCTTCCTCATATGGACTCCAAATTGAATAATTCCATTGGCTAAAAATTCATGACACACATATCTATAATTCTTATGTTAACCATTTATTTTAATTCCATAAAGATAATTCTCAGAAATTAAAATACAGAAACTATCCTAACATATTCTTCCTTGATGAACCATTTTCTGACCTTTGACTTCTAATCGGCCCATATCTTCCTCATATGGACTCCAAATTGAATGATTCCAGTGGCTAAAAATCCGTGACACACATAGCTATAATTATTATGTTAACCATTTATTTTAATTCCATATAGATAATTCTCAGAAATTAAAATACAAAAACTATCCTAACATATTCTTCCCTGATGAACCGTTTTTTGACCTTTGACTACTAATCAGCTCATATCTTACTCATATGGACTCCAAATTGAATAATTCCAGTGGCTAAAAATCTGTGACACATATATTTTTAATTCTTATGTTAACCATTTATTTTAATTCCCTATAGATAATTTCCAGAAATTAAAACACAGAAGCTATCCTAACATATTCTTCCCTGATGAACCATTTTCTGACCTTTGCTTACTAATCGGACCATATCTACCTCATATAGACTCCAAATTGAATAATTCTAGTGGTTAAAAATCCATGACACATATATCTTTAATACTTATGTTAACCATTTATTTTAATTCCTTATAGATAATTCTCAGAAATTAAAACATAGAAGCTAAAAATTTTGTCACCCATAGTCATACCTATGCAGAACTTTCTATACCAGTCTAAGTATTCAAACATACATCACATGCAAGATCAATATGTAACATGATATAGCAACATCATGACCAATCATCAAAGTTCTAAGATCAAAATCTCATATAAATATTATAAGTTTCAAAAGTTTTTTTCAAAAAGAAATATTGTTAAATTTACCTGGAACACTTAATCCCCTAAACTTCTCCTTCCTCTTTTTTCCTTTCTTCCTCTCCTTTCCTCACTCTACCTTGCTTCTACTTTTTCCTCTCCCTTACTTGGTCGAAATTATAATGTTGTAAGGTTGAGTTTTCTTATACAAACCACCAAATAATTCACCTTTCATGATCATGGGTCTACCTTATCACAATTAAATTACACTTGGTTGAATTTTTGGAAAACAAACAACTTATGTTCTTGTCTTCCTCTTCCTTGATCAAGATATGCATAGGAAAAGGAGATTTGTATTTTGAAAATTATGATAATATGTTCTTAAGATATGGGACAAGGTCCCTTTGATTTAGGGATTCATTTCCATTTTCTTTTGTCTTAAATAAGTATGATAAGTTTGCCTTTTTAGGTGGCAAATTTCTAGCACTTGAATCTCCATTATTTGGTTGATATTATTTGCGTGGGATATGAATATTTTGTCCTAATGCCATGTATTATCATACCATTTGCTAAAATTATGAGTCTAGAATATAGATGTTTTTGTCCTAAAGCCTTGTATTATCATGCCACTTGCCAAAATTATGAATGTAGAATCACACCACTTGCTAAATTTTTGTCTTAATGCCATGTAACCTAATCTTTATTATTATTACATTATTATATCATTACCTAATTTATTTTATTTTATTTTTCCTCTTGGATTTGGGCTTATTCCTACCCATTATGGGCTTATTCCTACCCATTTTCTTTGCTTTCGATAAAATTCTACCTTTCTTGGAGGGTTTGGTCACATTTTCATAATTTTTAGGCTATTGGTCCAATTACTATATCCTAGTCCAAATCTATGTTTTATTTCTTACTTAGGTTATCCAATGGGCTTGCTAGAAACTTATGTGAAATGGAAAAACTCTATATGAAGTGTCCATAGGTAAAAGCCCAATGTATGGGTAAAGATTTTAAATTTAGTAACTCTAGTTCTTTAATTAGGAAAAATTACCCTAATCCAATGTTCTTAAAATTTTATGACCTTTATTTGTTTCTAAATATTTATCTTCCTTATCCAAGAATTTTGCATATCTTTAGTATGTTATTTCTAATTGTTTTTCCTATTAGGTTTTCCCTCTTTATTTGTTCTCTTAATGTTAGAAATATTTTCTATGCATATACATAAGGTGAAGAATTTATAAGGATTATATTTCCTTAGATATCTAAAATATTGTCTAATAAATTTTATTTCCTTAATTAAATATTTATGTACTTTTATCAATAAAAGAAACGAAATTAGGGATGTTACACTAGGAATCAAATTGCAAATCTTTCAGAGTCCGTCGTCCAAATTCGTGCTTGAAATCTATTTTCGTTGGTTATACATTGTAGGATTAGTTGAAAACAACTATCACAATATTACTACAACGCAGAGAAAGGGGAATATATTTAAAAACAATATATTTTTGAAGGTGAAATCAGTAGGAAAAAATATTTTCAAAGATTATGCTATTATACTTGAAAACGGGAAGGAAATCTTCGGTCAGAAAATTTAACACTGCTAGGTGTTATCTACCCAATATTTGAGACATTGTTGTATCATTTTGGGAACAAATTGCTTCTTCTTCATTTTCTGTTTTTGAATATGCAGGTTTTTTTGGGATTGCTATGTAGTTGCTTTCATTTCTTAACATTGAAGTAACATCCAGCATGGACGGCCTATCTTCTGCATTTTCTTGGACACATAAGAGGGCAATCTGCAAGCATCTCATTAATTTGTACGGTGAAGATTTATCATCAAGTGAGGAATCCACAAACTCCACGCCTTTTCCTTCTTTCCACAATGCATAAGCCTGAAAAAATTAGTTATTATTAGTTTATTATCCATTACATATATCAGCTCTCAGTGTCTAATAAATGAAAGCAAAAATACACATTTTTAACAAAAGATAATATATATAATACTTACATATTCCAAGAGGTTAAAATCATTATTCTGACCATATAAGCCTGATGTCTTTTTACCACTCATAATTTGCAGAAGTAAGACTCCAAAGCTGTACATGTCGGATTTAATGGAGTACAATCCTTTCTTAATATATTCTGGAGGAATATAACCACTACAAAGAATGATGAACAAAGTAACATAATGTCAAGTTTTTTAGTAGACATGAAACTTGTCACAGAAAGCTACTAGCAGAATACTCACTATGTTCCTACAATTTTGCTTGTGTTTGCTTCATGTTTATCTTTTGTGAATATTCTTGCCATACCAAAGTCTGAAATCTTTGGCTTCATCTCATGGTCTAATAAAATATTGCTAGCTTTCAAGTCTCTATGAATTATTGTGAACCTTGAATATTCTTGGAGATAAAGAAGCCCTTGAGTAACTCCTTCAATTATACAAACACGTTGTCTCCAATCTAGCAGATGCTGCTTCATAGCGTCTGTAACAAAATTAACTGAAAAAAATTGAGCTATAGTGAAAATATTGAGCAATTAAATAAAATACTCATACATATCGACTTCATGTCAGGGAGGCTTAAATTCCTAAAAATTTGATTATTTTTTTGATAGATTAAACTTTGTTTAATTTGACATCAGTTTGGTGAAGAAAAATATATAAGGGAATTTCTCAGAAAGCATGGCAATTTATCAATTGGCAAAGGTGTCTCTATCTTGATGTAGTATGTAATGCATTGGAAGAGCTTGAAGTACAAGCATCCACTCGAAAAAGGGTGAGTAGAAATTTCATTTGAATCTTATCGGCCCTCTTTCTAACGAACTGTATGCTTACTATTGGCATGCACCTATTAAGAGAACACTGCATAATCGTTCATGTACATAGAATAAAGTAGCAAAGATTGCTGACCAAAGAGGTAGCAGTCCAGGCTTTTGTTTGGCATGTATTCATAGACCAGCATCTGTTCTTCTCTATCAGTTGAGAACCCCAACAACCGAACAAGATTCACATGTAGTAGTCTTGCAGTAAGTGTTACCTCAGTTTTGAATTCTTCATATCCTTGTGTAGAACCTTTTGATCGTTTTTTCACTGCTATTTCCTGACCATCTGGTAAGATGCCCTAGAGAAACAGGAACTATTCTTTGACTCAAAGAAAGTAATCATGTATTAATGACTTCAGAATTACAAAATTAGACTTAAAAAGCCTCAGTAAATTAGAAAATTAAGCAAACCATGAAGTATTTTATGTGAATTCACAAATACTAAAAGCTTGAAAATTTTGTCACAATGGCTACAAATTGAGAAGTGAAGCACTAATCCTATTATGTGCATTTTCTCTTTTCTCGTATATTTTGTAATCCAAAGGCATTCGTTTTATGTATTGTAATTTTTATGTGCATTTTCTCAGCATTATAAATTTACTTTATTTCATTTCTTGAAGTGCTATGAAAGTTAAAAATTAAAATATAGTGTACCCCAAGAAATTGAACGAGAAGCCGAATGAGAAATTGGTTCCATTGTAAAGGTGGCAACCTCTCACATGCCAGCATAGCGAAAAAAATCCTATTCCATTAAGAAGCATAAGATCTGACACTAGAGGTGGTCTTGTGAAAATTTTACCTTGTAAACAGTACCATAACCACCTTCTCCGATGATATTTTCAATTGAGAATCTACCTGTGGCGGCTTCAATATCAGAAAAAGAAAAAACTTGTAAATCAGGAGTGTTGCCATAAAAAGGTCTAGCAGCGTCTTTATTGACTTTAGATGAAGAATGTCTTCCACCTTTAGCCATCCCTGTATGCAGATCTAAGAACATTTAGTAGATGAAGAGAAGTTAATATTTGTGGATGGAGAATAATAGTGGTCGAAAATATTACCCTTTGCTTTGAACATTTCCCTCCTTCTGAGGCTGTAGATTATGACACCAAATAGGATAATAAATAGAACAAGTGGAATCAAAAGGACCTCTAAAAATTGGGATAGGGAACGTGAGGGTGATGGCGATGACGACGGAGATGGCGACGGTGATGGTGACGTATTATTTACTTTGTCATCTGAAGTCTGTTGAGCTGAAAGCATATCCATATTGTAATTTGGAAGAGATTTATAAATATAATCTCGAGGTTTTTTTAAAGAATATGATTGCTAGTGCCTTTTATGGGTGAAACTGACTTTTTTGTAGTTATAATTTGGTGACATACAGTATACTTCGTGGTGAGGAATGCTGACTCAATAATCATAAACTCATCTGAAAAAGAATATTTAGTCATTTAGTGTCTGTAGTGACATATTCTGATCATATGAATTAGTCTTACGCCCCCGAAACAGCAATGATGTAATTTACAGTTCTGCACGATCTTTTTGTGCATGTGTGAGAAGTGCATGAAAATTGTCAAACCAATCTTAATTAGTTCTTTTATTGTTCATAAAAAAAATATTAGCGCCGAGGTCATTCTTTTTTTTACCTGCAATGGAAAGCTTCCAATTGTCATCCCAGGAAACTTGAAACGCAAAGTAACCACGCAACTTGTTTTCCATGGCGTAAAGCACCTTACCTTTGATAGACGTGTCATCGTCAAAACCTATCCAAGTGAATTCATATGACCAGTAATTTACTACATAAGTGTCGTTATAGCTGACAGTGCCCGCAAACCTCTGAATGTGAGCTTTGATTTCCTTGTATGTCATGAGCCCCACTAGTCCTTGATTCATATCTGGACCTGTCGCTGGTGAACCTATTGAATTGTTGTCAGGGTTTGTAAGATTCCAGGCAAATCCAAAAAAAGGCAATCCCAAAACCAACTTGGTAGATGACACCCCGCTTCCAATCCATTGACGGATACCATAGGCTGTGCTAGCGTTACTAGAAGGGTCATATAAAGCTGAAGGGGCAGCAGTTAACTTTGCAAACCCAGGCATGGAGTAACCGAAAGTCATAACATGTATCCAGTTTAAGTTACTTTCAATTGACTCCACAAGGGAAGGTGTAGGAATCAAATTTGGGGAATAGTAAACACAAGCAGTTAAGATCAATTCTGCTTTGCTAGAATCTGAGGCCTCGGATTTTGCAGCTGCTCGCCACTCTTGGAATAGCCTTCCCATATTATCCGCTTGAGACAATGTTTTAGAAGAAACCCAAACGAAGTCAAATAAGTCAAGGCCTTGGAACCCATAAAGCCTGGCTATTCTTATTGAAGACTGGATGAACGATCTCCTGGAAGATTCATTGCTGACCATTGAGGAATAGACGATACCATCTTTAATTGCAATTGAAAGGAGCGTGGTGATAGATGGGTTCTGTTGTTTGACTATGTCGGTGAAAACAGAGCAGTTTCTGTCATTCCTTGAGGAGATAGAGATCTCGTAGGACGAAGAGTTAACGTCCGCATAACCGCATACCAGGTGTGTAAAGAGAGCAGAGTTGATATCAGAAATAGGAATGCCTGGGATCCAGAAACCAACTCTCACCCAAGATTGTGCTTCTGAGTATTGAAATCCCAGATGTTGAAGAACGAGGAAAAGGACGAGTGCAATTCTTGAGAATATGTAAGAAATGCTTTCCATAGCTACTGGAAAAAAATGTGTGTAACCCCAGCGAGCTCTTAACGTCCTAAGCTTATTGAATAAATTAAGCGGCAAAGACATCAAAGTTGCCGAACCTTGTAAACAGGCTAGTTGGAAGCATATTCTATTTTCATGACAAATGAGACATGATCCTCGTTGTTTAACCTCCTATTTTCTTACAATAAAACGTCATTTTATCATGATGTCAAGTAAATAAAATTGGGAATTTTCACTTCTGAGACTCAGCTAGATTATGCACTTCGAATTAATTTCGGTTGGCATTTGTCTTTCTTTCATAAATTCTCTTTTTTCTGTCCTGGTCCAAGAAATCCTTGAAGTCTACAACGGATCCTGCATTGCCTTGTAACTACCGAACACAGCCTAGTTTAAATCCAAACTTAATTAATTGAAGAGCGTGTCTTTTACAACTGGTGAAGCAAAATTTTATTTTAAGAACACAAGAAATCAGTAGCTTAGCCAATTAGTTAGAAAAATAATATCTTAAATCTCAATTAGTAAGAAAAAAATTTGGAGATTGATCATGTAATAGAATTACATTTTAAATAATAATTATAACTTTTAATCTTGTTAAAAAAAATTTTTTTTTTGAGATAATAACTTTGCGCACAAAATTATTGTTAAAAATTACGGAGAAATTTGATTAGAATTACAATAAACATTGTCCTGTAATTTTTTTTTTGTTTTTTGTTTTGCACTTTGATTGAGATTCAAATTTGAAATACGATATCAATAGTTTTGACCTAATTGATAATTGGATATATTATCTTGTTTTGATATTATCCCATTATTTGAGAATAGATATATCACTGAAAAAAAATATAAATTTGACCTTTTTTTTATCATTGCCTTTAACCA
This sequence comes from Gleditsia sinensis, assembly GCA_037074535.1. Taxonomy (NCBI): domain Eukaryota; kingdom Viridiplantae; phylum Streptophyta; class Magnoliopsida; order Fabales; family Fabaceae; genus Gleditsia; species Gleditsia sinensis. The sequence goes on along the minus strand of CM073464.1, from coordinate 9,188,535 downwards.
CTTGATCACACAAAGTTCTCATTTACGTTTAGGGATAAACAATTTTGAGCAATGGGTGATGATGCATGATTATTTTAATTTTTTATTTAGTTAAAAATTTATAAATAAAAAATTGAGCATATTCTTAAAAATAAAAAATAAAATATTTTTAAATTAATATTCTTATTATACAACATTGGACTCTTTTACAAAAATATATATAATTTTTTTTAAAAATAAAAATATATACTATAATTTTTTTGCTCTGGCTAGTTTTATTGAAGAATCAATGACTGATTTGCGGGTTCTGGGTTTGCTTGCCGTTGCTGCAAAAGCGGCTGCCATGATAGGACCTCCTCCACCTCCTATGGATAAAAGGGTTTTCACAGAAGGGTTCTTTTTCTGAACCGTTTGGGTGAAGGTTGAGAATCGGAGAGCATTGGAAGAGGAAATGGTGACTTGGTTGGTGCGGGAATCAAGGTCCGCAAATGCACAAAAGAGATGGGTGTAATAGGAGGCTTCGATGTCTTGAGCAGCAAGCCCACTGTCAGAATACCAGTATCCACCCTTCGTGACAGATTGAGCAGCAGAGAAGCTGAGTTGGAGGATCAAAAGGAGATTGGAAACCAGAAATGAAAGCTTTCTGGGGTGAGCCACGGTAAGGAACAAGAAAATAGGTAATTCTTTATTTCCTTGATTGTGGTGAACTGTAAAGCAAATGGGAGTTTGATCACTATATATATAGTTTTGCAAGTAAATACCTCATATTATGTTACCCTTATTACGTGCGATTGTACCTTTTTTTTTTTTTTGGGACTAGTCGTGCGATTGTTATTACTCTTAAGAACCTTCATGTCCTGTGGAACTCGGTGCGTCCGAGCGGCTCAATAAACACTATCATAAGTCTAATCACAAACAATCAGTCGGAGTAAAAACACTATCATAAGTCGTGCGATTTTATTTTTTTAAAACCAAATTGCTCCTAATAAAAACTGAGTTTTTATTCTTTTCCTGCTCCTCAGGCATACTTTGATTTTTTTTTTCTTTTATGCAATATGACAGTTCAAGGTAGCTTTATTTAATCATTAAACATAGATAGGGTTTGAGTACCATGCACATTTCTTTTTGACAAAAAAAAAAAATATATAACAAGTTATAAACTTTTATAATTAGAAGAAATAATCGAAGTCATGAATTCCCCATTAATTAGAAAAATACTAATTGAATCCCACATTAAATTCATGAGATTCTGGTTGTGTGATGGAGGAAAAAGAGACGACTGAGGATATTTTCCATGTGCAGGTGATTGAAATCAACATTTTGGAGAACCTGCAAAGACTAGAACAAAGGCATCCTCAAATTATAGTCTGCTTATGAATATTAAATCCCAGGATCTAGTATATATGAATCAGTTTGTAAGCAGAAAAAAAAAAATGGGCACTGCTATCGGCCCACTACTTGAGAGACTGAGGCTTTATTAATGGAATTAATTTCTTGCTGCAGGTTTCTTTCATTTGGCTCTTCCACATCTTGTTCTCTTGAAAACGCAGGCTTCTTAGGGACTTCTAGACTACTTTCATTTCTCAGCATTGAAGAAATTTCCAGCATGGATGGCCTGTCATTTGCATTTTCTTGCACGCACAACAGAGCGATTTGCATGCACCTCAACAATTTACATGGTGAAGATGAGTCATCAAGGGTAGGATCCACAAACTCTATGCCTTTTCCTTCTTTCCACAGTTCATAAGCCTAACATCATTAATATACATAAACCATATATCCTGTACTTGATGATAATAAACAAACGCAAGCTTAAAACTTCCATTTTGACAAAGTTACAGAAGTTACTTACATATTCCATGAGGTTTAAATTTTCATGCTCACCATAGAAGCTTGCTATCCTCCTGCCACTTATAATCCGTAGAAGTAGAACTCCAAAGCTGTAAACATCGGATTTAGTGGAGTACATGCCTTTCTTTACATATTCAGGAGGAACATAACCACTGCATAAGATGAATTAACCAATATGATGGATTCGTTATATTAGAGAATCTAACTATGAAGCACATACATATCTATTTCCAGGCATGTCAACATGTTAGATATGTGCCAAACACCAATAATGTCACAACACACTATTGAGCATGTCCATGTGTCAAAACCAAAAAAAAATGGCTCGGACACAAATGGACATGGCATAGATACAACTAACCCAAAAAAAAACATTAGATTATAGACTAGAAACCCCATGTTAATGATATAATATAAGTTTTCCCTAAGAATATAAATGATAGATTTCTTTTTCAAGTCATGGAGACATGGAGCTTTATGGTGTCAAATACTCACTAAGTTCCAACTATCTTGTCTGTATTTGCTTCAAGTTCATCTTTTTTTAATACTCTTGCCATCCCAAAATCCGATATCTTTGACTTCATCTCATCGGCTAATAAAATATTGCTAGCTTTTATGTCTCTATGAATTATTGTCAATCTAGAATACTTTTGTAGATAAAGAAGCCCTTGAGTAATTCCTTCAATAATGTCAACGCGTTTTCTCCAATCTAGCAAACACTGTCTAATTGGGTCTGTGTAAAAATCAGATAGCAAATAGTTAGTTCTATCAGAATCCTTTGGCTAACTACAATCAAAGAAAGCTCATTTCAAAGGCTCAAATGGAGAATTCATCATTGTGCCTAGGCAATATATACGAGGTATTTACTGAGAAGCCATGTGATCTTGACAAATATAATGGCACAGATATCTCTACTAGAATACTGTGTTTTACTCATCTAAGAACTTGAAGAACAGCAAACAGAGAAGAGGCAATTCCCACAAGAAGGTGGGTAAAAGTTCATGTTTATCTTATAAGCTCCTTAACAAGTAGCCATTACCAAACAGAGTTCAGCTTTTAAGTCTCTGGTTTGTACTTATAGTATGCGGCATGTTCACTTATGTAAAATATAGGGCTGTAAAAAAATTCTGACCAGAGAGGTAGTAATCCAGGCTTTTGTTTGGCATGTACTCATAGACCAGCATTTGTTCTTCTCTATCAATGCAGAACCCCAACAGCTGAACCAGATTCACATGTTGTAGTCTTGCAATAAGTGTTACCTCATTTTTGAACTCCTCATATCCTTGTGTGGAAGATTTTGATAGCCTTTTCACTGCTATTTCCTGACCATTTGGTAATATTCCCTGGAGAAATAGGTACTAGTATTTAGTATCTTTGAAGATAATGCAACTCCAAAACATGAGTTTCCTATTCTTTCATCAATATATCCTTCATACACTAACATTGACATCGATATTGAATATAAATATTAGGATACAGTAAAATAAGAAATTTCTATGTACAATTTTAAGAGTGGCGTTGTATATGATGTAAATATCTAACATGTGTTGGACATAAATACAGCTTCTTTTTTTAAGTGTTGGTATTTCATAGTTCCGAAGTTTACAACATTCTACATTTTGTGATGAAAAAATCCAGTAATAATAGATCCTAAATTGGATGCGGTAATGGTGCACAAACAACATAAACTGATACCAAGGCATTTTCCATTTCTCCCCTAATTTAGTGTTCTGCACTGTCTTACTCTATGAACTATAAAATCAGAATCAGACCCCTTGACTGAGGGATTTTTTTTTTTTTTACACTAAATTTTACCTTGTAAACTGGACCATAACCACCCTCACCAAGCTTATTTTCAATTGAAAATCTATCTGTGGCCATCTCAATGTCAGAAAAGCTAAAGACTTGCAAATCAGGAGCATGGCCATGAAAATGTCCTGCATCTTCTTTATTTGTTCTAGATCTGGGATCTCTAGCAGCATTAACCATCCCTACTGACAAATTTAAAAACAATAATGAAAAGTCAGTTTCTTAAACCTTGATATTTATCAACATACACTAATTGTAGGTAAGGCAAAGAACATAGATGAAAAATTACCCTTTGATTTGCATACTCTCTTCAAGTAGTAAACTATGGCTCCCAATAGGAGAATTGATATAGCAGTTGTAGTCAAAATGATCACTAATGATCGCGACCTATTGTGTCCACTTTCTTCAACATGTTGAGCTGAGAAAGTATCCATCATGTAAATTAGAGAACTAAAAATTATGATACGGATCTGTGAAACTTTTATTGCTTTTTCACCATATATACAATGGATTTTCTCAATGTTTATTTTGGACAACTTCAGATTTTAAATTATTAATAAGGAATAATGTCATAATGATAAAAAAAAAATGCCATGTGCAATGCTTATCTGCGACTCTATGCTTGGTAATCTCCTTCAGTAGCTTTGCCTCTTTCCAGTAACTTTATCAACAAGATCTGTCTTGTATGAAGGTGCAGTCTCATGAACAAAAATGAATATCAACCTGAGTTTTATTTCTCTAGTAGCATTCACGAAATCTAAACATACTAGGCCAATGTTGGAGAGTGGCTCTCAAGATTATTCAGAGAGAGGATTAAATTTTGGGTAAAACAATCTTCTTCTTCTTCTTCTTTCTTTTTTCTTTTTTCTTTTTTCTTTTTTCTTTTTTCTTTTTTCTTTTTTCTTTTTTCAACTTTAACATTTTGATTCACAAAAAAAAAATTAATTACAAAGAAAAGTGAAAAAAAATATATATAAATGATAATATTAGCTCCCTACCTGCTGCACTGGAAAGCACCCAATTGTCATCCTGGGAAACAGCCCAGAGAGAGTAACCAAGTAGGTTCTTTTCCCTTGCATAAGACACCTTAATTTTGACAACCTCAACGTCATCAAAACCTATCCAAGTTGATCCAACTGAGCAGTAATTCACTACATATGTAGCATTATACAGTACTTTAGCCCCATATTTCTGAATGTAAGCCTTGATATCCTTATAACTCATATCCCCATCTTCTGTAATCGCAGGACCTGTTGCTGGTGCACCTAGTCCATTGCCCTTGGGGTTCTTTAGCTTCCAGGAATATCCGTAGAAAGGCAATCTCAAAACCAGCTTGCTAGCAGATATTCCACTACCAATCCATTGCCTTATGCCAAAGTCGGTGTTTGCATCGCTTGAAGGGTCATACAAAGCTGCTTGTGCCCCAGTAAAATTTGCCCACCGAGGCGCGTGGTAATCATAAGCTATAACATGTAACCAGTTCAGGTTGCTTCGAATTGACTCCACAGGGTAAGATGCAGAATGCAAACCTGGTGTGTATTGGACAGATGCAGTTAAGATCAGTTCTGGGTTGCTGGAGTTTGCAGCCTCAGATTTTGCAGCTGCTCGCCACTCTTCAAATAGCCTTCCCATGTTGTTCATGTCAGAGCTTGTGTTAGCAGAAACCCAGGATAGGTCAAGGCCTTGAAACCCATAAAGCCTAGCTGCTGTTATTGAAGACTGAATAAATGATTTCCTTGAAGAAGCATTGCTTACCATTGATGATAAGACAGTGTAATCTGCAAGTCCACCCCCGACAGAAAGAATGGATGGGTTTTTTTTGTTTGACAGTGCTTGTGAAAGAAGAGAAGGATTGCTCATCAGATGAGGTCACAAAGAGCTCGTAGGAAGAAGAGTTCACATTTGCAAAAGCACACAGCAGGTGAGTGAAGAGATGAGAGTTTATGTCAGAGACTGGAAACCCGCTACCAGAAAACCAGTAACCAGATTGAACCCAAGATTGTGCTTCAGAAGGTTGAACCTCCAGAAAAAGAAAAACTAATTAGGATAGCTGCAGCTGCAATTCTGGAGACCATGAGGGGAAGTTTTCTAGTTTTTGCATGTTGGAGATGGTAGGCTCAAAACATGAAAACAAAAGACCTTTGGTGGGTGTCTCTGACAAGTTTGTTATACGGTAAAATTGTTCTATTCTTGAAACATGATTGATAAAAATAATCATTTTTAAAAATATATCAAATATATTTTATTAAAATTTTAAATTGTTAAAAAAATTTAAATAATATTTTTTAATAATCTTTATTTCTATATTTAATTATACTTAAAAAAAATTTGAGAATTTCTGTATATATTTTAAAAATATCTTTATTTAATTTTTTTTGTTTGTTTATATTTTTAACAAAGAATAAAATAAATTATTATTAAAAATTTATTAGGTTTAAATTAGTTTTGAAATTATTAAAAAAATATTAAAATTTCAATTTATTTTTATAAAAAAAATTTATTTTCATAAGAATCACCAATTTTACTTCTTCTATAGTAATCTTTTCATGAAAATCTATGTTTAAAAATTATTTTTAAAAATTAAAATTTTTATTTTGATACCAAACGATATTAATTTTCAGATTAAAATTTCTAAGGATCCAAAGTTTTTACTCTTACCAAACACCTCTTAATGAAATTTACTCGGACGTAAATATGTTGAATACGATAAATGTTAATTTCTGTCTTGTTGTTTCATTTCAATGGGTTGATTGTTGGTAACTTTCTTTTTCTTTAATTTTATGGTTTAGACGGGATTCGAATTTTGAAAGGATGGTTTATTTTTATTTAAAAATTTATCTTTTTTTTTTTTGGAACAAGTCAACCCCAAGTCTTTTAGTACTAAAACTATTTTATGAGGCAAAGTTGTCTCCTCTCCACCGATCGAACCGTCAGTTCGGGAGTCTTTTTCAACATGTTATGAGGCTCCCTCCCATCTTCGGTGGGTCACCATTATTTAACTAAAAAAAAATTAATATCTTAATGAGTTAATTGGTAAGAGATTATGATTACCTAATCGTCCGATTAACACTGAATATTTTATCTTTCCTCTTGAAATTTCTCTCCTTGTACCTCGAGAGTGAAGGCTCAAGTCAAATTTTAAATGAATGCAAATTTATAGTAATAAAGGTCGTGGTTGCTTTCATTGTTTTGTTTTATTAGTTTGTCCTATTTTTACATGTCAGCTAACTAACAAGAATAATGCTACGGAAAGTTATGTGGAGGAGAAATTCTTAAATCATGAAATGTGGCTAGAAATTCTGACCTTCTAATTTATTGGTCAATAAGAAAGCTCAACCTTTTAGAAAATAAAACACTATGAAATTACCCAATAAATATCCTTCGGTCCTTTGGCCCAGTTTCAACCTTTTAGAAAATAATTTTATATTGAAATAATTAAATGATAATATATCAATTTTGTCACCAATATTTAAAGGTGACTATAACATGTTCATCCGCTCGATTATGATAAAATAATAATAATTTCAGATGAGACAAGTAAGTTTTTGTAAAAAAATTATAAATTTAACCTAACAAATTTGATATAATTCGATTAAATATATTTAAACTCAATTAATCTGATTTAATATAATTTAAAATTTTAATCAAATTTAAATATAATTTTTTTAACTTATTTTTTATCGTATTAAATTATCTAACTTGACCCAACTTGTTCGAATGCTGACTCTTACTAATATTTATTCATTATCTTTTTTTTTTAAGCATACTCAACATTTTAATGAAGCTTCTTCGTTCTAAACAAATAAATGATGTCATTGTTTTATATTCTGTCTTTGTCCCACTCCAAAGGCAGAGACGGAATTTTTCGTCTCTGACTCTAGAGACAAATTTACGTTTCATTTCAAGGACGGATTTTTTCGTCTCTAATATCAGAGACAAAAAAAATTTCGTCTCTAATTTCAAAAATATATTAAAATATATTTTATTTAATCTCAAACCTATCAACCAAAAATTAATATCAGCCAACAGCTAAAAATTAAACCAATATCAACCAACAGTCAAAAATCAAACTAATATCAACCAACAGCTAAAAACCAAACTAATATCAACCAACAGCTAAAAACCAAACCAATATAAGGTAGAAATATCAACAAAAATTTTGAATAATCTCAAACCTAGTATCATTCATAAACATATCAACATAAATTTTTAATAATCCCATACATAGCTATTATCATATAGATAATTACATGACATGAAAATATCAGCAATCAAACACTTTTACATCATTAATACATAATACAAAGTCATAAATAACACAAAGTATCATGATCCATTAGCAGCATTACTATTTTGCTCATTGTTATTATTCTCTTCTTCTCTAAATGGAGACGAGGACATTCTTATACTACCATCTATCATGAGGCGCTAAAACATCCAATCCCATTCCTCAACCTTTTGCTTTAACATAAAATTTTATTCTTTACTCTGTTGGAGCCGTACAGATAAAGCCTTAATTTTTGTATTTATAACAGAAGAGGAACTTAGTGAGACTTCATCAGAAGCAGAAGACCGAGAAGAGGAACTTGCTGCCAATACATTATGTGCTTGAGATCCCAACCCATATATCCGTCCTTTATTGTTCATGCCGCCAACCACATCCAAATAAAACAACATTGTCTGAATGTTGGGTGGAGTATTGGCTAGAACCCTCATCGCTCTAAGATTCGGACTATCTCTCAGCTATTTTTGTTCGATACATTTCCTGAAAAAATAAAATTATTAAACAAAATGAATATTTGTAAAGAAATGAAAATAAAAGAGTAGTGACTACATACAACAATTCTTTCTTACTGGTCGTTGAACCACCCTGATGGCTTCCCTTTGGGTTGGTGAAGCCGCTCATACAACTCAAAACATGTCAGTTCTTTATTCATTTGCACTCTCTAAAATAATAAAAAGTTAAGTAATATTGAAGTAAGAACTTAAATCACTATATATTTGACAGAAATTACTCACCATTCTTTTGGTATGCTCTTGTGCAAATATAGAACCTCCACTATGTACATTAAGTTCTTCTTTGAAATGTCTATTTTGTTTATTTTTCTTGACTTTATCTTGCCAGCCTTCATTATCCCATTCAGCCCTTAATTATTGTAGCTTCTCTAGTGGAATCCAAGCACCCTTGTCTTCAACGCTACACACCTTAAACAATATATTTTTTAGGGCTGTTGATTCCCTGCTGTCAAATAACCTTTTAATATTGTGTTCATCATTGTCCAACCACTTAAAATTTACCTAAACAAAGAAAATAAACAAATTAATATAACATTCACATATTTTTTAAAAAGATATCAATAAATATGATAGGAAATGTTACATATTACCTTGAACTCTTCGAACCACATTTTAATGGTATTGTTGTTTACTTTTCCCCAACTAGACCAAGCACCTTCAATTTTTTTTTTTTGAAAATCATTGTGATGAGACATTTATGTCAGGATAAAAGCTGAAAGTATAGATATCAATATAAATAAATATACTGACAAAAAAAACACACACACACATATTACTTACGTGTTCCCAGATGTAGATCTAATTCAAATTCGACCATCTATGTCCCTTGTTCCCTACTGAATAGTCTGTGGTGTGAAAGGAACTGGCTCAACATTTGGACATACGAATGGATTAGGAGATGGGCCACATATGGTATGTGTAGGTGGGGTAGGGGCAACTGTACTATAAAGATGAGGAGATGAGGCACTAGAATGCGCTGCTTGTGAATGGAAAGATGGGGTAGAAGTATGACAAGTCTGGAAAAAGGGAGATGAAATAGGTGTATGTCTAGTGTGAATCTGGTCAAGCTGAGTTATGTCAGCAACAGGTGATGTGTCTGGCTGTGTATATGGCTGAGATATAGCCCGTCCCCGTCCTATACCTCTACCCCTTTCTCTACCTGTCATCTGTAGACAAAAATATAATCATCTATTTCGATTAAATTTGATGACAATTTAAAAATTAAAAATACAAATAATTACAAAAGACAATGATAATGAAACTCATAACCATACTACCATAGATTTATAACCTACTTCAAAATTACATAATATATGATCTACATAATACACTTAGTAAAATGAAGAAACTTAACAATACCTAAACATCTTTATCATTATCATTTTCTTCCTCTTTTTCTTCATCGTCCCAACCTCTTTCTTCCTCAGTATCTTCTTCATCCACATCTTTTATTTCAATATCTATATCTGTATCTCCTTTATGTAGGTTCAAAGAAGAACCATATACTTCATCCACAGGGCCTTCAATATCAACAAGACTCTGCTCGAGATTGTAATTTGCAACTATTACAGGCGATTGTATTGATAACTCTTCTTGGTATGAAACATCACTTTCAGGCATTTTAGTTTCTACTGCGGTTTGTATTGTGGTTCGTGCCTTACTTTTGATCACTACTATTGCTCTTCAGGATGTTGTGTATAATATACTTGTGTTGCTTGTTGTGCAAATATAAAAGGATCATAATTTTTATATCTCCTGGATGTTCTAACCTCAACAATCCCATAGTTATCTACCTTTGTTCCATGATTTAAGGTGAGATCAAACCAATCATATTTGAATAGAACTAATATCTTTATAGGCCATCATGTATAGTGTACTTCAATAATGTCTGTTAAAACCCTATAATAATTATTTTCTGTTGTTTCATCTGTACCACCTTGACAGCATACACCAAAATTTGTTGTACCCATACCTTGACCATGATCTTTTGTATTAAATTTATAACCATTTATATAATATGATGGCCATTTGTTGGCTTTTCTTTGAGGACCCCATGTCAAACTCTTTAGAAGGACATCTTCGATATTATTATTTAACACCTAGTCATCAAACATTTAAGTCAGTCTCACATAAGAAGCAAAATGTTAGAAAATAAGGAATTAAAGAGAATTCTTGCAACATACGTATTCTTTAAACCAAATAGGAAACATTGTGGAGATTTGTCTGTCCACTTCCGAGTCACACATCCCACATTCTTGTAATATATTAGTATATGTGCTACATTTAGAAAACTTGTCAGGAAAATTTATAGTGATATATATATTTATATAACACTTAAATGAGCATTTTATACACTTACATTAAAAATGGCTCCACCTCAAGACAATTTAGAAGAACATATAAATATGCAGTTTGCAAGTCCCTTTCTTCCAACATGAAGGATATGCATCTCCAGTTGGACGGTCAGAATAATTAAAAATAGAAAGCAGTGGTCTAATTGAACAACCTTCACCTCCATCATCATTTCGTGGTACTTGAGTCCTTCTACATGGAACATCAGGTGAATAATAATAGGATGCAAATGTAGAGGTCTCTTTTACCAAATAAACTTCACAAATTGATCCTTCAACTGCAGTTGTGTTCTTCACCTTGTCTTTTAGTGTGCGAATAAACCTAATACACTTAATTGATACATTTAGTACTATGAATATGATTCCATAATTTTTTTAAAAATAAGGATACATAACTCTACCTTTCAAATGGATACATCCATCGATATTGCACTGGACCTCCAACCCTTGTTTCGTATGACAAATGAATTGGAAGATGTTCCATTGAGTCAAAAAAACTTGGAGGAAAAATTTGTTCTAATTTGCAAAGAATGACCGGAATGTTTTGTTCCATCATATGTAAAGTATCATCTCGCAACAATGGCGAAATCAATTCTCAAAAGAACTGACTAAATTATGTGAGTGTGTTCCAAATAGATTTTGGTAATACTTTGAATGTAATTGGGAGTAAGCGTTGCATAAATCCTAATTACTTTTTGCTTTCATTTATCCACATTTTCTCCATTAATTCCATTATACTTTAACTATTCATCATTATCATGAGTAAAAATTCCAATTAATACCCTAGAAAACCCTAAAACCCAAGACTACTTCTCCTTTAGCTTCCAAGTTTCTAGATTCCAAACTTGTAATTAAAGTCTTCCATTACCTCCATTTCTTAATTCTTCATCCTCATACAAGCATACATCATTTAAATCTTGGCCAGAATGGCAATATTCCAGCCATTCTATGCAAAATTAATACTCATTCAAAGCATATTTTTCAACACAAAATACATGATTTACATGCATCTAGATAAAACTCACCTATGGCCAGCAACTAGAAAACTAAAATACAATAATTTTTCTTGAAGTTCTAAATTTAGAATCTTACTTAAATCATACAGATTTTAGAATGTTTTTAAAAGGAAATCATTGTTAAACCTATCTAGGATAAGTTTCCTACAGCTTGCTTGACTTTCACCTTACTTCTCCTTCCTCCCTTAGATATGGCATGAAGTTCTTCTCCTCTCTCCCAGTGTTCTAACACTTTTTTATGACAAAGAAGATGAGTTTAAAGATTCAAAGATAACAAATAACTAATAAGACGTTAGAAGTCACCTCATAACTATTCATCATAGAACATCCAGAATCATAGGTCTGATTGGACTATATATTCATAGAATATCATAGGTCCTATCAAACACATACAAAATATACAGACATTTCCTGATTATCTATATTCACATATATTCTCCTACCTCTATCAAATAAATACAAAGCATACAACAAGTTCAACTATTCATCATAGAACATCCAGAATCATAGATTTGATTGGACTATATATTCATAGAATATCATAGGTCCTATCAAACACATACAAAATATACAGGCATTTCCTGATTATCTATATTCACATATATTCTCCTACCTTTATCAAATAAATACAAAGCATACAACAAGTTCACATTATGCATATTTCTCAAGATCACAAGGTAGTAGATAAATCACAAATTTCACAACTCTCAAGTTTAATTTCATGATATATAATATTTAACACCACAATCACTATACAAATTGTAGGTACTAAAACTATCAAAACACAATTTACTAAGTCACATTTGATCCTTTAGTTTACTAAGCACACTATCTTTCTTAAATATATCCAAAATATTTGTCAACAAGGAACATATATAATTACATATAAGTTACAACTAGTAGCCATTAGATACTATTTTTCACTCACTGATTTGATGAATTTCCACTTATGGCATTAACTAATGTCACCAAGTCCAAAATTGAAAAACATAGGGTGATTCAAAGTTTTGTGAGTTACTTATCTTTAAACTCAAAGAGAATTTCGGTATTATGAAATATTTAAATTTAGGAGCTCAAACAATTAGAAACTTTGTTTAGGCATTTTACCGAATACTTGGTATGCATAGTAGATTTCAAATTTGAGAAGAAAAAAATAGTGTGAAATTTCGGGCAACTAGAAATTTAAAGATTGTATAAGAGATTTTATAACAAAAATTTAGAGTTCACTGTAGAGTTAATAAGATACTAGAAAAGGTAAAAAAGTTTCTAAGAAGAATTATGCAAAATGTGAATTCCTCTATGTATTAGGCAACAAATATGTGTTACTTTATACCCCACCATGAAATCCTAATTATTGCTGCAAATGAATTCTATAGAGCTCAAATTACTTTAATCATAGTCTATCTAAGGACTAAGTAAAAGAAAATCACCTAAAGTTGTCAAAACTCATATTTCAAGAAGTGGGTTAGTCTAAGGGGGCGCTGTTTGTATGTAGCCAGTGGTTTCAAAGCAGTGGAAGATTACCTTCTTCAAGAGAAATTATTGAAGAAGGTAATCATCCCATGTGAAAAAGTAATAAAACATTTACAAAGAAGGGACAAGAGTTATGTGGGAAATGGAAATGAAGGAATACAAAGAATATGAGAGAGGAGAGAAGGGAGGGGGATATTGAATGCCTAAATGATGATTTCTCTTCCCCTTATTTGGTTTTTTAAAATTAACACGGTGATAAAATAAAAATAATTAGTAAAAGAAAATAGTTTATTGTAATATATTTTACAAATTTATACTTTATTGAAATAATTAATAATAACAATTTGATTATTAATATGTAATTTTAAGGAATAATTATAATATTATACTTAATGATTTGTTTTCTCTCCAAATTCCTAAATTGGGCAAACTTAAAATTATTAGGGAGTGATGAGTTTGGAAGGTTAGTAAAAATTCTTCTTTCATTCTCCTCCACAAACTCTCAAACAAGGAAAAAGTTTCAATGAAAACCTCCCTTTTCCTTCCCTTTTCTTCCATTATATCCCCCATCTAAGTGAATGAATCAAGGAGGTATTTGGTGAAGTCAAATTTTGAAATTTTTTTATATAAATTTGTAAAGTATAAGATGCATATATAAGCTAGTAAAATATCTCTAGTTATATATGATTAAACATCTTATATCAGACAATTATTTAAGATAAAATGATGATAAACTAAATGCCTTTCTAAATTACAATTGAGATTGTGAGAAAATATATTATAAACAGAATCAGATCTTTTTTCTATGTTAAATTTGAAGTACAACTCTTTTTTTGGTTAAATTCAAGAGTTTGAACTAATTATAGTATCATAATTAAGCAATGACTCGATTATACGTTATTTTAAAAAATATAATATCAATTACAATTTATAATAAAAAGGATAAAGAGACTCATAGAAGAAGAGAGCATGCAAAGGTACCTTTTGACTCCAAAAGATGAATGTTTAACATATCTTATACTTCAGGTAATTGAGTAGCACTACCAACAATTATCTAACCAACAACCGTCATCCACTTACTTTGAAATAGGCTAAAATACCCTCCAAGGCTTAGTCACCAAGCAGCCCTATAAATAGGCCCTCTTAACCTCCATGATATTAACTAGTAACACTTACATTCCTCTCATAGCATGTACTACAAATCTCTTGATTAATCTCTCTACTGATTTGACAATCAGAGTCCACAGCAAAGCCTTTGCTCCATCATGTTGCTGACTTATTAGCATCATCATGTACTATAATTTAGTTTATACTGGCTCTTATAGCATCATCTAGTCTACATAATTAGATGTAGACGATTAAATTAATAAAATAATATAGAAAACATATCAAAGGTAAAATCTATTCAAAAGTTATATATACCATATTCACATGTTTTTTATTATATAGTTTACTTATTTGAATAAATAATTTTATATAAAAAATTATATCTCGGCCCTGAGATCAGCATGCCCCATGGACGTTTAGGAGAAATGCCTTCTTCCTTGCTAGAAGCATATATTCCCAAAATAAATTAATAAAATCCCTGTTTATTCCCACCGAACATTCATATTTCAAAACTTTGAGATCAACAAATTTTGTCCATCATTCTTGCAAATTGCAAGAGAATTTCAAAATTTTACTTTACATGTAATTCATCATAAAAACAATTATTGTAAAAAAAGAAAAAAGAAAAAAAAACACGCACACATACATGCACACACTTTTTTTCGAAGTGATTTTATAACAGACGTATACTTAGTGGCAAAAAAATAAACCTAAGACCCCCAAAGTAAGCAAAAAAAATAAGGAAAAGACTTATGTCCAGGTTTTCACGTGTTTGCTGACCAGTTCTACAATAAAAACATAACATGGGAATTTTTCTATCGCTCAGCATTACATGATTGGCTCTTTTAAAAAATTCTCACATGTCATATTTTTATTATACCCCACCTAGTGGGAAAAAGACTTATGGTAAATAACCAAAGAACTTTATATAAGATTTTTCCAAAAAAATCATTGTCTCCCAATGATGTGAATGAGTAAATTTTTGACTAAAGACTCACATTCCGTTCTAAACATAGACACCATAAACCTGCAAAAGCAACACACAGCCAACGAACTTTATGCTCCTTATTATTCGCAAACCCATTGAACATAATAGCTAAGAAATGCTCCAGATCACATGGACAAACCCAATGCTCATTGAAGATGCCAAATAATCAAATTCCAAATCCCCCACGCCACTTCATAATGCAGAAAAAGATGATTGTTCATTTCTGAACTCCAATTACACATCACACATATATTTGGTGAAATAGCCCTATTTGGCTTACAAGTCTAAGTAGACCATTTTATTAATTCTATTGAGTATTACAGTCCTAAAAAAAGCCTCTACCTTAGAAGGAGCCTTGATTTTAGACAGGAAAACTTTGCGCATTTGGATTTCAAATCAAAAAGTTGAAGAAGGAATATAAAACCTATAAACCACTGCAGTTCACAAGAAGTGAATACTAAGGTTGTTCATTATATCCTAGTTAACCTATCCTCTATTCACAGACAAGAAAATGGCTTTGGGCCAGGAAAAACGAACAAAATAGATAAAGAAAATATTTTATTAAATAAAGCAATGCAGTAAACAAGAATGACTGAGTCAGTAAAACAAACAATACACAAAGAAGACAACATTGCAAGGGAAGAAAGAAAGAGAGAGAGGCATAGGAAGAGGAATAATCTTGCAGGGGAAGAAGAATACCTGAGAAATTTGTACATTGCAGTCCGAGAGGCAAAGACAGGGAGGTCAGGAGGCCGGAGTTTTCACGGCGAGATTCACAGCATTGGCGGAGACCTAGACGAGACGATGCTAGGGCACGATGAGATTCTAGAAGAGGAGGCGAAGAGGAGTTATTGAGAGGCTAGGGCATGATGAGATTCTGGAAGAGGAGGCAAGGGGAGTTCTCGGAGGCTAAGTCATGATGAGATTATGGAAGAGGATGCAAGGGGAGTTCTCGGGGAGGCTTAGGGCACGATGAGCTTTATGGAAGAGGAGGCAAACTCGGGAGGCAGAGTGGAGCATGTGATTGGTAAGGGGGATGTGCAGTCCATCGAGTTTGGACTCTCCCATGTCCAGGCCTGCAGTCTAGTCTTGAAGTGGGCCTGTGATTTTTTTGTTTTTTAATTGATCTAGTATCTTTTAATTAGAATTTTATGTCTTTGTAGTGATTGAGTTTTCTGTATCTTTTTTTTTAGACTAATCTTATATCTTTCAATTTAAACTTTATATATTTTTAGTGATTGGGCTTCGGCCTTTTGTCCACAAAAAAAACCAACATTTATTCACCTAATTAAAAAAACCAATCCAAATAATACCTTGTACAAAAATATGTAAAATTTATTCACCCAAATAAGCTCTAAGGTTAAGGGGGTCTACTTGATTATGCATTAGATTTTTTATAATTTTTTTGTAAAATATTTATTTTACTTGTCTGTAAAAATAAGTAAAGTTGATCATAATGTTATACAATACTGATAATAGGTCAAGAAGGTCGTTTCATATTGCAATCTATTTTATTTCACGCCACTTGGATAGACGCAAGGCTTCTTGACAAAGCAATTTTAAGTGTGGCTTCATGTAAATCAACCAAAGTAGAAACTCCACATTTTAAATGATTTGACTTTTTAAGTTTTATTTTGACATTATATGAATAAATTTCGTATTAACAATTTCAACGTGAAAAAAAATTCCTATTTAAAATTTTTTAAATAAATAAGTTTAACTTTGAGTATTTTAAAATCTTAAAATTTATTATATTATTAAATATAAATTTAAAGATAGATTGCTATCTGATATATCTGGTTCAAGATTTTTTTATTTGGTTCATATACTAAATTCTTTGCAAGGATACGGGCCTTGATTCAAAAAACAGCATTTTTACTATATTTTAAAGTATTTTTACTTATTTATTTTAAAGTTTATTTTTAATAAATTTTTTAAATTTAATTTTATAAAATAAATATTTTAAATGACCTTTTATATATTTAAAAGAACATTTCAGATTTCTAAAAAATATTTATATTTCTTAAGTTTATTTTCTTTTTAATTTTTAAAGACAATATAATTTTTTAAATAATTTGTTCAAAATATTAAAATTTAAAAATATATTACAATAAATTCAAAAAGAAAATAATCCAAATTTTCAAAAAAAAATTGTTTCTTTATAAATTTATTTTCTATTTAAAAATAAGACTAAAAGAAATTCTAACGTAAGCTTTTTTTTTTTGGATAAAAATTTCTTCTCCTATGGTAATTACAGATAAAATAATATTTCTATAATTTCTTAATAGTATTCAATGACATAAAATATAAAAAATATGATTTAAAACACACTTATATTTCATAGAAAATTTCATTTACCTCTTTTAACCTCATATATTTTTATTTTCGAATAATAAACACTTATATACACACATACACAAATATATATTAAGCGTACATATATTTATTAGGAAGACATATCTTTATTTTTCATAAATGGTTATTTCTTTTTGAAATTATTAAATTATTTCTCATATATTAATAAAATATATTTATTTATCAATTCTGAAAACTGTTAAATGAAAGTAATTATAAAAAATTTCTACAATAAAATATATTTACTCATCATTTATCTCTTTTAACTTTTTTTTTTATTTTATTTCACTTTTTTTTTATAAGTTTTTTAGGATAAAATCATCTCCTATACAGAAAAGAATCTGTATATCGTGAAAATAAAAATTATAATTAATTATATCAACCAAACACAATAAATTAATGTAAGAGAATCTTGATTTTCATTTCATCAACTTATTTTTACAAAATAAGCGGGACTTAAATTTTTCCCCTAACAATAATTATAATTATATATATAATCAGCGTTAGAGGAAAAATTTAAATTCCGTTTAATTTGTAGAAATAATTATGTAGTATATAGTATGTCCGTATATATATATGTAGTATATAGTATATCCATATATGTCCGTATATGTGTCTATATATATATACACACACACACATATACGAACATACTATATACTACATAATCATTGTGACCAAAATTATATTATATCCAAAATTAAGCGTACATATATTTATTAAGAAGACATGTCTTTATTTTTCATAAATTTTTATTTTTAAAAAAAATTATTAAATCATTTCTCATAATATTAATAAAATATATCTACTCATCAATTCTGAAAAATGTAAAATAAAAGTAAAAATAAAAAATTTATAAAATAAAAATATCTATTCATTATTTATATCTTTTAACCTCTTTTTCTATTTCATTTCACTTGTTCTTTTTTTAGAAGTTTTTCAAGATAAAATCATCTTTTTTATAGAAGAGAATCTGTATATCATAGAAATAAAAATAATAGTTAACTATATCAAACAAACATAATAAATTAATGTAAGAGAATCTTGATTTCCATTCCATCAACTTATTATTACAAATTAAGCGGGATTTAAATTTTTTCAAAAATTATCTAAATTCTAGCTAATTTTACTAATAATTTAAATATTATTTTTAAAATTAGATAAAAAATTAGAGATAAAAAATTTATATACATAATTTATAGATTAGAGACGGAAAATATTCCGTCTCTAAATCTATCGCAAAATTTTTTGTCACTGTTCACAAAATTAGAGACAGAATTTCAAAGACGGAATTAGAGACGAATTTTTAGAGACAAAAAGTTTTTGTCTCTAAATTTCAAAACTTTTTATCTGTCTCTAACTTCTCAAATCCGTCTCTAACAGAGACGAAAATTATTCTGTCTCTAATTTTAGTCTCTAAATCTCATTTTTTTCTAGTAGTGAATTAGGTCTTATACTTGAAAAGATATAAGAATACTATGTCACCTAAATTTTTTTTGAAAATTTCATATTTCACCACTTTTAATACAAATTAGCTTTTTTCAAATTTTTATAAAATACTAATCAACTTTCAATTGTTATACCAACAAGAATATTACATACTATGTTATCTTTTATCTTGATATTCATATCATAATATCTAGGATACTAAAAAATGTAATATAAATAATAGTATATTGAATTTTTTATTATAGCTCTTTTGCTCATGTTATATAAAAAATTTTCAAAATGTTTAAAATGATATCTCATAAAATATTGAGTAAATTAATAACTTAGTCTCTAACTATATAAACATTTAATTTTAATCTTTGAATTTTTTTAAACACATGAATTATTTTTTAAAAATATTAAACTCATTGTATATTAGTCTATGCATTAATATGTAACAAATTTAATATATTAAAAGATTAGTAAAATAATTAATATGCAATGAGGTGATAATTTTATGAACTAATTTGTATATTAAAAAAGTTAAAAAATAAAATAAATCTATAAATTTAAAAAAAATTTGTTAATTTACTTTAAAATATTTTATTTGGACACGAAAAAAAATCATTTTAAAAGTACAAAGGATGAATTTGAATTGCTGGTTTTTTTTTTTTTTTTTGCTACCATAGTCTTGTTTGTCTCATAATACTTTCCCTTTGATTGCTATAAGTTGTCCATATTCATTCTTGGCTTCTTTGTTTAATGCATTTCTTTTTTAAGGTTGTATATACGTTGCATGTTTGTTATTTAAGTTTACGACAATGTTTTTCACTTCTTTCTACAATCATTACTTGCAACTATTTTCAAGTTACCAACCAGTTTTTAGGTCATTAATTAATCCATTTTGTCACACGGGTTTTGAAATATTAATTATGTAATTATTGAGTGATTTTAAAATATTTAATTACTTGCAACCTTTTCAACAGACAAAAAAATGGATTGACTTAGAACTTGGCGGAGATATGACCGATGATAGTGTCAGTGTATTATGTATAACGAACTTAACTTCAAAGTTGGTCATTTTGCTGCTTTGCCTAAAAAAAATTCTATATTATAAAACTAACTATTAAAATAATAATATAATATTCCCCGTAGATAAAATAAAATTTAACTTCTTATTCAAAGGGGGATAACTTACATATATATATAAATATTTATAAAAAAAAAATTGGCCGTTTTACTTACTTTGTTCCCAACTATCCTTCCTGTGTTTGCTTCAATTTCATCTTTTTCGAAAATTCTAGCCATTCCAAAATTTGATATCTTGGGATACATTTCATGATCCAACAAAATATTACTAGTTTTCAAATCTCTGTGGATTATAGTAAAGTTTGAATACTCTTGGAGATAAAGAAGACCTTGCGTAATCCCTTCAATGATGTTGACATATTTCTTCCAGTCCAAAAGAATTGATTTTCTTGGATCTGCATCAAGCTCAATTTCTGAACTATTAGTTACGTAACTAAAATGTGCAGTCAAGAAAAATATCAAATTCTACAATATGGCTAATTTAATGTTTAATTGAGTTCGGTAGTGGGTTGAACCCTCAGAAGAATAGGTTAACCCATTGAAGCTTACGAAGCGCAAATCGCTACGCTTATTTTCTTGAAAAGAAGTTAACTTATATGGGAATTTACCGAAGAGGAAATGATTTAAGCTTCTGTTTGAGAGGTATTCATAGATCAACATCTTCTCATTCCTCTCAGTGCAGTATCCTAGAAGTCTAACTAAATTCACATGTTGTAGTTTTGCTGTAAGCGTGACCTCATTTTTGAATTCTTCAAGGCCTTGACTTGAAGTTTTTGAGAGTCTTTTCACCGCTATTTTCTGTCCCTTCCTTAATTTACCTATCAAAATCAAATAATCAATCCCTGAGTATTTTCTACTTGAAGGTGATCATGATTGGTCTATAGAAAGGCTTGAGATTTTATTGCAAGCCAAAAACTAGATGGGAAAACATTTGATATCTAGGTCCATTATATCAACAAGGCCTTCTCTCTTTAGAGTTAAAAGTATAATAACTTCGAACATATGTAAAATAGTTTGCACTGTAGAAGAAGAAAGTTTTGGAAAATTTTGGTATTCTATCCTTTAATCAGTTGACCAGAAAAAAAAAATGCAAAACTAACAACTCTATACCCACATTCATGTACTTTAATATTGAAAGTAAGCATCCAACTTAGTAATTGGTCCCAAAAAAAAGCAACCACCTTAGTAGAATTATTTCTATGACATGGGGATTGTGAAAAGAGGGCATAGTTTTCTCTGATTCAATACCCCGAGTTTTTGTACAGGTCAATTCATTTATTAGTTACTAGAATGTAGTATAGGTGCTGTGGTTGGCATGATTATAGGTGCTATATAAATATATGTTCTTCATGATAATAAGCACTAGAAGTTGGAAAATACATTAAGCTAAATTAGATTCATCTTAAGTACTAGAAGTTGAAAACAATCTTTAGCCGAATCAATGTTAAGTACTAGAAGGATGAAAGTGTCGATCTAATCCTCACTCCAGGTATAAAAACTGCAAGTGGCGGCATGAATCTTCTTTGTTAGGAGAGAATATAAGATAAACAAATAAAAGAAACAGATGAAATGGAGGCTGTATAACTCCCAGGAAAGCAGAAGCAAATCTATAGAAAGGTGGAACCAAGAGTACTGGCAAGATATTGAGTTCTCTTTCATATGTTAAGAATAAATTAAATCAATACTTCATTTTAAAAGTTTGTTGCATTCTTTTTGGTTAAATTTATGTTAATACTGAAGATAGAGTGACTACTGCATATGATACAGCCTAGAAGAATAATGGAAAATCAAGGATGAAAACATCTCAACAATTTAATACTTAATTAAACGAACCAAAAAGATACTCCGTCCCGATTTTACCCATAGAAATTGCAAAAACTGTTTAACAGCAATTCACATTTTATCTTTCATAAGATTACCCATATAGTTGAATATCCAAATGTTACCTTGTATACTGTGCCAAAACCCTCTCTCCAAGCTTATTGTCGTTTGAAAATTTATACGTGGCCACTTTAATTGAGTAAATTAATAATTTTGTTTTTAAATTTATAAATTTATTTAATTTTAATTATGAATATTCTTACATTATCGTCTTAAAAGTATCTTAATATAATAAAAAAAATTGAGTAAATTAATATTTTTTTTAATTTATAAATTTATTTATTTTTAATAACGAATATTCTTACATTTTTTTATAGATTAATTTATTAAAAATATTAAAAACATCTTTCTTGATCAATATTTTTCTACGAAATTTAGAAACTAAATTTGGATCAATCTATAAATTTAAAAATTAAATTATTAATTTATTAAAAAAATTTAATAATAGTTTTTTAAATCTTTAACTCATACATTGTAAACAAAAAAAAAATACTTTCTACCAAAAAATTAAAGAACTATATATATATATTTATTTTTATTTTTTATTTTGAAAAAATAGATCGAGAAAATAATTTCTGCACAATTGCTTTCCATTATTTATATAAATCATATATCTATCATCGTTGTCTTCCCTTCATTATATCACACTTATTTTTAAAATTTCATTAAATATGACATTCTTTTAAATTTAAAAAAAAAAATAAAAGATTGAGAGAAAAAACCAGCCACACACAAACACACAAACAATCTGCCTTGTCTCCTTCAAGTTTCATTTCAAGTCAGTCAACAAAAGATTTTTCTTAGAATATCAATTCCGTAAGGAATCGCTCTTTGACTGGTACAAGGAAGAATTATATGTTAACGAAGCTCGAAAGAGACTAATATAATTTATTATAAATTATAAATTATATGTTCATTTTAAATCACGAAGCTCCTAGATGGGCCTACAATTGAAATAATGGCCCATGCTTCCAATCTTGTTGCGGGCCTGACCAAAACCTTTTGGACTGAAAGAAATTTACAAAGGATATGTAGACGGTGAAGTTGAGGCCTTTCATAAATAAAGGGAATTGCCAGTCTAAAAAATAAATAAATAAAAATTTTTTCTCTAAAATAAAATAAATAAATAAATGAAAATTTTCAACATTCACAAGCATAACGTTCTAGGACAGTGATAGGGTAAAATATTCACACAGGTATCATGATTCCTTTTACAAATATGTTAGTGGTACACAAAAAGTGCAAAATCTATCTTTTTATTTTTTAATCTATATTTTTTTAGCTTCTTTTTTCATTATAATGTTATTAAATTATTTATTATCTTCATCCATTATTTATTCTTTTGTTTTTTTTTAAATTTTTTACAAAATGAATAGTATTAAAAAATTAATATCCTTTAAGAATACTTCATATATCACTTTATCCGATATTTGTTAATTTTTTTTAATTATTTTTACAATGTGTCTGTACTATTTTTCAATACGCAACAAAAGAGATATTTGTGGTAATTAAAATGATTTAAGACTTCATATCTAGCTTTCAAAAGTGAATTGCTTTATACCTTGACTTAATAGTTTTATGTCTTTTTTTAATCTTCCCTCACGTTTGTCCAAAATACATGCTCCCTACAAAAACAATTGACTCAGTTGATAACCAAATCAGTTTTGTTGGGTGGCTGACATGCGAAATTGGACTGAATAGAAAAAAAGAATAAAATTGAACTCATAAATATTAAGACCAGTGATATTTACTGTAAAAGAAATGTTATTTGAATTAAAACTCTTGGGAAAATAAAGAGACCTATTTATTATATATTAAAGTTTTAAATGAATTTCTCACTAGAAAAAGTATAAATGAATTATTTACCAATATTAAAATTACATGAACCATTTTTGGCATTGGCCCAATTTGAAGCCTTGTTTTTTGGACGGGCCAAATTGAAGCTCAATACTCAATAGTAGCCGTTGGAGATAATTGGGCCAAGCCCATTATAAGCCATCCTGACTTAGAGTTTTCTTCCCTCTCGGCTTTTTTCTTCCGAAATCTTCTTCCATGGATCGCCGGCGAAGCATGGAAAAAACGACGGCAACGAAGGACTCAACTATCGATGCGTCTTCCTCCATCTCAGCTTCCGAAGCCTTTATCGTACAACTGTTATGCGGGCTTGGCTTAGGCTTAGCCCTCTGGGTGGCTAACAACGTCTATTCCATCAACCTCGTTACTGACCCTTCTCACACCCTCTTTTTGATCTGGGTACCATTCGGTTCTCCTTTTTCTTTTGTGTATTTAAAATTTCGAATTTTTTCTTATTCTCTTAATCTGCATCGTTTAGATTATAGAGCTTCCAATTGTGATACTTCTGTACAGCCGCTATCGACAGAATCCCAAACTTTGTACGGTAATTCGGATTCCAATTTCTTTCTTATTTAGTTATTTCCTCCAGTTTTGGTTTGTGCAAGCGAAGATAAAACTAAACCCATGGTTATCTGCTTTAATTTCTACCTATCTGGTTTCGCTTTTTGGGATGTTTCAACTGTGATTTATTTTCATGTGCCTTCATACAGTACCTGCGAGCTGTAGGAAGAGGCTTGCTGGGAGTGCCAGTGGGTTAGTGAAAACTTTGGCTTCCACTCTGGCTCTTCTGTTTGTTTTTTTGTTAATTTGAATGTCACTAATTTTTTTATATGCTCTCCACTTTTCCTATATTAAAACGGGTACTTGCTATTTGTGATGAAAAATAGTAGAAATGAAGCAACCTTCGAAATACATTTCTATTTTCACGTTCCCTGATCATAACATTTGTATCTCTGTTTCTTGGCAGTATTATTTTATATGTTTTCAGATAAGTGTGTTGAGAAAAGATTATCAGTCTTGAATCTTTTACTTTACAGGGGTAGCAGTAAATTTTTTAGGAGCTGTTGCTTTGGGGGCTCCTGTTACGATCCAGTATGTTTATTTGCATAATACTGGACATAGAGGTGTTTGCTGAGATCATAATGGAATGTCTGTAGATTCTATTGTTCCTTCAAACGAAGCTAGTGGTGTAATTGTCAAATCTCTTCTGTAATGTGTCTACCTGTTTTTCTAAACTTTAACATTATATTTCTAGCTTTAACTGGAGTATATTATGACATTTGTATATCTTCGGGGGACAGGTATCTGCCAAAGACTGTTAACTGGTCTCTTATGATGTCATTGTTCACAGTGAGTGTCTGATTGATTGCCATTTCCTTGTTTGGCAGTTCATTTTATAATTGTTTGTCTTTTCTATTGCATTTGGCCAATCTCACGTACTGTCTACATCTATTTTACTCATGATACTTTTCATTGTTTTATCTTTTCATTTCTGCTTCTTCTTTTTTATTTTTTTTAGATAGATCAATATGAAAGATATTGCCCTAAAATTGAAAGTAAATTTAGAAAAACAGATGTGTTGCAATTCAAATATGTATAAGGTGTAAATAAGGTTCCCCAAAATGCTTAGACGAGACAAAGCTGAACTGATCCAAAATTGAGAGGATAATTAGAACTTTGTGCATGCTTTTACCTACTCTTATCACTTTGGCTTACTACTGCTAGCGAGAATTTGGGTACTCGCAATGTAAAGCATTGAACACTACCTTAAGCTGATAAAAGTAAAACAGAACCTCATCCATTCTTTTGTGACTCCTTCAACTAATTTCTGCCAACATGCATCAGATGCAATTATAAAAGATTCCGGATTTCAGCCCTTGCTCCTTTGCTACCATTTAAATGTCTCAATAATTTTCTTGGTATCACTTTATGAACCCCAAAAGAGCATGGCAACTATCAAGAAAACGCCCCTCCCAACTGTAAAATGAAGTGAAACTCAGTGAACTGTATTATAATCACTTTCAAAAATACAATGTCTACTCTTCTTTCTTGAAAAATTCTCAACCATTAAGATCTTCTGCAAATTGTTCAATTTGTAAATTGCTTATCAATCCCCTTCCTTTTCCCTGAATGCAAAACAGCTTTTGAAGGGATAGATCTTTTTTTTTTGAGCTACAGTCCCGTTGTTATGTTCCATACATGTATAAACTCACTTCTTGTACTATGGCAGATAGTTCCTGCATCATGTGTTCTTGGTACATCATGGGCTGATTGGAGACGTTTATTTGCACACACTTAAGTATGTTCCTACTTGTCACTTAATATTTTCTTACCATGCTTGATCATGAAAAGGTTCTTTTCCTGGGTTGGCGGGTCATTTAGGGCAGGATATTATGTTGAATATGTAACTAGTTCCTAGAGTAGATTAGGTGTGTCATCTATGATCTATCTATTTAAGCCCTTTAGTTAATTAATTGTAACTGTTTCTTTAATCTTTATATTTCTTTTCTTATTTTTACACTCAGGCCGAATGGATCAATAGAGTATTTAATTTGTCTACCAGCTCATGGAGCAGTTATTGGGGGCTGATTTGGGGCTTGGCCAATGCCACTTGACTGGGAGAGACCATGGCAGGTAATCTTTCTTTCCTATATCCCTCTGTCCTTCAATTTACAGTCCATCATTTGCTAAAATAACACAGAGCATATGGGGAGAAAATTTCTTACAATGCTTCCAAGGTTTAATTCAAAAAGGGGAAGAATGATATACAGCAGCCACCTAGCCCCCTCACAATTTCACCTTCAGGCCCACAAGTTCATAATTTTGTGATCGGGTTTTACTATTGATCTACATTTTCACTATCCAAGAGATATATATCTTGTGATACTAAATCCAGAATGTCAAAGGATTATTGTTACTCAAGACATCTCAAGTCATTTGTTTACAGTTCGACCTTGATTATCTTTCTGAAGAAGGATACAAGAATCCTTGCCCAAACTGAAAATCTGTTAGAATTATAGTAATATAAAATTATTGAACGTTTGTCTGATTTCATGCCAAATTATATAATTTAGTGTTCTTGTCTTGGTTTTTAGTGCTTGAAGTTCTCTACATTTGGCCGCTAAGGTTTGATATATTTCACGTTAATTTGTAGGAATGGCCTATTTGTGTCAGCTACGGAGCGATAATTGGGTACCTGGTGGCAATGGTTGCATCATTTGGTTTTATACTTGCTCATAATAGATCACAGCTTGTCAAAAGAGACTGAAATCCCAGTTTTCTGGTCATCGTAAGCTCGCCTCATGAGCCATTTTTGTTTTCGGCCTCCATACAGGAGATCATGAAAACCTCCCCCACCCCGTAAAAGAAATTTCTTCTCCTTCGTGTTTTGAAGTTGTTGAACAAGGGTAGGTTTGTATTCATTGTTAGTTCTTACTTAATATGACATTTGTTATTATTTATTCTTTAGTTATTTAAAAAGGGAAAAATGCAAATATCCTCCTTTAACTTGGGGTCATTTGCAATCAACTCCGTCAACTTTGAAACTTGGAAATTATCTCTCCCCAACTCCCATAGGCAAGCGATTAACACTTTCTTCCATTTTCTGTTAATAAAATTAAAGTATATGTCACATTTCTTTTACCTGTCATCTCATTATTGAAGGAGTATTTTTTTTTTCCATTTAAAGATAGTATTCATTCTAACAATTTAAAGACATAATTTACTCAATTTTTTCAGCGAAACAAAAAAGATTCAAGCTTCTATTTGTAATTATGATATTTTGTATGTATCATGTAACATTATTCTTTTAATAAATAGCCACAAGTATTGTTATTGTTTCATTTATTACTTGAAGAACTTTCTAGCAAGGCATTTTATTGAGCTCTTTGCATGCCAAAGCATGTGGTTAATTAGATTGTGTGATGAACATAATAGTTATTAAATTTTTTGAATAAAAAAGTCATAATAAAATTGTAAAATACATAATTTCTTGTTATCAAAATTACTAGAGTTTCAGAGGGGGCGCTAAAATTAAATACATTGATTGAACAAAATGGATCTAAGCACTAACTTTTAATGCATTAGTTGCAGTTGAAGACGTAACATCTTTAATTTTGTTTTATGTATTAATAAAAGTATTCAAAGTAATATCTCTAATTTTTTTTTTATTAATAAAGGTATATAAATATTTAATTAAAAAAATAAAATTTATTAGACAATTTTTAAATATTTAAGGAAATATAATATTTAGAAATTCTTCACATTACGTATGTATAGAAATGTTCTAACATTAATGGAATAGGTAAAGAGAGAAAACTTAAGAGGAAATATTAGAAATAATTATATTAAAGAAATGTGAAATTCTTAGGTAATGAAGATAAATTTTTGTGAAAGTATTAAAATTTCAAGAATATTGAATTAGGGTAATTTTTTCTAATTTAAGACTTTTTTTTTTGGACGTTAATTTAAGATTTAAAGTTACTAAGTTTAGTATTTCCACCCATAAATTGGGCTTTCAACTATGGACACTTCATATAGAATCTTTCTACCTCACATGAATTTTTAGCAAGCCAATAGGATAGCCCAAGGAAAAAATAAAACATAGACTTAGACTAAGATATAGAAATTAGATCTGTAGCCCAAAAATCATGAAAATGTGACCAAATTCATTATGAAAGGTAGAATTTTAACCAAAGTAAATAAAATGGGTAAGAATGAGCCCAAACCCAAGAGGAAAAATAAAAATAAAGTGATGAAATAATAGTGTAATCAAGATTAAGTGAAGTGGCATTAGGACAAAACATCTATATCCTACACTCATAATTTTAGCAAGTGATATGATAATACATGGCATTAGGACAAAACATTCCAATTCCACACAAATAATTTCAGTCAAATAATGGAGATTCAAAGGTTAAAAATTTGCTACCCAAAAAGGTAACCCTATCATACTTGATTAAGACAAAAGAAAATAGAAATGAATCCTTAAATCAAAGGGACATTGTCCCTTATCTTAAGAAAATATCATTATAATTTTTAAAATACAAATCTCCTTTTGCTATGCATATCTTGACTAAGGAAGAGAAAGACAAGAACATAAGTTGTTTACTTTCCAAAAATTCAACCAAGTATATCCTAATTGTGATAAGGTAGACCCATAATCATGAAAGATGAATTATTTGATGGTCTATTTAAGCAAAACTCACCCCTATAACATTTTAATTTCGTCCAAGTGAGGAAGAGAGAGAAATAGAAGCAAGGTAGAGAGAGGAAAGGAGAGAAAGAGAGGAGAAGAAAGCAAGGAAGAAGAAGGAGAAGTCTAGAGGGTTAAGTACTCAAGGTAAGTTAACTTAATTTTCACTTGAATCCATTTTTTTCTTCATCCTTGAGGTTCAAAAACTCACCCTCCTTCTCTTATTTAAGCTGCTAGAAAAGCTACGGGAAGGGAGGAATCTTGATACTTCTTTCAAGGGGAAACAAGAAAACAAATTCACTACGTGAGTTAAGGAGATTCTTAGGTAGGTTTAACAATATTTCTTTTCGAAGAAAAGTTTTGAAATTTGTAACATTTATATGGGATTTTGATCTTAAGAACTTTGATGATTGGTCATGGATGTTGCTTTATCATGTTACATATTATTCTTGCATGTGATGTATGTTTGAATACTTAGGCTGGTGTAGATAGTTCTGCATAGGTATGGCTATGGGTGGTAAAACTTTAAGCTTCTGTTTTTAAAATTCTGAGAAGAATCGGTAAGGATTTAAAATAACTTGTTAACATAACAATTATAAATATATGTCTCACGGATTTTTAACCACTGGAATCACTCAATTTGGAGTCCATATGAGGTAGATATGGTCTGATTAGTAAACAGTGGTCAGAAAATGGTTAATCAGGGAAGAATCTGTTAGGAAAGTTTCTATTTTTGCATTTTTGGAAACATTCTGTAGGGAATTAAAATAACTTATTAACATAACAATTATAGATATATGTCTCACAGAATTTTATCCACTGGAATCACTCAATTTGGAGTCCATATGAGGTAATTATAGTCTGATTAGTAAGCAGTGTTCAAAAAATAGTTAATCAGGGAAGAACATGTTAGGATAGCTTCTGTGTTTTAATTTCAGCGAACATCTTATAGGGAATTCAAATAAATGGTTAACATAAGAATTATAGATATATGTGTCACGGAATTTCAGCCACAAGAATCACTCAATTTGGAGTCCATATGAGGTAGATATGGTCTGATTAGTAAGCAGTGTTCAGAAAATGGTTAATCAAGAAAGAACATGTTAGGATAGCTTCTGTGTTTTAATTTCTGGGGGAATATCCTGTAGGGAATTCAAATAAATAGTTAACATAAGAATTATAGATATATGTGTCACGGAATTTTAGCCACTGAAATTACGCAATTTGGAGTTCCTAAGAGGTAGATATGGTCTGATTAGTAAGCAATGGTCAGAAAATGGTTAATCATGGAAGAATATGTTAGGATAGTTTCTGTGTTTTAATTTCTGGGAACATTATGTAGGGAATTAAAATAAATGGTTAACATAAGAATTATAGATATATGTGTCACGGATTTTTAGCCACTTGAATCACTTAATTTAGAATTTTTATGAGAGAGATATGGACAGATTAGTAGGTAAAGGTCAGAAACTAGTCGAGAAGAAATAACTTGTAATTTGAGGGACTAATATCACCTTGATTTCTTAATATTTCCCTAAACTATTCAACATAATAGTTTTAGATAATTTTTTTATCTTTAAATTGACACCAAGATCACCTACATCGGAGTTAAATTGAGGAAGTTATGCTCTGATTAATAAGAGAAAGTTAGATAGGATGAAAACTTGCATAAAAAAAAATAAATAAAATTAATATTTAGAAAAGAAGAAGAATCTTATAAATGAAAATAATAAATGACTAGTATATGTCATAGCCATTGTCATTGTATGAACTTCTTACCATCTTAAGTGTGAAATTTTGACATAGAAATATTTTATAAAGTGATATTTGAAATGGTTATATTCATGGTATGATTACCAATGATTTTTTGTAATAGTTATATACTTGTTATTGAAAACATATTTTTGGCTATCATTGTGAAAAGAAAATAAATGAGCACGGTTACATGGCAATCCGTGTGGTGTACCAGTAGGGGACGCCCTACCAACGGTTATGATCATGTTAATGAGAAAAGAAAGAGAAAGTAAGCCATGTCGGATGGAGCGAGAAAAGCTCGTACCGGAGAGTAGAAAATACTCACCCTGACCGGAGTAGCTTGATATGAGAATAAATTGATAGTCATCATGTGTTATCCTGAAAAATAGTATTTATGCCATACATGTCATAATTGTACAATTTTTATGTGCATGAATAAAGTACATTCATGTGACCTAAAGATATTTTCTATAGTTTATACAGATAGACATGACATGATGAACTATATTGATGGTAAATTATGATTTATTGTGCCTACTGGAATTTAATTTTCACTATATTTCCATATCATATTCAGAAGAATAATTATGCAGATTTTCTCCATGACACTTATTATTGCCGTACGTTGGATCGAGGTGCCCTGCCTTGGGCAACTACCAGTTATATCGGATATATCTGTACTAGATGTGACTGAGATTCCGGTGGAGTTGCCGTCACCCGCACTAGTGTCCCCGAAAGTAGTCTACGTAGATGATTAAGGCTAATATGTATATTTTAAACCTTTGTACAAATGTTTGTAAAATAATGGTATGTATGGAAACTCAGTATTGTATTACTGTTAATAATAATTATGTTTGGTTAAATTAATTATTATTATGAGTTAAGTGGTTAGAATTAAAGCAGTAATAACTTCATGGAATTTTACAAAAATAAAGAAAAAATTTGTTTCATTTACATAAATGGAGTTGTTACATAATTGGTATCAGAGCAAGTCGATCCTAGATGGCCAGTGGGTGAATGGTTATCTGAATCGATCTTATAGTGTGTTGAGTATGTTGTGGTTGTACTGTGTAGGGGATTAGTAATTCATATAGGTAAGAATTTACTAGTGTTTCCTATCTATATGCCGAGGTGGTGTTATGACTGCTGTTAAATATTTTTGAACTAACTATTAGGTTTGATCACCTCAATAACAGCATAACTTTGTTTTTGCCACAGTAGGAAATGGCACCACCAAAGAGGAATCCAGCAACCAATGCAGAGGAAACGCTGCACAACCTGGCCACGGCAATTCGAGACCAAGTCATGACCACCAACCAAGTTCTACAATATCTTCAGAATGCTAATAACTCAAATGGTGAAAATGGTGCTAACAACCGGATGGCTAGAAAAGATAATGGCATATCCTAGTTCTTGAGGACTAGACCACCTTGTTTCCAAGGTAGCTATGACCCAACGATGGCCGAAAGGTGGATAAGGGAATTAGAGAAAATCTTTGAAGTGATGGGCTGTACTGAAAAGCAGCAAGTTATTTTTGCTGCATATATGTTAAAGGATGAAGCAGAATACTGATGGCGTGGAGTTAGAGAACTTTTAGCTCATCAGGGAAGACAAATCACCTGGCAAGTGTTCAAAGACACTTTTTTGGAAAAGTACTTTTCAAGTACTGTATGGGCAGAGAAAGAGATCGAATTTCTTCAACTCAGGCAAGGCAGCATGACCGTGGACCAGTATATCGCAAGGTTTGAAGAGTTGTCTAAGTTCTCCTTTTATCTGCGATATAACCCAGATGAAGCATGGAAGGCGGTTAAGTTCGAAGCGGGACTAAACCCGGAGATAAAGAATGTTGTTATAGCTATGGAGATTAGGGAGTTTGTACCTCTGATAAATAAATGCAGACTCCTGGAAAATAGTTTAAGGGCAGTGGAGGACAAGAAGCAAAGGCGAAACCTATGGAAGAGAAAGAAAAATTTTCCTAACCCTGGAAAGAACGTGAGAAGAAGTGGATATGGAGCTGGTAAGAGGCCATTGACCCGCTAGACCTTTTCAACAAGACCTCGCCCCAGTCAAGTGCGCTAAGTGCGGACACATACATGGTAACCGGTCATGCTACATGGGACAAGATGTTTGCTTCAATTGCAGACAGAAGGGACATTTTGCGAGAAATTGCCCACAGAATGTGGGGAAGCAGCCAGAACAGAGGCATCAGCTGAAAGGAAGGGTTTTCACCCTAAGCAGCCAAGAGACAGCTCAATATTCTGAAATGATTCAAGGTACATGGTACATCTATGGATTTTCTCTTATGGTGCTGTTTGACTCTGGTGCTAGTCATTCATTTATATCAGAAGAATGTATTAAGAAGTTTCAGTTTCCTATTTCTGAAACTCCCTATGAGCTATTCGTGGTGACCCCCACAGGGGAAAGGATATTAACTTCCTCTGTATGTAAGGACTGTCAAGTCACCATCCAGGAGAAAACTTTTTCTGTAGACCTCGTCTGTTTACTTTTAAAAGGTATTGAGGTCATTCTAGGGTTAGATTGGATGTCTAGAAATCGGGTCTTGCTAAATTGTTGCACCAAGACCGTTGAATTTCTATCTCCTACTCCACAAGAGTATATGCATTTATTAATACTTAATGCCAACCAAGTCAATCGGGAGATAAAGAATGGAGTACTTGGATACATTCTTTTGTATTTATCAAACCTAGAAGTCGAATCGAAACTTGATGAAATCCCAATAGCCAACGAGTTCCCTGAAGTATTTTCATCAGATATTCCAGGCTTACCTCCTAAGAGAGAGATAGAGTTCTCTATTGATCTCTTACTTGGGATAGGGCCTATCTCTATTACACCTTATAGAATGGCCTCGAAGGAACTACAGGAACTCAAGAAACAGTTAGAGGAACTATTAGACAAGCAATTCATTAGACCAAGTGTATTACCTTGGGGAGCTCCTGTATTGTTTGTTAAGAAGAAAGATGGGAGCTTGAGACTATGCATAGATTACAGACAATTGAATAACGTGACTATCAAAAACAAGTACCCTCTCCCTAGGATAGATGACTTATTGGACCAACTGAAGGGAGTCTCCATCTTTTTAAAATTGACTTGAGGTTGATACCATCAGATTAGGATAAAGGAGGAGGACGTATCAAAAATTTCCTTTAGGACTAGGTATGAGCACTATGAGTTTCTCGTAATGCCCTTCGGGTTGACGAATACACATGCAATTTTCATGGATTACATAAATCACATTTTTTGACCCTACCTAGATCAATTTGTTGTAGTGTTCATTGATGACATCTTGATATATTCTAAGAGTGAGAAATAACATGAACAACATCTCTGAATCGTGCTGTAAGTGCTGAAAGAGAAAAAGTTATATGCCTAATTGGAGAAGTATGAATTTTGGCTGTTAGAGGTGAAGTTTCTCGGACATGTCATCTCTAATAGAGGGGTAGCCGTAGACCCTAACAAGACGGAAGCAGTGATTCAGTGGGAGAGACCAAAGACGGTCACAGAAGTCAGAAGTTTCCTAGGTTTGGCAGGATACTACAGAAGGTTTATACAAAACTTCTCCTATATAGCCTTGCCATTGACTAAATTGACCAGGAAGGGAAGTCTTTTCAAATGGACTGATCAATGTGAAACTAGTTTCCAGGAGCTTAAGACTAGATTAACCACTCCTCCTATTTTAGTTATTCCATATCCCACAGGACATTTTGAAGTGTATAGTGATGCTTCAAAGAAAGGGCTAGGGTGTGTGCTGATGCAAGACAAGAGAGTAGTTGCTTACGCTTCTAGGCATCTGAGACCCCACAAAGAAAACTACCCAACACATGATCTTGAATTAGCAGCGGTGGTATTTGCCTTAAAGATTTGACGACATTATTTGTACGAATAACCTTTGAAGTATATTGTGATCATAAGAGTCTTAAATACCTCTTTAATCAGAAAGAGTTAAACATGAGGCAACGAATATGGGTAGAATTTCTCAATGACTACAAGTTTGAGGTAAAGTATCATCCAGAAAAAGCGAATGTTGTAGCTGATGCCTTGAGTCGAAAATCTCTACACATGGGTCAGATGCTGGTGTATGAGATGCAGATGCTAGAGAAGTTTCGAAATTTAAAGCTGGCCACTACTCTTACTCCAAATAAGCTAATCATCAATGGGTTAACTATAGAGTGTGACCTTAGAGCCCAAATTAAAGAGGCTCAAGGCCATGACCAATACTTACGGGATCATAATGATCAGGATGATTTTTTTGTTTCAGAAGATGGAGTAATCATGTACCAAGGAAGGGTCTGTGTTCCTCAAGACCGAGAGTTGAGGACTAAGATACTACAAGAAGTGCATCAGAGTAAATACTCATTCCATCCTGGATCCACTAAAATGTATCAGGACTTAAAGAGGATGTATTGGTGGCCAGGGATGAAAAAGGACATTGATGAGTTCGTGGCAAAATGTTTAATTTGTCAGAAGGTGAAAGTGGAACATCAAAAGCCAGCAGGATTTCTTCAACCTCTCAAGATTCCTGAATGAAAATAGGACAATATTTCGATGGACTTTGTTGTGGGTTTACCTAAAACTCCAGTTGGACATGACTCTATCTGGGTAATAATTGACAGATTGACTAAATCTGCTCACTTTTTGCCCATAAAGATTAACTATTCACTGGACAAATTGGCCCAGTTGTACGTTCAGGAAATAGTTAAACTACATGGGATTCACTTAAATATCGTTTCAGATAGAGATCCGAGGTTCACGTCGAGGTTTTAGAAGGCGTTACAAGAAACTTTTGGAACCCAGTTGTGGTTCAGTACTGCCTACTATTCTCAGACTGACGGGCAGACAGAATGGACTATTCAAACTCTAGAAGATATGTTGAGGGCCTGTGTGATATAGCAAGGTAAAGGATGGGATAAATACATACCTTTAGTAGAGTTTGCTTATAATAATAGCTATCACTCTAGTATTAAGATGACCCCCTATGAAGCTTTATACGGTAGGAAGTGCTGATCTCCACTATGTTGGTTTGAGGTAGGAGAAAAGAAGTTGCTGGGTCCTGATCTAATTCAACAAACCACTGAAAAAATCAGGATGATATGAAACAAAATACTTACAGCTCAGAGTCGGTAAAAGAGTTACTATGATAAGAGACATAGACCTCTGGAATTTAAGGAAGGAGACCATGTATTTTTAAAAAAATTTCCAATTACTGGAGTTGGCAGGTCTCTCAAGACTAGAAAGCTAAGTCCATAATTTCTGGGACCCTACCAAATTCTGAAGAGAGTAAGGACGTCAGCATATCAAATTGCTCTCCAACCTAATTTGTCCAACTTGCATAATGTTTTCCATGTATCACAGCTGCAGAAGTATCTTCCAGATTCATCACATGTAATATGGGATGAACCAATCCAAATAAAGGAGAACATGACATACCAGCTAGTACCTGCATCCATATTGGACACCGACGTGAAGCAACTGAGAAATAAAACCATTCCCTTGGTTAAGGTGTTATGGGAAGGTTTGACTCTAAAAGAAGCAACTTGGGAGCTAGAAGAAGTCATGAGGAAGAAATATCTGAAATTGTTCTTATTAGGTAATTTCTGAAATTTTGAGGACAAAATTTCTTTTAGGGGGAGAGAAATGTAACATCCCTAATTTCGTTTCATGTATTAATAAAAGTACAAAAGTATTCAAAGTAACATCTCTAATTTCTTTTCTTTTATTAATAAAGGTATATAAATATTTAATTAAGGAAATAAAATTTATTAGACAATTTTTAAATATCTAAGGAAATATAATCTTTAGAAATTCTTCACTTTACGTATGCATAGAAATGTTCTAACATTAATGGAATAGGTAAAGAGAGAAAACTTAAGAGGAAATATTAGAAAAAAAAATATACTAAAGAAATGTGAAATTCTTAGGTAAAGAAGATAAATTTTTGTGAATGTATTAAAATTTCAAGAAGATTGGATTAGGGTAATTTTTCCTAATTTAAGAGTTAAAGTTACTAAGTTTAGTATCTCCACCCATA
Source organism: Gleditsia sinensis (assembly GCA_037074535.1). Lineage (NCBI taxonomy): Eukaryota > Viridiplantae > Streptophyta > Magnoliopsida > Fabales > Fabaceae > Gleditsia > Gleditsia sinensis. The sequence continues at coordinate 9,151,562 of CM073464.1, read as the reverse complement.
AATTGGGCTTTCAACTATGGACACTTCATATAAAATCTTTCTACCTCATGAATTTTTAGCAAGCCAATAGGATAGCCCAGAGAAGAAATAAAACATAGACTTGGACTAGGATATAGGAATTGGACCGGTAGCCCAAAAATCATGAAAATGTGATCAAGCCTATTATGAAAAGTAGAATTTTAACCAAAGTAAAGAAAATAGGCAAGAATGAGTCCAAAATCGAGGAAAAATAAAAATAAAATAATGAAATAATGGTGTAATCAAGATTAGGTGACAAAGGCATTAGGAAAAAACATCTATATCCTACACTCATAATTTTAGCAAGTGGTATGATAATACATGGCATTAGGACAAAACATCTATATCCTACACTCATAATTTTAGTAAGTGGTATAATAATACATGGCATTAGGACAAAACATTCCAATCTCACACAAATAATTTCAGCCAAATAATGGAGATTCAAGAGTTAGAAATTTGCCACCTAAAAAGGCAAACCTATCATATTTGATAAAGACAAAAAAAATAGAAATGAATCCCTAAATCAAAGGGACCTTGTCCCTTATCTTAAGAACATATCATTATAATTTTCAAAATACAAATCTCCTTTTGCTATGTATATCTTGACACAGGAAGAGGAAGACAAGAACATAAGTTGTTTACTTTTCAAAAATTCAACCAAGTGTACCCTAATTGTGATAAGGTAGACCCATGATCATGAAAGATGAATTATTTGATGGTCTATTTAAGCAAAACTCACCCTTATAACATTTTAATTTCGTTCAAGTGAGGAAGAGAGAGAAATAGAAGCAAGGTAGAGAGAGGAAAGGAGAGAAAGAGAGGAGAAGAAAGGAAGGAAGAAGAAGGAGAAGTCTAGAGGGTTAAGTACTCAAGGTAAGTTAACTTAATCTCCACTTGAATCCATTTTTCTTCTTCATCCTTGAGGTTCAAAAACTCACCCTCCTTCTCTTATTTAAACTACTAGAAAAGTTAAGGGAAGAGAGGAATCTTGATACTTCTTTCAAGGGGAAACAAGAAAACAAATTCATTAAGTGAGTTAGGGAGATTCTTAGGTAGATTTAACAATATTTCTTTTTGAAGAAAAGTTTTGAAATTTGTACCATTTATATGAGATTTTGATCTTAAGAACTTTGATGATTGGTCATGGATGTTGCTTTATCATGTTACATATTATTCTTGCATGTGATGTATGTTTGAATACTTAGGCTGGTGTAGATAGTTATGCATAGGTATGGCTATGGGTGGTAAAACTTTGAGCTTCTATTTTTAAAATTCTGAGAAGAATTGGTAAGGAGTTAAAATAACTTGTTAACATAACAATTATAGATATATGTCTCACGGATTTTTAGCCACTGGAATCACTCAATTTGAAGTCTATATGAGGTAGATATGGTCCGATTAGTAAGCAGTGGTCAGAAAATTATTAATCAGGGAAGAATCTGTTAGGAAAGCTTCTGCTTTTGAATTTATGGGAACATTCTGTAGGGAATTAAAATAACTTGTTAACATAACAATTATAGATATATATCTCACGGAATTTTAGCCACTGGAATCACTCAATTTAGAGTCCATATGAGGTAATTATAGTCTGATTAGTAAGCAGTGTTCAGAAAATAGTTAATCAGGGAAGAACATGTTATGATAGTTTCTGTGTTTTAATTTCAGGGAACATCCTATAGGGAATTCAAATAAATGGTTAACATAAGAATTATAGATATATGTGTCACGGAATTTTAGCCACTGGAATCACTCAATTTGAAGTCCATATGAGGTAGATATGGTCTGATTAGTAAGTAGTGTTCAGAAAATGGTTAATCAGAAAAGAACATGTTAGGATAGTTTCTATGTTTTAATTTTTGGGGGAACATCCTGTAGGGAATTCAAATAAATGGTTACAATTTGGAGTTCATAAGAGGTAGATATGGTTTGATTAGTAAGCAGTGGTCAGAAAAGGGTTAATCAGAGAAGATTATGTTAGGATAGTTTCTATGTTTTAATTTCTGAAAACATTATGTAGGAAATTAAAATAAATGGTTAACATAAGAATTATAGATATATATGTCATGGATTTTTAGCCACTAGAATCACTTAATTTAGAATTTTTATGAGAGAGATATGGACAGATTAGTAGGTAAAGGTCAGAAACTACCTGAGAAGAAATAACCTGTAATTGGAGGGACTAATATTACCTTGATTTCTTAATATTTCGCTAAACTGTTCAATATAATAGTTTTAGATAATTGTTTTATTTTTAAATTGACACCAAGATCACCTACATCGGAGTTAAATTGAGGGAGTTATGCTCTGATTAGTAAGAGAAGATTAGATAGGATGAAAACTTGCATCAAGAAAATAAAGAAATAAAATTAATATTTAAAAAAGAAGAAAAATCTTATAAATAAAAATAATAAATGACTAATATATGTCATATCCATTGCCATTGTATGAACTTCTTACCATCTTAAGTGTAAAATTTTGACATAGAAATATTTTATGAAGTGATATTTGAAATGATTATATTCATGGTATGATTACCAATGATTTTTTGTAATAGTTATATACTTGTTATTGAAAACATATTTTTGGCTATCATTGTGAAAAGAAAATAAATGAGCACGGTTACATGGCAATCCGTGTGGTGCACCAGTAGGGGACGCCCTACCAACGGTTATGATCATGTTAATGAAAAAAGAAAGAGAAAGTAAGTCGTGTCGGACGAAGCGAGAAAAGCCCGTACCGAAGAGTAAAAAATACTCACCCTGACTGGGGTAGCTTGATATGAGAATAAATTGATAGTCATAATGTGTTATCCTGAAAAATAATATTTATGACATACATGTCATAATTGTACAATTTTTATGTGCATGAATAAAGTGCATTCATATGACCTAAAGATATTTTCTGTAGTTTATACAGATGGACATGACATGATGAACTATATTGACGGTAAATTATGATTTATTGTGCCTACTGGAATTTAATTCTCACTATATTTCTATATCATGTTCAGAAGAATAATTATGCAAATTTTCTCTATGACACTTATTATTACCGTACGTTGGATCGATGTGCCCTACCTTAGGCAACTACCAGTTATATCGGATATATCTATACTAGATGTGATTGAGATTCCGGTAGAGATACCGCCACCTGCACTAGTGTCTCCGTAAGTAGTCTATGTAGATGATTAAGGCTAATATGTATATTTTAGACCTTTGTACAAATATTTGTAAAATAATGGTGTATAGAAATTCAGTATTGCATCACTGTAATAACAATTATGTTTGGTTAAATTAATTATTATTATGAGTTAAGTGGTTAGAATTAAAGTAGTAATAACTTCATAGAATTTTATAAATATAAAAAAAAAATTGTTATATTTACATAAATAAAATTGTTATAGAAGGCAAATTAGATTGTCTTTTTTGGCCAAAATTCTCCACACTTGGATTTATCAACCAAAGCGAATTGTATTTTTTTTTTAAGACTGGCAAAGCTAATTGCATTAAAGAAACAATTAATGAGGAGATTGGATTTGAAGGATGGCAAGGAGAGTGGAAATCCGAGATGAAGGGCTTTTGGATTAGGCCATTGTGGCAAAAATAAAAATAAAATAAAAAGGAACTCGTAGGGAATAATGGGTGTGATGCAAAATGGAGTTTGATCTACCCAATGCACATCCATCAATCAATTATTATTATTATTATTTAAATTAAAATGCTTTTATAATTTTTTAAAATTTACTTACAAGTTTACTCGTATTTTAATTTATACAAGAAGTTTTCATTGGATAAAAATATTATGGATAAATAAAACTTATACCCCTTTCACATTAGGTGTATTTTTTATTTTAATTTTTTTTAATAATTTAATTTAATACACTACATATTATAAAAAGGATAAATTAATGCTTTTGACATAAATTTTATAATTTTTATTAAAGAGATTCTTAACGTACGTTTTAAAAAAACAAACTACTAAAATCTCAATTGGCTGCTAAATATTAATGAGTCAACTGCATCAATATTCTTAGAGTTTTTAAGATTAATGGTCTAGAGTTTTAAATTTTAATCAAATTTAAATAAATAAAATTTCTTACTAAATAAATGGTTAAAATTAATTTCATATTATTTTAATAAAAATTTAGAAATATTTTATTTTCATAAGTGATATGATATATAAATTTAGAAATATTTTATTTTAATCAAAGTTAAATAAATCAAAGTTAAATTTAGAAATAATATATTTTTAAAATTTTTTGTCAAACAAAATTTTTTATTTTTATTTTATAGAATAATTTTTAAATATAATTAAAAAAAGAAGAAGACAAAAACAAGATCAAGCCCAACTTATCTGCTTTTGTTTCAGTTCTCTTTTTGAACTCTATTAGGGAGCTAGAAATGCATTGCTGAAAGCCTGAAACCAGAGGACCATTCCGGGCAATATTTGCACTAAAGCCATTGAAGCATTCGAAAGTACAAATCTTGATGAAATACGATATTAGGGTCTGTGTCTGCATTCCTGAGAGATGAAATCAAAGAGGGGTTTGGGATTTCCGTGAAGAAGAGGGAACAGAGGGAAGAGAGACATGTGATGAGCAGATTTACTATGTATCAGAGGCTGATTATGATAGCTGCGAGCAACCCAAATGCAAGCGCATTTGGAACAATATTGATGTGACGGTTTCAGGTTTCCCCTTTGTGCTTACTACTTCATCTGCACAGTGGGTGGGAAGTGATATCTTTAGATGTGAAAAACTTCTTGTCTCATTGTTGTTATTTTCTTACTTGCATACTATCTTCTGGTTATATGAACCCTAAATTCCCCGATTTATACACTATCATTGGACTTGTACATCTAGTGAATATTAAAGTACTAATTTCAACAGTGAAAATCAGCATTAAGGTTGAATTTCGGCCCCATTTCCTCCGCAAGAGCATCTATGAGCGTCCTAGCAGACTCCGTATAGTTAGAAAAATCAAACATTAACCCCTTTCTCAAGCCCCTTTGTTTTCTAGCATCAAATATGTTTATACCGTGATGGCCTTTCCCTATAACTTTGATATTTTCCGACCTCTATGAAGTTGAAAAATCCATTGCATCTTTGTTCTTACAAATTTAATAGTGTAAACCTGAACTATCACGGCAGTCCTAGGAATCAAATTGCAAATCTTTCAGAATCCGTCTTCCAAATTCGTGATTGAAATCTATTTTCATTGGTTATACATTGTAGGATTAGTTGAAAACAACTATCAGAATATTACTACAACGCAGAGAAAGGGGAATATATTTAAAAACAGTATATTTTTGAAGGTGAAATCAGTAGGAAAAAATATTTTCGAAGATTATGTTATTATACTTGAAAAAGAGAAGGAAATCTTCTGTCAGAAAATTTAACACTGCTAGGTGCTATCAACCCAATATTTGAGACATTGTTGTATCATTTTGGGAACAAATTGCTTCTTCTTCATTTTCTGTTTTTGAATATGCAGGTTTTTTTGGGATTGCTAAGTAGTTGCTTTCATTTCTTAACATTGAAGTAACATACAGCATGGACGGCCTATCTTCTGCATTTTCCTGGACACATAAGAGGGCAATCTGCAAACATCTCATTAATTTGCATGGTGAAGATTTATCATCAAGTGAGTAATCCACAAACTCCACGCCTTTTCCTTCTTTCCACAGTGCATAAGCCTGAAAAAATTAGTTATTATTAGTTTATTTTCCATTACTTATATCAGCTCTCTGTCTAATAAATGAAAGCAAAAATACACATTTTTAACAAAAACTAATATATATAATACTTACATATTCCAAGAGGTTAAAATAATTATTCTGACCATATAAGCCTGATGTCTTTTTACCACTCATAATTTGCAGAAGTAAGACTCCAAAGCTGTACATGTCAGATTTAATGGAGTACAATCCTTTCTTAATATATTCTGGAGGAATATAACCTCTACAGCAAATGATGAACAAAGTAACATAATGTCAAGTTATTTAGTAGACATGCTCAGCATATGGGAGAAAACATATCACAGAAAGCTACTAGCAGAATACTCACTTTGTTCCTACAATTTTGCTAGTGTTTGCTTCATGTTTATCTTTTGTGAATGTTCTTGCCATACCAAAGTCTGAAATCTTTGGCTTCATCTCATGGTCTAATAAAATATTGCTAGCTTTCAAGTCTCTATGAATTATTGTGAACCTTGAATATTCTTGGAGATAAAGAAGCCCTTGAGTAACTCCTTCAATTATACAAACGCATTGTCTCCAATCCAGCAGATGCTGCTTCATAGCGTCTGTAACAAAATTAGCTGAAAAAAATTGAGCTGTACTGAAAATATTGAGCAATTAAATAAAATACTCATACATATCGACTTCATGTCAGGGAGGCTTAAATTCCTGAAAATTTGATTATTTTTTTGATAGATTAAACTTTGAATAATTTGACATCAGCTTGGTGAAGAAAAATATATAAGGGAATTTCTCAGAAAGCATGGCAATTTATCAATTGGCAAAGGTGTCTCTATCTTGATGTAGTATGTAATGCATTGGAAGAGCTTGAAGTACAAGCATCCACTCGAAAAAGGGTGAGCAGAAATTTCATTTGAATCTTATCGCCCCTCTTTCTAACCAACTGCATGCTTACTATTGGCATGCACCTATTCAAGGCCTTTATTAAGAGAACACTGCATAATCGTTCATGTACATAGAATAAAGTAGCAAAGATTGCTGACCAAAGAGGTAGCAGTCCAGGCTTTTGTTTGGCATGTATTCATAGACCAGCATCTGTTCTTCTCTATCAGTGGAGAACCCCAACAACCGAACAAGATTCACATGCTGTCTTGCAGTAAGTGTTACCTCAGTTTTGAATTCTTCATATCCTTGTGTAGAACCTTTTGATCATTTTTTCACTGCTATTTCCTGACCATCTGGTAAGATGCCCTAGAGAAACAGGAACTATTCTTTGACTCAAAGAAAGTAATCATGTATTAATGAATTCAGAATTACAAAATTAGACTTAAAAAGCCTCAGTAAATTAGAAAATTAAGCAAACCATGAAGTATTTGATGTGAATTCACAAATACTACAAGCTTGAAAATTTTGTCACAATGGCTACAAATTGAGAAGTGAAGCACTAATCCTATTATGTGCATTTTCTCTTTTCTCGTATATTTTGTAATCCAAAGGCATTCGTTTTATGTATTGTAATTTTTATGTGCATTTTCTCAGCATTATAAATTTACTTTATTTCATTTCTTGAAGTGCTATGAAAGTTAAAAATTAAAATATAGTGTATGCCATGAAATTGAACGAAAAACCGTATGAGAAATTGGTTCCATTGTAAAAGGTGGCAACCTCTCACATGCCAGCATAGCGAAAAAAATCCTATTCCATTAAGAAGCATAAGATCTGATACTAGAGGCGGTTTTGTGAAAATTTTACCTTGTAAACAGTACCATAACCACCTTCTCCGATGATATTTTCAATTGAGAATCTATCTGTGGCCTCTTAAATATCAGAAAAAGAAAAAACTTGTAAATCAGGAGTATTGCCATAAAAAGGTCTTGCAGCCTCTTTGTTGACTTTAGATAAAGAATGTCTTCCACCTTTAGCCATCCCTGTATGCAGATCTAAGAACATTTAGTAGATAAAGAGAAGTTAATATTTGTGGATGGAGAATAATAGTGGCCGAAAATATTACCCTTTGCTTTGAACATTTTCCTCTTGCTGAGGCTGTAGATTATGACACCAAATAGGATAATAAATAGAACAAGCGGAATCAAAAGGACCCCTAAAAATTGAGATAGGGAACGTGACGGTAATGACGATGACGACAGTGATGGCAACGGTGACGGTGACATACTGTTTAATTTGTTATCTGAACTCTGTTGAGCTGAAAGCATATCCATATTGTAATTTGGAAGAGATTCATAAATATAGTCTCGAGGTTTTTTTAAAGAATATGATTGCTAGTGCTTTTTAATGGTGAAACTGACTTTTTTATAGTTATAATTTGGTGACATACAGTATACTTCGTGGTGAGAAATGCTGACTCGATAATCATAAACTCATTTAAAAAAGAATATTTAGTCATTTAGTGTCTGTAGTGACATATTTTGATCATATGAATTAGTCTTACACTCCAAAACCGCAATGATGTAATTTGTAGTTCTGCACGTTATTTTTGTGCTTGTGCGAGAAGTGAATGAAAATTGTCAAACCAATCTTAATTATTTCTTGTATTGTTCATATATATATATATATATATATATATATATAGTTTTGCAAGTAAATACCTCATATTATATTACCCTTATTACGTGCGATTGTACTTTTTTTTTTTGGGACTAGTCGTGCGATTATACTTACTCTTAAGAACCTTCATGTCCTGTGGAACTCGGTGCGTCCGAGCGGCTCAATAAACACTACCATAAGTCTAATCACAAACAATCAGTCGGAGTAAAAACACTATCATAAGTCGTGCGATTTTATTTTTTTAAAAAACCAAATTGCTCCTAATAAAAACTGAGTTTTTATTCTTTTCCTGCTCCTCAGGCATACTTTGATTTTTTTTTTCTTTTATGCAATATGACAGTTCAAGGTAGCTTTATTTAATCATTAAACATAGATAGGGTTTGTGTACCATGCACATTTTTTTTTTGACAAAAAAAATGTAACAAGTTATAAATTTTTATAATTAGAAGAAATAATCGAAGTCATGAATTCCCCATTAATTAGAAAAATACTAATCGAGTCCCACATTAAATTCATGAGATTCTGGTTGTGTAATGGAGGAAAAAGAGATGACTGAGGATATTTTCCATGTGCAGGTGATTGAAATCAACATTTTGGAGAACCTGCAAAGACTAGAACAAAGACATCCTCAAATTATAGTCTACCGATGAATATTAATTCTCAGGATCTAGTATATATGAATCAGTTTGTAAGCAGAAAAAAAAAATGGGCACTGCTATCGGGCCACTACTTGAGAGACTGTGGCTTCATTAATGGAATTAATTTCTTGCTGCTGGTTTCTTTCATTTGGCTCTTCCACATCTTGTTCTCTTGAAAACGCAGGCTTCTTAGGGACTTCCAGACTACTTTCATTTCTCAGCATTGAAGAAATTTCCAACATGGATGGCCTGTCATTTGCATTTTCTTGCACGCACAACAGAGCGATTTGCATGCACCTCAACAATTTACATGGTGAAGATGAGTCATCAAGGGTAGGATCCACAAACTCTATGCCTTTTCCTTCTTTCCACAGTTCATAAGCCTAACATCATTAATATACATAAACCATATATCCTGTACTTGATGATAATAAACAAACGCAAGCTTAAAACTTCCATTTTAACAAAGTTACAGAAGTTACTTACATATTCCATGAGGTTTAAATTTTCATGCTCACCATAGAAGCTTGCTATCCTCCTGCCACTTATAATCCGTAGAAGTAGAACTCCAAAGCTGTAAACATCAGATTTAGTGGAGTACATGCCTTTCTTTACATATTCAGGAGGAACATAACCACTGCATAAGATAAATTAACCAATATGATGAATTTGTTATATTAGAGAATCTAACTATGAAGCACATACATATCTATTTCCAGGCATGTCAACATGTTAGATATGTGTCAAACACCAATAATGTCACAACACACTATTGAGCGTGTCCATATGTGTCAAAATGAAAAAAAAAATGGCTCAGACACAAATGGACATGGCTTAGACACAACTAACCCAAAAAAAAAACATTATAGACTAGAAACCCCATGTTAATGATATAATATAAGTTTTTCCTAAGAATATAAATGATAGATATCTTTTTCAAGTCATGGAGACATGGAGCTTTATGGTGCCAAATACTCACTAAGTTCCAACTATCTTGTCTGTGTTTGCTTCAAGTTCATCTTTTTTTAATACTCTTGCCATCCCAAAATCCGATATCTTTGACTTCATCTCATCGTCTAACAAAATATTGCTAGCTTTTATGTCTCTATGAATTATTGTCAATCTAGAATACTCTTGTAGATAAAGAAGCCCTTGAGTAATTCCTTCAATAATGTCAACGCGTTTTCTCCAATCTAACAAACACTGTCTAATTGAGTCTGTGTAAAAATCAGATAGCAAATAGTTAGTTCTATCATAATCCTTCGGCTAACTACAATCAAAGAAAGCTCATTTCAAAGGTTCAAATGGAGAATTCATCATTGTGCCAAGGCAATATATACGAGGTATTTACTGAGAAGCCATGTGATTTTGACAAATATAATGGCACAGATATCTCTACTAGAATACTGTGTTTTACTCAGCTAAGAACTTGAAGTACAGCAAACAGAGAAGAAGCAATTCCCACAAGAAGGTGGGTAAAAGTTCATGTTTATCTTATCAGCTCCTTAACAAGTAGGCATTACCAAACAGAGTTCAGCTTTTAAGTCTCTGGTTTGTACTTATAGTATGCGGCATGATCACTTATGTAAAATATAGGGCTGTAAAAAATTTCTGACCAGAGAGGTAGTAATCCAGGCTTTTGTTTGGCATGTACTCATAGACCAGCATTTGTTCTTCTCTATCAATGCAGAACCCCAACAGCCGAACCAGATTCACATGTTGTAGTCTTGCAATAAGTGTTACCTCATTTTTGAACTCCTCAGATCCTTGTGTGGAAGATTTTGATAGCCTTTTCACTGCTATTTCCTGACCATTTGGTAATATTCCCTGGAGAAATAGGTACTAGTATTTAGTATCTTTGAAGATAATGCAACTCCAAAACATGAGTTTCCTATTGCTTCATCAATATATCCTTCGTACACTAACATTGACATTGTTATTGATATAGATATTAGGATACAATAAAGTAAGAAATTTCTATGTACAATTTTAAGAGTCGCGTTGTATATGAGGTAAATATCTAACATGTGTTGGACATAAATACAGCTTCTTTTTTTAAGTGTTGGTATTTCATAATTCTGAAGTTTACAACATTCTACATTTTGTGATGAAAAAATCCAGTAATAATAGATCCTAAATTGGATGGTGTAATGGTGCACAAACAACATAAGCTGATACCAAGGCATTTTCCATTTCTCCCCTAATTTAGTGTTCTGCACTGTCTTACTCTATGAACTATAAAATACAGAATCAAACACCTTGACTGAGGGATTTTGTTTTTTACACTAAATTTTACCTTGTAAACTGGACCATAACCACCCTGACCAAGCTTATTTTCTATTGAAAATCTATCTGTGGCCATCTCAATGTCAGAAAAGCTAAAGACTTGCAAATCAGGAGCATGGCCATGAAGATGTCCTGCATCTTCTTTATTTGTTCTTGACCTGGGATCTCTAGCAGCATTAACCATCCCCACTGACAAATTTAAAAACAATAATGAAAAGTCAGTTTCTTAAACCTTGATATTTATCAACATACACTAATTGTAGGTAAGGCAAAGAACATAGCTGAAAAATTACCCTTTGATTTGCATACTCTCTTCAAGTAGTAAATTATGGCTCCTAATAGGAGAATTGATATAGCAGTTGTAGTCAAAATGATCACTAATGATCGCGACCTATTGTGTCCACTGTCTTCAACCTGTTGAGCTGAGAAAGTATCCATCATGTAAATTAGAGAACTAAAAATTATGATACGGATCTGTGAAACTTTTATTGCTTTTTCACCATATATACAATGGATTTTCTCAATGTTTATTTTGGACAACTTCAGATTTTAAATTATTAATAAGGAATAATGTCATAATGATAAAAAAACTGCCATGTGCAATGCTTATCTGCGACTCTATGCTTGGTAATCTCCTTCAGTAGCTTTGCCTCTTTCCAGTAACTTTATCAACAAGATCTGTCTTGTATAAAGGTGCAGTCTCATGAACAAAAATGAATATCAACCTGAGTTTTATTTCTCTAGTAGCATTCTGGAAATCTAAACATACTAGGCCGATGTTGGAGAATGGCTTTTAAGATTATTCAGAGAGAGGATTAAATTTTGGGTAAAAGGATCTTCTTCTTCTTCTTTTTTTTTCTTTTTTCAACTTTAACATTTTGATTCACAAAAAAAAAAAAAATTAATTACAAAGAAAAGTGACAAAAAAAAAATATAGATAAATGATAATATTAGCTCCCTACCTGCTGCACTGGAAAGCACCCAATTGTCATCATGGGAAACTGCCCAGACAGAGTAACCAAGTAGGTTCTTTTCCCTTGCATAAGACACCTTAATTTTGACAACCTCAACGTCATCAAAACCTATCCAATTTGATCCAACTGAGCAGTAATTCACTACATATGTATCATTATACAGTACTTTAGCCCCATATTTCTGAATGTAAGCCTTGATATCCTTATAACTCATATCCCCATCTTTTGTAATCGCAGGACCTGTTGCTGGTGCACCTATTCCATTGTCCTTGGGGTTCTTTAGCTTCCAGGAATATCCGTAGAAAGGCAATCCCAAAACTAGCTTGCTAGCAGATATTCCACTACCAATCCATTGCCTTATGCCAAAGTCAGTGTTTGCATCACTTGAAGGGTCATACAAAGCTGCTTGTGCCCCAGTAAAATTTGCCCCCTGAGGCGCGTGGTAATCATAAGCCATAACATGTAACCAGTTCAGGTTGCTTCGAATTGACTCCACAGGGTAAGATGCAGAATGCAAACCTGGTGTGTATTGGACAGATGCAGTTAAGATCAGCTCTGGGTTGCTGGAGTTTGCAGCCTCAGATTTTGCAGCTGCTCGCCACTCTTCAAATAGCCTTCCCATGTTGTTCATGTCAGAGCTTGTGTTAGCAGAAACCCAGGACAGATCAAGGCCTTGAAACCCATAAAGCTTAGCTGTGCTTATTGAAGACTGAATGAACGATTTTCTTGAAGAAGCATTGCTTACCATTGAGGAGAAGACCGTGTAATCTGCAAGTCCACCCCCAACAGAGAGAAGGGTAATGATGGATGGGTTCTTTTTTTTGACAGCGCTTGTGAAAGAAGAGAAGGATTGCTCATCAGATGAAGCCACAAAGAGCTCATAGGAAGAAGAGTTCACATTTGCAAAAGCACACAGCAGGTGAGTGAAGAGATGAGAGTTTATGTCAGAGACTGGAAACCCGCTACCAGAAAACCAGTAACCAGATTGAACCCAATATTGTGCTTCTGAAGGCTGAACCTCCAGAAAAAGAAAAACTTGGATAATTAGGGTAGCTGCAGCTGCAATTCTGGAGACCATGATGGGAAGTTTTCAAGTTTTTGCAGTTTAACTATAAATCAAGTTGGAGATGGTAGGCTCAAAACACGAAAACAAAAGAGCTTCGGTGTCTGTTTGTTAAACGGTAAAATTATTTTGTTCTGAGAATAATAATTTTAAAAAATGTATCAAATATATTTTATTGATTTTTTAGATTATTAAATTTTTTTAAATAATACTTTTTAATAATTTTTATTTTTATATTTAATTATACTTAAAAGCTTTTTAAAAAATTTTATACATATTTTAAAAATATATTTATCTATTTTTAAAATTTTTTTGTTTGTTTATATTTTTACCAAAGTATAAAATAAATTATTGTTAATAATTTATTAGGTTTAAATTAATTTTAAAATTATTAAAAATTAAATTTATTTTTATAAAAATGTTTTACATAAAATATTAAATTGTCATTTCACTTTTGATAAAAAAAATTATTTTCATAAGAATCACTAAATCTATGTTTAAAAATTATTTCTCAAAATTATAATTTTTTTTAATACCAAACAAAACAACCTTTAATTTTGCAAATTAAAATTTTTAAGAATCTAAAGTTTTTACTCCTACCAAACTCCCCTTAATGAAATTTACGCGGATGTAAATACGTTGAATATGATAAATGTTAATTTCTGTCTTGTTGTTTAATTTGAATTGGTTGATTGCTGGTAACTTTCTTTTTCTTTAATTTTATGGTTTAGATGGGGTTCGAATTTCGAACAGATAATTTATCTTTATTTAAAAATTTGTCCTTTTTTTCTTAACAGGTCAACCCCAAGTCTCTTAAGTATCGTTTGGTTGATGACAAAAAAAAGAATGAAAAGAAATAAAAAAAAATTAGAAATAAAATAGAATAAAATGAAATGTTATAAAAAAATTACGTTTGGTACGCAATGGAATAAAATAGAATGAAAAGCTGACAAAAAGACAAAAAGACCCTTAAAGTATAAAAATAATAAAATAATATTATTTAATTTTAAAAAATTATTTAAGAATAATTAATAATATTTTTTTAAAAATATTAATAAAATTGAGAAATAATTTAAATATTATTTTTTATTTTATTTATTAATAATAAATAGTTTATAATTTGTAAAAAAAAAATACGAAATTGTTTATTTTATTTTATTTTTATTTTTATTTTTATTTTTATTTTTAAGTACGTTTTTAATTATTTATTATTTATGAAGAAAGTCTTCATAAATAATTTGTAAAGAAAAAAAGTCTTCACGCTTCACAAAAAAGCTGGAAATGTTGTTTGCAGGACCGAAGAAAAGCAAGTAAGAGTAAACGGGAAAAAGAAAAAAATGAGGGTATTTTCGATTTTTTATATGTTATTTCGCCTTTCTTCTGCTTTCCTTCGCTCAGAGGAAATGTATATTACTTAGCCTGATTACACTCCATTTCATAGGACAGCTCAATCTACCTATCAAACACGATGATCTGATGAAATAGGAAACAAAATTTCCATTCCATCGTCTCAATTTCGTGTAACAAACGGAACGTTAGTACTACAACTATTTTATGAGGCAAAGTCGTCTTCAATACGTTATGAGGCTCTGGTCTTCGGCGGGTCACTGACTGAAAATTTTGAAGATCTTAATCAGTTCAGAGGTTAGAAATTTTCTCTCTTTGTACCTAGTCAAGGCTCGTGTCAAATTTTAGATGAATGCAAAATTGTAGTCATAAAGGTCGTGCTTGCATTTATTATTTTATTTTATTTTAATAGTTTGTCCTATTTTTACATGTCAGCTAACTAACAAGAATAATGCTACGCAAAATTATGTGGAGGAGAAATTCTTAAATCATGAAATGTGGTTAGAAATTCTAACCTTCTAATTTATTGGTCCATAAGAAAACTCAACCTTTTAGAAAATAAAAGTACCCCAACAAATATCTGGACTCAAATCCTCTGTTGTGGGGCACAGCACAGCACCACCTGCTGTACCCCCAACAAAGAGAGACTAGACGATTGGTATACAATCAGTCGTTTAATCTTTCTTTTTTTTAACTAGGCGACTGATTGTAGACCAGTAACCTAATCTTTCTCTATTAGGGGGCACAGCACGCGGTGTTGTACTATGTCTCATAGCAGCTGGTCTCTCTCTGCTGGGGGGCACAGCACGCGGTGTTGTGCTGTGCCTTACAGTAGAGGATCCAAACGCCAAATATCCTTCGGTCTTTTGGCCCAATTTCAACCTTTTAAAAAATAATTTTATATTAAAATAATTAAATGATAATATATCAATTTTGTCACCAATATTTAAAGGTGAGTATAACATGTTCATCCGCTCGAATATGATAAATAAAAAAATTCAGATGGGACAAGTAAGTTTTTGTAAAAAAAAATTGTAAATTTAACCTAACAAATTTCATATAATTCGATTAAATATACTTAAATTCGATTAATCTGATTTAATATAATTTAAAATTTTAATCAAATTTAAATGTAATTTTTTTAATTTAATTTTTACCGTGTCAAATTATCTAACTTGACCCAACCTATTCGAATGCTGACCCTTACCAATATTTATTCATTCTTTCTTTTTTAAGCATACTCAACATTTTAATGAAGTTTCTTCGTTTCAAACAAATAAATGATGTCATTGCTTTACTATTGATAAGAGGTCACAAATACTCGTTAACCAAATAAAATTTACTTTTGTAATATTACTTATAAGAATTTATCAAATTCGTTGTAGGTATAAAACAATTAACTTTTTTTATGTAGCCTAAAATTTTAATAGTATGGTGTATGAGTTGGGTAAATAAAAATATGGCCACGGTCAATGGCTGTCAAAATTACAAGTATAAACAAAATGAGGGCTAAAATAAAATAAAATAAAAAGGGAATGCAAATTCAATGTCACTCTGACCGGCAAATGATGTAAAATTTGTCTTATTAATTATTATTTTTTAAAAAAATATGATGGAATTTTGTAAAGTTCTTAACCCTCCTAATCTTGTTTTGGATTTTGTTAATGTCGTATGAGTTCATTTCATAACTTTTATCTTAAAAAAAAATTCTAATTTGCAACTTTTATTGTCTCATTCTTTTTGACACAGTTCATTCTCACGTTATCTTAATATACTTTGGTTGAACCCAAAAAAAAAATCTTTCAAATTATATAAAAACGGCTGCTAATATACTTAGTTTTGACATTTTTAATATGAAAAATATAACTTCCTCATTTTATAAACACGTAAAAAAAATTTTGCAATCAGATATTTATCTTAATATATATAACATTATTCTTTATCATAAAAATAGATACATATAAATTCTCTTATATATACATTTTATACATACCAAGTTATAAATACCAAAATAATAACAAAAATAAGAATATTGCATGTAGTATTCATAACACATTCTAAAATACAAATACAGTATAATTCAAAAATTGTGAGCTTTAGAAGTAATATAGACTCGTTCAAAGAATATATTACCTAACTGATCACCTATTTGCAGAATCAGACTCTGTATTCTTATATGAAAAATATGAAAATATTGTCTAATAAGTTTGGCAACTCAGTGAGCAGATAATACTTTCTATGATCTCTTATATCAGTATATGAATGTACTCATATTTTAAAATTTGTCACATAGAAAATATAGTTCATAAGTACATTAATATGAAACTCATATTCTAAATATTCTCAAATCAAAAGATATTCAGATATCTAAAATCATATTCAGCACAGTATAATTATTAAATAAATGTTGTTATGCATTAAAATATTTCACATGAAATATTAGGAGGATTCCATATCAGAATCATCAAATATTTTCAAGCACACAACAATAGACGATGTTATGTTTAACTATATAAGTTATAATAAAATATTAAACTTTTGAGATAAAGTCATAACTTTTATTAATGCATAATTAACATATTATATATGGACTAAAAATTCACTCTTTTTACATAATGTTCAAGTATATTACAGCTCTCAATACATTCAATTCACTCATTTACTATATGTATAGTGACCGATCGACTATAGTTACAATAAGTGATCAAGGAATATGAGTTCATTATTCATCTGCCTCCTCACATTACTACTGTAACCCAGTTAGATCGGCCCTTTCTTGACTCACTTAGGCTAATAGGACATCGTCCTTTACTCGGTATTGTTTCAAGTTATACAACCCGTTGATATTTATCCATACATACATATATATATATATATATATATACATACATATTAATCAAATGTAATGTATAATTATCAAGCAAATCGCCATGAGTTTTATGCTTGTTATTCAATCATAATCAGCAATTTTATAGTTTTACAAATCAATGTCTCGTACACATAATATCCACTTTACCAAATAATGATAAATATATTTAGAACTACATATTCAATAAATTTCAAAATCTATTTGTAAAATTATATTCTTTTTGAACTATGTGCTAGTTCGTAAGTAAAACAGATATATTAATACATTTCAGAAACTGATGATATCATAAATAATTTGTAAATAGAAACAATTATACATTTAAAGTTTAAGAAGAGCATAGGGTAAGTCATAAAAAGAATTATCTACTCACAAAGTTAGGGCTCCAGGTTGGATAGCTCCAAATATATTTTTTCAAATCAAATATGATCAAATGGACATTAAAATCGAGTTCGAAGGGTTCAAAAACTTAAAAAATGACTTCGAAATCGTAAAATTTAGCCTCTGAGAGTTTGGTTAACACTCAT
This sequence comes from Gleditsia sinensis, assembly GCA_037074535.1. NCBI lineage: Eukaryota > Viridiplantae > Streptophyta > Magnoliopsida > Fabales > Fabaceae > Gleditsia > Gleditsia sinensis. The sequence goes on along the minus strand of CM073464.1, from coordinate 9,133,578 downwards.
TAACTTATGGGAATACTATTTACCGCCAGAATCACTATTCATGCTGGTCGTATTTACTGTTTACGACGTATAAAAAGTTATCGGATAGTTGAAAATTTTTATATCTTATAGCTTATTTATCTCTTGAATTCATTTACGATGTTAGGTTTCTAATTTAAAGTCTCTAAACAAGAGTTTTATAGTTTATATTTTTTTAAAAAAATTTTACTTCTGATTTATGGTAATTTTTTGGCCGATTTAAAAAGTTATTCGACCAATATCATAGTATTCTTCGTCCTGAATCCAATGATACCCTTAGTTTTGAGATCGGATGCACAAAAGTACTCTAAATCTAGAGAGAAAAAATGAGAAGTAAAAAAGTTACTATTTATACTATTTATTCATCTCGAAAATCTTTTCGTCTTTTTTTTTTTAAATAATAACAGATGATCAATTAATAATTTGTTAATGGTTAGAGGAATTTTTTATAAATTTTATTATTTATAGTTTGATTCTTAAATTTTTAAAAAATTATAATTTGACTTCAAAAATATTAATAAATTTTCATTTTTATTTTTAAAATATTTTAATTATATCTCTACTCCTTTATTTCTTTTATTAATTTATATATAAATGAGAATTATTAATATTTTTAGAGATGTCACAAAAAGTGTAAGAGGGTGAGTAGTTTTTTTAATATTTTATTCAATAGCTTAAAATTTTATTATTTCTTTCATTCTTTTTAATATAAAAAATATTCCTATTAAATAAAATTATTTTTATTTTTAAAAATAAAAATAAATTAAAAAATGAATCAATATGCAAGCATGTTAATGTTAATGCATATGAAACCACTAATAAACTTAATTTGCAAAGATAAGTCCTGGTTCCTCAATAAAGTTTACTTCCCTATATTAAATTAATTAGGGGTTAAACGTACTTTGTTATCTTGTGGACTGTATACTAATTTACAATATCTGCTTAGACTTGTATAATTATTATATTTTTCATCACCAATATATTAAATAATGTTTTTACATATACTATTAATTTTAAAATTATGTTACTTATGAATAAATGATGTAATTTTAACTTTTTAAAAAATGGGAGGGTAACATTGTTTTGTTTTGGGCTAAAATGATCAAATTAAACCATTTACTATACTAAAAATGTATTTAAGCTAAAAATAAATAATGCATAGTTATTAAAAAGATAATAGTTAATTATTAAAATATAAAAATAATTATTAATTAATTAAATATTTTTAAAATATTAGTTTATTTAATTATTTTAATATTTAAATAAACATAAGACGAGCATATAATTATTAAGAGTAAATACATAATTTAATCTCTAAATTTATTAAATTATTATATTTTAATTTTTGAATTTAAATCATTGTACAATTTTATCTCTGAATTTATTAAACGTAAGATAATTTAGTTATTCTGTTATCTCTACATTAATTATTTATTGACGTGGCCTGTTAAGTATTTACGCGGCACGTTAAATGCCAACTAATTATACCACATCAATACTGACTCAATTTTTTTAAAAAAAGTAATCACATAATTTAACCTTTGAATTTATTAGATTCTTATAATTTAGTCTTTTAATTTATTATATCCCTACAATTTAGTCTAAATTATGTTACATCAGCGTTGACTCAACTTAATTAAAGAATAAATATAAATTTAGTCCTTAAATTTATTATGTCCTTACAATTTAGTCATTTAATTTATTATATTCCTACAATTTAATCCTTAAATTCATGTCATTACACAATTTAATTTTTGAATTAATTAAACATCAAGTAATTTATTCATTATGTTATTTTTATCTTAATTTTTTTTATATAACATATTAAGTGTTTATGTGGTACGTTAAATACTAACTAATCATGTCATATTAGCATTGACTCATCCATAAAATTTTGAAATAAAATTGTTGCATCAATTTCATACAATGTTGTTTATTTCAAGTTGTTAAATTAAATATTATATTTATTTTACAAGGCAAAAAAATCGTAGAAGCATTCAAATAAAAGGAAGTGTCGTAAATGTATTTATTTATAATTCAATAAAAAATTCTTTCATGCTATCAACTATTTAGCAGTACAATTTTTTTTTATAAATTAAAGTACATTTTTCTTTGTCTTCAAAATATCATGATTAGTTAGTATTTAACATATCACGTAAATATTTAACATGTTATATAAGTAAATAATTAAGATAAAAATAACAAAATGATTAAATTACTTGATATTTGATAAATTCAAAAATTAAATTATGTAATGACATGAATTTAAGAACTAAATTGTAGGGATATAATAAATTAAATGATTAATTTGTAAGAACATAATAAATTTGAAGACTAAATTATATATATATTTTTTAAGCAGAGTCAACGCTGATGTAACATGATTTGAATTAAATTGTAAGAATATAATAAATTTAAAAACTAAATAGTGTAATTATTATTTTTTAAAATTGAATGAACGCTAATATAATATAATTAATTGACATTTAACGTGTCACATAGATACTTAATGGACCACATTAATAAATAATTAATGTAAAAAAATAAAAATACTAAATTAGTAGATGTTTAATAAATTTAAAAATTAAATTATATAATAATTTAAAATTAAATATTAAAATATAATAATATAATAAATTTAAAAATTAATTTATATATTTACTAAGTTATTAACATATTGGAGAATCCAACGATCATGCTGCCGACGATTTATAAAACGGTGACCGAAAGAAAACTGACCTACCCATGTTAGGTGCGTCAGTTCACGCGCCTACGTTCTCTCCTGTTAGCTGTAGTCTGAGCTCTTCGTCCAAGCGCAACCTCTCTCGCTCTTCCATGGCCGCGTCTTCTGCTAGAATTGCCATTGTTGGCGATGTGGTAAATCTCTATCCATTCCATTTGGCTGAGTGATATTTACTAAAAAGCTTTCTTACCATGGAACAATTTCCTTTCTTTGATCATTTATGTTTCAATTCATTCACCAAGTTGTTATTTTGTGTTTTCTGACCAAAGCATGATTGTTGGAGCTTGCAAGAAGATTCAAAGGCACTTCAATTTTTGCAGGTACTCTTCTATATTTTGCGTCTTTCTAGTTTCTTCCTTTATTGGGTTCTTGAGATAAATTTTTTTTTACCCATTTATTCTGCCACCTCACGAGCCTTGTAGTGTGAGTATGTGCTCAAATAGAAAAAGAAATTGTAAGAGCTGAAGTTTTTTTGTGCTAGGTTGGTAACTTCTAAACCCCGTAAAACACTAAAATTTAATTGTGAGTTCGTATGAGTAAGGCAATTATATAATATCCCGCTAGAACGTAGATAGATGTTTCTGTGATCTATTGGAGATTGGTTATATCTTATGAGCTGGTTATTTTTGGTTGAAAGAGTGCAAAAGACAGTTATCTAAGATAAAAGCTTGGTCAGAAAATTGAGAACAAATCCAAACACTTCTTATGTGTTCATTGTTCACACATGAGACACATAGAAGGGGGGTTGTGGAGGAGGAGAGGACGCAATGGAGAATGTAGTAGTGCTATTAGCTCTTTAGTATAAATGGTCAAATTAAATTGATCGTGTATGATTTCATGCAGTGAGTTTCTTTTATTTTAGTATTAATTTTCATATATATATATTTCTTGGATTTATAGTCAATGAGAATTTAGACGTATATCCCATCTATCAATCTAATATCTTCCTATATTGAAGTGCAGCCAGATTTGGTGCTGTTCACAGGCAAGTGTCATTGTTACTGCCTATCACTTTAGGATATTTTTTTAATGCATGTAAGTGCCTTTGCTTCCTCTTGGACTATTGTAATTGATGAGGGAAAAGCCGCTGGCTATGTATGAAGAACTTGTGTCCATATTGCTGACTGACAGCCATGACATCTCTTTGTTGTACATGTAAAGAACTTAGAAGACTACCTCGTATTTATGATTAGCACTGATGGCCATACATTTGAACAAGTCAGCTTGTTTATGTCTTCTTAATTTGTTGTCAATGGGTAACTGATATGATTAATCATTATTTGGTTATTTTTGTTAGAGATTATATTCATGGGTCTTCACTTTGTAGCTTAAACTTTTGAGGTGAAATGTTTCTTGACATAGTATCAAAACCTCTACGACTAAGTAATTATGAGTTCAATCCTCTGTTGTTTATAATTAAATGAAATTTTAGTACAAGGTAGATAGGCACGTGCTTTTACCATACTTCAAGCCCAAAGGGCTTTCACGTGAGGCAGTGTTAGAGATTATAACAAATTATTTATGGGCCTTCACTTATCAGCTTAATTTTTTGAGTTGATATGGTCCTTGACAATTTCATTTGTTATACTTCCAATCCCTCTCTTATTGTTCTTTTCCCTTTTCAATTATTCTATATTGAATTTTGTTAGGTGATTTTGGGGAAGAGAATGTCGAACTTGTTCAAAGTCTTTCAAATCTTGAATTTACTAAAGCAGTTATATTGGGAAACCATGATTCCTGGTTTACCAGACAGTTTTCTGGAAGGTAAAGTTTACGAGTTTTTCCCAGAATCAGTCTGCCTGTGTCTCTGTATGGTATATATTTTCTTTGTGGCGAGTTTGCGTTATTAGATATTTCCTTGAGATTTAGTTTATTTTATTTTCTGTTTGGATACGAGGAAAATGAACTTTACAATGTGATCAATCACATCACTCCTCCTCCCAACCTACAGATACACAAAAATCAATCCACCTGTCTTTCTGTGGTTGTAAGCTTGCTTGTATGGATTTATTGATCATATAAGTTTCTTGAAGTTTGTTTTATGTCTGGTATATCTAAACTGGATGTGCTGAATTAATGTCCATGTTTAACATGACTCTTTCATTTGTTTGTTAGAAAGAAGGACGGAGTTCAGCTCCAACTGGAATGGTAAGCTTATCATCTATTATTTATTGATTGTGGAAATTGCATCTCTCATCCATTAACATGATTTTATGCACGTTCCAGATTCTATTTTCTTGCCTTTTAGACTATTTTTGGCTGGATTCTAAACAACCCTAATTCATAAACAGCTCCGTGTCACTTTTTATTTGTGATTTATATAAAAGCTGGCAAGGTTTCTCCTATTTTTGGCTAGATTTTCATAATTAGCCTGCTGTATGGTAGTTTTCTTCAGCACTTAGTTTCTTTCATCTTGAAAAACTTTATTCAGAATTCTATGCTAGTAGAATCTGCTTGATAACATCTAACTTAGTGTCATCTAACTTTTATGGTATACTGCCTGTGCATGAAACTTCCAAAATTTAGAAGTTCTGAATTAGCAGGGAAGATAACTGACTACTAAAAAACTTACCTTTTTCAAACTTATCTTTAGAATATTTGTTAGACTTGTGAAGGGAATATATTGATAACTGAATATACTAATGTGATATTCAGCCTTGGTGAGGAGCATGTGGCTTATCGACGTTCAGACTTTCCTCTGATAAAAGTGAGTGTTGTTGGTGGACGACCATTTTCTTGTGGGGGTGAGCAATTATTCCGGAAAAAACTTCTGTCTGCAAGGTGTGTATTTTAGCAAAAGAAATTGGGAACAGTTAGATTTTTAGAAGTCTCTTTTTTCGCTATTTTCTTTTCTTTCGGGTCAGTTCTAGAATGCTCTTAAATCACATTTCTATCTGTGCTGAATCTTGCTCATAAGGAATCCCCCCTTCCGCACAGAATATATCTGAAGGAAATGCCTGATAATATCCACCTTCACTTCTAATACCTTGCAGGCTTCAGTTATCCTCCTTGCTCTGTGATAACTTCAAAATATTGTTTTTAGAATTATGCCAAGAGTTGGTCATGAACTCATAATGTTGTATATTTATGTGTCTAATGCTTTTCTCATATCTAGCAGCCCTTTTTTATTGGATCACTAAGTTATCCAGTTTTTCATAAGGCACAGAGTAAAAGTTATAGTCAGATGGCATGCTGTGCCTGTTGGTATAGATCCTGCTTTGTGGTGTTTTACAATTATTAATGCAGCTGTCGTAGCTCAAGCTCAATTGGATCTTTTTCTCAGATATGGAGTCGAAGACATGGATGGGAGTGCTAAGAGAATCCATAAAGCTGCTCTTGGCACACCAGAGGATCATTTCCTTATATTGCTTGCTCATAATGGACCCACAGGTGAATCGGTCTAACAGTATCTGAAATTTATTATCAAGCTCCACTGTCACATCTAACATAAAAGAGACTGATGGATTTACACTTTGTTAAGGTCTTGGTTCTGATTTGAATGACATATGTGGGAAAGATTGGGTATTTGGGGGTGGTGATCATGGTGATCCAGGTAATAGATTCTTCCGATCTCAGTTCTTATGGTTATTAAAAATAACCTCTCTTATGGTTTTGCCAGTCACAAATCATGTCAAGGCTGGATGAAATTATAGTAGTCTATGTTACCAAATTATAGTAGTGATTCTGCTGGCCCTTTACAGTTTTGGTAGAACTGTACCTTAATACACTAGTTTAATGGAGAGAGAGCAATTGAACAAATGTAGAAGATGAAAAACTGTTTTTAACTATAGTTTATTATCTTCTTATGACAGATCTAGCACACGCAATATCCTTGTTAAAAGAGAATAACCAAGTGTCTATTCCACTGGTTGTGTTTGGTCACATGCACAAAGAGCTGGCATATGGTAATGGCTTGAGGAAAATGATCGTTGTTGGTAATGACAACACTATATACTTGAATGGGGCCATTGTTCCCAGGGTCAAAAGATTGGTTGATGAAGGCAAGAGAAACTTCTCAGACAATGAAGCTGCTCTTTCTCCACCGGAGCCAAAAGGTACGACACGAGCCTTCACTTTGGTTGAAATCTCAGGAGGAAGAGTGGCTAAGGTTGCAGAAAATTGGGTCTCAGTTGTGGAAGATAGAACCACCTTAGAAGAAGAGCACATATTGTTTCAATGCAGTTAGCGATCTCCATGGACCATGATTAGGTTCCTGCTTAAGTCATATCATAGTTAATGCTTGCATGAATACAAGGAGAAAGGAGAGTACATTGCAAATATTGTACAACACCATCAACCCAAACTACCGTGTAGAATAAACACAGATTTTTCAAAAAAGTATCTATGTCGAACATTCTTATTATACACAACGTTATATTTTTAATTATATATGAACATTTTAAATTTAATTGTATCAATATTTGTATCTATGCTTCCTAAGGTTCAATACTATTTCTTATCTAGACGGTGTTCTATGTACTTGTATGAGTCCTCCTTCATATGTGGAAGTTCAATGCATTTTGAAACTAAATGTGCTTGCTTGTCCTGCCACGTTTGAATACATGTTCAATGATATGGATCTATGGAATCCATCTAGGATGTTCCCTTTTGCATAATGGTACAGTTTTTTTAAACTCTTACTGTCTCATTTGGTGCCATTTCATGATCTGAATTCTACTTTCTTCTGGAAGTACTATGCACAGATTCTGCAGGGAATAGGTCTCCACAAGATCATTTTCACGTTTTGCTTTTCTTGGATCGTTATAGTTGCACTGGTATACCAAATGGTTGGGGGCCCAGTTTGATTCTGAAATAGCTCCCATGACTTAAAGCTCCGAAGTCATAAAGGCAGCTAATACCCGAAGGTTGACCAACCTTTTTAATGACTTGGGCTCTACGTTTCCTCTGTCCCTTTTGTTATGTCATGAAAAAGTTTTACTCGCATGAAGGAAATTACCCATTTCCAAGATTTCCTCGATTAGTCATTGATAGATTGTAATAGTGTCAATGAGTTTCTTGGGCTGAACCATGGTGGTAAAGGTGTTTTATCTGTGGTGGATGATCTTCAAGACTTGGGGGGGTGGGGGGGGGGGGGGAAGAAGAAGAGAATGTTAGCACCGTAAAAGAGCAAAGGTTCTGTTACAAACTCAATTGTTAAATTAGTTTATACAAAAATAAAGAAATTGCAAAAAAATGAATAAAAAAATCCATACTTCAAAGAAAGTCTCGGTATTTACAGGGAAACAGTTTGCTTACCAACCTAGTTTCCCTTAGTCCTTATTGGGATATGATTTTTTCATAATCCATACCACTTCATTGTGCAGTTTAATGATTTCGATGACTTTCTTACTTTAAAAGTAAATCGATAATGAGCAAGATATTTATTTAATCACTTTAATTATCTCAAATTTTATTATCCTATATTATTCTTTTACAATAAATAAACCATTCTTTAAAATATAATTATTATAGTCTGAAAAACAGTTTTTTATTATAAATTTAAATATGTTAATAAAATTTGAAATTATAAGAATAGTTACTTTTTAAAAAACTATTTCAAAAATAAATATTTTATTTTATATTAATTATGATAAAATAGTTATTTTTCGTAAGAGATTAGTAACATTTAAAAAATTATTTTACTATAAAAATAATATTTCATAAAAAAAAATTTAAATTTTAAATGAAGGAAGTTTAATTACTGTGTTGATCTTTAAAATTTAATTTAATTTTCAATTTAGTCTGTATTATTTAGGGATGCTATCGGTCCAGTTTGACCCATTTTTTTACAAACGGATCAACCGAACCAATAAAGTCGGTTCTTTGTAAACTAAATCTCCCACATTTCAACTCTGCCATCTCCAGCTGCCACATTTCCTCTCTCTCTCTCCCCCCTCTAGAAGATCCCCGGCAGCCTTTGACCAATTTTGAACTGTCCAATTACTTCATTGCCCCTAGATGTTACCCAATCTTATGGCTGCTCTTGTGTGTTTTATTTTATATAATTATATCTTTTCCAATGTTTTTTTTTCAGGATTAACTAAATTAAGCCCTATTTACTTCTAAGCTAAATCTCAAAATTACCGCTTCACATACTCCATGAAATCGAATCGAATATATGTTGCATTGCCTGTCATCATAATAATTTAATTAATAAGAATTAAAATATTTTATTTATAAAATATAAATATAATTTATTTTATCAATAACTTTTTATATTAAACGATATAAAAGTATTAATATAAAATATCACAGTGAAGGGCAATTCTGACTTTTTAAACCTAAAAAGCCAAGAAAGGGTCAAGAAATGGAGGCAAGCACAAATAATCGTCCCCAGTTAGTTGAGTCACCGTCTTTTTGCAGTAAAAAGATGATATTTTTTGTTTATTTTTTTATGTCGGGGAGTCGGGCGGAAGCTGAATGGTCCTTCTCAGAAGCAGAAGAAGCTCCAGCTCACCCGCTTTGGCCGGATCTATTTTCTACCACTCGTCGCTTTCCTTCTTTGGTTTCTTTACAGGCGCTTTCTATCATCCCAAGTAAAATTTTGCAAACTCCCAAACAACATTTTCTTCACGGAAAACAGAAGATAATATAAAGGTAGAAAAATTCTACTCGATAGAAAATAGCCCAGCTTATTCCACCTGATATCATCGTCCTTCATGCCGAGATTGCTGCGCAAATTGTGTGTTGCGTCTTCTACTTCAGAGGTGGGTTCGTGTTAATGGGTAATGTTACCGGAGGTGTGGCAGCAAAATTCGCATTTTTCCCGCCAGACCCACCGACATACAACGTTTGCAGAGAGCAGGATGGGAGGCTTGTCTTCTCCGGATTCACCGCCGATAGGAACATGGTGGTTCATCAGCTTGAGACCAAGGCCGGCAATAAGATAGTTGCCACGTTTTGGAGACACCCTTATGCGAGATTGACGTTGTTGTACTCTCATGGTAATGCGGCTGATTTGGGTCAAATGCACGAGCTTTTCAATGCACTCAGAGCTCACCTCCGTGTCAATATCATGAGGTATATCTCTGGTTTTTTTTTCGGATTTCAAATTGTCCTCTAGTCTGGAGTTCATTGTCATGCGTCCCTTTTCATGTGTTTATAATGAAATAGGCAAATGCGTCTTTGTAGTTTCCGTTCTTATTCGCATTACTGCATGGCTCATACATAGTTATTAATACGATATCAATATAGTGGTCGTCCACCCCCACCTCTCTGTTTCTCTAATTCATCAAGTTTTGATCCATTTCCCTTTCTCCTTTGTTCTGCGTCTTCAACGATTTCGTTCCTGTTATGCAATTTTTGCATGATTCTGTCGCTAAATTTCTGGTCTTTAAAACCCGTTTTTCTGATTAAATTCCTTCCTTTTCTTGAGTTCAAGTTTGCTAATCATGTTTCAACTTATATGTTTTATCTACCCTTCCTCCTTATTGCTGCCTGCCGTTATTTATGTAGAATAAGAAAATAAGCAGCTTTGCCGCTGCTGCACAGTTTTTGGCCAGGCATATGGTTATGGTCCTAACTCAAATCTTATAGAAACGATAGTTATGTCATTTTTGGAGGCAGTGGGTTGTGCTGTGTGTGCTTCTAGCCTGATCTTAAGGAAAATTTTTTGGTTTAGTGTTTTAATTTGTATTGGGCACTCGTAAGAATAAATCTTCTTTAACTTACATCTGTTTTTTTTTTTTATCTTTCATATGTTTATTTTACTCCCGTTGGCAGCTTATAGGAAGTTAATTTATTTATCAGTTTGAAGTAAAATAAAAGGCCATTTCTGAAAAGTTTCTTGTAATGTTATGTTAAATTGCAGCTATGATTATTCGGGATATGGAGCATCTACGGGTAAGGTAAGTAATCCATGTAATTCCCTCCCCCCCCCCCCCTTTTCTCTTTCATCCTTATTTTGTTCTGTCATTTTTAAATGCTGATTTCAATGAATTCTCATCGAGCCTCAAGCCTCAATTAACCTGAAATTAGTCCAGGGTGTCCAGAGGCTTGGGAGTGTGTATATTTTGGAAAGATTATGAATTCCCTTTGAACTTTCTACCTTTCTCTAAATTAATCTGTCTAGTGTGCACTGATCTAACTCAATATTTTGTTTGTGAATTGTGATTATCTCTTCGTCTGTGATAGCCATCAGAGTTCAACACATACTACGACATAGAGGCTGTGTATAATTGTTTGAAGAACGAACATGGAATTAGGCAAGAAGATTTAATTGTGTACGGTCAGTCAGTTGGAAGTGGGCCCACACTACACTTGGCTTCTAAATTACAGAGATTGAGAGGTGTGGTTCTTCACAGTGCCATACTTTCAGGGTTAAGGGTTTTGTACCCAGTCAAAATGACATTTTGGTTTGACATATTCAAGGTAAGTTTCACCCGGGTGTTCTTAATAGTTCTTTTAGTCCTAATCTTTAGCACTGAGTTTTGTATTGTCCTTTACATTCATTTCAGAATATAGACAAGATACGGCATGTCAACTGTCCAGTGTTAGTTATACATGTACGTATTTTTCCTTCCATGGTTCTAATCTGTTTCTTTAATTACATTTCTTTTATGCTCTTGCAGAATAAATTTTTTTCTTGAGGCTATTCTGAAGAGATATGTTAAATAATTCCATAAATTTTTAGTAATGACCATGATTTATTCATACAGGAGCACATCTGAGCCCTGTAAAGGGTAGAAAAGAATAGGAAATTATGACTGGGTTTCTTGGATAGATTTGTCATTTGCTTTGTAATATATTCATTATTGAAAAAATTGCTTGAGTTTAATCTGAATGTTTGGTTGCAACTGTCACACAATGCAGACACTTAATTAGAACTTGTTGTTCTGAGATCAAGATGTCCCAAGCCACAGTATAAGGTTGTTTCCGGAGGCATATTTGGTTGGACTTTTGCATCTTTAATTTTCTTCACTTCCTAGGAAAATTGTATTTTAATAAAGAAGCTTCAGTATTTAGGAACCTTATGGTGTGGGCATCCAAGAAGTACTTTTCCTTTTCCTTTTTCTTTAATCAACAAATTAAAGGGCCTAAAGTTTATCTGACAAAGAATTGTCGTTGCATTTACTTTTTCACCTGTTGGCAAACCTTAAATCTTGTTACCAAGATGGATAAACTTGGGAGTCATTTATTTCCTCCAAAAAAAAAAGAGCACCTGAATTAGCTCTGCAAAAATCAAACACTAGATTTTAGTCTACTGGAGTAAAAATTGAAAATGACAAAATCTGGAGACAGCAGTAGGTGAGGTCAATACCATTTTAAAGAAGTCCTACTTTCAGAGTGTTAATTATTTTCCACCTCTTGACCTGAACTTATGCGAACAATTAATGGTTCAAATAGAAATATACTTTATGTAAAGAGTGGTCAATTTAATGAGTTAATATTTAGAAGGTCGATACTCCTATTAGGCTTTTACATCATAAGATGCTTGGGCCATTGGAGACTAGTATTCATTGTCAATATAAGGATTTATATCTACTGTATAGTTTGTAATTCTGTGTCCTCGTAAGCATAACAATATGAATGTCTTGCAAAACTTATTGGGCTACATTGGAAGGAGATTAGTGATTAGAGATTCAACCATAATGGTATTCTATAATTGATCATGCTTTTGTTTCCATATCATGGTGCCAGTAAACAAAATAAATTCCTGGGTTCTGGAATTTCAATAGATTTAGCTTCTTCCATTGGACAAAAAAAATACTCCTTCATTTTGTTCAGGGTAAGTAGCATTTACCATACTAGCCAGGCATCTCTGTAACCTAGTGGAAAAACTAGACTCTAGGAAGTAGGAAGACATGTTGAATCTCCCACTTTCTAATGGTGTTTTGCAATGTTGCCTTGTGGAGCTTTTTCAACATTGGATTAGTACTATTTTCATGTAGAGATATATGTTATTTTATTTAACAAATAAAAATATCTTGATAAAGATTCTTATCCAAGGGTAAACCTCTCAAGAAGTCAAACTTTCCATATCGACACCCGTTTAGTATTCTATGAATACACGCCGGACACCTTACTTGACAAGGATATCTGTCTCTCCATTGTGATAGCATGTAATCTTTGATAAATTAATACAACTCGTATTGCTAATACTGATTTTGTTGTATGTTTGATAAGCAGGGAACAAGTGATGATGTTGTTGATTGGTCTCATGGAAAGCGATTATGGGAACTTTCTAGGGAAAAATATGACCCCTTGTGGGTTAAGGGTGGGGGCCATTGCAACCTTGAAACTTTTCCTGAGTACCTCAAGCATATGCGCAGGTTCTTAAATGCCATGGAGAAACTCTCACTCACAAGACAAACAAAGCCAGAAGTCACTCCAAGTCCTAGTCTTTCTGAATCCAGACAGAACAAATGCTTGAGATTTAGTTTAAGGTAGTTGGGTCTTTTGAAGTTTTTGAATCTAGGGAAATTGAAGAACCATGGTTTGAAGATTAAGCCAAACAGCAAGACAAGCCATGCTACTTTTATCCTTGAACTTAGGATTTGGCAGCATTGAAACTGAAAAATGATTAAGATTCATATCCTGTGAGATAGTCTTTTTTTTTAGGTAGAAAATTTGTTAGTGATCTTTACTTACGTTAAGTAATTTGTTAAAAAATATAAATAAAATGTACTGAATATAAATATTTGGCAAAGGTGTCATAATTGAGTTTATATATAGGTCATCATCATTCTCATAAATAATGTTATTTTTTTTTTATTAAATATTCTCCCTCCCCTTAGAGTTAATGAGACTGTTTTTTTTTTTTAAAGGGTTTTTATTAGTTTTTATATGTATTTGACCAATATATAATTTTTTAGTGATATTATAATTTAATTTAAAGTTATGAGAGGGATTGTGAAAAGTAGAAAGGTTGAGCTTTTCTTTTAAAGCACAATAAGAAGCATTATTATTATTATTTTTACACAAACATCTTCACTCAAAAGTTACAAATATCATTCAATCTTATCATTTTTTTAAAATATCTTGTTTAATATTTTGACTATAAAGTGTTTTTAAAATGTAGGTCCCATCTTAATGACATTGATAAAAATGCTTATAAAATAATTAGACTAAATGTTAATTGTTTTTTAATTTAAAAATGATAAAAATTAATTTATAATCAATTTAGTAACACTTTAATTAAAGGAATTTTTGTCCAAATAGTCACTTTATTATCATGTTTAATTTAGATAGGTTTGAATTTAACATTGTTAACTGTCAAAATCACCTATATTTGATGAGGTTGTGAGCCTCTTGGAAGATATTTGTTCATTCACAAGGCGATCAATCGGATTTCAGACAGATGAACATACTTTTTATTTATCATATCATGGTCAGATTACAAATTTCTGATACGTGACAGACAAAGAAAAACAAATACAAATCACAATCAAATTACAAAAAATAATAAAGGAAAAATACCACAATAAGAGAGAGAGCTTGTTACAAGGAAAACAGTACACTAACTAAAATTTGGATAACCCAGTTAGAGAAAATACGGTTTGTTCTGACAAAGCACATATGCTTCGTCTAGTTTCAGGATTTGTTAGCAACCTGAAGACAATTTCGGATTATACAGCAGTTCCACCATCAACCCTCGTTAACATGTCCATGTCTTTACCTTGTTTTTCTCAATGTCCTTATAATATATGCATTGAACAGGACCACTTTTGTAACATTCCAAGCTTTAGCCAGAAATGAGTTGAAAATTTTCAACTTTCAAGCATTTCAAGTCAATTCAACTCAGTAAGCTGTGCTCTTCTTTCTGCCGCTCTTTTTCTGATAAATATTCCCCATCTTAAAGCAGCTTTGAGCTTAAGCCACCCAACAACAGCTCTCCCTGAGGTCTTCCCATGATCCTCACTTAAAGAATGGTACATCTGAGGTTCATACTGCAAACTATAGGAATAACAACTCTCGTTAGGATTACCAAAACCAACATTAATTGTCTTGAGCAACCTCTGCATATCATCACTCTCCAACATCTCTGAACTCCTAAGACGGATTTCCTCAGCCACAACGTCCTCCAATCCCTGCCCATTTCTCTGCCGAGACCAGTCTCCAGGAAAATATGTACCTTCAACTGCAGGGTTTTCACTTGACATGTAATTCATGGTTCCTGGCAATGTTAACTGGGAGATGTTATTTAACGTGGTCCCTGCCATCTGATTATCAGTTTTCCCGATTGGATATTCAGCCAGTTCAGCACCTAAAGAGTTGTTTTTTATCTGCAAATGTTGATTTGCTTCAGCTGAGACATACTGCAGCCTATTTTTTGGAGAAATATACTGCTGCTCTGTGATGTAGTTGTTGTTTTGATGCATCATAGGTGGGGATAGAGATCTCGATCCATTTTTGGCTTTTGTTAGAGAATTTAGAACTTTGCCATCATATTCTACAACTTGGTTCCAATTTTCATATGCTTTCTTCACCAATGAATCCACAGACATCTGTGATTCAAATTCTCACTAAATTAGCTAATGTAGTCAGATAACCCCTCCTATTAAACGAGCTAATGCAGTTTTGGCTCAAAAGAAGAAAAAAAAAGGGAGTAAATTAATGTCATTTTCAATTCCTCAACATAGTATTTTAATTATTTAGTATGTCTTTACCCTCAACTTAATCAGTAATTTGATTAAGAAAGCATAATTTTAATTTGAGTACATAAAAGAACCAAATTGGGTAAGAGTGAATATGTTAATCACTAAATTGAGAAGAACTGAAAATGAGGGACCGTATTGAGAAACTTTATATATTTTAGGACCAAAACATTAATTTACTTGGAGAATAAAATCTTTTGATAAATACACTGGGTTATGGTATGGGAGGAAGAGATGTTTAAAATAGTTATGCTTATCAAACATAAAAGCTAAGCAAGATATCATATTCATATTGAATATCCATATTAATTAGTACCTTCTGATTTGGCGTAAGTGATTCCAAAGAGAAGAACTGCCCATCAGCAATAAGGCCTCTAAACTCGTATATATCGTTGAACACAATACCAGCATTATTGATCTCATCGGTATAGTAAACAAAGAGCTTACCACCCAAGACACAGGTCTTAGCATGCTCCACAGTATTCTCCCACATCCTGTTGGACATTCCACTACCAAGTATCTGTAGTAAAGAGACAAAATAAGAAAGTTGGGAGAATGGAGTATTCAGAAAAACGGAAAAGAAAAGAGAAGAATCATGGTTGTGTTTATGAGTAATGGTATGAAATTCTTACACTTCTCAACTTCTGTGGGTCCCTGACTAGAACACGAAGGAAATCTTCCACAGTTACTATTTTTGCTTGAATCAACTTTTTGTGCAGCGCCCCGTCCTTTGCTATTCGATCCAATCTCCAAACTTCGTCATGCAAAGCAGGTGGATAGTGTTTCTTGTATACTGCAATTTACAGAAGAAATTTTAATAAAATTTTATTAGAGAATTTTATTAGTGACAAAGGAAGCAGAATTCGAATCCCTACAAATATATCACTGTCTTTTCCAAGCTACTGCTGCCTTGTTATTTGATATTGAAGCAGAATATGAAACTACCAGGTAGAAGATTATCGTTATACATCAAATTCACCACATCATCAGTTTATTTACAGTTTAAATATTCAGACCAACGTTGTCTCTATTTTTCGACTTCAGGTTGCTTTCCTAAAGATTTCAGGAAATTGCATGTCGATATGGAAAACAATGCAATAAGACACAACTAGTGATAGATACGGTTATTTATGTTCGCTAGCTTCTTTTCTATAGTTGGATACATATTGTTTACAACCTTGTATGTGTTATCTGCTTTCTAGTAACTCCTCACTATAACTTTGTTTTGAACTTTTGCTAGTTAAGAAGGAGATTCATGGAGTATATGGGAATTTTTGAGATTTCTGCTAAACAATTAATACAAGTTTTGTAATTTCTTCCTTCGCATTTGTATTTTCAGTGATTCAATATCTGAGTCTGGAAAAACACAAAGAGCGCAGGTTTTTTATTTATTTATTTTAAGCAGATATTGAAGTGGCAACCCTTAGAAAACTCACATTCTCCTCTATGATCTTTAACAGCAAAGGCCTCAGTCTTCCCCTCGCGAATACGGATTTCCTCACAACCAGCAACCACCTTAACACCGAGCCTGAATTTTCTGCTCCTTATCCAACTCGAATTGTCAGTGAAAGTAAGATCACCTAAGGTTCCCAACCCTTCCTTTAGTACAAACTGCAAATCCCCAGTTAGAAGTGGCCTTTTCCCCTCCCTCTCCTTCACTTCATGGCTTTCAAAGTGCTCTTTTGTCCAGTCATCATCAGCTTCCTCATTGAAGTCACCTTCAAGTACCACAACATTCAACTTAGCAACCGATTCTGGTCCAGTTTGGACCACTTGTCCTGTGTTTGGGTCAAGCAAGACAAGGTGAATGGATCCTCCTTGTTCTCCCTCAACCTTCCCACCAGTGAACAAGTGAGGTGGCATTCTTGTTCTGAAATGAAGCTGCAGATTCTTGGCCCCTGGTCCTTCAATTCTTGGAGGTGGAGATCTGATGTAGGTAAAATGTAACTGATGAAATGATTGCTACTAGTAATCATTTTTAAAACTTTGCAAACTCAATGTTCAATATGATCCTCTTTTCATATAATTTTGGACCAATTATTTTATATCATACCGACAAGAACTGCATGTGCTTAAATAATGCTATTTTCACTCATACTAACCAAGCATTCATAGCTGAAAATAAATAACTTTTAGCATTGTAATATGATGGGAAAACACACCTTCCATTTTCAGCCACGTTAACTGGGCTCAGTTTTGCCAAAGCACGCTCCACTTCTTCACTGACCTATTGTTCA
The DNA here is from genome assembly GCA_037074535.1 of Gleditsia sinensis. Taxonomy (NCBI): domain Eukaryota; kingdom Viridiplantae; phylum Streptophyta; class Magnoliopsida; order Fabales; family Fabaceae; genus Gleditsia; species Gleditsia sinensis. The sequence continues at coordinate 9,115,984 of CM073464.1, read as the reverse complement.
TGGAATTGGAAGGATTAGCATAGTAGTACTATAAAGCACAAAAACTTTAAATGGGGAGTCATGTTTGCGTCTAGCACATGTTAGACACTCGTTTCAGACACTACGTGACTCTTCAAATTACACATGAACACTTCATATTTTATCTTATCATGGTTTCTGTGTTGTGTCCTGTGTTTGTCTCTATGTCTATGCTTCTTAGCTTATAACATATAGTAAATCTTAATTAGGTGCCTTTAATGTTGGAAAACAAGCAAGTGATATATAGATTCAGTTACACATATAACTACTCCATCTAAGAAAAAGCAATAACCATAAAATTAATGTCTCAAGCTCTACCACACAAAAATATGATTACAAATACAAATTATGCTAAATCTGTCTTTTCAGGCCACTAGATTCATTTGAGTTCTTGAGTAAAACATATCGTTGATTTAACTCCAGTTTTTAGTAGCTCTTACACATCATATTAATTTCATTTCTTTTACTCTCCTATGACTTTAACGATACACGCTAATTATTCACTGAAAAACTATCAGTTTCTTATAAATACCAAGAGAATGCTTAGAATGTTGTTTCTTCTTCTCTCACAGAAGGACGGAGAAGTGTTCAAGCAGAGGGTCCATTCCAGAATGCATTAAGAAAGTGTAAATCATAGCAGACAAAGCAAACTTCTGTATGTATTTTCGTAGGAGTTCATATAAAGAAAGTAACCTCAACTCACAATTTTCCTGAGAAGGGGTTCCAAAGATGAGCAAAGTCTTTGCAAACTATCCACCTTCAGAGCCTCCACGATTACACTATACGTTATGAGTAATCACTGGATGAGTGTCAAGAAGTTTGCATTGAAGTGCATAAAATGATATAAAGCAATACCTTCAATTTGAAGACAGCCGACACCAACATAATAAAAGTTAAGGTTAAAATCATCAAAAATTAGGACAGAGGAGCTCAATAATTGTAAACATTCCAAATGCATCCGATGGCACCTTTTGTATATCCAAGCAACAGATTCATTCTCAAATCTAACTTAGATGGTTATTCATTAAATTGTGTCTATAATTACTTTAACTTTGCATTAGTAAGTTTAAGGTTTCGTTTTGGAGTTTTGAGGAGAATGGAGTGGAGTGATCATTAATGGAGTAGGGTGGGATTGATTCCCACTTTATTATTTGGAAGTTCAATTAAAAAAAAAAAAAAAAAGGTGATCCGTTCCCCATTGTTTGAAGGTTACAACGTAGAGTGAGTCGAAGCATAAATTTTCAATATTACCCGTATACAAATTGGATGATAGAGAGTAAAATAATAATAGGAAAAAGAGATTGAAATGGTGACAAATCATTCCAATCCCCCCAATTTTGGAGTTGGGATTGTGATGTAGGGTGAGGAGGAGGAATTTGGGAATCCATCCTAATCCACCACACTATTACTTTTTAACCATCCAACCCATAGGTTGAGTTATTTTCTCACCTCACCTCACTCCTTCCTCCAAACAAGCCATGATCTGAAGGGTCCAAATTAGATAAGGCATTGGCATCAGGAAATAACATTGCAGTACACATCATAGAGCAATGATCTGAAGGGTCCAAATTAGATAAGGCATTGGCATCAGGAAATAACATTGCAGTACACATCATAGAGCAATGATCTAAAGGGTCCAAATTAGAAAGCAATCTGAGATTGTGAACAAATAAGAAAGAACCCGTTTGATAAAACTAAATCACTCTCAGAATGCTTGGAGGTTTTTCGTAGAACCCAAACTACAAATAGTTGGCAAGCATATAGATATAAGCTAGACTAGAACACCCACAAAAAGATACCTGAGTACTTATAATGAATAAACTGTATTGCAATACCTTGCCAAGCCGGGGAGTTTTGGCTTCTTTGATTGGGATAGATGCTCTGCATCGGCACCCTCAACCAGCTCGTACCCTCTCTTCTCCACTCTCTTGTCCTTCGAACTTTCCATATCTAGAAACTTATCCAATCCCAATGATATCCTTAAACAACTTCTAAATTTTGAAACTTGGTATTGTCCTAGTGATCCCTAGGCACGCACCCAGAAGCTTCCCAGAAAACAGTATATAAGAAGTAAAAGGTTTGGAGCAAATCCTTAAACTAGAGATAGCCCACGAAGGGAGAGAAACCCTGTTTCCTATGACAATGGTGAATCTACGGGAGAAAAGAAAATTTGGGTCAGTGTAGTATAGATCTATCAACCTATAGTTTTTGTTTAAAAAAATAAATATAAAAATCTTCACTTGAATTTATAATTCATATTATTGAAGGTCACAGCTGGTGCATGAACGTTGAAAATTGAAACCGCGTTTCTTGGTGATTTGTATCTCATTTGCCTTTTGACTTTTTTGTTTTTTGCTTAGCAAGGTGGTGTCTGTCAGGTGAAAAGACATAATCATCCCTACATGTCTTCCTTAATTACATTTGTCCATTAGCGTCGGTCTTTGTAGTTACTGTAGAAAGAAAATCTGGTCTCGTACAGATTTCCTGCATGGGAAAACTCTGAATGTTATCCACCATCCTTTTAGAAAGAGAGAGAAAAAAAAAGGAGAGGCCGAGGGATTCCACACAAATACAACCCACTTACTTTATTTTCTTCAATAAAATTATAGCACTTCATTCATTTTTTATTGAATGATTTACATATTTAAGTAATTTATATTGGACTAGAATATATACAAATTTTTTTTTTACTATCTAGCTATAAGAAATTTACATTAAGATTCAAATTTGAAACAATCCACTAATCATATATTACATGGTTGTTTCTATTATTAGACTAACCTCTCAAGGTTGACCTGCTTACACTTTATGGCATGAAAGAATACAATTTGTCTTAATTTTTATTCTTGCTGATAATCTTTCTGTTTGGTAAGATCTTGAAGGTGGAATAATCTCTATACCTTCTAAATTGGTTTTTCAGAAAAAAAAAAACTTGTTACCCATTAATTCTTCTAATATTGAGAAGACAAAGTCATGTATTTACCTAGTGATTAATTATGTTCAAAAGTAATTATAGTGTTAATTACACAATTTAATTAATCATTATTGCTTCTAGGTAATGTTGCTCAATTAATTTTTTGAATAAATTGCATTCATCCCCTTTCAAATTTTTTAAACCCACCATTACTTTCTTTTTAATTTCAATTTATATAAAAATTTATGTTTCATTTATAAAATTAATAGTGGAACTTTCTTTATGTATTTTTTCTTTTAGAAATTCATAAATATCTTAATTTCACGATACAAACATTAAAAATTTAAATTAATGTTTACAAAAATATAAAATAAAAGAAATTAGTATAATATTTTTAAAAGGGAAAGTAAATCTATGTTTCATAAATTTATATAAAAATTATGGTCTTAAACTGGTATTAAAGAGAGTATAACTGAAAAAAGATGAATATAATTTACTTTAAATTTTATTTTTACTAAGAGTTCATAAAGTTTAGTTCCCCTAGTTCTTTTTTAGTGAAAGAGAAAAAAACATTATAGGAATTAACTAAGGGACAACCGACACTTATGGAACGGATTAAAAGGTCATTAAATAGGCCAAGAGTACTACATCTGCCAAGATTCTCTGTGGAGGGGTTAGACATGTGCGTCTCCATGATTCTGCAGAATCCCCAGCCATCACCCACGTGTAAGGCTTTTTAGATTAGTATTGAGGTTAGGCCATCTCCATGACCACCAATTAATTTTGTATCAGAGTCTTCTAATTCTCAAGAATAAACACAATTATAATTCAAATCAAGTTTGAATTATTATAATTTCTATTTGAAAATTTCAATTAATTTTATATTAATATTAATATTATAATTAAAATATTATAAAATATTATAAATAATATATATTATGTTTATTCCCTTTATATCACATAATCAACTTGGGTTGGTGAAGATGTATGTATTATTACGAAATATGTTTTGTAATTTGAAGATCTTCTTGAGCTGCATACTATAAAAAGTTATGGGTGCTCTTTTCTCCTTATACTCAAGATAGTCAATGGAAATTTACTTCTTCTTTTTTTAAGATAGGAAAATCTTGTATCAACTTGCCTCTTTTTGTTAGGTGGTGTTTGTTTTTTTGACAATTTGCTCCATTGTATACCAATAAAAAAAAAGGCATATAAGCTTAAAATTTACATAAAGTCCTAGCAAAACACAACAAATAAAATTTAAATATCAACCCTGCACTCTTAAATATTAGATAAGAGAAAAATTACAAATTAATAAGTAGCACATCTCTTAACAACATACTTAATCAAATTACAATTAACTAGCAAATATGAGAAAAAATTTGAAAACTTTCAAAGCAATATATCTCCTAACCTTTTCTAAAAATTTAGTTTGCTTAACAAAACTTTTTTTCCAAGCTTTTTAAAATATATGTTATAAATTTGGAAAGTAAGTTGTAAATCTTCAAAAATATTAATTAGGATTAAAAAAATTTATGTAAGAAGAAAGAAAATGGTTTTCATAAAAAAGAAAAAAAAAAGAGGAAAATTTTGAAAGAAGAGAAAATCTTTCATAAATGAAGAAATTAAATTAAAAGAAAAAGAATAAAGGAAGGTAAAAGAAGAGAAAGGGGAGCTGTTGTTGAGGCTGGTTGGGAAAAGCTCTCCCCAATGTTGGGTTGGGAAAGCTGCAGTTTCAAAAGAAAGAGTAGGTACTAAGATATTAATGGAAATTTACTGAATTGGATGAATTAAGTGATGGAGTTCAATGACATATCGTCAGTACAAGAAGTGCGCCTCCAAATTTTTCTACATACCAAAATCACTTTGGTTTGTTAAAGGGACTGTTACAATGATTGTAATTCAGATGGATTAATTTTAAAAGTCCATTGACCACTTACATATGCGTAATCTATTTAGATTTTTACCGGACCGTGAAATTCAAATTTTATATGACTTTACGTTTTCTGTACAACCTGCAGAGCGTGGCACTTGGATCTTGAGTAGTCTTACTAAGCAGTACAGTAAACCAGCTTAAGGGACAGGCAGCATAGCTAAACACAGTAAGATCTAGGCCATGTCCAAATTAGGCGTGCTAAAAGCATTGCAGTAGGATACTGTATTATGGAAAACTAGAGCAGCTTATGCATTGTTAACATTATCATCTTTGGGGGAAAAATTGATTGTAAAAGCCATTACAGCGACGTAGTAACAAGCAGAGAAATAAGAGAACTTTAAACAAAAATTGTTGGCAACTCATGCAATTTGATTGCATGCTCGTATAAAACAATTATGAGTGGAACAGCTAAGAATATAAAGCATAAATTTGTACAGCTATTCTCCTTCCCAGCCCACTTGTCGTGCTCGTTGCTCCCACAACAAAGTTATCTTCCTCTCCTTAATGAGTAAGGCCTGAGCCTGCTCTCTTGCTTGCTCACACGTTTCAGTTGCAGCAACACATTTGTCTGCTTCCCTCTGGTACTGAGACGCCACTCTCTTTGCTTCGGCCAAAGTTATGTTCATATGCCGAGTGTGCTCTTCGGCAACAGCCTCTTGCAACTTAAGCTCCTCTGTGAGAAGATCCACAAAATGCTTCTCCATCTCCTGCTTAAGATCTGGATCATTACTTCCGCAATCTGTCGACCAGCACAGTTAATGCCATCCATATATTATTGTGATTTGTAAGGTAGCAAGGTTAAATAGGAGGTTTGGGCACCACAATCTAATCAAACTATCAACTATTCATTCCGGAATTGAATGGATGGCATGATCTATATGGGTCATGTCCCTGATTACAAAATAAAAAATCTGACACCAACTGATATGGAGTAAGAGTGCCTGATGGACAAAGCAATGGCACCTCTCTCACCCTCTTTCACCTCAAAGTATGTACATATAATTCCCCACAAAAAAAATATTATATACATATACGTATGCATCTAAAGTTAATAAATGTGTGCCTAATTTAGTATTTACTAGACGGATATTTTAGAGGCAACCTGAATTCCAAATGATCTAAACTGACTCAGAACAAATTAACAAAGCATAATATGTGAAGTAAAAATGCTGATCGAATAGAATTTTGCCATAAAGAACTAGAAATGCAGTTTGACCATCTTCAAACAGCCTTCATTAGTCATAAAAAAAAACGCTGGACAGGGTTCCATATGATTGAATGACATACTAATATGAAAATACATCATACACACAAACATATATATAAGAGAAGAACAAGTTCTTAAGTTAGCAGGATGAACTCTCACCTGAGACAGAGAGATTGGCCAGCCCTGTGTAAGAAAGAGAATAGTGAAAGAAATGAATCAGTATACAAGCGACTGAATTTTGATCTCTCATAAAATTGAATTTCAAACAAGTGTAATAGAATTGACATGCTATAAGCAAAATGATAGCTGAGGGTTAATTTTGCATCTAATTTTATAATCATAAAGTTACAATTCCTGGAACACACATACAACTTAAGCAGATCATAATAAAAGTTAAGGTCCAAATAATGGAAATGAGAACATTGATGCAAAGTAGGTTATGATGAGAAGAAACTAATTGTCACTCAACCTTCATTCTATAAGATAAGCAAAGGGAATTACTAAAATTGCTATGAACAGTCATCAGCGTTTTTATTTTTAGGTTACAATTTTAGCATCAGATATACAGATTGTGGCCGAGCATCAACCATGAGAAAGCACATTAGCAAAACTTGGACAGCACTATAGACCACAGGTCAAGGGTATGAGGAATAGAAAGACATGTCTTACAGTGAAGAAAAATAGTATTGTTTGAGAAATGAACGACATCTCATATCATACAATGGGTTATCCCACATTTAACTTACATTGACAATTTTGAAGGGCTGTGATATCTTTCTTTTTCTTTAACATCCTTTTTCTTGAAATCATTTCAATTTCCTTGAATCATAACATAAAAATATGAATTCTTCTTGAGCAAAACATTTCATGGGTGCAGCCAAAATTCTGAAACTGCAGACAAATTTCAGAAGTTTCTTGGTGTATGTGATGTATCAGGTGATTTCATCTTATGAGCCCACAAATAGAGCTTGTATTTCATGGTAAGGTCACAAATTAATGTCTACCTGAAATTTACAGTCTTTATCACTAGAACTTTAGAAGTAATTACCAGCCCATCCAAACTAATACAAAAGTAAAGACACTGCCACATATGTGTTTCATCATGCTTGTTGGATCCATAACCAGAGGAGTTCTACCTCCGGTAAACCCTCACCCAAAAAAATGTGAAATTATCATTAGTCTTGGAGATATATCCCACTAAATAAATAGTAGCATTTTCATGTAATACCCATTATCAAAATTGATCTCAGACAACTTGAGTCTTGAAATAGAAAAGATAAGAGAATACCACATCTCATCAAGAACACTTTCAAACAAGTAAGATTGAAGTGAGGATTTTTGGGAAAAATCTCCTGCCGAACAAAAAACTAAAGAGCAGCACATAACCCACAGAAACAACAAACAAGAAATTTAGAACAGCTCGATCAATTGCCTTCATCCATGATCGAAACAAAAATATCCACTGTTTTAATCTGTAAACTACCATTGATCAATCTCTTACGAAATCCTTAAAAAACATCAACTTCTAAAACCTCACAATAAACCCAAATCCCAGTGTACCCGAGTCTCTCACAAATAAATTATGTAACCTACGAAGTACTAACCTCAAGTTTTACTTAGTAGTTCACCTACTGCAGCTCTTTGGTCACAAATCCCTTCCTTCTTACAGTCCTCTCACTCTGGTCGTGGCCGAAGCCACGCATACCTAACAAGCGTAATATCTTCTATATCCCAATTTTTTTTTTAAATATTTTTCAATCTTAAATCAAACCAACACGGCAGGGTATGGGTAGCCGGGGAGAGACACAGTACTCAGATTAAAGTCACTGGGGGGCCAAATCAGATATATAGAAAATGGCAATCCGCTCTACTTTCACTCTCAGACTATTTAGATTACTCATAGTTAAATATCTAACTGCATCTAAATTAAGTTCCCTGTAGTGATCCCAATTCACAAGTAAAGAGCTAGCGGAGAACCCAGTAGCAGAAACTCCTTATAATCGATTTCCTTGACTCTTTTTAAACGATGAATCTGAACAGTATTGGGTTTCACTCCCGAGCGGCTAAAAAATACAAGAGAGCACAAAAATTCAATACGAGCAATAAAAATTGATGATGAAAAAAACAAAAATCTATACTTGGTTTCTCCCCAAATCAACATATAGCTTAACAAAACAATCAAAATGGGTACCCAAAACCCTTACCAGGAGCAATCTGCAGAAGGGACAAAGGAGGAGGACAGTCACAAATGCATGGAGGGCAGGAAATTTTGGAAGTGCCCAGATTTATATTATTCTTGAACCTCCAGTAAAAAGCCGGGCCACAGACAGCCAAAGCTGAAACTACTGCAAACACCACCAAGCAACACCTCAAGCAAGAGCCAGATCGCCGTGACATGTTTGGGAAATTGAGATCTAATAATTCACTGAGATTTTAGCGAACTTTATTTTGGTATTTGAAGGAGTCAGTGTGTTTCCATTAACAACGAGATGCAATGGAAATATCACTTGGACACCCCAACCTGTCTGTCTCCGCGGCCCCTCTTCTCCTTTTATTGTTTATTTTTCTTTATTCATTTTCTTAAAGTCAAAGCCGTTCGATTAACACAAAATCTATGGTGGGGTAAGACCAAGTTTAGTTCAAAGAGCATAGCCATGGAGCATCTTAATTATTTTTGCTAGTGTCCCACCTAACGGTTTTAGCGGTCGGGTCGGGTTGGTTTTATTTTAATTTTTAAAAATCAATTAAAAACATTTAAAACAACAAAATTACAACATTGTATATTAAAATTATTCTTTTAAGAATATAAAATAGTAAATTCTAATACCAAAAATAAATTAACAATGTTGAAAAGAATTAAATAATTTTTTATCTTTAAATATGGTGCAAAAAATAAGAACATTATTTCAAATTAGAAACATATTAAATAAAATCTTTTTCAATGTCAAATTTTTAAAAATTATTGTTATTTTTTAAGTTCAAATAGTCATTATTATTGCTGCCAATCAACATTTGATAATATTCTTTTATCTTAAAATCAAATATTTTATTTTCAATTATCAACATAATTCCTAATATTTAACACTAATATATAAGCATTGGTATTTTATTTACATTATTGTAAGTACAAGAAAAATAAATAAAAAAGTATCAACGTTTAAATTATTTTAAAAAAATATTAAATAAAATTATGTAAGCTTTACGAGTTGGGTTGATTTAATATTTTTTTAATCCACAACTTGATCTACAAACCCAATCCAACCCCACAAAATTGGGTGTGAGTTGAGTTGGGTTACATATAGTTTTTTTTTTTTCTTGTAGAATTTAATGACTCTACTGAAAATCGAACCCAGAACAGGTAGCACAAAAATGTGTTATTTTGTCATCAAGGTAGGGCCTTTCACAGTAACTATTTATTAATAAGAGATTACAAGTAAAAATAAAATTAAAGACATTTTTAGTTATACAATCTGATATTACCAATTAAGCCATAAACACCCTAATTTATCTATAAACATAGTTATAAAACTTGGATTCACTCAACTTATTAAATTGAGGAATTAGCCACTAAACAAGTTCAAATCTAATTATTAGAGGTTTTTTTTGTAATTAAACCACATAGAATTAAATCAAATAAATTTTTTATACACAATTAATTATATATATATATATATATATATATATATATATATATTATTTTATTTTTTAAAAATTTTATATTTACATATTGATTTATCAAGATGTCAATTATTTTTTGGGACATCAGAAATTAAAAGAAGAAAAAAAAAGTATTATATATATAAAATCAATTAATATCATTTTTCAATATATATTATATTATATTTAATTTAAAGCATATATAATTTTTAGCTAAAAATCACTGTTTAGTTAGTCAATAATTTTTTGACTTAATTCCTTTTTTAGCTAAATATTTGATCTGACTAAAATAACAACGTTCATAACAAACATTAATTTAATTTTTTTTATTGAAATTTTTTGTGCAAATCAACGTACTACATCATTTATAGATTTTAGTAATAAATAAATGCAATCAATAACAAAAATAAAGTATATAATTTTAACATAATAAAACCATCTAAATTAAGTTTTTTTTTTTTTGGACTAACCATCTAAATTATGTGTTACTATGTTTAGAGAATAATAAATTCCGACACTCATAAGGTGGGGATGACCGACGTGTAAATTACCAAAACATACTAGAAGCTACCGCTTTCCTATATCTGACTCTTTCAAAAGGTCCGCATGGTGTACGTGTAAGGTCCAAAGTCCTCCACACCTACGCTCCTTCCCGCATTGCTCCATGTCCGCTCAAAATTCCTTATCAAAGCCACCAGACAGCTGCTCAAAGCCATAAACCCTCAGATCCCGAAACGCAGAAACCCCTTAATCCTCTGTTCTGTAGAGGGAATAACACCAACTCACCAACAATGGCCGACAAAGAGATGGAAGTAGTGAAGGGTTTGGACCTGCAGAGGTACATGGGGCGCTGGTATGAAATAGCGTCTTTCCCCTCAAGGTTTCAGCCCAGTGATGGTGTGAACACCAGAGCTACATACAGTTTGAAGGAGGATGGGATTGTGAATGTGCTCAATGAGACTTGGAGCGGAGGGAAAAGAAGCCATATTGAGGGAGTTGCTTATAAGAATGATCCCAATAGTGACGAGGCCAAGCTCAAGGTCAAATTCTATGTTCCTCCATTCTTGCCCCTCTTCCCTGTTGTTGGGGATTACTGGGTTTTGTACATTGATGATGATTATCAGTATGCTCTCATCGGTCAGCCAAGCAGGAGATACCTTTGGGTAAGCCAAATTTGGATTTTAATGCTTTCAAGTTCTTTTCATGGCTTTGTGATTCTGGGGTTGGAAGATTGGAAGGGTAGCTCATAGATATGAATTCTCTTAATATCTGAACTTGTACTATTTGATGAGTCATTATGCATTATTCCTCATCTGCTTAAGGTTTCTGTAAATTATATATATTGTGGCTTTAGGAAATGTATTGATATATAGAAACATGCAGGAAACGGTGATGCCCAGAATGTGCTTGCGTAATACATTTGCTTGTGTGAGATTATTGCTGATTTGCTAGGAATAGAATCAAACAACTGAGAGCTCTTGAGAGTTATATTTTCTCTTAAAGAAATGCCTGTCTGGTTTGTCAATAGCTTGTTCATGATTTGCGGACTAAAACTATGCATACTGACACATATTGGAGACAATAAAATATATAGTATTTAAGTATAACTTAAAGGGTTGTGAAGAATCTGCTGCAAATGTTGTACACAATACAGCTCTGGCTATATTTTTGAAGTATTCATGCTCCATAGTTTGCGTATTTCCTACCATAACCGAGATCATTTTTTATCCCCAGATATTATGCAGGAAGCCCCATTTGGATGATGAGATCTACAACCAGCTCGTTCTGAGAGCCAAGGATGAGGGATATGATGTTAGCAAAATCCACAAGACACCACAAAGTGATCCTCCACCAGAGGAAGAAGGACCCCAAGACACCAAAGGCATTTGGTGGATCAAATCCCTTTTCGGAAAATAGATCTCAATGGTATATAGAGAGGTTGGAGATATGTTTCATGTAATAAGAAAGGGATCAAGAACCTTGATGGAGCAATTTAGTTTGGATATTTGTGATATATTTGTTGGCTTGTTCTGTGCTGTATATTAGATGCATATTTGGTGACAAAAAAATGATGAGGTTCTTTAAGTTTGATCCTTTGGTTGTCTGGGAACTTGGTTATTGTTCAGGTGAGAATCCAGGAGTCTAAGCCTTACAGGGATTTGCATTTTATTTTGGTTTATTGAAGTTTTTGGCTAAGTTATGGGGATAGCATCTCAAACTTTAGGGTCCGTTTGGTTGGATGAAATAAATTTTAGTGAAATGGAAAGAAGAGGGAATGGAAAAGAGAATAAAATATCATTACCTTATTTAGTATGCGATGAAAAGAAAGAGGTAATGTAATATTTTATTATTTGATTAATAGATAAATTGAAATAATAAAAAGATAAGATAAGTAAAATGATTAAATTAATTTTAATATAAAATAATTAAATTAATTTTTTTAAATAAAAAAATTAAAAAAAATAGATTTTTTTTAAAAGAATTCTTACAAATTAATTTTTACATAATATAATTAAATTAATTTATTTAATAATTAAATTAAATTATTTTAATAAAAAAAAATATGAAGTTAACATTATTTTGTGATGAAATCTTGGATTCTATTCATTATTGAAAGAAATTCATTTTTCATCACACGATGAAACTGAATATTTTATAAAATGTTCCATTCCATCAAATCAAACAATGAAATTATATTTTCTATTCCATATTCTTTTCCATTTCTGCCACGCCCTTGTACTCCTCCAAATGGCAATTAATGACTTGAAAGGGATATGATAATTACTAAACTTTCTGATGAGGGTATGGGTATTCCTGGTTTCTAGTATTACTTTCCCAAAATCTTATAAACTCCCCAAAACAGTTTTTTCAATTATTTGTCAATTTGTTTGTTTATTTTTTAAAAACTTTCATACATATTTTTATAGTCATTATTTAAAAAAAATAGAATTGTGAAATAAATTTAAATAAGAATTCGCAAAAGTTATAGTACTCATATTGTAAAGCTTTTGGTGCTACTACTAATAATTTAGAAGGTATTTGCTTATAAAATATCTAACTAAAACTAAGAGGAAAGGGGAAAAAAATTATTTTTTATACTAAATGACCTGAAATTTTGAAATTAAATATTTATTTAAAATTATCTAAAACTCCCCACTCCTAATAATTTAAAAGTGTGTTTACTCTCAAATGAAAATTTAAATTTAATGTAAGGTTTTACTAGGTCAAAGATACATCATCCATATCAATATTATCTAGGCCTAAATAATTGATAAAATTAAAATTCAAAACTATGACAAAGTCTTATAACTAGTCTCATTTCACCTCAACCATCAGGTCCACCCTTCAGCATTTAAGGTTGTAATTATTAATACTTGAAAAAGAGTTTTCATTGGTAGATCAAACTGATGGATAAAAATTACATAATAAAAGAACAAAAATTCTAAACTTGTTTTGATCAGGTGGTGACAGATAAGTGCAGGTGAAGATCTCCGACTAGGTGGTAACATGGAATGCCTTATGGACGTGAGAACTTATATATACTATATATTAATCATAGGAAGAATCACAAACAAGGTGAATGAGAATGCTAATTTGTCAAGACCAAGCACAATACAACAACAGTAACACCTTTGGCCAATATCCAGTTCCCCCCTGCAATACAAAATATACGGAAAATCCGCAGAATTTCACCAAGCAGACATCGGAGTGATATAGACACATGAAGCCATTTTCTCCTATCCAAGAGCTCAACATCAGATCAGGTGAGTGCCATTACAGGATACTGAGTCTTGCAAGCTTACAATATAGTACAACACGAGTTTGCTTTTTTCGCCTGCTTGTAGAACATCTGTTTCAAACCCCAGCATCAGGTTCTTCTGTCAGCAAACCAACTAGTTGGCAAATAAAATTCTATTTATCGTAAATTTAAATAGTTTTGTTGGAAAGACACGTGAATTAATTTGCAGTAGTTAATGGCAGTGAAAATCATGGAAAAATAAATTTGTGTAAAAGAAACAGCCTATTGCAAACTTATATAGCAAATTTGACATATAAACACAAAGCATATGCAATAAAAGTTAGGACCTAATAAAGCACCTATAGAACCCTAAAATTTCTTCTGTATATTCATGGTGATAATGGAATTAATTTTAATCTAATTAGACATGAGCATATGCAAGGAAGAAAAGTTTCATCCAAAGATATGGCTTGACTCATTTATGATAGTGAAATTGTACTTTATATAGTTCAATAAGTAGTTTGAAACAAAAGGGCTTAGCGCCCGAGCCCTGTTAAACAAGAACAGTAAGTAGTTCACGAGCACACCTTGAAGGATGATAATAACCATTAATTACAGTTACAGGTTTGGTGACAGGAAACATGAAGGATAGGCCACACTCGTAGTAAATGTCTGCATGCAAGCATGTATGCATTTATGTGCTAGTCCCAAGTGCAAAACTGTAAAACAGAAGCTGTAATGTACCTGTGATGATGCACTCAGATCAGAACTCTTCTCAACTAAACTGTCCAACTTTTCCCCTCGTGCAAGGACACTATCAATAGTCTTATGCTGTGTATAAACAAGAAATCAATAAATCATAGGTGACACATAAGAAATAAAGAAAGTCAACAGGGAAACAATAGCATGTCTCTGCCAAATAGTTATTAGAGATAGAAGCATCAGAAAGTTACACAAGCACGGCTAGATCAAGACTACCAAATCAAATCAAACATGACTGAGTGAATGTACATTAATAACAAACAAAAACAAACCAATGAACAATTGTCAATTGATAAACCAATATTTGGCTACAACGTGGTATTTGTATTGCATCATGTTGCCATCATCATCAGGAATTATATGTATAGCCAATACCAAAGTCTCAAAAAATTAAAGGTTTCACATAGAACATTACCATCCATTAAAAAGGGAAGTTAAGATTGAATAACCACAGAAAAAGGATGTCCAACTGAAGAGAAGCTAATTTACAAGACAACAGATGTGAAGAATTAGTGAATTGTTTTGGAAACATAAAGTGATGCATATTTAAATCCAACACTTACCAGGATAATTTTTGTTTCATCCAATTCCCTCTGGATTTTCAACAACTTGTCCGCCTCTGCAGGGTCCTGAAGATTTGACAGTAGCAGGGAAAATGGGGGATTGAGTTGAAAGTAACCATATGAAATGTAAATGAAAAGAAAAACTTCATTGGTACAATTCAGAATATTATGTTACTCAAAAATCCAACAAGCTATCCTCTAATTGAAGCTGATTCAATGAAGAAGTGTAGAGGTACCTGGAATTTTGTCAGAGCTTGGTTCAAATAGGGCCAAGGTTGAGTACTGTCGACCAGAGCACTTCTCCATGAATCACCAAAATTTTTTTGGTATTCATCCAGCAGCTGCAAAACATCATAATTCATTATCATCTATTAAATATGGAAATTTCATGCATCAGCCACAAAAGATACATCATAATTCATAACAGTAATTTTAACTTGACATGTTGTTAGTCCATTTCAACTCCTACAAATTATTACTTGGTACCAAAGGACAAGTAATTTAACTAATTCACTTGCTTTACAAAAATGCTTACCCCCTCTTTGTCCGCTAAAGACAAGGGAACTTACTTGCATGAAGTCACTCAATAGACACACTCTTCTCTCTAAATCAAGACATTTCGAATTATAGGGGACAAAGGACTTTAAGCAAACCACCATTTAGTCATGTTGCAGAATTCAGATCCACTACCCAATGGAGCAATACTTATTATTTTGAAACAGAACACAGACAGGAAGACAAGAAGAATCAGGGGAAGAGAGGTTCAGGTGGGTTGTTCCGCAAAAAGGAAATAATAAAATGATCAATAAAAAATGTTACATGTGAGAAGGACGGAACGATTTTGAAGGATGCCAAGACAAGGTGTAGCTGAAACAGTTTTAATCATGTTACACTGATTGTTTAATAAAATTAATACACCAACTCAGTTCTGACTAAACCAACTATTATCATCAGAATTAGAATTAAATACAAAATATTCATTCTGTCAGCAGACAGACTTAAAATCTGAGGCCCTGGATCCCAACTATATAACCTAAAAAGCAGTGAGATTTGGTTCTAAGCAGTCACTTAAGTTGCTGGGTAACCAATATATATTGTGATATATAATCAGAAATAAGAAAAAGAATGATATTTTTGTTAAAAGAATAATCAGAAGCAGAATGATATCACACAGAATTGACCAGGATTGAATATGAATAATGATGTACAAAACAATACTTGTGTAACAGGAAAAAAATAAAGATAAGATAATAGTTAACAGTAACACTTAACAGTAACTAAAATGGTAAACATTGTCAGATATTTATTTTCTAAAACCAAATCAGAAGTTTAATTTGCCTGAGGTCAATGCTAACATCTTCAGGGCATTAAAGCATCTAGAACTGAGGAGACAGAAGAAAGCTCGTCCCTTCTGAGTAACTAAAGAGAAGACAGACTTTCCTAGAATTATGAAATAAAATTATACTTTATGAGAACAAAGATGAAGTTATGGAAGCAGTGAAACAAGGATGTGTTGTGAATATTACAATATAACGAGAAAACTACATATTGCATTAACCTGGTTGAGAAGAGAAAATGCACTTCGAACTGGATAGTGATCGTCCATAAAGCCCAACGCACAAAGACCATTTCTGTTGTAAGAATGCACCTTGTACTCTATAAGAGGATAAAGAAAAATCAAACAGGTTTTCGTATGTTCATGCATCGGTATATAAGAACCAACTAAACTTTTTATTGAAGAGAAAAAGTGCACAACCAAACCTCCCATGTGAGATGTAATATTATGTTGATAAAGAACTTAAGAGTTCAATTTGTACCATTAAAAGTAAAAAATTATCCATCACAATAGATGCATTCATATGTTTCTATGGAACCAATACTTCCTTAATATCTTTTTTTTTGTAATTGTACCCATCCAAAAAGAAAGAACGAAGTTTAAGCTTTTCTCAAAATAGGCAGCGAGTAAATTTGAATTGTACCCACCAAGTCCGATGTAGAAGTACAAATACTATCTCAGAAATAAATTCATGATGGAAACAAATGACACAACCCCATAATTCACTAAAAATCCTAGAAAACCAATAAGCATCTTAATATCGTCCCCAACCGAAATCAATTTAAGGAGCAGACAATAATTCTGAAACCTAAGCTGGACGACGCTCTCAGAAAGCGATTCAAAACCCACAATTCAAGGTCGACAAAGAAGCTATTGAATCGAGACCGTGAAACCCTAGAGAATTGGGTGGGGGGGGGGGTAAAACGCACCATCGTGCTGGACAGACTGGCGCTGTCCCTGGGGGGTACGCTTGGCGACGGTGCGACCGACGAAGACGACGAACTCCTTGACGCTGGAACGTTGGAAGAAGCCGAAGTGGCTTACATCGCAAGCATTCGCCAGAATGACGGGATCGGATTCACCAGGGTTGCATTTAAGCACCATCAAAGCTGTGATCTTCATCTCTCTCTCTTTCTCTCTCTCCTTCTTCCCTCTCTAAACTCTTCGAAGCTCCCTTCTTTTCAGTTAAGAGTCGGTAATGAAATCGCGAACTCAAACTGGGAAATGGAAATAACGAAAAATAATTGAATCGTAGATGTTTCTTTCTACTACTTTGTCTCCCTGTTGTGATATGCTCTTAGGAAACGCGACTAATAGCTTTTCTTTTCTTTTTCTTTTTCTTTTTATTGTCGTCTCGTACGGTATTAATTTCATCAGTTTAATTATTTTTAAAATATTTCTTATTATTTTAATTTTAATATGTTAAAAAATATATATTGAAAAAAAAATTAAGAACAAATTTAGTTTCAATAAATAAAAATTTTATTTTTAATTTTATTAAAAATAATGTGATTTGTTGGTGACAAAAGTGATGTATTTTTTTAAAAAAATAAAAATAAAAATCTATAAAGAGTTAAATTAATGCCATTACTATTTTCTTTTTATGGAATGCCACTAATATTTTTAAGGAAGGAAGATGATAATTTACTCTTTTATAAATTAATTAAAGATTAATCATTGACGTCCAATCCAAGTTATAAAATTGACAACAAAAATTTACAATCTAACTTTATAGTACACTATAATACACAATGTTTCTTTGATCACCGACAATAATATTAGTGAGGGGGGGGGGGGGTTAGTATTTGATAAATCATTTTTATTAAAAAAGAAAGAAAGATTGCATTAACTTTAGGTTTGAATGCACCATTATTAACAGTTGTCTCCCAACAAGATCCAGCCAAAGAGTGATGCAAGGAATGGCGCCAATAAAAATATTGGCGTGATGAGCTAAAGTTGAAAATTCTGTTCAAAACAAAAGAGCAAGTATTTAATTTATGAACTCAAAATTATATAATTAAAAAATTATTTGTCTATTTAAATAAAAAAATTTAACTAAATTAAATATAAATAATATTTTTTAATTTTTTGTTTGTATAAATTTTAATCCACTTGAAAAAAAAAACTTGAATAGCTGAAAGACAGAGAGTTAGAAAAATATTCTTTAGTGATTCAAATTAAAAAATATTCTTAAGTCTGTTAAAACAAGCTAATTGCCCCATCTAACTCGATCTACCACGAATTGGGTCAAAATAGGTTGAGCTAAATTAGTTCATTTTTAATGTATTGAGAAAATAAGAAATCCACCCACTTGAATAGTTTGACTATTTATATAAGTTGACTCACTTAATTCATGGAAACAAAATCTAAATAATAATTAATAAAAATAAATATGGGAAATGAATTTTTTTATAATTAGTTTTAAATATTTAATACTATGGTGCAATTTAATATTAAATTTGAATATATATATATATATATATATAACTCTTTATCATGATACAGCTCTCAAAATTAATAATAGTTTGCATTTAAAAAAAAAAGAACAGTAACTAGGAACAATATATTTTTTAAAAAAAATGAGAAGTTAAATTTATATTTTGTCATTAATTTCATTGACTTATTGATATATAAATTTTAGGATATTTTCATAATATAAATAATATTAAAAATTATTATAAGATAAATAATCATTTCACCTCTTTTTCAATGGTTGTAAATTTTAAATTTTTTGAATTAGGAATTTGAAATAGAAAAATGGCAGGAGATGGTATTTTTTTTTTAAGTTTTTTTTTTCTGCCCTTTAATGTGTGTGACGTGTCCAACTACATAGAAGCTTCATTTGCCATGTAAGATTTAAAATTGAAGTCAACCAGTTTGACCATTATGTTTGTGTTTGCGTGGCAAGAGTTATTAAGAAAACATTGCATGATTTTAGAAAAAGATATTGAACTTGATTAAAACAAATAGAAAATTTTGAAATTCACCATGAGTTTAATAGACAAACCACATTCAAGTTAAGAGTGAACTTACATAATAATGTCTAAAATTATTAGTTGTTTTAACTTTAATATTTAGATTTAAAATAAAGTCTTATTTTAATATTTTTTATGCACAGTAAAATTTGATTTAATTTTTAAAATATTTTTTATTTGAATACATTCTTAATATTTTATAAACTTTATTTTTTAATTCGTAAGATTAATTTCATAAATTAATCGTTTATATAGTCAAAAAATTATTTTTTCATTTCAAAATGACAATGTTTAATTATTTTATTTAAATTGATTCAATTAAAAGTTAATATTAAAAATAAAATAGTTAAATTTTATTATTTTAAAGTAATGTGAAAAGTTTTTATTGAATTAATTATTTAAACAAATAGTTAACAAATTAAAAATCATGTGTATTTAAATATATAATTTTTATTAATTTTTTTGACAAAATTATTCTTATAAACTAAAAAAGAATGTTTATAAAATTTTAATGTATTCAAATAAAAAAATTCAGAGACTAACTCAAATTTCAATACAACATAAGGAACTTTTAATTTATGTCATTACATGAGTTTAGCCTCTAAGGTCATGTAACTCATAACAAATTAGTCCCTACCTTATTTTACCCACAAATGTCATATAAAATATATTGACTTGGCACGTTAACTTTACATGCACTTATTGACAAGAATTTAAAATTTAAAATCTAAAATTAAGAGACCTAATAATTTTAGATAAAATTACGTAAGTTTAGTCATTGAACTTAATTTTTACGAACAGTGTACATTTATTTAACTTGTGACTTGTATTTACATTTATTCATATTTTATAAAAGCTTCCTTTCTATCATCGTGCTATGTTAGCGACTGCATTATCAAACACAAATACAAAAATCATGTACTCTAAAATTATTGTAGAAAATTATTTTTTAAATCCTTTTTCTTAAAAAAAAAATTCTTTTTTTAGTTTTACTAGAAACTTTTCTAGAAAAAGTTTTAAATTGTTTGGATTACATGAAAAAAAAAAGACAAACTATTGTTAGAAAAACAAAGTCTAAATTTTTGTTTCAAAGAGTAACCAATGAAAATGTCTTTTCAAGAATTTTGGTTGACTCATATAATTTAACCTTAAAAAATTTGTGAGAAATCTTAAACTTAACCGTATAAAAAAAAATTAATTGAAACTTAGAACAATAGAACCAAACAGTGAATTGTATTAGTATTATAAAAAGAACAAGATGATTTATGAAATAAAACCGTTAAGACCGTTAAGGTTAGAACCTTACCTACGTGCCTGTTTCCCTCACAATACATAATCAGCGTCGAAGTTTCGTCTCAGAAACAACAAATGCTCCGACCAAAATTAGCAAACAATTAGAATTAGATCCCAAAATAGGCTTTTGCCAATTGGTTTTCCTTTGAGAGAAGATCTTGACCAGCTATTAAGGCGGGAAATGTGTAGAAGACAATAGAAAAGTTCTGGTTTGGGGAGTTGATCCTACTCGCCAATCAGCTCCTATTTCTCCCTTTCCCTACCCCCGTTATCATCACATTCCCATGAGAGTTTCCCCAGAGAGACTTGAAAGGGAATGTCCATTCTAACCATTCCACAAATTAAAGCTAAGAGTATGGCTTTTCGGGTATGCTTTATTTACATCTTTTTCTCTTTTCATTTTGTTTTAATGGTTTTTGCTTTTGGGGTCTTTGGCTTGGCCACTATTCAATCAAATTCTCTTGTTTTCTCTTGGCTATCATCTTTTTTTCTTTTGGGTTCCGTATTTTCTATTCTTCAGCCAGCTGAATTTCGAATTGAATTCCAAGAGAAATGGTATTATTCCAACCTGAAAAAGATGTTTTTGGAAACTGTTATATCATTAAATGAAAACGGAAAAATGGGATTTAATGCAAAAAATTTCTACACCATTGAAACATTTTCTTAAGCATTATGTTTATGTGCTCTTTTGTAACTCTCAATGTTGTTTATTGGGTTTTGAAACTGTGACAGAATATGAACAAGATGATCAAAAGCTTGCTTTTCATTTCATTGTTGATCCACACAACGGGGGCTAAAATCCCAGAGCAAAATCAGAATCCTAAATCTCCACAAACTCCTCCTGCCCGGAAATGGACAACATTAAGTGGTATTGATGGGATTTTGTTTCTCTAACTCCTTTGCCTTCACAACTCCAACTACGTCAAATTTCATCCTGTGATTCTTTATCACTTGCAGGGAATCAGCCGCTTGTGATTGGCCGTGGTGGATTGTCAGGGCTTTTCCCAGAAGGCAGTGGATATGCAATTACTGCGGCTCAGACTTTTAGTGTGCCAGATTTGGTTTTCTTGTGCAATCTTCAAATGTCAAAGGACGGATTTGGTGTGTGTCTGACGGGTATTAAGCTTGAGAATCAGACATCCATATCAGATTTCGATCCTAAAGGACAGAAAACATACAACGTTAACGGCAAGGATGTCACCGCATGGTTTTCGGTGGATTACACAGCTGATCAATTACTCCAAAATGTTACATGTGAGTCTGCATATTTATATTCTTAATTGAAATACTAATACTCAAAAAATAAAAACTGTATCGTATTAGTTTCTTACACATATTAGATACGACATATTCCAAATTGCAATTAAATATTATATATTCTATCATGTTCGGTCTTATATCCCTTTCAGTTTCAGCATTCATATTTATTTAGGGAATGTCCTATTTTCTTAACTGGTTTCTTCTCTGGTTGCTTAGAACAGAGGAATTGGGATAAAAAATTTAATGTCCAAGTCAAAAGAAGTTGGTTTTGCATGTCAAAAGATTCACAAGTTCTTGTAACAATAAACAAATATAGAAAGGAAAAGCATGCCAGTCTGAGAAACTGAGGAGGCAAAGGAATGTTAGATTGCTCGAGCATGAATGTTGACTCTTCTTCACATAATTCATTATTTGCAGATAACAATGTTAAAGGCCGATGAACAGAAAATGTAGAACTAGTTAGACTAACAAATATTTACATATATGACCCACAGAGTCATAGGCAATAGAACGGATAGAATTGATATGGTGCTTTTAGCATAAACAAATTATTTGTGGCTTTGAAAGTGAAGGTTTGCTATTTGCTATGTCATCTACAGTAAATCAAGGTATATATTCTCGACCAAGTCAATACGATGGAATGTTCTTGCTTGCTTCTCCCGATACTATGAAAGAATATAAACCTGCAAAGTTCTGGTTGAATGTTCAGGTTCTCCCTCTCTCAACCACCCTCTAATGCAGAAGTTTGCTATGAAAATTTAAAATCCTTAAGCACCATGAGTTCATTCTTAAACGGTTCATTGACCCTTCTGTTGCAGTATGAAGCATTCTACACCCAACGCGGAATAAATATGATTAATTATGTTATGGAAACACTCAAATTTATGAAGGTAGACTTCCTTTCAAGTCCAGAAATTGGTTTCTTGAAGACCATCAATGGGAAAGTGACCAAGCCAACTAAGGTTGTCTTCCAGCTTCTTAACCCTAATGATGTTGAACCTACGACCAATCAGTCATACGGCACCATAGTGAAGAATCTTCAGACAATCAAATCATTTGCATCAGGGATAATGGTCCCAAAAGATTACATATGGCCAGTTAAACCAGACCTATATTTGGGGTCTCCCACAACACTTGTAGCTGATGCTCACAAACTAGGATTAGAAGTGTATGCTGATGGTTTTGCTAATGACATAATCTCAAGTTATAATTACAGCTATGATCCTTCTGCTGAATACCTGCAATTTTTAGACAAAGGTGATTCTGTTGATGGTTTTATCACAGATAACCCTCCTACAGCATCAGGAGCTATCGGTAAGATGACAAAACTTCAATATTTCACTTATTATATTTTTATATATAGTGTCAGAGATATAAATCAAAACCATTCATATGCCTTCTTGTCAATGCTTAAGACCTTAAGATAACTTGGTATCAAAACTATTCCGGGGAGTCCACCAGCCTATGTTGAGCCATGTCTAATTCTCACAATTTTATTGTTTTTGCAGTATGCTTAGCAAACAACAATACCAAGCCTAAAAAAGGTATAATACTAATCTTGTTTGTTTCATATCACAGAATCTCAGATACGACATGAAATACAGATCAATGACAAGCTAGTCTCATATAATAATAATTTACTTTTACAGGTCCAGCTTTAATCATAAGCAGCAATGGAGCACGTGGTGTTTATCCAGGTAGCTCTGATCTTTCATATCAGCAAGCGATAGATGATGGGGCTGACATTATAGACTGCTCAGTTCAAATGACAAAAGATGGAGTTGCCTTCTGCTTGGATAAAGCAGACCTAATTGGATGTACCACTGCAACGAATAAATTCCTGTCTAAAGCTTCCGACGTTCCGGAAATTCAATCACAAAGGGGAATTTTCTCCTTTGACCTCACATGGAGCGAGATTCAGAGCTTAAAACGTAATGCTTCTATAGAAACAAAAGAAGTTCACATACAGATCTACACTCATAAGATTTGAACACTAAACTTACAGTAGAAATTTCTTGTTTCAGCTCAAATTGTTAGCCCTTGGGCTGCCAATGGCTTACAGAGAAACCCAGCATACAAGAACAGTGGTAACTTTGTTACCCTCCCTGAATTTCTAAAGTTGGCCAAGGCAAAGGCAGTCACTGGCGTTTTGATCAACATAAAGGTGAGAATATGTTTCTCCTTAACTAATTTCTACTTTATGCTAAGCCTTCATTTTTTTTTGTATGTCTGTTTCACAGAATGCTTCCTACCTTGCATCAAAGAAGGGTCTAGACATTGTAGGTGCTGTCAGCTCTGCCCTGAGCAATGGCAGCTTTGACAAGAATTCCACACAAGAAGTTTTGATCCAATCTGATGACACTTCAGTACTATCCAAGTTCAAGGATATCCCATCTTACAAAAGGGTGTTATTATTTGACGAGAAAATAGGCGATACACCCAAGCAGACAGTGGAGGAAATCAAGAAGTATGCGGATACAGTGAATATTCACAAATCCTCCATCTTTAGAACATCCGAATTCTTCTTGACAGATATGACAAATATTGTTGAAGAGATGAAAAATGCAAACCTGACAGTATTCGTCCATATTATGAAAAATGAGTTTGTCACCCTGGCATTGGACTATATGTCAGATCCTCTGATGGAGATTGTTACTTTCGTCCAAGGTGCAAATGTTGATGGAATAGTAACTGAGTTTCCAGCTACTGCAAATCGATACATGCGTAAGTCTTTCCAACCCCTTCAGCTTTTCTTAAGAAAACTTTACTCATAAAGCTTCTTTCTTTGCCAAGCAAACAAACAAAAGTTCATATACTGATTGCCTCTCTCTAATATGCAGGGAGCCCATGTAGCGATACTATCCCTCCTCAGTCTACCAGTTATACCATCTTACCAATTAAGCCCGGTGAGCTAATTTCTTCACTTGATCCTGTAGTGAAGCCACCAGCAGAAGCACCACTACCACCTCTTGGGGTTTCAGACGTTGTTGACCCACCACTTCCTGCCGTAATTAATGTTGCAAAATATGAGCCTACTGCTGCACCTGCTGATTTACCTGCAACACCTCCTTCAGCTGCCTGGACAAATGTTGCCAACCTTGGTCTTTCCCTAGTGGCTGCAGTTCTAGTGTCTGGTGTGCTTTAAGCCGGACTTGTCCTTCAGCTGCCTGGGCAAATGTTGAAAACATTTGGCTGGAGCACTGGTGTTTTGTGTGCTTTAAGCTGGGACATACTGATGTAATTCAATTGGCATCTCCTCCATTTTCTCCCTACTGTTTTAGTTTTTTGCCGTACTCTTAGACAAGATCTCTGAGCTGTACTATAAAAATAATGAATGCATATAAAATTAATTGGCGCTGATCATATTTGCATTATTGATCCTCCAGCCTTATGAAAAGAGTTATGCTGGATTATTAGTTTTAATGATTCAGACGCTTCTTGGCGTATTCAAGGGAATTTAAAAAGGGAAGGTATATTCAAGGATAAAGAAGTTTGGATGAAATAAAGAGAGAATAGTTAAATGATAATTTTAACTTCTATTGTTTAAATGTTGAAAAAATAAAATAAAAACATAATATATATATATATATATATCAATTTTTATTTTAACTAAAGTCGTTAATAATAATATTTTCATTTATTGATACCATAACTTCTAAAAAATAATATGGTAATTATGAAAAAAAAAAACTCTTTGAAAGATTAGTGAGAAATATTTTAGGGTTGTTTGAAAACAATTTTTAGAATAATTTTTTTGTTTTATTGTCCTTCCAAAATAAAAGAATTCTGTTTGTAATGTTTTTTTATAGATTATTTTTAAAAATTTATTTTGTAAAAGTGAAATAGACAATTTATAAAAAAAAACATTATTTTTTTATTTTTGAGTAAAATTATTTTTAAATTTTAAAAAAATTGTTTTTATTAATAACAAAGATATAAATAATTTATTAATTTCTTAAACTCTATTTTTAAAATTTTCATTTAAATAAATATTTTATCTTTTTATTTTAAAATGAAAATATTTAAAATTGTTTTAAAAAATTGTTCTTAAAAAATAATAAAATAAAAAACCTTGAAAATACTTCCAGACCTTATTTTCCCCTTACTTATAAAATAGTCCGAAATCGTTCATTCTCCTAAATCCAGACAAATGACAAATTGGCAATCCATTCGTCCTCAGACCACAATAGTTAAAATTTTTCTGAGTGGAAACCGTGAGAAAATGTACCCAGAAATAAGAATGGGGTAGCGAACATGATAAGGGTTGAAATGCAGGCTCAGATTCGCCTTTTCTCAGACAAGAGAAAGAGCCTCCGCATGGCTGCGCCAGCCTGGACTGTCGAAAAGACCAGAACAGTAATTTCAGACAGACACAGAGTCGCCTCGCCAAGACGTGGGATCTTCATTCAATGTCTGGTCTAAATGCTACATACATCATCACTGCCTCAATACATTCAATTTTAAAGAAGAAAAAGAAGAAGAAGAAGAAGAAGAAGATGAAGAGCTGTTTGATAATGGAAATCAAAATCACCGGAATCCGCAGCGAAATTGAGAGGGGCAACAGCTCTCAAGACACCCTCCTCTCCCTGACACTGCGACCCTCATTCTTAAACTAATGAGTTTTAAACCCTAATTTCACCCTTCTAGCTAATTTTATAGCGAAACCTACCAGCCAGAGGGCATTTTAGACATTTCAGTTTATTAGCCCATAGGCTCTAGCGATTCACCTGTGTGAAATAAATATTGAGACTGTGACGACGTCGTTTTCCCAAGTGAAGAAAGCATTAGGTACAATACAAATAATTATGTAGCTCAATCCTAAGTTATATATGTATAACGTTCTTTTCCTTCGTAAATCCAGATGTGATCAGATATTCAAATTTTTGCTATTCATTACCATTAACTTAAAATAATATTTTATTTTTATTTAAGAAAAAAAATGTTATTTAATTGATTTGAAAATTATAAAAAATTTAATAATTTGTATGAGATTATTTTTTAATTTTTATTTACAGACGGAGTCAAATAAGGGGAAAAAGAGAGAGAGAGAGAGAGACAATTCTTGTGCGTTTGACTAGACCCAATGCGTAATTTTGGGTTTTCAAAATTCAAAGTAGCTCTACGAATAATAGTGTTTAATGGTGAAAATCACTGAAATTATAACCACGATAATTTTGTCCGCCACCGAAGAGGAATGATTTAAGTCAATTTTCAAAAACGGCTTGCATAATATAATCATACTATATATATTTTGATACTGGGGATCTCTTGTTCATTGTTCTGTGTATGTTATAGAAGGAAGTTTCGTTTACACTAACTCTATTGCCCCGCTTATATATTTTCTTCACAAAGCCATTCTCACAGTATCTTCAACTTATCTCGAAACTAAACAAAAAAAAAAAAAAAACTATAAATTGTTTTAAGACATTTTAAAGTATATTGAAGTCATTCATTTTTCATACAGAGAAGTGTTTGCAGCTCTACTCAAATGGAGTGCCATCATTTTGAATCTTCAGTAAGCACTCTTCCTCGTCCTTCATTTATGCAAAGCATCAAATGCTAAGAAGCATGAACATTTCAAATATCTGTATCAAATACTTGTATTAAACATGAGACAATATGTGACACAAATATTTTAAATTTCATCGTCTCATAATATTTGCATCCATGTTATGTTCTATATTTATGTTTATACTTTTCAGATCATTGGTTTATTTTTCCCCCTCTTTGTTTATTTTCATTTTTATTTTTCATTTTTATTGCTTTCAAAATGTATAATATTTGCCTTCAGATTTCCACTCTGAAAATTGATTTGGGGTGCTCCGAGCATTGTCCAATGGATGTGAAGAAAATTTTGGAGCAAATAAAGGGTAAGTTTGCTGTTCAATCTTATTGACCTTTTTTTTTTTTGTGGTGCCTCCTTTTTTCTTCCTTTTCTTCCTTGTTTTATCAAAATGAAAAATATAAGCAGGGGTGAAGTCTATTTCCATTGATCCAAGTCAAGGGAAGGTCACAGTTATTGGTAATGTAAATCCCATGAAGCTTGTAAAGATTCTTCAGAAGATGGGCAAAAGGGCACAACTCTGGTCATTCGACAAAGCACCAATGCAAGGCAAAGAAGGTTGTCATCTCAAACAGAGTTCCCATTGTTGCTGTCGTGAGAGTAGTGACTCCAAGAATGATTGTGACCATGATTCTGATGATGAAGAATCCATGTCTTGGGAACACCCGCAACTCAAATCCTTGTATAGTCAAAAGAGCAAGAAAAAGCATGGCCGGAAAGATTGGTTTAGTTTTGGCAACAAAGATAGGGTGCCAAATCCAAAAAGTTTCTCACCACCACCACCACCAATTACCAGACATTATCCACCAATGTCGTGGTATCAGCCAGTCACAAATGCAAGACCATCAATGTATGCAAGACCAGTACCTTGGCATAATTACTATGGTCGGAATCAGCCTATGTTGCCCAATTACAGACAATTTGGCTCAAGATTGTTGTCAATATATAACCCCATGATCCACTACACCAGTTATGCAGACAATTACCGCCATACTGTATAGGTGCAAAGGCCTAAACAATGGTCCCTATGGTCACGCTATGTTTCACTTTAAAAAAGAAAATCACGATAATGATTTTCCTTTTCTCTTATTTGATGCTATCCAGTTTTTCTACCACCTGTTGTTCCATGTGCTGTTGCTAATGGGAAAGTTCTAGCATTTCCATTTTTTTTTCTACTTGTGGGGTTAAAAATCAATATCACTCAACTTTTTCCATTCCTCTCTGTGTGGGTTGGCATGACAGACTGTATTACTCAATTTGCTAATATAAAATCTTAGATATGGTCCAGATTCTCCAAGGTAAAAAGAAAAATAGGGAATAAGAAAACCCTACCACATTTTACAAGGGCCAAGCAGAATAAGCTTTGGCACGTTTTTGCAGTCACGTGAATCCAGCAAACTTATGTTATTATCTCATTCTGAGCTTAATGACCCACTAGGTATGATGGATGTCCAATATGCTCTTTAAAGGTTTCTGGAAAATTCATCAATAAAGACAGACTGCATCAGACTACAAGTCTACAAACAGGATCAGCTCATATATATATAAAGCCAACTCAAATCCTTACTCTGAGTTATTAATAATCATATTGTGCATATCCCTTTCTAAAACATTTTTCCTATATTGATGAGAATGCGAAGAAAAACTAGGTAAGTAACTAAATGTCTGCACGATCAAGCATATCCACCAAAGTCATCCTCCTCGGAAACCTTGGAGGTAGCCTCAAGATCATGGCATCTTCAATCTCAATGGGTAAATGAGTTGCCACAATCACAATCCCACCCTTCTTTCTGTGTTCTGCAATTATATACTCAAGTAACTTCACCCCTTCATCATCTAATGCAACTGAAGGCTCATCCATCAACCAAATTGGACGATCAATTGCCAGCAATCTGGCAAGTTGCAATCTTTTTCGCTGGCCCATTGACAGCATCCTTGCCTTCTCATTAGCCAATCTTCCAAGCCCCATCAACTCAAGCGCAGGCAAAGACTTCCCTTGCTTGCCTTCGAGAACTTCAAACCATTGAACATTGTCAAGAACTGTAAACTTCTCTTTAACAGCATCCTTGAGGGAGAGCCAGTTGAGCTGAAGCTTATACTGATGGAAGACTCCGGATTGTGTAATATTATGGCCATTCCAAAGGATTTCACCAGCAGAAGGACGAGAAAATCCAGCTAACATGCGCAGGAAAGTTGTCTTTCCTGAGCCATTTGTGCCTGTTAACACAAGTGCGCTGCCATCATGAATGGAAACATTCACATGACGAAGAATTTGTTGTGCATTTCTCATACAAGAAACATTGTTGAGGAGAAGACGTGGAAGTGGAGGTTTTCTAATAGACATCAAGTTAAACAATTGAAAACTGCTGCCAATATGTGCAGATTCAGAACAACAATTTCGATCCTCTGATTTCTCCTGCTGATGCAATAATGCAAAGACATAGCAACCTCAGTTTAGTGAGACGGGCTAACAAGAAATTTCAGCAGCATGAATCCTGTCATAAAGCAGTAAGTTTGAAGGATAAGCCTCAATCAGCTATAATAAAAATAAATGCAGTTTCCAGACTAGCAAGCAACTGTACTGTATTTCAAATGTAAATAAACAAAAAATTTGCTTGGAAATCATAATTAATCATGAAATAGCCGTCTGTTGAATCTTTTAGCTAAAAATTACTCATTACTTCAACTGCAGTAACAGATAAATGTTTTTTACCCTGTAATTCCAGCATTTGTTTCCCGAATCTCCATGTAGGGGAAAATCCCAAGTGGTAAATCAATTGAAAGCAGCCTAAGCAAAAGCCAAGCTTAAAATTTTGTTCTTTCAAGATTTAATTGAAGAAAATGAATCAGGCATTCAGACAGGTTCTCCGAACAAGATGCCATATTTATAAAGCTAAGCATGGCAAACAGATTTTAGTAAATAAATGAAAGAGAAAAATTAAATTAAATAAATGCAAGTGACAGTTAACAACCAAAAACAAAGAAAGAAAGTAGTAAACCAATGACGTAGGGAAAAGGGTTTAAAAAGTGACATGAGAAAAGCTCAAGATTAGCTAATAAGGAAATTAGCAAAATTAGTCAAAAAGCATACCAATTGTCCAAGCAAAATGGAAATTGATGCATTGTTTTCGAAACAGCCACACATAGGCACCTTTTCCCAAATAATTTCATAGCCACTGCTTCCAATTGGGAGTGATATGCAAAGAAAACATTTACTGTGTAAACCAAGATCAGGGGAAGTGGAAATGTTAACAAAAAATTTTAAGCAAAGTAAAAAAAAAAAAAAGTTGACAGGCGCTTCATTTTCTAATTAAGATTGGGAGGAAGAAGAGCTCATAGATAAGCAACTCATTTGCAATGGCATGCATTTGAAGGAGAGAGAAATACAGAAGTAGAGAGAGAGAGAGAGAGAAGCAGAAGGTGTCACTGATGGTAGACCCTCCAGAGTATGGTAGTCATTAACGATAGAGAAGAACAAAAGTGGTTAATAGTGGAGCCCTTTTAAAAGCAGAGAGTATCGTTGAATCCTTCAGTTAATGAAGTTAGAAATATTATCAAAATAGCAGTTTAGACCAAATATTAGTTGATTGAGAAAAAAGGGTGCCACCTACGGACTTGATGTTGGGAAATAACACAGATTTCTCTATAAGGCAGAACGGTGGAAATATGAAATAATAGCGGAAATAACTATGAAGCACAGACACGGACATAGGACACAGACACGGACACGTGACACATAAATTTTTAAAAAATGTAGGACACGACACGTTGAAGACACGTGAATTAAAAAAAATTTATATATATATATATATATAAAGCCAGAAAATAATATTATTTACAACTCATTTCACAACTTAGTCTCAACAAAAATTATCATAAATTTATAATACAATAAATATTCATTCTTTTTCAATATATTCTTCATCATCGCTATTGTTTTCATTCCTTTCGTTTCTGAAAAGAACGTTCTAATTTTAATTTATACAAAGATATATTTGCAACCGATAAAATTCTAACATCAACGACAACGAAAAATAACAAAGAATACAAAAGTTATGTGTACATACAGCAATAACAAAGAACAAAAGTAATTCCAAAAAGAATAATATGTGCATTATTATAATTCAACTTCCTCACCGATAAAAACTACCTCAGTTCTTTATCACTGCATTTATACAAGACATTAAAAGACAACACAAAAAGTAGAAGAATTTAACTTTCTTTTCCTTCATAGAAAGATTGAACCCCAAAAGCAAATTTTTGAATAGGTATATATGTTTGCATAAAAAAACAAACTTCGAAAACTTGTTGAAAATGAATATGCACATAGCCACACACACATAGACAAGCCCAATAAGAGAAAATAGAGGAACTTATCAATGGTCAACAAAAACAAACAATAGAAATGCGATGACTGGAATGCAAGTTACGATAGATGATAGGTACCCAACTTCAATGGAAGATATGTTACAATGACTAAGATACAAGTTGCAATCATTGGTGTTGGATTCTAACTTCAAATAAAAATCTAAAGGGAATGGAGGATTTATGCATAAAATGTTCGAAATAAGTGTCAGACACGTTCAAAAAGGTGTTCGACACGCGTTTTTTTTATAATTTTTTTAAAAAAAGTTGGACATGGGACACGTGTCGGACTCGTGTCATAAGAGTGTCCGAAGAGTGTCGGTGTCTGTAGAGTGTCCGATACGTCGACACGTCTTAAAATGAAGTGTCCGTACTTCATAGAGAAATAATATAGATAACAATTGATAGCGGAGTTCAACCAATTGTGCTTACGTCTGGATCTACTGCAGATCGTTTTCCTAAAAGGAAAAAAAATATACAAAGTGTTTACAACATCATAACTCAATAGCACCCAAAAAAATTGCTCTTAATTTTCTCTCACTGAGGCTTTTTCTCAAAGCCTAATTTTCTTCTCTCAAAACTCTCTAATTTTTTTTTCTCTTGACTCTCTACGTTTTGATCTATATTGTATATAAGCACCTATTGGGGTACTCTATTTATAGATGTAGAAGCCCTTCTTCTACACGTTTTGCCAACTAATTCTTAGTAGGCCTTCTTTCCTTTTTCAACAAAGGATGCACCATCCTCTCTAATTTTTTTGGGTTGTTGGTTTTACAATCACCCTCTTCCCCTTTTTTGTTTTATTGTCATTTATTGCATCTTTCGGTGCATGTAAGTTTGACCAACAATCTTCCACTTGAAGACTGATTTCAATCTGTCTTCACACCTCAATCAAAGAAACAGTATTTCTGATCTTGTTACTCTAGCAGGCTAACTGAAGTTGAACACAACTTCGATAGTCACCACCTTTGTAAACATATTTGTCGGATTCATACTTTCTTTGATCTTCTTCAATATTACCACCTCATCCTCCAATAAAAATATGATGAAGTAATAACGAAATCCAATATGGCTGGTTCTGGTGAATTCTGTCAACCAGATTCATACTTTCTTAGATCTTCAATATTACCACATCATCCTCCAATAGAGATATGATGAAGTGATAACGAAGTCCAATATGCCTAGTTCTAGTGAATTATGTCAATTTTTCATGAGATTACAATTCATGAATAATGAAAGTTACTATTTACATGAATAGTAAATTTTGTGAATGGTAAAATTTTGTCGACAATATCGATTTGTCGACGAAGGTGTTGTAATACATGGTGGTTCACATAAATAATCAAAAACGATCTAGAAGAAGTTAGATTCGAGTGGAAGCAATGGCTGCAAACGAAAGAAAGGTGAAAATTAAAAAGTTCGATGGTACAGACTTCAATTTTTGAAAGATGCAGATCGAAGATTATCTGTCTCAAAAAAATCTATATCAACCTCTCTTAGAAAAGAAGTCATAGTTTATGAAAGAAGAAGACTGGATCCTTCTAGACATACAAACACTCGGAGTTATCTGATTGACGCTATCCCACAATGTTGCTTTCAACATAGCAAAAGAAAAGACCATGGTGAGTTTTATGGCAACTCTCTCCAGTATGTATGAGAAGCCCTCTGCCTCAAACAAAGTTCACTTGATGAGACAGTTATTCAATTTGCAGATGACGGAAGGCGCATCAATAGATCAATATCTCAATGAACTCAATACAGTGACAACCCAATTGAGTTCAATTGGGATTGAATTTGATGAAGAAGTACGAGCATTGATACTTTTGTATTCTCTATCAAAAAGTTGAAATGCTACTGTCACGGCTGTGAGTAACTAGTTGGGAAGCAATAAGTTAAAATTTGATGATATTCGTGATACAGTTCTCAGTGAAGAGATCCAACGGAGAGAGACAAATGAATCATCAACCTCTTCAGTATTGCATATAGAGTCAAGAGGAAGAAATTCAACCAGAGAAAATGGACGCAATAAATTGAACTACTGAGGTAGATCAAAGGACAAGAGGTCCAAGTCCAGAAATCCCAATAATTCTCATAGTTCGAAAACCGTCAAGTGCTGAAATTGCGGGAAGACTGGTGGGAAGACTGGGCACTACAAAAATCAATACAAAAGTGCACTGAAGAACCAAAAAGCGAAGATAGAGGCAAATATTGCTTTTACTTTAGGAAGAGATGATGTGTTAATATGCTCTTTAGAGAGCAAAGAGGAGTCATGGGTGTTGGATTCTAGAACATCATCTCACGTTACTTTGAAAAAGAAAATTTTCGAGAGGTATGTCCCCGGAAACCTTGGAAAGGTATATTTTGGTGATGATCAACCTTATGATATTATTGGCAAAAGTGTAGTAAAGATTAAGTTGAACAAGTTTGTTTGAGAGCTAAAGAATGTTAGACATATTCCCGACTTTAGGAAGAACTTAATCTCAATAGAGTAGCTAGCTAGCAAAGACTACACTACAACCCCATAGTGATGATTGGAAGATCTCAAAGGGTGCAATAACAGTTGTCCGAGGCGAAAAGAGTGATACTCTTTACATGACAGCAAGGGCATGCTATTCAATTGCAGTAGCAGTAGGAAATGAAGATCCTAATATGTGGCACCAAAGACTTAGCCACATGAGTGAGAAAGGAATGAAGATTATTCACTCGAAGGGAAAACTTATAATACTACAATCAGTGAAAATAGATATATGTGAAGATTGCATACTTGAAAAGCATAAAAGAGTTAGCTTTCAGACAAGTAGTAGAAACCCAAAGAATGAGAGGTTAGAACTTGTTCGCTCTAATACCAATTGTCTAAAAATAACACATATTTTCTTGCAAGGCAGATTGGTGATAATACTGAAGAAGATCCAAGAAAGTATGAATTCAGCGGATATGCTGACAAAGGCAATGACTATCAACAAATTTGTGTTCAACCTCAGTTAGCCTGCTAGAATAACAAGATTAGAAATATTATTTCTTTGATTGAGGTGTGAAGACAGATTGAATTCGGTCTTCAAGTGGGAGATTGTTGGCCAAACTTACATGCACCGAAAGATGCAATAAATGATAATAAAACAAATAGGGGAAGAGAGTGATTGTAAAACCAACAACCCAAAGAAATTAGAGTGGACGGTGTATCGTGTGTTGAAAAAGGAAAGAAGGCCTACTAAAAATTAGTTGACAAAACGTGTAGAATAAGGGCTTCTACATCTATAAATAGAGCACCCCAATAAGTGCTTATATACAATATAGATCAAAACGTGGAAAGCCACAAGAAAAAAAAATTAGAGTTTTGAGAGAGAAGAAAATTAGGCTTTGAGAAAAAGCCTCAGTGAGAGAAAATTGAGAGTAATTTTCTTGGGTGTCATTGAGTTGTGAGTGTTGTAAACACTTTGTACATTTTTTCTCCCTTCAGTAAAACGATCTGCAACAAATTCAGAGACGAAAGCACAATTGGCTGAACTTCGTTATTAATTGTTGTGTGTATTATTTTCGCTATTATTTCGTATTCTCACCAATCTGTCTCATAGGAAAAATTGTGTTATTTTCCAACAACATATTGTTGGTCAAACTTACATACACCGAAAGATACAATAAATGACAATAAAACAAAAAGGATAAGAGAGTGATTGTAAAACCAACAACAATAACAACAACTAAATATTTTTTTACTAAGTGGAGTCAGTTACATAGATCAAACGACGCCACAGTAGCCTATTATAAATAAGATCAATAGATAAATTATTAACTATTAAATCTTTCTTAATAGTTTTACCTTTTTTTTCCTCCTTCTACCTCTAACTATCGGACTATTCTCTATCTGACCTACTCTTCTCAATAAAGTTTCTGCAAGTCATCTCCACAAATGTCTAAACCACTTGAAGAGGAGAATTGTGTTAGACGTGTGACAGCCAACATAAAATTTTGTCGTAGCTACATGAACATGGATAAACAAAGTGATTGTAAAACCAACAACCCAAAGCAATTAGAGTGGACGGTGCATCTTTTGTTGAAAAAGGAAGAAAAGCCTACTAAGAATTAGTTGGCAAAACCTGTAGAAGGAGTCTATGTCTATAAATAGAGCACCCCAATAGGAGTTTATATACAATATAGATCAAAGCATGGAGAGTCAAAAGAAAAAAAATTAAGAGAGTTTTGAGAGAGAAGAAAATTAGGCTTTGAGAAAAAACCTCAAAAAATTGAGAGCAATTTTCTTGGACACCAATGAGTTGTGAATGTTGTAAACATTTTGTATATTTTTTTCCCCTTTAGTAAAACGATATGTAGCAAATTCAGAGACATAATCGTAACAAATTTAGAGACATAAACACAATTAGTCGAACTCCGTTATCAATTATTGTGTGTATTATTTTTGTTATTATTTCGTATTTCCACCAATCTGCTTTATAGGGAAATGTGTGTTCTTTCTTAACAATTGGTATATCAGAGCCCGATTTAACTATGTGGAAGAAATTCGCTAAACAAAAAGTGGTAGACCCTTAGTGTTTCGAACGATGAAAGTTGGTGCTATGAGTCCATCGACAGAATCCCCTAGTTATGAATGAGTAAGGAGAGTACCATTCGAGAGAAGAGATTGTTGTGTTGCTATTCGATAAAATTTCACGGTTCCAAATAAAAAATGAGAGTACTGTTTGTTTGAAGAGAGGGATTGTTGTGAAAGTCTGAATATAGTCTTTTGTTCGATAAGAAGAATGTTAGGAATGCAAATAAAGTTGAAAAGAAAATAAATATATAAGTAAGGATATAATCTCCATTAGTATGAAGCAAAAAAAATGGGACTTTAACTCAAAATGGACAATATCGTGTCATTGTAGAGATATGTGTAGTTTCCACGTCCAACACTTGAAACACTGCTGGTTAGTTAAAAATCTTCCTACATAGACTTGCAAAGCCGGTAAAACTCTACTCTCAAGTATCACCTACCATCCAAGAAAAACGTCACTCTCTCATTTAGACATTTTCTCAAACATATAGATCGCTTTAAATCTAACAGGTCTGCAGTAAACTTTAAGCTTTTCAAGAAGCATCCCGGCCTGAATAAGCACAAAAGCAGCAAATGTTATGTTTAAAATAAAACTCTTCTAGGCATTTTCTCAAACAAATGAATAACAATTAACATAACCTATCAGGTAAGAATCACTATCAATCACAAATTGCACATCATTGAAGGCCGAAGGCCGCTGCAACCACAAAACACCTCCACCTTGAGGGCACCAGAGCCGACGAAATAGGCAAAAGAGCAGAGAGTGAGAGAGAGAAAGAACGACGGGCAAACAGGCAAAAGAAGACAAATGTGATCCACCGTCGACGATTCAAACAAACATGCAAAGTGAGAGAAAACGGAGAAGAAGAAAGAGTGAAAGACCAACCTGTTGGTTTTGCCCAAAACCCAAATTGATATGTTGGAGTGGTGGGTTCCTCGTCTCGCGCCAGGCGATTTGGCGGTTGGTGCTGGGAGGACTGAGAGAGGGAGAAACAAGAAATTGAGAAACAGATGATTTTTTTTTTAAGTAAACTAATTTTTTGTTACACTTTGAATTCTATTATTTGATACTAATTAGTTTTTTGAAATTAGTTTTTGTGAAAATTGCAATTATTTATTTTATTTACTACTCCAATTATAATATTTTCTTAATTTTAATAATATTATAATATTTTTTCAATTTTGCATGAAACAATCTTTTCATTATACATTAAGTTTGACTTTTATACTATTCTATTTAATTCAAAAAATCTATTATAATTGAGAAAAAATGATTTGAACACTGTAATTAAACAAGTAGTTAAAAATGGGATAATAAACTTTTTAAGTCGATCTGTAATAGATTAATCGTCAAATTTTAAAATTTAATTTGAATAGAAGGAAGTTTATTACAATAAAATATATAAATTAAAAAATATTGTAATATAACTTTTTAAGCAACCATAGATTTGATGGTTTTTTAATTTGTTGTTGTTTTATTATTTGTATTTTATTTACTAACTCACATTTGACAATTGTCTATCAATAAATTGTAGATGAAATTTTGTTAAATATATATCGTTTTATTTAATTTTTTTGTTCTCATTTTATATTATATTGCATTTTATGATAAACAAAATTATTAAAAAAATTTAATATAAAAGTTTCAGCGATTATAATTTTGATTATTAAATTTTCATTTCAATAGAACTTTTAGTGACGATTTTTTTAGGTCGTCACTGAAAACTCTTTCAGTGACGACTTATGTTGTCACTAAAAGTGAGATTGAAAAAAATTAATTCATATTAACGTCACTTTCAGTGACGACTCTTTTAAAGTCGTCATTGAATCCTTCATCGTTAAGACTTTCAGTGACGACTTTTGCAAGTCGTCACTAAAATTATTTTTTGTGACGACTTTCGTCGTCACTAAAAGTCTTGAAAAACAATATTTTCAGTGACTTTTTAAAAGTCGTCACTGAAAATAGTTTCTGTGATAACTTTTTAAAAGTCGTCACTGAAAATAATTTATGTGATGACTTTTGTTGTCACAAAAAGTATACTATTAGTGACGACTTAAATTGTTGTCACAAAAAGTAGGCTTTAGTGACGACCTTTATCGTCATAGAAGCCCTTCAAAATTTTATTTTATGCATATTTCGTGACGACTTTTTTTTTTCGTGACGATTTTTTTATGTTTTATTGACGATCTTAGTCGTCACTAAAAGTAGGTTTTTTGTGACGACTTTGACAGTCGTCACTAAAAACCTTATGTGATGGTGGTATTTGCAACGACCTCGTGACGATTAAAAGTCGTCACTGAATGTTTTTTGTGACGACATTTTAGGTTTCTGTGACGACTTTAGTGGTCACAATATCTCTTTTTTTTGTAGTGTCTCAACAACACACATTGTTATTCTAATTTAAAATAGTTTTTTATTAAATTAATTATTTTTAAACATAAATATTATATAAGAATATTTAAATTAAATAAAATGTACTTCATTATGTTGTTTTATAACTTGTTTTTTAGTTAATACTTCATTAACATCTTTATTAATACGATGGAATGAGTAATTGCTTCTTTTTCCAACTCAAACTCACAAAACACACAATTACTTTATATAACAATGAATATTTTTTTTTCAAATGTTAAGGCAATAAATTATATAATTATAATTCTTGTATGAGGCTAACATTTTCTACCTCCACACTAGCTCTTAATTAAGAATCCTCTGTGTGTGTGAGAACAATAAGACGTGCATCGAGCTTAAGAGCTATGATTGTAAAGTAAATCATGTTCGCTTATTATATGGCATAGCTGTCAGAATCTCACAATAAGACATTATTATTGTTTGAATTTTCAAGAATTTAAGGCAAATGAATTTTTTTTCATAATTATTTGGAAAGTATTTTTTTTAATATTCTATCAAAGTGTTTTAGTTAAACATGCGCATCAATAATGTCAAGAGTAGGTCACTAAAGGTTGCAAATTGCAATTATTTTAAGATCTCAGATTTTGTAATTATTATGTGACCATGAGCTTGAAATTTTTATTCCTCGCAGATTTGATGTTTTTTTTAATAGGTACAAGAGAGTTTATGATTGAGATTAATATCAAAAAAATATAGATCATGATATCGCAAACTTAGAATCCCTATCGACACTTGATACGCGAATATCATCAAATGAACTTTGCTTACTATACAGTGTTTAAATATCTGTGTGTTAACATTTATGCATTCTACCGCTATTGGTGTAGTCAAAATTGCAGACTTCAACGCTTAACTATTCATTTTTTCTAGCCTCGCCAACCAATTTCAAGAAATGTGAGAATAAAAAGAAATAGGAAGAACCTATTGCTCTAATCCAGCATATCCAATGAAAATTTTGAGTTATTATAACAACTGATAGCATGGCAAATATTTCATGTGAAAATCAAAACACAATATAATCAAAGAACATCAATCAAATCTATTAGTAATGAAATTGCCAAAACTCCATCAACAATGTAATATTTGACCTACCACTACAAATTGCCAAAACTCCATTAACAATGTAATATATATATATATATATATTCCCATTGCCCTCTTTTCAAAGCTTCTTAGTTCTGTTGCTTGTGGTAAGTTCAAACTAGGTACATCTCAGGAAATTGAAGATCGTGCTATGTTCTCTCATAAGATGCATTGCATAAAAGGAAGTGGTAGAAGGCATTATCTGGTATATCCTAGGAAGGGAGAAACTTGGGTAATTTTTAGAGATTGGGATATTGGATGGAGTTCTAATCCAGAAAAGTATTCTAATTATGAATTTGAATTTGTGGGGTTCTAATCCAGAAAACTTGGGTAAAAGGCATTATGATTTGTGTTACACATTTTTCAGAGTATGTAATTGAAGGTATCATGCACATATTGAGTTTCTAGAGCTCCCTTTGATGTAATACAACCTTGCCAAAAAAGAAAGCTGTATGAGCAGGTGTTTCATGTTCATACATGTTTGTGTAGCATATTCCTTGTATTGACAGGTTCATTTTGATAAGGAAATAGTGGAGCGTTCAGAAGAGAGGTATTGCTATTGCCTTTTTTTTTCTCATCTTTTAGCTCCAGCTAAGATTCAAATTTAAAACCTTGGCTCAGGAGTAAGGTTTTCAGCTCCTTTGGTTTGTGATCCAGTTGACATGACTCTCTTTTTCTTGGAATGAAACAATTGTAAAAATAAGCTATTCCAAAATTACTGGTTATAGTGCCAATGACATGTTAAAGATCCAAAAGTGAGAGAAGAGGCACTGAGGCCAAATTCAAAAGACTATCTTACTAAATAAGATTCTTGTATAAAGTGGACCCCCAAGCGGATTATTAGTTAATAGGGGAACCAATTCCTCAAGAAGCCCTCATCTACTAATGTTAGTCTCTTAAGGCTTGTTAGAGGATAGCAATAAAGGATATGTACAGGGTCAATCATTGAGGCCTGCTTCTGGCACATCACATGGCACTTCATCTTTAACAAGGATAAAAAAATAGAACTGTAATAACAAAATATACCCAAAAGAAAAAAAAACGTGGCAAGGATAGTAAAGAATGACAATAGATGAAGCATAATTATAAAAGAAACTTTATGGTAGAAAGTTTTAATTGAAAAGAAAAGAACACTCAGTTAAGCATTAAATCAAGCATCTTCTAAACCATTTAAACCCACTTCCAATCTTTCTCTTTCACACAAAGAAGCAGCAGCACAAAGTACCTTACGAGCATACAAGTCAGCAAGAATAGCCCCCCAACCTTCATAGCCAAAGCTCAATTGAATTATAGATGAATTTATAATAATCAATCACATTTGCAAATGACCAACCCTCATCACCATATTTCATGGTAACCGCCCATCAATTCACAATAACCCCCATCACTGCTAAAGAATCACCCACTATTGTGTGATCACTCGGATTACCCAATACTACTTCTCCACGACTACCCAATTGCACAAAAATTTAGTTGCCGTCACCATGCCTATACGACTTCCACTGAGAAGAAATCGAACCATCAACCTCTCCCTCACTCACATTTACATATTTGAGAGTGAAAGACTCAACCAAGGAGCAAATAGACCAGCATCTTGTGGTACCTTTACGGTTAAAAATGCTAAAACACAGATCCTTTCCCGCTCTGCTTTCTCTCATCAGTTAAAATTTGAACCCGTGGCAAATAATAGATTTGAAATTTACCGAAGGAAAGGTTAGATTTGGGCTCTATACAAGGACCAGAACTATGAATCAGAAAAATTCAAACCAGCAGAAATCACCGAAGAAAGGAGCAGAAATCAGAGAGTGCAGAAGAGTAGAAATCACCGAAATCTTACCTTGTAGGCAAAGCAGAAATCTGAGTGCAGAGGAGCAAAGTGCAGAGCAGCCAACAAGATGGTCTCGGGCACAGGAGGAGATGCCCAAGAAGATGGTCTCGCGGCGCAGGAAGGAGCCCAGGTCTCGTGGCACAGGAGGAGATGGCGGTCTCGCAGGAAGGAAGACGATGGTCTCGCAGCGCAAGAAGGAGCCCAGGTCTCGCAGGAAGGGGGGTTTTGGTTCAGGAAATATCATTCCGAGGAATCTCATTCCTAAAAGTAGCAAGATATAGATACTATTGGTTATCACTTAATTTTTTTGAAAATATTTATTAAAATTTTTATTAAAATTTTATTTTTATGTTTGATTTATACAGGATATTCTTAGAAATGTAATGTATTTTTATAAAAATGTACTTAAAAAATTTAATTACTTTAATTTACTATTACAACTAATTTCAAATAAATCTTTTATCTTAAAGAGAAAATTATTATATTATTAATATAAAATTTCAGTACTAATATTTTTTTAAAAATACTAGACAATATAGAATCAGTATCAAACATCTAACGCTGTTATCATTTTGAACATGCAACATTGGCTATTATAAACAAGTGCTCTGAGAATTGAATGCAATA
Organism: Gleditsia sinensis; assembly: GCA_037074535.1. Lineage (NCBI taxonomy): Eukaryota > Viridiplantae > Streptophyta > Magnoliopsida > Fabales > Fabaceae > Gleditsia > Gleditsia sinensis. The sequence goes on along the minus strand of CM073464.1, from coordinate 9,073,899 downwards.
AGTTACATTATAAAATTAAAAATAAAATTGACCAGAATATTTTATTAAGTTATGAAAAAAAATTTCATTAAAAAGTCTTCGTTTGGTCAATAAATTATATTTTATATCAAAAATTTACAAATATTTGACTTTTTTTCTTACAGCTCCTTTTTGCAACCTTCATGATTAAGATTAAAACATCAAAAAATATAGATCATGATATCACAAATTTAGGATCCCTATCAACACTTGATACGCGAATACTATCAAATGAACTTTGCTTACTATACAGTGTTCAAATATCTGTGTTGTTAATATTTATGCATTCTACCGGTATTGGTGTAGATGGTCAAAATGATAAGACTTTAATGCTTAACTATTCATTTTTTGGTATCATTAGTGCAAGCAACTTCAATGGTGCTTTTAGGTTCGAAAAAAATTTCTGTAGAGTCTCCCCTATAAAATAAATATCCCCAAAAATACAACAGTTCCAAAACATTCCACAAGCTAGAATCAGTATTACAAGTCAAAGGCAATATAATTTCAGCACCAATACTTCTAACAAAATACTAGACAATATAGAATCAGTATCACAAATCAAAGGCAATATATGGTTTCTCAATATAATGCAACCATTGTCTCTTATACTAGTAGAAGTCCAACATAAAACATAAAGACATAAAGAGCTCAATTAACAATACAGTGCAATCAATGGTTGTTAATTGCTAAAATTTGTTGCACAAAGAAAACTTTCAGCTCAGCATCAACAGTAAAGAAGTAGTCTATTGCACTTTGATTTTTTGTGATTAAATACTCAACCTTTATTCTTTCCATATCAATCAACAACTCAATCTTCTTCAATTCCTCAAATACTTTCATTTTCCTTTCTGCTCCTTCTTTTTCATGCTTGAAGCACCCAACAAGGTCAGCAATGTTGTCTTTGGTGCTCTCATACACTTTTCCTAAATTTTGTATGGCATCTGAAAGTTGAGAAATAACAGCATCATTCCCAGTGGTTCTCTTCCTCTTCCCTCTGCCACTAGATGCAGAATCTTGGCCTCTTAAAGCCCCAATTCCAGTGTGACTAGAATAATGACTAGGAGAACGTGGAAGCTGAGTATCAACCATAGAATCAATTGGAGTCTCATCAATGTCCACATCATCACCTGTAAAAAGGGCATTTTCTTGCATCTCTCTATCCATCGCCTCAACTGCATCAGCAGGATCTTCAGCATCCATCCCAGTGGCTCTATCCTTTCCAAACACCAATGCCAAGTCATCAAAATGAGGAAATGGCTTCTTGAACAAACCTGCAGCATTTGGATGTACCTATATTCCAAAAGAACAAAAGTTACTATAACATAAATACAAATGATACTTATAACATAAGCTAAATAATTGTATCATTACCTTTACCCAATCTCTGAATAAGTCCTTTTCCACTACTATAATTTTTTCTTGGTCGTTCCACCTAAATCCACTTGCCCTAAGCATTTCAGCTATAGCACAATATTGTTTCTTCAGCTGCTTTACTCTTGATTCAATATGTGGATAGGCTTTCAACCCACAACCCGGCATTTTTTGTTGAAGCCACTGCTCTAGCTGCTTTAGGTATCCAGATCTGAATGTGCCATTGTCTACAGTCCACTTTCTGCATGCCACAAGCTCCAACAAACACTCCACAAGCTTTGCATCTTCATCTCTTGTCCATTGATACTTTTTACCCATCAAAGTTGATTGGCTTGATTCTTCCATGTTCTTTTATGACATACAAATGATTAAAAAAATACAAATATATACAAGATAAAAATTGTCAATAATGATGCACAAATAAATAAAAGTAGAAGTCATGGCAAAAAATAAATCAATATCCATTACATCAAATAAGTCAATAATGTCAAAAAAGAATAAATCAACACAAGTTCATTACAAAAATTCATAGACAATTGAAATAACTAAAAGCATAACAATAGGTAATATTTCAGTGTTGTCCTCCTCTCCAAGCATTGAACATTTCTGTTGCAAGGTTGTCTCTCCATAGACTCTAAGTATTACTTGCCTCAACACGTCTAATCATTTCTTCAAGCATGACATCCTCATTGTTGTCAACTTCCGTCTCTATTATTTCTCTCTCCAATGGATCCATAGACATTTCTCGTTGGATATGATTATGCAACAAGCAGCATGCAGCAATTATCCTCGCTTGAGTCTTAACTGGGTAAAATGATTTATTCCTTAAAATTGTCCACCGTCCTTTTAACAATCTCAAGCATCTCTCAATTATATTTCTAGCAGAAGAATGTTTCATATTAAAATACTCTTGTGGGATTGTAGGCTGCGATCCATTCCTCCACTCATTTAAATGATACATTTGTCCTCTATAAGGAGTTAGAAACATTTCCCCGTTCATATATCCAGCATCACATAAGTAATAATAATCTATTGTAAAATATACAAATTTAGATTAAAATATATCAAAAACAATTAACACGAATTATGTAATATCAGATTAGTACATAAAGTACCTTGAGGGACTTTTAAGCCATTTCTACGAGAGATAGCATCTCCTCAGACCCTAGAGTCCGCAGCTGAACCCTCCCACCCAGCCAAGACATAAATAAATTGCATGTCTTGAGAACAAACTCCTAATACATTGGTTGCCAGTTCTCCCTTTCTTGTTCTGTATCTAGGTTTATCAGCTTCTAATACATTAACCTTTATATAAGTTTCATCTAATGCTCCTAAGCAATTCTATATTGAGAACAAAAAACATGCACAGTTACTGAAGTTCAAAAAAATAAAAACAAATTCTATCTATGTTTCAAAGGAAAAGTTGCAAAAAATTACCTTAAACCATTTCCATCGCTCATCAGTGCAATTTTCCCGAATTGGCTCAGATTCTTTAAGAAGTTCTTTGTGGCATCTTAAGATGGCAAGCAGAACATAACTAAATCTCCTACTAATAGTCTCACCACTTCTCATGAATTGTCTTTTAATGATTTTACTTTTAACATCATGGAGATTATATGTAAAAAGATTGTCACCATCTCTTCCACTCCCATATTCCTAGATGGCTGTAATTGATCTACCACTCTCAACATATGACATAAAGAATGGAAACTCCTCCTATCCATCTTAATATTTTCTACACAGGCTAAATCTGAAACAAACACCACTCTATCAAAATTAACTTCCCTTACTCGATGTCGACTATATGAATCCCAAGTCCTATTATTACGATGTCTAAGATAATCCATTATGATATATGCGCAAACTGACATTAACACCACAATAAAATCATTTAACATTTCTAAATACAAAACTAAGATTGCAATAATCCTCATCTTCCTTGTTCTTTGCAATTGATCCATGATTCGTTAAGTCAAATAACTGGCATAAAAAAAATTAAATTAGAATCTACATTTAAAAAATTACTTTTCACAATAAATTTAAACATGAAATAAATTCATTTAGCATAGTCACAAATTCATTTTTTATTTTATAAGTTCTCCAAAAATTTCAGCAGAGTCTCCTCTATAAAATAGACATTCCCAAAATACAATAGCTTCAAAACAACCAATAGAACTATTTACAATTCCTGTATATCATCCAATATTCAAACTCAATTTAAATCAAGATAAATAAAACCAAAACAATATACTTTAATCTAGACATCAAACTAAATCCAATACTCAATCTCAATCTGAATCAAACTTAAACTGCATGATTATGCAACCATTACTTAATTTCTCAACTTATTCACATAGCACAAGAGAAAATGCAAATTTTACATAGTACTCTGTAACTCAAATTATTTTGATCTCGGACATAAACTCAGACTTACAGATCTAGGATCAATAGTAATTCCAGATACTGATGCCCCAACAATCTTGAAGGATACCTGTGATAAGGAGTCAGAAAATACACAGATCAGAAAAAATGACCTTTTTGATTAAAAGAATCTGACGTATTTACTTTCAAAGACATGATCTAACCAAGTATATGTTCATTGTAATTTTTTGGCCAAAATATGTTCATTATAATTAATTTTAAGCATTTAATCTATTCTTAAACACAGTTAAATAACAAAAGCAAGGCCTAGTTCCCCTAAAGCTTAAGCTGGTAGAAATGAAGCCCAACTATTGTATAGCATGCTTAGTTCATCAGCAGAAAGGATAGCAAACTGGGATGAACAAAGAATCAGACTCAACCAGAAAGCATATATAAACAGGAAACAGCTAAATATATAATTAATCCAATCATGGTGTATAGAATGGGAGACATGGACTAATTTTAAAAAAATATAAGCTGTAAGCTTATCACTGTCTGCAGTGCACTAATTAGCATCAAAGTGTACCAAAAAGTTGGCATAAATAGCAAACCCTCAAGAAAATATTAAATTGGTTAGATAATAAAAGATCAAAGAAAAATGTGTAAATCATTGCAACAGTAAGCTTAGAGATGAAGCCTAATCCTTATATGCCCAGAAATCACATGGTGCTTTACTACTCATCAGATCACATAGCATAGACAAAATTAGAATCAAGAACAATGAAGATTGGAACTGAGGAGTAGGCCCGTATCACTAAAAAATGGTAAGGGATGGGATGCAATTGATGCAGAAGATGGGATGTTGAATGGAGATGAGAATGGGCTACATTTTGATTCCTTGCAAAATGGTAGGGAACTCATAATGGGTAAAGATCAGGCAAAGAATGTCAGGAGAATGAAAACTAAGAATCATTTTCATACTATTTCTTCTAAACCTATAACACCAACATGTCTTTTTTTCTTTTCAAATGCAAAAGCATATGTGGGTTTTAGATTTTCCTCAGCCTCGAATGTTCTACTTCAAACTTTTTCTTCACCCCTTTAACGATCTCCTTCCTACCGTGGCAATTAAACAGATTTCATAAATTTCTTTCCACATAAAAAAAAGAGCTCCTGCTATTGAGCTTTCTTTGAACAATATAAACTGCAAATTTGAGTTTTATACAGTCCAGAAGACACTTCTAGTTAAATGAAATGGAGAATGGAGATGCCATTGGGTTTAAAGTCCTTGCTCAGCCAATGGTCTCGCAAAAATCTAACAGTGCAGGAAGGAGAGAGTGCAGAGGAGCAGAAATCCGAGAGAAATGTCGGGGGAAGACGCCAACAACGATGGTGATGGTCTCGCGGCACAGGAGCCCAGATCTCGTGGCACAGGAGGAGATGGTGATGGTCTCGGCTTCTTGCGGTGCAGGACGAGGAAGGAGACAAGCAGGAGCCCAGGTCTCAGGGGAAGACGCCAACAATGATGGTCTCTCGAAGGAGAGAAATGTCACGGCGCAGATGGTAGATTGGTCTTGTGAGATTGAGATTAGGTCTGGCCGAAAATAAGTTTCCTGGTAAACTTTTATTATTCCCACCTTCGCTGGTGGGAATAAAAATTTTCAAAGCTCTTCACAATTTGGATTCCTGGGAATAACGTTTCCCAGGAATAAAATTGTATCCCTTCAACCAAGTGTGGCAATGTTTTTTTTGTTAAACTTTCCTAGGAAAGTTAAAAATTTAACTCCAACCAAGCGCCCCCGAAAGAAATTTTGCGGCGCAAGACAGATGGTCTCGTGGGTGGGTCGTGGGATTAGGTCTCCAAGGTGGGAATAAAACTTTCCCATGTTATGTGTAATTTGTATTCCTGGGAAACAAAGTTTTCGGAATAAATATGATAAGGTCGTGACAAACGTGGGAATCTTTTTTTTTCTAAATTTTTTTGGGAATGTTAAAAATATAACTTGAACCAAATGCCTCTTTGATATTATGTGTTGAGTTGAGCCGGTTAGATAGTTGTTTTTTTGCTCGTAAATTAGAAAGAGGCCAAGATTTCAAGATTTTAGTGAGCTTTTCTTGTATTGTACTTCCTAAGATTTCAAGACCAGCAATTCTGGTCCAAGTGATGCTAAATATACGAGAGGTAGGGAAGCAGAGAATGAGAAAGAGGCCAATATACGAAACTCATCAGTGGCCTAGCATTCACTCCAGTCCCCCCCTCAAAATTAACTCAAATGTAGAAAATGAAAACCAAAAACACCAATCCCAACCGAAAAATGAAAACCCCCAAACTAAGTAAACGAAATGCAAAAAATCGAAGAAGTATTAGAGTACCTTGATGCTTCAAGATGGTCCAACAATGTCCGTCACAACGCAACAAATTCCAGCACCCACAAAGCTACAGGTTCGAGCACTTCTCCCTGGGTGCAGTGGCGAAGGACAGGTGAGGTTAGATAGGCGATAACACAGCAAACTCTAGCACCTTTCACCCACGAAGATGCGGGTTCGAGCACTTCTTCCTGGGAACCGAGTTCTTCCTGGGAACCGAGGTGAAGGAAAGGTGAGGATGAAGAGGTTGATTTGGGCTTTGCAAAGTGAAACAAACACAGAAAATCCAGAGACCAGATATGAAGAAGAACGCTGGTCTGGTTTAAGGGGGAAAGAAATTTGGTGCCCGCCTTCTTCACCTTCTTTTGCCAGCATTTTGCATTTTGCGTGAGAAAAAAGCAGCCTTCATTTTTCTCTTTTATTATATGTTTTAATTTATTTTTTTCAGATAATTATTTAAAAAATTATTATCTATTCAAAATTAATCCCATATTTAATTTTTCAACAAAAATATCATACACAAACAATTATTTTAAGGTAATTCTTAAATTTTAAAATATATTTTTCTTTACTTATTAAAAAAATAATTTAAAATAATTTGTTAACAATTTAAACTATAAAAATTTATTAAAAATTAATTTAAAATAAATTATTATTCTCTTAAGCCAAATTACAAACTTGGTATTTTTTTTCTTTTAGTGACGACTAAAAGGGGTTAACTTTAAAAAAAAAAATTTTGCTTTTAATAACGACTAAGTGGTAACTAAAAGTAAGTTTTTAGTGACAACTTAAAAAGTTGTCACAAAAAGATATACTTTTTATGACGACCTATCAAAGTCGTCACTGAAAGACTATGTTTTTGTGACCACTTAAAAAAGTCGTCACTGAAAATTAACTTTTAGTAACGATTATTTTAAGTCGTCACTGAAAATGTACCTTTCAGTGACGACTTCTTTTGGTCGTCACAAAAAATCCTTTTCAGCGACGACTTTTTTAGTCGTCACAAAAAAGTCATCACAAATTATCTCTTTTCTTGTAGTGAGGCAAGGAGCGCTGAGCTGACATTAATTACATGGCACTAATATTTTTTTGGTTTTTTTGCTCGTGAATAAAATTTAGAATAGATAACTCTAATTAAATAAGTAAATAAATTATTTATATTATATTCATAATAAAAGACACTATAATATTTTTAAAAATCATTTACAATTTAAAAAATAATTCAAACACTCTAAAAAAAATTTACAATTTATATTTTAAAAACATCACACTCTCACTAAAAATACAAAAATTTGTGTTTTTGAATAATGTCTAATTCAAATATAAGGAAAGCTATTTATAATTTTTATCTTGTAATCTATACTATATAAATATAAAATTAAGAAATAATTCTAACCATACCTCATTACCACATTCTACACACTTCTTCTAAAAAAATTTTATTTTACACACTTCTCTTAAAATATATTTTTTTATTATTCTATACACTTTTTTAAAAATATCTCTTTAAAATATATTTTTTTATATTTGTTTAGAAGTTTTTATTATCTTAGGCTTAAAAATGAATTAAACTTTATAATACGCATGCACGAGATTCGAAATTAAATCTGAATTGTCCAAGATAAACATGAGAAAACCAATTGTAAAGACGGTGACAAAGCAATAGCAATTTCACATATCCGTATCCTTATGTTTGGTCCTCTAATTTACATGATGGATGCTTTCTCAGCTCAACGGTTTGAAGACATTGGACACAATGGGTGGCGATTATTAGTGATCGTTTTGACTTCAACTGCTATATCAACTCTCATATTAGGAGCCATAATTTACAACTTAAGGAGAGTATTCAAATCAAAGGGTAATTTTTCCAGCTAGGTTCATTCCCTTATCTACAATTATTGAGCTGATTACTTTATGTTAACAATCATGGTTTAAGACAGACTTTTATTTATTTATTTTATTTAAACTTGTCCTTAGGGATAGTTAATGCTGTAATAGATTCCTGGTCCAAAACAAATAAAAAAGGTGCAGGACATTTTCATGGCAATGCTCCTGATTTGCAACTAATTAGCTTTTCCGTCATCGAGGCAGCCACAGATAGATTTCCAATCGACAATAAGCTCGGTGAGGGTGGCTAGAGTCCAGTTTACAAGGTAAAATTTAGTTAAACGACCCCAAGTCAAGGTGATCGTGCTTCTTTTTTTTTTTAATTAAACATAAAACAACTTTTTAAATTATACATAAACACTTCATATTTTATCATGTTCTAATATTCATGTTAGTGTCAAGAAAAGATATATTAATGGAGAAATAATGTCTCGGAGTTACATTATCTTCAAACATTTCTCCAGGGAATATTACCAGATGGTCCGGAAATAGCAGCGAAAAAGTTATCAAGCTTCAACACAAGGATTTGAAGAATTCAAAAATGCGGTAACACTAACTGCACGACTACAACATGTGAGTCTTGTACGGCTGTTGGGGTTCTACATTGATAGAGAAGAACAAATGCTGGTCTATGAGTACATGCCAAACAAAAGCCTCGACTTCTACCTCTTTGGTCAGCAATTCTTTGCAGCTCTCCAATCATACATAATTGAACATGCAGCATATTACTAACTGTACCAAGTACTAACCAGTGTCAAAAGTTGAACTCTGTTTGGTAATGCCTCCTCGTTAAATGAAGGAGCTAATAAGATAAACATGAAATGTTGCTCATTTTCTTGTATGAATAGCTTCTTCTCTAGATGTTCTTCAAGCTTGAGCAAAACACACTGCGTTCTGGTAGAGACATTTGTTCCCTTATTTTTGTCAAAATCATCTGGTTGCTGAGGAAATTTCTCATATATATTGCCCGGGCAAAATGATGACCTCTTAATTTGAACCTTTGAAATGAGCTTTCTTTAATTGTGGTTAGCCAAAGGATTCTGATAGAACTGATTATCTGCCATTTGATTTTGACACAGACCCAATTAGACGGTATTTGATGGATTGGAGAAAACCCATTGACATCATCGAAGGAATCACTCAAGGGCTTCTTTATCGACAAGAATATTCTAGATTGACAATAAATCATAGAGACATAAAAACTAGCAATATTTTGTTAGACGATGAGATGAAGCCAAAGATATCAAATTTTGGTAAGGCAAGAATATTCACAAAGGACGAACATGAAGCAAACACGGGGAAGATTGTAGGAACCTAGTGAGTATTCTGCACCGTAAAGCTCCATGCCTCTTATGACTCATAAAGATATCCATCCTTTAAATTATTAGTTAGCTATCCATCTAAAATAAATTAGGAAATAGAGTTTCCAATTTTTATTCAATTGTTGTTTTTGTTGTTTTTCCCCTGTTCTGCTTTGTTTTCTTCTTTATTTGAGGTCATTCACATCCAAGTCATCTCCTGCGCGTATCCAAACTAAAAACATTAATTTTTTTTTTTCATCTTGACATATATGGACACATGTTGAAGTGCGTCGTGTAGTGTTTGTGTTCGTCATGCCTAGAAACAGGTGTTTCCATACTGTGTTAACTATTGTATAATATACCAATTCATCATGTTGGTTTATTCGTATGATACAATGGTTATGTTCCACCTGAATATGTAAAGAAAGGCACCTACTCCACCAAATTTGATGTGTACAGTTTTGGAGTTCTACTTCTACAGATTATAAGTGGAAGGAGGACAGCAAGCTTTTATGGCGAGCATGAAAATTTAAACCTCATGAAATATGCAAGTAATTTCTGCAACTTTGTCAAAATGGAAAGTTTTAAGCTCTTGTTTGTTTATCATCAAGTCCATGATATATGGTTCGTGTGTATTAATGATGTTAGGCTTATGACCTGTGGAAAGAAGGAAAAGGCATGGAGTTTGTGGACCCTTGCCTTGATGACACGTCTTCACGATGCAAATTGTTGAGGTGCATGCAACTTGCTTTGTTATGCGTGCAGGAAAAGGCAAATGATAGGCCATCTATGCTGGAAATTTCTTCAATGCTGAGAAATGAAAGTAATCTGGCAGTCCCTAAGAAGCCTGCGTTTTCAAGAGAAAAAGATGTGGAAGAGCCAAATGAAAGAAACCTGCAGCAAGAAACTAATTCGATTAATGATGCAACAGTCTCTCAAGTAGTGGCCCGATAGCAGTGCGGATATTTTTGGTTTCAAACTGATTTATATACACCAGATACTGCGGTTTATAGTCTTTGCAGGTTCTCTAAAATGTTGATTTCAATCACCTGCACATGAAAAAAATATCCCGTCACCTCTTTTTCCTTCATTACACAACCAGAATCCCATTACCTTAATTTGGGATTCAATTAATATTTTTGGAATTAATGGGGCATTCATAACTTTGAATTTTTCTTCTAATTACAAAAGTTTGTTAACTTGTTACATTTTCTATTTGTGAAAAAAAATGTGCATGGTGGTCAACTCAAACCCTATGTATGTTTAAATAAAGCTACTTTGAAATGTCATATCACATAAAAGAATAAAATCAAAGTCTTCCTAAGGGGCAGAAAAAGAATAAAAGTTCCAGTTATTTTTTATATTTTTTATTACAAAAAGAATTTAAAATAAAGAGAGATTATTCATTTCAAGGTCAGGACATGTCACAAACACCAATAAAAGTTCACAAAAATATTTACATGTCATAGAGAGATTGCTGATTTCTCGTCATGAACACCAATAAAAGTTTACAAAAATATTTACATGTCAGATACTTAGAGGGATTGCTGAATTCTCGTCTTGTAAAGTGTTTCAATCCTTACCAGATACATCAACTCTCGTTGGCAAACTTGAAGTTATTTATTAGGAGCAATTTGGTTGAAAAAAATGAAACCCTTTTAAAACTTTTGCCCGACAACACAGGCAACATTGTTTTCTCCTATTACGTATTCCAGATGAACAAGAACGGAAGGAACACAGAGAAAATTAAAATCACATCAATTACCTTTGCAAGACAAAGCAAACAAGTTTTTGGATCCTCTAACTGGAAAGCTGGATCTGGACCAAGTGTTAATGTTGGACCACTTCCGCCCATAAAGATCAAGACACCGTCATTGACTTGTATACCAACATATTTGGCGGCTACACTCAATCACCTTGAAGTTCTATAATCCATCCTATTCATTAACTAACTGCGAAATTTCAATAAGCTTATTCCATGAGATCTGAGCAACTATTTTCTATGCTAAGTGCGTTATATTTTAGTGTTTTGTGGAACTGATTGAGAGAAAATGATATCAGATGAGATTTTAGATGCTCCAATAAGACAAGGAGAGAAAAATTTAGGAGATAAGTTTGTTTTTGGGTAGAACTTGGGAAATTAATCTACGGCTTACAACTGCGATCTGACTAGTGAATTTTCCTTCAGTCAAATCTTTGAATATATGGTTGATTTGTCCTTAATCCTTAAAGATTCATGATGATCAAGGAAAGAGAACTTGAGAATCCAAAGGAAGTGTCTTTCAGTATTAGAACTTAGAATTTTCAAACCCATTGACTTGCATGACAAATCTAGCATTAATTAATGGTATTTACTTGTAATAATTTACTTGCAATAAAACCATATATAGTGATCAAACTCTAAATTCTTAACCCGAATCAAGGGAATAAAGAACACCCATTTTCTTACTCCTTACCATGGCTGACCCCAGAAAGCTTTCATTTCTGGTTTCCATTTCCACTCTCCTTTTGATCCTCCAACTCAGCTTCTCTGCCGCTCAATCTGTCATGAAGGGTGGATACTGGTATTCTGACAGTGGGCTTGCTGTTCAAGACATCGAAGCCTCCTATTACACCCATCTCTTTTGTGCATTTGCGGACCTTGATTCCAGCACCAACCAAGTCACCATTTCCTCTTCCAACGCTCCCCGATTCGCAACCTTCACCCAAACGGTTCAGAAAAAGAACCCGTCTGTGAAAACCCTTTTATCCATAGGAGGCGGAGGAGGTCCTGCTCTGGCAGCAACTTTTGCAGCAATGGCAAGCAAATCTAGTAGCCGCAAATCATTCATTGATTCTTCAATAAAACTAGCCAGAGCAAACAACTTCCATGGGCTTGACCTCGATTGGGAGTACCCATCCTCAGCCACAGACAAAACCAACCTTGGTGCACTCCTCAACGAGTGGCGAGCAGCTGTGGCCGCTGAATCTAAGACCTCTGGCAAGTCAGCACTGCTATTATCAGCTGCAGTGGCTGGCTCCGACCAGATTTCCTCATTGGACAGTTACCCAGCTCAGGAAATCACCAACAACTTGGATTGGATAAACGTAATGACTTATGACCTTTTCACACCAGATGGGTACCCAACGATGACGCAGCCACCTGCTCCCTTGAAGAATCCAAGAGGGCAATTCAGTGGGGATGAAGGGGTCTCAAAATGGATTCGATTGGGATTGCCCCAAAAGAAATTAGCACTGGGTTTGCCATTTTACGGGTTCAAATGGCTCTTGAAAGATCCTAACAACGGCGGGTTGTTCGCACCAGCCACAAATCCTGGAGTTGGGGCAGTGAAGTACAAGGATATCAAAGCAGTAGGAGCAACGGTCGTGTATAATTCCACGTTCGTCACCAACTATGCCAAGAAAGGCTCAGATTGGTACGGCTATGATGATACTCAGAGTATTTCAGCAAAGGTTGCTTATGCCAAGCAAAGGGGATTGCTTGGATATTTTTCATGGCACATCGAACAAGACTCCAATTGGATTCTTTCTCGAACCGGTGAGAATCTCGTTTCGCCTCTCTTTAAATCTTTATAATCCCCATGTTGCTCTGTTTCATGGACACGGATCCCCTGGCCCCTGCTGTCCATAACGCAGCTTTTTGATTGCGTTTTAGTTTTTTTTTTTTTAAATATTAATTTTTTAAAAAATTATTTTTTCTTTTAAAAAAATTATATTTAAAAATATAAGAATATTTTATTTTTTAATATATTTTAAATTTTAATGATTTTTCAACAGATTATTTAAAAAATTATTTTTCAAAAAAAAAATTAAAGAAAATAAATTTTAAAAATATAAGAATTTGTTAAAAATAATTTTTTATTAAAAAACTTTAAAAATTTATTGAAAAATCAAATATAAGATGTTGAAAATAATTTTTTTTAAATAAATATAAAAATAAGAAGGTACTATGCTTCTTTGTATTTTTTTTTATTTTTAAAGTTTAAATTTTTCACAAATTATTTGAAAAAAATCTTCTCTTTAAAAGTAATTTTATATTTGATTTTCAACACATTTTTTTAATTTTTCAATAAAAAAAATTATTTTTAACAAATTCCTATATTTTTTAAATTTATTTTTCCTTTAATTATTTTAAAAGTAATTTTTAAAATAGTTTATTAAAAAAAATTAAGTTTTAAAAATATATTAAAAAAAACCACAAGGCAGCCAGAAGGCTGTGTTTTTGGGGGCATAGCAGGGTATATATGTCCCTGTTTCATTTGCCCGATTAAATCCACTCTGAAAAAAAAAAAATTTTGATTTCAAAATTCCCAATCAGTACAAACAAAAATTTCAAAACTCCCACATTAAATTTAAGAATTTATTTATGCAGGAGATTTGAGTTTTGTTTCCAAAAATAGGCTTAAATTTTTCTCCGTCTGAAAAGTTTTTTTAAATAATTATATATATTAAACTAATTCAAAATTTAATATAAAAATATATAATCTTATAATTTTTAAAATATTTTTACGTTTAAAAGTTTGTATTATTCTATAATTTGTTTAAAATTTAAAATTTTACTTTTAAAATTTAAAAATAATCTAAATAAAAAATAACATCATCTTAAATTTCAAATTAGACTCAAACTCGAATAATTATGCTCTCAGAGATTTAAAAAAAAAGTAATTCAAATTGAACTTTTTTTAGCAGTTTTTTTAAAAAAAACCATTTCAAATATAGTTAAACTCAGTGCATAATTTGATCTACTTAAGAGATATCATTTTTTTTTATCATTTAATAATTTTTTTAATTTCCATGTTTTCTAATGGCCATCTTCTTACTGTATTGGCAGCTTCTCAAACTTGGGGATGATGGAGCAGGACGGGAGAACCGAACGGACATTGCCAAATGCCAATACCAAGGGAGAACGAAAATAAAGGACAATGTACTCTATATATAAGAATAAAATCCTTTACCTAAAAAAAAGGATAAAAAGTCATTGACCTGTACTGTTATACTTCTGAGTACGTCTTCATGGCTATTTGACAATAAAGGTCTAATAAACACTGTTATTTCAGCATTTATGCCCAAACTTTTTTAATTTACGTCAATTTATTTAACTTTTTCTTATAAAATTTTACAATAAAAATCGTGATATATACAAATTTTTCTTAAAAAAAATTCTATCATATAATATTTATATATCATATTTTTATTTTAAAATCTCATAATAAATATTTTAAAAGTTATTCTAAAATCTTGTTCATTTTATTTTAGGCCATTATGGCCTCCTGCGTGATTTGAATTCTCCCACGTCATTGTGTATAATTATGAGTTGATGACAAATAATTCAAAATTAATATTTTTTTATTTTCTTAATAAATTAATAGGTGTTTAATTAAAACTAGAATAAAATTTGTTTTTGTTTCGAATTTTATTTTAATACTAACTTTCAAACTAATTAAATTTAAAATTGATCACCTATAAAACACACACACACACACACACACACACACACACACACACATATATATATATATATATATATATATATATATATATATATATATATATATATATATATATATATATATATAATGCCTTTGGTCAATTTTGGGCCCACTCCTACACTCTTTCAACTTTAAAAATTAATTTTTTATTTTAAAATAAATTTACATTCAAACAATTTTTTTTATTTAAAAAAAATAATTTTATAATTGTTTTTAAAAAACGGCTTTTAAAAAATAATAAAACAAAAATACTTGAAAGTACTTCCAAATAAGTCTTAAATATTTTGAAATGAGTTGTGTGACATTTTTATTAATTTTGTTAATAAGAAAAAAAAAATATAAAAATGTTAATTACTAGCTAACAAAAATTAAGGAGAATAATTTCTGATTTTTAAAGTTGAACATATATAGTATTTGCAGGTGACCAAAATTAGAATTATCAAACAAACTTTTTTTAAAGTGCATGAACATAGTTGTGTGACATTTTTTAAATAGACTACAGTCCATGACCTATTTTAATGATACTATCTAAAATTATATATAAAAAAGCAAAAGAGCGCATGAAAAATAAGTAAATTACAATTAATCCTTAACTTGAAGTCATAGGATGGTTAAATTAAAAAAAAATTAAACACAGGGAAAAAGATGAATTTTTTTATTAAAAAATACTTTTATGAATGATAAATATTTTCAAGCACATAAAATTCTTAAAAATGATTAAATAATACATTTTTTATAATAAAAAATAATTTAGAGTTATGGATATAATTATTTAAAAAAGTATTGCTTGTGTCTGGCCGGGCCTATACTCATTTTGACATTATACTACAAACTCCGTCTGAATTTAATTTCAACCTTACACTTTAAATCCATTTTCTAAAAAAATTATATATATATATATATATATATATATATATATATATATATATATATATATATATATATATATATATATATATATATATGTATAATATGTCGTGGTATTGGTTTTAGAGATGTAAAATAAGATAAACGTTTTAAAACTTATTGATTAGATTCTAATATTAATGATGAACTAATTATTTATAACTATTTATATTATTATAATCATATAATAAATAATTAATTCATATTATATATTTTTAGGAAACTTTCCAAAATGAATATACATACTCACCTTTGCATTTTGCAGCATATAAATAAAGATTTTCAAGCTGTCATATTTATGAGCTATTATTTAGTTTTGAAAATATTTGAAAACAATTAATGTATAAAGTATTAAATAATTATTTAAGTATATTAATATCCTTGAAAATAATGGTTAACAATTTAGAATTATATAAATTTGTCATTTTCAATTATATTAATATTTTGTGAAACATTTTATTTTTATTTTTATTGTATTTATGCAAATGAGTTGAAAAAGTTTATTATCTAAAAATTTCATTAGATAAATGGGCCTCTAGCCGACCTGTATTCAAAAATGGAATTAATATATTTTTAAAATGTTTAACTCTACCTACTATAATACTCTATCCTTCATTTTCACTATTACAAATCAGACATATTCTATCAAAGTTATGCCAGATGCCGTTTTCTCCCACTACGCGTACTACGTGAACGGGAAAAATAAAAAATTCACATTGCCTATCCAAGAATTTAAGATACAACATAAATAATAAATTAATTTTTTTTTATTAAATGAGATCGATTATATAAATTAAATAATATTATAATATTTTATTATAAATAAAATTAATAAAAAAATTATTAATTATTAAATATTTTTTAATAATTTTATCTATTATTTTATTTTTTTAACTGTTAGATTATTTTTTATTTGATATATTTTTTATAATAAACTTTTTATAAATTTTTTTTACATATAATCAAATTATTTTAAATGAGATTTTATTATTTTATCAACTATAGGTATTACATAATTTTTTTAATATATTTATTTTTAATTATATTTTTTATAATATATTTATACATCTGATAATATTTTTATTTTTATATTTTTAATAGGGGTGGCAATAACAAATAATATGGTAGGCAATGATGGTGGCAAGTGCTAGTATCAGCGGGTACAAAATAATTGAATAAAAAATTGTAAAAAAATAATTTTTTTTTGGTGAAACGAAAAAAAGTAATTTTGAACAACATAAACAAGTCTTGGTTTTGTGTCGTTTGACAGTATATCTACCTGGGTTGGTATCACACATTGATGATGAATTAGCCCTTAATTAATTAAGTTGGGATTCAAACTTGGTTGTTTTTGTTTGGCGATTACAAGGCATCACAGAACACATTGTAGATTTCAAGGATTTCTTGTACCGAAATCTTTTAATTAGAGAACAAAAACCTTGGCTTTCACGAACTATAATATAAGGGAAAGAAAGACAAATGCCAACTAAAATTACTTCAAAGTGGGAGATAAAAACCAGATAACTATTCCAACTACCTAGTGGTTAAACCAACAAGTTGGGACTTTTAAATTTTATTTTTCTTCTGAAGTTCAAAATCAATCTATTTGGCTTCTGGCATGAATAGCACCCAAAAAAAAAATGATTACACAATTTCTTACTACTTGACAAAACCAAAGACACAAATGGAATAACTAAAATTGTTTCGCCTTGAAAATATTATATACGCTTCGAACTTAATTCAACATGATTAAGATTGCTGGGGTTACACACATTATTTTTCCTGTAGCGAGAGCAATATTTTTGTGGATAACATGAAAGCTCAACAAAGCATTCCTTATATGTTCTCAAGAAATGGGCTTGTCTTTTTACTTGTTCTTCAACATCTGGGATTTCAATTTTTAGAAGCACAATCCTGGGTTAGAGTTGGTTACTGGGAACAAGAACGAGGCATTCCCATTACTGACATCAACTCTGCTCTCTTTACTCACCTGGTATGCGGTTTCGCTGGTGTAAACTTTTCGTCCTTCGAGCTCTCTATCTCGTCAGCTGATGAGCCACACTTCTTTAATTTCACCAGCATAGTCAAACAACAGAACCCTTCCGTCACAACACTTCTTTCTATTGGGAAATCAGATCTTACCTTGTATTACTCGATGGTCAGCAGAAATTCTTCCAGGACATCGTTCATACAGTCTTCAATAAGAATAGCCAGGCGTTATGGTTTCCAAGGCCTTGACTTATTTGATTTATTTCAGGTTACTGATGAAACATTGTCTCAAGCGGATAATATGGGAAGGCTATTCCAAGAGTGGCGAGCAGCTGCAAAATCAGAGGCGTCAGATTCTAGCAAAGCAGAATTGATCTTAACTGCTTGTGTTTTCTATTTCCCAGATTTGATTCTTACACCTTCCCTTGTGGAGTCAATTGAAAGTAACTTAAACTGGATACATGTTATGACTTTCGGTCACTCCATGCCTGAGTTTGCAAACTTTACTGCTGCCCCTTCAGCTTTATATGACCCTTCTAGTAACGCTAGCACAGCCTATCGTATCCGTCAATGGATTGGATGGGGGGTGTCATCTACCAAGTTAGTTTTGGGATTGCCTTTTTTGGGATTTGCCTGGAGTCTTAAAAACCCTGGCAACAATTCAATAGGGGCACCAGCAACAGGTCCAGCTACAAATCAAGATTTATCTGGGTTCATGACATATAAGGAAATCAAAGCTCACATTCAGATGTATGGCGGCACTGTAAGATATAATGACACTTATGGAGTAAATTACTGGTCACAGGGATCCACTTGGATAGGTTTTGAAGATGTCGAGGCTGTCAAACATAAGGTGCATTATGCCAAGGAAAAGAAGCTGCTCGGTTATTTTGTGTGGCAAGTTTCTTGGGACGACAATTGGATGCTTTCTATCACAGGTAGAAAAGGAATGACCTCTGCACAAATAATTTTTTTTATGAACACTAAAAGAACTAATTGAGATTGATTTGACATTTTTATTCAATTGTGATCCATATTGAGTGTACATGCTTTTATGTTCACTTCCTGCACATGCACAAGGAAAACGTTCAGAACTGTTGGTTAAAACGATCATTGTTGTTTCGAGGTTAAAAGCTAATTCAACAACAACAACAACAACTAAGCATTTTCCTACTAAGTGGAGTCGGCTACATGGATCAAACGACGCCATAGTGACCTATCATGGATGAGATCAATAGATAAGTTATTAACTATTAAATCATTTTTAATAGTTTCACTTATTGTTTTCTTTGGCCTCCCTCTACCTCTAATTATTGGACTATTTTCCATTCGATCAACTCTTCTCACTAGGGCTTCTGCAGGTCTTCTCCACACATGGCCAAACCACCTTAAGCGAGTTTCAACCATCTTCTCCACAATATGTGCTATCCTAACTTTCTCTCTAATGCACTCATTTCTAATCATATCTCTTCTGGTGTGTCCACACATCCATCGCAACATTCTCATCTCTGCAACGTTGAGTTTATCTTCATGTTGTCTTTTAACCGCCCAACATTCCGTACCATACAATATAGCAGGTCTTATAGCCGTACGGTAGAATTTTCCTTTAACTTTGAGCGGCACTTTTTTATCACAAATGACACTCGAAACTTTCCTCCATTTCATCCATCCAGCTTGAATCCTGTGGTTTACGTCCTCCTTTACTTCACCGTCATTTTGTATAATGGACCCAAAATATTTAAAACTTGTAACTTGTTTTAATATATAGTCTCCAAGTTTCACGTCGACATTCGTATTTGTTCGTCTCTTACTAAAACTACATTCCATATATTCTGTTTTATTTCTACTTATTCGGAAACCGTGTGTTTCTAAAACTAGTCTCCATGACTCTAACTTCATATTTATTTCCTCTTTCGATTCACCAACTAAGACTATATCATCTGCAAAAATCATGCATTGAGGCCCCAACTCTTGTATATGTTCAGTAACTGCGTCCAAAATCAAGTTAAAAAGATATGGACTCAGAGAAGACCCTTGATGTAGTCCAATAGTTGTGAGAAAATCCTTTGTATCCCCATTTTGTGTTCTCACGCAAGTCGTTATCCCGTCGTACATGTCTTTGATTGCTTGAATGTACGCAATACGTACTCCTTTCTTTTCTAAAGCCTTCCATATGATCTCTCTTAACACTCTGTCATATGCTTTTTCCAGATCAATAAAAACCATGTGCAAATCTTTCCGTCTGCTTTGATACCTTTCCATCAATCTCCGTAGTAAATAAATTGCTTCCATAGTTGACATTCCTGGCATAAATCCAAACTGGTTCTCTGTAACTTGAGTCTCTTGTCTTAATCTTTGCTCAATGATCTTCTCCCATAACTTCATAGTGTGACTCATGAGTTTAATTCCCCGATAATTGGAACAATTCTGTATGTCTCCTTTATTTTTATATATAGGAATTAAAGTACTTCTCCTCCATTCATCCGGCATTTTCTTATATTTCATTATCACATTAAACAACTTAGTGAGCCAACTTATACCCTTCCTTCCTAAACTTTTCCACACCTCAATAGGTATATTATCAGGTCCTACTGTTTTGCCATTTTCCATTCTCTTCAGAGTTTTCTCTACTTCAAACTCTTGGATTCTACGATAAAAGCTAATTCATATGATTAAAATATGCAGACACTAAATGACTAATAATCTTTTTCAAATGAGTTTATGGGTATTGAGTTAGCATTTCTCACCGCGAAGTATACTGTATGTCACCAAATTATAACTATAAAAAAAATCAGTTTCATCAGTAAAAGGCATTAGCAGTCATATTCTTTGAAAAAACCTCAAGACTATATTTATGAATCTCTCCAAATTACAATATGGATATGCTTTCAGCTCAACAGGTCGTAGATGATACAGTAAACAGCACATGGCCGACACTATCGCCATTCTTAATGGCCCTCTTGATTGTAATTGTTCTATCTATTATCCTCTTTGCGGTCATAATCTACAACCTCAGAAGGAGGAAAATGTTCAAAGCAAAGGGTAATATTTTCAGCTGCAATTATTCTCCATCCACAAATGTTAAATTTTCTCTATCTACTAAATGTTCTCAAATTTGCATATATACAGGGATGGCTAAAACTAGAAGATATTCTTCATCTAAAGAGAATAAAGAAGCTGCAAGACCTTTTTATGGCAATGCTCCTGATTTACAGGTTTTTTCTTTTTCTGATATAGAAGAGGCCACAGATAGATTCTCAATTGAAAATATGATTGGAGAAGGTGGCTATGGTACTGTTTACAAGGTAAAATTTCTACAAAACAACCTCTATTATCGGATCTCACGCTTCTTAATGTAATAGGATTTTTCTGCTATGCTGGCATGTGAGAGGCTTGCACCTTCAAAATGCAAGTGATTTCTCATATGGATTCTTATTCAATTTCATTGGGTTATACTATATTTTAATTTTAAACTTTCATAGCACTTCAAAAAACGAAATAAAATAAATTTATAATGCTGTTCAGAAAAAAGTTATCACATAAAGATTACAGTACATACAAGGACTGCCTTTGGACTACTAAATATATGAAGAAAGAGAAAATGCACATAATAGGATTAGTGCCTCACTTGATTTGTAGCCGTTGTCACCAAATTTTCAAGCTTGAAGTATATGTGAATTCACATCAAATACTTCGTAGTTTGCTTAATTTTCTGATTTTCCGAGGCATTTTAAGTCTAATCTTGTAATTTTAAATTCATTAATACATGATTACTTTTTGAGTCAAAGAATAATTTTTGTTTCTCCAGGGCATATTACTAGATGGTCAGGAAATAGCAGTGAAAAAACGATCAAAGGGTTCTACACAAGGATACGAAGAATTCAAAACTGAGGTAACACTGACTGCAAGACTACAACATGTGAATCTTATTCGGCTGTTGGGGTTCTCGACCGATAGAGATGAACAGATGCTGGTCTATGAATACATGCCAAACAAAAGCCTGGACTGCTACCTCTTTGGTCAGCAATCTTTGCAACTCTAAACTCCGTACATGAGTGATTATGCAGTGTTATCTTAATAAAGGCCTTGAATAGGGGCATGTTAATAGTAAATATTCAGTTGGTTAGAAAGAGGGCCAATAAGATTCACATGAAATTTCCGCTCACCCTTTGTCGAGTGGATGCTTGTACTTCAAGCTCTTCCAGTGCATTACATACTACATCCAGAGAGAGACATCTGTGCCAATTGATAAATTGCCAAGCTTTCTGAGAAATTCCCTTATATAATCAAAGTTTAAGGATAAGAACAGATGATTGAATTTAAGTCTCTTTGACATGAAGTCGATGTGTATGTGTATTCTGCTTAATTGCTCAACATTTTTAGTACAACTCAATTTTTGTCAACTAATTTTGATACAGACCCTATGAAGCAGTATCTGCTAGATTGGAGACAACGTGTTTGTATCATTGAAGGAGTTACTCAGGGGCTTCTTTATCTCCAGGAATATTCAAGGTTCACAATAATTCATAGAGACTTGAAAGCTAGCAATATTTTATTAGACCATGAGATGAAGCCAAAGATTTCAGACTTTGGTATGGCAAGAACATTC
Source organism: Gleditsia sinensis (assembly GCA_037074535.1). Taxonomy (NCBI): domain Eukaryota; kingdom Viridiplantae; phylum Streptophyta; class Magnoliopsida; order Fabales; family Fabaceae; genus Gleditsia; species Gleditsia sinensis. Next base: position 9,051,601 of record CM073464.1, on the reverse strand, counting down.
ACAAAAGATAAAAATGAAGCAAACACAAGCAAAATTGTTGGAACATAGTGAGTATTCTACTAGTAGCTTTCTTGATGAGTTTTCTCCAATATGTTTAGCATATCCACTGAATAACTTTACCATTATGTTACTTTGTTCATCATTTTCTGTAGTGGTTATATTCCTCCTGAATATATTAAGAAGGGATTGTACTCCATTAAATCTGACGTGTACAGCTTTGGAGTCCTACTTCTACAAATTATAAGTGGTAAAAAGACATCAGGCTTATATGGTCAGAATAATGATTTTAACCTCTTCGAATATGTAAGTATTATATATACATTTAGCTTTTGTTAAAAATGTGCATTTTTGCTTTCATTTATTTAGCTTTGAGAACTGATATTTGTAATGGGTAAAAAACTAATAATACCTAATTGTTTCAGGCTTACATACTGTGGAAAGAAGGAAAAGGCATGGAGTTTGTGGATTCCTCACTTGATGACAAATCTTCGCCATGCAAATTAATGAGATGCTTGCAGACTGCCCTCTTATGTGTCCAGGAAGAAGCAGAAGATAGGCCGTCCATGCTGGATGTTACTTCAATGTTAAGAAATGAAGGCAACTGCATAGCAACCCCAAAAAAGCCTGCATATTCAAAAGCAGAAAATGAAGAAGAAGCAATTAAGTTCATTCAAAAGCAAGAAATTTGTTCACAAAATGATACAACATTGTCTCAAATACTGCCTCGATAGCACTTAGTGTTAGAGAAAATAATTTGAAAAGAGTGTGTAAAGTATTTAAATCCCACATTAAATTATTAGAAAGGTTTTTAAACCTTTATAAGTTAACTTACGCACCACATATTAAATAACAATTTGGATGAGAGAAAAATGTAAATAAATAAATATAAATATTTATATTTAAAATACACTTAGCATTTTTTTGAAAAGTTGTAAATAAGAGTTATGTATAGAATTTTAATATAAATAAGAAGTTTGGCATAATATATTAATCTTATTCCATTATCTTCTTTAAAATTTCAAAATTGTTCTTTTAATATCTAGGTTCTTGAAATAGCTCTTATAGTGATTTATCTTATGCCTTACAGCAAAAATAATGGAGACAAATATCATCGATCTAAGGATATGTGATTACATATATTTCTGGACACAATTTTATCTTCAATCTATTCTACTTCTAACACTTAGCAATGTTGAATTTTCTCATAGATGTTTTCCTTCCCTTTGTCTAGGGCAATGACATAATCTTCAAAGGCATTTTTTTTCTGTACAAAGAGGCTTGAACTAAAACCTTGCGCAGTATTGAACACTACCCAAACATCTTATTATTAAATCACTCCTACTGATTTCACCTTTAAAGAAAGTCTACATCAGATTATAAGTTGCCAAGTTCCATCTGATAATTATTTTTAGTTAATCCTACATTTTACAATGTATTATTTTTACCATCATAACTAGTGAAATAGATTTTAGTCATGAATTCAAAAGACGGACTTTGAAATAATAGCAATTTGATTCCTAGGTAGGATAGCTGTGATAGTTCAGGTTTACACAGTTGAATTTGTAAGAAGAGAGAAGGAACTGAAAATATCAATGTTGTGATGAAAGGCCATCATGGTATAATTAAAGATGGTTGATGCTCTGGAAAGCAAATGGACTTAAGAAAAGGGTTAATGTTCAGTCTCACAGATGATGCTTTCGAGCAGCAAATTCAAGTTCAATGCTGATTGTCCCAGTTGACAATTACTAGATGTACAAGTTCAATAATTGTAACATCTTCAGTTCTATTTATTAAATATTATAGAATTATGTTTCCTTAAGATAAAGAAGGGAAATTAAGCAATAAAATTTGATGAAAAATTTTAGAAAAAATGGTAAAGAAAAATACACTAAAAGTTTATCAGTAAATTATATTGGTGTTTAAATGACAAAATGGCTAAAAAAAATGGAAGAATTAATAAGAGTAATTATCTAGAGATAGGATGAGGTGTCTTGACCTTAATAACCCTAGAAAATTATTCCTAAGGAAATAATATAAAAGTTTTATATTTTCGAAAAATAAAAGGAGTCAAAAGGAGAATTTTGAGTACTTAGGTGAAATTCTTGAAAAAGGGTTAATTAAGTCATAAAAATTTTCCCAATTGGAGACTTAAAGTTTTTTAATACAATATTAATAAAGGATTAAAAAGATTGAGTGAATTTGGAACCACCACACAAACCCTTAGAAAATGACTACGAATTGATTTGGTAATATTATAGTTAAGAAAAATTTATGGGCAATTACATATCCTAAAAGTACCTCACATAAAATATCCTCAAAGCTCATAATTAAGGCAATGGAGGGAGTCAATAAGGATCAACGAGGGGATAAAAAACATGCAGCTTGGGAAGAAAGGAAAGGATAAGAATAAGGAATAGATAAGCGGTAAGGTTGAAATTATAAATAGTGGCATAGATCAAAATAGAATTAAGGAGATAATTGTTGAACAAGCAAAATATCTCACCCTCAATTAATGAGGGTGGTGCAAGGTCTTCTTGGAGAGCAAGTTTCAGCCAAGAAAAGAGAAAGAAAAAAAAAAGAGAAGAGAGAAGGAAGCCACCAAGAAGAAAAGGGAGAGAAAGAAAAAGAAGAAAAGGAGAAAGAAAAGTGAAGGGTAAGTTAACTTCATCTCATCCTCTAAAAACTATTTTCTCTTCCATTCCATACATCTTAAACTTTCTTAATCTCTCTTGAAAGGTGCAGAAAAGTGAACTAAAGGAAGGATGAGGTGACATATGCACCTAGAGAGAAAACCATAGGAGCCAACTCAACAAGATTAAAGGAAATTCATCTTAGTAGGTTTAACAATAATTTTTATTTGAGAAACCTTGAAATTTATATATTTTTACTTGAGATCAATCCTTGGAGTTTCATGAAATATTTTGTGAAAATATATTTTCTTAAAGATGGCCATAAGAGATCCATATCTTAATGTATGTATGATTGTATTAGAAATTGCATTCAATTGATTGAGAATTCTGCATGGATTGGGCTAAATTTTCTCTCAAATTTGAAAAAATGTTCAACATAAAATTGTAGATCTGTGTCTTAACTTGTTATAGCTGTTGAAATTACTTCAATCAAAAATAATATGAGAGACAGTTAGTAATGAAAGCTCAGATCCACCTCGTAGTGTTGCAACACTTATTTACAGGCACTACGACACCTAGATGTCTCTAGAATTTGTCAAAATTATCAACATAAAAGTTATAAATTATTGTCTTAAATTTTCATAATCTCTTGAATCACCCTAATCGGAGTTCGTATGAGAAAGTTATGGCTAAATTAGTTTTAAAAGATTTGAATTCATTATGACCAAAATATCTTGATATCTTAAAGTAGTTGATAAATTAAATATATATGTCAATAAAAAGAAAAAATATGATTAAGATGTAGTATTAACCTTTGACCAAAATAGGAAAAAAGTGCATAATGAACTATGGAATTGATCTTAACTCTTAAGCATAAAAGAATTAGTTGAAAGGAATGTTTAAAATGGATAGATAAGTAAGAACTTAAAGTAGAATTTAAGGAAATTAGAGGAGATAGAAAGGGAAAGGAAGAATGATATATAATTATAACTTAAAGAGTAAAGAAATGTTAGAATCTCTTATGAGGTAAATATAATGTTTAATATGAATAATACAAATTAGATAAAGGAGATAGCTAAATTGATAACTAGAATCAAGATAAAATAAATAGAAAAGATGAATTATGGTGTTTAAAGAGTTTGGGCCTAAAAATGAATTTAAGTTTAGCTTAAATTATTTTTAATATGTTAGTAAACACTAGATTTAAATAAATTGGAATTTCAATACAGCAATTTCATAGCATAAATTCTTCCATTCAATGTAATTTGCATTGTATGATATGATGGCAAGAATAATGTGAATGTTTTTTGTATTGGTATATGCAAGTTGAAAACCATAAGACAGTAGTTTTAATTTTTGATAATTGTATGATATCAGTGACAAAAGTATGGACGACATGTTTTATAATGATTGTGAAATGGTTATAAAAATGGTACGATATTTGACTATCTATGTGAAAAGAGAATGAGATATGGCATATGACCATACATATGAAAAAGATTGAGAATAATCCATAGCCTCTGTGTCGATATTAGATAGGGGACGCTATATTCACAGATTTGTTATGATATGAGAATTTGCCATGCTTGAATGGGGTGAGGCTTGAGGAGAGTGGTGTTAGCACATTCAGGGGTGAATAACAGAAAAAAATGGTTCACTGACATGCGATAGTGGAGTGTCAATAGTAGGGGAAGAATGACTCACATATCCTTGTTGCAAGAGAAAAAAGAAAAGATAAGAAATACGTTAGATAGCCACTATGTGAAAGTATCAGATCCAAAATGTACTATTTTACTTGAGAAATAAATTTGTATACATTTTCTACAGTCATTGATACTGATGATGATGATATTATGAGCATGTCATGTTTGTATTATGATATGTGCATTAGATATGTATCTGACTCATATGCTTAATTAATCTCTGTAATTGATACAACTTAATATAATACGATTTGTATTATGAATAATGTTTATGATTATTGTTGAACTTACTAAAATTTTAGTTCTCACTATTATTTCATATTGTGTTCAGATAAAAAAAAATAGATGTCAATGCATTACGCTGACATTGTTTCTAGAAGTTAGTTGAGTAGAGTTGCCTCACCTAAGACATGATTCCACAATTAAGAAATAGGGGTCACGACTTTATTGAAATTTCTTAGCAAACGAGCCTCCCCTTCACCCTTAACATCAGGAGGGCATATGTAAAGAAAAATAAATATATGTTGTTATATTATAACCTCTTTGAACTGATGTAAACAGTTAATCAAAAGTAATAAAATATTTAGATGTTTGTTTGCTATAGAATATATCCATACTATACGTGCATTGATAAACAAGACAAGATAAGAATGTGATGTAATGACTTTAGGAGTAGTTAAATAGCAAATATGCCTAAAAACAACTAACTGAGGTCGTTACAATGATAGTGTACGTGTTTGAAATTTGATTGCTCATGAAGTATAACTTAGGAACTTAGGGTTTACGTAACTCAATGTCAAAACATGAATACCTAATCTAGTAACCCGACAGTAACAAAAGTGGGACTAGAAATTTTCCTCATCAAGATATATCTCTTCCTCTAACCCTCACCCAGTTTACAAATGAAGTAGCAAGTGCAAAGGGAAAACTGAAAAACCGTCTCATCAAGAGTGCACCAAATACACTTGCATTTGACGTGAGGGAAAAGGAATTTTAAAACCTATAACTAAAGAATTGTTATGAAATAAAAATTAAAGAAACATAACTATTAAACAATAATTAGCCAAGAAGAATTTTGATTAAAAAAATGAGACAAATTAAAAAAGAATATATATACAGCAATTAAGGATAAAAAAATGTAATAATGCAACTTAAAAGAATTGATAAAGAGAGTTTCACTAATAAAAGAATTTAAATATACTACAAAAATTTATATTTTCAGTGGTGGTAAAAAGTTGTTATTGAAAGTATTCTTTTAATAACAAATTTTTAAAAGTCATCACTGAAAAATATTATATTATATTTTAAGTTAAAACTATAAAAAAAATTATCACTGCAAAACATTAGATGATGACATTAAAATGTTGTCATGAAATCTTTGTAATTATTATTAGGATTCGGCATTTTAAATGTGGTCATCAAATTTTTTTCGTTTATTTATTGTAATTGAAACATGGAGCTAACCAAAAAAAAAAAAAAATTTAAGAAAAGCTCGGACACTGAAAATCCGTAGATCCCCCCTTCCGCAACCTGTTCGTATTACATCAGGAAAGTACATAACCATGCATGCAGGTAACATGTAGCTGTGGTTCCTTAAAAAAAATAGAAAAATCAAAATATATAGTTACAAGCCACCTTAGGAATGTTGTTAATTACGATTCCATTGAAGCGTTTCATGAGCCTGCTTATCTGCTCCCTTATGCACCTGATATTCGATATGTTGGGATATGCAATTCTGGTTGAAAGAAGTGAGAGTCGACGTTTATTGAAAAGCAAGAAAACTCACTCCCGCCCTTATGTTGGTAAGCATCCAACACGTAGTGATCCTGATGTTGTTGTCAGCCCCGCAAAAAAGTTGGTTGTAAAAATTTTCAATATTTCGATTACAATAATCAATGTCCTGCAAAACTGCTTCCGGATGGTTTTCGCTTTTCAAACAGAACCATATTTGTGTGCCTCTATATGCAGCAGTAAACAACTATTATTGTAACAGTCAGGTGTTGAACTTCCTGTTTGAGGGCAGATACAGTCTGCTCGAATAGTCAAATCCACTCCAAACTATCCCACTCTTGCAAAAGGGCATTTTATAAGATATTATCCACATCTTCCCTCTTGAAACATCCAAATAGACGTTCATAGTTGATTGAGTTTTATGAAGTTAGTCGAATTACTGGATCCAATTAAATAATATTTAGATTAAGAAATTAACACATAAATTTAATCAATGTTTTGGATTATTCAAAAATTTTAGATTATGTTGCATCAAGTTATATCAAATTTTAAAAAATTGCCCTCAACTTGCTTGGACTTAAAATTATTTTAAAAATTCATCTGTATGAATCTATTAAATCAATTAGATCCGTCCAATTTTTTTTTTTTTTTTTTTTTACCGAATTTAGGTAAGTTAACCGAGTTATGCTCACCCTACTCAGTATCTATCTACAAACCTCTTATGTGCGGATTTAATCTTAATGGCAGACAATTTTAGCATAATTTCCATGTAAATAATATCAACGTGATGGCAAACTTAATTTCCATATTTCTCGCAAGTTAGAAGCAAATTGGTGATTAACGTCTTCAATTAGCATAGAATAACTAGCTTGTGTGGTATATCGCCCCGAATGGCATCCTCGCCACTAGAGTTGGCCCTTAACACCATGTCCTGATAGAGGAATGTTGAGGATTTCCTTCACTACATGGGGTTGATAGAATTGATATATTAGGCTTCTATTCCAATGTTTAAACCACTTCTCACTAGAAACTCTGATTAATTTCCCGTCGCCAATCGACCAAGACAATCGAAAATCAAATAATTAAGAGAGGCTACAGAATAGACACTTTTCCACAAGTGCAATGCATGCATTGTTGGGTTAACACAACTTACCGTCTAGAGAATTAGCACCATACTTATTCCAGATTTGCTTGATTGTTTACAGAATTTGTTTTGCCATTCTAATAATATTTTCACCATCTTGATTGCTTGATTCTTTTCAGGTTGGGAGGCATAAGATAGGTTGGGATTTCTTCTTTTCTTTCTACGCATAAAAATTACTGCAAAGTCAGACAAATCAAGTTCATTAGTTTGATTAAAATTAATTAGTAGAACCAAGCTGATCTGTGCCCGTGAAATTCTGCTCATTATTTATTTATTTGGTCTGGTTAACACAAGAAGATTTAGCCACATGGTGGCCTGAAGAACTCTATTGGTCCAAGTCCAACAACGTGCAATTGGCTCCAGTTGAACCAAAACGATCCATAGCCCGCGGATGTGCATAATAATAACAATTACTCATGCATGTAAGTGGCACGTAATTTATTTTTTGAGGTAATTCTATTGAAACTTTACTTCTCAAAATATTGAAATATATCTTCATATTTTATTTTTATTTTTTAATTATTAAAATAAAAATATCAAAATGCATCTCATAGTGAAAAATTTTAATTTCTTCAAAGATTAAATTTTTTTCATAAGATTATTCTTTAAATAAAGAGAATAGGTGGATTTAAGCAAGCAAGAAAAATATCAAAACTTACCATTTCACTAATTGTTTCTCCTTTTTTCCCTTTACCTTTTTCTATAACAAGACATGATTATAAAAAAAAATGCCCGTATCTCTATAAAATTAATGGATATAATAAATGAGAGCTAAAACTCTCCATATCATGACCCCATATGCTTTCTTTTTGGTAAGAACAGTTTTTTCTTTTTTTTCTTTTTTCAATTTGAGCAAATAAGACAATGACGGCTTTTATAAAATATGGGTAAATTTTCAATAAAAAAAGGCGGCGGAGAAGTACCTTAGTAAAATAATAGCAGATCATAAATATTATTATATTCTGTAGCTAAGGTCTAGAATTTAATATGGCAAGGGATAAGAATTATATCTTCTCCTATTTGGACAAAAAATAGGTTTAATTTGACATTGAGTATGATCGAAACTTGTCATAGTAGACATGGTGAGCGTGTGGGTATCAGAACTGAGATTTAATAAATAATAATACATATTAGTATATGTGTGATAATCAAACAATAAAATAGATAGTCAATTTATTTATAAATTTGAAAGATTAAATTTATATTTGAAATTATATAAAAAATTAATGTATTTTGATAAATATAAAAATTAGAAGTACAATTAAACTTTTTAATTATTATAGCAACTTAAAATGACGGAATTAGTGGAGACAGCGACTAATAAATGAAATAAGAACTTCTGCATTTAACAATATAAAAGGAAAGAACTTATTATTATTTAAACTTCAATTAAATTAAATACATTTTCTCCAAAAATTACATAAAATATAATTTCTTGTAATAATTTAATTTTTCAATTTTATGATATAAACTTATTTTAAAATAATTGAAATTTAAAATTTCGTGTGTAATTAGTTTATTTAATGGTTTATCCAAAAGACAATAATGATTATTATTAACAAGGTCAAGGTCTCGCAAGTTCACTGCCTTATTAAATAATGCATGTCACGGGACTGACCTTTTATTTATATTTATTATGTTTAAAAAATATCTTTTTTATATAAAGTAAATGATTATTTGATATAAAAATATTTTTTAATAAGTCTTTAATTTCAATTATTATAGCAATTTACAGTGACAACGAAGAATATTATATGAAATAAGATATTTGATATAAAAAGTGTAAAAATAAATAATAATAAAATAGTAACAAAGGACTCATTATTAACAATAGAATAATTATAGAATAAAAAAATTAAAAATTTATATGGTTGAAAAAAAATAAAGATTAACAATAACCAATATAATATTATCGAACAAAAAATTATAAATCTATTTTTTTCATCTTAAAAGCTGCTAACTCTTAATTCTCATTATTTAGCTGCTAAAGATGCAGTGATGTTAATAAAATACGGTTTTGCAGAATAGACAACAAAGCACTTGATAAAAATTGAAATTTAGGGAAAAGAGTAGCTTTTAAAAAATAGGCTGCTGAATGTTTAATTAATTATCCATTAGATTGGTTGACGATAAAGATGAATTTTTAATAATAAAAAATTAATGATTATTTTGGTTTAAATTACAATTTAGAAGTCTGATATACTAAAATTAATGGAGGATTAATATATTTAAAGTCATTCATAATAGTTATGCTTGATATATTAATATTTAAATTCTTCGCTCAACCACACAAAAAATTATGAAAATTGTATAATATAAATTTTATAAATAAAATATATTAAAATTGTCACATGAAATACAAAAAAATAAATACTTGTCAATTTATTTTTTAATTTAATTTATTTTTATTTAAAAAGAATGATACTTACATAATTTTCTCAAACTATATATAAGCCCGATGAAGGATCCATTTTACATCCCCATCGGCAACGAATTTCATTCCTTGCAGAACGCTTTCATCTCTAAGTTCCACTCTCCTCATCAACCTTCAACTCCACAATGAAAGGAGGGTACTGGTATTCTGATAGCAGCCTCTCTGTTTCAGACATTGATGCCTCTCATTTCACCCATCTCTTCTGCGCTTTTGCTGACCTTGATCCCACCACTTTTGAGCTCACCATTTCCCCTTCAAACGCACCCCAATTCTCAACCTTTACCCAAACTCTCCAGCAAAAAAATCCTTCAATCAAGACCCTTTTGTCCATCGGCGGCGGTGGCGGCGACCCTCCAAAGGCGCTGGCTTTTTCTGCAATGGCCGGCGAAGCCAGTACCCGTAGAACTTTCATTGATTCTTCGATTCGAGTAGCCAGAGAAAACAACTTCCACGGCCTTGATCTTGATTGGGAGCACCCATCCTCAGACGAAGACCGAGACAATTTGGGATTACTCCTCAACGAGTGGCGAGCAGCTGTGGCTGAAGAATCTAGCTCCTCTGGTTTGCCGCCATTGCTGTTATCTGCAGCTGTGGCTGGCTCTTCATGGATCGCCTCGCTGCATTTTTACCCAATTGAGGCAATTTCGAACAACTTAGACTGGATTAACCTCATGATTTACGACTTCTACCTGCCCAATAGTCAACAATTTCGAAGTTCGACGACCCCGCATGCTCCTCTGTTCAAATCATCAGGCATAGGTAGTGGGGATGCAGGGGTTTCAGAGTGGACCGAAAGGGGAGTGGATGCCAACAAATTAGCTCTGGGTTTACCCTTTTACGGCTATTCATGGAGTCTCCTGGATGCTAATAACCACGGACTGTCTGCTCCGGCTGATGGTCCTGCAATGGAAGGAGACGGGTCCATAGGGTACAAAGGGATCGGAGAATTTATAAACCAGAATGGGGCTCAGACTGAGTTTAATGACACAGCTGTGACAGACTTTTGCTATTCTGGGACGACATGGATTGGTTACGATGATACTCAGAGCATTGCTTGGAAGGTTGCCTATGCTAAGGAAAGGGGACTGCTTGGATATTACGACGATAATTGGGCTCTGTCTCAAGCGGGTGAGTATCAAAATTCAGAGCACTAAAGCTATTTCCTATTTAAAAAAGAAAAAGGAGAAACCTATAGCTCTATGAACCATGCCTACATCTCAAAGTGTACTTCTTTAAGAATTGTTCAATACTCCAAACTATGTATTATTTGATTTTTTTTTCATATTTTAATTTTGATATATATAAATTTTAATTTTTGAGATTTAAAGTTAATTTTTACTAACTCAATGATAATAAAAAATTACTATGCTTAAAATTAACAAAGTTAACTATATGAAGTTTGAGATCATATATATATATTAAAATAATTTATTATTTATTTTTATTATTGTAAGTTTTTATATATTATAAAATATTTTCTATTTATCTAATATATATTTCCATATTTGTGTTTTATATTTTTGAAAATTTTATCATGTAACTATGTAACATAAACTAATATTATGAAATTTTTGAAAATTTGAGCGATGACAATGAGACATTAGTGTATGAAAATACTGTTGAACCTTCTATTGTTATTGTGCTTTGTCATTGTATTTGTTTTGGTTTTGTGATGGGTTATTTGACTGCTATTCTTATAATTGTAGCTTCTGAAGCATGGAACTCATAAACGAGGAGACAAAGAGAGGCTCGTACGGCTTGTTTTTCATACCAAGTGACTTTTCAACTTTTATAAATTCATTCACGTGGAAAATTGTGAAACCATAATGTGCCCTACAAAATAAGAGTCACCGGACGATGAAGGATAAATTGTCTATTTAATAAATTTTTATATTATTATATATTTATTGTGTTAATATATAACATATTCTATTATATGATATAATCATATTTTATATTTAGCAATGAATATGATAAATAATGTTATTTTTATAAAAATATCCTTATGTAAAAAAAATTAATTAATAATGATTTTTTTTAATATTTAAATTATGAGATTTAGAGTTTAAGATTTTAAAGTTTAATATTTGAAATTTAAAATTTGGAATTTTGATACTTGAAATTTAGAGTTTAACATTTTGAAATTTAAAGTTTAGAGTTTATAATTTGAAATTTTAGAATTTAGAAAGGTATTTAAGTTTGAGACATGAATTTTTATAATTATTTTTTTGGTATCTTTTATTCAATTTTTCTCATCACCTTATTCTTAATTAATCCTCTTATATATAACGTTAAATATTAGATAATATATAAAATTAGTTTAATTGGATAGTACTATACAACACAGTGTCACACTAAATAATATATAAAATTAAATTGCATAAACTTATACTATTATATATATGTCCTCCTATGCAACGCATAAGTAAAAAGAAATGTAATGAAACTTTATTATATCCTGATATAAGATTTGTCATATCCTTAATAGTATACAGACAATTTCTCTATAAAGAAAGTGATCTAATCACATCTCAAAACTTTTTAAAATATTCAGTTTACCCTTTTATATATTAATCCATATACCCAACATCCTAAACATAACTAAAGAAAATTGGCTTAAATAAACCTGTTAGTAAAAGTTTTTCTTTGCCCTCCTTAATTTCAATTGAGTCACGTTTTTTTGTTTTTTTTAATAGTTTGGACGGTTCAATTTAAATCCTTACGTGATCGGTTCTATTGGTTTAGCATTTTCATATATTTTTAGGTTTAACATCTATATTTATAACTTTTATACTTGATAATAAGGTATTTCTGCAGAGTGCAATCCTATTGAACTGTCCTCTCTTATTTTTGGAAGGTCATACTTATAAATAAATACATGCATATGAAATATTTGTATTGCATTTTATAGACTCCCGAAATAAAAAAGAACCAAATTAGGACCTAGAGTCTTAAAGATTATTTTTGTAGGGTATGCAAAAAATTCCAAGACTTATAAACTACTAGATATTGACTCTAATATAATCATAAAATCGAGAGATGTAGAATTTTTTGAAAACAAATTTATTAATGATTATGTGGAGACAGATGATGAACAAGTACCTAGTGGAAGAAATAATGATATTACATCTTTTGAAAATGCTAGGATAGAACATTAAGTTGAGATTGAACCTAAAAGGAGTCAAAGATGTAGAAAAGAAAAACATCTAGACCCTAATTTTATTTCTTCTCAAGCCATTGTATTTTTAGTTGAAGACAGTAGAGGCACTGTTACGAGTCAAATACCCATTATGTTAAATGTTGAACAAGATCCAAAAACTTATAGTGAGGCGATGACATCAAGAGATGCTAGTTTTTGGAAGGAAGCTATTAATGATGAAATGAAATTCTTATTATCTAACAATACTTGGGTTTTGGTGGATTTACCTTTAGGTTCAAGACCTATAGGTTGTAAGTGGGTATTTAGACGAAAATTTAATATTGATGGTTTAATACAAGCGTTTAAAGTAAGGCTGGTGGCTAAAAGTTTTAGACAAAAGGAAGGAATAGATTATTTTGACACATATGCACCTATTGCTAGATTAACCTCCATTAGGGTGTTATTGGCTTTAGCTTCAATCAACAATCTGTTTGTGCATTAAATGAATGTCAAAACAACATTCTTAAATGGCGAATTAGAAGAAGAAATTTATATGGAACAATTTGAAGGCTTCATATTGCCTGAAAATGAAATGAAAGTTTGCAATCTAGTTAGGTCGTTGTATGGCTTGAAACAAGCACCAAAACAATAGCATGAAAAGTTTGATTCAGTTATTTTGTCTCATGATTTTAGGCATGACAATGCTGATAAATGTGTTTACTCAAAATTTACAAATGATTATGGAATCATTATTTGCTTATATGTGGACGACATGTTTATTTTTAGGACAAGTATGATTGCTGTGAATGAAACTAATAAGTATTTATCTTCAAACTTTAAAATAAAAAATCTGAGAGAAGTGGATACGATCTTATGAATCAAAGTTAAAAAGCATAGTAAGGGTTTTGTCTTGAGTTAATCTCATTATATTGAGAAGGTTTTAAACAAGTTTAAACACTTAAACATCAAGGAGGCAAATACACCCTATGATCGTTCACAAAATCTGAAAGAAAACAATAACAGACCAGTTGCTCAAGTTGAATATGCTAGTGCCATTGGTAGTTTAATGTATGTTATGCATTGTACAAGACCAGATATTTCTTTTGCTATTTGCAAACTTTTAAGATTCACAAGTAATCCAAGTTCTGAACATTGGAGAGAGATTGCAAGAGTTATGGGATATTTGAAGAAGACAATAAATTTAGGATTATTTTATAATAATTATCCAGCAGTATTAGAAGGTTATACAAATGCAAGTTGGGTCACTAGTGTAAATGATAATAAATCAATTTCAGGTTGGGTTTTTACTCCTGCAGGAGGAGCAGTTTCTTGGGCTTCTAAGAAACAAACTTGTATAACTTATTCCACAATGGAATCAGAGTTTGTTGCCTTATCTGCAGCTAGTAGAGAGGGAGAATGGCTAAGAAATTTGTTATTGAAAATAAAGCTGTGGCCACAGTCGATGCCAACCATCTCTTTATATTCTGATAGTGAAGCAACTATGTCTAGAGCATTTAATAAAGTTTATAATGGTAAATCTAGACATATAAGTCTAAAGCATAATTATGTCAGAAGTTTAATTTGTGACGGAATAGTCACAATTCAATATGTAAAAACAAACAATAACTTAGTAGATCCTTTCACGAAATGTCTCACCAGATATTTGGTGATCAAAACATCTGAAGGAATGGGATTAAAACCCCTTAAATAGAGTCACCAGTAATGGGAACCTAACATTTGGCTGGACCAAATCTAGTTTAAAGGTTCAATAGGTAAAAAAAAGTTACTGATAAGTGGCTGTGAGCACTAGAGAAGATTTAGCCATTCCATGTTTAGTGCTTATATATATTAAGGATTTCAGGGTAAGTAAAACTCTTAATGGATTTAGGAAAGTCTAGATTAAGGCTTAAAGGAAATCCACCTATGTGAACATAAGGAATGGTGTCACTCCTAGCAAGAATTTGGGGTTGATTCTTGGACATGTTCATGAAAAGCCTAGGATGAAGCAAATGGCCATATAAGTGCTTAATTTTTATGTTATGTGAACTTTTTTAAAGTTATTTAAAACTGTGTGTGTGATATTTTCGGTTTTAACATAAGAATTGTGGTTCAATGCTTCGTGCAACCATCAATTTGTTCATACTTTGAGATATTTACACTAAGGGTAGGTTCAAGTCGAAAGACACCTATCTTTATGCATAGCCTTATGAGTTAGAGAAGACACTCAATTTTCAAGCTAAGTGGGGGATTGTTAGAAAAAATAGTTAGTTTAAAAAGAGTGTGCGTGTGTGTGAAATTTTTTAATCCCACATTGAATTATTATAAAAGATTTTAAGCCTTTATAAGTTAATTATCACACCACATATTAAATAGATATTTGGAGGAGAGGAAATGTAAATAAATAAATAGATATTGAGTTAGATCCAATGGTTTTCTTTTAAAAAAAATTTTAAAATAAATCTAACAGTTTTCTTTTAAATTCAAATTTTAAATTAAAAAGATATTATTTTCAAAAAAGTTATAACTTATAGAAAAGTTACAAATTTTCAGAAAAAGCATAACTCTATAGAAGAGACATGTCTGTACAGAATTTTATTATAAATAAATGATCTGACAGAGTGAAAAATCAATCTAGAAAATGTAACATCCAGTTTTTTTATATTTAATTATTATTATTATAGCAACTTTGTAAAATCCGATTTACTTTAATTTTTTTTTTGCATTACGCATATTAAATACACCATATGTATAAACACAATATATATGTATACATATTTATTACAAACCTCATACATGTTATAATTATACAATACAATATTTCAAAACACAATATATATGTTTACATATATATTACAAACCTCATACATGTTATATTTATACAATACAACTTTTCAGTACATAAATAAGAGCCCATATACAACACATCACCCTTGAAATACAAAGGGTGAGGAGGTGGTGGTGATATCGATATCTCCATCAGTAACGTCATTTTCTGTTGCATCTCATTTCTTTTTATCTGAACATAACACCATAATAATAGTGAGAACAAAAGTTCCTAATAGACTTAACATAAATAAAATATAATGAGAAAAATAGGAGTTATGTTCAGTTGTATAAGCTACAGAAAATATTAAGATTTGAAAATAATATCATCACTTCAGTTGATGCATAATTAACATACTATATGCACTGAAAATTCACTCCTTTTCTTTCAAAATAATGCTCAGACATATCACAGTTTTTAATTCACTCATTTGCTATACGCATAGTGACCGATCGACAACAATCACAATAAGTTATCAAAGAATTTGAGTTCATCACCCATTTGCCTTCTCACATTATCTCTGTCACCTGGTTGGAGTGGCCCTCCCTCGGCTCACTCAGGCTAATAGGGCGTCCCCTACTCGGTACCGTCTCAAGCCATACAACCCGTCAATATTCATCCATACATATAAATCTATATATATATAAATTCATATTCATGAAATACAATATATAACCAAACAACTCGCCATGAGCTTTACGCTTACCATTTAATCACTTTCATAATATGATGCATCATTTTTATACCAAATGATTAATAATCATTCATCACATACCAATATTCAATATGATTCATTTTAAATTAAATAAAGAAAAGAAGTAATTTGTGATACCAAAATCATCATTTTAAAAGTATTTTTCTTGAATATATATTTCCTAAAAATATTTCAACAAACAAGATTATTTTTAGGTAGAAAACAATAAAACAATATGATAATCCAGTACTCAACACAGTCTGTCCATGTTCAAGATACGACCATACTTGAAAAATACTTCAAACATGTTTAAAAACAGCCCCGAACACGGCCTACCCGTGCTGAAGCAACCTAGAACACGGCTTGACCGTGTTCTATGACTTTTTTTTACTTATTCAACCATATCTCCCTCGTACGAACTCCGATTAAGGTGATTTTAAATCCTATAAAAAGTTAAGACAATTATCTACAACTTTTATGTTTATTATTTCTTCAAATTCTTTACAGATTATCGCCATAAAATTAAAAATAAAAATACTTATTTTATCAATTCAGATTCTAGACTAATTCTGACATTTTCCCAATTAAGCAGTTATATCTCTCTCATATGGACTCTAATTGAGGTGATTTCAAAGCCTATAAAATTCTAAGACAATTATCTACAACTTTAATTTTTATGATTTCTTCAGATTCTTTACGAATAATTCTCAAAAAATTAAAATTAAAACGATTATTTTTTCTATCTTGGATTCTAACCTCTGCTAAATTAATTAACCATATCGCCCTCATAGGAAATCCTAATTAGGTGATTTTAGAGCCTATAGATCCGTGATTCATATATCTACAATTCATATTTTGACCATTTCTTTAAAATCCTTACCGAATTTTCTCAAAATTTTAAAAACAGAGGCTTCCCAAATTATTCCAAAATTCAACTTAGTCTAACTTCTCCTTTATTTTTCTTTTATGTAATCCCATACACCCATATGCATGTTCATACAACCAAAACAAAATTCTATATAAATATCCAGACCACATGTTATCCAAAATCACATATAAGCAAATCTAAAAGAACTTATATAATTTTGTACAAAATTTAGGAGTAAATGTTGAACCTACCTCAAACAAATCCTTGAACTTGGTGCTTGATTTCTACCACCCAAAAATCATTGATTTTCCTTTCCTCTTCCTTCTCTTTCTATTCTTCTTCTTCCTCTTTCTCTTCTTTTTTCTTCCCCTTTCTTTTTCTCCTCTTCCTTTTCTTCTCTTTTTTTCCCATTTCTCTTTCTACCGACACTCCTTTCTCTCCCTCATAATTATCACATTTTTCCTCACCTACCTCTAATTATTAAAATATTTTCTACCTACCACCAATATTTACAACTTTGCCATATTCCATTATTTACAAAATTGCCATCCTAAAATATTTACAAAATTGCCATCTCAAAGAATTTACGTAAATGCCATCTTAAGAAATTTACATAAATGTCATCTTAAGAAATTTACATAAATGCCATTTCAATTAAATTACATAAATACCATTTTAACTATCCTAAGATCTTGTTTGATTTGAATAAAATTGTAAAATAATCTAATCCTCTCTTGAGATCCAAAATGCTTTCTCCTCTCTTAAAGAAATAAATTCCAATTAGTAACATAAGGAAAAATCGGGGATATTACAGTTCTCCCCCCTAAAAAGAATTTTGTCCTCAAAATTCAAGGTATACCTGTCTTCAAATAGTTGTGGATATTTCTGTCTCATATCATCTTCCCTTTCCCATGTGACTTCTTCCATTGTTAAACTCTTCCAACCTACCTTCACAAATGGAATAGTTTTATTTCTCAATTATTTCACGTCTTTATCCAGAATTACTATCGACCTCGGTCGGTAGGTTAGATTCTCGTCTATAGCTATTATTTCTTCTTGAATTATGTGCGACGGATCTGGTAGATACTTCAGAAGTTGAGAAACATGGAACACATCATGCAGATTTGACAAATGTGAAGGAAGTGCAATCTGATACACCGATGACCCTATCCTTTTCAGAATTTGATAAGCTCCTAAATATCTCGGACTCAATTTCTTAATTTTCGTTGCTCGGCCAATTTCGGTAGTAGGAGAAATTTTCAAGAACACGTGATCGCCTTCTCAGAATTGTATCGATCTTCTTCTCCTATCGAAATAGGTCTTTTGTCAACTCTAAGCTTGTAATAACCGTAAAAATTTAACAAAAATTTCAATTAAAGGAAATTTAGAATAAAAGAGAGAATTTTGAAAATGGAGATAAGAACCATAGAAAATATGTATATTTATTACATGGATTAAAGAATTACAAAAGAAATATGAGAATTTATGTTTTGGCGCGCTATAAGCAAATATATTTTTATTTGTTTAAAAATGATTATGTTTTGCTAAAAGTAAGTAGACTTTTAAATAAAAGAAGTATTGTATGCTTAAAATAATTATACCGGCCTCTATTGAATTTTTATGGTATTTTTAGAAATATTCTTTCTTTTAATATGAATTAAGATATTTGTTTTGAAATTTATTTTATTATTATTTTTATCAAGAAAAATCATGATTTAAGAATTTAACTAAAGATTTATGAGAATGGAAATTTTTAAGAATTTTTGGGATATTTTATGATGAAAAATGGAATTTATATGAATTTTTATAAAAGAAAATCCTATTATTAATTATTTAATAATTATTATTATATTTTTTTTTAAAAAAAAAAACAAAACCTCATAAACCATAAAATGAAAAACCGGGGGTGACGAATTCGAAGAAGAAGAAAACAGAAAAAATGCATAGTGTTGCATAGTGAGTGAATAGTGACTTCAAATATTTTCTTTCGATTTGGAGTACCAATTGGTTTCCGGTATCAAAACTGAAAGTGTTATTGGATTCAGGATGAAGAGTACTTCAATTTTGACCGATCAGTTTTTCAAATCAACCGTTGAATCGCTGTAGATCTGAAGTAGAAAATCTCGGTAAAAGGTAAATTCTGAAAAACCTTACTTAAGGACTTCTAATTAGAAATCTGACTCCGTAGATGGATTCAGAAACTTGATAAATATTAGGATATGAAATTGTTTTGTTGATTTGGTAAAATTTTTGTGACAGTGAATAGTATTTTCCGACGGTGAACAGTAACTAGACTCATTTAAGGTTTTTGGACCTTCCGGACTCGATTTTGGGGTCTGTTTTACCGAATTTAGACCAGGAACTAGGATTTTAGGGCTGTCCAATCTGGAGCCCTTACCTGTGAGTGGGTTTTTCATACTATAGCGCATTTTTTTTACGAATTCAGTTTATAACTCTTTCATATGATTTTAACTAGTTGGAATGTATGCTAAATTGTTTTACCGCTTTGAAAACCAATATGTTCCAACCATGTTAGAAATTGTAAATTTTAATCCTAGTTGAACCCTAGGTATGCAGGGCAAGCATCTAGACTGATAATTCTCTATTTGAGCTAGATTTATAGAAATACGAACTTAGTCATAGAAATGAACTAAGTTAGCCATGAAATGATTTAATGCATGATGAGCATCTATGTGACGTCTACGGACGATCTATGTTTAAAAGGAAAAGTTTATGATTATAAAAGTTTCCATGGGAATTCATGGATGAGATATATTTTAGAACGAAATTTTATGCATGAAAAGAGCTAGATGGAGAATTATAGCTTTATTGTAAAGTTATTGAAATGTTTTACTTTAAACTCTTTGAATAGCATATTTCAAATGTTTTCTATTGGAGGGACCCTTTTAGATCACTGTTAGCTAGCCGCAGGGAGTGCTAGCCCTGGTGCACCATGGTCATGCGAAGGCTTCGGCCTAGGATACTGTGACAGGCATATCACTGCCTAAGACACAGGGATTTAGGGTGGACTTATGTCTACCCCTACAGTGATTACCATACCCTTGCTGTGTGCTTGGGGGATTTAGGGTGGATTTATGTCTACGCCTACAGTGATTACCCTACCCTTGCTGTGTGCTTGGGGGAGATGATAGATCTGTTAGGAAAGACCTCCAATAAACTAGTGCATTTTTTTTAAAGATTAAATATTTCTAAACAATCTCATTCATCATTGTTATTGCATAAATAACTTCATTTATTATTTACCATGCATAATTGATTTGCTCTTCTGTTATTGATTTAATCCTGTTTTATCTTTTGAACATACATTTGAACTGTTTAGCTTTTCTTTCAATAAATTATGGTTAAATGCTTAATGTTTCTATTATTATCTTTACACTTTGATTTCAATTATTAAACTCATTGGAAACATTCGTGCTTTGTTTGTCCTGTTTCTGTTATAGTGTGATTTATCCATTCACTGAGATGTGGTGATCTCACCCCACTTCTGTTTCCTCCCCACAGATAGTCAAAGAGACTTTGATCCAGTTACAGCTTCGTAGGAGGCTGAAGATAGCGTTGGTGAGCTCCAGTTTGGGCAAGGCTCTTTTGTACTGTTTGTTTAGTTTAGTTTATGTCTAGTGTACCTCCATGAACTTGCAGGCAGGATCCTTGCTTCTTGCGTATTTTGATGTGTTGTTTGGAAAAATGGTTTTATGTTTTACAACGTTATTTACATTATGAGGCCATGGGCCAAGTTGAATCACAGATGTTGGATTCATGAGATATATATATATATATATATATATATATATATATATATATATATATATATATATATATATATATATATATATATATATATATATATATATATACAGTATTTTCTTATATTGGATGTGGCATATGTGGCCAGTTATATTTATTATGTACTCTGGATTGTATGCTGGATGTTTGTGCATGCTATGTGTTAGGCTTGCGGCTAGGGGAAAACCCTTATGCCGTGCCAGTCATGTGTTCCATCATTTGGGGCCGTGACAGATTAGTATTAAAGCCGAGGTTGAAAAGCCGAGTCCTAGGAACTCTCACGCGTGAACGATGTGGCGAAGCGTGGCTCTCCGCCCAGGAGCTATAGTATGGGCTGCAGTGCTTTGATAGGTACCCCTGTTGCCACCAGAAGAAAGTGACAGAGTGGTATCAAAACCGAGGTTGAAAAGCCAAGTCCTGGGAACTCTCACCCGTGAACGATGTGGCGAAGCGTGGCTCTCCGGCCAGGAGCTGCAGTATGGGCTGCAGTGCTTTGATAGGTGCCCCTGTTGCCACCAGAAGAAAGTGACAGATTGGTATCAGAGCTTTAGATTTTCCTGTGTTCATGGAGTAACGGACCTTTAGGTAGGACTTTGAGTATGGGTATGAATCCGGACATGCTTATACTTACGGTACTGCTAAAGGGGTTCGATAGGATGTTATCCTTTTGTTCAAGTAAGTCAGTTTATAGTATGCTATGTTGGCATGGTTAAGTGACGGTTGGGATATCTCTGTTTTATGGCGAGATGCCAGTTATATGAGATGTTATATGCCTTCCCTTGCTGTGTGCTTAGGAAAAGACCCATACAGAGTCTCTTCGCGTGTCCTCTTGAATGGTAGTAGGGCAAACCTCAGCGGAATGCTGAGTTTAGGCAAATCCTATACCACCAAGGTACGGAAGGGGTCAAACTCTGGTATGATGGTTTCTGAATGTGACATCCGTTATAAGCGGTTGTCTAGATATGGTAGATTGTGATGTGATATTGAAAATGAATTTGTTGGCATTATGTCATGTCATTTTGAAATGTCATTAGAAGGTGATTAAATTTAATATTCTTGGAGAATTTTCTCTCTTGATACAAAGAAATCTTAGTGAGATACCCAGTAACCTAATCTCTACTTTAGCAATCCATAAGTGATTACAAAAAGGTGTCAAGGATAGTTGGCAGTGGTGAGAGATGCTGATATAAAGTATACCACTGTAAATTAAATTTCAGTGATTAGAGAATTTTCTGATATAATTCCTGAGGAATTGCCAGGATTACCCCGAAATAATAAATAGAATTTGGTATTGATTTATTTCCTGGCCAGCGTCTATATTTCTATATAGAATGGCACCCACTGAAGTTAAAGAACTGAAAAAGAAATAGTTACAAGACATGTTAGACAAAGGATTTAAAAGCCCTAGAACTTTTACTTGGAGTGCTCCAGTTCTATTTGTGAAAAAGAAAGATGGATCACTATGACTATACATAGATTATAGACAATTGAATAAAGTGACAATGTGGAATAAATACTCATTACCTCGTATAGATGATCTATTTGATCAGTTAGAAAGTGCTCAACATTTTTTAAAAAAAAAATTTAACTTGATTTGATATTTAGATATCACCAATTAAGGATAAGAGAAGAGAATATTAAAAAAAAAATTTGCTTTCAGGATTCGGCATGGACACTATGAGTTTATAGTTATGTTATTTGGATTGACAAATGCCCTAGCTACATTCATAGAGTTAATGAATAAGTAATTAAGTCATCCCTAAATCAAGTTGTTATTATATTTATTAGAATATTTCAAGAGTTCAGAGGATCATAAGCAATATTTAAAGATAGTATTACAAACTGCAAGGGAGTATCAGCTATATGCTAAATTCTCAAAATATGAATTTTGACTTAGTAATAGTACTTTCTTAAGGTATGTGGTTAGCAAGATGGTATCCAAGATAACCCTAAGAAAGTAAAAGCGGTACAACAATGCCCACATCTTGCTACAGTTACAGATGAAGATCCAAGTTCAATTTGCGCTTTCTGCTATTGTTTGCGGTCCATTCTATTTGAGCAATAGTTGGATCAAGTACATGAACATATGCTTGTAAGGCATCAATCAACTCCTCAGCATTTGAAGCCGAGATGAAAATTCGTCGTGCTGAGTGTGGGATAAACTTCTGTTCCACAGCTTGATCTAGAAAAGACAACAAACCATCAAAGAAGTGATTAACATTTAACAAACCTATCGATTTGTGATGCATATTCAGTTGTGCCCAAGAGTCTATTTGGAAAATCTCCTCTAAAGTACCAAAACCCCTTGGTAAGGCAATGAAGGCATCAATATTGCTCATCATTCTAGCCATGCGCTCATGCATGGATGCAACCCTAAACTCTTCCCCAATTGTTTTTCCTATAATGTTAGTTGCAGCTAGAGCTGTAGGAATAATACCTAGAACTTGGCATCCTCCTACATGTGCAGCTGTAGCCACACACTCCATTAACCCACAGTTACCTCCACCATAGACTAGATGAATTTTTCTCCTGGCCAGCACCATACCTAGGTTTTGTGCTGCGTTCACATATTCTCCATCCTTTCAAGGACTGGAACCACACAAAAAAATGCAAACATTTCGAAATTGAAAAAATGCAATTCCCTCCATAGCTGCACACACCCTAATTTTGAGTATGAAAATAAAGATACTAATGTGTGCATTTACAGAACTCAGAGAAAAACATACTTATAATAGCTATGCGAATAGGCTAGACATAATGAGAACAACTATGTGAGTGATTGGCAGAGATCAGCTAAATTAAAAGTAAAAAAAAAACGGCAAGCATGTATATGTACAGTAGTTATGATTGTGACCCATATTAAGCACATAAAGAGCATAAGATAAGATATCACCAGAAATCTGTCTTTTTCTTGTTGTCTTTGATGAAGCATTGATGTCTTGAAAGGTTGTAAGTGATAGCCGTCATTGTAAAAAAAAAGAAAAAGAAAAAGAAAAGTGAAAATGAAAACCAATTAATTGTTGAAGAGGAACAATCAAATGGTTTATTTTGTTTTCTCAATGTTTTTACCAGTCGACTATTGGTTTATAAGTCGACTAGATATTTTGAGAAATTTTAATTTGGACTGATTATTTGTAGTTGATTGATTATATAT
Source organism: Gleditsia sinensis (assembly GCA_037074535.1). Lineage (NCBI taxonomy): Eukaryota > Viridiplantae > Streptophyta > Magnoliopsida > Fabales > Fabaceae > Gleditsia > Gleditsia sinensis. The sequence continues at coordinate 9,027,476 of CM073464.1, read as the reverse complement.
ATTTTGAAGCAACCAACTGCATCCTACCAGTTAACTATGTGCTCTTGTTATTCACAGACTTTATAGGTTCAGAAATATTTCTTTTCCATATGATATGCTTCCGCCGAATAACAATATCTTTGAATTAAATTTTGGCACATATATTCAAAATTTGCGGCCACCGATTTTCGCCGAAATAGCAGCTAGATTTTGTTTACAGATTTTCAAGAATTACACCACCGATTTTAATGCTTTTCAATGTTTGTCCAAATTTTTGACTTTCTATTTTGGCACCATTCTTTATTGTGCTTTTTGTCTATTTCACTGCATTCTCCCTCATTAACGGTTGGCATTAAATGCAAGGTTGTTTTCCCTCATTGCAAGGAAAGATAATTTCTAATCTTTGGACCTAAGTTTTTATGGTGTTTAACTTATTAGTAGATTAAAGTAATAGGGATTTTGAAAAGAATAGATGGATGATGATCTAATGGTGCTTTGACGAATGTAATCAAAGGAATTAACGGTGTTGAAGTTTCTGAGGAGTAAAGTATGGAAAGTAAGATTTAAGTTAATATCGAAATTTTTAATTTGGAAACATGGAGAATATTTTGAAAATCATCTCCAAAAATAATGCAAGTAATCAAGATATTTGTGTTAAAAGTTTAAATCGAATTTAGTATTTAATATGTGAATTATGTTGAGATTGGAAATTCACGTATGAATAATTGTTGAGAAAAGAGATTTCAGAAGAAGCCATAGATTGTAAATATGGATTACCCGAGGTAATAAGGATATACTGAGATAAAAAAAATGGTACTAGTATAATGGTAAAAAGAAGATACAAGTTAAATTTTTCATTGGCGGGTATGTTGGCAAGTACGAATAGAATATATTATCTCAAGAGAGTTATTCAGGAAGTTTAAGGATCTTTATTAGATAATAGAGTGACTGATACTAAATTTAAATAATGTTTTTATACATTAGAAGTTATGCTTTAAGTATCTTTATATTATTGTGGTGAAAGTTGGGAGAAATTAATTGTCTTTAGTTGAACTTGCTCATAGCAGTAATTATCATGCCAATATGCAATGGCATCATTTGAAGTTTTACATGAATATCATAGGTTTCTTAATATGTGAGTGAATTGAGAAAAGTTAAACTTTGAAAATTTAATTTGAAATAACATGCAATAGATAAAATATGACTTATCTAAATTGATGATGCTAACTTGGAGAGCATGCTTCAAGCATTTTTTTTTTAAGATTGGTGAGAGATTCCTTAGCAGAATCTGTCTATAATAAAATGCTATTAGAAGATGAAAGCTTTATGTAAGAGGTGTTACAAATGTTCTGTTAAATGACTCAGTGGAGTTAGATTTATTATAAGATGTTATTGATTAAGTGAACTTGATTAAAAAAAATACTGAAAATTCAATACAAGTCAAAAGTTTATAAGGACTATGAATGTTGAGCACGAAAAAGTATTAGTTGGTGACTATATATATATATATTCTTGAAGGACTCCCCATAGAAGAGGTAATGAGGTTTTGAAAGAAAGGGAAGTTACCCTCTCGGTATATAGAATTATTTGAATTCTTGATAGGATCGATTCAGTGGCTTATTGTTTAGTTTTACCACCTGCATTAGATAATGTTTATCCAGTTTTTCATGTGTTTATACTACAAAAATATTTACCGGATTCTATACATGTTATACAGTGTTCATAGATTCAGTTATAGAAAGATTTAACCTAAGAGGAACAACCAGTATGGACAGAAAAGTAAAGAAGTTACGGTCAAAAGAAATATTTACAGTAAAGATGATATGGAAAAAATCATTCTTCTAAGAAAACTACTTGGAAAAGAGAGGAGGATATACGCGCCAGATATCTGTACTTATTTGAACAATGAGGTTAGTGTTTATTTGCAACTGTGGTAATGAAATTCGGGGACCGAATTTCTTTAAGGGGGGAAGAATGTAATAACCGCAAAAATTTAACAAAAATTCCAATTAAAGAAAATTTAAAATAAAAGAGAGAATTTTGAAAATGGAGATAAGAACCATAGAAAATATGTATATTTATTACATGGATTAAAGAATTACAAAAGAAATATGAGAATTTATGTTTTGGCGCGCTATAAGCAAATATATTTTTATTTGTTTAAAAATGATTATGTTTTGCTAAAAGTAAGTAGACTTTTAAGTAAAAGAAGTATTGTATGATTAAAATAATTATACCGGCCTCTATTGAATTTTTATGGTATTTTTAGAAATATTCTTTCTTTTAATATGAATTAAGATATTTGTTTTGAAATTTATTTTATTATTATTTTTATAAAAAAAATCATGATTTAAGAGTTTAACTAAAAATTTATGAGAATGAAAATTTTTAAGAATTTTTGGGATATTTTATGATGAAAAACGGAATTTATATGAATTTTTATAAAAGAAAATCCTATTATTAATTATTTAATAATTATTATTATATTTCTTTTAAAAAAAACAAAACAAAACCTCATAAACCATAAAATGAGAAACCGGGGGTGACGAATTCGAAGAAGAAGAAAACGGAAAAAATGTATAGTGTTGCATAGTGAATGAATAGTGACTTCAAATCTTTTCTTTCGATTTGGAGTACCAATTGACTTCCGGTATCAAAACTGAAAGTGTTATTGGATTCAGGACGAAGAGTACTTCAGTTTTGACTGATTAGTTTTTCAAATCAACCGTTGAATCGCTGTAGATCTAAAGTAGAAAATCTCGGTAAAAGGTAAATTCTGAAAAACCTTACTTAGGGACTTCTAATTAGAAATCTGACTCCGTAGATGGATTCAGAAACTAGATAAATATTAGAATATGAAATTGTTTTGTTGATTTGGTAAAATTTTTGTGACAGTGAATAGTATTTTTCGGCGTGAATAGTGTTTTTCGGCGGTGAACAGTAACTAAGCTCATTTAAGGTTTTTGGACCTTCCGGACTCGATTTTGGGGTCTGTTTTACCGAATTCAGACCAGGAACTAGGATTTTAGGGATGTCCAATCTGAAGCTCTTACCTGTGAGTGGGTTTTTCATACTATAGCGCATTTTTTTTACGAATTCAGTTTATAACTCTTTCATATGATTTTAACTAGTTGGAATGTATGCGAAATTGTTTTACCACTTTGAAAACCAATATGTTCCAACCATATTAGAAATTGTAAATTTCAATCCTAGTTGAACCCTAGGTATGCAGGGCAAGCATCTAGAATGATAATTCTCCATTTGAGCTAGATTTATAGAAATGCGAACTTAGTCATAGAAATGAACTAAGTTAGCCATGAAATGATTTGATGCATGATGAGCATCTATGTGACGTCTACGGACGATCTATGTTTAAAAGGGAAAGTTTATGATTATAAAGGTCTCAATAGGAATTCTTGGATGAGATATATTTTAGAACGGAATTTTATGCATGAAAAGAGCTAGATGGAGAATTATAGCTTTATTGTAAAGTTATTGAAATGTTTTACTTTAAACTCTTTGAATAGCATATTTCAAATGATTTCTATTAGAGGGACCCTTTTAGATCACTGTTAGCTAGCCGCAGGGAGTGCTAGCCTTGATGTACCATGGTCATACGAAGGCTTCGGCCTAAGATACTGTGACGGGCATATCACTGCCTAAGACACAAGGATTTAGGGTGGACTTATGTCTACGCCTACAGTGATTACCATACCCTTGCTGTGTGCTTGGGGATTTAGGGTGGACTTATATCTATGCCTACAGTGATTACCATACTTTTGCTGTGTGCTTGGGAGATTTAGGGTGGACTTATGTCTACGCCTACAATGATTACCCTACCCTTGCTGTGTGCTTGGGGGAAATGATAGATCTGTTAGGAAAGACCTCCAATAAACTAGTGCATTTTTCTTAAAGATTAAATATTTCTAAACAATCTCATTCATCATTGTTATTGCATAAATAACTTCATTTATTACTTACCATGTATAATTGATTTGCTCTTCTGTTACTGATTTAATCTTGTTTTATCTTTTGAACATACATTTGAACTGTTTAACTTTTCTTTAAATAAATTATGGTTAAATGCTTAATGTTTCTATTATTATCTTTACACTTTGATTTCAATTATTAAACTCATTGCGAAACATTCGTGCTTTGTTTGCCCTGTTTCTGTTATAGTGTGATTTATCCATTCACTGAGATGTGGTGATCTCACCCCTCTTCTGTTTCCTCCCCACAGATAGTCAAAGAGACTTTGATCCAGCTACAGCTTCGTAGGAGGCTGAAGATAACGTTGGTGAGCCCCAGTTTAGGCAAGGCTCTTTTGTTCTGTTTGTTTAGTTTAGTTTATGTCTAGTGTACCTCCATGAACTTACAGGCAGGATCCTCGCTTCTTGCGTATTTTGATGTGTTGCTTGGAAAAATAGTTTTATGTTTTACAACGTTATTTGCATTATGAGGCCATAGGCCAAGTTGAATCACAGATGTTGGATTCGTGATATATATATATATATATATATATATACAGTATTTTCTTATATTGGATGTGGCATATGTAGCCAGTTATATTTATTATGTACTCTGGATTGTATGCTGAATGTTTGTGCATGCTATGTGTTAGGCTTGCGGCTAGGGGGAAACCCTTATGCCGTACCAGTCATGTGTTCCATCATTTGGGGCCGTGACAGAGCTGCTTGCATTTTATTTTGAATTATCTGTATTTGCTCAGAAGTATGTTGCACTAATTCATGCCTCAATAACCTTTTCTCCCCCACTTCATTCCAATATAATGGCGATTTACATCTCCTACCATACAAAGCTTCATAAGGTGCCATTCTAATACTAGAATGATAACTGTTATTATACGCAAACTCAACCAGTGACAGATATCTATCCCATCCTTTTCCTTACTCTAGCATGCACGCTCTTAGCATATCCTCTAGAGTCTGTATAGTTCTCTTCGTTTGACCGTTTGTTTGAGGATGAGATACAATATTAAAACACAAACAAGTACCAAAAGCTTTTTGTAGCGCTCTCTAAAATTTGGAAGTAAATCGAAGATCTCGATATGAAATGATACTATTAGGAATTCCATGCAACCATACAATTTCCTTCATATACAACTGGGCCAACTTATTCAACGAGTATTTTTTTTGAATGGGTAGAAAGTGCGCAGATTTCGTCAGTCTATCAACTATTACTCATATCGCATCATGACCTGTCTGAGTCTTAGATAATCCGACAATAAAATCCATATACTATCCCACTTCCACTCAGGGATTTCTAAAGGTTGTAACATCCCAGAAGGTTTTTGATGTTCTATCTTCACCTTTTGACAAATCAGACACTTAGACACGTATTCAGCAATGTCTCTCTTCATTCCTGGCCACTAGTATAATCTTTTCAAATCTTGATACATTTTTGTAGATCCTGGATGGATTGTATACTTACTTTGATGAGTTTCTTCCAGAATCTTAGCCTTCAAATTCTCTCCTTGTGCTATATATGTTCTGCCCTGGTATATAATAATTCTATCCTTTGCCATTGCAAAGTTAGACCGATCTCTTCGTTCTTGTAAAAATTGATCATGTGTCTGTGCTTCCTTAATCTGAGTCTTCAAGTCACTTTCAATTCTTAATTCACTAACAATCAGACTTCCAGGGACAGTCATAACTGATAATTTCAAATTTCTAAATCCCTCAATTAACTCCATTTCTTTTATCAGTATTTGACTTAAATGCAACGACTTTCGGCTCAACGCATCAGCTACTATATTTGCCTTCCTTGGGTGATACTTTAATTCAAATTTGTAATCATTAATGAATTCCATCCACCTTCTTTGCCTCATATTCAATTCTTTTTGGTCAAAGAGATACTTTAAACTCTTGTGGTCACTATATATTTCAAATACAGCTTCATACAAGTAGTGTCTCCACATCTTCAGGGCAAAAACTATTGCAGCCAACTCTAAATCATGAGTAGGATAGTTCTCCTCATGCGATTTCAATTGTCGAAACGCATAAGCAACTACTCTACTTTCTTGCATCAAAACACAACCTAAACCTTTCTTGGAAGCATCCGTATAGACTACAAAGTATCCAGAAGGGTTAAGAACAATTAGCACAGGTGGAGAAGTCAATTTGACTTTAAGCTATTGGAAACTATTCTCGCATTCTTCAGTCCAATTAAAGAAGCTTATTTTTTTGGTCAATCGAGTCAAAGGCAAAGCTATTTGAGAGAATCCCTATATAAACCTTCTGTAATATCCTGCTAAACCCAAGAAACTTCTAATTTCAGTCACAGTTTTTTGTCTCTCCCATTTCAGCACTGTTTCAGTTTTACTGGGATCCACCGACACACCATCTTTAGAAATTACGTGACCCAAAAACTTCACTTCTTCCAGCTAAAATTCATATTTTTCCAACTTAGCGAAAAGTTTCTTTTCCTTCAATACCTGAAGTACTAATCGGAGATGCTGGTTGTGTTCTTCCTCACTCTTAGAGTATATTAAAATATCATCTATGAACACTACTACAAATTGATCCAAGTATGGTCTAAAAATGCGATTCATATAGTCCATAAAGACTGCAGGTGCATTTGTGACCCCAAAAGGAATGACTAAAAATTCGTAGTGTCCATACTAAGTTCTAAAAGTTGTTTTTGGAATGTCTTCTTCTTTAACTTCGATCTGATGATATCTTGACCTCAAGTCTATCTTAGAAAAAATAGTAGCTCCCTTTAATTGATATAATAGATCGTCTATTCTAGGCAACGGATACTTATTCTTAATATTTTCCTTATTCAATTGCCTGTAATCAATACACAATCTCAAACTGCCATCTTTCTTTTTTACAAATAATACAGGCGCTCCCCAAGGTGATACGCTAGGTCTGATAAAGTTCTTTTCTAACAGCTCTTCAATTTGCTTCTTCATCTCTTGTAGTTCCATAGGAGACATTCTATAGGGAGTGATAGAAATAGGCCTCGCCTCTGGTGCTAGATCGATGGAAATTTCACTTCTCTCTTCGGTGGAGGTTCAGAAATCTCAGAGGAAAAAACCTCTGGAAATTCACGGACTACTGGAATCTCAAGCAATTCCCGTTTCATACTCGAGTTGATGGTATACAGGAAAACACATTTCAGATCCGCATTCCTTATCTCCTTATAGAGTCGGTGAGCACTAATAATATTATACTTTTGGTCCTCCGGTGGGTTCGAGAGAAACTCAAAAGTCTTATTGCAACAATCTAGTAGGACTCGGTTCTGACTTAACCAATTCATACCCAAGATGACATCTATATTGTCTAGAAGTAGACAGATCAGATCCACTACAAAGGATCTGTCATTCAATACAATGAGACAATTCAAACACTCTAATCTAAGGAGGTAATTATTTTTCCTCCTGTAATTGTCACCACCGTTAACTCGTATGGTAACTCCGCAATCGTGTGTTGTAATTTCTCCACACATTCTATTGCTATGAAAGAATGACTTGTACCATAATCAAACAATACAATCAGAGACAGATTATTGATACAGCACGTACCTTGCATCAAATTAGGAGCTGTCTTTGCTTTAGCACTGCTCGAAGTGAAAACTTTTTCTGTCATTTAGTGAGTTCGTGCAGTACCTTTCTCATTTTTCAGTGGAAAATGCCGTGCCACGTGCCCCTTCTGGCCACATCGGTAGCAAGTAACTAGACCAAAATAACATGGTTTATCCCCATAGAATTTTTCGCATTTTCCACATTGACCCATTTCCGGCTTTTTCAAAAAAGTTCTGAGTTCCACAATTGCTGGTTGTTTACCTCTCATGATATTCTTTCCTCTGGTATTTTTATCCATAACTGGGAACTCTCTCTTCCGCTTCCACTGAGTCCACCTCTCATTTTCATCCTCTATTGCTTTTAGACTTGTCGCCAGCATCCGACATTTATTTACCAACGGGGCATATTCCCGAATCTCTAATGCCACCACAACATTTCTAAGCTCCGAGTTCAGTCCTAATTCAAACTTCACTGCCTTCCAAGGTTCATTTGAATTATTCTTCAGAGTACTTGAGAACTTAGACAATTCTTCAAACTTTGTAATATAGTGCTCAATTGTCCCATTTCCCTGTCTAAGCTGAAGAAACTCAATCTCTTTCTCAGCTCTTACATTACTGGGAAAATATTTGTTCAGAAAAGTCTCTCGAAACAAGTGCCATGTAATTTTCATATCTTGATGTACTAGTAACTCTTTGACTCCTCTCCATCAGTATTCAGCTTCTTCCTTTAGCATATATGTCCCAAAATTGACCTTTTGCTCATCAGAACAATTTAGAACTTTAAAAATCTTCTCGAGTTCCGTCAGCCATCTCTCAGCAACTATCGGGTCATATGCACCCACAAAAAACGGAGGTCGCGTTCCCATAAATTCAGACCATCCATTACCATTTCCAGTTCTGTTTCCATTTCAATTTCTTTTATTTCCCCTAACCTCGTCATTATTATAAATATTCTGAAGGTGCTGCAGAATCTGATTCGTAGCAGCTGCCTGAACTTGAATAGCTACGGTTATGTTATTTAAGGTAACATCTACGTTGCCTGGTAGATTCATTCTTGGTGGTGTCATAACTCACTGTATTAGTAAAGCAAAATATTAGTCACTATTGAGGTGATCAAACTCAACAGCAGTTCAAAATTTTACAATAATTATCACACTACACAAGATTATAAATAAGAAATACTAGTACTTTTCTACTGAATTTATCTGCTATCTTATACAACATTTCCACATAATTATTCAAGAATTCTCTAAATCAATCTAGGGGATGACCCACCCCATGGTCGCCTAAGATCAATCGCTCTGATACCAACTTTGTAACATTCGATTTTTTTATATTTAATTATTATTATTATAGCAACTTTGTAAAATCTGATTTACTTTAATTTTTTTTTCGCATTACGCATATTAAATACGCCATATGTATAAACACAATATATATGTATACATATTTATTACAAACCTCATACATGTTATAATTATACAATACAACATTTCAAAACACAATATATATGTTTACATATATATTACAAATCTCACACATGTTATATTTATACAATACAACATTTCAGTACATAAATAAGAGTCCCTATACAGCACATCACCCTTGAAATACAAAGGGTGAGGAGGTGGTGCTGACATCGATATCTCCATCAGTAACGTCATTTTCTGTTGCATCTCATTTCTTTTTATCTGAGCATAACACCACAATAATAGTGAGAACAAAGGTTTCCAGTAGACTTAATATAAATAAAATATAATGGAAAAAATAAGAGTTATGTTCAGCTGTATAAGCTACAGAAAATATTAAGATTTGAAGATAAAATTATCACTTCAGTTGATGCATAATTAACATACTATATGCACTGAAAATTCACTCCTTTTCTTTCAAAATAATGCTCAGACATATCACAGTTTTTAATTCACTCATTTGCTATACGCATAGTGACCGATCGACTACAATCACAATAAGTTATCAGATAATGTGAGTTCATCACCCATCTGCCTCTTCACATTACCTCTTCACCCGGTTGGAGTGGCCTTCCCTCAGCTCACTCTGGCTAATAGGGCGTCCCCTACTCTGTACCGTCTCAAGCCATACAACCTGTCGATATTCATGCATACATATAAATGTATATATATAAATTCATATTCATTAAATACAATATATAATCAAGCAACTCGCCATGAGCTTTACGCTTGCCATTTAATCACTTTCATAATATAATGCATCATTTTTATACCAAATGATTAATAATCATTCATCACATACCAATATTCAATATGATTCATTTTAAATTAAATAAATAAAATGAGTAATTTTTTATACCAAAATCATCATTTTAAAAGTATTTTTCTTGGATATATGTTTCCTAAAAATATTTTAACAAACAAGATTATGTTTAGGCAGAAAATAGTAAAAACATATGATAATCCAGCACCCAACATGGCCTGTCCATGTTCAAGACACGACCATACTTGAAAAACACTTCAAACATGCTTAAAAACAGCTCCGAACACGGCCTACTCGTGCTGAAGCAACCCAGAACACAGCTTGGTCGTGTTCTGTGATCTTTCTTTATTTATTCAACCATATCTCTCTTATACAAACTTCGATTGAGGTGATTTCAAATCTTATAAAAAGATAAGACAATTATTTTATCAATCTAGATTCTAGACTAATTCTGATATTTGCTTAATTAAACAGCCATATCTCTCTCTTATGGACTCTAATTGAGGTGATGTCAAAACTTATAAAAAGTTAAGACAATTATCTACAACTTTTTTTCTTTAGATTCTTTACGAATAATTCTCAAAAAATTAAAACAAAAACGATTATTTTTACTATCCTGGATTCTGACATCTGCTCAATTAATTAGTCATATCGCCCTCATATGAAATCCGAATTAGGTGATTTTAGAGCCTATAGATCCGTGAGTCATATATCTACAATTCATATGTTAACCATTTCTTTAAAATCCTTGCCAAAGTTTTCCAAAATTCTAAAAACAGAGGCTTTCCAAATTATTCCAAAATTCAATTTAGTCTAACTTCTCATTTATTTTTCTTTTATGTAATCCCATGCACCCATATGCATGTCCATACAACCAAAAAAGAATTCCATATAAATATCTAGACCACATGTTATCCAAAATCACATCTAAGCAAATATAAAAGAACTTATATAATTTTGTACAAAATTTAGGAGTAGATATTGAACCTACCTCAAATAAATCCTTGAACTTGGTGCTTGATTCCTACCACCCAAAAATTCTTGATTTCCCTTTCCTCTTCCTTCTCCTTCTTCTTTCTCTTCATCTTCTTCCTCTTTCTCTTCTTTCTCTTTCTCTTCTTTTTTCTTCCCCTTTCTTTTTCTCCTATTCCTTTTTTTTTCTCTTTTTTCCCCTTTCTCTTTCTACCGACACTCATTTCTCTCACTCATAATTATCACATTTTTCCCCACCTACCACTAATTATTAAAAAATTTCCTACCTACCACCAATATTTACAACTTTGCCATATTCCATTATTTACAAAACTACCATCCTAAAATATTTACAAAACTATCATCTCAAAGAATTTACATAAATGTTATCTTAAGAAATTTACATAAATGTCATCTCAAGAAATTTACATAAATGTCATTTCAATTAAATTACATAAATACCATTTTAACCATCCTAAGATCTTGTTTGATTTGAGTAAAATTGTAAAATAATTTAATCCTCCCTTGAGATCCAAAATGCTTTCTCCTCTCTGAAAGAAATAAATTCCAATTAGTAACATAAGAAAAAATCGGGGATGTTACAGAAAACACATTTATCCTCCTTGTAATAGCCGTAAATTTTAAAGGAAAGTCAAATTAAAGAAAATTTTGAATCAAAGGGAGAATCTCGAAAATGGAGATAGAAACCGGTGAAAATAAGTTTATTTATTTCATGGATTAAAGAATTACAAAAGAAATATGAGAATTTACGTTCTGGGGTCAAAATGCAATTTCTTAAAAGTTACGGGGTCAAAGTGTAAATAAGAAAAATTTGCAAGGACCTCCCTCTAAAAGTAAATTTTTGCAGGAAGGTCCCTCGAGATATTTTAAGAGCCTTAGCCGCCTCCAGAACCGCATAATCAGATATTTCTCTCTCTCTCCTCTAATTTTCTCTTTGAAAATCCTCTGACTTCTCTCTAAAATTTCTCTGCCTACGGACCTCGGATTTCGACACCACCACCACCAACGGACTCAGGACGAAGAGTTCTTCAAATCCATCCGATTGGTTTCTGGAGAATTGGCCGGAAATTGGCTGGGAAATTGAAAGGAAAATCAGCCAAAACGGTAACCTCCGAAACTCATATTTTTGGTTCTCAAACGCAAAAACTAACACCGTAGATCGATCTAAAAGGTACCGAAACATTTTCATCTCAAATTTCAGGTCCAGAATCCCTTGCATGCGCCCCCACACGCCGAATCTTCCTCGGAGAGTGAAGCCCACACGCAGCCTTCCCTGGTGGCGCGTGTAGCGCGTGTAACCGGACCCTGTTTCGTTGACTTGCATGGACCGAGCTCCCAGAGGACAAATTTCTCAAATCCAGAGTTGTTTTCAAGGTTTTTGGACGTTCTGAACTAGATTTTGGGGTTCATTTTACTGAATTCGGACCAGAAATGAGAATTTTAGGGTTGTCCAATTTGGTACCCTAAATTTGTGAGTAGATAATTCTTCTTATGGCTTGTTTTTACTCTTCTTGAACTTTATGTTGGTAAATGAGCATGATTACATGTTATTTATACTTTCAGATGTTCTTGAAATGAGTTAGAATATCTGAAATGGTTGAGAAATGATATCTAGTTCAAGAAGAGTATAATTTTTGAAATAGATTTTGAAATGCTTTAAATACATGATTTCTAAATACATTTCTCACTATATGGCAGAGGAAATATGTTATGCATGTGATATTGATTTATACAATGATATTTTACCTCGAATATAGGCTTGTGTATATGATTCTCCTGATTGAGAAGTTTTGATAGAGAAAATATACTGAGATTGAAAATGTTATATTATGATAGAACTTCTGTTTTGATAAATATGAAATATATGAGAGTATGATTTTGTGGAGGAGTTCTATTGGAAACACTGTCTGCTAACAGCAAATTATGTTAGCCCCGGTGCACCTTGATTGCCTCAGCTAGCAAGGGAGGTGGTGCTAACTTTGTGTGAGGGCCAACACACGGGAGATTTTATGTGAAGGAGAGCGGAATGCCTCCTATATATGGGCGAGATGCCAGTTATATGATGGCGAGATGCCAGTTATATGAGATGTTATTTGCCTTCTCTTGCTGTGTGCTTGGGAAAGACCCATACATAATCCCTTCGCGTGTCTTCTTGAATGGTAGTAGGGCAAACCTCAGCAGAATGCTGAGTTTAGACAAATCATATACCACCAAAGTACGAAAGGGGTTAGATTCTGATATGGTGGTTCTGATATGAGATCCTCCGAATAAGTTATATGAGAAATATTTGATACATAACATTATTTGATAAATGATTTTACAGTTTTGTATATGATTTAAATGAATATGAATATGGATTGTTGACAAAGATGTTTTGAAATGCGAGTCCTATATGAATGTACTTCTGAATGTAACTTTACAATATGAGAAACTTTGAAATGAAAAGTACATCCATATGTTGACCTAAGAGGATATAGGGGGTGTTATCTGCTCACTGAGTTATAAAACTCACTACATGATGTGGATCTATTTTTTAGATAAAGACACAGAGTTTGGTCCAACAGCCACGTGATCGACTAGGGGTCGTACTCCAGTGGTGAGCCTACATTGTTTCTAGGCTCTCAATATTTTATATTTGTAATATATTTGTACTTTAGAGTTGCTATGAATGTCACAGGCGAGATCCTTGTTTCTACTGTAAATCTGATATTTATAGACCTGGCATCTATAATTATCAATATTGGAACCTTGTAAATGTATGATAATACTCGGATATGTGATATTGTGAGATTATTTGCGAATGCATAATAATAACGTTTATCGGATATTAGAGGTATTCGCGTTCCTAAAGTAGGGGCGTGACACTCCTCCATTGTCTTCTTTGAAACTTCAAATTTTTCTTCAGGGGAGATTTTAGAAGTTACTGTTTATCAAATTTTGAGTACTTAGGATAACTCATAGGGTGATTTGTTATATACCCTACAACAAACATAGTATGGACAAATATTATCTTAAGAACAGTGTAATTACACACATTTCTGAGCATATTTTCATCTTCAATCTACTTTAACTCCTAACAATCTTAAGGTGATATTTTTTCTTGAATATGGAGACTACCCAAGAATCTGCATTCAAGGTGATGAATCAAGATTTCATCAAACTTGATCAGTTTAATGGAACGAATTCAATCGGTGAAAAGACAAGATGATGTTTCTCTTTACTGCCATAAAGACTTCATATCTGCTTCATTCTAGTTTAAAGTCAATTGTTGATCTAGAAGATATTGATTCTGAACATATGAAGGAACGAATTTCAATCTACTTTAACTCCTAACAATATTTCATGAACATTTTTTTATTTGAACAAATAAGCAATGACGGCTTTTATAAAATATGGAAAAAATTTCAATAAAAAAAATGCCGCTGGAAAGTGCCTTTAGTAAAATAATAGTACGTCATAAATATTCTTATGTTATGCAGATCAAGGTCTAGAATTTATCAAAAGAAGTAAATAAGGTCTAGAAATTCAAAGACAATTCATCGCCACCTTAAGTGATGCAAGTCGCAGTTGCCAATTATATTTTTTATAAAGGATCTTGTTTCTCTTTAATATATTTATTTGATATACAATTATTTTTATAAAAGAAGTTTAAACACACGTTGCCTGTTTTTTTTCCTGAGACTAATAAGGTTATTTTAATTATTATGGCAAGTTAGAATGAAAACTTATGAGATTTAATAGAGACAATGAAAAATATAAGAATTACGAAATTTTGTATAGAACAGTATAAAAGAAATACAAAATAGTAACAAAAGACTCATTATTTTTATTAAAAAAAAGAATAATAGAATGAGAAGTTATATGGGTAAATAAAATTGAAGATTGAAACTAACAATATAATATTATTACATAAGAAATTATACATATTTTTTTCAATCTTATTGACACGTGTAAAATAATTTTTACCCATTTTATTTTTATTTTAAAATATGATAATTAAATTATTTTTAAACAACTCAATTAAAGACAATCATTGTTATTGTTTTATTTCCGTACTAAAACAATGAATAATTTTTAAACTTGAAAAAAATATCACCTATAACTACAGCTTTTTTTAAAGATATTCAAACACATTAAACATTAGTGACTTAACGTACAAAATAATTATTTTTATTTATTTTTTATAATAATTTTATAATGATAACTATAATTTTATAAACCTTGTATCATTTCGAAGAAGGTGGAGTAAGTTCAAAATTATACAAGATGAATATATACAGTAAATTAATAATTTAATCATTAAATTTATAATTTCACACACACATGTTTTAATTTTAAAAAAAATATTAATCACGTTGTATTAAATTTAATATTTTAAAAAATTAAAAAATAATTGATATATAACAAATTGATAATTTAAAAAAATTGATCATTTTAAAAAAAATTCAAAAATAAAAAAAAATTTATGAATTTAAAAATTAAGTTATTAATTTACTCATTTTAATAACATTTTTTAAAGCCACATAAGTCTGATCATACTCCCATTTTACAAAAGGTAAAGATTATGATTTTCTTATAAGAGATAATTGTTGGAAAATTAAGGTTTACTTGATTCAAAATTCATATATATAGATATGTAGTATAGCACATTTTTAGAGAATTGTACATAGATATTTGAGAGAAATTTGTGTACCTGATACCATTGAGGGATCCATGTTCTTTTGTAAAGTTATGCTTGCAGAAAGAATTTAGAGAAGTTAACTGCTCTTTGTGTCTGATACACAATACTGACTCTCAATTTAATTAGATAACAAAATATGCTATATCAAATGAGAGTAGAGACATATCAAGTGAGTTACAAATAGATAGTCTAGCTCATCATTGATAATCTATTTACAAAGCCTATACCAATTCATTAATTGGTCCAAATAACATAACATACCAATATTTCATAATTGATATTATTTAATAATCCAATAATCAATTCTTAATAATTGATTAATGCTAATCCATAAATAATTATTAAAAAATCTAACATTCTCTCACTTGGATAGCATTAGTCAATTATTAGAAACAAATTATTATTATAATTATGATAAGTATCAATTATGACCAAAACACATATAAACTAAAAGCTCAAAAGAAATATAAAGCTTTCAATCATGAAGAAATCATATCTGATAGGGATAAAATGTCATACATGTCTACAACCTCATATTTCATATAAAAACAATTATGGATATAGAATTGCATAACAAAATATGCAATACTCAACCAAATGGTCCAAGCATCTCAATGTGATAATATTATTGACATGTCATTCAGTACATACTTCACACAAAAGCAAATAAATACATAAGATTCAGACTCCTACTGACCCAAAATGTCAAAAGACTTAACGAAACCCATATGAGTTACACGATTTAAAAAAAAAACTCCAACAGATAGCCCTTTAGTAAGTGGATTTGCTAACATATATTTTGTAGCAATGTATTCAATCTAAGTATAAAATTTTTGAACTTTCTCTCAAACAAACATGTATTTTATATCAAAGTATTTTATTATTTTAAGAGAAAAATACAGCAGTAGTATTGTCACAATATATCACAAGTGGCCTGGATATACTTTCAACAATATGAAAGCTAAAAATCAAGTTCCTTAGCCACATGGCTCGAAAATAGACTCATAACAAATGACATACTATGTTTCCATAGTCAAGACAACTGTAAGTGTCTATTTAACATTTTTTCAAGAAACAACTCCTCATACCATCATAAAAAATAAAATCAGAGATAGACTTTCTGTCATCTAGGGAACTTGAAAAATCAGAATCGAAACAGCCAATGACTTCAAGTTGATTAAACTGATTGTAAGTCAACATATAGCCCTTGGTACCTTGCAAGTACCTTATGTCCTATTTCATGACTTTTCAATGATTCAGAACTGAATTGTTTAATTATCACCCTAAAACATTAACAATAAAAGCAATATCAGGATAAATACAAACTTAAGCATACATCAGACTGTCAGCAGCAGAAGCATATGGGACCTTTTTTTAATTCTCTCATTCAAAAGTTTAACACAACTACTAGCAATAAGTATGCCATCAACATAACAAAAATAATAAAGTTACTCCCACTCATCTTCAGATAAATGCACTAATCTAAATCATCTTTCTTAAATACAATCAACACAATTGTTAAATTTGAAAAAAAAAATATAGACCATATTTCTTACAATATTTGCAATTTCCTTTGAAGAATTTCTTCTTAGGCTCCTTCTTAATTTCTAAGAATTGTGCTAACTTTCCTCTTTTTCTTTTGTCAGAATGAGAATAAGATTTGCCTTCACCACCCTTATTGGGTTCATTACCAGAACTAGATGTAATAAAATTAACACTATACGGCTTTTCTCTTTTCATGGACTCTTCTTCTTGAGTAACAATGATAATCATCTCATCAATAGTCCACTCATATTTTTTAGTGTTGTAGGATGTCTTTAAAACATCAAACTAAGGTGGAAGTGACTCTAAGATCTGACAGATCAAATAACTCTCACCAAGTTCAACTTTTAAAGATTTTAGCTTGTTGTAATAATACACCAGCTTCATTATGTGTTCACATACTCCACTCACACCATCATACTTGGTATTCTCAACTAGATAGAGAAATTGGCCTTTATGTGCTTTATCAAATTTTTAAAACTTCTCACCCACAGATTTCAAAAAAGTTACAGCATTATTGGTCTTTGGAATACTCTGTCTAATTGACTTCTCTATGATATATTTCATAACCGTAAGGCATACCCTATTTGAGTGTTCCTATGTTTCACGAGAAGACTTATAGTAGCTGTAGATAGATCAGTCAGAGGTGGAGGCTCTTACTCCTTCAAGGCCAGGTCTATATTTGTGATGGCTAAATACAGATCCAGAGACTCTTTCTAACCCTAATAATTGGTCTCATTCAAAGTTTTGATAGAAGTCAATTGTATAGGCAATGAAGTTGGTACCAAATTTAATAGAGAAAAATTTAATATGTGTAACATCCCTAATTTCGTTTCTTTTATTAATAAATGTACATAAATATTTAATTATGAAAATAAAACTTATTAAATAATTTTCTAAATATCTAAGAAAACATAAGCCTTAGAAATTCTTCACCTTATGTGTATGCATAAAAAATGTTTCTAACATTAAGAGAATAGGTAAAAAGAGAAAAACTAATAGGAAAAATTAGAAATAACATATTAAAGAGAGGCAAAATTCTTGGATAAGAAAGATAAATTTTTAGAAATAAGTAAAGATTTTAAAATTTTAATAAGATTAAATTAGGATAATTTTTCCTAATTCAAGAGTTAGAGTTCTTAAGTTTAACATCTCCATCCATACATTTAGGCCTTTACCTATGGACACTTCATATAGAGTTTTTCTATTTTACATGAGTTTTTAGCAAGTCAATTGGATAGCTCAAGTAAGAGATATAACATAGACTTAGATTATGATATAGAAGTTGGACTGATAGCCAAAAAATCATAAAAATATGTCCATGAGAGATAGAATTTCTGCCAAAATAAAGGTAATGGACAAGAATGAACAAAATCTAAGAAGAAAAAATAAGAACCATGTGATGAAATAGTAAGTAATAATACATAGCATTATGACAAAACATCTATATCCTACACTCATTCAGCAAGCTATGTGATGATATAGTAAGTAATAATACATGGCATTAGGACAAAGCATCCCTATCCTACACAAATAATTTCAGCCAAGTAAGGGAGACTCAAGGGCTAAAAATTTGCCACTTAGAAAGGCAAATCTATTATACTTGAGTGAGGTAAAAGAAAAAAGAAAATAAATCTCTAAATTAAGGGGACCTTGTCCCTTGTCTTAAGAATATTTTATCATGATTTTCAAATACAAATCTCCTTTTGCTATGCATATCTTGACTAAGGGAGAGGAAGACAAGATACATGAGTTGTCTTCCCCCAAAAAGCAACCAAGTACATTCTAATTGTGATAAGGTAGACACATGATTATGAGAGGTGAACCACTTGATAGTTTATTTAAGAAAAAACTATCCTTACAACATTATAATTTTGTCCAAGTGAGGGAGAGAAAAAGTAGAAGCAAGGTAGAGTAAGAAAATGAGAAAAAGAGAGGAGAAGAGAGGAAGGAAGAAGAAGGAGAAATCCAAAGGACTAAGTACTCGAGGTAAGTTAGCTTAATTTCCACTTGAATCCATCTTTTTTCTTCATCCTTAAAGTTCAAAAACTCACTCTCCCTCTCTTATTCAAGTTGCTGAAAAGATAAGGAAATAGAGGAATCTTGCCACTTCCTTCAAGAGAAAACAAGAAAAAGGATTCATTAAGTGAATTATGGAGATCTTTAGGTAGGTTTAACAATATCTCTTTTTGAAGAAATTTTTTAAAATTTGTAACATTTATATGGGATTTTGATCTTAGAACTTTGATGAAATTTACAATATTTGCTACTTTGATGATTGGACATGGATGTTGCTATATCATGTTACATGTTGATCTTGCATATAATGGATGTTTTGAATACTTCAATTGATGTGAAAAATTCTGTATAGGTATGGCTATGAGTAGCAAAATTTTAGGATTTTTATACTATTATTATGTATATTTGACCGTGATGAAAAATTGATGGAATATGATTAGATTGATAAAAGGAGTATGGCCTTAAACATTTAAAAGAAGACTATGAGACATTTTTGTTGAGAAATACCCTTAATAATACATGATTTGATTTCTGTTTTCTTGAGAAGCAGATGATAGAATATGTTAAATTAAGTGTAAGAAATCTAATTAAAATTTTAAAATAAGTAATCTTATGATTAGATGTAAATTAGGAAGAAAATAGAAGATGACGTAATAAAATGATGAACTAAAATCTTATGAAGGGTTTGGTTAGAAAACTGAATTTCTAAGTAACTAGGGAAGCTTCTATTTTTGAAATTATGAGAAGAATCGGTTAGGAATTAAACGAAATATTTAACATGAAATATATAGATATATGTCTCACAAATTTTTAGTCACTGAAATAATTCAATTTGGAATCCATATAAGGGAGATATTGTCAAATTAGTAAGCAGTGATTAGACACTAATTAATTAGAGAAGAATCTGTTAGGTAAGTTTTTGTATTTGAATTTTTAGAAAACATTTATAGCGAATTAAAAAAAAAATGGTTAACATAAAAAATATAGATATATGACTCATGAATTTTTAGCCACTAGAATCACTCAATTTAGAGTTCATATGAGGGAGATATGGTCAGAACCTACCCGGAAAGAAATAACATTGAATTTGAGAGAGTAATAACACCAAGATTCTTGACTATTTCACTAAAATGTTTAACATAAGAGTTTTAGATAATTGTCTTAACTTTAAATGGATATAAAGATCACCTCGATCAGAGTTAAAATGAAGGATTTATGATCTGATTAAAGAGAGATGAAAATAATATTTAAAAAAGAAGAAGAATCTTATAAATGAAAATAATAAATAATTAGTGTATACCCTAACTATTACTATTGCATAAACTCCTTACCATTTTAAGTGTGTAATTTTGACATGAAAATATATTATAAAGTGATATTTAAAAATGATTATGTTCATAGCATGATTTCATTTTACCAATAATTTTTGGTAATAATTATACTTTGATGATAAATTATGGCATGTGAGTATAATGAACATACTTGTTATTGAAATCATATTTTTAGCTATTAATGTAAAAAGAAAATAGACGAGTTTGACCACATGGTCATCCGTGTGGTGCACCAGTAGGGGACGCCCTACTCACGACTATGATTATGCTAATGAGAAAACAAAGAAGAAGTGTGCCATGTCGGACATAGCGAGTCATACCAGAGAGTATAAAATATTCACCCTGACTGGGGTAGCTTGATATGAGAATAAGTTAATAACCATCATATGATATTCTAAAAATAGTTATTTATGCTATATATGTCATTACTGTACGATTTTTATGTGCATAGATAAAGTATATTCATGTGATCTAAGACATTTGCTGTAGCTTATACAGATGAATATGACATGATGAGCTATATTAATGATAATTATGATTTATTGTTGAATCTACTGGGATTTAATTCTCACTATATTTTCATATCATGTTCAGAAGACTAAATATGCAGATATTTTCTATAATCAGCTTTTAGCGTACGTTGGGTCGAGTTGGCTAAGATCCCAGTGAAAGTGCAACTACCCGCATCCGTATCCCTGAAATTGGTCAACATGAATGAATAAGATATAGACATATATGTGTTTGATTTTTGTACGGACGATTTTAATTAATGATGTGTATATAAACTCAAAATTGTATCAGTGTTAATGGTATACCATAAACCTTAATTATATTTGGTTAATTTAATTGATTGTTATTATGAGTCAAATAGTTAGAAATAAAAAGGTAATGACTTCGTGAAATTATATATATATATATATATATATATATATATATATATATATATATATATATATATATATATATATATATTAAAAAAGTAGAGTTGTTATAATATGCATGTAAAATAATATTATCATGCAGTCACAAATAAATGATTTCTTATGCATAGCTAATCATGCATGTTAACTGGATTTCTTATTTATCATTATCCCGCCTAAGAGTCCCGAATCACAACAAATAAGAAATATAAACACGCAATACACATGATCTTATGTCACAAAAAATTCTAATATCGATAGGGTACTCGAAACATAATTGACATAAGTCTATAACAAATAGTACATTGCATTAATAACAGATCATATTAACAATAATATACCAATAGGATATAATTATCATTAATGCAAATATATATAAATTCATTTAAATTCTAAAAAAATTTAAATTATTTATTCCCATAAAGTTTTGCATAACTATATTCAAATAGGCAAGTTCATAATTATACAAAACAAAATCATAGTTGCTGCCATACGACAATCCATTATTGCATAATTTACAAAATATATCAATTTAATACAAAATATATTCAATCCACAAGATTTTGCATAATTATACTCACGATAGGCAAATCTATAATTATACAAAATAACATCATAACTATTGGTATATAACAATATATTATTGCATAATCTACAAAATACATCAATTTAATGCAAAAATATTGTTTAAACCATATATTAAGACTCAAAAATTTATTTCGTGACCAAACTATAGTACCAGAGAGAGTACCTAATATATATGCATCACAAAAAAATAAAATAACATACATAAAAAATTTTGGGTCCAAAAGTTTAGAGTACAACAACCAAAATATTAAATTATTCTCTGTATAATCCAAATAAAATAAATAATAAAATTAAAAAATTTCCAAAATTATATAGAAAATAATTAAATAAAAAACAAAATTTTTTGCACAAAAAAATGGAAATTTTGATTCTGGAGATTGTCTTTATGTGCCACACGTGCGTGACTCTACGAGTGGGCCAAGATGCAACAAGTTGTCTTCTTTACCCAAAGATCGTAAACGGGTCCTTTGACCCGCGATAGGACCCAGTTTGTATTTTTCCCTTTTTACTGAACAATAAACCATGATTTTAATGTATATTGACCAGATAATGACAAGAAACAATAGCCTCAAATAAATTTTGAGTTTCACTGATCCAAAATCGAGATTGAGATCCATTAAGGAAAACGAAAAAAAAAAATACATCGATGTCCTTTTTTATTTGATTTTGTGCAGTTTGGAAGCATGATTTTAATATATTACATTCACAAGGTCATATATATCATAATCCCTCTATCAATTTACGGTTTTATGGGAGAAAATCAAAGATCCAAAGTAACATTGAATTCACAAAAAAAAAGTCCAATTTTACGCAATTTTCATGGGTTTCTTCCACAATTTAGGATACAAATTGTTAATCTAACATCAAATAAGACAAAAACCTAAGTCAATTTATTTAATATATAATAAAATCAAGGCCAACACAAAATTAAGATTTTGAAAAAATTAAAGTTTATACATTTGATGAATTGCATAAAAAGAATTATATAGATATACATAAATACATGAATAGTCATAATACGTAATCTAATCTGACTCTGATACCACTGTTAAAAAATTAAAGTTTACATAGTTCAAAAAAAAAAAAATATATATATATAGATATATATACATGTATACATATACATATGCATATGTATATGTATACATGTACATATGTATATATGTACATATATGTACATATGTATATATACATATGTACATATATATATATATGTATATACATATATATATATATATACATACACGTAATATAACATGTTTTTAGAGAATTATACAAAGATTTTTGAGAATATATATATATATATATATACACATATATATGTATATATATATATATATATATATATATACATATATATACATATATATATGTATATATATATATATATATATATATATACATATATATGTGTATATATATATATATATATATATATATACATACACGTAATATAACATGTTTTTAGAGAATTATACAAAGATTTTTAAGAAAAATTTATGTATCTGACACTATTGAGGGATCTATATTCTTCTGTAAAGTAATGTCCATAAAAAAAATTCAGAGAAGTTAACTACTCTATCTGATTCATAAAATTAACTTTTTATCTAATGAGACAACAAGAGATATTATATATATACACGAGAGTATGGCCCTCTCAAATAGATTATTGATAGATAATTTAGTCAATCGTAAACAATTTATTTATAAAATTCATACCAATCTATTAATTGATTTAAATAACATAATATGTCAATATTTTATAATTAATATTATTTAATAATTTAATAAATAATTATTAATAATTAATTGATGTTAATTTATAAATAATTATTAAAAAATTCAACAATAATCATATCACAATGCAGATCAATCACCAACAATAATTAAGGAATATGTATATTTTTAAAAATAAATGTGGAATAATTTTATTAGAAGAAATTATTTTATTTTGTTTAATATTTTGGCAAACAAGACAATGACAGCTGTTTAAAAAAAATAAAGATTATTATTTAAAAAAGAAAAAAAAAAAAGGGGCGGCTAAGAAGGACGCTTGTAAAATAATACTATATCTTATATCTTTTTTTTTTCCTCAACTAATCTTTGACAATTTAGTCTTATATCCTTTTTTTATTCCCTCAACTAATCTTTGACGGTGCGCCGAATACCTTTCTCGGCCTTTTGGCTAAGATCAAGCGACGGTGCGCCGCCTTAAAAAATGGATGTCACATGACATGACTATTAGAGGCTGACCTTTTATTTTAATTATTATTTTTTAAAAAATATCTTTTTATTTTGTCTTTAATAAAAAATAATTATTTGATATAAAAATATTTTAAAAAAATTAAAGCAAATAGAAAAATAAAAAATATATTTTTAAACACAGTCACCCGTTTTTGTCTTAGAGATTAATAGTAACAAAGACTCATTATTAACAATAAAAAATAAAAAATTCATATGGATAAAAAATCAAAGATTAACGTACAAAAAATAATAAATCTCTTTTTTCCATCTTAAAAGTTACTCTTTTTTTATTTTTTATTATAAAAATATATATAAATTTTTAATAAAATAAAAATAAAATATTATCACTTCTTTTCATTAATACTTTTATTATATTACTATCGTCTTTATTAAAAAATTATAAATTATTATCTTTTAAATATTAGAATAAAATTTTCTCTTTTTTATTAATGCCCTTATCATATTTTTTTATTAAATTATAAAAATAAATATGAATATCTTTTAAAAATAAAAAATACTACAAATTAATTTAAAATACATTTAAATATTTTATGAAAAGAAAATGGGCAATAAATAAATATTATTCTCTCAAATTCTTTTATTTCCAAATTTAAGTTAATTTTTAAATTAATGAAATTATTATTTTGATAAACTGAATCACTTTATAATTATTTTGTGAGAGAATAATTAATATTAAAAGATAATAGATTAGAAAGAAAACTTAAAAAATATTATTTTATTTTATTTTTATTTTTATTTTTTATATTTTTATAAAAAATATTTGAGATTTTAATGTGTGTGTGTGTGTATATATATATATTATAATAAAAAATATTATTGAAATAAATATATTAATCAGATAGAGAAATAATATTTTATTTCTTATTTCTTATTTTTAAAAATATTTTATAAAATTTTAAGATATAAAAATAAATCTTATAATAAATATATTAATAAAAAGAAAATTTAATAATTTAATGTATTATTATGAAATCCAACTCTTCATTTTTAAGTTTGGTTTGGTAGCAAAATTTTAATTGATAAAATAAAAATCTAAATTTTAATATTTCGTTTGGTTGATATAATTAATAAAAAATATAGATATCACCTAATATTAATTACTTCTAATAAGAAAATTTATATTATCTTAAAAAATAAATAGTACAATAAAAAATTAAAATATTTTTATTATTTAATATATTTATAAATTTTTTAATAATTAATAAGATATATATTTAAATTAAATTTTTTAATACTGTTTAATAAATTTTAATTCAAATTTTTTTATTAATAATAATTTATTTTATGTTTTTATTTATAATATTTAAAATACTTTTTTAAATTAAAAATAATATTATTTTTTAATAATAATGTTATGTTTTTATTCATTTTTATTTTATTTTTTAATATAATAATAAACATAATTTTAATTATAATATTTTATTTTATTTTTAATTTTCGTTATATTTTTTTTAAACTTTAAACTAGACGGTACCTTATAATCAAGCGGCTAGAGATGTTGTGACGTTAAAGAAGTACGGTTTTACAAAGTAGTAATTATATTTAAAAAAAGAAAAAAAAGAATTTAATTCTCCATTATTAGGTAATTCGTTGAAATCTCATGTATTTATATTATAAATAAATATAGAAGATACCTCCAACTTGTGTACATCCATAAATGCAAAACGCTTTCATCTCCAATTTCCCCTCTCCTCGTCAACCTCGAACTCCACAATGAAAGGAGGGTACTGGTATTCTGATGGCGGCCTCTCTGTTTCAGATATTGATGCCTCTCATTTCACCCATCTCTTCTGCGCTTTTGCTGACCTTGATCCCACCACTTTTGAGCTCACCATTTCCCCTTCAAACGCACCCCAATTCTCAACCTTTTCCCAAACTCTCCAGCGAAAAAATCCTTCAATCAAGACCCTTTTGTCCATCGGCGGCGGTGGCGGCGACCCTCCAAAGGCGATGGCTTTTTCTGCAATGGCCGGCAAAGCCAGTACCCGTAGAATTTTCATTGATTCTTCGATTCGAGTAGCCAGAGGAAACAACTTCCACGGCCTTGATCTTGATTGGGAACACCCATCCTCAGACGCAGACCGAGACAATTTGGGATTACTCCTCAACGAGTGGCGAGCAGCTGTGGCTGAAGAATCTAGCTCCTCTGGTTTGCCGCCATTGCTGTTATCTGCAGCTGTGGCTGGCTCTTCACAGATCGCGTCGTTGGATTTTTACCCAATTGAGGCAATTTCGAACAACTTGGACTGGATTAACCTCATGGTTTATGACTTCTACCTGCCAGATAATCAAGAATTTCGAAGTTCGACGCACCCACCTGCTCCTCTGTTCAACCCACCAAGCTTAGGTAGTGGGGATGCAGGGGTTTCAGAGTGGAAAGAAAGGGGAGTGGATTTCAACAAATTAGCTCTGGGTTTACCCTTTTATGGCTATTCATGGCGTCTGGTTGATCCTAATAACCACGGATTGTTTGCTCCGGCTGATGGTCCTGCGACGGGAGGAGACGGGTCTATAGGGTACAGAGCGATCAGAGAATTTATAAACCAGAATGGGGCTCAGACTGAGTTTAATGACACAGCTGTGACGGATTTCTGTTATTCTGGGACGACATGGATTGGTTACGATGATACTCAGAGCATTGCTAGGAAGGTTGCCTATGCCAAGAAGGATAGGGGATTGCTTGGATATTTTATTTGGCAGATTGGCGACGACGACAATTGGACTCTGTCTCAAACCGGTGAGAATCAAAATTCATAAGGACGAGGCAAAAGTTATTTCAATAATAATAATAATAAGTATAATATAATACACATATATGAACCATGCCTACTTCTAAGTTCAAGAGTACTTTTTTAAGGCTACTCCAAAATAAGTATTTTTTTGAAACTTTTTAAAATTTTAATTTGGATATAAATAATTTTTTAATTTTTGAATTTAAATTAAATTTTATTAACTCTATAAAAAAAATAAAAAATTACTATACTTAAAGTTACACGCATTAATTTAATATCATATATTATATATTCTCATTTATTTTTCAAAAAACTAATTACATGAACTTTGATATCATATTTAATTTATAACACTTTATTATTGTAAGAGTTTCTATATATTATACAATGTTTTTAATTTATATAATATAATAAAAAATTTACTGTATTCTTATTCTATATCGGCACTGGTAACTATGTAACATAGACCAATACTAAAAGGTAATATATTTGAGCATTGGATGACAATGAGAAATTAGTGTATGAAAATAATGTTGGACCCTATTTTTCTATTTTGTTTTGTTGTTGTCTTTGTTTTCGTTTTCTGACGGGTTGTTTGAATGCTATTCTCAATGTAGCTTCTCAAGAATGGGACTCATAAACATGGACACAAAAGAGGCTCCTACGTACGACTTGTTTTTCATAACAAAATGAAACCTGTTTCGTTTGTACCATTTGCTTTTGATCATTCGCGTGTTTTCTAATTTGTTTGTAATAAGGCTGTTGAGGGAAACCTCCGGCGAGCACTATCAATCTTGAGGGTGTGATTGTAATTAATCTTCTTGAGTTCACACTTTAACCAATTTACATAACAACCTTTGTTGTTATCCTATGTCCTATCAGTTTATAATATTATTATTTAGACACATATGGCAATTTTAGCAATTATTTAGACATATCTTTTTACAGTTTTCAACTACCTATTCAGAAATATTTGTTCAACATAACTGTTATTTCAAAATTTGAATTGAACGGGTGAGTCTGTCAAATGAACTTTCTACCTTTATAAATTTTTTCGTACAAATTATAATTGTTATAAAACACAAATTGAGAAGAAAATTTATGAAACTTTGTTATATCCTAATTAAGACTTGTCTGATCTCCAATATTATATATATAGACAACCTCTCTACGAAGAAAGTGATCTAATCACACATTAAACCTTTCTTAAATATTTTGTTTAATTACCCTTTTATATATTAATCCATGTACCTAACATCCTAATCATAACCAAAGAAAATTGGCTAAAATATAGTTGCCAGTAAAAATTTTAATTTCAACTGTGTCAACGTTGTTTTTGAATATTCTGAAGTTTCTAATTAAACAAAACCTTACATCGTTGATTTTATTGGATTAGCAATTTTTAAAACTTTTGGGTTTAACATCTTTATTTATAGCATTTATATTTGATAATATGGTATTTAGCCATAGTACATTGAGCTCTTCATTAAGCTTATCCTAAACGCATCAAAGAATCATAATTGAGAATATGGATACGTATATATGATTGATATTGCATGGCTACCTTTGTACGGACTGGAACAAAACTCGATCAAAGTCTATTTCCAAGACACCTTCGGTTATATATAATATTTATTGAAAAATATTTCATTTCCCAATTTGATCTTTCAATATTCAAATCTATCAGTTTAAATTTTTTAAAAAAATTATTTTATTATCAAAATATATTTTGCCATGGCCTGAGTTGATGTTTTTGGCGTCAAGTTCACCTGCTTTGATTAAACATAAAAAACCCCCAAAACGCGTACAACCCCCGCCCAAAATCACAAGACCTCTACCAACCAAATCCCCCACCCCAAATTTAAATATTGGAGTATGGTTCATTTGCAACGACACCTTACCCAAATTCGTCCTAACAAAGATCTTGATTAGAAAAAGAAGCTTCAATAACAAATACAATATCTGATATCTAACGTCACTTTGAAATATTAAAAGAAATAATCTTTAATGATGAGCCTAATTAAATTAAGATATGTTTAAGTTTGGAGTTAAACTTGCTTGATTCGACTTGGACCACAAACGTGTACGTGTCAGTTACAAATCATTGAATGCAGAATAACATATCTCAGTTTACAAAGTTAAAGGTAGGTTGAAGTATAATTCTCTCATTGGACACATTTTTGCATCTATTATCAAAACTAAAAAAATTAAGCTATTTTGATTACTTGAGTTCAGGCCTTAATATATCGATTCAAAGAAGAATTAGAATATGTTAATTACATTTGTCATTCACAATTATTTTTATTTATTTTTAAATCTATAAATTCAAGTGTTTCAAGGCTTATATATAGTGATATAACAAATTTCATATTTTCAAAAGAATAAGTTTATGTATTTAAGAAATTTTAAAAATTAAAATTAAGTGGATAAACTATATATACACGCAGACTTGATTAGAGCGTCAAATTTGCAACAGTTTGACATTTTTAGGTCTCTAATTTTTTTTTTAAACAAGACTATAATATAAAATATATTTAAAGAGATTAAAGGTCCCTTTGGGAAATGCCCTTTGTTTTTTGAAAAACTGCTTGGTTGCAAGGGCTAATAAAAAAACTACGGTTTAAACTATCTAAAAATGACGTTTATTTTATAAAAGCCATTTTTAAGAACAAAATTGATTGATAAAATATTTGGTAATAAATTTCAAAAGTGGATACGTAGATATAACATGACAATAATAAACATTTTAAAAGCTATGAAAGGCATGTAACAGTTTTTGTTATTAATATATTTAAATATTTTTATTAACTCACATTCAGATGGTCTAAATATTTTTTATTCAAGAGTTCCATAATTTTTATGTTTAATGGCTTTTAATGGCCATTATTTGGGTTAAGTGGTGACCCTCCATGTTCTTGATGGTAGAACTTTTAAATGGGAGAGTTTTGGTCCTTGAGTATGTTCTCTTTGACATTTTTACGAATCTACACCATCTAGAGAGAGGGAGACTAGACTTGGAATTACCAAAATCTTTGAAAAACTTGAAGAAAAGCAATGGCGGGAGGTTGGTGAAATTCTATTTTATTCTGCATTTATTTGATTTATTCATGTTACTTTGAGTTTATAAACATGTTTAGATCACATGTATTATCTTACATTTGGTATCAGAGTATGAAATAAACTCTGTTTTGCTTTACATATATGGTGTAACTGTTTATGTTTTTTTTGGAAATTTTTTGACGTTCTTGATGCAATATGTGATCATGAATCATTATGATATTATTTTATAATCATTTTGATATATTATACGTATTTTTTGGTGGTCAAAATCGCAAGAAAACACTGAATTTTCTTGCGGGTTTGAACCGGGTCGTTTTGACCCGTCTGGAGCTTGAAGACGATGAACAGTGTTTTGTGTTTAAAAAAAAATTCCATGGGCTGCATGTTCTGCGCCTTAAACCCGCGACCTATGGGTATATATTGGTATGGCT
The DNA here is from genome assembly GCA_037074535.1 of Gleditsia sinensis. NCBI lineage: Eukaryota > Viridiplantae > Streptophyta > Magnoliopsida > Fabales > Fabaceae > Gleditsia > Gleditsia sinensis. Next base: position 8,997,158 of record CM073464.1, on the reverse strand, counting down.
TGACCGCTAATCCATTGAATGTCCTTAGTGATATATGTACTTTTTAATTATTTATAAAGTATTCTGTTAAAATGCATATGAAATGGCATCATAGAGGCTAGAACCTGCGCCCATCAGGTTGGCAGCGCAAGATTTAGCCACTGGTCCAGATGCAGCTTTAATTATTTTTGGACCATTTTAATATTTAAAGTATCTTTTCAAAATATTGTTAAGAGATTTTAAATATAGAATAAATTTTTTCTTGCTATTTGGTTGCCATATTTATAATTCTTTGAATTATTTTATGTGTATGTATATATGTTATTCTGTTTTTATATACATGCAATTTAGATTAAATACTCTTATTATGCATGAATATTTTTTATGTTTTACTTTCATGCTATTAAGAATGAGTATTTTTGAGTGCATAATATTTAGTTTAATTATGCAATAATGTTTTATTTATGAGATATTTTTTTATATGCTCTAATATGTCATTAAGTTTTGATATTATTAGAATGTATATAATTTAGAATTATTTTCATAAAACTTAATAATATATCTAGTAATCCTTATAATCTTAATTAATTAGAGATTAGCCACAGCATATTTAATTAATTAAAATTATATATTAAATTTTGTTTAGGATCACATAAGAAATTAGATATAGTATTGTGATTAATTATATTTAATATAATAAATTTTATCTCACATGAATTTTTATTATATTTATATAATTAATTAGGATAAAATATCAGATTATTTTCATAATTTACCCACAAGAATTATGAATTAGTATATAATCTAATAGTTTTATCATAAAGATATTTGGATAGAAAATCAAATTATTTTCATAATGTATCCATAAGATATGAAATTAAGTACATAATTTGATAATTCTACCATAAAGTACATATGAATCTAATTGAATTAAAAATTTAGCCTGCAGGCAATTTTTGTGTCACTAGATTCATATATATACATGTTTACATTGGTAATACATGAAATATAGATTAATAAACCTCAAAATTTTGACATAAACTTTTAGATTTTATACAGTTTCTCAATCTGCTAGTTTCTCTGATATCCGTTGTGATATTCCCAAACTTAGAGGAGATAACTATAAGGTATGGAAGAAGAGAATATTCCTCCATTTGGGGTAGATGGATATAGATTATACTATTAGGAAAGAGGAACCATTTGTAATCACTGATGAAAGCACGTCGGCTGAAATTGCGCTATATTAGCGATGTGAGCGATCCAATCGGCTTAACGTAATGTTCATTAAGACAAAAATAATCGCTGGTATATGTAGTTCTGTCGATCAGCATGAGAAGGTCCGAGATTTGTTGAAAGCCATTGACGAACAATTCGTCACTTCTGAAAAGGCCTTAGCAAGCACCCTGATCATGAAGTTCTCTTCTCTCCGACTCACCAGTGTAAGAGGTGTGCGCGAGCACATAATGAAAATGCGTGATATTTTAACTCAACTCAGGAAACTCAAAATTGATATGTCGGAGTCCTTCTTAGTGCACTACATTCTGAACACATTTCCACAAGAATACGGGCCTTTCAAGATTTCTTATAACACACATCAAGACAAGTGGTCAATTAATGAATTAATGACCATGTGTGTGCAAGAAGAAGAAATGCTAATGATGGAAGTGGGTGAGTGTGCATTGCTGACAACAGCTCGTGGGAAGAATAAACCTGATAAGTCTCAAGCTAATCAGAAGGGGAAAGGTAAAATACCACCTCAAGCTGATATAAAGAAAGAAGCGAGGTGTTTCTTCTGTAAAAAGAAGGGACACATGAAGAAGGAATGCACTAAATTTCAAAAATGGCTTGAGAAGAAAGGTAAATCAATTTCGTTTGTTTGTTATGAATCTAATATGGCTAATGTTAATATTAACACTTGGTGGATTAACTCTGGATCAACAATCTATATTACAAACTCTTTGCAGGGTATGCAAAACTTAAGGAAACCAGTGGGAAGTGAGCAGAGCATCTTATCAGGCAACAAAATGGGCTCACATGTGGAAACAATTGGAATTTGCATTTTAACTTTAAGTAGTGGCTATGTTTTAAAGTTAGAAATGACCTTTTATGTACCAAGTTTCTCACGAAACTTGATTTCTGTTTCCAGTCTTGTACCTTTTGGATATTCCTTTAACTTTAAAGACACATAATTCAGTTTATTATATAATTCAGATTGTGTTGGGAATGATATTTTGTCTGATGGTCTTTATCGTCTTAATTTACAAAACGATATTACTTATTGTTCAATACAAGTTCAAATTAGTATTAAACGGTGTAATGTTAACAAGGATTCCTCTATGTTATGGCACCGGAGATTAGGACACATCTCCATAGAGAGAATTAAGAGGTTAGTAAAAGATGGGGTACTTAATACTCTAAATTTTACTGACTTTGAGACTTGTGTGGACTGCATTAAGGGAAAACATACCAACATGTCTAAGAAAGGTGCTCATAGGAGTTCGAACATATTAGAAATCATTCATACTAATATATGCTATCCAGAGATGGATGCGTATGGTCAAAAATATTTCATCACCTTTATAGATGATTACTCACGATATATGTATATCTATTTGCTTCATAATAAAAATGAAGTATTGGATGCCTTCAAAGTCTTTAAGGCTGAAGTTGAGAACCAATGTAGAAAGCAAATAAAGACAGTGAGATCAGATAGAGGTGGAGAATATTATGGTATATACACGGAGAATGGACAAACACCTGGTCCCTTTGCTAAGTTTCTTCAAGAGCATGGGATTGTTGCCCAATATACTATGCCTGGTTCTCCAGACCAGAATGATATTGCGGAAAAAAGAAACCGAACATTATTGGACATGGTGCGGAGTATATCTATTTGCTTCATAAATCGTTGTAGACTGAAGCACCAAAGACGGCTGTGTATATATTAAACAATGTTCCAACTAAGGCTGTCCAAAAGACACCTTTTGAATTATAGAAAGGTTGGAAACCGAGTTTGTGACATATGCACGTTTGGGGATGTCCGTCTAAGGTGAGGATATATAACCCACAAGAGAAGAAGTTGGACCCAAGGACCATTAGTGGATATTTCATTGGATATGCCGAAAGGTCCAAAAGTTACAAGTTTTATTGTCCATCTCACACAATTAGGATAGTGAAATCAAGAAATGCTAAATTTCTTGAGAATGACTTGGTCAGTGGGAGTGATTAATTTATGAACTTAGTTTCTGCACATGATCATATACAATCTCAACTTTCCACTTCAAGTGATAGATTGATTATTGTTCATAGCACCCCTCAAGTACAAACGGGTATTGAACAACCAGTCATTGAGTTTCCACAAACTGATCAATTTGATCAAAATGTTCAAGATTTACAAGCAATTCCTGAACAAGTTGAACCACGAACTCTTTAAGAGAGTGAGACTACAACATTAAGAAGATCTACTAGAGAAAAAAGATCAGGTATTCCTAGTGATTTTATATTGTATCTACAAGAGTCTGACTATAATATAGGAGCTGAAAATGATCCTGAAACATTTTCACAAGCCATAAGTTGCAAAGAGTCAAATTTGTAGTATGATGCCATGAAAGATGAGATAAATTCCATGAAGAGTAATGAAGTCTGAGAACTTGTAGAGTTGTCTAATGGGGCGAAGGCCATTGACTGTAAATGGATCTTTAAGACTAAGAAGGATTCATTAGACAACATTGAGAGATACAAGGCAAGACTCGTTGCTAAGAGATTTACTCAAAAAGAAGGAATCGATTACACAGAGACTTTTTCTCTTGTATTTAAGAAAGATTCTCTTCGCATTATTTTGTCATTAGTTGCTCATTTTGACTTTGAGTTGCAACAAATGGACGTGAAAACGACATTTCTTAATGGTGATATAGAGGAGGAGGTTTATATGAAACAACCTGAAGGTTTCTCCTCTAGTGATGGTGATCACTTGGTTTGTAAGCTTAAGAAATCCATATACGGTTTAAAACAAGCCTCCCGTCAATGGTATTTTAAATTCCATGAAGTAATTTTTCAATTGGATTTGTTGAAAATCCCATGGATCAATATATATACCAGAAGTTCAGTGGGAGTAAAATATGTTTTCTTATTTTATATGTGGATGATATTTTACTTGCAACCAAAGATAAGGGTTTACTGCATGAGGTGAAACAATTTCTCTCTAAAAATTTTGACATGAAGGATATGGGTGAAGCATCTTATGTCATTGGCATTAAGATCCATAGGGATAGACCTCGAGGTGTTTTAGGTCTATCCCAAGAAATCTATATCAATAAAGTTTTAGAGATATTTCGGATGCAGGATTGTTCACCAAGCGTTGCTCCCATTGTGAAGGGTGATAGGTTCAATTTGAATCAATGCCCGAAGAACAATCTTGAGAGAGAATCTATGAAGAACATTCCATATGTTTCTGCCATCGAAAGCCTTATGTATGTTCAGGTTTGTACCAGATCTGACATTGCATTTGCTGTTGATTCTCGTAAGTCAATATCAGGATACATTTTTATGTTAGTCGGTGGAGCTATTTCTTGGAGAAGTGTTAAGCAGACCTTAACTGCTACTTCTACTATAGAAGCCGAGTTCGTCTCCTATTTTGAGGCCACTTCTCATGGTGTATGGCTTAAGAATTTTATTTCGGGGCTTAGAGTTATGGATTCGATTTCTAGGCCATTGAGAATTTTTTGCGATAATTCAGTTGTTGTCTTTATGGCTAAGAATAATAAAAATGGAAGTCAAAGTAAACACATCGACATTAAGTACTTAGCTATTAGAGAACGTGTAAAAGAAAAGAAAGTGGTTATTGAGCATATTAGCACTGAATTGATGATTACTGATCCTTTGACTAAGGGCATGCCACCACAAAAATTCAAAGATCATGTAGAGAAAATGGGACTTGGTTCCACTTTATGACTGTATACATATAGGTAATTAATGAAATTCTTATATATTTTGATGTTTTCTCATATTAATGTGCACTTTAATTCATTTGAGAAAAACATATTTTGTTTTTGGACCAAGTATAAACGTATGGTTTATTCATTAAATTTTTGTTACCACATTAAATATAACACTTGAGAAACTAAATGCATTGTAATACATTGTTGATATTACTCGCTTTTAAAGGACCTATCATTATGATTCATATATTTATTTCTTAAAAAATTTATTTGGTGACTCATTTAAGTTATTAGGTTAAACGTATGGACCAAGTGGGAGAATGTAACAGTTTTTGTTATTAATACATTTAAATATTTTTATTAACTCACATTAAGATGGTCCAAATGTTTTTCATTCAAGAGTCCCATAATTTCTATGTTTAATGGCTTTCAATGGCCATTATTTGAGTTAAGTGGTGACCTTCCATGTTCTTAATGGTAGAGCTTTTAAATGGGAGAGTTTTGGTCTTTGGCTCTATTCCCTTTGACATTTTTACGAATCTACACCATCTAGAGAGAGGGAGACTAGATTTGGAAGCACCAAAATCTTTGAAAAACTTGAAGAAAAGCAATGACGGTAGGTTGGTGAAATTATATTTTATTCCGCATTTATTTGATTTATTTATGTTACTTTGAATTTATAAACATGTTTAGATAACATGTATTATTTTACAAGGCATACTTTGTATATTGCATTATGACTTTTTTCCTCTTTTTTGTAATATTTATTTATGTAAACATAATCGATCTAGGCCAGTACAAATTAACACATGCATATAAGACAAATAAATAAATAAAATTATATAAGACAAATAAATAAATAAAATTTCTAAGTCTGTGTTTCTAAGATAATTAAAAAAAAATAAAAACAAAACACCCCTCGAAGACTCATAAAATCATATAAGAAAGTTTTACCATAAAAACAACTATTACTTTTTTAAAGTGAAAATTACTGTTCATTTATAAAAAGGATTAAAACAGACATTAAAATCAGTAGTAAAAGACAATAACATGTGAAATAAAAAAAAATTATTCCTGCAATTTTTAAAAGTACAAAAATTATTATTATAATTAGAGAGTAGAAATAATACACATCACAAAATAGTAGTACACCAAATAATACAATACAAAAAATAAAAATACAGAGATATATGAACAAAAGACAACACATATTTTTTATATATATAAATGTAAGTATAAGATTATAGATTTATATTTTTTCTACTTAGATAAGATAATAAAATTATAAATTTCAACGTAAATAAATAAAAATTTGAAATTTTATAATTTTTCTGAAAAATAGAAAAAATATTTTTAATGAATTAAAAAATTCTCTAAAAAAAAGAAAAACATTTTCTTGGAGAAAGAAGTTACATAAAAACAAATAAAAAAAAAACGAAAACGAAGAGTTGGAGGACGGCAGCCCCTCCCTAAAACACGCGGCGCTAGCTAAGGGAAGCTAGGACGAGAGAGAGAGAGAGCGAAGCTACAACCCATGTAAGAAATGAAAAAGAAACCCAAGCCCATGACAATTTTCGTTGTTCGAGGAAAATTGTGTGGGTCACGTCTCTAATTTAGAAGAAAATTGGATAGCTTGTAAATATGCTCCAGCATACAAAAACAAGTTAACAGGCCCAGTTTTTTTTTATTAAAAAGGAAAATAGACTGCTTCGATGAAAACTATACAGCTTCCATTTTGGGCCCGCAATGACCTGGATTGTGGGGTAAATTACTGACAGAAATTTTTTTGGCTCACATTAAAAATAAAAAATAATAATAATGATAAGATATTTTAAGGAAGTACCGAGTAGATTCTGTGGCTTTCATCCTCAATGCAAAACTTGCAAACGTGTAAAAATTAATAATGATGATATATGATGAATCGAATCAGCATGTAAACATCATGAATTTAATCTAATAGTGCTATTATAACAGAACAAGTTTCTTTTTTTTCATAAATTTTATCGGTTCTATGATTCTGTATCTTCATTCTTATTTCCAAGTTTTTTTTATATTTTAATAATTTGGATATTTTATTTTTAAATATATTCCTAATAAAAATGATATATTGGAGATAATTAAATTTTAAGTTTCATAAATTTTTATATAATTATACTAATTATAATATTTTTTGAATTCTAATTATAAATTTTCTTTCTTTTTATACTTTAATAATATAAAATTTTAAAATATCAAAAAGCCATAATACAATTTTACAGTTATTTCGTATATCGATGAAGTAAGTAAAACGAAGTCAAATTTTTATTAATTTATATTTTAAGATTCAAAATTTTTTTCGGTTTGAATAAATTCACATAGAAAGCTATCTGTCAAACCGTCCCTTGATTGCTTTTAGAAAAAAAAATTATTTCACTGCAAAAGAAAAAGAAAACCGTAATCCTAAATAAATTGATGAGTACAATACTTAACTACGCTAAAAGTTTGGACCTAATTTGGAAAAATCTTCCAACTTTTTCGGTTTTCCCAGTTTCGATATAGTTGTTAATTGAAATCACTCCCCTTTTGTTTTCCCTCTTCCACCCTACTTCCCTCTTCTGTTAGCTTTAATGCTTTTCTAATTTCTGTCTTTTCGCCATGAATAATGAAGAAAAGTATCAAACACTACAAAAACAAAAACAGAGTTTTAAAACCAAAAAATATTTCATATTTAACATAAAAAAGAGGTCATTACATGCAAAATGATTGAATGTTAACATAAAGATCTAAAGATTAAAATCAAACTCTGGACTCTTGCAAGGGTACTAGTTCATCAACTGCTTCACAAATGTTTTCACTGCATACTACATTGCTGTAAACTCTTGAATCTTGCAAGGGTTGCTTTGCTCCATTGTTGCCTTTAGTTTTTATATTGCTGCAGTTGTAACTGGAGAAGCCGCGTAAGCTCATTCAGTCTCCAAATATTCTTCTCAGTTGCTGATTTGGACTCTCCGAGTATAAACAACATGATATATAGAAAGTGTGATGAAATATATGTTAACATACCGCAATACGATGTATTTAATAATAATAATAGGAGCAAATTACACTGACCTCCTTTGAGGCTTGGTTAAATTATACTCAACTCTCTCTTAACTTGTTTCAAAAATTACATTTGGCTCTTCTCTTGTTCAAAAAAAAAAACATTGAAAATATTCATTTAACTTGTTAAAGAACTCAAAACTCTACTATGCTCAATAAAATTTTTTTATCATAATCTTTTGTACTTACAAATATTCATGTGAGATTAAGGAAACTTTAAAAGTTAATATGATTAAATTTATATTTATGCAAGAACCCAATAAAAATATACTATAACTATTATTTGGTTCCGTGTCTTGGAAGAAGAAAAAATATTTATGCAATGAAAATGTTTTCAACGTAAGTAATTTACTTTAATATATATTTATATTTTATCTACTAATTCTAATTTTTTGGATATGCAGGATGCCGAGTTTATTGGAGGTTTTTTTACAGGCCCAAATTAGCACATTAGCTGTAAAAGAGAAATTTCTTATTACAGGTAGCTTTTAAGGAGATGAAAAATTTATCTTTAAGGGCGGTAATGGCAAAAGGGTCTTTTCAAATTTGAAAAATAACTCAAGGGGATATCTGAAATGTAATTTCAAAGTTCAAAAGGTATGTTGTTGTTTCTAAAATAAGTGAGGAGCCAAATGTAATTTAACCAAATTTTAAGAGAGATTAATGTAATTTACTTTAATAAGAATAATATTAGGTTTAAGAAATTCAGAAACTCATGGATGAAAGTGCTATCCCAAGACTCAGGTTTTCAGATTTTTATTCTTAGCACAAGAATCAGCAATGTTCAACAAGACAAGAGTTCAGTAATCTGGAATTATCTCTGAAATGTGAAAATGGACCTCCCCACTACCTCTCCATCAAAAACTAAGAAACCTAAGAAGACCAGGGCCCCCTCGCTTTTAAGGAAGGAAGAAAAAAATTGTCTTTTTATAGACTCAAATTCTTCATAATATTTTGGGAAGTTTTCTTCAGTTAATTACAATTAAAATGCAACCTTCAGGAATAATGACCCAATAATACCACTTGGGGCCATTGGAAAGAATACTACATCGTAACAGTGAACACTGAGTCTGAAGCCACTAGATGTTGAACAAATGAAGAATCACCTCAATTTATAGAGATTTTCAATGTCAAAAACTCAGTCTTCAATTGCCTAAATTAATAACTGAGCCAAGATATTTTGCGGTCCCATGCATGGGGTGAAACTAGATATATGTACTCACAGCTAATTAATTGAAGTAAGAAGCCACTTACAATATTAGCTAGAGAGACTAAAAATTTAAAATTTAAAAGATATTATTATAAACAAATTGAAAAATCACATTATTCTCCATTTGTAAAGATACATTTGGATTTTTTTAAATAAAAAAAACTAAATACACGAGGGCTCGATCCCACAGTCTATGCTTGGTTCAACGAAGGAGAGGGGAGGGGAGAGATTCTAATAGAGAGGAGAGGAAGAGAAAGAAAATAAAATTTATTTATTTGGTTTTATTTAAAGAGAGAATAGAAAAAAGTAAAATAAAATAATTATTATATTTCTATAATTTTAAATAATTATACAGTACAATAAAATAAAATTATTTTAGTGACGATATTTTTTTATATATTTTTTTTAAAATTTTCTTACTTTTGGAGGGAAAGGAAATTGGGGGAGGAAAAGAATTTTATTCTTCCACTTTTATTCTCCTCCCTCTAAATTATTGTTCTACATAACATATTTTAAAAAATTTCTTTTCCTTTTCTTCAAAATTTTCAAATCAAACACTAGCTAAGAGGAAAAAAGGGCTTGATCCCACAATATATAATTATTATATTCTACGCGGATAACTATTTTTGATCCCACAATCAATGCGGGAAAAAGGGCCTGATCCCACAATATATAATTATTATTTTCTACGATAGCTATTTTGTTATATACATATTTTCACAGACATAATTAAATCTGTTAGCAAGTATTTTCATGGACAACTGTCCTCCTCCTTCAACTTCCAAGCAATATATTCTTTAGATGTCGGTTTGGTACATTAAAATAAATTTTAATAAAAAAAAAAAAAAAAAAAAGAATAAAATATCATTACCTTATTTAATATGCAATGAAAAGAATTAGGTAATATAATATTTTATTATTTAATTAAAAAAATAAAAAAATATAATAAATAAAATAATTAAATTAATTTTAATATAAAATAATTAAATTAATTTTTTTAAATAAAATAATTTTTTTAAAAAAAATTCTTACAAATTAATTTTTATAAAATATAATCAAATTAATTTTTTTAATAATTAAATTAAATTATTTTAATACAAAAAATTTGAAATTAACATTATTTTATGATGGAATCATGGATTCCATCCATTATTGGAAAGAATTCATATTCCATCATATGATGGAATGGAGCATTTCATGGAATGCTCTATTCCATCTATTCCATCATATCAAACAGTGAAATTCTACTTTTCATCTCAGATTTCTTTCCATTCCAGCGTACCAAACGGACACTAAGACTAAATATGCAATGATAATTTTCTTTTTTATTCCTTTACCTTATATTATACATATAATTTTGAGTTTTGACACTTATACTACAAATCTTAATTAATATGTAGATATTCTATTAAAAACGGAAAGATATAAACTATACAAGTAATTCCTTTATGTCCATGTATCAGAATCCTAGAAATTTTTAAGAACAAGCCCGAATCGGTATTTTGGTATTCTACTTAATCCACACTGATTTATATATATATATATAATAACTGTGCCTCCTAACACCAGGTACTATTCATTAATGCCATCTATGCACACTAGTGCACGTTAGACATATTCATTATATCATTTTACATAAAATATACCCAGCTTCTTTGGAGGGAGAATACAATTAATATTACAAATATGGAAATCCTTAAAAAAAATTCAAAGCTAAATTATCAACTTATTATATATATATATATATATATATATATATATATATATATATATAACATTTTATATCTAAAATTTTAAAATTAAAGTCAGATTTATCTACAAATTAGCATATTATATACATCTTTAAAAAAATTCAAAACTAAATTATCAACTTATTATATATATATATATATATATATATATATATATATATATAACATTTTATATCTAAAATTTTAAAATTAAAGTCAGATTTATCTACAAATTATAGCATATTATATACATCTTTTGTCATTATAAAAAAATATTTTTTAAACGAGTTATAACTTTAAAAGAAGATAAAAAAATTCAAATTTTAGAAGAAATTATTGTAAAAAATGTAATCACTTTAAGGTTTTAAATAGATTAATCTTATAATAATATTACATACTTTTTAGTTTTCACAAAAAAATATATAATTTTTAAGTATAATTTAAAATATCATAATAATATAAGTGACGAATACGTATGTTACGTTGACATTTTGTTTTTAAAATTTAGGGGTCGGCAGAATGTGGGTTCACCATTGGCAGGGGTTTTAAAATGTCGGAAATAGCTCTCAAATAAGTCATTCAGCAGTGAATAAACTCTGAATAAATAGCTCACAATCAGGTTGCTTCTAGTAGTAGTTAGTGCTAGTCTTCTCATTACATGGAAGAAGGAAGGGTAACAGTGGAAGACAGAACCACCAAGAGAGCCCTTCTTCTCTTCAACTGCATCCTCCTATCCATAGGCACCTCCGGTGGTCCACTCATAATGCGTCTCTACTTCCTCCATGGCGGCAAACGCATCTGGCTACCCAGCTGGCTCCAGACTGGTGGCTTCCCCATCATTTTGATTCCCCTAACCATCTCTTACTTCCGCCGCCACTCCGCCTCCACCAAGCTGATCTTCATGAAGCCACCTTTGTTAGTTGCTTCCGCCATCACTGGTATTATGAATGGCTTTGCCAATTACCTCTACGCCTCTGGCGTGTCTCGGCTTCCTGTCTCCACTTTTTCTTTGATCAGTGCCACCCAGCTGGCTTTCACCGCCGGCTTCGCGTTCCTTCTGGTGAGGCAAAAGTTCACGGCTTACTCAGTAAACGCCGTGGTGTTGCTGAGCATAGGAGCGGCGGTTTTGGCTCAGCGTTCAAGTAGGGATCGTCCGGCCGGTGAGTCTACTAGGCAATATGTGTTGGGTTTCGTAATGACAGTAGTGGCGGCGGCCTTGTATGGATTTATTTTGCCGTTGGTGGAGTGGGTGTACAAGAAGACCAAGCAGCCTATTACATACACTCTGGTGATGGAGTTTCAGCTGATTATGAGCTTGTTTGCTACTCTCTTCTGTACTGTGGGGATGCTCATAAACAAGGACTTTAAGGTTTCTACCCTCTGTGTTTCTGATTACAACCTTATTCTTCGATTGGGAGTAGGGGAGGGTGGGTTAGGATTAATATCCAAATCAGTTTTTAATATATAAATTAATTTTTGAAATTATTATTTTGTCGCAGGTTAGTTGTTTTGCTTGTTTTTTAATTTGCATATAATTGGAAGAGACTAAATATTATAATGTTGAGTGTTTGAATTTGCAGGTAATTAGAAGAGAAGCCAGAGACTATGAGCTGGGGGAAACCAAGTATTATATTGTGGTGGTGTGGAGCGCTATAATAGGGCAGTTTCTGTTCTTGGGAGTAATAGGGGTTATCTTTTGTGCCTCATCTTTATTCTCTGGTATTATAATTGCTGTGTTATTGCCCGTAACTGAAGTTTTAGCCGTTATTTTCTACAAAGAGAATTTTCAGGCAGAGAAGGGGATTGCTCTCGGACTCTCTCTTTGGGGCTTTGTATCCTACTTCTATGTTGAAATTCAGCAAGTCAAGAAAATGAAGCGTAATCCCACTCCAGAAACTGAGTTATCTCAAACTCTTCCGAATCCATGATTGCAACTTTTGCGTAAGGTAGTGTTTGTACATTCTAGTTATTAGTATCTGAATTCAAGCTGTAATGAAAATGATATATATATATATATATATATATATATATATATATATATATATATATATATATATATAAAAGCCTGATTGGTTTTTCTATTCCCTTTGGTATATGGCAAAACCTTTTTTGACCAAGTCCCTTGTCGTTTATGACTACCTCCAAAAACCCACCATGCATATATATGGATTTTAATTCTTTAATGAAGACTCTGATTAACAACGGTTCAAACGAAGACAGGGTATAACGACAATTCAAATTTGTTTTAACGACGGTTAATGAATTATCATTATAGTTAGATTAACAATGATTTGTACAATTATCGTTATATCTTTAAAGATAACGATAGTTTGAGAATCATCATTATATCTGTTTTTAAATTTTTATTAAAAAATTATTAATTTATAAAATTATTTATTTTTATATTATTATTATCATATTTAATTTTTTAAAATATATATGTTTATTCTAATATTCATAATTTACATTATTTTTTATTTTTATTTTTATCTCAAAATTCATAATTTATATTATAATTTAATTTAATTTTATTATTTTTATATTTAATTTTTTAAAATATATTTTTTCTGTTTAAAATTGTCTATTTTATAATGTTAACTTTTTTTATCTCTTATATCGATATATATTTAAAAAATTTTTAAAAAAGTAATGTAATGTAAATGACATTCATAAATAAATTATAAAAATAAAATTAATAATGACTTAAAAATTAAAACTACAATATACATTTTTGTACAAAAAAAAATATACAATAAATATCATCAACTCGGACCCTGAAGACCTTGTGGCGTCTGATTTGCCTGATGTCCACTAGCTTTATCACTAGGAACCTGAAAATCAATTTTATTATATAAGCGTTTTAAAATTAAAAATATTAATAATAACAATTATTTATGAAATTCAAGAATTAAATATTACCCTAATATTTGTACTCGGAACAAGTGTAATGTCAGACGGCACTTGACCCGAAAAGTTCTGGAGCAAGAATGTCATAGTTGCCTCCATTTGTTTCTGTCGAGTTATCATGTCAGTGTCACGCGTCTCTCGCTCCGCCTCTCGTCGCTACTGCTCCGCCTCTCGTCGTTGCTGCTCGACGTCTCGCTCATGTATGGCGCTTTCAAACGAGCCACCTCATTCTGTAATTCATCATACGAAGGCCCAGACCCAGATGAGCTCGACCCAACAGAGGCACGTCCAAAGACTTGGGTTAGACAAACACCTAACCCAAATCCTCAAACACGACCCGAGTGCTCTGCAGTTTCCAAGGTTCTTGCAAGTGAATCATCTGTCGAGAGCTCTTGGGAAGAGCTATCCTCCTATTGGATCGAGGCAATTTTTTCTTATAAAATGAAAAAGAGACGTTAAATTTTTATCTCAATTAACAAACAATCAAATAAAATTTTTAATTAACAAAACAATAGCAAAATTTTACATACCGTAACTACTCGACCCTCATCGTTAATGTATGTTCCGTCAACCTTTTTATGAGCTGTCGTCCATACATTGCCGCGAGTCACTGGGCCCCTAATTTTCACCTTCTGATTAAGTTAATAATTAATAAAATTTTAAACAAATATGTTTTTTATTTAAAATGAAATAAAATTCTTATGAAAAAAAACTCACAAACTCAGCTTTTATACGTGCAAAGCTCTTGGATCCAGTTGTATGTGGCATCGTCATACATCTTCAGTTACGCCTATTTTGAGCAGCCACATCCTAAAGAATTGCATAAATAGATTAATTAATCAATGTTTTTGGAAATAAAATATATATGAAAAAATCAATATAAAAAATTACTCTGGTCCTCACATTAAGTTGGTAGTCAACGAATGTAGCCCAGTGGTCTCGTAGAATGCTAGAGGGGACGTCATTCAACAACTCCTCCTTCGACTTCGTCCCATCGTACTTGAGCCGAAACACATTATAACGTGCTGCTCTCCACTTGGCTCCAAGTGACTGTAAAATGACTTTCTTGTGGAGGCCCGTCACATTAAAATGTGTCTACACAAAATAATACAAATTTTAGTGAAACATTAAAAATATTAAAGTATACTTAAGAAGAATTAACAGTCCATACCTATATCGTGTTGATGAACACTCTTGTCTTGTAATAATCAAGAATGCTCCTCCAATCTTTATATGAGATCGGAAAGAAACAGAAGTTATCCCTGATTGTACCGAGAAAGACACCAAGGAGACCACCTCCGTCTCTAATGGGCTGGTGGGTGTCGTTACACCGGACAACCACCTTGTGCCCATGAGGTAACGCCCAAACATCGTGGACAGTCATCTGTCTGGGTGTCACCTGACCGATCTCATCTGTTACAATATAAAATAAACGTGTTAGCTCAATATTTGGATGCTAATTATTATAAATATAAGAAATATTTGAGAATATACCTATAACATCGACTGTCCAGCTCCTCCTACACCTACGCTCCTACTGAGCAATCTGACGCTCCACCTCAACGCCCTCCAACAAATCATCGACGTCTAAGTTAATATCAAAATTGTCGTCTGATCCCTGGGCGTCATAAGAGGGGAATGTGGACGGGAGGGGCTCTGACTCCGGCGCTGTAGAGCCAGACGAGGGTAGTGTGGACGGTCCAGCCTGACTCTAGCGCCCTAAAGTTCGAAGGTACCGTAGACGGGACTTCTATTGACTGGACAGTATCATCATCGCAAGGCTGTCCTCCCTCGCTACTAGTCGGGCGAGCAACATGGCCAACTGATCTCGCCGCATCCGCTCTGCTCGTAAATCCAGATCTACCCCTCCACATCGTCACTATGCCTGTCAGAATAAAATTAATAACATTAATTTCACCTCATAAATTGTTCATTTAAAATAAGAAAATAATAAAAACATATATCAAAA
Organism: Gleditsia sinensis; assembly: GCA_037074535.1. Classification (NCBI taxonomy): domain Eukaryota; kingdom Viridiplantae; phylum Streptophyta; class Magnoliopsida; order Fabales; family Fabaceae; genus Gleditsia; species Gleditsia sinensis. The sequence goes on along the minus strand of CM073464.1, from coordinate 8,981,351 downwards.
TGCATAATAAGCATAAACTGTTCATAAACAAAATCGAAATATATTCAAGATATTACAGGATCAAATTAATACTGTAATAGACATAAATTCACTACTTCTTCTGGGAATAATCTTTCTAAATTTTGTACGCGCAACGGATCACTATCATATAAAATATTATCATCGTCCTCGCCCATCTCATATAAATCACGAGACTTCAAATGTACAACCATACTCCATTTGTTGTCAACCGCATCTTCTACATAATATACTTGATGTGCTTCAGATGCTTTGATGTACAGCTCATCATCGTCATTTTCACCGGTATGAATCAACCGTGAAAAATCGACAGATGTCACTCCGAAACCATAAGAATATGACAATCATGACTTTTCAACCCCCCCAATCTTACGTTACCTTAAATCAATGCATCTAAAAATATTACTACAATATCCGTTCGGCACAGAGGTGTTTTTTAGTGTTTTAAGAAAGATATATTTACCTGCATTTGTCAATGTGAACAAAGCAGGCTGATATTTACCATTTTCATCTGGCCAAAGCTCTGACCTCACACCTAAAACCTGTAAATCTCTTCGTGCATTGATGTGGTCTTTTGAACGGCCAGTGTCATTTAATAAAGTATACAGAATGTTGTTGCAGACATTTTTTTCGATATGCATCAAATCAAGATTATGCTGCAACAAATTATTTACCCAATATGGAAGTTCAAAGAATATACTTTTTTATGCCATTGTTGAATCCCAGCTTCAACTCCTCCGTGACTTCGGGACCTCTGTTCTCAACCTTCATATTCTTCATTCTTTCTGAATACAACGTTAATATCGTTAATTTGTCTGAAAATATCCATATCATTCAACTATAGTGGAGGATTTCTTCTATCTTCTGTTCCATCAAACCTGTTACGGGTCATCCGAAATTTATGACCCAGATTTAGAAAACGACAATGTCCCATAAAATACCATTTCCGACTATGAGGAAGGCGCACATGAGTTGAATTAAAATTACAGTGTGGACAAGTCAATCCAGTATGAGTATTCCAACCTGATAAACATCCAAGGTTAGGAAAATCACTGATTGTCCACATGAGAGCAGCATACATATTGAACATGTCACTGCTGAATGAATCGTAAGTCCGCACACCATCGAACCATAGCTCCTTCAACTCTTCAATCAACGGTTGCAGAAATACATCTATATCATTTTCCAGTGCCTTTTTACCAGGAATTATCATTGACAGCATAAAAGAACTCTGCTTCATACACATCCAAGGAGGAAGATTGTAAGGAATCAGTACGACTGGCCATATGCTGTAACTTGTACTTAAATTCCCAAATGGATTGAAATCATTGGTAGCAAGACCCAAACGCACATTCCTAGGATCGGATTTAAATTGAGAATTTAAGATGTCAAATCTCTTCCATGCCTCAGAGTCCCTCGGATGCCTCATCATAACGTCACTATTTCTGTCTGTAGAATGCCATATCATATATTCGGCAGTCTTAGAAGACATGAACAATTTTTGTAGCCGGGGCTTTAATGGAAAGTATCTGAAGACTTTATTAGCCACCTTCTTCCGCTTTTTCCCTTTTTTCCTCTGTTTCCACCTCGATGCACTGCACTTATTACAAGCATCTTTATTTTCGTTTTCTCCCCAGAATAGCATACAATCATTCTTACAGGTATGTATTTTTTTGTAGTTCAACCCCAACTTATTAATGCTTTTTTTAGCCTCGTAAAATGAAGTTGGAATCTTTGCATCCCGAAATACGTCAACCAATAGCTGCAGTATCATTGACATAGCCTTGTCGGATATCCCACACAAACACTTGATGTGGTACAAATTCACCAAAAACGACAATTTGGAGTATTTCTCACACCCTTCGTACAATGGTTCTTGCCCATCCTTCAGTAATTCAAAGAAATCTCTCGTGCCTTCGTCCATCCTTTCACCTGACGGTGGAACCAGCATGTCCACAGAATCAACACTTTCATGTTCATGATGAATTTCAAATACTTCGCGGACCATGTCTTGCACATGGTCATTTCAAACAATTGGACGTTTTGGAACAACATGTAGTATTATTTGATGTCTTGTAGCATGATCTTCTGTTACCCTTTCTCTGTGCATACTCTAGAAATCGTAGCCTTGTGGAAAAGGCTTGACGGTCAAGTGTTGGCACACAACCTCCGTAACTTGCCATTTTTTAAATCTGCACTTTGGGCATGGGCAGATTATTTTACCTTCCACACCCAAGTTAACATTTGCAAAATCTAAAAAACCTTGTAGATCTTTCAAATACTCTCGGGTGTGTCAAGATTTATGGATCCAAGTCTTATCCATGTCTAAAACCATTATGAAATTAAAAAAAATTAATAATAATTCACTGAATAATGCATTCTTAATGCATTACTTCATAATCTAATCCCTTATCGAGGATTAAATAATATACAACAAAGAAAATTTTTATGAATTTTAATTCTATTTAATAATTTAACACTCACTACAAGAAAAGCGGGGAATGGCGACGGGCGTTTAACGACGGTCATAAAAAACCGTCTCTAAAGCCAAGTTTAACGACGGTTTATGAACCGTCGTTAAAGTCCGACACCTAACGACGGTTTTGAAAAAAACCGTCGTTAAATACAGACGGTTAAGATCCAACCGTGGTCACCTGTGCTGAAGGGAAATATTTGACGGCCATTACGACGGTTTTTCATAAAACCGTCGTAAATTAACGACGGTTAGATATATAACCGTCGTTATTTAACGACGGTTAGATATATAACCGTCGTTATTTAACGACGGTTATAGTAAAAACCGTCGTTAAGTTATAACGTTCGGAATTCGGACCGTTACTCGATGTCCGTGTAGTTTAACGACGGTTTTAGGAAAAACCGTCGTTAAGTTTAGAAGTTACGACGGTTCTTTGTAGGAACCGTCGCTAAACCCCTTTAGCGACGGTTTTTGGTCGCTTTAACGACGGTTAATAACCGTCGTTAAACCGCGCGGTCGTCTATATATTAAGAGGTCCCCTTTATTTTTTTTACAACACGTTCTTGATAGATTATTTTTACATAATATACTCTCTGAAATTATTTGTTGTGCTTTTCAAGTTTTTTTACTGTGGTGTTCTCTCCGACGTGGTTTATTTACTCTTAAGGTATGTCATTTAATTTTTTAATTGTATTTGATTACTTTTTTTTTATATTGTATGTTCAAAATAATTTTTTATATTATTTTTTATTTTATTTTGTGAAGATATTGTGACGTTGGGACGACACTTTAATTTTGATTTTTGTGCGTTATTTATTTGGAATCATTTTGAATATATGTAATTTAATTAATTAGATTTTGAATGAATTTATTTCAAATTATTATATGTTAGATTGAGATAATATTAGATATTTTATTTACTTACTACTTTTGTTATAAATATATTTGTCATTGTGATGTACATTATTGTATGAATCAATTTTAAAATTTGTGATATTTTTGTGATATTTATGATGTTTATTATTATAATATATAGCATGTTCGTTGAAAACATGTAAGGAGAAATACATTTATATAATAACATAAATTTAGTAGATAAATTGAAGTGTGTAATTGATTAGATAAAATAAATAATTTTAATAAATAAATAGAGTAAGTATTGAAAACAATTTTTTAAAAATTGTGACACTAATTTAAAAATATACGTATATTTTAATAAATATTTAATAAATATATATAATATTATTAATTTAGTATAAAATGATAGTGAAGTTTGTTTTAAATACAAGTTATTTACTGTTTTTCAAATATTATTAAAATTAATGTAAATAAATTGAAAGTAGTTATTATATTGATAAACGTATTTAAATAATATACATCAATTAATAATAGTCAAATTATATTACAGTTGTTAATAAAATAGTAAAATATTTATTCAGGTGATGAGATAAAATAATAAATATTAATAAATAGACAAAATTAGTATTAGGAATTAGTTTTAAAAAAATAAAACTCATTTAAAAATACACATAATTTTTAAAACATGAAAACAAATTTACAATAACATAATTTTAATATGTATGCTAGTAGTGTAATAATTTTTAATGAATTAATAATAACATAAATTGAAAGTAGTTATTATATTGATAAACGTATTTAATTAATATTCCTAAATTAATAATAGTCAAATTATATTACAGTAGTTAATAAAATATTAAAATATTTATTCAGGTGATAAGATAAAATAAAAAATGTTAATAAATAGACAAAATTAGTATTATGAATTAGTTTTAAAAAAATAAAACTCATTTAATTAAACACATAATTTTTAAGGAAATAAATTTATAAATACATAATTTTAATATGTATGTTAGTAGTGTAATAATTTTGAATGCACTTTATTGTTATCCTAGATTCTCTATTAAAGAACTAACAAGATTTTATATGTAATTGAGTAGAATTATTCTTGAATATATGGCTCTTATATGGGCCACAGATTTTATTTTTTAAAATAGAGAATTGAAATTTCAATTCTTTATCTGAATTCGTTAGAATTTTTACCATGTAAATACTATAATTGAAATCTTTGCGGCAGCTGTAAAATAATATTTTAATTTTTTGCTGCTAGTGCTTTTTCCTTTCCAAATTCAGGCTGGCCCGCAATAGGTTTGACGGAGAAGAGGAAAGAAGAAACCCTCCTCCGCAACTGAGTGGTGTAGACATTTTCCGACAAGTCAATGATATTGAAGTTGTCTTTGGAAAAAATGTGGAAACTGATGTTGGGACTCAACAACGGCGTTCCCGAAGTCAGGGTTCGGTTGATGCTGGAACTCAACAATGGCGTAAGAAAAGTATATTTTTCAAACTTCCGTATTGGATAAATAATATGTTGCGTCATAATCTTGACGTAATGCATATTGAGAAAAATGTCTGCGATAACATCATTTACACTTTACTTAATGATTCCGGCCGTTCAAAGGATCACGTAAACGCGCGGAAAGACTTAAAGGAGTTTGGTGTGAGGCCTGAGCTGTGGCCTGATGATGGCGGTAAATATCCACCTGCTTTGTTCACGTTGACAAATGCAGGCAAGGAAGTATTTCTGAAAACACTTAAGAATGTATCTGTGCCTGACGGTTATTGCAGTAATATCTCCAAATGTATTGATGTAAGACAACGTAAGATCGGAGGACTAAAAAGTCACGACTGTCATATCCTTATGGAACAACTGTTACCATTAGCCATAAGAAAGACACTGCCGAAGCAGGTATCTGCAGTTCTGATCGAGTTTTGTTCATTCTTCCGGCAACTGTGCTCCAGATTTTTGAATGTTAATGAACTTGATCAACTTCAAAATCGAATCATTATGACGCTGTGCCATCTTGAAATGTTATTTCCGCCGTCCTTCTTTACAGTCATGGTGCACTTGACTGTACATTTGGTCATGGAAGCGAAGTTAGGAGGACCAGTCCAATATCGTTGGATGTATCCCGTCGAAAGGTAAAACATTACAAACACATAATTCCAATTTCTTGCATTATTGTTAATCCAATTTTATTCATTTAATCTATGTTCTCTAGATACTTGGGTAAACTTAAATCTTTCGTGCGGAATAGGGCAAGGCCAGAAGGCTCAATAGCAGAGTCGTATATTGCAGGAGAAGTTTTGTTATTCTGTTCCAGATACATAGATGGTGTTGACACTGTCTTCAATCGTCCTCCTCGTGTGGATGATCGACCCGATGTTGGGACGTCTGACAGGAGTTTGTTCCCACCAATAGGAAGACCAGTTGGTGGATTTGATTATTTCACCATTTCTCCCCGGGAAAAATTACAGGCTCATCGGCATGTCTTAACAAACTGCAAAGAAGTTGATCCTTACTTACAGTAAGTTAACTCACACTTAGCTACATGATTATACAATTTTTCTTCCTGTGTAGCATTAAGTGTTTATACAATGTTTTCTCAACAGGGAATTTAGAGACTATGTACGGCATAGTTTAAGAAGTCGGACGCGATCATCTACCGAAATAGACAAAAAAGTCCACAGAGAATTTGTCTCTTGGTTTTCGCGTCGTGTAAGTATTTCAACATGGTTACATTTAATTGATATGTTAAATATGAGTACAACTCATCCTGTATTCGTTTTCCAGATCGCAAATGATGCCGATGGATCGCAGTGTGCTGATTTAAAATATCTGGCACTTGGTCCACTAGATAGAGCACGTCGATACAGTGCTTACAATGTCAATGGATTCAAATTTCGAACTTTAGAGCGAGACCAAGGGATGACATCTCAAAATAGTGGAGTTTACGGTACTTTCGGGACGAGGAGTTATGCAAGTACTAGTGATACGAATATGCAATTTGGTGGCGTCCCGTATTATGGAAAACTATTGGACATTGTCGAGTTAAACTACCATGGCCATTTTACAGTCGTATTATTTAAGTGTATGTGGGCCAACACAACTACAACGAGAGGAATTGCAATTGATGACTTCGGGGTGACATCGGTTGATTTTTCTCGGTTGATTCACACTGGTGAAAATGATGATGACGAGCCATACATCCAGGCATCTGAGGCTCATCAAGTATACTATGTACAAGATGAGTTGGAGAAGAACTGGAGTATAGTGATGCATTTAAAACCCCGTGACTTATACGAGATGGGCGATGAAGATGAAAATCTTATATACGAGAGCGATCCGTTACACACGCAAAATTTAGAAAGATTGTTTCCAGAAGAAGAAGTTAATTTATGCTTGTTACGGTATTAGTTTTGTTGTTGCCGCCTATTTATATATATTTTAGACTACTTATAATTACTTTACTATTTTATTTATTTCCATCACTTTTATTAGGCAAAATTTATTTTATAATTGTTTTATTACTTTCATTTTGCCAGTAGCGGTGACGATGAAGAAGGCTAGATCAGACATGGCAGGAGCGTCCAGTTCTCAGACTCCCACGCCCCGTGGGGCGATCAGTGAGGGCGGAGAGCCCATTATGGAGTCGGAGGCTGCCGCATCATCAGTCCCTCTTAGCGACTCTCAGCCACTGGATTCGCAGGCCGTCCCCTGCACACTGCCCCCACCCGACGCTCAGGATCCGGATGACGATTATTTGTTTGATTTTGAGGCTATCTTTGGCAGTGTAGAGCATCAGCCCGGTGAGCAGGAGCGCAGACGCAGGAGGAGTTGGACAGTTGATGTAGTTGGTGAGTATTGTAATCATGTACACTTTATGCGCTTAATAATTTTATCTTAGTAATATAATATCTAATTGTCACTAATTATTTTGATAGACGGGACCGGGCACACGACGTCCAGACAGTTGACTGTCCACGACGTATGGGCCCTGCCTGAGCAGTCAAAGGTGGTTGTCCAGTTCAACGACAACCACCAGCCTATCGGAGACAGTGGCGGTTTGCTCGGTGTCTTCCTCGGCACCATCGGGGATAACTTTCGGTTATTCCCGATCTCTTACAGGGATTGGAGGAGCATTCCTCAGCAGTCGAAGACGAATGTCTTCGTAAATAATATTCAGGTATGAAAACATATATCTTTTGTAATTAATTATATTTATTCGTAATTTATATATTATTTATGTGTAACTAATTTTTTAATTTCGTTTGCAGACACATTTTATTGTGACGGATCAACACAAGAAACTGATCATGCAGTCGCTAGGAGCGAAATGGAGAGCAGCACGATACAATACATTTCGCCTGGCGTACGATGGTACGAAGACCAGAGATCAGTTGCGGAGTGAAGTCCCGACAGGCATCCCACCTGATCAGTGGGCAACTTTCGTAGACTATCGCCTAGACGCGAAGTCTAGGGTAAGTTGTTAATAGATATGTTTTTAAAATTTAACTTTTAAATATTGTCACTAATTATTTTTCCTATGTGATTAATTAGGATGTGGCTGCGAAGAATAAACGGAACAGAAGACAGCTGACAATGCCACACACTACTGGATCGAAGAGCCTTGCACGCAAAAAGGCGGAGATGGTAAGTTTAAATCTATAAATATTTTGTTTTTTTAAATGTTTATAAGACTATAATCATAAATTGATTGATTAAATATTTTAATATTCAGGAGATTCAGCTTCAGGGTCCAGTGACTCGTGGTGATGTATGGACGGCAGCTCATAAAAGAGCTGACGGATCGTACATCAACGACGAAGCTCGGGCTGTTGCGGTGAGTAATAAAATCTTATCAACCTTAAGTGAATAATTATTTAATTTTTAGATAATTTTTAATATTATTAATTTTCTGTTATTGAATGTTAGGAGAAAATTGCTTCGATCCAGCAGGAGGACAGCTCGTCCCAAGAGCTCTCGACGGCCGATTCACTTGCGAGAGCTCTTGGCACTAAGGAGCACTCCGGCCGCGTTCGAGGATTTGGGTTGGGTGTTTGTCCAACTCAAGTCTTCGGCCGTAGTTCGTCTGGGTCGAGCTCACAGTCTGGGCCGTCATACCACGACTTACAGAGTGAGGTGGAGCGCCTGAAGACAGCTATGCAGGAGCGGGACGTCGAGCAGCAGCGCCTGAAGACAGCTATGCAGGAGCGGGACGTCGAGCAGCAGCGCCTCAAGACAGCTATGCAGGAGCGAGACGCTGAGCTCCAGCAACGAGATGCTGAGCTCGCAGCACGCCAAGCACAGATGGAGGCTGCTATGACGTTCCTGCTACAAAAATTTCAGGGTCAGCTGCCACCTGAAATTTCAGGACCTCATAGTCCCGGACACAGGGTAACATTTTAATACATAAAAATTGTTGGTATAATTTTGTTCATTTTAATAACATTCAAAATATTCACAAACAAAATTGATTTTTCAGGACCCCAGCGATCGTGGTAGTGGGCATCAGCGTGATCAGCATCCGTAGGGTCCAGAAACTTGATTTAGTTATTATATTTGTATATGTAATTTCGTCACTTTTCTTACTATTAATTTTATGTATATAAATTTTTTTTCTATTCAGATTCATTATAATTCAATAATTTATGCATCTTTAGTATTTAGTTTATAATTAAAACGTTTAATTATTATATAATTAAATAAAATATATACAAATTTAATAATCAAAACAGCATTATTAAATTACAAATAAAATTGTTATAAAAATTTTAATTAATTTTATTAATAAAAAATTAAAAAATAAATAGAAATAACGACGGTTTTTTCTCAAAACCGTCGTTATAATTAAAAAAAAACGAAATAACGACGGTTTTTTGTTTAAAACCGTCGTTATAATTGAGATATAACGACGGTTCTTTCGAAAAACCGTCGTCATATTTAATTTTATTAATTACAAATTAAAAAAAAAATAATTATTAACGGCGGTTCATAACCGTCGCTATGTCTGGTGTAACGACGGTTTTTATGACCGTCGTTAAACCAGACATAGAGACGGTTATTCCCACGGTTGACAAAACCGTCGTTAGACCTAGAGTTCCACGACGGTTTACAAACCGTCGTTAATGGGCTTAACGACGGTCGGAACCGTCGTTAAACCTACTAAAAACCGCCGTAATGCCGCGGTTTTGTTGTAGTGACTCCTACCTAATTTGTATACTTAAATTTAACTACTTATGTTTAAGTTAAAATAAATAATAAAATTTAACTACAAAAAATAATCATTTAATGCAATCATTTATCATTATTGAACTACAAAAAATTTCTTATTCGCTTTGTTGAAATATTTTAAATTAAATTTTTATTTTATTAATTATTAAACCCAATGCAGATTGGGCCGTTATATTCTTGTGTAGACTGTGATAGATGGCTTGCACAGAAAATTTGGGTAGAGGCCCAACCTACAACTTTTTTTACTGTCATTTTTATTCCTATTGAAATGTTGACTGATAACTTGACCACTTCAATTACTATCTGAATTGTTCTCTCTCTCTCTGAACTCTTTCTGAAAGTTAAAGGAGTCCAGTAGATTGTAATTCTGCTTCTCTTTAATCTATAGATTCTTCTTGTACGTTTTCTTAATCTATATTTGATTACTCTTATTTATTCTATTGAGATTTTATAACACTTGATATCAGATGATCGTTGTAATATCTCAGTTAAATTTTATTGAGACGAAAAGCTATATTTAAATCTGAAATATAATTTTTCGTATAATTTTCTATTCACATGGCACTTTAACTTGAAGAGAAATTAAGTTATCATATTTAAATTGTTTCAGCTTATGTTGTAATATCTCAGTTTAAATTTATTGAGATGAAAAACTATATTTAAATCTACTATGCAATTTTTCGTACAATTTTCTGTTCACATGTCACTTTAACTGAAAGAGAAACTAAGTTATCATATTTAAATTGTTTCAACTTATAATTATTAACATAAAATTCTAAGTTAATAATTATGACATTCTTCTTAAATAATAATTAATAATTATTTAATTATTCTAATTAACAAATATAAATATTAATTATTTTTTACTATTAATTTGTTTAAATTAACAACAAATATTTAACCAATATAACATAATACATCATTTACTAAAAACATAACATACAATTTTTAATAAACTAAAAGCATAAAATATTTAAGTCAAACATACAAATATATAAAAAAAAATTCAAAACATTAAACATAATTAAAATACATACCTTATGTGAAAATAAACAACTCTAAATCACAAGTGTTTGAATATAAATGAAGTATCTACATAAAAAGTTAAAAAATAAATAACTTAATAAATTTAATCAAATTTACAATTTAAATAAAAACTAACTCATAATAATATAAGTATATAAAAACTTACCTCAAATAAGAGTAAATAAATTCGAACCAAAACCACTAGAATTTATCACAAGAAGAAACTCACAAGCGTATCTAAGAAGTAGAGAGAAATTCAAATTGCGTAATGAAAATGAAGGAGAAAATGTGAATTTATAGGAAAAGTCGCGGTTTAACGACGGTTCAAAAAAAAAATGTCGTTAAAATGACATTTAACGACGGTTCTACTAAAACTGTCATCCAAGAGGCGCGTGTTTTAACGACGATTGGGAGAACCGTCGTTAAATCGGAGCAAATACCTATAAACAGTTTAAATTCCGTGAGATTTTACGACGGTTTTATAAAAACCGTCGTACAAATAACGACGGTTATTTCTAAATCGTTGTGAATCGGACCAATTCTCCATAAACGATCTATTTTTCGTGGGATATAACGACGGTTTTATAAAATTCGTCGTAATTTGACGATGGTTAGGGGTCAACCATCGTTATACAACGACAGTTCACCTTGAACCGTCGTTAAATTACGACGTTTTTGTGAAAATTGTCGTTATATTATCAAATTTAATGACGGTTACAGGAACCGTTGTTAAAGACACATTTAACGATGATTCCTTTGATTGTCGTTATATGACCGTCGCAATACCCCATTTTTTTAGCAGTGAGTTAACATTCATATTCCGAACCTCCACAGAGCTCGTCAGAATTTAAAGACAACTCAATTAGGTGGCCAGTTGCAGAGTCACATGTATTTGAGGTGGCCGGAGTCAATTAAATTTTTTTTATTTTATATAACTTTTTGGGGCTCTCCGTATTATTTATAACTTTTTGTGATCTCACAAAATATCAAATAGTGTTATTTGCATACTGTTATTTTCAATTTTCTTTATAACAATAAATTAATTTTTTCAATTATTTTTATATTAAATTAACAATGATAATTTTTTAAAGTATATAAATTTAATAATTTACAAATAATATTTTTGCAAAACTTACCTGGGAATGTGACTCAATTACTCTCCGTACAATTTAGAACTTCTTGACCACTTTTTTTTGGTCTAATCAAGTTTATTTTTTTTGTTTAAACAAAGATTCTCACATTTTTTAATATAAAAAATTATTTCGTTAGAAATACTTAGAACATCCTTCTTTACAAGTATTTTTCTTCAGTTTGTGAACCTATAAAATTAAGTAATTTTGAATTTCTTTTTATAAATAAATTTATATAAGTTAACATTTATATATTATATAATTTGTTGTCTTAATTCAACAAATCAATTTTTATTCTAAGATGAATGATATTTTGATTCTAACCAACAACGTTTGCACTTCCAATTTACAAAATTTAATTTCGAAAATTGTGATTCCACTGAGTTTTTCCATTAGCGAAATTGGAGATCTCTTTGAATAAACGATCTTCAACAAGTTGCTATTTTTTTTTCCATTTTAATTTGGCCTACACTTGAGGCGAAAGAAAGAGCCATTCGAGATTATAAGTTATAGCAGTACTAATTTAGATGTTAAATGTGGAAGACATTTATGATGCCGCTAAGCAGATGCTATCACAACAACATATGCACTTGCAATTTGCAAAACTTAAGAAGATTGTGGCTGCGCAAGGTATTTTCATTAGCGAAATTGGCAATATCTTTAAAGTTATCGATCTTCAAATTGTTATTATTTTCTATTGGAACTCGGCCTACAATTGAGGTGAAAAAGGAGCTATTTGAATTTGGAAGCCAAGGAAATTTTTTTTATGGACTTTTTAGAAATCTATAAGCCTACGTGTCCTTCCTTTTCTTTCTCTTGTCGCTGCTTAAGGTTTCAACAATTACAGGTTTGAGCTTTGGGGCTACCTCCTTCATTTTCTTCTCCATTTGTATTCTTTTTGGATGTTGTTCTCTGCATTTTTGGAAGTGTTCCTTTTCTTCTTAGTAGGAGTTTTGATTCTTAGACTAATGTTCTTGAAAATGAACAACTTATCTCTGTATATCCGCAACATTCTCTTAATCAAGAAAGAAAAAGGTTTTTTTACAATACAAAAAATTAAATTGTAATTTAGCAATGGAATTTTAATGACACTTAAAAAAACCATCACTAAAACACAAAAGCTATTACTACAAAAAATGGTGGTTTACACTACAAAATTTATCATTAAATATCATTATTTTCGCATATTTTATACCACAATCAGTAAAAATCATTGCTAAATATTATTATTTTCAACATATTTTATACCATATTACCACCGTTAGTTTTTAGCGAGAACTTTTTAAAAAACCATTGCTAAATATCATTATTTTCCACGCGACTCCACTTCTTTTATCTTTCTTTTCTCGGTTATTTTTCTCCACTTCCTTTTTCCTTTTTTTGATCTTTCATTTTTATTCAACTTCTCTCTTCATTTCTTTCTCCCTCAACCTTTTAGCTTCTCCATCAACCAAACTGTTTCTTTTGTTAATATTTGTTCTCCATCAAAGTGCTTCACTTCTACTTATTCTTTTGCTGTGAACTAGTGATTTTTTTTTTTTTTACATTTTAGTATATTTTTACATTTAATTTTTATTCATTTTTTCTTGTGATTTTTATTTATGTCCAGGTTCTTCCTATGTTTACAATAGTAATTGAGCTTTAGATTTTTGCATTTGATGGACTTAAAACTTTAGCAAATAAAAATTTATAGTAAGAAGATTTTGGATATAAAAAGAAAAAAATATTTGTTGTAGTAATTGAAGAGTAAAATATTTTAGTCTTCATTTTTTTAATATTGGCTATTTGTGATTTTGTAAATATTAGCTTACGTTAAATAAATTATCTTTAGTTATACTTAAACAAATCTTCATTTTAAAACTTACGATTGAATGTATGTCATTTTGAAATACTTTTAAAATATAAAAAATATAAAATTCGTTGATAAAACATGGCTTAGTGACGGTCCTGAAACCATCACTAAGACGATGATTCCATGATAGTTTGTACAAGCATCATTAAGAGATTGTCCCTAAAACCCTTTTTTCTTATAGTGAATTAAGAGAAAAGTTCTCAAAGAGGGTTATAGAGTGTGTTGCCTCCATATGAAATTCTTCAAGTGCTCTTCTTAGCATTTTTAATTGTTGTAATACTACGAAGATTTATTTTCTTACATCATAGTGTAGTTTTCATGCTTAGAGGGGAAATAAAAAAAAATTCCCCAAGGCCTGGAGTTGTGTTTCTGGCTGAGTGCTAGTATCAATTGCATCTTCTCTTATTGAATATAAGTTTTTTGACAAAAATAATATAAAATAATATTTACTTAAATAACTTTACGACATAAAGTTGGAGAAAAACATACACAATCTATAGAATCTATATATGAATCAGTGAATTTTATCCAGTTTAAGTATTTATAATAGGATTAAAAAAAATTCGTTGACTATGAAGATTATTCAATTATGCAAGCTCCAGAAGATTTTTACCGTACAGAAAAAATTATGCAAGCACAATCACCATATATCAATGAGCAATTTAATAGTAATAATTTAATATTTATTGTGATCAGGCAATCTAAAATATCCAAGTTGTATGAAATTCAGTACTTAATTAGTTTCAATAGAATTATCTGAATATGTGTAAAAATAAAATTTTTCAAAAAAAAAAAATTTTTGAACATCCCTTTCAAAAGAATAAAATGATGAATAGACTTTTCCAACGAAAAATATCATGCTATTAAATTTTTTGATAATTTTTATAAACTCATATATGATCACATTATAATGTAAAATTTAATAAATATTAGACAAATAATGTAACGAAAGAATTGCATAAGCATGATTCCTGAGAGCCCTCCAACTAATTGTCAAGCAACTCTTGCCTGTCTCTGTTTCAAATACCCAAGCAAAGCAGTGATTCTGTTCATTATTGCCTACTTTATGAATGCCTTTACTAATTATTCTAAGCTTATCATTTACTATTCAGATAGCAGAGTTAAATAAGCCAGAGTCTGATTGGAAGGCATTCATGAAATTTTGAAAATTCTACTGTAGTGTGAAGTTAAAGTGAGTTTATGTGCATTCACAATGGTGCTGCGGTTTCATCGGAGCGCAATGCACTTATAAAGGACATTAACACCATCGAAAACCAATTTGATAGAATTGGATTTGGTTCTATCTCCAACATGAATTAATGGTTGTGCTTTAATTTATCTTTTAGCATTATCTATATTAGAGGAATGTTGTCAGGATGCTATGTAACTTTATTCTGTTAAACGAATAAAAGAGAAAGAAAGAAGTATAAGCATAAGGAACTACGGTAAGATGTGGGTTATTGAGTCCCGCCCCATAATATTAGGCAACAGAATCTGCCGCATTTTCCATGTTTGGGCAAGCAAGCATCTAACACTATCATTCCATAAAATATAAAAAGGGAAGCATGCTGCCATCATAGATAGCTCCTACATGTCCATTAGACAAATGGAGAATGTATTTTTCTTCTTCTTTTTTTCTTCCTCTTTGTTAAATAAATTAGAGTGTGTTCAGTGAGTGTTTTTTTTTGCGTATTTTATTTAATATAATTTATAATAAAAAATATGTTTAAAAAATCAAATAAATTAATTTATAAATTTATTTGATCAAATTAAAAGTGTTTGGTATATAAATTTAGTTAAATAATTTAAATTAACTAAAAATTTAAAAATTATAACCTATTTTAAATTCATTTTTTGTCAAACATAACTAAAAGCTAACAATTATAAACTAACAATTATGTAGATAAGAAAAATGTAATTGGACAGTGCATCTAACTTAAAATTGAAGTCACAATTCAATTAGGCAACCATGGTCAATTAAAAAACAAACAAGGTTATTCGAGAAGATAAAGAGGTCTGTCTATAAATTAATTAGTTAGTAGCGACTCTGTGGCTTTGCACTAGGCATGAGAGTAATTTGCAGGCTGCTAAACGTTCCTTCAGATTTCTTGCAGCTTGGGTCAATCAAAAGGAGTTCAGTAAGCTGCGGGGAGTGAGGGAGCTCATCGGAAGGATGCGGTATCGTCCTTTACTGATAGAGTGTCGATTTGGAGTAGAGGGGTATTCAGGAAGAACTTTCATAAATCTAGATGTAACTGCGTATGTGCATGGTGATAAGGGTTGTTCATTCCTTTCCGTCTCAGTGGTATGTTTCCTTTGTTGTCTTGGATGGTGACTGAAGAAGATATCAAATATGCCATTTTTAGTATGGGGATCTTAAAGCTCCGGGGTCGGATGGTTTGAATGCTCACTTCTTTCAGAGCCAATGGGATTGGGTCCACTCATAATGCGTCTCTCCTTCCTCCACGGCGGCAAACGAGTCTGGCTACCCAGCTGGCTCCAAACCGGTGGCTCCCCATCATTTTGATTCCCCTAACCATCTCTTACTTCCCCCGCCGCCACCGCCGCAGCTCTGCCTCCGCCAGGCTGATCTTCATGAAGACACCTTTGTTAGTTGCCTCCGCCATCACGGGGATTATGTACGGCTTTGACAATTACATCTATGCCTGTGGCTTGCCTCGGCTTCCCGTCTCCACTTTTTCTCTGATCGGTGCCGCCCAGCTGGCTTTCACCGCCGACTTCGCGTTCCTTCTGGTGAGGCAAAAGTTCACGGCTTACTCAGTAAACGCATTGGTGTTGCTGAGCATGGGAGCGGCGGTTTTGGCTCATTGTTCAACTAGGGATCGTCCAGCCGGTGAGTCTACTAGGCAATAAGTGTTGGGTTTCGTAACGACAGTAGTGGCGGAGGCCTTGTATGGATTTATTTTGCCGTTGGTGAGGGATTTAATCGTTTCCATCTTCTAAAGTATGAGACAAAGCATAAGCTCGAGATCTTAACGACTACGTTATATAGGTTATAATATGTTCGGAATGATCTCTAACTTAAAAGTTTAAGTTTTAAGAAAAAGTCCATTGATTTTGTTATAATTAATCTCTAAAGTGACGTTTAATACAGATGTATCCTAATTTTTTATGTATTTGGAAGCTTCTAGATAAAAATTTGAGCATAAGATATATAGAAAATTTGATTTTTCTATATTATTTAAGTTATATATGACACAAATTTTAAATTTTTCGTGTTTATTAGTTTTAAACATCTTACACATTTTCAAATGTTTGAAAAATTAAAACTTTTATATACCAAATACCGCCAAATAGTAATATGAATTTGGATGATGACAGTGGTGGTGTGCTATTAAAGAGTTCCTGTAGAAAGCAATGATCATGCATGATGAATATTGATGATTTTTATTAGGGCATTTTACGGAAATAGCTGTGAAAAGACTGTCAAAAACTTCAAATCAAGGCGTTGAAGAGTTCAAAAATGAGGTCACACTGACAGCAAAATTACAACATGTGAATTTAGTTAGATTAGTAGGATACTGCACCGAAAGGAATGAAAGATGCTGATTTATGAATTCATGCCAAACAAAAGCTTAGATCTTTTCCTTTTCGGTCAGTAATTATTCATATCTTCATGCTCCCATTTAATTATATATCCATATAGCATACTGGCTTCTTCTTCTTTATAAGCTTAAATCTTTTAATTTATACTAGATTCTTCTTAGGTACTAACCAGTTTCTGTACTCAATTAAACTTCAAAGTCCGAGTTTTTCAGCTATAGTCTCCAAACATTTCGGGGAAAATTGCATTTTTCTACCAACCTACTTTAATATTTATCTTTAATTATATTTTTCTTTTAATATATTAATTTTTGCATTTAACCAATTCTAATTTATATGCTCAATTACATTTTGTTTTATACTATCTAAATTAGACCTTAACTTTAACTGTAATTATATAACGTTATCAAAATATCCATTATAAAGAAGAGGACAAAATGGGGATATCAAGAAAAAGGAAAGATACTTTGGTAATTTCGCATAACGTCTAATTTAAACGATTATAGGAGTTAAATAATTGGACAAAAAAATTAGAAGGCCAATTGAAAAAAATTAAATTAGAAGATAAATTGTAATTGAATGCAAAGACTAGGGTAAAAAAAATGTAATTTTCTCTCTATATTATTAAGTTCAGAAATTGATCTTGATGTTCTCATGCATGCATGCAGATTCAGGTAGATCAATTCTTTTAGATTGGACCAAACGTGTGAACATCATTGAAGGGCTAACTGAAGGGCTTCTATATCTCCAAGAGTACTCAAACTTTACAATAATCCACCGAGATTTGAAAGCCAGTAATGTCTTGTTGGATTATGAGATGACCCCAAGATATCTGACTTTGGTATGGCTAGAATGTTCAAAAAAGATGAACTTGAAGCAAACACAAGCAGGATACTTGGAACTTAGTAAGTAATAAAAACAGCTATTTTTAAATTAACCTTTTCATTTCATATTTTTAATCATTTCTCATATACAGTGGCTATGTACCTCTTGAATACATGAGAACTGGCACATACTCGATGAAGTATGATGTTTTTAATTTTGGTGTTCTTCTCTTGCAAATCATAAGGGGAAAGAGGACTTCATGTTACTATAGAATACACCAAAACCTTAACATTTTGGAATATGTAAGTTTCCATGATATTATTGCGATTTTCTTTCTCCATTTAAGATTTTTTTTTATAGGAGATTCTTCAATATATAAAAATTAAGTAGACTAAACTAGTAATAAGGAAATATGTCATGTATGTATACACGCCATTATGTTTGAACATCTTTGTCTAAGAATCTTAAAAAGGCAAACTAAATATAACATAAGCTATCAAGTGCCACTTATATATCCTTTTGATCTTCTCCAATTTCTTTTTCCAAATTAGCTAATGTTGAAGATAGAGGTCAATATAGCCCTGCTTACCGTGTAAAACATTTTAATCTGCTATGCACATTTTATCATACGGTTCCCTTTCAGAATGGTTGAAATATGTTAGAATTTGATGTTTATATGCCTCTTTATGATTAATTTATTTATATATCTTCTATAAACTCAATCTATTTGAAAACTTTTTAACTCAAATTTTAAAAAATAAGTAGATCAAATCAATAAAAATTACTTAGACTTACGTACTTATTCATAATTAACTTTGCTTATATATTATTTATAAATCGAACCTAGTTAAGAATTTCTCATGTTAAAATTATTCTTGAGAGATCAAAAAGCATCATAACAAAAGCTGGGTAACGTTGGTTTTTTCAGGCATATGAACTGTGGAGAGAAGGCAAAGGGGGTGAGTTTGTTGAACCATCGTTGGATGACGCAACATCGCCCTGTAAGCTCATGAGGTGCATGCAGGTGGCTCTACTGTGCTTACAGGAAAATCCTGAGGACAGACCTTCCATGTTAGAAATTAAATTTCTTCAGTGCTCAAGAATGAAGCTGCAGCTATTGGTACCCCCAAAAGGCCTCCCTTTTCAATTAGAAGAGATGAAGATGCAGAAGATGCGTATCAATTTGGGGTCAGGCTTTCTTCAATCAACGATGTAACAATTTCTCAAGTGGCACCCAGATGATGGAGCTAGCTAGTCCTCTATGGTAGTTGTTGGTTCTGAATGAAGGCTCACCTTTGTTCATTTCACAAGCACTGTCACGATGTTGAAAACCAGATAAAAGCTTTGCATTTTATGACCCTAGAAGGGATAGGATATGATAATTCTACAAAGTAGAAACTATTAGTGCCCACGCATATATACATAGTAGGCCTTTGTTATAAGTTTACTGCGAAGCATACATAACTTACTATTTTTTCTTTGCTTGCTCGGTCATACCACTATTTGTAGAAAAGTTCTACAAAATTAAGACGGTACCTTGTAAATTATTTAATTAGCGCTGAACACTGCTTCTATTTGAATTTTAAGTGTGTCACATCATCAGCTTCTTGTATCGAGAAAATTGTATTTTTTTTCAATTTTTACTTCCGAATGTAATTTATGTCCTAATCTAGTAATTTATTTCATTGAATCATAATTTATTTACTTTATTACACTTCACTTCTTATTGTCTAAATTGGACTTAATGGTAGTTATATAAAATTACCAAAATACTTTTTCTATATAGAGGAGGATGAAATTAATAGGATATCAAGCAAATGAAAAGATATTTCAATAATTTTATATAGTTATGAAAAAATATTTGGTCCACCGGCGGTGGATAATTTTTTGTCCACCAGCGATGTCCAGATTGTGACATGTGATAAAAATAGTAGTTTTTAAAATTATTTTTACCACGTGTCATGATTTGGACACTGTTGGTGGACAAAAAATTATTCACCGCCGGTGTACCAAATACCAACTCTATAGTTATTATTAAAGTTAGCGTATAATTTAAATGATAAAAGATAAAATGCAATGGAATAGATAGATTAAGAGTTCAATTACTAAAATCAATAAATAAACAAAAATTGCAATTGGATACAAAAACTAACTTGAAAATGTGTAATTTCTTCTTATTTATATTCATTTGTACTATAAAAAGCAAAGAAAGTTTCGATTTTCTTAGAACCAAGGGTATTTTCACAAATATTACTATTGGACTAATTAATGTCTCTTAGATCTTGGAGTGATTATAGTTTTTAGTCCTCATTTCTATGGAAAAAATTTTAATATGGTCGATTAATTACAAAGAAACTTATTTAAAAATTGAGTCATACAGTTTTTTATTTTAAATTTTAGAGTAATTTACATTCATCTCCCTTAAACTTTTGAAAATTATATATATTCTCACTCCCTCTAATTTCTATTTATACAAAAATATCCCCTCTAATCATAAAAATTATCCATAAAGCTTATACTTTTGTACTTTTTTTCATCTTAAAACTCATAATTAGTTATAAATAGTCTAATTTAATACAATACAAATAATTAAAAAAATAAAATTAATACTAATGAAAAATTAAAATAAGGAAGTTAGTGTAGTTCTTTTAAAACATGAAGAGGTGTGGGTGTACATTTTATAAATTATAAGAAATTTTTTTATTTCATTTTGAAACTAGAAGATATGTTAGTGTAATTTTTTCAAATATCAAGAGAGTTTAATATAATTTGTTCTTATTTTTATGTTGTTCTCAATTTGCTTTCTCCGTCCACACCTTCAACCTCCTTCGTTTTTATGTAAAACTCTAGTTATAGAAAGAGATAGCCATAACTAGCTAATTGACTAGTATGATAGAAGAAAACTCAAAGTAGCAATACAAGTTTATTAAAGTCGTACGTCTTTGTATGACCTAACCAGGCTACTATTTATTCCACTCTTTATCTTCTCATAATAAGAGATAAGTACTCTTTCCCTTTTAATTTGTGATGAATTTGTTCAAGAGCTTTTCTTCAAGTTATAAGTGTTAGTATATATAAGTTCAATTTTCCCTTCCGTTCTTCATGCAATATCTTTGATAAAAAATTATTTGCCATGAATTTAATTATTGCAGGTACATTACATTCATCTTAAATTTCTTTTTATATCCTCAATTCAATTTCGGAAACGTATAATTAGTTTGAGCCATTGGAGAAAGACGCGTGTATAAAGTGGAGCTGAGTAAGGCATTGAAATGTTGGCAACTGGCAACGGAAAATTTAGAGAAGATGCAATGCATATTATATACGGTTTCGTCATACCTATCCATTGTATATACATCCATAACTTTCCCTATTAAGTTATCTTCTATTTTTTTTCTTTTGGAGAGTGAAAATGAAAAAACAAAAAATAGACACTCTAAAATAAGATCAAATATTAAATTATTTATGTTTTATTAAGGTAAATGAACTAAATTAATTATAAATATTAAATAAGCAGCTAGACACGATGAAAAACAACTTAACAAAATGTATGTTCGGTAAATTTATAGAAGAAACATTGGTCAACACCATGCAATAGTGAAAGTTTGGAATGAATGTTGAAGGTTAAGTAAGTAAGTAAAATTAATAATGAAAATACATATATTCTATATATAGAAAGAATGTAAAATAGTAATATATTAGCCTTTGTATCAATTGGGCAAACCTATTTGGGTTGACGAGAGGTTTTTTTTTTTGTATGTTTGTTAGAGACAATTGTTAAAAGACTTAATTAATTTTTCAAACTTTATGATAAAATAATTATGGTCTTATCTAGACGATGTTAAATAGTAAGAATGATTCAGGACTAGTAAGCATAGAAAAAGTATTGGCATGATGAAATTTTTGTAATTGGGCTTGCATTGAATGGACTGTGCCTATTGAATTCAGTGGGCCAGTAAAAACATTATCGATAAAAGCATACATATAATGATTTTAAATTAATTCTACTCAAAATGCAATTAACCACGTACTTGCATGATTTACAAATATATCAAAAATGTTTCTGATCTACAAAACCATGCCACATTAATTACTAGGAAACTGATGTATACACAAATAGATATAGGACAGCGCATGTACTACTAGAAAGGACACGTCTAAACTACGTTAATAACTTTTAGAAGAAAGAACACACGCAGCGTCTACTTCATGCTGAGTCCTGCTTAACCCGACCAAGACTGTGCAAGATATTTAGTTATTATCTGACTTGACCTAGACTCTTTGATGCTGAAGTGAAAGAGAGAGAGAGAGAGGGCAGGTACATTGACTAGGGATGCATAATCCGAGAATCCAATTCCACATGACATGTTTGAATCACATCAATAAACTAATTTTCAGTCTGTTTCAGTTGGATAAACGGAGTGATTCGGATGAAATTTTTACAAAATGTTGGGTTTCATGGGTCAGATCGGGTTCATACAATAATTTTCTTTTGACCCGAACCCGATCGATCAAGTCTCGCTGCTAATATATTTTTTTTTATTTGTTTATCTTTAAAAATTGTCTCTCTCTTTTATTTTGTCGGGAGATTCGTTAATTTTTTATCGTATTCTCACTTACCTTTACCTTCGTCAATAGAACCTTTTCGCTATCTACTACTCCTCACCTACCTACGAAGTACCAACCCTTTTTAGACGCAACAATTTTGTCATCAAATCAAACACACTAATTTTAAGGGGTTCTTGACATGTCATTTCAAAGGTTCTACAGTGGACACCATCATGTTAACCTGTTACGTATTCAAAAAGTAACTCTCTTAATTAATTACTTTGGTGACGTTATTTATATTAATTAATTGCCATGATTTAATCATATTTTCTTCAACTTCTTTTAAAATGTAGGCATGTAAATGTAGTATGAACTATAGCTTAAATGAACGGACTATATATGTTATTATCAGGGAGGAAGTATGCCATTAAGATTATTTTTTTTAACAAAAAAAAAGATCAGCTCGAACAAAATTTAAAAATATCTTTAATTATAATAAAAAAAAATATTAACCTTGATTAAATAATGTAACATAAAAAAATTATATGAGTGTGTTTGACAAAATTAAATAAATTATTTATAATTTATAAATTTATTTGATCAAATTAAAATTATTTAATAAATAAAAATGTTTGAATAATTTAAATTAATTAAAAAATTATAAATTATACTTATTTTAAATAACATATAATTTATAAATTTTAAATTATTTTTATCAGATAAAATTTATATTTAAAATTCTGAATATTTATATTTTGAGTGCTATATATGGACTGGGGTCAGCAATTATTTTCTCAGAATATTCGTATAGTCTAACCGATTATTTTAATATAAATAAATAATAGAGACGAACTTAAATTAATGAGTATTTTTTCTCATTCCAGGAGAGTTGAAATGTCGTGAGAGCAATAGTACAAATGCAGGTGACATCAATTGCATGTAATAAATGGATTTGCTGTTATAAGTCAATGATAAGTATTTTATATAATTCGAGGGTGGCAAGAGGATCTTTCACGTCGGAAAAACCTGCCAAAACACGTACATTAAAAAGACAATAAAGTTAATTGGTTCTGCTAGTACGAATGGAATCATTTTACATATTAAACTTCAATTCAATTTACATCAAGGTGAGAAAAGAAGACAAGCACCTATAGTTGATGATGCAATTGCAACCTCACGAAGAATGTGACAATTAATTGGAACCAAAAAGCTTCTCTTCTCTTCCATGGCAACCAAGCAATTTTTTCTTCTTCTCTTCTCTGTTTTCCTTCATCTCTTCCAATTTCACCCATCAACTTCACAAAGTTGGATCAAAGCTGGATATTGGTATGCTGATAGTGAATCCCCCATTCCAGACATAAACTCTGCTTTGTTCACCCACCTTATTTGCTCCTTTGCTGATGTCAATTCTTCCACTTTCCAGCTTTCCATTTCCAAAGCTGATGAACAATACTTTTCCAGCTTCACCACCATCGTCAGGCGCAAGAACCCCTCTATTGTCACCCTTATATCCATTTGGAATGGACAAGCTTCTACAGCACAGGGCATTTTGGGTAAGAAGGCAAACACTTCGGTCCTTTCCTCAATGCTCACAGACGCTTCTTCTAGGAAAGGTTTCATTGAGTCCTCAATACAAACAGCTAGGCTTCATGGGTTCCAAGGCATAGACTTGTTTTGGCTTTGGCCTCAAACAGGTTCTGATATGACCCACATGGAAGTTCTCCTTGATGAGTGGCGAGCTGCTGTGGATTCTGAGACTAGAACCTCTGGAGAATCCCCATTGATATTGACCATGGCCCTTCATTACTTGCCTACCACTTTTGGGAATTTGAGTTATCCAGTTGATTCTATAAAGAGGAATTTAGATTGGGCACATGTTGTGGCTTATGATTATCATCTGCCTTCTCTGGAAAATTTCACACATGCCCATGCTGCTCTATATGACCCTCTGAGCCATGTGAATACTGATTTTGGTATAAGGGAATGGTTAAGAAGAGGATTTCCTTCAAACAAGCTGCTTTTGGGATTGCCTTATCATGGCTACGCATGGGCATTAGATAGTCCCAAGGAAACTGCTATTGGTGCACCATCATCAGGTCTGGCTGTGACACAAG
This sequence comes from Gleditsia sinensis, assembly GCA_037074535.1. Lineage (NCBI taxonomy): Eukaryota > Viridiplantae > Streptophyta > Magnoliopsida > Fabales > Fabaceae > Gleditsia > Gleditsia sinensis. Next base: position 8,956,705 of record CM073464.1, on the reverse strand, counting down.
ATGGGTCTATGAGCTATAAGTACATCAAGTGGTATGTTCGCAGTTATGGTGCTTCTACCTCGTATAATGCTACCTATGTCGTGAATTACTGCACCATTGGTTCTATTTGGATTAATTTTGATGATGTTGAAGCCATAAGAGCTAAGATTGCTTATGCCAAAGAAAAGAAGCTGCTGGGGTACAATGTGTTTCAGGTGATCAACGACGATAGTTGGGTGCTTTCTGAGGCAGGTAAGCAATAGTTTACTAAGATTATACAATTCTTTCTTTCCCATTGGGAACATGTTTCATCAGCTGACATCTTTTATGTCAGAGGAGGAAACACTGTTATGTTTTCTAGAAATCCTCAGTTCTACATACAAAAGTGTGATCTGAATCATAGCATTTACTCAGAAAGTTGTCTTCCCAAGTATATGAAGAAAGAGAAACAGTGATGTAAATGAGTGACTTCTAAATTACCTTTATGATCTTGGAAGAAAGCTAATTGAGAAGGCTACCAAGAGGAGTGGTGGTAAAAACTGAGAACTCTGTTTTTTACATTGTATTTTTTTTTTAAATATAAATATCTATCTTCAATTTTAGAAGTTAAAAATTATTTATCTCAACTTCATTAGCCATTATTTAACACATTCTGTATGATTTTACTATTATAAGTAACGTATATGATGAAATGTTATATAGAAAAATGTGACATCTCTATCAATTTAATTAATAAAATATAGACGAAAGATGTTAAATGTTTACTAATAAAAATTTAAAATAAGTAATTTCTGACTTTCGTGATTGAAAGGAGTGTTTGCATGTGTCTCAAAAAGGGTTATTTACATTTTTCCTCATTTTTTTTTATCTTTATTGGGGTTGTTTTGTTTTAAACTTTTCTATTCATACAATATTATAATTTTCCTGGTATGCTTAACTCCTTGCTTTCCTTCTAGGAAGGTCACATTCATTTTTTCCTTTCCATCTTGTTTCTTTTTCCATCTCCTCATGAAGTATAGCACTTCATATTTCCTGAATGTTTAGTTGCCCTCTTTTCCTGTTATTTTCTTTTTCAAGTTTATTAAGAAGTTTTCAGTTCTTGGTATAGAAGGGCAGCCACCAACACTTTCCAAGTGATCAGACACGTTACTCAAACTGCAATACCACTGGTGCCTCTTTATTCTTCTAATCTTACCCTCTTATAGGCCAATGATGGAAGGCCACTTTAAAATCTACTTCAGCATAATACAGTGACCTTTGCGAGCTGCATGCTATCTAGCTAAGAGTAGTATAGAATCATCCTTTCTTCTTGTGTATATAAGTTTGCAAAAGTTATGTGGTTTTTGTGAGAACTCTAATTAACAACATGAACTGCATTGACAGCTCAAGAGGAAGAAAATGATCATGGAAACAAAAAGAACCTATTGCTTACCATTTTGCTTCCTGTTGCAATTATCATAATTATAGGAGTCTCCTTCCTATGCTGCTTAAGAAGCAGAGCAATCAAGTCAAAAGGTAAATAATAATAATTTGAGTATGTGAGAATGTGCTGGCCATTTTTTCTAAGTACTAATATGAAGAGGTTAACATTTTGGAAATTCCTTCTGTTTTCCCTATTTGTTTATTACAGTGAAGATGGTTTATGATAGAAGTTGCTTATCTAAACCGAAAGTTATCATGTCAAATGCTACGAGTCTTGAAAATAATGCTCCACATCTTGAAGAATATAGCTTTTCCGTCATAAGAGCAGCAACAAAAGACTTTTCTATTGAAAACAAGCTTGGAGAGGGTGGATTTGGCTCTGTTTACAAGGTAAGAGATTTGGTCCCTCGTATATCTGTTTGGAAGAGCTATTTTTCATACATAAGAAGGAACATTGCCCCCTAAAAGTGTGGAAGTGAAATTTAGGGAGAATTACATTTTTCCATTTGAAGTCTCGGCAATTAGTAAAGTTCAACGGAAAGAAGCCACAAAATCAATTGCTTGGTCTTGGCTGGCAGAAAGATCAGAGTTCAGAAATATGAAGGAACTTGGGAGGGACAAGGAAATAGAGATAATAGGTGGGGAATGCAAATGAAAGTTTTCAAGACAGACACTTTTTTTTCCCTCGCAACCAAAATAAGGCATTCCCTGGCTAACAGAAAATAATATTAGGCTATTGATCAATGACAAGACTTTTAAACAAGGCAAACTTCATTCATTAAGACAATCAAGATACTAGTCAATCATGTTGAGGCAGTCTTATCTTATGAAATTACCTAAATTCTCATTTCTTAGATATTTCATATCTCCATTACCTACATGATGCACAATTTTTACTAGGGAAAACTACCAAGAGGACGAGAAATTGCAGTCAAGAGACTTTCAAAAGCATCAACTCAAGGGCATGAAGAATTTACAAATGAGGTTTCCCTTACGGCAAGGCTTCAGCATGTCAATCTGGCTAGAGTTTCGGGATTCTGCATTGAGAGGGAAGAAAAAATGTTAATTTATCAGTATATGCCAAACAGAAGCTTGGATTTCTACCTCTTTGGTATGGAATTCTTTGCTCTTCCATATGTTTTGCATAATTTGCATTTTTGGACCTCCTATTCTTATGTTTAGTACATTTTCTGGTAAGCTTCTTAAGGGCCCAAAATTAAGTTTAGATCACAGAAATTAAAGGCTTGTTTGATTTTATTTTTATTTTTTTATTTTTAAAAATTATTTTTAAAAATTGTGTTTAAAAATTGTTCTGCAAAACAAAAATAAAAAAAATTCATTTGATAAACTGTTTTAAAAATATGTTGTTTTTTGTTTTTTTGTGTTCTCGAGACAAAAACAGAAAACAAAAATAACTTTTTTTTTATTTTTGTTTTTTTATTTTAAAAACAATTTGTTTTCAGAACTTGTTTCTGAAACAATAACAAAAAACAGTTATCAAACGAATTTTTTTGTTTTGAAAACAGAAAATAATTTTTAAAATTTGAAAATAAACAGGCCCTAACTTATTTAGAATTATAACTCCTTGCAGATCCAATAAGAAGGTATGTGTTGGATTGGAGAAAGCGGGTTTATATAATTGAAGGAATTATTCAAGGGCTTTTGTATCTCCAAGAATATTCAAACTTTACGATAATACACCGAGATTTGAAAGCTAGCAACATCTTGCTTGATGATGAAATGAATCCAAAAATATCAGATTTTGGAATGGCTAAACTTTTCAAAAAAGATGAACTTGAAGCGAAGACTGGACGAATTGTTGGAACATAGTGAGTTTATTGCCTCTTATTGCTCCCTCATCATTTTTATTTTATCAAATACTTGCTGATATATGCAATGCAGTGGTTATGTTCCTCCAGAATACGTGAAAACAGGCACATACTCTATGAAGTATGATGTTTATAGCTTTGGAGTACTACTTCTGCAAATCATAAGTGGCAAGAGGAATACTTGCTATTATGGCACCCATGAAAACTTGAGCATTCTTGAATATGTAAGTAGTTTTTAGGAATTTCTCTTGAGATTTGCTTTGTCTGATCAGTCATTGAAGCTTTGCCTATAAAGCACGGATTCTTAAAAAAATGAGCCTTGCCCCTGTTACTTTCCATGCTTCATAGAGCTTTGCTTTTGAATGTAAAGATATGGTTCATAATTTGATGCTGAACCCTTACAGGCACATAATTTGTGGAAAGAGGGTAAAGGGATGGAATTTGTTGATCCATCTCTGGATGATTCATCTTCTTCCTGCAAACTTCTGCAGTGTTTGCAAGTAGCCCTACTGTGTGTGCAGGAAAATCCAGTTGAAAGGCCATCAATGTTGGAAGTTTCTTCCATGCTTAAAAATGACATGGAGGCAATTCCTTTGCCTAAAAGGCCAGCTTTCTCAACAAAAAGTGATGAGAAATTTGAAAACAGATCTTCATCACAGCAAGGAAGTTGTTCCATCAATGATGCTTCGATTTCCCAAATGGAACCCAGATAATTAGTGCTGATTCATGATCACTTCCTCAAGAGATTCAGATTAGTGATAGTGTTCTTGGGCTCATAGTCATTGCTCTTCTAATTTGATGCACTATTCTTGTAAATATATGTATATCACGTGATATCAAAAGAAAAGTATCTCAAATGAATATTTTGAATTAAGGAAGATAAGCTAGCAAGTCTATTTTCACTCTCCTCCAATGGCTACTTTCAGAAGATTCTTGACACAACGAAACTTCTTTTAAAAAAATTCTCCATTCCCTAAATATAATTTGGACAGATACCACAATTACTGTCACTTTTATTACCATTATGTTACGACTGGTTTTACTATTTTTATTATTATTGTTATTGTTAATTACTATATTATTATTATTATTAATATCATTTATTTAATATTTACCTACAACAATAATTATTATTATTGTTATTAATTTATTATTATTATTGTTTCTGTCACATTTTATATATTATATATTAATATAATAAATATCAAAAAATATCAAAATTTATGCTTAAATAACTCGAAAGAGTAACTAAAATTTCTTATACTATATAGCTGGTTTTTATTTTAATTACATTACATTTTTATTTATTTTCTTCCAATAACAATTAAGATTACATAACATAAAAACCTTGTTTCAACAAGCTAACTTAATAATATTGGAATTTTCACAATTGAGAATCCGTATTCGAATACTAAAATAATCTTGTTTCAATAAATATCAACATAAACTAATCACGAAGTACGGAAAAACAAAGTCTTAATTGAACTGAAACATTTGTGTCCCACTTAATCATTAAAAAAAGTAAACAACTGTTGCTTCTCTTGATCATACGTTTATTGCTGTACCTTTTGTTCACCAAAATTAAATAAAAATTTGTGAAGTTACATTTGTGTCCCACTTAATCATTAGAAAAAGAGTAAACAATTGTCTGTATATACAAGCAAGATTTTTCGTAATTTTCTTAAGTAGGCACATATTTAAGAATAATATATTAAGTATAGATTTATACGGCAATAATATGAAAAAATATTATCAAATAATTTCACGAATTTTTTTAAAAAATAGATACTTTTTTTGTATTAGTGTATGAGCCTAAGCTCAAAAATGACGTATTAGAAAAATATCTTTTCCCTCTGGACTCTAAAATTTTGCTTGGGTACAGTAAAAATGAGAAAGTGTAAAAGAATTGTTTAAAAAATTGAAAAGAAGATCAATTACACTTGTTTTATACAAATAATACGAGGGACATAAGAAAATGGAATCAATCCTATTTTATATTCCTTATGGACTTGATGATGAGCCGTTTGATTTTTAGTGGACAATATTTGAAATTTACAAAATAGTAGAATGTTAAGACGGAGATGTAACTCTAAAAAGAGAATTAAATTAAAAATAAATACACGAGAAATTTTAATGATACTCATAAGCGAATTTTTTAATAATTTAAGTCATTTCAATAATTAGTAAATCTAAAATTTGAATTATAGAACTCTTCATTCCCTAATAGGCCGAAAGTGACATGAAAATTGAAGTTAATGATTCCTAATCCTCCTCCTTTTTCACATTTTATCATCAATGAGTGAAAATTAAATTTTTTCCATCTTACTCTATTTTCACTTCTTTATTTACCGCATGACTGTGAAGCTAATGAACGCTATTTATTTCTGATTAAATGCAGCTTCAAAGGCCTGGATCCTTGACAAATGAGATTGGAGAAGGATTTTCTCAGTCACAACAGTAAATTTAATTGTTTTCAAAAATTATTTAAACAATTATTCTTTCTTTAAAAAAGAAAATAAAAAGAATTTTTTGAAAAGAATTTTTTGTTGAAATTTTTTAAAGATAATTTTTTTTAAAATAGTTTGTTGAAAACATTAAACTTTAAAAATATATTTAAAAAAATCCATTCCATCTCTCCTCAAGTATACCGCTAGCCTGGCCTTGGGTACCTGAACAGAGTTTGCATAACTCATTCATGAAGGTTAAGTTGCGCCGATTTCCTAGGAAACTGTAGAAATATGAGTTCACCAAAGTTAAATTCAGAAACTGATTTTGGTAAGTATTCCAATTAACATCAAGAACTGTATGGATAGCTCAACAGGAAGAATTTGGTCAAGATACAAACAGCAGCAATTGCTTATCATTTTGCTTTCCGTTACGTTTATCTCAAGCTTCATAGGCATAGGTGCCTCCTTTCCTTGGTTGCGTAGGAAGCATGCAAAGCCGGCCATTTGGTACATCACTAGATTTTTTATTCTTAGAAATTCAGTAATATTAAATTGCATCATTCACTCAAAATCACAATATTTTTTGAAAACTTCGACAGATTTTTTAAAATATTTTTTTCAATGATTGTCAAAGGTATTTCCCATTTAATTGGATGAAAAATTAATCTTCTTACAATAAATAAAAATTTTCTTAAGTTGACATTTTCAAAAATCAAACTTTTTATTATTTTTTGAAATTTAAATAGCTATTATTATTGTGACTAGTTATAGTTGATTTTTTTTAAAGGTGTACAAAAATCGAACCGGATCGATAAAACTGAACCAAACCGATTAAAATCGGTTTCGTTCAATTTTTTTTTTTTGAAAAACCGATTGATTCGGTTCAGTTTTTAGTTTGGACAAAAACCAAACCGAACCAACCGAATTATTTTACATATATTAAATTTAATTTTTATTATATTTTAAAAATATTTTACATATTTTTTTTAGATTTGACCATCTTTATTGGAAATGGATACAAAAATTAAAAAAATAGGTTCAAAAAAATTCAAATGGATCAAAAAAATCGAAAAAATGTAACCAAATTTTTTTTTTCAAAAAACCGAAAAACCGAACCGTTATTTAAACAGTTTGGTTCGATTCGGTTTATGTCTATTAAACCGAACTAATCAAATCTGATTTTTGTTGCATTTTAGTGGTTCGGTTTGGTTTGATTGAACCTCAAAATCGAATCGAACCGAACCTGTGTGCAGTCCTAATTTTTTTCCTTATGAAACTCACACACATAAGCCTCACCTCCTCTTCTCTTTTTCTCTCTTACAGGATGGGTAATTTAGCCTTTTCAAAGAGAAAAAAAATATGGCCACAACATGGGAAGGAAGCTTTTCCCTGTTTGTGGGAATGAAATATTATTTATTAGAATGTCTCGATCGAGAATGATTTTTCTATCAAAGTATAGGAATCTAATGGCCCAAAACTTTCCTACAAATGTAAAATTTGTCGCCTTACCAAACAACTCCTTAACTCCTTAAAAATAATTTTAAATATGATTATTTGACAGTTTATAAATTGGCACAAGAAAGAAAAAAGAAAAAATTTAAATAAAATTCCTTAGTTGTTTTTCATAAAATGCATCAATAAGAATATCATGTAAATTTTTTTAAAAAGAATCAATTTTACAATATTCAACTATAAACCCTAAAATATATCTACATATTATATTTATATTGAAACTTGTTAATAAATACCTTAAACATTGCACTTAAGTTTTGTACAAAAATTTCTAAATGGCCAACTTTCATCATCAAGCAAAGGTTGTCTATAGTTAGAGAGAGAACCTCAATCCTCATTTCTTGAATTTTTCATATCCTCCAGAACCAAAGTTGTACCAAGAGCAAGGTATTAAATTTCGTTTCGAGATACTGTTTCGGTGGCTCTAAAAATGGAAACATTTCGAAATATTTCGAAAATTTCGAAGAAACGGAAGATTTTTTTTTAAAATGTTTCAAATGATTTTAACCAATATTTTTTTCAATTTTAAAAGATTTTTAAATTTTTTTAACATAATATTAATAATATAGATATAGATATATAAAATTATGTTAAAATTAATTTAAACTAGTATTTATAATTAAATAGTAAGTAAAGCACGCTACCACAATGAAAACTATTTCAAATTCTAACAATATTCAATAATAATGTCTCTCTTCCGTCTATCACTTTATTTTCTTAACTCTTTCACAGCCTCTATCTTTAAGTCTTGTTCTGTAATTCTGTCTCCATGTAACTATGATTATATATATGATATTAAATTTCATTTTGAAATATTGTTTCAATAATTTCAAAAATAAAAATATTTCAAAATTTTATAAAAATTTCGTAAAAATAAAATATTTTTGAAGAAATATTTTAAATAATTTTAAACAATATTTTTTTTAATTTTAAAAAATTATAATATAATATTAATAATATAAATATATAAAATTAGATAATATAATGTTAAATAATGATATTGTTATTCAAATAACATTGACATAATTAATGTTCATAAAGTTTGACAACCATTGTTATTAAAATTACACCTTAATTTTTATTAAATTTAAATGTAATTATCTAAAATTTATTATAACTATTGTTAATAAAATTTTAAATGAATAAATTGAGTGTATGGATAAAATTCTTTTATAATTTATGTTTTACAATAATTATATAACTAAAAAATTATATAAACTTAATTAGAAGATTAAAAATATTTTATATTTTATTATTTTTAAATCTGTTATTTTTAAAAATAAAAATATAAAATAATAATTATATTAATATTATATTAATATTTTAGTTAAAAAGGTATAAATATTTGTAATTAAAATAATTTTTTAAAATAATTATTAACGTACGAAAGTCCCAGGCGGCGTAAATGTGTGAATTACATTTGTAAATATGAAACAAGTTGTAATTTTTTAAAAATAATATAGATAATAAAAAAAACAAAAATAATAAATGGTGAATTTCGTTTCCAGTTTGCTGTTTCGTCTCGGGGAGCGTCGAAACCGAAATATTTCGGTGGTTTTCGTGGAAACGGCACGACATTTTATTCCTTGACCAGGAGTATTACAAATTGTAGCAGGAAAGATTTCAAATGAACCTACTACTCAAGGAAGTGACAAACTTATGAATGAGCTTTCACAACCTGAAAGGCTTCAACTTGTCACAAATTGAGTGCAGTTATTGGATTTCCAAATCCAATATGTTTGGATTGGAGAAAGCATTTCCATATTATTGAAGGCATTACATAAGGGCTTTTGGATATAAAAAATGCATTCAATTTCACTACACGTTATATGCTAGCAATATATTGGTTCATGATTGTTGGACCATAAGCAATCCAGCGGTTATGTTTCTTCAGAATATGTAAGAAAGGGCAAAAACTTCGGCTTTGATGTACAGCTTCTTCTGCTAATTGTAAGTGGCAAGAGAAACACTTTCTATTCAGACACATGAAATTTTTAGCAAACTTGAAGGTATTATTTATCTGGCCAATTAGAGAGGGGCAATGTTTTGGACCCGGTTAAATGTATTCATTTGTTAGTCCTCATAATTTGATTTAATAGTAATTGTGGAGGAGTTGTAATTAGTGAATTCAATATGCAGTAGTAAGTAGGAGAAATTCTTAAATTCATTATGTGACTGTATAATAAAGAAATAAAAACTAGGTATATTGTCCAAGCTAGCTAGTTGCTCGAAATAAATATTTTGACAAATTCTTATTCACTATTCATACTATCTAATTGTACTCTACATAATTTTAAAAAAATTCTCTAGAAAGTATGCCACCTGACGCCATGAAAAAAAGTCAAAAAATGCCTCAAATTTTCATATTAATTTTTCAATATATAATTCAACAGATAAATAATGTAAACAAGAATATCAAAATGCACCTATAAAATCACAAAAAAAAAGAAAAGGTCCAAGGTCAACTATGAAAACAAGTTCCCTACTCCCAACACGTGAAGCCTCCCGGAATCATTGATTGAAATTGTCATCTATCGTCGTCATCTCACTCGTTGAATATTCCTAGAAACTATGGGAACACGGTCGCTGGCTTCCTGGAACTTGATTTTCCTCATTACTACATATCATCTACTACTCTTATTTTGTTCACGTTAACTTGATAACTGTCATCACAATCAATAACTTAGTCAAACCCTTATTAATGGGCTAAAGTCTAAACTAGACAGCAACACCATAAAAGAACAAATAAAAAAGTGCTCAATATCAGAATAAACAGATATAATTATCCGTTATCTGTTAGTTAGGTTAGTTTTATTACTGTTATTCTCTTTCTCTCCCTCTACCCATATATAAGAGAAGGACCTTTGTATAAATGAACACAATTTTCGATTGAATAAAGTTCCTTCCTTATTTTCTATATCTCGTCGTTTTCTCTCGTTTGTTTCTGTACATGATATGCATGCATGTAACATGGTATCATAGCAAATAGAGTTTCATCGCTTTTAGTTTATCTCAATTCTTACTCATTTTTCTTGCAAGCAATTATTCTAAGTCTGTAATGGCAGTTACAATGGATTCAAATATTCACAATCATTTTTTTCTTCATCCTTCAAATTCACCTGGCTTGATATTGGTCTCTCAGCATTTAACTAGAGACAATTATAATTCATGGCATCGTGCAATGAAGATGGCGCTGCTAGCCAAGAACAAGCAAGGATTTATGGATGGCTCGATTGTTTCTCCCATAGAACAAGATGGAGATAAGTTTCTAGTTTGGCAACGCAATAACACTATTGTTGCTTCTTGGCTCTTGAATTCCATTTCTAATGAATTAACAGCCAGCGTTATATACTCGACCACTGCTACAGAAATCTGGAAAGATCTTGAAGAAAGGTTCAAATAGCAGAATGGTCCCATAATATTTCAGTTAAAGAAAGAACTGGCAAATCTTGCATAAGGATCTATGTCCATTAGTCAGTATTTTACAAAGTTGAAAGGTCTCTAGGAAGAACTAGCTGAATATCGTCCAGCACATTCATGTTCTTGTGGTGGAGTCAAGACTTTGAATTATTTCTTGCATTCTGAATATGTTCTCTATTTTCTTATGGGATTAAATGAGTCATTCTCAGCTGTAAGAGGACAAATCCTGTTAATGGATCCTATACCTCTGATCAATCATGTTTTTTCACTAGTTTTGCAAGAAGAAAAACAAAGGGAGGTTGGAGGATTCAACACTCAAATTGATTCTACAATGGCGTATATGGTTTCCAAGTTTGATCAAATGCAAAATACAGACTTCAAAGGAAGATATAATAAGAAGGATCGTCCATTACGTGTTCATTGTGAAATTCTTGGACATACAAAAGACAAGTGCTATAAGCTGCACAATTATCCACCAAATTACAAAAGAAAAGTAGCAGGTATAGTTAATATGGTTGTTGATGATACGGCTGATGGCATGCTACAATTTACTCCACAACAACATCAGCAGCTACTGCAATTACTGAAATCTCAAATGTCACAGGCATCTGTTCCTACATCAAAAAATCATATGGTCATTGATCCTAATACTATGGGTAAAATTTTTTTGGCTTTACATTCTTATATTAAACAAAGCTCCTGGATCCTAAATTCAAGTGCTACTACCCATATATCTTGCAACCTCAAAAATTTCATTCATCACCAACCATTGGTTAACAAATTTGTTGTTTTGCCAAATAAAACCAGAGTTCCAGTTGCTACAATAAGCATTGTACGCTTGAGTAATTTTTTATCAATCTTTGATGTTCTTTATATACCAGATTTTCATGTTAATCTTCTATCAGTAAGTGCATTATTGCTTAATTCACCTTATAGTATTATCTTCCATGCTAATTCTTTTTCTATCCAGGACCACATACAGCAGAGGATGATTGGCAAGGGTGAAGTAGTAGAAGGTTTATGCATATTCAATTCGCAGAAGAAAGAATTAAAAAGGTCAATTGATTCAGTTTCTTGTAATGTTTCTATGTCTGGATGTAAACAAGCTAACATATGGCATAATAGATTAGGTCATTTATCAGATAAAGTGTTAAAAATCCTCAGTAATAAGATTATGTTTTCTCTACCTTCAATTTTCTCATCTCATTCTTGTGATATTTGTCCGTTATCTAAGTTTAGAAAATTTTCATTTACATCTTCGAATAATATTTTTTCTTTTCCTTTTGATCTTATTCATTGTGATATTTGGGGTCCCTATCATCAAGAAACATATGACGGCAAGAAATTTTTTTTAATAGTGGTTGATGATGCCTCATGATTCACTTGGATATACTTGCTGAGAGCAAAGTCAAAAGCCACAAAATTCATTAAAAACTTCTTCATGATGGTTAAAACTCAATTTCGAGTGAATGTCAAAGCAGTAAGATCAAATAATGCCAAGGAGTTACAGTTAACTGAATTTCTTAGAAATTAGGGTGCCCTTCATCAGTTTTCATGTGCCTATAGGCCAGAGCAGAACTAGATAGTTAAAAGGAAACATTAGTCGCTCCTAAATATAGCCAGATCTATCATATTTTAATCTCATAACCCAGCAACTTTTTGGGGAGAATGCATTAGTATTGCAGCTTATTTACTGAACAAGATTCCCACAATTCCTTTATAGGATAAATGCTCGTATCAGGTTTTATATGGGAAAGAGCCTAACTATAACCTTTTAAAGTTTTTCGGATGCTTATGTTATGCGGCCACCACACCCCCAAAGAGAAATAAATTTAGTCCTAAAGCAGTACATGTTGTTTTTGTTGGATATCCAACTGGTTATAAAGCATATAAGGTTTACAATCTTCAAACAAGACAATTCATCATTTCCAGAGATGTTGTCTTTCATAAAGATGTCTTTCCTTTCAGCTCAGTGTCTCCATATAAGATGAAAGTTGATATGTTTTCAGAAATTGTGATTCCTAATTCTATAGCTAATCAAATAAGTCAGAACAGAGTATTGACTCGTGTAGGCTCAAATCCAAGTGATCTAGATAACTCAACAATGGCCTCATCAGATGATAATTCCCGACATGAAGTCAATCCAGAAAGACCATCTAGACCTTCAAGAACCATTTGACCTCCTGCATATCTTCAGGACTATATCAATTGTGTTTCTAAATCAGATGCCAAGTATCCTATTCATAATTACATCAGTTATTCGAAACTCTCAAAATCATATTAGAATTATATCATGCAAGTATCATAAATATATGAGCCTCAACATTACAATCAAGTTGTAAAGTTTCCAAAATGGAGACAAGCTATGGCAGATGAGTTGAATGCCATGGAAGCCAATCACACCTAGCTAGTAGTTCCTCTCCCTTCAGGTAAACATCCAATTGGTTGTTGCTAGGTATACAAGGTTAAATATAACTCTGATGGCAGTTTAGATAGACACAAGGCTAGGTTAGTAGCCAAGGGACACACACAACAAGCTGGGATCGATTTTATGGACACTTTTTCTCCAATTGCAAAAATCACATCAGTGAGGATTCTTCTATCAATAACAGCAATTGAGAAATGACATCTTTTACAACTAGACATCAATAACGCTTTTTTGAATGATGATTTATTTGAAGAGGTGTACATGCAGCTTCCATAGGGATATCCTAACTATGACAAGAAAATGGTATGAAAATTATATAAATCTATTTACGGACTCAGGCAAGCCTCCAGATAATGGTTTTCAAAATTTTTTAAGGCTTTAATACACAATATTTTCAAATAATCCACTAGTGACTATTCCTTATTTACTATGGGTCATGGACAATCATTAGTTATTTTGCTAGTTTATGTCGATGACATAATACTAACGGGTCCATATCCAAAACAAATTTGCAAAACTCAGCATATACTTCAGTCCCTTTTTAAGCTGAAGGTAATTGGTGACCTCAAGTATTTTCATGGTTTAGAAATTGCAAAATTTGACAAAGGCATATATTTGTCTCAAAGACAGTACACATAGTAGTTATTAGAATATACAAAGTTTCTGCATCTAAACCGCATATTGTTCCTATAGATCCTAACTTGAAGTTAAATAACTCAAATGGTGACTTGCTTACTGATCCATCACAATACAGACGTTTGATTGGGAGGTTAATGTATCTAACAGTATCCAGACTAGACATATGCTATGCTGTACACAAATTTAGTCAATATATGACCAATATTAGAATTCCTCACTTGATTGCTGCTCACAATGTGCTGAAATATCTTAAAAATTCTCTTGGACAAGAAATTTTGTTTCCCGCACAATCTCATTTATGTTTACGTGCATATGTTGATGCTGATTAGGGAAGCTGTCTTGACACCCGTAAATCCACCACAAGCTTCTGTATTTTTCTTGGCAACTTGCTCATTGCTTGGAAATCAAAGAAACAACCTATTGTGTTCAGATCATCAGCAGAGGCAGGATACAAAGCATTAGCAGGTGTCACTAGCGAGCTATTATGGCTCAGATAACTATGCAGAGACTTTGAAGTTTCTCTTCCGTATGTGAAGGTGTTTTGTGACAACCAATTTGCAATTCTTCTTGCCTCTAATCCAACTCTTCACGAAAGATCCAAACATATAGACATTGACTGTCATTTTATTAGAGAACATGTTGCTTTAGGATTTCTAAAGCTCATTCATGTCAAAACCGAACATCAACTGGCTGACTTAATGACAAAAGCGCTTCCCTCCAAGTCTTTTCATGGTTTACTTTTCAAGTTGGGTATTTCTGATATCTATCTCCCAACTTGAGGGGGGAGTATAAGAATAAACCAATATAGTTATTCGTTATCCGTTAGTTAGGTTAGTTTCATTATCGTTATTTTCTTCCTCTCCCTCTACCCGTATATAAGAGAAGGACCTTTGTACAAATGAACACAATTTTCGATTAAATAAATTTATTTCCTTATTTTCTATATCTCGTCGTTTTCTCTCGTTCGTTTCTGTACATGACATGAATGCACGTAACACTCAATTAAAAAATATTCCAATAGTGACTACAGTGTTTTTGTAAAAAGAAAAATTCTTAAGCAAACTCCATTGCCAAAAATAAACAGATCAAGTATCAGTAGTATAAATCCTATAGACTCCTCTTCTTAATCAATTTCACAGATGATCTTAACTAGCATACATCAAGTTATTGGTTCCTAATAGAAGATATGTTTTGTAGGTTACAGATTTATGATGAACTCCTATGCCTGCAGGCCAAGAACTTCAAATGGCTAATCAAGTTCTTCCTGCTACTTTAGTAGACATTTGGGGTTCAATAAAAATCAACTATCAGTATATTGTTATTCTGCCATGAAGGACAACTTAATTCCATAAATAAGCTAACTTGGCTACTCAGGTCAGTCAAGCTACATTGAAAGCAAGCTCATGAAATAATAGTTTCTTTTATGAACAAAATTTAGAGACAATTCTATAGGTGTTTGCTATTCGGACATAACGTGAAACTTCTTTAATTTTAGTAGCACTTGTCCAAATATCATAATTTCATTGCAAAACTTAATAGTAAACATTTAAAAAATTTCATCCAATTTTTTTTGTCCTTTCATTCAATGGGTAAATATCATAACAAGTATGTTTATTATTGGAAGCTTGCTTGTATCAAAAGCACCCATATGCAAATTTTATAATCTGTTCCATCACCCCTTGAATGTGAAAAGGGCCAGCCTGATATTTAATAGAAGACAAGCAAAGTCCATTTAACTAAAATGTAGACATTGCATTTGGGCAAAAGCTAAGAAAAATAAATAAAAACACAAGATCTGCAATCATATAAGTCAAACATCTGAGACTTCTAATCAGAATTTCCATTACACAGATGCATACCCTATTACAATAGAATATAATAGAGTTCGGCAAAAACTAATCACTTGGTACGGCTTGACAGGGTCATATTTGAATATCTCTTTACATACTTGTATGTTTTGAGGGCCACAATTGAATTAATATGTATATATATATATATATATATATATATATATATATATATATATATATATATATATATATAAGATTTTGTCATTTCAAATAAACTTTCTAACCTGTATTTATATTTGTTATTTAGCTACTTGACCTATACATGTATTTATATTCATTATCCAAGAACTTGTAAAATTTAGTTATAGAATTGGTATTTAGTCTACCATCGGTTGATAATTTTTTATCCACTAACGATGTTTAGATTATGACACATAAAAAATATAATTTTTAAAAATAATATTTTTACTACGTATCACTACTAGCGTATACTTTATCGTTGAGTTCTTCTTGTCCAATACCAACCGTTCTTACCTAGCAACTTCCATCAACGACAATGTGGATTGGATCAATGCACATGGGATTGGATCAATGTACTTCGCCGTTGAGTTCCTCTTGTCCAGTAATGTCCTGTGATCTTTATGGATGATGGAATCACGATACAGGGGCCCCAACTGCATTATTCTTTATTTTTTTTACTAACCCCAACAACATATTTTTTGGACTAGTGGAATACCACTATTGAGACAATACATCAGGCATAGAACCAGAAATTAATCAGAAGATAAAAGCAGATAAATTAAGCCTAACTAACTTAATCCTGTAGCTTTTGAAAATACAAAATACAAAATATCAGGTTTTACAACAAAAGAATGCAGAGGCAACACACCTCACAAACACTAGTATACCAAATATTACATCTCAAAATCACAAATATACAATAATACAACATCTAAAAAATAAAGAAAACAGAGACGCTTTTAGGATAAACAATACATCTCTCAACCCTATTTGAGAGTTAGGTTTTTTCAATTTCTTCCTCCAAGTGAATTTATAGTTGTAGACTTGATCTTTCTCTTCTCAAATTTGAAGGTAGAATTGTAGATTTAACTTTAAAGTTGTAAATTTAGATAAAGAGATGCAAAATCTTGAAGTTCCACCACCTCTTGTAAAAAAGAAGAAAACTCTTTTCTTATAGGAAGTAAAAAGTTCTCCTAATGAGAGAAAAAAGCTTTCCTAAAAGAAGAAATCAGCAAATATAAATAGAAAGAAAGAAAAGGAGAGGAGAATGCTACCATCTTGGAGGGAATTGTAGTCAGCAACATTATTCAACCCCAATAGAAACGTCAACGCCAAATATGGGCTTCAATCATGGATCCAGGCCGGGGTTTATCCACAAAAGATTACAATGGGCTTACCCCTTTATGACCAAACATGAGAGCTGGTAGACCCGAATGTACATGGGATGGGGGCTCTAGCTATTGGTGTGGGCCCAGGAAATGGTGCAATGGCATTCTTCCAAGTGCAGGAGTTTAACAGCCAAACAAGCGCCATGGTGGTATATGACGTTGATACAATATCTTTCTTTTTTTAGACTGGCACGTTGATATAGTATCAGTGTATTGTTATTCTGGCTCATCTTGGATTGGTTATGATAACCCTCTAACGCTAACAACAAAGATTGGGTTTGCTCAAGCCCTTGGGCTTTGTGGGTACTTCTTTTGGGCTGCTAGTTTTAAAAGTAACTGAGAGATCTCAAGACAAGGTACATATTTTTGTCCAAAAAAAAGACAAGGTACATATTTACTTCGACTTCATAGACGGTTTTTAATTTTCATGACAAAACAGAACGAGTAACGCTAAGGAGTGCTTTCTTGGATTGTGTTGGTTTTATATGTACAAATGTCATAAGATTGATCTACTAGCCAAGAGTTCAACTTTTCAAAAGGCTGAATTCTTTATAACTTTATCAAAATAAAATTTTTTAAGATTATTATTTGATACATTATTAATAAAATTAAAATTTTTATTAAATATTAATACGTAATAAATTTGTTAAAAATAATATTTAAAATATTGATACAGTACATCAAATTTGTTATATATCATTATTTAATATAATACTAGTGAAAATTTTAACTTTATTATTGGTGCATTAAATAATAATTCAAAACTTTTTAGATAGTTTGAGTTTAAAAAAATTCCCACATAAAACAAGGAAAAATGTTAATCACTTGCTTTTGTTGCAAAAATGGGCAACTAGTTGCTTGATAAAGAAAACAACTAACTAATTTCCCCCCTTACATTAAACCAACAATTAACTAATTTCCCCCCTTATATTAAACCTAAAGAGTAAGGAATGAAAAGGTAAGGATTGACCATACGCATCAAGTTTATTTTAATTTTAAAGATTCAAATTGATGTTTTTTGAATTAATAATTTATTGGCTAAGAAAGTTAATTTTTATTTGAAATATCGCAAACTATATATTACTATTGATGTATAACTAAATAATTTTAAAGTTAAATTTTTTGACATATGAATCTAATTAATTTTAAAAAATATCTTAAACAATGGTGATAACGAGTTTAATTAAATAATTTTAAATTGTATTTATATAATATGTTATAAAACTTTTTCTTTTGAAAAAAATGCATTTATCCACCTTTATCTATACTAATAATTGTAACTTTTCTCCAATATAATAATTATTAGAATGCCCTTTTAATTTATGAATATATAGTAAATAGCACCTAAAGTGACACAAATACCACTTTATCTTATTCTAACAATTTTGACCAAATTGTTATTTGCTCTCTTAATTTATTTTTAATTTCATGCTAATCCCTTAACTAAAAATAATGTTTCCAAAATCCCTTAATGTTTAAAAAGTATCATTTAAATCATAAACCATAGTATAAATAAAAAGAAAAAAAATCTTAATCATATACTCTGAAACTATAAACTCTAAATCTAAAAGTTAAAAATCATAAAACCTAAATTTTAAATTCAAAAGTCTAAAATTTTAAAACTCTAAACCTTAAATTTTTAAACTTAAACCTCAAACTCAAAAATTCTAAATCTAAAAGTCTAAAATTCTTAACTCTAAATTCTAAAACTTAAATCATAAAATCTTAAACTCCAAACCTTAAATATCAAAACCCTAAAACCCAAACCCCAAACACCAAAACCCTTAACACAAAACTCTAAATCCCAATACTTTAAACTAAATCTCAATCCTCAAACCTCTAAATTCCGAACCTCAAGCTCTAAAATTTCAAATTCTAACTCCCAATATTCCAAACTCCAAAACTACAAGCATCAAAATCTCAAAATTTAAACCTCAAATGCAATCTCCAAACCCTAAACCTTAAACCCCAAAAGCAAAAACTTTAAAACCCTAAACCCAAAATCTCAAAATCCGTAACCCTAAATCCCCAACCTTAAAATTCAAAAATGCTAAATTTTAAAATCCTAAACTCTAAATCTTAAACCCTGAGTCTCCAAATTCCATACCTCAAACTTCAAATCTCAACTCTAAACCCTAAACATTAGAACCTTAAAATACCAAATCTCTAACAAACACTAAACACCCAACATAAAAGCCCCAAATCCTAAACTCCAAAACATAAAATCCAAAACCTCATACCCTAAAATTTTAAATTCTAAATTCTAAATTCTAAATTCTAAACCCTAAATCTCCAAACTTCTAACCCCCATACCCTAACTCTAAACCCCAATTATCAAGACCCTACTCAAACACCAAAACCTAAAGCCTCAAACCCTAAACTTCAATTCCTGAACCTCAAATGTCAAATGTCAAGACTATAAATCCTCAAACTTTAAACCATAAACCCTAAACACTGAAATCATAAAATCTCAAATTTTAAACTTCAAACATCCAAAATTGAAAGTCTCAAATAAAAAATGTCAAATCTCAAACCTCAAACCTCAAACACTAAAAGGCTATATACCTTGAAGCCTATAAAAACCAAACTCTAAACCTTAAAATTTCAAATCCCAAATCCTATAATCTCAAACTAAATATCCTTAAACACCTTAACCCAAAACTTCAAACACCAAACTCTAAAACCCCAAATCCTTAGTTTTTGGTGTCTAGAGTTGGGGTTAGGGTTTAAGTTTTGAGGGTTGAGGTTTCAGGTTTATGATTTAGTGTTTGAAATTTTAAAGTTTATAATTTGTAATTTAGAGCTTTAGGTTTATGATTTAAGGTTTAAAAATTTTTGGTTTGAGGTTTTGGGTTTTGGGTTTTGGGTTTTAGATTTTAGTGTTTGGTATTTAATATTTAGAGTTTTAGGGTCTTGATGTTTGGAGTTTATAGTTGGAGTTTAAACTTTGAGATTTGAGGGTTTGAGGTTTGAAATTTGGAGATTTAGGGTTTAGAGTTTATAGTTTGTATTTTTAGGTTTATGATTTGGCATTTGAGTTTTTGTGGTTTGAGGATTTGGATTTTTGGGTTTAGGTTTTAGGATTATTTTAGTTTTTGTTGTTTGAGTTTTAGAGTTTTAGGATCTTGATGTTTAGAGTTTAGAGTTAGAAGTTTAAGATTTAGGATTTTAAAATTTAGAGTTCGTAGTTTATAATTTGGGGTTTGAGATTTTTGGTTTTGAGGTTTAAGATTTAGGGTTTGAAATTTTTGATTTTGGATTTTGGGGTTTTGAGTTTGAATTTTTGAGGTTTTGAACTTTTAGGATTTGAAGACTGCATTTGAGGTTTGAAGTTTCAGGTTTTAAAGTTTTGAGTATTGGGAGTTGGGTTTTGGAATTTTAAAGTTTGGGATTTGGAGTTTTGATATTAAAGGTTTTGGGTTTTGAAGTTTTATGATTTAGATTTTAGAATTTAGATTCTAGAATTTTAGATTTTTGGATTTAGGATTTTTGAATTTGAGGTTTATGTTTAAGAATTTAGGGTTTAGAGTTTTAAGATTTTAGATTTTTAAGTTTATTGTTTATGATTTAAAAGTTTTTTTTTGTTCTATTTAAACTATGGTTTAAGATGTAAATAATGATTTTTTTTAAGTTAAGGGATTTAAAAAAAAATTAGTTAAAGGAACAAAATGAAATTTAAAATAAATTAGGGGAGTAAATAATAATTTAGGTAAAGCTATTAGAATAAGTGAAATGTGTATTTGTGTCACTTTGAGTGCTATTTGCAATAAATTTATAAATTAAAAAAAATATTATAATAATTATTAAATTAAAGAAAAAATTATAATTGATAGTATAAATGAGGGTAGGTAAATGTACTTTTTCCAACTTTTTTTTGATTGATTTAATAAAAGTGACATATGATTGTATTCAAATTTTATATATATTTGAATAAAATATAGTTACCAATGGACCATAAATTATTCCCTCTCTTAGTCCGATAATTGATCATCGCTTTTAATATTGCAAAACTAAAGAATGGCGTGTGAATTTCTCTTTGATGATTTCAGCTTCGAAGGCCTGGATCCTTGGATGAACGAGAACATTATGGTGTCATCATTTCATTCATCTTTTAGGAAAATTCAGATTCATCAACAGCTGTATTTTGAAATAAGAATGTGAAGAGCTAATTATCCTTCTAAATTCTCATTGAAAATTTAATGAGAATATTGGGTATGATTCATGGACAAGACAAACGTAATTTGATACAGTATATTTTAAATAAGAGATTTAATTTTCTCTGAAAAATCTTAAAGATATTACTTTTATATTAGTTTAATATATTTAAGAGAATAAATTATTTTAAGTGTTAGAAAATACACTTCAGATCATTCAGAGAAAGATTTAATTTAAATTGATATTAAATTAACTTGAATACGCTCTTATAAAGCAAAAAAAAAAAAACATCTTGAAAGATAGATTTCCAAATGATATATATGAAAATTTTTGTGACAAGTTTTCCCAATGTTTTCAATTTTTTGGAAAGGAACAAACGAAGAACAGAAAGCAGAGTTTAATACAAACAGATCTGAAAATTTATGATGTGCGAGGTATTTTTCGTATTGTGCTATAACTCTGTTAAAGCGGCTTAATTTGGTTTCTGAAACAAAATTCTTACTAAGAATGAAATGATAAAAATATTATTTTAACTTCATTAAGCTTGAATTTATAAATAGTATATTAATATTAAATGAGTTCAAAGTTCAGTTGAACTGCTGGTTTATTAAACAAACCAATTAATCAAGAAATATATTTTACGAAACATTAGTGATATTAATTCTTTGAAAAATATTGTTGATGAGAAATTTTAATGCTTAGTTAATTATAATTATAAATTAATCTTTTTTTAAGGGAAAATGAGTTGACGTCAATTTGGAGGATAGGGGTGGTTGTTTGTATACAACCTGACATTTTGGTGTTACTATAATAAGCCTCCATTAAAATTAATGGCTGATCAATATTTATTTACTGAATTTGGCATGCAATTAAAAACCAACAAAAATTAATGCATCCCAGAGTGTTAAAAAAAAAAAGTGCCACACAGTCAAATAAACGTATGATCCTCCAAGCTCAGGACGTAGCGGAGACCTTGGCGAGCCACAAAAGCCATGCAACGACCACTTCCGTAGAACATGAACCAGCGGGCATGCTGGTCAACGAACAGAGCAATCTACGGATAGATCGTCGGATTTTCCTATAAAACGATAGAATAATCAGCGCTACGTCTGCTGTCGTTTTCGTATCTTTGTTTCTTAGTTTTCTCTTTCTTTCGAACTCTTCCGCCGGCCTATGGATGATAGCGAGGCCTAGAGGGAGGGGTTCTTCCACGAACTAGCTCGGTGAAAGAAAGGGCAAGTTACAATCCTTAGAAAACGAAAAAAGAAAGAAAGAAAGGGAAAACTAAATACATAGACAGCAGCATTCGACAGCGTTCATTATGACCTCTAACATCTCTTTTGAAGACCTCAAGAATGAGAATGTCGACCTTGTAAGACACAAACAGTCATTTGTTCATTCAAGTATTAATTTTGAATGTCAGAAAGCAACATGCAAAAATGTCTCTATTTAACATACTGTATGCATTCAATACATTAATATCTAAAATGTTATTATTAAAAAATTATTAAAATTTCACACCATTCAATTTTTAATTGTGATAAAATGCTGATTTTATTATTTCTAAAATAATTTTTAATTCTTTTACTAAATATACTGTTCTATAGTTTAATATACAAGAGACTCACTTTGTTAGTGTCACTTTTCATCATTACAAATTTTCTTCCCCATACTCTGTAATAATTGTTGAATTGTGTGTATGAGCAGGAAAATATCCCAGTTGAGGAAGTATTTCAGCAGCTAAAATGTACAAAGGAGGGTCTGACAACAGAAGAAGGACAAAATAGGCTACAAATTTTTGGTCCAAACAAGTTAGAGGAAAAAAAGGAGAGCAAGTTTCTTAAATTTTTGGGTTTTATGTGGAATCCCCTCTCATGGGTTATGGAGTCAGCTGCTATTATGGCCATTGCATTGGCCAATGGAGGGGTAATTACAAATATCTCATCCTTTTTTGTTTATGAAAAATATAACTAATCTCTATCTTTAATTCTCTTACAAGAACTTTCAAATATTATAGGGCAAGCCAACGGACTGGCCAGACTTTCTTGGTATTGTTGTATTGCTTTTGATCAACTCGACGATTAGTTTCATAGAAGAAAACAATGCTGGTAATGCCGCAGCTGCTTTGATGGCCGGTCTTGCGCCTAAAACCAAGGTAACACTGTATCATTCATATATATATATATATATATAGTCCTTAAAAAGTACAGTGTCGTGTCTAATACGAGTTGGCTTCGAATTTTCCATATTCACGGACTAAAAGGATGGTATAATTTGCAGGTGTTGAGGGATGGAAATTGGAGAGAGGAGGAGGCAGCTATTTTGGTACCAGGAGATATGATCAGCATCAAGTTGGGAGATATCATCCCGGCTGATGCAAGACTAATGGAAGGCGATCCCCTTAAGATAGATCAATCTGCTCTCACAGGTGAGTCCTTACCCGCTACCAAGTACCCAGGTGATGAGGTCTTCTCCGGTTCCACCTGCAAACAAGGCGAGCTAGAGGCTGTTGTTATCGCCACCGGTGTCCATACCTTCTTTGGTAAGGCTGCACACCTTGTGGACAGCACCAACAATGTTGGCCACTTCCAAAAGGTTTGTCTTGAGATTTTTAATGCTTTAAAATTGAGTTCTTTTAGACTAAGGGATTAAAGGCGTTCGTAGGACAACCCAACCCTTTAATATTTGTATCAAATGAGTTCAAATTTAAGCTCAATGATTAGGCCAATACAATTTGGGGATCATTATAATTTTCTTTAATTTTTCCTTACTTATCAAAGTTATACTAAAATTATGATAATTTTCTTTCAGCAGTTTTAGATTAACAAAAATGTTACTATTAAGAATTGTTAATTTTACTCAAGAAATTTTATTTCTATAAACGAAATTATATTTTTATGCAAATATATATAAGTACGAGCTTTAATTCTCCATACGTTTTAGTCATTACCCCACTTTAAATAATGGGTCTAAAGCGGACACTTAAAAAGGCTATCGAAATTTGAACCAAGTTTATAATTAATGACTTTCGAAGTAGTATATTTAGGACTAATCTTTTGATATATGATTGGCTTCTACTAGGTGTTGACATCCATTGGTAACTTCTGTATATGCTCAATTGCTGTGGGAATGTTTATTGAAATCGTTGTGATGTACCCCATCCAACATAGAGCATACAGAGATGGTATTGACAACTTATTGGTGCTTCTCATTGGAGGTATCCCAATTGCCATGCCAACAGTCTTGTCTGTAACCATGGCTATTGGGTCCCACCGCCTGTCCCAGCAAGGTGCCATCACCAAGAGGATGACAGCCATTGAAGAAATGGCTGGCATGGATGTTCTTTGCAGTGACAAGACTGGAACTCTCACCCTGAACAAGCTTACCGTAGACAAGAACTTGATTGAGGTTAGTCACCATTGTTATTAACTCTCCAGAAGCATGACACAAAATACAATACAGATATAGACACTATAACACGACAATAGTTTAAGCGTTTAAGTATAATTTAAAAAGTCACATTATATCTAAAAAAAATATTTGGTCTATCGGTGGTGGACAATTTTTTGTCCACCAGCGATGTTCAGATTGTGATATGTGGTAAGAATAGTAATTTTTAAAATTATTTTTACCATGTGTTATGATCTAAACACCGTTGGTGGACAAAAAATTATCCACCGCCAGTGTACCAAATATCAACTCTTATATCTAATACAAATGTCTGTATTTTATAGTCTCGTTAGCCTTTGTTCTTGTGACCATGGATTTTTATGAATGTAGGTGTTCCCTCATGGTGTGGACAAGGACGCCCTTGTCTTATATGCAGCCAGGGCTTCTAGGGTTGAAAACCAAGACGCCATTGATGCTTCAATTGTTGGAATGTTGGGCGACCCAAAGGAGGTACAATATGTCAAAATAGAGTCATCCTTTTATGAAACATGCATAGTTTTTTTTTTCTTGTTAACATGTAGTATTAACTTTGTTTGTGACATCTCAGGCAAGAGCAGGAATCACTGAAGTGCATTTCTTGCCCTTTAATCCTGTGGAAAAGCGCACTGCCATTACCTACATTGACCAAGATGGTAACTGGCATAGAAGTAGCAAGGGGGCTCCTGAGCAAGTAAGACCTCTGTCATTTTTTGCATCATTATATTGATAAGAATAAAGGAGATGACACAATATAAATACTACAACATTCACAAAATATATAATATTTAAATATAATTTAAAATATCATATTATATTTATTACAAATGTCAGATATGTTAAGATACAATTCATTTTTGAAATATCAATATTTTGCAGCACTAAAATTATTATATATGAAAGTATCTAACTGCCTAATTATCATATCAGATAATAGACCTTTGTGAAGTCAAGGGAGAGGCTAACAAAAAGGCACATGCCATCATAGCTGGATTTGCTGACCGTGGTCTAAGGTCTTTGGCTGTTGCTCGCCAGGTGAATAGAAAGTCTATTATTCAATATTCATTGTTGTAAACCAATTCTTGAATTTATAAATTTATTTAATTTTAATTTTTAAATTTGTTTAAGTGTACAACTTAAATTTTTGAAATTATCAATTTTTAATACATTATTTATTTTGTTAATTTTTTTAATAATATTAATTAATATACAATAAGTTTAATATTTTTGAATATTAATTCTTGTATTTATATAATTTGAAAATTAAAATTAATTAGATTTAAAAATTTAAAAATTAAATTATTAATTTACTATGTTCATTCTAAGAAAGCAAAATAGGAAAGTCCTCTGACAAATTACATTGTTTTCCTTGAACTTTCTTTACCAGACTGTTTCAGAAAAGAGCAAGGAGAGCGAAGGAGAACCATGGGAGTTCTTGGGACTACTGCCCCTGTTTGACCCACCAAGGCATGATAGTTCAGAGACTATTCGTCGGGCTCTTGACCTTGGTGTCAATGTTAAGATGATTACTGGTGACCAACTTGCCATCGGAAAAGAAACTGGTCGTAGGCTTGGAATGGGCACCAACATGTATCCTTCCACCGCCCTCCTGGGTGAGCATAAGGACGAGTCTCTTGCAGGCATCCCAATTGATGAACTCATTGAGAAGGCCGATGGATTCGCCGGAGTCTTCCCCGGTAAATATTTTATTCTAGTTTATGCTATACTCAATGTTCGTTTATCTGGCTAGAAATTTTTTTTTCTGAAAATATTTTTTGACATAAAAAAATCAAAGGTTCTTTTTTGAAAAAAAAAATTCAACAGTTTACTTCATTTTTCAAGAATTTTTTTTTTTGGGGTACATCCATTTTTATTGTCCGTGGGCAAAAATAAGAATTTGAAAATAAACCGAGCTTACGTTGATAGAAATTTTGAAAACTATATACATTTTGAGTCAAGCTTAGACATCGTTTAAGATTGAATTTAAATAAAAATTTAAAACTAAATCAGAGTCAATTTTAAACCCTGATATTTTTGTCTAAATCAAATAAAAATTTTAAAAATCAACATTTTTATTCAAGCGGAACTTTGAGTTCAAACAAGAATTTCAATATTTTTCAGAAACAATTTTATTTTCCAACCAAACAAGGAAGCTAAAGACCAAAAGAACAAAAAAAAAATTGATTAGGCCAACAAAAACTAATTTTGACGAGGGCTATATATGCAGAACACAAGTATGAAATTGTGAAGAGGCTGCAAGACAGGAAACACATTTGTGGAATGACGGGAGATGGTGTTAACGATGCTCCAGCACTCAAGAGGGCAGACATTGGCATTGCAGTCGCTGATGCAACTGACGCAGCCAGGAGTGCTTCAGACATTGTTTTGACAGAGCCAGGACTTAGCGTGATTGTGTCTGCAGTTTTGACAAGTAGGGCCATCTTCCAGAGGATGAAGAACTACACAATCTATGCTGTTTCCATCACAATCCGTATTGTGTTTGGATTCATGTTTGTTGCTCTAATCTGGCAATTTGACTTCTCACCTTTCATGGTGCTCATAATCGCCATCTTGAATGACGGCACCATCATGACCATCTCAAAGGATAGGGTTAAGCCATCCCCTAGACCTGACACATGGAAGCTCAAAGAAATCTTCGCCACTGGTGTTGTTCTTGGAGCTTATATGGCTATCATGACTGTGGTCTTCTTTTATTTTGTTCATGACACCAACTTGTTCACTGTAAGTAAAATATAAGAATGAATTTTCTGACAAAAAAATAGTAAAAGAAAAAGAAAAAGAAAACCCCCCCATTATAGAATTATGTCACGAAAATCTCTTCTTTTTCTTTTTCACCTTTCAGAGAGCTTTTGGCGTCAAGGAAATTGCAGGCAACAACGATGAGCTTAACTCAGCTCTGTACCTTCAAGTGAGTATTATCAGTCAAGCACTCATCTTCGTGACTAGGTCAAGGAGCTGGTCATATGTTGAACGCCCTGGTATCTTGCTTATGGGAGCCTTCCTTGCTGCACAAATGGTTAGTTTCTATCTTCGGAATCTATTTTCTTCGTAGGACTTTCTCTAGTACTAAATTCTTTCTCCGGTGATTTTAAAGATACACTGATCACCCACATCGGTGCAGTGCATGATGACTAATCCTTCTTTGGTTTTAACTTGGCATTTGTTGAACTTAGGTTGCCACACTCATTGCTGTATATGCAGAATGGGAATTTTGCCGAATCAGAGGAATTGGTTGGCGTTGGGCAGGAGTAATCTGGCTCTACAGCATTATCACTTACATCCCTCTTGACATCCTTAAGTTTTTGATCCGTCTAGGATTGACGGGTCGGGCATGGGACAACATGCTCCAAAACAAGGTAGATTTCAATTTGTCTAAGTAAACTGATAATTTAGTTTCAAAATCTATAAATTTATTTAATTTTAATTTTTAAATTATTTTGAATACACAAATTAATTTTTAAAATATTCAATTTATTACACGTCAATCATTTTTTTAATATTTAAAAATATCAAACTTATTATTTATTAATTTTTTTAAAATTCAATTATAACAAATTTAATATTTTCAAAATTTGACATAAATTAAAATCTAAAACTAATTAAATTATAAAATTAATTGAGTTTATAAATTTATTGACCAAATTGTTAGTTATTATTTGGTTGCTTATTTTTCATTTAATTATCATTGCTCCTTGCAATGTTTATTATTATTTTTTTTTGGGTTTAATTTACGTTTATTATGCAGACTGCTTTCACAACTAAGAAGGACTACGGAAAGGGAGAGAGAGAGGCACAATGGGCGACGGCTCAGCGCACGTTGCACGGCCTTCAGGCTGCTGATGCCCAGAAGCACCACCACGAGCAATCTGACATCGTCGAGCAAGCCAAGAAACGAGCTGAGGCTGCAAGGCTTAGGGAGCTCCATACACTGAAGGGACATGTTGAATCAGTGGTGAAGTTGAAGGGTCTAGACATTGATACCATGCAACAACACTACACAGTATAAGAAAAATCCAAAGTTTTAAAATGGATCTTATTCATTTTTTTTTAAAATGTGCAAAGTGATTAACTCCCCCCCCCCCCCCCAAATAGCAGGGAGGTGATAAAATTATGTAATAATGTGGAGAAAAATTTGATGGGTTGGAATGAAGAAGTACAGGGATATTATATTATTTACAGTAATATCCTTGTCATTCTTTTGTAGTATAAATGCTTCCCTTTTTTTTAATCAGGGAAAATTTCTAGAATTTATATAACTGGTTTTATTAAGGAATATGTACTGTCAGCTTTCTTTCAATTGAAGTACATTGCATTGGCATTTCATCATCCAAGCTTTTTGTTTCAATGAGGAAAAAAAAAGTATAGAATAAAAAAAAATCATCAATTAATTCTCAATTACTACCTATTATCTAAGAATATAATAATCAACAATGTAAAAGACTAAATGTGTTCAAATTGAAAGTTAAAAGAACCAAAATCACTTCACCCCCCAAACATTGTGGACCAAAATTGTCAAAAAGCCACTAGTTTCAGGCTAAACTATAATTGACCTTAAGAATTAGCTAATAATTAGCAATGTCAAAGACCATATGTGTTTAAATTAAAAATTAAAGAATCAAATTCATTCACCCCCCATCATCTAGGGTGATCTAGCCCAAGAGCATAGCTTTAAAAGTCCCAATCCAAATAATACGCATATGTCCTATAGCTCAACTCAGGCCAAGCCATTCAAATGTTTGTCCCACCAAGATTTGACTATTTTTATTTTATATTATATATTTTAAATTATTTTTTAATGTATTCATAAACGTAATTTACGATTTAATAACAAAATTTGTTCTGCAATATCTGAAGAGACAGTTCTAACCAAACAGGTAGCACTTAATTTGCTTTGGAAATAATTAGAGAACTCAGCAACCTATCTTTATAAATAGGCCAGCATGGCTCATCCTAGATGATATCAAGCTCATGGATTATACTTGGAGGAAAAATTAGCAAAAGACAAAATCGAGAATAAAATTGTCAAAAAGCTACTAATTTTGCGCCAAACCATAGAAGGCAAAACTATAATTTACCTTAAAAAAATTCTGAGATGTTTCCCAAATTTTTAGGCAGACACCTTCGATACAACATACAACATTTTAGATACTTTTTTGACATTCGAGATATTAGGATGAAGATAATAATGTCCAAAACATCTCCAAAAACTGAAGTTTAGTAATGAATTCTTAGCCCATCACATGGCTATAAAAAACGAAGTACACCAACTGTATTTCATAGGGTTATATTTACATTATCAATATCACATTCCGTTAAGTAATACTGTGTTCCTAAACCTGTATCACTGACATATATATAGAGGTCATTCAGAAAATTCTAATGACATAGCCTCAAGAGAAGACTTAGACCAACCTCTTGGTTCCAAAAAAAAAGGGGGTTTTTTCTTCACCGATTACTTCGGATTATGTATGATAGTAGTTGTTAGGCTGTGTCAATTACCATCAAATAGGTAACCTTCCTGTTGCAGATACCAATAAGCACCCTCAGCTGCACGCTCTGCTGCATCTTTCTTCTTTGATTGAGGAGTGCCAACACACTCCAAAATCATATCTGGAGCATCTTCTATCTCCAAGCTCACCTTGAAAGTAAATCTTAGAGAAAAGACAATCACAGCAGAGTCAACATAAAATCCATAACAGTATCAACAAAGTTTTATATATAATGAAATGTTATATATATAATAGTAAAATCTATCATTTTTAGATTTAAAATTATCATCATCACAACTGATAGGATACAGAAATCAAATGAAAGAAAAAAACATAATACTATTAAATTCAACTCTAAGTACAACAATTTACACCCCCAAATCTGGTTGAAATACTCTCTCATCCAGCCAAAGGTTAAGCTTTCTTCTGAGAACAAATTCTCAGACTTCTCATAATCCAACAAAAACCACCCACTATACCACTAACTTACACCTTTAAATACCACTACATATACTTAAGTAATTAACTCTAAAAACTGTCACACATAAACTGTCATAACTAACATAACTTCCTATATGCTTTCCCATTCTGTTTCTTATTCCTGCTGAAACAAACAAGCCTTGTTTCCCTCATGATCCAACACCACATGGCCCAGACCTTCCATAATTTAACAAAAAAATACCCCTAAATCATTAACTTACACCTTTAAATACCACTACATATATTTAGGTAACTAACTCAAAAAACTGTCACACATAAACTGTCATGACTAACATAACTCCCTATTAAATAACTTCCTATATGCTATCCCATTATGTTTCTTATTCCTGCTGAAACAAACAAGCCTTGTTTCCCTCATGATCCAACACCACATGGCCCACATTTAGGTTCCTAACATTGTCGCCTGCTGAACTTTAGCCTTGTTCTCAAGGCTAAGATTGAGAAACTTAGTGCATGATTCTGTTATCATTTGTTGTTGCTGACTTTATACTCATTAAGCCCATGTTGCACTCCAGCTCTTCTTCATATCCAAAATTTTCTACCTCTAAACGCACTATCTCCCCTTCTGAATTTAAGGTCTTATTCTCCTCTAGCACCAGCAACCGTAACTGCTTCTCTATATACCGGTGGAGAGGGTGAAATTTCTCACCACACTTGAAGTATAATCCTTTGGCCTTCCTCTCCATTAATTCCAGGTAAGTAATGGAACATAGGCCCCTGAAGTTGTCCCCAGCTATGCGCTTTTCCCCATTACTCTGCCTAGCCATCGTTGACAGGGAAGAACCTGAGTGCTCAGGTGAAGCCGAAACAGAGTCACGCGACCCCCTAACGTCTTGGGTCCGATTGGAGTCCCAACCTGAGATGGGTTCGGAGCGGGACCCTTTATGAGAGATTCGGGTCCCACTGGCTCACGTTGAATCGTGAGTTAGATCAGAAACTGCCCAAACCGCTATTTCCTGTTCGTGGCTTCCCCACATGCATCCCTTTCCTGTAGTCTTGTGCGAGTTTTTCTCATCCCCCAAAATCTCCTCTTCTACATCCCTTGCTACGCGAAGAAGCAGCATGCGTGATTGTGGGTGTAACGTTCTAACTCTCCTCCTGAAAACCGGTTGCAATTTACTCATAAAATATCCCACATATTACTCCTCTGGCAAACGAAGGACTTGAAAAGTGATCAATTCAAAGGCCTCAATATAGTCTTGCACACTCCCATCCTATTTTAATACTGTTAATTCTTTAAAAGGATTCTCATACTTCCTTTTCCCATACCTGGCTATAAGAGCACGTTTGAGTTTTTTCTAGGATAAGTGATTCTAAGCAAATTAAACAAATGAATGATAGGACCCTTCATGTTCACATGTGCCAATTTAACCTTAATTTTCTCAGGAGTTTTTTAGATTTCAAAATAAACTTCAGCCCTAGTAATCCAAGCTACTGGATTCAGGCCATCGAAAATGGAGAGTTCAGTCCTTTTAACTGACATTTTATAATCATCAAAATAATCTTCCTTCGGTACTAAAAATTCAGATTGAGAAGATCTCTCATTTGATGAAAACTCCTCCCCTGATGGTGCTGCCTCCTTCCTCTTTCCCAATTGCTTACCGATATCTTGTTAAAGAGATCCATATTGTTTCAATTTAGTTATCATTCTTTGCATAGTAGTTCTCATTTTCTCCATATTTCCTTCTAGTACAGCCATCCTTGCTTCCAAAACATCCACCCTATCAGACATCTTTGACATGCCTTCCCCACTCGTTATCCGACAGGTTAGACCAATGATAGAGTTTAGAAATCAAATTAAAGAAAAACACAAGATACTATTAAATTCAACTCTGAGTACAGCAATTTGCACCCCCAAATCTAGTTAAGATATTCTCTCATCTAGCCAAAGTCTAAACTTTCCTCTGAAAACAAATTCCCAGACCTTCCATAATCCAACAAAAAACACTCCCTATACCACTAACTTACACCTTTAAATACTACTACATATACTTAGGTAACTAACTCTAAAAACTGCCACACATAAATTGCCAAGACTACCATAACTCCCTATTAAATAACTTACTATTAAATAATTTTCTATATGCTATCCCATTCTGTTTCTTATTCCTGCTGAAACAAACAGGCCTTGTTTCCCTCATGATCCAACACCACATGGCCTACATTCAGGTTCCTAACAACAACACTATCAATGAATTCATAGAGCAACAGCAAAGCATTTGAGCCCATCCATTCAGCATAATATGAAAGAAAAACACTTGCAGCCAAAATTGGAACTTCCAGTGTCAAAGCTGTAGAGCACATTCTGATCAAGGAAAATGAAATGAACTCCAATTACCCCATTGTTAGCTGATGTTATAGGTCTGTCAAACACATAAAGACAAAATACATCGACTTGAATGACTGGAAAATAACCCATATAAATTTTTTTATTAAAGAAATAACACCTCATCTCTGTTGGGGTAATTTGCTAAACTGATTGGAATTGTGGTAAAAAAACTCAACCGAAACATTTTTTTAGCCCCTCCATCACCTCCCCCCTCAAAATAGAAAAAAAAAAGACTAGTTAGTGACAATAATGCCACATTTGCATAACTTAAAGAAGGCAAGAACTCAAATTTCTCATTCAATAAAAAACACGAAATTTAAATTTAAAAAAATGGTGATTGTAGGGAATCTGTACTGTTTCTCACATTATTCTCTCTCAGACAAATCCAGCTCTCAAAATATTAAATTCATAAGAAAGTGTTCATGTATATACAAATTTCAGTAGAGTCACCAAAGATGAATGTAGATTATGGACTCACAACTTCAGGTGGTCTGGTCCCTCCTCATTGCAGCATTCAAATGAAGGAGGTTTCCAGCAATTGGCAGCACAGAATTCATACAATCGCGATCTATATGTTCCTTTGTATGAACAATCTGAAACAGTATATAAATGAACAGAGTGAAACCAGCTTCGATATTTGGCACCTTAAAATAACTCAAGTTATATTAGTACCTGCCCTCTTTGAATCACTGTCACAATCATTTTCAAAGGTCTCACCCTGCCGTCCTATAGTGGAAGAAGATAGAAGTTGTTGGCTAACAGGTATTAAACTTGGGGAAAATATTTCAACTTCCTCACCAATGGGGCAAATTTCTGGATTAAAATTGCTGCATTGATCTCCCTTAACCATTATAGGCCCAATGATAGTAGCTTCTGCTACATCAATGGGTGCTTCATCATAGCCAATAAGTTCGGGTTCCCTCTTAGAGGTTGATTTGAGAATTTTTCCCAGAGACTTTGACTTAGGTTTCAAGCCCTGAGACTGCACAACCACACCCATAATCATACAAACCAAAGTAAAACACAATCAAAATACAGCTATTGGACTGATAGCAGAGGAGGCCAAAATGCAACTCTTACATATATAAATATAGCCTAAGGCTTAATGACAAATGAAAGGCATACATGAACAACAATAGAGTACTACCAACAAATATAAACCAAGTTGCGTCTAACCAGATGCATGGTAAAGAAGAAATTAACCAACAGAAAGACGAAGCTAAAGAGCAAAATTACAGGGTAAAAATGTATGAAAAATTTGAGCAGAATTAGATTTAAGGAATACCCTCCACACAAAAAATTGATGGCTCTGATAAATTGGTAGGTGAAAGCTGAAAATCAAATACTTTTGTGTTTGAAAACAAGAATGGGCTTGGAAGATGATATTATCACCCAGCCCAGATTTCAAATGTAACAATACTGCAAAAGTCAAGAAAAACATAATAAACACAATAACTATGAAGGAAAAATATATATAATTAAAAAAAAAAAAGAGAGAGAATTTTGAATGAAGTTTGTCCAGAGTGAATGGGGATTGATCAAGTGCAACAAAATATAGTATAGCAGTCTTTACAAAAACTGCACAGATAAGGAATTTGGTGTTACTACCCATGCTCAAGTCCCTTTCTTGCTTATTAGCAATAGCAAATCACGACCCTGATATTGATCATATAATAATTAATAGAAGACTTCCAAGCTAGAGACAAAGCAAAAGAGAAAATTTGAACACTTAAATTTTTTATATTTCATACAAAACAGAGAACAACTCATTGATTTAAATATTTCAAGTTTCAAAGCAGACAAGACAAAATGATTTTGGCCCATTAACAGATAAGCTAAAAAAGAGTCATTCTTTGCCTTGGTTTTCTTTCTTTTTTCTTTTTTTTTGGGATCACAACAGTGATATACTCAGACCCAATGGTCTGATCAGGCAATGCAGAGATGCAAATTTTAAGGTGTTGAGACTCGAGATTCAGAATATGAGGATATGGAGGAATATAATACAAGCATAGTGGTTTTACCAATAATTCTGAAAATAGTAGTTGCGAAGCCATTCTAGCAGCCTCTTTTTTATTCACGTCGGTTGCTGAAATAGTTGAACATACATCTTTCCCAACAACCTTGGCTTCAACAGAGAACATTCTGCCTGCTTTTGATTTCAGAAACTTCAAATTCAAATTATGAGATTGGCAAAGTTCTTGCAAATCCCTAATAGGACTAAGCTGCAAGCTTGATGAGAATTTCATGATTGGCTCTAGGAATGAAGTCATAATCTGCCAAACACTGCTCAAATTGAAACCTGAATCAAGGAGAATGGCACCAAGACAAGATTCCACCAAGTCACCCAGAGCCTGAAGCAACCAATGATGTCAATTTAAACCTCAAATATTTTCCTGATCCAAAATCAAGAAGCAATATAGATCTATCACAAAATTTTAAACTGTTTTCCTAAGACATTAGAAGGACTCCTAGAGTTCCTATTTGAGCTTTTTTTTTTTTACTTTTCTCTGCTTCTTTTAGAAGGATACCTTATCATCCTTTTTCATAACCTTTCTTTCTAACAAAGCTTCTTTTCTTAAAAAAAAACAATAAATAAGAAAATAAAAGCAGCTTGGTGATGTAGTCCAAAAAGAAAAGGGTTATAACACCTACCTTAGGTGATTTTGGCCCACCAATACCACCAATTACAGGTCCTTTAATGTAGTCCACATACTTTTTTATCGCATCAGACAGATCACTTGAATCACATAAAAGAAATTTATGAAAATCTTTATCGACTGCAACATAGGCAAATGCCTTATTGTTCACAAACACTGATCTCAGATCTGTTAATTGACCAGGCTTTAGCTTTGGATAAGCTGAGTAAAGGTATGAAGTAATCAAATAATCCAAGACAGCATCTCCAAGAAACTCCAATCGCTGCACAAAGTTATCAAGTGTTAAAAAAAATTGAAAGAATATGGACTACATAATTATTCTTCTCCGGCTGCTATCAAGTGGAGAAGAATAATTCTTATCATAAGGTTAGGCTAACCTGATAGCATCCACCACCATGCTTATTGTAAGAGGGATGTACAAATGCTTGAAGAAGCAGACCCTTATGAACAAAATGATATCCTAACTTATCTTCAAGGGAAGCAATGTCTACATGAGCAGAAAGGGGAATATAGCTCATACTTGCTCTGCAAGCATTGAACACTTGTGAGGCTTCAAAATCAGCTTGTATGCCAATCCATTTAAGAAATGCAGTTGCAGCTTTAAAGCCACTATCAACTATGAAAGCTCCAACAAGAGCTTCAATAACATCAGCAATTGTTTTCCTATGTAGCCAGTGGTGATTTTTATTGCAACAGACATCAGTTCCTATTCCTTGGCCTGGATCCTTTACAGAATTTAAACAAGAGTGAATGCTCTCTTCAGTTTCCTTGGTACAAACTGTTGGGCAAGGACGGCCTAATGCAAAGAACTTAGAAGGTTCAAATGCCTGATCACGAATGTACACCTAGAAAAAGAGAGAGAGAAATAAGACTAAAGTGATTAATTGAAAATAAGCATTCAAGAGTTGGACATGAGCTGTAATTTCTGCAGTTCTCGGTCATTAGCTGTATATGGGCTTGGATTGATGTATTTTAAGTGCTATCTGGGTCTCACTTTAATGTCTAAGTATTCCTTATTCAGTTAAGCATTATGTGTAGGAAGCCAAACTCTTAATGCCCTCTTCGGCCAAAAATGTTGCACATATTAAAATTGTTTTTGGGAAACTAAAAGCGCTTTACAGTAATTTCAGTTGTGTTTGACAAAAACTAAAATTTCTTTTATGTGGCAGCATAAACTAGTTTTCTCCTATGAAGAAAAGCAAGTATTTGGAGCTTTTTCTGAAAGCAAAAACTAGCTAAATTGCGTTCTTCTTAGAAGTGATTCTTAGTAAAGTACTTTTCACAGAAAATTTCTTACAGCAGCAGAAATTTCATTCTCGGGGAAAAGTTAGGTGAGCTCTATGTTTATATGGATGTGTTCAGCATAGTTAAGATTTAAAACAAAGTTTAACTTTGGGTTACATGGGCCTTTTCTAGCGTGTTTTATGTTTGGGCAAAATTCAATAGTACCACTTGCACTTCAAGTGGTGTAGATATGATACTACCTCTTAGACTAACCACATTTAACTTCAAATTGTAATTTTTCCAATTATGCATTAATTGCAACAAATTAACCACCTATCGTTTGAGTTAACTACTTATGGTAATTGATTAACCTGGCTCAAATAATGGCTAATTGAATATACTGTGGTTTATATTAGAAGTGGTTAACTACTTATACTAGTTAGTTCTTGCTAGAATCTACTCTAGAACCTGTTTAGGGTGTGCTCCGTAGGAGTATAATTGAAAATGTGAAAAGTGGAAAAGCAAAGAATAATAAGGTACTTGGAAACAACACAAGTCTAGATTCATCCCTCATTTTCATTCATCCATCCATTATACAACTTCCCATATTCAGTTATTCACTACTACCAAGTGCAACCTATATTCCTAATTTTTCATCCTGTTGACCTCTCCATCCCATTGCTTGCAAACCCCACTTTCCTTCAGCCACGAACAATAACCCTTCAATACACTAATTTTCCACCGTTAACTTACCCATGAAACCCTAATTTTAGCTTACTAACTCTAATTCTATTAATGTCCAACATCAGAACACCTAAAATTAATTTCATGAAATATGCTCTTCATCCCTAAGATAATTTTAGAATGCTATTCCCGTTATTTAACAGCACATCCAGTTATGGCTTGAAAAAAAATCAGCATCCATTCTAATATATATGGCTCTAGGACCTTTGTTGTCTTGGTTGGAAGTCTTTGAGAAAATTTTCAAAAATAGATCATGGGTGGTTATTCAAAAGATAATAAGTAGTTTTAAAAAATAACTAATGGGTGGTTACCCAAAAAGTAATGGTTGGTTACTCAATATTCAAAATTTTAACTTATTTAATTATCTTATTTTTTTAATAAATATAAGACAACAAAAAAGTGCATGTCAAGTCACTAGTGAGTAATTATTGTAATAAGTTTGAATGCATATCATGTAAATCCAACGGAAGATCAAAGAGTAATAATTATTTTTTATTTGAGGTTATGAAGACGGCATTTGAAAGTATAATTTTACCTGCAAATTGTGCCTAATACCTAACTTCAACAAATTGGAATTATTGACAACATTTGAACGCCTCCTTGTAAGGTCTCCTTCATGAAGGCTATCATTCATGAGAAAAAAATGGCTTGCAACACAAAATTTAAGGAAAGCATCACCAAGCACTTCAAGTCTTTCAAGAGAAAAGCGCTCCTGACATTTCTCAGTGGTCAGGGCCTCTAGAACCTAGTAAATGTTCACAATTGTTAGTACAACATCCATCTCTACCATATGAGCACTGCAATGACCAATTTAAAGAAAATATGTGGCTTATCAAAACAATTAGTGCGCATAATATACTACATATAACAAGCCTTACTCTGAGGGCACTAACTTCAGCAGCCCCATGGAAGTAAGAAGAAAGCATGTACTTGAGTTCAATTGCAACCAGTAAGTTTCCAAGACGATGCATGATTGACGGTAACAAAGATAGGGAACTACCAATATCTTTTGAAAAGCCTATAATTTTCAGTTGACAAAGCTCAGGTGGCAAATCAATGAGATATTCCTCCAGTTCATGAGCTTCTGTCATCAAAAATTAAAAGCTACAATCATTTAGAGAAGAATATACAGAAACATCAACATAAATCCAAAATAAAGATGCAAACTTCATAA
Source organism: Gleditsia sinensis (assembly GCA_037074535.1). Lineage (NCBI taxonomy): Eukaryota > Viridiplantae > Streptophyta > Magnoliopsida > Fabales > Fabaceae > Gleditsia > Gleditsia sinensis. The sequence continues at coordinate 8,918,110 of CM073464.1, read as the reverse complement.
TAATTGATGCATACTTATTTTCTATTGCTGATGCAAAAGCATAAAGAAATGCACAGACATCTTAACAAGATTTCGTAGAAGGAAGCAATAATATAAGGTCTAATAAATGTGCCATTCTTGTGGATTCTGGTTGTTATGCCTGGAGCTTTATGCCAGAGCTTTTCAGCAGATATTTCTTCCCTCACATCTCTAAGAGGAGAGAGTTGTTTTCTTGGCTTGTATAAGCATATCGTTTTATGAGAGGTTTTCAATTATGGATTTGCAAAGGTATTGGAAAACTGAGTAAAGTGAGCCAGTGTTTGCAATCTTCTCTTGTTTCTTCTGTTTTTTCGTTTTTGTTGGCTTAGGAGGATTGCTTATCCTCTTTCTGTGTACTTCCCCAATTTAACAAATTCTTTGATTTAGTTAAAATCGTCCCTAACATTTCAAAAATGTCACTTTTTGATCCTTAGGCCTAACTCCATCAATTTTATTGACAGAAAATACTAACATGGTGCCAACATGACATCTAGTTAGTTGACGTGGCCGTTTTGTGTGATAACCAGGACAGAAAAAAAACTACACTAGCCACCTCTTTTCTTCTTTCTCTCTCTGCCTCCTCCTCCTTCTCTCTCTTCTTCTTCTCTTCCCTTTTTCTTCTCATCGTCACAATCCATTTCTCCACCGATTCCAATGATGAGTTCCAAACTAGTATGCAACGATGTTATGTGACGATTGTTGGGGATGCTGGTTGTTGATAATATAATCCAAAACTTGTAAATTCATGATAAAAGTTTGGTTTTCAGCTGATCCACCACTCTAGCGTTGCGAAGCTGAATGGGCCACTTTACAACCTCATTTGAAAAGTCATTGCCAATATTCGCACTCCCTGCCTATATTCACATAGCCGGTCCCAAGCTTGGATAAAAGAGGAGGGTTGTGTTAGGGGTGCGACAGCCAACGTAAAACTTTGTCGTAACCGCATGAACATGGATAAACGAAGCAATAGTGTTAAAGCTAGGTCGTTGCCTGGAAGCAACGCGCTGTATAGCTCGCGTGCAGTGTCAAAAGAGCAAGGGCCGCTGTATCGGCGCCCGGATGCAGTGAAAAATAAGCAAGGGTTCCCACACTTTAATGAACGGGTGTGGGCAAAGAAGTTAGTTCATGAGGGTAGGATCCGTTTTGGAACTTGGAATGTAGGCACACTCACAGGAAAATCAATGGAGATAGTTGATACCATGATTAGGAGAAAGATCAATATCATGTGTCTACGAGAAACTAAGTGGGTAGGAGAAAAGGCAAAAGAATTAGATTCTTCAAGTTTTAAGCTTTGGTACACCGGCAAGACAAAAACTAGTAATGGTGTAGATATAATAATTGATAAGGAGTGGAGAAACAATATCGTAGATGTGAAAAGATTAGGAGATAGGATTATAACTTTAAAGATTGTAGTTGAGCGGGATACTTTTAATGTGTTTAGCGTATATGCACCCCAAGTTGGATTAGAGGAGCATCACAAGAGAATTTTTTGGGAGGATCTAGAAAGTTTGATTCAAGAAATACCTCTAGGAGAAAAGATTTTCGTAGGAGGGGATTTGAATGGTCATATAGGGAGGGAATCGAAAGGATACAAGGGTATACATGGAGGTTTTGAGTTAGGAGATGTGAACGAAGAGGATAAAACTATCTTGGATTTTTCTTTAACCTATAATTTTACCATAGCAAATACTTGCTTTAGAAAGCGGATTGAACATCTTATCACATACAAGAGTGGAGGAGCAAGCACTCAAATAGATTTTTTCTTGGTAAGGAAATCAGATAGAAAATTCTGCACAAATTGTAAAGTCATACCCGGTGAGAGCTTGATTACCCAACACAGAGTTTTAGTTTTGGACGTACGAGTTATGAGAAGAATAGAAAGAAAGAGTAAGAAAACAATTCCTAAAATTATGTGGTGGTCTTTGAAGAATGAGCAACAAAGGAATTTTCAAAGAAGAGTGGAGAAAGAAAGGCTTTGGGAGGTCCAAGGAAATGCTAATGATATGTGGGACGAGATAGCCAAAGGGATTAGGAATATAGCAAAAGAGACACTTGGAGAATCAAGAGGCGTGGTCCTAAGGGTAAAGAATCTTGATGGTGGGATGCGGAGGTGCAAGATAAGATTAAGTTTAAAAGAGAGTGTTATAAGGAGTGGCACTTATGTAAAGATAAGGCAAATTGGGATAAATATAAAGCGGCTAAGATATAGTCTTAGTTGGTGAATCGAAAGAGGAAATAAATATGAAGCTAGAGTCATAGAGACAGGTTTTAGAAACACGTGGTTTTCGGATAATTAGAAATAAAACAGAATATATGAAATGTATTTTTAGTAAGAGACGAACAAATACGAATATAGACGTGAAATTTGGAAACTATATATTAAAACAAGTTACAAGTTTTAAATATTTTGGGTCCATTATACAAAATGACGGTGAAGTAAAGGAGGACGTAAACCACAGGATTCAAGCTAGATGGATGAAATGAAGAAAAGTTTCGAGTGTCATTTGTGATAAAAAAGTGCCGCTCAAAGTTAAAGGAAAATTCTACCGTACGGCTATAAGACCTGCTATATTGTATGGTACGGAATGTTGGGCGGTTAAAAAACAACATGAAGATAAACTCAACGTTGCAGAGATGAGAATGTTGCGTTGGATGTGTGGACACACCAGACGAGATATGATTAGAAATGAGTGCATTAGAGAGAAAGTTGGGATAGCACCTATTGTGGAGAAGATGGTTGAATCTCGCTTAAGGTGGTTTGGCCATGTGTGGAGAAGACCTGCAGAAGCCCTAGTGAGAAAAGTTGATCGGATGGAGAATAGTCCAATAATTAGAGGTAGAGGGAGACCAAAGAAAACAATAAGTGAAACTATTAAAAATGATTTAATAGTTAATAACTTATCTATTGATCTCATCCATGATAGGCCACTGTGGCGCCGTTTGATCCATGTAGCCGACCCCACCTAGTGGGAAAAGGCTTAGTTGTGATGATGTGATGGTGGGATCAATTACATAGATTAAACGATGCTACAGTGGTCTATTATAAATAAGATCAACAGATAGATTATCAATTATTAAATTTTTTTTAATAGTTTCACCTATTGTTTTATTTGACATCCCTCTACCTCTAACTATCAGACTGCTCTTCATCTGATCTATTCTTTTCAATAGGGCTTCTGTAGATCTTCTACACTCATGGTCAAACCACTTTAAGTAAGATTCTACTATTTTCTCCACAATAGGTGCTATCTCATCTTTTTTCTCCAATATACTCATTTTTAATCATATCTCTTTTAGTGTGTCTACACATTCAGCACAACATTTTCATCTCTGCAATATTGAATTTATCTTCATATTGTCTTTTAACTATCCAATATTCAATACTATACAGTATAGCGGGTCTTATAGCTGTACAATAAAACTTTCTTTTAACTTTGAACAGTACTTTTCTATTATAAATGACACCTGAATCCTTTCTCCATTTCATCCATCCCGCTTGAATCATTTGATACCTCTCTTTATCAATATCTCTACCATCCTTTTCTCCCCTTAACTTTTTATTTGGTTCCATGAGGGTGTTGGATGGTTTACAACCCAACACTCTTGTCTCCTGCAATAAATCTAACATATATTTTCTATATGAAATTAAAATTCTAGTGTGATTCCTCGCAACCTCCATCCCTACAAAATATTTTAGTGATCTTAAGTCCTTCATTTCAAATGTCTTATTGAGATAATTCTTTAGTAACCTTGTTTCAAAAAAATTATTCCCCGTTATAATCATATTATCTACATACACAATGAGAATAGTAATTTTACCTCCAAATGAGTGTTTAAAAAACACAGTATTATCAGTTTGAACTTGGAAATACTCTTTATCCTTCACAACTCTTGCAAGTTTCTCAAACCATGCTCTTGGAGACTATTTTAGCCCATAAAACACCTTTCTCAATTTGCACACCTTCCCTTCTAGTCTTTCAAACCCAAGGGGAATATCCATATAAACTTCATCATTCAACACTCTGTTAAAGAAAGCATTTTTTACATCTAGCTAATGAAAATACCAATCCAAGTTTGCTGCCAATGAAAATAGCACCCTTACAGTATTCAATTTTGCAACAAGTCCAAAAATCTCCTAGTAATCAATTTCATAAGTTTGAGTGAACTCTTTTGTAACCAATCTAGCCTTACACCTGTCTGTGCTTCCATCACTTTCGTATTTAACATTCAACACCCATTTACATCCAACTATCTTCTTACCAGTAGGTAGACTTTTGAATTCCCAAGTTCAATTCCTTTCAAGAGCTTGCATCTCTTCCAAAACACCATGTTTCCATTTAGGTTTAGAAAGAGCTTCATGTATGTTTTTAGGAATTACTATATTGGAGAGGCTAGTAGTGAAAGCATGAAAGTTGGGAGATAACTGGCCATATGACACAAATTTTGAAATAAGATTTTTGACATGCTCTTACCCCTTTTCTAATGGCAATAGGAAACTCTCCCAAGGTTTGGTATGTTTTAGGAAGCTGCTGTATGGTTGACTGACCTTTTATTGATTGCTATGTGGGGCATGCCACATTATTAGTGTTATTAAAGCACACTACAAGTACCGATGCTTGACCTTGTTGTATGTCAGATATATCGTGATTTGAAGTCTGATTTCGCCTAGAATAAACAAGCAACTTTAGGGGTCCTCCAGAATCTTCAGCACTAGTACTTTTAGTCTAATTAGAACTGATGATTGGTTCAATGGCTATCTATGAAGCACGGACACGGACACGGACACGGGACACGGACACGTGAATTTTAAAAAAATATAGGACACGACACGTTGAAGACACGTAAATTAAAAAATAAAAATTTTATATATATATATATATATATATATATATAGTACTAGAAAACAATAATATTTATAACTCACTTTACAACTTATTACCAAAAAAATTATTATAAATTTATAATACAATCAACATTCATTCTCCTTCAATATATTTTTTATCAATGCTATTATTTTTATTTTCTTCGTTTGTGAAAAGAACTTTCTAATTCTAAATTATACAAAGATAAATTTGTAACCGATAAAATTTCAACATTAACAAGAACAAAAAATAACAAAGAATACAAAAATTATGTGCACATACAATAATAACAAAGAATAAAAGCAAGAGAGCAACTCTAGAAAGAATTATATGTGTATTATTATAATTCAACTCCCTCACCATAAACAAAAGCTATCTCAGCTCTTTGCTATTGCGATTATGTAAAACATTAAGAGACAATACAAAAATTAGAAGAATTTAGTTTCTTTTTCCTCAGTAAAAAATCTCGAAACCCAAAAGCAAACTTTCGAATAGGTATATATGCTTGCGTAAAAACAAACTTCGAAGGCTTGTTGAAAAAAAATATGCAAATAGCCACGCACACAGACAAATCCAATAAGAGAAAATAAAGGAAGTTACTCTATGGTCAACAAAAACAAACAATAGAGTTGCAATGATTTAAATGCAAGCTACGATGGATGATAGGGACCCAACTTCAATAGAAGACATGTTGCGATGACCAAGATACAAGCTATGATCGTTGGTTTTGGGTTCTAACTTCAAATAAAAATCTAAAAGGGATGTAGGATATGTGTCTAAAATGTCTGAAATAAGTGTCGGACACGTTCAAAAAAGTGTCCGACACGAGTTTTTTTTTTAATATTTTTTTTTAAAAAAAGTTGGACACGGGACACGCGTTGGACACGGGTGTCCCAAGAGTGTCCGAGGAGTGTCGTGTCCGTAGAGTGTCCGACACGTCGACACGGCTTAAAACGAAGTGTCCGTGCTTCATAGATGGCTATGGTAGCTTCAATAGCAATGATTTCGAAAATGGGTAGAGGAGATAGAGTGGTAAGTCTAATTTCGGGTTGGATAGTTTCATGTTCACTCTCTAACTCTTGACACACTTCTTCACTTATACTTCTAGTTAAGGTTTGGTAAGTTGAACACTGGATACTTTTGCATCCTCACAAGTTTCCTCAGATGCACACTCATTGGAACCTCTATGTGCCTTCCCTTCTTTCTTGTTCTTTGGTTTCCATTCTGGAGAAACTCCATGAAGTTGAAAGCATTTTTCTCAGGTGTGTCCTACGTTCTTACAATAGCTGCAGATAGGATGTTCCCCAAGTTTTAGTTGCTTATTGTCTCCCCTAGTTTTAGGATCAAAGTTACCCTTCATATAAAAGGTAGTGATTTCATTAGATTTTTCACCAAAATTTTGATCTCTCACTTCTTCAAGCATTACCCTTTTTTTGTTTTCTTCACGTCTAACTTCAACAAAGGCTTCTCCAATTGTTGGCAGGAGCCTTTTTCCCAAGATCCGTCCACATACCTCATCCAATTCCTTGTTCAGACCTGCCAAAAATTCATCTCTCTTTACCCAAACGAGCCTTGAATTTCATGTGATCACCAACATCTCCCCAATTAGCTTCATAGAACAAGTCCAATTCTTGCCAAATATCCCTTGATTCTAAGGATTAATATCGTGATTTTCAACAATATCAATGTCACTTATTCCCCAATCCTTCTATGCAATCGGATGCAACACTTGATGTCTCACCTACTACACTAATGCCCCTTGCCTTGGATCTACCTACAGGTGATAGTCTCCTGCTTACTCTTTTAAAAGGTATTTGTTCTACCTGAAACGTTCATCCCATTTATAATTTCCTGAGTTATCATCATTTATCTTCACCATATTACGTTTTGTATTCTCTTTCTCTTCTATTTTAGTCCACTACCTAGATAACAGTGGTACTTGGGATTCAATTCTACTTCCACATAGGAAATCCACCACTATCGGTCACTGCCAGGTGTACATAGCAAGAATTGGTCCAAATGATTTAGATTGATCGCTTTATAGCCTGTTTTGTTGCAACAAGGTATACTTCGATATTTTGATTGGATTATGGCAATGCCTTCTCATTAGTGGCCAGGGTTGCTTCAATTCACTTGTTCCTCTATAGCTACTACATGTCATTGGCCTCTTTATCAACTAGATATCAAAAAAGCATTCCTCCATTACTCAACTTGAAATTTACTTTGTTGTCATTAGTTTCTTCTTACAATCTTTGTGTCATAGTCATTGGATGTTGTGATTCACATCCTTAGATATTTTAAGGCAGCACCAATCCAAGACCTATTATATGAAAATAAGGGCAATACACAAGTGATTGGTTACACTTATACTGATTGGGTAGAGTCTCCCTTTGATAGGCAAAGCACTTATACTTCTGGGCAATGTGTTCTAATCAAAGGAAAAATGGTTTCCTAGAAGAATAAGAACAAAATGTCATTGTTAAATCTAGTACAAAAGTTAAATACCATGCTATGGCTTTAGCTTTAGCTACATGCGAATTTATTTGGCTGACTAAAGTACTTTAGGAATTGAATTTTGGGTAAATACTCAAATGTAGGGATGGCAAACTCGCTAGGTACCCAAGTCTTTTAGGGTATCACTAAGGGTCGGGGTTCAGGCCTAGAAAACATAGTACCCACCCCACTCCAAAACCATAGTGAGTGTTTGTGTGTGTGTGTGTATAATTTAGATATTTATATATAATTTAATTTATTAAATAATACTTCTTTATATTTATAATATTACCCTAATATCCCTCTTCCCTAACTTATCACATTCTTTTTCAATCATACAATAAAAGATCATATTGTCTTTTTATTCTGAAAAGCCCTAACCAAGTAGCTGAACTCTAACCACAAATAGAGGAGAATAGTAACTCTGAGAAAATTAAAAGGAAAAAAATATTAAACATTAAAAGAGTCCAAAAACTAAAATCTAAACATGCAAGACAGCAGCCCAGTCTCTGTGCAAACATAAAATGGCAACCCCCTTGAAGAGACCATTAATAGAACACCAACGTGAAGCCATAAACTTTACCCTTTCCCATTAAATATCGAAAGACATCGAAAACAACAACAACCAAGCTTTTTCCACTAGATAAAGTCGACTACATAGATCAAACACCTCTACAGTAGCCTATTATGAATGAGGTCAATAGATAGATTGCTAATTGTTAAATCGTTCTTAATAGTTTTACCAATTATTTTCTTTGACCTTCCTTCACCTCTAATATCAGACTGCTCTCCATCTGATTTATTCTTCTCAATAAAGTTTCTATCGGTATTCTCTACACATGGTCAAACCACCTTAAACGAGATTCCATCATCTTCCCCACAATAAGTGCTACTCCAACTTTCTCTCTATTGCACTCATTTCTAATCATATCTCTTCTAATATGTTCACACATCAATCGCAATATTTTCATATATACGACATTGAGTTTATCTTCATATTGTCCTTTAACCGCCCAACATTCAGTACTATCAAAGTTCCTTGAAAAATTCTTGCATTCCTTTCCAACCAAATACACCACAAAACTGCAAACATAGCACAATTCCACAATGTCTTACCCTCTTTTCTCCTCCCAAAAAAGCTCCAAAGGATTAGGACAAACCCAAGTCTCTCCACCACTCCAAACAACTTACTCCATAGAAAATCAGCAATTTTACAATTTGAGAAATGGTGTGCAGCTAATTCTGAATTGTTCATACACATAACACAAATATCTGGATAAATAGTTGTTTTAGGTCTACAAAAATGTAACAGATCATTAATATTAATCATATTCAACACTATAGTCCCAACAAAAGACTTCAACTTAGAGGGAGCTTTAGATTTCCAAATAACTTTATCTAGAGCAAAATTTTCTCTATTAGGAAAGTGAGTTAAAAATTGGAAGAACAAACTACAAGAATAAAAACTAGAATGATCAAGAATCCAAATTTTTCTATCCAGAACAGATGAAATATTGATATTTTCTAAAAAATGCTAAAGAGATTGCAAACCTTGAATATTCCTATCATTAAGATTTCTAAAAAAATGAAAATTCCAAGTAATTGTAGCAACCAGAAGGATACAAAAATGTTTAATCAGTGCATTACTGCATTATGCAAAGAAGAAAATTCAAATCCCTAAACTGACCCTAATTCCCAAATGAAAAACCCTAATTAACAAAGGCAAATTACAAACAAAAATAAGAGGCATCTGCATCATTAAGCTGTGTATTATTTAGTCCCACCTTTTCTTGTTTTATCCAAAAACAAATTATTTAGTTCCAAGTTACTAATTTTACCCATTGTATATTCTTTTCCTTATTATAAGTAAAAGACTTAATTGCACTTTAGTTCTCTTATTTTAATAAACGTGTCAATTTAGTCCTTCTATAATTTGTAATATGAATATAGTCCCTCTAATTTTAACAAATGAGTCAAAATAGTCCCTTCGTTAAGTTTACTATCTGTTCTGCCGTTAATGAGTTTTTTTGGATAACTAGACATAACACATGTCATTTAGTGATGTACATGTAGTGTACACGTGATAAATTAACAATAGAATAGATGGTGAACTTAACAGGTGACCATTTTAACTCCTTTGTTAAAACAAAAGGGAATAAATTCATATTACAAATTATAAAAGGAATAAATTGACACATTTTGAAAATAGGAGGATTAAAAGTGCAATTAAGCCTAAATAAAATACAACATAAACCTTTCTTCTGGCATTTTCCAAAGTTTCTTTATTTTTTTTAGTTTCTTCACTATTCAATACCTTATTTTACTTGTCACTTGGGAAGCATCTCAAAAATTAAGGGTTCTAAAACCTTAGAGAACTTTATCACCTTTAACAACATTGTCTGAAATTTCCATATACTCAAGATGAGCTCATATATTCTTTGTCCATAACTTTGTAAGCTCGTAACTTATTCCAACCTCCTTGCTTACAATGTACTAAATACTGCTCCCAGGATCAATTGCTCAAAAAAAACTTTAAACCAGTCACTATCCTCACACCTATGTAATATTATAATGCTAATCAGAGCGACTAAAACATAAAGCTTAACCTGCTTTAAAAGGCCTTGGAATAGTATTTGTAACCATTTGCACACCCTGGACACAAAAGGCCCATTGATGTGGAGAAGACATAGGTATACCACTTGCTATTATTAAAATTAATTTCATTTAAATTGAGACTGACCACTTAATTTTTTTTTTTTTGGGTCTCAGATTAATCACTTAATCAAAGAGGCTCTAACATCATATCATCAAAAATAAATTAAAATATGGGCCTAAGACTAGTATTTGTTATTCTAACAAATCTTATGGACACAATTAAGTTATACCATAGCTGAGGATAAAGGTTACAGACTTACAGCCCTAATAGTTGTAATACAAAAAGTTGAAAATGACAAAACAAAACAAGACAATTGGAAAACAAGATAGATAATAACTCCATGCACATATTCTACAATGTACCTGTGTCTTCTTGCTTTCGGTTGTGAAGCAAGTTGCGCAGATTGAATAGTGGTTTTGCACGGAGAAGCGGTTGCCCAGGGTATTTAAGACGAATGGAAAACCTGACATCCAAGCATGTATGTTTTTTATTAGAAAGTATAATACCCAACTTATAGCTTTTTTTTCATATGTATAGTTTTATTAGTTAATCAGTAACTTTAAAAAGCTTCTAAACTATAAATATTTTATTGATAATGAGGATTTAGGAATGCATAACTAAAAAAAATAAGAGTAAAATACACTCCTTTCCCAATGTTTTATTTTTATTACATGGCCTTCCCTCTATTTTCAAAATATACACAGTCCTTCCCTAAAACTAAAACATATGCTACAACATAACCTATACCTTTTCTTTTTTTTACCAAAAATCCCTCAATTACATCAAGTATTTATTTAAGACCTAAAACTTATGTGCTTATATATATATATAAAATCTTAATACTTAAAAATTATTATTATTAAAAAAATTATTAATTTTATAATAATACTTAATTTTATAAAAATTATGATTAAATTATTAAAATATAATTGAATATAAATAAATTCAAAATTATATTAATTTATATTAATTAAAATTCACAATTTTTTATTTAAATTTCCATATTTCTATGTCAAGAAAAAGATTTTGAATAATTTGAATTTAACAAGAGACACTTAGACTTTCAGTGTAATAACTTAACTTATATGCATAAGTTAAACACAAATTTTATCTTGACCTTCTATTTTTTTAGAATCTTATAAAAAAGAGTGAATTTTAATTAATATAAATTAATATAATTTTTAATATAGTTTTGAATTTATTTATTTTTAATAATTTATAAAATTAATTATAAATTTTTTTAATAATATAATAATAATCATTTTTTAATTAGTAAGAATATATATATATATATATATATATATATATATATATATATATATATATATATTAAATATATTCTTACTAATTAAAAAATGATTATTATTATATTTAATATATATATATATATATAGGTGTGTATGTATGTATGTATGTATGTATGTATATAAGCTTTTGGTCTTAAATAAACACTTGATGTATATAAGGGAATTTTGGTTAAAAAAATAAAGTATGGGTTAAGTTGTAATATATGTTTTAGTTTTAGGGAAGTCTATATATATTTTAAAATAAAAATGAGGAAGTATAATTAAAACAATACTCAAAAAAGAGAGTGTATGAACCAACAGTAATGAGCAGATACCTACTGTTCAAAGAAGTGATCCACATAGCTTGAAGTGCCCGAAGCTTTATAAGGACTCCATCCAGTCTTTTCAGGAACAATTTGGGTAACAAAATAAAACGTCATCTTGTGTGGGGTGTACACTAAACTATTCTCAACATCTCTAGCATTTCTGTAACCATTAGCAAGTTGCAGGTTAATATCAGCAGGAACCGTTTTCAGATCTACAGTATCCTCTGGATGCCTGAAAATTGGTGAAGAAAGACATCTCCTCACTGTCTTCCAATCTACTGTCATAGCATTTTCATTGTCTTGCAATATGACTGGAAGCAAAAGATAGAAGGTTGAAGTGCTTGTTTGAAGGACACCATTCTTACCCAAGGGTACAAATTCAGGAACAAATTCTGATCGGTCAAGAATAATTTTGAGGAACATCTCCTGAAAGTTCTGTGCCATCTTAATCTGCTGCACATTGAACAAGTTAGAGCAATAATCTAAAACTTTCTTACTTTGAAAAAAAAAGGTCATTTACCTCATCTCTGTAAAATTCTGTAACTCCAAATGGAACAAATTTTGTCATGACAGTCCTACCACGAGCAAGATGAAGATCAATTTCCAGTTTCTCAGCCTCCAAAGGAAGATTTGTCCTGATAAATAGGCCGAACTCTTTATAGGTCCTGTCCTCTGGAGAGGGTTTAAATTTTACGTAGTAAGAGGAGAGATGGACAGTTTGCTCCTCGTTCAACCGTGAATGTCTAAATGCAGAAGGAACTAGCATCTCATGTAATTCTCCTCGTAAATTGTCATCTGCAAATAAAAGAAAACAAATACAGTAGACACAGTATAATAATACTCTTACATCCTATAAGCTTAAGTTGATAGTAATCAAGATAATCTTTTATTTTATAGAAAAGAATTCATAAAATAGCAGAGGAAAAAATTACAATCACAGAGGACAAGGGGTACTCACAAAACCAGAAAACAAAAAACAAAACAATCAATAGCTCAGAAAAGCTTGCCAATCCCTCTGTAAATCTACAAGGGAAATGCCCTAAAAAGACCACTCGCTGAAACGAGCAATGAGGCCAAAAAATGACCCTATCCCAAACATGTGACAGGAGAAACTTCTGATTAAAAACTCTTGCATTCTGCTCTAACCAAATACACCACAAAACCAAAAAAAAACGGCACACTGCCCAAAAAACTTTATGCAACTTCCGGTCCCAAAGCCATTATGCTTAGTAGCTAATCACTGCTCTAAAGTAGGGGACAAACCCAATGCTCATCACATATTTCAAACAGCCTACTCCAAATCTGTCAAGGCACTTCACAATGCAGAAAAAGATGGTTGCCTCTTAACTCCTATAACACATCACAAGAACACCCAGTGATATTGCCTTATTGGCTACGAATCCAAAACATATCATTCATGTTAATTCTATTAAGTACCACAATCCAAACAAATGCCTTCACCTTAAAGGGTACCTTAATCTTCCACAATGATTTAGACAAAGAAAAAGTGAGCATTCGGATTATGAATTAAAAAGTTGACCACGGAACAACAAGAATATAATCCCAAATCCTTCTATCAGGCAAAGAAGAAACACAGAAAGAACCAATGATTACAACAACAAAGCAAGGTCATCAAGATTCGTAATGAAGTAAAATTTCCAAAAAAGAACAGTTTATTGTAAAATTATAAATTCATGATTTGGAGCATGACGTAAAGATGATAACTGTTAAAGTCTAGGAAAAAGTTCATAAAAAGAAGCATCACCATTCCAATAGTCTTCCCAAAACCTCGACTGAGTATCAATCCTAACACAATAAGAAAAATGAAACAACAAAGGATCTACATGCGAAGTGAACTTCCAAGGGCTTGCATGAGTAACACCAATCCCAAAATTAGCATCCCAACCATTTTGTTGCATACCATATTTACTCCTAATCACGGTATGCGGCAAAGACTTAGGCTCTAAAGGAAACTACCACAGCCACCTAGTCACTAGAGAAATGATTTTAGACACCAAATTACCAAGACCCAACCCCCCATCTCCCTTAGATTTACAACACTCATCCCAACTCACCAAGTGATATTTCTTGCTCTCCCTACCCTCAGACCACAAGAAGTCTCTCATAATCTTCTCCAACCTATTAGCTGCCCCTACAAAAACCTTAAACAACGAAACATATAGTAAAGGGGGATACCAGACAAGGAAGCCTGAATTAAGATAGTAGTCAAGATAATGACAATTAAACATGCTCCACAATATATATTGAAATTTTATACACAGTACATTTCATACAACCCATTGACAATGAAAAAGCAAAGACAGCAGCTGAAGCTAGACCTTCATATGCATCTGAATCCGAAGAGTCTGAAACCTGCTCCTCTGGATTTGCATCATCTTGCTTTGGCAACAGACAGTCACTTAAGCCACCTAATTTATGCAGTTCTTCAACTGCTTTCAAACAAGCATCCCTCTTAGCAGCTTCCAAGGATAATTGCGGCATACTGACAATTTGATTTATGGGAGCATTGGAAGGCATAGTTATCTGACAGACAGTTCCTCCTAAATCATCAAAGTAAAAAAATTTTGGCTTAGGGTCAAAGTACCTGAAAAAAATAGAATACCACATCTCAGTCAGTATAAGAAGTGAATTAAATTTCCATGTATGGTGTGTGGATGAGTACATATTTTAGAACAAACTAAGGTTCAATTCAGAATAAGCCCATACTCATCATGTGGAAGCTTGGAACAATACTGGTGAACTAATGAGATACTATATCCGGAACTGACAGAAGCACCAGATGAATTAACTTTGTAAATTCTTTCCTCAGGCATGATAAATGTCTCATTGGATGTGCGTTTATCAATTTCCACATTCATTCTGCCTTCATCTTTCTTAAAACCCTCAATCAAGTCTATATCCTTCTTATTGCCACTGCAATATCAAGATTCCAAAAATAACCAAATGGAAGGATTTGCATAAATTACTTCTTTCATGTGTGTTGTGGTAAAGGCACCTGTCCACCAAAAAGGCATATTCTGATTGAGGCATACGTGCACGACCTCTTGATTGTATAAAGCTTGCAACAGTTTCTGGAAGATCAAATCGTATGACAAGGCAACATGTTTGAATATCAAGTCCTTCTTCTCCCACTTTGGTTGCAACCAATAAATTCAACTGTTAACAGCATGAACCACATAAGCGTGTTACTAGGGACCGACTCTTTGGAAAGGTTAGACATATACATATTTGAGCCATTGTCATAACCATCTTTATCCTCAAGTGTCTCTTATCATTAATCACATAAGCATGTTACTAGGGATCAACTCTTCGGAAAGGTTAGACATATACATATTTGAGCCACCTCATCTTTATCTTCATATAAGTGTCTCTTGTCACCTTAACACCAGTATGCGGAAAAGTACATGCTAGGAAGTTAGTAAGATATGTTTCACTATATCCAAAGTAGCTCCGGGCTATATGATGATAATTTTGCCATGTAAAAAGATGACTTTTCATTTTCTCTTACATTTTTAAGATAATTAAAATCTCTATATAATGACACTTCAAATTCTTCTTTTTATGACAAATTTTCTGTGTTGCAATGGTTACATTATGTTTTGTTTGAGCAGGTATCAACAATCTAAATTTATTTGCTTCATGTAAGTTAAATTCTCTTGATATCAATTGCCTCTCATGAGAATGTCATGTCAACATATCAAAATAAGAACAATTTACAATCTCTAAATGTGCCCAAGAATAAAAAACTATATATCTTTCAATAATTGTTTGTAATTAAATCTAGAATAGATACTGTTAAAAGAAACAAAGGTTCAAGGTGAAGCAACCCGCGTGAAGCAAGGTATATGCTGTAAATGATAAGTTTAAGCATAATTCCAAATGAGTTAAGAGTGGAGGCCACCATGGCCAGCTATTAGAGTGGCAGAGATAGAGGTTTTTTGTTTTAGGAGTTACGGTGCTAAAGACCACTGTTCTATAAAAACAATATAAAGAGAGTCCACTGTTCCCATAATAATTGACAACAACAACTAAATTTTTTCCCACTAGGTGGGGCCCATAATAATTGGCAATTGACTATAAATATTTATTCATTGGCAGAAACTTGTACGGCAATGAACAAGTCATTCGTGCATGCATAGTTATATAACTAAAGCAATTTCTCATCAAATCAAACCCAAAAGTACCATAATGGAATCTTACAGATTTTTCAGCTCTCACAAGAACAAATTATTTACAAATGAATAAGCTTAGATCCTGGGGAATTGAAAACCCTAAAAACAAAGCTTGCATAATTGAGTATTACCTCTCCAGAGCGAAACTTCTCAAGAATGATGTTCATGGTCTTTCGTGACATACTCTTCAGTCCAGCATGAACTCCTACCAGAAAATCACTTTTCCAGAGTGCTAGAATTTTGAGCTGTTGTAATAGGTATGACAGGGATCTTGCAGTAACAATTCTATTCACAAAAACTATACATTTCATATTTGGTTGTAACCTGGCACTAGAAGAAGCACAAACATTAATTCCATGGCCAAATCATAGAAGAGTCACAGAAATGAACCAGACATATGCTGCATGAGATCAAAGAATGGTTGAAACAGCATAGTTTTGTCAAAGTGAGAAAAACTTGATTACCAACCTAAATGAAGACAGTACCCCTATAAGGCACAGAAGCTTTCCCGAGAAAAAAGGCTCTTTTAAGATTTCCACAGAAGACGGATCAGATACACCGTCGTCACCTACAGATTTGCAAAAAAAAGAACAGCATGTTTAGTTGCACTACAAATGAAGCCTGCATCATAAAGGGACTCTGTTAAACATAAATATTGCTGGAGAAATGCTAAAGTCCATGCAAAATGGAAGATGTAACAGTGTTTACGACATGTAATATGTATGAAGCAACAGCCATAAGACTGTAGTAACAGTAATATTACAACTAAAAGAAGAAAAATCAAAGTACCGTTCATGCATTCAGAAGTAAAGAAGTCAACTGCCTGTGCTAGATATTTATCACAGAAAGAGTCATCACTTGAATTTTCTTCCACCTCCACTAATTCATGCCTCTTAGAGTGATCACCGCTCAAAAGGAAACGACTAGCCTTGGAGGATGAATATGAAGATTAGAAATAAAACAAGGATAAAAACCAAGACACAGTTAATTGAAGAAAATAAACATCAGCAACAGGAGATTAGTTAAAGTACTGTTGGTGATTTTCATTAAATATTCCATTAAGAGAAAGAAAAGAAGTACAAATGCAGAGGATAATAAATCCTCTTCGAACAAACACCATGGAAAACATAAGAAAGAACTCTAGCTCAAAAGAGCTCTCCAACCCACCACAAATCCATTAGAGAGACCTGAGCTGAACCCATAGAGAGAACAAAGGAAGATCTCTGATTAAAAACCTTCACAGACCCAAAAATAGAGAGAAAATAAATTTTTGTTACCCAAAAAGCTAAAGGAATCATTGACCAAAACCAGGGGCGGCTCCAGAAATTTTAATCAGTGGGGGCAAGAATTATAAATATTTTTACTAAAAAAAATTTTAATTTAAAGTGGAGAAAAAATATTGAATAGAGTTAAAAGGTTAAGTGTTGGAGAAGTTGAGAGAATAATACTGTAGTGGAGTACAACTTATTTTTAAATTCAATTTAACAAAAAAAAATTACTAAGTGGAATGATGGCTGATTTCAGGGGGGCAATATTTAAATTTTTGTAGCAACAAATAAAAAACTATCAACTATATTAATTTAAAAAAAAAAATTCTTGTGGGGGCAATTGCCCCCACCACCTTGCACGCAGATCCGCCCCTGACCAAAACAAGTTAGAATGTACACACATGGATTCTCCTCCATCATTCAGTAGAATTATAGATACTCCCAGCTACTAAACTCTTCATAGATATATGTTTTAATATCACTTCCATACATGTCATTCTTAGTCCCTCTCTTAAGATTATTTAGTTTTTATAAAAGAATAAATCAATTAAAGGAAAGAAAAGCGTACAAGAGCAGAGGAAAAAGATCTTCCCCCAAAATCATAAAGAAATCTAATAACACAAGCATAAGAAGAAAACACGGTACACATCAATGCAACAAGGCCCCCAGCCTCTCTAAACATCTGCCAGGGACATACGCTTTCAATAAATGTTGGCTAAGCAGTAAGCATTACAGGGAAGCCAGAAGGCACTCTATCCTAGCTCTGAATGGCCAACAACTTCTGCTGCCAGCAAATTTTCGCATTATGTTCCAATTAAATGCACCATAGCAATATAAACAAAGGACATTCAATTATTCATTCCCACTTATACTGTTCAATTTTCCAAATTGAATATTTCTCCCCGTTTAGCAAAGTAGCATTTACTACTCTATGTTCTACATGTCCAGAATATGTCTCTAGCCAAATGTACCAAATTATGGACTTAATGACTGTTCTGACATTAAAAAATAACAGAGCAAGCAAAAGGCATGGTACTGGTACATGCTGTAACGCATACCTCCCAATGGGAGAATATAGTAACTAGGTAAGGCCCCGCCTTCTCATACATACGATATATAAGGGGAAAAGGAGGCTATAATGAGGAAAACTCATCAACTACGCACAAACCATAATCGTAAATAACAGTCACTTTCATGCAATCTAGATAAATAAAAAATAAATGACAGTCACAAAGAAGAAAACTGTAGTTGATGCAACCAACCAGCTTATCCACAATACTCTGGCCATTCCCAAATCTATGATATTTAATGCTCATCTTAGGCTCTGAAAATTTGTCTAAAAGACCATAAGGCATAACAAATTAATTTTTTTAGTAATTACAGTGGAGAATAGACGACGCCAAACTATGTTCTTTGGGTAATGGAATATTAGCATTTAGATACTGTTGAACAAATTATCACCTTTATAATCTTTTATCAGGCCAAATAATTAAAGGACCAAGGATTATAATCAGAGACAACAGAGTCTTACTTGCAATGCTCCCCAAATGCCAAGAGCTCCCAGGCAGAAAACCACATTATCATGCATTCGGTTCAGAAGCTTCTTTGTGTTTCTTCGTTTCTGGTGATCTTCCATACTCCTTTTAAGGCTTTCTATGCACTACTCTCATCAAAACGTATTATTAGGTATATCTTGTTTATATAATATACATTCTGAAATCTGTTTCAAAAGTGTACCTGACATTTAATCTCCCCAAGTTTGGCATAGTAATTCATATACAAACTAGTTGTCCTGCTTGCAGTAGGACCATAATAATACATCTTAACCACAGGAGTGACCACAAAAGTATCCAAATCTTCTTTTGGTTCGACTGAGTATACCTACAAATCCAAATCATTGAACATGATCAACAGAGCCCAGCATCTAATCAGATCAACTAGGTAATTATCCACTAGAAAAATCCCCTCGTGCCATGCACTTTGTATGTAAAGAAAAATGACACATAATCTAACCCAGTGGGGTTCACAAAGGGCACCTAAAAATGACATTGAAAAATTAAGTAAAAAGAATTTACAGTCCATAATCTAGAGTATATAAAGGCAAAAGTATTGGATATAAAATCTTTTGCACCATATCAGGTAGATAATAAAAAAAAAATTGTCTTTAAACTTTATTTTTTTTATTTCACAATTTATTATTTAGAGCCCACCTTAGAGTCAAGTATGTGCTCAAGACTGTTGATGCTTTTCGCTAGATTTACTTCACTAGAAGCACCTGAAATTTTACAAGCCAAAAGTTTAGATAATAAAAAAAAAGGCATATTACTTATTAGTCATAAACTACACTACAGGTCTCCTTTTAAGGTTTTATATATATGAAATAAGCATAAACAAGAAGAAAGAAATTAGTACAGATAGAAAGGATATATAACCAATGAAGCAAGCATACTTCATATAGGGTAACATCCAAGAACAGGCACAGATGGGAAATAACAATGCAGAACAATCCTCGAATGCAGAACAGGGAACAGTGAATCTTGTTCAAGTACAAGTTAATTATGACTTACATATATGTATAAATAGAACATCAACCAGTAAATTCACAAAAGCATATGATAGCATAACAAAAGCATTTCACAAGACCAGAAACATATGGAAATATATGCACGATGAGATAAATAAAAAAGGTATCAGAAACTACAATGACATGTCAAGATTTCCATTTTTACTTTACTTTCTTTACGACCCTTCAAAATATCTATGGAAGGTACCAATCAAAATAGATTATTGAAAGACTAAATGGCAATGTGTCTATAACACTAACTCTCAACCTCCTTTCACTAATACTATAACCATACAACGGCACTTATACCCTTTAATTTGGATGCACTACAACTATTTCCTAATAATTTGGATGCACTACAACTATTTCCTAATAATTTGGAAGCACTACAACTAGTTTCCTAAATTCTCAATACCTCTTGTTAAGAGATATTAAAAATTTTGGGAAGTATTGTAATTTGTAAGTTAAGAAAAGAGTTACCCAATTAAGAGGTATTCAGAATTTAGTTAAGTCTTAAAGTTAATGAAATAGTTACTTGTAATGCACATAAAGTAAAAAGTATAAGTGTCTCTGCGTGACACAGTATTAGTATAAATAAATGTTGAGGGGTCAATGTTATGTACACTGAAATTGAGTCTTTCAATAATATATATTTTGTTTTATGTCTTTTCCTTTCCTCCTCAACCTTTTCTCTCCCTTTTTTTTCTCAACATCTCTCTTAATAGGGTAACTATAATCTTAACCTACAAAACCTTTCCTAATATCTCTTGAAATACCTAGTATCTTTTCTCGTTTTTTTTTCTTTTTTTGTGGAAATGTGCCCATATTTCAAGTTTAGAAAATGGTTTCCAGTCCACCAAGATTAAAATTTTCCCAACTATGCACAAACTATGTCCGCACAGTCTCTATCAGCCTCCATGTTGAAAATCAAAATCTATTTTTTATGAGAAAGTGAAGTGCAAACACATGCCATAGATGTGTCATACAATTAGTACACATCAATTACACACAAAACCTAGGAACAGGTTCTTTTGATTCAGTTAAAGGCTTTGGATAAAGGCTGGAAAGTATTTATGGCAATTTACTGTATTTTCTGTACTATGGTACCTTTGGATGGTGCAGAACACCATATTTTCATGGGTGCTTCCATGCCATCGGAAAGGATTATGTTTGTGGCTTCTCTCTGGAATTCTGCTCATGTTTCATCTAAGGATGTGTCTTAGTCAGATATGCAGAGGGATTGGGCATAACTGTTACATGTTTAAGACCTTTATTTTTTGGCCTGTTTTATGTTTAAAATTAAGACCTTCTACCTCTTTATTATAGTTCCTATTTTTTTTTTCTTTCCTTAGGAAGATATTTTCTGTTTTTCTTTCTTTAGAAGGATTTCTTCTCCTACTCTCTTGTCTTGTATCTGTCTCTATATCTAATGTAACTTCTTTTATCAAATAAAAATTGATAACAAAAGGTAAGGGGAAGAAATATATGTCAGACAAGTTATAATTTATAAGCTGAAATAACAGAGGCAGACAGATATCTTGACCCAATGCTCAAATTTTTTAACATATGTAAAGTTCTCTCACCTTTTCCTACAACCGGAGAAGCAGTCATGCCAAATATACGTGGAAGCTTTGCGGAATTAGTTTTATAGAAGACCTACCCAATTAGCAAATCAATATTTGTCAAAAAAATCAAAAAGCTACAGAATGGAAAGACGTATGTGGAAATTTGAGTAACATCTTCCAGTATGACTGTATATGAATTTGAGCATAATAACTATATACTTTCATGATTCCTGCATAAGGATGATTGCTTTTGACTTGAGCATGATGGCATTCGTCAAAAATTAAAAGTGCAATCATCTCCATCTTAATGAAACAGTGGGATAAATTGTGAAATAGTCTCTGCGGGGTCATAACAAGAACCTGGAAAAAAAATCACAAATAGTGAGGGAAATTTTAGAAGCAAGCAACTACATCAGATAAAGATTAATAATGGAGACGTTAAGAAACAAGCAAGATGGAGCCAACTATTTTGTTTTAAACAAAAGAACAATAACACAGAGAACATAATTTACTATATCATATAACTAGCATTATCACCTCATATTGTTCCATCTCTTGCTCCCAATCATGATGGCTTTTCAAGCGCTTTGAGCTCCCACAGAAAATCCCAACCTTAAAATCAGTAGAGTCTTCTATAACCTTTGCTTGCTACAGACAATTAATAAATAAGCTTCAGAACACGCAAAATAGATATGGCCATCATTTGGAACTGTTAGAGATTATCGAATACAATAGATCAAACCATCAGAATTTTACATAAAACTATTATGCCTTGCACAATTACATGAGATATACAATGCAAGCAATCCTAGAATATGCATTACTATTTGAGGGGATTGTCCAGAATGCAAGGATGACAACCAATGATACAGTGGCCAGCTCTTATATCAAATTTCATGTTTGTTCCCAGCTGACTACAATAAGATTAAAATATAATATTTCCCTGCTAAGCTACCAGATCCGAGAAAGCCACCTTAGCTACAGTAGAGTATATACCCCAACTGAATTATTCGTTCCATCATATACCCCCTAGACAAAGTGAAAGATCAATAACGTTGATCCAGAACGCAAAATTATGCGCAGCAGATCACCTGGTTAACTAAAGCCACTGTAGGGGCAAGAAAGACACATATGTTCTTCTGAGGCTTCCGAATCAAGTGTCCCATCTCGTGCATAAGCAGCACAGCAATGTGGGTCTTCCCACAACCTGTCCCCAAATACACAATTATATTTTCCTCCAAAGCTTTTTTGCAAAACTCCAACTGATACCTTACATAACACATCAAATAACAAAACGTGAGATCTCTAAGTTGTAGAAGATATGGGGATAATCAGGAAGATGAGCACAGCAAATATAATAACTCAGCGACTGATCATTGCACGCACAATTAATTTCTGGAATGAAATATGAAAATAACATACTCTCAGTTGAACGTTCACCCACACAGAAAATTACAGAAACAAAAACTAGTTGATATAGTTCAATGGAGTAAAAACTTTCTCCATAGAATTTGGACACCGAGTTCTTTACTATACTCAAGCACAGTATATAAGTCACGTAAACCCAAAATATCACCAAGAAGCAACCAAACCCACATTAACTACTTGAAAACTAAACGTAATTCAATAGAAGAAGAAACACAGACTAAACCCACATACTTTCTAGCAATTTTCCTCGGATCTTTCTTCACATGTTGGTCTCCGGAAACCGACTCCGTCTGATCATTCACTTCATGGAGAGTTAAAGACCGAAAATGATCAGATTCACTTGAAGACGGCTCGACAGCCGAGGAATCGGCTAAGACAGAGGATTCCCCGTCCAGCATTATCTAAGGATCCTCAGAGATATGGGGCGCAGAAAGATTAGGCCTTTTGGCTTCTTGGAAGGCGTTTGTGTCATGAACTCGACCTCACGCTCCAACAATGTGTGCGGGAGTGATCAAAATGTATGATGCTAAGAGGATTGTAGAGGGTTGCGTGGGGGTTAAGGAGACTATATTCTCGTATCTAGCTTTGTCCTTTAAAGGAAGAGTAGAGCGTCATTGTGCTTTTAGAGTGTGTGTGAAGTAGCCAGTGAGTCCCAAGTCTTCTCAGGAGTCAGCACAGCAGGTGCTTTTTCTTTTCTCCCCTCTTTCTACTCTGCTTCCTTAGGGAGCACGGAGACTTGTCTTGTTGTGACCCGAGCCTATATCAAATCTCACGGGTCGGGTTTTGTGATTTTTTTTAAAAAGGAGTATTCCCCAAGGCAACAGAGTAATCATATATTTTGTTTATAGGAAGATTCTCCAGTGAGTTTGGACCGTTAAATTTATTTAATGACTATTTTTTGGTTGCTCTCGCCTTTCGCATGAACATAAGTGAGTCCTCTCTCGTAGGATTTTTTTGAGTATTTCTTATCTTACTAATTATGTTAGTTAAATAGCCGTTAGTCTTATCTCGTTCACGCATGACATGAGTTGAGGAAAAAATCAGTTAAATTATCGTTTTGATTCCTTAATTTTATTTAAATTTTTTGCTGTTCTCTAATTTATTTATTTTTTGAAAAAAAATTCCTTATGTTGCTAATATCACTATGGTAGTCTTCTAGTCTAACTCAATTAGTCTTTTACGGTTAAGTGCGACATGAACACAAAAGCCTGCCTACGTGACACCAATTTTTATTTTTTATTTTTTTAGACAATTTGAAAAAAAAAACTACTGAAAAGATGAATACTGTTATGAAATAATTTAAAAGTAGAAAGAGATAAGTAAGAGATAAATAAGAGAGTGAATTGTTCTTTCTATTCATGTATGAGGGGGTATTTATACAAATAGGTAAGAGAGTCTTAGTAGTGATATACAGCTATAGGATAACTCTCTAATGATAATTATCCTCTTAGATAATTACTAAAAATAATATCTTATCAGATAAGATAACCGAAAGATCGGGATGATGGACATCCACACAAGATATTCATAATACTCCCCCTTGGATGTCCATTCTTTAAAAATGTTCCTTGTTAAAACCTTATTAGGAAAAACCCTGCGGGATAAAAATCTAGTGAAGAAAAAAAAGTACATCATTCTTTTAAAACACTGTCGAATAAATATGACAACATCATTTGATATTCTTAAGTCTTCGAACTCCAATATTATATACCAGCTTCTCAAATGTTGTAGTAGGAAGTGCCTTAATAAACAAATATGCCAGATTATCACTTGAACGAATTTGCTAAATATCCACATCACCATTCTTTTGAAGATCATGAGTGAAAAAGAATTTAGGTGATATATGCTTTGTTCTATCATCTTTAATATACCCTTCTTTTAATTGGACAACACATGCAGCATTATCTTCGTATAAGATCGTCGGGATCATCTTTCTAGACAAGTTACAAGATTCTTGTATGTGTTGAATCATAGATCGTAGCCAAACACATTCTTGACTTGCCTCATGTAATGCTAAAATTTCTGCATGGTTAGCTGATGTAGTAGAGATAGTTTGTTTCATAGATCGCCATGAAATTGCAGTACCCCCGTATGTAAACAAATAGCTTGTTTGCGATCATCCATTATGAGGGTCGGATAAATATCCTGCATCCGCATAACCAAGCAACTCAGACTCGGGTACATTTGAATAAAATAGGCCCATATCCATTGTTCCTTTAAGATAACGGAGTATATGCTTAACTTCATTTCAATGCCTTCGTGTAGGTGAAGAACTATATCTTGCTAATAGATTAATAGCAAATGATATATCAGGTCAAGTATGACTAGCAAGATACATTAATGCCCCAATTGCACTAAGATATGGTACCTTAGGACCAAGTAGTTCCTCATCTTTTTCACGAGGTCTGAAAGGATATTTGTTCACATCTAATGACCTCACAACCATTGGAGTACATAATGTATGTGATTTATCTATATAGAATCGTTTTAACACCTTTGTTACATAATTTTCTTGATACACAAAGATGCGATTATTTAAATATTCAATTTGTAATCCAAGGCAAAATTTAGTTCTTTCAAAATCTTTCATTTCAAATTATTTCTTTAAGTAATTAACAGCTTTTTTTGAGCTCTTCAGGAGTTCCAATAATATTTAAATCATCAACATAAACTGCAATTATGAAAAACTCATTTTCAGATCTTTTTATAAAGATACATGGACAAATTGGGTCATTTATATACCCTTCTTGCAACAGGTATTCACTAAGGCGATTATACCACATACGCCCAGATTGTTTTAAGCCATAAAGTGATTTATTTAATTTGATTGAGTAGTCTACTCAAGAACTGAAATTGTATGCTTCGGCGACTTAAATCCTTCTGGGAGTTTCATATATATATCATTATCAAGTGAGCCATACAAATAGGCTGTAACAACATCCATTAGACGCAAATCGAGCTTTTCACGTACTGTCAGACTAATTAAATATCGAAAAGTAGTTGCATCCACCACAGATAAGTATATTTCTTCAAAATCAATTCCGGGTCTTTGCGAAAAATCTTGGGCAACAAGTCTTGCTTTATATCTCACAATTTCATTATTTTCATTTCGCTTTCACACAAAGACCCATTTGTATCCAACTGGTTTTACATCTTCAGGTGTACGAACTACAAGTCCAAAAACTTTTCGCTTTTCAAGCATAGTTAGCTCTATTTCAATTGCGTCTTACCATTTTGGCCAATCATTTCTTTGCCTGCATTCCTGAACAGACTTTGGTTCATGATCCTCATTATCGTTTAAAACATCGCGTGCTATATTATATATAAAATTATTGTCAACGTTGACCTTTTGTCGGTTCTATCGTATTCTATTCATAACATAATTAATTAAAATCTCTTCATTTTCTCAAATTTCAGGTACATGAGTTTCTTCTGGAACTAAAACATTAATTATGTCTTGAAACTCTTCTGGAGACTCTTCTAGAGTTGTTAAATCCTCGATTTGACTATCTTGATTCTTAATTCCTTTTCTTTTCCGAGGATTTTTTATCTTTGGAACCAACGGGCCTACCACGCTTCATGTGGGTCTCAGGCTTATTTGTAATGATGGATTGTTCGACAGGGACATTAATTTTAACTGGAGCATTAGCAGCTGGTATATGTGATTTAGTAATTTTTTTTAAGTCAGTAAATGCGTCTGGCAATTGGTTGGCTAAATTTTGTAAATGAATTATCTTTTGAACTTTGAGTTCGCATTGTTTTGTACGAGGATCAAGATGAGTTAGAGATAATTCATGCCAACTAATTTTCCTTTTCAGCTGCTTATTTTCTCTCCCTAATGTTAGGAAAACTGATTCATCAAAATGACAATTAGCAAACCGAGCTGTGAATAGATATCCTGTTAATGGTTCAAGATACTTTATTATAGAAGGAGATTCATATCCAACATATATTTCCAACCTTCTTTGAGAACCCATCTTAGTGCGTTGTGGTGGGGCAATAGGGACATATACCGCACATCCAAAAAAATTTAGATGGGAAATATTTGGTTCCTGACCAAAAACCATTTGTAATGGGGAGTGTTCATAATAACTTATTGGCTTTATGCGAATTAATGATGCAGCATGCAAGATTACATGTGCCCAAGTAGATATTGGGAGTTTTGACTTCATAAGTAATGGTCTTGCAATTAACTTCAGACGTTTAATAAATGATTCTGCAAAACCATTTTGTGTATGAACATGTGCTACAGGATGTTCAACATCAATCCCAATAGACATACAATACTCATTGAATGTTTGAGAAGTGAATTCACCAACATTATCAAGGCGTATTTTCTTAATTGGAAAATCAAAAAAATGTGTTCGTAATCTAATCAATTGCGCAAGTAATCTCGCAAACGCCAGGTTACGAGATGATAACAAGCACACATGTGACCATTTAGTTGATGCATAAATTAAAACCATAAAATACCTAAATGGTCCACAAGGTGGGTGTATTGGCCCACAAATATCGCATTGTATTCTTTCTAAAAATGTGAGGAATTCACCCATAACTTTGACTGGTGATGGTTGAATAATTAATTTTCCTTGGGAGAAAGCGGAACATGAGAAATTATTCGATTGAAGAATCTAATGGCTCTTCAATAAATGTCCACTTGAATGTTTAATTATTTTTTGCATCATAATTGATCCGGGATGGCCTAACCGGTCATGCCAAATAACAAAGTTATTATAATTCGTAAACTTCTGGTTTGCAATAGCATATATTTCAATTGTATTTATATATGTATAGTACAATCTAGAAGAAAATGTAGGTAACTTTTTCAATATGCATTTGTTACCTAAGATTGTATTTGTAATATGAAGATATTCAATATTTTCTTCATTTGTTGTCTCAATGTGATATCCATTTCGGCGAATATCCTTAAAACTTAGTAAGTTTCTAATGGATTTAGAGGAGTATAAAGCTCTGTCAATATGTAGTTTTGTTCCTCCAAGTAACATTATACTAGCTCTTCCAGAGTCTTCAATTAACTTTGTACTACCAGATATAGTACTAACATTAGCTCATTGCATTACTAATTGGGAAAAATACTTTTTATCTTTGAAAATTGTGTGAGTTGTGCCACTATCAACGATACATATCTCTTCATTAGTGATGTTAATATCAATAGAGGAAACATTCATTTTTAATTGAAAAATAAAATAAGAATAGCCAATATAAGGAAATAATACATAAAATAAAATAACAACTTTAAAAGATGAATTGTACTGGAAAAAAAGGGAAAAGTTTAATTTCATAGAAATTATACAAATAACCATCACCAATTAAATGATCAATTTTTTTTCCATCATGATCGGCAAAAGAATTTTTAACATCTAAATGAGTTATATCAATCATAGCCATCGTTGAGATTTTTAACCATATAATTTTTTCACTTTTGATGGAAAGATATGTTCTTGAAATAGTCACTACAATCGCGACTTTGAATTTGAATCTGACCATAGTGGTCATATGTTGCTACATTCGCTTCAAGGAATGGAGCAATATCAGTTGGATGTGATTTATTTTTCTAGTGGTTATACCTTTCAAAGAACAAGTGTATCTTTCACAGTAAGTACTTATTTTTCATCCCTTTATGAAGGTGGTGGTAAAGGAATTCAAGTTTTATAAGATTCGACATGTTAAGACTATGATAAAATATAATGCTAGTCAATCACCATCCATAAATCAAGTGAATCATTTCAAATAAATCATAATAAAGGCATGTAAATTCATTGTAGTCTTCTATTTATTATTAAAAGGAGAAATAAAATCATTCTTTTTATGTCAAAGTGTTGTAAACATAATTATTTAATATCAATCAACATAGACATGTGCTTTCTCCTTAATTTAGAGATAAATGTTAATTATTACTTAACTTACCATATACTAATAACAAAGATTTCTACACATATAAATCATAGAGCATATATACATGATCTTCATCCATACAAACATATATTATATATATGCCATCGGAATGCCCATATTCATTAAAAGAAGTTATAATTAAAAATGCATATTCAATTTTTATCATAATCTCCTAGTTATGCACAACCATAAAAAAAATCTTTATATTTTTATCGATGTAATTACTATTATTCGCATATATTAAATAAATACAAGCAACTATACATATTAATTTATTAAAGAACTACATGAAGAACTATATACCGAGTGATTAAAAAGAAATAAAGTTTAATAGAAGAAATAAAATATACTTGTTACACCTAAACCATTGTCCTTCAGGAACAAACTTGAGGCAATTGAAATTATTGCGGTCCTTTAGGGACAAACTAAAATAATAGAATTTGCACATAAGTTGGTATAGTTCTTCAGGGACATATAATTTGGTGCAGTCTTTCAGGGACATATAATTGTACATAAATTAGTGCAATCCTTTAGGGACATATAAGTTGGTGCAGTCCTTCAAGGACAAATAATTTATACATAAATTGGTACAATCCTTCAGGGACATATAATTTGGTGCAGTCCTTCAGGGACTTATAGGTGCAGTCCTTCAGGGACATATAATTATAGATAAATTTCTTCAAGGACATATAAGTTGGTGCAGTCTTTCAGGGACAAATAATTTGGTACAGTCCTTTAGGGACTTATAGATGTAGTCCTTCAGGAACATATATTTTGAAGCAAGAGGAAGAGAGATTTAAATAAAAAAATTTATATATAAATTGATGTGGTCCTTCAAAGATAAAATAAATCAATAGCAATCTAATTATACATAAAGATTACTAACCTTGAAGCAAGAGGTAGAGCGTCGTGCTGATAACGTGTTATGAAATAACTTAAAAGTAGAGAGAGAGAAGTAAGAGAGAAACAAGAGAGTGAATTGTTCTTTCTATTCATGTATGAGGGGGTATTTACACAAGTAGGTGAGAGAGTTCTAGTAGTGATATACAGCTATAGGATAACTCTTTAGTGATAATTATCCTCTTAGATAATTACTAAAAATAATATCTTATTAGATAAGATAACCGAAAGATTGGGATGATGGACATTCACACAAGATATTCATAACAAATACATCAATTATTAGTCAACAAATATATGATACGGTAATTAAAAAAAAAAGAATAAGAAGAAATGGAAGCGGAAGCGACGCCTCCCAAAACAGCTCGCTCTCGCTCTCGCTCTCTATGCGTGGATAAAGACCCACGTTACCTACACCAATGTTAAGGCTATGAAATTTTTTATTTTAACTTCAGAGTATGTATATATTAAAATTAATTAATATATAAATCAAAAATTTTAAAATTAACCAGATGTTTAAATTATATGAAATTTGAAAAATTTAATTGTTATGGCTGAAAATATGTTATTTAAATTTTTATTTTTATTTATTATATTTATGCAAATTTATGACTTTGTAAAGAAAATGTGTTGCTCTTCCTTGTTCTCTCTTGCGTATATGCAAAAACCGAATTTATTTCTAGTGTAATTATACCATTGCGCTTATAACTTCTTTGTAACTCTAGTGTCTTTTTAAGTTTGTTAAAATAAACAACACCAATAAGTCCAAGCACTCTGCCTCCAAAATTCCGTGACTTGAGTGGATATTTGTTCCCTCGGAAAAAGGAGTGTTGAAACTTGGAGGGGAAGCGTAACATCAAGAACCAAACAACTTGAAATTGAATAAACGAGCTACAATAAAGGCAAGATTTCTTGGAATGTGATTCCTTGGAACGAATTTGTTTAATCTCCCAGGAATGTAATTCCTTTTCCTATGGTTTGAAAATTTTAAAAAGGCACACGGGTATTTCGTACTTCTCGAAAGCAATTTTCATTTTAAATGGCACCTTCTGCGTCGTGGGTCTGACAGTAGTTGGAGATGCGATAGAGAGAGTGTGTTGTGTTGTATAGAGTAGAAGAAAGAGAGTGAGATGGGAAGAGGGTATTGGATATATATTTTAATAGTTCAACATGTCAACAGACTAAACACACGTCATTAGGTTTAAGTTAGTTATACCGTTACGTTTTCCCACCTTCACACACATCATTGAGACAGTGTATATCTATATCGGCTTTCATTCGTGTAACTTAACTTCAATAATATTCAGAGAAAATTTTGTTCATCTGTTACTTCTCTATTTCATCTTCTTTCTTGATTCATTTACATGGTATCAGAGCTTCAAGAAATCTGATCCTATCAGTTTATTTCTCAATCTTGATTTTTTTTTTATATAATGGCAAGCCAGTCTATGCCTTCTGCAAACTTCTCTAATGGAGTCTCTGAAAATATGGTTCTTGATTCTTCAAATCCGTTGTTCTTGCATTCATCTGATAATCTTAGAATTGTTCTAGTTTCAAAACAGTTTGATGGTAATGGCTTTCATGCTTGGAAGAGGGCTATTGAGATTGCTCTTTTTGTGAAAAACAAGTTAGGTATTGTAAACGGTGAAGTTGCAAAGCCTCAGTCTGATTCTCCTCTACTTGCGGCATGGAATTGATGCAATCATATGGTAATAAGCTGGATTCTCAATTCTTTAAACAAAGAAATCGCAGAAAGTGTTATCTATGTGTCCACTGCACATGAGATTTGGAAAGAGCTTGTTGAACATTTTGAACAAGCAAATGGCACGCTGATCTATCAAGCTCAGAAAGAGTTATTCTCAATTGCTCAAGGTCCAGATAGCATATCTACCTACTATACCAAAATCAAAAGAATCTGGGATGAGCTAAAGGCTCTTCAAACCTTGCCAAATTGTTCATGTGGTGCTATGAAAATTCTTGATAAGTTTCTTGAGGATCAAAAGTTATTTCAGTTTCTTATGGGACTTAACGATTCTTTTTCATCAGTTAGGGGTCATATACTCATGATATCTCCTCTCCCAAATCTCAATCAAGCATATGCTATGCTTGCACATGAAGAAAAACAGAAGGAAGTTTCAGCGCCTGTATCCTCTTTTATTAACAATAATGTGGCTATGAATGTTAATATCGATAGAAATTCTCGCATGATTATCAACAGAAATTTGATCAAAATAGAAAAGCTTCTCTCATTTGCAATTATTGCAAGAAGCTGGGTCATACTAAAGATAAATGTTACAAGTTACATGGTTATCCTACAGATTTTAAATTTCAGAAACCAAAGAAATTCTTAGGATCTGTTCATATCGATCCAATCGATAATATGAATCCTGAGATCACTAATGCTGCTCCTCAGATTTCCTCGGATCAATATAACCAAATAATGGCTATTTTGAGTCAATTAAAGCAGTCTGATACAGAGCCAATGCCTAATACGTTAGCTGCAGCAACTTTTGCAGGTAATATAGTATCTGAAACTTCCTCTTCTAGCAAAAACAAAGTGCACTTTTGGATCATAGACACAGGGGCGTCTGATCACATGTGCTTTGATAAAGCTATTTTTTCTAATATTTCTGATCTACAAAATCCACATTCCATCACTCTATCTAATGGTGAAAATATCACAGTTCATTCCACCGGGACATTAATTATATCACCTCATATTACATTATCCAATATTCTTTACATTCCGTCATTTAAATTCAATTTACTTTCAGTTTCTAAACTAATTTCACAATATAAATGTCGTGTATCATTTTCTAATGATTTTGGCCACGTACAGGTCCCTTCCATGAAGAAGGAAGTGATCCTTGGTAAAAGAAGTGGCAACCTTTATCTGCTACAACAATCTCATGTCGAAGCCTATGATTTTAATTTGTCTTCTCATGTATCTTGCAATATTAATAGTGATTTACATTGTAAAAATAATGTTCTCTCATTATGACATTTACGCATGGGTCATATGCCTGTATACAAACTTCATCTGTTACATATTGATCTTCTGAAATATAATAATAAAGACATTGGACCATGTTTTATTTGTTCTCAATCCAGGTAACACAGGCTCCCTTTTTCTTCCAGTCATATTTCAACAAGTTCACCCTTTGATCTTTTGCATGTAGATGTATGGGGACCATACAAAACATCAACGTATATAGGGCAATCATATTTTTTAACTATTGTAGATGACTTCAGCAGAAACACTTGGCTTCATCTGCTTCTTACCAAATCCTCAACATTCCCTGCTCTCAAATCTTTCATACATTTGATACAAACTCAATTTCAAATGCCAATCAAAGTCATTAGAACTAATAATGCACTTGAGCTTGGCAATAGCAATGATGCTCGCGCATTCCTTTCATCCTTAGGGATAATACATCAAACATCTTGCCCATATACACCATAGCAAAATGGTGTTGTTGAGAGGAAACACAAACATCTTCTTGAAGTCTCCCGAGCATTGTTATTTCAGTCTGGACCTCCCATCAAGTATTGGGGGGATTGTATTCTCACAGCAACCTATCTCATAAATAGGATGCCGTCCAAAGTACTCAATAATCAATCTCCTTATGAAATTTTTTTTAAACATCCTCCATCCCTTTCTCATCTGAAATCATTTGGTTGTCTCTGTTTTGCATCTACTACTTCCAATGGAAGAGATAAATTCATGCCTAGAGCTTTTCCTGGTATTTTCCTGGGCTATCCATTCGGCAAGAAAGCATATAAAATTTTTCATCTCCAAACTAATAAGATAATAGTTTCACGTGATGTTATTTTTTATGAAACTATATTTCCTTTTAAAGATAAGCCAACATGCTGTCCCCTGACATCATCATGTCCTTTACCATTACCTGAAACATCAATGTCTGATATTAATTCTTTTCATGAACATCCTTATTCTTCTTATTCACAGCCTTATGTTTCTCCCGAAATCTCTCAGCCCATTATCTTTGAAAATAACCATGGTAACTCTGAAAATAACAATGGTAATGTTAGACGTTCAACTAGGTTGTCAAAACCACTTTCCCACCTTAATGATTATGTGTATGGTTTTTCTGTTTCTTTAAATGTTAAAGATAATCATTGTTCACATACTATTACAAATGTTTGTCTTGCTCAAAAGTCTATATGTTTTAATGTCTCTGGACAAGATTATGTCTTAAATATTTCCAATGATCAAGAGCCACGGACTTACAAACAAGCTGCAGAAAATATATTATGGCAGGAAGCAATGAAAAAAGAGTTTGATGCATTAGAAGCGAATAATACCTGGACAATGGTAAAATTACCAAAAGGGAAGAAAGCTATCAGTTGTAAGTGGGTATACAAAATCAAAAGGAAAGCCGATAGATCAGTTGAGCGTTACAAAGCTTGGTTGGTGGTTCGAGGCTTTACTCAAAAAGAAGGAGAAGATTATGATGAAACCTTCTCTCCTATTGTTAAGTTCACTATAATCAGATCAATCATTGCCCTTGCATTTAAAAATGGGTGGAACATGTTTCAGTTAGACGTAAACAATGTGTTTCTTCATGGCGACCTAGATGAAGATATCTATATGAAGGTTCCTCAAGGTTTTCACGTATCCGATACTTCACTTGTTTGCAAACTACAAAAATCTATATATGGATTAAAGCAGGCGTCGTGGCAGTGGTATGCAAAACTCTCCAACACTTTGCTTCATCGAGGTTACAAGCATTCTAAAAATGATTATTCTCTATTTATAAAGCAGACTTCAAACTCTATTGTCATCATCACTGTTTACGTTGATGATCTGCTTATCACGGGTAATAATATGTTTGAAATTCAATATATTAAACAATATCTCGATGAAAAGTTCAAGATCAAGGACCTTGGTGAGCTTCATTATTTTCTTGGATTTGAAGTCAACAAAACTACAAATGGTGCATTAATTAGTCAAGCAAAATACACTTTTGATCTTTGTGACGAATTCAACGTACACAAATTACCACAAGTTGCTGGCCCATCTGCACAAAACCTATTATTAAGCCAAGACATGCAAGACCCTCTACCTGATCCGTCCATCTACAGAAGACTTATTGGCAAGCTCAACTTCTTTATCCATACTCGACCTGACATTGCCTACACTATACAATATCTAAGCCAATTCAACAAACGTCCTTGCTCTGCCCATCTTAAAGCTGCTATACATGTTCTTCAATATCTCCATTCGTTTCCAGTCCAAGGGATCTTAATGAACTCTAGTTCAGACATGAAACTCCTGGCTTACTGCGACTCGGATTGGGTAGCTTGTCCCTTATCTCGAAAATCCATTAATGGTTTTTTCATCACTTTTGGAGGAAGTCCAATCTCTTGGAAGTCAAAGAAGCAAACAACAGTCTCACTTTCATCTGCTGAAGCAGAATATCAATCCATGCGGAGAGTGACTACGGAGTTAGCCTGGTTAACCAGATTAATGCATGAACTTGGAGTTGTTAACATTACTCCAGTGCCCATCAAATGTGACAACATGGCTGTTGTTCATATCGCCCGTAATCCAGTTTTTCACGAACGTACAAAACACATAGATATTGATTGTCATTATGTACGTGAACAACTCACTAATGGTCTCATATCCGTATCCCACTTATCCACTCAACATCAGCTCGTAGACATCTTCATTAAATCTCTGCCTAACCCACGACTTCATCAATTATTACACAAGCTTGGATTGTCTCCACATCCAGCTTGAGGGGAGGTATTTGATATATATTTTAATAGTTCAATGTGTCAACAGACTAAACATACGTCATTAGGTTTAAGTTAGTTATACCGTTACGTTTTCCCACCTTCACACACATCATTGAGACAGTGTATATATATACTGGCTTTCATTCGTGTAACTTAACTTCAATAATATTCAGAGAAAATTTTGTTCATCTGTTACTTCTCTATTTCATCTTCTTTCTTGATTCATTTACAGAGGGGGTGGCTACCATTGAACTTGCTGCGGCTAGCGTTGCTACGGGAGGGAAAAGAAAGAGTTTGTTTGATTTTGTTTTTATTTTTTTATTTTAAAAATTATTTTTAAAAATTATATTTAAAAGTTGTTTTGTAGAATAAAAGTAAAAAAAATTTGTTTGATAAATTATTTTAAAAATATGTTATTTTTTTATTTTGAAAATAAAAACAAAAAAAATAATTTTTTATTGTTTCTATTTTTTTGTTTTAAAAATAATTTATTTTTAGAAATTGTTTTTAAAATAATAACAGAAAATAGTTATTAAACGAGTTTTTTGTTTTAAAAACAACTGAGAATAAAAAACAATTTTAAAATAAAAAACAAACAGACCTAAAGTCGCGCAACCCTCCCTTTTTTTTTTCTATTTTTTGTCTTGAATAATTTTTTTTTTATGAAATTTTTTTCTTTTTATTTAAAAAACTTTTTTCTTCTATTGGACAAATTTTTTTCTTAAGAAAAGTTGTTCTTAAACAAATTTTTTTTCTAAGATTCAATGTTAGTCAAATATTTTAAAAAATTTACAATTTACTCTTTAAGTGCCAATTTGATTAGATAGAATGAATTTTAATGAAAAAAAAGTGAAAAAAACATATTATTTCATTTAGTATGTGATAAAAAAAATAAAGTAACATGCTATTTTATTATTTGAAATAAAAATAAATTAGAGAAATAAAAAAATAGTATAAGTAAAAATATTAAATTATTTTTAAATTTTAAATTATAAAAATTCTTATTTTAATATAATTTTAAAAAAACAAATGACTTTTTATTTATTTAATTTCATCACTTCATCTATTTTTATAAGGAATCATTTTTTCCTTATTTGATGGAATACAAGATTCTTTATTTTTTCTAAAAAAATGTGTTTTCTATGGAATAGAACATTCATTTCATAAAATGCTTTATTTTATCAAATTCATTCAATCAAATAATGGAATCTCAAATTCAATCTCCTATTTTCTTTTCATTCTACCCAACTAAATAGACATTAAATCTATAATATTTCAAAGTTAGAAGAAAAAATAAATATAAGAGTCTTAATCTTAAAAAAAAATTGAGAGTTGAATTATCTTTATTTGAATAGATTCTTTATTTTTTTATAGAATTTTTAATAAATTGTAGTTTTGATTAAATTTATTATAATTTTTTTAATAATATTTAATTAATACTTATTAAAAAGTATATTATCTTTTGATTTGATATTTTTGTTTATTTCAGTAGTGTATACTTGATTTATATTTTTTTTCTTGTTGTGCAATGCTAACACTTTTATAATTTTAAGGTTTTTATATCTATTTATTAATTATAATGATAAAGATCTATAACAAAAAAAAAAGAGCGAGACAATAAAAAATAAAATTAATGCTGTACTAAAAAAAACACAGATTCTGGTAATGTCAGAAAGAAAACCTATAATGCATCCTATGTCACATTTGGGGGAATAGCGTTAAGAGAACAAATCGATGGGACTTATTTGGAAATGAAAGAAAATTTAAGGGAATTTGTTGAAAACAAAATTTAAGAACCATAATAAAACTTTAAATATAATTAAAAAGGGTAAAAATGATAATTTAACCATAAAACTATTTATAGAAATAGCAACGAAAAAGATAACGGAGCCTTGCTTATTTCTTGTCTATGACAGTTTCGTGTAGTTCTCTCACCCTTTTCAACAATGAAAAATAAAACTTTTATTTTCTACTTTTAGTTAAGAGATTAAAATAAAATTAAAAAACAGAAAAATAATTAAAAGTGTGTTTGGTTAAATTTAAAATAATTTTTTTAAAAAAATTATAGAATATCAAATTCAAAAATAAGTAATATTTATAACTATTTATATAAATTATATTCAAAAATAAATGTGAACAAATATTTAACTTCACAAAATATCTATATTTTTTAAATAATGATAAATTGTAAATAAATAAATATATTTTAAAAAATAAAAATTGAAAATATTCTCAGAAAACAAAAAAATTCAGGTTTTGCCTTTTTTTATATTAAAAACAAAAAATTTGATTGAAAATATGTTTGATAGAGTTTAAGAGAAAATATATTTTTGAAACATTTTCTAAAACATGGTAAAAATAGGAAACATCTAAAAACACATTTTCACTATTTTAAAAAAATAATCAGTAACATTTTTGTAATTTACAAAAATAATATATCATAATTATTAAATAAAAATAAAATAATATTATAATTATAAAAGATCAAAATTAAAAATTAAATTAAATTTATAACTATCTATATTAAAATAAATAAAAACAAACTTTTTATATCATAAAACAAACGTATTTTCAAAATAATCAAAATTTACAAATACAAATATATTTTAAAAATTAAAAATTGTCATCCTAGTATAGCAATAATAAACGAGTTACAGTAATAAAAATAATCATAATGTTAAAAAATCATAATAACACTTGCATTACATGAATTTCCAACTGATTTTTTTTTAAAGGCGATGAGTATATATAATTTGGTTGAAAACTAGAGGTTACAAGCATAGAATGATCCCCATGCCAAATTTGTGGTACACTATTTTATTTGCCAAATTATTTCTAAATAAATTAAATTATAAATTTATTTGACCTAATGTCGTCTTATATTTTTTTGTTTAATCGAGTTTTTTTTAAGACATGAAAAGTGAAGACACACAAAAATTTTAGATTGAAAACTAATTTGATAATTTCAAATATTTTTAATCTAAAAAAATCAATTTAAAATTTCAGCTTTATCCGCAAAGTTTACAAATCATAATTCCATTATCGTTAGCTTAGTTTATTTTTAAAAAATAATTTTCTAAAAAAAACTTGTAATTTTATGACTGTTTAGTCAACCAACAAAAAAAACTACTTTTAAATATATGTAAAATTTATTTTTTGCTGTCAAAGAGAAATAGGAATTTGAAACTTCTTAAAAATAAAAGCAGAAAAAAAAAATTCTCTAGAACAAAATTATCTTCGCTCAAAATAAAATTTTGTTATCAAATTTATTATATATATTTTGGTAATAGATCCAATCAAATCATTGTTGAGCCAGCTAAAGTCTTTCACCAATTGTTTGAAGTTAAAATATTTTGTTATGAAATTTATTATATTTTATATTGAATTAAAATTATTATTATTATATAATTGTGAATTTAATTTTAGTAATATTTATTATAATTATATAATATATATTTTAATATAATAAAAAAATTTAATTAAACTAATCAAAATTAATATTTAAATTAATTTTATCCAAACAATAAAAGTATTTTTATAACATATTCTTATTAGTAATTTGAAAATAAAGATATTTTTTAAAATATTAATAAAAAAATAAATTGCTTATTAAATAATTTAGCTAAATATTAATTATTATTATTATTTAGTTCAAAGGAGGCTTTAGTGGGAAGACTATTTCAAAAGAAGGGAGAATAGGAAATCAAACTTACATAACATTAGTTGTTGATTTTAATATGTTTTTGCCTTCTCTAATTTAAAACCAATCAACGTTATCTCTGTCGCTCTTTTTTGAAATTGTTCAATTTTACTCGTGTGTTAAGCAGCCACACCGAGAACCACCGAGCATCGACCCAGGAATGGAGAAAAAGATTCTATAAGAGATCATCGGAGAAAAATCTAAAGTCCCTTTGTATATGATGAAGTGAAAGAAGCAGTTTAGCCGGTAGTTAGCCAAGGATCCTAGGTTCATTGTACCAAAAAGTGAAATAAATAGTTTATAAAAAAAATTATTTGTTATTATATATTTTTATTATTTTTCAATATTATTATTAAAAATATTATTTAAAATAAATTTATATTATTTTTAAAAATTTTATTTATGTATTTATTGTTTTAAAATTTATATTAAAAATTTTGTTTCACTTAAAAATTTAAATTTAAATATTATTATTAAAAATATTTTTTTATATTTATTGTTTTAAAGTTAAAATATAAATTAATTATATTTAAAATTAAAATATAAATAAAATATAAAAATATAAAATAATTTATGAGACTCATTTAATAAATTTTTTTAAATTTTTATTATTCAAATAAATAATTATTTAAAATAATAAAGAGTTATTTAAAATAAAAAATAATATTACGATAATGTAAAATTTATTTAAATAACTCTAATAAATTGTATTATTATAAATACTTTAAGACTTTAAGTGTTAGTCTACGTGGCAGTTTAAATATTAATTTATGTGTAATTTTTGAGTCCACATCGTAATAGTTAGCAAATCTTTGACAAATGGGTAAAATTGAAAAATTGAAAAAAAATTAATTGACTTCAAATTAAAGGGAGCAAAATTGTACCTTTATGAAATTAAGAGATAAAATTATAGTGTAAATGATTTTTTATTTTAAAAATATATATAATATTTTCATAGAATTAAAAGTATGAAATAAAATATTTTTTTATTAATACTCTTATTACACTAATTTTTATTTTATTATAAAAAATATATATTAAACTAAGTGCTAGTCTATGTGACAGCTTATGTATTATATTATGTGTAATTTTTGAGTCCACATCGCAATAATTAACATATCGTTAACAAGGGGGGTAAAATTGAGCAACTGACAAAAAAAACCAAAATTGTACATTTACGAAATAAAAAGGCAAAAATATATTGAGTAAATTTTTTTTTCGATTAATGTATTTATCATATAATTTTTTTATTTTAAAATAAAAAATATATAATAAAATATCATTTTTTATTAATACTCTTATTATACTATTTTACATTTTATTATGAAAAATAAATACATCAATATTTATTAAAATTAAAAATATACTACATCTTAATTCTGTTTCAAATAATTTTTACGAAAAATTTGATAAAATAAAAGAGCACTCTTTCAAATTTTTTTAACCACCATTCTCTAATACTAATTATTTATTTTAAAAATAATTGTAAAATAGTTTAAATTATTAAAATATCAATTTCATTCCTTTAAAAAATTAGTTAAAAATCGAAATTAAAAGAAAGATATTTTATTTATTTATTTATTGTTTATTTTTTTAAAAATAATTTAAAATATTTATATTAAATTGTAAAACATATTAATAATTTTAAAAAAATTATGTACATTTAAAAAAGAAAGTTGTGTAATAAAAATATTAATTAAAGAAAAAAAAATTTGACTTATTTTTTATAAAATTTTTTGTATAGAAATTTTTTTTTCATTTGTGTATATTTTTATAATAAAAAATAATTTATTTAAATATATTTAAGCCTTAATTATTTATTTATTACTGCGCTTTATTGCTCATTGGGTTAACCAACATCGGGTTAAACCCGATTACCATCTTAGCATTTTGCTTCAATATTCCACAATTCAAGTTCAACCGCCAAATTTGCACTAAACATGTTGGCCAAGTTGAGCACCGTCACCGCCATGACCGTACAGGGTCACAAGCCCACCGTCACATTCACCACGCCACCAAATTACGCCGCCAGAATTTCCCACCTCCTTTCCCTCAATGGCTATGATCCCCTATGGTGTCCCACACTCATCGTCGAACCCACCCCACACACCATTTCTTCACTCAAACCTTACCTCTCACCTCAAAACCTCAACCAATTCTCCGCCATTGCCTTCACTTCCAGAACCGCAATCGAAGCTTTCTCAGATGCCGCCAGTGATCTGAGAGAACCGCCTCTGTCGCCTTCTGGGGATATCTTTACTATCGCGGCGCTTGGCAAAGACTCAGAGCTTATCGACCATAGTTTTGTTTCGAAACTATGCGATAATTTGAAACGAGTTAAGGTTCTTGTGCCACCCACGGCGACACCCAGTGGCTTGGTGGCGTCGCTTGGGTTTGGGGGTGGGCGGAGGGTGTTGTGTCCAGTCCCGCTTGTTGTGGAGCTGGATGAGCCTCCGGTGGTCCCGAATTTCCTTGGCGAGCTCCAAGCCAGCGGGTGGGTCCCGGTTAGAGTGAATGCCTATGAGACGCGGTGGGCTGGGCCACGGTGTGCTGAAGGGATTGTGAGGAGAGCCGAGGAGGGGGGATTGTATGTTATCGTGTTCACGAGTAGCGCTGAGGTAGAGGGGCTTTTAAAGAGTTTGAGGGAATTCGGATTGGACTTTGAGAGTTTGAGGAGGAGCTGCCCAGAACTGGTTGTGGCATCTCATGGGCCAGTCACGCAGGCGGGAGCGGAGAGGCTGGGAGTGAAGGTTGATGTAGTAAGTTCTAAGTTCGGTAGTTTTGATGGGGTTGTTGAAGCTCTTAATTTGACATTTGGCAAGGCTTAGATGCTAGAATTCATATGTACAATCATCTCTTCAATAGTTTCAGATTCTTAGCTCATCAATAAAGGGTATTTCTAGAGATATATGATATTGTACTTCTTTTAATGGAGAGCTTTACATTCTGTTTTTAAAACTCTTCAGTGTCTACCATGCCTCCATCAACAGGATGAGAAGCAAGGATTTTCTATTTCCCATTTTTGCTTTTCGAGTAATATGATAAGATTTCCATGTTGAGCCTTTGTTTGCTTCACAGCAATATTGGCTCGCTCATTTTCATAACCTCTTAATACTATATAACTCTGAAGCGAAGCTCCCTTGGCTTCCCTATAATTATGCGGGTCACAAGATGTCGTTTCTTGCAAATTTCCTGATGCTGGAAGGCCTTCAAAAGCTCTACATATGCATGTAAGTGCAGATCTATGGAAAGGACGTGTTTTTCCTAGGATTTGATGATTGGGAAGCGTACTGTACAATGATGCTATGCAAGTACTCCCGTGTGGAAACCTTTGGTTACTTTATCATGATAATTGGGAGAAATATTGATTACGTTGCTGTCTCTGACTTTGGAAATTATCTTAAATTTGATGTCTTTTACACAGAACTTGAACTTAATTTACCATTTTTGGGATAGAATTATTTGCTTTTGATTTATAGACGAATGGCAAACTAACAGCAAAAAGGTACTGATGTCTTTCTCTGCAATCCCAATTGTCTAGTTCTTCAATATTAAACTGTTCCTTTCAAATGTCCTAAAATCCTTTAAGACAATCAAACTTTAGCTCAGTAATAG
The DNA here is from genome assembly GCA_037074535.1 of Gleditsia sinensis. Lineage (NCBI taxonomy): Eukaryota > Viridiplantae > Streptophyta > Magnoliopsida > Fabales > Fabaceae > Gleditsia > Gleditsia sinensis. Next base: position 8,875,555 of record CM073464.1, on the reverse strand, counting down.
TAAGATGATTTATTTCAAAGACTGAAGGAACATAGTAGCCATCAAAGAGTGAATTACGGGTAATAAAGCAAAGTTAAATGAATACAATTTCGAATATTTTATGAAGTGTATTGAGGGACAGACTATGGCACACTAAGGTAATTATGGTATCTCTTATTCAAGCTACAAACTCATTTAATTACACACGTTGCAAACTTGTTAGCTGAGGATATGATATGTATCTATGGCTTTTCCTATGGCGATGCAAATGAAAATATGACTATCCGTCCAAAGTTCTGCTATCTACTAGTTGCTTAGCCCCTGATAAAAGCTTCAAAGCGTCTTCCATGGTTGGCCGATCAAATGGCCTATTTCTAGTGCAAAGCAGCGCAACTTCAAGAACCAGATTTATCTCTTCCAATGAACTAGCAGAACCCAATTCATTCTCATTGTAAATTTCTCTTAGAAGAATCTCCCTTGGTTTGCTGTGAATGCTATCTGCTGCATTTGTCAACCTTCCATCAGATAAAATTTCCAGAATCATTTCCCCAAAATTGTAGACATCCATGTAGAGTTCTTCTTTCATGCTTTCGTTGTACTCTGCCATCCCAAAAAAAAACAAAGAGATGTAATGTCTGCTTTCTGATGAAAGATTATAAATGAAAGAAAGGGACGAGATTATAGATTGTAATAAATAATAAATTGACAGAAAACTATGTAAGTGATTTAATAATTGTCTACTTGTCTGAACTCTGTGGACGAGTAAGAACTAATTAGGTGCAGTGTTTATTAACAGAAGACTTTTGTGCTGTTTATGATTGTATTGTATGAAGCTCCCTTCAAGGAATAATGGATTTTGAAACTACGCTATATCTTATCAATGCCTCGTTGGTTGGACCAATTCTGCTCTTTCTAAATCCGAATCCTATTAATTTTCATGTGGATGTGGTTCAAGATTAGAGATGTCCTTCTGACAAAAGGTTTACTTTGACTGTTGGACGAGAGCAAGGACAACAAATTTCAATAATATCTCATATACCGCATATAAATATGCACGCACAATTGTTTGTGATACCTGTTTCCCACCGAGAAATTGTGGTTGGCGACGAGCCTTTGCTCAACTTCAACACATATTTGAACCCAAATTCCGCCAAGTGGGGTTCCATATTTTCATCAAATACGATATTGCTCGACTTCAAGTCTCCATGGGCTATAGCAGGGTAACATTCATGGTGAAGGAAGCAAAGACCCCTTGCAATGCCAACTACAATTCTGAATTTAGTAGCCCAATCCCTTTTCATTCCAATTCTCTCAGCCAAATTCCCATTGGGTAAGTAATCGTACAAAAGATAAGCTAGATTCTGGTTATGGCAGAAGCCCAACAGTCTGATTAAGTTCTTGTGCCTTGCATTTCCTAGTCGCATTATCAATTCTGACACAATCTTGATGCTCCTCGCTTCCAATTCAATCTTCTTAAATAAAACTGTTATTCCTGTAGGCAGAACTGCTTTTGAAACTGACGGTGATGGGGCTGGTGCTTCTCTGGATTCTGTGGAGCCTAAGCTTGTCAAAACGTCATTTGCTGTGAATTGAGGGAGTCCAACAAATGAGACCATCTTCCATTGACTTTTAATTCCCTGTTTAAAATGAAATATTCCAAAAGCTAATGCTGCAAGTAGTATAAGCAACCCAGCACAGAGTAGCATAACGTGTGCAAGCTTCCACGTGCCTTCGCTTCCCAGTATTCCGACTGATTGAGGACATGGTCGGAAAGGTGCTCCACATAGCTCTGAATTTCCAACAAATGCACTGCTATCCATCAACTTGAAGGACTTTCCTCTGGGAATCGAACCGGATATATTGTTGAAAGAGACATTAAGCAGTTGTAAACTTGAAGAACTACCAAACTTTGCTGGTATTGGGCCATTAAAGTAATTATTTGATAGGTCTAAAACACCAAGAACAGTGATACTTGCAAGCTCCTCAGGTATACGACCTGATAAATTATTGTTGGATAAGTTAATATACTCAAGAGCTTGGCAGTTGGAAACGCTGCTCGGGACACTTCCGGATAAGTTGTTCCTATCCAGTTCAATAACATTAATCGATTTGCAGGAATTAAATGGCGGAAGATAGCCTAAAATACCACAAGAAGATGCTGAAATATTTTGAAGAAGCGGCAAAGACCATATTTGTGCAGGGATAATGCCTCGTAATTGCAGATTATGAGTGACATTAAAATACTCAAGTTTGATAGCTTGGGAAATATCAGAGGGAATTCCACCAACAAACTTGTTCCAGGACAGATCAACATAAGAGATATCAGGAAGATGGCTGAATTTCAAAGAGATCTTTCCAGAAAACGAATTATCTTCTAGTCGAAGGCGAACAAGGGAAGAACAATTGGAGAGTGACGGTGAAAGACCACCTGTAAATCTGTTTGAAAACAGGATTAGTTTAAATAGTACTCCTCTCGCACAAATGTCTGGTGGTATGCTGCCAATCAAATTGTTTGTGGAAACATCCACCCATTTGAGTTTTGAGTTCCTGCCCATGCTCTGTGGAAGTAATCCAGAAAAGCGATTGTTCCAAATGAGAAGAGTTTCTAAGGATGGAAGTTGTGCAATGCCTTCAGGAAGAGTGCCATTCATATCATTGTACATGAGACTGAGCAATCTTAGGTTCTTTAACTCTGAAAAGCTTTCAGGAATGGACCCAGAAATGAGGTTATCAGAAAGATCTAAATCTATGAGAGGTGCGATTTTGCTAAATTCACTTGGTATTGATCCCGTGAGCTCGTTTGTGAACAGAAAAAGTGATTGCAAATTCGTGAGATTGGAGAGCTGCGTTGGTATTGGGCCGGATAAATTTGCACCAGCTATATCAAGATACTGAAGCTGGCTCATATTACCTAATTGGGATGGAATCGAACCCTGGTAAGAGTTGTAGCCAATCTCCATGTGGGTTACTGTTTTGAGGTTACCCAGTTCCTGAGGTATATTTCCCGAGAGAAAATTTCCTGCAAGATGAAGAAACTCAAGACTTCTAAAAGAGCCATATTCAGATGGAATTGGTCCTTTGAAGTAACTTCCTGCCAGATTGAGAACCTTGAGATGTTCAAGCTGGGAAAGTTCAGCGGATAATGACCCTGAAAAGCTATTGCTAAAGGCATCAAGCACAACTAAATTTTGAAGGCCGGAAATTTCACCTGGGAAGTGACCAGAAAAATTGTTTCTGCTGATATCCAAGCTTCTTAGACTGGTGAGGTTAAAAATTGCCACCGGAATCTGCCCAGAGAAAAAATTGTTGCTCAGGTTTAAATCAGCAAGCTTTGTGAAGACACTAAACTGCTTCCCTGACATTACACCTCCCAGTTTCTTCATGGACAGGTCTATTGCAGTCACAATTGTTGAGTCCTTGTTACACCTGATACCGGACCAGGAACATGCATAGGATTTTCTGGTAAAGTTTCCCCCAGATGGCACTACCCAGTCATGTAAAATGTCATCATCATCTACAAGTTCAGATTTGAGGTTCAGGAGCGCCTTTGAATAGGGATCGATTGCCAAAACTGCTAAAAAGAACATGGAAGTGGCGAGAAGATTAAAGTACAAGCATTTACAGATCTCCATTGGAACTTGCAGCAGATCACAAGATAGAGGGATAATTGTGAGCACCCTAGCAAAGGAAATGGTGCCAGTCTAAAAATGTTACGTATATTTGTTCTGTCTTGTTCGACGAGGAATGCATGGGAAATGGCGAAAGAAGAAAGCCACTGTACATTTAAACGGAGAGATGACTATTCTGATTATTTGATACAAGAATATTATGGGGTTGCTTCCGGGAGCAGGAGGGGGACCCTGTTATGTTTGTTTATTTGGATGATGTTTGCCATTTGTGAATTAAAGCCTTCTAATCTGAGATTATCTTTTTCAATCTTTTCGCTTGGGAGAATCCAATAAGTAGGAAGTCATGATTAATTCAAATAGTATTTATCTTTAACCCTGTGGGACATGAATCAAAATCTTCAATATCCATGTCTATGTAGCCAAAAATATAAAAATATCTGTTGAATGGCCTTTTCCCGTTGGACGGGAAGCTTCATCTAAGCAAATTTCCAAAGTTTGAGTTTAAATGAGTTAAATCTTGCGTGAGAAAGAGATGTATAGAAAATAGCCATTTATTTGACACTTGCCTTTACAGCTGCTTCGAACTGCCTTTCGAGTGCAATAATGCATTTTCTAGCTCAATAATTATGGTGTACTGTGCATGGGGACAAGAAAAATGCGAAAGGGGATATCATAACATGATTATGGTTTTGGTGGGGAACTTAGATAGAAGTCCCATTTTAATTTTACTTACACTGCAAGTAACATTATTATTTATTTCGTGAAGGAGAAAAGAGCTTTTACAATTGAAATCAGTAGCAGGTACACAGAAGGAAATAGATAAAAGACAAAGCTTCCCATCAAAAGGGGTTTCCTTTTTCTATTGAAGTATGATAGAAAAGAACCTGTGTACCTCTCATGTCTGTGGTATTGGAGCTAGCAAAAGTAATTGTTAAGAGAAATATTGTTGATGGAACTGTGACAACAATTATTTTATGACTAAATATAGAGTCAAATTATAGTAACAAAATGGTGTCTAGGCTATCATAGCTAAAGAAAAAGAGACTTATTAACAACTACAACTTTTAATTTATTAATAAATATTCGATTTAACAATGTGAATCTAAGAATAGGTGCTTTAATGCCTTTTCCTCAGTTATAGTCTTTTTTTAAACCTGCATCCGTTTTTCTGTTTTTTTAATTTTTATCACGGTCCTATTACCTATATCTAACTTCCCTACTTTTCATTTTGGAGATGAATTGATTTACAGGACATTTCCTTGTGGTATAGTTTAGAATTATAAATTCAAAATATATGGAATTAAGGGTCGTTTTTTGTCATTAAATTAAGGTTTTAAATCCAGGTACTGACCTTCAAGTTTGCATATATCATGAAGGTTGCAGCATCCAAGTTACAAGAGGGCCTGCTTTGCATAACAATTCAATGAAACCTTCACTCTGTTTTGCTTAAACTATTACAATAACAGGGTGGGAATGGGTGAGGCAGAAGGGACCCTGGAGGGGAAATTGGCCACAGCCAACCTATGCTGGTCTCTCCCCTTTTTAGGTCAATTTAAACATATCTTAACTAATTCATCATTTCGGTGCTTAACCACTGCTTACATATTCATCTCCACCACTAAACTAACTTTTTGGAATTCTTTCACATTTTGATTTGAACACTATAATCTTTTGACATTACTAACGGCTAGCAATAATTCAAAAAGCAAAAATCCTGTTAAAATTATCTTAAGTAGGTAATAAGTAGGTAATAAATTGATAAGTTAGGTGAATTTTTATTAGTTTTTTGCACTTATCTTAGTGCAAAATGTATACACAAGTCCAGTCAATAAACTCTTTTTCTTAGTTGTACAGTAAAGATATCATTGAATCACTGTAGTTATCAATTAAGACTAAATCTTTGACCAAACCATTTTAAGGGTTCAATTCAATGAGATTGATTAGTTCATTTTTATGGGGTCATAGCTGGCACACTAGGGATATCCAAAATCGATGAAATCAAACCATCCAAATCAATTAAATTATTTTAATTTATTTTTTTGAAGTGAAAATTAAGCAATTTAATTTAATTTTTAATTGAAAAATAAGCTAAACCGAATCAAACTAAAGATCAAATATATTTTCATAATTTATATATTTTTGTTATTTTCATTTATTAAATACTAACATTAAGATTTAAGATTTAATATTTTATAAATTTTTATATAAAAATATTAGAAAAAATATTTTATATATAATTTTTTTATAAAAATTATCTTTAATTAATTATGATTAAATGAAGAAAAAATTTAATAAGATAAAAATAAATTAAACTAAAATGGTTATCAATAATTTGATTTAATTCAAATAAGTCACTTGATTGATTCAATTTGATTTTGATTTAAGTTTGAAATTGAACCAAATTAAACAGTGGGAGACTCCTATGGCGCACTATGAGGGTGTGAATTTTAGGTATAGAAGCAGGTGTAAAGAAACCACCGCAAGTTTTCTATTATTGTGACCAATCAAGTAAAAGGTAAAGGGCCAGCAGATAAGGTTCTTGCAGGAAGCAGAGGTGGATTTTGGGGTGGTGTAAGGCATTGTGCTCTGGGATTTTCACTTCCTCATAAGAATATAAATATTTAACTTCTAATATTTTAATTCAATGATCAATAAAAGCAAAATACCAACGCCAATGTACTTTGAAGATGACAGTAATGTTAAGACTGCCCAGACTATAAAGGACACCAAAAACTTTGTCCTTTCTCTTTCAATGGCCAAGCCCTGAAACCACGAAATGTTATTAATGTCTGTATGGGTTTGGGTTACCATCCTTGGTGCTTCTCACGAGAGCCAGGGCCCTGCTTGGTTGCTTCTACTCTCACAGTGCTCCCGTGACTCAAATAATCTACCTTTATTTTAAGGGTCCCCGGACACCCGGTTCAGATTGTGCATTTCTCTCATTTATTGTATTCAAGATTTTATTTTTTAGTTAGCAGGAGTTAATTCATATTATACAAATTAAAATATTTTATTTGTAAAACGTAAGTTCAATTCATGTCAATAATATTTTTGATCAATAGTTTATAAATACTATTATAAATTTTGTTAAAATTTATTATATGTTCTGATTTAAAATAAAAATAATCTCTTTTCATCTTAATTTTTTCTTACAAAAAAAAAATTTAATTTCCACATAGTCGCCAGGAATTGTGTCGCAACACATTAATCATGTCAATTTAACCAATACTTATCTGATCCTCTTGGGAAAAATAGGGATATATATATATATATATATACACACACATATATATAGGTTTTTTTTTATAAACAATCTGAAGTATTAAATTTTTTTACAAACAATTATCTAATTGCATTTTATTTTTTAAAATGCAGGATGATTTTAGAAGTGCTGAATGCTGTCTTTTGAAAAATAATCTACATATTCATAATTATTTCCCAATTAGTTTTTCAAAATTAATAGACTAAATCCATACAAGATTTCTTTATTCCAGATAAGTTGATTCTAGTCGAAACTGTCATAAATCTTCAAAGAATTGAGCAATGCTTTGATTGCTTTCTACCTACATTTACAGCAGTCAGACAACAATTTTTAGAACGAAGGAAAATATTGGACCAAAAATTAAAAAAGAATGAAGGAAAATACACTTATATTGTATAATATCACTGCCCATATATTAATTTCTTTGTATTATGTTAGTTTTGTGTAATTATTATTATTAATGTGAATAATACAATTCATCTAAAGTTATATTTTTTTAGGAAGAATTAAGAATTTTCATATATATTGTTATGAGATTAATTCTTTTTTCATCTTAAAATGATTATGGTTTTTAGTCGTTCTCACAATAATGTATCTTAAAATTTAAATTAATTTGTAAGTCTTACTACTCTAATTTTATAAGTGTTGAAGTTATAAATTGTTGTAATTATGGATGCATATAACTTTATTTAAATTTGATAATCACTTAAATAAAACTACTTAAAATAAATTTAAATAGAATTCTTCATTATAGTTAATTATAGTTGTAAAAATGAATGAGACTCTGTTTTAAAATTTTACATAGGAAATAACCTTTCAAATCCTCTAATGTTTTTTATTGGATAAAAAAATAATTACTTCTAAATATTTGTTCTTTGAAATAAATAAAAGAATAAGGTCATTAATTATAGTCTTATAATGAGAAACATTTGTGTCGTTATTCTAAACTTGTTTAAAAGTTTTGACTATAAAAAAGTCTTGATACACGGAAGTTGGATTCCTTACTTCTCTTCTCTAGTGTGGATATTTTTGGTAGAAAAAGAAAAAACTCCAAAACTTGAGGCCAGAAGAGCTTTGGCAGATGAGAAGAGGGAAGAAAGGACTTTCGAAGAAATTTCACAACACCAAACTGATTGAAAAAAAGACAACCTTGAGCAGTTGATGGGTCAAAAGAGTAGGAAGTGATGCTGCTGATTTGAGTTGGTATATACTTATTTTATTCGGAATCCAATACTCATGTAGACAATAGCAAGATTGAGTGACATTTTTTTTTCTTTGTAGGGCCATTTTTATTGACAAATTTATTGGTAAGCATCCAGGAACGGTTACAGTTTATTGGGATTTGGGACTGAAATCAAGGATTGCTAATGGCACATTTAACGTAAATATAATACTAAAGAATTCTTTCTTGACACTGATATTTTCACTTTTTTTATAAGACTGATTTTATTTAATACGAAAATATCTCTTTTTATTTTAAGTTAATAAGAAATAAATCAAGTGGTAAGAGAAAAAATTCATAATTTAACAGTTCATAAGTTTAAATCAAAATTTGTCACTTGTTTCTTGATAGTAGATTATCTTTAACTTTTTTTTATAAATGACTTTAAATTACAATATTTTTTTCAATTTAATTTTTTATGTATATAAAACAACTGTCATTCTATATATTAAAAACTTAATTTTAATTAAAAATAAAATAATAAAGTTATACAAATTTTCATACTTGTCAAAAATTATTTCGTCAAAAGCTTATAAATAATTTAATTAAATAGCTGATGATGATATGAAAAAGAAAAGTGGAAACTTGGGGCTAATAATGCTTTATTAGGTGAGACTTTTTAAAAGTAATAATCGTAATCACACTTGTACTCAAAGGTGGACTGAGCATTTTCAGTTACCACTATGCCTGAAAAAATTAGGAGTGCTTCACAGTTATGAATTCAAACAGAATAAGAAAGTAAATCAAGTGCCGAAATTAGCTCTCGCGGTCGGAAGGGTGAGAGTTTGAATAAAATATTGCTTGATCGATCCTGGTACGAAAAAATAAAGTACATAAATCTTGAAATAAAGAAGAAAAGAGAGAGAGAGAGAGAGAGAAAGGACCATTTATTATGAATTATAATATTGAAAAATGCATGAATTTGCTATAAACAAGCAGAGCAGAATCAAACAAGGAACTAGTAAACTTAAACTTATCAGGGGAATCAAACTCTAATGTGAACTGGGGAACCAAAAATAAAAGAACAAAAATATGGACGCATCCCCAGAAAGGCGAAGCAGATTATTATTATCATTTTCAGTTTGAATCCTGGATTAATGGGAAATAACTTGGGTCGCTAATGGAAGAGAACCGGGTAACTTAACTTTTTTAGGCAGAATATCTCCCACTTCCAATGGTTACGCAAAGTCAGGTCTCACAACTTTACCTTGTTTAGCTTTAGTCTCAAAAAAAAAAAAAAAAGTTGTTTAGCAGAACACCTCACACTTCCAACGGTTCAGCAGAGTCAAGTCTCACACGGTTTAATCGGACAGTTCCGAGAATGTACTCAGGCAACTCTTCTTCTTCCTTTGCCTGCAAATATATAGCAACAGTAAAAAATATCTGGAAAATATGACATGCATGTTCATGACTCTTCCTAATCCTAGTGTAAGAAGTGAACGTGCTAGCAATTGATATAATAAAAAACCGCGAGAAGTTGATTAATTCATCATTACTAGCCAAACCCCATTAAAAAGGATATTGTAAAAACTTGACGAGGATTTTCTTGAATTGCTTACTGCTAGGAAAATTCTTCAGCAAAATAGAAATTCAAAATGCAGCAGATAATCACAAAATAACACAGGAAGTGTAACGTGGTTTGGCAAAATTGCTTGCATCCACGATCCACACTAAAGTACCCATTATTACAATCCGCAAAATTACAATCTATAACCCTCACATTCTCACAAAATCTCAACTTCTACAAAAACGTCACATCCAACGTACTCAAATCTCTCACAAATAAATTATGTAGTAATCCAACACACTCGAACCTTCCAACTCTTAACATATTTAAATACCACTATTTATGATTCATGTTAGAAGTGTTAGAATAAAAATGATAGTTCGGTTAAGATAAAGTTGTTGATAATTGGTGGGCTGTATCAGTTGTACTGTCTTTATATTTGATCTAATTTATAATTATAAATAGATAAAAAAAAGACCTAATTAAGTGAGTGAGTTATCCATTTAGTCTTTGTACATAGCATTTGAGAGTGAAGAGTAGGACTTTTGATTTACAATCTACAAGGCCAGAGCTTCGATCACTATTCCAAGGGAGCTCTAGCCCCTTTCATTTGGCAGTTTCAATCTATACTGTTTGACCCCTATTTCAATGACTGTATTTTTCGGTGATTGAAATTTTTTTCAATAAGCCCTTTTTTTATGGTTGATCCTCTTATCAGATTTAGAGACATATGACAAGTTTTTTATTTTTTATTTATTTTTAATTATTTTTTTTAAAAAAAGCTCGTTTAAAAATTATTTTTTATTATTATTTCGAAAATAATTTATTTTTAAATTAAATAAAATAAAACACCTGAGGGCATGTGGAATACCAACGATTCCATGCGTTGTGCCTCTACATGTTGAAAATTGCAACTATCCGTTTCCATGCGCTGGCACCTGAGGGCACATGGAATACCAACGATCCCATTGGCAGACCTAGAACACGTCGATGCATCTTGCCAGACCCATTCTTGGCCTTGTTTCATCTTGGATTTTCATCGTTTGTGGAGTTTAGGTTTTGCCCTAACTTATTTTGGTGTGGATCTCGTCTTTTACAGCTAAACTGCATTGTCCGGTGTGTATTGACCTAGGTTTCTATTGTTTTTCTCGTTGTTCTCTCTACTCGGTGTTATTCATTGTAGAAAGATGAGAAATTTGGTTGACGCTTTGGCGTTTTCATTTGTGCTGTGCATTCTGATTAAGGTTTCTATAATTTTTTTGGTTTTGTTTTGGTTGACGCTTTGGTGTTTTGATTTTTTCTGTGCATTCTAATTAAGGTTTCTATAATTTTTTGGTTTTGTTTAAGTCTTATTTTAGTTTTTCGAGTCTTACTGAAATCTTAGCAAATAGGAGAATTTAGCACACTAGAGTTGCGTCATATTAGGTGCCCTAACGAGAAGTCTACACATTGCAGACCAGCTAAGATAAGGTCGAGAGGACTACTTAGGAGAAGTAAGTTGAAGCCTTGCGCCAGTTATTTATGTGTTAAGACGGTATGGCTGAAGAGGGCAATTAGGAGAATGTCAAGAGGGCCACTCATGGAAAGCAAGTTGAATTCAAGGAGCTATTTCTTCTATCAAGGATATTGGCAAAGGAAATGCCAGTTGTTGAAATTCTTGAATTAGTTCAATGTCAAATTCTAGATCTATTTTTGTTTTTAAGCGCATTTAGGGCTCGTTTGGGTAGTAGAGCTTACAGCTTATTAAAACTTATTTATCAGGATAAGTGCTTTTATGTTAAAAAACTAGTGTTTGGATAAGTTTAAATAAGTAACTTATCAATCTTCAATAAGTTAATTTTTTAAGCTTATTAAAAAAAGTTTATGTGAAAACTCAAATTCACATTATCAGGAAGTTATTTTGTACTTTTATAAATTAAAATTTTATCAAAACTATACCATTCACCTCTCTCTTTTCATCAAAATTATATCTAAATGTTTTAAAAAAAATTTATAAATTTGAAAAACACTTTTTAAAAAATATATTCAAACGCTAAATAATTTAATTTAAAAGTTCTTCTTCTATAAGCGCTTTTTATATAAAGTCTTATTCTATAAGTATTTAAATAAACTGTATACTCAAATTAGACCTTATTTATAACAAGCTCAAGTTTGTATAATTTTCAGCCTGAAGGAGAGTGTTAGAAGTGTTAGAATAGAGTTGACCACTAAGTTAAAATAAGTATGTTTATGACTAGTTTATGATTATGAATAGACATATAGAGGTCTAACTAATTAAGTCGGTCTTTTACATTCAGAAACACATTCTTTACAGTAGTCTTCTCTCTTCGACAGTGGTCAAAGCCACGCACACATAACAAGTAGCAAATCTTTGTTTATACTACTATCAAAACTTGATACTCAAGTTAGTGACTTTTCCTCCATCCTAATTAAATCTTTTTCCCCTTCTTTTTTCAACTCTTCTATTTTTTTTTTTCAAATGATACTTAGCATAATTAACTAAGATAACAGAGGCTAGTCAAAAGCTATATTTATTTGGTAAATGCCTAAAGCACCAAGATGTTGAAAGATATTTAAGATTGATTGGGAAACTTAATTATCTCACGATGACCTGTATAGAAATTGCCTTCCCGGTAAGTGTGATTAGTCGGTCTATGTTGTCTCCAAAGACTAACCACTAAGAAGTTGTTACGCATATATTCAAATATCTATGGGGAGCCTCTGAGTGTGGTATATTACATTAGACTCATGACTATTGTATCTTAGAAGGATTTTTCGACAGAGACTCGACTTTGGGCTATTATGTCTTTATGGGGCTCAAATGCGAGTCATCATTAATCGATCTATTCTAGTGGGCACGAGGGAGTGGTCTCTTAGCTATTCCCCCGTACAGTCCCCCAAAGCGTATGAGGAATCCCATATGAGGTAGTGCCCAAATGACCCAATGTTTGTAGCTAAGGCCGCCTTCCCTTGTCCCTGACAGACCCTCAATTTCCCCCGTATGTTGCAACGGTTGCAGTATAATACGGTGTGTACGAGTGCACAGATCTTAGCAGAGACCTTTATCTGCGCATATGTCAGTTATGGGACGTTGGGCCTTCTCGCCCCTACTAATTGACACATTGCAGGCTCGCAGCCTTCTCGACTTAGGTGCTTGCAGCTAACCACCTGTTTTCCTCCTTGAGTAAGTAAGCTGTGGCTAACTACTCAGTCTGTTGACTTGTTATCTAGTTGGAAGACTAGCCCAACAAGGAGAAGTCCTCACCCATTAATTTTACGCTGCATCACGAATGGTATTTAAACAAGTCCTTGATTCCAACCCTTATCTTCCAATATGTCCCTAGGAAAGGTTCTCCCTGCCTATTGGGAGTGTTGTATCCGGATCTGTGGGGCGCCTATACTTATTAAACACGACAGTGACCAAATTTTCTTCGATCACTTATGATATTTAGGCTTGAAGGCTGCTGCTTATGACTCAGGAGTGTAGGACAGTAGCTGGTAGCATCATGGTCTAGGGCCCAAGATACATATGAAATGGCGCGGTTGTCACACATGATGGATGAGATTGGTTTTAGGGATAGGAGACCTATATGGTGTGAAAATCAAGTAACTATTCATAGTGTGACAAATAGTTTGAGTAATGTGTGGTAAGTGTCAACAATTAGCGGACTAGATTAGTATTATTATAGCACTTGACAATAACGTCGATTATATAGATTAAATGGGTAGAGTTGATTACATGGATTAAACGACACTACAGTAATTTATTATAAATGAAATCTATAAAAAAATTATTAATTGTTAAATATTTTTTAATAATTTTACCTATTGTTTTCTTTGATTCTCTTTATGTCTGACTATCTGTTCTTTATTTTATCTACTCTTCTCAATAGAGCTTTTGCGAGTCTTCTCCACATGACTAATCCATCTTAAATAAAATTCTACTATTTTCTCCACGACAGGTGATATCTCAATTTTCTCTTTAATACACTCATTTTTAATCAGATCTCTTTTAGTGTGTCCACATATCCACTGCAACATTCTCATATCTGTGACATTGAATTTATATTCATGTTGTCTTTTAATCACCTAACACTCGATACCATACAATATTGCAAGTTTTATAACTATACGATAAATTTTTTTTTTTTAACTTTGAGTGGTACTTTTTTATCACAAATGACACTTGAAGCATTCTTTCATTTCATCTATCCCGCTTGAATCCTATGGTTTGCGTTCTCTTTTATTTCACCGTTATTTTGTATAATAGATTAAAAATATTTAAAATTTGTGACTTATTTTAATATATAATCTCTAAATTTTACTTCTAAATTTGTATTTATTCGCCTTTTACTAAAAATATATTTTATATATTCTGTTTTATTTTTATTTATACGAAAGTCATGTGTTTTCAAAATTTGTTTCCATGATTCTAATTTCATATTTATTTTCTCTTTTCATTCACTAATTAAGATTATATCATCTGCAAAAATTAAATATCGAGGTCCCAAATTTTGGATATGTTCAATAACTGCATACAAAATCAAGTTAAAAAGATATAGTTTCAGAAAAGACCTTTGATGTAATTCTATAGTTGTGGAAAAATTTTGTGTCTCTTTGTATTCTCATAGAAATTGTGATCCTATCGTACATATATTTAATTATTCGAATATAAGCAATATGTACTCATTTTTTCTCTAAAATCTTCCATAACATCTCTTTCAGCACTCTATCATATGCCTTTTTTAAATCGATGAAAATCATATATAAATCTTTTTGCTTCTTTTGATATCTCTCTATCAATTTTCGCAGTAAATAAAGTACTTCTATGGTTGATCTTTTTGGCATGAAATCAAATTGATTCTCTTTGACTTGAGTCTCTTGTCTTAATCTTTTTTCAATGACCTTCTCCCATAACTTCATAGTATGGCTCATGAGTTTAATCTCCTTATAGTTGGCACAGTTCTATATGTCTCCCTTATTTTTATAAATAGAAATTAAAGTACTTTTCCTTCATTTATCTGACATTTTCTTAAATCTCATTATCACATTATACTTTAATAGGTATATTATTAAGTCTTACTACTTTGCCATTATCTATTCTCTTCAAAGCCTTCTTTACTTCAAATTTTTGAATTCTACAATAAAAGATATAATTTTGTTCCTCTTATGCAATATTTAATCTATAAGAGTAACATGCCAATTCATATCCTACGTTAAAAAACTCTTGAAAATAACTCTTCCATCGTGTTTGAATATCTTGCTCCTTTACCAAAATATTACTCTCTTCATATTTAATATATTTCACTTGATCTAGATTTCTTGCCTTTTATTTTTCTTAACCTTCGCAAATTTAAAAATTTTTCTTTCCCTATTCTTAGTTCTTAAGAATTGACATAACTCTTCAAAAGTTTTAGATTTCGCTGCACTTATAGCCTTTTTCCCTTAGGTCCAACGCCTCTTATCCTCCAAGTGCCCCTCTTGCTATTTTCTTACTCTCTTTAGCTACCTTGTTCCACATATCATTAGCATTTTCCTATACCTCCCAAAACTCATATTCCTCCACTCTTCTAAGAAGAAATCTATTTGAGAGCTTGCTCTTCCACTATTGTACGTGATAAGATGTTCTACCCACTTTTTAAAATAAATGTTTGCTATTGTAAAATTAAAGGTTAAAGAAAAATTTAAAATAGTTTTATTCTCTTCATTTGTTACTCCTAATTCAAAACCTCCATGTATACCCTCGTATTTTTTGGATTCACTCCCTACATGCCCATTTAAATGCCCTTTTAGGAAAAAAATTTCTCTTAGAGGTATTTCCTGAACCAAATCTAGATCCTCCCAAAACTTTTTCTTGTGTTATTCCTCTAATCTAACTTGTGATGCATATATATTAATCACATTAAAAGTGTCTTGTTTTACTACAAGTTTTAAAGCTATGGTCTTATCTCTTAATTTTTTCATATCTACCACATTAGTCCTCCACTCTTTATCGACTATTTTGTCTGCTCCATTGCTAGTTCTTGTTTTACCAGATTAAACCCATTGCTAGTTCTTATTTTACCAGATTAAACCCATTGCTAGTTCTTGTCTTTGCACAAGAACATGACAATGTAACTTAGTAAACCCATTCCACTCCTCTCTTTTTCCCTTGCTTACTACTGGCTAAATTCAACAAGTATTTTCTTATTTTAAATGTATAACTTAATCGAAAAGAAAAAACATTTTTAAAATGAAATTGTTATGTTTTAAAATGATATATTGTTAAATTGTAAATTACATTTTTAAAGCATAGGTGTGCAGATTGCAGATTAAGTTTAGTAGCATCAGGTCCCTTGGCTATTCTTGAGAAATGAGACAATGTGGGCCATTCATCAAAAAGAAATATTTCACGTATCCCTATCTACCCAAATTTTGGCTTCTGGTTTCAGAATAAGCATTGAAGCCTCATCTTTCCAAACAACACATACAAAGAAACCGGTCAACATAAAGCATAATTGGCGAACTCATGTTTATGTTGAGTTTCTTTCTCTTCTATCTCCTATCTATCTAGATCCTTTTCTTTAAGAATTTAGGGAATAAACTTTTCTTAAATCTATGGCATGGCCTGCGTGGGTTTGTTGCTAGTACATATAAAAACAGAATCTAAAGTCTGTACCAAAGGGACAGGTAAAGATGACACCAAACCAGGATAATCGACCCTTAAATATTATTTCCAGAAAGGAACATACCTCTATTAGAATTGCAAGGTCAACGACTAGGCTTGTGACATATCCCAGAACAAGGCCAATGACACTTCTAGCTACAGACGATGATCCAATATCCACATCTATCTGCATAATACAGAACATCACAATGTAAGTGTAATTTACCAGACAAAGTAAATATGTTGATAACAGTGAAGTTGCTTTGCAGGTAAACTGAAGCTCAATTCTATGACAAAAAAGCAAATCATTATACCCGGTTTCACTATCAATGTTCACTTGGGAATCTTCCATGACTAGCAAACTGTAAATATACTCTTACTTCAGAATGCATGTTTAAGGTTCAACAAGCATGAGCCTGTAGTTGATTGGGTGGTAGTGTGTGGAATTTACATAGTAGATGCTATATGAGTCATTAGCATACATTTAATTACACCTAAATCTAGGTTGAGATTATAGAGTAGATGTTTTATATTTAGATTAACATTGATATTGTCATCTGGGATTGGTTTCCTAGGAGTGGATAGGCTGCAGGATTCTCACATTCACAATCATGCTCACATGGTAAATTAGTGTGGAAGTTTAGTATCGGAAAGAGTAGGATTGTGAAGGCTTGCATTACCATAATGTGCTTTTATCGTCAAGGATTGGATTCGGATTTTGAAGGTGAGAAGCTGTTATAAGTGAATAGTTACATTAGGAACTATTATGTGCACATTCTTAATTCAAGAAAGAGTTACCTTTCAAGGTTTAAATTGGGAAATTGAATACAAAGAGGAGAGTTGTATGCTGACAGCATAATTCTCAGATATGATGGATAAATTATCTGGAAGTTAAGAAAGTAGAGATATTTTCTCTGACAATAATTCTAAGTATAAAATTGCCTAAGAATTTGATGGATGAATATGCACTTAGAAAAAACTCGATTTCTAAAACACTGATTAGTATAAGATTACAGGCAATAATACTGATGATATTGCATATATAGGCATACAACAGAAACTTTATTTCAAAACCTTTGTCATAATATAATAGAACCAATAGGGGCTTGCTTCTTTCGTGTTAGTTTCACATTTAATGACAGATACACTACAAACTTGTTAGAGATCATCATGAAACCTGCACGGTTAAACTGAAGAAAAAATGCTCGGGTAGCTTTACCTCCAAAAAGTTATCTTGTCTAAAGTATTTACAAGTCACGGCTTTCCCTAAAAGGCAAGCTTTTGTTCCTACAGCTCTTTTGACCATCCAGTATCCCTGTATCATCAAAAACCATCAGCTGCTTAATGCTATCAGCATCAAACAGGACAAATACCACTGCATTGCGAATCCCACACCTCAACTATCCTTGGAATTAGTTTGAATCTTGAATCCCGAAACATGTCAGTTCCATCCACAAACTTGCCCAATAGAGAATCTTTATTTACAGGTCTGTCAGCGGCATAGTATAAAACCAAACTGTAATTTGGTCTAGCTGGAACCTGGAACAGAATACAAGAAACATATTCCTCCTTGAGAAACTGATCAATAAACATAAACAAATTCCCCAATGCAACACCTAAATATGCAACCAAGAGCACATTGGAGCTCATCCTATGAGTTTACAGACACACACACAATGCTAACTTCTTGAACTGTGCGGAGGTCAGCCTCCTTTTTATTTCAATTGAACAAAAAACCCATTGCCCTAATTTTGAATACATATAAGAGTTAAATATATGTCTTTTTCTTAAGAAAACACATCATTAATGGCCTGGATTAATTATCTCTTTTCCTCCATCACTCGCTCTACAGTTTAGGTTAGCCTATACCACACCCTAATCTTGCTCTCACAGCTCTCCACCTGCCAGTGCGTTTTATTGCAGAAAGGCCATTGGCCCTTCATACAATCCTTTACATAAAAAGTTATCTGCAATTATTAATCCTTATTTGTTTCTCTCTCATTGTCTTTTCCTGTGAATTTCTCACTCTTCTCACGCATGTGTGTTTGGTTGCTTTCAATTCCATTTCCCTTGCATTATCTGCAATTCAAATACAGGAAATGGAGTGTTATACGGACCACATCTTTTTGTCACAAACTTCTAAAATCTCCTCTAATTTTATTTTGGGAAAGAAAGGAATACAATAATCTTTGATTGTAAACCAACATGTGAGGGTAATATTTAAAATTAGATACATCATTTGACTATATCATGTTGTAGAAGGAGGTCGAATCTTGATTATATAAGAGGGGTTACATTGGCTAAATTAATTCGGTCAAACTGTGAGTATTGAGATCTTGCAGTTTAAGATTCACATGGTTCAGCTTGAGTCCCTCTTGTAATTATATCAGATTGCTTTGTAGATTAAGGAATTGAAGCAAATTGATGAGTGGATAACATATAGACATAGATTTTTTTTTTCCTTCGGTTTAAGCTTAAGCCCTAGATACCATTAATTACTCTTTGCTCGGAATGAGGAAAAGTGTGTGTGTCAAAGAGAGAGAAGAATTAGTAGAATCGAGAACTGTGTGTCTGTGTGTGTTTGTCAAAGAGAGACACAGATTACAATAGAGAGAGAAGAAGAATTAGTAGAATCGAGAACTGTTGACAAAGAAGAATATGTTACAGAATAGTCAAAATTTCATGAGAAAAACATTTCAGATATATTCAGGATCTCCCTAAATTCTTCAATGACAGTGCCAGTACATCCTTCAAATGGGCTTCCCAGTCACAAGTTAGCTTGTTTTTGCTTTTATTGAAAATCAAGTAATATTTATAGTCACATATGACAATTTAATTTCAAAATAAAGATGAAATTTTTTTTACTTTCAAAAAACGAAAATAATGAAAACTTGCTAATAGAAATAGATTTTAATAAAAATAAAAAGAGAGAACAAAATTTAAAAATATTTTCAGAAATCAAATACACTAAACTTGTGATAAAGCTACTCTATTCTTTATTCATTGTCACAAAGGCATTTGATCTAAAAATCAATATGCCAGCCACTAATATTTTGAATACTAGGTAAAACCAGAGAGTGCGATTGTTTTGTTGAACCACGAGACCTAAAATTTTAAGTTGTAAGGATAGGGTCTAACAGTAATATTTGTAATTGCTACAAGACCACAGACAAGAAAGCTCACTGAATTCGAGACGCGGTAAACAACTACCTTACACTGAGACACAAAACTAGATTCAAATTTTTATTATAAGAATGAGAGCAGTACACCAGTTGGTTATCTAGGACATGAAATCATGTCAAAGAGCCACTTGGTGATCAAGGGTCCAAGAATGACGTTCATAACTCTTACATGTTTATATTCACCTCGCATCAAAGAACAACATATAAGAAAGACAAGAACATTCATATCCATACCTGGAGATTAAAGATAAGGATAAATGGAAGCTTTTTCCCAGCTTCTGACTGAAATTCAGAGGGGAAAGGTTAGAACAGAGTAATGACTTTTAAATTTGAGAACTAAGAATTCCAAAGTCCTCAGATTAAGCTTTCCAGAATATGAAAGATAAAATACAGACAAAATTTCAGCTACATAAAAGCTTTGAGCCTACATCATGCATAGGATTAAAATTATTAAAGTGAACCCATATGTAAACTGGACAAAAGAAGTGACCTTACAAAAAAAAATGAAAGACTTAGAAAAACCTTACCTAGCATGAGAAAAAAGTGGAAAAACCTTAACATATAAAATAAGAACTTGAGAGTTGTGTGGGTGTGTGTAAATATGTATAGAAGACACAGACACACAGAGAGAGAGAGAGAGAGAGAGAGAGAGAGAATCTTCTGTGATAAATGTAAGAGAGGGCACCAAGAGGCACAACCATACAGGAGACATACTATATAATTGGCAACAACAGAAAACTAAGATGAGTTGATAAGAGCTCCAATAAACATTGAATGGTTGTCCACATCAGACACTCATCTTATACCTAATTTCCAAAAAGTTAAGGTCCAATGCAAACTGATAATCTTTTCTATAGCTATAATAATTTATAAGAATATTAAAGACATAAATCTTAACATTTTAATTCTACCTGAACCAAGCACCTAGAATTCAGTGCAATTTTATCAACACTTGTATCAACTTTGAACCAATCAACTGCTATGAGCTTAAGAAGAGGATTTCCTCCAGCTACCTGCATGAAAATCGTCATGTCCATGACATTCAGCAACCACAAAAGAATACAACATCTACATCAAAAGTATGTATTATGTAAATATAGAAGAAAGAAGATGATTTACTGAAACGACAGGAAATTTGAAAGAAATGGGAGCTTATGTGCTACTACAGCAGTATCAAATCCCATGCCAAACAACAAAAAAGCCTTAGAGATCTGAATATAGAATTGATCTTAAAAATAAAATTTCTTCCTTTTTTGTTCAGAAAGGCAGAGCCCACTGGAATCATACCAGTGTGATGCCAAGGGATAATCAATGGACTTGCATGATCAACTCACCTTTGAATTATCTTTCAAATAGTTCTTCCCTCTAATCATAAATCCAGCTCCACTTGGAGAATTCCAACAGTTCGAGTCCTTGTCAACCTTCCCTTGATGCAAAGAACCATTGAAGTCACTTGGATCAAGTAGGACAGGAGTTACATTCAGATCTAATTCAATGTTTATATCTGGAGCAGGATAAGGAAAAACCAAGTATTTTAGACTGAGATGCTGTATCAAAAGTTAAAGAGAATTCAGAAAATCAGAAGCTACATGCAAATATAACAGGTTAATTACAAACAAGCAGAAGACTTCACTTATTTTTCCAATTTCCTTTTTCTTTTCTTTCCCTTCTGAGTTAGAGATATGGAAAAGTATAGGTATAGACTAATTTGGATAAATTGCTTGGCAGAAGACATACAGGAAACTTGAAAGAACTGTAGATGAGACAGTGTTTTTGAGTGGCTCCAAAACCCATGAGCTGAAACCATAAGCTAAGAAAAAAAGATGGGCACTAGGACTTCAGAACGCAGTTACCTTTGTTTCTATATTAAATTCTTAATTATTTAGTTCCACATAGTATGACTTCGGCGATTAGTAAATAAACTGCAAACTCTGAACTTTTTTACATGCTCACTTTTTATTTTTTTAATATAAAGAGAAATTTCTGATTAGAGAAGAGCTAAATGCTAATTATGAGAACAGAGGTACTTTTCAAAAGTTGCAAGAATCAAACACTAAGTCGTGATATTTCATACAGTAGAATAAGATCTTAAATTCACGTGGAAAACTATATCGTGCTGGGGTAGTCTACAAATGGAAGGATAATTCTAACAGAGAGAACTGAGATAGAAGAAAAGAGACCCTATTTAGTTTTTGTTCATCAGAAGAAAGAAAGAAATTGAAAAACCTCAGACAACATGGATGGTTTAGAAAAGATAAAAGACAACTGACATTTTAAGATTTGATCAGGGATATTTATGAACAAGAGACACAATATTTTATTTTATAAAAATAGGCGTTCAAAATTCATATTAAAGCCCTTAACCAAAATTTTCATTTTGTATGGGTTTACTAGATCAATTCTACATAATGTCCTTTGTTCCCTACTGTTCTGCTGGTGATATAGTGCTAACTAAGAGGCTTCATCAGGAGTTGAATTTGAACTAACAACATACCCATAAGACTCTTGGCGATTAAGAATAAGTAGGAGTAAGAAACAAATAAGTTCATTAAAATTTGGAGAAGGAACAAAGTTTTGGTAAAGATTGGAAGGCCAAAATATGCCACAATCAATGAATTACAGTATCTTGTGCCAATAATTCAAATGATCACAAGGTAGTTTATCACGCAACTCAGAATTATGGATGATTTAATTGAATTTTGCATGAGGGCTTGGAAAGTTTAATGTAATTGACGCTTGTTTCAATCTAAAACCTAAATGAATTTTTTGTAGCCTTAATATCTATGAAGTATAGGCACGGACACGGATACGTGACTCATGAATTTTAAAAAAATATAAGATATGACATGTTGAAGACATATAAATTAAAAAAACAAAAATTATATATATATATATATATATATATATATATATATATATATATATATATATATATATATAGTACTAGAAAACAATAATATTTATAACTCACTTCACAACTTAATCTCAAAAAAATTATCATAAATTTATAATACAATCAACATTCATTTTTATTCAATATATTCTTCATCACCGCTATTGTTTTTATTTTTTTTGTATGTGAAAAAAACTTTTTAATTTTAAATTATACAAAGATAGATTTGTAACCAATAAAATTCTACCATTAACAACAACAAAAAATAACAAAGAATACAAAAATTATGTGCACATACAACAATAATAAAAAATAAAAGCAAGAGAGCAATTCTAGAAAGAAATATATGTGCATGGTTATAAATCAACTCTCCCACCATAGACAAAAGCTATCTCATTTCTTTGCCAATGCGATTATGTAAGACATTAAGAGACAATTCAAACATTAGAAGAATTTGGTTTCCTTTTTCTCCATAGAAAAGCTTTAAGTCCAAAAATAAACTTTCGAATAGGTAAATATGCTTGCATAAAAACAAACTTCGAAGATTTGTTAAAAAAATATATGCACATAGCCACGCACACTGATAAATTCAATAAGAGAAAATAGAAGAACTTACTCTATGGTCAACAAAAACAAACGATAAAGATACGATGACCTAGATGTAAGCTATGATGGATAATAAAGACTCAACTTCAATGGAAGACATATTGCGATGACTAAGATACAAGCTATGATCGTTGGTGTTGGGTTCGAACTTCAAATGAAAATTTAAAAGGGATGGAGGATTTATGTTTAAAATGTCCGAAATAAGTGTCGGACAAGTTCAAAAATGTGTCCGACACGAGTTTTTTTTTAATATTTTTTTTAAAAGTTTGGACACGGGACACACATCGGATACGTGTTCTAAGAGTGTCTGAAGAGTGTCGGTGTCCGTAGAGTGTCCGACGCGTCGATACTGACAAAACAATGGTTGTATCTCTTTTCTTTTAATCCCGTTTCCCGTTACCAGAGACTCCTACATATATCCCTTAGTTACAATCATATCCCATGTTTTAAGGGATCAAGAAATTAGTGCTAAACATCTGTCCCAGAATTAATGCTAAACATCTGTCCTGAAAGTAATGCTAAACATCTGTCCCAATTAATGCTAAACATCTGTCCCTATACAATTGTCAATAGTTAAACTAATTATAAAAGAATAAAGTAAGGAAATAATGTCCTTTGACAGCCCCCCTCAAATTGATGCGGGTTAATCAACAAGCATCAATTTGCTACTAAGGAAGTAATGACGTTGACGAGTAAGAGCCTTGGTAAAGATATCAGCAATTTGTAATTCAGTGGAAATGTGTGGAAGAGTGATAATACGAGCTTCAAAAGCTTCACGAATAGAATGACAGTCGACTTCAATATGCTTTGTGCGCTCATGATAAACAGGATTGGCCGTGATCTGAATAGCACTTGTATTATCAGCGTGTAAAGGTGTAGGATCATTCAAAGAGACGTTTAATTCACTCAGCAAACCCCGAAGCCAAATAATTTCAGAACAAGCAAGAGACATTGCTCGGTACTCGGATTCAGTAGAGGACTTTGAAACTCGGTCTTGCTTCTTACTTTTCCAGGAGATCAAAGCAGTACCTAAGAACACACACCAACCAGTGATGGAGCGTCGAGTATCAGCACAACCAGCCCAATCAGCATCACTATAAGCAACAAGGCAAAAAGAAGTGCCTGTGGGAAAGAATAAGCCTCGGGTAGAAGTGCCATGAACATAACGGATGATCCGACGAACGGCAGCCAAATGAAGATGACGAGGAGTCTGAAGAAACTGACTGACTTGCTGTACAGCAAAAGAAATATCAGGTCGAGTGATGGTGAGGTAAACAAGGCTACCTACCAACTTTCGATATAAGCTAGGATCATCCAATAAGTCACCTTCCTCTTTGCGAAGCTTGACATTTAATTCCATGGGAGTATCTATAGAGGTAGCTTCTTGCAGTCCAGCTGTAGCCACCAAATCACGAGCATATTTATGTTGATTGAGGGATATACCAGAAGCACTACGATGCACCTCAAGACCCAGGAAATACGTGAAACACCCAAGATCTTTCATATGAAAGGAGTTTGAGAGATGCGTCTTGAGCTGAGCAAGTAGAGCAAAATCAGAACCAGTGATGACAATATCATCAACATAGACCAAAAGGACAACCAGACCCTGGTCTGATTTCCGAAGAAATAAGGAAGTGTCATACTTGCTCTGCGTAAAAGAAAATTGTAATAAAGTGGTTCGAAATTTTTCAAACCAAGCCCGTGGGGCTTGTTTAAGACCATAAAGAGATCGACGAAGTTTACACACATTGGAGGTCGGAGAGGAAAACAAGCCCGGAGGTGGCTTCATATAAATACACTCTTTAAGATCCCCGTGAAGGAAAGCATTCTTGACATCCATCTGATGTAGGGGCCAATCATTAGATGCAGCAAGAGCGAGGATTAGACGAACAGTGGTCATCTTAGCCACAGGAGCAAAGGTCTCTTCATAATTAACACCATATTCCTGATTGTTCCCAAGGACAACAAGTCGAGCTTTATATCGATCCAAATTGCCATCCGAGCGAACCTTGACGGAGTAGACCCATTTGCAACCCAGAGGAACTATAGTGGAAGGGCAAGGCACAATATCCCAAGTGTGATTAGCCTCTAAAGCAGCAATTTCGTCCTGCATAGCTCGTCGCCAACAGTCATGCTTAACAGCATGTGAGTAGCATGTGGGAATATCAAAAGTAGACAATGTAGTAGTAAGAGCTGAAATAGACGGGTCAGGAGAGAACCCATACCTATCAGGGGGTACAGACGCCCGAGAAGAGCGACGTACCCAGGGCGCTGGAGATGCTACAACTGTCTGATTCTGATGCATGTGAGGATCAGATATCGGGAGAGCCACCGGAAGAGACTGTGGGTGGGATCTTCGTGTATACACCATACCGGGTTTAAAACGAGACCTAACTTGATGGGGATCAGGGAAGTGTTGCTCAAAGGAGGGAAGGACCACAGTGGAAGAAGAAGAGGAGGGCCCGGAGGATATAGGAAAAAAATGTTGATTTTCAAAGAAAATAACATTTCGAGAAATACGTGTACGATGGGAAGTAGGATCATAACAAACAAAGCCCTTATGACACACACTATATCCTAAAAACACACAGCGAACAGATTGAGCAGATAATTTATGTCTCTCAGGAGAAGGTAAATGAACAAAACATACACAACCAAATATACGAAGATTATCATAATTAGGTTCCTTAGCAAACAAACGAAAATAGGGAGATGCCATGTCTAAAACTTGGGACGGTAAACGATTAATCAAATAAGTAGCAGTCTGGAGAGCCTCAACCCAAAACATAGATGGAACGGAGGATTCTAACAAAAGAGTACGTACCACATCAAGAAGATGACGATTCTTGCGTTCCGCTACTCCATTTTGTTGTGGAGTAGAAGGACATGAACGTTGATGTAAAATTCCTTTAGAAGCCAAGAGTTCCTGAAACTTAGTAGACAAATATTCACCACCAGAATCAGTGCGTAAAATCTTAATAGTCGTTGAAAACTGATTATTAACATACGCTAAAAATTCGGTGAAAGTACAAAAGACCTCAGATTTAGAACGAAGAGAATAAACCCAAGTGAATCTACTATGATCATCAATAAAAGTCACATAGTATTTAAAGTTTGCATGAGAACTAACTGGGGAAGGTCCCCAAACATCACTATGTATGAGATCAAAACAACGAGAAGCTCTATTAGCATGCAAAGGAAAAGGAAGAATTTTGCTTTTACCAAGTTTACAAGAATTACACTCAAAAGAGAAAGAAGAATGTTCTTTATGACCAAGAAGGCCAGATTTCAATACATGAGATAAAATTTGAGTATTAGGATGACCTAAACGACGATGCCACACCATACTCAAAGTAGGAACATTATTATAAGCAAAAGACATAATAGACGAAACCGGAACAGGTAAAAATAGTGGAAACAAGCGCCCCACTTTAGGTCCCTTCGCGATTGACTTCCCCGTTACCTGGTCCTGCACAACACAACCATCACCAGAAAAATTAACAGCATAATTGTTATCAACTAATTGACCAACAGAAATAAGATTCGTGGAAAGCTGAGGAGCAAGAAACACATCAGTAAAGGTAGAAGAGACATTGCCGATAGCAATGATGGGCAAAGAATTGCCATTAGCAGTCTGAATAGTAGATTGACCAGCATAGGGCCGAACATGCGACAAATTCTCAGGAGTATGGGTCATGTGATTAGAAGCCCCTGAGTCTACATACCAAAGTGTAGCAGAATTTTTACCTTGAAACCCCATTGTAGATAATGCAGAAATTAACATTTGTTGCACCATTTCAGGAGTGCAATAAGTGGCTGCGGGAGCACTTGAGGAAGAACCATATGCTGCAGAAGGCATTGCGTGCGGAGTAGTAACCGATGTCTGAAAGGCTTGGGCCTGACGATTCTGGGGACGGATACGACACTCTTTGATAATATGACCTTTTTTCTTACAATAAGAACAATATTTTTTCGGACAATTGGCTGCAATATGCCCATATGTTTTGCAACAAAAACATTGTAGATTTTTATAAGTCACAGATGGTCCACGAGCTTGGGCAGCATAAGCCATATGGGGCGTCTCGGAACTACCATGAGATTGTTCGAGAATAACTTGAGTACTAAGGCGTTGTTCTTCGCGAAGTAATTCACCAAAACAAATATCAAGAGAAGGAACAGGAGATCTATTCAGCAAAGATGAGCGAATCGATTCATATTCAGGACGAAGTTTCATAAGAAACTGATCACGCTGACTAGTAAGGTGAAGATTCTGAATAGTCGAAAGAGCAACAACAGGAATATTTGCTGTAACCAAATCAGTATATTCATTCCAGAGAGTCAAAAATGCTGAATAGTAGTCTTGAATGGAAAGACTACCATGTTGAAACATAGCAATCGCATGTTCCAACTGAAAACGGCGAGCATCGTTAGTTTGATGATAAACTTGTTTTAAATAATTCCACATAGATTGAGCAGAACGATAAGCCCGCAAATTGGTGATAATATGTGGCTCTACCGAACCGAGAAGCCAAGACATAATTCTAGCATCAAGCACAGTCCAAGAAGGAGAAGACACAACATCCTTAGATTTATCATCGTCGGATGTCGGTGCAATATTCGTGCCATCAATATGGCCCCAAAGATCTTTACCTTTGAGAAAAAATTCAAATTGAAAGGCCCAAGTAGAATAATTTTTTCCATTAAATTTAACACATACTGGTGCAGAATCCAATGAAGAATAAATTATCCAAGATAATGACAGAAAACCAAGAATCCAGTAAAAGGAACCTGAGAATGATAATGCCGAAATAAGACTAAAATCTGTGGCCCAAGAGACTCGACCAGCCAGAAACGCAGGCAACTCAGCCAGAAAGACCCGAAAGACACCACCCCAGGAGATACGACCAGCCAACTCTGGCCAGACAGACCCGAAACGCAAGCAACGCAGCAAAAAAAACTGAGCTCTGGGACGCGACCCAAACCAGAAAGTGCTCAGAGGTTGCCGAGAAGATGTGACCCAATCCCAGAAGCAAGAGACGCAACGCTTGGACGCGACCCAAGCCAGAAATTGCGCAGAAGCTGCCGAGAAGACGTGACCCAATCCAGAAGCTGCCGAGAAGAGCCGACCCAATCCAGAAATGGCTCAGAAGCTGCCGAGAAGGAGAATGCCTCAGACCACCGCAAGAAAATGGAGAACCAAAATATGCCTTCGCAGAAAATGGAGACCCAAAAATGGAGAACCAAAATATGCCTTCGCAGAAAATGGAGACCCAAGGTAAACCGAAGAATGCAGAGTTGTTTGTGACTAAAAAAAATTTAAACGAGGCCAAGATAACCTGGCTCTGATACCATGACAAAACAATGGTTGTATCTCTTTTCTTTTAATCCCGTTTCCCGTTACCAGAGACTCCTACATATATCCCTTAGTTACAATCATATCCCATGTTTTAAGGGATCAAGAAATTAGTGCTAAACATCTGTCCCAGAATTAATGCTAAACATCTGTCCTGAAAGTAATGCTAAACATCTGTCCCTATACAATTGTCAATAGTTAAACTAATTATAAAAGAATAAAGTAAGGAAATAATGTCCTTTGACAGATACACCTTAAAACAAAGTGTCCGTGCTTCATAGCTTAATATGCTTTACACTCCAAAACATTAGGATCTTAAGAGATGTCCAAAAGTGGCTAATGTGGCAATAAGCATATTGTGATAGATGACTAGTAATATGTGAAAAAATTGTGCAAGAAAATGAAACTGTTTCACAGAAAGATGCATATAACTGTTCAGCAATAAAATAAACTTACTAATGTGAAGAATAACATAGGAATACAAACACTTTGCGAAGGAAAAATGAGATAATTCAGCCTCACTAAACAAAAAGGATAAAAAATTAAAAGAAATCTCCTTGACAAAAAAAGTTAATTGATTGATGAGCACCCTTGTATCGATTTCATTTCTGGTTAATATTTTTTGTCATCTTGAGGATGCACTCCTTTATTATACTACTATCAAAAAGATAGGTGAAGGGACAAACAAGGAAATAATTAACAAAAATTAGATAAGAGATAAATTTAATACAAAGTGTAGGAGGCATAATTAAGGACATGAACACAATGTGTATGTTAGAATATAGTGTAACTAGTAGGCTATGTTAGTCCCACATTGCTTGTTTCTTATGTTGTACAGTTTTTTCCTTATGATAGAGTAAATTATGAGCCTTCTTACTCATGCTTTCTAAATTAATCCCACTTTGGAGTTAACATGGTATCAGAGCCTAGGTTTTCACTATAATGAAATTCTTTAGTCGCTGAGTGTCTCACTGGGCACTATTTTGGTGACTCAGGGCTTGTTTGATTCTGTTCTTGTTTTTTTGTTTTTAAAAACTGGTTTTAAAAGCTATGTTTAAAAGTTGTTCTGTAGAACAAAAGTAAAAAAAATCCGTTTGGTAAACTGTTTTGAAAACATGTTGTTTTTTGCTTTTTTTTTTCTTCTGAAAACAAAAACTGGAAACAAAAACAACTTTTCATTGTTTCTGTTTTTCTGTTTTAAAAACAACTTGTTTTCAGAACTTATTTCCGAAACAACAACAGAAAACAGTTACCAAACGAGTTTTTTTGTTTTGAAAACAACTGAGAACATAAAATAATTTTTAAAAACAGAAAACAAACAGACCCTCAAATTTTCCAGTGAGGCCCTTTTAGGGTTGGTTATCCTCCAATCAGAGCCAAAAGGAGCCAATCAATGTCATTGAAAAGTCTGCCATTCAGATCAGCCTCCACGCACTGCCAAGTAGTTTTGTATGGATGTTTACGATCTAGGGTGTGAAGGAACATCCAAGAGCAGTTTTTGTCGTTCACACTGACTTTTACCTCAGAAAGCTTCAACGACACCTTTTTTGGCCTTTGTCATTTCCAGCCTGGGGGTCATGTTTTCCTTCCTGCTTTTCATGTTTTAAGAGCTGTTCATGCTGTTTGACATGCACTTTTACTTTTCCAAATCAGTTTAATTGTTTCTAGGGTTGCCTTCCAATATATCTACTCCTTCTAGTTCAAAATATGATATTTTTTGCCTGTGTTATTACTGGTTCCATGGCTAAAATTGATAATTCTGTTGCTTGTGATGAGGGTATGGCTAATGGCTAAGGCTAACAAATAAAATGCAGACCAATTTCAAATTTCAATTGGACATATTATGACAATCTGAGTTAAAAGATTTAAAGAAGCACTAAATTGTTTAATTTTGTAGGCCCAACAAAGAGAGAGATGCATCTTTGCTGAAGGTGATCCAAAATTAATCCATGTCATTAGAGTCAATCTAAATTAAGCCAAGACCAACTAATGCAAATATGGATTCAAAGAGAAGAAAGCTGAAAACTGAATATGGGTCAAGAAGACTAAAGGCCAAATATGAGCCATATTTTTTATTACGTTTTTTTTAGTTATTTGTATTTTTTTACTTATTATATTAATGATTAACTTATCTAGTCTGATAAAGATAAAGTAGTTTGATTAGAATTATATTACTTAGTTTTTAAATTATTAGATTATTTAGTTTGATAAATATTAAGTTATTTAATTTGTTTAAGACTTTTGATGTACATTGGCTTATAAATAGGCACGAATGATCAATAAAAAAATTCATATTATTATTGACAAAAATTGATAGTGTTTTCTCTTTTATTTTTTGAAGAACTCTTTGAACTAATTAGAATTTTTCACCTCTAAACAAGCCACCTTTTGCATGGTGCCTAGGTCGTTGCTCGGAAGCAACGCGCTGTATAGCTCGCGTGCAGTGTCAAAAGAGCAAGGGCCGCTGCATCGGCGCCCGGATGCAGTGAAAAATAAGCAAGGGTTCCCACACTTTAATGAACGGGTGTGGGCAAAGAAGTTAGTTCATGAGGGTAAGATCCGTTTTGAAACTTGGAATGTAGGCACACTCACAGAAAAATCAATGGAAATAGTTGATACCATGATTAGGAGAATGATCAATATCATGTGTCTGCAAGAAACTAAACGGGTAGGAGAAAAGGCAAAAGAATTAGATTCTTCAAGTTTTAAGTTTTGGTACACCGGCAAGACAAGAACTAATAATGGTGTAGGTGTAATAGTTGATAAGGAGTGGAGAAACAATGTCGTAGATGTGAAAAGATTAGGAGATAGGATTATAGCTTTAAAGATTGTGGTTGAGCGAGACACTTTTAATGTGTTTAGTGTATATGCACCCCAAGTTGGATTAGAGGAGCATCATAAGAGAACTTTTTGGGAGGATCTAAAAAGTTTGATTCAAGAAATACCTCTGGGAGAGAAGATTTTTCTAGGAGGGGATTTGAATGGTCATGTAGGGAGGGAATCAAAAGGATACGAGGGTATACATGGAGGTTTTGGATTAGGAGATGCGAACGAAGAGGGTAAAACTATCTTGGATTTTTTTTTAGCCTATAATTTTACCATAGCAAATACTTGCTTTAGAAAGCGGATTGAACATCTTATCACATACAAGAGTGGAGGAGCAAGTACTCAAATAGATTTTTTCTTGGTAAGGAAATCAGATAGAAAGTTCTGCACAAATTGTAAAGTCATACCCGGTGAGAGCTTGGCTACCCAATACAGAGTTTTAGTTTTGGACGTACGAGTTATGAGAAGAGTAGAAAGAAAGAGTAAGAAAACAATTCCTAGAATTAGGTGGTGGTTTTTGAAGAATGAGCAACAAAGGAATTTTCAAAGAAGAGTGGAGGAAGAAAGGCTTTGGGAGGTCCAAGGAAATGCTAATGATATGTGGGACGAGATGGCCAAAGGGATTAGAAATATAGCAAGAGAGACACTTGGAGAATCAAGAGGTGTTGGACCTAAGGGTAAAGAATCTTGGTGGTGAGATGCGGAGGTGCAAAATAGGATTAAGTTTAAAAGAGAGTGTTATAAGGAGTGACACTTATGCAAAGATAAGGCAATTTGGGATAAATATAAAGCGGCTAAGAAAGACGCTAAGAAGGCTGTGAGTGAAGCAAGAACTAGAGCTTTTGAGGGATTATATCAATCTTTAGGAACTAAGGAGGGAGAAAGAAAAATTTACAAGCTTGCGAAGGGTAGGGAAAGAAAGACAATGGACCTAGATCAAGTAAAATGTATTAAAGATGAAGAGGGTAATGTTTTGGTAAGTGTAATAACCGTAAATTTAACAAAAATTCAAATTAAAGGAAATTTAAAATAAAAGAGAGAATTTTGAAAATAGAGATAAGAACCGGTGAAAATAAGTTTATTTATTACATGGATTAAAGAAATACAAAAGAAATATGAGAATTTATGTTTTGGCGCGCTATAAGCAAATATATTTTTATTTATGTAGAAATGATTATGATTTGTTAAAAGTAAGTGGATTTTTAAGTAAAAGAAGTATTGTGTTCCTTAAAATAATTATACCGGCATATATTAAATTTTTATGGTATTTTCAGAAATATTCTTTCTTTTAATATGAATAAAGATATTTGTTTTATTACAATTTTTATTAAGAAAAATTATGATTTAAGAGTTTAACTAAAGATTTATGAGAAAAGAAATTTTTAGAAATTTTTGGGATATTTTATGATGAAAAATGGAATTTATATGAATTTTTATAAAAGAAAATCCTATTATTAATTATTTAATAATAATTATTATATTTAAAAAAAAAAAAAAACGAAACCATAAAACGTAAAACGAAAACCGGGGGCGACGAAGTATCAGAAACAAAGTGAGTGAATAGTGCTGCATAGTGAGTGAATAGTGACCTCAAATTTTATCTTTCGATTTGGAGTATCGATTGGCTTCCGATATCAAAACTGAAGGTGTTACTGGATTTAGGACGAAGAGTACTTTAGTTTTGACCGATCAATTTTTGAAATCAACCGTTGAATCGCCGAAGATCTGAAGTAGAAAATCTCGGTAAAAGGTAAGTCTGAAAAACCTTACTTAGAAATTTTTAATTAGAAATCTGACACCGTAGATGAGTTCATAAACTTGATAAACATTAGGATATGTAATTTTTTCGGTCATTTGGTAACTTTTTATATGGTGGTGAATAGTGATTTCCGGCATGAATAGTGGCGGTGAATAGTGATTCCGGCGGTGAATAGTATTTTTCGGCGGTGAACAGTTTTGGACCTTCCGGACTCGATTTTGGGGTCTGTTTTACTGAATTCAGACCAGGAACTAGATTTTAGGGCTGTCCAATCTAGAGCCCTCACTTGTGAGTGGGTTTTTCATACTATAGCGCATGCTTTATAAATTCAGTTTATAACTCTCTCGTATGATTTTAACTAGTTGGAATGTATGCTAAATTGTTTTACCGCTTTGAAAACCAATATGTTCCAACCATGTTAGAAATTATAAATTTCAATCCTAGTTGAACTCTAGGTATGCAGGGCAATCATCTAGGCTGATAATTCTCCATTTGAGCTAGATTTATAGAAATGCGAACTTAGTCATAGAAATGAACTAAGTTAGCCATGAAATGATTTGATGCATGATGAGCATCTATGCGACGTCTACGGACGATCTATGTTTAAAATGATTTGATGCATTATGAGCATCTATGTGACGTCTACGGACGATCTATGTTTAAAAGGGAAAGTTTATGATTATAAAGGTCTCCATGGGAATTCATGGATGAGATATATTTTATAACGAAATTTTATGCATGAAAAGAGCTAGATGGAGAATTATCGCTTTATTATAATGTTATTGAAATGTTTTACTTTAAATGTTTTCTATTGGAGGGACCCTTTTAGATCACTGTTAGCTAGCCGCAGGTAGTGCTAGCCCTGGTGCACCATGATCATGTTAAGGCTTCGGCCTAGGATACTGTGACGGGCATATGACTGCCTAAGACACAGGGATTTAGGGTTGACTTATGTCTTCGCCTACAGTGATTGCCATACCCATTGCTATGTGCTTGGGGAAATTTAGGGTGGACTTATGTCTACGCCTACAGTGATTACCCTACCCTTGCTGTGTGCTTGGGGGAGATGATAGATCTGTTAGGAAAGACCTACAATAAACTGATGCATTTTTCTTAAAGATTAAATATTTCTAAACAAGCTCATTCATCATTGTTATTGCATAAATATCTTCATGTATTACTTACCATGCATAATTGATTTGCTTACGGTTATTGATTTAATCATGTTTTATCTTTTGAACACACATTTGAACTGTTTAGCATTCTTTCAATAAATTATGGTTAAATGCTTAATGTTTCTATTGTTATCTTTACATTTGGATTTCAATTATTAAACCCATTGCGAAACACTCGTGCTTGGTTTGCCCTGTTTCTGTTATAGTGTGATTTATCCATTCACTGAGATGTGGTAATCTCACCCCTCTTTTGTTTCCTCCCCACAGATAGTCAAAGAGACTTTGATTCAGCTACAGCTTCGTAGGAGGCTGAAGATAGTGTTGGTGAGCCCCAGTTTGGGCAAGGCTCTTTTGTATTGTTTATTTAGTTTAGTTATGTCTAGAGTATCTCCATGAACATACAGGCAGGATCCTCGCTTCTTGCGTATTTTGATGTGTTGTTTGAAAAATCGGTTTTATATTTTACAATAATGTTGGTATTATGAGGCCTTGGGCCAAGTTGAATCACATGAATATTATGAGGCCATGGGCCAAGTTGAATCAGAATGTTGGATTCATGAGATATCATGAGATATATATATATACATATATACAGTATTTTCTGATATTGGATGTGGCATATGTGGCCAGTTATATTTATTATGTACTCTGGATTGTGTGCTGGATTTTTGTGCATGCTATGTGTTAGGCTTGCGGCTAGGGGGAAACCCTTATGTCGTGCCGGTCATGTGTTCCATCATTTGGGGCCGTGACAGTAAGGGAGCATGATATCCAAGCACGATGGAGGAGTTACTTTCAAGGACTTTTTAACGAAAGGCATGAGTTGACCTACAACTCTGACAGACTTAATACTGCAGAAGAAGACCGTAGTTATATTTTTTATCGTAGAATCCAAGAGTTTGAAGTAGAGAAAGCTCTAAAGAGAATGGAAAATGGCAAAGTAGTAGGACCTAATAATATACCTATTGAGGTGTGGAAAAGTTTAGGAAGGAAGGGTATAAGTTGGCTCACTAAGTTGTTTAATGTGATAATGAAATCTAAGAAAATGCCGGATGAATGAAGGAGAAGTACTTTAATTCCTATATATAAAAATAAAGGAGACATACAGAATTGTTCCAACTATCGGGGGATTAAACTCATGAGCCACACTATGAAGTTATGGGAGAAGATCATTGAGCAAAGATTAAGACAAGAGGCTCAAGTTACAGAGAACCAGTTTGGATTTATGCCAGGAAGGTCAACTATGGAAGCAATTTATTTACTACGGAGATTGATGGAAAGGTATCAAAGCAGACGGAAAGATTTGCACAAGGTTTTTATTGATCTGGAAAAGGTATATGACAGAGTGTTAAGAGAGATCCTATGGAAGGTTTAGAAAAGAAAGGAGTACGTATTGCGTACATTCAAGCAATCAAAGACATGTACGGCTGGATAACGACTTGCGTGATAACACAAAATGGGGATACAAAGGATTTTCCCACAACTATTGGACTACGTCAAGGGTCTTCTCTGAGTCTGTATCTTTTTAACTTAATTTTAGACGCAATTACTGAACATATACAAGAGTTGGGGCCTCAATGCATAATTTTTGCAGATGATATAGTTTTAGTTGGTGAATCGAAAGAAGAAATAAATATGAAATTAGAGTCATGGAGACAAGTTTTAGAAACACACGGTTTCCGGATAAGTAGAAATAAAACAGAATATATGGAATGTAATTTTAGTAAGAGACGAACAAATACGAATGTAGACGTGAAACTTGGAGACTATATATTAAAACAAGTTACCAGTTTTAAATATCTTGGGTCCATTATACAAAATGACGGTGAAGTAAAGGAGGATGTAAACCACAGGATTCAAGCTGGATGGATGAAATAGAGGAAAGCTTCGAGTGTCATTTGTGATAAAAAAGTGCCGCTCAAAGTTAAAAGAAAATTCTACCGTACGGCTATAAGACCTGCTATATTGTATGGTATGGAATGTTGGGCGGTTAAAAGACAACATGAAGATAAACTCAACGTTGCAGAGATGAGAATGTTGCGCTGGATGTGTGGACACACCAGAAGAGATATGATTAGAAATGAGTGCATTAGAGAGAAAGTTGGGATAGCACCTATTGTGGAGAAGATGGTTGAAACTCGCTTAAGGTGGTTTGGCCATGTGTGGAGAAGACCTGCAGAAGCCCTAGTGAGAAGAGTTGATCGGATGAAGAATAGTCCAATAATTAGAGGTAGAGGGAGGCCAAAGAAAATAATAAATGAAACTATTAAAAATGATTTAATAGTTAATAACTTATCTATTGATCTCATCCATGATAGGCCACTATGGCGCCGTTTGATCCATGTAGCCGACCCCACTTAGTGGGAAAAGACTTAGTTGTTGTTGTTGTTTATCCTGATTTAACAATCACATCTTCCATTGTCGATTGTGGCGTCTTTATTATTCCAAAGTTCTTATTTCTATATAAGCAATAAGTAGCAGTTCCATATAAATCTGATTGTAGAAATGATCTTGGAGCCTTCTTAAATCATAGGTTTCGTAAGTTTTTGGTTGTACCGGCTTGCTTACACCATCCTCTCTCTTGGCTCATGGATTCTTGAATCAGGTGCATTTGATCATATTTCTAGTAACAAACTTGCCTTTACTAATCTTGATACTATGGTGCACTCAATTCTTATTGTTACCTTAGTAAATGGATCCCAAATAGTAGCTAAAGGCATTGGCCAAGCTCATCCTATATCTTCAATGCTTTTAGTTGCTGTTTTTAATGTTCTCAAGTGCCATTTAATTTAATTTCTATTAGTAGATTTACTCATGCCCTTAATTGTTCTGTTACTTTCTCTAACAAATTTTTCATAAGGAACAAGATGGACAATTGGCAAAGGGCATGAGTCAAAGGGATTGTATCATCTTTCATCATTGATTGCATGCACCTTAACAAATTCACCAACCATCGTTCATAGAAGATGATTCCTAATCTATCTGCCTTAAAGACTTTTTATCGAGAGTCATGTTAGCTTGGTAAGCATACTAGAGATTCATTTCCAAAGCATATTGATAAATTAGCCATGGCTCTTTTTGAACTTGTTTACTCTAATGCTTGTGGCCCAAGTCGTGTTAGTTCTATTCTTGGTTTTTGATACTTTTTCAATTTATTGATAATTATTTTCATTGCATTTTTTTGATGAAAAATCATTCAAAGTTGTTTTCTATTTTCAGATCATTTTGTGTCAAAATCCAAACAGAATATGGTATTCCTATTTGTATTTCACACAGTGATAATGCTTATGAATATTTTTATGCACTATTTCAAAATTTTGGTTCACATGGAATTCTTCATCAATCATATTGTGCACATACCCCTCAACAAAATAAAGTTGTTAGGCATAATAATCGTCTTATAGAAATCACTTGAACTTTGTTATTGCATAATCATGTGCCCTTTCTTCTTTGGGGGATGTTGTTTTTACTACCATGTTAATTGATTAATCGTCTACCCTTATCTATCATAAATATCCCATTCAATTTTATATTATGATCAACCTCTTTATTCTCTTCATGTGTGTTTTTGTTGCACTTGTTTTGTTCATGACTTAACCTTTGATAAGATAAACTTTCTGCTAAAACCATAAAATGTTTTTTGGCGGGAATTCTCCTTTCTTTTCTACATCAGATAACTCTTCAAGTGAATGAGATACTTCCTATTCCTTACATGTGTCCTCTTATTGTCTCCTCTCCTTTGCCTCTCTAAACATATCAACATTGTCCATGTTCAATCCTATCATGCTTCAATGCCTTGACCTGCCTTGAAGTTGCCTTCAGGTGATAGTCTCCTGCTTTGTTTTCTGTTGCTATGACTAAAACTAATAGTGAGGCC
Source organism: Gleditsia sinensis (assembly GCA_037074535.1). Classification (NCBI taxonomy): domain Eukaryota; kingdom Viridiplantae; phylum Streptophyta; class Magnoliopsida; order Fabales; family Fabaceae; genus Gleditsia; species Gleditsia sinensis. The sequence goes on along the minus strand of CM073464.1, from coordinate 8,837,639 downwards.
CTTTCACATCTCAAGCGACACCAGGCTATGATTTATAAGATAACTGCTCTATATTCAAGTGGTACATGAGATTTAGTTCCTCTCTTGTCTGGGAAGACCATTGTTGGTTGTCACTGGGCGTATACAGAAAAAATAGGCCCTAATGGTTGATCTATTGAAGGATCACCTTTTTGCTCAAGGCTACACTTAGATCTTTGGTTTGGACAATGGTGATTCCTTTTCTTTGATAGCTAAGATTGCTTTAGTTTGCTTATTTCTCTCCATGGCTGCCATGCATCATTGGCCTCTTTATTAGTTAGATATTAAGAATTCCTCCTTTCGTGTTGAGTTCATTGAAGAGGTGTATATGTAGCAATCTTCTGAGTTTGTTTTCAAGGGGAGTTTAGTTTAGTCTGTAAATTATGTCGCTGTCTTTATGGCTTGAAGCAATCTCTTTGAACATGGTTTAGCAAATTTAGAACAGTTGTTTAGAAATTTAGAATGACACAGAGTGAATTAGATCATTTAGTATTCTATTGACATACTTTTCACGGCCGTCACATCTATTTAGTGGTCAGTGTAGATTATATTCTTATAATAGGTAGTGACCAAGATGGCATCCAATCATTAGTGTCATCTCTTTAATCACTTTCAAACTAAATACCTTGGGAACCATAAGTATTTCTTGGGTATTGAGGTAGGTCAAACTAGTTCTAGTGTTTCTATTTCACAATATAAGTATGCTCTAGATATTTTAGGGCAGACCGGTATGATAGAATTCAAAGCTATTTACACACCAATGGATGATAATGATAAATTGTTACTGATACAGGGGAAGCTTTTGATAGATTCAGGTTGATATTGGAGACTTGTTGAAATATTGAATTATATCATAATTACTCAACCAAACATTTCATTTTTAGTTAGTGTGGTTAGTTAATTTTTATAGTCTCTGGGATAATCATTGAGATGCTATGATTCACATTCATAGATACCTCAAGGGAGCACTAAGACAAGGAATGTTGTATGAAGATAAACAACAGTCATGATTTACACTGGTGTTGATTGGGTAAGGTCTCCATCTATAAGGCATTCCAATTTTGGATATTGTGTTCTTCTTAGAGGAAATTTGGTTTCCTAAAAAAGTAAAAAGAAGAATGTTGTTACTAGATTTAGCGCAGAAGCTGAGTATTGCATTATATCACTAATGGCATGTGAACTTCTTCTGTTGAAATAGTTACTTTAAGAATTGTAATTTGGCGAAATCACTCAAATGCATCGATTTGCAATGAGCAAGCTGCCCTATTTGTGGCATTTAATCTCATTTTTCATGAGAGGGTCAAGCATGTAGAGATTAATTATCAATTCACAAGGGAGAAAATCTTATCTGGTTGCATTACTACGAGCTTTGTCAACTTAAGTGGTCCTTGTATTGGTTATATTTGTATAAAGTTTGATGCATATAATTTATATGCTCTATCTTGAAGAGGAGTGTTAGGATGTAGTGTAAATAGTACGCTATGTTAGTCTCACATTGCTTGTTTCTTATTGCACAGTATTTTCCTTATTATAAATAGAGTATATTGTGAACCTTTTTACTCACACTGTCCAAACTAGTCTCTCTCTTTGGATTTAACAATGTATAACAAATGGTTAAGCTCCTAACATGACTAATTTAGGACATGAGCACAATGCTTAAGCTGGATGATTCTTTTTTTTTAATAAATATATATAGAAATAGAAATATTATTAGAGAGATAAAGAATCGCAAGAGAGGACGATAAGACAACCTTCTAAGAGAGGAAAGCCAAAAAAGAGAAAAGAAAAGGTAAAAATTAAATTGGAATATTAAAAAAAAAATCCCTCCAAACCCCTATTTATATCAGTCAAAGAGACACCCTTAAATGAACCATGATCAAAACACCAAAGGGAAGCAAAAGATAAGGCCCATTCTCATATATAATTTAAAGATGCTGAAACACCTTTAAAAATCCTAGCATGACAAATGGGAAAAAAAATGCAGTGGGACCCCCTTTTTAATCATGGAAATTTTATTAGAAAAGAAGAGAAGATAAGTTCAAAAGAAGAGGATAAGGCACCCTCTTAGAGGAATCTAAAGAGAACAAAAGAACCAAATTGAGAGAGAAGATAGAACACGTTAACAAAACAAAGCTTACAAACTTAATAAGCTTGATTTAAAATTTATACAGTTGACTCTGTATGTATACGGAATCAACAGTACATAATAATTGTTGATTTTTCCCTTTTTAGTTGGCTTTGCATCTGTTCACCAAATTATATGCTCTGACTCCCTAGTCTCATACTGTCAATTTAAATAAATATCTTACATATCATTGGACTGTTGAAGGTAGGAACTGTGCAGTAGACTTAAGAGTTATAACTTATAATACTAAAATGCGAATGTACATTGCATAGCCTAAGTAAAAAGAAATACAGAGAGCTAGATATAATAGGAAAAGGAAAAGCTGACCTGCAGTTCGCTTTAAAGATTGAGATTTGCCTCTTCCCTCCTGATAAATTGGAGAAGATATTAAATTATGGAACTTAAGGAAAGGACAATTTATAGCAGTCACACAAATAACGTCAAGTTATATTTTAGGTAAGCAGAGGCATGGAAACCTTCTGATCATGTTCATCGTTGTCATCACTTTCTTCACCTGATGATGACGAGTCCTCAGCCATTGCATCATAAAACTCATCCTGCACTTCTGTGTCCTCATATTCAGGAGTGGAAATAGAGGCATCAGAAATTTTTGAATGAACAACTGTGGTGGCAGATTTATTCTGGAGTGCTGGATTGGCTCCAATGTATTCCTTTAGACCTGAGCCATTATTTAAAAACATAATATTAAATGCTTCTGGAAAAAATTCACATATAGTCAAGGTACTTCGTTTCGAGATACCGTTTCGGTGACTCTAAAAACAGAAACATTTCGAAACGTTTCGGAAATTTCGAGGAAACGGAAGATTTTTTAAGAAACGTTTCAAATAATTTCAAATAATATTTTTTTTTAATTTTAAAAGATTTTAACATAATATTAATGATATAGATATATAAAATTATATTAAAATTAATTTGAATTAATGTCTATAATTGAATAGTAAGTAAACATACTACTACAGTAGAGACTTCAACTCAAATCCTAATAGTATTCAACAACAATCTCTCTATTGCATCTATCTCTCCATCTTCTTCTTAACTCTTTCGTGACATTTATATTTAAGTCTCTTTCTCTGTCGACCATAATTTTATCTTTATCTTTAGGTATATTTCTCTCTCTTTGCCTTTCAATATCTCTTTGTATCATTTTTGTAGTTTCCTCTTTAAAATAAAGATAATGAAGAAAAATAATGTCATAAGAATAAAGGGGGAGAGTATGAAGTTAATAAAAGTGTTGTGACTTGTGAGAGAAAATAACTTAGTATTAGATATGATATAATGCTATTTTCATCTACTTTTATATTGTCAATTTTTTTATTTTTAAAATTAGTTTAGTACTTTTTCATCGAAACAAGAGTATTTCCATCGAAATAATTCGAAACAAAAGTATTTCCATCGAAATAATTCAAAACAAGAGTATTTCCATCGAAATAACTCGAAACAAGAGTATTTCTATTGAAACAACTCGAAATAAGAGTATTTTCACCAAAATTTCCATTGAAACAAGAGTATTTCCATCGAAATAACTCGAAACAAGAGTACTTCCATCGAAATAACTCGAAACAAGAGTATTTCTATTGAAACAACTCGAAATAAGAGTATTTTCACCAAAATTTCCATTGAAACAAGAGTATTTCCATCGAAATAATTCGAAACAAGAGTATTTCCATCAAAATAACTCGAAACAAGAGTATTTATATCGAAATAATTTGAAACAAGAGTATTTCTATTGAAACAACTCGAAATAAGAGAATTTTCACCAAAATTTCCATTGAAACAAGAGTATTTCTACCGAAACATTTCAAAACATAGCAATTTTAATTGAAATAGCATAATTCCTTAACAAACACTTCGTTTTATTTCGATAACTCCGTTTCGCATCGGTGACTCAGAAAACGAAAACGTTTCGGTCATTTCGATGGAAAAGAAAGGAAATTTAGTTCCTTGCATATAGTATGTTTCAACAGGACAGCTTTTCATCTTCAGAAACCAATTTGAAAATCTAAGACTCCCTATTTACGTAGACAGCAGTACTTATCATGCTAATACTGAAATTTAGGCTTAAACAAACACCACACGCATGGTCTTTGGCAGACCCCTCCTCTTCCTTTATTTTTAATAATATGAAAGTTTAGTTTGACAACAAGATAAACTCCTAAAATAAAATAAAGAGACTTAGAAAGCAATACAAAGATACCTATTTTTAGAATAAATCTATATAATAATCCTTGGAGATAACTCTAAGACTTCTAGATAATAACAAACTAGAAATCCAATTGAAATGTCACTTTATTGGTAAAAACATATTCTAAACTAATGATAACTCTTTCAACACTCCTCCACAACTAAAGATTATACAATATCGAAGATTCTTGCTTATATTGGAAGGTATTTATTGAGATATTAGAATTAATTTAGATATGGTCAAAGGTTGTTTTATTTATTTTAACCTTATCTTCAGGGATATAATAGGCGCTATTATCTCGTATTTTCGTGTAACGGTCTTGTATTTCTGATTTATTGGGATTTAACACTCCATAACTATTCTATTTATTCTGGAGGCTATGTATCTTGATAGGATGTGTGGAAATAATATAACTCTGTTCTTCTCTTCCTCTCCGGTATTTCTTTGCCCATGGTATTAGAGTTGGGATACTATTGAGAGGAGGATATATGGCTAACTATAGGTAAGCCCTTATTGGGTTAAGCAAGGAAGGCTAGGCAGAGAACGCTGCCGAGTCCTCCACTGCGCTAAACCTTACAATTAACCATTCATTCCTATCCAATCAGCCATGGCTTTCGATAACTCCCCTTTAGATTACATCCTATAAGCTTAATGGGTGAAACTTTCTCCAATGGTCGCGGTCCGTCCAAATGGTGATATGCAGGAGAGGGAAGATTGGCTTTCTCGATGGCATAATACAAAAACCAAAACCGGCTAATCTATCGTTCACGACTTGGGATGTCCAGAATGCACTGGTCATGTCATGGCTGATAAACTCAATAGAGGAACATATCAGGTCTCTATATCTTATCTACACAATAGCCAAAGACATTTGGAATAAGGTGAGGATGCTTACTCTGATTTGAAAAATTCAGCACAATTATGTGAATTAAGGGATAAAACTAGAAGTCTCAAATAGGAAAACTTGAGTGTTACAGATTATTATATTGCATTGACAAAAATTTGGCAAAAATTAGACTTGTTTGAATCTAATGAATGGTGCGATAAGTGTCAGGAAAAGTATGTTAAACTGGTAGAGAAGACCAGAACCTATGATTTTCTTGCAGGACTAATGCAAGATCTTGATGAGGTTCGAGGTAAACTCCTTGGGATAAGACCTCTGCCTTGGATTGAAGAAATCTTCTATGAGATTTGAAGAGAAGAAAGCAAGAGAAAGGTTATGCTCAGAGAAAACATTCAACTTGAAATTTTTGCCCTGGTTATTTCAAGAAATCAAGAACCGAACCAAAAACCAAAATACTCAAATGAGCAGAAACGCACTAGAAAAAGAAACCTATGGTGTGACTATCGTTAGAAAACAAATCACACTAAGGAAACTTGCTGGAAGCTATATTGGAAACCATCCAACCGAGAGTAGCACAAGCATACTGAACCTAGTCCAAGAGAAAACCGTGCCTATCAATCTATGGCAAAATCTTCTGATAAAAGAAACAAAGAACATCTAGGCAATATTAATCTTAACAAAGAGCAAATTGAGCGCCTCTACAAATTGTTCAATTTAGATAAACCCTGTGCTACCTCCCTTATAGCTCAAGAAGGTAACTTCTGCTCTCCTCTAAATTGTACCAAAGAAGAAAAAGAATCATAGATTATTGACTCTGGAGTCTCAGATCATATAACAAGTTGTATTCATCTATTCTCCACTTATTATCCTAATCATAGTCAAACTAAAGTAAGAATTATAGATGGATTTTTATCTTCTATTGCTGGAATCGGGACTATTAAATTAAACTTAACCATTATTCTTAAAAGATGTATTATGTGTCCTCAATTTGTCATGTAATTTATTATCAGTAAGCAAGATTTCTAAAAACTACAATTATAGTGCTGTTTTCTCACAAGAACAATGTATTTTTCAGGATAAGACCTCAGGGAAGAAGATTGGCAATGCTAAAAAAAAAAAGAGACTATATTACTTTGATATGGATGATAAACAAGCTCTGGCTGTTAGTTGGGATTCCTCTTCAAGACAAAGTCAAGTCATGTTATAGCACTTTAGGTTAAGCCATCCAAGTTTTAGCTATTTAAAACACTTGTTTCCTTCTCTTTTTAAATTTAATGACAATTTTCAGTGTGAGATTTACCAATTAGGCAAACATCAAAGATCCACATTTAAACCAAAACCATACAAGGCCACTAAACCTTTTGCCATGATACATAGTAATATTTGAGGACCTTCTTGTGCCCACAACATATATTCAAAACGTTACATTATAACCTTTATAGATGACCACACTCGTGTATGTTGATTATTCTTACTCAAAGATAAATCAGAAGCTGAAAAAACTTTTATAAATTTTCACTCTGATTAAAAATCAATATGCCACAACTATTCAAATTCGTCACACTGATAATAGGAAAAAATACTTTAACCAAATTCTAGGCAATTATCTCCAACAAAATGGGATCATACATCAAAATTCTTGTCCTAATACACCTCAACAAAATGGCATAGTTGAACAAAAAAATAGACACCTCTTGAAAGTTGCTAGATCCCCCCTGTTCACTACCCATACTCCTAAAACAGTATTAGGGAGATGTTGTGCCCATTGTATGCTACTTAATTAACTGTATGCCCTCACAAGACTTAAATTACAAAACTCCCTTAAGTGTTTTCTCTAAATATTTTCTCGAGAATAGAAACAACAATACCCTTCCCCTGAAAGTTTTTGGCTGCACTGCTTTTGCACACAACCATGAGCCTAACCGAAATAAACTTGATCCCAGAGCTTTAAAATGTATTTTCCTTAGCTATGCAGCAAACCAAAAGGGTTATAAATGCTATTATCCAGAAAAAAAAAAATTGATTGTTACTATAGATATTACATTATTTGAGAATACTCCTTTTTTGTCTAAAAATTCCTTTCAGGGGGAGAAGACCAGTGAAGGAAATTTTCTTTATTCTGATTAAATTATGCAATCAACCTACCTACTAGAAGCCAACCTACCTAAACCTCAGACTCTTCTTGATACAAACCCTCCACTTATCACTTTCCTTGAACTTAAATACATGGAAAAAAATTATGAGGATGAAACATACAATGAACAAGGAGGGGAACAATAAACTAGAACTGCTGAACTTGAACAAGATGGCCTGAAGGAGACAATTCAACTAGAACCTGAAATTACCTGAAGAAAGAAACAACAAAATAATATAGTCACTACTGAAAATTGCTATGAATCTAACCTCGGGCCTGGTGATACATCTCCTATGAATGATTCAAGTGATTTACTTATTGCTTTGAGGAAAGGGGTTTGAACAGGTACTCAATATCCTATTGCTCACTTTGTTCAATATGAGCACTTATCCACTTCTATTAAGACTCTTGTTTCAAATCTTGAAGAAATAAAAATTCGTAAGACCATAGAGGAAGCTCTTGAGTTTCCTGAATGGAAAAAGGCAGTAGAAGAGTTGAAAGCCCTTGAAAAAAATGAGACCTGGAGATTAGTTGAGAAACCAAAGAATTCTGTTCCAGTAAGATACAAATGGGTAAGGATAGATCCAATGGAACAATAGAAAGATATAAGGTTTGTTTAGTGGCCAAGGACTTCACATAGACATATGAGATAGATTATCGAGAAACATTTGCACCAGTCGCCAAACTTAACACTATTCATGTTTTCTCTCCATAGTAGTTAATCTTAATTGGCCTTTCCACCAACTTGATATCAATAATGCTTTTCTCAATGGAGATTTAATGGAGGAAGTCTACATAGAGCCTCCCCAGGGTTTAAAAATGCTTCTGGATAGGTACGTAAGCTGAAAAAATCTTTATATGGGCTGAAACAGTCACTAAGAACATGGTTCGAAAGATTCACTAAAACAATTCTCCAACAACGGTACCAACAAGTCCACACTGCTATTCTATAAGCATGAAAAAGAAAAATCAACTATGCTTGTTATCTATGTTGATGATATCATAGTAACCGAAGACAATGATTCAGAAATAAAATCTCTTAAAAGAGAAACTCGCTTGTGAGTTTGAAGTCAAGGATTTTGGCATGATCAGGTATTTTTTGGGGATGGAGATTACTAAGAATAAATCTGGGATTTGTGTTTCACAACGGAAATACACTCTGGATCTTTTAAAAAAAAAACCGGATTACTAGGGTGTAAACTTATAGAAACACCCATTGAATCCAATACAAAACTTGGGAATACTAGTACACCAGTAGAAAAGAGAATGTACCAAAAACTAGTTGGAAAACTTATTTACCTAGCCTATACTAGGCCTGATATAATATATGCAGTGAGCCTAGTGAGCCAATTCATGCATGACCCACATAAAGAACACTTAGAGCAAGTGATGCGTATCTTGAAGTATAGCCCATATTAGGTCTAATATAGCATATGCAGTGAGCCTAGTGAGCCAATTGATGAATGACCCACGTGAAGAACACTTGGAGGCAGTGTTGCGTATCTTGAAGTTTTTGAAAGGTAGTCCAGGAAGAGGGTTATTTTTCAAGAAAGGTAAATCTAGAGAAGTTGAAGCTTATACAGATGCTGATTGAGCTGGATCAATAACAAACAGAAGATCTACATCCAGTTATTGTTCTTTTGTGTGGAAAAATCTTGTTACATGGAGAAGTAAAAAATAAAATGTGGTAACTACAAGTAGTGCTGAGGCAGAACTTAGATCCTTAGCTAATGGTGGCACTGAACTTATGTGGATTAAATTATTTTTTGATGAACTTCAAGTTACAAGAAGAGGCCAATGAATTTATATTGTAATAATAAGGCTGCCATTTGTATAGCTCACAACCCAGTGCATCATGATCGTACAAAACATATAGAGGTTGACCGACACTTTATCCAAAAAAAAAATAGATGGTACTATTTGTATTTCCAGTTGATATTCTCACAAAAGACTTAAATCGGTCCCTCTCTGATAAAATGGTATGCAAGTTAGGATTTTTTTAATGTGTATAATCCAGCTTGAGGGGGAGTGTTGAAGATTCTTGCTTATCTTGAAAAGTATTTACTGAGATATTATAATTAATTTAGATATGGTCAAAGCTTGTTTTATTTATTTTATCCTTATCATTAGGGATATAATAGGCGCTACTATCTCCTATTTCCATGTAACGGTCTTGTATACCTGATTTATTGGGATTTAACACTCCATAACTCTTCTATTTGTTCTGGAAGCTTTGTATTTCGATAGGATTTGTGGAAATAATATAACTCTGTTCTTCTCTTTCTCTCCGGTATTTCTTTGCATATACAAGTTTTAACTTGTTACAAATAAAACTCAATTTAAAAGACAAAAACAAAATCTAGACTGGGACACCTAGAAATTGCACCTTGACTCACAAGTGTGCACTGCACTCATTCATAATTGCAACTCAAGAACTTTACAATTCTTCCTTTAATGATGTTTTCAGTAGCCAAATAACAGCTCTTAGAATCTATTGACTTGCTTCCCACGAGCTTCCCCTTTGACATTCTATTAGCTGCTCTCTTTGGTTACATTGTCTAATCACAATGACATGGCTTCAAGAAATCTCTGACCTACTCCTAAGCAACCTTCTCCTAGATGATCTCCACTACTTGGGTTGCACAACAAGGTACCCAATAACACAAAACTTTAATGTTGAAGTTGATAGGATTCTAGAGATGTTTGACAAAAAAACACTATATTCTACTAGATTTCACAACCAAAACACACAAAGCAGTACAATCTGGTTGGAAAACTTCACAACCAACCCAAAGCTGAAGCTTAAACTGAGATATTTCTCAGAACTTACACCAAAGGCAAAAAATAACACAATGCCAATTCCCACTAATTGGCTGGACCTTTTAATTACTTGCACACTTTAGCCACTACTCTAAAACATAATTGACACATATACCTAACTACCACACAGAAAATATAAATGAATAACTAACTAATATAACAAAATCCTAGTTTCTTCAAGCCTGGTCATGTTTCTTATTTTGCCTAGAGTAAACAAGCCAAGTTGTAGGCTTGTCGCTCCCATGAACCAACACTTGGGCCCTATCATTGCCACCTGTAGTAGCTCCAGCCTTGTCCTCAAGGCTAAAATTGAGAAATTGAGTTCTAAGTTTGAAATCATCTTCCCAAGTGGTGTCCAACAGTCGTTTATACCCTTCTATTTAACTAGCCATTAACAAACCACTTCGCCATCTTGAACAATATCTCGACTAAAAAGCACTGATTTTGGTTCTATTTCGTCTTCCAATGCCGCTTTCATCCTGCTAGGTAGTTCAACTTGTACCTAGTAGTCTCCAACAACCTTCTTTAATAAGGAAATGTGAAAAATACGCAACTTCTCCATATTTAACAATGATTTTGAAAGGTCTATAGTACCGGGCTACAAATTTTTTATTAATCCTTCTAGAAACTATTTGCTATCTATGAGACCATAATTTAAGGAATATCCATTCCCTTACTTGGAACTACAGAGATTGCCTTTTTTTATTAGCATATCGTTTCATTTGTAATTGAGCCTGAGGTTATATTTAAGTTGGAAGGAGAGCTTCATATCTACCAACCAATTCTTGTGTCACTGCCTCTACTTTAGTCTCATTCCTCAAGAAGTGAGTTAAAGTGAGAGGTTGCCTTCCATAAACTACTTCAAAGGGGGTTTTGCCAATGGAAACTTGAAAAGAAGTATTATAATTTTGCTCAAGATATTCAATGAGCCCAATTTCTAGGTTGTTCAGAAGCAAAACAACGTAGGTATCTCTTCAAACATCTATTCAACACCTCAGTTTGGCCATCGATTTTAGGGTGGTAGGAAGAGTTCATCTTATGCATAGTACCCTGCAATCGAAAGAGTTTCTTCCAAAAGTTACTGATGAATAAGGGATCTTGATCACTAATAATGGATTTAAGAACTCTATGAAGCCGAATAATCTCTCTAGCAAACAATTCAGCAATAGTCTTAGCTGTGTAGGGGTGTTTCAGCAAAATAAATTGACCATATTTTAAAAATTGATCTACCACAACAAAAACAACTTCATATCCTTTAGATTTTAGGAGACATGTGATGAAATTTAAAGAGATGTCATCTCATATGAGATTTGGTATGGGTAAAGGTTGAAATAGTCCCCCTAGAGTTGTGACATTATACTTATGTCTTTGACACACATCACAAGATTGTACAAACTCTTGTACACTTTGCTTTATACCAATCCAATAGAGGTTTTTGACTAGCCATCTATAGGCTTTTAAGAACCCAGAATGTCCCACTAAAGGAGAGGAATGAAATTCCATTAAGAGTAATTGTATCGAAGAGGACACGGCAGATATAACTAATCTCCCCTTATAAAATAGAACCCCCTATTACAGCTCAAAACTCGGATGAGAAACTGGATTGGTGGTCAGATTAGTCCAAATTTTTTGCAATTTAGGATCTTGGTGAGTTTCCTCAATGAGAGTCTCTCTGTCCCCCCTAATAGGATAAGATATCCAAGCTCGGTATTCATTCTCTTCATGTATCCTTAATAACAAATCTGCAACCTTATTTTCCAATATTTTCCAATCCTGTCTTGGAGATGACTTCAAATTTATAACCCAATAGCTTAGCCATCCAACATTGTTAATCTATAGTGGTAATCTGTTGTTGTAGCAAATGCCTAAGATTTTTCTGATAAATATATGATACAAACGCCAATGTTACATAAATAAAACTAAAGTCATTAATTCTTTCTTATAGGCTGATTTAGACAAAGTCTTCTCAGATAAGGTCTTGTTAAAAAAAGCTATGGACTTTTTCTCTTACATTAAAACAGTTCCAATGCCCTTACCTGAAGCATCACATTCTATTTCAAAGGGTATACAAAAATCAGGAAGAGTTAAAACTGAGGGGTTAGTCATAATTCTTTTCAATGTCAAAAAGGACTCCAAACACTCAATCTCTCATACTCTCACTGTCACATGATTGAGCCATAGCATCGCGGCTAGAACAAACCGTCAACAAAAAAGAGATGAGCAGTGGATGCTTCGATGTTGTCATCTCCAGTAACCCGCCATGCAGATGTCTCCAACAACACCTTTTCAATTCTTCCTTATCTTCATTCTACAGCAGCCAACGGTACCACAATCTTCATTCGGTAAGTTTTCAACGCAATTCAGGCTTAGCTTTGCTTTTTCAGACATTCTTCTTCAGGTCTTCCTCTGTTCCTCATCCTTAGCAATTTTGCTTTCTCAACAACAACAATATTTGTGTTTTTTTTTCCTATTTGCTCTTGAAACAGCATTTTAGTTACTAAGGACATCTCTTTTTTACTGTTTACTCTTTTCATTGGGCATGAGACCAAAAATTTGATGATTAAACTTGAAAGAGCATTTCTGTTACTGTTTGGGCATCTCTTTTTTCTGTTCTCTCATTGCATCATGTTTATCATAGGGTGAATCGCTAAACCCAACCATTAGTCTTTTAACCCAACCAAACTTGAACAGATCGGGTAACCCAAAGTACCAGTCAGTTTTAAATTCATTTTTTTCAACCCAACTTTTGTTTGGGCGGGTTGAATTTATACTAAGAGAGAGCCTTTCTAGAAGACAATCCAAAGAGTAAAGGTCCATCCCCCATGGTTCTGCCTGGTGAGTTTTCTTGGCTTTCTCAATGCTACCTTGTAAAGTAACCATAAGATTTTCTTGAGAGAATTGCATTGTCATCTCCTTCCAATCCATGACAACATTTTCCAATGTTTTCAACCAAGAAACCCTTAATAACATATCTAATCCACCCAGTTCTAGGACATAGGCTTCTATTGTCAACTCAAAATTTCTCAATTGTATATACAACCCTATACACTTTCCTTGGGTAAAAACCTTGTGTTCATTGCCAAATGTAATTCCTATCTTCTTTGTATGTTCCACCGGTAATCCTAGAGCCACCGATAAGTGTGGAGAAATAAAATTGTGACTAACTCCACTATCTATCAGCATTATAATGTTAATTCCCAGTAATTTGTCCTCAATTTTCATGGTTCTATTCACATTCTCCCCTACAGAGTTCATGTTTAATAACCCTATAATTTTACAGTCTAGCTCCTCCTCTCCTTCGTAACCTTCTCCCTCCAAACTCACTATCTCTCCTTTTGGATTTAAAGTTTCATTTTCCTTAAGCAGTAATAGTCTTAATTGCTTCTTTCGAAACTAATGAAGGGAGTGGAATTTTTCTCCACATTTAAAACAATCCCTCGGCCCTACTCTCCATAAGTTCCAGATGTCATAGAATGAAATCCTTTGGGCTTGTCTGCATTTATTCGTCTCTCCCAATTATTTTTTCGTGTTGTAGACTCTACGAAAGAAGCAAGGCCTCTATTTAGTGCAAACCCCACATTACTTCCCTATCAGTTTTTATTGGAAACCCATCCAGGTGAGTTTGCGGTTTGATCCACAAGGAATGACTAACCCAGTTCTTTTGGGGCAAAATTGGGTCTTGGATTGGACCAATATCCACCCAAATTGCCACCACCTTGCTTATAACTGTGTGGGAATAAAGGACCAGAATAATAGAATGTAGGGTCAAATCATCATGTATTTTCTTTTTCTTTTTCTTCCACTATTGTGTGTCTAGTTGCACTTTCATTTGTCTGTCACCACTCCTTGATTTAAGGAGTTGTTGGTATGCCATTTACTTAAAATATAGGATCAGGATCATGTATAAATTCAGAGAGAAACTCTGAGTAATAGCAGTGGAGTTGTAAGAATTCATCTCCCTCTCCTTTCTTAACTCAGCTCACATGCTATCAGAGCAAGGAATAGAAGCACGTGAGCATCGCTGCAGAAGCATAACTTCAACGTGAGCATCTCAGAGAAGCTGCAAAAGTCTCTGACAGGGAGCCATCATCCAAGCCAGCAACCCAGATCATCACAGACTGGTATATTCGGCCATTCCCCACCATCGGCAGCTCCCCTACGGCCACCATTGTTCTTTTCTGTCCCATTGCGCAGAAGCTTCCTCATCATCCAGGAACGTTGCGCAGCAGCTGCCCCATCACCCAGGGAGTGCCGAAAATGATCCTAGGCAATCCAGAAGGTGCCGAAACCCACCATTGGCACATACCCAATTGCTTTCCGTCCTCCTGAAGACCAATAAGCACTGGTACATCCTACTCTGCTCTCTTGGACGCAGATATATAAGTGCTGGTCATCTTCCTCTTAACAATGGCAAGCAGAGTTGGATGAAAGACAGCATTCAGAGGAGCATCTGGTTAGGATTCATCAACCCATGGAGGAACCAACTTGAAATCACCAACCAGAGAGAACTCTGTATTGCCCACTGTGGAAGGCGCTAAAATTCAGAACCTGGGAAGAGCTTGGGACAGTAGAATCCTAGTAAACCAATGGGGAACCAGTCTAGAGATATCATCAAACTCACTCCAAGTAAATATCCAAAAACTCAATGGAAGGAATTACGTGGAGTGGGCTCAAACTGTAAAATTGATACTGGACAGTAAAGGTAAATTTGGATATTTAACTGAAGAAATTTCTATGCCAGCAGAAGGTGATCATCAAGAGAGAATGTGGAAATCTGAAAATTCTCTAATTATTGCCTGGTTAACAAATGCAATGGAGCCAGCAATTGGAAAACCATTTATGTTTCTTCCTACTGTTAAAGATGTTTGGGAGACTGTCAAAGAAACATAGTCTGATCTTGAAAATTCTTCGCAGATATTTGAGCTCAAATCAAAGCTGTGGCATGCAAAACAAGGAAATAGAAGTGTCACATCCTACTATAATGAATTGACGATGCTTTGGCAAGAGTTGGATCTGTGCTATGATGATAATTGAAAATATTCTGAAGACAGTATCCGTTTTTTGAAACGTAAAAAAAATGATCAGGTATTTATGTTCTTAACAGGTTTGAATAAGGAATTATATGAAATACGTGGTCGTATTCTGGGGAAAAACTCCTCTACCTACAATTAGAGAAGTATTCTCTGAAGTTCGCCGAGAAGAAGCTCGCCAAAGTGTCATGCTGAGCAAACATCCTGAGGTAGAAAATTCTGCTTTAGTTACAAGAAATGAGACATCAAAAAAGGATAGTAAACGACCATGGTGTGATTATTGCAAACGGCCCAGACACACACGAGAAACTTGTTGGAAAATCCACGGCAAGCCACCAAATCTGAAAAAGAAATATGGAGGAGATGGACGCGCGTTTCAGGCTACAGTATCTGATCAAGAATCACCATCATCCTCAGGTTCACTTCCTTTCACAAAATAACAAATAGGCCAATTGTACAAATTGTTGGAATCTCAAAAACCTCCCACATGTTCCTTAGCTCAAAAAGGTAACTATTCAAAGACTGCTCTTCTAAGTGTCAACTTTAAACATACTTGGATCATAGATTCAGGTGCAACTGATCACATGACAAGTGTATCCAGTCTCTTTTCATCTTATAATCCTTGTGCAGGAAATCAAAAAATAAAAATTGCTGATGGTTCTCTATCAGCAATTGCAGGGAAATGTTCCATTATAGTTTCCCCTTCTCTCACCCTGCATAACGTTCTTCATGTGCCTAACCTATCTTGTAATTTGCTTTCAGTTAGTAAATTAGTTAGTGATCTAAACTGTCAAACTAATTTCTTCCCAAATCAATGTGTCTTTCAGGATTTGACCTCGGGGAGGATGATTGGCAGTGCTAAGGAAAATGGAGGACTGTATCTTCTTGATTCAAATTCCGAACCAAGTCACCAATCATCGAGTACAAGTTTTTCCACTTTTGCCCTTAAAAATGATGACATTATGTTATGGCATTTTAGATTAGGGCATCCTAGTTTTCAGTATCTTAAACATCTGTTTTCTCATTTATTTCATAAAGATGCATCTTCATTTCAGTGTTAAATATGTGAACTGACAAAACACCATAGAACTTCATTTTCATCACAACCATATAAGCCTTCAAAACCATTCACCATTATACACAGTGATGTATGGGGTCCTAATACAATAAGAACACTCACTAGTAAACGATGGTTCATCACCTTTATAGATGATCACACTCGCTTATGTTGGGTGTACTTAATGAAAGAGAAATCAGAAGCTGAACAAATTTTCAAAAATTTCTATTATATGATGCAGACTCAATTTCAAACCCATATACAAATCTTCAGAAGTGATAATGGAAAAGAATATTTTAACAAAATTCTAGGGGATTTTTTCTTAGAAAAAGGTATTATTCATCAAAGTACTTGTATTGAAACACCTCAACAAAATGACATTGCCGAAAGAAAGAATAAACATTTACTAGAGGTGGCTCGAGCTCTACTATTTTCTACAAATGTTCCAAAATATTTATGGAGAGATGCGATTTTAACAGCTGCATATTTAATAAATAGAATGTCCTCCAAAGTTTTAAAATTTGAAACTCCTCTCCAAACATTCATGCATTACTTTCCTACTGTCAGACTTTCAGCTGACTTACCTCTAAGAATATTTGGGTGTACTGCATTTACTCATGACCATAAAAGAGGCAGTAAACTTGACCCAAGAGCTATCAAGTGTGTCTTTATTGGTTACTCCCCGAACAAAAAAGGTTATAAATGTTTTGATCCTATTACACGAAAAATATACATCTCCATTGATGTCACTTTCTTTGAAAAACAACCATATTTTCAAAATGCTCATCTTCAGGGGGAAAAATTAAATGAAGATTCACCTAGTAGCTTCTTTGAGGTCTGTTTATTGCCACAACACCCAGAATCTGAATCATCTGCACCTAAAGAAAATGACCGAAACTTATCCTCTGGATATCCTCTTTCTATGAGTAAATATCCAAATGAGTCTCGGTCAACATCTAGAAAAATATTTGAAGATCAATCTTCTAGAAAACATGAGAAAATAGACAATGAGTAACCCACTATAATGCCACAACATAACAAGGACAATAAAACTTGGAAAGGATTGGTCTACTCAAAAAGGAAAAAAGATGATCAAGAGGATACTACCTTTCAACACTGTCATGACTCCAACTTAAAAGCAAATGATGGTAACTCTAAACCCTTATCTGATAATCTATCTCTTGAAGATGACTTACCTATTGCTCTTCGGAAAAGTGTTACATCTTGTACTAACCATCCTTTATCTAACTTCATTTCATATTCAAATCTGTCACCTTCATTTGTTGCTTTCTCCTCTCATTTGTCAAGTCTGGAGATTCCTAAAAATATACATGAAGCCCTTAAGTTACCAAAATGGAAGGAAGCTGTCCTTGAGGAAATGAGGGCTCTTGAAAAGAACAATACCTGGAATACTGAAGTCCTACCAAAAGGAAAGGCAACAGTCGGATGTAAATGGGTCTTCACTGTGAAATACAATTCAGACGGTTCTATAGAAAGATACAAAGCCAGATTAGTGGTTAAAGGATTCACTCAGACTTATGGGATAGACTATACTGATACATTCTCACCAGTCGCAAAATTGAATACAGTTAGAGTACTACTATCAATAGTTGCTAATCTTGATTGGCCTTTGCAGCAACTAGATGTAAAAAATGCCTTTCTAAATGGAGATTTGGAAGAAGAAGTATTTATGGAATGTCTCCCTGGATTCGAGAAGGAGTTTGGACATAGGGTGTGTAGATTAAAAAAGTCCTTGTATGGCCTAAAACAGTCTCCAAGGGCTTGGTTTGAGAAATTCACTCAATCAGTGAAGAAACAAGGTTACACTCAAAGTCAAACTGATCACACTATGTTTTTCAAATTTTCTCCAGAAGAAAAAATTACTGTATTAATTGTTTACGTTATGACATCATTCTTACAGAAGATGATATCATTGAGATAGCACGGCTTAAAAAGAATCTTGCATCAGAATTTGAAATCAAGAACTTTGGAGCTCTTAAATATTTTCTTGGCATGGAAGTTGCTCGCTCTAGGAAAGGAATAATGATTTCTCAACAAAAATACATTCTTGATCTTTTGAAAGAAATAGGAATGAGTGGGTGTAGACCAGCAGAAACACCTATAGACCCAAAAATTAAATTATGGGAAAAAGAAAGTACATCAGTTGACACCGGAAGATATCAAATGTTGGTTGGAAAATTAATCTACCTATCACATACTAGACTAGATATCGCCTATTCTGTTAGTCTGGTTAGTCAGTTTATACATGCTCCATATGAAGAACATCTTGAAGCAGTTTACAGAATCCTGAGATATCTAAAATCCTCTCCTGAAAAGGGTCTATTATTCAAAAAAACAAATAACAGGAACATTGAAGTCTTTACCGATGCAGATTGGGCTGGATCTGTCACTGATAGGAAATCCACATCAGGATATTGTACCTTTGTTTGAGGTAATTTGGTTACTTGGCGGAGCAAGAAACAGAATGTTGTTGCCAGAAGCAGTGCAGAAGCCGAATCTAGAGCTATGACTCAGGGGATATGTGAGGAATTATGGGTTTACAGGATTCTTCAAGAACTCAGAAAGAGAGTTAATCTTCCTCTAAAATTATACTATGATAACAAAGCTGCTATCAGTATTGCACATAATCCCGTCCAACATGATAGGACCAAACATATTGAAGTTGACAGACACTTCATTAAAGAAAAATTAGAGGATGGAACTATCTGCATGCCTTTTGTGCGATATCCTTACCAAAGGCCTCTCAAGATCACAATTTGAGTATTTAATTACCAAGTTGGGCATGATTGATATCTATGCACCAACTTGAGGGGGAGTGTGGGAATAAAGGACCAGAATAATAGAATGTAGGGTCAAATCATCATGTATTTTCTTTTTCTTTTTCTTCCACTATTATGTGTCTAGTTGCACTTTCATTTGTCTGTCACCACTCCTTGATTTAAGGAGTTGTTGGTCTGCCATTTACTTGAAATATAGGATCAGGATCATGTATAAATTCAGAGAGAAACTCTGAGTAATAGCAGTGGAGTTGCAAGAATCCATCTCCCTCTCCTTTCTTAACTCAGCTCACAAACTACCTATTAATCGTTCCTTCCCTCCTAGTTTATGTTTGTGCTCCTCTCAATTCTTCCTCAGCATCCTTGGCCATACGCATCAACTGTCCTTGAGTTTGAGGTTTAATGTCTTGACCCTTCTTCGAATATTAGGCTACAACCCACTTAAGAAATAACCCTGATATTGCTCCTCAAGAAGGCACGACGCTTGAGAGGAAATTAACTCAAATTCTTCAATGTATTCTTGTACATCCTCCGTTTGCTTTAAGGTTGCCAATTCTTTAAAAGAATTCTCATGTCTATGCCCCCCATACCTTACTATAATCGCGCCCCAAGTTGTAGGCTTGTCGCCCCCATGAACCAACACTTGGCCCTATCAAAAGTCTTCAATTCACAATCATAAACATGCAATCGAATAATGACACAACTTTAACTACTTCAACCAGCAATTTATCAAACGTGACCACATAGCTCAATCAAACAATGATAAGTTTAACCTAGAAACAACTTTAATTAAATTGTATATTTGAATTTGTATGGACCAAAGAAGGGGGCAGATCTCACTCAGAGAAGGGACTGAAGCTCCAGCTTGAAAACTATGAAGTATTGAGGGCCTACTTTTTCAAATAAGACTCTGATACCATGTTGAAATTTAGGGTTAAACAAACACCACACACACTCCTTGTGGTAGCTCCCTCTCTTCTTTTATTTTTAATAATATGAATATAGAGTTTGACTATCTAAAAATAAAGATGACTTAGTAAGCAATATAATGATAACTAACTTTCCTATTTTCAAAATAAGTCTAGTCAATAATTCTTAGAGATAACTCTAAGACTTCTAGATAATAACAAACTCTTAATCCTAAAGGAGTCTCCCTTAATTGGTAAAACTTATACTAAACTGATTGATAACTCTTTCAACAAATGCTGATGATATATTGCAGATTTGAAGTTTGAATATGATGCTTTCCCCAACATTGGTTGTATGTGTAGTGTTAAATTTCTAAATAGCCGCACACCTTTTTTTTTACATTGCAGTATAGAAACTTCGTTATGGAATAATCTGTTTAGTATTTTAGGACAGT
Organism: Gleditsia sinensis; assembly: GCA_037074535.1. Lineage (NCBI taxonomy): Eukaryota > Viridiplantae > Streptophyta > Magnoliopsida > Fabales > Fabaceae > Gleditsia > Gleditsia sinensis. The sequence continues at coordinate 8,817,247 of CM073464.1, read as the reverse complement.
TTTTATTGATCAGGTATAGAGGCTTGGATCATAAGGGCAATGTGCAGTTTTTTCTGTCATTTGGTATATCTGGTCAGATTAAAATGCTTAGATCTTTGAGGGGGTTTTGGAATAGATGTTTTAAGGGGCAGGGTTTTGTCTTGTTTGTCTTTGGTGTTCTGCCCACAGTTGCTTTAGGGGAGTTTCTCTAGATAATATGAACAGGGATTGGTCAGTAATGTCATATGTGTTGAGGAATCTATCAAGTATTCAAGGATAAGTCTTACAAAATAAGTGAGATTCCAGTAGGATTAAGAGTTTGTTATTATCTAGAAGTCTTGGACTTCATTATTGTCTAGAAAGTCTTAATTCATCTTTATTTCTAGGCTTGCAGTTAAACTCGTTCAGGAAAATTATAATTAAAGGAAGGTACAAGGGCAGCAGTGTGTGTGGGGTGTTTTACTTCAGCCCCTAAGTTCTGCCAACTAGTTAACCCTAAATTTCTACAATATGCTTATGATCAAGTGTTTTCCTCTCCCTTTTGATTTATGTTTCTTCTCTATTAGCAGGATCTTTAATCCTCATTCCTGTATTTCTCTTTCTTGCTGACAAAGTTTCTTTTCCTTCTAAAAAATAAAAAATAAAAAGAGAGAATACAAGTTACACAAACCCTCACTTAATGGGAAAATGTTTGGTTTTTTATTGTTGTTGTACAAGTTACGTGAACATTGCACAGGAAGTAAGTTTATTATCTCTTTTGACGAGGAAAGAATAATTCATTGACAAGAAAAATACAAGACTGAGGACAAAAAATGCTCAGAAATCATGGACCTACCCATAATAAAGTGACTTTGAACTCAGACTCTTGAAAAGTCTCCAGTTCCACTAAATCCAGAATCTAGAGACATCAAAGAATTGCTAACAATTAAAAGAATATCTCCATAAAACCTACCTCTCCTCCTTTGCAGAATTTTAAAAGGTCCTATATATGAGTACCATAACCCATCGAGTTTTCTATTGGAATTTATGCTGAAGAATTACAATAGCCCATATTACAACTTCGAGGATAAAGACTAAACAAATCCAAGAATCTGTCAGCATCCATCAGACTAGAATGAATTTCTTAAAGTTCAACATTTTCTTTGTTTATTTAATTTAATTCCATAACCAGTTTGTCAAATAGATAGACTATGTTCTGTGTTCGTCACTTACAGACTTTCAGTTTACACACTTGTGACAGTCCAGTTTGAACAGTTGCAAAAGTCATGGCCTGCATATATGGCTATAAGGTTGCATGTTGAAAGGGCACCGCAAAAGATTCTTTGCTTCTCTCCTCTCAGGTGTGATTTCAAATTTATAAGTAGATCTGTTCCACAAGCGAATCCTCACATATTTAATTTTTTCCAAATCCCATTTGACACCTCAAAGTAGAAAGCTTCTCCTCCATTCCCCTCTTTGCCCTTCTATCAAACAGGCCCTAATTAAAACTGAAAAAAAAGCAGGAAAAAAAGGATTTTATATCAAAAATATTTCCACTCAGGTTGTTAATATATTCTCACAATTAGCAGACCTGCTTTTCTGGCACCTAATAAGCGCATACTTTGAGCAAGACTAATGTTCTCCTCAGACGCCTAATAAACCACGTGAAAACTCGGGTGGCCAAATTAATTTGATTAGATATATAATTAGTTTGGAGCAGACTTCTTATAATGGCAAATGCCAATGACTCAAAAAATTTAGACGGATATAAGATGACAGCAATAGTTCAGTTACTTAACCTGCCACTTGACACAATAATGCATGGGGGATGCTCTTCTCAAATTTTGAGCATTGGTTGTTCTTCCATCGGCACCAGGATGCAGAGTATATCTCTAAAGTGTGGGTCACTAGACATCTTGGGCTATTTGATCCCATAGGCGTGTTCAAATTTCTAACCTCCCAACTAGATGCTGCAGAAAATACAATACATATTAATTAATCAATGTCTCAATGATTTTCTCTTCCATTTGTTTTTTTTTTTCTCAACAGCTAAAATAATTTCACAAGTAGAGGTCATCTTTTGGCCACCAGAAAGTACAAAATTAAAGTACGATTAACAGACAGTTTCCACAATAAGCAAACAATTAGTTTAAATAAGCTTTATTGAATTCAAGCAAGCACACTACCCAAGCAATTCAAATTTCATGGCAGCAAGAATGTAAGTTTACTGGTCTATTTTCTTTTCTTTTCTTTTTCTAAAAAGAAAAGAAGAGAGAGAGAGATTCTCATTAGGAGAAGCAACAAACGCATTTAATAGGATCTGAAATTTACAGAAATCCAATAAAAAAAATTGGAGAAATAAAACGAATATTCTGATATTTAGCCATACAATAATCCATGTTGAAGAATTAGAGAAAAAGTTGCAGACATGGAATTCCAAAAGATCTTCAGATTGCCCAAATTTTAATAAACTTGAAATGTACAAAAAACTACATGTAGAGCATTCTGATGAGACTTACTTATGACAGGACTCAGGAAAAGGTAGAACAATGTAAGGTTAGGAAAAAGGATATTTATTACTACCAGCAAGTGTGTGACTTCATTTTTTTTTAAGAAAGAAAATTTATTAAGAAAGAAGGAAAAAAAAATACATGAGAGGAGAATGAAGTATCTTCCTAAGATAAAATACAAGAATTGAAACAAGAGCATATAAGAACAAAAGATAGAAACTCAAACATGCAACGAAGCTACCTAATCCCTCTATACATCTAATAAGGTAACTCCCTTGAAAAGGCTGTGACCCAAACACTAAAGCAAAATCTTTTCTATCCCACATAGCATTTAAAGAGTGAGAAACACCTTTGAGGATTCGAACATTTCTTCCCAATTAAATGATCCAAATCATAACCAAAACTGTGCTATATCTCTAAGTTTTTCTTTCCCTGTCAAAAACCTTTGAATCATATAAGGAGAAAGACCTTTTTGAGGTATTCAAAAATGTTTAGAAACCTTTAGAACCACAGGATCTAAAAAAGTAGCATCCCTTAGATTTCCTCCAAAAGGAACTCCCAAGTAAATAAGAGGCCAATGAAGGACTTGGCACCCTATTAGAGCAGCTCAAGAAGAAAGAATGTCCAATTCAACATTGGTACCTACCAAATCTCTCTTTAACATATTCACTTTCAGGCCAGAAATGACTTCAAAGATCTGCAGATATTAAGAATATTAGAAAGGTCCACCCTATCATTATCTAAGAAAAGAACAGTATCATCTACAAACTGAAGGTAGGACACTACAATCTCCCTCTTCCTACTTGAATCTCCTTAATAAAACTTTTATCAACTTCCCTCGTTACAATCCTACTAAGCACATCCACCGACTTAGGTTCCCCAGTCACTAGGGGTGTTTCTAAGTTAAGTTGAGTTGGATTTAGGGGGCATTTTCAACCCGACCAGCAGATTGGGTTGAGTTGGGTTTGCGAATTGGGACTACTTTAAAATTTTAATTTAAAAAAATTTTGAAGTTGAAATTATTCAAAATAACAAAAATACAACATTCTAAATTAAAATTATACTTTTGCAAAATAATATAATAAATCCTAACAAGAATAAACAAGTTAATATCACATAACAGAATTACATTTCCTTCAATTTTTAAATAAAATGTTCAATAAGACAATAATCAACTTCATCTTTAGCACCTAACACTATGATACAACACCACTCCTACGTACTTATTCTAGAAGAAAGCCATGTAGGGCACATGGCGAGAAAGCCATTACTGTGGAAAAGCTCAATCAGAAAGTGGAGCACCTCATCCACTAGATTTTGCTGCACAACTACCTCCATTACCTCTACTTATCTTTGTTTCCTTAATTCTAGAATTTTCCTTCTTTGTTGTATTCTCGGTTAGGTAGTTTTAAATAGAGTCAATACATGATTTTACTATAAATTGCCACATAGGACTTTGTTTTGGCAAGATCCAGCAGTTGTATTTTGAATTAAAGCTTTGTCCTCTCCATACTGACACAGTTATTGGAAATTTTAGTGTTTAATATTCTTGCACTCAATTTGCCAATAAAATCTCTCTCTCTCTCTCTCTCCTTTATTCAATCTTACCTAGTTCTGAACTACTCATTTGGCATCAGAGCTAGTCTTTCAACAATGGTGACTACACATTCATCCGCTTCCATTAGTGAACTAGCAAATCCGCCTACCAGTCCCCATCCTCCTGATTTTAATAACAATCATATTTCTCAACAACTTAATAACATTGATATAATTCCATTACTTCTCGGCTTGATACCATTGATGCATTAGCAGCAAAGGTTGCAGCACTCAAAGCAGCAAAAACTAACTGGGGTGCAAGGGACAAAAGCAAAACAATAGAGTTCAATCAAGGCCAATGCTATAAAATGAATTCATACTGGAAAATGCTAACCACCCATAGTGATTTAGACGCTCATCACGGTTACCCTTCACCAAGATGGATTTTCTCGTGGAGGAGACCCAAGAGGGTGGATTTTGAAAGCTGAAAAATATTTTCGTTACTATCAAACTCTGGATGAGCTTAAAGTTGACATTGCAACCATGTACTTAGTAGGAGACACTCTTGATTTATTTGCTTGAATCAATATGGACCGAACTATACTATATTAGGAAGAACTACTAAAGGCTTTGCAAGAAAATTATGACCCTGCTGAATTTCAAAATTCAAATGAGCATCTCTGTGGCATAAGACAAGTGGATACTGTCCAACAGTATTGGAATTTGCTAAACAATCTTCACAAGTTAAGAATAGGCATGAACACTATCTTTCGGGTGTGTTTCTCAATAGACTTAAAAAACTCAAAGCTGATGTAAGAATACACAAGTCCAGGAGTGTTTATAAGACTATAAATTTGAATCAAAAGGTGGCCCAACACGAGAATCCAAGGGACCCAATGCTTATTAGCTTTAACAATCAAATATCAATACTTGTTACCTTCCATCAAGTCAACCCCAAACCACTCATCCACTCCCTGCTTCCAACATACTGGCAACCCAACAGCTCAGCCATCCTACCCAATCGCGTTAATTCCATTTTGCTGAATCCAAACTCCAGTATAAATGTGAAAAGGGCTTTGTCTCAAGTGTAATGAAAAGTTTCGGCCTGGACGTAGATGCAAATCTTTTTCATTCTCCTTGCTCAAGATTACCGAGAATGATCCACCCATTGGAGAACATAATAAGGAAGATCAGAGAAATGAACCTCCCACAGACTTGGCTGAGATTTCATTCCATGCAATACTTGGCAAAAATTCAAGTACCACGATGAAACTACAAGGAGTCAGGGACCATTTGGGAGTACAAGGTATTAATTTTAATTGATTGTGGGTCAACTCTAGCAGGAAAAGACTTAGTTGTTGTTATTGATTGTGGGTCAACCCATAATTTCATTGCTAAGAAGATTGTTGAAAAAATTGGTTTAACTGTTCAAGAAATTCCCTCTTTTGGAGTTCCAATTAGAAATGGAGATGTTATTAATTGCAACCAAGTTTGTCAAGATGTTGTTGTGCAAGTATCTTATTTAACAATTACCCAAGATTTCTATCCATTTTCAATAAGAAGAGCAAATTTAGCTCTGGGCATAAAGTGGCTAGCTTCTCTCAACACTGTGCAGGCCAACTGGAATGAGATATTTCTAATTTTCTGTTTAAATGAGAAGAAGTACAAGCTATAAGGAGGTAAGGATATTATAAGAGCTTCGTTCCAATTCCTTTCTAAAGAAGATGAACTCTTAGGTAACAACATAAACCTGCCTTGGATTATCCAAAATCTCCTCTATAAATTTAATTATGTTTTCAAGAAACCAAATACACTACCCCCTTACCGAACTCATGCCCATCACATCCCGTTAATACCACATTCAAACCCTCCAATCATTCTTCCTTACCAATATCCTTATTTCCAGAAATTAGAAATTGAAACTTAAGTAGCTTACCTGTTACACTCGGGATTTATTTGTCCCAACTCAAGTCTATTTGCTAGTCAAGTGTTACTAGTACAGAAAAAGTAATACTCTTGGTGCATGTGTATGGACTATCGGGGATTAAACCAAATCACCATTCCTAATGAATATCCTATACCAAACATTGATTAACTTTTAGATGAGTTGAATAAGGCTACCATATTTTTCAAAATTGACTTGTGCTTTGGTTACCACCATATCCGTATTCACCCTGAAGGTATCTATAAAACAGCATTTCACACACATTCAAGTGATTATAAGTTTGTAGTAATGACTTTTGGCCTCACCAATGTCCCTTCCACCTTCCAATCGACCATGAATAATCTTTTCAGAGCCCATTTACGCAAGTTTATCATTGTATTTTTTGACGACATTATTTACATCCCCAATATCTAGACGCACCTTAAACACCTAGAGATTACTTTACGCCTCCTACAAGATAACTAATTTTATACTAAGGCCTCTAAGTGCTTGTTTGGTCAGACCCAAATTTCATTTTTGGGGCATGTGGTTTCTGCGAAAAGGGTTGGAGTTGATCAAGATGAATTTCAGACAGTTTTAAATTGGCCAATGCCGTCCAATGTCAAGGAACTCCAAGATTTTTTAGGCTTAACCAGGTGTTATCACAAGTTTGTGCAAAATTATGATGATAACAAGGGATCTTACTAAAAAAAAATTCAAATGGTCTCCTACAGCCGTATATGCCTTCCAAAAATTCAAACAAGCCCTCACTACAATTCTAGTTTTGCGGCTTCCTGAACCTTTTACCATTGAATGTGATGCATCATCAACTAGTGTATGTGCCATTCTCCTCTAATCTGATCATCCGATGGCATACTTTAGTAAGGAACTCTCTTTCTCTAGTCGTTTAAAATCTACATGTGATTGTGAATTTTTAGCACTAGTGTTGTCATTATAGAAATGAAAATATTCAAATATTTATTGAATCAAAAAATTATCACTAATGAACAACAAAAGCTTCTCATGAAGCTGCTACCATTTGATTTCTCTATTGTTTACAAGTTTGGTAGACAAAACAGAGAAGCTGATTCACTATCAAGGAGGCCGCAACATGCTAATCTTTTATTATTGGCCATCCCTTATTCTCTAGACTTTGTCAAGTTGCAGGATGCCCTTGCAAGGGACCCTTACATATTAGAAATTATGGCAGCATTATCAAGAGAACCAAATTCCCATAAAGATTTCTACGTGGTGGACAAGAAGCTTTATCATAAAAATAGGTTAGTAACACCTGATGTTAAAACTCTTAAGGAAGAGCTCTTGTATGAATCACATGATTCTTTAACAGCCGGGCATAGGGGTTATCTAAAAGTTTTGAAAAGACTTTCTACTAATTTCTTTTGGCCAAGAATGAGGTGGGTTCAGAATTGTTTGGCTTGTCAACAAAGCAAATAGCAAACTTTAGCACAAGCTAGATTATGACATCCTTTGCCTATTCCTGATAACATATGAAAAGATATCTCTCTTAATTTCATTACCGGACTTCTTAAGTCAGGTGGTTTTGACAATATTCTTGTTGTAGTAGATCATCTTAGCAAATACTCTCATTTTATTCCTTTGGCTCACCTATATACGGCCAAGTCTATTGCCAATATCTTTTGTAGGGAAATTGTATGTTTACATGGCATTCTTAAATGCATAGTCTTGGTTAGAGATGTTATTTTCCTTAGTGATTTTTAGCAAGAGTTGTTTAAGCTCAGCAAAACTCGGTTTAACATGAGGATTGCTTACCATCTTCAATTAGACGGGAAAACGGAGGTTGTCAACTGGAGTTTATAGGCATATCTATACTGTTTTGCACTCAAACAACTAGACTCATGGTCCAAATTTCTATCTGGGGTAGAATATTCCATTAACAAGAGGTTCCATTCATCCGTTGGTACTACTCCCTTTAAAATTGTTTATGGCAAAGACCCGCCGTCTCTACATCCATATGTTCTAGGAGAAACCAATATTGTAGAACTTGAAGAACAGCTGGTTACCCAAGATGAGATGCCAAAGATTCTAAAAGAAAATCTTATGAAAGTTTGATCCAGAATGAAGGCACAAGCTAATACTAAAAGAAGGGATATAAATTTTGACATTAGAGACATGGTTTTCTTAAGAATCTAACCTTACTGCCAAAGGTTTCTTGCAAAATGCAAGTATAAAAAACTATCTCCAAGATTCTTTGGACCCTACTAAATAATGCGCGGAATAGGCCTTGTGGCTTATGAATTGAAATTACCAACATCAACTAAAGTCCATCCCATATTTCATGTCTCTCTATTGCACAAGGCTTATGGAAAAACTTTGACTGAACCACCCCCACTATCCATTAATTTTGATTGAGAACTAATACTAATACCTTCCAAGGTATTAGGACACCGTTGGGTTACTGAAGAAGGAGTTCAAGTGCTGGAACTTCTAATACATTATGACTTAATTGCTGGCCAGTTTTCTACCTTCTGCCTTAAGGACAAAGCATATTTTCAGGGAGCGAGCAATGACACTACACCACCCCTACGTATTTATTCTAGAAGGAGGCCATTACGGTTGAAAAGCTCAATCAAAAAGTGGAGCACCTCATCCCCTAGATTCTGCTGCACAACTACCCTTAGTATTGGACAACTACCTCCACTTTGTTCCCTTATTTCTAGCATTTCCCTTATTTGTTGTATTCTCAGTTAGGTAGTTTTAAGTAGGGTCAGTACATGATTTTATTATAAATTGCCACATTGGACTTTAGTTTGGCAAGATCCAACGTTTGTATTTTGAATTGGAGCTTTGTCCTCTCCATATGGAAATAGTTGTTGGAACTTTAAGTGTTTAAGATTTATGCACTTAATTTGCCAATAAAATATCTTTCTCTCCTTTTTTCAATCTTACTTGGTACTGAACTTATCACACTAATATATCTAATGTAACAAAAATAATAAGTATTGATACTTTATTTATGTTATGTATGTAGAACCTTTTCAAGGAAACTCTAACTTCACTCAATCATAGGTTTTCTTGAACTCTAGTTTTAAAACAAAGCCACCAATTCCTTTTTTTCTTAGCATCATCCACTACCTTATTAGCTATCAAAGCAGCATCAAGAATTTGCCTACACGAAATAAATGCACTTTGCTTCCAATAAATAGTATATGAGCAACTCATTCGATCTGACTGAAAGAACCTTGGTTATAAGCTTGCACACACTTGTCACCAAACTAATAAACATGTAATCCATCATCTTAAAAAATATTTTTTTTCTCAGCACAAGCGTGATGAAAGTGGAATTCAAAGAGACAGGACAACTTTTCTACTAATTAGGTTTTTACGGAATTTGATTTTTTTTCTATTTTGGGATTTTTCTTGTATTTTCTGGTTTAACAATATCTTAACCTCTGACAATTTGTACTTCCTTCACTTTCTAATATAATTTCTTCTTTTATAAAAAAAACGAAAGTGGAATTCATTTTTACCCTTATCTTTCAATTACAATAGAATTTGTCAAATGCCTTTACAACAACCACCAAGCTTTTTTTCACTAAGTGGGGTCGGCTACATAGATCAAACGACGTCACAATGACATGTTATAATTGAGATCATTATATAGATTATTCATCGTTAAATATTTTTTAATAGTTTTACCTATTATTTTCTTTAACCTCGCTCTACCTCTAACTATCGAGCTCCTCTCCATCTGATCTACTCTTCTCAAAAGAGCTTCTGCAAATCTTCTCCACAATAGGTGCTACCTTAACTTTCTCTCTAATGCATTCATTTCTAATCATATCTCCTCTAATGTATCCACATATTCAGTGCAACGTTCTCATCTCTGCAACATTGAGTTTATTTTTATGTTGTCTTTTAATCGCTCAACATTCAATACCATACAATATAAAATGTCTTTATAGCTATACGATAAAAAATTTCTTTAACTTTAAGCGGCATATTTCTATCACAAATAACACTCGAAACCTTCTTCTATTTCAATCATCCCGCTTGAATCATGTGGTTTACGTCCTCATTTTGTATAATAAATCTAAGATATTTAAAGTTTGTAACTTATTTTAATAGATGGTCACCAAGTTTTACTTCTAAATTCGTATTTGTTTGCCTTTTACTAAAATTACATTCTATATATCTATTTTATTTCTACTTATACGAAAGCTATATGTTTTCTAAGTTTGTCTCCGTGATTATAACTTCATATTTATTTCTACTTTTGATTCGCCAACTAAAATTATATCATCTGCAAAAATCATATATCGATGCCCTAAATCTTGTATATATTCAATAACTATGTCCAAAATCAAGTTAAAAGGATATGGACTTAGAGATGACTCTTAATATAGTATTATAATTGTGGAAAAATCATTTATGTCCCCATTTTGTGTTCTCATGCAAGTCGTTATCTTATTATACATATCTTTGATTGCTCAAATATACGTAATACGTACTCTTTTCTTCTGTAGAGCCTTCCATAAAACCTCTTTCAACATTTTAGCATGTGCCTTTTCTAAATCAATAAAAACTATATGTAGATCTTTTTTTCTCATTTGATATCTTTCTATCAATCTCTGCAATAAGTAAATTGCTTCCATGATTGACCTTCCTGACATGAAACCAAATCGATTCTTTATTATTTGAGTCTCTTGTCTTAATTTCTGTTCAATGACCTTCTCCCAAAACTTCACAGTATGGCTCATAAGCTTAATACCTCTATAGTTGGCACAATTCTATATGTCCCTCTTATTTTTATAGAAAAAGATTAAAGTACTTCTCCATTCATCCGATATTTTCTTAGATCTCATTATGATAGAACCCATGGTTGAAAAAAAGAAGTTATTTTAGAGATTTTGAGAAAGGACGCATGGCAAGTTGTAATAGAGTATGTCAAAAAAGAGAACCAAAGGAGAGAAAACAGAAAAAAAACACCCTGCAGAAATATTGTTTCTATTCTCTTGATAAGGTATAGGAATGTACCAGTAGTTATACATCTATCCTAGGAGAAAAAATAATCCCATAATTTCCCTCAAGAATATCAGCAATTAGGATAATCCAGATTTCCTATCCTAACAAGCATATCTCAGCTGATTTGTGCTGAGATTAGAGATCCCATAAAATCAGGGATTCTAATCCCATAAAAGCAGGGATTCTAATCCCATAAAATCAGGGTAAAATCAGGGATTCTAATCCCATAAAAGCAGGGATTCTAATCCCATAAAATCAGGTTCAGGGATCTCTAATCCCATAAAATCAGGAATTCTAACACCCCCCTCAAGCTAGATTGTATACATCAAACAATCCTAACTTGGAAATCAATTTCTCAAATATAGGTCTAGGCAAGCCTTTTGTTAGCACATCTGCAGTCTGTTCTGCTGAGGATATATGTGAAATACAAATAATCTCTTCTTCTAATTTTTCTTTGATGAAGTGGCGGTCTATTTCCACGTGTTTAGTCCGATCATGATGAACAGGATTGTGAACTATACTGATGGCTGCCTTATTATCACAATATATCTTCATAGGATATTTGTTTGTAACTTGAAGTTCTTCAAGTAGAAGTTTAATCCAGATTAATTCACTGACCCCATTTACTAGAGATCTAAGTTCCGCCTCTGCACTGCTTCTGGCAACAACATTCTGCTTTTTGCTCCTCCAAGTTACTAAGCTTCCCCAAACAAATGAGCAGTACCCTGATGTGGATCTTCGATCTGTGATAGACCCAGCCCAATCTGCATCAGTGTAGCTTTCCACTTCTCGTGACTCTCCCTTTTTAAAGAAGAGTCCTCTTCCTGGGTTGCCTTTAAGATATTTCACAATGCGGATGACTGCATTCAAGTGTTCTTCATAGGGATTATGCATAAATTGACTAACCAAACTTACAGTATAAACTATATCTGGTATGGTGTGAGATAAATAAATGAGCTTCCCAACTAGTCTTTGGTACCTGTTCTTCTCAACTAGTGTACCAGTATTCTGCTCTCCAAGTTTAATAGTTGGGTCAACTGGTGTGTCCACAGGTTTACAGCCAAGTAGCCCCGTTTCCTTTAAAAGATCTAAAGTATATTTTCTTTGAGATATGGATATACCAGTTTTATTTCTAGCAATTTCCATTCCCAAGAAATATCTTAGCATACCTAGATCTTTTACTTCAAATTCATTTGCTAGTCTGCTCTTCAGAGAATTTATTTCTTCTATATTATCTCCAGTAACAATGATGTCATCAACATAGACAATAAGAATGGTAGTATTCCCTCCTTCATGCTTGTAAAACAAGGTATGATCACAATGAGCTTGATCATAGCCCTAATGGAGAATGGCCTTAGTGAACCTTTCAAACCATGCTCTGGGTGAATGTTTCAAGCCATAGAGAGATTTTTTTAATTTACAAACTTGTCCTGTGGGAGTAGGACTTGTAAAGCCAGGTGGTAGTTCCATGTAAACCTCCTCTGATAAATCCCCATTTAAAAAAGCATTCTTAATGTCTAGTTGATGAAGAGGCCAATCAAGATTGGCTGCAATAGACAAAAGAATCCGGATAGTATTAAGTTTAGCCACTGGTGCAAAAGTTTCTTGATAATCTATCCCATATGTTTGTGTAAATCCCTTAGCCACTAGGCGGGCTTTATATCTCTCAATAACCCCATTTGACTTATATTTTACTGTAAATACCCATTTGCACCCCACCGGTACAACATTTCTTGGTTTTTTCACTAATTCCCAAGTACAATTTTTTTCTAGGGCCTGCATTTCTTCTTCCATAGCCTTTTTCCACTCTGTGATCTTAAGAGCCTCCTCAATATTTTTAGGGATTATTACTTCTTCAAGATTAGCAGCAAGGGCCTTCATAGCAGGAGATAGGTGTTCATATTGAACAAATTTGGCTATAGGATGTTGGGTACATGTTCGGACTCCTTTTCTCCATGCAATAGGCAAGAAATCAGAGACATTTTCAGAAGGGAAGTTACCTGGAACTGGGTCAGATTCCTGGCTTGAAACTGGGTCAGATTCTTGGCTTGTTTCAGAAACAAGAGGCACTATATTACTCTGTTGTCTTCTTCTTCTGGTATAAACCTGCATCTTAGGTTCCTGATCAAAGCATTCTGGATTCTGGTCTGCTGGTTCAATTAGGTCCAAGTTTTTGTTTGGGCTTTCCTCATTCCTCGGGTTATCTCCTTGTCCTTCATCAATGTTTTCGGTTTCAATTTTTTCTGGGGTAGGCTGTGGTTCTGAAATTCCTAAGGGAGGGTTATCCACGGATAAAGGAAGAAAAGGTAAAAAATTTCCTTCATCATTGCTCTCCCCTTGAAGGGAATTTTTTTTGTAAAAGGAAGTAGTTTCATGAAAGGTAAGGTCCATGGTTATGATCAATTTCTTTTTTTCAGGAGAATAGCACTTATACCCTTTTTGGTTTGCTGCATACCCGATAAAAACACACTTATATGTTGCTTATGGTTTTATGGTCTGAGAAATATTTGTTGAAAGTGTTAATGGGAGTTTGATATTGAAGAGTTTGGGCAGGCATTATGTTTATGAGATAACAAGAGGTAAGAACAGCATCTCCTCAAAAAAATTTTGGCATATTAGTGGTAAACAATAGGGCCCTAGCAACTTCCAAAAGGTGTTTGTTTTTTCTCTCTACAATTCCATTTTGTTGGAGTGTATTGGGACATGAGCTTTGATGGACAATACCATGTTTGTTGAGGTAATTGCCTAATATATGTGTGAAGTATTCTCTCCCATTGTCGGTATGAAGGATTTGTATATTTGAGTTATATTGGTTTTAGACCATTTTGTGGAAGTTAATAAAGACTTGTTCAGCATCAGATTTTTCTTTGAGTAAATAAACCCAGTATACTCTAGTATGATCATCAATGAAGGTTATGAACCACCTTTTTGAATAGAGGTTATGAGATCGTGAGGGACCCCAAATATCACTATGGATTATGACAAAAGGTTTAGTGGCTTTGTAGGGTTTTGGTTTAAAAACAGCCCTTTGATGTTTTGCTAATTGACATATTTCACATTGAAAATTGTCATTATTTTTGAACAAAGAAAAATATAAATGTTTCAAATAATTAAAACTTGGATGACCTAACCTATAGTGCCATAACATAATTTGGCTTTGTCTTGTAGTAGGTTCCCAGAAAACAGTAGTGTGAGCTTGTTCTGCTTCTTCCATTTCTTCATCAAAGTAATATAGTCCTCTATGTTCCTTAGCATTGCCAATCTTCCTCCCCAAGGTCAGGTCCTGAAATTCACATTTTTCCTGTGAGAAAATGACTCTACAATTACAATCCTTAGCAATTTTGCTTAAAGATAGCAGATTGCAAGAAAGATTTGGAACATGCAATACAGATTTAAGTTCCAAAGCTGAGTTAATTTTAATAGTTCTTCTCCCAGCAATATGAGATAGAGACCCATTAGCTATTTTAACTTTGGTTTGACTGAAATTTGGAGTATATGAGGAAAAAAGTTGGATGCAACCTGTCATATGATCCGAGGCTCCAGAATCTATAATTCATGAGTGTTGTTCCTCCTTGTTACAGTTCAAAGCAGAGAAAAAATTACCTTGCTGAACTATTAAAGCTGTACCAGTGGGTTTTTCTGGGTTGAGTAATTTATGAAGGAGTTCTAATTGTTCCTTGCTAAGATTGAGGCAGCCTATGGGATCCCCTTGTTTCTGGTCCGAGTTTTCAGGGGTGGCTTGATATGCACGGGTCTCCCTCTGGTAGCGCCTAGAATATTTCTGAGTCTCACGGTTTTGCTGGTTGGCAGGTTTTCCATGTATCTTCCAGCAGTTTTCCCTGGTATGATTGGTTTTTTGACAAAAAACACACCAGAGATTCCCCTTTTTTGAACGCCTCTGCTCATTAGTGTTATTTCGGTTCTGCTCATCCTTCCTTGAGGTGTATAGAGCTGCAGCTTCTGATTGAGTGTTCCTTCCATCATTTAACATAATCTTTCTCCTGCTTTCTTTCCTCCGGATTTCTGCAAAAAAACTCTTCTATTCTTGGAATGGGGGTGTTATCGAAGGAAGTTGAGATGGGCTGATGTAATGCAGGGGGGTTAATTGTAAGGCTGTGGGTGGCGGAGTTCTCAGCAGATTGCTCCCCTTGCCCATCCTTGCTTAACCCGGCTAAAGCCTGCCTAAAGCTGGCCATTTTCTCTCCTCAACGGTATCCCAGCTCTGATACCATGTCAAAAAAGAGAACCAAAGGAGAGAAAACAGAAAAAAAACACCCTGCAGAAATATTGTTTCTATTCTCTTGATAAGGTATAGGAATGTACCAGTAGTTATACATCTATCCTAGGAGAAAAAATAATCCCATAATTTCCCCCAAGAATATCAGCAATTAGGATAATCCAGATTTCCTATCCTAACAAGCATATCTCAGCTGATTTGTGCTGAGATCAGAGATCCCATAAAATCAGGGTAAAATCAGGAATTCTAATCCCATAAAAACAGGGATTCTAATCCCATAAAATCAGGTTCAGGGATCTCTAATCCCATAAAATCAGGAATTCTAACAGAGTAGTTAGCTAGGATTCTTATTATAAAAAGGGGGAAAGGGCAGAGGTGAGGCAGGTAGAAATTGGATAATGGTTGTGAAGAGGTCTTAGACCCTTTAAGTTCTAGGAAAAGTTTCTATTGCTTTCTTTGTTATTTTCTTTTTGTTGATTATGTAATTTTGGTTAGGAATCTAGGTTTCTAACAATTTGGTATCAGAGCAATTCAGTTCTAGGGATGCTAGCACAAAGATAGAGGCAATAGTGGATTATCTGGGGTAGGAAATCAGGAGATTGACAAAAAAATTGGATGGAGTAGAGCAAAATATGGTGGCCATAAAAAAATTAGTGATGGAGTTAAGAGATTTAGTAGTGCGAAGAGAAGAAATGGGCAAATCTGGATGGTTACTTTCATCAACTAAGGTAGGACATAGGTGTTTAAAATATATAGAGGTAGCTCAGAAACATGAGTTGGAGTTGGGCTACTGTTGCAATGAATACAACCCCACCCATCGTTGTTGCAACCATCAATTGTAGGAGCTAGTGTTAGCCGAAGAAAAAGGATCTAGGTTGGACGATGAGCAAAAGCTAAAAGCGAAAAAGAGAGAAGCCAAGGAAAATGCCAATCCAAAAGCAAAGCCCGTTGAAGATGGCGAGAAGGGGGAATTCAAAAAGAAGGTGCAAAACGCAACATCTTCCAAAATGCACGAGACAAACTATTGCTTTTGGGATACAGGGGCTTCGCGCAAAGAGGAGCTCAAATTGTTGTTAATGGACAAAATGGAAAAGGAGGAAGGAGAGACAAAATCTAAAACAGAAGATGCTAGGTAGAGAGCTATATTGGCTGGAACTCATTTCCAGGGAAGTGCAGCAACTTTAGCAGCAAGAAAAGAAGGAGAGGAGGATGTGGAAACAAAAACAAAAGGCAAAGGAGATGAGGAATAGGAACAAAACACAGGGAACATGGCATTATTGGTCGGAACAAATTTGGTGGAACGTACAAAAACGTACACGTCCTGGAGGCTGCCAATTCATGAAGGGGAAGAAAAAGTTGGATCTGGGTTGGAGAAAATGCAACAATGTTGCAGTTTTCTGCAACTCAATTGGCAACATTCAACAAAGGAGTGGCCACTAAATTTGTGTAGAGGGGTCAACAGGGGAAACTAGGGTTGAAATTAATGGGCTTGGGTCTAAAATATTTATCTCTTTTTTTATTTGGGCCCATAAGACAACAAAAAAATATTGGGTTACTAAAAGAGTTGAAATGGGCTGAACTGATTATATTTTTAATCATGTTGGGTCACATACAAAATATAGGCGGGCTAAAAAAATTGTTGAAGACTTTTAGATTTGGGAGTTGGGCCAATGCTGTGAAAATAACAAAAACTTTGAGCCTCCATTGGCTGAAATGAAAAGAAGGAAGAAAGAGCATAGAAAAAAGAAGGGAAAACAACTTTACACAGAGAAGAAGCCTCCAATCTCTACTTCTACAACTCACCTTGAGGGCAAGGTGAAACTTCCAGGACGAAGTAATGATAGAACCCCATGATTGAAAAGAAAAAATAAAAGGTTATTTTATGGATTTTGAGAAAGTACACATGGCAAGTTGTAATAAGGTAGTTAGTTATGAAGCACGAACACTTTGTTTAGAGGTGTGGCGAAGTGTCGGACACTCTTCGGACACGAACACGCCTCAGACACGTGTCCCGTGTCCATATTTCAAAAAAAAAAATTGGGCCGCATATCGAACACATTTTTGGACAAGCCCGGTACATTTTTGGACATATAAGTGTCCAACTTTTCAATTGAGCCCTAATCCCCCAATACCCGATCACTTCTATTTTGCCAGAGTATCTTCTCTTCTGCTCTACCAGTGTCTAGCTCTTCTTTTCTCTTTCCTGGTCTTCATCATTACTTCTTCTCTTCTATTTGCTGGTCCTCCTCCTTGGCTTTTTTATTCGCGTTGTCTTTATCACGGCGTAGCTTCCATTCTCGCGCAGGCCCAGCTTCTCCTCCTTACCTCTTTTGTTTGATTTCTCCTGCAATCGCTGGCCTTCAGTCTCTGTCACCGCGCAGCTTCCATTCTCACGCAGCTCTATTTCATTCTCGCACAGGCCCAGCTTTCAGGTAACTCTATTTCCACCTCTTGTTTCATTGTTTTCAGCTCGCAGCTTTTCATCCTTCGTTGTTTGATGTTATATTTCTCTAGGATGATGCTTTTTCTAGTGCCATATATAGTTACTATTGCTGCTATATTTTTTGCAAGTCTTTTTCTGAACTTCACACTTTGCTTTTGTTTGTTTTGCCTTGATTCCACTTGTGTTATTTTTTATGTTTAGGTTTGTCTAAAAAATGCTTAAGAGAATTTTTTGTGATGTGTTAGAATTATGAAACAAGAATTTTTTTCTCTTGTAAGATTTTGATTGTGGTGATTGTGTATGTTTTGGCTTTTTGGGACATGTAGGAATAGTTTGGACCTATCATAAAAGAGACTCAATTCAAATGTGACAATGATTTATTTAGAAGGTTGACCAATTTTACAAAGAAATCCAGGATTAGTTAGGCTTGTTTTCTTGGTATATCATAACGTAAATCATGCTTCCATCCTAGGGTTCTATAAGTGATAGTCCATTCACTTGGTACTTTCTCTTATATGAGTGATAGTCCATCCTTAGTTGTTTCTGTGATGGGTTGAGAAAAGAGTGATAGTCCATCCTTAGTCCATCTTATATGAGTGATACTCCATCCAGGAATCCAGGGTTCTATGAGTGATAGTCCATCCTAGGTTGACCATTTTTTCTCTTAGTTGCTTTATGAAATAATGATAGTCCATTCACTTGCTACTTTTTTTTTCAACTTTCTATGATTGATTAATTGTGATAGTCCATGGGTGATAATTTTTTATTTTATTTTATTTAAGATATCTCAAAGTTGTTATTCTGGTAATATAAATAGTGGTGAAGATAATATGCAAAAAAATCATTACAAACTTCTGTGAAAGTTTGTTACAAAAGGGAAAAAGGAAGCAAGAGGTAGAGGAAATATTCTTTTTACATATAATTATTGTGGAAATGATTATAAAAGAACTTATTTTAATGTCAAGGCTGACTTGTTAAAACTACAAGGGCTTGGTATAGGGTCATGTAGTAAAGTTTTTAATAAGGATCTTGTTGATATGAAAAAATTAGAAAATGATGCTTGTGCAAGAAAACTAGCATCCATGCCAAAGAAAGTTTTGTTGCCACCATCTACTCATGCATCAAAGATTGATTCATCCAGTAGCACCAGCTCTTCATTCAATTCATTTAGAGTTGGGAGATTGGAAATTGAAACCAAAAGAAAAAAGGACGTAAAGGAATGTCCTATTGAGAAGGCATACAAAAACCATGAAAGAAATGAATTAAGCCCATATTGCTAAGATGTTCTATTCAGGTGGCCTCCCATTCCATCTTGCTAGGAACCCTTATTATGTGAATTCTTTCACTTATACTTACAACCATAATTTGTCTGGTTTCATACTCCAGGCTATAATTTGTTGCGGAATTCTTTGTTACAACAAGAGAAGGTACATA
This sequence comes from Gleditsia sinensis, assembly GCA_037074535.1. Taxonomy (NCBI): domain Eukaryota; kingdom Viridiplantae; phylum Streptophyta; class Magnoliopsida; order Fabales; family Fabaceae; genus Gleditsia; species Gleditsia sinensis. Next base: position 8,798,201 of record CM073464.1, on the reverse strand, counting down.
TTGAGAGGATTTTACAACCTATAAAAACAACGTGAAATGAAAAGAGTGTTACCATTGTTTGTGATGGATGATCGGATCCACAAAGACAACCTCTTATTAATTTTATGGCAGTGACAGAAAGTGGCTCTATATTCATAAAAACTATTAATTGTGAAGGTGAGTACAAAAACAAGGAGTTCATAGCAAATACCATTCTCAGTGTAATGTGGGAGTGGAGAATGTGGTTCAAGTTATTACTGATAATGCTCCAGTTTGTAAAGCTGCAGGAGTTCTTAAAAAAATTGGGTATCCTCATATCTTTTGGACTTTGTGTCGTCCATACATTAAATTTAGCCTTGAAAACAAGGGCAAAGCATCATTGAGCTTTAAGGGGGCTGTACCCCCTCCCCCCCCCCCCCCATGTCAAAAAATCTTAATAATAATACAATATTTATTATTTATATATAAATATATAAGGATTTAGCCCCCCCAAACTAAATTATTATTGTAATTAAAATTCTTATAACTTAATTTCATAGAAAGAAAATTTAAAAAATAATTGTAAGTAATTATTTATAATTTCTTTTAATTTATAAATTATGCATATATTTAATTATTTAAAATTTTAAATTTTTATATATAATATTTTTAAATTTTTTCTCTTTAGCCCCTCCAATAGAAATTGTTTAGCTCCGCCCCTACTTGAAGAACATTTGCAATGTAAAGAATAAGAAGGATAATAAAGTTGCTTTTAATGAGTTTGGTTGGATAAGAGAAATAGCCAATGATGCTATAATGATAAAGAATTTTATCATGAATCATAATATGAGATTAGCTATATTTAATGAGTTTGTTCCTTGAAAGTTGCTTGCTATTGCGGATACTAGATTGCTTCAATTATTATTATATTGAAGATATTTAAACTTATAAAGCATGGCTTGCAATCAATGGTGATTAGTGATAAATGAAATCATTATTGGGAGGATGATGGGAGAAAAGCTCAATTTATGAAGGATAAAATTTTTAATGATATATGGTGGGACAAAATTAATTTTATTCTTGTTTTTACCTCTCCAATTTATGATATATTGAGAATGGGAGATACTGATAAATTTAGTCTTCACAAAATATATAAAAGGTGGAATAGTATGATTGAGCAAGTGAAAAAGGTAATATTTCGCCATGAAGGCAAATTTGATTCTGAAGAGTCGACCTTCTTTAAAGTGGTGTATTAGGACCCAAGCCCAAAACGAGAGCTCAACCCAAAAGACTAACCTATTAGGTAAGAGAACCTCTCAAGTTTAAGTATCACCCCACAATAGCTTGTTTCACCAATGTGGAACTTGTAACATTCCACTCTCCTTAGGAAATCAGACGTCTACAGACAGCCTACTCTTGGCTGCCTACTCAGGGTGGCTTTCACTCTACTTGTCAGGTAGCCCTTTTCCTGGTCGCTTCTTTTCACTCTTGGCTACCTACTTAGGGTGGCTTTCACTCTGCTTGTCAGGTAGTCCTCTCCCATTGTGTTTCCATCTCTCAATGAAAGCACCAATATTAAGACCCAAGCTCAAAAGGAGAGTTCAACCCAAAAGACTAGCCTATTAGGTGAGATAACCTCTCAAGTTTAAGTACCACCCCACAATGGTTTGTTTTACCAACGTGAGACTTGTAACATGGTGTATGATATATTGATGCAAAGGTGGACGAAAAGCAACACGCATTTTCATTGCCTAGCACATTCTTTGACCCCTAGGTATTCTTATTCTTATCTTTTGCTAAATTGTGTTTTTTAACTTCATTATGTTAATGATAATAATATATTATTTTAATTCTCTTTATAAGTATTATAATCAATCTTAGTTGAATGAAATTTCTCTTTTAAACTTGTTGGACAACCATCTTCCTCCTCTTGTTGTGAGAGAAATTCGAGCACATATTCATTCATTCACTCATTTAGAAGAAAAAAATTGACACTAAAACATATTCAAGATTTAGTGTGTGTTCATAACAATCTTCGACTGTTGTCAAGTAAAAACCCACAATATATGCAAGGTAATAGAAAGACGTGGGATATTAGAGGAGATTGTTTTGATTATGTATTAGAAGATGTTAGAGTTTTATCAGTTGCAAATCTATCATTGGATGAACCAGAATTGGAAAGAGTTTTTTTCACATATGAAGGGGATGAACATAATGGTGGTGATCAAGAGGACATTGAAGAGGAATGAATATTGATTGTGTTGTAAATTTATGACAATTTTTGGATATTAAGTTGTATTGTGAATTATAATTTATAATTTATAACTCATTCTATGTTAGTTTGTGTGTGTGTGTGTATATATATATATATATATATAATTTTTGTTTTTTTTTTATTCAAGTCAATATATTGTGTCCCGTATTTGTGTCCACGTCATGTCTCGTGTCCGTGTTTGTGTCCGTGCCTCATAGGTAGTTAGCTAGGATTCTAATTATAAAAAGGCAGAAAGGATAGAGGTGAAGTAGGCAAAAATTGGATAATCGTTGTGGTGAGGCCCTAGACCCTCAAAGTTCTAGGAAAAGTTTCTATTGCTTTCTTTGTTATTTCTTTTTTGTTGATTATGTAATTTTGGTTAAGAATCCCAATTCCTAACACATTATTACATTAAACAAATTTGTGAATCAACTTATACTTTTTTTGTCTAGACCTTTCTACACCTCAATAAGTATATTATCGGATCCTACTGCTTTGTTATTTTCTATTCTCTTCAAAGGCTCCTCTACTTCAAATTTCTGAATTCTGCAATAAAAGGTATAATTGCGGTCTTCCTCTATAATATTTAATTTATCAGAGTAATAGGCCAACTCATGTCCTTCGTTAAAAAATTTTTGAAAGTAACTCTTTCATCGTGTTTGGATATCTTACTCCCCTACCAAGACATTACTTTTTTCATCTTTAATACATTTTATTTGGTTTGTCTCTTATCTTTTTTTCCCTACCTTTCACAAGCCTAAAAAATCTTTTTTCATCTTTAATACATTTTATTTTGGTGAGTTATTCTTCTCCGATGTTCCTCCTCACATTGTATCAGAGCCTGGACACCGTTGAGAGGGAAGAATGGCCGGCTTCAAAGAAGCTCTCACCGAGTTAAGCAAGGATGGGCAGAAGGAATCTTCTTCTGCACCAAACCTTACAATTAACCCTGCTGCAACCAGCCTTTCCACTGCCTCCTTCGATAATTTTCCCCACCAAATCATTTCCTACAAACTCAATAGTAGGAATTTTCTTTAGTGGTCAGATTGGTCCAAATGGTCATCCGTGGAAGGGGAAAAACTGGCCTCCTTGAAGGCATCATAACCAGACCAGCACCTACAAATCCAATGTACACCTCTTGGGACACTCAAAATACCCTAGTAATGTCATGGCTAATTAATTCAATGGATGAACATATTGGGACTTTATATCTTATCTATCCCACAGCAAAAGAGATCTGGGATAAAGTCAGAATTACTTATTCTGACTTGGAAAACTCAACCCAATTGTGTGAATTAAGAGATAAGGCTAGAGAACTTAAACAAGGGGACCTTAGTATAACCGAGTATTTCACCAATCTCATCAAGATATGGCAGGAATTAGATCTCTTTAAACCCAGGGACTGGTGTGAGAGATGCCAAAACAAATACATCAAGTTAATAGAAAAAACCCGCACTTATGATTTTCTTGCAGGTTTAAACAAAGATCTAAATGAAGTAAGGGGTAGAATCATAGGCATTCACCCACTACCACGAATAGAAGTTTTTGCAGCCGTCCAAAGGGAAGAAAGTAAGAGGAAGATAATGCTTGGTGGCAGTCATGGGTCCGTTCAACCTGAATCTTCTGCCCTGTGTCCAAGAATCTTGAGCAAAATTGTAGGAGTGAAGGAGCAGGTGAGAACAAACGCAGAAAAAAGGGTAATCTCTGGTGTGACTTCTGCCAAAAAACTAATCACACCATAGAAACATATTGGAAGTTGCACGAGAGACCATCAAACCGAGAAAAGCAACCTAGGCAGTAGCAAAAAGATGGTAGAATCTATCATTCCAATGCTGCACACTGTGAATCGAAGGGAGGAGAAAACCTGGGAGCTCTCAATCTTAGCAAAGAACAACTTGATCGGTTATATAAATTTCTCAATCCTACAAAAAATACCAATACCTCTTTCATTGCTCAGCAAAGTAATTTTTGCACTGCATTACTTTGCACTAATGAAAAAAGGAATCCTTGGATTATTGATTCGAGTGCCTCAGACCATATGAAAGTAGTGGTCATTTATTTACTTCTTATACCCCTTGCTCTAGTTCAACAACTGAGAGGATAGCGAATGGATCTTTATCTTTAATTGTCGGAATGGAGACTATCCAAATTAGTCCAAATCTCACTCTCCAATCTGTTCTACATGTTCCAAAATTATCTTGTAACCTCTTATCTATTAGTAAAATTTCAAAGGACTATGATTGTTAAGTTACCTTCTCACAAAATAATTGTGTTTTCCAAGACCGGAGTTCGGGAAGGAGGATTGACAATGCTAAAGAGCATAGAGGGCTTTACTACTTTTGTTCCGATGAAGATAAACAAGTTCTAACTGCTAGTTGGGAAACATCTTCAAGACAAAATCAAACTATGTTGTGGCACCTTAGGTTAGGACATCCTAATTTTGCTTATTTAAGACATTTGTTTCCTTCATTATTCAATAAAAATGACAATTTTCAATGTGAAATATGTCAATTGGCCAAACATCAAAGATCTATGTACAAATCTAAGCCCTACAAAACCACGAAACCGTTTTATATGATTCATAGTGATCTTTGGGGTCCTTTACAATCTCACAATCTTTATGCAAAACCATGGGTTATAACTTTTATAGATGACCATACAAAAGTATGTTGGCTGTACTTACTTAAAGATAAATCGGATATAAGACAAACCTTCATAAACTTTCACAAAATGATAAAAACCCAATTTTTCACAAACTTTAAAATCCTGCACACTAATAATGGAAGAGAATATTTTAATCAAACCTTGGGAAATTATCTCAATGATAATGGTATCATTCATTAGAGTACTTGCCCTTATACTCCTCAATAAAATGGGATTGCGGAGAGAAAAAATAAACACATTTTGGAAGTTGCTCAGTCCATAATGCTCACAGCCAACACACCAAAATATTTGCAAGGAGATGCTATTCTAACAGCCTGCTACCTTATAAACAAAATGCCCACCAATGTTCTAAAATTTCAAACTCCTTTGGATATTCTCTCACAATCTTTCCCAAAAAATAGAATGTATAACAGCCTACCCTACCCCTTAAGGTCTTTGGATGTATTGCCTTTGCCCATAATCATGAGCCCAATCATAACAAACTTGACCCCGAAGCCCAAAAATGCATCTTTATAAGGTATGCAATAAACTAAAAAAGATACAAATGCTATATTCCTGAAAAGAAAAAAATTCTGGTAACCATGGATCTCATCTTCTCTAAAAATGTTCCATACTTCACCAAAAATTCCCTTCAGGAGAGAAAAAAAATGAAGGAAATTTTCATTTTTTACCTCCTAATCTGGACATTTTTCCCAGTAGCGAACAATCACCTCATGCACCCATCCTGGAAAATGTCAAAAATCCAGAAAAATAGCCTAAAAACCAATCTAATACTGAAGCCGAATCTGACCTAGAAAACAAAGAACCTGACCCTAAAAATAGCCTGGATGATTTAAATGTTGAGGTTCAAAAAACCCAACTCAAACCTGAACTTCGTGATTATACTTGTCGAAAACATCAACTAATCTCTGTTGCTCCTGAAGGTTGCCATGAACCCGAACCAAGCTCAGATAACTCTACTAATCTTGGTTTTTTAGAAGACTCTTATTATTTACCTATTGCTTTGAGAAAGGGAACACGGACATGCACCCAACATCCTATAGCCAAGTTTGTGCAGGTTGACCACTTATCTACTTCGATGAAGGCATTTGTATCTAGTCTTGAGGAAACTGAAATTCCCAAGACAATTGAAGAAGCACTCAATAGACCCGAATGGAGGAAAGCCGTTGAAGATGAAATGCAAGCCCTTGAAAAAAATGAGACTTGGGAGGTGGTAAAAAAACTGAAAAATGCTATACTGGTAGGTTACAAATGGATTTTTACTGTTAAGTACAAATTCAATGGTGAAATTGAAAGGTATAAAACTCGTTTGGCTATCAAGGGATTCACCCAAACCTATGAGATAGACTACCAGGGGACATTTTCTCCTATGGCCAAACTCAACACTATTCGTGTTCTTCTTTCTCTAGCAACTAACCTTGACTAGTCTCTCCACCAACTTGATATAAAAAACACTTTCCTTAATGAAGACTTGACTGAGGAAGTTTATATGCAGGTACTCCCTAGTTATAAAAGCCTAAAGCAAGATGGGGAAGTTTGTAAGTTGAAAAAATCACTTTATGGTTTTAAACAATCACCAAGGGCATGGTTTGAAAGATTCACCAAAGCCATTCTTCAATGGGGATATAAACAAGCTCAAACCGATCATACTCTATTTTTTAAGTATACAAGTGGTAAGTTAACTATACTTGTATATGTTGATGATATTATACTTACTAGTGATAATATCTTAGAGATAAAAAGCTTTAAAGAGAAGTTAGCCAAAGAATTTGAAGTCAAGGATCTGGGTATGTTGAAATATTTTTTGGGAATAAAATTTGTCAGAAATCAATCTGGAATATCTGTTTCTCAAAGAAAATACACTAGAGACCTTCTAAAGGAAACAAGATTACTTGGGTGCAAGCCAGTGGACACTCCCATTGACCTAAACATAAAACTTGGAGACCAAAAAATTAGCACACCGGTGGACAAAGGTAGATATCAGAGACTAGTTGGAACACTCATTTATTTAGCTCACACCAAACCTGATATAGCTTATGCTGTTAGTATGGTGAATCAATTTATGCATGATCCTCGTGAGGAACATCTAGAAGCTGTTATTTGGATCCTAAAGTATCTTAAAGGGAGTCCAAGAAAGGGATTGTTTTTTAAAAAAGGAAGATCACGCAAAATTGAGGCTTATTCTATTGCAGATTGGACAGAATCAATAACTGATAGGAGGTCTACATCTGACTATTGCTCTTATGTCAGGGAGAATCTTGTAACATAAAGAAGCAAGAAGCAGAATGTAGTAGCAAGAAGTAGTGCTGAAACTGAATTTAGATCTCTAACTAATGGAATTAGTGAATTAATTTGGCTAAAACGTCTTCTTGAAGAGCTTAAAATTGAGAGAGAAGGTCCCATGAAGCTATATTGTGACAATAAAGCAGCTATAAGTATTGCTCATAACCCAATACATCATGATAGAACTAAACATGTAAAGGTTGACTGTCACTTCATCAAGAAAAAAGTTGAAAATGGAACTATCTGTATTCCTCATGTGAGTTCAGCTGAACAAACAGTAGATGTCCTTACTAAAGGACTATCAAGACCCTTATTTGAAAAGTTGATATGCAAGTTGGGCTTGTTTGACATATACAATCCAGTTTGAGGGGGAGTGTTGAAAATATAATCAGATCAGGTATTTCCATATATTTTGGCCACTATCCCCATAATTCCATATGATTATGTTATTAATTTTTTTCTAATTCTGTTTGCTACAGTTAGGTTTCCTATTTCTGAGAGTTTCTTATTTCTGTTTAGTTTCCTATTTTTATTAGGCTTTATTTTCAGGTTGGATTAGGATTGTATTTTTCTTTTTTAGTTGTGAAATTACCCCCATTGTATTGGGATTTCTCTCTATCTAGGATGTCCATAAATCCTGAATGGAGTTCTGTATTTCTAATATATATGAATGCAGTATTTTGGTGAGTTATTCTTCTCCGGTGTTCCTCTTCACACAAGATCCTAAATGGAAGGTAACAGTTGAAGAAGAAATGAAAGCCCCACTGAAAAATGATACATGGGAAATCATTTATCTACCACAAGGAAAGAAAGTGGTAGGATGCAAAAGTCTAATTCATATGATGAAATAGAAAGATACAAAGCAAGGTTGGTAGCACAAAAATACCCTCAAATACATGGAGTTGACTTTGAGGATACATTCACACCTGTAGCTAAAATCAATTCAATCAAGGTATTATTTTCTCTTGCAGCAAACTTTGATTGGCTACTCTACCAAATGGACATTAAAATTTTAAAAACCCAAATTTTTACAAAAGATTCACCCAATTAAACCCGTCAACCCAATTCAATTTACCCAAATTACTTATTTTAACTCGGGTTTAATCAAGTTCTAATGGGTTGAGCGGGTTATGCTCACCCTTAAGAAAACCTTGTTACATGGAGAAGCAAAAAATAATAAGTGGTGGCAAGAAGTACTGCTAAAGCAGAATTCCAAGCCATTGCACAAGGAGTATACGAACAGAGTTGGATTGAAAAACTCTTAATTGACCTAAAAATTTCCACAGAAAGTCCTGTGAAACTGTATAGTGACAACAAACCAGCAATAAGTATAGTTCACAATCTCGTGCAACCTGACCAGGGACAATACATATCTCTTACATTCCAACAAATATTTCCACTGAGGCATTATTCAAAATTAGAATTTGGAGCATTAATTGGCAAGTTGTAAATGATTGACATCTATTCACCAATTTAAGGGAGAGTGTTGAAGAAAATCTTAGATATTTATTGCATTTATTAGGATTTGTTTTTAATTTTATTAGTTGTCCATATCACTACTGTTATCTCGATTTAAATAACCGTCGTAGTTTAGGGATTTCCTCTCTCAATCATTCCCTCTTTTCTTCCTACTTTTTAGCTATCTTGATGTATATATTCTGTAATTCAGTCTCAGGTTATGACAAGGAAAATTATTCTTTTCTAAATACTCTTTGTTCATAATAGAACTCCAATTTAACTCTTATAAAAACAGCCAGATAGTCATTTGAGTCAAGCTCAAAATAAAATCGAGTAATCTCCTTAACAATAGCATCAATGTCCCCAATCTGCCTTCCATCCTCAATCTCCAACTCATTAATCAAACTTCTTCTCCTCCACTTGTAATCACTCTGAAAAATTTTGAATTAGTATCCCTTCCCTTAGCTCATTATAGCCTCCCAAAAGAAATTTCCTATAACTTACTTCTCAATTCTGATTTCCTACTTTTTTGCTCCTGTCTCAAGCCCACTTCTATCTCTGATTTATCTAAGGAATCAAACTACCTATATCTCTTCTTTTCTAATCCTAGTGTCCCAAAATACATCTTGTTTCCAAATCTTTCTTTTCCTTTAGCATCTTCAACTTCTTCATGAATTTATACCCTTCCCTCCTCTCCACATCTCCACCCTGATATCTTGCCACACCTCTCACAAAAGCCAAAAAAGCATGATGTATCAACCACGTTTTCAAACTGAAAAGCTGTATGGCCCCATTCATCTTAAAAGATTCACACAATGAGAAAATGATCAGAAACTGGACGATACATAGTCTACTACACAAGATCTAGAAATGTATCCTAACATGCACTAGTAAACAAGAACCTATTCAATCTTGAAGAAGCTATATAGCCTCTAGTAACTGACCAATTAAACTGAGCTATATAGTCCAATAGAAATATTAAACCAGTGTGTTACTCCATAGCAACTCCAGAATGAGTAAAAATACCAAGCAACACTATTCTACAAGATGTCTAGAATTCAAATGCAAACAACTGTTATGTAGTAATTAAATACTGGTGATTTTAGTATCACATAATTATGCAAGGTCCTCACTGCATTGCTTTACTTATGTTTTAAACCACATGTTTATCCAGCTCTGCATTTACTTGCAACTATGCAAGTAAACTGAAGGGGAAAGATTAACATTGTCCGTTTGACATACAGAGTTGCTTCATTACTTAAGCATTCAAGATTTTAAAAGGTCAATAATTTAAAACAAGTCAACATAAAAATTCCACATAATAAGTGCTTTAAAAACAAAGCAAATTGCAATACTTATGCAAATAATATATCTTACGATTAATTTTTGTTCGTCGATATCTAGATTTTGGAGGCTTTCTCTTATGTAGAGCTGGAAATTGCAAGATTGCTGCATGAATTAAAAATATAAATTACATAAGCACACATGGGCGTTGCAAGTGGAAATACAGCATAGTCAACTGAACCAACAATCTGTTAAGAATACAATGCACCATTTGGCCCTTTTCTTTTGCAGATATTACAGGCTCTAGGTTATCCAACACTTTGAAACAAATATATCAAATAAACACTGCTGATGATCCATGCCATGCAAGGCAGCAACAACTGCCATAGTAACACCAAACTGTTGACCTAAAGAATAGATCATCTGTCAGCTCGAAATTAAATAACATGGATCGTATGTGCAAGCAGAGATACTTCTGTACTGCAGCACTTTTTTTTTCCTAGTTCTGGAGTGTTTTTTTATTCTGTTAAAAATACAACAGGGAAATCGAAGGACAATAATAGTGGCAACAACAAAAAAAGGAACAATTTCTTACTGTATGTTCCATCTTGTGCACGAAACCATTGTCTAGAGAAGACAAAATCTCGCTTTGATTGCCACCTGAATTAAGAAATCAATAGAGATAGCTAGAGCATGAAATGGGAAAAAATATAAACTCCACAGTGCGGAAGTTAGCACATGCCAAACATGAAGAATTATATAGAATGGAGGATAAAATCAATAGGGAAGTCAAATTAGCCAGTGCATGTAAATCTTTATCGATAAAACAAAACATAAATAAACAAAAGAGAAATTGATGAGCAACTTTAAGAAGGCTACTAATAATGAAATTTTTCAAAGTAGAGCAACGTTATAGTCCTAGCCATCCAGTTGCAATGATGTTTGAACTATTGAAAAAGCCAAATTCAGTTGATTACCGGGTGAGATATTTGGGATCATATGTACCGTAGACGACATCATAATGTCCATCATAAGAATCTATCAGCTCCAAGTCACCCATCAACATATCCCACCTGCAAATATATACATACATACATACATACATACATACATACATACATACATATATATATATATATATATAGAGAGAGAGAGAGAGAGGAGAAACTAAGTTTTCTGATATGTTATCAATCTTCTTGAACACTTTTTATGAGCAACTTACTCATATCTCTGCTTTCGTTCAGTGTTTAAAAGCACTTCAAAAACGGTATCAGCAGATGCATCAATAAAACCAACAGACTTTGCAAGAACACCCTTACCATTCTACAAAGCATAAAAAGACTGTTAAAGCAGATATCAGACAAATTTATTAATTCAGCACTCATTTCAATTCTTGTAATTGCAATATCTGTATCTTCAAAGATGGAACATAGGGAGAATTGATGCTACACCAACAAGCTCATGCAAATATCATAGAATTTAACAATATGAAATAATAAATACTAGATCATTAATAATTCATTATCATAAAAGTAAAGGATATTGGGTTACACAGGCACACAATAAAGCTTCTAGTGACAGTATTTTCCTATTAACATCATAGAAAGAAGAAAACCACTTTTTTTCCTTATAAAGGACAGCTATTCACACAAATTGTGTCCTTATACCAATAAATAAACTAAAGAAAAAAATGACTTTTGGAAATAGTAACCCTACTCATGATAATACTTGTATTGTACATTAAACTATCAAAAGTCAATCAAAAATTAAGTTGTGCATATTCATAATAAGAATAAAAGATTTCAATTAATATTGACCATTCAGCAAGAGGGGGGTTGTGTTAGGCGTGCGACAGTCAACGTAAACTTTGTCATAACTATATGAACATGGATAAACAATAGTATTATGGTTAGGTCGTTATCCGAAAGCAACACGCTGTATAGCTCAAGTGCAGTATCAAAAGAGCAAGGGCCGCTATATCGACGCCCGGATGTAGTGAAAAATAATAAAGGGTTCCCATACGTTAATTAATGGGTGTGGGCAAAAAATTTAGTTCTGTTTTGGAACTTGGAATATAAGTACACTTACAGAAAAATCAATAGAAATAATTGATACCATAATTAGAAGAAAGATCAACATCATGTGTCTACAACAAACTAAATGGGTAGGAGAAAAGGCAAAGGAATTAAATTCTTCGAGTTTTAAGCTTTGGTACACAGACAAGACAAGAACTAACAATGGTGTAGGTATAATAGTTGATAAGAAGTAGAGGAACAATGTGGTAGATGTAAAAAAATTAGAAGATAAGATTATAACTTTAAAGTTTGTAGTGAAGCGACACACTTTTAATGTGATTAGTGTATACGAACCTCAAGTTGGATTAGAGGAGCATCACAAGAGAATTTTTTGGGAGGATCTAGAAGCTTTAATTCAAGAAATATCTCTGGAAGAAAAAAAAAATTTAGGAGGGGATCTAAATAGACATGTAGGGAGTAAATCTAAAGGATACAAAGGTATACATGGAGGTTTTGAGTTAGGAGAAGCAAATAAAGAGGATAAAACTATATTGAATTTTTCTCTAACCTTTAATTTTACTATAGCAAACACTTGCTTTAAGAAACAGGTAAAACATTTTATCACGTACAAGAGTGAAGGAGTAAACTCTTAGATAGATTTATTCTTGGTAAGAAAATCAGATAGAAAGTTTTGCACAAATTGCAAAGTCATACTTGGAGAGAGCTTGACTACCCAACACAGAATTTTAATTTTAAACGTAAGAGTTAAGAGAAGAGTAGAAAGAAAGAACAAAGAAACAGTTCCTAAAATTAGATGATGGTTTTTGAAGAATAAATAACAAAGGAATTTTCAAAGAAGAGTGAAAGAAAAAGGGCTTTGGGGGCTCCAAGAAAATGCAAATGATATATAGGACGAGATGACCAAAGAGATAAGGAGAGAAATACTTGGAGAATCAAGAGGCGTTTAACCAAAAGGTAAAGAATCTTGGTGGTGGGATGCAGATGTGTAAGATAAGATTAAGGTTAAAAGAAAGTGTTATAAGGCATGTCACTTAAGTAAAGATAATGAAAATTGGGATAAATATAAAGTTGTTAAGAAAGACACTAAGAAGGCTGTGAGTTAAGTGAGATTTAGAGCTCTTGAAAGACTATATCAATCTTTAGGAACTAAGGATGGGGAAAGAAAAATTTACAGGCTTGCGAAGGGTAGGGAAAGAAAGACAAGAGACCTAAATAAAGTGAAATGTATTAAAGATGAAGAGGGTAATATTTTGGTAAGGAAGTAAGATATTCAAACACGATGGAAGAGTTACTTTCAAAGGCTTTTTAACGAAGGACATGAGTTGATATGTGACTTTGACAAACTAAATGTTGCAAAGGAGGACCGTAATTATACTCTTTATCGTAAAATTTGAAAGTTTGAAGTAGAAAATAGAAAATGGCAAACCAATAGGACCCAATAATATACTTATTGAGGTGTGAAAAAGTCTAAGAAGGAAAGGAAAAAATCGGCTCACAAAATTGTTCAATTTGATAATGAAATTTAAGAAAATGCTTATTCAATTTGATAATAAAATATAAGAAAATGCCGGATTAATAGAGGAGAAGTACTTTAATCCCTATTTATAAAAATAAGGAAGACATACAGAACTGTACCAACTATAGGGGGATTAAACTCATAAGCCACACTATGAAGTTATGGGAAAAGATCATTGAGCAAAAATTAAGACAAGAAACTCAAGTCACAGAGAATCAATTTAATTTCATGCCAAGAAGATCAATTATAGAAACAATTTACTTACTACAGAGATTGATGGAAAGTTATAAAAGAAGGAAAAAGATTTGCATATAGTTTTTATTGATTTAAAAAAAGCTTATGACAGAGTGTTAAGAGAGGTTTTATGGAAGGTTTTAGAGAAAAAAGAAATATGTATTGCGTATATTCGAGCAATCAAAAATATATACGAAAGGATTACGACTTGCGTGAGAACACAAAATAGAGACACAAAAGATTTTTTCACAACTATTCAATTACATCAAGGGTCTTCTCTTAGTCCGTATCTTTTTAACTAAATTTTGGACACAGATACTGAGCATATACAAGATTTAGAGCCTCAATGTATGATTTTTACAGATGATATAGTCTTAATTAGTGAATAGAAATAAGAAATAAATATGAAATTAAAGTCATGGAGACAAATTTTGGAAACACATGATTTTCGTATAAGTAGAAATAAAACAGAATATATGGAATGTAATTTTAGTAAAAGGCAAACAAAAACAAATTTAAAAGTAAAACTTGGATATCATATATTAAAATAAATTACAAACTTTAAATATCTTGGATCCATTATACAAAATGACGGCGAAGTAAATGAAGATATAAACCATAGGATTCAAGCAGGATGGATAAAATGAAAGAAGGTTTTGAGTGTCATTTGTGATAAAAAAGTGTCACTCAAAATTAAAGAAAAATTCTACCGTACAGCTATAAGACCTGTTATATTATATAGTACTAAATGTTGGACAGTTAAAAGACAACATAAAGATAAACTCAATGTTGCAGAGACGAGAATGTTGCAGTGGATGTATGGACACATCAGAAGAGATATGATTAGAAATTAGTGCATTACAGAGAAAGTTGAGGTAGCACTTATTGTAGAGTAGATAGTGGAATCTCACTTAAGGTGGTTTGGATATGTGTGAAGAAGACCTATAGAAGTCCTATTGAGAGAAGAAGATCGGATAGAGAATAGTCTGATAGTCAGAGGTAGAGGGAGGTTAAAGAAAACATTAAGTAAAACTATTAAGAATGATTTAATAATTAATAATTTATCTTTTGATCTTATTTATAATGAGCCACTGTAGCGTCGTTTGATCTATGTAAATGACCTCACCTAATGAAAAAAAGTTTTGTTGTTGTTGTTGTTGTCAGTAAGAAAATTGGCCTGCACTTTCGACCATAATTGTCCAGGCATCAAGGTATAATAGGGATGCACTAGAGATGTAACTGCAATCAAATGGCCATTTAAGACTGTTAACAGCTTAAATACAACTATCTGGGAAGGTAATGTACCTCTTTCGCTCATACAATGTTTTACAATTAAATACCGTTTACATCAATTTCTACTATATCAACTCAATGGTAACAACCAAAGGGAAGAAAGAACAATTGTGCAAGTAGCATTACTCTTTCTAGCAATTCCACCTTGATATCTCGTATTTTACAGCTTTCTATTCTTTTCCCCCATTACGTTCCTCACAGCCTATAAAACACTAATGAGCAAGACAAGTTGATACTCACCAACAAAAACCTGAGTATGACAGAAACATTTTTAGTCTAAATACAATCATCAAAGTAACTCCATCCCCAATAGTCCAAAGATGAAAATCTAGATAATATTCTGAACCATTTATGAACATCACAGCAAATATGATTAAATGCTTACAGCTGCCATGAAAATAAGTACCTGTGCTGCAGCGACAAAATGGGAGTTTGATAAAATATAGAATAAAGAAATACAAACAAGACACAGTCCCAACCAAAAGGCCAAAAAAATTGGTTTGGTAAGTAATACTACTCATATACTTCCTAATACAAGACTTATCCTAGAAAGACCACTACATACTCCAACAAGGAAGCCATCCCCGTATTTCACCAACTTCATCACATAGCTTAAGAGGGGAAGGACCCAACAACTCCTCTTCCTAAATTAATCAGTAATGACTTTTCTAGAAAGGAAACTAAGTGTTTTGCATACCAACCAATCACTTGAATTTCAAAAAAGGAATCAATTTTTTTGGGAAACAGCTGCACTTATGGTTTAATTCATGAATCATGGTCTAGGAAACTGATGGAACCCCAATTATTATGGCCTATAGGGAGAAAATGACAGTTTTTAGATGAAAGCCCAGGATAGATGGGCAGAGGACAGTGAAAAGAAATAAATCCACCAGGGCCCAAATCCTTAGGAGTAAAAGAAAGGTTTATCACGTGGGGGAAAGGGGAGTTGGTTATGGAGAGAGAGGAGGGGATGAAGAGGGCTATAAAGTCAGCAGAGGAGCAAAGGAGGGGCATGGAAGAAATGGCATAGGGAATGGGGGCTACTGGCTGCTTAGTGCCAGACTTTGGGGGCTCTGTGTTTTCATCTTTTCTTTAATTTTTGTATTGCTTTCTTTCTGTTTTTTCTTGCTTCATCTAGACCAGAATCCTTTACCAGTAAGTTATAGTTTATTTTGTAAGTTTTTCTACAATTTCAGTGTTGATTTCAGTCATTTTTCTATTACTTTCTTAGTTTGTTTTAGATGGAGATCAAGGTCTCCGTCAGAAACTCATTCCTTTAGCATTATATCTTAATTTTCCAGCGTCTCTGATCATGATATTTGTTTGGATTCTCAATTAATCAATAAATAACAAACAAACACACACACGCACATATACAGACACAGATACACCTAGGCGCCAGAAATATGTGTTATGGCTCAAGGAACATTTATCAAAACAATGTATGCTTTTAAGGCTTTAAAGCAAAATATTAATCTAGAGAAAGGAGTATTGGGCAATGAGTGAAATCTGAGAGAAGCAAATATTCTCTCACTACTCTCTAGAATAACATGCATGAGTGAAAAGCTAATTAGTTTTCAGGAAATATGTTGAAAATCAGTACCACCTGCGATCCCCAAGAAATAAGGTATGGATGCATACCTTGTGATCAGAAACATCCTCAAAAATTCTGATACCTGCAACCACAAAAAAGAAGCGTCTAGTAGGGTAGGGGATAGACCCAACTGCAAATAGTTCTATCATGACTAATACTAGCAAGAGTTACAAGTAGGGATAATAATAGCCATAAGCATCATCTTTTGCGTTAAATAGTCTAACAAACCAATCATGTACAGAGGAGACAATATGTACACCTTAATTACTCAGGTGGCCTTATCGCAAAGAAGATATAAGTACACATTTTTTCCCTTGTAGAGTTTCTTTTTCTTTTTTTGATAAAATAATATTTTTACATGGTAAAAGATACAAAAATAAATCAAGAGCAGAGGATGATCCCCACCTATATTTTCTTCCCTCATAGAATCATTCAATTAATCATATGGACCTACTTCTAGTTCAAAGCACCCTGGCCAACACATCGTCACCCATTCAAGCCCAGAAATTGATGTTTTCATGAATTCTTCAAAAATAAAATAAAAATTGAAAAAAATATTTTTCCATATTTTTTTATAGAAAAGGAGGATTTTATTAGGAAGAGTGATGAAAACATGAAATAGAGGACGAGAAATTATCTAAGAGGGAAGAAAAGCTAGGGAAAAAATTGAAACAATACAAAAGAATCCCAAGAGTTACACCAACCATGAAGGGCAAACCCAAACTTTCCCACTCCTCAAATCAAAATATTAAATACTTGCATAACTTAGATACCAAAAATGATCCATATGACATCTTCATAATGCCTTCTAAAAATTTTAGGATATAAAGTCAATGTTATTCTTTCTTCTATACCTGGAGATCCTACAATTTGTAAACTTAGTTTTTTGAAAAGTGACAATTCCTTGAAGAAATGCTGAAGCCAGAGAAAGAAAGAATAAATTATAAACTATAAAGCCTAGCATGTAAGAAGTCAAAAGAAGAATCATGTTAACAGAAGCTGGGGTGAAATAAGATTGGAGAAAACAAGGTCAGTGAAAAGCTCTCTTCCTTTCTTTACGTGGAAACCTCTTCATCATTGAACATAAAATTATAATGTCCTAGCCAAAGAAACAGCTGTCATAAAAAATCACTAATATTATGCCCATAGAAAATTTAATACACCCTTAACATAGAGTTAGTTAAAAGGGGTCTTTCTTAGAGTTTCTGGATGCCTTAAGAAATTGTATAAAGGGATATGAGGGTTAAAGCAGCAAAATATTGCTCCGAGGATTCAAATAAGCATGTGTGGCAAAAGAAAAATACCACTCATAGTTCGAACACATTTCCACTTATGTGCTTCAAATGCATCTCCACTTTCCCCTTCAAATCCATCTGTCCTGCTACCTTCAATTTTTGACGATTGGCGCAAGAGTGTCTCTGGGCCTTTTAAGAGTGAAGCAGCAAGAGTAATGTTAATCGGTATAAAACAATAAAAATAATAGAGGTGTATTTAAGGAAGAACAATGCTTGTGCAGTAAGCCTAACGACAATCAGAGCAAAAAAAAAAAGGATTCCTTGCAAAATTATAACTGATACTGATTCAGATTTCAGAATCACACTTTGACAATTACTTCTCCACACAGTTCTGGTGAATATCAATACTGTAACTTTAATATCTCGTTTTGAAATTGGAAACAAAATAGACACTCTGCCAGACTCAGCTAACATGCACAACAAGAGATTTTGTTAATTACAAATGGAATGATATCTAAAAAAATTACCAATCAATAAGTATTTTAATGCCTCAAAAGCACTCCCTGATGGACATTTACAATAAAACCATGCTTGTCAACTTACCTTGGCCAATTCTTATAAGCTTCCTCAACCCATGAGCATAACGCCTCACCCTAGGTCGATGTCCTTCAAGATTGATCCTTCGTCAACAGAAAGAATAACAATATGTCAATTTATGATTAAATCATCTAAGAAAAGGACAACCTCTAAGTTAGGCCATCTAGTACTGCCGAAACTTAAATCAATTCCTAGAATTACGAATTTTGAGATTACACATAATCCTAGCCTAATGATCCCCATGTCAATTATACATATTTTCATTGAACCTAGCTCACTGTATATTTATCTAACCATAAGTCACACCCCTTTTGAATACATAAAATTTTTATTGTTCCTCAACTTTTAACAAGACATTGAAAGAAGAAAAGAGAAATACATTTGAGAGGATCAATAGAATTGGGATACCCTGCCAATGCTTACTAGTTTATATGATAAATTATAGAAAAACCATTGTTAATCATTTACCAACAACCTTTACAGACAAGGCCATTTAACCAGTTTTATTCAATCAAATATTTGTAAAGGTGCATCTCAGGTGAAAAAAAAAAGTTATACTCGGCCTCCATGTTTAGTCTCTCTCTGGCACTACCTCCTCTTGACAGCTGCTCAGCCTACAAAGAGCAAAAAACAAGAAGATAAAACATCAGAATAATATGCTATATATAAATATAGTTCCATCACAATCAGACTTGGATTGTCACAATTATTAATGCCATTAGCATATGCAACTTTCACATCATAATCAAAATCTTCCAGTAATTTTCTCATACCTGTTGCTTGGCATGATCAAATGCTTCTATCCATCTTTGGGCTTCCCCAGCTGTAGCACAAGCAATCTTGAAGAAAAGGTATATGAAAAAAAATTATTTTTATATTGAATAAAGAAAAACCTGTAACACCCATAACATTTTGATTCATTCGATTTTCAATAAGTAAGCTGTTCAATACAGATGCACAGTTGCAAGAGCAAATATATGTAAATGAAATTGATGGATTCAGTAACTACATTAGAACCTTTCCGTCCAAAAATTCAAATGCCAGCGTATTCTAGGTTTTGATTGTGCAAAACTTGTCTCAAGTATGTTGTGTTTTAGTGACAATAGACAACTGAAAACTAATATGATTAACACCTGTTAATGCCGTATGCCAGAATTTTGAAGATTATGCTTCTGTTTTATATATAATATAGTGTCTAACAACAAGAGCAACCTTAACTTCTTTATAAACAGTAACTCCTTCCAAAAAAGTATGCTATATGGCAAGTAGCTTGCAAACACTATCAACAATTATCAAAAGGAAAAATTCAAAGCTATAACTTACTTCTCCCTTTTTGGCCTCATCTAACCGATTGTAAAATCGTAGAACATAAAGATCCTGGGGAAAATCACAAAATATTTAGCTTCCACCAAAGACCATATATATATATATATATATATATATATATATATATAGTAAAGAAAAATGCAATGAGTTGACCTCAAAGAGACTATTCCATCAAAACCAATGCATGATCAGTTTGATTTAGTAAATACAAAGAGATGCATATAATTTAACTAAGTGTTTTACCCCATGGTGGACCTTTCGGCGCCCTAGCTCCTCCACCATTAGTGTGGGCCCAATGACTCCTTGCCTAATGGGTTTCTACATAAAGGAAAGTTTTAACAAAAAAAAATAAGCATAACTAAGAGAGAGAGCAAGAAAGATTATACAAGAAAATATGAAAAATAGAAAACAAACAGGTGGAGTGGCATTACAACCCACATTTAGTTCTAAAAAACTGTAAAACCATTTTAAAATATTATTGAAACTTGCAAGCCTGTATCTTAAACAAAATATCACTGACTCATAAGAAATAACAATTGCCTTAGGACCCAACCTTTTCCATCAAACGCATTGGCTGGAAATAACAGTAGCAAAACACTCTAGAGATCCTTAACCAAAAGCTATAAGCTATTGGTTATGGTAGAATCTTTGGTTGAGACATTGCCTTTTCAATGCCTATCCCTGTCTCTATTCCCTTTATGCCTTACATCTTTCCCCCATCCCATAATCGATAGAAATTATAAGACTCCAAGCTTTCTTGGAATCAATTTTTTTCATAGACTAGAGGAGCTCATGAATTGGACTCCTTCTTAGTTTTGCCTGATTCTAGAATTATTTATATTACCCATGCTAAGCAAACTTAAAAAATTAAATTCAATGTGAAACTATATTTATAATGTTACCATAATATTATTCTCTAAAATATCTAATGGAATAAACAGAACTCGCCAATCCAAGATTCCCGAAGCATGGCTAATTAAGCTGGACAGATTATGAGCAAAAATATATTTGAGCTTGGATAAGTTGAAAATAGCAGGCCTCAACTCATTTTGACTTCATTTTTTTATAGTAAATGACCCTGAGCCAGGTCGGAATTTGAGACTATCTTATAGCCTTGTGCTCAAGTTGATCCTGGACTATAGGGCTTTGCATAAAGAAGGGTGTGTGCAGCTTGTATGCACATAATTATTTGCCGGTATCATGGTTCTTTAACTCTATCATTCTTTCATTGTGTATGTGTAGTAAAAAAGGGGGAGTGGGGGGAAGATAACTAACTTAAGTCAATTTCATAAAATGATAAGCCCCATGGACAAGGGTAGGACGTAGCAATGTTCGTTATTGTCAATTAATCTAGCATGTTAAAGAGTCACTTGTAGACTATTCAACTTGTTCCTTGGGTGTTCATTGACATTTTATCTTTAGGTGACACGTGGGCAATAATGAAGAAGGTCTTAAGTTTTGTTTAGATCTTGAGACTATAAATCTCGGGTAGGAGGAACGTTACATGAAAACCTGCACCTATTTGTTTCTGCAGTGCCTTCAGCACAGAGGAAACTAAAAGGTGTACAATGAAAATACAGCTTTCAAGCAATTGCAGCATAAATTTTTTTTTCTGGTGTTATTTTGTTCTATACGCTCTC
The DNA here is from genome assembly GCA_037074535.1 of Gleditsia sinensis. Lineage (NCBI taxonomy): Eukaryota > Viridiplantae > Streptophyta > Magnoliopsida > Fabales > Fabaceae > Gleditsia > Gleditsia sinensis. The sequence continues at coordinate 8,776,829 of CM073464.1, read as the reverse complement.
TCTTCACCTTTTACGCTTGCAAATGAGACAGCTCTAGATTGTCACTTGCAGATCCTAAGCATTCATGGCTTTTTATATACTGTATCATCCCATAAATCCTCACTAAGTCTGTCTCTTCAATAGATCAAAACAGAAATAAACCTGTGATCCCATTCACAATCTATTTCCAATTTCAATTTTGCTCGGTTCCCATTAGAGACAAAACATAATCCAAGAAAAGACCAGAAGGAAAAGAAACATACAATGCCAGGATTCTCGTGGGGGTCACGTTTGTACATGAATACGTACTTGCCCCTGATGAAAAGGAATCGGAGATGACGATACTCATGGCCGATGGAATTAATGCCCAAATGATAAACCCAACCAAAATACTCAAATGTCCCTTTCTCGTCGGCGCTGCGCTCAATACTGCTTGCCGGCGATTCCTTCATCGGCGATGATGCGTCCATCCTACTCTTCCTCGCATTCGATTCCCGGCAGCTATAGATCAGAAGCTACAATGCGAGGTTCTGACTTCTGAACAGTAGAGAGGGACGCGCCACCTCCAATCTCTTCGCCTACTTTTTTTGTTTTAAATAAAAAAAATTTACCCATCCATCGTTTTCTCCGGAACGATTGGTAATGCCTCGTTTTCTTGTGCTTTTCAGTCTTTTACGTACTCGGGTTTTACACGTAGAATAGGCTGTCTGGGTCCCACTTGGATTGAGCTAGTGCCAGTGCTTGCGACGTCGTTGACCAGACCGTCAATGGACACGTAAGCTTCGAGTGCCAGATGGCGAGTTTTCATCGAAAGCTTCTCACTCTTCGTTTTTTTTATTTTTGATTTTGATTTATTGTCTTTCGGTAGAAAAAAGGACAAAATGAAAGTGGATTATGACAACGAGATGAATGCAAGGGGTGAATGGTGGGGTCCCCAAGGGGAGGATTGATTACGTTAGTTAATGTCTCGTCGGGGTACCGTTTAACAGAAAAAACTTATAACTTCTGTGCAAATTTGTCTTCCTTTTTTTGAAAAAAATAATTAGAGGATAGAATTTAAAAAAAAAAATTGGCTTAAACTTACACTATTTCATTAAGTTTATTATTGATTTAAATACATGCATATCAAATAAAAAATATAGACAAACTAATAATTTAACTTTTATATCGATATATTTATTAAATTTTAATTTTAAAATTTTTTAATACGAAATTTAATTCTTAAAAATTACTACTACTAAACAAGTCAGTCTTTTGTTAAATAGTCTAAAAATAAAGTTTATATTTATCTATATATGTTAACAAGTTAAATGAATTAGTCTATTTATAATATGATTAATTATTTTTTAATTTTTTTCTTTCAAAACTTATTTTTAAGTTAAATAAATTCAATTTTTTATTAAAAAATTATAAATATAATACTATATATGTATATTAATTAAATAATACCATAATAATATAATGTATTATGATAATATATAAAATAAAAAATTAAATTTTTGGTTTATGTTTATAGCACTTTTTTTATGAAAAAAATTGTGATAACCCATCCAATGTACCATTTAAACAAGGTGACTTTAGAGCTTCGCTTCACTTTGATAATACTACCATAAAATAATATATTTTAGAGGACATTTAGTATATAACAAAAAATTTTGTTTTTAAAAATTATGTTCTCTAAAAATTACGATTGATAAAAATAATAATTTTTTAGAATGTATAAAATATATTTAATTAATTTTTTAAATTATTAAAAAAATTTAAATAATATTTTTTGAAAATTTTTATTCTTATATTTAGTTATACTTAAGTTTCTTTTTTATATTTGGTTATATTTACATTTTTTAAGAATATCTGTACATTTTTTTAAAATATTTTTATCTATTTTTTTAAAAAAAATTATTTGTTTATTTTTTTAACAAATAATAAAATAAAATATTAATAATAATTTATTAAGTTTACATTAATTTTAAAATTATTAAAAAAATATTAACAATTAAATTTATTTTTATAAATAATTTTTACATAAAATATTTGAGGATAAAATTATCATTTTATTCTTGATAAATATTTTTATCTTCATAAAAATCACAAATTTCTATCCTCTCTGTTATAATTTTTTTATAAAAATTTATGTTTAAAAATAATTCATAGAAATTAAAATTTTTTAAGAATTATAATTTTTATTTTAATACCAAACGAAGTAATTTTCAATTATGAGATTAAGATTTTAAAAATTTTAAACTTTTTTTTCTACCAAATGTCCCATTAAAATTGTTAAGAGGATACTTTGTATGGGCTAAGTTGACTTTATTCTTTATGAAAATATCAAAAATATTATACTTGGTTGAAAAGTATGATGAATTTGATCAAAAAAAAAATTAAAGATGACAAAATATTGAAGTCCATTTTTTTATTTAACTCACAAAAAAAATCTTTATAAGTTCAAGTTTAAGCACATAAAAAAAGTAACAATAAATAATTATTTGAATAACTTTTCATTAAAAATAAGTAGTTATAACAAAAATAATAATCTTTTACCAAATATAATTTAATCATTAATAAATGCGAAAGTCTACCTTAAGTTCCAAGAGTTCATCTCCGTGATGATTTCATGGAATCATTTTCTCTCACCTACTATATAGGCTCAACATAACTCGTAATTAAAACTTAAATTATACATTATTCTTTAAACATCGCATCATTATTTGTATCATATTTAAATTATTTATATGTTGTTTGAAGTTGTTAAAAGAAAGTGATAGTTTGGTATGGTGGGTCATGAAGAAGGCTTGATTTAAGTTATAATCTGATATTATAACTACACTAATAACGTGTAATTATGATAAATAATTATATTAATTTTATATTTTTAATTTGAAAAATTCTATGCCGTTAAAAATACTCTATAGAACCTATATCATTTTAGATCTTTTTTCCTTCCTCGCGTCTTCCCCTAATATTTCCCCTTCTTTCTCCCTCGTGGCACAACAATTATTCTTAGTACTCTCATTTCCCGAAAACAAACCCCATATATAAGGTTATAGTCACCTTAGTTGAACCTATTGATTGTGGGCTCAATCTCTGCTTTTTTTAAAAAAAAAAAAAAAAAAACTGGTCCTTGTTTAATTGGTTTAAGGTCAACCCAATTTATCCTGATATCAATAAGTAAATCCGGAAATGTGGTATGAATATTGGTTGGGTGCAGAACAGCATGTCAGAGTGAGAGATGAAAATTGAATTTGTACGCATGAATGGAATGTATTTACCGGACTCAATTGCATTTTCTGTCTCTTGGCGTCTAAATGCGCTTCTTTAAGTCGTGCTTGGATTAACACTAGAAAAAAAATTAGTAAGGATAATTTTGTTCAAAATTATTAAACTTGGCGCATAAGTTGTTTTGAGCTTTTACAATAGTTATTATGGCAAATTCAATTCCTAGTTTATAAATTGAATTGTATACGAACATTATAAGCGCTTATATATATATATATATATAATGACTTTATACATGCTTCTTGACATAGAAAAGCTCCAATGTCATAACCAAGTTTTATTAGGCCCATGTTAGCTAATCATGTTTGAATTTTAGAAATGATAAATGATTCAATTTTTAAGTCAATAGAGATGCCTTTCGCCTTACGTCAGAGTGAAAGACATACCCGAGAGGGCATGGAAGGACGAAAGCCAAGCCATGCCAGGAAGGGCGAAAGACATACCCGAGAGGGCATGGAAGGACGAAAGCCAAGCCATGCCAGGAAGGGCGAAAGACATACCCGAGAGGGCATGGAAGGACGAAAGCCAAGCCATGCCAGGAAGGGCGAAAGACATACCCGAGAGGGCATGGGAGAGCGAGAGCCATGCCCCTGGCTAGTGCTCGTCTCAAATTTAAAATTTTATATCTCAAAATTTATTATAGATATTTTTTATTATAAATATCTTAATTTTATATTTAAAAAAATTAATTTAAAATTTAAAATATAAAATTTATAATTTGATATTTAAAATTTATATTTTTATATTTTAAAATTTAAAATTTAAAATCTGTAAATTATTTATTTATTTATTATATAATTTTTATATTAAAAATATATTAATTTTATAATTTAAAAAAAATTAAAATTTTAATTTTTAAAATTTAGAATTTAAAATTTAAAGTTTCGTATTTACAATTTATAAATTATTTATTTCTTATAAAAAATATTTTTAAAAATATATTAATTTTATAATATATTTTTAAAATATTTTAAATTTAAAGTTTAAAATTTAAAATTTATAATATATAATTTAATATTTAAAGTTTAGAGTGTGAAGATAAGATTTAGAGTTAGAGTCTAAAATTTAAAATTTGGTGTTTAAATTTTAAAATTTTGAATTTAAAATTTAAAATATAAAATTTTAATTTAAAATTTATAAATTATTTATTTATTATAAAAAAATTAGTAATATATTAATTTCACAATTTTTTTTAAAAAAATAACTTAAAGTTTAATGTTATAAATTTAAAATATAAAATATAAAATTTTATATTTAAAATTTAATTTTTAACATTTGTGTTTAGAGTTTGAGATTTAAAATTTATTATTTATTTATTTATTATATTATTATATTTTTTATTATGTACATATTTATTATATTGTTATTAGTTTATTTATTTATTATTATTATTAAACAAAAAGAGATTCATTCCTTTTTTAAAACAAAAAGTCATAACTCTATGGTGAAATACACTTTATCTTAATAAAGCTTACCCATATTATAACTTTTGTACATAAATTCGAAAACGCATTGCATTCTCTAAACTTTAATAAACAAATGAAAATGTTAAGAGGTCATGACAGGCACATGTTAAAAAGTAAAACTCGTTTTACACTTCCAAAGTCTAAAGTTGATCCGTACTACAACTTTTGTACATAAAATTTAAAATTGTATAAACAACCCCCACTAAACTTTTTTTTTTTTAAAAAAGAAGTAAAAATGATAGCAAAGTTACGAATTTTAAAATTTTCTTTTGTGTGATATGTATGTGTTAAATGATAATATACACTTTATCTTTATTATAATTTTAGTACATGAGATTCAAAATTGTGAATGGAAACCCATAATAATCCATAAATTCAGTAAGCTTCAATTGAAACGTCAAAATTTGAGTTATGGTTAGTTGAATTCTTCGCAAAACCAAACTAGAATGGAATGAAAATCGGGTTGAAACCTTCAAACGAAGATAAAATCAAATTTATATTATATAAAATTGAAATCGATGGCTCAGTGTCGACAAAAAATTATACTAGGTACAAGGAATACTCATACTTAATGCCTTCGAGGCTGTGAGTTTCTGGGAGATTCGTATCATGTTTTCTTAATCATGGCTGGCATCAAGGATTTCAAGGAATTCTTAGTTCTTTTCTTGAATGAATTTGATTTGAATTTCACTTAAATTTCAATCCTTTTTTTTTTGTTTAATTTTTGTTTGGTTTCATAATTTTATGATAGTTCTGGTTTTTTATTAAAGATTGAATAATTCAACCAATAATTGTTATTCAAAATTTTGAATTTATATTTTATTTTGACTCTGTAAGATTAATTAAAATTTATAAATTATTTTAAACAATAAATTTCATGAAAAAATGTTAAAAATTTAATTTTTTTCATTTTATATGATGTATTAAAATTATAATTATAATTAAATTCAAGGATACCTTTTAAAAATTCAAATATTTTAATTAAAAAGGAGAAAAAAGAATTAAAGGAGACTGGTCGGCACCGCACGTTACACGTGTCATGTAAATCCAGAAACTGTTTGGTTCCATTGCGCCTTCGAATTCCACGAAAGGCGGTTTCAGTTTGACCCGAACCGCCTAACACGATGTCGGTTAAATTGTCAACACGTGTCGACACGTCATTTGATCTAAAAACAATATTATTTTCCATCTCCCATTCTCTCCGTCTCTTCTTTGAAAATTACAACTTTGCTTTATTGGGGTGCCATTGTAAATAAAAGGAAAACCAAGCCCTACAAGATAAGCTACCAAGTCCTGAGTCTACGTCACGTGACGCTGTCAAATATCCAATCAGGTTTTACCGTGACTCAGACTTCATTACCCGAAGGTAACCAATAAAGTAACTACCCATAGGGCGGTTCGGGCCCCTCACGTGACTTACACGTATCCTAGTTCCCTATAAATTCCGACCATGACCCAAGCATTTTTTAGCCACGATTTAGAGCTTTGTAAGAATTTGTCCTCTCTGAGAATTCTGTAAAAATTTTCCCTTCTCCAATGGCAACGGCGATTCTTAGCTCCCATGATTGCCTCCAAGTTGCGTTTCGCCACGAAGCCTTGGCCCTCAAGGCATCGCCTGTCAGATCACGAAGAAACCCTAACCCTAACCCTAATTCTAATTCGTGCTCCTACCAAACCCGTCGGCGGAAGAGGAGTCCGGTGGCCGTTCAGGCCAAGCAACATGACCGAGATCGGAATCGGTATGGCGATCGACCCGTGGTTGCGAAAGGCTCTGCCACCAACCTTGTTACGGGCCATGTCAAGATACTAAAGCGAGGGGAAAGGCTGGGTTCGGAGAACAACCTCTCCCAGGTGCTCGGTGTGTCCGCAGAGAACCGGAAGATGAAGGCCAAGAGCGAGAAGGATGTTGATTTGGTTTTGGGATCCACTGATCGATTGGGTCCGGACCCGGAGATGGTGCAGAAGGAGGTTAGGGTTTCGGATCTGAAGGACGGAGTCTATGCTGGATGGGCTTTTGTTTCGTCGCCGCCTCCTAGTTCAGTTCCCGTCCCCGGATTTCTGGGGAAGAATGGTGCGGCTACCAGCGATTTGAGGCGATTGCTAAGGCTTGATTTGGTGTGATCAGGTCCGCAAGGCGGTGATTTGGAAATGGATTGATTGATTGTATGGCAGACTTGAGGAATTCGGTATTTCCTTTCACGTAGATGGTTGTTCGCCTTTGTTCCATGAGCGTCCTTTATTTTTTCAAGAGGATGGCTCTTGGATGCGAGCAAACGAAGAAATGTTCGAAGCTATGAAGAAAAGCTAATAGGGATGAAGATTTGATAATTCGCTCCTGAATGGGGGCTTACTCAATTAGGTAGCGGTAGTGCATCTGTTTGAAGGGCAGAAGGTTCGAGACTAAAAATCTCATGTAAATTCCTGTAGTTTGAAAACTACAATACGGTTGATCTAGTATTTGACTTTAGAATGTGTGCGTATGTCTGTAGTTAGATCTTGGTGTGGAAAAAGGAAGTTTAATGTGTGCTGATTTGTTTGTTTTAGTTGTGTGTTTGGTCCTACTGTCTTTTTCTTTTCGATGTGGTTCTGAATCTTGATGCAATAAAATTTTAAGAGTTAGTTTTTATACTGCAGCGCCAGTCTGTCTTTTTCTTTTCGATGTGGTTCTTTAACTAGGTATTTTATGATCCTTCCAGAAATTGATCCACATAACTTGAGCTCAAACATAATCCAGATGTCTGGCGAAAAACTGGGAGTAAAACCAGCGAAATCCATCATATATTGCAATTCTTTGGGGTGAAATTGGTTCTAGACGAGGATCCTCAGTACGCTTCTTCAACTCTGTCTCGGACGCTCTGGGTGGCTGAATTGAATTTGTCCTGTTTTTCTGATAGGCGTATCTTTTGAACTGCTGGGGGTGTACGTCTTTCATAAAAGCATGATGATTTTTGGCGATTTATCTTCAGAATGATTGGTAATGGTACTTGGTGGAAGATAAAATGCAAGTCAGCATCCCAAATACGTGCCATACAATTGGACTGTATCCAGTCAGTGGTGTCTGAAATACAAATTTCCAGACATCTACAGAACACGCTAATTCGTAGTTTGATGTTATTCCCCATTATTCCTCGGAATAGATATTTTAAATTGAATCTTCATGAGTAGAACTAAACTTGCAGCCGCCAATGAACTTCTATACCTATGTTGGCTAATCTGAGTAAGCTTTGGGTGTGTGTCGGGAAGAAAAACACAAAATGCTTTGGGTACCCATACCGGACCTTTATCTGCAAAAATTTATATCTTGATCTCACCTGGGAAGAACGGTTTGGTTTTGCATTTCATCTTCTTCGTCCTATGCTTCTATTGCTTCGTTTGTAATTCATACATGATCTATGCATTTAGGGTAAATGGATTCTTCAAGAGTTAACAGTTTGAGTTTTATGATTTTTTTTTAATTTCTAAAGAGTTTCATTTCCCTGCTAGAGATGACAATTGAAGTGATCCAGGTATGCAAATCACTCTCCTTGCCACCTCCTCTGGCTATTTGAACCGGTCGTGGATAAAATAAATTCCGTTTTCATTAAAGCATGTACTACTTTTGCTTTGATCTTGCAGAATCTTTCCCTTCCTTTCTGATTTTGCACGAATCTTTCCCTCCCTTTCTGATTTTGCATTGTTTAGAAAATTCATCGCAAAGGTCAGTTGAGTTACTGAGGGAGTCTTCCGATATTATATTGGATTGTTATTTCCAGTTTGGTGTGCATAATTGGTGAAAACTTAAGTAGGATGTCTGATGTTTCAACTTGGTCCTAAATTTTACCGGGTTTAATATGAACATGCAAGAAAAGAGAACTTGTAATCTAGGTTTTGATTACCAATGAACACTGATCAGGGAGAAATACAGGGAAGTTGCAAGGGGGTGTTGCTGTTGAAATGCTAGAATATGAAAGACTAGACTGCGAATGGAGAAAAGGGGGAAAAACCTCAGTGGTGGCCCGAACCAACGCATACAGCTCAAGGAACTAAATTTCTTTTCTTTTCCATCGAAACGACCGAAACGTTTTCGTTTCTTGAGTCACTGATACGAAACAGAGTTATCGAAACGAAACGAAGTGTTTGTTAAGAAATTATACTATTTCAATTAAAATTACTATATTTCGAAATATTTTGGTAGAAATACTTTTGTTTCAATGGAAATTTCGGTGGAAATACTCTTATTTCGAGTTGTTTCGATAGAAATACTTTTGTTTCGAGTTATTTTGATAGAAATACTCTTGTTTCGAATTATTTCGATAAAAATACTCTTGTTTCGAGTTATTTCGATGGAAAAGTACTAAACTAATTTGAAAAATAAAAAAATTGACAATCTAAAAGTAGATAAAAGTAGCATTATATCACATTCAACACCAAGTTATTTTTTCTCACAAGTTACAATATTTTTATTAACTTCATACTCTCTCCCTTTGTTCTCATAACATTATTTTCCTTCATTATTTTTATTTTAAAGAGAAAACTACAAAAATGATACAAAGAGATATTGAAAGGCAAAGAGAGAGGAATATACTTAAAGATAGATATAAAATCATGGTCGACAGAGAAAGAGACTTAAATATAAAAGTCACGAAAGAGTTAAGAAAAAAATGAAGAGATAGATGCAAGAGAGAGATTGTTGTTGAATGCTATTAGAATTTGAGTTGAAGTCCCTACTGTAGTAGTATGTTTACTTACTATTCAATTATAAACATTAATTTGAATTAATTTTAATATAATTTTATATATCTATATCATCAATATTATGTTAAAATATTTTAAAATAAAAAAAATATTATTTGAAATTATTTGAAACGTTTCTTAAAAAATCTTCCGTTTCCTCGAAATTTTCGAAACATTTCGAAATATTTCTGTTTTTGGAGTCACCGAAACGGTACCTCGAAACGAAATTTAATACCTTGGAGAGCTGTATATCAGGATTTCAGGACTGTGGCATCTATCTCATTGACGATATATTTAGTGCAGTTGATGCCCCAAATTGGACTATTTATTTTGATGGTCACTGCTGACCTTCCTGAATGATTATAATCTTCTTAAAACATGTTATTCTCCTGTTTTTGGCTCGGAAAAAAAAAAAAAAAGGAAGTCTCTCTTTGGCTCCTTATCGTACGGTGTTGGGTGCGGTACCTTTCACATGCTTTTAATTAAAGAATTAAAATATTTTTTTCATCGAAATGACCAAAATATTTTTGTTTCGTTTCGATAACTCTATTTCATCGATATGAAATAGAGTTATCGAAACGAATCAAAATGTTTGTTAAGAAATTATGTTATTTCGATTGAAATTACAATGTTTCGGTAGAAATATTCTTGTTGAAATAGAAATTTCGATAAAAATATTTTTGTTTTGATAGAAATATTTTTGTTTCAAATTATTTCGATAAAAAGTACTAAATTAATTTAAATAAAAAAATTGATAATTTAAAAGTAAATGAAAGTAGTATCATATTACATCTAATATTAAATTATTTTTTCTCACAAATCACAACATCTCTATTAACTTCTTACTCTCTCCCTTTGTTCTCATGACATTGTTTTATTTCACTGTTTTCATTTTAAAGAGAAAATTATAAAAATGATGAAAAGAAAGATTAAAAGAAAAAAAAAAGATATTTGAAAATAGAGACAAAATCATGATTGACAGAGAGAGAGATTTAAATAGAGATGTCACGAAAGAGTTAAAAGGAAGATAGATAAATGAATATAAAAAAGATATTGTTGTTAAATACTGTTAGGATTTGAGTCGGAGTTCTTATTGTAGTAGCATATTTACTTACTATTGAATTATAGATATTAATTTAAATTAATTTTAATATAATTTTATATATTTATATAATTAATATTATGTTAAAATATTTTAAAATTAAAAAAAATATTATTTAAAATTATTTGAAATATTTTTTTTTAAAAAAAATTATATTTTTTTAAATTTTAAAATATTTTTATTTTTAAAATTATTAAAATAATATTTTAAAATAAAATTTAGTATCTTAGTTTTAATCTTTGAGCTGTACGTCACTTCGTATGGCTATACTCGCTGTTAGACCCACAAAGAGTTTAATATTTTAAAGTCTGAGACTTTAAGATTAGAGTTTAATATTTTGGAGTTTCGATATTTGAATTTTGAAATTTAAGATTTATAATTTTAAAATGTTACATTTTTAGATTTAGTAGAGACTTTTTATTTATTTTAAATTATAGTTTAAAATATAATTAATAATTTTTTAAAATTTAAGGAATTTCAAAAAAAATAAAATTAATTAAAAGAATAAAATAAAATTAAAAAATAAATTAAGAGACTAAAGTAAAATTTAACTAAAATTGTTATAAAAAAAAGAAGAGGAAAGAGATGTATTTAGTAATTGAGTGCTAAAATCATAAATTAAGTTGGACATTGTAATCATTATTAAATTACAATGGATATTAAAATCATTAAATTATAAAAAATATTGCAATTAATAATATAAAACTAAATCTATAATGCTATTTCTCCTAAAATATATAAGACTACAACCACCCGAAATCAGTGAAAATCTTTTGTTTTGATCATGTGGATCAATCAAAATGATGTTGCCTTCTATTATATATGAATTGATGAATTTGCTTTGTAGATGCGTTTTAAAATTTTACACTTTTGCGTTTAGAAGAGATTTTTTTTTAATTTAAATTATAGTTTAAAATATAAGTAATAATTTTTTTTATATTTAAGAAATTTCAAGAAAAAATATTTTTAATTAAAAAACTAAAATAAAATTGAAAAATAAATTAAAAAACTAAAGTCTAATTTAACTAAAATTGTTAAAAAAGAAAAAGAAAAAAGAGATGTATCTAATAATTGAGTGCTAAAATTATAAATTAAGTTAGACATTGTAATTAATATTAAATTATAATGGACATTATAATCATTAAATTATAAGAAATATTGCAGTTGATAGTATAAATTTAAATCAATAATGGCATTTCCCCTAAAAATCTATAAGACTATAACCACTTGAAAACAGTGAAAATCTTTTGTTTTGATCTTGTGGATCAATCAAAATGATGTTGGCTTCTCTTATATATGAATTGATGAATTTGCTTTGTAGATGTCTGGTTTATCAAAAGACAACATATGACCGAACTGCGTCACCTGACTCCATGAAACTCTTATACCCTACCATCAGTTGCATCAACTTTGGAATCTTCAGGCAGTATCCTTTTCCAGAACCAGTGCCTCCTCCACACAAAAACCATCTCTTCAATAGGTATTCCCTTGGTTTCAGGCAGGAAAAGAAAAACGAAAAAGGTCATAACGGTAATCCACCCGGAAAAGAATAGGAAGATTCCAAACTTCAGAGAACAGAGGAGGGAAAGGAAGGCTTGGGCAATTATGAAAGTAAAGAGAAGGTTCACAGCAACTGTGATGCTCTGCCCTGCTGATCGGATTTCTAATGGAAATATCTCACTTGGGATTGTCCAGCCTAGTGGACCCCATGACCATCCGAAAGCTACAACAAATAGGCAAATCACAACTACGACCAATATCGAATAGCTTCTCGACAGTTCTTGGTTTTCTCCAAACTTGATCCCCAGAATTATTGCCACTATCACCTGCTCGTGAAAAAAATGGAAGTAGAGTCATTTAATTATAGAAATATAGTAAACTACTAAGATCATAACATCTGCAGATTGTACCCAAATACCATTTCCTCCCAAAATTCCATACCGTTTTCAGATAATATATCCTTGGATATGCTAAGAAAATGAGCCCCTTCATCTAGCCGGAGTTCATTTGGACATGCTATAATATTAAAACTGCTAAATGATAAAATATATAGCATTTAAATATAATTTAGTGTTACATAAAGGATGCGATGTAGCTCTTATTTAACTACTATTTCATATGTTCTGAAGTGTTTGCTTCATACAAATTGATGGTGTTTTTGGTCAGCTTCTATTCTGTCATTGCAATATCTGGACTTCTAGCATTAATTCTCAAGCTTGGGATTCCTTCCTTTAAGCATATCTGGATATGTAAATTCTATTGCTGTAGATATGCATGAATAGAATTTCTGTTTTTACCTGGCATGTGATCATTTGTATTCCTCCACTGATAAGTAGAGCTCTGCGACCCAATCTATCTACCGTTGCAATAGAGATGAACGTCGAGGAAGCAAGAACACCTCCAGTCAAAGCTGAGGAGTATAGAGATGCATTTCCGCCAAACCCCATAGTCTGAAACAGCACAGGAGCATAGAAGAGTATTGAATTTATGCCCGTAAGGATCTGGAACGTAGGCATGAAGATCGCCATCACCAGCTCTGGCCTGTTCTTTCTTTCAAGGATGTTACGAAAGGGATGCTTTATTGAGTTTGCTAACTCGCTTGCATCGATCATGTCTTGGAACTCTGCATCAACCTCTTTCGTTCCTCTGATCCTTTCAAGCAGTTTTCTTCCTTTTTCCTTTGATCCTCTTTCTATTAGGCTATTTGGAGTATCAGGAAGGAATATTCCCCCTACGGTCATCAAGATTGCTGGGATTGCAGCCAGACCCAGGGAGAGCCTCCACCCCCATGGCCTAAGCTTCTGGGTTCCAAAATTGATCATATTTGCTGTGAAAATTCCTAAAGTGGTTGCCACTTGAAACATCATGTTCAGGCCTCCTCGAAGGTGGGTTGGTGCCATCTCTGACAAATAAAGTGGAATGGCCTTCAAAAGAACCACGAGGAGGAGTGGCTCAATTAGTTTTTCAATATAACTGGTTTATTCTAACTCAAAACATACCTTTTGATGGACCACTACTTGATTCATCACATTACTACCTTAATTTCCTGTAAATTTTATGAATTGACATAAAAGTTCGCATCATTATTGTTCACATTCCCTCCCTTTAACAGGAATTGATAAAGGGGTCATCCAGAGTGAGGCATCAAACAGGGAAAAGACTTGTTCCTCCTTTTCTCTTTTTTTGTTTATTGAAAAATATGTTAATAAAGATATGTTATTTCCAAGATTCAGTGTCCTAACTTGAATCCTTTAAATAGGTTGACCCGTGTTTTGATTTAAAAAAAAAAAAAAAAAAGCTTATCATTACTGAAATAAGAAAAAAAGAGAGAGAAAAGAAGGTACGTATATGGATAAGAATTGACAAAGGATAGAGAAAAAGCTGAGACCTCCACCTATTATAGAAAAAGCTTATAGAAGGCATGTTACCTGATTTCCAAATCCGATGCCAATACCAAGCATGATTCGACCCAATAGAAGCATTGCCAGATTAACAGCTGAGGCATTGAGAGCTGATCCTATAAGAAAGCTGATACCTCCACCTATTATACTTGCCCTACGCCCGTGCTTCCTTGTAACCGGAGACGCCATTAGAGATGCAACTAAACCAGCAAGGTAAAGAGAAGATGTAAATGCTGAAAGGCCTTGATTGTTGTACTTGCAGTAGTTGTTTTCGTGTGCATGCTTTTCACTTCTGTATACTGCCGGGAAGAACTCTCGAAGAAAGTCATCCTTGGAAGTAACCCCACCTGACAGCCATTAAACAAGCATAAAAAAGATTTCTAATATAAAAAATAGCTCTCCCTTTCCCTCTTACCACAAGCACACCCACCCAAGCATCGATAAGTAGCCAATTAAGAAAAGAGTTACATACTTTTTGATACATTCTTTTAGTTAGTTTTTGAAGGTTGTGATTGCGAAGTTGAGAGTTCTGCTATGAAACAAATATGCTTAATATTTTATTATAACATATTTATTTCAGTTTCTTACTTTTTAGAATGATCTTTTAGAGCTAAGTATCAATTCTTCAAAATATTATATATTTGATTATTACTTATATCCAAACTTCTTGAGAGTTCAATCTTTCGAAGTATGAGTTCATATTTGAGATGCCTATTATAACTGCATGTTTAGTACAGTATATGAAAGACTAAGTAGCAGGTACTGCTTGCTTAAAGCAGTAAGAAAGATAAACTTGAGCTGTTTCTGAATTTCTTGAATCCATAACTTGATTATATAAATCTGCTAACTCAGAGTGCAAGACTTCGGTGATAATAAGACATTCTCAAAATTTACAGGCATAGTGGGGTGTGATTGGAACAGAGCAAAGTGAAAGATGATGAAATTCTTAGATCCTAATTGGGGATTGCATCTTCTAGAAAACCAGAGATGGAGGGTTTTAAAACTTCTTCAAATTAACCATGAATGCTGAATACATACAGAACAAACAAAGACAAAGAAAGTTAGGTGTTTTTGAATTCGCATCCTATTTATTTTTTCATATTGAATTTCTATTTCATGAAAGAAACAACTCAGAGATGGGTTTCTTTCTTCTTCTTCTTCTTTTTCTCTCATCCTTTCTTCTGTCACTTGAAATGCTACGTGATCAATTTCCTGCTCACAATCTTTCTTCTTTTTTTCAGCTTTTAATCACAGAAAGGTTCTATATGACCCATAAGTATTTGAAAATTTCTATGTCATTATTCTTAGATGATAGGATCTTAACGTGAAACCCAGAAAACTAAAATTCAGATTCAGAGTTTGGAATATGGAAGAACCTGAAATCCCAATATCATAGCCAAAGAGGGACCCGCCCAAGGCAGCGATAATGCAAGTGATGACCACATAACCGGTGACTCTGCCCTGATACTGCTCTGCCCTCTCCTTGGCCACACCACCAGGTGCAAAAGACCCACCTGCCATGTCTGCCAGAAACCTCAATTCCTCAGAGCCCAGGAACACCAGAGAGGCAACTCAAGGAGAATTGTTTTTCCAGCCTTTAGGAATGGCGATCATTCCCATCCTGCTTGTAATTTAATGAACTCAGAAGATTGATGAGACAGCCAACCAATTTTACTCCAAAAGGTAATCCTCTGCATATAAATTTTAATTTTTGGGACTGTACGTTTATAAGTAGGTCTTTGTTTGTTTCTTTATCCCTTCATATAGAATGGAAGGGAAAAATTAATTTTTTTTATAAAAAAGAACAACTAAAATAACAAACTTAATCTAAATAAAACACTTAAACTTAAATCATAATACTAATAAAATAATAATATTAATATTAATGGGTTCATAATTCTCCAAGCTCGAACGCTTATATTGATAATTATTTTTTATTCCTGAAATTAATCAGAATTATTTAATTATAAATTCATAACTATCTCAATTAATAAAATAATTATTTTCCCATATCATTCTACATCACATTTTATGGGAAAAAAGAAAAAAAGAAGTGGGTGTGTTATTTTATATGCAGAGTCTATTGGATGACATCAAATAAAGCGTCTAAAAATAATACTGAATATGAATGTATTTAGGATGTGGTGGAATGCATGTGAACGGATGTCAAGTGTTTCAATAATTTTTTTTTAGTTTTGGTTTGCTTTTGATTTGAATCCTGCACTTATTAAGACACTTTTAATGACTTTCAGAGTCACATGTGATTTTGTAGCCATGTGTTTTTGTTCATATCTTGATTCAGAATCTCTGGTCTTTTTCTGTTTTGTCCAAGTGTAGGCGATGGTACAATGCATCCTTCCTTTCTTTTTCTTTTTTTCTTAAAAAGCTGCCTACCATAAATCCTGCCAAACTTTGTTACATATTAATTTAATATGTTACTTATTAGTCAACAAATATGAGTAGGGGAGTTCGCCTTTTGGCTTATATATTAAAGGGGCTACTTTTCAACGTGTGGTAACAAAGTTAATTAAGTAAAACAAGACGCCAAGTGCAAAGCTTTTGCATTTTGTCCCTCTCTATCTTTAAGAAATCACATGGCTCGTGGATTATAAAATAAAAATGTAAAGTAGCAGATTCTTCTAATCTCAACCAATTAAGAAAGCAGTATAAAAATGAAGAAAATCTTAAATAGATTAACTTAAAACTTGTTGACCATATTTTTATTTATTAAAGAGTGAAAGATTAATTTTATTAAATTTTTATACGTATGAATTATAATTTTTTTAAAATGACTTCTTTAATATTTAAATTTTTATCATGTTTTAAAATTTAAATAATTGTTAATTACTGCAATCGTCAGTATCCAGCGAACTCATTTTCTTTGTTTTATTTATTCTTTGTCTACTTTTTTGTTCTGTTTCATATAATATTATTAGGATATTATGGACGGAGGGTGGGAAACCATTGAGCTGTGATGGGGGACAAAACTATCAACATATTGGGAGGCATGATGATGGAGTGCCACGAAGTAAAGCGTGGCCCGTTTAGTCCCAGTTTTGTACTCTAATCGAAATCTATCTTGCCTACCTGGTTCCCCCACAACCTTTTTTTTTTTTTTTTTTTTCTTTTGAGATAAGCAAAAAATAACTATTTATACATAAAAAGAAGATAAAAATATGTTAAGCTCTAAAAATATAAAAAAATAAGTACTATAATTTAAAAAATATAAAAATAATATATTTTATAAATAATAAATATTATATTTTAAAATTTTAGAGATACAATCAATATATCGTTAAAAACAAAAAACTAAAAAAAAAAAAAAACGAAGTAACACCTCACAACCTAATGCCTTTATCACTTAGCCAGGGGCAATTGTTGTAGGACCCAATTCTTGCGTTTTCATCGATAGAAATAGACTTTGGTCCACTCAGTTACGGTTCTGTCAGAAAGATGGACTATCCATATATTTCTTTCTCCTCCGTACAACAGTGACACTTTTTAAATTTTTAGTTATTTTATTTCTTAAAATACCTAAATTTCAGTTATTTAATCAACACAAATATCATCGTCGTGAACCCCAGAACAAGATTAATGAAGTTCTCTATGAACTGCTAAAATTCCCCTCTCAAATCCCATATAGAGAGGTATTAATGTGAGGCATATGTCTTCAGTTCTTCGCCTTTTGAACTTAATTTCACTTAATGTTTTATTTAATCTTTGCAATTTGAAATCTATAATTGATTATTTATAATTCTAAAAATTTGTAATTAAATCCCATGTCTTTATATCTTTGTTTGAGGCATTGAAGACAACTATTTAAAGTATCAAATTAGTATATTATGTATCATATCAACAATTTTACCTGCAAATAATAATATAACAATAAAAATCTAATTACAAAATATTAAAATTATAGGCATTTGATTACAAAATTTTAACCTATAGAGATTAAACTAAAAATTGAGTGACACTCTGCGGACCAAGAATAATTAAACCCAAAATTTTATACATTAAACTGCATGAATATTAAGAGTGTATTTAGTTTGTGAATTTTTTTTTAAAAAAAATATTTTTTATATTTGTGAAAATACGTTTGGTTTGTATTTTCATTTTCACTATTTTTTAGTTATATTATTGTATTTTTATTTTTATTATTTTATAATTATATAAATAATAAAATATTGTGTATATAATTCAAAATAATTGTGAAAATTCTATCGTTGTAATGAACTATAAAATTGAAAATTTTGAAAATGTCTTTTTAATATTTTCAGAATTTTTAAAAATTTAAGAAATATTTTTTAAAAATAAAAATAAAAAACGATAAATAAATGCGTTTTCATGTCTATTTTTAATTTTCAGTGAAAATAAAAATTAAAAATAGACAAATCAAATAGATCTTTAATTGTATTACAAATTTGAGAAATTTCTAGATTTGCTCTTTGTATAAATTGATTGTACAAGAGTAAGTAAAAATATATTAAAATGGATGTATTAGTGAATCTTATCATTTAAAATATCAACTTTAATAATTTTTTAACGAATAGATATATTAGAGAATAATTTCTTCTAGAAGCTGTGAGTGGGACAGTTTCTTAAAAACCATTTGGCCAATTTTCAAGCATTAATTCAATAGAAAGGCAGCTTGATATCTCCCGGTTTCTACTATGGAAATCTGAACATGATGGACATTGGATACCTACCGATTTCCATTTAGCTTAAAGCATGCCACTTAATAAGCCCTACCAAAGAGATAAGATACGAGAGGATCTAGAAAGAATGAGTAGACATGAGTTCGACAAGTAAAAATATCTCAACGATTATTTTAATATAAAAAGTAAATTAAATTATTGAGAAAAGATTTAAGAACAATTTTATTATAATTTTTAATATATTTTATCATTTGAATGTTTTTTATTTATTTAAAGTATGAATTTGTTTATCAAACTTTATGTTAAAGTTAACTTCTTCTTTTTTATGAAAATTGAGGTAAGTAAAAATTAAATGCTTAAATTTTTAATTATAAAAACTTTAATACTATATTAATAGTTATTTTGATTCAAAAATTTAAATTGATAAGTGAAGATTTTTTAGTGATTTTATTATGATATCTAACATTTTACGTCGTCAAATATCCTTTGGGTTTACAATGTAAATTTGTTTAGTATATATTATTTTAAAATTAATTTTTTAATAGAATGGAGATTGACAAATATCAAAATTATAAAAAATAATTATTTCAATTCAAAAAATTAAATTAATTAGTAAAAATTCATGAGTAATTTTATTATGATATTTAATGAAAATAAAATAAAATACACTCCTTTCTTTAATGTATTATTTTTATTATATACTTTTTTTAATATATATATATATATATATATATATATATATATATCTTTTAAAATTAAAACGTATACTATAATTTAAATCATGCCTTTTTTTTACCACACTACCTTCATTTATATTAAATATTTATTTAAAGCTAAAATCTTTTGTGTGTGTATATATATTAGGCATTAAACATTCAATACATATGAAAAGTTCTTATTGATAATGTTGGCGCACAATTGGAAAAGAAAAAAAAACGACAAAAGGAAAACTATTGAAATTTTTCTCAAGAGTAATTGTTGATAACTCAATAAATTGCTGCAAATAAAAAATATTTAAATTTTTGGTAAATAAAGTTGATAAATTTTACATTTTTTGCTTAATTATATTTTTCTATCAAACTATACTTAGATTACTTATTATGTTATAATATTTATATTAAAATTAATGAACAACCAAAAAAATATATATTTTATACAATTAATCCTTTTTTTTTCTAAAATAGATAGTAGAGAGATTTTTATAATATATATGTGTGTGAGCACACGTATTTACGTTTAAATTAAGTTATAATATATTTTTTAATTTTAAAAAAATTGCGTATATTTTTTTTAAAATTATATAATAAAAATAATACACAAATTAAAAGTGTATTTTACTCATAAAAAGAGAAAGAAAAAACTTATTGTGGACTAAGGATAAAAGTTACAAAATACTAACCAAAATCCCTAGAGCTTCCTAGTTTCGATCCTCCAAAAATTTTTCAACAAAGAAATAAATGGGATGCAGCTTACTAGAGTAGGCGAAACCTTGATTGTCCAAGACTTTGAGCAGAAGAATCTCATTCACCCTTAATCAAAGATCAGGGTTTGATCCCTACTTTTGGGTATGGAGTAGCCTTAAATCCCCAAGTCAACTGTCCCACCCATCGACGTGTCTACAATGAGCGATGAGATTAGTCAATGTGTCTGATAGTGAATACCTTGGTTGCGACTAAAAAAATTATATGGTCTTTCCTAATTTTTGGATGGACCTTGCTATAGAAAATTCAATCTCTTAAAAGAAAAAAAATTACTATTTTAAATAGTAGTGTGTTATTATTTTATATGTTAAATGAAAGTCTCTACACAAAGGTACTAAATCAAGGTAAAGAAAACTCTCTCCCTTGAAAGTTCTCAGTTTTCCGTAACAACTCTATTTCATAGAGTTGTACAATTTCAAACTTGTTGCAGGTATCGACGAGATTAGGCATAGCTTATGCGTAATATCTTTTAGTTTGTTTTTTTATTAATAAAAATATATAAATATTTAATTGAAAAAATATAATTTATTAGATAATTTTTAAATATTTAAAAAATATAATTTTTAAAAAAATTTCACCTTATGTATATATATAGAAAATATTTCTAATATTAAAAAAATAAGTAAAGAGAAAAAATTTAATAAAAAAAATTAAAAATAGCGTACTAAAAAAAGGCAAAATTTTTTTATAAAAAAGATAAATTTTTGTGAAATAAATAAAAATCTTAAAATTTTAAGAAAATTGGATTAGGGTAATTTTTCTTAATTTAAGAGTTAAAAACTTTTAAATTTAACATCTCCACCCATAAATTAAACTTTCACCTATGGATACTTCATATAAAATTTTTCCACTTCACATAAGTTTCTAACAAACTCATTGGATAACCTAAGTAAGAAATAAAATATAAACTTGGACTAAGATATAGAAGTTGGACCGATAGCCCAAAAATTATAAAAATGTAACCAAACCCTCCAAAAAAGGTAAAATTTTATTCAAATCAAAGAAAATAGGTAAGAATTAGCCCAAATCTAAGAGAAAAAATAAAATAAAATAAATCATGTGATGAAATAATAGTGTAATAATAATAAAGATTAAGTTACATGGCATTAAGATAAAATTCAGCAAGTGGTGTGATAATATCTATATCCTATATTTATAATTTTAGCAAGTGATATGATAATACATGGTATTAGGACAAAATATCTATATCCTACACTCATAATTTTAGCAAGTGGTATCATAATACATAGTATTAGGACAAAACATTCATATCCCACACAAATAATTTCAGCCAAATAAGGGAGATTCAAAAGTTAGAAACTTGCCACTTAGAAAGACAAACCTATCATACTTGATTAAGACAAAAGAAAAAAAATCCATAAATCAAAGGGACATTGTCCCTTGTTTTAAAAATATATTATCATAATTTTTAAAATACAAATCTCCATTTGCTATGTATATCTTGACTAAGGAAGATGAAGACAAGAATATGAGTTGTTTGTTTTCCAAAAATCAACCAAGTGCATCCTAATTGTGATAAGGTAGACCCATAATCATGAAAGATGAATCAATTGATAGTCTATTTAAACAAAACCCACTCCTATAGCATTAAAATTTCATCCAAGTGAAGGAAAAGAAAAATAGAAGCAAGGTAGAGTGAGGAAATGAGAGAAATAGAGGAGAAGAAAGGAAGAAAGAAGAAGAAGAAGTCTAGAAGACTAAGTACTTAAGGTAAGTTAGTTTAATCTCCACTTGAATCCATCTTTCTTCTTCATCCTTGAGGTTTAAAAACTCACCCTCCTTCTCTTATTTAAACTGCTAGAAAAGTTAAGGAAATGGAGGAATCTTGCTATTTCCTTCAAGAAAAAACAAGAAAAAGAATTCACTAAGTGAGTTAGAGAGATCTTTAAGTAGGTTTAACAATATTTCTTTTTAGAAAAGATTTGAAATTTGTAACATTTATGTGAAATTTTGATCTTAGAACTTTGATAAAATATATAATATTTGCTACTTTAATGATTGGTCATGAATGTTACTATATTATGTTACATGTTATTTTGCATATGATGGATGTTTTAGACATTACGGTAAGTGTGGAAAGTTCTGCATATGTATGGCTATGGTTGGTAAAAAAATTTATGATTTTTTTATACTACTATTTTGTATATTTGAATGTTGTAAAAAATTGATGGAATATGATTAGATGTAAAGAAAATGGAAGAGGATGTAATATAATGATAAACTAAAACTTTATGAAAGGATTTGTTAGGAAACTGGATTTCGGGGTAACTAAGAAAGCTTGTGTTTTTGAAATTCTGGGAAGAATCGGTTAGGAATTAAAAGAAATTGTTAACATAAAAAAATGTAGATCTATGTTTCACGGATTTTTAACCATTGAAATCACTTAATTTGGAGTCCAGATGAGGGAGATATTGTCCAATATGTAAGCAGTGGTCAGACAATGGTTAACAAGAGAAGAATCTGTTAGGTATGCTTCTATGTTTGTATTTTTGGGATAACTCTGTAAGGAATTAAAAGAATTTCTTAATATAACAAATGTAGATCTATGTCTCATGGATTTTTAGCCACTTGAATCATTCAAATTGGAATAAATATGAGAGAGATATGGTCATATTAGTAAGTAAAGATCAAAAACTAGCTAACCAGGGAAGAATCTGTTAAGTATGCTTTTGTGTTTGAATTTTTGGGCAAATTATGTAAGGAATTAAAGGAAATTGTTAACATAATAAATATAGATATATGAATCACGGATCTATAGGCTCTAAAAGCACTTAATTTGGAGTTCATATGAGAGAGATATGGCTGATTAATAAGTAAAGGTTAAAATCAGTATAGAATCCAAAGTGTTAAATGCAAATATTTTTGTTTTTTATTTTCTGAGAGTAATTAATAAGGAATCTAAAGACATGATAAACATGAAAGTTGTATATAAATGTCTTAGCATTTTATATATTTTGGAATCACCTCAATTGAAGTTTGTATGAGGGAGATATGGTCCAATTAGTAAGTAGAGGTCTAAACCTATGCGAGAAGAAATAATATTAAATTTGAGGGAGTAGTAACACCATGATTACTTAATATTTTAGTAAAATGTTCGACATAAGGGTTTTAGAGGATTGTCTTATCTTTCAATTGACACCAAGATTACCTCAATCGGATTTAAAATGAGGATGTTATGCTCTGTTTAGAGAAGAAAGGATAACAATATTTTAAAAAGAAAAAAAAAATCTTCTAAATGAAAATAATAAATGATTAGTGTATGCCATAACCATTGCCATTGTATGAACTCCTTACCATCTTAAGTGTGTAATTTTGATATGGAAGTATTTTAAAGTGATATTTAAAATAATTATGTTCATGGCATGATTACCAATGATTTTTTTTGGTAATGATTATATGAAAAATTATGGCATGTAAGTATAATGAACATACTTGTTATTGAAATTATATTTTTGGTTATTAATGTGAAAAGAAAAGAAAAAAAATGAGTACGGTCACATGACGGTCCGTGTGATGCACTAATAGGAGACGCCCTACCAACGCTATGATTATGTTAATGGGAAAAGAAATTCGCCATGTCGGACGGAGCGAGAAAAATCCGTACTAAGAGTAGAAAGCACTCACCCTGACTAGGATAGCTTGACATTAAAATTAGTTGATAGCCATCATATGATATTTTGAAAATAGTTATTCATACCATCCATGTCATTACTATACAATATTTATGTGCATAGATAAAGTGCATTCATGTGACCTAAGGTAATTGTTGTAACTTATACAGATGAACATGACATGATAAGCTATATTGATGATAATTATGATTTATTGTTGAACCTACTGGAATTTAATTCTCACTATATTTCCATATCATGCTCAGAAAATTAGTTTTGTAAATTTTTCTTTGGCTTTGACTCATAGTGTACGTTGAATTGAGTTACTATATGTTGGAAAAATCCAAGAAATTAATAGGATGTTTGTGGTCAAGTTGGCTAAGATCCCGGTGAAAGTGCAACCACCCATACCTGTATCTCAGGAACTGATCAATAGGAATGAATAAGATGTAGACATATTTTTCTTTTGATTTGCATACGAATGTTGTTAATTAATGATGTGTAAACCTTAATTATGTTTGGTTAAATTAATTGAATGTTATTATGAGTTAAATTAAGGTAATGACTTCATACGACTTTTAATATATATATATATGTGTGTGTGTGTGTGTGTGTGTGTGTGTGTAAAAAAAATAGAGTTGTTACATAATTGGTATCAAAGTATGTCGATCTTATATGACCAGTGGGTGGATAATTATCTGAGTCGATCTTATAGTGTCTTGAGTATGTTGTGGTTGTGCTATGTTGGGGACAGTGATTTCATATAGATAAGAAATTACTAGTGTTTCCTATCTATATGGCGAAGTGGTGTTATGACCGCTGTTAAATATTTTTGAAACTAACTATTGGGTTTGATCACCTCAATAGCAGCATAACTTTATTTTTGCCACAGTAGGAAATGGCACCACCGAGGAAAAATCTGGCAAACAATGTAAAGAAAACCCTGCACAATTTGGCCACGACAATTCGAGATCAAGTCACAACTACCAACCAAATTCTACAATATCTTCAAAATGCTAATAACTCGAATGGTGAGAATGAAGCTAATAATCGGATGCCAGGAAGTGATAATGGCATATCCGAGTTCCTAAGGACTAGACCACCTTGTTTTTAAGGCGACTTTGACCCGATTGTAGTTGAAAGGTGGATAAGGGAACTGGAGAAAATCTTTGAAGTGATGGGCTGTACTGAGGAGCAGCAAGTTATCTTCGCTGCATATATGCTGAAAGATGAAGCAGAATATTGATGGCGTGGAATTAGAGAACTTTTAACTCACCAGGGAAGGTAGATCACCTGGCAGGTGTTCAAAGACACCTTTTTGAAAAAGTACTTCTTAAGTACTGTGCGAGTAGAGAAGGAGATTGAATTTCTCCAACTTAGGCAGGGTAGCATAATTGTAGACCAGTACATCACGAGGTTTGAGGAATTTTCTAAGTTCTTCTCTTACCTGCGATTTAGCCTCGATAAAGCATGAAAGACTGTTAAGTTCGAAGTGGGATTGAATCCAGAGATAAGGAATGCTGTTGTAGCAATAGAGATCAGGAAGTTTGTACTTCTAATAAATAAATGCAGACACTTGGAGAAGAGTTTGAGGGCGATGACAGATGAGAAAGAAAGACGGAACTTCTGGAAAAGGAAGAACGGGCCATAAAACTCAAGCAGAAATGTTAGAGGAAAAGGACAGGGTACTGGCAAGATGCCAATGACTGTAAGCCCCTGACCTTTCTAGCAAAACTTTTCCACAGTCAAGTGTACTAAGTGTGGACGTATGCATGGTAACCGGCCATGCTACATGGGATTAGATGTTTGCTTCAATTGCAGACAGAAGGGTCATTTTGCAAAGAATTGTCCACAGAATTTGGGAAAGCAGCCGGAACAGAGGTCTCAGGTGAAAGGAAGGGTTTTCATCCTGAACGGCTAAGAGGCAGCTCAATCCCCCGAAATGATTCAAGGTACATGCTATATCTATGGATTTGCTCTTATGGTGTTGTTTGACTCTGGTGTTAATCATTCATTTATATCAGAAGAATGTATTAGGGAGTTTCAGTATCCTATTTATGAAAACCCTTATGAGCTATCTATAGTAATTCCCACGAGGGAAAATGTCTTAACTCCCTCTGTATATAAAGACTATCAGGTCATTATTCAGGAGAAAACTTTTTCTGTAAACCTCGTCTGTCTACCTTTAAAAGGTATTGATGTCATTTTAGGGTTAGACTAGATGTCTAAAAATTGGGTATTGTTGAATTTTTACAACAAGACGATTGAATTTCTACCTTCTACTTCAGAAGAGGAGATACAGTTATTGATACTTAATGCCAATCAAGTCAATAGAGAGTTGAAGAATGGAGTACTTTGAAACATTCTCTTGCACTTATCAAATCTAGAAGTTGAACCGAAGTTTGATGAAATCCCAATAGCCAACGAGTTTCTTAAAGTATTTTCATCAGATATTCTAGGCTTACCTCCAAGAGAGAGATAGAGTTCTCTATTGATCTCCTACCTGAGATAAGGCCTACCTGAGCTAGGAACTACAGGAACTCAAGAAACAGTTGGAAGAACTGTTAGACAAGCAATTCATTAGACCAAGTGTATCACCTTGAGGAGCTCCTGTGTTGTTATTTAAGAAAAAAGACGGGAGTTTGAGACTATACATAGATTACAGACAGTTAAATAAGGTGACTATCAAAAATAAGTATCCTCTCCCTAGGATAGATGATTTATTAGATCAACTAAAGGGAGCCTCCATCTTTTTTAAAATTGACTTGAGGTCAAGATACTATCAGATTAGGATTAAAGAGAAGGATGTACCAAAAATAGCTTTCAAGACTAGGTATGGGCACTATGAGTTTCTCATAATGCCCTTCGGGTTGACAAATGCACCTATAATTTTCATGGACCACATGAATCACATTTTTTGACCCTACCTAGATCAATTTGTGTTAGTGTTCATTGATGACATCTTGATATACTCTAAGAGTGAGAAAGAACATGAACAACATCTCCGAATCGTGCTGCAAGTGCTGAAAGAGAAAAAGTTGTATGTCAAATTGGAGAAGTGTAAATTTTGGCTGTCAGAGGTAAAATTTCTCGGACATGTCATTTCTAATAAAGGGGTAGCCATAGACCCTAATAAGACGGAAGCAGTGATTCAGTGGAAAAATGATGTGATCTTAATTAAGCATGATTTTAATACCTTTATGCTTACCTTTTGTTTGATTTAAGTAAAATATAATTAGGAATTAGTTTAGTTTTGTGTTTTGTGTTGTAGGAACAAAGGAAGAAGAAAATGGAAGAAAAATATAAGAAAATCATGAAAAATGCTGATTTCTAACCTTTCGTCACTAATGGAAGCATATCTCACTCATTTGAGCTCCGATTGAGCTGATTCCAGCAGCTATGGAAAGAAGAAACATAGAGCTACAACTTTCGTATTTGGAACTTTGGCAAAATCTGGCATTTTCTAGGCGCCGCGGCGCTCACAATACAGCGCCGCGGCGGCCCGTCATGGATGTCTCGTAGCGCCGCGGCGCTGGTTATTGGCGCCACGGCGCCTTTGCCCCAGAACCACGAGCACCGCGGCGCTGCATGGGTGCGCCGCGGCACCCCGTGGATGAAGTTTCGCAGCGCCGCGACACTGAACTTATGCCCCGCGGCGCCGCCGCTCCGGAAGTCGCGATTTTAGGGTTTTTTCGCCTGATTTGAAGCCCAATTGATGGAGATTTGACCTAAAAACTTTTCTACTTCGACTAGGAGGGTTTAATCTATAAAAAGGAAGGAAAGTAAGCAGAGAAGGCATCTATTCATTCAGCAAAGAATTCATTCAAGTTCTCAACTCTTTTCTTTACTTCTTGTTTAGTTTTCTATGGCCCTGCGCGGCTAATTTTCTTTAGTTGGTTGAGGGAGATTGAAACCTCAAGGGATTTGATGTCATTGTGAGATACGGATTTGATTTCATTGCATTCAATCTTAACCGAGTATTGTTTATTCATCTGTTCTTATTTTCTTAATATTATGCATGTGATTGCTAGGAGGCCTACTAGTATATTGTATGTGTAGCTGCTGAATTAGGTTTTGAACAAAGCTTTTATTACTTGATTCGTGAAGCAAATAGGATTAAGGATTTTGGATTATAAATCGTTAACCCTATGATGAATATCAACTAAATTGAATATAACCGATGTGCTTGTATTCGTTTAGCTCTATTAGTTTCTCTTGTTCTTCATGCGGTTAATAAGTTATGCTTTACCGATGTGCTAAAGGATTGCTCGTTAATTAGAGTATAATTAGTGCGATTGTCATTAATTTACTAGGCTTAAGGAGGAACTGGGATAGAATCCCAATGATAGATATTTGGTTTAAGATTGATAATTTTGTCAATGATCAATGCAATCCCTTGATGGTGAATATCGACCGAAACCAACGCTTTTCTCATTAATCACTTTCTCTCAATTATTTTTGCTATTGTTTACTTAATTTTAATTGCGACTCTCAATCCCCCCTTTCTGAATCACATAAGGTAATTCCAGTCTCTGTGGGATCAACCCTTACTCCCACTACTATAGGTTAGTGTTGAGGTAAGGTTTTAATTTGGGCGTGCTTGCGACAGTGCGCACCAAAAAACCAAAGATGGTTATAGAGGTCAGAAGTTTATTGGGTTTGACAGGATACTACAGGAGGTTTATACAAAACTTTTCTCGTATAGCCTTGCCATTGACTAAACTTTCCTTCCTAGTCAATTTAGTCAATGGCAAGGCTATACGAGAGAATTTTTGTATAAACCTTCTGTAGTATTCTCTCAAACCCAAGAAACTTCTTATCTCTATAACCATCTTTGGGTTTTCCCTAGGGGTGTAAGCGGGTCGGGTTCGGTCGGATTGAGGTAATATCTCAACCCGACCGAACACTGATCGGGTTGCAGAATGTTCACCCAAACTCGACTGTGGCTTTTAGTGAACCGAAGAAATCGGGTTAGTATGGATTATATAATCTTCGGTCGGGTCATGTTGCAATCTGATAGCAGTAAAATGAAGGTTTTTCGATACAAAATCAATAATGGTAAAAGAATCAAAGAGAAAAAGAAAGAGATAGAAATGAAATAAAAGAAATCAGATCTGGAAAAAAAAATCAGTGACTTCACTCTTGAAGAAGCATGTAAACGTTTGCGAAGAGGTGGTGCTATTACTGTTGCCACCAACTAATTCGTTGACAAAGATGAAGTGAAAACTGGCAAGCGCAGTGCTCATACGGTGAAGAACTAGCGTCAACATTCATAAAGAGATGGCATCGCTGCTGTTGCTGCATTTTGGTCTGTCGACAAAGAAAAGATGGAGATTTTTCATTTTCAGAGAGCACCCAACAAGGAAAAAGAGAGACAAAAGAAAGAAGAAACTTCTCAAATTTCAGAAAACTTGAAAGGCTGATGGAATATGGATGGTGAGGGCGTAGGGTACTAAAAAATTGGAAAAGAAAGAAAAAAAGGGAAAGAAAAAAGTTATCATGATTTTAGGAAGATAAAAAGCATTGCATTCAATGCTTTGTCACTTCATTCACGTGAATTCTGAAGAGTTGGTGGGATATAATAAAAAAAAATATTATTTTCCATAAAAAGAGGTGGTTGAAAAAATAAAAAGGTTTGCTTGATTACGTGAAGAGACGTAAAATCATATGGCTTACGGTAGTAGTCGGTCGGGTTTGGATTAAAATAAGTTTTGATATCTAATCCGATCCGACCGATGAGACCCAATTTTTTAAAAGAAACTAATCCGTTTTAATTTTAAAATTTAATATACTTTACCCGATGCATCTCTTTTTTATCAGGTCTATATGGTTTACGTCGGGTATGCCGGGTTACTTACACCCCTAGTTTTTCCACTGAATCACTGTTTCCGTCTTGCTAGAGTCTATGGCTACCCCTTTATTAGAAATGACATGTCCGAGAAATTTTACCTCTGACAGCCAAAATCTACACTTCTCCAATTTGACATACAACTTTTTCTCTTTTAGTACTTGCAGCACGATTCAGAGATGTTGTTCATGTTCTTTCTCACTCTTAGGAATTAAAAGAAATGGTTAATATGAAAAATGTATATCTATGTTTCACGGATTTTTAATCACTAGAATCACTTAATTTGGAGTCCAGATGAGGGAGATATTGCCCGATATGTAAGCAGTGGTCAGACAATGGCTAACCAGAGAAGAATTTGTCAAGTATGCTTCTGTGTTTGCATTTATGGGATAACTCTGTAAGGAATTAAAAAATATTCTTAACATAAAAAATGTAGATCTATGTTTTATGGATTTTTAGCCACTGGAATCATTCAAATTGGAATAAATATGAGAGAGATGTCGTCATATTAGTAAGCAAATGTCAGAAACTAGCTAACCAGGGAAGAATATGTTAAGTATGCTTCTGTGTTTGAATTTTTGGACAAAATATGTAGATAATTAAAGGAAATTGTTAACATAATAAATATAGATATATGAATAATATATTTATAAGCTTTGAAAGTACTTAATTTAGACCTAATATGAGAGAGATATGGCTGATTAATAAGTAAAGGTTAGAATCAGTATAAAATCCAGAGTGGTAAATGTAAATGTTTTTGTTTTTTATTTTCTGGAAGTAATTAGTAAGGAATCTGAAGACATGATAAACACAAAAGTTGTATATAAATGTCTTAGCATTTTATAGGCTTTGGAATCACCTCAATTGAAATTTGTATGAGGGAGATATGATCTAATTAGTAAGTAGAGGTTTGAACCTATGCGAGAAGAAATAATATTAAATTTGAGAGAGTAGTAACACCATGATTACTTAAGATTTCAGTAAAATGTTCAACATAAGGGTTTTAGAGGATTGTCTTATCTTTCAATTGAGACCAAGATTACCTCAATCAGATTTAAAATGAGGATGTTATGCTCTATTTAGAGAAGAGAAGATAATAATATTTTTAAAAAAATCTTATAAATGAAAATAATAAATGATTAGTGTATGCCATAGCCATTGCCATTGCATTAATTTCTTACTATCTTAAGTGTGTAATTTTGTCATGGAAGTATTTTAAAGTGATATTTGAAACGATTATGTTCATGACATGATTATCAATGATTTTGTTTGGTAATGATTATATCCAAAATTATGACATGTAAGTATAATGAACATACTTGTTATTGAAATCATATTTTTGACTATTAATGTGAAAAGAAAAGAAAAGAAATGAGTACGGTTACATAGCGGTCCGTGTGGTGCACCAGTAGGGGACGCCCTACCAACAATTATGATTATGTTAATGAGAAAAGAAATTGTGCCATGTCGGACGGAGCGAGAAAAGCCCGTACCGAGAGTAGAAAGTATTCACCCTGACCGGGATAGCTTGACATGAAAATTAGTTGATAGCCATCATATGATATTTTTAAAATAGTTATTCATGTCATCCATGTCATTACTGTACAATTTTCATGTGCATAGATAAAGTGCATTCATGTGACCTAAGGTAATTGCTGTAACTTATACAGATGAACATAACATGATGAGTTATATTGATGATAATTATGATTTATTGTTGAATCTACTGGGATTTAATTCTCACTATATTTCTATATCATGTTCAGAAAATTAGTTTTGCATATTTTTTTTACCTTTGCCTCATAGTGTACATTGGATCGAGTTACTCTATGTTGAGCAGATCCAAAAAATTAATAGGATGTTCGTGGTTGAGTTGGCTAAGATCTCGATGAAGGTGCAACCACCCGCACCCGTATCTCCAGAACTGGTCAATAGGAATGAATAAGATGTAGACATATTTGTGTTTGATTTGCGTACGAATGTTGTTAATTAATGATGTGTAAACTTTAATTATACTTAGTTAAATTAATTGAATGTTATTATGAGTTAAATTAAGGTAATGACTTTATACTACTTTAAGAAAAAAAGTATATATATGTATATATGTAAAAAAAAATGGAATTGTTACATTATGTGCTATTGGCCTATAAATATGACTGGCCATATTGCACAACCAATATGCTTCTGATTGTGTGTAGGTCAAGATTTGGTGCATTTTTGTTGTTATTGTGATTTATACTTTTTGTTGTTGTTAGGAAGATATTGTATATCATTAAATAAACACTTTAGCAAGATACTAGGAATCAATTTAAAAATAAGTTTGCACCTTTGCAACACATTTTATAAATACAAACTCTAAGTAATATTACCAAGAAAAATTCAAAATTCACCATATTACAACTAAAGAAAATGGAAGAATACCTGAAGATTTTTACGAGGAAATAAAACACCTATTTTTTTGTTTTTGGTTTTTTTTTTAGATTTTCATCTCTTAAGCAAATTCTTTCAACCTTGTTCATAGTATTGTTGTAACTATGCAAAGTAAGTTATAAATATTCAAGAATACTGATCAATACTGTACCTTTTACAAAGAAGAGGAAGAACTTTCAAAAAGAGAAAAGAGTTCTACAAAGAAAAAAAATCTTCTAGAAAGATAGAGGAAAGAAGAAAAATAGTTTTATTTAATAATTGTTGGGTGGAGCCAATTTTTATTTTTTTGGACAGAGTTGGGTGGTGCAAGTTAGGTTGGGTTGACAGAGTAAAATTCAAGTTGGGTGAAGCCGGGATTAATAATTGTAAAATTTCATCTTTTTGTCCTTTTTTTTTGGCTAGGTCATAGGTTTGATTTTAAAAACTTGGATTTACTCAAAGTCTCATCCAAGCCACATAGGCATATGGCCTAGATGAGACTTTAAGAGTGCGATCTATTTGTTTTTTTTAAAAATAGAAAATTTTGATCATAAAAAAGGATGCTGCTATGAATATTATGCATGAAGACAGATTGAATGGTGAAGTTGAAGAATTTAATGACTCATCTGGTGTCTCATCCTTATCTAAATCTTAAAGAAGACTTTTTTTCTTAAGCTTTTCCAATGTTAGCTCATAAAAAAGGTAGAGGCTCATATTTTTTCTATATTCCAACCCATTGACTATTTTCTGGGTTAGGTTTTCTTTTAGGAAGTGGTAGAGACTTACAATATCTTCTTTTCCTCCTCCTTTGTTGTTCTTCCCATCATTCTTGTTTTGCTTCCTCATACGTCTCTTCATACTAGCTAGAGTATTTGCATTCACATTTAAGATAGCACATATTTAGGTCAATATCCCAAATAAAGTTATCATTGATTTTATCTATGTAGGTAACATATCCATTTGGGTAAAAAGTATATACTAGAATCTTTGGGTTTGCTAAAGAAATGGGAATGATCATATGACTTTGAAATGGAAAACTAGGAGAGCTGATGCTACTTTCTTTAGGACTTTTAAAGGTTGTTTTGATTATGCAATGCATCTTTTGAAAAATGGGATCTAAAAACATTTGAATGGGCTTAGTCTCTTAACAAAATTTGTCATAATTTGTCATCCATTCAAATGGCATAAGCTCCAGTATATGTCTGAAAATCTACACGATTGTTAAAATCCTAGTATTCTGATGAGCATATAAATAATGGCCTATAGGCAAATTCAGTGAATGATTTTGAACACGGTAGATTATCTAGTGATGTAAAGTAGACGAAATTGCATCACTAACTTATGGTGCTTCTGTGATTTGGATTTGAACTTTAAAACGATATGAAAGGGTGCTATCATTGAGACTAACATTATAATTGGGATAAAATGTCAGGACTACGCTTCTAGCATGGAGAGTTGTAAGGATTGTACCAATGACAACATGCTCATAAGTGAAATAACTTGTATCTAAAAGAGCAAGTTGTGCTGTAACTAGTAAGTCTTGCCTACCATGGAAAGTCAATATCAACCTTATTGCTCCTAGATGCCTGTAGGTATATCTCTCAGTTTTCCATCGAATAATAAAATCTTTAAGAATCTCAAGAGTGACATAATGTTCGGTTTAAGATGTGAGTGAGCATTGATCCATCTTGGAGGTCTGGATATATTCTTTAACTTCAGAAGGCCTATTTATGCAAATCAGATTTATAATACTTCTTGGTTGGAAAAAAATATTATATAGACTAAGAACAAGTGCCTAAGTTCCTTGTATTTTTGCATCTTCTGGAACAAAGGAATATTCCATAAGATTTTTTTATTTTGAAAGAATTTATATGGGAACAAGATTTAGGAATAGAAAGGGATCAGGATTTAGGTAGAGAAAGTAAAGAGGAAAGGCAAAAATAGGTGATGCCAGAGGTTTGAGAATCCATCTGTAATTAAGATTCTTCCTTATTCACCCGAGTTTTCTAATATTTGCTTTTCTACTCACAGCCACACCAAAACTAAAGGATGCCTCTGATACCATAGGGAGTAATATAACTTATATGACCCATATACAATCATATGCTACATTAGTGAGCTAAAGATCAATATCAATATTTTATGAACAAACACTTTATTTTTTAGCACTATCAATGCTTTAACCCAGGCGACCTTAGCTCAAGGCCAAATACCTCATAAGTATTTTATCATAACATAAAGAGATTGATTTCTAGAGAGAGTCAATATTTTCTGATACACAAGATTCTCTTAAAGAGCAAGTGCATAGCATACTCATATCTTCATATCAGTTGAGAGTAAGAATAATGAAGACTTAGAAAAAGAACATTTGTGAAACATACAGACTTTTATTCACAAAACTCAACTTGTTTTCATAAGAATACAAACTTATCCTAATAATTATACACTATGACTCATACATCAAGTATGATGATTCACCCTACTTTTAATAATGAAAAAGTACATTAAGGATATGATTCACCATTTTAAAATACATGACTCGTAAAAAACATGAATAAATTTTACATAAAAGATAAATGACTAAGGATGTAACGACCGGTTTATATATATATATATATATATATATATATATATATATATATATATATATATATATATAGCGACCTATAACACATTCCAACAGTGAACCACACATTTATATAAGCAGTTAATATTTCATTATCATGATATCCAAACTACATTAGAGATTAATATTTATACATCAGTGATACTGAGTCACATAACTACATCAACTTAACATTGAACTCTATACCGCACATCTCCCCTGGATGTAAAGGGGGGAGGATGTGGTGCTGGCATCGGAATCTGGACAAGACATTGCCATCCACTGGATCTTCTATGATCAAGTGTACGGAAGCAGCTAGCATAACGTTTGCTCTTATCAAAACTAGAGATTCTTTCTCTACTCAAACCTTCTTTGGATTTCCTCCTTTTTCTTCCTTTCTCTACAAATCCTTGGACCTTCACCTTGTGCCTCTCTCTCTCTCTCTCTCTCTCTCCTCTTTTCCTTTCTCTCCTTCTCTCGGCCTCTCTCCCTTCTCTTCTTTTCCTTGGCCGCTACCTCCTTTTCCCTTAATCTTTTGGTCTACTTCTTCTCCAAGTCAAGGCTCCATCTTTTTCCTTCTTGCCGTGGTTTTCCTTCTTCTCTCCCTTGGCTGGTCGACTCCCCCTTGAGTCAAGTAAGGATAATATATTTTATTTAATCTTCCTCAACAAGCCATCATCCTCCTATCTCAAAACCCTACTTTATCCAAAAACCCTACTTTATCCAACTATTACAACATTGCCATCCTATTACAATTGAACTATGCCATTAGGTAAGGCTTTATTTGGTTGTAGAAAAATTCCACCAAATGCTTTAATTCTACTTTATCCTTTTTTCTAAGGTTTCATCGATGTTCCATTTCATTCTCTTTCATTCCCTTCACCATAGAGAATTACTTTCCACTTATTAAAATCTGAGATGTTACAAAGGACACCTCATATGACATATAAAACGTGAAAAACGTAGGTGTGAGGTGGTAGGACAAGTGGAACCTTTATCTTGAATTTTGACTAAGAGATAAGTTCAAATTTTTGTAGTCTGAATCACTGGAATTGACACTTCCATTAAAATTATGCCACCATGCTTTGGAAAACTTGTCTTCCTCATTTGAATCTTGGGAATATATAAGAATATCTTGGGGTTTTGGATTAAAGAATTCTGTAGTTGGAGCTTTTTTTTTTGGAAATGAAGCTAGAATTCCTACCATAAAATTGGAATAATTACCATCATAATAATCTTCATAGTAATTATCAAGTAAAGCTTCCCATTCTTGTTAATCTCCATCAAGAAATTTTTCTTGTCTGAGACCAATAGAAGTACACGCAATGAACTTTGGAGGTTTAGTAAAGTGGTTAATTTCACATAAAAGATTTTTGAGAGAGATCTTGATTTGTTCTTCATTTTTTAGATAATCAAAAAAGGTTTTTAATTGGTAAACTTGATTTTGTGACCATAAAGATTTATCTCGCCTTTTAAAATAGGGTATATGAAGGATGAAAACAGACAAAACTTTTGATAAAGTCTTTGATGGATTGTTTCCAAATATTATAGTTACTAATGGTTCTCTGGAGTTTCGTTCTCTACCACATTAATAAAGAAAATCATTCAAGGAATGTCCATAAGAGTGTATTTTTATTTTTAGGATTGTGGAGATGATGATACATTGACATGATTGGAAATTCATTGGATATGGCATAAAGAATTGTGACACACCAAAGATACCATAATTCTTCTTCAAAGAAAGACTATTGAGGTCTTATATGCTAAAGGATGAGAAATTAGTAGTCAAGATGAAACACAGATTTGTCTGAATTAAGTCGTTTTTTTATAAGAACTTTGTGGAGATAATAAAAGAGATTATCTTTAGCAAATGATTTAATAGAGGCTGCTGTAGGTTGAATTTGCAAACCTAGAGGAAAATGTTTTTTGTTTCTAGCCCACAGACATAAGAGAGAGTAGAGGCCATGATTAAAAGAAAGACTAAAGTTTATGTGATGACTTGGATGGACTTTGGTCTTGAAAGTAAGTCTGGAATAAGGTTTTAATTTCCTTTTATATGCTAGATGAAGTTATATTTGAAAAACTAATCTTTCAGTTGAAGCAACTGAGGTTCTGGAAGAGCGTTATTTGTAAATTTTATGACATTTGAAAATGATAAGTTATCCATCTAAACTATAAAATAATTCCCTTTGAAATTAAAATCAAATTTCTAAATTATATATTTTACAGCAAGAATCTCTTTGTGGATAGTGTGATAATTCTTTTTTTATTATTTGAATTGCCCACTTGCATGTCCACAATAGTGCTTTGTCCCATCAATTGCTTTAATCAAGACTGCACCCTAATAATAATCACTTGACAATCATTTGTATCAGTCTGTAAGATTCTTTTTCCCAATGGTAGGAATCTTGAGAGGTGGCGAATCATGCGCTACCTTCTTTAAAGTTTGTACTACTTTTGTTTGCTCATATCCCCAAAGTGGAAGATTCTTTTTCAAAAATTTGGACAGTTGACTTGTATGTCTTGAGGCATATGAAATAAAATCTTTGAAATAATTTACGATGTTTAAGAACTTTCTTCCTCATTAAGTTTTCTTCAAAAAAAGTGAATAACTCTTGCACAATATAAGATCATGATTGATAATTTCCTTGGAAAAAATGTATTCCCAAAAAATAATTTGAGTTTGGACCAGTTGAATTTTCTTTTCAAAAACCATAACACTATATTTTTTGGTGAGCTCAAGAAATTGGGTTAAGAGAACCCAATAGGCATGTTCATCTTTTGAAAATAAAATAATATCATTAATGTAAGCCAATGTACTGTGGAGTATGAGATCAAATATTCTGATCGTGGACTTTTGAAACAATGATGGAGCTACTTTGCAATCATATGAAAGGATTGTCCACTGGTATTAGACATTTAGAATGTAAAAGGCTATTTTCTTTAAGTCTTTAGGGTCAAGACCAATTTGCCAAAATGCTGCTTTGAAGTCAAACTTTGAATAAATTTGAGCATATTTGAAATAAGTGAATAAAGAATTGATTTTTCAAAGGAAAAATGATTTAGATGCTTGTAATAAATAATTAACCTTTTTTTTCTGTGAATTTTTTTAAATCTCTTTTTGACAAAGAATGCCTAACATGCCTATTTTTATTTTGTAGGTTCAATGAGTCCTTGTTGCAAAAGTTGAGAGCATTCTTCTTCGACCAATTGTAAATCTATAGGTGTCATTTTTTGATGAGTAACCTTTGTAGGGTTGATATCTTCATTGAGTCTGAATGGGAGCTAAACAAATAATTGTTCATTCTTCCTTACGGGACAATGATGCTTGAATTTTGCATGGCTATCTACATAAACTTTTAGTAATTTTGGTTTAATAGCACCATATGGCTCTGGGACATCTTGGAATGCAAAAATTTTATAAATTAAAGTATATGGCTTAAATGGCTGTTTATGTCTAAGGTCATTGGATAGAATTTGTAAATTATTTGCATGGCAATAGACATCTATGCCGATCACAATATTTTTATCAAAAAGATTAGTTTCTAATATTATTGTCCATATAATACAATATCAATCTTGTTTTTGGTGATAAACTTGGTGCTGAAGAATTTTCCATATGTGGCTTTGAAGAATTCAACATGAGACTTTCATTTCTCAATTGATAGAACTGCAATATCTATTATAGTTTTCTCTGCTCCAATATCTATATGCTATAGCCTTTATTGGTTTAATAAATTTGAATAATAAGATCTAAATTTCTGCATGAAATAGAGGAGTGAATTTTGAGATTGAAAGAAACATGAAACATTCTTGCGTTAAGAAGGCTGTAAAGTAATATAGAACTTCTTCAAATTTTGAATATTCTAAATTATATTCTAATGAATCTACTTTAGAAATTAGAGAGGGACAATACAATTTCATCATTTAACTCACTTTATTATGAAAAAAGTGATTTATCAAAACTGCTTTATTTAATATATTTTTTACGTCTTCTTCCTTAAGAATTTTTTCACATTATTTCTTTCATATTTTCTACTTTGACTGTATCTCTTTGCCCTTTTCTTCATCTTCTTAAATTCAACAACCATGTATGGAAATGAGCCCTCCACAACTCGTAGGAAGATTTTGTTCTCTTAAAATTGTTGTCCCAGTTAACAATTTCAAAATTTAATTTTATATTATTTACATTTTTTTTCAATCACTATTAACAAAGTTGTTAATATTAAATTTTGTTAATAATTTATTGATAAAACACTCTTAACATATTTTTCTCTCTTAATGACTTATTAATCAATAAATGAAGACTTCTTTATCAATATTATCTAAAGTGTTACATCACCCAAAAAAAAACTCTTTAACACCATAAATGTTAACTCCGTCAATAGAAATTGAATAAAAAGTAATACAAAATTAAACTAAAGTAAGAAACTACGAAAAAATATTAGAAAAAAAATTTAATATTAAACACATTTAAAGAATTAAAATAAAATTTTACTCGTCCAATTGTAAAATATAATTATTCAATAGAAAAGAAAAAGCACTTCAATCGAACGGATACGAATAATTCAAACTGAAAAAGTACTGCTTACCAAGCGGCGCCTAAAAAGCATCAACAAATGATTTTCCATATATTGTATATAAAATAAGTATGAAATCAAATTTTTCTCTTATGTTTATTTATTTATCTTTTTTTGGGAAGTAGGTTAATCAAGCTAAAAGATCTCGATAGTGCAAACCGAACCATATGATAAACGTAAGATTGTAAATTTAAAATGCAATGCTATAAGAAACTGGATTACATGGTGCATCTCCAACATCCAAGACAAAGTGGAGTGTATGCTTCAGAAAGCCAAGAAACTTAGTCTAATACATATATAAGAGGCAATGATATATATATCTAACAATGAATTAAGCAAAAGTGAATGTAATTATTGTTATGAATTTACTAAGCTCTCTAGGAAAATGTGCTGAAATAAAGCAAAGCAGCATTTAATTGAACATTTCCAAGGGTTTCTTTCCTATTAAAATCTGTTCTCTAAAGAGGAAATCTTTGAGCGAGGTAAGTCTTCAATCCAACTTGACCGAAGAGAACAAGTAATGGACAAATGAGAAGGATGAGAGGAACCCAACTGTGCCTGTAGCCAGCATGATTGCTAGAACCATGAAGAGTGAGTATCCCAAGTAAAGAGTTGCAGAGACAGGGCCACTCAAACTCTTGAGATCAAACACAAGATAGTTTATGGAGTACAAGAAGATGTATATGGCAACAGAACCTGAGGCGAAAAATGATTTCCACCACCATTTCCAGTCTTCCACGCACAGATGCATGTAGGTTAGAACCAGAGACACCTCGGCACAAACCACCACAAGGAGAATCAAGACAACAAAGAGAAACCCAAAGACATAGTAGACACGACCCATCCAAATACTGGACATGATGAAGAAGAGCTCTATAAACAGGGTACCAAATGGGAGGGTGCCAGCACCAAGGACTAAGAGCCATGATGGGTATTTCTGTGCTGGAATTTCCCTTGGAATTTGATTGGTTCGAACTGGGTACTCAATATGAGGTGCCTTAGCTCCAAAGTACCCGCCAACAAGGGTAAGGGGAACGGAAATGCAGAACCAAAGCAAGATAAGTATGACAAAGAGTGAAAATGGTATGGCTCCTGTGCTGTGGCTTCCCCATAAAAGGAAGTTCAAGGTTGTGAGGATTAAAAAGGCAATACCAGGGAAGAAACAAGCAGTTCTCCATGAGACTGAAATCCATCCCTTCTGATCACCACAGCCAATTGTCCTCCAAAGACGAACTGCAACATAACCAGCTGAAATACCAAGTATCATATAGAAAAATAGCATACCTGTGATGAGTGTTCCACGAGAGGCTGGTGACATGAATCCAAGTGCAGCAAACAATATTGTCACAACAGCCATTCCGAGAATCTGAATCCCGCTTCCAACCATTATACATAATAAAGAAGCATTAGATGGAGCACGGAATACATCTCCCACAACAAGCTTCCAACCAGATAACTCCTCATTCATCTGGGCTTGTGCCTCCTTATCAAGCTCCTCATAATGGGTCAGATCCCGTCGAACAGTCCTCAGGAAGATCACAAGAACAATGCCAGCAAGGAAAGTGATCACCATAAGAGAATTGAGGATTGAGAACCAATGGACTTTTGCTCCCTCCATCTTCAAGTAGGCATCCCATCTGGATGGCCATTTGATGTCACTCTCCTCAAAGGTGACTTCATAGGTGAAAACAATTGGCTGCCCTTCTTTGATAGGCATTGCCACAGTGGATGGATCACATTTAATAGGTGATGGGTATTTGCTATACATTTTCGACTTTTTAACTGCATCAGCTTTATGCCTAATACTGCAAGGTATCACCTCAAACCCAACCACCATGTATCCAGGCACGTCTGGCTCCCCCTTACCAACTGTTGGGATCACTTCAGCTGCATCACCAGTTCCAATTACACGAGCCACATTGGTCTCCTCATATTTATGGACAAGGACATTGAACTTCAAATGGTTAAACAGATAATATACATCTTGAATCTTAATACCAATAGGGTACCCTGTCCATCGCAGAAAGTATCCCTCTTTCTTTGTGAAGCGAATGGCGGGTAAATTATCAAGTATCAGATTAACCTGATACATCTCATCAATCCTCTCTTTCAAGATCTTGAACTGATCTGCCGATAACGAATCCAACCGACACAAGAATATCTCCGACTCATTCTTGTTCATCTTAAATCGGTAAGGGGAGTTCTCGATCCGATCTCCCATGAGGAGCTCGCCGAGATTCTCAGCACTGTCCTTAACACCACCCTCAGGCTTGCAAAAGGGCAAGCTGTAATAGCTAAAGGGCATTTCTGTATCAATTGAAGTCAGAGAATTCACTTTCACCGATAACTCATCCCCAACGGCATACTTGTGGGGATAACTTCCAGGGAGGTAGAACCCATATCCAGATTGAAATATCAAGCAAAAAGCCAAAACCCACAACCTAAATTGATCAGGAAAATCCATCTTTGGACGAATCATGGGAATTTTATATCAGATCTGAAAGACCCAGATAGCAAAGTGAGTGAAAAAAGCAAAAAGAAGCGCGGGCTCTGACTAGTTTTTCAGGTCAGAGCGTATGCAGATGCAAAGCATTGAAACCAGTACAGAAATGAAAAAAAAAAATTTAAAAATCTAAACGTAGTTGAAACAGGAAGCAAATAAGTGTTTCCAGAGATGAAAGAAGGCCACTGACCTCAAATTCAGAGAAGAAGATCTCTGTGAAAAATGGGAATACCGCGCATCAAACGAGATCTTCGAGTTCTGCGAATCTAAAAGTGGATGGAAGAGAAACGTGAAATGGAATTACGAAGGAAGTGAGGGCGGAGACTGCATATTTATATGGTCTGTTTCCTTCGGGAGCTCGTCGCTGCGCTGATGACGAGTTTTTTTCTCTTTAGCTTTTTTCGTGAATTGACTATTATACCCTTCATGAGCCATTTATGGACAAACCGTCATCACCTTCATCAATTTTAAATTTTCACGCTGTTCCCGTGAGTAGCCAAAACAAATTAATATTATCATCCTAAACTAAACATTAGGAAATAAGGAAGCCTTCAAAATATATTGGAAATAAAATTTAAAATTGGTACCCCAAAAAAAAAAAAAAATTGCACAAAATTAATATGTGAAAGTGAACAGAAGGAATTAACGCATGGGGAAGCGATAGTTTTGTAAAATCTGAGAACAACCTGATTCTAATGTCAAAGAGGAAAAATTCATGCTCTTAAAAATTAAAAATTATAAAAAAAATTATGATTCTCAATTTTGATGCTTTACTTTAGGGCTCACTAAGATCAAGTTTGATTTTCAGAGCCAAACACTTTTTATTTTTTCTTATATAAATATATAATTTAAGTAAAAAATGAAAAAAAAATTAATGAAATTGTAAAATATTTTATTATAAAAAAAAATTACTGTGTTTTCTTTTTTCTCTCTCTCTCTCTATTGATTTTTTGTTTTTAAAAATGTTTTATATATTGTTTTATTATAAAAAATAAAAACTTTAATGGTTATGAGGCCTAAACCATAGAGCAGCCTTTAAAATTAATATTAGCTCTTAGGGTTATAAAAAGTTTTTAGAGCCAACCTAAGTCTATGGGTAGATTAACCAAATAACATTCTATTTTATTAAAAAAAATATATTTTTTTTTGCTTCAAAACAACTTGACAAACATCAAAATGCATCTTAACTCACCCTTTATGTCTCAACAATTGGATCCTAAATTTTCTTATTTTATTATTTTTATAAATATTAATTTAATTTTTAGTTATTTATACTACATTCAAATAAATTATTTATAAATTTTAAAAAAAATACATAAAATATAAGTTTAGTTAACAATTTGTTCATAGAAAGAAGACTTTTATATAAATTAAAATAAAAGAAGGTGTGAATGTAAATTTTAAAAATTATTGGTAAGTTTATTCATTGTACCCTTACATTTGATTAGCAAATCAATTTCATAAAATTTGTGTTTAAAGCTTTAACCTAATTTAGGAAGCATTAGGAACCACCAAATTAGATTGGAGAATGATTGTGCTTCATGCATGTCTCCTTGCCAATAAAGTAGAATGATGTGTTCATGCCATGCTCCCCATTTTTCTTAACTTGCCATTACATAAACTTACAAATTTGTCATATAATTAGTCTCATATGGTGTTCTACTTTATCTTGTCTTCTTTAAAATAAATTTAGTGTAACAGTGTTAAATTTTATTGAGAAAAAAAAAATTCACATAAGATTCAATTGAGATAGAAAGATGTTGTACTTATTTGATTATTTTTTTATTTTTAAAGATTGTTTTTGAAAGTTATATTTAAAAATTATTTTATAAAATAAAAAAATTATTTAATAAGTTATTATAAAAATATGTTGTTTTTTATTTTTAAGTATTTTATATACAAAAACAAAAAATAAAAACAATTTACCTATTTTTTATTTTAAAAATAATTCATTTCAAAAATTTATTTTCAAAACAAACAAAAAATAATTTATAAACAACTTTTTTTATTTTAAAAATAACTTAAAATAAAAAATTATTTTAAAAATTTGTTACTAAACATGTCCGTCTATCTCTCATCTCCTTTTTTTTTTGTTCGACAAAATTTTAATACTGCAAAAAATTCTACACAAGGGCAAGAGCAGTGACTTATTAGTGAATAAACGCAGCTCAAAAACAGGTTTGCATAACCATAATTACATGGAATCATTATAGAAAACAACTGCAAGGACTGTGATTGATCCTAGCACTTCTCATTATAAGTAAGCGCTATTAATTAATGTATATCTCCTTGTTGGATTTGTTCGTATTACCAAAATCACTTAATAGAACAATCTATTAACTATATTTTATTTTATTTTTACAAAAGGTTATAATTTTTATTTTTTTATTTTCATTATTTATTAACATTTTAATAGATAAATATTATGAATTTATTTGATTGTGTTTT
Source organism: Gleditsia sinensis (assembly GCA_037074535.1). Classification (NCBI taxonomy): domain Eukaryota; kingdom Viridiplantae; phylum Streptophyta; class Magnoliopsida; order Fabales; family Fabaceae; genus Gleditsia; species Gleditsia sinensis. The sequence continues at coordinate 8,732,731 of CM073464.1, read as the reverse complement.
AAAAAATATTTTTAAAATTTATGTTTAAAAATTATTATAGATAAATTTTTTTTTGTGTTTTAAAAATAAAAATAAAAAATAAAAAAATTCTTTATTTTTGTTTTTTATTTTAAAAATAATTTATTTTTAAAACTTGTTTTTTGAAACAATATATGAAAATAATTATCAAATAAATTTTTTTAAAAACAAAATATTAATTTAAAATAAAAAAAATAAACAAGCCCCATATTTTTAATAAATAACTTATTGTCTTTATGAATCAATGATCAAATTAATTTTTGAAACATTTTTTTTTTACTATTGAAATTAACCATTTGGTTGATACTTTGAATATCTTAATTCATGATATCTAAAATACAAGAAATATAAGATAGAATACTTGATTCTGATTGCCACTTATTTTGTACAATTCTTTAAGTGACATTAACGTAAAGGGTTGGTTGGTATTAGGAAGCTTCAAGATGCAGAAAATTCCGTCCGTTTCCTGCACACTAATTCTAAATGGAAGAATGCCAGAACCAAACAAACAATATCAATGCTTTGAGAAGCTTTTTGGTAAACGGGAAAGTCTTTGACCGAGACCATACTGCGTCCGTACCAATAAAGGAGCTACGTAGCTTAGATCTAACTCCTTTTTGTTGACATTATTTATTTATTTTTATTGAAGTAAATAAAGCAAAGCATAAGTGGGATTTTAATAACCCCCCATATTAGAGGATTGGAGAAATTATATCTTTTTAGTCTAATCTTTTATTTAATTATAATTTTTTAAAGTTATTTATTTTTATAATTAATTTCTTAATTTATTTATTTTATTACACCTTATTTTCTATTGCTAATTTTAACTGCAATTATATAAAATTATCAAAATATCTTTTACATAAGATGAACATTTAATTTAAACATTGGAATGTAAAATATAATAAGAAAAAATTGTATTTGGAGACAAAAATCAAGAAAGAAAAATGCAATTTTTTCTATTTGTGGAGTTGGATCTGTCATACATAACATGCACCATATACAACGCCATGATTTGTTCAATTGCCATTGAAAACGATAATAAAACCGCCAAGAGCCTATCATTAAGATAATAGAAAAATGTTGGCTTTGAAACTTGAGAGAAGCATTGTGCGATAACGAGACAAACCAAACATTGATAAAGATCAATAATTTGGTAAGAGAACAGCTTTTAATGACATTCTTTTCTGGGTGTCCAATGGTTTTCATGAATTGAAATCCGATGTGATCATGTTAACTCACTTTGGATCCTTCCCTTCCTCAATCAGAAAGCCACAAAGTTTTCTTTTTCTTTATTTTGTTTTCTATGAAATTCAGAGTCCAATTGTTAGGCTTAAACTTCGGCCTAAACCCAACTGGATTCAAACACAGCATCACTGATTACCAAATGCAATGTGCTTAGGGGGATAAATTTGCATTTAATTCAACAATAGAAAATGGTCAGATGGTAAATATAAATTGAATAAAAAATTGGTTCTCGGCAATTTTTTTCGTAAATTTAGAAGAAAAAAACATTACAATTATTGAAATTGTAGCTAACTAAAGATGACAAAAACATTAATATCCCAGAATCTGCTATCATCAATGGAGGCATCTCAATCCCTAATTACATGTTACTCCACAGGACTAAGGTTGTACTGTTGCTGGAGCAAGAAATATACCAGGGAAATTTTAAAAACAGTAATTTCAGAGGTAGTCATGCCAAAGTAAGCTAAACTACGAGGACAAATTATTGGAATTGTAGCTAACTTACAATTACAATAAATCTAAACATAGGACTGCACAAACAAATGACATTTCAATTAACCTTTGGCACCTAGTCCTCGTGACTTTGGCAGCCTAACAGCAGCCAACGGAGCAGCAATGCCTTGAGAATCTTTGCCTAATCCCATGCCTTCAACAAAACCCATCTTTGCCATCATCTTTGATCCAAAGCCTTTGGTATGCTTTTCAAAAGCACCAATTCTTGAAGACTTGCTCCTTTCTGGCTCTGCCGAGTTGCTGGAGAATTCCACACCCAAACCAAGTGATTTAGGCCGTTGGATAACCTCGATGGGTGCTGCCATACCTTGACCATTTTTCCCCAAGCCTCCTCCCTCCGTATATCCCATTTTAGCCATCATTTTCGATCCAAAACCAGTAGTGTGTACCTCAAATAAGCCTATTCTAGCAGAGCTGGCAGCACTCTTCTTATAACTTCCATCAGTCTCTTCAGAATTGACGGCTGTAATCTGTACGGTTTCTGACTGGATCGTGCCACTCGATACAAATGACATAGGTTGATTAGCAAATGAAACCTTTTGCCCACTCCCTTTCTTGTCCTTCACTTTCCTGGTGCCTCGGGTGGTTGAGTACTTTGAGGTCTTGTTTTGGGCAGATTGAAGTTCAAGCTTTGACTTTTTCTTTCCCTGGTTTCTATCTCCACTCACTGACTTCTTCCCAACAACAGAAAAATCAGCATCCTCGTCATCAGCTCCTAGCAACTGAAGTTCATATAATAATCAGTCCTAACTGTAGAAACTTGCAGACAAATCCAAGTTTACAACATAATGTACTAATACAACAAAAGGGTTAAGTTTCCATAGTCCAATGATTGAAAATTAAAACTTAAAATTAAGGGTTTCAAAATTTAATCCCCTTAGGCTAGGAGAGTGGGAAAAGAATGCAAGTAGGACGGGCCATTCTAATTGTATAGTCCTGGGCCTGAAGGTCATGGATGAGAACAGGGTAATAAAGCATAAATGCAACTCTAGGATATGAACTGCATAAATTTGAAGATGCAATTAGTAGCACTACAGAACCTTTTCCAGGCGCTGTCTACCACTTGAAGATGGCATGGATGTGGACTGCGTTCGAATCACTGTCACAAATCTGAAACCACAGATTTCAAACTTGTTTTGTCACAATTAACAAACGTAAAATTTCATTTCTGTAAGCACGGGACGGCTGTCACCTCTTTTTCCCAGCATTTTGGCAACTACTTCGCAAATGATAGATTGCTGCCAATCGTTGTACCTAAAATCATTTAGAAAAAAAAACCAATACACATAAACCAACAGACATAAAAAAAATGATAAAGTAAAATAATATCTATAAAAGCCTATAGCTGTGATATGGGACTTGAACATCATGAACCCAAAGATGGAGTGGTTTCACTTAAGCGAAAACAAATGATGTACACCTGTTGTCCTAGGCAAAATCAATGGTTCTGGTGAATACACACAATTATATTGAAATTCAATAATGTTTGTCACTGATATCATGAGCAGTACAAGTTAAACAGTTTTGCCATCCCAAACTGCTCAAAAGTTCAGACCATTTTCATATATATTTTTTTAATTGATCTAGTAGAGGCTCTTCTCCTTCATTCATTATTTAAACTAGCCAATCAAAATTACCACCCAAAGCAGATTTATACTGTTTTTTTTTCGTTAATGGGATCACAATGTTGTTATTAGATCTAAATTTGTCCGTTAAATTATTCAAATTCTCTTTACTATCTTTAGTTCCTTGTCTTCTTTTTTTACTAGCAATTATAAAGGCAATCCCAACAGGTAAAATAAGTACTCAGAAGCATACTAACGGAGGCATAATATGAATGCTTTTAAAGCAAGTTGGTAGGACCATGAGTTAGTGGAAACAATTCAACCACAATGGTTTAAAAGCTGGAAAGCCATGACATTGGGACAAGATGTCCCTGCAGTCTTTATAGCAATTCTGCTCAAGTTCCCATTATTTACGAAGATAAAATCAATAGAAGTTTTCTGCTTCAAACATGATATGGCTCTAAAGGGACTTCCCTTAATCACTTTGCTTAAACCAATTTTATTCAAGCAATGAATTCCTTTGTAATTTTGTTTGCTTCCAAACCCTAAATTCATATTCACTGGCAGGTTCAGGACTGAACCTACAAACAGATGTGATGAGAGACCAGCATTAATTATTGTATCATTGAAAATGTTCAAGAAATTGCTAAAAGCTCTGTCTCTTGATTTTAATTATTGTAGATTTTTCCCTTGTCTTCATACAAAATGTCACTTACACCAGGACAATAAATTTCATTTGATATACTAGATAACAACTTCAGCTATTTAATATCAGATCTCATAGATCAATTATGTGCCACACAAGTGTATTTCTAGCATTCTGTGGGATCTGCAGTTTGAAGCCAAGATTATTGCTTTATTAGTCTAAACTTATTTATGTAAGTAGAGAGATTTAGTTTAGACCATTCCATAATCTTGCACAGAAAATGATTCATAACAATTACACAATAAAATGGACACCCAATAGAGAATCCAGCATTAAAAGAAAAACAGTAATAAATTCATACCTGTGAACAATCCCTAGAATGCATAGGCTGAAAAGAAAACATATCCACTTCCTCCAAAACAACCTGTTCTAATTTCTGGAATTCAAAGTGTAAAATAAAATGAAAAAAAAAATGATTATCACACATGAATGGAAAAAAATTTGAAATTAAAGAAATCTATAAATTACATTATCTTTTTGTTTTTGTGGCAACATAAATTACGACATCCAAGTCCAATATAATTTGATAAGATTAACTTAATAGTCTATGTTTACACACATATATGATTATATATTGGAAGCAAATATATGAGAGTGAGAGATCAAAAGAAAAGAGGGTACCAAAGAAATCTATATGGAGGATAGTTTGGCCTGAAATTACAAGAAGACCACACTGGAAACAAATAAAAAGATCAATTCTTTATTTCCCTTACCAAAATTATTTTTTTAAGATCAACACCACGGTGCAGCATTCTCTGTCTTCGTTTGTCAGCAATCCTTTCTCTACGTAGTTTCTTTTTTTCCCCTGTACAGAGTATGCCTTAGCAAGATATATTGGCTAAAATCCCACATTATCTCATCAGATTGAATCTGTAAGCAAGCAAATATATTTACTTTTTAAAAGTTTTTCCACCCCATCAGTTTACAAAGATTAACATGTATATGGCTGCTTCGATCTCTTTCTTCAATATTTATCATTTTTTCCATTAGAAGCTCATCTATTTGAAGCTTCAAAATTTATGATCCAGAGGCCACAGAAGCCTGTATACTGCTTCCATCAACTTATATAGTTATAAGTAAAGAAATTAAAAACAAGCAACCTGACAGTGTTGATGAAATTCTGTAGGTCAAGCATCAGGCTAAAAGATGAAGATATACACACATTAAATTCATACCTGTTGCCTAACTAGTTATTCCTCAATTTCCACTATTTGCACTGATCACCCAGCCATCATAAAATAAGAATTTAGAGCATGCAGGTAATTAATGATATTTATGCAGAAATGGATGCAGATTAATGATACCATGAAATTTTTTGGAAGCTCTACTCTTCTGAGCCTGCGAAGGCCAAGGGTGAGGACACTGTGCAACATGCTTCTTTCGCGCAAAAATAGTTCTTGGATCCTTTACCAACATTATATCATCCAAAGCTAGAGACTCAGAATCTACAGAATATCTCTTCCATGGTTGCACTTTCTTCATACCATATTCCCTGGAGGCCTCTTGAAGGTCAATTCCACCTAACTTCTTTAGAGCCTCATCATAGCAACTGCTAGAAGAACTATCATCATCAGACTCAACCAAAACTGGTTTTAGCAACCATTTTGCATCCATGATGTTGTCACTACCACCAACTCCTTCTAAATAATCTTTTGCAACCTCTTCATCAATGTCTGAATCAGTATCAAATGTGTCTTCAGAATTGTTACTTTCAGATCCAACTAGTTCTTCTAGCTCAGAAGAGCTCGAGCTTTCCCCATCCTCCGGTTCTTCAATATCATCTTCATCACTTTCGTTATCTGAGATGTCCTGAGTGTATAACTTAAAACCTCCAATTGACAGGAAACCTGAATTTCCCTTAGGAGACACCTTTGATGGCAAGCCTTCTTTCATCTGATTGCTTAACTCACAGTCAATACCCTCATCAGCAGTAATATCCTTCTCAAAGGATGATGAATCTAAAACTGAAGTTGATTGGGGTTCAATCTGCTCAGAGGATGTTCCAATGTCACTAGGGTTTCTGTCATGTTCCTCAAGGAACCCCAAGCCTCTATGAGAACTGTCACTCAAAACAAAATTTGCACCATAGCTATAAGTATATTGCACATTGTTAGGCTCTGAAGGAGGTGTTTGGTCTACATGTGCAATAATCTGCTTCTGCTCAGAATCCACCAGGACCAAAGGTTGCAGCTGATTTAGATTATTATATTCGCTGTTGTTCCCAGCACATGAGACCTCCTATTAACATACAAAAAATTGCACGTTATTTTGAAGCCACTATGGACGTGACTCGTGAACTCTGATAAGTAATAAAATCCTCCTATTAACATAGAATCATAGATTAAGGATATAATTTTCAAGTCTTCATCCAAATTCCAACCAACATCTCTCCACAAAATACTTATGCTCATAAGTAAATGCACTGTCACACTCGTGCATTCACACCATGAGAGCTCAAATGTACTCCATAGTTCCTATAGGCGTCAAACTTTAAAAGCTAATTCTTGCTCATTATTAAAAATTACATTACAGCTCTTGTCAAAGCACCACCTAGAACAAGGAATGCTGTAGCCTTGTGAGTAGGCATTTTTCGGTAATTTTTTATGACATAAATTCACCCATCAAGTATTCAGAACAAATCAATGAGAAACCCATCCATCCAAGTAAGGTAAAAATAATAATTCCTTAATGAAAATCTCCTGTTCAACTTGGAACTTGTGGGTTGTGTTATAATTTCGGTTTGGTGGAAGCTTGCTCCTTTTTTATATTATCTTAAAAGTTATTCTAATTCTTCAAGTCTTTGAAGTTTGTTCTATTTCTTTTATTTGGATAAACAATAAAAAATGCCTAGATATAAAAGCTTGTTTGGCATACCTGGAAATCAAGCGAAGGATAACTATACCCAATAGCAGTTCCAGAAGATTTTCCACATGTGCTTTTTGACCCAGAGGCTTCTGGTCTATGTAAATTTCCAGATTTTGAACCGGATTTTTTATTCGAGCTAGCATTTTTATCTGCATTATAAAATCCAAAACAAAGCATACGAGGAGCGAATTCAAAAACAGAAATAGCCATAGATCTAATGCCCTTGTCTGGTAACTCAGCCAATGAATAAACCCCACCCATATAAGAGGTTAAAGAATAGAATCCAATTAAGGGAAAATCTCATTACCACTTAGCTTGCTCTGGCTGCAATTACTCATGTTTTACAATAAAAGAAACCAAAGTAACAAAAAAAATTCATTTTTTTCACAATTTTCCAAGCCGATCGTTTATAATCAAAAAGAGAGAGAAGGAGGACCTGGATTATGACTAGGCGAAGAGAAATCAAGCTGCCAATCAGATAAGACGCCACCCTCGACGAAGAGTGCAGATTTGACCTCATACGAGGCTGATCCTCTTTTGTGGCTCTTGGGCTTGTTGTTGCCGCCGCTGTTATTATAATATCTTTGTCTTCTTCCCCCGCCCATAGTTGCGGGTGCCTGTTTGTGCTTGAGCTTTTACTTAGACTGGAAAACGAATACTATAATCGGTTTGTTTATGAGCTTTGCCTTCAGGGAATATAGACTCTTTAATGGCGGTGGAACAGGAAAGACAACCCAAGTTCCAATGTGGACGTGTACGGTTTCAGATATTGTGGAATGCATCTACGGAGGTGGAGGTCGCAGAAGCCAACCATCCGTGACTACTCCGAGATTGACCCGTGGATAAACCCGACCCGATGGGCCCTTGGGAATGGGATATTCCCCTCAAAATCCAACATTATGCCACGAAATTTCAAATGGTTTTTTTATTTATTTATAAAAACAAAAATAGCTTATTCCAATATTATATAATAGTGACCGTAAAATTTTTATCAAATTCTTCTTTCAAACCAACTCATACTGACTGCAGATTTCTTTTCTTCCAAGTATTTTTGCTCGGATAAGTGGATAAGCGAACGAAATAAAATATTAACTGTTCATTGGTCGCACCACAGAGAAAAGAAAATAGTTATTTTATAATTTTTATTTCATATTTTTCTTACACCGCCCTTATTGATTTAATATAAATAAATGAAGATAATGAATGATAAAAATAATAAAATATTAAATGTGAAAAAAAAGAGGTAAAAAGTGTAAAAGAAAAAAAAATATTAACCGGTCATTGGCCACACAACAAAAGAAGAAAAAAAGTAGTTATTTTTTATAACTCTAATGTCATTTTATTTATAGTTCACTTTTTTTATTTAGTATAAATAAAATGATAATGATAATTTTTTTTTCTTATGCATCTTGGCTTCTCACCCTCTTATGAAGAAGCAGGAGTATTATTCTATTAAGCTCCAATCTAGGTTCTGATTTGACCACATGGCTTGTGGGCACCTTTCTACATGATACTCCGGGTGACTCAGGCGCTTCTATATTTCAACTAATTTAGAGGTACGTGTTAACTGCAATTTCTTATATTTGTCTCCTCAAATTAAGATTTAAAAATTTATTTATATTTATGAAAAGATATTTGATCTATAGGCGATGAATAATTTTTTGTCCACCAACAATATCCAGATCGTCACATATGACAAAAATAATATTTTTTAATATTATTTTTATCACGTGTCATAATTTGAACACTGTTGATAGATAAAAAATTGTCCACCGTCGATGGACTAAATATCAACTCTATATTTATTTATTAAGCTGAGTATTAAACTCTTTTATAAACTTTGATTATAAAGTTAACTAAATAAGTCATATATAGCTAATACATTTATATCAAATGGCATAATAGTTGGAGGTGTATCTAATGATCAAGTTAATTAGATAGATCATAGTTAATATATCTTTTCTTCTTCTTCTTTCGGCTAAGGTTATAAATTCAATTAAGATGTCTCTACAAATAATATTATGATGTCAAAGTAAATAATAGTATAAAACAGTAAATTATAGATCAAAAGATCTATATTTAAAAATGAGAGACTATTTATAAAAATGTCAGAGACATTTTGATAATAATATTTAATCGAGTGACAATTAATGATTGACTCTATATTTTTTAAATACAGTTTATACAATTATATAATATTGTCAGCGTAATTTTTAAAATAAATTTGTTTATGTGTCATTATTTATATTAGATAATTGAGATGATATCTTTATAAATAATCTTTTGTACAACAAATTTAGACTTATTGAATTGTTTTAACACAAAATCAAACTCATTTGAATTATATACAAAATATTTCAATTTACTTAAAAAGAGTATCTACATGAATTTTACCTCCAGAGGTATAGATCAAGGTCAACGTGAATGCGGTTTTCTTGAACTCCAACCTTGAATGTGATATGGTTGTGATTGCCCGAGATTCAAAAGGATGAATTCTTACAAGAACTGCAAAAACCGTGCCTTGCCCTCTCACTAGAAGCAGAGGCCAGAGCTTGGAAGAGGCAATACTTTTTGGCAAGGAACCACCAAATGAATCAAGTCATCTTCGAATCATGCGTGAGTATTCTAATTTTTCAATTTGAAAATTTATGTATAAAAAGTTTGAATAATCACATGTATAAAAAAAAGTTAAAATATATACAAAATATAGATATTTTTTTTATATTTATTATATTCAAAATTAATAAATTAAATTTTGAATATTTAAAAATTAAAATTATTTTCAATTATCAAACACCGAGTAAGTGCATCTCCATCATCCATAATTTCTGCCAATCGCCCATAATTTTCCATTTGGGGTAGTGCTGGACCATTACCCCTTCTCCTTTGAACTTGGTTGCTGAGGAGGATTACAAATTGCACATAAATTGTTGGAAATTGAATAATTTGCAAGCATATAACAGTTGAACCAATCTTAAATTTATGGTCTCAACACTGATTTTTGTTTAAATTGTATTATACACATATTTTTTAATTTAGCATGTATTTGATAAGTAAAATAAATTAATTTATAAATTTAAAATATTTAGTATATAAAATTATTTAAATAATTTAGAATTTATTTAAATTAATAAAAATTTAAAAATTATATGTTATTTTAAATAAGATATAATTTTTAAATTTTAAATTAATTTATAAATTATTTTTATTAACCATAATTTAATTTCTTTTATTTCACTGACACATGCCAGAATATAAAGGATTTCGTGGGCACTAATCAAGGTGATTGCTAAATATTCACGAATTCATCGGGATGCATGCAATGTATCCAACCATTAATTTTTATTGACTTCTTGTCTCGTGGTTAATCCAAAATTACATACATATATTTTTTTCCCTTTTCCACAAGCCCACGTTATCCCTTTTTTTTAACCTCGAAGCTATGAGTAACACAACCTTAGCCCCGTTTTGTAGGTTGGTAGTTGTTGAATTTACGGGAATTGATATGCTTTTCCTACTATTTATGCAATTGATTTTCCTCCAAATTCATCTTTCCCAATTCATTTTAACTTGCTTGTTACTTCTCTCTCGGAAGTAACATTAGCAAATTAAAGTATTATTTGGTTAATAGTAAAAAAAAAAAATTAAGAATAAAATGAAATAAAATAGAATATTATAAAAAAAATTATGTTTGGTATGCTATAAAAAGAAACAGAATCTCTATTACTTTCATGTGTTTGGTATATCATAAATAATGTAAGAATATAATGAAAAGTTAATAAAAAGACAAAAATACTTTTAAAAAATAAATTTATTTTATCTTAAAAATTTATTTAAAAATAATATAAATAAAAAAATTAAATAGTAATATAAAAAATTTATTAAAAATATTAATGATTTTAAAAATAATTTAAATATTATTTATTTTATGTTATTTATCAATAATAAATAACATTTTTTTATTTATTTATTTTTTTAAAAAATATTTATTTATTATTTTGCAGACAACAAACCATTTCAATAAATGCTTTTTGTAAAATTTTTTAATTAATTTATTTTAAAAAATATATTTTTATTGTTTATTAAAAAAAAGAGAAGAAAACATTATTTTTCGTTCATTCCATCCCTTTTTCTGTTGATTTTATTCATTTGGTGTGGCAATACCTTCTCTCTCCTATCAAGTAATCTCTAGTTTATGGTTTCTTGCAACTAAATATTTTGTTGGATGGAATGAAAATGTCCATTCTCATTCCATCACTTTAAATCCATCAACCAAACGGATCGTAACTCAATCCAGACTAACTTTACTAATAAAAAATGGCTATAGTAATATACGAGTTATATTTTTAAGATAAAAAATACAAGTTTAATTTAGTCATAGTTCATCAGAATAAATAAATAAATAAAATATTAAAAGCAAAATTAAAACCAAAGGCTTCTTTTAGAGTTTGTTGTTAAATTTTACATTGTAACAAGTGAGATACGATCATTAGTGGTACGGTGCTTGAGATTATACTTCATTGAACTCATCGTAAATTTGGTCTTAAATAAGTTGATTAACAAGATTCAATTGGCCTTCCAAAAAGTTCAAATCAGCCCAATGTCTCTAACAAGTCAAAAATATATTTTTTATTTTTATAAATATTTTTATATCTTTTGAATATAAAATTAATATCGTTCTAAATACTAAAACTGCTTCTTCTCAATGTTTGGCAAAATATTTTGGCAATTTCCAGTTAGAATCCTTTTTCCTGAGAAACCAAGTGGAAAATTTTTCCTATAACTCCAACTTTGTGTAGATTACATAATGTTCCTATGCAAAGAAACAAAACTGTGAGTGAATATGCTAAATGTAAAACAAAATCCCCAGCATCGATCAAAACAAATCTCACTTTCATAGCCTTCTATTCCCATACACTTCCGTACATAACCATTCAATAATCTCAGACAATATATAATTAGATGAGTATGGTCCCAAATCCCATGTACATATACGTATACAACACAAACACTACTATCTTAAAAATAATAATTAAAAAAAAAAGTAGATTATTTTTTGGATCCTCCAAATACGTTTTTGCTAGAAAAGTTTCTTTGGTTTATTCTCATTTAGGAGAAATTTTTATTTAATTAATTTTAAGAAAAATAGACGAATTTGATTTTTGGTTAGGTCAAAGGGGGTAATTAAAGAGTGTATCAAGGGTAAAACATAATCCATTTTATGGATTTTCAATAAGAATAATTATGAGTAAGGTATGGATAAAGAACAATAATTGTTTACATGAAATTGAAAAATTTATTTTCATATCTAGATTTTTTTACATAAAATTTAATCATAAAATTTCAAAATAAAAACATAAAATATTTTAAATAACAATTGCTACAATTCAAAATAAAAAATTCCCGTAATTCTAAATTGGCAAAGTCTATTTTTAACAATATCATTATTAAATAATTATTTAAAATATTAAAAATTTTAAATCCTTATGCAAATTAATGTGATGCTTTTATTTCTAAACTTCTTGCTAATTCATTTACATTCAACTTTTTTTGTCTACCTTTTTTTCTTTTAAGTGATTCTAAACAATTGATATTTTTTTAACATCAATAGTAATGGAAGAATTGGAGAAAAATATTTCAAAATTGGAGGAAATTTATTAGTAGGGGTAGCATAAAAAAATGTATGTATGCGCATAATTTTCACTTTTGTTAATTAAAAAAAATTAAATTAAGATTTTATTTGATAAAAATAACTTATAAATTAATTTAAAATTTATAAATTAACTAAAAATTTATAAGTTAACTGAAAGTTTATAAATTATATACTACTTAAAGTAGTATATAATTTATAAACTTTCAATTAGTTTAAATTATTCAAATAAATTTATTTATTAAACACTTTTAATTTAATTAAATAAATTTATAAATAAATTATAAATTAATTTATTTGTCTTACCAAACACATTCTAAAACAATATAAATTTTACATAAAAAAATTATAATCATAATAATCTATGTATATATTGATAAAATAATGTAACAAGGCATAAAATAAAATTTTTTTTAGTTAAATGAGTTATAAACAAAGTTTATATTTTTTTTTTAAATTATTATAAGTTGACTCGTAATCTATTTATTCAAATATAATGAATTCACAGATTAAACAAGCCTATCCATTTGGACTAATTTTTAAATAAGTTTATTTTTAAAAAATTAAACGATTGATTTGTGGACTTTAACATATTTTAAGAGTACTAAGTAGCGGTAGATATTAAGTGCTGAGATTTAGAATTAGATCTTAAAAATTTATTTAAAAAAAATGCTTAGACATGAACCCAAACTCAGACCTACTTTTTTGACTCTATATTCAAATTTAAAAAGATGAAATTTACAAGTTACTCATAAGTTATGAGTATAATGACCATCAACCTATTCCAGAATGAGAAAACTGGCATAGGCCAAAGGGGTAACCGGGTAAGTAAGACTGTATTGAGGGTAAACATCACCCCTTTTATGGGTTTCCAATAGTCAAAGGCTCTAAACTAAATTGGTATGACACGGTCAACCCAAACATCATGCGAACTAAGGGCCCGTTTGGTTGGATAGAATAAATTTTAATAGAATGGAAAGAAGAAAGGAAGAGAGAATAGAAAAGAGAATGAAATGACATTACCTTGTTTGGTATGCGATGGAAAGGAAGAGGTAATGTGATATTTTATTATTTAATTAATAGATAAATTGAAAGAATAAAAAGATAAGATAAGTAAAATGATTAAATTAATTTTAATATAAAATAATTAAATTAATTTTTTTAAATAAAAAAATTTAAAAAAAATAGATTTTTTTTTAAAAAATTTTTACAAATTAATTTTTACAAAATATAATTAAATTAAATTTTTTAATAATTAAATTAAATTATTTTAATAAAAAAAATATGAAGTTAAGTATTATTTTGTGATGGAATCTTAGATTCCATCCATTATTGGAAGGAATCAATTTTCTATCATATGATGGAATAGAGCATTCCATGGAATGTTCAATTCCATCAAACCAAACGATGGAATCCTATTTTCCATTCCACATTTCTTTCCATTCCTGCCAATCAAACACGCCCTAAGTCTACGAAGTGACCCCCAAGACACGGCTTCCACAACGTACGCTTCAATGCCCGCATATGCCGGTTAACCGACAACTACCTTTTTGTCTCACCATCGTCTTTTCCACTATTTAACCATCACTGCCTTCATTATTATTAAATGCCCACCTCAGTTCTTTTAAGGCCAAAATCAACTTTATAAAGGTGGGGTGCAGATTAGCATCATCAAGCTAGCTAGGAAATATTAACAAATAAACCCAGCTACTTCTTCCTGGCTAGGGACAATATGGCCACCGGAGCCGCCGCAGATGGGCTCTTCCGGTGTGTCTACGAAGGATGCATATCTGGCTACGACCACGGGGTAGAACGGCGGCCTTACCACCGGAATTGTGGATGTGCATTCCATAGCAAGTCACCTAAAGCAGGTACCCACAAGTTGCCGAGGTGTAAAAATGTGTCATATCCTATGAGGAGGGCGTGGAGTGAAGGGAGCTTGGTCATGGTGGCTTCTGCTCATTCCTCGCCTTCTTCATCTTCCCCAGCTGCGGCTGTTGGGAACTACAGGCACCATACGGGTTTAATGGACGTGGAAGAGGAGGAGTGAAAATATTGGAGTGTTTCGTTTAAGGTTCGACAATAATTTTTTTGATAAAACTTCTTCTGTCTTTTCTTCCTTAATTTCAGCCCTTCCTTCCCTCCTTCCTTCCTTTGCTCTTTTGTTCCATTTTTGAATAATTTGAGTCCAGCTGAGGGGCTTGGCTGATATTTTGTAATACCAAGTGTATGATTATATATATATTGAAAGGTTAATCTGTCAAGGGTTTGTCGATCTACACCATTACGATCCACGGACCAATATTAAAGTGTCATCATATTATGAATGGTCCAATCTGTAATTGACGATTTCATTTCTTGTAATGATGCTAAATTGAACTTATTTCATCTGTATAATTATTCTAATTAGTGTATATATTGGTGCATAAATGTAATTATATATATGGATCAGTTTTCAGACTTTCCAGTTTTTGGATACAGATGCATGTATAGCTAACAATTTTCCTTCTTGATACCGCTTTTCTTTGTGAATTCAGCTGGATATGTATTCCTCCATTAAAAAGCTGGGCAAGCTCCTCATGGAAAAAAAAAAATTCACTTGAAACTGCATTTGGGATTGTGATAAAAAAAAGATTGGAATACTTTTTTAGCTTTCCTTTTTTTGGTAAACAAAAATTTAGAGTGAGAAACACTATTCCATTTTAAAACTTGAACATTTACAAGTTTCAACGAAAATTTTAAATAACACTTGTAGATTTTCTAACAAAAAAAAAAAACTTGAGGATAAAGGGATCCTATTTAGCCATAAGAGTGATAATATTGCTCTTTCCCAAACTTTTGCTGTTATTTAATGTAAAAGAGTATATTCCAGCTAATGGGTAAATAAAATAATGTGGTTCTTCTATGATTTGAAGAATCTTTACAGAGTAAAAGAAGCTGGACACATGGGACGGTCAGATGGTGTGGCTTACACTTCCAAATCGGAGCTATGAACTGCTGCATTATCACTACAACAACTAAAGCATTTAGTATTTCTAAATATTTAGCTGGTGAGATAAGCCTGACCTATGATAAATATTCGTATGAAGATTCAAATTATGACAGAACACTTTAAAATTTGTATTGGCATTGTTACACTTTTTTTTTTGTTTATAAAATGGTAATAAAAATATATTATTATTTTAACCACGGCATTAAGGACATGTAGAGATCTCTTTTTAACTTTACAGTCACATTTGTTAAGAAAACTTATTAACATCGATGTTTAACATTTTGAAATAGAGAACAGCGTAGAGACAATGCCTAACAAAAAAAAGTTCATTTAATTAAAAAATTAGGCGTCACGAGATCTCTCAAGAGAGAGTTGACAACCAACACAAACTCCTGACATCAGAGGATTTGAAGTTATGTAGTATGTAGTATGTAGTATGTAGTTTGTATTGACGGGCATTGTGACAAAAAATTTAGATGATTTTATCATATTCAAATTATAATTTTTTTATCATTTATTCTTATTTATTTGTGAGCAAATTTAATAAATCATCGAGCAGATTAAACCATTAGAGTTCATAGCTAAATAATATTTATCAGAAAATGTCACTTTCGGTGACAATGAATTTGAAACATAGAATGGGGAAAGAAGAAGGAAATAATTAACCTGCTCGAAGCATTTTCCTTGATGAATAAGTTGCAAACTGTAAATGTTGCAAAAAGGAGAAGATCCAAATTTCAGACCCAACCCAAGAGTCATAAAAAAAACTGAGATTCTGTTATTATTTGCCATTCATTTGGACACAGAATAGATGGTGAAGTACCACTGGAAGTTTGGAACCCGCATCACCAATTTACCACCACCCTCTTAATTTATGGACTCTTTTTTAGTATCTGGAAAAAAGAGAATCGTAAGTGTCACCTTTTGACTTTGTAATCAAAGTAACGTTAAAGATAGATTCTTTGCTCTTTAGAAGATGCCACCCACAGCCAGTCAGCACTTTACAATTCAACAAAGCCGTTAAGATCCATTAATTTGAAGAAGTTATTCAAAAGCTGTCTTCGGAGAATTCTATGCCAAAGCCAAAGATTATAGATGTTACGTAGAGAGGTCATCAATAAGCACCGTCCTTATGTAGACAATTATCTCAGTCCGTCGAATATAGATGTTATGAGTTTAACAAATGTGTATATAAAGTTAAAAGGAGATATTTAAAATGCCTCTAGTATTCAAATTTGAATTATTTTTAATACTTCACTTGATGTAATTAAAAAGAGATAAAAAAAAAAACAAGTAGTAGAATTTAAAAGTAGATTTTATGAGTTGTGTCTATCTTTTGTTAATTGTACCTTATAAAATATGGAATAAAATTTTAATTCTTGACATCTTAATTAATAATGTTTGAATGATTTATATTTTTCTAATTTTTTTTTATTAAAAAAAAGAGTTAGTATTTGGTCTACAAACATTGTTCAAATCATAATACGTGATAAAAATAATTTTAAAAAATATTTATTTTTATCATATATGTTGATTTGAATAAAAAATTATCTATCAATAATAAATCAAATTATTTAAAAAAAAAAGAGAAGAAGAAGAACCAAACCACCAGCTTGTTCTAGTACAAATGTATCCACATCTCCAAAGTCACAAAGAATTTACAAAGCTTCGTTACAAAATACGTGAAGAATCCCTGAGAGTACAAAATACGTGAAGAATCCCTGAGAGTGCCAAATATATATTCTATAAGTTTTGTGTATGGAAGTGTGGGCTAAAAAGAGCCCTGCATATGCTATTAACACCTATATTTAGATCCTTTTCAGTGGTGTAGTTGGAGAAACCACTAGCTAATTTGTCACTACACAAAGTCTCTATCTCCGGAGTCACAAAAGAGAGACTTCTCTTGGGGAACTAAGTTCTATTTAGTTATCTACTTAGAACCTCCACACTAAGTGTATCTTGAGATCTACGGGGAAGCATTAAGCCAAACTTTCTTCCTCTAGATTTCCTCATCCCCAATTCGATGCTTTATTTAGTCCCCTATATATATATATATATATATATATAGTAGGTTATAGTTAAGCACAAACACAAGAGCTGCAGAAGAGAAGTTGAGGGAGGGAAGGATGGCCATTGGAGCAGCTCAAACGATGCTTCTTCAGTGTGTCTTTAATGGAATCATTTCAATGCACGACATGGAGGTTGAGCGAAGGCCATACCATAAGAATTGTGGCTGTGCACTCCACAAGATGAAAGGAATTTGCTCTAATCCCCACCACCTCAGGCAAAGATGTCTGTCATTCCCCAAGAAAATTTCATGGACTCACTTCTCTGTTTATACCACAGTTTCCAAGTTACCTTCCCTAATCCCAATCTTCTTTTCTTATAACCAGACAATGACAAACAAGGAGGATCCCAGTATGGCTCTGTCACATAAATCATTGAAATCCTTTAGAATTCCTGAAGTGGTTTGAAGAAAAAAGGGTTGAGAAAGTTATCAACTTTTTTCTTTTTGATTTCTCTGTACTTAGTCATTGGTATACTTATGAACCGGGTCGAGTCGGACAAAACTTGAGTCAAAATTCAACAAATTTTCAGTGTTAATTTTAAATTTAAACCTGTGTGTAATTTAATTTACTCTCATGATTAATTCTTCCATTGGACCAAGTCTACTATGTTAGGCAAAATATATCTACCTGTGGGCCTAGTTACACTTAAAAATTGTAATTGTACCTTTTCTTTGCTTTATGAAATTGCATATAAATCACTGTATACAAATTCTGGTAACTTCATTTGTACAGCATTATGCATAAACCAGAAATGCAAATAGAAACACCATCTTATAGTTTATATTCATTTCATTCCTCAATTTGTTAATATATTATGGTTATCAGTATTTCAATCTCTACCTTGATACGTAAGATAATGCTTGTTACATGCGAATTTTATTTTTTCAAACACTTAAAAATTTATTTATGTGTTGTACTACTGTATATAACTTAAATAATATAAAAAAAAATTAATTTTTTTAATATTTCTCGTGCTTAAATTTTTAGATATATTATAAATTAAGATATTTATGTACGAAGCCAAGTATCTTAATGTCCAAAGAATTCACTTGTTTGTCCATTCATACCAAAGAATTCTTGATGGGGTTTGAAGAAAAAAGGGTTCAGAAAGTTATCAACTTTTTTCTTTTTGATGTATCTATACATAGTCATTGGTATACTTATTTGTGAGCCGGGTCGAGTAGGACAAGGCTTGAGTCAAAATTCAACAAATTTTCAGTGTTAATTTTAAATTTAAACCTGTGTGTAATTTAATTTATTCTCATGATTAATTCTTCCATTGACCTTTAACTCAAGACCAACTCTACTATGTTAGGTAAAATAATACAGAAAAATTAATTATTATTATTTTTATATTTCTCAAGCTCAAATTTTTTATATATAAATTTTTAGATATATTAAAAATTAAGATATTTATGTACGAAAGGAAGTATCTTAATGTCTTAACGTCGAAAGAATTCACTCGTTTGTCAATTCATACCAATTACCTTCAACTTCTTAGATTGCTTACAAAAGTTTACATTTATAATTCATCATTTCTGTATTTGTTGCATGCATTGATGCTCACACTGTAGAGATCCCAGAAAAAAAAAAGCCATACGAAAAAATTAAGTAAAAAAATTGCAATGAGTCAATGACCAAAATAGACTAAAGTGCTCTTTCGGCCATTAAAAACTGTACAAATTTATCCCATAAAAAAAGAATTGTCCAAGTTCAGATTAGAACTACAGCTTGAATAATAGAGGTTTTTTTGCTTCTACAGTAGAAGTATTTTCAAGTCAGCACGCCTCAGGCCCATATTAACCTGATACATTTGAAAGAAAATAGTTTCTTGATCATTAAACAAACACTTTTGAGGTAGGCTTGAATAACAGGTACGCGTTTTCTTTTCCTCTTAAGTCGCCCAATACAACACAAGGATTCTATTTTGAGTGGTATGGAAGCAACTTGTTCCCTACTTTAATGGAAAAGAAGAAACCAACTTTGCTTCATCTAACGTTTATGTAGATTACGTATACGCAGACAGAAAATGTGAGTTGGCTTATAAGATTTCACTTTTTCTTACAGAAAAAATTTACATTAGACACTATTTTATAATAAAGTACCTCTAGAAGTACTTCAATCAAATTAATTCTAAGTATTTCTGTTCCATTCTTACCAAACAAACTTGTCTCAAAAATAAAACAATTCCCACTAGTCAAAGACTTTTTTTTTTTTTTTTTTGCTATTTACTTGTTAGACTGAATAAATTTTTATGAATAATTTTATTTAGAGCTTTACTTCTTAAAATATTAAAATTTAACTTTTTCACTGTTAAATCTAAGAGTTTTGTCTCAAATAACACTTATTTAACCATAAGTGTAAAAAAAAGTTAATATATGCCAATTTGATTTTTTTTTCTTTTTCTCTTTTCTCTCTCTTTCAATCTGTGAAAGTGTTCAATCCCTTAAGAATTATAATATGGTTAAAAAAATTTCTTAAAAATTGTAAGGAGTGTTGAAAAAATAAGACCGAATTGGCTAGTAGGATAAAAAAATTAGTGAACTACTGAAGAGATCCATTCATCTTAATGCTTAAACTTTTTTATTAAAAAAATCAGTCAAAACCAACTATAAACCAATGAACTTGAATGATTTATTTTATTTTATTTTTGTTGTTATTTTAATGACACTGTTTTGACTATTTTTTAGAAAAATTTAACTCTAATGTCATTTTGGTTAATTTCTTAATGTTATTGATACCTATACTGTATTTAAATTTTTTTTATTAAAATTAATATTATAATAACTATTATTGACTATTAAGTATTATATCACATAAAAATATACATTTTTCTTTTATATATAATAGGCTATTAAGAAAATTTCAAATATATTACTATATACTATTTGACTATTTTTATCTTAAATATTTTTTTAATTAATTTTACATATTTATTTGTTAATATATCATATTGTATAATATAATAAAATTGAAAATATATTATATATTTTATTATTAATTCGATTATAATTCAACTACAGTTAAATTAATAAACCGTAAATCACTCCATAGATATAGAATAGAAATAGTAGTACCCACAACTGGTAAATCGAAGTAAAAAAAATTAGTCTCACACTTAAAGAAATATTCTTAGTTTTCAACTTAAAAAAGAAAAAGAATAATAATAACAACAACAGTAGCAGCCCTTCTAGAGAAAAATTAGAAGGCATCCTTTCGGAGCAGCTTACGCTAGAAACATGTCTGTGACAAACGACCAAATCCAAGTGGCCCATCGATCAAAGTGAGAGTGTAAAACTCAGTCTCCTCCTCCTACAAAACCTATGGCTACCTCAGGAATAACGTTGTCAATTTGTCATCCTCTAGCATTATCTCGATTTCTCTGGACTTACATATCTCGGTTCCAACGAGGGAGCCCGACACCATTTTACTCTCTATATATAATTCCAGTCAGAGTCAGAGACCAGACAAACAGTTGAATAACACTTCACCCCCACTTCCCTACGCATTCGTGCAAATTGGCATACCTTCGTTGAGTATGAGCAGTGGAGCAGCTGAGATGATGATGCTTGGTTGTGTCTTTGATGGAAGCATATCAATGCAGAGCATGGAGGTTGAGCGGAGACCATACCATAAAAATTGCAGTTGCGCTTTACACAACTTAAACGGTGGTTGCTCTTCTTCTTGCCAACAAAGAATGATCACCTTCCCCATGAGATCTTCATGGAATGATTGCTGCCTCTCCATAAAAGCTTCAAAATCTTCTACCCAATACTCTGTTCTCAGCTAACAAACCGAATTGGATCGAAGAAGATGAAAACTGGGCTTGGTCACAAAGATCGTAAAAGGTTTTTGTTTATAGAAGATAGGCAACAAACAAGAAGCATCCTCCTCCCGCTCTCGTTTCTTTTGAATCCTACGTATTTATATGCCTCTTAAATCTTGTGACAACGAAATTGTATAGGGAAACAAAATAGTTTGAAAAGAGTGCTATGGTAGCAGTGACTTCATAGTTTGTCAAAACGCACCATTTTTGCTACGTTGGCTTTTCTTTCTTTCTTTCTTTTAATTTATTTTAATAATAATGAATTTTTTTTATACATTTTTAATTTAAATTTTTAAAATTTTAATTTATCAATTTAATTTTTAAAATACTAAATTACTTTAAAAAAATATTTTTAAATTTACTCTATTCATAAATATTTAATACATTTTTTTTGTTAAAATTAAAAATTTGCATAAATTAAACTAGCATATAATTTAATTAATAAATTTATTAAACTTATATTAACGGATTTAATTTAAAAAAATTAATATTTTTAAGTAATATGTCAATTAAATATCAAAACAACAATTAACTCTTTTACTTTTAAATTCTTTAAAATTTTGATAATTTAAATAAATTAAAATAAATCCATTATTATTAAAATAAATTAAACATAATAAAAAAAAACTCAAAATGCAATGAAAAATTGTATTTAACTAAGAATATTTAACACATTTTCATATATTTTATCATTAAGAGCATTTCGATTAGTTAAAAAAATTTATTACATTTTCATTAATAGAATTAATACAAAAATAGTTTTAAAGAGAAAATAATTTTTTAAGTAATATGTTTAAACAATTAAACTTCAAAAAAAAAAAAAAATTAAAAATGTATTTTTCAAATATCAAAATAACAATCTCCTCTTTTATTTTTAAATTTTGAAAGATTTTGATTATTTCATTAAATTAAAGTAAATATATTGTTATTAAAATAAATTTAAAAAGAAAAACTCGTTTTGGATGAGCAGCATCCCTTGCTGCGCAATAGAGGATTCATATCCGATCAGCATCTGGATCATGTCCGATGTTTTCAATAGGTCTGTCAGGATCTATGAAACATTAATACAATAAAAATAAATCAATATCATGTTTGTATAAAATACAATTCAATATTTTAAGTTATATTTAAATATTATACATTTTATGATATCGTGATGTATATATATCATGCTCTGTAACGCATCTATGTCAAGTACCTTTCAGGATTTTCTTCAAAAGAACATAACCCTCTTCACAACATTCTTACAAAAATTACAAAGTTGTTGAATTATTTACAGCAGATGGGCACATTTATGCAAAACTTTCCAATCTGCTCTATACAGACAACAAGAACCTTAGTACTCAAGTTGTTTAAATTCAATGCCTGTATTGTTATGGCTCAGCATTGAAACTAATGCTTTAAGCAATACCTTGGAAGTCATTCATTAGTTTTCCTTGCGTTAATTGGTCATCACCATCTACTTTCTTCCATGGCCCCTAGCCATTGTTTTCCTCTCAGAATGTTCAGAGTATGATTTAATATTGACAAGTTATATGAATTCGTCAAAAGTAATATACAAAAGAAAAGAAAATTTAAGGCAGAGTAGGAGAGAGGGAAGGCTTTGCAACTTTTAGCTCTCCACAGTCGCTAATATAAACCGTTTTAAGGGGCCTGTTCCATATGGCACGAGCATTTTGGGCCCTTTCATCTCCAAAAAACTCAGCCAAGTCATTGAATTGGCGAATTCGTTCACCTGGTTGGTACGTGGGAATGGAACCTATGGCTGTGATGACATCCAAACCTGTAATTAGATCCAACTAGGAGGTGAGCATTGCTATAATTGATGATTATCAAAATAGGGTTGATCCAATTAATGCCCCCTAACAAATAAAATATATAACTTTTTAAAAACCACAGACAAGCGTATCTTCAGACTTTACCTGAAACTAAATTATCTCTCTAGTACTTTTCAACTGTTGCTAGAAGAAATAAATTGGTCAATGGCACTGACTGGTGGCAGAGACTAGATTTTAACTGATGCAGCTAAAAAATAACTACCATTTGGGCAATTGAAAAAGTACACGGGCAATGAGACTAAAGAATGAACCTCCTAAATTATCTTCAACCGGGAAAGTCTTGCGCATAATAAAGATGCAATCAACCATTTAAGC
This sequence comes from Gleditsia sinensis, assembly GCA_037074535.1. Taxonomy (NCBI): domain Eukaryota; kingdom Viridiplantae; phylum Streptophyta; class Magnoliopsida; order Fabales; family Fabaceae; genus Gleditsia; species Gleditsia sinensis. Next base: position 8,709,126 of record CM073464.1, on the reverse strand, counting down.
ACAATGTAGTTACTAAACTGATTATACATATGACCATGCACCTAGTTCAAATATAGGAAACACATCAATAGCAAAAGATAGTGAAATATAAGGCTGCAAAGTTATTAGAAGGAAAGAAGAGGTGACAGCAAAAAGAACAACGACATTAACTCTTAAGACTTCTTTTGGCTCACTCAACTGACAAGAACTATCAAGACAAAACCATATGATCACATTGAGCATGGACAATAGAATAATAGAATAGAATGAGATGACAAAAATTTCACATAAAACTCGAAGACGTTAGAAGATCATGGTCTCCAGAAAAAGCAAAAGATCAAAGTCGCAAGCCAGTATGAATTATACTACTACTACTCGTTGTATCATTTTCATTTTTCTGTTTGCATTTCCATCTTAAACCATTAAATTAACATTTTAAAAGAACCATTGACTCATCATTGTGCTCAATATCTGAAAATGAAGACTAGATAGCTGCTTTCTATTTTGGAAATTAGCAATTCAGAATGTTAAACTTCAGTCGTATGGATGCTTTTGAAAAAACTCAAGAGTGTTAAAAAGCATTGAAGTCACAAAAGACACTAAACTTGGACAATTACCTTCAAGCACCGTTCCAAAGACAATGTTCTTGCTATCAAGCTGCGGACAAGGTCCAGGTCCAGTTGTAATTAAGAACTCGACGTTTCGGTAATTTGGGTCAAGCCTAAATTCATCCTCGTCGTCGTTCTCTGATAGGGAAAGCGAAAGAACACCAGCCTTAGAATGGGGAAGAGAGAAGGCCCTGGAATCAACGGTTTCAGTGTTGCGCGCCAAATTCACAGGCGGCTGGACCTCGCCCTTGTCTCGACGGCCCTGGCGGCCGGCAAGGAAGTACTGACCGGAGAAGATTTTGTGAACGAGGGTGTTTTTATAGGAAGAGCCAGAAGATCCAACGCACATGGACTTGAAGTTGGAGACCGTGACGGGGACTAGGTGGCCGTAAAGGCCGAGGACAATGCGACCCAGAGGGATGGAATCGGAGCAGAGGGATTCAATGTTGTCGCCAAGGGTTCGGCTGGGAAGGAAGTAATTGGGACAGAGACCGAAATCCATGAAGACGCGGTCGGTGATGGTGGTGTCCGGTGGCGAATTGGTGGTGTCAACGGCGGCAGCGGGGAATGGAGGAACGGAAGAAATGGAGAGGGAGGTAGAGGTAGAGAGGAGGAGAAGGGAGCGGCGATTGAAGAGGGTTTTGGGGTTGGGTTTTGGAGAGGGTGGTGGGGCGCTTCGGGGAGGGTGGTGGTGGGAGAGAAGAGATGCAGAAAGTGGTGTTACAGAGAAGCCCATGAAGCAGAAATGAACATGTCCAAATGGTTATGAGGTGGAGAGGTTGGGTTTGGGGGGAAAGCTGAAAGGCTGTGATAGGGAACTTGGAGAAGCTAGAGTGGGGTCTACACTATTTATTGTTTTTGGCCAGAAGTCGGGTCTACACTGCTATTTTAATTTTAATTTTTTTTGTTAAGAGAAATTAAATATCATTTTGTATAATAAATAAATATAAAAATTTAAAATTTATAAAAATATTAAAAATATATAAATTTTATTTAATAAAAATATTAATTAATTAATTTAAAATTTATAAATTATATGTATTTAAAATAATATATAATTTTCAAATTATTAATTAATTTAAATTATTTAAATAAATTTATTTATTAAATATTTTTAATTTAATTAAATAAATTTATAAATTAATTCAATTGAAGGTAGGGAAAGATAGAGATTTTAATGGAGAGGAAGAGATAAAAAAAGAAAAGAGAAAATATTTTTTTTATTTAATTTAGTTTAAAAAGAGGAGAGAGAAAGGATAATAATTTTTTTTATTTGTAAAAAAAAAAGAAAAGAAAAATAAAATAATATGATTATTATATTCTTATTATTTTATTTTTATTAAAATTAATTTTTTTATTGAAATTTTTTATAAAAAAAATTATTTATTATTTTTTATTAAAAAAATTTATATTTTATATTATATTTTTTTATTGAAAAAAAAAGATATGTCAATTTTAAATCAAGACGAGTGCTATACTTTCCTTCCAAAAAGCTAAACCAAAGGAGAAGAATTTTAAAAAATTCGTCTTTTTCCCTCCAACTAAATACTTTATTATTAAATTTGTCAAACACATTCATAATAAAAAAAATTATAATACAAGTTTATACTTTTAAAAATAAACAAAATTTTCAAATTAAAATACAATATATCTTATAATTATTATTAATTAAAAATTATAAAAAAAAATACAACAAATTTAACCGAACTCTAATTTGCTATATATCTACACTGCTGCTCTCATTCGTATTGCAATTGCTTTTTTATTTTCTTAGAACTAAAGATCATGTTGCAATTGCAAACAAAAGGATCTTTCATCTTGGCGTACACGGGTCAAGTAGTTGGATTGGGTTTGTATTTGATCATACCAACCCAATCTCGAAAAAAAACAAGTAGACGCAACCCAAACGAATTTTTTTTTTGGACAAACAACGCAAACGAAATTGAGTCTCAAACAGTGAGCATCAAACCTGTTGGGCCTAAAACTCTATCAGGCCATCAGGTTCATCAGGTCAGGAAGGAAGGAATAAGGATAAAGAATGAGTTTTTTAGGGGAAAAAAAGAGAGGTAAGAAAGGGTAAAAATTTTGGAGTATTATAATAAAAACAATAACAAATGAAAGCCTAAACGTTTATATTACATAATGGTCATAAAAGGCAGGTTATGGCATCGTGGTAACAACCATATATAGTGGCTTTTTTAACTAGTCATTAACTTGGCTTTTTATGACAATGAAACTTGCGTTTTCAGCCAAACTATGAAAAGCTTAAAAGGTCTTTTCTTGTGCTTATATGTATGTGTGGTCTTTGATAAAAAATGATAGTAAGTAATTGAAAAAAAGTAATATTTTAAAAATTGAATTGGTAATTGAATCAATAAAAAGAGTGATAAATGATTTCCTGATTTAGATGCGATTGAATTGGTAGTTAAAATAAATAAATTTATTTATTTAATTTTATATATTATATAATATAATATACAATAAACATGATATATAAAAATAAATTTAATAAGTAATTGAAGTTGGAAAAAATAAATAATACTACTAATAATTTTTTAGAATATATTGATAAGATTTTTAGTTAAATCAAATTTATTAATTAGGTTTCAAAAAACATTTATCAATAAATAACACATTTTTTAAATATATAATTATATATTATATTATTTAGATATCATATAATATATTTCACATTATATGACTGTAGAAAGAGGTTTTGTGGAAAGCGCATCACCTATTCACCTTCGGAGGTGATGTACTTCAGAGTCGTTGCGCCGAATGACAATAGTAATAGATCCGTTGAAGGCACAAATAGTGTTAAAGTCAAGCATTTTTCCTACTAAATCTGTTTTCTATATACATGGTGGCGACCCAAAAATTGATTTTTTTTTTTTTTTTTTGTGTGTGGATAAAACGAACTTGACCCTGGCCGAATTTTATGATTTAGACTCGAAAAGATCTATCTCAATTTAGCTAGGATGAGCAGGTTCTATGGGTTTATTGGAATTTTTATTACCCCTTCTCATTCATTTCTTTCGCTTGACAAAAATTTAAAAATTATATCTTTTCTATTCACACTAAATTCAAAGCCAATTCATCATTAAAAAACGCCAATTAAAAAATAATTATAATAACACAAGAATTATCCATTGAATCATACATATAAATATATACTTTAGTTCTCTAAATCATCCTTAAAATAAATAAATACATATTTAACATAATAAAAGTAGTAGTTTAGCTCATATCCCAAATTATTTAAAAAAAATCCCTAACAATCAAAAAGTAAAAATGGAAAAGCTTCCCGTGGTCCTTTTTTTTTTTTTTTTTACAAGGATTGTCCGGCATAAAAGTAGGATTGGAGGAATTTAACACTAGAATTGATGTTAACTTCAAAGTAAACAAGAGATTTTTTTAAATTACGTTAATGGGTCCTAAATTAAGACATGTATTCTGTGCATATCTTATATTCACTCTCCAAGAATATTCAAAAGAATAGTTAAATTATATTAATTTACATTTATATTCTTTTTAATTTTAATTTTTATAAAAATTTCTCTTTTATTAATAAATTATCAATATAATTTAATAAAATTGAATAATGTATTTTATATTATATTTTTACCATAATGTCTTTTGAATAATTTTTTTTTTGAAAAGATAATATCATCGTTTCATCAACAAATCATAACCTAATCAAGTAAAGTTTTAAATTTCAACCCCAGCCTCCACTCTTCATTTCACCATTTGTTGGCTCCACAATCAACTGTCAATCTTTTATTATCGTGAAATTGTTAAAATAGTATAATTTTAAATTATGTGAATTTTTTTTTAAATTATGAATATGTTTGACAAGTCAAATAAGTTAACTTATAATTTATTTGACTAGTTTATAAATTTATTTAATTAAATTAGAAGTGTTTGATAAACAAATTTATTTGAATAACTTATAACTTTTTATCATACGTTACTTTAAATAACTTATAACTTTTAGTTGATAATTTTTATAATTTTATTCTTTTTTATTCTTATTATTTTATTCAAATTTTAACACTCCCCTATTCACAATATGACATTATTTTTACTATGTTCGAACAACATTTAAATTACATATCTATAATGAATTTTTAAATATTATTGATAGTAACACAAGAAATAAAAATTTAGAGGTATCTACAGAAATAAAAAAAATTGTAATAATATTGCTAATTTATTATAAGACTCTAAATGATATATTTATTTTGTATTTTTTGATATTATATAATGAAATGTAATTACTAACAAAAAATGATAAATTTTATATAAATATATCTTTTTATATTATTTTACATTTATCATCTAATTTAATAATTAATTTTATTAAACACTTCTAATTCAATAAATTAGCTTAACAGCTGTTGACTGAACTGTTAATCAACAGCTTTCAGTTAATTTTTTAAATTTGTAATTAATTTATTAATTATTTTTGTCAAATATAGTCTATATTTATAAATTTTTATTTTTATTTAAATAAGTTGAGATAAAATATTATTTTAAACTTTTTTTTAAATAAAGTAATAAATAGATTCAAGTTTGGGAATTCAATGAAGATGAGACGAGTTTAAAGATATAATTTTTTTTTTTTAGGAATCCGGCTTTGGACGATTCCTAAGTTAAACCACGATGACGATGATCTTGTATTGTAATGCCTTTTTCTTTAATTTTACTTCGCTGCAGGAAGAAGGTTCAGTGAGTCCGACAAATCCAGCCAAAGAACCAGTCAAATAAATTAAGTCAAATCAAACTGAATTAAGTTAATAATTTTTTTTTATAATTTATAAAAATTTTTATTATTTTCATTTAATTTGAACCAAGTCAAATTAATACTTAATAATTTAGATTAATTTAATTGAATCGATTTAAAAAAAATTAAATATGTTTATTTTTTTATAAATCAATTATTTGAATTCGGTTTAATTTAAAACTAAAATCAAACTCAAGCGTCTGGCGACGGGCACCTCTTCCTTGTGATCTTTTACCTAACCGGAGTGCATGAATCGCAAATTGCCAAGTCCCGTGGGTCCCACGTCACAGAAACAGCAGAAGAGAAACGTGGATCTCTGCCTCGACGGATGGTCGATCCTGATTCACTTGTCCTTTGGTCCCCAGTCCTAATTGACAAATAGCGGGAGGTATGACATTTGTGGTCCATGAAATCTGAGCATGACACGTGTCGCATGTGGGTGCTAAAATCTCTGTGGCCGACACCAACAGTGACTCTGCTGCTTGCGCAGTTATGCGTCGTCTTGGGTTTTGGGTTTCAACGAGAACGATAATCAGTTAACGGCAAATTGTCGCTTCCAATGTACCGAGGCATTTTCGGGATTAATGTCCGTTACAACCGGAAGAGAGGTGGGATTAGATCCACGAATGTTTATAAATTTGTTTAATAAAAATAATTTATAAATTAATTTAAAATTTACAAAATAATTAAAAAATTATAAATTATATATTATTTTAAATAAAATATAATTTATAACTTTTAAATTAATTTAAATTATTTAAAAAAATTTATTTATCAAACACTTTTTATCAAATAAATTATAAATTAATTTATTATATTTTTTAAACACACTATGAAAAAAAATTTAAGTAAAATTTTATTTTAATTTTTAAAATTTATATTAAAATTTATATTTAAATATATCTTAAATATTTTATAAATATATATTTTATTTTTTAAAATTCATTTTATTTAAAAATTAACAAAAATTATTAATTTTGACACTATAACATTCAATCAAAATTACTTATTTAAATAAAAAATTTAATTATTTTAAAATAAGAACGTCTAATTATTTTATATTTAATAGAGAGTTTTAGCTGAATTAATTTAAATAAAATAATCACACGTTATTGCTTTAAAATAATAAAAAAATAATTAAATTAACTATCTAAATGAATAATTTAGTAAATTAAATATTATGTATTTAAACTAATAGTTTTTTTTGTGATAAATTTAATTTTAGAGACTAAAAAGAATATTAATAAAATGTTGAAAATATATTTGAATAAAAAAATTAAATATTAGATTGAATTTTATTATAAATTTTAAAAATTAAAATAAGGCTTTCCTTAAAATTTTATTGAGTAAAGTTAGAGAATGATAAACATAATTTTTAAGATTTATATATAGATTAGTATATTTTATTTATTTATTAAATATTTATTTTAATTTTATTGTGTAAAATATTCTAAAGATCCAAATCTAGAGAGGGCGGCGTGCCTTCAAAAGTTTAGATACTTAACCGATTGCTTGCCAATTCCTCCGACAAATGCGCCAACCCAAATCAATAATTTAGTCATTTATTTTTTAACCTAAAACCATAACCTCTCTATAATTAAACATTTCTGTTTTTATTATTCAATTAATGTAGTGCAATGTTTAAGGCAAAGATGATTTATCAAATATGGAAATCTTCATGATATTTTTGTTATCTATATATTAATTACACAAAATATAGTTTTAGTAGAATTAATCATCAAAACATGAATTGATTTAATTTGAACAAAATTTGTAATAAATAGTGCAATTAATAAAAGGTAGCCCATCAATGTCAAAATTAAAATATTTTTAATTTGATCTCTTAATATATTAATGTCTTACAAAATTATTGTGATATTAATTATTGACACTATGAATTAATAAATCCAATCATTTAATTTTTTAATTAATTAATTAATGTCATGCAGCTGCCTCCCACATCATTGATCGGCGTTTGTCTTATTACAAACCTCCCCAATAAGCTCGCAGCACCAAACACCCACGTTATCACCAATCCCACCGTTGATCCCTCTCTTATCCCTCGATCTTTGTTTCAACTTCCTCAAAAAGTGTCGCCCTAAGAAGTGCTTTTCCAAAACTCTTCTTTCCCTCCCTTCTCCTTTTCCATCCATGCTTCTTCCCTCTGCTTTTCATCCCTCAGGCCCTTGACTTTCTCCTCTTTGTTTCTCATTTGGATCTTAGTAGTAAGAAAGATACCTGATAAAATGTAGCGGGAAATAGAGATAAGCGCTTAAGCAAATGGCTTTTCATGATAATCTCCCTTACGAACTGGCTTTCACGGACGAGCAAAAGTTAACCCAAGACAGAGACATGCAAAGGCTGCTACCACTTCTCACTACCAACACCGGCGGCGGAGGAGGAGGAGGTGGAGTTGCCCCGACTTGGCTCAGCAACGCCAATCTCCGGCAGCAGAGTGTCCTCCACTTGCAACCAGACTCGAGCACGCAAACCGAGGATGTCCGGGAGAAGATACTTTACGGTAAAAGAATCATCGATCGCAGTGATCGGAACCGGGCCCACAGTAATAGCGAATCCGAGGATTTAGCGGAATACAAAGCTGACATTCTGGGACACCCTTTGTCCGACCAGCTTCTATCGGCTCATGTTTCGTGTTTAAGGATTGCCACGCCGGTAGACCAGCTTGCTAGGATCGACGCTCAGATGGAACAATCACAGAGCGTGGTGGAAAAGTACTCTGGACTCGCAAATGGAGTAGTGAATGAGAAGGAGCTTGATCAGTTCATGGTTTGTCTATATTCTTTGACCTCTGTTTATTTTTAAGATGTTTTTGTTTGAATTGGTATTTAGTTCATCCCGTTGAACAATTTTATGTGCACCGCCCGTGGACAAATTATGACACACAAGAAAATAATTTTAAAAAACACAAATTTTAATTGTCCACCACAATCAATCAAATCATTTTTGTTTTTGTTTCTACGTAGTCTTCAAGTTCTTTACCTAACTATGCTGGTTGGTGGTTAGCTTCCTTTTGGTTTTGTGCATTCCCATGGTTGTGTTAATCAATGATACATTGCCAAATGTCGGTTGTTGTATTTATGGTGCTTTGTTAAATCATCGTTTCCAAATCTTTGATTTTCCTTCTTTCTTTAATTGAACTTATCTTATTTGACCCAAAAAAGGAAAAATACTAATCCTAGGCTTTCCTTCTTAATTCTCTGGACTTGTCGATTAGGAGAGCACAGGTAGCATTAACTAGCTTGCTAAGTGCTTTAGCTGATTCTGGGTAGAGAATTAACACAATAAAAAAAAAATTGATGTGAGGAAAAGTAATATTTTTTTTTTATGATGGACGGTCCTAGTAAGTGAATCTGATTGTCGTGGAGGGCACCCTGGGAGTTTTGAGGAATCTTTCTGTTAATGTTGTCATAATCTTGCCACTTGTTTTACGGTTCAGTTCCATTTTCTTTTTGCTCAAACTTTGATGGTTCAGTTCTCTGATTCTTATAAAATATGTTTTGGAATCACATCCCAACTTGGAGCTCTCACCAAGTCTTCTGAACTTTTCCCCCTCATTTGTACGTTTCTTTCTGCCTTGCCCATGTAGAACAATGAGTGTATGGGATCGTGGTGATGCTGTACCAACAGGTCATAGGATCTATCCTGCAGTGAGTGGCAGTGATTCTGTACCTTTAAGATATTTTTATTTCTACATAGTCTTCAAGTTCTTGTTTGTACCTAGCTATGCTGGTCGTTATCTTCCTTTATGATGCTCTGTTGAATCATCATAACCAAATCTTTGATTTTCTTTCTTTTATTGAACTTATCTTAATTGACCCAGGAAAGGAAAAATATTAATGCTTGTCGATTTGGAGAGCAGAGGTAGCATTAACTAGCTTGCCAAGTGCTTTTACTTCTTTAGATGATTGTGGATTAAGAATTCACAGAATGAAGCAAAGAAAAAAAAGATGATGATGGGAGGAAAAGTAATGATTTTTTATGATGGATGCTAGTACCATATACTTTGCTAGTAAGTGAATCTGATTGTTGTGGAGTGGCACAACTTTTAGAGTTATGTGGAATCTTTCTGTTAATGTTGTCATATTTTTCCCCACCTGTTCGAGGGTTCAGTTCTTGAATTATTATAGAATATGTTCTGGAATAACATACCAACTTTGCCACTTCAAACAATGATTAGAGAAGGGAAAAAAATCAAGTAAATTTTTGTCGGTAATTAAATTAAAATGAGAGGCAGTTAGGATTGATTTCAGATTTATAGTACAAGCTGCTTGCACTGACTGTGATATCATGAACAAATTTAATGTTTCTGCTTTTATTGAAGTTTGACAGATTATGATTCAAATGTTCATGAGATAACCAATTCTTTTTCTTTTATATATGAAACTTCGTTCTCTTTAACGTTGTCTTTTATTGCTTCTTAATAAACATGTTGTGTTAATATTGTAGACACATTATGTTCTATTGCTCTGTGCTTTGAAAGAACAACTGCAACAACATGTCCGTGTTCATGCTATGGAAGCAGTAATGGCCTGTTGGGAGCTCGAGGAGTGTCTACAGAGCTTGACTGGTAATTTCTAACCATCAATTGCACAAAACGTTTCTTTACCTTCCTAGAGGTTATAGTGTTTTCTTAATTAGCATGATGTGAAAACAAAATAAGGAGGAAAAAGTCTGAATCCTAGGAAGCGCCATTATGGGAAGAGCTTAAAAACATAACCATTCTAAGGTCTCAACGGAATTAGTTACACTGCAATGCCTATAGAGATATGCTTAATTTTCACCCCAAAAAAAATAAAGAGGAAAAGAAATCAAGGGATACAAATAAATTGATGAACTTTGCTTTAAATCCCTCATTTGGAATTGTTGAATGTTTCTACGTCTTCTAGAACCTTTAAGCATCTATTGTTCATTTTCATTATTCTTAGTTAAGACAACTTGCTTATTCAGTTCATGAGAATGATTATGAGTAAGAATTTTGATGCATGAGCAGGTGTATCTTCAGCCGAAGGAACAGGTGCAACAATGTCCGATGATGAAGATGACCATGCAGAGAGCAATGCCAACTTATATGAAGGTGGCCTAGATGGTGCTGATAGCCTTGGCATCGGTCCTCTTGTTCCCACTGAAAGTGAAAGATCTCTGATGGAGCGTGTGAGGCATGAGTTGAAGCATGAACTGAAACAGGTAATTAATTGCTAAATAGAAAGCATGCACTTTATTGGAGATTATAGTATAAAGATTCTTCATGCACCTTGACTTAAAAGTTTAAAGTTTTGAATTGATAATATCAAAATTTCTATAACCAAGTATAGACGGAATGTGTTTTGTTTACGCTACAAATTCAAAAGGTTTTTGTGTAAAGAAACATACTAGAGATTATAATATAAAAATCTAAAAAATTTCGCTTGACAACTTGAAATTTTTAATTGAAGTGGTTTCTTAAGTTTTGACACACTTGACATTAATCATTTGTTATTCTCAGGATTATAAGGAGAAGATTGTAGATGTACGAGAAGAAATTCATCGAAAGAGGCGAGCTGGGAAGCTCCCGGGGGACACCACGTCCCTTTTGAAAGCATGGTGGCAATCACATTCTAAGTGGCCCTACCCATCCGTAAGTTTTGACATGGCATCCTCCATGGTAATCTATGCCTCTTCAAAGGTCGCTTACACTCTAAATTTCACTTTTAGGAAGAAGACAAGGCAAGGTTGGTGCAGGAAACAGGCCTGGAATTAAAGCAGATAAACAACTGGTTTATAAATCAGCGTAAAAGGAATTGGCATACTAATATATCATCTTCTAATGCCTCCAAAAACAAGCGTAAGAGGTGAGTTTATCAGCACTTTGTTGTTTCTAATTCAAAACCATTTAAACTATTCTTTAAATATATTACATTTATCTCTCCTTTTGAAATCTATATTTATACTCTCTTTAATTTCAATTTATACGAAAATTCTTTTTCTATTAACAAAATTGTTAATAAAATTTGTGTTTTATACAATTTTCTTTCTAAAAAATATAAATAGCCTAATTTCACGTAGTACAAAATATTAAAAAGTCAAATTAATATTTATAAAAACTTAAAATAAAAAATATTAATGTAGTTATTTTAAAACTTAACAAGATGTGAGTGTATGTTGTATGTGTAATTTTTACAAATTTCAAAGGATATAAATGTAATTTACTCTTATTCTTTTAGAGCTATATGCTTAGTGTTTTATGAATGGTAGCAGCGCAGGGGAAACCAGTAACCAGAGCTTCAAGTGAAAGTGGATGATATTTTGAAGAGAAAAATATTTTGTATTTTTCATCGGATGCCATGGTTGAGGAGTTGATAAGATCAGATCTTACCCACCAGCACGATCCTGAAAAGATGGAACCTAAATGTGAAAGGGAATTTAAGATAAATAAATATTTACTTGGTTTTGATTCCAAAAACCCTACTGTTGTTGTAAATGAGGCTGCTGCTTGATAATGATTTACAATAGTATGGGAATAGAATTCCCTTTCTTATATTTGGAATTTAGAGTCAAAGTGAAGGGTAATGGAAGGTTACGATTTTAGGGAGAAAAAAAAAACACTTTGCTTTGTTATTAATAAAATTATGAAATATGGAGAAAATTAATTATTTCAAGAAGTTAATAAAGTAATGCAAGTGTTATAATTTTATTAAAGAGCTAGTCTTGGTATCAAACGCTTAAATAACTTGAGGCACTTTCATGTGAACTCAATTAACGAAGATTCACCAATTAACATTTGCTACAAATGATTCAATTAGATTCTAGTGTGTTAAGCGATGATTTTTTATTATAGACTCTTATTCATTTGTGAGTGGAATACATAAATGAAGTGGTAGGCAAAGCTTAAATAATCAAAATTCAAAAAACTTCATATAAGTTTTGTCCATGATTTTCTTTTTATTCTTTTTAAATCATGCTTAGAAGTATCTTCGCACTTTGCCTAAGGATGGCTACTTTCTTCACTCGTAGGAATCTTTGCAGAGATTCGGAGAATTTTTAATATACTTATATTTATATTAATAATTGTATATTTATAATTTATACAATAATAATTAAAAAAAATTATTAAGTAAAATCGGTTACATAAATCAAATATTTAATATTATACAATATTGCAGGTTTTGTAGTTGTGCGATGGAATCTTCTTTTAATTTAGAACGATATATTTTTATTATAAATTATACTCGAAATCTTTTTGTATTTCATTCATTTTATTTGAATTATATAGTTTATATTTTTTTTTACTTTTGCATCATTTTGTATCATGAATTTAAAATATTTAAAATTTATAACTTGTTTTATAATATGATATCTAAATTTTACTGATAAATTTATATTTGTTTATTTTTTACTTAAATTATACACATATATTCTATTATATTTTTATTTATATAAAAATTATGTATTTTCAAAATATTTTCAAGACTCTTTTTTTTTTATATTTAATAATTAAAACTATATCATCTACACAAATCATATATTGAGACTTCAATTTTTGAATTTGTTCAGTAACTACATTCAAAAATTAAGTTAAAAAGATATGGACTTAGATATAAAAGTTGATATAATTCTATAATTGTAAGAAAATTCTTTGTATCTTAATTTTGTATTTTTATGTAAGTCGTGATTTCATCATACATATTTTTAATTGTTTAACTACAAGCAATACATATTCATTTTTCTCTAAAAAAATTTCATAAAATCTTTTTTAGAACTCAAACATACGTCTTTTTCAAATCGATTAAAACTATATGTAAATTTTTTTTACTCCTTTGATATCTCTCTATCAATCTTCAGAATAATTAAATTATTTATATAGTTGACCTTCTTAATATAAAATCAAATTAATTATCTGTGATTTGAGTCTTTTATCTTAATCTCTACTTAATGATATTTTTTTTATAATTTTATAGTATGACTTATGAGTTTAATTTTTTTATAGTTGACACAGTTTTTGTGTCTCCTTTATTTTTATAGATAGGAATTAAACTAATCTTCTTTCGTTTACTTGATTTTTTTTTTATATCTTATTATCTTATTAAACAATTTAGTGAGTCAATTTTTTTATTTTTTTAAATCTTATTATCTGGCTAAATTTTATTATATATTTAATTTTGGAGATGCGTATAAATAAAACTATTATATTGTTTAAATTTTTTAAAATTTTACCTAATTTTTTCCGTACTCCATAAAAAATATGAAGTCAAAAAAATGTCTTCAACTTTAACAACCGCGAAAATGAAGATAGGAAGGCAAAGGAATAATGAAGAAGGGGATAATCGAAATGACCCTCTCCTCCGTTGCCATCCGTAGCCTGGCTTTGCCTGAATTAAATCTTTTCTTCACATAATTTTAAAAATACACTCCTTCAGCATTAACAACACAATAGATTTAAAATTTTACTTCCAAGAATTATTTTAACTGTATGGTTGTGGTGCGCAGGCTGCTTAAGAGTGCAACTTGCAGGTGTCTTCTCTTCTCTTCGTACAGGCGATTTCTGGTGAAGGCTTTATGGTCCTTTTGAGTTTGAAACACGTTTTCTTCTGGTCAAAAATAAAAAATATACGTAAACACTTTTTCTTCTCGAATATGTCTACCTTGCACTTTTCAAATTTGTCACCCTTCCCTTTCTTCTTCTTCTTTTTTAATATTTTTTTTTTTTGGATGGAGATAACTTCTGCAGGTCCTGGTTTCTTTTAATGTTGATTGGAGTGGACAAGATTGATAACACAAAAATGGAATTACGAAAAACAAACTGATTTTTACATATCAAATCTCCAAAAAAGATATCCATGAACATTCATAATTCAGATTGGCGACGTGGTGCAGCAAAAGGAGCAGTGAACCTGGCAGAGAAACTAGGAGGCATGTTTTCATCTTCTTCGCTCTGAGCCCCACTGTTAAAGTTCAGAGCATAGCTCTGTTCATCATACTGAAACCTATTCTTCGGCTTTCTTCCATACCCACTTACTTTTCTAATGAATGTCTTCCACTTAGGCCCTGCAATTACTTCTGAAACCTCCTTCACCTTCTTTAACTTGTTAATCACCCATCCATCTTCTCCCTTCTTCTGTTGCAGTAGACCTTTACCTTCATCCCCGTGGCTTTCCCCCCATTTCAACCCAAAAACTCTAAAACATCCACACCAACTAGTCCCTTCATGCTCATTGAAATCTTCGTCCTGTTCCACCAATGGCTTCTCCTCAGAAGCAGCCATGTTCACAGAGGAGAGAATTGGAGATGCTGGATTTCGGTGGCTTTAATCATAGAAGGAAGCATTTATAGGTGCTTAGGGATAGAGATAGAAGCGAGGGACGAAATGTCAAAGAATCCGGCTGTAAACAGTTTAGACATTTCTAGCAGAATCTTGGTTTAGGAGAGTTCCAAGAAATTTCTTTATTTTGGAGCCCTCTTTTCCTAAGAAATTTCTCTTTTGGGTTTTTTCGTGGTTACGTGGCTCGTCCTTACACGATAACTTCTGTATGTTTACGAAGGAAAAAGAATAAAGAACAACTCGTGTTGACCTGGGATATTCCGGCTTGGACTTGATGCTACGCGGTGACTTAATCGAAACCAAATTGCAGCGGCGGCTACAAATCAGTGGGTGTTGAAGAATTAGTCAAAACTCAGAACGTCAGCGAAAATATTGAATGGGATTTCCTGCTATTGCCAGAAAAAATTACAGTAGATTTCCACTAACAAAATTTTTAAAATATAAAATTAATCTCGTTAAAAATATAAAAATTACCGATGTTCACAAATTTCTTTTTTTATCAATTCAAACTTTTTAAAATTACAAAATTTTGTTTAATGATTTATTCAAATTTATTTACCATTAAACAACAAACTTATTATATATAACTCAACATGTCCTACTTATTTTAACAAAGAGCCTTAAATTGATATTTCTCCGAAATAGAGAATAAGAAATGCAAAAGATCCAAATCCATAAAAGAAAACATCACCAATGAATGATTAACTAGTTAAAATCTTACAAAATTGGAGCAAAAATTAAGCATAGATGGGTCAAAAATTTTGGTAGAATTCATTACATTAATTTTATCGACTCTTTACAAGTACTATCAAAACAACGAGTAAAATCATTTCTTTTCTATGCCAATCCAAAACGAGCTGCTATCCCAGTTCATATTTATAATGTTCACTGAGGAAGGAGGTTGTGATACTTATGTAATAAAGCTAAAAGCCTGACTCTTTTTTATAACTTTGAGTTACTGTACGACAATTTTCAACCTTACCCAACAACGAAGTGCTCCATGCATTGATCGGCCAATTGGCTGACTAATACAAACCAGACACAAAGGGGAAGCTGGATTTAAGCAACTTGTCTGAGTTCATTTCTGTCCTTGAGGCTGCAATGACGCCGGTTGCTGCTGTTGACCTTGTCCTTTGGGAGGAATCTTGGTTGCCATGGAGCGCAGTTCATTTGCAATATCAGTAAAGCTTGGTCTCTCTGATGGCTCTGCTGACCAGCACCTCTCCATCAGCGATCTCCATTCCGGATCACAAGATTCTGGAACTGAAGGCCGCAAAGTGTTGCTCACAATACCACCTAAGGAAAAACTCATAAGCAGTCAATAATTGCAAGCGAGAAAATTGAATTCGAAGTTCAAATTCAACATATGGATTACCTATAATAGCACCATAGTGCAAATCAGCATATGGCTCCTCTCCAGTGAGGATTTCCCACATAACAATACCAAATGAAAACACATCAACCTAACACAACAAATATCAGAACTCAAATCTCAAGTTTAGAGCGACAGAATATGAAGAAATCATCAAACAGATATCCATGGCTACTAAGTTAAAGCATAAACCTTCTCTGAAACAAGGCTACTGCTTCCATTCAACAGTTCTGGGGCCATCCAAGGCAGTGTTCCTCGCACACCCCCAGAAATCAATGTCTGACATTTCACTTTGGATAGACCCAAGTCACCTACCTGATATCATCGGAAGCACAAGGGTGAAAATGCTTGGCAGCTTGCTAAGAACAAATAATTGAAATCTATGTAGTCAATTGATAGACATGAAAAGCTTGTAACATAGACCCTAAAATCAGTAAAAAGAAATTTATGGAAAACACAGTACTTAATGTTGATACGCGGACAAATCTGAATTATTAAACGTTAACAGTGTCAATTGCACTGGGCATCTACTGATCTAGAAAAATGGTATTGGGTTGTAGGCAGGCTTGAGCCAACTAGACTTGCAGCAATGCAAGTATGTTCAGATGACCAATAATAATGATGACAATGCAAGGATTCAAATGGTCAAGGCTACATGAAGAACAATGAAGCCACCAAGATATTTAATGAGCATAAGTTGCCAAAATAGTGCACAGCAAAACATCAATGCAGCCAAACAAGAGCAAAAGGTGGCAAGACAAGGGAGAAAGAGAGCACATTCCCAAGTACAGAAAAAACCTAAAATACTCTGGCTTGTTAGAAGATATTGATTGGTAGTAATGTCTGGATTCTCTAACAATTGGAGCATGGATTTTTCTTGGTTGGGTAGGCAGTGACTAGCACTTCGTTCTATGCACAACCAATTAGTAAGTGCCAACACATTGAGTTTGCAGTAAAAAAATTAAGCTCTTGTGTTGGGTGCGGCACTCATTCACTGGTGTGCCTATGTATGCCTACTAGAAGTTGTCTCTTGGACCATTCAACTTTTTATATAAGCACAAGTACAAAGCACATGTAAGTGTGAAGTTCTAGTTTCTATTAGGGGGAGGGGGGCAGCGTTATCTCAGATTTCTTCCTCAGTCCCTTGATATATTTTTCCTTCAATTCCATTCATTCTCAGAACACACTTGACCAATACTTTAATTAAGCATCTCAAAGTTCTCATGTTGATTGTTTTCAGTAAAGTAAACCAAGAAGATATTTTCTGTACCAAGTTTTTCCTTGAATTAATTATCAAAGTTCCTACCACAATAGTGTAACCAATATAACTGCCTTACATTGCAGAAAAAAAAAATTAAGAAGAAATAGAGATACAAGGAGTAAG
Organism: Gleditsia sinensis; assembly: GCA_037074535.1. NCBI lineage: Eukaryota > Viridiplantae > Streptophyta > Magnoliopsida > Fabales > Fabaceae > Gleditsia > Gleditsia sinensis. Next base: position 8,691,684 of record CM073464.1, on the reverse strand, counting down.
AGAGCATCCCAACCCTAATACGGGGTTGAAAAGAGGAAAAACTAGATAAGAATAAGAGGAGCAAAAACAGGAGGAAACAATTTCATCCACCAACATCATGATTTAAATCCTGATATGAACCTCTAGATTGGGTCACTTTCAATATTAGTAACTTAAAGTGAACCAAACCCCATTGCTTCTTCAGGGTACACTACAATGAAACAACTCCAAAAGATTACAAAATGAAAACTGATTCCAGAATAAAATTCAAAATTTTACGGAGGATTTCTCCCAAAGATATTCAAGTTTTCAAGGACCAAAAGTTTAAGCTTTTAAGCGAAGGTCCATGAATATTTTTATTATAATTACTAACATGTCCTTTCACATAAAAGCTCTTTGGGCTTGAAGTATGGACTAAGCACAAACCCATCATACCTTGTGTGGAACTTGCCTTTTAGCTAAGAGAACATGAGGGGGGAAGGGTCAAACTATAAACCACTTGGTCATAAAAACCTTAATACTATGTCAAAAACCATTTCAGTTCAAAAACTTAAGCTTTTAAGTGAAGGCCAATGAATAATTTTCTTATAATCTTTTAACACAAGTCAAGAATGAAATGAGCCTTGCCCATGAAGCAAATCAGCCACAGCTGCTTTTTATAAAAAACCAATTAAATCAACCATCCTAAATGCTAATGCAATTCAGGAGGCAAATGGATGAGTATGCTACAGCATAAGGTATGATCACAACTTATTCATCATTCCCAAAGATTACAAAGATATCCACACTTCAGCAGGTAACAAACATTAGAACACCACAAAGCAGAACAGCATCTTAAATCTCAATCAAAGAAAAGCAGATGAAGCACAACTTAGGAGCGATAATACAAACTCCCCTTGGAAAAACCTCTTTACCACCTAATGCTGCCTAGACAGGAGTACCAAGAAACTCCTAATGCTGCCTTGTCAGTCCTTAATTTTTACCACCTAAGTTTTGTCGTTGAGTTCCACTTCTAGTAGTATAACTCTTGCACACAATACATGTCTGCAGTTTTAACATCATTTATTCTAACAAGGGTTGCCCACAATTTGAAAAGAAGGAAAATAAGAAAGAAAAGAGACCAAGGCAACCACCTTGAAAGGAGACTGATATTCTATAACTTTGTTGTCCAACTGAATAAGTGCTTAATGACCCAATGATTTATAGAGGATCTCCATAATCAGCATACAAGAACCATAATCCGATTTGCAAACTTCTGAAAGAAGACAGCATCAAGTAAATTGGTTTATGGTGCTTTTGCCTTTAATATTTTCATAAGGACTAATACAAGTTGAATCTAAACAACTTCTTATGGGCCGTTTTGAGCTTCTACTATAAAAAAAAAAAAAAGTGAAACTGTATTTTTAATATCAGGTCACAATACCCAACATTACAACCCGGATTATACCCAATATTTTCACACTCGAGTTCCAGAATAGTGTGATTCTGCCATATTGGCTTGAATCCATCAACACGTGCAATCCCAACACATTTCTAGGGCTCATTCCAATATGGCCATCAATTTGTTTTTGTGGCTTTGTCACTTGTTGCAAATAGTATGATTTGAATTTGAATAGTATGATTTTGACAACTATGATCTGCTAACCTACAAGAACCATAATCTGATTTGCATGCTGCTGAAAGAAGACAGCATCATTCAAATTAAAATATGGAGCTTTTATCGCCATCTACAGAATGTTTTAAGAAGAACTAGGACAAGCTAAACCTTAACATTCAGCCGATATCCTTTGGCACTTACTACCTAATGAATAATCTCATTTTCAACTCCAAACCTACACATTTAGAGGAGAACTATTTCTTTTACATCCTTAGTTTTCAGTATGTGTCGGCATCTACAAGTCTTAAGACTTACCTTACACCATAACCTTTCAGATGAAATGCTCTTTTTTCTTTGTTTTTTGCCCATGTCACTCCTCTAGCCATTGTGGGGAAAATACTGCAAATTGGCAATCACTTATTGCCTAACAGCTTCTAAATCGCTAATGCTGCAAGAAACCATTATAATATAAATACCACCATCTCCTTGTGTATATGAATTTCATTTATGTCACGGCTAGCTTGACTTTTTTGCAGACCAAGTCAAAGCTAAAAAAAGGGGAAAGCCTGGTTAACTTCACAGATACCTTCTAAATTTTTTTTCTTAAATACATAATCGATATGAAATATTGCCCTTGATATATTAGCCCTTTCAATGAGTCAAATTGCTCAAAATAGAGTAAAGCAGAATAGTAATCAATGTAATTCATCATTCTCCTTCAAGTCAAGCCACCCCACCATATCCCAAAGACTTAAATGATCTGCTCAGAAAAAGAAAAGTTGATAAAAGAAGTAAAATACTATGCTGCATTCTTGACATATCCCATCGTATCATTGAATTCATAGGAATCTCAACTGATATGGAAATGGAAGCTACAGCAGTAATTGTTTATCTCTTATAAGCTATATAAAAAAAATGTGATGCATCTAAACCACATACAATGCAACAAAAACAAGGTTCCAAAACTCAATAGAATGTATTACAAAACCTTGCATATTGGGCGGTGTGGATCTCGGAGATTTACAAGCAAGTTGTCACTTTTCAAATCAAAGTGTACTATATTTTTTCCATGCAGGTATTCCATACCAAATGCCACATCCATTGCAATCAAAAGACGCTTGCGCTTGTCAAGATTCCTGATATGAACACATTAATATCAACTTTCATCATTCTGGAAACAATGTCTTAAATCAAGGTAATGCAAAAGAACTGAGGAATGGAGCTAGGATACTCATTCACTCAAAAATAAAAGCAGACACTACCTCTCACTTTTCTGCAAGGAATTTCTAAGAGAACCATTAACCATATACTCTGTTACTGTTGCCACAGAACCTCCTGGGCCATCAAGCACAACACCATAGAATGCTACAACATTTGGATGGTGCAAGTCAGCGAGCTTGATTGCCTCATTCCAGAAGTCAGCTCTCTGTTTGATGCATAAACCAAGGATCAATTAACTAAGCTATTTCATTAGTCAGGCAAGAGAATTCGAAATAATGTAAACTATAACCATCAATAATGAGACTCAGACCATGCGCTCTTGCTCAGAAGGCTTTCCAGCAAAACACCTATCATTAATACGCTTGATTGCAACATCAGTGCCCCTCCATTTTCCATGATATACAGTCCCAAAGGTACCCGACCCTAATTCTCTCAGCTCTTCAAGGTCACAATTCTTTATAATCTAGCAAAGATCCAACAGCAATATTTTAGTTCAGCTGATTTGACAGCACAAAAGCATATAAGAGGAAACATACAAATATATATATATATATATATATATACACACACACACACACACACCAACCTGCAATCCTCCTAGGCCATCTGATACAGGAAAGCCAAAATTTGCCTTTTCTGGTGACTTGCTCTTGACATCCTAAAAGAATATATACATGCATATTTATCAGTAATATAACCACACCAAAAGAGGGGGCTGAAATATTTTAATTTGGAGAGCATTCTTGGAATCACAAGACAAAGAATATGATAAAGATACAGAGAAAAAATTAAACAAAATTACCGGAACTTTAGCTCTACATTGTGTATCTATCTGATTACTTGGAACATCTACATCCCCAATGTTTGAACGACTGGACACATCTTTAGCATGCAAGTCAGGATTATAAGGGGTGCTAGAGTGAAGAACAGAAGCAGCTACACCTTCAGCAACAGCTTGAAGTTCTTGTTTGATCTGGTCTTCAGCGGAGCCTTCATTAAAGAAACCAAAACACAATGAGTATGTGCTCCACAGCTATATATCAGCAATAAAGGTATACAAATACTTTAGGAATTTAACAATTTACTGACCCTTGGTTGACTGACCATGTTCTAAAGTTAAATTCTGTTTGAATGGATGGTAAAGACTATCCTCCAATTGAGCTTCTAATTTTAATTCCCCAGTGTTGCCCGTCACATCCTCACCAAAGTGATCCTTAGAAGAATAGGTTTCTTTCTTCAATGGAACTTTGTTTGGTCTTGGAGGTGGAAAGTAGGTACTATGCTGTACATTCCAGGGATCCTGATTGCTGAAAAGTGAGTTTGAAGAATCCTGAACATCTCCAGACCTGACAGATGGAGATATCAAAGATGGCGGATTATCATCCTTGTGAAGGTTTCCACTCTTTGGCTGAGGATTTGAACCAGGAATGTCCCAAACAGGTGTTTGTGCTATCTGATTACATTCCACTGGCCTTGAATTATGCCCATATGAAACTTCTGAGGAAGAACAAGGCAGTGCATCAGTCATCTCAATTGGATTTGCATCAAAGACCATTTTTGATATGCCAAAATTGTTGTCCAGAATCACTTCTTTCTCTACAACTTGCTGATTATTATTTACATAAATTTCAGGATTGCATATCCTAATAGTGTCCATCCTCCCATCAATTGGTCTCAGATGGTTATGTGTAACCCAATTATCTACACCATCTGCCTTTGAAATGATGCCAACAAGTTCATTATTATACTCTTTTGGGGATTCTTGAACAATGGACTCTGGACTTTGTATGGCTGTTCCACCAATTGAAGGTATATCACTATTAACAGGTTTATTCACTAGCACATCCTGTTTAACCCAGTTTTCAACTTGCACCACACGTTGGCGGACCACATCATCTAGGCAAGACAGTGGTGCTGTCCCCATGAGCCCATCAGTTGGCGACTGGTTATCACCTGCCCTTCCAATCACATCCTGGATAACTGAATTCTTAGGATGATCAAAACCATCATGCTTTTGTATAAAATTCCTCTCACCTTCAGGATGATCAAGTTTAAGAGAAAGCCCAGTTGTATTAGAGCAAGGTACTCCAACTGGAGTTTCCCCTTTACTAATGACCCTGGATCTAGTCCCAACCCCTTGTTCTATAACACCTTCCTTCAAGGGTGCAGTCACCATAATCCTATTTGTTGCTTGAGCTGTTAAGTTTTCCTCCATAGGGAGACTATTATAACTTGGGACTGAATCAGAAATTGAAGCCGCACCACTATCCTGCTGATCCTGGACCACTGGATCTGAATGTGCATGAGGCAACGACTTCTGACACATATAACAATCTTCCACTCTTTGGATTTTCTCAGGGATCTTTACCTGTTGTTGAGATAAAAACCCATCGGAGAAAATAGCATGCTCTTGTGGAGGAACCTGAACCCAACCATAATTACCTGCAACCACAACAGAAGGAACTTGAACATGGTATGTATTGTAGTTGTGATCAGCAGGAAGCTGGATGATCCTTGGACCTGATGTACTTTCATGATCATTATATTGGTCCATATGATTTTGCAGAGGTTGCATCAATGGTTGAATAACATTTGGTCTTAAACCAACATGAGAGGATGGTGGATTCATTGACATTTGCACTGCAGGGATGAATTGGTGGGACACTAAACCTGGAATATTACCATGAAACTGCTGTTGGGTGAAGATAGACCCAGGTTTCCCTAAAAGTTGAGAATTTGGGAACCCTGTCTGAGGAGGCAGCTGGAAATAATCTGCATGGTTCAAAACTTCCTGGCGTGGATCAACAAAAGGTTGTGAATAAGGTGCGTGTGATGGAATGTCCATTCCTGATTTCTGCAATCCAAATTGCTGCTGTGGTAAAGTAGCAGGCACAGACCTTTCTACCTCAACCTCATTCTGGAAAGGTAAAGTGTGGGTTGGACCAAACTTAGTCACAGGTATGCCCACTGGATTTGCAGAAGCATCTGAGTAAACTATTGGAATGTGATCTGGCACCATCAATTTTGTACCAATGTCATGAGAAGCTGCCAAATTCTCCTTGGGTGATAACATGCAAGATGAGGGTGCTTCACTTATATCCCCTGGACCAGCAGTTGAGCTATCAAGAGCCTCTATCCCACTAAAATCAGAATTTTGAGTTGAAGTTGCACTTGTGATACTCTCTTTCCTTAAGATCCCACAACTAATTCCAACTGTAGCTCCATTCACAGCATCAACATATTTCTGCCCACTATCATGTAAATCTCCTAACTGCATCACACCAGAAGTATCAAGTTCTGAAGCAGAAAACAGAAAAATCCTTAATTTAGCTGAACCATCAGAAGATCTCTCAATTAACTTTTCATATTCATCCATCATATTTTCAAGATCATCTGGGCACGAAACCGACACCAAGGCATCAAGATCCTCATCAGGGAGCTGATACTTTATAACCACAGGTTGACCATATGTATCAACCATCTTTTGCATCAGTTCATTGAAGCTCACAGATCTCTTAACACTAATAATTCTCGTCTGCCCTCCAACATATCTCAACATTCCATCACTAGGTCTAGGTAAAATCTTCCCACCATAACTGCACAAAAACTTCACTTTTCTTCCTGACAAGGAATCATCCCCACCCTCCTCGCTCGCCTGATGTGCCCCATTCCCCACCTGCCGCTGGCCAATAGTGGGACTATAAGCAATCCCAGTTGCTGCAATACTGCCTACCGGATCACTGGCAATGGCATTGCCGGTGACTCTGTAGCCCTGAACAGAGCTACAGTCAAACCCATTAGCTGCATCATCGCCAGCCTTATCCAAGTTATTGGCCCCAACCCAGTTACCCAAAATCGGCGCATAACCAGGTCCGTTTGCCACGAGGCTACTTAAAAGATCAACAGCGTTGCCACCACCAGTCCGATTGCCAAACTTAGGACTATAATTAAACCCAGCAGCAGGGTTCATAGTCGGCTGCCTAATTGGAACAGCCGGACGAACGCACCAGGTAGCAGTGCTCGATGACATATTTCCATATCCCACGCCAACAAACCCAGCATCGGAGACAGGTGCTGGGTAGAAAAGGGGCACAGCCCCGGGGCTTCCGACCTCACGAACTGAAGTTGGAGGAAAACCTTCTGCAGTTCGACCCGTTGTAGTCGGCAGTCCAATGAGGGGCTCTTCAGCAATAGTTCGAGCTACGTTTAATGGCCGTAGATCTTTCGGAATGGGATTTTGATCAAACGCCATGCGTAAGAAGGCTATTGAGATTAAAAGAACGATAAATCAATCCCGGAAGATTGAAGAATATCAATTGAAAATAAATCCTAGCGATTGATTCATGTCTAGATTTAATCCAGGAAAGTGTGATAAACCCTAGTCAATTGAGCAAAACAAGGAGGGTATCTGACAATTCCAGAGAAACAGGGATAATGAAACAGAGATAAAGACAGATTAAATACCAAATATTGAACAGCGTAGTAGAGTGATAAGATGGAGAAAAGGAGACAGAAAAGGTGCGTCGGTGGAGTCCCAAAAACGATAACAGGTAACCGTCACAAGCGTCCAGAGTCTTCCCCAAATCAAGGCTTTTATTGAATCTTCGTTCTACACCCAGTCTGGTACTCTTTCTACAGTTCCTCTCTCAACCGTGCTTGCCCGCGGGAATCAGCGTTCCTTTTTTCTATTATTTTAATCCTATTTCTGTTACAGTATAGTAGTAGGGATTAGATACATCACGTAACCTCCGAGAGAGTATATTAAATTTTCCCGGGAAAGTGACAGAAAGTGGGGTAGGCCTCTGATGTATTGAAAACGGCAGGAGAAGAAGAGGGTCTGAGGTTGCAGCATAGAGGGAAGAGGGAAGAGGAAAGGAGAGAGAAGGCACGTGGACTGCTTCATGCAAAGTGTGTTTTGAACTTTGAAATCAGAGAATGGGTTCGAAGAAGCTGTATCAGAAGGAGAAAATGACATTATGGGCCCTCGTATCTCTCCCACCAAATCTCTCTCTCTCACCGCGAAACCATTACTAATGTTCCAATTTTTCCCTTTTTAAATGTTTAAATATTTTAAAAAATAATAATATTTATGTATGCAAATTAGAATAGTGGCTTAATCAATAAATTTGGTTTAGAGAAGAGATACAAGAAGCAAGCTGAGTACTTCACATTGTTACAAAAAAAAATAATCTCAAATTTGAAGATTAAGAATTATATATTTTAATAAATATATAGTTTTTTTTATATCTTTTTGTATTTTTAGTAAATAAATTAATAATTTATAGATTCACTTATCTTTTAACTTTTAATTTTTTTTAAATATACAAGTTAATCTTTTAAAATATCAAATTTATTATATATTAATTTTTAAAAAAATTAATATATAATAACTCTAATATTTTTAACAATTAATAAAATAATTAACTTAATAAATTTAAAAATTAAGTTTTACATTCAAAAAATTTATGGAATCAAATTACAATAGTAAAAATTTGAGAATTAAAAATAAATATATCTATAAATTTAAAGATTAAATTATTATTATATTTTTTTCGAGTTATATAAAAAAATACCCTTGTGCATAAAACATGAAAAAAAAATTCATCATAAATTAATTTTTACTCCCTTCTAATTTTTTATTTATATGAAGACAAAATTAATATTTTTAATTATACTCATGTTGTTCTTTTATTTCTCATAATATATAAATCAATATACGAAAAATATGATCTTTATAACCAATTAAATTTTGACGCTAATTTGAAATTTGACTTCTTTTTAATTTTTTATGTCTATAAAAATAAAATACTCTACATTTTAATCTCATTAAAAAATTAAATTTTGACTGAACTAAGTTCTTAAATTTATAAATTCATTTAACTTTAACGTTTAAATTTTTTATTTATATGAGATCATTTTTAAATAATCAAATTTATTATAAGTGTATTTGATAAGTAAAATAAGTTAATTTGAATTAACGTATAGTTTATAAATTTTTAATTAATTTTTTAATTTTAAGTTAATTTATAAATTATTTTTGTCAAACATAACTTATATTAATTTTTTTAATTTTTGAAAAAATTAAAATTGTTACACATTAGTTATTAAACATTTGATAAAAAGATTAACATAAAAAATTTATATTTTATAAATTAAGTCTTATACAATCTAAGAAATAAAATTAAGTTAATCTATAAACTTAAATACTAACTTAATAATTTTTTCTATAAAAAAAAAAAATTTGAACTTATCTTTGCTTTCCTTCTACCAATCAATAATAGACTTTTATTATTGAGTTTCTTGGTTAAATCCTTCTCACTACTTTACTTAATAGCTATCCACAAAGTGATATTTAAAATAATGTTAGGCATCATAATAAGAGAATGATGCTCTTAAAATGAAAATACAAATTCAATATTTATAATAGAAACTTTTTAAAAAACCTCTTTGTCACAATAAAATTTATAGAGATTAATCATAAATTTTTAGTAACATATAAAATTATAATTCTGTTTAATAAAAATAACTTATAAATTAACTAAAAATAGTATATAATTTTTAAATTTTTAATTAGTTTAAATTATTTAAATAAATTTATTTATTAAATACTTCTAATTTGATCAAATAAATTTATAAGTTAATCAAATAAATTATAAATTAATTTATTTGACTTGTTAAAAATACTTTATATTTTAAAAAAATAATTAATAAAATAATTTAAAAATTAATTAAAAATTTTAAAATTATATACTACTTAAAGTAGAATATAATTTTTAAATTTTTAACTAATTTCAATAAAATATAAATTATTTAAATAAATTTATATATCAAATACTTTTATTTTAGTCAAATAAATTTATAAATTAAATAAATAAATTATAAATTTATTTATTTAATTTATCAAATATATTTTAAAAATACTTTAAAAAAATTTATTTAAGATACTGTGTAGAAGAAAAGCGTTGGAGTTGTTGATCTAAGAACAACACAACGAGTTATTTATTGAGAGAGAGAGAGAGAGACGTGAAGGAAATTTCAGGTTTCTAATTGCCCTATTTTATTTTATTTTAAAATTTAAAAAAGAAGGGTGGGAAGTCGGTAGTCAAGAGTCAATCTTCATAATGTTGGTTAATCGTTATGAATCGCTTTTGGTAGGGTTGGTTAGCCTTTCTATTAGATAATGACATTTCAAAATTCTTTAAGCTTGAACCCCACCACCTTGTGGATAAGGGATTTATTAGAGAGTCCCACACCCAACCCAAAAACAAAGGGGGGAAAAAGATGGTGCTTTAGACTTGATTTATGGGCGACCAAGAGACCAACTATTGTTTCACAGCGTGTGAAACCAAGAAAAAAAGTGCTTTTGATGGCATTGATGTTTTACTGTTGTACACGCACCTTGACTGAGATTTTCAAGCAGTAGTGCTCCACTTTTATTTGGTGAAAAAAAAGCGCTTTTGTTTAAGCAAAATGTATAAATAAAAATGTAAAATATATTAAGGCTAGTTTGATTTATCTGTTTAAAAACAAATGTGAAAATATACTTATTTATTGTTTTTATTTTATTTTTAAAAATACTAAAATGACATTTTCAAATTTTTTTTAATATTGTAGTGTATTGTAATTGTAGTATTTTTATAATTATTTTAAATTATATATATAATATTTTATTATTTATATAATTATAAAGTAGTAAAAATAAAAATATAACTATATAACTAAAAAATAGTGAAAATAAAAATACAAAATAAATATACTTTAAAAAATATGAAAATTATTTTTAAAAAATAAAAATAAAAAATATTTTCGTAAATTAAATGTATTCTTAATTTTGATGTTATAATTTTACAATTGAGTCAATTTAATTTAGGAGCCCAATACAAAACATTAGTAGTGAGCATCACTTAACCCAACTCGATTAAAAAAAGGGTTTATGTCGGGTTAAGCTATTGAAATTTAATATAAAAAAAATTGTATTTGAATAAATAAGTCAAGTGACTTTTTTAAAAAATTTTGCTAAATTCAATTCGACCATCCCATCAAAATTCAACAGAACTTGATTAATTTAAATTAAATTAATTTAAATTTTTGAATAATTCAAAATTTTAACTTAATTTAAATAATATTTTTTCAACTCAGCTTTTTATTAAATCGAATTCATAGAAGGATACTCGTCCCTACAAAACACACGACCGAATGCACCTTATAATTCAATCCAGACTAAACTAAATCAAACGACGGTGAAGACCAAATATGGCAAATTCTCATAGTCACGCTAGCATAACTAGCTAATTGTAGAAGGATTCCAATCAAACTACACCTGCCATCCAATTTGTCCGGAAAGTGACTAGAATTTCTTCTGTGGATTCACCAATTTCCTCTCTTTTTCGAGCGTGAATGTAAAACAGTAAGGGAACAAGAAAGAAACATAATTATATCAAGTAAAGTTGTTGTGAGTACTTTGAGCAACCAAATCTTTTCTTCTTTGTTGCTTTGGACGCTGTACGGGCAACCAAATCATACGCGGATTTACCCTTTTTCTTCTCTTTAGGAAGATGGGTCAGGAGAACATGGGCGAAACTGTGATGAACTGAAGATGATAAAAGGAAAAAAAGATAAGGGCACAAACGACAATAATTGTATTCGTCATACGCGCTTTCAGATAAGACAGAAATTTTCAAAAAGAGAGGCAGAAAATTTGAGTCATGAAAAGTGTTCTTTTTTTAATGGGAAAAAGAATATACCAAATCTTCAAAACTTCAAAGTTCATACAATTATGACTCGGGAAGGAAGGAAGCTACCATCATTCTACAAATTACTTACTATACACGTTTAAGATTTAGAGGTAAACGCGGTGTTGTGCTTGCCGCAAATTACCTACTCTTTATCCTCATTTAGCGTAAACACTTGTATATAAACTGAAGCGTTTGATATGTAGTAAAAAATTTTATTTTTAAAAATATGTTTTTTAGAATGATAACTATTAAAAATATATAAAATATATTTGATTGGTTTTAAATATTTATTTGAAAATATTTTATTATTATATTTGGTTATAATAAATTTTTTTTGAGAATTGTAGTATTTTTTAAAAAATATATTTATTTATGTTAAGATGAGAGAAAGAAAGTAAATACAAAGATGCCAAAAAAAATAATAAAGAAGTGAGAAAAATTACGAGAAAGAAAATAAGAGAGAGAAGAATGAGAGAAAAAGTATAAGAGAAAGAGATAAAAATAAGAGAGGACAAGAGATATGAATAAAAAAGAGATAAAAAAAATAATAAAATAGATAATATTATTATCTTTTTACATTTAAATGCCGTGTTGTGCTTGCCCAAATTACCTACTCTTAAGCCTTATTTAGCGTAGACACTTGTATATAAACTCAAAGGGTTGTTTTAGTAATTTAAAAAAAAAAATCTAACTTTAATTATTTATATTATAACTTTAAGGTCAAAAGATAAATTTATTCTTATGAAATCGATGTAAAAAATACACTCTTAAAGTATGTTTGACAAGTCAAATAAGCTAATTTATAGTGTATTTGACTAATTTATAAGCTTATTTGACTAAATTAAAGGTATTTTGTAAACAAATTTATTTGAGTAGCTTATAGCGTATAACTTTTATAATTTTATTCATTTTTATTCTTATTATTTTATTCAAATTTCAACACCATCATACTCACAAAATGTCATTATTTTTACTATGTTCAAACAACATTCAAATTACATACCCTATGATAAACTTCTATATATTATTGATAATGATACAAAAAATAAAAATTTAGAGGCATTTATTAAGATAAAAGAGATTCGCAATAATATTACTAATTTATTGTGGGACACTATATAATATGTTTATTTTATATTTTTTGGTATTGCATAATGAAGTGTAAGTACTAACAAAAAATAATAAATTTTATATAAGTATATCCTTTTATGTCATTTTACATTTATCAGCTAATTCAATAAATAATTTTATCAAACATTTGTAATTCAATAAATTAGTTTAACAGCTTTCAGTTAAAAATTAGTTTTTCAGCTTTCAACTAACTTTTAAATTTTCAGCTAACTTATCAACTATTTTTGTCAAACAAGCTTTAAGATGTTCAAAGAAAATTTTAATCTTAATTGACATATAAATTAATTTATAGTTATTTTTATTATATAAAAAATTAAAAAAATAAACATTTTTTATATTCATCATAAGATAAAATATTTTTTAATGACAATTAGAGACGTTGTTAAATTTTGTCCAAAAAACTAAATTTGATATTTAAATAATTTAAGAGTCTATTCTTTTGATTTAAATTAATATATTTAAGATTTTACTTTTTTAAAACTCCTTAGAATAATAGATGCCAAGTTGGTAAAGGAAAATATGTCATTTTCTGTAATCAATTAAACTAATCCATAGATAAAATAATTTTTATTTATTGATATTTCATTTGCAAGCAATTTCTAAAATACCGGACTACTATAAATATGAATACTAGTTAATAATGGTACAATTGTGAAAATCAAATTATATAATTATTACCAAAAAAAAAAAGTTAACTTATAGAAAACTTCGTTTTTCAGAAGCGTTGAGTAATTTTGATCACAAATGCATCTCCAAATACATTTAATAGTACCTTTAAAATTGTTTGGAAAAAAATATAGAGTAGATTTTTGTTTTAATATTAAATCATATATATATATATATATTAATTTTATTTCTTAAAATTTGATTTTTTTTCATTTCAATCGTTCAAAAAATATTTTATTTATTTAAAACGTTGTCACGATAACTCTATTAATTGACTTATTTATCTGAGTGAAATTTTTTTGAATAAAAAAATTTAAATTTGGATAAAAATCAATGTTTCAAAATAAATTAAGTAAAAACTCAATGATCAGTCAAGCTTTTAATTAGATTTATTTATAGAATTAATGTGAGTGCATTTATTAAAATAAAACAACCTTTGAACGATTAAAATAAGGAAGTAAATTTTGAGAAATCGAAAGTAAAAAAAAAAAAAACCCTATTTTTATAATTGTTTGAAACGTATGGAAGAAGGAAAGAGTGAAAAAGAAAGTGGAAAGGTGGTTCGAGAAGAAGCACCAACCTGTTCGAAGGATGAAGTAGTTAAGGATTAGATGGGACGTTCCCAGGCACTGAAGGGGTAGTCAATAAGATTTTTAATGTGGATATTTTTTTATTTATTTACGTCATTGCTTTAATTACTAAAGAATATTATTCGAATAAATCTGTCCACCGATCAATTTCTTTTATTAAGTGTGATTGAATCTTTAAAGTTAACCAAAAAAAATAAATTAAAAAATTGATAGGCATTTGGAGATAGAGATTGATGAAATTGAAAAGCACATAGCATCAGCATTAATTTTGCAATATTAATATGCGTCTCTCTATGAATGGTCCTTTTTTTATGTGACAAAAGCGATAAAATTGCACGTCTCTGTTTCCCATCACCACTTTAAGATATATTCAGTGACATCTAACACTAATAAAAAAATGTCTATTTATTTATTTAAAAAATAATAATTTAATTTATTTTTAATAATTTTTTGTATCTATCAAAAATATTTAAATCATAACACATAATAAAATTAATATTTTTTTCACTATATATCATAATTTAAATACTATTGATCAATAAAAAAGTATCCATTAATAATAAATTAAATACTAATTTTTTTAATACAATTTAAATTTAAGATAGTTTATGTATTAATAAATCAATCAATTTATTGATAAATATTTAATTTTAATTTTACTTATATTAATTAATATTATTTGTTTTCTTAACTTTTAAATATATCTTTTTAGACAATAAAAATTATTAGTCTCTTAAAAAAAATGTAATACCACTTAATTTAAGATGTGATATACTAAAATATTTTGATTGTCGTCATATATGTATGTTTGATTATTATATTTATAAGTTTTATTAATTATGAAAAAAAATTTGTATTAAAATTTCAATTATAAAAATTGTCATTAAAAATACTTTTAACAGCAATAATAAAAATCTCCGCTAAAAATATCTTTGCCAGGACAAACTCCGCCACGATATTTTTTACGACACTAGACCAACAATCACACTAAAAAAAAAATTAATGATCACAAATGTTACCATTAAAATATCATACGTAGAAAATATACTATATATATATATATATATATATATATATATATATATATATATATATATATATATATATATATATATATATATATATATAATGACGACAACTTAATCTCTTTAAGTGACGCGTAAAAAAGTTCAAGTTAGTGGTTTTAGCCGCGGAACTTTATCGTTACCGATAATTTTTTTTTTTTTTGTATTATATTATTATTCTGACTAAGATGCGATACTAGAATAATTAATATTTTAATTAAACGCCCATGTGTAACCATGTAAGATAGCATCTTACTAAAAAAAGGGTAAATATTCAAAATGAAAATGACAAGAACAAACTATTAATAAATATAGCGAGACTTTTAAAAAGTTTTAAGGTTGGATTCCATTTTCCACTCCACCAATTTGTCTGCCTGCCTTCCTTCCTTCCTTCTCGTACCTAATTCTGGTAAATATCTTAAGAGTTACGGAAGATGTTATCATTAATCACACGTAAAACTGCAGCACTGTCCTTTTCATTTTGGCATTTTTTTGGATCTAGTCGCGCAAATTATAATTTTCCTTTTTTGTCAAATCAAATATATATATATATATATATATATATATATATATATATATATATATATATATATATATATATATATATATATGCGCACGAGTTTAAAAATATTTAATCTAAGAGTAATAGATTAAATTTTATATAAATAAAAAATTTAAAAAATTTTATATGTTTTTGAATCAGTTAAAAATTTTTTGGTCAATTTTTTAATTCATTATTTATATAAAATTTAATTTATTATCGATGAATTAAATATTTATATATATATATATAATATAAAATACTTACTCATATTTATAAATGTGTATTAAATTTCAAAATTGTCATCTTTAAAATTAAATTTTAGTCAAATTAAATGAATAAATAAAATTCAAAAGTCACGAATAATTATTTGGATTAGAATTTTTCAAAACTCCATCAATACAATTTGACTCTGACTTAAATATCAAAAAATGTTTGAAAACTCGTGGTTCCTTGGCGGTGCATGTGATTTTGGATCAACGATGGATAATCCATGAACAGAGAGCAATGTAAAAAAATCGTGGTGAGAATAATAGGGATAAAAAATATAAAAGCATCTTCACGTGAGATGCAACCTGTTTCCATTTTGTTTTGGATGTGTAATAAATTATTTAACTGTCCATTTGTCTTCGGTGTGGTTTTTTCAAGAAGAGGAGGATTATTCTCTTTTTTTTTTTTTTTTTTTTGGACAGAGGAGGATTATTCTTATTCTCCTAAAGGTACTTTCTCCGTCCCAAGATACAACCTTCACCAGACACTCCGCAATTCGCATCCACAATTTTGGGCCGGCGCTTTCGCATATTTCAAAATTCGATTTCTCTCTTTCCAGATTTATTCTTTCTTTAGTAGAAAAAAATTAAATGAAAAAAAATTTTTATTTTATTTTAAACTAAGTGAATGAATTAAAAAAAATTATTTATAATAGAAAAATATTATTTAAAATAAAAAAATTATATTATATAACTATAAAATCTGTTATATTATACAGTCTCAAATGTTGTACGATTAAAAAATAATATAAAAATAAATTTAATGTTATAAATATAAAAAAATTGTTCTGTGTCAAAACATTAAAAGAGATATAATTTAAAATAAGTGTATTAAAAAAAATTAAAATAGTATTTATTATAAAAAAATTAGTTGAATCTCATTTAAAATAATTTAATTGTATGTAGAGAAAATTTATAAATATTTTATTAAGAAAAGTAGATCAAATAAAGAACGGTATGATAGTTAAAGACAAATCAAATAATAATAATAGGTGACACTATTAATAAAAATTAATAATTAATAATTTATTTATTAATTTTATTGATAATAGACCACTATAACATTGTCTAATTTATATAGTCAATTATATATAATAAAAAAAGATTTAATTATTTTTGCTTGTTAAAGTAATTATCTATTAAAGATAATTATTAAATAGTAAAAATAGAATAAACATCCTACAAACAAATTGAAAATTGAATCTTTTACACTAACTGCATATTTTTTTTTTTTATAGAAGCTTTCGGTGACAATAATTACATCACTTAAGTAACAACCATATTTTTACATTAAATAATAAATGAAATTATATTTATAAAAAACTAAATATTTATATATTATTTAATTTGTTTAAAAAATATTTATATTTTTTATAACAACAATAATATATATTTAATATTTTAAATACTTACTCGTATTTTAAATTATTGCTCATAAGTTTTCGTGGAGGTAAGACTCATATTCAATAAAAAAATAGACCGAATTTCTTTTTCCTCTTTAAAATCTTACCTAATATTGTTTATTATATTTCTTTTTAAAATCGTAGCTCTAGAAAACTTTGTCTGACGTCAATGGGGAATGGATTATTCTATTTCCGTTTTAGTGTATGTTTGGTTTGGCGGTGGATCAAAGAAAAAGCCCGTTTGCTGTTTGTGTAACCATGATTTTTGCAGAAACAACACTTTATAGTTTCTGCAAAAATTACGTTTGGGCAAAATCACGTTGCCCAAACGCAAAACCAAACACACCCTTAGTGTTTTGCGGGCTTCAAATTGAATTGTCCATCATCAATTAACTTCAGTCTCACCTTGCCACCAAAAAAATAAATTCTCACGTCTCAGATGCCATTGTTTCTGGTGACTAAGCAAAATAGATATTATTCTTATCTAATAAATTAATAGTTTAATCTCGAGTTAGTGCATGAATTTATTTGAGTGCAAAAATCAAATTTTAAAATTATTAATTTATTATATATTAATTATTTTATTATTTCTAAAAGTATCAAATTTTTTATATATTAATTTTTTCATGATAAAGTTTTAAAGTTAGCTAGACCCTTGAGAGCGGTCCATTTAAACTTTAAAAAAATATAGAATCAAACTTATAAAAGTACATTATTTTTTTTTTAAAAAAAGTTTGCTAATCTGACTCTATTTAACCTTGAGGTTAACTACAGCTAAGCCGGGTCTTTATGGCAAAATAATTTTTTTTTTATTTGTAAAAATAAAAAAATAATTTTACAAATATAATGAATTATTTTATTATAAAAAAATTAGTTTTTCTTTGTCCTTATATTAATTTTTGTTTTCCAAAAAATTTATATATTGTTATACTATAAAAAATTAAATTTTTTTAAAAATTATTATACTCTGCGCATAGGACAAAGATGAGGCTGACACTTAATGTTAGGGTCGAGCCCATACGACCACCCTTTTTCTTTATACAATTTATTAAAGGTTTCTATCCATACAAAAGAATTGAAGATTAATTTTTTCTAACCTTTGAGTAAATATATTATAACTCTTTTTAAAATAATATTTTCAGGACTTAAATTTTAATTATATCTAAATGTTCAAACAACTATTTACTATTGTAACAAACTTGGATATCCTTAACACCATCTTAAGTCCTGGTATCCCATTTTATAAATTTTTTTTTATTTGGCCCTATTTAGACTTATGATTAACTATAGTTGCATTATGCTACCTTAATTGAAAGCTTTAAGTAAAATATTAAATTGAAAAAATAACTCATATATTTAAAAAATATTAAAGACTAGAGTTAAATTAATCTATAAATTAAGAGATTAAATTATTATTTTACTATATTCGTTAAGCTTTTTCTACTATTTTAGCCTTTTTCTCAAAAAAAGGATACATTGGTAGTATACCCAAAAAAAGAGAGGATACTTTTAGTTTTGTCCTTATAACGTATTCTATTGTCTTTTTGCATGAACTTTTTCTAATTATTATTTATAAAGAATCGGGCAAAAGCATCCTTGTGTGAAATTGCAACGGGTATCTTGTGCTTGGGGATCCGGTTCCTCCAAAATATATCTTGTATTTTCAAAAGTAAAATGTAAATAGGTAAATATTAGTAAATTAATTTTTATATTCATACTACATTATCAAGTTTTTAATATTTTAGGGAATCCAAATCTTATATTTGAGTATTGTAATAATTACAATTCTTATAGAAGACATCAAATGAGAGTGCAAGTTAATAATTATATAAGAACATTCCTTTACAGAATAACATGAAAACCATTTTAAAAAAAAATCAATTTTTTATATTATTTAGATCATATGCAACATATAATTTTTAAAATTTTCACATTATTAATACTTCAACATTTTAAAAATAATTTTTCAAGTATTTGAAAAATTAAATTTTTTACGTACAAAATATGAGGCAAGAGAGATATCAATTCATTAATATAGAAAACGTATGAAATAGTGTACTTAATTAATTTTTTAATGCAATTTACTATATAAAAAAAATTCATTCAAAGAGTAAAAAATTAATCCAATCGGACCTTTGAGCCCAATATGTTATAGCCTTTCTATAGCGATGTCTCGAAGATCTAAATATTTATTATGTTCAAACAGTCACTTGATATTGCGATTAACTAATTAAAAAGAGGACATGCAATTATCAAAAAATATTTATATTTCCTTTGAAATATTAGTTATACAACCAAACTCGTGGATTTTAATTTGCAATTTGTGGTTTGTTTCATTTTTATTACGTCCCGTGTTTCTTATTCTATTCGTATTCGATGAAAAATAATGAGTAACAATGTAATTAAGCAAATCACATGGAAGTACAGGACACTTAAAATGATAGATGATAAATTACAAATGGGTCAAATAATTGAAAAGTTATTCAGTGTGAGTAATTTCATATATTTGTTCAGACTTTTCTTAAACATATAGGTTGTGGCTGGCTTAGAACAAACTATCCGTAAAAAAAAAAAAAAAAACCAATCAAAACTAATTAAAATTTATTTAAATATATAGTAATTTTGTTTTATTTTTTAATTGAAGAGTGAACCAAACCAAATCATCTAACATTTATACATATTTTTACAATTTATAATTTTATATATTTATTTATTATATTTTTTTTGATATTTTAATTTATTAGAAACTAACTCTTAGATTAAAAATTTAAAATTTAACAATTTTTGGTATATAAACATTACAAAAACATTTATATACTTTAAAAAAAAAAATATTTAGTTAATTATAATTTAAATTAATTAGGACTAAATTAATATAAATTGAAAAGACAAAACCCAATTGAATTGAATTAATTGTCAATAATTTAGGTTGATTCTATTGAGCTAATTTTAAAAAACTGAATTCATTTTTTAATAAATTGATTGATTTAATCAGACTTAGTTTAGGTACAAAACCAAACTGATAAGACATTTAACTGGCTATTAATTTTCCACAATTGATGAAACCAATGTAAACTCATAGCTTATGGCATGAACACAATTAACATTTGTAAAGAACTATACAAGGGAAGAGTTAAATCCCCCCGCCTCCCATTCTCCCAACCTTTACTGGCCAAAACAAAAAACAAAAAAATCCTCCCAATCTTTCCATTAATTACAATATGAGTAATCTGATACGATAATGCTATACAAAATCTTAAGAATCCAGTACCAGCAAGGGAGAGAAAATAGTACCACAAAATCGCAAACAATTGGATCTATCTCTACATTAACGCATTTCTAAATTCTCCCCCATCATTCTCCTCAATTCTTGTCATTTGTTTTTGGTTTTGCTTTATTCTTTTTCCTTATTGATTCCTCTGGTTTAATTTGGTAGATCTCAAATCACGCTATGTACAAAGACAAAGACGGATGACAAAAAGAACGAAGAATAAAATAAAAAGTACCTTTAACAGCGCCGTCACCAGCACTTTCACCTTTACTATGCTTTGCTTCCGCTGTTATACACGGTGGAGGCCGCCGCCGCCGTCAAATCCATGTTAACTTGTTATTGCTTCCCAATCATTATACATTCCAGATCTCCTGTAAGACTCATCACATTACGCATTACAGATCAACCAAGAGCGGTGATTTTCCCGTTTTCATCCGATCCGATGACATCGTGGGCTGCGGCGACAGCGGCAACCTCGCGGAGAAATTCCTGAAGTCGCCCACGGGCTTGCCGTCATCAATCGCATCGTCTTCGAAATTCAGCGAATAACTGAGCGCATCGTAATGGAAATCGGCCGAATGGCGTCGGTGGTGGCGGCCGATTCGCGATATAAAGTTGCTACACTTCTCCTTGAGATGCGGCAGATAATAAGAGCGGGGCTTGCTGTGAAGCGACGAGCTCCGAACCAACTTCGGCTTCCCCGCAGCGCGGTGGTGATGGAAGCAGCACAATAAGCACAAGGAGGATCTGAGTCTGTCCTTGAAAGAGAGAGGCGATTCAGGAATGGGCTCGTCCGCCATGAATGCAAATTGAGAGAAGCAGGAGGAAGCAGCTGTGTTTGGGAGTGTGGGTGTGGGGAAGAGAGAGGGGAGCCTAGTGAATGCTGAATAGAGACGCTCGAATCTTTGGATGTCACTCATGTGAGTGGAATACGAGGAGGGGTATTTTCGTCAAATCGCCGGATAAATATCGTGCCAGTTAGTTGCCACTTGCCATTTGCGTAACTGCCAATTCGCTTCCTCGCTATAATAAATTTGTGCATATTTGTCAATCTATGCTAATATGTATAAGTTTTTTAATGTTTATCGAAAAAGTTTAAGGCTTGGTGAAAATGAGAGTATAAAGATATGCTATTTAGTTAGTGGAATGTAGAACGCATATTATTTTATATAATGAAATATATATTAATTTTTAAAATAAAAAAAAGAGAATAGAATAAAATAAAATTAAAAATATTAAAAATATTTTTTTAAAAATAAAAAAATAAGATTAAAATAAAATAAATAATATTTAAATTATTTTTAATACTATCAATATTTTTAATAAAATTTTTATATTATTAATTATTTTTTATTATATCATTTTTAATTCAAATAATAGTATTTTAATAATTTTTTTATTTTTTATTTATTAATTTTTTATTTTATTTTTATAATATTTATAACATATCAAACATAAAAAAAATAATAAAAAATTACAATCTATTTTATGTTATATTAAATGTAATTTTAATAATAATATTTTATTTTATTTTTTATTCTTATTTTTAAATAAGTTTTGTATACTTCTACCAATATTTAAAGATTACTTGATAAAAAAAATTGCAGGCAACGGAGATCTCTTTACATCTTTAATTTGCATATATTAAATTATTAAATTTATAATTGGTGATTAATAAATGCAATTATCCCGTAGATATTTGAAGTTGTAAAGTTCATTATCATTTTTAAAAAAAATAAAGAAATTATAGTTAATAAATAAGCTTTTAAAGATGCACTGGATATCTATTATTATAGTTTTGTAAATTAAAAATTAAAATGGATAGTTGGTATTTTTATAATATCCTGTCATAGTATCCTAGATATTAACATAAAAGTTCTTGCAAAGCTTAGAATTTTATTTATTTCGTTGATGTTTGGTTTTACAGAAATACCCCTACACTTTTTGATATAGAATTAATTTTGTTTGAATATTAAAATTTTTTTTTTTAATATAATCTTAAATTTTGATATTACATAAATATTTCAAGTGTTGAGTTTAATATTATTTATCATTTGAATCATAAATTTGTAAATAAAATCATAATTTTGTTAAATATATCGTTTTAATTTTAAAATAATAAGCAGTGAATAGTTATTTAAAGACTATGTCATAATAGTTTTTAATTTAATTCTTCATAATAGTTTTCCATTTTTTTAAAAATAAACGTAAAACTATGTCATAATCTTAAAAATTAAAAATCAATAAAATAAACACAATATTATCTTATGATTTAAAAAAATTAATGGATAGTCATTTAAAAGCTTACAACCTTTGGCTATCAAATAACAATTTTTAAAAGTGAATTATATATATATAAAGGTAAATTTTTGCCATACGAAGTGAGTATATCACAATATCCAGACACTAATTTGAAAATATATAGCTTAATATTTGTGATAGTATACTGATTAATTGCTTTTGTGTCTCTAATCAATTTGATTGGCACTTTGCTTAATAATCTGAAATTAAAAATAAAAGCACAGTTCTCTCCCTAAAAAGATAAAGAATAAAGGTTCACAACGAAGGGTGAATTTGGTAAGAGTAGAAGATGGAATATGAAGTAATGCAATTGAAAGCAAGTTGAAAATATAATGGATACTAAAGAGAGGGAGATATCTGTAGGAGTAGGAAAATAATTTGGTACAATTTTTTTTTTATATATTTTTATTATTGAATTATTTAATAAAAATAAAACATATAAACATCTTTGTCTCGATAATATGTCATATTATAATTTTTTTAAATTTATAAATTGACGATAAAAATAAATTACTTTAATATCACTAGTTTTCACTCTAAAAAAATTTGAAATCACCTAACATAAATAATACAAAGGCTTTATTAGATATGTTTTGTCAAATTTATTATAATTTTGTTTAAAAATTTGATAATAAATACTTAAAAATTATCATTTTTTTTCTTTTTATTTATATGACATTGGCATGTCTCCACATTCCACTCAGGGACCATTCAGCACTGGCCAAGGAGAAGACAAAGAAAGAGAACTATCATCCTTTCAAGTATTCCAAGTTCTCATTAATATTGGGCGGTGTCCGATTCCCGGTAGCATAAGTTTACACACCAAATGTCTGGACCAATTTAATTTCCATTTGCCCATTCATTGATTATGACTAATTTGTACGCTGCTTGGAATATAAACCACTTCTTCCTTCTTTAGATAATTACAACACTCAACTAGTCATACACCCACACTACATTTAAGGATAATCTTTTGGAATACGTACACTTTTTGGTTTTGTTATTTTTAATAATAGAAATATAAATTTGTAACATTTTAAATAATTTTTAATACTTTTTTAATATTAAATCACTTAAGTCCAAAAATGTTCGTTCAAGCAATATCTTTTCAGAACGTAAGTATCAAGAAATCTTAATGCTTGATAATCCCATTTTTTATTTTTTTAAAATATTATGGATTTGTTTGGAAATTATTTTTACAATAGTTTTTTTGTTTTATGTTATTTTTATAAATTATTTTTAAAAAATTATTTTGTAAAAATGAAACTCAAAAAATAATTTTTAAAAAATAAAATTTTATTGTTTTTATTTTTTATTTTTGTATAAAATTATTTTCAATTATTTTCAAAAATAAAAAAATTATATAAAATTGTAAATAATTTATCAAAATTATTTTTCAGTCATCACACAAATCACACTATTAAATTCTCAAATGTTATTTTTAAAATTTACATCCAAATAATTTTTTTATTTTTTTGTTTTAAGAAAACAGTTTTTAATATTGTTTTCAAAAAATTATTTTTAAAAAACAATAAAACAAAAATATTTGAAAACATTTTCAAACAAGTCTTATATTTTTAATATATTTTTTTAAAAAAGGAAAAAGGTAACTCTTACTTTAAAAAGCATCCGAATAAGTATAATCAACAAAAATTATTAAATATAAATTTTTTTTTATGATAAAAAATATAGAGAATAAAATTCGGCCATTCTTGATCAGAAGTTTAATATGATAATATAACTTTTGCATTGTGTTTGGTAGTAATATTTGGGCCGAAGCATTTTTGTTTTGGACGAATCCGAAGCATGAAAATAGATGAAGTGTGTAAACGTAATATGGCGGTGGATCACTTTTACGGAAAATATGAAAGCAAAAATGCCCATTATGTAGTATTGTTGATCAATCTTGGCCCATTTAAAGCTCATCACGACAAACCATCTGAGTTTTGACATCATGAAGCCCAAAACAGGAATCCAAGATCCAAGCTTGTGTCCAGCGGAAGGATAAAGGGAGACCAAAAAAGAGATGAGTAAAATATTTTTGTTTATTTTATTTTTGTCTTTTATTAATTAATTTTAGTTATATATTTTTTATAAATAATAATATTTTATTTGTTTAAAAAAAACACTTTTGTCAGTACTATGAAATTGATCTCTTTACCCTCTCTAAGTTATGGTCTTTTTAAGAGAGTCTTTTTGTTAAATTATTAGATTTATAGTTCTAGATTTGAAAAAGAAAATCTATGTCTTTTGGTACTTCATTCAACACTTAAAACTCTTTCAAAGAAGAGAAGAGACATTTAATGGAAGAAGATGAAAGCTTTCATAAATGCATAAAATAAAATAAAAGCTTCTCTACAAAAAAGATTGAACTAAAAAAGAATAAGTAAAATAAGGTAGAGAAAACGACAACTCTAAAAGATTGAGTTTTTGCAGTGTTAGTTTTAGGGCAAAAAGTTTTGAGGGGTTAGAGATAATATAAATATTGACAATTTACTTCATTCTATATCCAATAATGCTCTTCAAATTATTATTAATTTTGTTTAAAAATTAATGTTTAGATAAGCTAGAAGACGTGTTATATTACTATTAATGTCTTTAAATTACAATTTTATTTTTTTAAAAAAATCTAAGAATTGCATTTCAATTTTTCATTTGGTTAAAGCACATCATTTTCAATCATCAAATGGGGGAGCACCTGTATCACTCAAAGAAGCTAAAATACAATTGGAAATGGAAAAGGGTTCATTGTTAGTGGAAATTTCCAATTTTAAACACATCCATTTTAGGTGGTTTAGTTATCTTGACCTACCGCACATGGGAATGGAGTGGGATACATTTGGCAAAGAAGGGACAAAATACTTTCCTCCTTTAAAGTTTGAGATTCTTATTGGAATGACCTTCCAATTCCTTTATTAATCAAAAGATTAGGTTTACATAATATGGATTGCCGTATCATTCCTTCATTATTTTGTGAATTTTTCTGCTATCTCCATCGCTTGACACCCTCACTCCAACTTGTGACATTATTGAGATTTTTCGTTCGCTTTCCTTCAAACAGAGATATTGGATAGGTAGTGATTCTATGCATCACACCAAAGCACAATTCATAGAAGAATATTTTATTTGATTTATTAATATTTTTTTTTTAAAAAATTTAATATACAAAAGATAATTAGACCAAATTAAGAAATATATAAGTATATTAGATACACATTTTTAATAAAACAATCTTTAATTTAGGATCTATTCACAATTAATTTAGTTTATTTATTTTTTAGACCAAATTTACATTAAAATTTCTCTAATTTTTAAATAGGACTAGTTTAAGTCACATAAAGTCACATAAAATAATAATAATAACAAATACAAAAAAAAGTAATTGTAAAATTAATTACCTTTTTCTTTCTTTATTTTGCTCCATTCTCCATTTATAATTATAGAATCCACACACAATCACAAACAAGTGTGTTATTATTAACCATATATTCTCTATTATAATCTTTTTTGATGCAATCATGTGAGTCCACATGGTTTGTTGTTAAAGTGGGATGGACGAAGGGAGAATATTATAATTGGTTGAACATGCCAAGCCTTCCTCCTAATTTTGCTTTATCTTTGGCCAGAGATTACAATGCCAGTGACAGTTTGAATTTCAAGAACAGTAAATGTTTGATTCTTAAACTTTACTTATTGCGTTACAGATTTATAATAGTATTTTTATTTTTTACACTATTTTAATTAATTATCAAAAGAAAAAAGAGATTGCGACTTCACTTATATCGACTGAATCAGACTTAATTAGTATTACCAATGAAAAAGTAAAAGCTTATCCACTTATTTGCTCACCCTTTTATTGTTTATTAAAATGGAAAGGCCAACGATTTTGAGGACAATGGAAGACGACTCTCATTAACCAATAGAGAAAAAAAAAACTTGGGTAAAACTTGGGAATGAAGAGGGTGAATCTGATAATAGCCAACAAGGGAAATTGTATTTTTTTCACTTCGATTTTTATTTTTAATTATAATTTTTCTCATACTTTATTAAATCTTGTAATTGACCTTTTAATCTATTTCTCCCATTATACTTTGTTCTTGCCGTGTAAATTATGTTAACTTTAATAATAGTTATATAAAATTACTAAATTATAATTTCATTTATTTGATCCCTTGTATTGTACTTTTCTCAGGAAATATTTGATAATTTCTCATAATTATTATTAAAATTAATGTCTAATTTAAACAATAAAAATTAAAATATAATAAAGTAGATACATTACTATGTCAATTATAAAAATTAATAACTTAAAAAAATTGTTGTTGGATGCAAAAACAAGAGTTAGAAGCGAATTTCCCCTAATAATTTTTAACTTTTCTTTTAGAATCAACAATTAGAATTAACTAGCATGTTATCATGCAATGTACACAATAAGTTATCTTAATTTATAAAAAAAATTCAAATTATAAATTATATATTAAGTTTTGGGTAAATATTAGTTTGTTAAATTTAGATAAGAAATTAGATCTCTTTAGGGTAAAGATATATAGATAAGTTCTTCTTGTTATATTTATTAAGAGATAAAATTAATTACAAAATAATAAATGATAATTTAAAAAATTTAACATGATAAGTAAATAAATGAAAATTTTAACACAATAAATACATACATATAATATATATATATATATATGTAGTAATTTTTTTTTTGGACTAATATGATATATGTAGTATTTAGTTATAATTGTTAAGGTAAAGATGCAAGTTTAATTTTGAAAATAATCACATATTAAGAGGGCATTCTCGTCACAAAAGAATTTGATAATGACTAATTTTATAATATTAATAGCTTGTACAGTTGAAAAACCAAAACATATTTATTAATAGTATTCAAAATGCATGAAAAAATAATATTTTTTCAAGCACAATTATAAGAAGGATTTAATTGAGTCTATAATTTTAATGAATAATTATATTCGTATCTCATAAAAATATATATTAATATTCAATTGGCGTTTTCTATATCCAAATTAATTATTTGGAACTTTTTTTTTCTTTCAACATAAGGTAATTATAAAAATAAGGAAAAAAATTATATAAAATATAATACTAATACTTTATAAACTTGAACAATAATTTCTAAAGAGTTTATATAAAAAATTAGTTTCATAAACAACTTTTTTTAAAAATAAAATATTAAAAGATGCCTTATATTATTGCATGGGATATTTTTCAATGTAATAGAATAGTACCAATTGTTTTATTAATATTTGAGTTGGAAATCAAATAAACTAAAATTTAGAGAAAAAAAACATAATTAATGGACTGTTTTACTACGTAATCCAAAATCTATTACCTCAATTGCATCCACAAGTAGGCAACTATTATAGAAATTGTGGGAATATGGAATAGCATAAAGGAAAAAAAAAACATTTTCTTAGATCAGGTATATGCCACAAGAAATATCTAAATTTGAAGAATCAGAATAGGAATGTAGAATCAAATGGAAGTGCTAAAATGATTTAATAATTATGGTTGGTTTTATTCATTTATTTTCATTTTATTCTATTATTATATTTATTACATAAGTGTATAATACAATTATAATTATAAATAAATAAATAAATACAATCGTATATAAATCTAAAGATAAATGAGAAATAAAAACAAATTAATTCATATCCAATTGCTTGCAATAATTATTCTGAATTCACTAAGAGGGAATGATGGTGTAGTCTCCATCATCGCAGCATTAGGAATTAGTCAATTTCTTGTAGTGGGATAGGAATGGAATAACCATTCTTGCCTATGACCAAATGTTGTTACTTATAAGAGTAATTTCATTTCAAGTTTTATATTTACAGCCTTTAACAATTAAAAGATGTACATTTTATTAATTCAGTTTTTAAAAAATAACTATTTTTATTTAATTCTAATTTTTATTTTAAAAATTTATTAATATAATCAAGTTAGCAATTTTGTTAATAATCAATTTAGTCACGAAAAGATCTTTCTAAGAAAGTTAGCTAGAGATTTATTGTAAAAATGCTAATTTTATGAATGAAATTTTTGTATACGATTCTAAATCATAGATGATAATTTAATCCTAATCAAATTTTGTAGAACCCTTACAAAATTATTATAAAGTTATGTAGCCGAAAATTTATTGGTAGAAGTTTTTCCAATCTCGCTTTAATATTATTGTTAAATTAAACGTTTATTAATATTAAATTAAAAATTATAACTATGATTTAAAATATAGTTCAATTTTTTTATAAACTAAATATTAAGAGTTAGAATTTAAATATAAAAAGAATTAATAAATGCTCTTTTTTTTTTTCCAAGTTCAATTTTCCACACGTCAGTCGCGTGGCTCATGGGCCACACGACAGTCTCCACTCCTGGTAAAAATGTCGTGGCCTCAGTGAAGCTTCCAGGTAGGTGCGAGTGACCTGCATTGAACCTTCCTCCTTATAACTTGCCATAGCCGTCAGCTTCACTCTCCTATTTCTCCCTCTCTCTTTCTTGTTGTTCTTCTTCATTCTCAAAGTTCCTAACTTTTTACTTAACCCTCTCTGTCGAATTGTGAATCTAAAGAGGGAACCCGAAAACGATGCAGCAAAATTCTGCTAATAGCGATGGACCCAGTTTTGTTCCCCACCTCCTAAAAATTTAATTCTTATACCTCTTTTATATATTTCCATTCCTCTGTTTGGTTTTGATGGAACAGATCAACATTTCCCATTAATCCACCTTTTCTATCTTCTTCTTCCTCTGGCTTATATAATCCTCTGCTGAACTACAAACAGAACAAGCTTCCCTCTCATTTTTTTCCAGAACTTTCGTGGGTTCTTCGAAGAGAGGAAAGATCAATGGCTGGCATGCTTCCTGGAGTTGAATCTGCTCGAAGGAGACGGTTCCATCAGAGCGGGGGATGGTCAGATTCCACAGCCATGGCTGCCCCTAATTCGACTAGGCGATCTTCTTTCTGTTTGTATTCTAGCAAACATGAATCCCTTCTTTCCTCTTCCTCTTCACTGGTTGGTACCCATCTCTCGCTCTCTGATCTTTCTTTCCCCTTTATTATTCTGTTTTTCTTCTGCTTGTAGATGTTATAGTTTTTGTTAATGGGGTTGCATTAATTTTCTTTCTGGTTTTCAATATGAACAGCAAAGAAGTATGTTATACCAGGCACGCCCAGATGAGAAGCTGGGAGGAGCAGCCAGAGAAGCCAAAGAAAGATTGGATGAGAGATTTAGAGCACAGAAGAAATCACATAACAAAAGGTATTTTTAATTAATTAATTATCGCCGGCAACTCAAATTTGAATGAATCCCGTTTGAGAAAATAATATTTTCTGGACTTCATTTTGAAATTTCCAGGCAAAACTGCAAAGAGAAATTGAACACGGAAGGCAGATCCACAGCTTTGTCAGAGTTGCACATAGAGGTATATGGGGCAAAGAAAAGTGGGTCAAGGATGTTCAACTGGACCAAACTGAGCTGGAAGGCCTCAGAGCAAGACGATTGCGCGGTGTGCCTGGAGTCGTTCAAAGTTGGGGAGACACTGATCCACCTACCCTGTGCCCATAGGTTCCATTCCAAATGCTTGGAGCCATGGCTACAAAATAATCCTCACTGCCCATCTTGCAGAATGTCCATTTTCTCTCCTTAAATTTTCCTTTTCACGTTTTGCACTGCCTTGTACATTCTTGTTTGGATGGTAGGAAAATTCGTTGTGAATTTGTGATTATGACTGCTTGGTTTTGTTTCTTGAGCCATCCGGCATAGGCATCTTTGATTTGTAATCAAGTCTGATATTAGCAGCTAACGTTTTGGATTTCTGACAATCTTAATACGAGAGAATAATTTTTAAAAGCAGATTTTTATGAAAAAATTATTATAAAGAAGTTTGGGAATTGGTAATCTCTATGAAATTTTTTTTTATCAAGATGACAATTTTATCCTCTAATGTTTATAAAAGTTTTTTTTATAAAAATAAATTTAATTATTAATATAATTTTTAATAAATTTATAAAATTAATATAAACATTGAAATAAATTTAATAAATTATTAACCATAATTATTTGTATATATAAAGTTATTGATGGACAATATTAATTTTTAACCAAAAAATTTACACCTCTACGGGTACATAGATGTTATTTTTCTTTTTGTAAAGATATTGTTGTCTTTTTTTTTTTGGTATTTTGAAAATGTTAAAAAAAGTTAAATAAGAATATTTTTTAAAAATGTGTAGAGATTTTCAGCAAATTTTAATTATAATCAAATACAAAAATTAAAATTTTCACAAAATATTATTTAAATATTTTTAATAATCTTAAAAATCAATCAAACATATTATATATATTCTTAAAAATTATTATTTTTATCAATTAATTTTTTTCAAAAAATATAATTATCAAGAATAAAATTTTTTTTTATCATTTATTAAATTTTCCCTAAAGGTCATGATTTAAAAAATTAAATATTGAGATATTAAAAGAAATTCTTAAACAAAAAAAAAAGATAAATAAATCTGGTTTATAAAAAACATTAGTTTTATTAACCCACTAATTTTTAAAAAAATTTAAACTTAACATCTTTATTTATAATAATCATAACGAGTGCAATCTTTAAAACTGAATACAACTTTTTAAGAAATTTAGAAACAAGAAAATCAAGTTGTCTTTTACTAACAACTCCAACTTTTAGTGCGCGTTAAGATTTTTGGTCTTAAGATATTTGTTATTAGCAACACACTTTAACTCTCATGACTTTAAAAATTAAATATTGGGATATCCAAAGAAATTATTAAGCGACTTGGCTCTCAATTTATTAAACACAATTAAATCTAACCTCCCAAAAATACTATCATAATGTAACTTGGCTTGGTGAAATTAAGATTTGATTATAACTTTCAAAGATGACGCAGGTGCACTTCCTAGGCAGAAACATGGGTCAACAAAAACAAGTTTTCTTTTCCTTTTCATTTTGTTGACTAACTATTATTAAAATATGCATTTTCCAGAAGAAGAATTCATGCTAAATAATCAAACAATTTTTTTTCTCTTCAAATTGGGAGACTAGATGGCCTTCTCATTCTAGAAAGTTCTATGACATTAAACTTATAATTTTCTATTACAAAAAAAAAAGATTATAATACGAGTTAATTAAAAAAAAAAGAAATGCGCCTACCTGTCTTTATTTTTAATTCAAAAAAAAAAGAAAAATTACTCTATTTCAAAATTTAAATATGATACCAGTTTTAATAAATATTTTTAATAATATTTAAATATAATCTTTATATATTTGTCTTCATAATAATGCTGGCTCCAATCAAACATCAAAGGCTACTTGTTTTGGTTGACAATGTCTTCCTAATTTTTAAATTATGTGAATGTTATTGCTCCGACCACCACATCTTTGTCCTTACTTTCTGCTTTTGCCCTCACGCCACATCGCTCGTTGGAGTCTCAGATTGCAATCTTGACCTGTAAGACGTTCTAATTTAAGATTGGTTAGCTGCATCTATCTTCCCCACAATGTATTTTGTTGGTATTGTCAATGACAATTATATTTCAAATTAAATTTTATAAATTTATTATATTTTGAATAAAAAGAAATATTTTTAAATATCATAAGTTGGAGTACACTGATTACCATTTAAAAAAAAATATTTGTCAATTTTTTAATAAATTCATTATTTATTTGATTATGAGCTTTTTTATTTTTATTTCTGATAAACTAAGGGGTCGAAGCCCGTTTTGACGTGTGCATTTGCGTGGGGGGCTGTCTTTCCGTTTCATGGGCAATGACCCAAAAGAAAATTTCCTTGCCCAAATAAATTAACCAAGATTTTAACCAAAAAAATATGTAAACATAATAAAGAAAGGAAAGTGACAATTTGACCCGGGTGCCATTTGATAAGAAGAGATGTTAATTTTTTAAACACTTAAAAATTTATTTGAGATGTTTGAGTATAATAAATATAAAAATTATAAAATTTATGTGTTGTATATTATTTAAATAATATAAAACAATTAATATTTTTATTTTTCAATTTTTTTATATATAAATTTTTAGATACGATATTCATATACTGAATATCTTTGGAAGGAAAGTCAGCAGGAGCCAGCAAGAAGATGATCTTTTTTGCTTAAAACGATATCGTTTAAGTTACGTAAAAAAGGAAAGAAAAACGACGCCGTTGGTTTGGACCATGTGGATTGGGGGGCATTCCTCACCCTCCACAACGGCTAGTTTCATCTTCAAGTTACCGTTTACTCAGAGCACCGCCTTAAATTCAAAATCCCAACAGTACAACCCCCGGCACTGTCTAGTGAAACGCCTTTCAGACACCCGAAATTCTCGACACCATTTTTCATCTTCCAAAATTCAAAATTCAAGCAAAAAACAAAAAATTAATTTTGTCAAAAAGCTGCATTCTTTCTCCAACACACTCCACAATTCTCCTTCACAATCTTCAACAATTCGAAAATGGTGTACTCTTACACACCCACATACTACTCTACCCTCCATGATTCCATCACCTCCCTGTGCAAAACCATCCTCCCTTTCAGCTTCAAGAAACGGTCTTTGCCGGCGGCTGAGCTCAAGTTGTCGAAGCTGCAATCCGATAACCTTAAATGGCAGCAAGACTCTTTCCACCAGATGTTGAATTTGATGGGTCTTTGTAAAGAAGGAATTGTAATTGAAACTGAGGTTTCCGCTTTTAGGACCCTTTTGCTTGAGACCCTTATTGCTTCTCCTCCCGAACATGAACATCCAGTTGTATTAAGAGATAAATTGCTGTTCTTGCAGGTATGTGTAAATGTTAAAACTCTACTCATCTGAGCTTCGTTTAAGTCTCCCTTTTGTTTGTTCGTTGGTTTCAGGAACTTCTTTATGCGAAATGCATTTCGGAAGAAGAGTACCATTCTTCAAAAAGGCCCTTGCTTCAGAGGTTGGCAGTTCAAGGAGCTGAAATTGAAGCCAGAGATGTGATCGTTGGAGGGTCGAAAGACCCAAAAGAGAATTCAGATGAAGAATGGTCGGTGATTGACTTGAAGGATGAAAGATGCTTATTGAACAAAGAGAACTTAAATTCAAAGAACAAATCGAAGCAGGGGTCTGCTATGAATCAGTTTAAAGGCTTTGTCTCCGCTTACAAACCCGGAAAGAACAGGGTAGAGAAGAGTATATTCGATTCCCCCTTTTTGAATATGGATTCAAGGAATGAATTGGGGCATTCTAAGGAAAGTGAAGGAGGATCAATTCTTATGGCGGAAAGTGGGCCTCCAGAACCCATGAAGGAAAGCTTTGGTCCAGAGAAGTTGAAGAGGAAACCATTTAGGACTCTGTTTCAGAGGGAGCAGAGAGAGGGTCATGGTGGTGCAGATGGTGGTCCTGAACCAGAGGAAAGGGCAGGAAAATCAGCCAAAAAGCAATGGGGGTTTGATGGGTTCAAGAAATGGAAGAAGAGTGAATCTGATGATAGTGATGCTTACTCAGCTTCCTCTCAGGTTTTTACAAGAACACTGGGGGAGGGACCTGACACCAAGTTAATAAAGAAGAAGCTGCATTCTGATGGTTCCCCATCTGATTTTTTCATAGACAAGGTTTGAGTTCCTTCACCTTGTTCAATCTCTGAACCTCATTTCCTTTGACAAGAAAAAACGATATAATATTACACACTGAACCAATTCTTGTTTATGATGAATAGGTTTTAGGGGAGAATATAAAGAAAGAGCTGTCAAGAATCCAGACAGAACTCAGTACTACAAACCCAAGTCTTAAATTTTCGTACGTATATTCTACACTTTACCAAATTTTTATATTTATTTTGCATATCTGATACTTGTAGGCCAATGATAGGATTGTTATTTTTTGGCCAGCTATAAGTCAATGATAGTTGCTTGATATCAGGCAGATACTTGAAAAACCAAGCCCAAACACTCATAGACTTCAAATTATACTTAAATATTATATAATTTACATAAGTTATAGTGTTATGGTACTTAAGCATCATATAATTTATATAAGTTATCATGTTATGGTCATATTATGATCATATCAGTATCCATATTTATCTGCTTAAAAATGTTTGCTTGAATAAACAGGAATGATCAAATGGAAGCAATTTCAACCAAACTTCCTGTGGACAAGGCAGAGTTGAAAAACTACTTTCCAAAGTGAGTGAACAGAACTGCTCTCTTTTGCCTAACTTTACCCTATACATGCTTTGGACAAGGCAAACAATAGCATGCTTAAGTTGTTAAAAATTGGAATTATTAGATAATGGCTGCAGCAATTTGCTTTCAAAAGATTTAACGGGTTTTGGTTCGGGGAGTGAAAATATTTCTATTTAAGGGTACTTCTGGTTTTTGAAAATATTCTCAGATTTGATTTTCTATTTTTAGTTCTTAAAATCTATTTTCATTTCCAAATTTTCATTATTTAAAAAATAAATCTGTTTTGTGTAATTAAAGATTTGTTCATCTTTATTTTTAAATTAAATTAGCATAAATAATTATAAATTTACTTATATTTTAATTTGATCTTCAATAATTATGATATTATTTTAATTTTTTTAAATATTTATGATACACTCTCTTTTACAATTATAACAATACCCCCTTTCATTTTTTAAAAACACTAAAAATATCTTTCAGAAATTTGCTGTTTTCACTTAGTTTTAAAAAATATTTTCAGTCGTATGTTTTGTTTTCAATCAAAATGAATGAATATAGGAAATAAACAATCCAAACAACTTCGAATCAATAAATTCCAAAATAAGTGAGGTACTTACATAGTTTTGTTTAATGGGTGGGTGTCTTTTGTGCTGAAGATCATGGTGTGACCAGTACGGTGATGTTGTATTGGATGTGGTGAAGAAGGAATTCAAGGACCACGTTGGAGAAATGGAAAACATGCGTAACAATGCCAGGGAAAAACATAGCAGCAACTCAAAGCACCGGACAACGTTTGAAGATGACGAAAACTTTCACCCAAATATTTTTGTTCATCAAGATAACCCATTTCGCAGCAGTAACATCAACCCATTTTCTCATGGTTTCGCAGATAGTAAGTGGAACTAAGCCGAGGTCTGTCTGGATCAGCTCTTTTGGGAAACCAGTTTAGTTGGGAGCATAATATCATTATTATTGAGACTTAAAGAGGATCGAAGGACTTGTAATTACTCTTTAGATTATCGATATTCTAATGCAGGAACAGAAGAACAATGTTCTTCATGTAAATTTCACAGTCCTTCTGTGCTATCGTTATTCCAGAAGTTTTATCAAGCATTTCTTAATGGGTAACTTATATTTTATCCAGAGAAAAACATTTTACAGGATAGTTATAATAATGAGTAGGGGTGTTCAGAACTTCCAATTCACTTATCCATATTAATCAGAATTAATTAAATAAAATTTTACTAATTCCATAGAAATTTGAATTCAAATCTTCAGATTTAAAAACAATTTCAATATAATTTATTTTTAATTGTTGTATTGAATGGTTAATTAATTAAGTTTGTAATTTTAATTATGAATCCCATTTACTTGTTTGTTGAATTTATTTAAAATTTGGATTGAGATATCTTCATATAACTTATGAGCGATTTTTGTTATAATATAATATTTGAAATATTTATTTTCATGACGAATTTTTAAAATGTTATATGATTTCTTTTGTTCAAAAACTAACCAGTCTCAATTCAATCCAAACAGACTAAAGTTGAATTGAATCAGCTCAAATGCAGTTATTTTAAATGAATTAAATTTTTAATAAACTGATTTAATCAATTTTGTTGGCAAAGGTGTCTTATCCAAACCAATGAAAACTCCTAAAATGAAAACTTTAACAATTCATATTTCAGTTATATTAGATTAACAAGCACAGAGGCATGAGGATTGCATAACGTCTAACAGAACAAAAAGCCGAAACGCTAACAAAAGTCTGCACTTCTAAAGAACATACAGAGCAAACAGAGAACAAGAGGCCACTAAATTCAGGGTTTGGTCATTACAAATATAATATTTAATTATAAAAGGTGACTTAATAAATGATACATTTAATCAATGATAAAGAGATGGGTATAAAAGGAAGTCAGAATATAATGATATAAAATTACCATTTCTCTAATAGAAGCATATTCATAACAAGGTTTGAAAATCAAGTAATTGCAACTAATTCCCAAACAAAGGCAATAGTATCACGAGAGGGTCAAAACCAGGGTAGGTTTTCACTCCAGCTTCAGGATTTCTCTCTTTTTTTTTTCTTGGGACTGATCTTGCTTAGGATATTGAGACTGCCCTCTCCACAGATAATTTTTTTCGTAAACTCGAATCTTTGACATTACAGAAACTTCTTTAACTGCTGAGTTTAATCTTACTTAACAACAGCCACAACCTTGTACGTAGCTTCAGGATTTCTAAAGTATATTTCTACAGAGCTGGATGATGCTTTGGATGTGTTTCAGCATAGGAACTTGAGAGACATAACAAGATTCAGATACAAAAATCTCACTCTCTACAATTTACTTTTACTAATAAGCTGCTTAAAACATATAGTTGCCAAGGGTGCAAAAAGATGCTTATATTTACATTCATAATTACCAATATAATATCATTGAAATGATACTTCTTCTGTGTTAAGGGGCAGAAGACTCGGTGAACCCTCCACAAACATTCCCACGACAAAGAGGACATACACTGACGGGAAGCAGGAAAAATAAATGATTATTCATATAAAGGGAATTAAGAAAGAATGAAGAGTAAAGTTTCAATGAAAATACCCATGTATTTCTTTAAGCCACTTATCAACACAGCACATGTGATACTCATGGTTGCAAGGAAGAACTCGTATTTTGTCCCCTTCTTCGTACTCCGCCAGGCATATGTAACATCTAGCAAATTTGTTATTACAAGCATCAGTCGGCAGGAAGAACAATTTTCAACTGCTGAATGTTATATACCATACAGAGCTATAACTAAATAAACTCATTTAACTGTAATCACAGTGATACACACACAAACAGACCTCCCCCCAAGTTCTGTTTGACCTGATTTATGTACGCATAAAATGGAATAGAGGCTTACTGTTCAGAATCACTGGCACTGCCACCATCAGCTGAGTCAACCTTTTTGTGACACTTCAAAGGGAAAGAGTCAACAATTGATACTGGCGCTGGAAGAGAGACCATGGATAAGGAAGACAACAGAGGTTGGTGATGAATGTCATCTAAAACCTGCAAAGGATAGATAAATTGGAAAATAAATTGATGAAATCTACATATCAGACTCTCATAGTCAAATAGACTATAAGCATTAAAATATTATTCCATTTCAGGTCAAATAATTGTGCCCATAGACGCAAATTTAAATATAATATTAAAGGATAGGTTCAAACCATATATGATCAATTGATGAAATTAGAGTACTATATGCACAACACAGCTGCACCTAGCATAATAACTAAGACAGGCTTATCACCATTACTCAGTATGCGAGGAGACTTCCTTTACATGATACCAGAGGCTTCCATTTAAGAAAGGTCGGAAAAAAAGGTAATGATGTGACTGATTAAACAACTATATAAGAAAGATCACTTAAAGATATCAAAGGATCTCAGCTAGATTTTGCATCATACAAAATGCAATGGGGTGATTATACCAGTAGAAATTTAGATTATGATTTATGTAGACCAATTCACAAGGGTTCATGTCTTGACATACCCAATCAACCTGGGTGTTCATGAAGACATGAACTCAAGCATATTGCAGTTTTAAAATATAGAATAAAATAGCATTCTGATATAATTTGAAGATTCATTCTGTTGGAGCTGCAATTATATCCATTCACAATTTACACGTCCCCATCTTCATCTCCACACCAGAAAAAACCAAAAATAGAACACTAAATCTATTGCTCTCTAAACTCCAATAAAAAAGCCATACAACATTATCAGATTACATGGAGTGGAAAGAACTGAAGTCCAACAAAGTAAGGTCACTGCTATTGAACTAGAATGAAAAGATGCACATTTAATACACAAACATTAGGTGACATCCAAGCACTACAAAACATTTGCAGACTTATCCATTAAGTGCACACTACCCTGTCGATTGCATCAAGATCAGATAAAATCAATTGCTCATCAGCAAGAACCAAGTTAAAAGAAAGATACAATGCATAAAATACAAAGCAAGAAAACCAAGATGTATAGAGGACAACTGACGAAGGTAAAACAAGGAGAAAAGGGTGGAAAGCTAAAACTAAATAAAACCAGAAGTTAACAAAAGGCATGGCAGTTGAGAGAAGGATAAAACCTCAAACAAAGCTTCTGCAAGCATGACTATTCTTGATATACTTGCTTGAGTGCTGGATTCCTCAGCTATCGAGAAAGATTCACATGAACACATGCCGTCAGGGTGGAGTCCTAATGGACAAGATGTATTCCACGGTCCAATCTCATTAAGGCCACCACGTAGTCTTCCCCAGATCTATAAAGAGGTCATGCACGAGGAAACATAAATCCAGCTATCAAATGCAAGTAGGTAACATAAGCAATTAGAAGGATTCTACATTAAAATATTGAGAATTACCTCAGATCTTGAGTGTGGCATCCGTTCATGCAATCTGTGGATTCTACTGCCGAGGTATTGAGAATCCTCTCCAACCTCATCATTTGAGAAATCACTACTCAAATCAAGAATCCATTGATCTTGAGATACTGGATCATCACCAGCTGAGAAGACAATAGTTGGAGAAACACCAAGCCTTCTAGAACTACGAGGTGAAAAAGCATCCCAAAATAGTCTTCCACCATTCCCTCTGGCATCCTGATCACTGACATCAGCATTACTAGGAGACAAATTGTTGGAAGATATTGTAATCACATCAACATGAAGCACACTTTCATTTCCATGTCTTCTTTCCCAGTTGGACACAAGAAAACCTAAACCTGAAGGAATTGTATCTTCATGAGATTCATTTTCTGGCAACTGAGAAGTGGCTGGTAAATCGGAAACTTGAGAACCAGAATTGGAATCAGAATTCTGGATAGCAGTAATTGCACTAGTATGACTCTCAGCAGAAATTTCATCAGAACTGGAATCTCCATACCCTTGAGGGGATGAGCTCCATGGATGCAATGTCTCACCAGAGATTTGAGAGATCCTACTATCCACTGAATTATCAATGTTATTGATTGCATCCTTGTTAGCAGAAACATTTACAGAGAGTGGACCTGAAGACTGCTGTTCTACAAATGAAGTACTAGCTGTGTTGCTATTGTCCCTATAAGATTCATCATGACTATAATCAGCGCTTACCTCATGAGGAAGAACTAACTCCCTACATTGAAACAAGCCCTTCCTCTGATCACTAGTTGCAACATTTCTGGAAGAACCTTCAAGAGTAGCATTCCCACTGGATTCAATTCTGCTATCAAATGAAGTTGCAGTTTCAGCATGAGAGCTGCTAATTCTAGCTTCTGTACAACATGATAAAGACGATTCCTCACGGACTTTCTGAACTTCATCGCCAAAGTCTGTAGCAGAAGAATCTACCAGAAGTTCAGTTGGATGATCTTCAATCTAAAAACAAAATACAAGCATATTACTCACTGTATCAATTACTCTCTTTGAGCATCTCACAAAAGGGTGTCCTCAAATTTTGGCATATATGAGCCAAATTAATTAACATGGTTCAGCACAGAAATTCAAGCCATTCTCTAATTTTGTTTTCCTTCCAAGAATGACTGAAAAAAAAGTATGATTCTACAAACACATCACCTGATTATGGGCTGGGTGGGCCTGCCTTTTGCTAAATTTTTAAGGGCTTGAGCCTGAAACCCGACAAATTTCTATGTAAAATAAAGCCTAAAGCCCGCCTGACAATCATGTAGTCCCTACATAGATGCACAATATGATACCAACCAACTTGCCCTTAAGACAATACATCAAAATTGTGGAAGACTATGAAGGCAGATCACAGCTTGTCAATGAATGGTGCAAGAGTTGATTAAAAAAATTTGTGCCATGTGTAAACTTTTATTTTTAAGCCTTTCGAGCTTTACACCATTCACTGAACTCAGTCATTTTGAGACTTCGATATGCTAAATCCTATTATACATAATTTCCACCCAGGAATTAGAGAGTTCAATTTGAAATAGAGTCAATCATAATTTCAATGCATATCGTTGAGCCTTTATCTGCTCTCTAATCTACTCTGCATCCTGACAAAGTATGATTACATAATCAGCAGATCACTTTATAAATAAAGCTAATATGCTTTAGGCCGTATTACCCTATTGAGTATTGACAAATACCGGAATTTTAATACTCCACCATCGCACCAAACAACTACGGAAAAAGTCATTAATACAAGATAATACATAATCAAATAAAATAACAAAAAAAAAAGTGCTTCCTATTATCAATAAGTTCATCTGAACAGCTTAGCAATTGCGTTATCAAATTAATCAAGCTCAATTGATTGACCACAGAATAAAATAAAATTGTATATCAATTTTTTTGCATATACCCAAAAAGCTACCAGATTTGAAAGCTAAAGATCATTTCCTTTCCATGATTAAAAATGGGATCCGACCGACAAAACCCAAATCCGTTAAGCTAACTTATATAGAGTTCCGATGGAGAAAAATCATCTACGAATGGCAGAAACGAAATGGGTATTATAGAGATACTATAGGAAGCTATGTGGCGAGACGGAAAGGGGTACCTCATAATTAGAGTGGGAGGTGGAGGTACCGCAGAGAAGAGAGGATAGTCTGAAGCGGTTGGCGTCGTTGACTCCGGGAGCAGACGTGCGAGAAACGGGTCGACTATTGGTGGCACCCATTTTAGAGAGAGAAGGAAGAGAAGGTGAAGAGTGTAAAAGGAGAGGCGGAGAGAGACGTTGATGATGGAAGTCGATCAACTGTGAGCTTTCCTTCAAATTCAATTATTTCTCTACTTTCTTCCCTTTGGGGCAAGAAAGTAGAAACAACGAAACAAAACATGGAGCGTTTTGTACCTTTCAAAAGAAATAAAGCAAACGTGGCCCCAAAGAATTTTTTTTTTTCTTTCTTTTGTACCAAACTTTATTTTGTGAATTTTTTTATAAAAAAGGATGAAACTAAAAATATAATCGAGCTGTATTCCAGAATAATAAATACAGTTATTTTTCTTCTTGTCAACATAATTTTATGTGAATAGAGAGGGAGAGGAAGAAAATATAAGAAATGTCGATTGACTATTTATGACATGTAAAATGAAAAATGAGACAACAACACATTCATGTTAGTCCTAAAAATTTGTTCAATTCAAACATCAAATTAGGTATGGGTC
This sequence comes from Gleditsia sinensis, assembly GCA_037074535.1. Taxonomy (NCBI): domain Eukaryota; kingdom Viridiplantae; phylum Streptophyta; class Magnoliopsida; order Fabales; family Fabaceae; genus Gleditsia; species Gleditsia sinensis. The sequence continues at coordinate 8,649,559 of CM073464.1, read as the reverse complement.
AAATGTTTAAACACCATTTTTTCTCACTTGATCAAACTTTAAAGTCACAATACAGGACAGGACAGGACATTATATATATATATATATATATATATATATATATATATATATATATATATATATATATATATATATATATATATATATATAAATTAAAAAAAAAAAAAGAATAGAAGTATATTTTCTCTTCTCTCCCCAAGATTTCTTCTACTTAAAAAAGTGAGAGAATTTAGAGAAGAAAAAAAGTGTGACAATAAAAAAAATAAAAATACTCTTAAATAATTATTTTAATATTCAAACAAAAAAAAACAATGAAGAAAAAATAAAAAAATTCAAAATTTTAGTGAAAAAGTAGAAAGAATAAATTAGAAACAACTTGAAAAAAAGTTTTTAATAAAAATAATAATTTTAAAGTAGTCTTATTTTTAATCAAAATTAAATTTAAAAATATAATAATTATTTTATTTTATTTTTTTTACAAATTAAATAAAAAAATTATTTTCTCTCTTATTACCTTCTCTCAAATTAAATCAAATAAAAAAAAATTCTTCTTCTTTCTCTTCTGTTGAACCAAACACTACTTAGAGAGTGTTTGGTAAGAAGAGTTTTTTAAGATTCTTGAAAAATTGAACTTAAAAAAAATTAAATTCTCATATTTAATTTTAAAATTTTAAAATAAGATTTTCAATAAATATAGATTTCTAAAAATAATTTTTTAATAGAATTTTCACAAAAAAAATTTCATGTAGCGAGTGAAAATTCAAATTTCTCATATCATGAAAATCCTTTTTAAATGTGAAAAGATAATAATGTCTTTTATTTTCTTACTTTCTCTTTTATCTCTCTTATCTTCTCTCTTTTTTATTTATCTCTCTCATATTTTTTTTCTCTCATCCCTCACTCTCTTATTTTCTTTCTCATAATCTTTCTCTCTTCTCTATCATTTTCTCTATTATTTTTGTATTTACTTTATCTCTCTCACCTTAAACTTTAACATAAGTAAAAATATTTTTAAAAAATTATTACAATTCTCAAAAAAAATTTATTATAATCAAACATAGTAATAAATTTTTTTAAAATAAATATTTAAAATCAATTAAATATATTTTATATATTTTTAATAATTATCATTCTCAAAAAATATATTTTAAAAAAATATAATTCTTAAAAATAAAAAATCTTAACTAGTACTAAACGTCCCCTCAAGTGTTCTTCGTCTGCCTTCCTTCTCTCTTTCCCTTGTGCCCTCAATGTCAAGTTCTGTGTTCATTCCCATTCCCCAAATGCAAACTACATCCCCGATGCTCCCGCTTCATTCCATCGCATGCTCCATTTGCGTCCCCCACCCTCCATAGTCGAAATTAATAATATTTTAGGATCGCTTGCAAGGATGAAACACTATCCCACTGTTATCTCACTAGTTGCACAAGCGGAGTTCAAGGGCTTCGCACCATGTTTAGTGACTCTGAGCATCTTGATCAATTGTTAGAATTTCATGACAACCTGATGGTCAAAGGATTTTGGCTAAATGAAGCTACTTACGGCACCTTAATCAATGGCTTATGTAAAACGGAAAAAATGAGATCAGCCATTAAATTGCTCCAAAAGATGGAGAGAATGGTAATTAGGCCTAATCTATTTATGTAGAACCCAATCATTGATGGCCTTTGTAAAGATGGCATATGATTTATGCTTTGAAAGACTGATAGGGGAATATCTCCTGATATTTTCACCTACAGTTCTCTAATCCATGGTTTTTGCTGCATGGGTCAATGGCAAAAGGCAAATCAGTTGCTCAATCAGATGTTTCGTAAAGGCATCGATCTAAATGTTTATACCTTTAGTATTTTGGTTGATGCATTTTCTAAAGAAGCAGGAAGGATCATAGAAGCTCAAGCTGTATTTGCTAAAATGATGAAACGGGGAGAGAAACCTAATGTTGTTGCTTATGATGCTTTAATGGATGGGTATTGTTTGAGAAATGATATTGACGAATTAAAACAAGTATTCAATAGGATGGTCAAAAGTGGATTGGCACCTGATGTTATTAGTTATAGTATCTTGATTAAAGCTTACTGTGAGATTAAAATGGTGGATGAAGCCATGAATATTTTTAAAGAAATGCGTTCCAAAAATTTGGTTTTCGATACTGTAACTTACAACTCTCTTATTGATGGCCTATGCAAATAAAAAAGAACTTGTGATGTACAGGATCTTGTTTATGAGATGCATGATAGTGCTCAACCGCCCAATATAGTCACTTATAATATCTTTAGACACATTTTTCAAACGCCAGCATCTCAACAAGGCAATTGCATTATTTAAGCAAATTGTTGATCAAGGAATTCAGCCTGATGTGTGCACATACAATATACTCATCGATGGTTTGTGCAAAGGTGGTAGACTAAATACTGCCCAAGAGATTTGTCAGTATCTTTTGATCAAAGGCCATAATTTAAATGTCCAAACGTATACCATTATGATCAATGGCCTATGTAAAGAAGGGTTGTTTGATGAAGCAATGGCCATGCTTTATAACATGGAAGAGAATGGCTGCTTCCCTAATTTTGTAACTTTTTCAACAATTATTGAAGATCTTCTTGGAAAAAATGAGGAAGGTAAGGCAAAGAAGCTTCTTCATGAAATGACAGCTAGAGGCCTTTTGGAAAAATCAAACAAGGTCAGATACTTTAATTCCTACTTCATACTTGTGTTAATGCTAAATTTTTTCTGAATGGTTTGCAAATGTTTGTTTCTTTTGGCCCTATAAAAGTACAAATGGCCTGACTGCTGTTGAAGTTTAGATCAAGTCGTATGTTTAATATTTTTTTGGGTAAGATTATGTTTAATGAATTTATTTTGACTGTGTTTTTCCTAGAGGCAATTACTCATCTGATTTATAACTCTTCCATGGTTCTACTTCTCAGTTATTGCTCATGGATATATTAATGTGTGAGAATTCTATTATAGAGATAGTTGTTAATGACGTGCTGCAGCATAACAGGCAAATCTCTCGGGTATGTTACCTCAACCAGCTCAGACTGTTTTGGCAAAACCTTGTAAACCCCACGTCATTCTAAGCTGAAACTCCCTCTTTAGATGGCGAAAAAGAAGTGCAAAACACTGGCCATTACACTGAGAATCAAATTGCTTATGCCTTTGCTTCTTTTACTACTATAAGGATGATTTGGGTTTCAGGCTGTCAGCATACATTACTCCCTAATGCATTATCAGACTGAGGTAGATTTGTAGTTTCTTTTCAAAGAAAGCATAGTCAATTTTGGATATGAATAATCTTTTTATTTATTGCATTTAAAAGATCATTTGCTTACTTGTCAACCACAACATATAATATTTTGGAATTGTTATCTTGCTGTCATGTGATAGATAGTTTAAATTTCAATAAGTTCTTCTCGAATATGTGAAATTCAATTGATCTTCCGAGTTTCGACTGTTATTTAGGATCTTTTTATACTGCCTAGAAGATGCTTGTGCTGTAACTTCTGTCAACTTTTTTTTTCAGATTGTTGAGGTGACCAACGCCAAGTATGAAAGATAAACATTATTGTTTTAAGAATCGAATGTAAAATACTACTTTAGAAGTGAAAAACTCCCTCTCCACGTAATGTTGGTGCCTGGACTGATACTTGATTAATAACTCATTACTGTTGTAAGTAAATTGATGCCAAAAACAAAAAAAGATATTGTAATATATATTATCATTTTTCTCAACCTCGAAAATTTATTAATGAATTGTAGTTAATTGCAATGGGGTTAGATATAATGATACTGTAAATGAAAATTATATATGCATATATATAGTCTTATGCGAGAAATGAGAAGATGGGATTGAAAGTAATGAACATCACTGTGATATTGTTGGTGAACCTTTCTATTTACTAAACATATGAACGTAAAATCAGATGTTCTAATTTTTGAAAATATATTATATATAGTTGTTCTATATATTTCTATTTTAAAAAAAAATTCAAAAAAAATAATAATAATAAAATATCTTCGTTTTACTCTGATTTGAGTTGTCAATTTTTACATTGATTATTTGATTGTTAGTTGTAACCATCTGATACAGACAACTTTCCGTCGGTCCTGTAACAAAATTCCTTATATATATATTGACACAAAATAATTATTCTGAATTTTATCGAAGTTAGAAAAATATAAAATACTTTTATGTAAGACACTGCGGACTAATTTTTATTAAGATAAAAAGTTATTTAAAACTCATAAAAATAAAACACAGAATTTAGTATAATTTTTAAAGTATTTTTTATTAAATTTTATAATAAAATTATAACATATAAATATTTTAAAAAAAGCATATTTTTATTTCTGATAATTTAATTTTTCTCAAATTTATTTTATTTTACTAATAAAATTACTTATAATCTTATTAAAATTTAAAAATTATTTAATTTAATATATGAATTGACATAATTAATGGTGAATTGACAATTGGCAAAATCCTTATATAGTATTAATTTAATTAAAAAATTAAAAAATTTAACCGTGAGTATCATAAGAGTGTCAAACTAATATCAATGAACTTAAATTTTATTTAAAAAATTATTATAAAAATAATTTTTAATATTGTAATCTAATATATTTTTAAATTTTAGCCGAGAAAGAAAAATGCGAGAAAATAGAAATATGGACATTTACGAGAACCCCACACTGACCTGGACCGAGTCGCTACAAGGCAACGGTTTGACTTTTTACCAGAAAACTCTCACATGTCGAAGGCTTAATGGCCAATGCCTTTCCTTGATGCTCTGTTAGAAAGGGGGGACCGTCTTCTGTGAAGCTTCTGGCCGACTATAGGCTTCGTACTAGGTAGTTTACGACATCGCACACATTCCCCTCAGTTTGGAGCACCGGTAAAAGTTGGGGTCTTTTCCGGAGAAAAATCTCCAAGCTTAGATCCATATTTGTTTATGTATGATTCTATAAATTTTGTCTCTGTGCTGATTGTACATCAGAATCCTGATGAATAACGATGCAATCCCACAGTTTGAGCCTAGCACCGGCTCTGACACTTATCCCAAACCTGAAACCCCCTCACAAAACCCTATTCTTCCACCAAATCTTGGTCCTTGTTATCACATTCCTTGCATATGCTTCCTTCCATGCCTCTCGAAAGCCTTCCAGCATAGTGAAGAGCGTTCTCGGACCCACAATTCAATCAAATTCAACTCAAGGGTCCGACTTGAATTCCGGCGATGCAGGTTGGCCCCCGTTTAATGGAACCCGGGGGACTTACCGTCTTGGCGAGCTTGATCTCGCATTCCTTTCTTCCTACGCGATCGGCATGTATTTTGCAGGTCATGTTGGTGATCGGATTGATTTGAGGTTGTTCCTTGTATTTGGAATGATGGGTAGTGGCATTTTTACCATACTTTTTGGCTTAGGGTATTGGTTAGATTTTCACGTTTTGGGATTTTTTATGGGGGTTCAAATTGTTTGTGGATTGTTTCAGTCAATTGGGTGGCCTTGTGTTGTTGCAGTTCTGGGAAATTGGTTTGGAAAATCAAAGAGGGGCTTGATTATGGGGATATGGACTTCGAATACCTCGGTGGGGAACATAATTGGTTCAATTATAGCCTCTGCAATGTTAGAATTTGGATGGGGTTGGTCCTTTGTGGTGCCTGGACTTATGATCATTTTTGTGGGGATTTTGGTGTTTTTGTTTCTTCTTGTGAATCCGGAGGATTTAGGATTTGTGCATCATGAAATGGAGATCGAAATGAGTGTGGAAACAGATGGGGTAGAGAATCTGCAAAAAGTGGAATCAGAGGAATCAAAGCTCCTTGAGTCTGACAATTCAGAATCAGATCCTTCATCTGCAATTGGGTTTTTAGATGCATGGAGGTTACCAGGAGTGGCTCCATTTTCTTTCTGTCTCTTTTTCTCAAAACTCGTGGCTTACACTTTCCTGTATTGGTTGCCCTTCTATATAAGGAACACAGGTAACTTCTTATGCTCAAACATATATGGTTTCACGTAGCGTTGCACTGTCTTTGTTTGGCACTTTATTGGTATCTAATTATTACTATTGACCTCTTCTTCCAATTGCACGTTTCAAGGTTTGCCAGTTTACCACTCATATCTCCCTGTCTATTCAATTTTTCTGTGATGTTCTTTGCCTAATTGCTGACTTGTTTTCATTCTAGCTGTTGCGGGTGTGCATATATCTCACAAAACTGCTGGAATGCTTTCAACAATATTTGACATTGGGGGAGTCTTTGGTGGAATTATGGCGGGTTTCATCTCTGATATTATTGAAGCTCGTGCTGTTACTTCAATTATTTTCTTGTTTCTGTCAATTCCAGCTCTTGTTTGTTATCGGATTTATGGGAGCCTCTCTATGCTGACAAATATTGCTTTAATGTTTCTTTCGGGGCTTTTGGTGAATGGTCCATACTCGCTTATCACAACTGCTGTTTCTGCTGACCTTGGCACACAGAGCGGGAATGGAGGAAATTCCCGGGCACTGGCAACTGTAACTGCAATTATAGATGGTACTGGTTCAGTTGGAGCCGCTCTTGGGCCACTTTTGGCTGGGTATATATCTGCTAGGGGGTGGAACAGTGTATTTTTTATGCTAATTCTGTCTATTTTCTTTGCTGGTCTATTCTTGATTCGTGTTGCAAGAACTGAGATGAGAGAGAAGCTGAATACAGGAAGGGGATTTTGGATATGGTAGAAGCATACATTAATAATTTCGACTAGGCCCTTGGTTTTGTAGATGATAGAGACTAGAGAGTAGTCTTTTACACATGAAATATCCTATCGATGGAGAAGATGCTGAAAGGCATCATTCCCGTTTGTATTATTTTATATGCTGATTGTAAAAAATAAATGTATTAAGAATGATTCGTTTCAGCTGAGCTAATTCAATACCATGTGGATCTTTAAATGTTTCTGAAGTCATGCACCCATTAATGGGTAATTTCCACAAGCAACTGAGGTTTTGCTCCTGTAATGGTACTCTATTCTGTGAGGGTACTTTTTCCTACAGCTGCTAGCCTACAATGAAGATCTTAACAGAAAAACAATTTATTTGTTATGGTAAGGGTATAATGCCACAATAATCTGTAATCTGTGTACAAATCACATTGTTCCATCTCCCTTTCCTGATAACAATGGGAAAAATAATTACAAGATTGTCTTAAATTTTTATTAGAATTTTGACAGTTTATTGTTCTTACTCCATCTTCCCCAGAAAGAAGGCTGAGCAACAGTGATGAGAAGAAGCAGGAAGGTATTTCCCGCGTGGTATATGAATATATGTACATAACAGCTCGAAAAAATCAGCTACGCACTCTGTTTTCCAGACAAAACTGTTCAAGAGATTCTTAGGTAGACTCTATCTATAAAAGATAGATAAATAAAGCTAATCATGAAAAGACATATAAATATGTCAAAAGTAAATGTTACTAAAAATCATGCCTAATATGTTTAAATATCTTTTAATGATTAGCTTGAGCTACTTACTTTTTATAAATAGAGTCTACCTGAGAATTTGCCAAAATGTTCTATCCTTCTAACAGGCATTTAAGATTCTGAAGTCCTTCAGCAGAAATGCTTCTCCTGACTCTTGCCCTTTCTACCACCACTGGTGGTGGAGGATCTGAGTGAAAACAGACCACTACAACTGTCAAATTGTCTGTTGATCCTCTCTTTATTGCTTCCTCCACTATTTCTTTGCAGCACAATTTCACATCATTATGCTTTTGAAGCCTCCTCCGAGCAAAATCTACAGCATTCTGGCTAGTGAACACATCCCAGATTCCATCACTCCCAATTATTAAGAACTCATCTTCTTTGGTTAATGTCATCAGTTTAAGTTCTGGCTTAGCACTCAGGGGCCCTCCTCTCTCACTCATTTCCTTCATTCCTTCAAGATGCCAGTCACCTAGAGCACGAGTGACGCCTAGTTGGCCATTCAGGTAACCATCATAAATGAATCCATCCAAGGATTCAATCCTCATCCTTTCTTTGTCACAGAAAGGCCTATGATCTTTGGACATTTCTATAGCCCTTCCACATCTGGACAACACAGCCCTGCAGTCTCCAGCATTGGCTACAAGCAAAGACCTGTACAAAATGATGACATTTTCTTAAAACTCATCCCATACTGAAATAGTTGCTTGAAAAGCCTATTCGAAATTAAACAAGGTACTAAGAAATAAGAATTAAGATTGATGCTACTCAAAACGTTTAGTCAAGAGAAGAAGGAGGTATAGACACAGTACGCACAGATACAAGAATAAATTCTCAAAGTAAGTGATAACATGAGAACCCGACATTTCTGAGGATCCAGATCTTCTGAAATATACCATGCACTTTAGAGAATAAAGTGGATGTACTGTTGATGAGAAAATTAACAATTCAGGTTTTCGTAACTTGATAACTAATTGCGAATGTGAGAATTTCAGTTTCCTTGATTTTCTTATCAAGGATTACCCACTTACACTTTATTCTCTTAAGTACATCAAGCTCTTTAGAGGAGTCAAATCTCATTTCCTAATCCCTCAAAGCAAACAGAAACCCCCCCCCCCCCAACCCCAAAAGAAAACGATGTGAAGCAATTTTAGGTAACTGAAGAGAAGAAATATGAACCCAGCATCTGATTTGAATAGCAGTATGCCACTTTTGTATTATATGAGAACACAACATATAAAATGGTCACTCCACAAATATGGGCTGGATAATTTACACCACGGTTATGTGCATAGAAGAACAATGTAGACAGGTGCTTACCTGCCATATATAATTGCAGTTAGTGCAGTTGTACCAGAAGACAGGGAAGACTCAAGAGAGCATGTCTTTGCAAATGCAGCATCCGTCTCCAAAAATGACCTTGTGATTACCTTCTCAAGCTCCAAAGGAAAGTCAGCATGCTCAACAATCACTCTTGGCAGATAATCACGGACAAATTGTGCGGCACTCTTCCCTCCATGTCCATCAAATACCTGCACATCAAAATATTTGCCATTACATGTCAAAACCTGATCAAAGGCAAAAGGGTGCTTATCCTCCTATACAAAATAGCTAAAAGATCTTATTTATGTCATTGTTATATTCACATTTTGTCAAGTCACACTTCATAATAGCTATACAGCTACAACTCCTAATATAAGAACGCAGCTACTTGATAAGCAAAGTTTTTCCATATCCATCTTATCAAAAACAAGTACTACACCAGCTGGTTTTCCCCATGTTTGGTCGCTAAATTTCAGAAACTAAACCTCAGTAGCATTTTGATCTTTAAATAAATTAAAACAAGAGCAAAAGAACTCAGTCAGTATCCGCTACTAGTGATTTTTACCCTTCAGATGCATTAGTATCACATTCTTACCCCAACGAAGGACAAGCAAAGTTTCCCCATATTGGCTTCAATCACGGAAAAAAATTCACCAGACCCGTTAGTTTGTTTTCCAAGAAGTAAAACAACAACCACAGTTTTCCTCAACATTTTTTAGGAAAGGAAGGAGGAGGAGAACAAGATAAACGAAACAGGTCTTCATCTCATCCATAAAATTTTGAAAAGGGCTATCCCAATAATGAATCTTATAACGTAAAGTGTTTAATAAGAAAGTATCAGCGAAAATCGGCAAGAAATGGGTTATGGAGGCTGTTATTAAGTATTAGCTAACTTTAATTCATAATATCATATATTGGTGCCTGGTCATGCTCTAGGTCTGTCCAGATTTAAGAATATGTTCATTTACTTGCTCAATTTCTGGGAGAAAAAACATTTGAACCATGGTTTCTTACCATAAAAAGATCATTTGTTTAGAAGCAAAAGCATCTGTAACTGAAATTTCAAAGCCAGAAGAAAATTTTAATTAAACCATCATAGAAGATTCATCAATGACATGTGAGAAACTAATTGACCACTACAAGATAATTCCACAATCCACCAATTTGAATTATTCATCAATTGATGCAAGAAACCCTTGATTCCTTGCTGGTTCCAAACTATGTGAAACACGAAGAATGTTTAAATTTCATGCCATCACAAGATAAGATGTTTGTAGAAAAAATTAATTGAAATTCAAGACAGCAACAAACAATTAGCATAATGGGTTAGATGGCTTACACCATAAAAGGAAACAGCTTCATCACTGAGTACATTATACCCAAAATTCTTTCCTAAGTCTCCAATGCATATGTAGGCATCCTCCATATATGGGCGACCTCCAATATCTGACCACTCACCAGAACGAATAGCAGGGACAAAGTCCAGCAGGGTCTGTTTTCTGTCTGCAATTACTGCATCCTCACCTATGCTTTCCAGCTGAATGTGCCACAGAGGGAATAAAAAAGAAGTGGGATAAGATGATAGGAACCATATTCAGTGAAGAAGTATAGAAATAGAAGATGCTCAGTAAAACTCATAAGGTGCCATGAAAATCAAGAGCAATCAATCTCAAATACACAATTTAATGTAATGACCAACCAAGAATTAATTTGTATTTGTTAAATATCATAATAAAATCATTCATGGATCTTCATTCAATGGCTAAAATTTTTGAATTAAAATAATTCTTGACATAATAATAAAATCTCTACGACCAAAAGGTCAATGATTAGACTCTTGCCGATCCCCATTCTCTTAAAAAAAAATTGAACACAAAGTATTGTGGATTCCAAAAGGACATTCATGTGAGAGGACACGCTATAGATCTAATAAAACTATTAATGAACCCTCACTCGTTAAGATTTTGAGTTGAAATAGTTATTAAAATCATCAAATGGATCTTGACAGAGCTGATTTCAACAGTCTATACCAGTTATCTCTAGAAAGGTACAAATATGAAGAACTCGAACTAAGACTCCAGTAGAAAACAAATGCTAAAATAAAGGAAGGCAATTTATATCCCTAAAGATTAATTTCTTTTCCTTTTTTTGGTACTAATAATAGCACGGAGGTTAGAACCTAAAATCTTCAGCAAACTATCCGAACCCCTTATCACTAGACCACAAGACTAACTAATTTCTAACATGAACAGCTCTATCACGAGTTAGGCTTTGATAATCCAAGCCAAGAAATTCCAGAATCACATAAACCTTAGAACAATTTATTATCCTCTAATTCCATGGCAAGGGCAGGAATATCTCAAGGGGAAAAAAATCATTGGATAAAAAAACTGCGCCAAATTCCTGTAGTACATAAACTTTTATCAATGTATAGGCATCCTGTTCCATGTAGCCTATTCATATTTCATTTATGTTATGGGGAAGCTTTTCTTCAACCAAAGAACCACAAAAAGAATCAATGAAAAGTTTGAGCAACTTGAAGAAGTATCTATGACCTGAAACGAAAAAGTAAGTGAAGGCAAACGATGTAGAAGAAGCGGGTAAAAACCTTTCACGCCATCTAACTGGAATGAGCAATATAGTTCGATTTAATTCTAAAAGGTAAGACAGAAATTGAACGATTTCAAGCAAACAAGAGGAAAGAAGATCAGAGAATTGAAGCCAATTCACAGGAGGAATTGAAGCCACTAGGAAAACATAAAAAACAAAGAAGATCAGGGAACCCAATTCTCACAGGAAATGAATTTCCAACACTGATCCGATGACTAGAAGTTGTTAAAGATGATTCCTTTTCCCAGTTCTCCATCTGGGTATGCAAGAAATCACAATGCAAAGGCCATGACTTCCTTCTGTTCTCCAGGTCCTCCATATCTTGGCCAACTTGCTCCGCGTCCTGCACACACATGGTGACAACAGCCGTGGGTGGGTGGGTTAGTGGTTCGGCTCAGCAACTTGTGGGGATGGATAAAGTGTAAGACTTGATGGAATTTTGTGGCATATGGAGAGAGAAGATTCTGAGAATATGTTGGTAAAAGAATGGAGGATGCTGTTTATAGTATTGGTGTCCGTGTGAGGATGAAACAGAACCAGAGCTGTTTAAGTTCTAGATTTTTTTTAAGAACGCGTGGCTGGACTTAGTTGGTTGTGTTACAGTATTATTAGGTAATATTGATTTTAAATGTCGGTCAGTGGGTCGGAAATTTCCATTTTTTTATGCTAACCCCAAATAAATGCCCCCCGTGTTATTTTTCTCCCCTTTTCCACCTTTTAACACTCCTGCGAAAATCTTCTATGATATTTACACCAAAAAGTCTTTGCCTTTTTTCTCTTTTTTGTTCATGATTTTATGTGTGTGATTAGAATGATATTTCAACAGCACAAGTCGCTGTTGAGAATTCTCATTAAAAAGGGGCTTCAGTTCAGCCAAACTTCCGATAAACTACCCCCAAATCCCCAATCATGGGACCCTATTTCACAGCCTGTGCAACCACCACCCTTCATGTCAGATAAAGTTAACTCATTTATGTCTGGATTAATTTAATTTTCAAAAATTAGTATAATTATAATTCGACAATAGGTTTAGTCGCAAATATTCACCTCCATTGAAATCAATCTAGTTTTACTTGTAACTTTTTAGATTATTATTTTTTTGTAAACTTTGATTTCAAATATTATGCAACCAGATACTATAATCTAAAATATCATAATATTTAAAATTATTATATTTAATATAATAATTAAAAACTATTATAAAAAGTATAATTAATATTTTATAAAATTAATAAATTTAAAAAAGATGTGACATAAAATTTTTATAATTTTAAAATGATATAAAATATTATACCAAAATATCTTAATATTTTAAAAGAAATAAAATATTATAGTTAAAGTAATAATTTAAATTTAAAGTATATTTGACTAATTAAATAAATTAATTTATAATTTATAATTTATAAATTTATTTAAATAAATTAAAAGTGTTTGATAAATAAATTTATTTAAATAATTTAAATTAATTAAAAATTCATAAATTATATACTATTTTAAAACATATAATTTATAAATTTTTAATTAATTTATAAATTATTTTTATTAAACAAAATTTTAAAAATTGTACGATCTGATCACTTAACTATAGGAAAAAAAAATTTTGTTTTTTGTTTTTATTTTTCTTTTAAAAGATGGTTTGAATGGTAGAAGAATTGCTATCTATATATACGTGGCAATGAAATCCATGTAATATCTCCTTTATACTAAAAAATGGAGGAAACGTGATAAATGTTAGATAAAGCTAACTTAAACAAATAATTACGGTAGTAATCATCAATTATTGAGAACGGCATCCATAAATAATCTTCTTGGGAGGTAGGTAGGTGTAACTTTAATATAGAGGTCCAACTTTGGAAGCAAATAATAACTTTATTGTTTGCTTCGGTTTGCAATTTTGAAATTTTTGACCAGGTTTTCATATTATACAATATCCTTTTTTTCACTTACTATAAATTAAAATTAATGGGTACCTCACACTTTATTTTGGTTTATTTTTAAAGGATTTATAATAAATTTGGTTTGCAAACTACAATCTGCTCTCTAAAAATCTACTCTTTACCATTTAATTATTTATTTATGTCTAATTATGATAAAAATAAATATGAAAATTTTAAAATAATTTTCTGCTTAAAATTTTATTTTGCTTATATCTTGAATAATTTTATGAAATTATTATTATTAAATATGCATGTAATATTTTTGTTAAAATTTATGTAATCATTAAATAATAACATTCTCAAATCACAACTTATGGCATGAGATGCAGTGTACGTCACTGCTATAAGTTTTGCATTTTGAGTTTTGACAGAATCGTGCGTGGCAATTTTACCATAATTCATATCATAAACATGCCTTCTATAATTGGACATTTTCTTAGCAAAGCAAAGCAAAAAAAGAAATAAAATCTTATCAATTGAGATACACTAGCATATTTTTATTAAGATTATATTTAACAAAAATAATTTATAAATTAACTGAAAATTTAAAAGTTAACTGAAAGTTAAAAAATTAATTTTTAACTGAACTGTTAACTGAAAATTAAAAATTATTAAGTTAATTTATTGAATTATAAGTGTTTAGTAAAATTAACTATTGAATTAGTTGATAAATATAAAATGACATAAAATAATATATTTATATAAAATTTATTATTTTTTATTAATAATTATATTTCATTATATAATTTTAAAAAATACAAAATAAACATATTATTTAAAATTTCAAAATAAATTAGCAATATTATTACGAATCTCTTTCATTTCAGTAAATGCCTTTAAATTTTTATTCTTTGTGTTACTAATAATAATATCTGAAAGTTTATCATGAGATATATAATTTAAATATTGTTCGAACATAGTAAAAATAATATTATTCTGTGAATAGAATAGTGTTGAAATTTAAATAAAATAATAAAGATAAAAAAAGAATAAAATTATAAAAACTATTAGTTAAAAGTTATACGCTACTTAAAATAACGTATGATAAAAAGTTATAAGCTACTAAAATAAAATTGTTTATCAAATACCTTTAATTTAATTAAATAAATTTATAAGTTAGTCAAATAAATTATAAGTTAATTTATTTAACTTGTCAAACATATTATAAGAGGTTTTCTTATCAATAAAATTATGTGATACCGATAATCAATAAACTAATTGACTCAGTGTTAATGATATTAAAATTATTTTTAAAATTAATAATTTTGAGATAAAAATAAATCATATAACGTCTACCATTTTATATTATAGTTTTTCGATTATGACTCATACAAATTGCTTGAAATGTTTGTTGTATGGATTCATGGATTGGATTGCGACCCTCCTTTTGTCCTCCTAATAAATATAAGAGAAAAAAAAAATATGGGAAGAAACAAAATAGTAGGAGGATGATGTATTAAGTTAAAAGGAAACTTGATCATGATGTTTTATTAAATTGGTAATAATGATGCAAAAGTTTAAAAGGGTAGTTTAAGAAATTTGATTGGTTGGTGCAAATGAAGGACTTGTTCAATGAAAACATAATTGGATCATGACATTAAATTTCTCCATTTGACTTTCTAGAAGAGGTTATCACTCACAATCCCTACAAATTTTATAAATCTCATATTTTAAATGTTAATTATTTGTCAAATAAAAAATTAATTTTTATTTTTTTCTTATTATATTTTTTAAATATATAACTAATTTTGTTCAAAATATTAAAATTATATATTTTTATAAATACTTTTTTATAAATTTAAATTTTTAAAGTAAGAAAATTCTTTACTTATCTTTTGAGTCAAAATTTGTAGATAAATTTGATTAATCAACTAAAAGTGGTAATGGCTATTTCTGTCTCCCATGATTTCATTTTATCTCCTAGTAAGGTGGTCAGCACCCCCTTTTTTTTTTTTCAAAAGACAAAGGCACAATCATTGTTTTGGTGCCTCAGGGGCTAATGCCTTGCTTTGGTTAATCACTTATCATTGTAGTTCATTAAACAAGAAGTAATTTAATTGGAAAAATTAAGTGGAATTTATCAAGATATCTTAAAAGTATTTTGCTTTAGACTTGAAAAACCTATTCATCTGCTAAATATTTTTATTATAAAAAAAAAAAAACAATTGTAGCACACAGACAGACAGAAGAGCTTGTGGGATAGGAATCAGCATAAATTGAAACTTTCATTTATTTTATTTTTTAGAATGAATTTGATAAATTTAGTGGATATTCCTACTAGATTTCAATATTCATACTACAAATGAGATTAAAATAATAATTTAGTCATTAAATTTATAAATCTATTTAATTTTACATTTTAAAAAAATATAAATTAGTTTATAAAATTATTAATTTGTAACACGTTAATTATTTTGTTAATTTTTAAAAATAATAAATTTATTATATATTAATCTTTTCAGATATTAAAATACAAATTCTTATATTTTAAAATGAAATAAATCTGTAAATTCAAAATCTAAATTATTAATTTATTTTTATTAAACAGCTTGGCAGTGCATAGGATAGGAATCTTTTCCATGATTAGGTGTCGTCTTGTTGGGCTCAGACGTGGGACAACGGTGTTCAGAGCACATTGGTCCTCATTTGCAGTAAGATATTTCAAAGATAATGGCCTGAAATATACATCTCCTGGATTTGAAAAGCCAAGCCCCGTAGGAATTAAAGAGAAACCCAAATTTCTGCTATGCGCATAAGTTTAACATTTTTCTTTTTTTTTTAGGTAAACAAATTCAACGAATCTTAATAGTAGTGGCAACGAGCTAAATAAATTGCACGGTTCTGCTTCAGATGGCTGCGCACAGGGGCGGAGGGTAGTGGTGTCTTTTTTTGGGGGGAGGGGGGTGTTTAGCCCTCCCAAAATTTTTAATTTTTTTAATAATAATAAAATTATTTTAAAAATATATAAAAATTCTTATTAATAAAGAAAACAATTTTTGTTTAGCCTCCTAAAAATATTTAATTAATATATTATATTTAATTTTTTTTCTTCAACCCCCTTAATAAAAACTGTCTAACTCCCCTGGCGCATATCTCCAATCTTTTTGCATCTAGTGTGTGTTTGGATTAGTTTTTTTTCCAACGTAAACGTGATTTTTGCAGAATTTACAGAAGTAACATTTTGTTACTTCTAACAAAATCACGGTGAAAACGTGCTTTTGGAGGGATCCACCGCGTACACAAACACACCCCTAATAAATAGCCTTGTCAATCCAAGACCATGAGATGATACGGCTCTTTCCTTTTTATTTTATTTTATATATTATTGAAGTTGTATATATGATCTATTAAAATATATTATTTAATAAATTAAAATTTAAAAAATATATTTTTATTTTATTTTTTAATTATAGTACTAAGTGTTTATTTTTATATATTTAAAAATTATAAAATTTATTTATTCTGTTTTTGTTTTCTTTTTGTTGACTTGAATATCTTATCATAATATATAAATGTAATTTTTTTATTTATCTAAAAAAAAAAGAAAG
Source organism: Gleditsia sinensis (assembly GCA_037074535.1). Taxonomy (NCBI): domain Eukaryota; kingdom Viridiplantae; phylum Streptophyta; class Magnoliopsida; order Fabales; family Fabaceae; genus Gleditsia; species Gleditsia sinensis. The sequence continues at coordinate 8,632,680 of CM073464.1, read as the reverse complement.
AGAATAGTTAAATGAAATATTTGAAAATATATCACTAATTCCCTTCCCAAGAGAAGGAATATATATACAGTTTCGTAATATTTTATTCTTAAAAAATTATATTCTTTAAAATAAAATTTTTAAGAATAAAATACATTAAAAATTGAAAAAATATATATAATTATCACTTCATTTTTTAAAAATAATTTATTGTATTTCTACTAAATTTTCATTCAAATATTTAATTCATGTAAAATATTTTTAAAAATATAATTATTTTTATAAAAAAAATAAAAATGAATAAATAAAGATTGGAGGACAAATAAATCATTTCATATAGTAATTTTTTTTTATTTCAAAAAAATATTTTATTCTGACACTTCCAAATGGAAAAGTTGTTTTTCCTCTTCCTGATAAATTTTTATTTCTAAAAATCTTTTCTACCCATGAATAAAATTTTATTTATCGAAAAATTGTATTTGCACTTTATTCTTTTAGGAATTTTAAAATATACTAACACTATTATAGGTCCAATATAATGTAGGCTTTTGGAGTTGGCCCAAAGATCCAAATTATATTCAGTCCATTTTTTTCAAAACGAACAACCTGACCTAGCCAAGAAAACTTTTTTTTCTCTTCAAAATTGTATATTCGGGTTTCATGCCGAGCTCAATCCCATCTCAACTTGACAAAGCCTCATAACGATTTGGTCCACCCCAAAAAAAGAGAGTTACTTCCATGATTCAGCCATGAAGCTCTATAGAGTTCATCTTATATCCAACCTCAAGAACCGAAACTCCAGAGTGCATCGCAATCACCTTTTATTTTCTTTACTTTATCTTCTTTCACAGCAGGAAAGTTTGATTTTCGAAACTCACAACCTTCTATTCTAAATCAACGATGCTCTTCAAATATTAACAAAAAAATTTGAAAAAGGCTGAATCCTCAAAAAAGGCAAATGTGTTACCAGACTTACCTTTATTCCTCTAAATTGGTAATAGTTATATTTCTATTAAGCCATAGATATGTTGTAAATCTTCTTGTAGTTTATAAGTTTGTAAGAGATGCTTTGACTATGCTCCTGTTAAATATCTGTACTTCTTTTCTTTTCTGAATAATATTTGCTTCCTGTTTTTAAAAATAATTTTTATTTTTAATTATTTTCAAAATAAAAAAATTCATTTAAAATTTATTTTCTGTTATTATTTTTAAAATAAATTCTGAAAACAAATTATTTTTAAAATAAATAAAAATTATTTTTATTTTCAAAAAATATTCAAAAACCACAAAAACATATTTTCAAAACAATTTATCAAATATATATATTTTTTATTTTATAAAACAATTTTTAAACATAATTTTCAAAAACATCTTTTAAAAAAAAAAATAGAATTAATCAAACTCTATCTCTTTTGATGTTTGATGTAATCCCCTCCATATTTACATGAATGAATGTAGAAAAAAAAGAGAGTCAGGTAGCTCTATTTTGTAGAGGTCAAAACTAGCCATTTGATCCACTACTTTGGCACTCATCACGGTTTAAAAAAAAAAAAGAAGTAAAAAGCCTAAAAATGATCAGTCTACATAGGGAAGCTATTATACACCCAAGTTCACGTATCAAATATCTATTTCTAAGATGTGAACCTGATTGGCAAGCAACCAAATATAGTAGAGAAAGAGCATCACCACAATGCCAAAAAGTGCTACTAGAATTCAATAATTATCTTGTATATCAAAAATCCAAAATCCTTATCATTTAACCATTCATAGATAACAAAAAAAAAAGAGAGAGAGAGAGAAGAGAACCGCAAATTTGATAAAATTTATATATTGCCACCTTCCACGAATCATCTGACAACAGAGGCTAATGCCAACTCATAAGGTCATTCTGTCCTATGATGAAAACTAATAGTCAAATCTCACATTCCAGTAAATGCCTTCTTCACACCACCAGAAGATCCAGCTGGGACCACTTTCAACACGTTGAACCTCACTGTCTTTGAGATTGGTCTAATGATGTGGTAAAAATGAAAGCCATCAGTGATGATCAGACAGAGATATATATATATAACTTAAAACAATAAAATCTTTGCAACAACAAAGATTTATCCTATAAATTCTAACCTGCATTGGCCAATAATAACATGATCTCCTTCCTTTACACGAAAGCAAGGTGATATATGAGCAGGAATGTTTGAGTGCCTCTTCTCATATCTAGTAAAAAACAAGTGAACAAAAAGCAGATAAAAATAATAATTCACGTTTGTTCAAGTGTGCAAATACACAAGAAAAAAACAAGTGAGCATCACAGCTATGACCAGAGAATACCTCTGGTACTTCTTGACAAAATGAAGATAATTCCTTCTGACAATAATAGTCCTTGTCATCTTAGCACTATGACAAGTACCAGCCAATATACGACCCCGGATAGAAACAGTGCCAGTGAAGGGGCACTTCTTATCAATGTAGGTTCCTTTATGAAAGAAAGACAAACGAAAAAGCCTTGCATAAGAGTACCGACCACAAACAAATAGACAGAAAAATAACCAAGCCATTCATAAGAAACAATACAATAACATAAAAATAATCATGAAACAAGCAATGCCTGTTTATAATCAAATGCAATACCACAATAATTTGAACTAAGCATTGAGTTAAGCCATTCATCAAAGAAAACAAAAATAAAAAAATCTCCACCATACTTCAGTTTACATTATAATTTCAGGGAACATACTGTTCTTATCATGTCTCATCCAAACTACTACTTAAACTGTCAAGTTGCTAACCAGGACAATGGAAGTACCATATAAGTTTCCACAAACAGATCATGACTGAAGATAATATCATAATGGAAATCCAATTCAGGTCCTAGTGCTAATTTCAGCAGAATTAGGTAAGCAGACTCAATTATAACATGTATTATTAACTCACAATGGCATTGCAATTTGCAAAGAGAAAAGTATGCTGAATACCACAACTGAGAGTAAAACTTGCTCTGCTACCAATTGGGCACAATTACCAAATTCACCAGCGCCTCACAAGGCAAATTTTAACATTTATTATTTGAAGAAACCCATATTCATAACAATGACCTTACAGATATTGAATAAGACAACAGAATTTTTTCAGAAAGAAAGATAGGAATCAAAGCAAAAACCTTCAATGGCCTCCCGGGGAGTCTTGAAGCCAAGCCCAATAGACTTCCAAAAGCGATTGCCACCCTTTCCGGGCCTCTTTCCCTTCCCAGATTTCTTTGAGCTTCAAAAGCAGAAGCAGATACAAACAATTAAACAAACTACAACACATCAGCATCAAACTTAGAAGAAACAAAGAACAAGAAATAAATGTGGTAATTTCCGTGTAAAAGTGTACCATAGAAACACCTTAGGTTGCTTTAGAAAAGCCTTCTCAGTCTGCCAAAAGAAAAAAAAAATTACGAATGAAAGATCCAAAACTAGGAACTATGATACAGCAAAATTGATTCAAGGATATGAACGCACTTGCTCAGCCATGGTTGCGGAGCTCTTCGATTGAGCTGTGGAGCAAGGTTGCTGAGTTGAGAATAACGTACCGCGAACCCGGAAACCCTAACCAGATATTTAAGTTGCCTTTCCATCTATATATATATATATATAAAGCAATTAATGGGATTTAATTTATTTTGTTATATTTATATATTTTAAATGAGATTGGCAGAAAAATAATTAAATAACCTAAAACTTGAGTCTCTATATTTTTTTTTCCAATTTTCTTATATTAAAAGAGAGAATGAACTGTACTTAAAAAAAATTTACACTCATTTTTTAAGAGTAAAATATTTTGATTTTTCTTATATTTTGTATTAAATATACTTATTCTCTTATTTTTAAAAATATAAATAGATCTTTTTTATATTTTACATTAAATATATTTATCTCTCTTTTATTTTTAAAAATATATGCAAAGATCAATAATTTTTTATGTTAAATGCATTTATATTTTTTTATTTTTAAAAATATACATATACTTCACTTATATATTTAAAATATTATCATTTAATTTTTTTAATATAATATTTAATATACATATTATTTAAGAGATTACAGATAGATTTAATCTTAAATTAAATAACTCGTCCGATCCAATTAAAAATTTGACTTTTACGTGTATATTTGATCATTCTTTTAGGTTGCAATAAGCTCAAGAGGAGAAGTAAAACAATAAATAAAAGAGAGATAAATTACATAGAACACAACAATCTTGATGCAAAGAAGATTCACTGTTATTGGGAGTATTGACATTAAAAAATTCAGATAGGCTCCTTTCCATACGTGCCGAGAGGATAAGGAGCTTTGCGTTTAAAAATAAAAAGACATCGATGTTTCCAGATATGCCGACCAGAAGCAGCAATTAAAGCTTTTGCAGCAACATTAAAAACACTATGGTTTGCAAAAGATTTGATTACACCAAGAGTCAAGCCTACAAATAAGAGACTTGTCCATCTTCAAACCAAGTGAACAATTAAACCGAACAGTGTGGCCGGTGGCCCAAGAACAAAACAGAAGCAATGTTCTGATGGAGGTGATGTTATCAATTAACTAGACATAAATAAGGTCAGAAATTACATTTCAACAGTAAATAATTAAATAAAAAATTAATTATATTATTAATAATTAAGTTAAATTCTTAATTATGGATATTGACTAAATCAGTGTTCATCCTGTTGATTCATCACTATATTCTCATATTTTCTCTTAGATTTTATTTTTATTCACATAATTTATTTATAACATTCAAACTACTATTTCATATTCATAAAAATATCAATAATTTCTATAGAATTAATCTTTACTCGTAATATTATAAGTTAATTTTTAAGTAAGCAAATTATTATATATAAAGCCAGACATTAGGGTCAACAAACAAAAAATATTGACAAGATAAACAAATTTTACAGTTTTTAAAGATAAAATATATATAAAAAAATTTGTACTATGACTAGAACATATAGAGACAATATAACATCCTTAATTTTTATTTTTATTTTAGGCATGAAAAATTTTCTAAATTAAAGAAAGTATGTCTTAGAAATTCCTAGTCATTATGTGCAAATATAGTAGAACTTAATGGCAATTAGGAAGAGTAGATAAAAAAAGGAACAAGAGGCGAAATTCTTTAATAAAGGAGAATAAAAATTTTTAAAGTTGGATTATGGAACTTTAAGAGCTAAATTCTCTAAATTGATATTTCACCCTACACAATTGAGCTTCCACCTAGGATGCCAATTCTTGGACATTTCATATAAGACCTTTTTCCACATGGTAAGAGTTCTTGGCAATTCACATGGATGACCTAAGTAGTAGACATGATATAGGTTTGGACTAAGATAGAAGAATTGGACCAATAGCTTAAAACTCATGAAAGTGTGACCAAACCCATCTCTTTAGATGGAAATTTCGACCAAGACAAGAGAAACAAGAGTGGAGCCCAAGTCTAAAAAGAAAAAAAAAGAATCACATGATACAATAGTAGTGTAATAGTAATCCAAATAGTGAAACAATTATTTTTCTTGAAGAGTATGTCATAAACAAGTCTTAGAGTGCCTCACAAGTTAGTAAAAATTAAATGTTGAGTGCTCCATAATAAGGTACTAAATTTCGTTTCAAAGTACCGTTTCGGTGATTTTAGAAACGAAAATATTTCAAAAATTTCAAGAAAACGAAGATTTTTTAATAAATATTTTAAATAATATTTTTTTAAATTTTAAAAGATTTTAACATACTATTAATGATATAAATATATAAAATTATATTCAAATTAATGTCTATAATTGAATAGTAAGTAAACATACTATTACAATAGAGACTTCGATTCAAATCTTAATAGCATTTAACAATAATCTCTCTCTTGCATCAATCTCTCCATCTTCTTCTTAACTCTTTCGTGTCATTTATATTTAAGTCTATCTCTCTCTCTCGACCATGATTCTATCTCTATCTTTAAGTATCTTCCTCTCTTTTTGTCTTTCAATCTCTTTTTTTCATCATTTTTGTAGTTTTCTCTTTAAAATGAAGATAATGAAATAAAACAATGTCATGAGAATAAAAGGAGAGAATAGAAAGTTAATAAAGATGTTGTAACTTGTAGGAGAAAATAATTTGGTGTTGGATGTGATATGATATTACTTTCATCTACTTTTAGATTGTCAATTTTTTTATTTTTCAAATTAGTTTAGTACTTTTTTATCAAAACAACTCGAAAAAAGAGTATTTTCAACGAAATAATTAGAAAGAAGAGTATTTCTATCGAAACAACTCGAAACAAGAGTATTTTCATTGAAATTTCTATTGAAATAAGAGTATTTCAACTGAAATATTATGAAATATAGTAATTTCAATCGAAATACCATAATTTCTTAACAAACACTTTGTTTTGTTTTAATAACTCCATTTCGTGTCGGTGATTCAAGAAATAGAAATATTTCTATCATTTCGATAAATAAAAAAAGAAATTTAGTTCCTTGCTCCATAAGTCAAGCTCTTGCCATATGGATGAAGGCAGAAATTTTCTTCTCTTTACACATGCATTTCAGCCAGCTAGGAAGGAGGAGGAAATGCTGGAAACTTTGCAACATAAGATGAGTTAGTAAGCCACATTAATGTCCTCTTTGAGTAACCTACAAGTAGAATCAAGTGATCCCAAAATTTAGAGATATTTTGCCACTTGTCTTAACCCCATCTCACCATGAAAATCAAACATCTATCCCCCCATTCTGTTGTGCATATTTCGGTCAAGAGGGATTAAGGAAGGCTAAGATTTTTCATCCCTCAAGAAGTAAGCATGTGAACCTTAATGATGAACATATGGAATGTCCCAGAAGAAAAGCCAAAGACCTATGATTTGGGGGAAGTTGACCCTTGAATTTTTAAACACACTCCACTCTTAGAAGAAGCAAAAAGAGAAAAGAGAAGGAAGAAAGAAGGAAGAAGAGGAGAAGTATAGAAAGTCTAAGTGCTTAAAGTAAGTAGGCAACACCATCACCTTAACCAATCATTTCTCTCCATCTTTAGCATCTCAAACTCGTCCTCTTTTTCTTATTTTTGCTGCTGAAAAAAGCAAGGGGAGAAGAGGGATTTCATCACACTCAAGGAGGAAGGAAAAAGAGAGAATTAACTAAATAAGTTAGGAAGATTCATTGGTAGGTTTAATAATAAATTCTTTTAAAAGAAACTTTGAAATTTTGTGACATTATTTGAGACTTTGATCCTTGGACTTTGATGATATCTGTAATAATTTCTCTAGTTTGATGATGGCCATGGATGTTGATATATTATGTTGTATGTTGATCTTGCACGTGATGGATGTTTGAATGCTTAGGTTAGTATAGATAATTTATGTATGGTTTTGACTATGGGTGGCAAAATTTTAAGGCTTTTGTGTTAATATTATGTATGTCAAAATGTGGTGAAAACTTGATGAAAGATGTTTAGGATGATAAAAATAAATATGGCCTTAAACATCTAGGAGAAGTTCATATGAAATTTTGCTAAAGTACACTCTTAGCGATGCATGATTAAATTCTATTTCTTAAAGAAGTAGATGATAGAATATGTTAATTTTAGTACAAAAAATTTAATTAAGTTATTGAAGTATGCAACTTTATGATTATGCAAAAAATTAAGAAGAAAATAGAAGAGGATTTGCTAAAATAAGGAACTAGAACTCTAGGCAAATCTAGACAAGAAAGCTGGATTTTAGAATCACTAGAAGTGCTTCTGTTTTCAAATTTCTGAGAAAAATTTGTAGAGTATTAAAAGAAATGCTTACAATAAAAATTGTAGATATATATCTCATGAATTTTCAGGCTTTGAAATTAATTAATTTGAAGATAATATGAGAGAAATATGTCTAAAATAGTAACAGAAGGTCAAGAACATTTAGTAGTGCAGTAAGGTGTAAGAACAACTTTCTGTTTTGAATTTTTTGGAAATAATCCGTAAGAAACTGATAGAAATTTTTAATATAAAAATTGTAGATATATGTCTCACGAATTTTTAAACTCTAAAATTACTTAATTTGGAGATAATATGAGTGAGATATGACCCAGTTGGTGAACAAAGGTCCGAACTTACTTGAGGGAAAATTACAGTGAACTTGAAGACAAATTAACACCTTGAAATCTTAGGAGTTTACTAAAATGATGAACATGAGAGTTTTAGAGGATTGTCTTAGTTTTTCATAGGTTTTGGAATCACTTGATTTGGAGTTTTAATAAAGAAAATATGGGCCGAACAGTGTCAAAAAGTTTAGACTCAGAAATCCAAAATGCATCTTGGGTCTTAAAACTTGAAGAGGTAACAATTTTCCAATAAAAAGAATTCTTAAAAACCTTAGAAAGATTAATGAGAAAAATAATATATAAGAGCCTTAGGTTAAAAAAATGACAAAAAGAAAAATAAATGAAAAAGAGCATGTCTTGAAAGGAAAGATAAGATAATTGGAAGCCCAATAAAAAGAATAAATAGATAAAATAATATTTTAAAAAAAAGATAAATATCTTATAAATAAGGGATAAATAAAGGAGTTGGATGTAAGCCTTAACCATTACCATTGCATGAATTTCTTATTTTCCTAAGTGTATGTTTTTGGCATGATGATGATTTACGAAATGATTATGTTTTAATGTAATTTATGGCATGAGAGCATGTTGAGCACATTTTTGTAAATGGCATCATATTTTGGCTATCAATATGAAAAGGCAAGAAAAGTAAATGGTTACATAATAGTTCGTGTACGGTGGACCAGGGAAGGAACCCCCTACTCACGGCTATAATAATGACCATAATGATGATGATGATAATGAAAAAAAAAAGAATTGTGCCATGTCGGACAAGACAAGAGAGGTCTGTATCGAATGAGTAGAGAATACTCGCTTTGACTAGAAAAGCCAAACTCAATATGAGTATTGAATAGCCCTCATATGAATAAGCTATGATTTATAACATGCCATGACTTTTAAATAGTTGATATTACTCTTCATATATAAAATGGTTATACATGCTCATGATTTTATGAAAATAGCACATGTCATTACTGTAAGATTTATATGGGCATAGATAAAGTGCATTCATGAGATCTAATGAACTTTGCTGTAACTTATATAGCTGAACATAACGTAATGGACTATATTGACTACAATGATGATGATGATGAAAAAAGAAAAAAAAATTGTGCCATGTCAGATGGGACAAGAGAGGTCTGTACCGAATGAGTAGAGAATACTCGTCTTGTCCAAAAAAGCCAAACTCGATATGAGTATTGAATAGTCATCATATGAATAAGCTATGATTTATAACATGCCATGACTTTTAAATAGTTGATCTTATCCCTAATATATGAAATGATTATACATGCTCATGATTTTATGAAAATAACACATGACATACATATCATTACTGCATGATTTACATGGGCATAGATAAAGTGCATTCATAAGGCCTAATGAACTTTGTTGTAACTTATACAACTGAACATGACGTGATGGACTATATTGACATTGAATATGACTTGTTGAACCCACTGGAATGTAAATCTCACTATTATTCCATATCATGTTCAAATAATTAGACATGCAAATATTCTCCATAACTTTTATTTTTGCTGTACGTTGGATCAAACTACCCTATTTTGGGCAAATACATATTATATCGAATGTATCTGTAGTAAATGTGACTGAGATTCCGGTAAAAGTGCCACCACCCGTACTAGTATCCTCGAATATAATCAACATGGACGAATAAGGCTAATAAGTATATGTTTGACTTTTTATGTTTGACTTTTTATGCGGGTGCTTTTGACTAACTACACCCAATTACTGACTGTATTTTTGGCATTATGTCAAGGTGTCTTCATGTTTTTGATTTGTTTCAAGTAACACAAGGAGCACTGTGTGTTGCATGTAAGCTCACAATAGAATAAATGTAAATGTCAACTTATGCCCTTTTATGTTAATCTCATATGTTTATGTTAATTAAATATCTCAAGGAAGATAATGATTTCATAAGTATATAAAAAAAATAGAGTGACAACACACATCTCAAATTTTAATATATCAAATATTATATTTTAACATATAAAAATATAGTTCACACATCTCAACTTTTTTTTAAAGTTAACTTTTTTAAAAATTATTATACTCGTTGTAACTACGCTGTTGTGAATAAAAATAAATTTCGTTTAAATTTAAGTTTAAAATTATAAATTTGAACAAACGAAATGTAAAGTATGCAAACTCTTGACCTCTTTAAAAGGAATAGAAAATTTCTGGTGGAAGAAAAAAAAAACTCTTCTAGCAATAAAAATAAACTTTCTTAAAAAAAAATACACATAAAGAAGAGGATAAAGTTTGCAACTCAAACTTCACTTGTTCACCATCTTCATCTTCTTTTGAACTGCTTCTCTTCATGGGGTGGTTTAGCTATTACTTCTCTTGGATCTGGAAGAGAAGTATATTGATGTTGATTATTATCTTTGAAACACCCAGAATTTTCATGTTCTTTATTTTCATTCAACTTTCTCCTCCAAACATGCTGTTATATATTTCTCAATACTTTCTGGCGTACCAGCTTAATCAAATAATCACAAGCACCATTTCTAGTGCTTTCATTACAGCAGTTATTCTATCATCAGAAGACATAACTACAATATATTATTATTACCAATTCACAAAGTTATGTAATATTATAAGTACACAAATACTTTATAAAATAATTCATATTTATATCTTACACATATCAAACACTTTTATTATATATAATGATTCTTTAAATTAAATATAAATACTTCAAATTTTATTGTATAATAAAATTCGTATTAATATTTTTTAACATTTAAGTAATTTTATGAAATTTGAGAAATAGTACTTACTAATGATAAGAAGATTAATTTCAAACTCAATTTTTTTAACGAGTTTAAAGACATTTATGTCTGTGATATCAACATCTATAAGTGTTAAATCAAAACAGTTTTTTGTCTCTCTTAAAATATTTAAAGTTAGAGTAGTCTCTGAATATGTGGTGATCGAATAATACATTTAATAAGTATAAACCAAAAACATACTTCGAAATAATTACAAAACAGACTAAATTTTCAAATCAAAATTCAAAATACATTTTGTAAAGACTTTCAAAAGAATACGGTGAACAAGATGTAAAGCACGCAAATTTTTGTTATAAATATGATATTGTAGATTTTGTTTTTTTTTTCAATTAAACATTTAAAATTATAGATCTAAAGGAATGAGATGTAAAGCATGCAAAACTCTTTTAATAAAAATTAAATTAAAAAAAATTAAACATAAGAAAAAAGATGAAGAGGAGAAAGATGACAGTCCGCTCAAGCTTCACTTTTTTTTAGCGGCGCTCTGCACCCAAAATAAAAGAATATGTAACGAGCACAAGTACTAACAAGTGGTTTCCAATAATATTGACAAGTGGTATTTTTATAAATTTTCTTCAAAAACTTAAATTAATTTAATTATAAAAATAATTTAATAAATTTAAAGATAAAAACATGTAATTGAAAGCAACAAATTCCAAGAAAAATTCTCAAATATCAAGTATTTTATTTTCTAATCGCCTAGATTTTATGAAATGCATTAAAGAGTGTGATAATTAAGTTTAGCATTTCAATTTTTTTATACAATAAACATATTTTAGAGCCAGTTTTTATTCACTATGTTTCTACATTCATCATAGTAAATGAGTATGGAATGATTACAACTAAATAGAGATAAGAAATAAGACGGAAACTAACTCAGATTACCAAGAACTATTATTCTTAATTGTACTTTTACTCTCTTTTTTAAGGACATAATAAAGGATAAATTTAAACATATAACCACCCACACTTTGTATCGCTATACCACAGCTAATGGCTTTGATTTACTTAAAGAAGTAATTTATTTCATATAGTTCGATTCTCCTTAACATGGGATAGGATCGTAGGTTCGATTCTCCTTCATGTACCAAAAAATATAGAGAGAGAGATATCATCTTACCTTACACACTGAAACACTTGGATATAAAATTAAGTAAGAAATAGGGGTATGAAAGAGCAGAGGAAACTGCATAGCATTCCCTTAACAAGCTTCTGCTCTGCCTCTCAAAAAGACAAAAAAAATTCTGAAGCTATAACCTTAGTGCATTTGTGCATTCAACTGGATCTAGTTATTGAAGTTCAATGATGTAATTCAAAACTCACTAGTATGGCCTGCCCTCCCATGATTTCATTCCTAAGTCATCATAGATCATAACAAGCTTGCAAAGTTTAAAGGGAACCCCTCTTCAATCTAAATTTAGGGGCAGCAAGATATTCTTAAGCCATTGACTGAAAAGAGAGAGAGAGAGAGAGAGATTCTGAATGCACCCTGCTAATTACATGATGCCCAAGGACCCAGGTCAGACCCCCAGCAACTACTTCAAGGGAAATCAGTGTTTTAAATGCTGTTCAGAGAAGCTTAATTCCATTGCCCAGTGAGTTCAGCATGATGTAACAATCAAAGAACATAGCTGGAGGAAGTAAGATCATGCTTTGAGCCTTGAGCCTTGAGCCTTTAGCCGATACTAGATAAGACATTACACCAAATTGATGAAATAAGATATCTGCCATGAAATCCACTTGTTTTGATCACAATATTCCACAACCATACCTTAATATCACTCCATCTGCATCAAGAGAGCATATCATATTAAACAAAATTGTAGCGCACAAAATGACCGGATGCATGCTGCACAGCTCTGGAGAAATGTTTCCGTAATTTAAAAAAATCAAACAGAATAGTCCTGTCATTAAATGTCTACCCAGTTACCATCATTCTCTTGTACAAGTTCTCCAGTGTCCATTATTGACACATGCAAGAGAAAACAAGATGATATATATATATGTACATGCAATATACGACCACAAAAAATATGCTTACAAGCAGAGTCATTTTTACCATTCTTGACACTGACAAAGAAATATACAGGAGTATGCGAACAAGTATATTTAATCAAAACATAGAACACAAGTATATCTCATATCTACAACAAAGAAATAGATCCTCCAAAATCTTTCAATCTAAAAATTTAGCAAAAAGAAATACAAATCTGTAGTTAATTCCCCAGTTAAAGAGAATAACAAAAAAGAAAGGAAGAAAGACTTATAGACTTCCTACCAAAAGTCCTTTAACACACAGAAGAATGAAAGAGGAAGGATACAGTAGGCAGAGAGGAGTTGATCATCCTTTAAAACTTTTCCTAGGTAAATTAAGCGTTGACGCTCTGATAAGACCCCAGTTACAGAAGCAATCTATTCTTTCAGAGCAGATACTGGCATCTGCAGAACATGGGAAATCATCGGAGGGGGCAATTGGTTAGATATATATTAATCATATTTCTAATTAATTGCAAGATGCCAGCATGATGATTATAATGATGACTTTAAACGATTACTGAGAGACTTTAATAACCAACAAAACATTTGGCTTCCTGACCACATAATGCCTCTTCTTAAAAAAATTGGGGGAGGGGGAGAGAAAGAAGCAAGATTATACAGAGATATAAATAGTGCAATGAAGAAATTAAAAACAAGTGAGGAAGGATTATTAGCAGAGAAGCTTTACCTGTTTATCAACTATGAGAGTATAAGTTTGTAAATCCAATGTTTTTATCTTATACCAATGGTGGTTTCTGAACCTTCTATGAGGTTGTTGTTAAGGATCTTCTCAGTGCCATTACTTCCCATTCTCTAGTGATCTCACTGGTACCTATAAAAGGAAAAAAAACATCTGAAGCTAGAAGTTGTCTATTGTTATTTCTGTTTCTTCCATGACAAAGGGGGTTTATTGAACTTGAATATATCCTGTTAGACCGTGTGAAGTAATAGAAAAAGAAAGACATAGTTGGAAAAGCATAAAGATAAATTCACATAACAGATATGCATTAATAATACAGCATGCTCATTAGATGGCCATTTTGATAGAGGTATAAAGGTCCCTCACATGCAAGGATCACCTATTATTAAAAAGCAGTCCATAAATAAAACCTACAAAAACATTAGAAGGCAGACTCCAGGGGTTTTTTCATTAACCCCATATACAAAGTAGATATCAGATAAAGCAGTTCCAATATGTAGTCCAAATGCCCAAAACAAACCCTATATAGATTGCCTTCCACTCTAGATATATGAAGATTGATGACTTTTTTATGGTCCTTTGACTCCTTTCAATCTTTAATTTATTTTGTTAACTTATGGACTTGAAATGAAGTTTTCTGAAAAAATTATTATATAGTTTTAAGGCTTGAATCTCCGTTTTCTTTATTATGGCTAATGAAGTCTCTAATTTTTAATTTTTTTTTTGGTTGCAAATAAGTTCAAGAGTACTTCACCACTTAATCAACTGAAGCTCCAAATTTCACATAAAGTAGTTGGACGACTTCAAAGATAGAAGGAAAAGTACCCAAAAATGGAAAAGAAAAGAAGGTAAATATAATGAAGACTTGATAAATGGATAGAAGGCGTAACATGGTAACTTACATTTACTGTTGAAAAATAAAATTGAGAATGATTAGTTAAAAACTCTGATACAAAAAGTTCAATGAATAAATGACATGGACTGCACTTCAGGTTTGCTTTAAGGAGGGCAAAACATCACCACCATCAATATAGATAGAAGAATGCAATGATAATAAGCGTTTGAAAACATCCAGTAGACAAATGTATAGCTTATGAAAAGCATGTTAGAATTTAGCTGGTAACTTACTTTATCAAGAACAAGCATCTCGGGAGGAAGTGGAAATCTTTTTTTGGGTGAAAGTCATGATCATATTGTTGAAATACAAAGAATATGAAATCAAAAGGTTAGATGCCACTTCCACCCCACAGAGCATAAGAGGTGAAAAATCATGTATTCTGCTTCACCAATAGTCCCCACAAGAACAGATTCCATCTTTGAAATGGTGAAATCTGTTAGCATCCCTAACTATAATAACTCTCTCTGTGATCTTTGATATAAATTTAGTTGCACTATGACAATCTAAACAAACCCGAAGATTCTTAATGATCCTGATTTCAGAATTAGGTTCAGTTGCAATAAGACCAAAAGCAATGGCTAACTTCTCGCTATGAACATTCACCATAAGCTCCTTTTCTTCCTCTTCCACATCATGCAAAGCAGTGACAGTCTCTGAATTATACCCAGCCTCCCTCATCTTCCCTGTTAACTTCTCCATCATTGCATAGATAGCTATTGTGTGAGAATGGGACCGATCACCAGATACAAAGACATGTGGGGTCCCATTAACCTCAATTAGAGTACACCCTGGAGTCTTTGCCAGTTTTCTTTTCTTGACTACTTCTCGTATTGAAGCAGCCTTTGGAAAATTTCTATCAACAGAGTACATATTAGAGAGTAAGACATAGTACCCTACACTCTCTGGGTCCATTTCAAATAGCCTCTCTGAAGCCATACGGGCAATTTTCATGTCTTTGTGAATCATACAAGCACCAAGCAATGTACCCCACACAGCAGGACCCGGCTCAACTGGCATTCTCCTTATAAACTCTAAGGCGCCCTCTAATTGTCCAGCTCGTCCAAGAATGTCTACCATGCATGCATAGTGCTCAGCTAAAGGCTCAATCCCATATTTATTGACCATAACATGAAAAACTTCATCTCCTTCTCTTACCAAGCCAGCATGACTGCATGCGTACAAGACTGAAAGAAAAGTAACACCAGTTGGACGGAAGCCAAAATGCAACATCTCAGTGAAAAGCTTAAGTGCTTCATGCCCATATCCATGAAGCCCATAACCAGAGATCATGGCATTCCAAGTGACAATATTCTTTACACTCATTGAGTCAAATAATTGCCGAGCCTCCAAAATGTTTCCACACTTTGCATACATGTCAATTAAAGCAGTTGAGACATAAACGTTTGGCTCAAGATTTTTTCCTTTAACCAATTGATGGATCCATTTTCCAAAACTTAGTGCTCCTAGTTGAGCACAAGCTGAAAGGATAGTTGTGATTGTAACAGGATTTGGAGTAAATTCAGTCATCATTTCCTGAAAAAGAGAGATTGCTATGTCCGTCAATCCATTATGTGTATAACCAGATATCATAGCATTCCAAGCAGCCAAAGTTTTCTCTGGTGATTCATCAAATAGCTGGCGTGCTGACTCAACTTCATTGAGTCTATTGTACACAGTTGTAAGGGCAGTTGAAACAGACGGGTATGAAATAATACCAGATTTTACACAAAAACCCTGGATACAGCAAGTCAGATGCAGATGACCATAGGGAGAAGACACTGGAATCAAACCTACAATTGTGCTTGACACAACTCTCTTACCGGAAGAGAGTATTTCTCTGAAAATTCTGACTGAAGATTCAGTCTCACTGTTGCAAGTAAACCCAGAAATCATTGCATTGTAAGCTATCAAATCTGGCTGACTAATTAGCCTGAACAATAACCTTGCTGTGTTGATCTGCCCACATTTGGAATACAATGAAATCAAACCCGTCAGCACATAAGCATCAAAATGGAAACTTAGTTTCAAAGCTAAACACTGAATCCCCATCCCAGCTCTCAACTCCTGCATCTCTGCTGCTGCAGGAAGCACTGTTGCCACTGTCGTTGAATCCAATTGTACCCCTTCTGCAACCATATCCCCAAAAAGTTCAATCGAATCACCATAATAACAATTCCTCACTAACCCAGTAATCACAGTATTCCACAAAACAGTGTCCCGCTCCGGCATTCTGTCGAACACCTTCTTTGCTAACTCAACACGCGAAAACTTAAAATACAGATCAACAACTGCGGACCCAACATACAAATTGGAGCCTAACCCATCAACAATCGATTGAGCATGCAACAGCATCCCATACTTCTCATCAGGAAAGCCCGAAGCAGCCATTATAGCAAATGCATAAGTGAAGTTATCAGGCTTAAGATGAGTATTTTTCCGCATATCCGCATACAAAGAAATGGAAGACAAAGGCGAGGCATTATTAGAGAAACCTCTAATGAGGACGTTAAAGAGGAACATATCAGGTTTGGGTATGGTGAAGAAAAGATCACGAGCTTGGCGAATGGCGCGAAGGTCGAAGAGCTTCTGGGTAAGCTTGGTGATGGCAGCAAGGTCATATTGGAAGCCATTGAGAATGATTTGGGCGTGGGTTTGGGTGAGGTGAGGGAGAGTGCACGCTTTGTTGATGAGGCTGAGGAGCAAGTTCCGGCTACCTGGTGCAAACAGTGAGCTACCGTCTCGGTAAATCATCTGCGTATGCACTTCAGGTGCTTGATTAATGGCATTTCTTAAAGCCGACGTGACGACTCACTAATTCCCATAATTGAGACGGCGAGTAAATCACATTTATAAGTTCTTTCACATTTATAAGTTCTTTCTCTTTTAAAAAGTTTAAAATAAAGAAATGGAAGCAGAGAATTAAATTATTATTTTTTATCAAAATAATCGAAACGTTTATTTTTAAAATTATTAAAATAAAAATAAAATTATTAAAACAAAATAAAATATTTATTAAAAATTATGTTATTTTAATAAAAAATTAATAATATAAATTTTAGCTGTAAGAGTATTCTCGGACCACCATTTGGGTTCTTACAGCTAAAGACCATTTCATATATGTTTCTACGTTCACCAGGTAAGATAGAGACTAACCCTATCGATTGCTAAGAAATACTATTCCTAATTGTACTTTTAATCTTCCTAATTTACTTAAAGAAGCATTTTAGTTCATATAGTTTCAATTAATGCCATATTATCTCTTTAGTTAATTTATTAAAGAGACATAATCCTTAATTTCAATTAAATCAATATTTCACCTCTATTTATTTAAAAACAAAGTAACTAAAGACAAAATTAAATCTTACTTGATGTGATTTAACTAAATTTAATTATTATTTAAATTTAATAAATTAGAGAAAAATTATTTCAATTAAGTATTAATTTGCTTTAATAAATAACTAGAGGAGCAATATTACTCTAATTAAAATAGCAAGATTAAATTACTTAAATAAATTTCAGAAACTAAAAGTACAAAAATTAAACCTAAAATTGAAAATCCAAGAGTTTCATAGGTAGAAAGTCTTGAGTGAACATTTTTAGAAGTATACACTTTTTTTTTTGGTATTATGATCTTAAAATTTGCTCAAAATTAAATTTATTTTTTGAAAGATTAAAAACTAATTTACATTGACTTAGTGAATGCAAGATTTTTTCTGTCAAAGCACCCTCTGAAAAAATAAAACCAAACTTGATAAAGAGATGTCATTTTATATTCCCAGCTGAACAATTAAATAGGAAATAGGTGTATAGAAAGAGCAAGGTAAACTGCATAGTATCGCCTTAACTAGTCAGGGAAGTATTGACTGCAAAGTGACACAAGGGTCATAATTGAGACATTATTAAACAGCCATCTTGTCCTGCAAAACTAACATAACCTGTCATGTGATTAATCTGCAAAGTGAGAAGTACAAATGCTTGGTGAATTTGCGGATTCAACTGGATTTATTTATTGAAGTTCAATGATGTAATTCAAAACCCACTTATATGGTATGCCCTACCATGATTTCCTAAGTCATCATACATTATAAAAAGTTTGCAAAGTTTAAAGGGAACCCCTTTTCAACCTAAATTTATGGGCAGCTAGATATTCTGAATCCATTGACTGAAAAAAAAAAAAAAGAGACAGAAAGAGTCTGAATCCACCCTGCTAATCACATGATGCCCAAGGACCCCCCAGTAACTGCTTCAAGGGAAAACCACATAGTTCTTTCAAAAAAGCTAAATTCCATTGCCCAGTGAGTTCAGCATGATGTAACAATCCAAGAAGAACATAGCTGGAGGAAGAAAGATCATGCTTGAACTTTGAGGTTATACTAGATAAGCACATTATACCAAATTGACGAAACAACATATCTGCCATGAAATCTACATGTTTTTATCACAATATTCCACAGCCATACTTTAACATCATTCCATCTGCATTAAGAGAGCATATCATATTATACAATATTGTAAGTGCACAAAATAACTAGATGCATGCAGCAAGACACAGCTCTGAAGATATGTTTCTGTAATTTAAAAGAATCAAACAGAATAGTTCTGTCATTTAATGTCTACCCAATTGACCACCATACTCTTGTACAAGTTCTCCAGTGTCCATTCTTGACAAATACAGGAGAAACGGACGTGATATATATATATATATATATATATATATATATATATATATATATATATATATATTTGAAGTACATGCAATATACTACTATAAAAAAGTATTAAGAATATCAACGTTCTTGGTTGACAGTTTATTCCATAATCGATATCAACCAGATCAAGTTTATGATCCATTATTTGATTTGAAATATTATACAAGAATTTAACTCACATTCCCACTCACCGGTAAATCAGATATATTGTAATACTTCCACGCATTAGAAGTGATGAGCAGCTATCTTACTAAGGATGTGATCACTAAGAGTTTAAGGTTTAGCCTTCAGATAGTAGAGTTAGTAGTATGACAGAAACATTGGGTTACCATTTTGGAAAGTCTATTACTGGCTAAGAAAATTTTATGAAGGTATATTAAATAATGGTATTAGATTAGTTTTTAGTGTGATGCCATGCTGATGTAATCCAGTACAACCAAAAGCTGGAGAACTTTCTGCCCTCCCTTGGTTGGATTTGATAATGGAACTCGATCAACACCAATTTACAAATGCTCAGAAGTAAAAGGAAAACCTTTTGACGTTTTGGATTAGGAGGACTTGGTTCAGAACCACTCTGTCTGCATGATGTCCCCACCTGCAAACACATCCACTTATCAGCTCCCTTTTTTTTAATAATTTGGCTTTCTACAATATTTAACTTTCGCAACTAGATATTCTCTGGTTGAGGTAAGTAACATCATAATCTCAACTGACATTCTTTTTTAATTGTTACAATAGCGCGTCATTTGTTAGAACTGGGCAAAGCAAGCAATGGCACATGCTGACCTGGTTCGAAGAATCTTCAGCCATTTGATCCTCTGATTCCCTTTCAGGGGCTATGGGAGTCCTCGATCCTGCTCCTTGAGATATGAGGGGCATGACCTCGCAGAGTAGATTAGACAAAAATAAACCTTCATCACTAACTCTGGCTTCTGCTTCAGGGAAATGTGCAGCACCCCTAAAAGTTTCAGCATCCACTGAGGTAGACCCAATAGTTGTTCCCTGTAAACTGAAATCGTCAACCTGAACTTCATCACCAGGAAAGAGTGACCTTATAAACTGAACTACAGTGCTGGGCATCTGTCTTTCGGATTCTTGGATGTTTTGGACCCCACCAGCTGTCAGAATATTAATATTCACACTGTGTCTAGCAGAAGGCTCCTGTCTTATGCTGGGATTTGGTGAGGATCCTGCAAGAATGTCCAATGAAAAATTACATAAAGTGCTGAAAATATCAGTACTCCCTCTGTATGCCACAGAACTCCATATAAGTAATTAAAATAATGATTTCTAGTAAGCTTTATGAGCCACCTATTGATGTATGACTTCAAAGTAAGACAATGATTAATGCTATGACACAACTACAGTTAAAGTGGACTCTCAAACTTGTTATAAGTCAAACAGTAGACATAAATAGGACAAATGGAATCCCTAAAGAATTACCAGAAGTTTCTGAAGGTGGGCGGCCTAAGGGACTAGGTATTGCCGCAATCATGGTTCTAATTGGTAAAATCCGTACTCCTGACTCCCTAGCAAAAGATGAATCCTCTGGAAATCTTGAGGTTGCTTGATTAGCATAAATTTCACCAGGATTTCCTGGTACTGTGGCAGACTGGTTATCATCATGTTCTTCTTGATTGACAATGGTTGTGGTTGTTGATGTACCTAATAGAAAGAAAATTGGCTAGTTAAGAGCATTATGCCCAATAAATGGACCCAGAACACCGACAAAATTTAATTGTATACCTCGTTGTATCTGTATATCAATATTCCTTGGGAAAAAACTTGAGCCAAGTCCACTATCTGAACCAGAGCTAGGATATGCAACACCCACAGGGACAGCACCAAAGCTTACTCCAGGTTGAAAAGGAAGAGGCTGGATTCATACAGGTCTATAAGCAAAAGCAGGATAGCTTTCATAGCAAGCAAAACTATAGGACCAGAAGGGCAACCTGAACCATGATATGGTTAGGACCAGAAGGGGATATATAAACTGCAGGCCCACCATTAACAACAGCTTCAGACTACAGAGAAAACAGTTAGTTAGCAGAACAATTAACTAATAAGATGCCAAAGATGGGAAACCAATCCTACCGGTGTTTGACCCAATCGCAATGTCATGGTTGTACGACCTAACTCAAGTAAAGTTGCACCAAGGTTATAAAATTGAACTCCAGTTCTCCAAGCCCTAGACTGAGCATTTGACCGCAATAAGTGATCAGTCACATCTGCTTGATTCTCCAGCTGTCTTGCCAGTTGCTGTGAAAATATATGAAGTCAGATATTTTTATGTTTAACTTTAAAATAATATAGTCAAACAATAACTTTAGCTCATATAGATAATTGGGAAAATAAAAAGAATAACCACTTCTTTTCTATTCTTGAATTCTACAGTGATCGGTATGTAGAATACAAACTAAAAAAATAAACAGAAGAGATTTCATAGAACACACATGTAAGCACTCGCAAACTTGTTCATTTAACATTTGTCTGGTAGAAAGTAAGACTTCTGCCAAGGATGCAGGTGATGACAACCCTTCTGGTGTAGAACCTACACGTGGAGAAGAAATGGATCCTATTTCTTCATTCCTGCGAGCCTCAAATGCTTGGACAATATCTCCCCCTTCTCTGACTGCCAGTAATATGTGTTCCTTCATTCACAATGAACTAGCACATAATGGGAATCAAAGAATGAAAAATATGACATTAACATGGTACACTTACCAATGGCATCAAATTCACGCCTTATATTACTCAGGTACAAGGATAAAGTTGTCAAAGAATCAGGAATGACCTATAAAATCATAAACATATAAATGAATGCTTATTTTCCACCCATCAAAAAAATGAGCCACAGCATTCAGAACTTATTGGAGGAAGAGAGGGAGAGGTTCAAATACAGAAAAAGATAAACATCTCAATGAAGCGATCCAGAAACTTCAAACATACAGGAGGCTGCAAAGACCCCAAAGAAATTGCTGTTGGAAGACCAAAGGAATTATACAATCTATCAGATAAATTCTGCACACCAGCTTGCTCGGGTTGAGGATGAAAGGAATCTGATATGGCATTAGAACCTGATGTTCTTCCAAACCCTTGGGGGTCATGCTCCTTTAGCCAACCCAGCACCAGCAAGAAGGCAAGTATGTAAGTATTTTAGATGAAGAGGGGCATCAAGAGACAGGTATATTCATATAATAGGGAAATACTACAGAGAATTATTGTTAGAAAAGAAGATATTTTATTAAAGACAGGAAAGATGACATACAAAAAAAAAAGGATAAGATATCCACTAAAGAAGACAACTAAAATGAACAGGAAAAAAACAGCAAAATAAGGCTCTCCAATCCCTCTACATATCTAAAAGGGAGGTTCCCTTAAAATACTGAGAATAACTTGACCATCATAAATTTAATAAATTCATTAAGTCACATGATTGCTGGAAACAGTAAAATTTTCAGTATCCTTTTTTTCTTCTTTCTTCTCTCTCCTCAACCCCCTCCTCCCTCCCCTCCTCTCATAGCACTTCTATTCCTCTTCTTTTTTTGGACAGAATCTAACAGACAGTAACGTATTCTTGTCCCCTTATTTCACCTCCTCAATAAGTTTGAGTGACAAATAAACTTCCCCACATATGTAATATATATCCAAACAAGAAGGGGATTTCACTTAGTATATTCATACATCATTAATTATGAAAGCATTTAGCATATTGTCATCTCCATCCAGGCACCTTGGGGACTAAAGGCATCCTATCTGTGTTTGGTACACTGTTATCCAATATGCAGAGTGATATCCATGATACATGGAGGCATACTATGCCTCCATTTTGCCCAAAAAGACATGAGGATCTCACATTCTTGAAATTTTAGCTTTTTCAAATTTTAAACATACTTATTGTGTTGTTTATTGGATAAATTTCAAGTGTCATACCTAACATGAGAATCTAAAAACTTATTCCTCAGAATCTTATACCATGGAGTCTAAGATACTTGAGAATGTATAATATCACTGTGCCAATCAGCTCCTATATGTCCTAGTGACACAATACCAGAAAAAAGGACTGGTAAATAAAGGCAGAATTTACCCTGACATAAAGCCCTTCACTGCCACCAACAAAATTTGAAATTCCAATAGATCCTAGAACAGCAGAAATAATCTGTGTAGATACAAGTTAAAGACAAACAATCAGAACAGAATATTCTGCATTAACAATAATCCCTCAAATGTGTTCCTGTTCTGATTTTAAACTTGCCCTATTGAATTCAGGAGGAAGTCCATCTCCCTGAACAGGCACATTGAAAGTTTCAACAAATACACCAGGGGCTACTTGATCATGGCTTGTGCTTGAATTTGGGTCAGTTGCTGCAAAACAAGATGTTTAGCAGTATATCATTTATTTTCTATTAAAAGTGAAAGTTTCATCTACAGGGTGACAAAATGCTCTAAAAAGAAGATTAGATCAACTAAAGAATTTTCCCCAGAAAAAGAATGGAAACTTCAACAGTACCAAATTAGCAGACTAAATCACAAATATTATGACAGCTCTGTTCTTTTATAAATAAAGTCTAATCATAAGGAATATTTACCTGCACTAAACCTGGCACCAGTTTTGCAAAAACACTCATGCTTAACTTATCATCTTATCCAATTTTTTCTGGTTGCACATGATGCAATGCAACCAATACTAAGTGCTTTGATTACATAACTAATTCTCCTTGAGCCAACTTGCCATGATGTTTGGTTCGGATGATGTTGAATTTTAATATCTACCATGTCAGCAAGTTGTATTGCAGTTTAACATTTCTTCGTTTCTTTTTTCATTTTTATTTTTTTCTTCAATAATTGATGGAAACCTGGCAGAGAAAGTTGAAACTACGAATCTCCTCTTTAGAAGAGAGGTGAGGTGAGACTATCAATTAGAATTAAGCTGCTAAGACAGTAATCAACCACTAAAATTTTTTTTTTGTTAATAGATTATGATAGTTTAGCCAATTTTATTATTCTAATTTTCCAGAATCTAATTGCCATCAATTTGATTTGATTTTTATGTTTAATACAAATGCAATTTACTTTCTTTAGGCATACACCTTGACCTTGAACCTTGCACCTAGGGTCCAAGGTCCCTTAGTCTTGGAGCCTTATTGTATAGACCTTGCACCTTTAAAACCTATGATATCAAGCACACTACACAGTGTCAAAAGCGAGATGCAAAGAGAAACTTGTGTCAAAGAGCAACTAACATAAGCCAAAAATATCTAAAGAAATGCCGCTAACAGAAAACAGAGCCCAGCATTACAAATCCTGAAAAACAAAAACATCTAGCCCTCACATTACTTGTGACAGAAAAAAGACAATGTACATTATCACATCAAACCTGAATGATTGGGCAAACTCCCAGGTGATGGTTGATCTGGATGCCTGACAACCAGATGTAAGGTGTGACCATCTTCAACATCTACTTGTGTTAGGAAAGAAGCCCACGTTGAAGAAAGGGTACAAAAAGAATAGGGAAACAGTTACAAGAATCAAGAATATGCCTTGAGAATGGAAGCGGCAAAACTTGTCTGACATGATAAGCAATGCCTATCCTATTAAATCAACATTAAGCATTAACAAGTCTTTCTTTTCCAAACTTGAGTCAAAAAGAATAAAACTTCATTCTTGGTTCATCATATTATTACTAGATACTTTAAAATTTTCTTTGGATTTTCATCCTACAAGAAAAGTAAATCAAATGGTTTCTCGCTGCGACTTAAGCAAAATTAATTTGTGTTATGCTGAGAATAGACATGCTCGGCCCATGATCACTATTCAAATTAATGGGCAACTCTTCAGTACCAATACCCTGCCTAATTGACATTGTTATTATCTGTTAGATAAATATGAATGTCCTCATCCTATGGTCAATATCACTACCAACTAGGCAGGGCACCAGTACAATATGGGTAACATAGAATTCTCCCTCTTTTACTAATTTCGATGTAAAGGTTTAAACAATTGGGTGCACAACACAATCGTTTTTTCTACAGGAATCTTACCCTATTATGGATAATATGTATGTACCATCTACCAATCTGATTGTTCTTTGCTAGACACTTTTGTCCCAAAACCTCACATACTCTTCACGAGACCATTGAGATGTTTATGACAGAATAAAATCAACTAGATAATTATTTGACTCTTTTAAGGATCATATAAATTTTTATATACCATAAAAGAAGATAGTCAATCACAAAGAGAGAAGAAATGACTACAAAGTTGGGCTGTAACTTAACCAAGTTATTAGTAAGCTATTCAGGCTTGGCTCACTTACAATGTAGCTCAGCTCAGCTCAGTTCATATAATAAATGAAAAAGCTAGAGTTTGGTTTGAAGTTCATTTATTAAACAAACTGAGCACTGCACGGCTTGGCTCACTAAGAGCTTGATTAAGAATAAAATAAAATGTTATATTATTTATTCATTTTACATAATATATATTACATAATACAAAAAATTATATAAGAAAATCTATTAATATAAACTTGGTTCTTCTAGGCTCACTGAAGTTCATTTGAATTTAAATCCTCAAATAAGAAGTATATAATGTTGAATGAGCTTAACAGCCAAGCTGAAATTCTCGTTTATTAAATAAGCTGAGCCCAAGCTAACTGGTGTTAACTTGGTCGTTTACAGCCTTACTACCAAGACTGAAGATAAGGCATCCTCCAAGAGAAGCAAAAGGAAAACAAAGAATTAATAAAGTAGGATAAAAAAATATAATCTTCCAATACCACTACATATTAGTTGAAGAAACTACCTGAAGGCGACCATTAGGTGAGCACACTAAAAAGCCGGAAAAAAAAAAGACAATTCTATACCATAAAAGTGACAAATACAGGAATTTCTGCTTAAAAATTCCATCATTAAACACATAACTGTGCAAACAAAGCACAACACTGAACAGCCTTTGCCTCTTGACAAGGCCCAAAGGACTTTGAAATGAAACAGCCTACTCCAAATAAAGATCATAGCAATCTGGATAGCTACTAATTCAAACACTTCATTATGCCATATTAGCATTAAATATAAGAAAGAAGAGATCATATTGGAAATTCACCATCACAGAAACAACCATTTCCTACATGTTTATTTCCACTTCTGCTGCGTTGTATGTTCTAAAATATGTTTACAGGCAGAGTTAATTTTGCCATTCTTAACATTGATAAAGAACCATACAGGGGTATGTGAATAAATATATTTAATCAAAACATAGAACACAAGTATATCTCATATCTAGTACAAAGAAAAAGATCCTCCAAATGCTTTCAATCTGAAAATTTAGGAGAAAGACATATAAATCTGTAGTTAATTCCCCAGTTAAAGAAGATAATACAAAATGAAGGAAGAAAGAGTTATAGACTTTCTATTGAAAGTTCTTTAACACAAAGAAGAATGAGAGAGGAAGGATACGGTAGGCAGAGAGCAGTTCATCATCCTTTAAAACTTTTCCTTGGCAAATTAAGCGTTGTTGCTCTGATAAGACTCCAGTTACAGAAGCAATATGTTCTTTCAGAGCAGGTACTGGCATCTGCGGAACATGAGAAAACATTGGAGGGGGAAATTGATTAGACATTAACCATATTTCTAATTAATTGCAAAATGCCAGCATGATGATGATAATGATGATTTTAAACAATTACAGAGAGACTTTAATAACATTCAGCTTCCTGATCACATAATGCCTCTGCTTGAAAAAGGGGGGGGGGGGAGAAGCAAGATTAAACAGATATATAAATAGTGCACTGAAGAAATTTAAAACAAGTGAAAATGGATTATTAGCAGAGAAGGAATTACCTGTTTATCCACTCTGAGAGTATAAGTTTGTGAATCTAGTGTTTTTATCTTTATGCCAATGGTGGTTTCTGAAACTTCACTGAGGTTGTTGTTAAGGATCTTCTCAGTGCCATTACTTCCCATTCTCTAGTGAGCTTGCTGGTAGCTGTAAAAGGAAAAAAATATCAGAAGCTAAAAGTGGTCTACTGTTACTTCTGTTTCTTCCATGACAAAGGGGGTTAATTGAACTTGAACATATCTCGTGAGAATATGTGAAGTAATAGAAAAAGAAAGGCATAGTTGGAAAAGCATACAGATAAATTCACATAGCAGATATGCATTAATAATATAACAAGCTCATTAGATGCCCATTTTGATAGAGGTACGAAGGCCCCTCACGTGCAAGGATAGCCTAATATGGAAGTCCATAAATAAAACCTACAAAAACATTAGAAGGCATGACTCCTGGGTTTTTCATTAACCCATATACAATGTAGATAAAAGCAGTTCTAATGCATACTCTAAGAGTATACTGCACTGGTGGAACTTCTAATACAAACAATCACCACCTTAGATGATAGTTTGTACAATACCAACAAATCCCTCTAAGCACGCCTAGCAACTCAAACGGAACAAGAGTTCAACTCATTTACCTTCGCTCTAGCTCATGGACCGAGAATTAAAACCCAGAACAAATTCAACTCCACCTCAATTTGAGATGAGCTTCAATTAAGATAGCCCAGGAACATTCATCAATACAGAAAATTAGAGCCATTACAAATATGCTTGAGTAACAACGTAGAAAACTGCAAAGCTAAGACAAACAACCAAATTTAGCATTTGAATAAGATATGCAAGAGTATTTTTGTCATTGTGCAATGTATGAAACTATATGTGTCCCTGCAAAAGTTGGCCTACACAGTTAAGCGTTTACAATTCCAACAATTATCTTGTATCATTAGCTGTTGTGATGAAGATGGTTTAGGGTTTATCTTGTGTTGTTATTGTTTGTTTTCAGGCAGTAAATATGTTGAAACAGCCAAATCCAAACATGTGGGGGTGGCATAAAATTAGATGGCAAGGACTGAATGAACAGCAGAGCAAGCGGCTATCTGAGAATCCATTGGTGATCAAGATTGATAATACCAAAAGAAATGTCTTCCTGACCCAAAACAAAGTGAATACCACATTCCAAATAAGTTGACCTCAGCAAAATAAATAACACAACAAACGAAATCTATGTTATACACTTTTCATCACATGGTTGCTACTTGCTAAGGCCTGTAATTGATGAATTTGGCTGACACAGTAATGGAAGGGAAAATGTAAGGAACTTAATTTCTTCAATTGAATATGCAAGTACTAAATTGAGACTCCAAAAGTATTTTAGGAGCCAAACCAGGAGTATGTTTAGCTTCAAGTAAACTATATAGTTAATGGTGTTGTATTCCCAAATTTTACAAATAAATTGATATAACAAATCCCAATACCTTATTTTCATGACCTTAACATTCACGCCAAGTTAACTTATAGGATTTGAGATTTCGTCTTGTTTATATTTGACAATGACATTTTGCAGCTTCAAAGGCCAAATATGGCTATTTCCCCTAATATTTGATTCAGGTGTAGAGCTGATTCAGAAAGTAATGACCATTTTTTTTTACATTGTACTATGGAAACTTCAATTTGGAATAAGTTGTTTGGTATTTTTTTTGTCAAAGTTGGGTTTCCTTGGAGAATTTGGAAAAATTTTACTTTTTATTGATCAGATGTAATTGGTTGGGACATAACAAGGATGGCATAGTTTTATGACATTGTGCTGTGTTTGCTGTAATTTGGTGCATCTAGTTGGAAAGAAATGCTCAGATTTTTAAAGGAGTGTCATTGCCTTTATTAACTATCTAATTTTAGTTTTCTTTTCCTCCTTTTGGTTTCTTTGTTGTTTGTTCTTTCTGGAGGCTGTCTTTTTTTTCCTTTCTTGTACTTCTCTTTCTTTCTAATAAAGTTTCTTTTACATTAAAAAAAATAACCATTCATGCATAGTTACCTTCATAGAAATTGATCGGTTTTCATTCCTCTTTTCGTTTATTATTCTATCTCATAATGATAAAACGTTTAGAACATTTCCTAGAGCAGATAATTTTAGTCTCCATCTACCTTCTCATACATGAAAGGAAAGGTTTATGCTCATTATGTCCAAATATTTTTTTTTTAATACATTCAATAACATAAGTCCAAATATTATAACAAGTTAAGAAGACTAAAAACCATATTTGTATCCTCATATATCACCAAAATGCAAAAAACATCAAATAAGAATTACAAGCCCAATATCACATATATTAAGTTCTGCAATGTATTTAGATATAATATAAGTCTAGATACTTGACCCTTTCCCCTCTCCATTTTACCACTTCCCATTTTCCCTCCTACCAATCACATTATAAATCCACAAGAAAGGAAAAACAAAAAAACAAAAACACTACAATTGTAAGGCGAAGAACGTGCACAACACTATTAGAAAGATATAATTTTTGTTACTGCTATCACGCAAGTATTGAAATAACTAACATTCGCTCTTGTAGACTCGTATACGATGGTATAAACATTCTTTTAGCATGCATTGGCCTATCTATAAAAAAATCTAGTCAAGAAGAACAACTAGGCTTGATAAACCATTTCCCAGCAATCATAGGTTCATTCAGAAATCAAAAACCAAGAAAAACTCATCCATTTATAATAAAGTAAACATATGTCGGGAATAATAGAACTGGAAATTAAACAAACAAACCAACCATGACCACCGAAATCCAAAACGAATAATAACCAAAATAGGGCAACAAGGGTTGTAGGCAAAACTCAGCACGGCAGTTTTGTCACAAATAAGCTACCTGAGAACACAAAAACTTCGTCTTTGTAGAGCAACTTCGAAGAAGAGGGCTAAAGAGCCAGCTTTGAAGCTGAAAAGAAAAAGTGAACTATCTCAGAAAGCTTCGTCAGTATATGAATATAGAGTCACGGGTGTCACTGCCAGCTCCCTGCAACTCGTTGGCCAAATGGGAATTGAAGAGGACAAAGGCTCCCAGGCTCCCTGTATGGAAATGGAGAAGCGGGTTTACTAAGGTGAAGCCTTTACCTTTTGGCGCTTTCACGGCAGGGGAGAGATTTTTACCCGAGGGCCCAATCGGCACCACAAGCCAAGGAAAGGAAGAGCGCATGCAGAACTCGAGACCCACTGGATAATCGCCCACCCTGGCCGTCCGACTATTTTTTGCGACTACTATATACTGAACTTCTGAAATCGCCGCCTTTTCTATTATGAATATTCCTAATTAAACACAAATAAATAAATAATTTAAATTTTTTAAGAGACTAAATAATATATATATAATTTGTAAGAATAAATTACTAATTAATATTATGTTTCTGGCCAATGAATATTTATGTATTACATTAATTTTATATTTTTCTTATTCATATATTTCTTTTTTAATTTTAATTAATTCTGCATATTTGGACAATTACAATGTAGTCGATGCTTTGGATTTGCATTAATTCCATCATAGGTAAAGGATAATGGTTTTGGTAAACGTGGAAAAATATAATTATTTCCATGTGGATTTGTAATCAAAATAGAAAAATACCCATTCGGAATCTACCAAATAGAATGTGCTATTTATCTGATCACTAAAAATAATTTTATAATCAAAGTGCTACCTTCAAAAATTTAAGGTGTTGGATTCTAATAATATAGATTATTTATGTCTATGGTAAGTTTCCCCTTTTATGTTATTGCCTTGTTAATAATAAGAACAAAATTTCAATAATTAAATAAAACTTATAAGGAACAAATTTAATATATATAATAATTTTTATTTAATTCCTTACACAAATAGAAAAAAGAAGCATCAAGGAGCAGTGCATCCCACTGTACCATGTAATTCCATTCTATTAATTAATACCATTTTCATAAAAACTATTATTGAGTAACCAAAACTCAATTTGGTAAAAAATTTCAAATGAATAATTTATAAACAAAAAAAAAATACTATGCGATTTAAGTTTACTATAGAAATTATTCTAAGAAAATTAGTATATATTTATATATCAATAAGAATAACTTGGAAATAATTCTTATCTTGATGAAGAAATAAAAGAATAGTTGAATTTGAAATATACATGACCATTAATGTCTCTTAATTATCAATTTTTTTTATTTCTTTTTTTAAAAATTAGAATTTTGTTCTTATTATTTTATTTTTTACATTTATATCAAATATTAAAAGCTTTGATTTTATATATTTTCGGACGGGAAACTTCAACAGCAATATTGCTTCTTTTTTTTTTTTTTATGCTTTGTCACATGCGGTGACATTTGAAATTTCTCTAGAAAAATACTTATGATAATTAATTAGCAATGACATCTTTGTAATTACGCCTATTATTATACATAATTATAAAAAAAATTAATTTATTTTTTTCTTCTTATTTTTAAGAATGTAGTCCTTTATAATTTATAATATTAATTTAATTTCTCTATTTTTAATAAATAAATTAAAATAGTATTTTCATTAAGTTATGTTAATTTATCACGTGTATATGTCATTAAACTTATTCTTAATATACTATATTAAATAATTAAGCATAATACACATTATTTAGTAACAAAAAATAGAGTTCAAGGTATTTGACATGCGTTTTACAATATTATACAATTTGAATTTTGTCTGAAATTTTTTTATTTATTTTATTTTATAATTGTTGTAGGATCACAGTAGACCATGTTTGGCTGATTTGATATATTGTATAAAATTTTCATCGTATAAATTTTTATGGGTCTATTTAGTTGGATGAAATAAAATTTAATAAAAAAAAAAGAGAATGAAATACCATTATCTCATTTAATGTGCGATAAAAAAATTAAATAATGTGATATTTTATTATTTAATTAATAATAATTGAAATAATAGAAAGATAAGATAAACAAAATGATAAAATAAATTTTAATATAAAAAAATAAATTTCTTTTAAAAAAAATTCTTACAAATTAATTATTACAAAATATAATTAAAATACTTTTTTTAATAATTAAATTAAATTATTTTAATAAAAAAATATAAAATTATCATTAATTCATGATAGAATTTTAAATTTTATCTATTATAAAAAATAGTTAATTTTTTATTATATAATAAAATAGAGTATTTTAATATTCTATAAAATGTTCTATTTTATCAAATCAAATAATAAAATTTTATTTTTTATCTTAAATTTATTTTTTATTTTATCAACCTAAACGCACGTCTTATATTATTATATTTTTTGTTTTATTAAACACATAACATTTAAAGTAATACAATAAGATGAATATAACACTCACATGGACACGCATCTACATTTACGAAAATAGATCATCTGCTGTGTTTTGAGCACAGCACCATGTGTTGTGTTCAAAACACAGTCAAACGCAACACTGTAGTGGCACTATAGCACTTTAAAAAAAAACTATGTGCTCTGCTGCGTTTTGAACACAGCATACAGTGCTATGCTCAAAATACAGTAAAGAATCTATTTTCTTGGACCAAGATTCTCTGCGGTGGACAGAGGCACAACACACGGTGTTATGCCTCTTTTGTAGAAAGACCAGGCGATTGGTGACTCATCAGTCGCTTGATAATTTTTTTTGGATCAAGCAATTGGTGACCTACCAATCGCCAGATCTTTCTGTTAAAAGGGGATCAACACGTGCTGTGTCCCTGCTCATCGTAGAGGATCCGTACACCCATCTCCCTACATTTACACAATGTGCAGGGGTGGAGAAGTGGGCAATATAACAACAGTGATAGCGGCGATAAAGTAACTGTGATAATTATAACAGTAGTGGCAGGAGAACGGCATTAATTGTAGTGACAATATATTGACAAACGAGAATATAAATAATTTTTTGTTATTAAAAAATTATACAAAATTGTTCGTTAAAGACTTGTTCTTCTCTTCTAGGTGTATAACACAATGCAGTAATAATTATATAAAAATTGTCAATTTGATAAGTTTTTACACTCATTTATGTAAATCAAATATTGTATAAAATTAAATTATATTTTCTTATGCTATTTTATTTAACTTTATATAATTTATCAAGTGAAACTTTAAATATAAAAATAGAGCGATTAAAAGAAAAAGAATGGTGGACTAATAAAACTGTCAAAACAAGTTCAATTTGTCAAATTCGGCCTGTTCAACTTCAACCTACTTACAATATGGGTGCCAAGCCCTATAGATACATGTCATATTTTTGTTTATAAGTAAAAAAATTATATTCATATAAGATAAATAATACATTAGACACTGAAATCAGCAAATAAAAGACAAAGATAAATATAGATAAATTTTATAGTTTTTGAATATATAAAACAAAAAATTAGTATTATAATTATAAAATAAAAGGATAATATATTTTTAAAATTTTAATCTATTAAATATTATATTTTAAAAATAAGAAATATCGTTGATATAATAATAAAATAAAGAATAAAAAAATACAGTTTCTAAATATACAAAACAAAAAATTAGTATTATAATTATAAAATAAAAAAATAATATACTTCTCAAATTTTAATGTATTAAATATTATATTTTAAAAATAAAAAATACAACTGATACAATAATAAAATAAAAAATAAAAAAAGACACATCTTCAAAAAATAACACAATTTTCAACTTTTTAAAATTAATTTTTTTTAAATAATTTTTATTCAATCACAAATTCGATATTATAAATTTAATTTTTTTAATTTAGATTTAAGTTCAATTATATATTTAAATAAATGAAATATATTTATTGAACCTCTGACACATCTTTTACCGTAAGAGAAACAAAATTTTTCTAAAAGAAAAAAAGACTATTTTAAAATAGAAAAAGCCTTTTAAAAAAAATAAAATACACAAATAAATAAATAAAATGAATAAAAAAGAAGAGAAAAAAATAAAAGGATGACGAGGGGAGGGGGAGACAGGCCGAGCGATTGAAGCAGAAAAGAGAGAATTCTTTTGATACATGCCATTCTTTTTTATTTTTGGACGTAGTATACACGTCATACTTTGATATACGTAATACTTTAAAAAAAAAATACAAATAAGAATCATTATTCATTCATGAAAGAAAATACAACAAGCACTAAGACTAACAATAAAAAACTTAAGTAGATAAAATAAACAAGAGTTTAATCCTATAATTTTTAAAGATATAAAAGTTAAGTATTATAATTAGAGAAAATAAATGCAATATATTTTTTAGATACTAGTTTATTAAATAATATAATTTAAAATTACAGATTCAAAATTAATATAATTAAAATAAAAAATACATAGATATATTAATAGAGAGACAACACATCTTTTAATTTTTGTTAAGAATTAATTTTATTTAACTTTTTTATAAATATAAGCATAAAATTATAAATTTAAATGTAGAGAAATGTATAAATTTGAAGCTTTATGTCTCTCCTAAAAAAAAGAAAATAAATTTTTTTAATAGAAAAAAAAGAAATCTTTTATTAAAAGAAAATATTTTTTCAAAAAAAAATTATAAAATAAAAATAAAAAAAGAAGAGGAGGTGGAGACTGTCGTTGATGGCAATCCCTCCCCAAAACTACTTGTGCTGGGAGGAGAAACTTTTGGTGGCCTTGCGCTTCTGATGCTTCTCTCGTGGTGCTAAGGTTGGTACATTAGTGAGTGCTGCTTCAACAATACATGTCATATATTTTTTTGGACGTAGGCCAAGGCCTAAAGCAAACTGACTGGACGACCAGCCCAATAGCTGAGAGACACGGGAGACCCGAAAATTCGGATCATAAAATCTTCAACCTGCATTTAAAACGAGGTAACTCAGACTCATGGATTAAGCCATCAAGAAGATAGGCTTTCATTTCATGGGTTTTTTTTTGTTATTTTATAATATCATTTTTACAAGCTAATAATTCTATAAAACTAATTTTTCTTCTATTTTGTGACCATGAAAAAGTCTTTTCATTAAATGATTGTTTCAAAAATTACATTTTATATTCTTATGTTGAAAGTATAATCCACTTGCTACTATATCTAACTTTTATTGTTATTTCATAGAGAAATTTAAACTCCCAATAATTGTATCAAAAAAATAAAAATAAAAATAAAAATAAAAAAGCTTCTAGACTACTACCTCAGTTCATGATCTAAAGGCCACCATAACTGGTCCTGAAAATTTGGTGCCATTCATTTCTTGGACAAGTGGTTATTATCCTTTCAACGGGTAACGGTTACCACCAACCTCTCTCCATGGCTATGGTCCAAAGTAATCTCGGCTTCCAATGGGCCACAAAATTATATACATGGCCCATCACACACGAAAGAATGACCCTTCATAACATTGCAATCAATAGAAGAAACATGATGGGCCCATTTGGTTGCGTGGAGGAAGACAATAGGGCCTTCCCCAATTAATTCCCCACACCTACTTCTCTCGCCGAAAGCAGCCCCCTACAGTGGACCTTAACAAGGGCATCTCCTACGACCCCTTCCGTCTCTTCCAAGGACAAGGTCCCCCACAAAGGAGTTCTACAAGACCTGCTAACTTTAACACACTGATTCTTCCCACATGTTCCAGCATTTAATGAGGAGGTGCAAAACCAGCCCCTCCAAAAGGCTAAAGGGTATGTCATAAATATATATATATATATATATATATATATATATATATATATATATATATATATCATCTGGTACAATTTGCTTCCATTTAAAATTATAAGTGAATTAAATTAAGCATTTGTACATTCATATTCGAATTTTAACTCTATTAACTTATTTTTTCTAAACCTACACCACAATTTTTTTAAAGTTTAACTGCATTTTTTACTCTTTGTAAATGTTTCAATTTACTTTTTTTAGTTCAGATCAAAACAAGGCTACCTTTCTATTCTTAAAAAAGTGATAATTAAATATTTCTTCCAAATTTTTTTTATTTACACTATCTGAATGATATTTGAATAATTGAAATGAGATTTTTTAGTTAAAAGTGATATTACATGAATAAAATGTTATTTTAGCTCTTAAGAGGTGTTTGGTACATGATTTTTTTTTAATTTCTTAAAAATCTCAATTTAAGAAATTAAAATTCTTATATTTAATACAAGTTTTAAAAAAATTATTTTCAAGAATTAAGATTCTCAAAAATAATTTTTTAATAAATTTCTCATAAAAAAATTCTATTAAGAAGTGTGAAAATTTTAATTTTTTATAGACATGAGAATCTTATGATATTGAAAGACAATTATATTTTTTATTAATAATATAATTATAATAATAACAAAAAAGAATTATTTTTTCTTTTCGCTCTTATTTTTTTCTCTCATTTTTTTCTTTACTCTTACTTTCTCTCTTATAAGAATAAAAAATATTTTTTGAAAATATACAAATTTTTTTAAAAAATTAAATAAAATCAAACAAAAAAATAAAAAATTATCAGAAAATGTTATTTTAAAATTATCAATTATTTTAAAAGTCAACCAAATACATTTTATACATTTCTACGAATTATAATTTTTATTAATTACATTTTTAAAAAAAATATAATTCTTAAAAACAAAACATTTTACTATTTATTAAATGCTCCCTTAAAATGTTATTTAAATAGTAAGACGTTTAACATCTATATCAGTATTTTCAATTAACACAATAACAAAATGGTAATAAAAGATTTAATTGTAATTTTTTTAAAACAAAAGGGTAACATTGCTATATTTTGAATCAAGGTTCAAATTGAAACATTTATAATATCATAGAGCTAAAAATGTATCCAAACCAAAACAAAAATTGTGATTTCTGAAGTCCACCTGTCTTTCTTTTTTTAAATTGAATCAGAGGAATAAACTAAGTAAGATGCATCCAAATGACATTAAAAAAAAAAAAAAAGTGTGCAACAGAAACATGTTACCTTTTCAGATTATTTTAGTAAAGTACAAAACTTCAAAATAGTACATTTGGAATCATTAATCCCTGATTTGTTCTGTATATAGTAATCAATTTATGGAAAGAGTCACACTTGGTTGAAAATAAGAAACTGTTTGTCACTTTCTTCTTCCTTAATTTTAACTTATTTTCGTAAAATCAGAATCCCAAAGAAGCTACCTCTCATGACTTAATCATAAAAAAAGAATATTATTAGTAATCAATTAGTAATGGTGATATATAGAATATAATGCATAATGTACAGATACTTTCTGAGCCTAAAAAACCTGTAGCATTTCTGTAATGCTATCCAAGTTTCTGAGCGTATAATATTTTATTAATTAATCCTAAATGGGCTGCAACTTTTGTCTCCATTTCTATATGTTCCCTACACTTTAGTTGTGTATTGGAGGCTTTCTCTTTGCTGGAGAATAGTCCATCTCAGCTATGTCTACAGGGTCAGTATAGTGCTCACGGTGCTTGGAAGTAGCCAATGTATCAACTTTTACTTCCTCTTCTTCCCCATCTACTTTAACATTTCTAACAGTGGGGCGAGCTTCATTCCCTCCATTCTTCAATTTCTGTCCGTGAAGAACCAAACATAATGAACAACCAACAATCAAACATAGTTTTTGTTTTATATTTCTGATCATCAACCAACCTTTGACATGGTACTGTGGGTACTAGAAATGGATGTGCTAACAAGTTTCCTGTTCTCGGTCTTTCCTGCAACAATAACAACATTGAATATGCTTAATATTTTTCAAAGAAAACGAGAATGTCTGCATTTTTTTAAGTTTCTCGTAAGAATTACACGGCCTCGTTTATGAGGTTCTGAAGTATGCTTGTCTTAAAAAGAATGAAACTAAAATGAATTCCTGGGCTAGAATTAAAACTAATATTGTCTATCCAAGAGTCTTTCTTTATTAATCTATGTTGGATTCCTTTCGAGAACATTTTAGAAATAAAATTTTAATTGTAGCAGACTAATATAGAAGTGCGCCTTTGAAATTATACGAAATTTCAGGTAAAACTCAACCGGGGCCCAACCCTTGCCATAATACAGAAAGAAGCAGAAAAGAAAAAGAAAAAAGAAACTTAATGGTGTCTAGGTCTATGCTTTCTAGGTCCACAGTAATCTTCATGAATGCGGGGCAACGAGTTGTGTGATTTTCTGGGAACTCTAGCGACTCTTTTCATCAAGGTACCTGGTGTTGCAGAAGTGCAATATTCATCTTTGCAGAGAATAGCTTCTTCCTCAACCCCACTATTACTTCTTTTCAACAAAGTGCTTTCCTTATTCTGCAGTCAGAAAGTGAACTTTCATGTCAACAAAGAAGGATATAATTTAACAGAGAAAAGAATACATAAACTTCAAAAGTAAGATTAACCCACATGATGTTTTCGTTGCCGAACTTTTAAAAACCCTTTCTCCAAGCGAATCCCTACACGAAAAACACAGAACATCGATCAGAACTCAGAACTCCATTATTTGCTTTATAATAGTAGAAAAAGAAGGCCTGTTCTGAACTACTGTTGAAAATTGTACTTACCTTGAGCCTTAGAAACGAGGAGGGACAAAAGCAGAAGAGAGACAAGAACTACAGAACGCCTCATTTGAAGAAAAGATGAGAGTTTGAATTTCTGTGGGAAAATTTGGGTATTTCTGATTGGGAAAGAAGAGGTTAAGTTTGGAAGAACTAATTGAACTGGTTTTATGGCTGGGGAGTATGGTAGCTAGCTGCTCCAATATATATATATATAAAGGCGAAGGGGTCCACTTTGAAGTTTCCTCAACTAAAACTGGGAATGGGGGTTTTCTTTCTTTGTTGTCTTTTGGGCCTCCTTAAAGTGCCGCTATATGTCAAAGGAAATTTACTAATCACTTTAACTCACAATCATTTAAGTGCAGGCTTAGTGTATATTTGGATTAACTTTTCTCTCAACATAAATATAATTTTTGCAGAATTTATAAAAGTAATATTTTGTTATTTTTGACAAAATCACAATAGAAATGTACTTTAGGGAAAATCTACCGCGTACACAAACACGCCCTTAGATGTTTCAAAGGTTCTCAAGTTAATTAAATCATAGAAAATATTAAGATGCGCAGGGCCTGTTTCGAGGGGGTGCTTCTAATTCTTACATATCCCAATATTTTGGGGTCAAACTATATCTCTTTTTTAGGGAATAGAAGAAATTAATTAATTAAAATATGTACCGTGATTCTTCTTTCTGCAGGCTAGGACCTCTGTTGGATGGAGAGTGCCTGTAAAATATTTTTATTTATTATCAATAAATAATACGTAATAAAAATAATGTTTTTTAAATTAATTTTTTTATATTTCACGATTTAAATATTATTATTTTTCTACTAACAATTAATTAAATATCAACTTATAAACAAATGTGAAAATACAAAAAAAATGAAACAAAGCCAAAAGATTTATACTTGATAGAATAAAGTGATATTTATAGCTTGCAGGCGGAGATAATTTGGTAATTACAACAGCAAGAGTACCTTAGGTAGTGTTTCTTCATTGATTTTGAAATTTCATATAATCACGCACAGACTGATTTAAAGACATAATAGATGAGAGAAAGATAAGGTGAAAACACTTAAAAAGTACATTAACTTTTGTGAATGCTACAGTTCTTTTGGGTTGTAATGAGTAATTTGTGAACCCTGTGTTGCAACTTGCAAGTGAATTTTGGTTGATTGACTATCCCTTTTCCATGTTCTTCCCAAATGCATGCTAGGTTCTATGTTCGCAGATCTCCAAGATGCCAAAACTTTTGTTTCGGTCTCGTTCGCTTTCGTGCAACAAGACCGGCCAGGCCTTTTCGCCATGCTCTTTTCGTCCTTTTACATGATGTCTCTTCTAAGGATTAGACAATTTCAATGTTTTTGATGGCTTTGTCCCTTTTCCTCTCAAGTTTCTACTCGCTCTATGCCTAGCTCCCTATAGCTAGGGAAATGGAGTGCACTAATTAAAATGATTGATCTTATCACTTATCCCTATATATATATATATATATATATATATATATATATATATATATATATATATATATATATATATATATATAAAATATGATGCAACCCTTTTAAAAAGGTTTAGATTTAATTTATCTAGTTTTGCTAATATAAAAGGTTAATTTAGATTTAAATTTAAATTTTGCCTTACCAAAAATGATTTACTTCTCATTAACTATAATAGATTTATAATTTTATTATGCAAAAAATTTAACTAATTTCAGATTTAGACATCTTTTAAAATTCTCATAACCAATTTTAATTCTTTTTGGTATTATAGTTAAGGATTTTTTTTTTTACTCTTGTCACAAATATTTTTACATGATAA
Source organism: Gleditsia sinensis (assembly GCA_037074535.1). NCBI lineage: Eukaryota > Viridiplantae > Streptophyta > Magnoliopsida > Fabales > Fabaceae > Gleditsia > Gleditsia sinensis. The sequence continues at coordinate 8,592,270 of CM073464.1, read as the reverse complement.
AATTAATTTGTTTTTACTCTTTTTTATGAGTTTAAACTTTTAATATTTTTAGAAGTTTCTTAACTATTAAATTCTTAATTATCACTTAAATTACAAATAGTTAAAAATATTTTTAAATTTTCTAAAATTAAATTTTTTTCTTCAAATAATTTTAAAAACACATTTTCTTATATCCAGTTAGTACACTCTTAAAGTTATTTCTAAAAAAAATTAAATTCGAATTCATAAAAAAAAAATTTCATTGTTCCTTTGATTGCTTAATCCAAAGTTTATAACTTTAATGTTTGATATATATATATATATATATTAATTAGAGCTACCCTATATTTTTATTTTTAAGAAAAACTTTGCGGAAAATTAAAATGAGAAAAATGAGAAAGAAAAATTATAATTGCTTTCTAGTGGGAAGTACCAATGGGAACAGCAGCAATGTTGGTTCAAGATTGAAACGCAGTAGGGCATGCACGACGCGTGACCGGAGTTAATGTGAGAGTGTGAAAGATAACGGTTGAAAGACACCGTTTTGGGGTCATACGTCACCGTATTGCATACGTGGCATCTTGTCGGTTAGTTGCCTTGTGGGCCAATCCACGTGGACGTCGACATCTAGGGTCTATGAAGATAGGAAAAGGAATGCCAATGACCACGTGGTCACCGCCAGCCCACTCGGTTGTGTTCGAGCCCTAACCAACAGGAGACATATCGATGGGGACATTGTCAGAAACTGTCATGAGGTTTGTGGAAGTGACTTTCTTTTTATGATTTCTTGGACAATTTTTTGGGTAAATTCTACGAAGATACCAAACACAATTTTGCTATTGAGACGAAATAATATGTTTATAGATTTTTTAATTAATTAAATTTACTTTAAAACTTTGGACGCCCAATGAAATTTTTGATAATTTTTTAATGCATAATAAGATTAAAATTTTTATATTGTAAAGAAATTCATAATTTTTTTATTAAAAATATTGCATAAAAAAGAGAAGAAAAAATTGAATTTTTATATATTAAAATTTTTAACACTTATAATTATAGTGGTGTCATTTTAATCAAGATTAAATTACAGTTACATTTTTTAATAATTCATATAATATTTTAGGTTTATTATATTAAAAAATAACATTTTTTTGTAAATATTGAAAAATATTAATATCAATAATATTAAATTAGTGTCACTCTTGGCACTAGATTTTTTGATAGGTTAACTTTTAGTATATGAGTATGTTAAATTTTTATATGTAAAAAAGTTTAAGTATAAAATAAATAATAATAATTTTTTATATAATTTGAATATTATATAACATATAAATTTTAAAATTTTTATATTTCTTATACTCAAACATATTAAAAATAAAATAAAAAATATTAAAATTCTCTTTATGAAATACTATCATAGAGCTCATTGGATGTCCCTGAAGGAACAATATCCTTGACAATGAAATGGTGTTTTAAAAAAAAGGAATGAAAATATGGATTAAATAAACTATTTATAAGATAATGAAAGATAGATTTAAGTTAGAATAATAGATTCTTGTGAAGAAACAGTGGGTGACTGCTTTAAACTTATTGAATTCCAGAGTTTAAGTGTCGCCATGATCACGCGATTATGTACGTGCATTTGCTTCTGTACCGCACCAAAACGCACGTCACTTTATGGATACCCTTCTGGGAGACATTGTCGTTTTGATAATATTAATTAAATAGCTTAGTGAATTTATTATCTAAATTATTTTTTCAGTGAAAAAAATTAAAGCAAAATATAACGAAAAATTACAGTAATATTTATAAATTATTTATCAAATAATTATTGGAAGTGAAAATTAAATGTATATTTTATAAATAAATTATTTTGACTATTAAAAACTAAATTAATTTTATTAATGAATTTATTATTTAAATTGAACACGTGAAATTAATTGGTCAGATGTAAATTTTATCTTTTTTCTTTAAAATTTAAGAGCTTCTATTTTTTTTAATACATACCCAATATGCATGCAAGTAGAATCAACATTCCTACAACTAAGATTTTCTTCTCTATTTTTAAATTTATTGAGAGGGAAATATTGATTAGGGCCCTTTGCAGAACACAAAAGGGACGAATTTTATTTTATTTTTGGCTAATGGAGGGACGATTTAATGCTACAGTGTACGAGTTACTCTTAATGCATGGGACAAAAAAATAATAATATAATTAAGAAGTTTCAAAATCCTGGGAGTTTAAAAGAAATTATATATTATATTATATTATTATTATTATTATTAAAGGTGTTAAATTTTATTTTAGAAACATTGGGCCGACATTGGGACCTTATTTTTTGAGACTAAAGAATTTGAGGTGCCTAACATTTTAAAAAGTGTACCTTTATTTGTCTGTTCATTTAGCTTTCAAATATGAAATCTGGTCATTTGTTTTGTGATTATATGCCTGTTCATAACCAAACACTTCAGGTTGGACAAATTTATTCCTTTGTTTAAGATTCGAATTTCCAAAGACAAAACCTATCAAGATCCGCACTATTGTTTCTTCATTTGAGATAGATATTCCACGTAGGAATGCATAATTTAAATATTTGAATAAATACAATAAAAGAAAATTATTTTGAACAAATCAAATCAATTTTTTTTACTTAATATATTTATTATGTAGTCATTTTTTATTTAAAAAAATATAACTAATTTTTTTAAACAAAATTTAAAATATAGAATAAAAAATTATCACTTCCCTTAGTTTAATACATCTAACACATTACTCTTCATTTTCTTATAAAAAAAATACTACAACTTAATCTAAATAGCTTAAATATATTTTATAAATAAAAATATATAATAAAAAAACTTAGCACTCCTTACATTTTTTTTAATTTATTATCGTCTAATACTAATTATTCGTTACCAAAATAATTGTGAAGTGATTCAAGCTATTAGGATACCAATTTATTAATCTTAAAAATAGAGATTATTATTGTATTTCACATTTAGAAAAGATTCATGTAGTATAAAAAATTTAGATCTTCAACTCTTTACATAAAAAAACTTTTGATAGAATCCTTCATTAAAATTATTTCTAAATATACATATTTTTTAGAAATCTTATTTTAAATTTGAAAAACAAAATATGAAAGTTTAATTTTTTCAAATTTAATGTGTAAGAAAAATTTCTTACCAAACGCCCTCTTATTTTCAAGAGAAGAATATATATATATATATATATATATATATATATATATATTTATTTATATATATATATTTAATAAAAGAGACAAAAATGTAATAAAAATATTCATAAAGAAAGAGTATTTTATTTTTATTTTAATAAAAATTTGTGTATATTTTTATAATAGAAAATAGAGTTATGTAATAAGAATAAAATTAATTCGTTTAATAATTTTTAATTTAAAAGTAATATGATAAGTACTACCTACTAAAAAAGAATTCAAAAATTTACTAATTGAACTTTTGACAAATTATCCAGCTTGTGAGATTTACCGACTTTCTTCTTATGTGGAAGATGCAAAGTGCAAAGTTGAAAAGTTTTTCTTTTATTTCCACATATGCGTGAACCAGACCGTGTGACCATTTGGTCGTACCCAATTATATGACATGGTGGGGTACGGAGACACACACATTGTTTCAACTTTCAACAAACTTGAAACCTAAGCAATTAGAAAATAAAATAATAAGAGAATATGACACACTTTTTCTTCCATAGAATTTACTCAAATTAACAAGTAAATGTACCCAAATTCAACAAACTCAAATTAATTTATTGGGCTAGTTTTAGCGATAAGTAGTTCATATGTAAAATTTATTAGTTTATTGGTAAAATAAATATATAATGCATAGTTAGTCGTATTATTGCATGTTTGAATTAGTAAATACTATTTTGAATTTTTCATATTTTTAATATTTTCATATAAATTAAATTTTGAGAGATGTAAATATAAATTTTAAAAATTAAAAATGTGAAAAGATTAATGAAATAATTTATTCTATTATTAATGCAGAGATATATGAATATATGTTGGCCTCCGTATCTTTTTCTCTATTGTCCTCCCATACCTATGCGTTATGAACCTTTACATAGTCACATGGAACTGTCCATCACAGTAGCACATGGGCGCGAGCAGTACGTTCCTATCCCTCCCATGAGGCACAAGCCCCACATATCATTCAAATTGTTGGTGCTTTCGGGCAATGAAGTTGCCCTAGAATTCACCAACCAGCATTCGGACGTGATTTCACACTTGATTGGTTAATTTATTTGTCTATAAAAAATTATTTTAATTCAAAATTTTTAATTTTTAATAATTTTATTATAATATTTAATGCATTCTCTCATATAAATTTTTTTAAAACTTAATATTTATAAATTTATTATATTTTATATTAAAATTTAATTTTTATTTGAGAGAACGATGTCAAAAAAAATTAAACTCTTAACTATTTAGTTATAAAAATTATGATAATAGATCAAAAATTATTTTAATTTAAAATTTACATTATTAAATAAAAATTATGAATAATTTTAATATAATTTATTATTGTCTTAAAAAATAAAAAATAAAAAATAAAAAACTTTTGTTCATGTGCTAAACAAGACTTTGCTCTATGTTCTGTTTCTGTTCGATCAGCTCTTCGCCACAAAGTCTTCGCTAAATGGATATTGTCCATGGACGGTGTATGTTACAATTGCATGTTGCTAGCTCGATATCATAAAAAGGACAAGTGCCTTTTGACATGCTTTTACAAAATGGTCAAAAAGCCAAACCATGATGTGAAGGCTTTCTGTATTTGTCACGGATTTTGCTAGTTTACCAATAAAATCGGATTTTTTGTTTGAAGAATAGAGTTTATGGTGTGAAGTCTCTTTTTTCGGCCAATGCTTCTCGTTACGCTTGTAATTGAGTTGAATCAAACTCTATTAAGCCAACTCATGCTTTAATATCATGCTTTAATATATTTAAATTTATTTATTTAAAATAGATTAAATTTCAAATTAAGTTTAAATTTTAAATAAATTATTGACTCATTTAATTAAATAAACTAAATTTAAATAATTACACACGTGTGTGTGTGTATATATATATATATATATAAATTATTTATAAAATATATATTATAATATTTTAATGAGATATAAATTATTATATTTATTTATAGTTTTAATAAAATTATATATAAATAAATAATTTATTAATAACTAAATTGTTTGAGAGTTTACTAAGATGATCATTGAAGTTTCAAACTCAACTTATTTAATTAAATAAATTTAATATGTTAAAAAAATTTCATTTAATAAAATGAGTCGAACATAATTCAAATTTTAACAAGTTAAATTTGAGTAGTTTATGGATAATTTGATTCATTCACGTTCTTAGTTCTTATTCAAAAGAAGAACAAATGAAAGAATCTTACATGAAAACAGTGTAATACCTAAGTTCGTTTTAACTTTTAAGAGTGAAGTGCGAATATAGAAAATTTAAAAGATCTATATCGAATAGAGAAAAAAGGCTATTTATAACTAGGTTATAAGAGTAATTAAACCATTTTGCTTGTAGATACGTCAACAAGGGAGGTCTTTCTGATTGAGTTGGTCATTCTTGAGTACGGTGTGTATCATTAGGGGGCATTTTTCTATTAACACAATCTCTAGGCATGTGTAGGCTAGACCATGGATGTCCTTCCATGAGTTGCCATTTAGTCCACACGGTTAGCTCATGTAAAGGGTTATCCTAGCAAGCTTGGGTCAAGCTCTCAAGTATAGGGCTAATTTGGCACTTTTGAATATCAATCTAAATTATATATCACCGTGTTATTAAGAAATATAAGACTATTATAAACAGACTGAGCTATTCATGAATAGTTTGTATAAAAGTTTGGTTTAAATTATTTCATTTATTATATAAATGAACTTGAGCATGACATTAGGTTCATTTTAATGTTATACTCGTTTAGCTCGTGAAGGGTTAGTTTACAATTAAAATAATATATTTTTTATATAATATTTCAAAATTTAATTATAGGTGGCTTAATCATATTGTAGCTTAATTAATTTTATTTAACTTATTTATTGAATTAAAAACAAACTCATTTAATTTATATACAAGCTTAAATTAGTTGAATCCAAATTTACTTTTGACTTAATTTAATTTCATAGGAGTAAACTAAATTTTAAAATATTAAGACTCTGTTTAGATAGTAGAACTTATAGTTTATTAAAATTTATTTATTAGTATAAATATTTTTATGTTAAAAAAAATAGTGTTTGAATAAATTTAAATAAATAATTTATTAATTTTTAATAAATTAATTTTAATTTATTTTATAAATTAATTTTTTTAATTTATTAAAAAAAATTTATATAAAACCTTAAATTCATATGATTAAAAAATTATTTTATATTTTTATAAGTTAAAATTTTATTAAAATTATACTATTTATTTTTTTTCTTCTATCAAAATTATATTTAAACATTTTTAAAAAATTTTATAAATTTAAAAAATATTTTTTAAAATATATATCCAAACGTTAAACAATTTAATTTAAAAAAAATTTATTTTATAAATACTTTTTACATAACAACTTATTTTATAAATATTTAAATAAATTATATATTCAAATTGAATTTAAAACTTAAATAGATGTCATTCGATATTTTTAATTAAACTAATTTTTTTGAGCACCATCGAACACTTACCATACTTTTATGATAAATTAAGTGGGTGGTTTTTGTTAAAGTGAGTTCATATCTAATTGCACTAATTTTCTGTGGTTTTTATTCATAGTTTTTTCTATCAATTTGATTTTAACATAAATATGAAGACATTTTAAATCTATAAAATAAATATATTTTTTTAAGAATGAAAATTTATAAATAATTTTAAGAATTAAAAATGAAGAATAAAAACAAAAAAATATTTTTAAAAATCAAACGCATAATTTAAAATAAAAAAGTAATATTATTTTTAAAAACCATAAAGAGACAAGAAGTTCTTTTATGAAGCCCACGGGCCGACATTAGTACCTTCCCTCCGGAGCTAAAAGAGCAAGAGCTTGTGCGGTTATGGCTTCTTCACTCTTCCTTTGTCCTCTGCATCAAATTGTATTCCTCATATACTCCTACCTTTCTTGTAATTTCCAGTTTCGTTCTTCCTCTCATCATCCACCATTGGCGTAAGCTCCGCCGTTGTAATGGAGTCGGTATACCCTCGTGTGTGACCATTTTCTGTTCAAATTTATTATTTGAAATTATGTCCTGCATTTTTGTCATGATCCTTGCCAATTTTTTTCTAATTGGTGTTTGTTCTAAGCACTTGCTGTCTTGAGCAACTGAAAATGTAACAGTGACCTGTATATTCGGAAGCTGATAGAATTAAGGAATTGAGAATTTGAGATGGATTTAATAATTCTTCAGAGTTAACCTAAGAAGCATGATACTGACACGATAAAGACACAGATGTCATGACACTTTTATGTGTAATTTTTATGCTTCATAGGATTTAACAGAAAGAATTATTATATGAAAATTTACCTCTATAGTTTAGCCAATATCAATAATTTCATTCAGAAAGAAAACTTTGCTCACCTATTGGATCTAACTGCTGTAGGAGATGTCAGCAATTTAATTGATGGAAATTACTGCAAGACTGTTAGAACGTGAACTGTGGTGCATCCATGGTGAGATGAGAGCCAAATCAACCATTTGCCAATTGAACTTACATGCTTCCTACAATGTGTGATGTTATTGAGATGTAAAGCCTTATTTTGTTTAGCCTTGGGGGTCTTATTTACAGGTCTGCTGGATGGTGAAGGAATATAAAGAAATGAAACATATAAAAGATTACTGCATTTAGAATTGGTTGTCATTTATGATCATAAAACTAATAATATATTTTAATGGTTGACATCTTTATAGGAGATTCGATTATTACATAATGATGGTATAATTAGAGTTCAGCCATTTTCTTCTAAAAAATGTGAAATGAGTAAATTCTTTTGTTCTACTTGTTGCATGAGAGATTGACTCACTGTTGGTTTGATAGAATAGCGCATATACTTGATGTCTAGCAGTCTCTCCTTGAGCCGATGCTATTAATTCATATGTGGAATGGCTGATTAGATCCTGCTTTCAGATTTAGAGGCATAGCCAGGTATTCAAATTTGGCTGCTAGCAGCCTAGCACTAAGGAATAGGGGGTTTTAGCTTTTGTGGAAAACAGAAAACTGCTTTTATGTTTTAGTATCTTTGAATTTGTTGGTGTGCATCTAGCTAGATAATTCCGGCTTGTTACTCACTTTAGGTAATGCAGTAAATTCAACACTATTTCATAGTTCATTAAATATCAGTTTCCATTATTTCAACTTATATTAGAATTCCTATTGTTTTTGCGTTCCGCATATAAGTATGCAACAGGATCAGGCAATGAACGTGGACTGATTCCCATGCCCAATATGTTATGAACCATTGATAAGAAAAGGGTCATCTGGTCTTAACTTGTAAGTTGGGGTAAATATAAATACATGTGGATGCAGGCATTTGTATATTTGATATTGTAGGTATTTAAAGGGTGCCAAACTTCAGGTCAGCAATCTACAGGTCTGATTTCAAGTGTAAAAGATGCAATAAATAATACACCAGAAAAGACATGTATCTGGATCTGACTCTTACTGCTGGCTTGAGGGAGTTCACTGACCTGCAACCAGTTGGTACTGAGCTTTTCAGGTATAATAGATTGGTAAACTAATTCCAAATTCATGGCATGAATTGTTGTATGTTATAACACCGTAACTGATACTAGATTATGTATGCATAGAAATTTGGGGTTCTCCCTGTGAGTCATTGCTCTAGGATTTTCTGAAAATATGCTTTGGCAGCTATAGTTTTGTAACAGAGCTGACACTGATGCAGAACAGGAAGAAGAACCAAGAACTATAAGGAAGGCACTCAATAATTTTTTATTTAATATCAATAAATATAATAAAGGATAATTTTCCTCATACTGATAATAAGCCTTCATATAGGCAATCTAAACAAAGCAAAATCAACCATAATTTGACAATGTTAACTCACTTAAAATAACACAAAAGGACACCTACTAAAACTCTACTAAGGGATAAGATATCCCATTATCCAAACATTTAAATTAAAAGCCTTATTATTAATAAATGAACCTCAAATCCCAATTACAAATCCTAATTCCCAATTATAATTACATAATAAGTTAATATAATAAACAATAATTTCTTCTTCTGATACTTTTCTTGCACTCTTTCAACCCCTTATGGTTGTTCCCACGAGTCATTGCTCTAGATTTTTCTGAAAATATGCTTCAGCATTGTTACAATTTCATTAAGAAAGGCACTCATTAAACCACGTATGGGTTTCTTCATCCTCTGCCTGATTCTGAACCTCATGCCGCTACAGAATAAAAGATTCAATGTTATTCTGTTTGTTCCCCCTATACTAGTATGAGGAGACATGGCCATCCTGAGTCACTTTAAATTTGATTGTCAGAAGTAATCTTTCTCTTGTAAGTGCAGATGTTTCCAGGCTTCCCTTCTCCTGAAGTTCAGTCAATAATGGTGGCGGTGCCTCATTGCTGGCCATCTTCCTCTAATGCCATAATTGCTGTTTCTTTGTGTGACAAAGATTATTACTATTTGCAAGTATAATATTGCCTATGTTTCAATCCATATTATGACAGTATTAAGTAGACTGAAATCATGCTGTCATTTAAAAGCTTGAATTTCTCTTTCCACATAAAATTTTGTCTTTTTTTTGTTGCTGAATTCTTTATCTTAATAAGTAAATCATATTTAGTGAGTTCCCATATGAGCTTGGCACTAATAATATTAACTAGGATTTTCAAAATAGAGTGTCAGCATATTATTGGACTATTGGAATTTGGAAGCAATAATTGTTTTCTAAACAGAACGTTAACTACTTCAATATCATAACTCACATCTGTTAAGTATGACCTTGGCTCAAGATATGCTTAATTGCTATTTAATTGAGATATGTATAAATATTTCATTAAATCAAGGAGTATGGTCTCAAAAATATCTGTCCTTAGCTTTTTTGAAGGCTGTTTCGCTTTTCTAGTACCAGGAAAAAGACTAAACGTATAAGGAACTTGAACAAGGGTAAGTACTGAGTAATAGGGTGAAAGAAAAGGCCTTGATACTGTGAAGAAAGCTGGGTAAAACCATCGCTGATTTTAGTTTTACTGTAGAACTGCATCAGAGAACAAGATGCCTGCTTCTAGAATTATGTGAGGAGATCATTAACTTGAAATTGACAGATTTATCTTTTCTTAACTATAATGTCCTGGATAAGTGTTTAAGTGTAGTAATTAATCTTGTGGCTGTTAATAGCAGTCCATCATCTGGTTAGGAATTTAATCCTGTGAAGACAAACCATCTATATTGCTTCAAAATAAAAATCTTGTGGCAGTCTAAAGGTGGTGCTGTTGTGCACTTACCCCAACTTCCATTCAAAACCCTCAATGCTCACTCTGTTTTTATTCACCTGAAAGTTTTAGGGATACAATTTCCATATTTTATTGACTCCACCTCTTTTGTGGTGAACGTGGTCGATTATTACCTTATTGATGTGATTTGCAAGTTTTTCCACATATCTTTGTCACAAAATGTTTGTATTTTGCATAATGACACAGCCCATTTAACCTTCTTAAAGGTTGCTGATTTCACACTGATAAACGATAGGATCTTTATTGGAACCGCTATTGTGCATTACACTTTATCAACTCCTTGGAATCTACACCCCTTTAGAGAGGTAAATATGATCATATAGTTGTCCTAGATATTTTGGGGTTGCATTTGTCATATTAGTTGGAGAGACTACTTGAATATCTCTTAGGATCCATTGGCGATTGGGCTCTGAGCCTCTGATTTACAATTTTATTGGTTTCTCTTGAATCCCACTTGGTTTTAAGGTCTTTCGGGTTGCATAGGATTTTATAGAGCCATAGCAATTTGACAATATAAGAAACCAAAGACCTTTACACATCATGCGGCTTTACAAATTACTTGATCAAAATTCAGGTGTCTTGTAATGTTTAATCTCAAGAGCCTTGAAAATTTGTTTTATCCATTTAAAATATTGTTTCTCATACTTCAGTTTAATATATGTATACATCTAGTGCGAGTCACACTAAGGATATGTTAGGAGTCAGAAACTTGTGAACCTGTAGTAACTTGTTGAAAGGGGAAAAGTGATCATGTAACCCAACCAACCAATTCTTCATCTAAGATTATTTTAAGAAGTGCTGTACTATATGACACCTTTTGGTCAAGCATGCAATTCTTGTTAGGTCTTAACCTTGTATTATTACTTTTGCTGTCAAGAAAGGAAGTTCCTTTTTTGCATGGTGGGGCTAGTATCCGTGTGATTAGCCCTATGCCCCACAATAAATACTACGATGATAGTGTAATTTATATTTAGAGACCATCTATAAAGTACAAATACACTTGTTTTTGGACCTGTCAGATATTCACATTGTTTCAGCACATTAATAACATATCTGACATGTTTTTATACATCTTAGAATGAAAAATTAAACTGTTTTAGTTTGAACATTTGTACATAACATGATTCAGACATTGTTGACCCTAAAAAATTAGAAAAAAAAAGATAGAATGGGCGACTAAAAACCTTATCTGATGAGGTAAAAAAAAATTTCTTTATCCTTTTTTGTTATACATATGTATCATACATTTTTATTTTTTCTAAATAAATCATTAAATGAGAAGTTAAAAAAAATTGTATAATACATATGTATATATATCATGTTATGCAGTTTTATATTTGTAAAATTTGACGTATGAGAGTGTATGTATGCTTTATAAGTGACCATTTTATTCAAATGAAGCTAAATTGATATATTATCTCCCTGAAAATTGTAAACTTAGTGCTAATAATGATGAAGTGTGTAAAATTAGTACTCATAATGATGATGATATCTACAGTAATGAGAATGCTAATGATATCTCTTGCAGATTTTGATTTTCTGTCAACCATTTGAGTTTGGATATTTTAATTCACGAAAGCTGTTATATGGTAAAGAAGCGAACTTACCTGAGAATGATCTCACTGCATCCCCTCTCCTTTCTTCCTCTTTCTGGTCTTTGGGAAAGGCTCTGCACGTGAACTAGCCTTTAAAAATAAGGGCAGTCACATAAAATAGGACATGTGGAAGTGGCTAAAACATTAAAGAACACTCAATTTAACAAAGCAAAGTGAAGCTGAGGTAGAATTGCACTGGCCTCTGCAGATAGATCCCCTCGTGCGGCTCACCCGCTGACCCATCCTCTCTTTGTCCTTCTAATCTCATCATCTCTCGCTACTTCTGGATCTTTGACCTTTGACCGCCAAACAAAATGTACCATTTTTGTTATAAAAAATATATATTATTAATCTTTATTTTTATATTAAAACCTTAGCCTAGATGCATTCTTTTCCTTTATTGTTAATATTTTAATTTGATTGCTTTGGTTTAAAATTAAACAATGTTACCTCCACTTTTAAAAAGTTACAATTAAACCTTTTATTCATAATGATGTATTGTTTTAATATACAAAAAATGTTGATGTGAATATAAAACTATCAATGTGACAATAAAGTCGCTTATACCTTTATTTTTATTTATGTAGACTATTTGGATGATATTCAAATAATTGAAATTATACCATTTGAGACTAGCTCAGCTAGTTGGGAGGGGTGGAGTTTCGACATAGGATTATGCGTTTGATTCTCCTCGTGTAACAAAAAAAAAAACTGAAATTATGTGTGTTTAGTTTTAAAAAAAAGGTGAGAGACCTTTTTTTACATGATTTAATTGATAGAATGTCATTTAAATAGTCCATTTGAAAAAAAAAAGAAGGCTACATTGATAATTTAGCATTAACATTATCCATTGCAATTTTTTAAAAAAATAAAAAGGAAACATAGTTTTATTTTAAATCAAAAGGACTAAATTAAAATATTTACAAAATACAAAAAAAAAAAATATTTAAGCTTTGAAGTTTTAATACTCATAGTGAACAACACTAACTAAATGACCCAAACTTTAGAACTGAGGGGAAAAAAGAGGAATGTGATACCATTTAAAAATTAGGCCCTCGGATCCCTTGCACGTGAGTTCCTTGGTTAGTATGATACCAGTCTGCTTTTCATAGCACGTGGGGGTGACTATTCTTTTCTTTCATCAATTTTCTTTTCTTGCCAGTGTTCTTTCTTTGTTTTTGTGTTAACGTTTTTGTCTGTAAAGATATTTTGCTTTGTAATTTGATAAAATAAGAAGCATACACATGCATTCACTGTCCAATTACCGTTGGTCGGTGCTGATTACATTGAAGCTGTTATGGGACTAAATGGTCACTCCCATTATGGATTTCTGGTTACGAGGATCATGTTCATTACTGATTCATTTTGTGCAGCAATAGTATTTAATAAACCTCATCACCATTTTCTTCATAATTTATTTACATGAAGCCAATTATTTAAAGGATTTTCCTTTTGGAGCTATAAATAAACCACATGGTGCAGTTCTTTTGGCAAAGGGTAGCAGTTGGAAGTGGAAAATACATACTAAATCTTGTCCTTGCATTTCTTTTCACTAACTAATTTATCTAAAGAAAAACAAATTATGACAAAATAATCTTGTGCTGGTCATTATCTTTTTTATATTACTGTAAGGGATATGTCATTGGATTTTTCCATGAAAGTAATTTTTTTACTCTTCTGCATTAGTTTAATATATTTTAAATTTTGGTTATAAAATATTTCTCGTAAAAATTGAACCCAGAATGATATAGAAACAATTGCCTCAGTAAAAGTCTCAAAAGATGTTCTTGTACCAACTAGCATAGGACCTGTCCTAAATAGAGCTGAACTTTCTAGAGAAATTAAATTAGAGAGATCAAACTGTTTTTAATTTGTTTCCCCCCTCAAGTCTTGTCTGATTCTTTGTAAAAATGCTTTACCAAAAGTGACACTATTACAGTGTCGTCTATCACGCCAAGGTTTAGGATCTCACGTGAACAGGGTTTTTGCAAAAACCACAAGAGGAAAGGAAAAGGGTAAGAGGGAGAAAGAAGGAAGAAACAAAAGACTAATCTCCTGTGTTTCAATTTCAAACCCCAAGAATAACTCTTGGTTAGAGGCTAGAGTCACAATAAGCAAGCTCCTCAAAATTAGCACTAAATCAAGCCCCTTAATTAAATTTTTTTTCCCTGGTTAGTGCTCAATGGGTTGTGCCTGTCTGTCAAGTGTTTTTGGTTACAAATCCCACATTATTATTAAAAGTGCGCAGTGATTGGTTTAGTGGAGTGGTTGATTGGTTGAATGTCGCCCATGTTTGATTCCCCAAAAACAGGGGATTTCCTCGTACATGTCTTGTTCCAGATTTTAGCCGCTCAGTTTAGGTGATGCTGCCATTTCTGTGCTGCCATATGCACTGCATATGGCACTAAGTACAGGATTGATGTGAATGGATGAATAATTGGTTTCCTTCCAATTTGATTTCTTTCATTCAAATCATGTTAAGAGAAGGAAACATCATATTTTCCCACCCTAAATGTTTTGGTTAGTGGGAAAATAGAAGGAAAAATCTGGACAATTATATAGTCATTAGTCTAGTTTCTTCATTTTGAGTAACCAAACAGGATTAGGATTTTTGAGTGGAGAAATTGAATATTACCTAGCTAGGCCAAAATTGATTTACCGATATTTTAAATTTCTTGATATTTAAAATATCGTGGCTATTCATAAAAATAATTTACAACAAGTGTGAGATGCCAATCTTAAACATGAAATATATGGGTGTATTTAGTTTGTAAAAATGTTTTTTATTTTTTAAAATATATTTTGTTTATGTTGTTATTTTTACTATTTTTTTAATTATATAATTGTATTTTATTTTTATTATTTTATAATTATATAATAATTATAAAAATATCATTGTTACAATGCGTTATAATACTAAAAATTTTAAAAATATTTTTTTAATGATTTTAGAATTTTTAAAAATTCAAAAAATATTTTTAAAAAATAAAAATAAAAAATAATAAATAAGCGCATTTATTTTTAATAAAATTAAAAATAGTCAAAATAAACAGACTCTCTAAGTATCTAAAATATTAATTATAATATTGGTGTATCAGTCGCCTTCTAATTTTGTTTACCACTTGCTGCAAATCTTGTTCTCTCAAAAAGAAAATAAAAGGAGAAAGATGTGAGTGAAATAGTATAGAGCCAATTTAGGAATATTGTTTGCTAAAAAGTAAAAAATTTAAACTGAAAAACTTGAAAGATGATCCATTTTTGGGGTCCCCCCCATAGAATTCCTTGGTGACAAAAATGCAACAATCAAGTTGATAAGATTGGTTCCCTTACAGATTTCCCTGTCACAACAATGAAGCATTTTAATTGTTCCTATTTGCAGGAACATTCTGCGCTATGTTAGTATGTTGATAAAACATGCCTAAGTGAACGTCACAATCACACTCAAGGCTAGCCACCCCAAGCTAGGTGCTTGGTTGGAATCATTGCCCAATCCCGTAGATGAGAATTGAACCTCACTGTACAAGACCACCAAATAATCTTCATTCACTGCCATACTGTTTATTCATGTGTTTATGTCTCTAATTTAGAACAGGAAGGAATTAAAAAAGAAAAGAGTCACTAAACTCTCAAGATCAACGCATTTAGTTTCAAACAAAGTCAACAGCACTCCTGATCATATTATAAAAAAAAATCCTAATTATCTCAATTTTCAATTACAAACTTTAATTCTCAAATAATAATTATATTAGAGTTAAATTATATTTTTTAAATTTTTTTTAAATTTATACTTACACTCTCGTTAATTTTAATTTATATTAAAAAATCATCTTCATTCATAAATTGTTAATAAAATTTTCATTTATATATATATATATAATTTTAAAAACTCATAAATAGTTTAAGTTATTAATGCAATATATATTAATCAAATATTAAATTAATGTTTATGAAAATTTCAAATAAGTAAGGCGTGTCTAATTTTTTAAAAAAAATTTGAAGGGGGAAATTTTAGTTTAAAATTGAAACTAAAATAATGTAAATGCAATTTTAAAAAACTTCAGAAAAATTGAACGTGATTTACTTATTAGATTATTAATTAATAAAATAAATAATAAAAACCCCTCATTCTGGTTAAGTGTCTCTAGATGTATTCCTCTAGGATCAAAATTGAAGCCTATCATCTCCAAAGTGCATGATACTTCGATTAGATATTCTTGATTTTACTGAAACTGATTTGAAAATTGTAACTTCATAAAAAATATGGTCTGAATGATAATTGTGGCCAAAATGTAAAACTGGAGATGTTTTAGCATCATGCTCTGATTTACTGAGTAGGCAGTTCATTTCTTTGCTTTAGCTCTGTGCTCTGATGCTCTTATTACTTAGCTTTGAAGTCATATAGAAATTCTTATTATTAACTGCACAAACTGAGATAATCAGATACTTGCAGAAGTGCAGCATAAACTAAAGGTGACTCAAATTCTGTGTTGTGCTTTCTTAACTAAACTGCATAACCTTTTTCTTTCCCTTTTCAATTGGTTTTAAAATTCGGCTGGGAAACTGGCCGACTTCTTCAAATAATAAGAAAAAGTAGGGCAGGTTTGATTCCATAACATATTTATTTATTTCATTATCACAGCTCTATGCCCAAAAATTTATACCTTTTTTTTTCTTTTATATGTGGGAATTGACTTCATGAACTACATATTAATTTCGCCCTTTGCTCCCCATTTGATATATATAGACCCAAGTGGCTAAAATTTTCTAAGATTATGTAAGTAGATTTTTAATAGTGAATTTTTTTACATGAATAAATATGTGAGTCTAATAAAAAAAAAGTATACTTATAATATTTATATGTTTTTCAATAATTAATTTAATTTTTTTATAGATAAATTCTATCTAAGAATTATTAAGAGTAGCATGAACAAACAATGAGTGAATGAGAGAACTCTTGACTATCATTTGCATAAAAATAAAGAAATCTGCTCTGCATTTCAAAGTCCAAAATCAAGTGGTTCAAGGAGGTGATGATATTAAAGAAAAAAAAAAGTAAAGAAAATTGCAATTGCAGCTAGTTCAAGGAGAGATTAGTTTTGTTTAGCAATAGAGCTCTTAAGCCAAGGAGAATGGGAGACACGGGAACAGCGCCCACGTTCCTCACTTGTTTCTTTATTGCTTTCGGTTTCTCTCTTTCTCTCTCATATAATAAGCCCTTCTTCCCCCTACGGACAAATTGTTGTCTACCTATCAAGGAATAAATATATCCCCTTTCTTCTCTTGTGAACCTCCATAAATACTCTTATCTTCCTTCTATCTCTGGGTGTGTGTGATCATCAAGAAGCTCTCTCTCCCTCTCTCTCTCGCAAGTCTAATTTCCACATGATCATGGTTTGAATTTTCTCTGTCTCTAAAAATTCTTGTTGATCTTCTTGACCAAATCGTTGATGGGTTTTTGTTTGTTTTAATTTGTTGATGGTGCATATAGGGATACCAGAAGCCTGCATGGTTGGAAGCTCTTTATACCCAAAAGTTCTTTGTGGGGTGCTCTTACCATGAAAACTCAAAGAAGAATGAGAAGAACATCTGCTGCTTGGATTGTTGCACCAGTATCTGCCCTCACTGCTTGCCTTACCATCGCTTCCATAGGCTTCTTCAGGTTCGCCGTTACGTTTATCATGACGTTGTCAGATTGGAAGATATTCAGAAACTCATAGACTGCTCCAGTGTTCAGGTGCGTGTAGTACTAGCTAGTGCACTAAATAAGAAGGCTAACTCTAATTTTTTTTTTCAATGCGTTAACAATTGTATGTTAATTTTAAAAGTATCATATATATTAATTTTTTAAAAGATAAAAACGAAAACAGAATTTAATATTTTCATAAATTATTTCATATATTAAAGAGAATTCAAGAATTAAAATTAAGTGATATATAAATCTAATTATAAATTATTAGTTTACTTTTACCTACAATTCAACCTGACGATGATGTTTGATAATCAAAATGTTTTGAATATTTCTATTAGGCTTATACAATCAATAGTGCCAAAGTGGTGTTCATCAAGAAGAGACCTCAAAACAGGCAATTCAAGGGGTCTGGAAACTACTGCAGTTCCTGTGATAGAAGTCTCCAAGAACCTTTCCTCCATTGCTCCCTTGGTTGCAAGGTAAAGAATACACGAAATTGTCTCATTTAACCACAATTACGAGTTCTGGATATAGTTCTTCCATGGGTTGATATTACTACAAAACAACGATATCTAAAAATAGAACTATGACACTCATACTCGAACATAACAATTTAAAACATACCTGAACACTAAATATTTTATCATATGATAATCTGCATCCGTGTGCTTCTTTGTTAAGAATTCAAACCTTTTTGCAATTTAGCTTATTTCTGTGCACTCTACCATGTCAACAAATACGAGAAGACACATTAAATTGTATTTATTGTTCATATGGTGTCCTGTGCTGTGCATCTTTCTGCCAATTAATGTGAACTGTTACGCATATTGAATAGGTGGATTTTCTGCTGGAACACTACAAGGATCTATCTCCCTATTTGAGGACATGCAAGTCGTTGCAGCTAAGTCCAGATTTTCTGATGCCACAAGAGATGGGAGAGGAGGAGATGACGAATGAGACAGCTCGTTCGACAATAGTGGACTGGGATGAACCAGTGATGAGCTCGAGTTCGGGGTCATCGGGGTCAGAGAATATGAGCATGGCATGCACAGAAATAGTGAGGAAGAAGAGAAGTGGGTGGAATGTGTGTGGGAGATTAATGGCCAATAAGGTTTCTGACGACGACATGGCTACTAGCATCAGTAGAAGAAAAGGCGTTCCCCATAGATCTCCTCTCTGTTAAAAAAAAAAAAAAAAAAAAACCTACCATATTTATATTTATTTTTTCTTTCAAATTTATGATATTTTGACTGAATTGTTCAAAATACTCTCTCTCTCTCTCACTCTCTCTCGAAATTGAAGACTTTTGAGTTTAATTAATCACTTGGTCGGGGGTTTTGTCTTAATGGCATCACGTGATTCCCAGTTCCAAGTTATGGTTTGTATATTTTTCTATTTTTTTTAATATGAAATAACGATAATAATAGTAGTTAAATAATTAACTAGTCACGAATTATGGTCTTGACTGGAGCATCAATTTGTAAAAAATGGTCTTCTCGTACGGCTTACTTGCAAGCCTCTTCAGTCTTCACTCCCTTTTTTAACCTACCTACCTACCTCCCGACCTACCTATTAGCTACTCCTTTCTCAAAACTCTAAACCTACTACGGTAATTATACAATTACAATACTATAAAATAGTTGTTGATTTAGAAACACTGAGATCAAAGAGAAGAATTAACTTCAAAAAATAAAAAATTAAGAAGTAAAATTTACTATGCACAGACAAGAAACAAGTCAAGCATTCTGCAAAGATGTTTTTCCAAGTAATAATGATGTCCGTGTTTTAATTTCGTTATGTTTGTGGATTAAGCAACCTCTTTAATTCCTCTCTCTCTTTTAACTTATTAATTGAATAAAATGCAATTCATAAAAGAGACATCAAAACCTGCAGATTAATATGCTGCATGTCAGTAGCAGATAGCACTAGAATATAATTCACAAATAAGCTTCAATCTAGAGAATATGGTCAAGGCTTGAGACCCAAATGCTTTCTTGTTATGGCTGAACATTTTCTCTGTTCTTCAGAATTCAATGTCTTCTGAGCTTTAAATATTCGCAAAAGTATCTTGTTTTAGCAGCTTATAAAGCCAATGCTTCATCAATCTTTCATCATAATTCACAACCACCGCTATAAAAGTCTTTATCAGTTTGATTTGGTCATTTGTTAGCCCTAAGTCAAATCAAACTGAATGAATAGGTATATTAAAATAATTAAACTTGGTCAATTTTTCTTAAAGTGATTTAACTTAATCAAATCAAACCATTAACTATTATTACAATTTAACCGAATCTTTGTCTTTTAATTCTTTTTTCAATTTATTCCTACTTAATTAAATTTTAATTAATCAAAGGTTAATTTTACAATATATATATATATTCTAATGTTTATAAACAAAAATTTAAATTTTTAATCACAAAATTAGTGCATAATAAAAAAATATTATATATAATTATAACTGTGAAAATATATACAACGGTTAGTTAATCCAATTTGATTTATTCTCCAACTAAAAATTGAACTAAATCATTTTCAATCAGTTTTCATAAGTTTTTTAACTGTTTGATTTGGTTTTGGTCAATACAATTTTGAACACTCTCATCTAATTATGCTAATTAGTTTAATATTTTCAGCATATCTTCTTCAATAAATCTAGTGTCCTAACATTAAAACTTACCCAAAAATAAAAACATCACAAACACTTGGCCATCTCATATTTTGCTTTTCTCTAGATCTAGTGTTATAATACTGTTAATAAAGATTGACTCAATAAATTGAGTTGCATCAACCTTGTCTGAAAATAATAAAACTTATCTACTCAATTTTTTCGTTAAATTTTTTTTTATAACGCTACGCTATTTTCTCTCTTCTTTAAATTCATAGTTCTTCTCTTTTGAAAATGATAAATATATTTGAAAATAATTAGTCGGTGATCATTATGTTTCTTTTCAGTAACGAAACTAGTGAGATAGTTTTTTCGGAAATAGCAGCTTCGTTTTGGATTCTTCTCCTCCGGCCCCAAAAGAAATTTCAACAAATTGGGCTTTTTTCTTGGAGCGAGTAAGTTGGAATTTTACTGGGCCAGTGGGCTTGTCTCACAAAACCAGCACCTACCTTTTGTCTTAGCTTCCCTAACACAACGATTCTTCTTTGACCCAAAAAAATAATAATAAAGAAAGGTACTTCTTTTCTTTTCTTCTTTTTCTTTTTTAACAAAGAAAAAGATGAAAAAAAAAATAAAAACGATGATTATGAGAAGGAAAAGAAAAAAAAGGCTCCATTAAAGCAGCTCTTGTGAATTAATTTGACTTGAAAATATACAAAGAAAAAGTTTGGTAGATGCTTGCTCCCACGAGCCATTTTTTTAAATGAGAAAAAAAAAATAAAGATGCAAAGAACAAAAATTTACCATATATTTCTTCTAAGACAAAAAATCTGTTGTAATAATTTCTCTCACATGTATTTCGAAAATGGGCAAATAGTATTTAAAATATACCAATAATCTCTTTAATTGACTCTGTCATAAATGGTAGGATAAATTTAAATATTTTTATGTACTATTTTATGATACTTTTAATTTAACAGCAGATCAATATATTATAAGCAATCTAATTAAGAGTAAATATTTATTTTAATATCTTAAATTTATAGAAAAATATAATTTAGTCTTTGGACAAAAAAAATAAAAAATAAATATTAATATAAACACATAATATTTAATTTATTAAATTATTTATCTAAATAATTGTATCAACAAAATATTTTTTTATTATCATCTCGAAATGATGATGTTTGATGACTTAATTTTTAATGATGGGTTTTGTATGAGCCAAATTAGATAAAATGGGGAGACACAATTATTTTGAGTGATAAATTTTTTGTTGTTGATTAAATTAGATATTTGAATGGACAAGTCAATAGATAATATAAATTCCACTCTTATATAATTAATTACAAAAGTAGTAGAAGCAGTGAGTGTGTGGACTGACAAGAAATAGAAGTGACTATATATATATATATATATCTTTTTCTAAGTGTACATGATTAGCAAAACAGACTTGATTCACAATATTCCTCCCACTACCTCAGTTTCATATTGCACCCACTTCATCACCTCATTCTTTGACTCAGCATTTTTGTCTGTGTTTGGCCCTTAATTCCTGAATCATCTTCACCAATTTCATAAATTTTCACTCAATAATTTAGTTTTTTTAATTTAAATAATTCTTAATATGATCAATCCTTGCTGATTCATACTCTATTAATTTTTAAAAAATTAAATTTAAATTCAAAATATGATAAAAAAAATTGTTTGTCAAAGTATTTTCATAAACTACTAACACTGAAAATTTTATTTGTTTTAAACTCTATCAATTTTATTAATGATAAACTTGTGTTTTATTTACACTCACAAGTTTAATAAATTTTTATTTAATCAAAGAGAATCATTAAAAATTATAATAAAATTACAAAATTATTTGAGTGTTAACTTAAAACATTAAAATTTTGAATCAAAATAGTTATTTGTATCTTTAAATATTAATTAAAAATAAAAATAAAAATCCCTAATGAATCTTTAGGTGAACAAATACTTAAAAGCATCATTCATTGATCGCCAACTACCCTCGAACTTAAATTTGGTTCTGCAACCCAACATCAACGATGGGCCCCAGAGAAAGTCACGTCAGGGCATAAAGTTCCAAACTTTGATGACTACGCAAATTTCTGCTTTATTCCCCAATGAAATTTCACCTTCTTGAAGCTTTCGAGCACCAAGATTTCCTCTTGTTCTTATTTCTTTTTAATTAATTAATTCTAATAGTGGGATCATATTGGGGAGGAGAGGGGGGTGTGTGTTGTTCCTTTTCTTCTTTCCTCAGATTGCAAGCCACGTCTTATAAACAATGCTTCCTTACCCAATGGAAGAATATCTTAGTGGTTTCCTCAAACACACATGGTGTCATCAATGGGATGCCCACTAATTATGAACTCCTTTTTCTTTTTTTTAATAGGGAAAGGTGACGAAGCTCAATATGCTACTTGGGGTAATAAGAACAAAAAAAACATAATTTAAATATATTTTTTAAAAATTATTATTAAATTTTATAGTACAAATATTTATTTACAGTTCAATATTACATTGTTTTTTAAATTATTTAAGGACTTTATGACAATCATCGATGACAAATATGGAAAAAAACTTTAGCTTATTCAAATGACGATGGATCCAGGAAGAATTCTGCACTCTGAAACCACGTATCCTACTTTCCCAACTAACTAATATTAATATTAGTACAATTGGGAATTGTATCTCATTATTATGACAAAACCCAAAGGTTACATTTTTAATATTTTAAAGTTGAAAAAGCCTGCATGTCATTTGATAATAGATTGATAGTTCTATTATGTTTCAAGTTTTAATTTTGCATGAATTTCATCTTCTTCTTTTTTAAATTTCATTATTATTATTTTCAGATTATTTTATTAAAATTTCTAACAAAATATCTTAAACACATAAAATAATTTTATTAGCGATCTCACAAAATTTAGCATGAATAAAAATTTTAAAATGTTTTAAACTTAAAAGAATTTATTTATTTTAATATACCATACAAATATTGGAGTGAAAGAACCTACTCTTGATTGACACATACATGGGTCTAAAAATATTCTTATCCCATAATTAAAAAATAAATAAAATACAAAGTTGAAACAAATAATTAAAAAATAATTCCATTGAATTTAAAATAAATTATTGATTAAATTAATATAAAAATTTAGTTCTTAAATTTATAAACTCTTTTAACTTTATAAATTTAAAATGACTGAATTGTTCTCTAAATTATCAAAATTATTGTATATTAGTCTTTCTAAAAACTTAATTAATTCATACATTAAAAAGAATTCAAAAATAAATTAATTAATAAACTCATCATTGCAAATTTACTCTGTTAATTATAGGTGGCACATCTAGAAGTGGTTCTAGTAGGTGGTTATTTTATTATGATGAAAAAATGCTCAAAGTTTATTAAAATACTTTGGTTGAAGGAAGAAAAAGTGAGTAGGTCGACCTACGACGGACTAATATAAGAACTTAAAGCAGAATCAATGCAACGCAACGCAGATGGCTGGCTCATGTAGGTTTCTTCACACGGTTGGTTTCTTGATTGAGCCCACACGCATACTTAAGAATTTATTTAAACTCTCAAATTTTAATTTTTTTTCTTTTATAAAAACAAATGTGATTGAAGCAAGAGAAAGGGAACGTTCGTAAATGCAGAAAATACTAATTGAAAGGGAAGATAAGGACGTGGGAGTGCCAGGTTCCATAACATGAACTAGTCTGGAAGTTGGAAGAGAGAGAGATTGATTTGACCTTTTTGTTTTTGAACAGCGAGCGATGCCGACATCCACATAATCCAGAAAGAAAATATGATCACTGCGGGTGGAGCAAAATGGCCACAGTTCATAGCTTCTTTGGCTGTTAGTGTCAACATTATCTTGTCTTGCTCAATTAACTTTGATTAAAAAAAAATAGATACGGGTTTTAAATTAAATTTAAAAATTTTGCTCGAGTCTGAATAAAATTTGGACTCCATTCAGATTTTTATTTTAAAATAAGTTTAACGTAAAGCCAAATTAAATAACATATATTTAATCTAATTTTTATTGTTAAAAATATATAATTTAGTAATTTTTGGTGTTTTAAAGTATATATATTATTTTATAAAAATAAATTTTAAAAAATATTAATTTTTTCTCTATTTTTAAAATAATATTTCAAATTTAGATAATTGTATTTAGCTCGGACTTAAACTCAAATATATCTAAAAAATTAATTTGGCTGGGAGCTCTCTCTTTCATCATTTCACTTTCCTTCTAAATTTGGAGCAATCTCTATTGATTACTTGTTATCTAACAAGTCAAATGATTTTCAGTCAATGGAAGAACTAAGAATATGGAAGGATTTAATTACAATTTTAGATTTTATATTTTCAAGAACAAAATTAACTCAAATAAAATTTTAAAACTAAATTAAATTATTTATGATGCTAAAAGGATAAAAAAAATATATATTTGACCCTCTGAGAAACATTACTCTATGCTCTAAAAATAATTAATAAAATAAATTAATTATAAATAAATATTATAATTTTAAGAATGAGTCATGTTTTTTTAAAAAAATATTGCCATAGTTATTAATTATTTTTTAATTAATTTTATTAACAAGATATATTTAAAGATTTGAATTCCCGGTAATTATTGTTTCAATGGGATAAGATGCCAGTGGGTCGGCAAGAAGCTTAAGGAATCATCTTTATCTATAATTCAAATAATTGTTGGATTCATTGTTTTGTTTTCATAAAATGCTTTGGAATTTGTCATTACAGTTAAATCCTTTTTTAACAGTTAATTTAATTCGGTTACTTCTAGAGACGCGTACAGCTTGTTTGTTTCTTTTTTTTTTTATAAAAAAAAATTATGTTTATAAATTATTCTTCAAAACAAAAAAAATGTATTTGATAAATTATTTTAAAAATATATTATTTGTTATTTTTTGAATATTACAAAAACAAAAACAAAAAAATAACTCTATTTTATTTTTATATTTTATATTTTTAAAACAAATTATTTTTATAATTTATTTTCAAAATAATAACAGAAAATAATGTTTAAACAATATTTTTTTTAAAATAAAAAAATAAACAGGCCCATAATATTTTAAAATGACAATTTTTTTCTCCAAATATTTATCCCAACTTCAAAATGGTTTTTTGAAATACTATCACAGAAGAAGTTAAAATTTTATGAATATAAGTTTTTATTTCCTCACAATTCCTACGTCCTTCATTTCAATTACTAATTTAGTATTAGAAAAAAAAATATCAAATAATTAGTTTAAAAAATTACATTAGATGGCAATTTAAACCACGTGGCGAAGAATGTATGTCAACACCTAGCATTTTGACTGTTGAAAAAAATATTCAAAAAAATAATAAATAATAGCTGTACAGTAATTAAAAAATAAAATTAAGAGGACAAGAAATGACACATTTTTATGCAAGACAAAAAAAAAAAAGAAAAAGATATCTTAATCTTGATTTATAAATACACCAAAACTAAGTATCTGCGACGACCGAGCAATACGCTCAGACACGTAAGGGTCATATAGACGGTGACTGAGATTGTGATGCTTCGCGTTGTGAATAATTAATAATTAAAACTTTATTTTTAAAAAAATGGGGAGTCGTGGCAATCATTTTTGAAATAAAAAATAATTAATTAATATGACTTAGTTCATTTAATCAAAAAATCTAATTAGTGAATACGTGTTATGAAGTTTTTTTAAAATTTTTAGATATATTTTTGTATTTTTCTATTAAAATTATTAAAAAATTTACCCTCCTAAAATTAGTAAAATAACACATTCTTGATACTTTTTTGAGTTGGTCCATTAAAAAAATAAATTATATTATGAGAGAAGTTATAGCCACAAAATTTGAGGAGTTGTGCGTCCGAATCTATGTGATGTTGTTTGGTTATGTTTATTTGTAGTTTCTATAACGCAGGTTCTGCCTCAATTTTGTTTTACGAAAAGGCCCCTGCTGTTCTGCCCGTGGCTTACATGCTTATTTACTGAAATATCCCTCCACTCTTATAATATTCTTTGTTTATTGTTGTTATTTTAGGACAATTTTATGAAAAAATTAAATTTTAATAATCGTTGAAGAATTTATAACAAATTACATGGCACGTGCTTTATAAAAATTCAAATTAATTTTATTACCAACTGTTATATGTATATGTGTAGACATATTGAATTTATTGAATACGGAGTTAAAATTTAAATTTAAATTAACTTATTCACATATTTTATTATATTAATATTAATTTATTTGCGAGCTGTATTTTATTGTGTCTCGCTTTAGATATTTATTATGTATACGTTGTTTCATTGGTGGTTGGTGTGTGCTGGCGTTGTCACCATAACTCGTAAACAAAGTGATTGGTTGGTTCCTTAAGAATTAAGAAAGTAGAAAGTTCTGTTTGGAATAAGATTGTTATTTCTAGATATTTAAAAATTTAAAAATTAAAATATTATAATATTTAAAATTTTTATTCTTAGTATAATAATTGAAAATTATTCAAAAAAAAATGTAAGACATCATGATAATCAAATGATAATAGAAGATAACATCTTTTATTGTCCTTGAAAAGCACCCTAAAAATAAAGTTTAAATTATATTCTTCCGCGTCTAAAGTTTGTGGAAAAAGAAAATTTAGGTTGAACAAAAATTTTATGCCTTGAGACATCTTAGTATAAATAAATAAATATTTTAATTATTTTCCAAAAAAACCAAAAAAATATAAAAAATACTTTAAAAATTGATAATTTAAACCCACCATTTGACAATGATGAATCCTAATCTCAGAGTAACATTTTTACCAGATAAAGACAAATCAATGTTTTATGCTTTAGACTTTAAAGTTTCTTCATTTTGGTTGGTAAATTTATTGACTGTCTTGGCCACCAAGAAATAATTACTTTTAATCCATGAAAATAAGTTAAAGGTATATTACAATAAATTATTTCCAGATTTAACTTTTTATTTTAAAATCAATTTTTTTTTAAAAGAGATCTATTTTTGGAAAGGAATAATATTATTGGCTAGCCTGAGAGGACATAAATGTCATTTCAGTAGAGAATGCGGGCATTTTCTGCAGTGCACAGTATTCTAACGGAGAAGAGGAAAGGGGTATTTTGGTCACATAAGGAAAATACAGAACAGGTATATAGGGGGGCCTACCATTTTCCCGTTTCTGAAGCGTAAAGATGGGATGCCGAAAATCTGAGAGGAAGTTAAAATAGCAATCTTCTCACCCTCTCTTCCTCTCTCTCTCTCTCACTATCTTCGTCTGTGTCTCTGTGAAAAACCAGAGGCTGTGGGGAAACAGGAAGAAACACAGGCACCAACATTATGTTATGCTATAGATCTAGCCCCTCTCTTTTTCTTCTCATTTTCTCTGTCTTTCTCTTTCTTTTTTCCACCTCTGGAACTTCTCCTCCTTCCCACTCTTTACGTTTTCCAGGTAATTCTCTTTCATTTATCTTCCTTTTGTCGTTCAAGATTTTTTTTTTTTACATGGGCATTTAAATTTTTTGGCTTTTTTCTAGTAGATGGTGTAGAAATTGTTGGTAGAAGTCAGTATGATGAGGTGCTACCATGGAAGACGAGGAGATCACTGGCGGAAGAAACCACGGATAATAGTTCTCTCCTGTTGGCTGAGACAAGAACTCGTCGGAAAGATCCTCTTGACCACTTCAACCGTTACACTGGTGGTTGGAATATCAGCAATGCCCATTATATCGCTGTAAGTTCCTTTCTTTCATTTCTTCACTATCTCATATTGTTTCTGGAATTTTCCTTTTTATCAACTAGTTAATTGTTATCTCATCCTAGTTCTGGTAAATAATAAAGATAGTTTTTCTTGTAAAATTGATGATAAATTACTCCCCGGCTTGGGTTTAATCAGCGATTCTGTGCAGCCTTCTTTTCTTTATCATATTTCGTTGATATGTTCAGCAAAAGATATATATTATTTCAATATTTTAAGTCATTTATATGTGCTTTAATTTTTTTTCCCTCTTATAGATTGTGAGGTTCTATTGTTCTAGACCACCACCACCTATTGATCACCTGGTTCTAATTTTGCCCTTAATTTATTTATCTTACCCGGTATATTAATGTTTCACTAACTTCAAATTGTTCTTACCTTTTTGCAGTCAGTTGTTTTTACGGCAGTTCCCTTCTTTGCTGTTGCTGCAGCCTGGTTCGTGATTTTTGGGCTTTGTTTATGCTTCATCTGTCTACATCACTGCTGTTGTCTCAGAGAACCTTATGGCTATTCTCGAACAGCTTATGCTTTGTCCTTGATCCTCCTCATTCTCTTCACTCTAGCAGCAATGTATCTCTCTCTCTCTTTTCAAAACAAATCTTGTCTTTTGCTATGCTTTCTTCAATTGACAATTTATGTTTCCTTAAGCTTATATGTGTATTTATGCCAGAGCTGGATGCATTGTCCTGTACACTGGTCAGGGGAAGTTTCACAACAGCACCTCAAAGACACTGGATTATGCTGTGAATCAGGCTGACTTCACTGCTGAAAACCTCAGGAACGTGTCAGATTATCTCGATGCAGCTAAGAAGATTGGAGTTGATGCAGTTTTTTTGCCATCAGATGTTCAGAAGAATATCGACGATGTTAAAACAAAAATCAATGCTTCTGCTGCCACTCTTTCCAATAAAACTGAAGAAAATTCAAATAGAATTAAAAAAGGCTTAGATGCAATGTAAGCACAAATTTGTTATTAATACTATTTAGTTTTTGAAATAACTTGTGCTAATACTCGTCTATTGTGTTCTGTAGGAGATTTGCTCTTATTATTCTTGCAGCTGTTATGCTCTTTCTTGCATTTATCGGGTTCTGTAAGTTTTTGTTTTTGATTTTTTTTGGTGTTTATGACAGCAGTTTACCAAACTTTTACCTAATTTTCTTGTGTTATTGTTCTGAAACCTTTTTGCAGTATTTTCCATCTTTGGGATGCAGCGTCTTGTATACTTGTAAGTCATATTGGTTGAGCTGTTTTATTTTATTTTTTTCTTCTGGCTTGCTTAACTCTTTACTGTTGATGGGGTTGTGGCAGATTATAGTTTCCAATCAGTAAATTATGTGTTTTTAATGGGTGCAGCTTGGTAATCATCGGATGGATTCTTGTTGCTGGCACATTTGTTCTGTGTGGTATATTTCTTTTTCTTCATAAGTAAGTTCCCATTTTCTTCAAGTACTCATTATTAATTTTTCCTTTTTTGTAATTTTTACCTTAATGCATTGTGGATGTATTCTTTTGTAGAAGTATTATGTGCTACTATGTTCTTCACCTTCTTGGGACTACCCGTAAGGGATCTTAGTTCAACGTTTTGTAGTCTGATATTTGGCAATTAATGGAAGCTCTGGGACCTTACAAAAGAATTAATTAATATACTCTAGATATTGAAGTTAGCATAGAGCTTTGTGATCGAAGAGATCACATGGATAAAATTTAACACTACAATAGAGCATGTTTCAGTTGTGGTAATTGAAATTAGAGTGGGAAGGATCTTTATATTGAACATTGTCAAAATGTCTAAACTGAAGCAAAAAATTCAGGAGTCTATTGTTGGATGTGCCGTTTGAACTGTTGTTCTATTACCATCTATCTATTTTCAGACTGCCTTCTTTTACTTATATAGGAATTTCTTAGGACTTATGATTTGGAGGTTTGGCTTTTTAACTTTTGAAATAACCAGTTCTTAGCTTCCATTTGTTCAAGTTTCAGATTGGGAGGCTGGTGAAGATGATTTCTTGTGCCTCTGGACATGATGAGTCCGGTCTTGTTGCTATATCATAGGCCTTTTTAGACTTTACATTTAGTGCAAGTTGATGATCAGTAAGAAATTAAACTAAATTTATTGTCTATTTGCTGGGGAAACTATTCAAATTTGTTAGAGATTATAATAAAATTATTCATAGACCTTCACTTAATAGCTGAAAGTTTTGGGTTGAAATGATTCTTGATATAATATTAGTCTCTATGACTAAGTGGTCAGGATTTCGATCTTTGCCGACCTCTGTTGTGGGCCTATACTTTTTCCACACATAAAAGTTCAGAGTTTTAGTGTGAGTTGTGTTAGAGATTATAATAAAATCATTCATAACCTTTACTCAACAACTCAAACTTTTGGGTTAAAATGATTCTTGACAAAACTAAATATTTCAAATCTGCTATGGGATTGCTGGATTGCACTTGCATAGAGCAATCGACATGTACTTAGTGCAGTTCAGCTGATACTGTTCCTATGATTGTTGAAGTTTGATATTTGTTCACTATGAGAAATTGCTCTGTTGTATGGATGGGCATTCTGAGTTTGTATAAGTGAAGTCCGGGAACAAAAGGAGTTAACTATGAGTTATGGAGTCATTACAGCTCCTACTTCTAAGAAGGTTTTGGATTAAAAATTTAGTTGCTCGGAGAATAGCCTGATAAAAAAAAAGTATGACAATATGGAAACTATTTTTGATGCTGACACAAGGAAAGAAAAATGGGACAGTATCAAGGTTAATAGAATCAAATATCATGGAAAGATTGTATTTTGTTGAATTATGGTGCTTTGTTTTTTAGCATAAAAAACTTTGTCAAGAGAAAAACTTTGATAATTATTTTTTAATGCTTTACTGAATTTCTGTTTAGGAACTTTAGTTTATGAAATATTTTTAGATTTTCTCATTTTAAATACTTTTTTATATCAAGTTTATAATTTCTCGCTGCCATCTCTTATGCTGCATATGAAAATTGTATGAAAACTTATTTTATTGCATATTTGGTTTAGTGTGGTTGCAGATACATGTGTTGCCATGGATGAGTGGGTTCAGAACCCTACTGCTCATACAGCATTGGATGATATTCTTCCTTGTGTGGACAATGCAACTGCCCAGGAAACCTTGCTACGAAGCAAGGATGCCACATACCAAATGGCTAAAATAATCGACAGAGTGATATCTAATGTCACAAACCAAAATTTCCCGCCTGCTGCTGGACCCTTGTATTTCAATCAATCAGGGCCTCCCATGCCCGTTCTCTGCAATCCATTCAATTCTGGTCTCACAGATAGGAAGTGTGCACCAGGGGAAGTGACCTTGGACAATGCTAGAGAGGTAGAATACCTTCTAAGATTTTGAAACCTATATTCATAACTAGGAATCATGCTTCATAGCTTCGGATATTCATTTTCATCCTATATGCATGCTTAAAAATGATGTGGTTTAACGTGTCATTTAACCTCTTTGTGGTTTGTTACCTTATCATTCTATCACCTTGTGGTATTTACCATTCAAATTTTAACGGAAATAACTATGTAAATTTTAGAATGATGATTAATGTCATTTTTTAAAAGTATGTTTTACTTAATCTTGAACGGTTTTCATTGTGTTCAGAGACTAAGAGGGATCGAGCTGACAATTTTAATTTTTAAATATCATCTTAATTCCAGCAATAGTATCAAAAGATGAAAAAATTATTCAAGGTATATAAATGAAACTGTTATCCTTTTAACATTTATGCAATTAGTTCTAGTTAATAAGAATGAAAAAGAGAACAGAGTGGATAAGTGGTAATCAAACAAAAGGTGTATTATAACATTCAATTTTTGTTTGAAGCAGGTTTGGAAGAATTATACGTGTCAAGTTTCTTCGTCGGGCATTTGCACCACGCCGGGCCGGATGACCCCCACTATATACTCCCAAATGGCAGCTGGAGTGAATGTGAGTTATGGTCTGTATCATTATGGTCCGTTCTTGGTAAATCTACAAGATTGCACATTTGTCCGACAAGTATTCTTAGACGTCAGCCGCGACTATTGTCCCGGTCTTCGGAGATACACACAATGGATATATGTTGGATTAGTTATAGTGTCGGCTGCTGTAATGCTGTCTCTGATCTTCTGGGTTATCTATGCCAGAGAGCGGCGGCATCGGGTTTATGCCAAAAAGTTCATGACTGGAGACCAACCTAAAGGCCCCTGAAGATGCAGTGTGAAGATTATGATATGCACATCTGGGTTGATGATCTTTGTGTAGTTTGTTGTATTTATAATCGGGTATTTATTATTTGTGCTGTAGAAGAGCTATTTAGATGTCTTGACTCTTGATAATATATATTAGTACTTGTACTTCTGGTAAGTAGATTTGTGGAGACTGTTTCATGGATGAACAGTTGCATAAGAAGAAGAAAGCTTTGGCCCGTGTTGATATGATTTTGGTTAAAAGTTTAATCTCAAAATGCCTCTATTAACTTTTTTATTTTTATTCTTTTATTGATATTCGAACTCAGATTTTCGTATTTGGAGACCAAGTCAATATTATCAAACCAAATGAAAATATAGATAATAACGAGCCTAGCCAAGTTTGATGGTTACAAATATAATAGCAATTTCCAAAGTTGAAACTTGAGATGGCAATAGTAGTAGTAATATTGGCTCTTTAAACTTTAAAAAATGATAAAGGTTTGATTTTTGGAGACATTAATTTAAAGAGAATTTTATTTATTGCATTTTATATAATTGCAAATTTTGTTTTGATAAATAGAATATAAATATATGTATATATATAGGGGTGATAGTATATAAATTTTAATGAAAACATAATGCAAATATATTTCAAAATTTAATTAAGGGGGAAATTATAATTGAATTGTTATAATTTTTATTCTAATTTTTTGTATTCAACTATAATTTTTCATTAATTCATTAATTTTTGTAATTAATTTTTTAATTTATTTATCTCATTGAATTTAATATTTTAATGTCTAATTTAGAAGCCAATTTTAATGGTAATTGTGAAATCATCAAGTAACTTTCTATTCGCATAATATTCTATTTTTTTATAAACAAATTATTCTAATAAATTTATATAATTGCTGTTAAAATTAACATATAATTTAAATAGTGTAAAAAAAATTAAATGTAATATGACAAATAAATTAATTCATTTAAGCTGTATTTTATTGTGTCTCACTTTAGATATTTATTATGTATACGTTGTTTCATTGGTGGTTGGTGTGTGCTGGCATTGTCACCATAACTCATAAACAAAGTGATTAGTTGGTTCCTTAAGAATTAAGAAAGTTTTTGTTTGGAATAAGATTCTTATTTCTAGATATTGAAAAATTTTAAACTTAAAATATTATAATATTTAAAATTTTTATGCCTCGTATAATAATTGAAAATTATTCAAAAACATAATTAAAATAAAAAAATGTAAGACATCGTGATAATCAAATGATAAAAAAAGATAACATCTTTTATTGTCGTTGAAAAACACCCTGAAAATAAAGTCTAAATTATATTTCCCCGCGTCTTTAAAGTTTGTGAAAAAAGAAGATTTAGGTTGAAAATAATTAAAAGATATTTCCGACTATAATACATTAAAAAAAGAAGATAGGATTTTTAAGGTTTTTTTTTTAAATTAGCGGTAAATTTTAAGAATTTTAAGTAATATAAGAAAATTTAACTGAATATAATTTATGATTTGTTCTGAAAAAAAAAGATACTTGAAACAAAAATCATAATTTTCTCAATATAAAAACCTTAAAAGCAATTAGAAAATTATAATTTCCGTTCAAATCATAAGGAGGTATAATCTAACGTTTCAAAAAGGGGATGGGTCTCTCCGGAAAACAAAGACATTCGTGGAATCAACCATCTGTAGAGTTTGAAAAGGTTAGGGTGTTCACTCTATGTTATGTACACAAAGACAACCTTGGAAGCAAAAGCAACATCTTTGGCTATGAAACAAATGACACCTTCAATTTATTGGATTTGTATTTTTTTTGGCTATGAAACTCCAATCCCATTTTGACAACAGGGGGTGAATGGTTTGGACCCACTCAGGTTCTTCACTCAGCGAAAGAAGGAAAAATCAAATGGGCCACAGCCCACAAGTCCTTTGCTTTTGACTTCCCTTTACCATCAGGAAAAAAAAAACCGTCAGAAAAAAGTTACAACTCTGGATGTAACTAAAAATACTGGTTTACCCTTTCCGAATGAGTTATCTCCTCAAGGATAAATCTGTAAATGCACTCAAACCCATTCATCTCCTCCAGATTACAAACCCAACCCACTAGCTTACCAGAAATTTTTTATGAAATATAAGGGGCCGTTTAACTGGATGAAATAAATTTTAATAAAATAAAAAAAATATTATTATTTTATTTAATATACGATAAAAAAAATTAAATAATATAATATTTTATTATTTGATTAATAAATAAATTAAAAGAATAAAAAAATAAGATAAATAAAATAATTAAATTAATTTTTTAAATAAAAAAAATAGATTTCCTTCAAAAATAATTTTTTACAAATAAATTTTTACAAAATATAATTAAAATAATTTTTTTAATAATTAAATTAAATTTTTTAATAAAAAAAATTAACAATTAATTTATAATAAAATCTTGAATTTAATCAATTATAAAAAAAAATCTCTTTTTCATTAAATCAAAAATTTTATTTTTTATTTTAAATTTTTTTTTATTCGTGCCAACCAAACGCAGCCAAGGTTACGATGGTATTTTCACGATAACTTGTGCCTCATAAAAAAAGAGAATACCACGTAACCCTTGATCTGTCCTCAGGGTTGAATTGAAGTAGGTATTCATTTTCAATGGCAGCCTCATCGAGAAATGTTGCTTCCCATTCACCTCACACAAACTCATCACCACCACCACCACGCACCTGCTTGTGCTCACCCACAAACCATCCTGGCTCGTTCCGGTGCAGCATGCACAAGAAGTCCCACCGAGCCCTGCCTCGTAGGGATCAACCATCTAGCCATCCCAAAGCTAACTCGTGGAAGGCAATTCTGCTGCATATTATAAAGCCCAGCAGCCATGATCTCCATAGAAGGAAGAATTTCCAGCCTAAACCCACCAGATTTGGCTTGATGAACGCTCATACATCAGATACACTGGCTGTCTCTTGATCACACTTAGCTCTATCATCGTCTTAATTATTCCTTCTTTGCATGGGGAATCTCTTCTTCCCTTCCATCTCTTTTTTTTTTTGGTTTTCTTTTTTGGGCAATTAAGAGTGCATCTTCTGAGGATATATATCTGTATATAATAAGGTTTTGCATATGTAGTATAGTGGGACACTGGGAATGATCATCAGAAATAACAGTTTTGTTTGGTTGTTTCTAATGGAAGAAATTAGAAGAGTGGATTTTTGTATATATACCTCTTAACATTTTTCATCTTCTAATTTTCTCCGTTCGATCTCTTGCTGGGCCATATATATCTATATATGATGCTTAAATACTTTGGATCTGATGTAATTAAATACTAAAGAAGTGAAAATTGTGTTTTCTCATTATATGGGTTATATCAAATTATGATTGTTGATTTATATAAGTATTTTTATATTTTTTTTAAGTATATAATTAATTTTCTTCAGAGTATTGTAAGTGTTGTTATATAGATTCAAACTTTTAATATTATATATAAATTTTTAATTATTAAATTTAAATTTAGTTAATACTTAAATAACTTACTTGTAAGTGTTATATCAAATTATGTGCCTCCTATTAATTTTCAGGAAAAAAAAACCTTCCATAATTAATTAATTACAATTGAAGTTACTACTCTGGATAAGGTGGAAATTTTCAAATTTTATATAAAATTAGAAGAAATATATATTATAAAATAAACCCTTCAAGCGATTAAAAGAAACAAAATATCTCGGGGGGAAAATGATTAAAAACAAAGAAGAAAAGATTTACACGGCATTGGTCATTGTACTCTCTGGAGATTTATGTTTAGAAGTCGTTATTATGAAGAAAAACAAAATTCTTTCCAATTCTTTTGGCAAGGACTCCATAAGTGGCGGATGTTAAGTATATTTATTTAAAAATACATTTATAAATTATGTATACATAAAATCTATAATGCATAATAGAGAAACATAACAGCATTCTTAAAATTTATAAATAAAATTTTAGTAATTTAATAATATTTTCAATTTTTATTTGAGTTTTTATTATTTGAAAAATAAATTTGTTTTGTAAGATTATAATTTTTTTCATCTTTGTTTTTAAATTAAATTAACATAAATAACTATAAATGTTGCTTTGTTTTGAATTTGATCTTTAATAATTATTATATGAATTTAATTTAATTTAATATTTATGATAGACTTTCTTTAAAAATTAAAAATGTTCACCGATCAATTTTTTAATAAAAATAAGAAAAAAAACAAATAAAATAAACTTTAAAACTTTAGTTCACCAAAATTCCAAAAATGATATAAAAATAAAAATAAAACCCCAAAATGAAAAATATTAAACTAGCACGATAAATACACCTGCAGAATAAATTTAAAAAAAAAAAGAAGGAAAAGTGTGGTTTATGAAACAAAAGAAAGAAAACAAAAGAAAAGAGAGATTATCACAGAGTCGGCAGATTTTAGATAGAGTGGTGGTGGGGAAGACAGTAATTAGCAATTAGCATTTAATGGGAACGATGAACTAATAATATTATTGGTGAATTTGGCCACCCAATTGAATATTTTTAAGCTTAAGACAAAGTGCCTGTCATTTCTAATGACACTGACCCATCTATAATATTATGATCAAACCCCTAATAAAATAGACATATATAATATTTTAAATTAGATAAGATCAAAGTCATTATTATATTATATATACTCATTTCGTATTGGGATGTGCAACCTATCACTTTGATTACTTCTCACTTTGTGTCTTGGTATTATTTATTACAAATGTACTCATTTTCACCCTCGATTCAACGGAGTTGGCAACTCTTCTTAATTATCACAATCCCTATTAACGATACTTCTATATTTATAACTTCTCCTCCAAATGCTTTAAAAGACCATATCTGATTGACAATCACTTGGCCTCAAAGGATTCTAAGTTCTAACTCAGTGGATTTATGATAAATTTTTAACCAGCTTTGATTTTTTTAAAATGAAAATAATAATAATAAATTAAACTAATTATAAATAAAAACGTTAAATATTAAAAGTGAATCTCGTTGAATGTGAAAAAGAAATAGTGAGGTTAGCGCCTACATTTTGGACTTGGATAGACATGTCGTTTATTAAATCAACAAAGTTTCATAGTTTGTAAATAAAGGTATATATATAACAATATCTAATTATAAATTTTTAAACTATATAAATTACATTAAAAAATGAGTAAAATTATAATAATTAATCAAGTAATCGAATTAAAATTAATTTATAAAAATTTAAGATAAAAAAATTATTTTATTTTAAAATCAAAGTGCCAATAAAAGATTATAATAATATTTATAAATTATTGATTATAAAAGCTAAATTTAAAATTTATAAATAAAATATCTTAATTTTTATTAATTGAACTAATTCATTGATTCAATCCATATGAAAATGGATTTTTAGATCAATAATTGCTGATACAGTCAAGGCGCAAGAGACGGTCGAGCATTTTGTATTGGACAAGTGCTGTCAGGGAAAGAGAGGTTGCGTCCTATTTGTTTGTTGAAAAAACTGCTAGTCAAATCAGAGAATGGGAGTACTTATGATAAAATGAACGAACCAATAAGATATGAACAGAGCAACTTGAGGCTTGACGTAGTAAAAGATGAGCATCCCTAGAATGTCGACCCCAAAGCTCCAAAGAAGCTGCGTTGCATGGTCCCACCGAGGTTGAGTTCCATTCCATAATAATCTTGGAATTTAATCAAACTAATTAGGACCTCCCCTACGTGTGGAGGTTATTGCACCCCATTTGCTTTCTTATGTCCCTATTCAATCAATAATATATGAATCGGAAGTCAGTCTAAAGGGTTAGCGAGCTTGAGTGCAATCTAAAAGAAAAGTGGGGTTTGAAAGCAGGCCATAGGGAAAGCAAAGAATTGCAAATGCAATTTGGGGACAATTCTAAAGATAGGAGAATGAACAATTGTTGTCCGTAGCAGGAATACACAAGGGTCCCTATTGTAAAGAGGCAGCTTCAGCTTTAAATTGTGTTGACATATCATGATTAATTTATGTCACTTTTGAAATTTCTCCGATCATGTTTCAAGTTAACTATATTTTTAATAATTGATTGATTTCCCTTGATTTTAAGAATGGCAAGGAAGTGAGATAACAGTGTGTATGTAATATCCCAAAATTTTAAAATATCATATCTTATTTTAATAATTATATTTTATGAGAAATATTTATGTTTTTCACTTAACGATAAAAGTTTATTTTTATTCTAAAAATATGGTTTACTAGAATTACTTATTTTTTTTCTTACCACTTTTGTTGCACCAAAATTTCAAAAATGTCCCTTTAAAAATTTAGCCCTTTGAAATTTCAAAAATACCCTTCTACAAAAAAAAAAAAAAAAAAAATTGAAGCATGAAAAGAAAATTACGCAGGGAAGAAGGAGTTTCAAGATTTTATTTTGGGTTCTTTTCCTTTCTCTCATAATTCTATTATTTTCTCCCAAATCCAGCCATAAACAGGCCTTCCATCTTGGAATTGAGCATCCTAGCATACATAAGCATGAACCTCTGCCAAATTCCAATTGAAAGTGCAATAAAATAGAAGCAGAAAAAGCAGAAAACGAAGCTACAGTAACATGCGCTCAGCTTAGGTAAAAATTTCAGAAATCTTGTAATTTTTGGTGTTTTCTTGAAATATTAAGTTATGAGTTTTCTTAAGGACATAATGTAGTATATGTATGACAAATTTCATGGCAAAATAACATAATTTGGTGCCTAAATCATGCAAATTTTTCTCGAATGAACAGTAACCATGAACAGTATCTGTCTGTATGAACAACGTCGTTGCGTGAATAGTACCTGCACAATGAATTTTTGGATTCCAAAATAGCTAAGTTGAAGAGCATAATTTAGAGTTGTTGATGATCAATTTTATTTGGAAAAAGGCAAGAAGAAGCTAGTCCAATTGAAATTTCAAATTGGTGAGTAAATCACATAAATTATGGCATGGAGAAAAGAATTATAATTTGTCTCTAAATTTATAAATTGTATAACATAATTATATAATATAAATTTATGACAATTTTCGTATGTTGAGATTGTGACTTGGGTGATGTTTGATATTTGGATAGTATGTCATTAAAATATATGAATGTGTGAGAAGTGAATTAAGATAGGTAGGTAGTAGACATGTTAGGAATGATGAAAGTAAGATTTGTTAGGATTGCTTGAGGATTGGCTAGTGATGGAAAAATGTCGTAAGAGGAAGATTTGAGTATATTAGGTTCACTTGAGGATAGGTAAAACAAAATTAGGAAATTAGTGATTTCAATTTGTAGGAAGTGATTAATGGAGGAAATCTTGGAGAAAATTATAATGCATACAAAAGTTTGCGTGAGAATAACTAATCGATGAATGCCTTATGGTGTTTTAAGAAGTGTAATCAAGTGAGTTAGTGGCATCAAAGTTTCTTGAGGAATAAAAATATAGAAAGTAGAATTTAAATTAATATTTGATCTTTTAACTTGGGAATTTATGTATGAGTAATTGTTAAGAAAACTTTTCTTGAAATGATTGGGTGAATTAAACGGGATTGATAAGAGTTAAAATAAGGTACTTTTAGATATGATAGAAGAAAGGCTTGAAATTTTTGATAATGAGTTTACTGGTGTTAATAAGAGGATATAGAGTTATTGTGATGAGGTAAGTTGGAATTGTTAGACATGTGTCAATGGTACCTAAACACATATATTTAACATATTAATTAGTGGATTTTAGAACAAAAATAGATGATAAATTAAGACGATGAGATTCATGGGAGGATGTTGACATGTGAGAATCAAAGATGATTTGATAGAAGTCTGGAATAAGAAAAGTTGGATACCCTATATGAATGTGTATATATTCTTTTATGTCTATGGTTCTTAATTATATCGACTTGTGAATATAAATATGTGAATTTGAGGATAGTTTAAATATTAGTGAAGATGATCCATAATGGTTTGAGAATTTATTAGAATAAGCTATATATGTATAATGTATTGGATATACTTTATCTCAAGGGTGTAAAATGTTCTAACCGAAAGATTTAATAACGTAATCTCCCGTAACGTATGATGCTTATACTATGAACATATATAAGTATATGAATATTTATGTATAATGGCATCTCAAATAATATTTAATGATGGCAACCCTAATGGATATCGAAATAATAAATAATGATACAAGATTATAAGGTTATATGCAATGAAATGAGGTATGACTATCAAATTGAAATTTCTTTATTCAAGTAAGCACATAGATATATATACGTGCACCTTAAAAATATGAATGAGTCAAAAGAAAATGAATGAATGAAAGTAATATGACTAAGTGTGATGATTATTAAATTTGATACTCAGTGATGGTAAAGTATCCATTGAGGATATAATGAGTATGATGATATGATCACGATGAGTTATTATTAGATATTGATTAAAACAATACTTTTTCTTAAAACTTGAAAATAAAGAAATAATTAAATAAGATTAATAATAATTATATTGGATTTCTTTTCGGAAACACTGTCAGCTAGCGGCAGAGATAGTTAGCCTTGGTGCACCTTGTAACTCTAGTTAGTAAGGGAGTTGCTAGCCCCTTGTGCGAACGGGCACATGAAGATTGAAATGTGAATAAATGTGGAGTTGAGGTATGTCTCCTCCAATAGCCAGTGGCAATTGGCCTGATTATTTATGATAAGAATGAGGTAATTTACCCGTCCTATTGTTGTGTGCTTAGGACAGTCATCATATGAAAAGGTTAGAGAATTGAGGAGAGTTCCTCCCAACCTTATGATATGAATGACAAGAATATGATGATGTTACTCGTCCTATTGCTATGTGCTTGGGATAAGACATGTATGTGGTGATTTACCCACCCTTGCTGTGTGCTTGGGTAAAATGGTTATTTTTCCTTACCAGGCTGTGTGCTTGGGTATGTTGAAATAGTTCTGAATTGAGATCCTCCAAACTAAATAAAATACGCTAATAATAATAATAATTTAAGAATAAAATTAAAAGATATTAAT
Organism: Gleditsia sinensis; assembly: GCA_037074535.1. Taxonomy (NCBI): domain Eukaryota; kingdom Viridiplantae; phylum Streptophyta; class Magnoliopsida; order Fabales; family Fabaceae; genus Gleditsia; species Gleditsia sinensis. Next base: position 8,550,834 of record CM073464.1, on the reverse strand, counting down.
AAAAGAATAAGTCTTATTTATATAAAATAAATTAATATAATTATTTTACTTTAATTATACTCTTGAATATACATAGCTTGAGTATTAAATACATATCTATATGTACACAAATAACATAGGATAATTTTATATGACGTAGGAGCATAATAATATAGTGGCATAATTTTAAGAAAGAGGATATAGTGGATCTATCCCATTTGATACAGTGTGTGCAAAAGTTTGTACGTAGAAATGTTCAAATGTCTACTTAAAAGAAGAACAATAAATAAAAGTGACTGAAAAAAGTCAAAGAGTCTTTTAGAGGCCTACATGTTTATGATGATGAAAATAGATAAGGAAAAGTATGAGAATGGATTAAATCAAGGTAAACGAATGAACTAGTAATCTTCAATAATGTTGAATAAATTTTATAAATAAGATACTATTCATAACATATTTCTAATGAGTATAAATAAATAAAACTAGCAAGAATACTTCAAAATATTCATAACTTAAACAACATAAGCTAAATCGTAACCTAATATAAAATATAATTTTTCTACATGTTATAATTGTGTTATTTACTTACTGAGTCGCAAGACTCACCTCATTCTTTTAAATAATTCCAGATAAGGTTAAAATTGAAGGCATGCGCCGAAACAGTAAAATTTCTGAGGTGAGTCCAAATTTGTCCTTATGAGCTTTGTTTCTTGTTGTCTTATGTATTTGTACTCTAGAGTTGCTCCACATTACCACAGGTAGGATTCCCGTTTCCAATGCGTGAAAACAAAAGATAAACCCTATGTAAAGCAAGAAATGAAAAATGTAATTGATATAGTTTTGAGGTTAGATCTTTATTTATGTTTTATATGTGCTTAAAGTTTTAAAGAGTAAGTATGTGATCATATGACCAGACTGATTTATTGAGTTTTAGATTCAAAATGCGACAATGAGACTTACGAAATGGGGAGAAATCTTCATTTCGTACCAGTCTCGTGCTCGGATAAAATTTGGTACGTGACAGTGTAAAACCCGATGTCTTAATTGAATTTGATAAAAAAATTATTTTAAATAAATTAAATATAATTGACAAATTTATATAAATAAATTCTTTAAAATAATTTAGATTTAATAATTGAGTTGAGTATTTTTTAAAAAATATTTTAAATCTAATCTAACAATACAAATTTTTTGACTATTCTAAAATTTTAATCTAATTTAAGTGTTAATATTTTAATTTAAATATTATTTAATAGGCTCGACTACCTCAACCAATATTCACATGAGATGTGTATTTGTTTCCTCCATTTTTATTTCTGTTTAGCTTGTGCTTTTTTCTTTTGTTCTACCAATAAATATATATATTTTAAAGATAATTTTTGTGTATTTTTATCTTGATTAAAATGTTTAATATTTTAATGTACCAAAAAAAATGTTTAATATTTTTATGATTTTAATTATTTTTTTAGTGCACATAATAAAATATTATATTTAAGAAATTTTATGAATATTTATTATTTACATACATTCTATTTTTATGAATTTATATATTTTAATTGCTAAAATATTCGGCTCTTATTTTACTCGTCAAAGTAACCGATCCGTAAATTGATCCATTGAATATGTCGGTAAAAGATTTAAAAAATTTATTTGACTCGATCGATTTAATTGTATATTTTATTCAACCACATTGACAAGAGATCATATAATTACGGTACCGTTGATAGGCGGAATTTTTTTTTTCATAAAATTTGTATTTTCTTCTAGAAAGTAGTTTACTTTCAAAAAATAAAAAAAGACTATAATATTTTATTTATTATTGATAAATAATATTTAAACTATTTATTAATATTTAAAATAAAATTTAGTTCAAAATTTTATATTATTAGTTAATTAATTATTTTTTTAAAAAAAATTTATATAAAAATAATGTTATTTTAATAATTCTATTATTCTAAGATATTTTTATCCATTTATCAATTTTTCATTTCATTTTTATATTATTTAAAAGATACTAAACATAAAAAAAAATTCATTTCACGTCATATTAAACAAAATTTTAATAATAATATTTTATTTTATTTTTAATTTTCAATTTCATTCCTTTTTCTATTAACAACCAGATCGAGACTTACTCTTCTATATCACCTGCACTAAAATAACGGCGTGACACTTGATAAGAAGAATAACATCACCCCATTAAGGTCATTTTCTGGATTTTAGGGCCCCATAAATAAACCACTAGTTACAGTTAATGCACGCATGAGATATTTGGGGTTACAAAACCATTTATCACAACCCATCAAAGTTACCATCTTATTTTAAAAGACTTGTTGCTAAATAGTTTAACTCAGTCTCGAATAAGGATTCTTGGCTTTTATTTCTTCTTCATAGTTAACTTGGTCGTCTTATGCCAAAGCTACACTCCCACGCTTCTAACCATGTTTGCAGCCTCTTTTGGAGACTCTTACTCTTAAAACAGTCAAAATATTTTCCTTTAGAGGTTTATAGGAGACCCTAACCATAAAACCCATTACCGAGATGGATCTTAAAAAGATATATCGAATTCATTTTATCTTAAAGATATGAATTATCACAATTTTTTTTTCTTTTAAATTGGTTCTACCTGAAAGTTATTAATTCATATTGTTGATTGTTCAAGAAAAGGAACAATCTTTTGTGGGTGAGCAAACAAATCGTATCCAGATTTTAGATCATGGCAATTGATGCCTCTCTTTTTTTTCTGATTGATTTGCTTCAGAATCGCCATTAATGATTGAGTGGCCATTAACTTAATAGTTAGAAAATTTCGAAGTGGAGGCTTCACTTTGCAGCAGATACAGAGAACCACACGCTAATAATTAATGGAGGCACCACCCACTAATTAAGCAACATATATGCCAAGATCTTTCAAGCTTCTTAATATATTCAAATTTGTTTGAAAAGGTTTCTAATAATTGTTGGTAGCTAGGGAAAGCTCAAAACTTGAAATGATGGAATCAGCATCTCTTCATAATTTAATCTGTACTTGTCCCCTCCCTTGTATGCTTCTTTTAAGGTTTAAGGATTTGGCTCTTGTAAAGTGTTAATTAAAGTGCAGGCAGATTATTGTTAATAAATAAAAGTTAAAAAATTAATTTGAGTTATCATTTTTTTTCATAACAATTATATCTACTTATACCTTTTTTTTTTTGTAAAGTGCATTATGCAGTTTAAAAGAGTTGAATCTTAGCTTCAAAAGTAATATAATCTTGGTTCTTAAGTTTTCTATCTGAAGAGTAGAAGATTAGAACCTTAATTTTAGGGTATGGACTGTAATTTTTTTTTTTTAAATTAAACTTTTCCCATGTTTTTAAATATAAATAGTGTCTTATTATTTTTAAGTGATATGAAATTATTTAATTAATGAAAATATTATGGGATTGATGGAAGCAGTCCTATAGAAAATGCTAGTTGTCTTGCCATGAATGATGAGAAAGGGATTAGGGCAGCCGCATGGATTTGCAAGCACGCATCTTATACGTACGTGGCTTAGATTAGGTACTACAGTGCGTGTTCAATCCAAATACCCATTCCCATTGACTTAACGCTTGTTTTGGGAAAGCAACTCGTGTTTTATTTATTTATTTATTTCAAACCATTTTATCTTTTACAATCACGATCGATAAGTGTTTCAATCCTTTCAACTGTAGTTGGTCTTCGTCCTGCCTTCTTTCTCCAGTTCTTCACAACTCAAGTTTGATAAATTTGTCTAATTTTTAGCTGATAAAAATTAAAATATTTAATTTATAAAATTTAAATTTAATTATCGTTGTCTGTCTAAATAAATGATAAGTATAATTGTAAATATTTATTAAAATTTATGACATATTTTTTTTAAATAGAATTTTTTAAAAAACTTTTATAATAAAAATACTGATAAATTTGAAATTTAAAATCATTTTTACAATTAAATTACAGTTCTTTATATTTATCAAGTTTCTCAACTCAATAATTAAGAGAATTTCCTTTTTAACATAAGCTCAACTATTAAGGAATTTTTGTAATATTAATTACAGTTTGAATCTATCAAAAAATATTTATGAAAAAAACAAATTTAATATTATAAACAAAATTAATTTTACATAAAAGTTAAAAATATTTTGAGGTTTCTTTAATATAATTATCCACTAAATGTGGAAGGTACGTGGTAGACTACAATTCTGTAACGAAGCCGCCAATATATACTCAAATATTGTAATGAAAAAAATTAAACCAGTTTCTTTTAAATGGATAATGGAAGCCACAGAGATAATTTCTACACTTTATTATGGACTAATTTAATTGAAATTAAGGATACATTTTTTGTATGACTTTGGCTTATATTTTATTAAAATGAGGTTCATTCACGAGTAAATAAAGTTTATAGAAGAAAAATTGAAAACTAATTAATAGCCTTCGTAAGAATACTACGGATTGGGAATCAAAACCCGCCCGCGTCAAGAGTGATGACTCCTCACACACTCACACATGCATGAACACTGCGTGTCGTTCTTGTTTGGTAGCTCTTTTTTTCTCTTGCAATCTCCCAAAAAGTTGTCGATTAGGGGCACTCTGACTCGAAGTCTAGTAACCAACCTCGCTTTCCAGGACCTCCTCCTGCTTCCCTGCCTTCCGCGCGCCACCAATTCTATTTTGTATTTGCAATTTGCATTGGTCCACATTTCCCTACCATTAGTTGGACTGATAGCATAATGGCATCTTTTTTTTTTTTTTTTTGTCGATCGTCTGCCTGTTGCTTTGAGGTCTTCTAGAAACTTTTGGTCCAAAAGTTGAGCATCAAAATCAGATATCAATAGAATAAAATTCACAACATATTAATAATTTAGTATTTAAATTTATAAATTCACTTTAATTTTTTGAATTGTTTTGAGTTTATGAATTAGTTTATATGAAAATAAAAATTCTAAAAATTAATACACAATAAGTTCGATATGTAAATTATTGTATGGTCCTCTATCTTATCTGTATTATTGATAGATGATTATGAAAGCCATTATCTTGTCTCCCACTAATCCTTATCTTGTCTCCCACTAATCTTTATTATTGTATCCAACAACTCTATAATGGTGAGAGTTGTTGGAATGATTAATATATGTGAAGGGTCCCTGAGCTAATTTGGTTAAATCAGAAAAATTAGTGTACACCATACACAGAGACCAAAGGATAGCTTGGAAGAACTTCTTCAAACTTGAGAAAGAGAGCAATGGCGGGAGGTTGGTCAATAAATTTTTATTCCGCATTTCTTTTATTTATACATGTTGCCATGAGTTTAGAAGCATGTTTAGATCATTTAAGATATCTTACAGTTGGTATCAGAGCCTGAATGACCTCTGCTTTGCTTTATATATATGGTATAATTGTTCATGATTTTTCTGAAAATTTTTTGACGTTGTTGATGCAATATGAGATCATGAATCGTTTAGAAATTATTTTCTGATCATTTCGGTATATAATACATGATTTTTGGTGGTCAAAATGAGGAGAAAAAGGCGGGTTTTATTCGGGTTTTTCGCGGGTTTTAACCGGGTTTTCGTGACCCATCTAAAGGTAGAAGACGATGAACAGTGATTGTCAAAAAAAAAAAAAAAAAAAATCGCGTAGGTTGCATGTGCTGCGTCTAGAACCCGCGACCTTGTGGGTGTTTCTTCTGCAAGCATTGACCGCTGAACCAGCGGCTATCTTCATTAACATATACGTTTCTTCTTTTACTTAAAGGCTTAATTCAAAATATATATGAGAAAACTTCATCCAGGAGGCTAGAACCCACGACCTAGGCATAAGATTTTGCATGCTTGACCACTGAACCAGCGGATATCATCACTGATATACATGCTGGTTTTATTTTTAAGGGGTTGCATACAATATATTAGAAAAAATGCATCCAGGATGCCTTGAACCCGCGACCTGTGAGTGTACTTTGGATGGCTTAACCGCTAAACCATTGAATGCTTTTAGGGAGATATGTACTTCTTTTATTATTTATAAAGTATTTTATTAAAATGCATATAATATGGCTTCACAGAGGCTAGAACCTGCATCCATCAGGATTGGTTGCGCAAGTATAAGCCACTGGTCCAGATGGAGCTTTGGTTATTCTTGGACCATTTTAATATTTAAAGAATCTTTTCAAAATGCACATGAAAATTTGAATATTTGGAGAATCGAACCCGTAGCCTTTTGTTAAAGTACATGACATTTTGCCACTGGACCGTGGATGTTTGTTACTTTAGAGTTGGCAGGAAATTATTGTTAATGGTTTTGGAATAATCAAAATAATATTTTTCTCAATTTTTGATTATCATGATTTATAATTCTTTGAATTATTTTATGTGTATGTATATATGTTATTTGTTATTTTATATACATGCAATTTAGATTAAATACTCTTATGATGCATGAATAATTTTTATGTTTTATTTTCATGCTATTAAGAATGAGTATTTTGTGCATAATATTTAATTTAATTATGCAAATTTTATTTATTTATGAGATAATTATTTATATGCTCTAATATATCATTAAGTTTTGATAATATTAGAATGTATGTAATTTAGGATGATTCTCATAAAACTTAATAATATGTCTAGTGATTATTATAATCTTAATTAATTAGAGATTAGCCATAGCATCTTTAATTAATTAAAATTATATATTAATTTTGTTTAGGATCACATAAGGAATTAGGCATAATATTGTAATTAATTATATTTAATATAATAAATTTTATCCCACAGGAATTTTTATTATATTTATATAATTAATTAGGATAAAATATCAAATTATTTTCATAATTTACCCACAGGAATTATGAATTGGTATATAATTTGATAGTTTTATCATAAAGATATTTAGATAGAAAAATCAAATTATTTACATAAAGTATCCATAAGATATGAAATTAAGTACATAATTTGATAATTATATCATAAAGTACATATGAATCTAATTGAATTAAAAATTTAGCCCACAGGCAATTTTTATGTCACTAGATTCATATATATACATGTTTACATTGGTAATACATGAAATATAGATTAATAAACCTCAAAATTTTGACATACACTTTTGGATTTTATACAGTTAATCAGTCTGCTAGTTTCTCTGATATCCGTTGTGATATTCCTGAACTTAAAGGAGATAATTATAAGATGTGGAAAGAAAGAATTCTTCTCCATCTAGGGTGGATGGACATAGACTATGCTATAAGGAAAGACGAACCACCTGCAATATCTGACAAGAGCACTTCGGCGGAAATTGCACTATATGAGCGATGGGAGCGATCCAATCGGCTCAGTGTGATGTTCATCAAGACAAAAATTACTGCCGGTATACGTGGTTCTGTTGACCAGCATGAAAAGGTCCGAGATTTGCTAAAAGCTGTAGACGAACAATTCGTCACTTCTGAGAAGGCCTTAGCAAGTACCCTAATAATGAAATTCTCTTCTATTCGACTCACCAGTATAAGAGGTGTGCGTGAGCACATAATGCAAATGCGTGACATTTCAGCTCAACTTAAAAAACTTGAGGTTGATATGTCGGAATCCTTCCTGGTGCACTACATTCTGAACACTCTTCCGCAAGAGTACGGGCCTTTCAAGATTTCTTATAACACACATAAAGACAAATGGTCAATTAATGAATTAATGACCATGTGTGTTCAAGAAGAAGAAAGGCTAGTGATGGAGAAGGGTGAGAGTGCATTACTGACGACAAATCGTGGGAAGAACAAACCTAATAAGTCTCAAGCTAATCAGAAGGGGAAAGGTAAAATACCACCTCAAGCTGATATTAAAAAGGAAGCAAAGTGTTTTTTCTGTAAAAAGAAGGGACACATGAAAAAGGAATGCATCAAATTCCAAAAATGGCTTGAGAAGAAAGGTAAATCAATCTCATTTGTTTGTTATGAATCTAATATGGCTAATGTTAATATTAACACCTGGTGGATTGACTCTGGATCAACAATCCATATTGCAAACTCTTTGCAGGGTATGCAAAACCTAAGGAAACCAGTGGGAAGTGAGCGGAGCATCTTATCAGGCAACAAGATGGGCTCACATGTGGAAGCAATTGGAACTTGCATTTTAAATTTAAGTAGTGGCTATGTATTAAACTTAGAAAGGACTTTTTATGTACCAAGTTTCTCACGAAACTTGATTTCAATTTCCAGACTTGTGCCATTTGGATATTCCTTTAACTTTAAAGACACATCATTCAGTTTACTATATAATTCTGATTGTGTTGGGAATGGTATTTTGTCTGATGGTCTTTATCGTCTTAATTTACAAAGTAATGCTACTTATTGTTCAATGCAAGTTCAAACTGGTTTTAAACGGTGTAATATTAACGAGGATTCCTCTATGTTATGGCACCGGAGATTAGGACACATCTCCATAGAGAGAATTAAGAGGTTAGTAAAAGATGGGGTACTTAGTACTCTAGATTTTACTGACTTTGAGACTTGTGTGGACTGCATTAAGGGAAAGCAGACCAACATGTCTAAAAAAGGTGCTAATAGGAGTTCGAACATATTAGAGATCATTCATACTGATATATGTTGTCCAGACATGGATGTGCATGGTCAGAAATATTTTATCACCTTTATAGATGATTACTCACGATATATGTATATTTATTTGCTTCATAATAAAAACGAAGCATTGGATGCCTTCAAAGTCTTTAAGGCTGAAGTTGAGAACCAATGCGGAAAGCAAATAAAGATAGTGAGATCAGATAGAGGTGGAGAATATTATGGTAGATACACAGAGAATGGACAAGCACCTGGTCCATTTGCTAAGTTTCTTCAAGAGCATGGGATTGTTGCCCAATATACTATGCCTGGTTCACCAGACCAAAATGGTATTGCAGAAAGAAGAAATCGAACATTATTGGACATGGTGCGGAGTATGCTTAGCAACTCCAATCTTCCTAAATCTTTGTGGACTGAAGCACTAAAGACGGCTGTGTATATATTAAACCGAGTTCCAACTAAGGTTGTCCAAAAGACACCTTTTGAAATATGGAAAGGTTGGAAACCGAGTTTGCGACATATGCGCGTTTGGGGATGTCCGTCTGAAGTAAAGATTTATAACCCACAAGAGAAGAAACTGGACCCGAGGACCATTAGTGGATATTTCATTGGATATGCCGAAAGGTCCAAAGGTTACAAGTTTTATTGTCCATCTCACACAACTAGGATAGTGGAATCAAGAAATGCTAAATTTCTTGAAAATGACTTGATCAGTGGGAGTGATCAATTCAGGAACTCAGTTTCTGCACATGATCATATACAGTCTCAACCTTCCACTTCAAGTGACAGATTGGTTATTGTTCATAGCACCCCTCAAGTACAAACAGGTTCTGAACAACCAGTCATTGAGTTTCCACAAGCTGATCGATTTGATCAAAATGTTCGGGAATTACCAGTAGTTCCTGAACTAGTTGAACCACAGGCTCTTCAGGGAGATGAGGTTACAACATTAAGAAGATCTACTAGAGAAAAAAGGTCAGCTATTCCTAGTGATTTTATAGTGTATCTACAAGAGTCTGACTATAATATAGGAGTTGAAAATGATCCTGAAACATTTTCACAAGCCATGAGTTGCAAAGAGTCAAATTTGTGGTATGATGCCATGAAGGAAGAAATAAATTCTATGAAGAATAACGAAGTCTGGGAACTTGTAGAGTTACCTAATGAAGCAAAAGCCATTGGCTGTAAATGGGTTTTTAAGACCAAAAAGGATTCATTAGGAAACATTGAGAGATACAAGGCAAGACTCGTTGCTAAAGGATTTACTCAAAAAGAAGGAATCGATTACACAGAGACTTTTTCTCCTGTATCTAAGAAAGATTCTCTTCGCATTATTTTGGCATTAGTTGCACATTTTGACCTTGAGTTGCAACAAATGGATGTGAAAACGGCATTTCTTAATGGTGATCTAGAGGAGGAGGTTTATATGAAACAACCTGAAGGTTTCTCCTCTAGTATTGGTGAACATTTAGTGTGCAAGCTTAAGAAATCTATATATGGATTGAAACAGGCCTCCCGTCAATGGTACTTAAAATTTCATGATGTTATTTCTTCATTTGGCTTTGTAGAAAACGTCATGGATCAATGCATATACCAAAAGATCAGTGGGAGTAAAATATGTTTCCTTGTACTGTATGTGGATGATATACTACTTGCAACAAATGATAAGGGGTTGCTATATGAGGTAAAACAATTTCTCTCTAAGAATTTTGACATGAAAGATATGGGTGAGGCATCTTATGTCATTGGCATTAAGATCCATAGAGATAGAACTCAATGTATCTTGGGTCTATCTCAAGAAGCCTATATTAATAAGGTCTTAGAGAGGTTTCGAATGAAAGATTGTTCACCAAGTATAGCACCAATTGTGAAGGGTGATAAGTTCCATTTGAACCAATGTCCACAAAATGATTTAGAAAGAGAACAGATGCGTAACATTCCTTATGCCTCTGCTGTCGGGAGCCTTATGTATGCTCAGGTTTGCACAAGACCTGACATTGCTTTCATAGTTGGAATGTTAGGCAGATATCAGAGTAATCCAGGAATAGACCATTGGAAAGCTGTCAAGAAGGTGATGCGGTATCTTAAGGGTACTAAAAATTACATGTTGACATACAAACGGACTGAAAATCTTGAAGTAATTGGCTACTCAGATGCGGATTTCGCAAGATGTGTTGATTCACGAAAATCAACATCAGGATACATCTTTATGTTTGCTGGCGGAGCCGTATCTTGGAGAAGTGCAAAACAGACATTAACTGCCACTTCTACCATGGAGGCTGAATTTGTATCTTGTTTTGAGGCAACTTCGCATGGTGTATGGCTCAAGGGCTTTATTACTGGTCTTAGAATTGTGGATTCAATTTCTAGGCCATTGAGAATGTATTGTGACAACTCAGCTGCAGTTTTTCTAGCTAAGAATAACAAAAGTGGAAGTCGAAGTAAACACATCGACATTAAATACTTAGCAATTCGGGAACGTGTCAAGGAAAATAAAGTTTTCATTGAACACATTAAGACTGAGTTGATGATAGCTGATCCTCTAACAAAAGGCATGCCACCTACAAGTTTTAAGGATCATGTAATGAGAATGGGATTACATTCCATATTAAGTATTTGATGTTTAAATTATATATCATTGTAATAAAACATTTATTCAGTTTAAGTTGATTTTCTCATTTTGTGTATACATTTATGTTTAGAGAAAAGACAACATTAAGAGGACCCAGAATAAGCATAAGGCTTGTTCATTAAAGTTATTGAAAACAAATACATTGTGATACATGGAAGGTAATACTTGAATATAGAGTACCAACCGCCATGATTCGTGTATTTGGCTTTCTTCAGAAATTTAAGGATATTCGGACCAAGTGGGAGAATGTAAATTATTGTATGGTCCTCTATCTTATCTGTATTATTGATAGATGATTATGAAAGCCATTATCTTGTCTCCCACTAATCCTTATCTTGTCTCCCACTAATCTTTATTATTGTATCCAACAACTCTATAATGGTGAGAGTTGTTGGAATGATTAATATATGTGAAGGGTCCCTGAGCTAATTTGGTTAAATCAGAAAAATTAGTGTACACCATACACAGAGACCAAAGGATAGCTTGGAAGAACTTCTTCAAACTTGAGAAAGAGAGCAATGGCGGGAGGTTGGTCAATAAATTTTTATTCCGCATTTCTTTGATTTATACATGTTGCCATGAGTTTAGAAGCATGTTTAGATCATTTAAGATATCTTACACGATATTTTTAAATATTTAAAAAATTAATTTGCAACTAAATAATAATTTCAAAATTTAAAGATTAAATTATTAGTTTATTTTAAAATTTGTGTACAATATTTTAATGTTTAATTAAATTCACTGATATATTTAAATTAATTAATTATTTGAAAATTTTGACCATAAAATTGAAACCTAAAAATATCATATTTAAGTTATAATTAACTGAGTTAATACATCGATTAAATTAGGTATATTTATTTTATTTTTTTAACAAACCCTTTGAAAAATGTGAGCACTTAATCGATACCGATTCAAACCAAATTTATGATTGATTAAATTTTGTTTAATTTAGTAAAATTTTAAAAAACGAACCGAACCATAAACACCTCTGCATTTTGAAAACTGTATAATTGTTTATTTAATGGGCAGCCCACAGGTTTCTGAATCTGAGCCATTAGATTTGATTCAGAGCACAACATCCCAATCTTAACCCTTCTCTTACGCCTTAACTAACCCAACTGTATCTCTGGTTAGGTTAAACGTCCCAAGCATCCCCACTCCAAAAATGTTCTTTTTGCACTATTACCCCTTAACTCTTCATAAATTTGGAGTTATACCATCCTTGCACTGATTTTCTTTTTCTTTTTCCTCAGCTTTTGTGTCAAAATATTCAATTTATTTTCTTATTTGGATGCTAGAGATACAATGAATTTATAATTGCATTCAATTAAAAATGTAATTACCACCTATATTTTTTTCTAAGGAATTAATGATAAATTGAACCCTATATAATATTCAACGCACAATTCTCTTAGAAAATATATTTTCTTATTAATTATATTTAAATTTTTTTAAAAATGCATTGCGTCAAAGACACTCCCACATCTTATGAACTTAACAAAATATAAAAACGACTCCACAATTACAATGATTCCCATTCCCCACAATTGTGTTAGATTCACGAATCACAATTCTCAGCCATAATTATACCCTACCAAATAATATGGCATATGAATTTCTGAAAATTTTGGCTATTTATATTAATTTTTTTACTAATAAATTGAATAGTTGCAACGTCATGATAAAATTTTCGAAAAATTAATTGAGTAGCATCTAATTTTACTTAAGGAGAATTACGGAACTTTTCCCTTAATTTAAATTATAATTATTATTTAATTTAAAAATTTATAAATATTGTGAACAAATAAAATAATACTAATCCGTATGACTTGCAAGGTAGAGATAATGAGAAATATCTTAGAGATAATGAGAAATATCTTCATTAAATGACGCGTAGAACACGCGCAAATAAAAAAGAAAAATCTAAGTGGCCATAAGTAAAATATCACAAAGTATATATCCTAACCAGAAAATATCACTAAGCTAACTCCACTAAAAATTCCTATAAATACATAGCTCGAGTGAAGCTAGGTTTGCCAAACCAGAGAGCCGAACCCGGCTTATTAAAAAAAAAAAAAAAAAATCCCCCCTCTCTCTATCGTCTTTCTCTCTCTACTGTAACCGAAAAAGAAAAATGGCGGTTACTTCTAGAAAATCCAGCGGACCAGTAATCCGCTCCCTTTCACCTTCCGGCAGATTCTACAACTCTCGCTCTGCTTCGTCTTCGTCAGCTTTCGCATCCTCCAGCTCCAGCTTCGCTTCTCGCTCCGCTGGCTTCTTCCACCGATCTACCTCCCCTACGCGTGTGAACCTCTGCGGTTCGTCCGCCAACGTTCCCTCCGTTCGGTTCTCCCTGGACCGTTCGATCTCTCCGAACCGGTCCATCTCCGTCACCCCTCGCTCCGGCAGTAACAGTACTGGCCAAGTGGTTAAGAGGCAGAGCCACCAGAAGCGAACTTGCATGTGCTCCCCTACCACGCACCCTGGCTCTTTCCGGTGCAGCCTTCACAAAAATTCTGGCTCTCACTCTGTGACGCCGTACACGCCGAACAGGCTCAACGCGCGTAGATCGGCGATGACGAACTCGCTGGTGAGAATTGGCGGCGTGGAAGGGGATTTGGTGAAGAGAGCATTGGCAGCGTTGATTAGGCCATCATCGCATCAGCAAAGACGGCGAGCCGATTTCCAGCCGAGACAGAGTAGGCTGTCTGTGATGTCCAAAGCTGAAGATTCATGAGCATCGGTTCTGGTAGGTTGATCATTGAACCCTTCGATTTCTCGAATATTCTCGGTGATTTTCCGCGCGAGGAAGTTGGCAATCAGATTCCGGCAAAAGGGCTAGAGATCTGACCTGTGCAAGGGCGAGATTAGGAACGGACTTTTTTTTACTGTACTCCGGAAACCTAAATCGGATCGAGGACTAAACATATGCTTCGTGTGTGTATATATACATATAGAGAGAATATATTAATCAGTGGCTGCCATTAATGGTGATTCTTGGAGCTTCTGGACCTAATTTCATCCAATCCAACACATTTAACCACAAATTTAATAAAAATAATATTAAACTAATCCTAACCTAACCTAATTCAATTTAATTTACCCAGAATTTGATTCAGCCTATATCTTTCTGTTTCGTTGTTTAACCCTATGCACAGTGACTCTTTTTCTTCAGTCCGTTATTCTGCATCCCCTATTTGCGTTGCCTGTTCCGTTCCGTCACCATCCCGTTGGGCATTTGCTTTTGCCAATCTTGTGACAAGTGGTATGTGTTTCGTGTATTTTGTTCCGTAGTTATTTGTATTTGTTGGCTTGTATGAAATGCGTATCTCGTCCGTCTTTCTGCCGTCTCCTCTATTTTTGGTTAATTTTTTTTATATTTTTTTATAATATTTTATAGTTATCTTATTTTTTATATGATATTATTAATCGTGTTTTGTTTTGCAGGATTTACATTTTCTTTTTCTGGGCAGTGAAATTTCTTTGGAAGGAGAAACATATGGACATGATAAAAAGTTGGACCGTAGGTCAATTGATGCATCTTTTGCGTGGCAGTGGACTCTGCACAACAGAATTCAATTGAATTTGGAGGAATCTGACATGGGATGGAAAATGATTGAAACTTACAAAGTGAACAAAAAAAATTAAAAAATAAACAAAAAATATGGCCATGGGCTTTTTCAGGTTAACCAGAACATTGGACCTGACCTAAGTATGGAAAATTGAAATGTTAAATCAAGCATGAAAAATGTAAATTATTTTAAAAAAGTTTTCACCGCCATTTTTTAAGGTTTTGATTTCACCATAAAATTTTTTGAAGTTTCTATAAGATTTTATACAGCATGATATTTAGATTTACTAAAATTTAACCTATAATAGATACAATTTACTTCTTTGATTAAATGGCTGTTTTCTTTATTCATTCTCTTTATGTAAAGAAAACGGTAGGTTAGCATGTTGGTATGTATTATATTACGAGTGTTATTTTATTATATTCAAAATAAAAAGTATTAGTTGTACAATATTAAATTGAAATTTAGTTTATATTATATTAGCATAAAATTTAATGTTCATAAATTTGTGGAATGCAAATTCCACATTTACTTCCAATTAATCATCCCTGCATCAGATTTATCAAAACAAAAAAAAATTGAGTAAAAACTAGAAAATAATATTTCACTTTAATTTGAAGATTACCCAACAACTTAACCCCCAATGGTAAATGGTGGTTACCATAATAAGGCTGTACTCATTCGCAGCGTGGATAAAGAGGAGGAGGAGGCCATGTTGGTTTTGGCTAGGGCCCTCAATTTATCCACTGTGCGTAGCAACTGTACTGGCACAATAACAAGAGCATTGCTGATTCCTGAGACTTGGAGGGGGAAGATGATAAGTAGATAAGGTCGATGAGCTCATGAAAAGGATGTTTGTGGGTACCCCACTCTCTGTTACTTAATTTCTCAATGAACCTTCCACTCAACTTTGAATTCAATTATTTCAAACCAACCATCTCCGAGATATGATCTTATCTTTAGAAGCCAAATCCAAAATAATTGTTATTACTGTGGAATATAGTACTTCTACTTTATATGTGGCTTCCACCCGCTTGCCCCTTTCTTTTGTCTTCGTCAATTTACATGGCCATTTATTGGGTAATGTACATCAAACTTTAACTTCTTTTTTTTTCGGCCTGTTTTTCCTTTCTCTTGTCTCCCTGTATATTGGTTGAGTAGATTAGCCGACAGAATAATATTTAAATTAATATAATTTATATTTAAATTCAATTAAAATTTTAAATTATTTTTAAAAAATTAAATTATATTACATTAAGTTGATTAGATTGATTCAGTCAAATTTAAAAAAAATCAAAAAAATACATTTGAACTACCTGTTTAAATTTGAAATCTTTTTTAAAAATTTAACTATATAAATTCATCTCAAAATGTTTTATTTTACGATTATTTAAAATTTGAAAAAATATTATATTTTTCATTTTAATTTTTGTGTTTAATTGTATTTTTTTCTTTTAATATATCCAGCCAAATTTTAAAAAGAATTTTAAAAAAATACATTTGAACTGCCGGTTTAAATTCAAATTTTTTTAAAAAAATAATTTAACTATATAAATTCATCAATCCTATTCAATATGTTCAAATTTTTTTTCTTTACCATTATTTAAAATTTGAAAAAAAATATTATATTTTTCATTTTAATTTTTGTGTTCAACTGTATTTTTTTTCTTTTAATATATTATTTTTTACAATTGACCCTCAGTCTAATTATTTTCATTACACATTATCTTTGATAATCTAAATTAAATGCTAATTCTAACGGTATTTATATAGAATTATTAAAGTTTCTTTCTATTTTTTCATTTTTTTATGATAAAAAAATATTTTATTAATTTTATATAACTATCATTAAATTTTACTGTTTAATTTATTATAAAAATTAATAAATTGAAAAAATATATAATTTTCTTTTAAAATTTTATGAATATTTTTATTATAATATCTAATCCAGAAACCACTTTGTATAATTTAATAATAAACAATGTGAAAAGTTAGTCGGTAAAAAAATATTAAATTTAAACATCTGCATTGTTATATATCAAAAAAAATAACTTCGAACAAAAAAATTATTGAACTAAAATATGTAAACAAATTACATATTCATACTAAATATGAGGTGCATTGTTTTCGTTAGTTTGTTTTTCAAACTATTTTTTATGAAATGTTTTTTATTTATTGTGGTACATAAATATATTAATTTTTCATATATTTAAAAAAATTATATATAAAAAATTTAAGCACGAAATAAGTAAAAAAAATATATTACTCAAGTTATATATTACACAAATTTTAAAATTTTCATATTTATTATACTCAAATATTTTAAAAATAAAATTCTAAATATTTTAAAAAAATAAATTTTTTTCTTACCAAATATCTCCTGAATGTTTAATTGTGTGACTTTGTGTTTTGAGGGGCCTAATTAGTATGTGTAATTGTTTATAGTACCTAAGTTTTCCAAATATTTAGGTTTAGTCTATCACAAGCATACCTTATCTTATTTAGTCATATAATTGAAACAGACAAGTCTCCTAGGTAGTTGGGAGGTCCACCTCGTACCTCAAATTCTAGCACCCTTAGCCTTAGGTTCCAAGTTATGACCCAACAAAATCACTTCAAAATGTAGCAAAAAGACGCAGCAAACCCCCCATGGATTGCAGCTTCAATATCATTCAAAGCTTCTGCTTTCTGCCTTTTGAATTGCTTTTACATCTCAACTAACAAAAAAGCTGTGTTGAGACTGGGGACTCTCCTCTTTTGTTAAAGCATTTTCCTCTTCCTTATTTAATTAATAAATGCTATCATCTTCACTTTTATCCTTCTTCTTTTTTTAATTAATTAATTTTTTTAATCCTTTTTTACTCGATCGTATATATTAATTATGTCCTTGCTTTTAGTTTTTAAATACATATATCTCTCCCTCGTCCCTTTAAATACATTCTTTGCACAATTATACGATGTAAGAAATTAAATAAACGAAAATACACTAAAATAAATGTATCAATAAATTTCATCACCCTGTTAATGAATTCTTGTTGATTCCTTGTGGTGAATAGTAGTTTAATATCATATAATCAATTGTTTGATAAATTTACAATAGAAACCGTTGGTTAGCATTTAGTTGAAGTGAGAACTCTATCGTAGACTTTAAAGATCAAGTTCACAAAAATCATTTTAAAAGAGAGAGAATAAATGAAAAAAGTTACTATGAGTTAATAAGAAAGATTTAGAGTTTGTTTGATTTTATTTTTAAAAATTATTCTACAGAATAAAAATTAAAAAAAATGATAAATTATTTTAAAAATAGGTTTTATTTTTATTTTTTGTATTTTGAAAATAAAAATAAGAAACAAAATTATATTTTTTATTTTAAAAATTTATTTTTGAAACAATAATAGAAAAACAATTGAAATAAAAAAACTGTTTTTAAAACAAGAAAATAAACAAAGCTTAATTATAGAGTTTTGAAATCATTGAGTCTTTAAGGGCATTATTTCATATACAAATTAAAGAAGTTAGGTCACTTGTCTAAGCTTCGTGTTGAGGAATTTAAAATTCAAGTATATCAAGGACGACAAGTTTCTCAATTGAAAACCATACACTAAGATTAATATAATATAACTAAATTTTAGAAATTGAATTCATTATTCTCAGTCAATCCAAAATATGTATATTATCACCACATACAACCAAAAGAAGGGTTTGGCTCAAAACTCAAACTTGAATCCATGATTAGAGCATCGGTGTTTGGATTACTAGAAAACAAACTCAAACTCATAATTAAAGGGTTGAGCTTATAAGAAGCATAAAGTGAGGTGAGAGAGAGAGAGAGTTGAGAGTTGAATAGGAGACAAGAGCATGTGCAAGTGTGTGGATGATGATTGTGTGAATGTATGTATACAAGAGATAAGGATAAGAGAAAACAGGTGTCGTGCATCAGTTACCGGTTAGTGCATCGCACGTATTACTATTACATGTATTATTGTATGAGTTGGCGGCCATTTTTAAAGAAGCCATTCATTCATCTCTTGTCCCTTTCTGCAAATAACTGCTGGTTTTGGATTCATTCATGGTTTGGTTTTGTGGGCGTCATCTGATGCATTTCTGACTGTGAAATAAATAATAATAATAATGTGTCCACATTGAAAATTGGAGATATCAATATATGTTTCACAATATCTAACGTTTTTCTATACCTATTTATTGACTTTGAGATCCACAAAATCAATTAATATTCTTTCTTAAAATATGATAAGGTAGTTTAACTTGGGTAAAAAAAAAAACTTATGAAATCTTTGTAGATATTTGAGTTCAAATCTTTATATTTTTAGAAACTCATGTTGATAATCAACTTTTTTTAAAGAAATCTCTTTATCGCTCAATTTTTATAATAAGTCTTTATTCAATTCTTGATATATTTCACTCTAACAAAAATTTTATATCAAAACGTCGATCGTAAATTTGATAAACATAGAGTGTGGAACTAAAAAAAAAAATTTATATATGTCACGGATGTCTTTATTGATAATATTAAAATAATTTATATTTATTAAGATTTTTTTTTATTAAAGAAGACCGATGATGAAATGGTTCTTTACAAGAATTTTTTTATTGTATTGGGAACTATTAAATTTGCAACTACAAGGGTTGAGCTTCAATCAAAACTCAACATATATGTGGAGCTTAAATTTACTCGAATTTGAGCTTGGCTCATATTTATTTTTATATAAATAAAATTTGGATCACCTTTTTTCTTGAAAAATTAATTAAATGAATTTAATAAATTTTAAAAACAAATATTTTCATCTAAAAATTTGCTAAAAAGATAAATGCATACTTAGTTTAGTACCACTTTTAAATAATAAATATAGCACAATTTAAAAAAATAAAAAATTGATTAATCTTGTTTTCGTGCGAATACAAATTAAGCTCAAGCTACGCACAAATTTAGTAGATGAGTTCAAATTTTACATTGACACAAATAATAGACACGGGTATGCATCCACTATGTTGGACTAAATATATTCACAGACCAATCACACCCACCAACAATTTTTTCATTGTTTTCTCCATTTTCTTTGACTAAATTAATTAAGTATTTTTGGACTTTGTTAATGTTATCTTTTTTCCTATTTTTTTGTTGATTATTAGTTTTGTCTATACCTATCAATTTTCAAATCCTAAAATGTGACGATGCCATGGTTTTTGTTGCTTTCTTTTTCTAGAACACATTTTCAATTATCAAAGTTGCAATCCATTGTTTTTCCATTTTCTTTGTCTGAACTGAGTGATATATGTTGGGCTTTGATTGAAAAATATTTCTTTTGAAAATTTTATTTTTTAAAATAGTATTTATATTAATTCTATTAATAAAAAATTAATAAATTTGTTTTGCTAGTTAAATAAGAATTTATCTAAACCACTTTTGCACTTAAGCTATGTAAACTTTTAATTAGACCAGACAAAAAAGTTTACTAAATATTTATTAATGAATTGAATGTAAGAATGTTTTTAAAAATAAAAAGTTTTTAAATGAATAAAAGTAAAATTTTAAGATATTAAATTGAGAATTTGTGTATGTTTCAAAGACCACAACAATTATTTATCTTCAAATTAATTTAATGTTGTAGGTAAAGACAAGGATGAGTTAACCAAACAAGAAACCAGAACTTCCAATCATTGAAGATTGAGAATATTATATTTGGGTATGGAGTAGGTGTTAGCTTTGAATTGAAGCCTTTTGGTTTTACCTGTCAAATTATTTCAACCAGCGAAACCCCATCATTGCTTGGACAAACTTGTCAACCCATTTTACCTTTTAATTTAAGTTGAGTTTTTAAATGTTTATTAATAAATTATTTTATAACATTATAACATGTAAAAAAAGATTTTATAGTGAAATTGGACTTGTCTAAGTGGGGGTAGCCCATATTAAAGAATAATTATTGGGCATAAAGGTTTTGTGTGGGTTAAGGTGATCCTGATGGCCCAAGGCTCAAATTTATTAAAAAAAAAATTATTATTTTTTAGACAGAAAAGAAAATAGTTCTGATGCAAAAAGGGGCCATGATTAAGGAACGAAGGTTTAAAGCTATTGCGGAATGAGAAAGCAATAGTGGTTTTTGATGGCTTCTAGAAACTACTTGGAAGAGAATGGCCCACCAGAGAAATCAAAGTAAGAGGATATTCTGAGTAGGAATTGCAAGAAGATTAAAACGAATGAACCTACTTCGACTATTATGGAGGATAAAAGAGGAAGAGGCTGGGGTAAAAAGCGAGGAGGCTCAAATAAACCTAGCAAAGGAAGGGTGGCTTCACCCGATGGGGGCAAAAGAGGGGATGACCAAGGACGTTGGAGTGTTGAGGGGTTTGACGGATAATCAGGAGATAAGTGAGGAAGACAACTCGAAGGTGGTGGTGAAGAACTTGAATGGTCCTTCGTATAAGGACAGCTTGATGGGGTTTAATGGAATGGCCAACAACCCGGAGATGGAGATTGAGTCAGATGAGGGCTTTACAGATGATGAGTCAAAGGACGATTCTATGGAAAAAAGATTAGGGGAAGAGGGTATTCCCATCATTGAAATTTTGGAGGATGAGAGAAGGAAATACTACAAACTCTGGAAAAAATCCCTAATTGTGAAATTAATGGGGAGGAAGATAGGGTTCAAGTACCTCAGGGAAAGGCTAACAAGGATTTGGCATCCAAGAGGAACGTTCAATCTGATAGACATAGGTAACGAGTATTACATTGCAACCTTCTCAAATCCGGAAGATTATCAATTTGCATTGCATGAAGGCCCCTGGATGATTGTGGACCACTACCTTGTGGTTCAATGATGGAGACCAAGCTTCAATTTGTTGGAGGACAAGTTCAAAAAAGTGGCTGTATGGATCGGGATTCCTTGGCTTCTGATTGAGTATTATAATGCGCATTTCCTCTGGAGATTGGAGAACAGAGTTGGGAAGACTCTAAAAATAGACTCTCACACGCTGAGGAACCTCAACTCAGATACGGGGGATGTTCTAGAGGTAGAAAGGGAGAAGTTCGCAAGGTTATGTGTGGAGGTAGATCTGAGGAAAAAATTAGTGCCCAAATTCCGATTAAGGAATAATCTTTACGCAATTGAATATGAAGGTCTACATGTTATCTGCTTCAAGTGCGGAAGATACGGGCACATGCGGGATGCATGCCAACCAGCGAAGGAACCAACAGGTGAGAGTTCTAGATAAGAGGAATTGATGTCAAACACAAGCATACCTGCTAACAATGAAACCGAGAATAAGGGGGGGTCAGAGAAGAAGGTGGAAGAGGATTGTTTTGGGCCATGGATGATGGTGAGAAGACCAGACCGGAGGAAATCGGTAAATCCCCGGCTGCCGAAAGGAGAATTCCAAATCATTAGGGCGAAGGAGACAAGGAAGCTGTCAGTGGCGGCGGAGAAGCATGGGAAAAGTAAGAGGTCAAATCAGTTCGAAGTCCTAGTGGAGAAGCAAATCCAGGAAGGTCAATCGGAGTCTTTAATGGTGTCAGAAGGGGAAAGAAGAGGCGCAGAGCCCGAAGGGGCATTAAGCGGGAAAATAAAAGACAAAGTGAATATAACACGGGAGAAGTCAAAGACAGAAGACAAAAAAGTGGGCTTGGGTTTGCAGACCACAAAAGCAAATAAGAAAGGGGGACCAGGAGAGACACTAGAGGCCAGCCCATCGGGGGAGAAGACCAAGACCAAAGCTATCAAACCAATGACAAAGGGCCCAGTGACTCAAAGCAAAATCAATGACCCAATCATAAGGATAGCCCTGTTTGAGGTAAATAGGAATATAAAACAGCTAAGTAACACACTCAAAGGCAAAGAGAAAATCATAAGCCCGAGCCCAAAAAAAGGTGGGAGGGTTGGGCCTCGGGCAGAAGGAAAGGAGTCTTTGATCGATCCGAAGATGGTCTGGAGCCCAGACTCAGCTAGGAAAAAACCACCAGACCCATTTTTCTCTCTGGACAGCTTAGGTCAAGAGAGAACCAACTCTCAGGGGGGAACAAGAAGCATCAAGGATGGGAGGGAGGAAGAAACACATAGCATTAGGCTATGAGTTGATGGAGGTGGTTTCTTCTTCTGCTGTTTTTTATGAATTTTATGGCCTGGAACTGTAGGGGGCGGGAGTGAGATTTTTTCCTTCCCTTTTAAGTGACTTAAGACGTTTGCACAAGATTAGTCTGATTGCTCTCTTCGAGACCAGAATCAGTGGGGAGAAGGCTGATAGGGTGATTAGGAGACTTGGATGGCAGGGACACGTTAAAGTTGACGCTAATGGCTTCGCTGGAGGTATCTTGATGCTTTGGGACGACAAGAATGTTGAGATCACAGTGATAGAGAAGCACAAGCAATTTATACACACCAAAGTTTGGCTTAAGGAAACAAGATGCTCCTGCATGGTTACAGTTGTGTATGGATCACTCAATCTAGTGGCCAGAAAGGAGCTGTGGGACAGACTAAGGAATACCAAATTTGACCAAAGTTTACCGTAGTGCTTGATGGGGGATTTCAACACGTATAAAAGCATCCATAAAAAGGAGGGGAGCCGACACTACAACTAGAGTTCCATGAGGGAGTTCAACAGCTTCATCTTGGACTCCTCTCTGATAGACCTAGGCTTCAAAGATCCGAAATTCACTTGCAAAAGAAGTGGAGTGAAGGAGAGGATTGACCACGCTCTTTGTAATATGTCCTAGCAAGGAGCTTTCCCGAATTCTGTTGTCTTCCATTTGCCAGCCTTAAAATCGGACCATAGACCCATCTATGTGAAGCTGTGTGTAGATGAGGGAAACCAAAAGAAGGATAGGGCATTTAGGTTCCAATATGCCTGGCTACTAGATAATTCCTTCCATGAAGTGGTCAGAAAGGCTTGGAGGGGAGGGAAAGAATGGACTGAAGCTGCGGGGATTTTCATGGAGGTAACAAGATGGAACAAAGATGTCTTTGGAAACATTTTCAAGAAAAAGAGAGAGTTGATCAACAGAATCTCGGGGATTGACAAAACTCTATCGATCAGGGACATCCTATCTCTGGAAGAGCTAAGGGAGAGCCTGTGGAGGGAATATGAGTTGATTCTAATTAAAGAAGAAGCAGTGTGGTTCCAAAAATTCAGGTGCAAGTGGCTAAGCCTAGGGGAGAGGAACACAATTTTTTCACACGATGACTATAACTAGAAGGAGAAGCAACAAAATTCTCTCAATCAAGGATGTAGATGGAAGATGGGAGCATGATGAGTCGAAAGTAAAGGTTTGGAAAGGGATTTTTTCAAAAAGCTATTTAAGCAGGACAACCAAACATATAGCCCTCTCCCTATAAAAGGGATGTTCCCAAAGATGGATGAGACAGAGCTAAGGGGCCTGCACAAAGAGCCAACAGAGGAGGAAATAAACGAGGTGGCTTTTAGCATGAGGGCTTTCAAAGCCCCGGGCCCTGATGGCCTTCATGCTAGTTTCTTCCAAAGCCAATTGGAAACTATTAGGAGCTCAGTGTGCAAGACAATTCAGGAGGCGTATACTAACTTGAAAAAGATCAAAAGCTTAAGCCAAGCGTTAATGGTTCTCATCCCGAAGATTGATAATCCTGAATCCCTAAAAGATTTCAGGCCAATTGCTCTATGCAACATCATCTACAAAATCCTCACAAAAGTCATATCAAACAAAATCAAAGTCCTCATGAATAAATGGGTGGGACTGAGCTAGAATAGCTTCATTCCTAGGAGGCATATATCGGATAACATCATCATTGCTCAGAAGGTGATGCACACTATGAGAAGGAAGAAAAGAAAGAAAGGCATCATGGCTATCAAATTAGACTTGGAGAAGGCCTATGACAGACTGAGATGGAGTTCATTGAGGAGACTCTGAAGGATATAGGCTTTAGGGAGCACTTGATCAAAGTTATTATGAGTTGCATTACTAGTGGCACTACCAGCATTCTGTGGAATGGGGAAGTAACAGAGAAGTTTGAACACTCAAGAGGTATAAGGTAAGGAGACCCAATCTCACCTTATATCTTTGTTTTATGCATGGAAAGACTAGCTCAAGACATAAATGGACGGTGAACAAAAACATGTGGAAACCCATTAAGATGTGTAAGAAGGGACCCCTTATCTCCCACCTCTTCTTTGCGGACGATTTGCTCCTCTTTGCAGAAGCTGAGCGAGAACAATGCATAATCATTAAGGAGATCCTAGCTTGTTTTTGTAATAGCTCTGGGCAGCTAGTTAGCGAGAGGAAATCTAAATGCTACCTCTCAAAGAATGTCAATCACACCAAAGCCATCCAGTTTAGCCAGGAATTGGGCTTCCAACTCACGGGAGATCTGAAGAACTATCTGGGGATGCCACTGCTACATAGAAAGGTTAGCAAAGGTACATATAATTTTATCTTAGAGAAAGTTAAGAGCAGGATGAATGGATGGAAAGCTAAGACCCTCAGCCTGGCGGGAAGGATCACCCTGACTGCAAGTGTTCTTAACAATCTCCCTTATTACGCCATGCAAACATCCCTTCTCCCCCTCAGCCTTTGCGATGAACTGGAGAAGTCAAGCAGGGGTTTCTTGGGGGGGAACACCGAAGACACAACGAAAATCCACTTAGTTAGATGGGAAAAAATATGTGAACCCAAGAAGTCGGGGGGCCTTGGTCTAAGGAGAATGAGGACCATGAATGAGGTGTTTTTGACTAGAGTAGGTTGGGGCTTAGTAAACAAGCCAAAGAGTCTAGTGTCAAAGGTGCTTATGTCAAAATATAAGTGTGACAATCACCCAATCCTGAGGTTACAAGAAAGACTAGCTGATGTTTCTAACCTATGGAGAGGAATTAAAAGGACCCGGAGAAGAGTGGATGATGGTATGGAGTGGAAAGTAGGTAATGAAAGAAGGACTAAGTTTTGGACCAATAGGTGGCTAAAAGGAATGAGAGCCCTGGAACTGCTAGTTGTGGCCAGTATCAGGGAGGAGGAGAAGAATGCAACCATTAGAGACATGCTGACAGAAGATGACAAGTGGGACAAGACAAAGCTCATCGAAGCCTTGCCAACGAGAATTGTTAACCTTATCCTAAACACCCCCAGTCCATGTGATGCAATGGGGGAGGAATAGGTGGTGTGGAGACATAGCATCGACGGTAAGTTCTCTATCAAATATGCATATGAAGCGAGAGAGGACAACTGCCTGAACCAGTCTAGCACGTGGAGGAAGATCTGGAAATGGAAAGGTCCACAAAAGATCATAACCTTTCTCTGGCTAATGGGTCATAATAGCATCCTCACAAACAACTTCAGGTACTTTTGCCACTTAGCTGACTCCGGGGTCTGTAATCTGTGTAGGAGAGATCAAGAAACTATTTTACATTGTCTTAGAGATTGCATTGATGTGAGAAATTTGTGGCTGAGATTTGTTAAAAAGAATCACTAGAATAGCTTCTTTACGTGGAACTTAGAGGAATGGCTAAATGCCAATCTTTCAAGAAGTCTGGGAAATAATGAAGTGGAACTGTTACCATGGGACATTTTGTTGGGTGTGACGTGCTGAAATTTATGGTTGAGAAGGTGTGTGATAGTTTTTAACCCTGACAACCCGCCAGGAGTAGACATATATTTTACCTGTATAGCTAGAGTTAAAGAATGTATAGAAAGCATTCGCTGGAGTGCCAATCTACAGAGGAGAAATCTACAGTGGAGGGAAATTGGATGGCAGCCACCGGACAGAGATGAAGTGAAATTCAATGTGGACGAGGCACACTACATGCAGAGCTTGGCTTGTGGAGGAGTGCTAAGGAATGCCTTGGGCGAATGGATACTGGGGTTTACCAGGAAGCTCTCGCCAAGCAATAGCCTCACGGCAGAGTTGGAAAGCATTTGGACTGCAGCCCAAATCGTATGGGAGAAGGGTTTCAAGGTCTTAATTGAGATAGACTCCGTGGAGGCTGCAGATTTATGTGGAAAAGGCTGCAGTAGGTTTCATTCTGACACAAAGCTAATGGGGGCGATTAGAAATATCATGCAAAAAGATTGGACCCTGAGAATTAGGCATATTTTCAGATAAGCAAACAAAATTGCTGATCGGCATGCAAACCTTGACCAGCAATCTGAGGGAGAGATGGACATGCTATCAAGTCCCTTAGAAGGCATAAAGGGATTGCTAAAGAGAGATAGGACAGGAACTTCTCAATGGAGATGGGTGCAGGGCTAGGTCTCTTTGTTTTACTCTTTTGTTTACAAAAAGAAAAAGAAAAAGAAAAAGAAAGGGGCTATTAAATTGGAAGGACGGAGATTTAGAAAAAAAAACATGAAATTATAATATCTATAAAAGTCAGGAATAGAAAATAAAAAAGATGAAACAAATAAGAAAACTTAATCTTGCCCTTTTAAATATAAAAAAAAAAATCAAGCACTATAGTTAGATAATATAAAAGTAACACATTTTTTAGATATTAATTTATTAAAAAAAATTATAATTCAATATTATAGAAAAAAAATTAATACACTAAAAAAATAAAAATAATATATATATATATATATATATATATTTATCGAAAAACAATACAACCTTCAATTTTGTTTAAGAATTAATTTTTTTAAATTTTCTTCTATTAAAATATGAGCAAATAAATTATAAATATAAATATAAAAAATATAAAATCTTGAAATTCTAACTACTCTTATGCAAAAAAAAAAATTATTAAGACAAAAAATCTCTCACAAATAGAAGAAAAATAATAATCATGAAACAAGAAATAAGACAAGAAAATAAGAAGGGAAGGTGCTGCCTTTATACCGTCGTTCTCGCGGTGCTGTGTTTGTCGAATAAGAAGTTGAGAAGAAGTGCGAATTTGCATGATGGACCAAGTGAAGGACGAAGATGTCGAATCATGATAATTGGAATTTGGGCCTCACTAGACTTGGGCTGAACATATGGGCAGAACTTACTAGAATTTCGTTTTCCGATCTCTCTCAAAAGATTAACGTTAATCTTTTGAATCTTCTAATGTTTTAAAATTTCGCAGTCGAATTGTGATTGAACATATATATAATTTATTAAAAATATAATACTTATTAAATAAATAATAACATAAATTAAAATAAAAACTATAAATATATTTAAATTATATTAGATTATCTAAAATTCTATAGTAATACATATATACAGAAGATAATATATTTTACTAATAAAATAACTCAATATAAAAATAAATTTTAAATAATATATTGAATTATTATTTAAAATTGAAATATTTTATTTCAAAAGTATTAACTCTTAAATATATGTGAGTGTGTACAAAAAATTCTATTCATGGTTACTTCTTCGGTTTAAATGCCGTTTTACAATCTAATTTGTTTATTTTTTAAATTAAACTAGTTGATTCGATTAAATTTTAAAATAATGGTATTTTTTATTTTTAAATTAAACTAGTTGATTAGATTTGATTTTAAAATAATGGTATGTTTTAAAATTTCAAGATAAAGATATCATATGTTGGGTCTAATACGTTGTTAGTTAGTGTAGTTTCACTTAATTTTTAAAATACAGATTTTGCATCTTTCTTTTTTTCTTTAGGTCCAATTGTTATGTCCTTTTTTTCAAAGCAGAGGAATAAAGTTTTTCCATGTTTCCTCTCAAATTTATTCCTCTATCATACTATTGCCATTAAACAAAGGCTTAGCTAAAAGCAAAAGCAAAAGCAAATTTTTTTGAAACATCTAAAGGTCAGCCTAATTAAAAGCAAAAGTTTAACTATATATTTTAATCCTTCTATTATTATAAATATTTTAGTTTAATTCTTTTAATTTAAACTAGGATAGTGTTGTCTTTTTCTTTTTAAAAATTATGATTAAGAGTATATTTGATAAATTTAATAAATTAATTTATAATTTATAATTTATTTAACTAATTTATAAATATATTTGATTAAATTAAAAATATTTAATAAATAAATTTATTTAAATAATTTAAATTAACTAAAAAATTATAAATTATAAATTATTTAAAATAGCGTATAGTTTATAAATTTTTAATTAATTTATAAATTTTAAGTTAATTTATAAATTATTTTTATCAAATAAAGTTTAAATTATTTATTTATTTATTTTTTAATAAAAAATTATTAACACAAATATTAAATTGTGTATAATCCCATCACTTGGCTAACTATATCTGCATTGAAAAAAAAAAGATAATTTTTAAAAGACTTAATTATAATTTTTGAAAAAGATAGAAATATAATATTAATTTATTTTAAATCAGACGAAACAAGTTAAAGCATTTAAACAACAAGAAGATAAAAATATATATTAGAAGCCAAACAAGAATTAGGGGTGGCGTGGAGAAAGTTGAGAGGAGGAGTTTGATTAGAGATTTAGATTTACAGATCCCAACCAGATTTGATTTGAGACTCAGGAGTCATGGTTGTGGGGCCGGTGCCCTCTCGCTTTCGATCTGGAAAAGTCTTCTCCACTAATTATTATATGTTTCCTCCTTATTTTAGGTACGTCCTACCAACAAAATATAATTTAAATAAAGAGAACGTAAAAGCTTGCACTTTTGTTTACAAAATTGTTAATTAAATCAAATTTTCCAAAAATATTTAAGAAAAAAAATTTAAATGTAGTTTTGTAAGTTTTCTTTAATTAAATTATTATATACAGAAGAATCTTTGTAAAAGTCAATAACAATTTTTTTTATAGAAAAAAACACCCTTGTTATATTTTTATTGAAAATTTTAACCAATGTTAAACACTTGAAAAATTACATAATCTTATGCAAATAATTAAACCAAAATAGTTATGAAAATGTCACAAAAAGAAAAGCTAACACAAATGAGTTTTATTCAAAAGTTGATACGACATATTTATTTGTTTATTAATTATTTCTTTACTTTATTTATTTTTTAGAAATAAAATCTACCTGAATTTTTATTTATTTATTCAATTATTCTAAAACAGTTGAATGAGAATAAAGTGTAAATGATTATTTTAAATAAAAAATTAAGAACATGTGTTTTTTTTATAAATTATTATAGAAATTATTTAAAATGGTATATAAATTCAAAATCATGAATAATTTTATTAATTAATTATTTTATACTTTACACTTTGAGTTTTTTTTTCCTTCTCTAGAACTGAAGATCCTCTCGTGTTTATGAGGTTGATGCGTCTATTATTGAACGTGTGGGAATCAAATTCCGATTGCGTTTAAACACTGTAGAAATGGACAAGTTTTGTGAAGATAGGTAGAACATGAATTTATATTAATTAATTCTCTAGTGACTTAATTATAATTATAATTTTTATTTTATTTTAAATATTTTCGTTTGATCTATCTCGTTTAAAATAGAACAATATTATCTTAAATAAGTTGCAATTAAATCATTTATTCATAATTTTTTAATAAAAAATGCTGGCTAGAACATTGAACCACTGGTATAGCTTTTTTTTTTCTTTCTTTTAATATTCAAGATATGGTGTTTCTCTGAACTGTTTTTTCAACTAAAAATACATGATTTTAATTATTTAGGTGTCATCTAGATAATTCAATATATTTTTTATTAATATTCTAAATTAAAATATCTTCAGTAACATATTAAACTTTGAGCAAATACTTGATTCACTGAAAATGAATTAAGATTTATATAAATAGATAATTAAACTATTGTCACTTGTCTATTTAGATTAAAACATATTTTAACTTAGCTAAATTCAGGTAAGAATTTTTTAAATTATTTATTTATGTAAAAGTTTAATCTATTGATAATAGACTAAATATTTATTATTAAATTTTATTTGTTTTAAATAAAGTGACTCGTAAGAACGAGCACAATGGAATAATTACAGTGTTGATTGGTTACTTTTTCCAGGTTATAAGGATTTAAATCCTCCCACTTTGAGCATCCATTGCTTGTAACGCACATTCTACTTTCTTTTAGTTCATTTCATCCTCTTTGAAACATTTTGGTAGTGTCATTAAATTGTAATCCAAATAAAATAAAATTCAGACTAGAGCTGTCTCTTTATCTTTCTCTGTGTCATGAAAAATATATATATTATTATAGGTAATTTTTTCATTTGAATTATAATTTAGAATATAAGTAAAAAAAATTGTTTTTAATTAAAATAAAATAAAAAAATAAATTAGGAGACTAAAGATAAATTTTACTAAGATTTTTATAAAAAAAAAGAGAAATATATTTATATTATTTTAAATTTTATTTGTAATAGAATTATAAAAGATATTGTAATTATTATTAGATTAAATAGTATACTGCAATTGACAATATAAATTATGATGGATTAATATTATTTCCAAAAAAAAAAAAATTTTGTGTCTAGTGATTTTGTGTGTGCCTAATTTAGTGTTTTATTTTTTTAAAAAATGAAAGAAATCACAATAATTTTTTTTAATTATATTAAATTAGGTATTCTATTATATGATTTTAGGTACATCCAGCCATAATTTGTAAAATTAATTTTTGTTCATTTCTAAAACTTCTGAAACTTTTAAAATTAATAAATTTTTATGTAAAATAAAATTTGAACGATGAGACCTAATTCCAAGGCAACAAGTGAAGTTGGAACTCAAAAGTTGAAAGGAAGCCAAGGATGCGTGTATCCCTAAGTTAAGATCATGCGAATTCCAAGGTTGATAAATTTTCATAAAATAAAATTTAAATAATGTTGGCAAGGCAACAAAATCAAAATTAAAATTTTAAAAGATATTTTTGTATATTCTTAATTTAAAAATTATGATGTATAATGGAGGAAGTGAACATATTGTGTATAATTAAAAATCATGATTTCTTATTACTAATATTTTCTGAAAATACAAAATTGAAGAAGTAAAGGAAACTTTAAAAAAACTTATTTAACGTAGAAAGTGAACATATGATGTATAATTATAAATTTTAATTTTAGTTATATTAAATATTTATAATAAAATTGTAATTTTTTTTAATTTTTTTAATTTTAATATGAATAATTTATTTTTTATTTGACTAAAAAGAAGTGAAGTAATAATAATAATAATAATAAGAAAGGATGCAATGCCCAAAAGGGAAAAATGTGGAAGATGCGTGCTTTCCTAAACTAGATCATGTGGAGCAACCCGTGGTTTGGACGTTAAAGTCATTTTGTATTCATCAATCTCTAGTTTCGTAGAAGCATGTTCACGTCACATGAGCAGATGGTCCTCTTCCACGCGCTTCTTTCATCTATATAAGTATTTTCATATATTTCAAATATTTATTTAAAATATTAAGATTATTTTTTAATAAATATTTTGCTACCAACTCAAATATTGTATAAATTATTTAATTATCAAACTTAAATTTATTTATTATTTAAGTTAAAAATTTATATTTTTTTATTCTTTTATTGCTCAATTATACACTCACATTTTTTAAATAAATCTTTTTATTATTATTTTGAAATTCATAATATTATTTTTAGTATATTTATTTATTTATTTATTTATTTTAAAGATGGGCTTTTTGTTTAACATTTTGAGATTTGTGCATGAGGAAATATAAAAAAACAATTATTCTTCAATTTTCACGCGCCTCGCTCAATTGGATTTAATGTCCAAACCCTTACTCAAGAAATAAAATAGCAAATGTTGTTTTTTAAGCATTGAAAAAATTATTTTTTGCAACCAAGTTTAACAAATTATTCTTAAACGGTTCAAATTCAATGTTGATATTTGACAACCGACAGGACAGCGGCTATAAAAATTGTTGCTTTAACTTTTTGTTTGCGGACGACAATTTCACCATTAAACTAATTGTTGATTAAATAATAGCTTGACTTTTTCCGCGTATTAAAATTCGGCCAACGTAATTTAGACGTGTGTCAACAAGTGGTAGTGTAATTTACCTGAAAATAGTGTAAGTTACAAAAATAAATAAAAATTAGGACCACTATTTCTTTTTTTAAAAAAATCTATTATAAAAATTAATTAAAAATAAAAGAAAAATAAAAGTATAAATTATAAATTTTATTTATAGAGTATTTATATAAGTAGATAAATTTTTTTAATAATTATATATTATCGTAAAATAATTTTTAAGTGATACAATTATAAATATTATTGTAAAAAAAATTATTCAATTTTTTTTAAATATATAATCTCTTTTTAAGATCATAAATCTTGTAACTTTATCCTAGACCCATTCATTTATGTTAAAAAAGGGGGAGATTTCAGAATTAAATCCTTTCAATCCCAAATTTCCATCAACAGTAGTCAGCACCTACTTTATTAGGAGAGCTTTTATGAAGAGGTTCCTTGAGATGGAATACTTCGCCACACGGCTTCCTTGAGAGGGAAAGGCGAACTCCCCGATTACGACGTATGAACAAAGTGTCGTACTATAGACAGATTGCCCTTCGTGAAGGCACTAATTATTGTACATGAAATCTTTTCCTTATAAATGTGACACAGTTAAGTTATTTTAAAAAGACTTCTCTATAGATATCAAATGAGGTGAGTAATTAAGAAAATACTGTAATATTTTATTAAATTAGAGAAAAATATTTTAAACACAAAAGGTGTAATTTTAACTTTTCTTTAAAACTATTATGAGACACTTTTTTGAATCAAAAAAATATTAAATTTTATAAAACCGCGATTGTAATTGAAAGAAAAAAGAAGCAGAAAATAAATTGTAAATATTATTTATTTTAATCTATATTTTAA
This sequence comes from Gleditsia sinensis, assembly GCA_037074535.1. Classification (NCBI taxonomy): domain Eukaryota; kingdom Viridiplantae; phylum Streptophyta; class Magnoliopsida; order Fabales; family Fabaceae; genus Gleditsia; species Gleditsia sinensis. The sequence goes on along the minus strand of CM073464.1, from coordinate 8,517,363 downwards.
ATTATAATTTTTTTAATATGAAAAATTGTAATATTTATCTCTTTTTCTCTCTACATATATATATTATCTTGATTAAAAAAAAAATAGAGCAAGAGGGAAAAAAACGCAGATTCCTTATATATAAACTTTGATCAAATATAGACAACATTCCTATTTTTTAAAATTCGATGCGTAAATTATCAAATGAAGTGATGATGCTTTAAAAGTAAAATTATATTGATCATATTTAAAATCTATGTGACACTATACTTTTATTTGCAGTACATATTTTTCTTGTGACATTTTAGTATGTGATGTCTCCTATATGTGCTTTTTAAATTACACTAATATGATTCATAACATAATTTAAAATTTTCTATTATTTTTGTTTTTATTAATTTTATTTAAATTTATTAAATTGTCACATTAAATTTTAAAGTCGTAAAAATAATCTTAAAAAAATGAATGTGTTTAGATAATCAAAAAATAATAAAGTTAAGAATGAGTTAATAATTAGAAGATTGAAGCTTATATTTAAATAGTTTATTAATAATATCGTCTATTTCAACAGCTTACCCTAAAGTTTGGTTATGATAATAGAATTGGATTAGAGTGGTTAAATAACTATGGATTGTAATTACCATCTCTATTTTATTGCAATAAGCAAGATTCTATTTAAATAAAATGTTAAATTTGAAGTGCACTTGATTTTTTTTATTCAATTAATTTTAAAAGTCCACTTGCTTATATTCTTTATGCAAATTAGTTTTTAATTAGTGTGTTGAAAATATAAGAATATAAGAGAATAAATATAATAAAATTTGTAGATTAACTTAATGGTAAAAATAATTACGCGTAGCACATATAGAACGTCAAATTTAATATATAATTTAAATAAATAGTGTAATTGAAAGTATAGATTAGAGTAGATAAATAAAATATTTCTTAAAAGAATAAAAAGCTAACAATTTAATTCGTAAATTATAAACTTATTTAACTTTAATTTAAATTTTTAAAAAAATATATGTATTAATTCAAATGAATTCGTAAATTTAAACATTAAATTATTTTTTAAAAAATATATCTGATTGGAAGGAAGCGTGATGGCAACGTGTTCATGTCGTAGGTAAACTAAAAACCGGCCGAATTGGGGTCCAAATTGCAAACGCCATGTCTCATCCCAAGCCACGCTCGCACTCAGACAAAACGCCACCCCGCCCCTGACCCTTTGCTTCGACACCCTCTCTCTATTTATACCACCTCCTCTTGTTATCTTTGCGTCTTCACCACACTCACTAGCTAATCAAAGCTCATTTCTTCCATGGCCACTCTAAAAGGAGGCTCCAGACCTCCATGGGTGGGGCTTGGAGCTGCTGTTTGGGTTCAAATCGCTTCCGGAAATGCCTACAACTTCCCACTCTATTCTCACTCTCTCAAGTCGGTTCTGGGTTTCAACCAGCGCCAGGTCACCCTACTTGGTGTCGCCAACGATATTGGCGAGAATGTTGGCCTTCTTCCTGGTATTGCCTGCAACAAGTTCCCCCCTTGGGTTATTCTTTTGATTGGTGCTGTGGCCTCTTTCCTGGGTTACGGTGTTCTGTGGCTCGCTGTTAGTGAGACTGTGCAGTCGCTTCCTTACTGGTCGGTAAGTTCATTTCTTCTGCTCTTTTTCTGTGATTTTTTGGCGTATCCATTTTGTAGTTTGATTTTTTGAACTGTTTATTTAATGCCCTTTTGTTTTGATTCGTTAACTTTCACGATCTATTAGTACGATCTGGTTTTTATTAGAGTGATGAAGCATTGAAGCTTGCTTATTTATCTGATCGTTGCTGTTGTGTTTTCTTCTCTTTGATCGGTTAATTAGTTCTCTACATCAGATTGTAACTGAATGGACTCCATCCAATTCTATGGGCATATCTCATTGATAAATTCTGATCAAATTATTAGAGAACCATGGGATTTAAGTTGGTGACTTTCTACTTGAATTAAATCTGGTTGAGTAATTGCTAAATAGTCTTTCACGATGTCTTCATCCTTCTCGAAGATGCTGAAAAAAAAAATCCATTAAAATTTTTAAGAAAATCACTGTAGAACTTCAACTGATATGTTGTGGACCAGAGGGAAGCTGATCAGTCGAAGGAAACAGAAGTAGCGAGTTATGTAGGAACAGGTTGAATAGGTTGATGTCATATTATTGTCTCCCTTGGAGAAATCACTTTTTTTCCCATTATCCCTAATTATCATGTCATCATATTACTCAAATTCTCTGCCAAAGATAATTAGATCAAGTCAATCTTAATAAGTGTATCAAAGGTGGGTTCTGCTAAAAAATGTGCACGACATGTATGCATTTCTATTTACGACCGACTCGGCCTACCTATCTTCAGTAGATCAGGTCTATATATAAGAATATCTTAACCTTTATATTAGTTCAATTATTGTGACTTGGACCGGCCAGTGAACAGTAAAATTGTTTGCCAAGCACTGTCCCATGCCATGGAAAATCTCTTCTTCATCCTTTTAATTTACTTACAAAATAAGCAGCCTGACTTATTTAAACTGCCAAAAGTGATGCCATTTATCAGTTCTAACACTGAGCTGGCCAGGTAGGATATTTAAAGTCCTTGTGCACAAAAAACAACAATTGTTTCCTTGCCAATAATTAATTAATTGTATAATTTAGGAATAGAATTATAAAATCTGGCTAGAGATACCTGCACTATGGGCAGTTAGAAACTTACACTCAAATCATATGAATTCATTTATATGATAATATTTCAAATATATGTGCACTCACCTGCATCCACTCAACGAAGTTTTGTCCACATGAATTTGAATGACAGTGCCTAATTATAATTTCTTCTTCTATTATGTTGCAGCTATGGATTGCCCTCGCTGTTGCCACCAACAGTAGTGCATGGTTAAGCACTGCAGTTCTTGTAACCAACATGAGAAATTTTCCTGTCAATAGAGGCACGGTTGCAGGAATTTTGAAAGGTTATGCGGGCCTCAGTGCTGCAGTTTTTACTGAAATTTACAGCATAGTGCTTCGTAACGCTTCTTCCAAGTTCTTATTGTTCCTTGCCATTGGTATTCCTGCTTTATGCTTCAGCGTGATGTTTCTTGTAAGGCCTTGTACTCCAGCTACTGGAGAAGATTCTGCAGAAAATTGTCATTTTCTTTTTATCCAAGGCTCTAGTGTGGTGTTAGGTTTATATCTTCTTGCAACTACTATATTTAGTAATGTTGTCACCTTAAGTGGTGAAGTTTCCTATGTTTTGGTCGCTGTGATGATTCTTCTTCTCATGGCTCCACTTGCAATTCCTGTAAAGATGACACTGTTTCCTAGAAAGGGCAGAAAATCAGAGACACCTGATCAACAAGTTGGATCTTCAGATTCAGGCTGTCTAGTTCAGGAAGACAAGGATGACAATACAGAACCCCTGTTACCATCTTCATCAGCAGCAACCCTTGGAAGTTTCTATGATACTGATGAGTCATCTGAAGTGGCTATGCTTCTTGCCGTGGGTGAAGGAGCAGTAAAGAAGAAGAGAAGACCCAAACGAGGGGAAGATTTTAAGTTTAGCGAGGCTATAATAAAGGCTGATTTCTGGCTTCTGTTCTTGGTTTTCTTTGTTGGGGTTGGATCTGGGGTTACTGTTCTCAATAATCTAGCTCAAATAGGCATTGCACAGGGTGTGGATGATACGACAAGCTTATTGTCACTTTTCAGCTTTTGCAATTTTGTGGGTCGACTTGGTGGAGGAGTTGTTTCTGAACACTTTGTTAGGTCAGTGACATCTGTCCTTGTTAAGAAATGTCAACATTTATTTTTTAGCACATTTCAGTGACAGTCTGAAGATTTCAAACCCATAGACATGCATATAAAATGATTAACAATCGTGCAAATATTTGCCTATGTGAATAGTGGCCTTAAACATTTGATCCTTGTTATGAATGATGTTATTTATTTATTTATTACTATAAAACAACTTCTGAACCACAATTCCCTGGAGGAGTGAAAACTGGTTGTAAATTTACATAACTGTTTATTTTTTTTGTTGTGGAATTGAATGATGTTAGTGAGGAAAAGTGTGCTGGCTTTCTCTGCATTTAACGGTTCTGCTAAATTGCAATTATTTTGATTATTAGATGCTACTTTCTACATTCTGCAGGACGAAAACAATCCCACGGACATTTGGGATGACATTTGCTCAGATAATCATGATCATGTCATATCTCCTGTTTGCATATGCTGTCAGTGGAACCCTTTTCCTTGCAGTTGCAATTCTTGGTGTCTGCTATGGCGTGCAATTTTCCATAATGATCCCCACTGTATCTGAGCTTTTTGGTTTGAAGCACTTTGGCATATTTTACAACTTCATGTCCTTGGGAAATCCTCTTGGTGCGTTCCTTTTCTCAGCTCTGCTAGCAGGGCATGTGTATGATAATGAGGCAGCAAAGCAGCATGGTCTAGGTCTGATTGCTTCTGGTGGCTCCTGCGTGGGCCCAAACTGCTTTAGGCTAACCTTTTTGGTTCTGGCTGGTTTGTGTGCTGTGGGAACCATCTTGAGCATCATCCTGAGTTTGAGGATAAAGCCCGTTTACCAAATGCTTTATGCTGGGGGTTCCTTCAGGCTGCCTCAAACCTCAAGTCACTAAAGAGGTAGCAAGGTTGAACAATGAATAAAGCTGTGTATTATAGTCTTGTTGAGCTTGTGTTTCCTGGTCTGCCGCTACTGCTATTTATATATAAAGCTGAGTATCAATCTGAGGCGATCACAAATTTTGGTAACAGTTAGTTACTGTACTTGCTCAGTGTAACAAAGTTTAAAATTTTGGTATTGCATTGGCAAAATGCTTGTTTCAGTATGCATGTTATACTGAAAGATGGTACTGAGAGAGAAAAATGATCTGATATGTGATCTGTAGTATAACTTAAGGATAGAAGAGAATTGATGTATAAATTACTTGAGGCAGTTATATTATTCTGTCAGCCTTATAATACAACTATTGAGCTTTATACATTTTTATTAGTCCAATTTTGAGATTTTCAGTTCAATTGATCTAGGTATATGGATTTGATGCTGCAGAAAGCTCTCTGGACCTTTAATGTTGGACAAAATCCTGATCATTTTTCAGGCACATAGAAATATGACTATTGATCTTTGAAAACTTCAACCAAGAATAAGAGAACACATAATGAAGCAGGATTGAGCTTTTGTGTAAGACTCATTTGGAGCTATCACTCGTTTTCTTCTTTTATTGGTGTTGGAGCCATCACCCTATTACTGACTAATATGAACTTTTGGGAGAGACGCATCAAAAGTTAGCTTATCAAGTTGGAGAGTTCAAAATTCATACATGTTCTGCGAGACTCAAGTTTATATCTTGTAATATATATTCAGTGATACCAGTTAATATGAACTTTTGAGAGTCAGCCCAAAATTTAACTGTATGAGAGCCGATGGAGCATAAAAATCTCATCTTAGAATCTTGTACTTCTCCTATACTTTACAATTGGAATCGCAAGTTGTCACACACTAAATAGCCTTGGTTGTTGCAGACAGAGACCTGAAATTGTGTGACATTATAAAAATGACAACCTCAAAATGAAGTTGAACTACCTGCCCAGATTGAGACGACAACATATTGTTGTCCTACGTCAAGTGAAAAGATGTTTTGCCATTAAGTATATACAAGTGGACGGAGAACCAGGCAGGAGAAAAAGTAAAAATTGCCAAAAAGCACTTCATTTCATATGCTAGAGATATTTAAATAATAATAATAATAATTAATGCTACTTTCGCTCATTAAAATAATAATCAAGTTGGTTTCAGATCTTGAAACAGTGTAGGCCACAGTGTGTGATCATCCTCTTCAAAATCAAAATCATCTTTTGCCTTGTTCACGGAGGGACAGTAACCTATTGGGCTCTCACCTCTTGCATCTGTAAGCCTGCTCAGTCTTGGGCTTTTACTATCAACCATTACCATCATTCTTGGGTCTAAAGGGCCAGATGATCTTGGGCTCCTTGCTCTGCCCATCAACCTTCCATTCATCCTTCCATCAAGAGGCCCAGATAACTTCAAGACCTTGTTAGCGACCAGCTTCTCATGCATTCTTCCATCCAAAGGCCCAGATAGAGCTATGGTTCTGGATCTGAGCATGGGCTTTTGATTATTGTCCTCCTGCTTCCTCACCATCGCCCCTCTCCATTTCTCCCTGTGCCAAGTCGGCTCTGGTGGTAATGCCACGTCCTTCACAGCTTCTTCGCGAAAAACCAGCTTGCCAACGTACTTCCTCAGACACTTCTTGATGACCCCAGAAAGCTTCTTCTGGGGACGCCCTCGTCCTCCATTTTCCTTCTGGGCGAGCTTGAGAATTTCGAGCCTGTGCTTGGCAATTGAAATTCCCATGCTCTGAAGAAACTCGTGGTTGAAGAAGCAGGCATCTTCCAATTGAAGCTCGTTGCGAGCAAAGGTAACGCCATAGTCGTAGATTAGGGAGGGGTCGAGGTTGGTTTTGGATAACCAAGAGAACCAGTCCATGGGCGATGGGTGATGATGGGGTTGTGTCAAAATGGTGGATTATGGTTAGACTTGAGGTGGGCATTGGGATTTATAAGGAAAGAGATAAGGATTGTGTACATAAATGTGGTGGGTAAATGGCTATTCATTCTGGTTTTGGATGCCACTGTTTTTCTTTATTTTCTTTTTTTAATGGGATTTTGGCGGGTAGTTGTGATTGAGAGTGACATTAGCAATATGTTGGGAAATTTCACATTTTTGTCAGGAAAGTTCACGGGTATGGGTTCTTGACGTTATTAGAAAAAGAAAAATATCAAACTACAAATTTGATATTCACATTTAGTTTATCGGATCAGCTTATAATTAGTAAAAGAGATCAAAAGTTATAATCTTTAGGTTTTAATTAAAAGTAATAATAATTTAATTTTTGAATTTATTTAATTTTAATTCTTAAATTTCATTAAATATACAAATTAATTCTTAAAATTATTAACTTATTTTATTAATGTCTAATACTATTAAATTCATTGTTTACTAAGTTCTATAAAAACTCACATTTTATTTATAAATCAAAACTAAAAGGATGTATAAATTTAAAAATTAAATTATTAATTTACTAAAAAAATAGATATTTAGATGGTGATGCTGCGACTAAAAAAATAAATTCGCTTTGTTATATTTATATATTTATTTATCTCTAATAAATCAGTCCATCTTCTCAAGTCACATTTAGTATGTGTAAAATTTAATTAGACAATTTTTGAAATTTTATTTATAAATTTTTTAATATAAAATATATGAAAAAAAATCAATATTTTATGTTATATAATATACATACAATACATTAATTGCAATTTTTTATACTTAACTATTTCATAAATAAGTTTTCAAATATTTTTTAAAAAAATTGTGCAGCAAACATAAATGAGATCTAAGTAGTTAAGGGAAATCAATTTGGTAAACTGCTTCTCCAATACGGGGAGGATGAGGAGGAGCAAAAGTCCAAATGACCCATTTAGAATATTCCTACTTCAAAGCCATATTATTTAGTACTTACCTGCCCGCTTTAAATGAAAATGCATCCCGACAAAATGAGACTCTGAGGGAATAACGAAGTAAACGACCCAACTATGAAGTAACTGACTGTTCTGTCGAGCCCACCATCTCCTTCTCTGCAAAAATGCAATGGATTTTGTTCACTGAAGTCATGTCAAAATTGGCGGTGCAATTAAGTGAAAGGACTACGTTTTCGTAGGTTTAGCGTATTTTTCATTTTATTTATTCGACCTTAAATTCTAGGATTAAGAAGAATTTAAAGTAAATTATATTTCTTTTTCTGTTGATATTTTTATTGGAGTATTATTATTTTATTATAAAAATATACATAAATTTTTACAAAATTAAAAATAAAATAATTTCTTTTTCTTAATTAATGCATTTATTATTTTATCCTACTCTCTACTAAATTTTTTTTAGAGAAACCTCATTTTAAAATAAAAATTCTCTTGTTTTATTAGTACTCTTTTTGAAAAGACTAATTTCGTAATCAGTGTAGTTTTATTTTAATTATTGGAATATTTTATTAATATTTAAAATTTTTATTATAAAATTATATATACATTTTAAAAAAAATAAAAATATAATACTATATTTTCTCTTAATTAATATATTTATTACATTATTTTATTCTTTGTTAAAAAAATACACAAAATTTTTTGTAAATAAAAATAAAATATTCTCTTTTTTATTATTTATTAATACTTTTATCATATGATTATTATGAAAATATTATATAATTTTTTAAAAAAAATAAAAAAAAAATAGTCAAACTTTGCAAGTATTAGAAGTTGGAATACTTTGAATCATAATTTCATTGGTGATCCAACCGAGATCCCGTGAATGGGTTATAACCAAGCGGTGGGGCCCATTAAATTATTATCTTTCTCGATTTAATGGTGATTCCATAATTATTCCAAAAACAATATTTATTTTTTTTAAAAAAAAAATTTGGGGAAAAATATTAGAATTTTCCTTTTGGAGATGCAAGGGTGCCCATCCATTTCCGTTATTGAAGTGAGGCCCTCATAACCGTAAACTACCAACTAACTTACAATCTCAGTCAATGGGCGAAGCCTGAAACCACACATATTTCCCGCTCAATGCGTATCGGAGCTCAGTCCAATGTCGAAACGCTTCCTCCTTATAACCTTTCTTTCTCTGGTTCTCTTTTATCTCAAACAACCTTTTCAGAATCCCAACCTTAATTAGCATGTTTTCTTGGACTTCTCTCACTAAATTCCAACCTCCTCTCCGTCGACTTGCCGCCATTCAACGGCTTCACTCCACCTCATCATCCTCATCTTCTTCCTCGAGCTCTCTTGGTGGGGTCAGATATGGCGAAAACAGAGGAAAAGACTCTGACTTTGGTTCCTTTCTGAGATCAATCTCTTCTGGGGTTGTGGTTGTTGGGTCTACCTTGGGCTTCTGGTATTGCTCTTCTTTATCTTCCTCTTTGGGTGGTAATTCTCTTCAGTCATTCGCTGATTATGCAACTGAGGAGGATCAGTTCCAACAGGAGAAAAAATCCACCTTTCTCTTCAATGGTACCTCACAAATATCCTTAATAATTTCGCATTCTGATTCTTCCTTCAGCTGTTTATAGATCATGGGTTCCTTTTCATGCAGCTTGAACCGGTTGATCAAACTCTGAATTTGAATACTAGATGTTTGATATTTGTTCACTGAATCTATACTCTCAGTAAATTTGCATTTGCTTGAATTGTTGATGTTGCATTGTTACTGTCCTTTTGATTTGCTTATGTGGAATCTTCCTAGATTTCTTATGTTTGTTTTTTGCTCCAGATAGCTACAGAAGAAGAGTATTTTTCAAATATGAAAAACGCATTCGCTTGCAGAGCCCCCCTGAAAAGGTAATAGATCTTATTGATTATTATTATTTTTTTATCCTCTCACAGTTGATGCTTGCAAGGGACTAATACAAATAGTAATCTTATAAAAGAAGCACGGGTGTAGAACAAACCTATATACGGTAAAATAAATAAGTCTACAGATAATTAAAAATGGCGTGTTTTATTTAATAGAAGTGTCAAACACGTAAACACTATTTGTGAAGTCTCTATGCTTCAAACCAGAACCTACTATACGAGCTTATTATAATGGTACTATATTGATTGTGTGGTATCATGTTTAAGTCCAGGTTTTTGAGTACTTTGCATCTGTTCGAACCCCTAGCCAGGAGGTTCTTATGACACCTGCAGATTTGATGCGTGCTGTTGTTCCTGTGTTTCCTCCATCTGGATCAAATCGAGTCAGAGAAGGTTCTCTGAGAGGAGAGCAGAATCCGGGCGAGTTGCACTGTGCTCCTTCCAATTTTTTCATGCTTTTTGACACCAACAGTGATGGACTTATTTCTTTTCCTGAGTAAGTATTTTTTGTCTCTTTTTTTTGTGTGCGCAAAAGAAAAAAAAAATGGTTAAGTAGATAAGGTTGTCCAAGTTGCTTCACAATTAATGGATGCCTATCAATAAGCGATCATCAACAAGAATTAAACTCAAAGAACTTTTGTGTCAATGCAACTCGATCTTGCCAATTGAACAAACAATTGTTGGTTATTTGTTCTCTCTTTTCTTTGCTAAGGAACTTGTCTATCATGGCATCTTCTCTTTTACATGAAACACATGGATTCGGAGCTCAAGTGCAGCATAGTTAACTTCAGATAATCAAAACCAGATCTTTCTAACAAAACCTTTTGTTTCTTGATACCAGGTACATGTTTTATGTTACTCTTCTGAGCATACCAGAGTCTGGCTTTACAGTGGCCTTTAAAATGTTTGATCTTGACAATAATGGGTAGGTGTCTTCTTCCTTCACATAAAAAGCAATATTTACAAATTACGATAAGCTTTGGCTTTGTGTTTTATTCTAGGTGTACTGTCTGCAATGAACTTCAGTATACTGTACTGTCACTATGCACTACCATTGTTGATCTTTTTGGCTACATATATACTGTGGCGAGATTTTTTAGTCTGATTGATAAGGAGTGGCATCTGCCTAGATTTGATTTCTCTAGAAAAAAAGAGAGCACTCTACAAGTAAAATTTTAAGTAGATCGAGGTAATGTGGAAGAGTGTGCTTTTCGGGTTGTTCAAAGAGAGAATTTAATCTTGAGTACCTGAATGTAATATCAATAACAAAAATTATGGATCTTTTCCCAAGAGCAAATCATCAATGGAGGAAAGATCATTAATAAAACATTCATCTTTTGGCTACATTACCATTAGTTATTATTAGGTAGAGCATATCTTTGCATTAGTTGTGTGAAAATATACTATGACTCGCTATGTACAACACTTAGCTCTTAACAAGTTGAGTGTGTTGAGAGTTGATAGTTGAGACAGAGCAAAAGAACAGGAATACTAGAAATAAATCACATGATTGAAATAGGCACGAAGAATGAACGAATAATATAGATAACATTCAGCAACCAGACTTCTAAAAGGTTTGCAAATAGTTCAGTTTATATGTTGCTCTTCATCATCTTGTAATTATTATTATTATTATTATTATTATTATTTTCTTTTGTAATTTTAAAAGTCTTGTCCATCTGAACTTGAAGACAAATGGGTGTGAACAGGGAAATAGACAAGGAGGAATTCAACAAAGTCATGAGATTGATGCGACAACAAAGCAGACAAGGGTCTCGGCACAGAGATGGCGATGGAGCTTCTGTGGAAAATGGGGGTCTCTTGGAGTATTTCTTTGGCAAAGATGGAAATAATTGTTTACAACTTGAGACATTTGCTCAATTCTTAAGAGACCTACATGATGAGGTATGTATGAGACTGCACCTTCGCCTCTCAGTTCTCACATAACTACTCTTGTACAAACAACGTTATGAAGAAAAAACATAATTATAAATAATAAATTGATACTTGGAATTGCAGATAACAATCCATTCATAAAGGATCTGAGATACGAGAATACAAGTTAGAATAATAAGGTGTGTGTTTGTGTGGGGAGAAGAGCTTCTACTCTCGTCTCTTACATACGTTCTTCTTGTTAGGTTTCAACGAGACCACCATAACTTATATCAGGATTAGAGTAAAAACCTCTCATTGTGTAAGCCAGTGCGCAGTCCTGCCCCCTTACCTCTCACATAACAACACTCTAATACAAACAATAATATGCTTCTACATCTTTGCACAATAAAACTTGATGTTCTACAGCTGTCGTTGCCATACATAATATGCTTATTCTATCTGAAACTCAAACTCTAATTTAACTGAGCATATGTTGTCCTTGACATCCTTTTCCTTTGTGTTTCAAGCAGGTCACAACCATCTTAAAAGCAAATTACTCCCCTAAAAAATTAACTTAACTAGCACCAAAAAGCTCTTGATAGCATAATGAATTTATGATATTTAAATGAATCTGTATAAAGATCTCTTGCAATACTCAAAAGGGTTAGCTCAGATAGAAAAAAAGGATAACATCACTATTTATCAAGCTGAAATCCATTTTTTTGGAGAGCCATCCTGGAAGACAAAGCCTGAGAATACTCCTGCACCTAATACGAAAAAAAAGAAAAAGATCAAAGTTGCACGGAATAAGATATTTTAGGTTTTATGTGTATTACTGGGCTGTAATGACGGAAATTGCAGATGTTGCGGTTGGAGTTTTCCCATTATGACTACAATCAAAGAGGAAGCATTTCAGCCAGAGATTTTGCACTGTCCTTGGTTGCATCTGCTGACATCAATCACATAAACAAACTGCTGGATATCGTTGATGAATTAGAAAGTGACTCACATCTGAGGTCCATAAGAATCACATTTCAGGAATTCAAACATTTCGCAGAACTGCGCAAAAAGTTACAGTCCTTCTCTCTGGCCTTATTTAGTTATGGAAAAATCAACGGGGTGCTGACAAAAACTGATTTCCAGAGAGCAGCATCTCAAGTACTTACACCTTCCTCTCCCAACAAATACTGCACTAAGCTACCAGTCACTTTTCAATACATTTACAAGATTCTTAGCTAGATTCAGTTTATAAAAGATAAGTAGAACAAGTCAAAGAATATAGATCCCATTGAAAAGTACCTAAAGTGTCTACTTGTAATTTATAAACCGAGTGTATTATATATATTATGGGGGATTCTGATAATGATATTATGCAGGTATGTGGGGTCACGATTACAGATAATGTGGTTGACATAATATTCCATGTTTTTGATGAAAATCACGATGGGGATTTAAGTGCAAATGAGTTTATCAGAGTGGTACAAAAAAGAGAGAATAATTTATCGCGTGTAGGGTGCAGGAGTATGATATCCTGCTGGTTGAACTGTGCAAGTAACTGTTCCTCGGGTAAGCTTCAATTTTGATATATTATGAGGTTGAAGGGGCCTGAAGGCAACATCAACACATCCATCTTCCAACACTCACAGAAACCACTGATGTGGGATATACAATTCTCTTTTTATGAATTGTTCCGTATATATATACATATATGTAGGATGTTTGTGGGAAATGGATTGGCTATGTTTTGGAAGCCAAGAAGTCAACTTGAAGATTTACTTCTGTAGTAAAGGGAGATTCTCAAACCATGAGAACGTTTTGCTGCCTACTCAGAAATGTCCAATCTTCTTGTTCCATTTTTCTCTTTAGGGTAACAAGTTTTTCATGAACTTTGTAAATAAATGTCTTCTTCTCTAAATAGTCTTGTTACTCAGTCCATAGTTCACTCAATGTTAATGCTACGTTACACACCAAGCTTAGTTGTCTTTTCCCTGGTATTAAAACTCCATACAGTAGCAGTAAGGGATATGACAAAATGCAATGCAATACAACATTTAAGCCAACACTATGAAACTGATGGAGAATATTTATATACATATAATGTATCAGTTAACTATGTAAAAAGTTAATGAAAACTTACTAAAATAGATATTTCAAGTAGTGGAGTCATTGACACATTCATTTAATGAATTTTTATTGATTATTTGCATCAATGAGCTATGCAATCATTATACTATATGCAAATTGAAAAGAATAACACATGCAAATCACCTTACAATGGTATTCATCTTCCAAGACTCACCGCGCCTCAGAGCAGGAACAGGTCCTTCCTTTACAGACCCCACAGCTTCGTCCATTTGGCATTGGCTGTCTTGTGTGGTTTTGCTCATCACATGAAAAGCAAATTTTACAAAAGAAACTAATAAGTCCAAGATGAAGTGATGGAGGTTCGAAGAAGACAAAGGCGAGACATGCTGGCAATGTGTGTCCAGTCTCACGCCGATCCCACGCAGATTTCACATCGGCACGGGTAACAGGAATGACAGGGTGAATTAAGCCCAATTCTCATTGTCCTTGCAACATTTGGAACAAACTTAGAGGTGTGTCCAAAAAAGTTACTTTCCGGAGACCGTGATCGTGAGTCTGGTTTATAGGTTTCCATCCAGAGTATAGAGTTTTTGGTTTCTTATTCTTAATTAATGAAAAGTTCCAATTCTTCATTCATAGTAAATTTTTGTACTGTCTTCCGCGTGAACATTAGTCATACTGACAGAACAATGTTTTATTGTAATGATCTTGTTTTATCCATTTATTTACTTTGTTGTGTGCAATTCTTGATAAATATGAAGTGCAAGAGCAATTGGGTTCAATTTCACAACAGTCGCAAGCAATAAAACTGTCCCTACAAGATCACTTAACAGGAAAAACCGAGTTTGGATCTTTATTTCCATCAAGTTGAGGGGCAAATTTCCTCCTTAAGTGAGCTAAATAACCCCCCTAGCAGTATTTTCAATGTGGCACACGACAACTTATTAGGTGGAATACAAGACGGCCAGAAAAGGCCAAGTTATGAGGTTTGACCATAGCAGCTACAATGGCAATCCTATTCTTCTTGCATCTGCATTGCAGAAAAGTTGGACTGGTTCATCTTCGTCATCACCGACGGCTACTGCTTAATTTCGAGGATACTTTTGGTTAGTTTTCTAATATTAAAAATATGTAGTCATTACTCTGCTTGTGTAAATGGTATGATCTGTAATACACTTCAGTCCTATTAGCATGAACTCGAATTAAGCTTTTCCTAATTTACTGTTACTATCATCATCAGAAAATATGTTGTGCACAATTTTCCTTATTAGTTAATATTTCAGAAAGGAAGATAATAACTTGGGAAACTAAGTTTTCAATTGAAGCTTTTTGTTTATTACAGATTTCCTTGCTACGCATGAGCTTTAGCCATGTGAATTGCTTGTAGTCATCTAATTCAGATAATATAGTTTCAATAATCTTTTCTAGCCACCTTCGAGCAGTTGCATGCAAATACTTACCAAGCTATCTCACATAAATTCTAAATATTTTTCCAGGAAACAAATAGGGCCATTGTTTTCTAGATGTCATCTTCAAATGAATAGAGTTTAACTAGTTAGACAGTTTCCGAAAAACTGAATGATTGGTATCAAACCTCCATGTAGTAGCAGCACCTTATATGTGACAAAATGCAACGTGAAATGAACTGGTGGCCACGCATGATTCACAAATCAGAAGTGGCATAGACTGACAAATAGAAGTGCACCTGATTCTATAGCTTTGTCATTCATCTTCTCACGTTAACCCGACTCAAATGCAAAGCAAGCGCATCCCTTATCCTCTGTGCACTTTCATCTACCACTCCATCAAAAACAGGAAGATCCTCTTCCTTTACATAGCCCACTTCTTCATCTGGCATTGGCTCGCTGCACTTAATCAGAAAATTATGCAGCAAACACCCGGAAACAATTACAAACGGCAAATACTCAAGACACTCTTCTTTCCATTGCTTTGATAGAAGCTGCCACCGAACTCGAAGTCTCCCAAATGCAGCGCCAACCAAACCCATTGCCTGGCTATGGGCATAATTAAAGGTCTTTTCCACGTAACTAAAACTATCTTCTTCATTTAGTCTGTTATAAGGTGTTAAAAGCCATGGCAAAAGGGGAAAGCAAGAATCTCCCAAGATGTAAGGAGGGATCGAACAATTATCGCTGAGCTTATATGATGGTTCCTGCAACAATTCCCTGGATTCCTCAACTCCCAGATACAGCTTACTCTGACGTAAAATGGCTTCGGGTTTCATGGTACTCGGCCAACCAGCAGACACATCCAAGAACCTCCCTTCGGAATCCACCAATGCTTGAAGCATCAAGCACCCATTTTTACCCAATAGCTCACCATCTATCCCAAATCTCGCCATCCCCAATACCCCAAAACAATTCGGAAGCGAACTCCATCCAAAACCCACAACAATCCTCTCCAAATCAGTCCGAAGCTCAAACAAATGCCCCAAATTGCTATTGACAGCCTTACAAACCACGTAAAATGCTCGGCAAGCATCGGCCGAGTCAACCCCGAACCGCCTTGCAACTGCCTTGTAGCTGGCTCCATGGGCCAAGCGAAAAAGTGCGGCAGCTAGAGAATAATCGGGAGAAATTTTGGGGATTGCAGAGCCCAAAGAGGGAGAGAGAAGATTGAGAAGATGAGTGAAGGAAGGCTTCGACATATGGAAGGAATCGAGCCACTGGGAGTCGAAGTTGGAACCGAAAGTAGAAGCGGAAGAAAGGAAACGATGGAACCAGCATTCTCGTTGAGGAGGCAATGGCAAGCGTGGAGATAGAGAAAGGGGATCGGCGGGTTTGGCGAGAGAGAGGAATTTAGTGAGACAGTGCGAGGTCGACGAAAGGAGGGACTCTAGAATGAAAGTTTGGGAAGGAAGGAGAGCGATGTCATTCTGAGAAAGAAAGGAACATGTAGTAGAGGTCACTGAGGAAATGATAGCTACAAGATTTTCGTGGTCGAGATGGTTCAAAGGAGAGGATCTCTTAGCCTTAGGTTCAACGCTCGCGGTGGTTCTTCTAGTGGAGCAGTCACCGTCGCCGGTAGCAGCCATGCTGGTGGGTCGCTGATCGCAGTGCGAGATCTTTGGCTTTCTGGCTCGGTGGACTAAAGCGTGGAAAAAAGTGAAATATTTTTTTCTTCTTAATATTAAAAAAATAAAAAAATTATAAAAGCATTGTTAATAACTTTTTTTTTAATATTTTAGGGCCTATTTAATACACTAAAATAAATTTCAGTTGAATGAAAAAAAAATAGAAAAAAGAATAAAAATCTATTACTTCGTTTAGCACGTGATAAAAAAAATTGATGGAATGTGATATTCCATCGTTTGATGCGAGAATAAAACGAAGGAATGAAAAGACATTATAGTTAGAAAGATTAAAATATCTTTATAATAAAAAATAATCAAACTATTTATTTAATTAATATAAAATATAAAAAAAATCATAATTACAAAAATAAAATACATAATTTTATTAAATAATTTTTAGGAGGTGTATCTTTTTTATTAAATAATTTTTAATATTTTAATTAAGTTATAAAAAAAATTTAATTTTAAAATAAGATTGTGAAGAGTAATAATAAGTAAAAAAATAATTTATTATCTTATATTTATAATTTTCTTATTTGAAAATTAGAAAGAAATTTTGCCAACGAGCTGCCAGTTCAGTTATCTGATGCAATCGGACATCTGCATCTTCTCCTTCTAGGCACTACTATGATTTCCAACCAGGCATCGCTTGGCTCGAGGGTTGATGCATGATTCATTGAGGATTCGAGGGTTGATGCAAGATTTGTTGAGGATCTGAGGGTTGATGCGAGATTCGTTGAGTCTCCGAGGGAAATTGCGAGCACCCCTTCTCCTTCTCGTCACAGCTCTGAAGATTGCAGGCATTACTTCTCCTTCCCGTCACAACTCTGATTTCCAACCAGGGAGATTGCAGGCATCACTTCTCCTTCTTGCTGCTATCGGGTTTGATGCCCATTTTTTTTCCCAGGCTCTTCTCATCTGACAGTCAATTTCACTTCTGGGATGCCTAGATTTGTGCTTTTCTTGATTCGTTCCCAGAAAATTTATTTCAGTTAAAATGGGGTTGATGCATTTTTTCATTGGTTGATTGTCTGATACATACCCACCACTCCTTGATCACTGAAATTTGTCCTGCTACCCCTTTTTAATCTACATTTTATAATAAGATGCATAACCTCAGTTGTTCGTTCTTAGGGAATGCTTATAATTGATAAATTTGCTAGTTATAGGTTCTAAAGTAACAGTCATTTACTGCAAGTTAGAAGAGAGTGATGTTCGATGATGTTGGGTCTATGTTATCAATTGATAAAACCCAATGATTCAATGCTTCAAAACTGTACAAATTTAGTATCTGATATATATATATATATATATATATATATATATATATATATATATATATTATTAACCTGAATGAGATGAGACTAATGTAGGTCTATTTGGGCTAAGTGCATGTCACTTGACAAGTTGATGCTTCCCCCCTTTTATTGAAAAGCAAGTCCAGAGATGGTTAAATCAATATGAACTCCCTTTATTTTTTTGATATGAAATTACCATGCCTTAAAGTTTCTAAGTTAGGTTGTGTGTTCGAGTGTATCAAGTTAAAGAAAATAAAATAGAATCTGAATCTGTCATTTCTTCTTCTCTGGCATAAACTAGCTTCTGTATATCAATTGTATGTGGAGAAAAGTCATCAGGCTTCCGGATTTTTCTTCCTCCACAAACCAAAGTTCTTTATACTTGGATTTATCTTACTAAGTTGCCTATGGTGTAGATTCCTAGGAAACCTGACCGAACAGAGGACATTAGATGAACAAGTTTCAAAAAAGCATGGAAAAGCATCAACATTTCCCCACCCAAAAGCAAATGCCGAAAGTTATTGCTGGAGAGAACATTCCTACATGAATTTTCATTATAAAGAAAGTGTTATAGACACACTATCCTCTCCCTTTCTCCCTCTTGTGTGTGGTATCGGATGCACAAGCTACCAAATATAACCCAATTGCAAGGTAGGTAGGGGATTCGAGTCACATTGATAAAATTTTAATATGGAACTTATATGAATCTTGAACTCTCTAATCTGAGTTAACTTTTGAAGAATGACTCTCTCAAAGATTCATATTACAAAGGAACAAAACAAATTGCTTAGGAAGACATGGAATTGCTAGTTTCCTTTACTTCCACATGTGCTATGTTCAAAATATGAAGTTGATGAATCTCATTACTTATATGTTACGAATGCTGCATTCACCACTTTTGCACCTCTCCCACAAATGGTGATTGCAGCAATCTAAATTGCGGGTTGCTTGGCATCTTTCTGGCTATCTTGGCAGCGTCTTGTGTCTTCTTTACCTTCACTAATAGCTTCAGAACATCCAATGACAGGTTATGTTATGAGGTGGTGACATTCAGAGGGATAAGAACTTTCAATGGAGGCATGAAGAAACCATTTTTTCCATCAGATTACTGATTACAGATTAATATAGGCTGATCTTTACCATGCATCACTTTCTTTGGTTTATTTTCTTTTGCCAGATTACCTCATGATGTTGTCAGTTATTAGCAAGCAATGCCCAAAAAGGAAGGTGACCAACCCCTTCCCCTTGTGGTTGGTTTAGTAGCAAGTGTCTTATTTGTGGTGTTTCCTTCAAAGAGAAGCAGCATTGGCTATCCTTTCTTGCTGTAGAGAAACCGCTTGTGGGGCTGGTTTAATTGATAGTGATAACAGTAAAAAAACATAGCCATTCTTTTGGATTCAAACTTAGGAGATTTTATGCAATGAAGATTTGTAAAGTATTGCAAGTTTCATTTTTGGGACTAAATTATATATGATGCATGTTTTCCTATTGACTGTTTCACATTTTGTTCATGAATTTAAGCCTAGTCAATGAATTTATGTGGTCTCTGAAGGTAGCTGCTCCTAAGTCCCAAGCTAGTCCACAACACATTTACTAGTTCAGTGTTTTGTTTTGATTCTTTATTGAGTGCCTTGCTTGATTCCATGCTGTGATTCAATATGAAATCCCTTGGTGAGCTTTTTGTACTTTACCATTGCTAGTGGAAGCAGAATCCCATTGTATACCTGAATTAGTACAATTAGTACAATGAAATACCAATTAGTACAATTACCATGTAGAAAAGCAACATTTGGAGCAATGATTTAAATTTAAAACACAAAAACCCTTTTTTTCTCCCAGGTGATATAATGTCCAATGCTTATTAGATGAGGGATGAAAAATATAAGAAAATCAGGATGAATGCATCATATTCTAATTTCCTACTTAACAGTGTCCATTTACATAGTTATTGCATATTACCATTAATTTGCAGCTTGCACCGAATGCATCATATTCAAAACTGTGGCATGGTGGCATGTGAACTATGTCCATGCTAAGCAGAATCCCATTGTATACCTGAATTCATCCCTTTTTAATGACAGAAGCACATGCTGTAGATGAGTGTTATTTTTTTGCTTTTACTTTAGAAGATCAAAGATCAATAATAAGTTGGATGATAATTTGACCAGGTGCCAAAAAAGTATTAGTTTTGTATAGTTCCCAATAACCACTTCTGTTTGTTTGGGGTTGTTACCTTTTAGTATGGATTTCTCATATTGTACTAAGTTTGCTGACCTTGCATGTTAGTGTAATGGAATATATGATAAATACATTATTTAGTAGTATACTACAGGTTAAGCAATCAATAGCCAGATTTATTTTGATGATTTCTCTTGCATAAGATAGCTTTTCCTCTCTAGTAACAACCAATATCATAAATCTACTTATGTATGGCTTTCCAAATTGATAAATCTGGCATGATCATATATCTATATCTCAAGACAGTATCTTATGAATGCCATACTGCATTCACATGCTTTTGGGTTTTTGAATTGAATACTATCACAATATTTGAAATCAACTTGATTTCTTCCCCAACTAATGAAAATTTGGTTTGAGTAGATATTGCCTATATCATGCTGGCTGTTTGCATTTATTTTCAATAGCAAATTAAATAGCAGTCTTTAAAGTTGCATTTCTTCCAACTGATGTTTTATGCTAAACTTTGATTTGTTTAATTTTTTTTGGTGCAAGATTGAGGTGTTGAATTATGTCAGAGATTCAAGTTATCAGAGTTCTACGAACTTGCAGAGAAGCACCGAATTGTGTAATTGTGGACAACGAGCTTGCCTTCTGACTGCCTTCACAAATGATAATTTTGGAAGGAGATTTTTAAGGTGTGTGAATTATCAGTCAAATGAGAGATGTAATTTCTTCAAATGGGTAGATCCACCTATGTGTGAACATGGAAGATGTGTATTGTTCAAGTTTAGGCAACTACGAGATTTACCTGGATCCAGCCGAAAAAGGATGAAAGGAAATGGTGTGAATGAAGAGAACCCGTGGAAACTCTTTTGTCTTGCTTCATGATGTATTTTGTTAGGACTTATAATTGCTTTATGGATGAAATGGTTGTAATTAGTGTATTCTCGATGTACTTTGTAAAACTTTGTTTTTTTTAATAAAAGTTGTTGTATATCTTAATTGTTATGAATGTGATTGTTATGCATATAATTAAGTCATTATAAATGTATACCATCCACTTGGGCACACATATAATAATATAATAGATTATATATGAGAATTAAGGCAATAGAGTTAAATATCATCCATTGAACTAATGTAAGGGTTTAAATACAAAAGTAATGCAATAATATCATCCATTTAACACATAATTAATACAAGTGATTAAATATGAAAGTTAAGGCAATAAAATTAAATACCATCCATTGAACACACTAATGCGCAAGGGTTTAAATTCAAAAGTCAACCCAATAATACCACCCACTTGACACAACCTAATACAATTAGTTAAATATAAAACTTAAGGCAATAGTCAACACAATAACACATCATCCACTGGACACAGCCTAATATAGTGGATCACAAATACAAAATGCAATGTCACCCACATAACTACTTGATGTAATCACGTATCATCATTGACTTGACATTTGGTGGGAGTGTAGGGAATGCAATCAACATGGACTCATCCTTTATAATTATGCTAAACGCCTTCGCCATCTCCTCTTTAGTGAAGCCTGGAACCTTTGTCAATTCTTCCCACAACTTTTTCGTCTTCTCAGCTACATTCGCCTGGTGTGCCACACGTCGAATTTGGATTGCAATGTCCGATGTGGTTTCTTTGAATCCTTTATCCATCAACTCAAAACCATCAGACAATGTTTCTGTAAGGGCATTAGTACTGTTCCGACGTCTTTTGCGCGAGGTTGAAGTTGCTTCACTGTTTGGAGTGGATGAATACTCAGAGAAAACACAATTCATCTCGTACTCACCTTGAACTATTTCCATCTATTATCAGCTGAATTTCCTGCAATTGGCTCTGGGATTTTAAAAAGCTCTCCATGCAACTGCATCATAGCTTTGGGAACCAAGTTAAAATACCTATTGATTGTCTCCCCGTACCTCCCAAACTCATATTGAATAACTCGATTTTGAACATGATGAGCGAGAATGTGAAGAAACATTGCTACTTGCTCATCAACTAACATGTTCTTTGAAGGTTTTAACCCCCCAATACTATCAAGTATAGAACAGAGACGATCAAATATTGATCTATACATCCTAAGTTGATTAAAACATATCATGTCACTAGAGTGAACCATATTTATAAGATGGATCCTCTTTTGATGGAAGTTCATTTTGTATTTGATGGGTCTATTTAAGAGTTTACGATGATAGATGGCAACAACTATAGAAATTAAAATGCGTATTTTACGCAATATATTAGCTATATGCAACCACCAACATAATACGACACCCAAGACTTGCACTGTTGTTTACACCATTCCGTAAAGGAAATATATTTTTAAAAATATGATAGACATGACCACATTATTGTTAGTTTCATAATCAAAACCATCACAAATGAATTCATATTAAAAATATTAACAAAATGCACAATTACTACTAGCATAAAGCAACCACAGTCAATGAAATAGTACGATTAGCATTATCAAAACTAACAACCAGTAAACTAAGCAGTGTACAATCTCGCAGGAAGGGTGATCTATAAAACATAATTAAATAAATCTATAATTGTCAAGAATTAAACACCAATTACACAAGAAAATAAGAAAATATATTGTAACAAGAGTACATTAGAGCTTACTAGCATGGATTGGAGCTCACACATGGCCCAAGCAGTGCACAAACAGAGTGCAAAAGTAGAGACAAGTATCCAGAAAACCAAATCTATCACAAAGCAAATTATTGATGGGGGTAGTGAAAATTCTTAACCACCAGGGACAGCTTCCAGATTTGTCTTTTATTATTATGAAAATTCTTAAACTATTTTTAACTTATGAGACAAATTAAATTTATTTTCATGTCAAAAGGATGACCAGCTTTATTTTCATTTTCTTCTCTAATACACTCGCTGCCCTCGTTTTGCTACCTTCTTCCTTGCTCGTCCATAGGTACCTTCTCTCTCACAGACCCATAATCTTTTATTATATTTGAAGTTGCATAATTGGACCTTACTATATCTGGATTCTAATTGGACCTTCTCTCTCGCGTCCTCAAATCACGTTTGCCACTCTCTGTGGGTTCTTCTCACTTGGGTTTCTCAAGAGTCCCATTTAGTTTGGCGCTCAAGTGATTCTTCAAAGAAACAACGATTATGGGTAAAGTTTCACTCAAGTCATTTTTACATGCCGCCCTTGATTTGAATATATCTCATACCATATTGACCAACTCTATTTTGCCAAGAAAGTAAGCTCATTCAAGATGACCATTTATTCTCAAAATTGGAAACTGAATATATATCCTCAGAAAGTGCATTATCAAAAAAGTTATGAAAAAAATCTATCACAAAGCAACAAGAAGAGACAATGGAGCGTATACTAATCATCAAAATACAGAAGCAAAGCAAGTACAAAATGCCAAATCTATCACAAACCAAAGCCCAGGCCATATACGAATCGAAATGCGGAATATGGATATGAAAAATTTTACCTCCTTCACAATGCACAAGAGGCAATGGAGTGCACAAGCTTCACGAAAAAGCAATGGAGAGCAGGGTAGACGTGATGGGGGAGATTAACCACATGAGTCAGTACCAAGCAGAAGCAGGAAGGAAAGAGACGCGAAGGCCAAGCAATAGCAGAAGTAGGCAACGACGAGAAAGCCAAGCACAAGCAGGAAGGAAAGACGCGAAGGCCAAGCAGAAAAGGAGAAGTAGGCAACGGCGCAAGGAGATATGCTCCAGACAAGAGTAAAAATGTGTTTTACGGGAGGGAATGTGAGATTCCTTAGAATGAAGGATGGAATGGGTTTTCTGGTGTTTAATGGAATAGAGCATTCCATGGAATGCTCTATTCCATTCTTTCTTGCGTACCAAACAGTAGACAACTGCATTCCGTCTCTTTTTCTTTTTTCACTCTTGCGTACCAAACGGGCTCTAATACTCTAGTTTACGAGAGATTGGGATAATTTAAAAAAAAATTAAATTCTAACCTTTGTGTTATTATTTATAAAAAAAATTTGGACAAAGTGATGAAAACATGTAGTCCTTCAGGTTACATAGAATTTATGTACGACAATTTAAACTATAAGTTGTTATGATATTAAAAAAAGAATATTTTTATGAGTAACTTTTAATCTTATTGTGGGATTAAAATCTTTTAAAATTTTTAAACAACTTTTATAAGATAAAATTAAAAAAATAAACAATTTACGAAATTTATATTAAAATTAATAAATTTAATTTATTTATTAAATATTAATTTTATCAATATATATTTTTTGTCTCCTATTTTAAAGAATCAAATTCCAAAATCTCCGAGTAATGGATACCAAAATGATTATGAACTTGGTTGATGATTGCGTGTGTGCAGAAACGGTGGTGATAATCGTTACATTGGATAACTATGATAAAAGCAATGAGGATATAAGAGCATAATATAACTCTTAAAAGTTTATTAAGTGAGTTTTATATTATTATTATTTTAAATAATTTTTTATTTTAATTTAAAATATTAATTTATTTGTATTTTAATTTTAAAATAATAAATACGTAAAAAAATATAAAATATATTAAAAATAATACAAATTTATTTTAAATAATATTTTTTATAACAATAATTAAAAGATACATAACATAATATAATTGTAAAAAAATTAATTTTAATTATTCTCACGTTCAAAACGTTCTTAAATATACTCTACCAAATCTTTTTGTAGTTGACAATGAATTTATTTTTTATGAATAAGTGCTCTCCTTTATAGGTATGTTGTAAAATTGATATGAAAATCATTAAATATTTTAATTATTAAGATGTCATTGTCTACATAATCATAAGAATAATAAAAATTATCACCATATGTGTGTCATTCATTTTCAACGATCATGTTATGCAATATGATGCATGTATATATTATATGTTTGAGTGTATCTATATGCCAAACACATGCCGGATCACGTATAATTGAGAACACTCCAAACGCCATCTCCACATCTTTTCTTGATACTTTTTGATGTTACGCGAATAATTTTCTGTTTTCTTCTTACAACATTAGGATGCTCTTGACAAATGTAGTCCGCACTAGATAAATACTATTTATTAAATAATACCCCATGTTATACTGGGTTTTATTTACTGTATATTGCACGTTGAGAGTTTGTTTATTTAAAACATAATTAAACACATTATATTAGTTTAACATGTTGATGCTATTGTTTGAACCCACGATGCCAATAAATACATGTTAAATCTATAAGTCTTGTGATGCCAATGCTTTAAGCATGATAGTGTATTTTGCATGATAACCTTGACAAAATGGGTATTTCTACGCTATCGGACAATTTTTTCATTCTTAATGCATATAATCAATGGAACCTAACATTCCAAGAAAGTCACATGCCTCCCTTGTCTACAATAAGCGTTCAATGTCGTTGTTATTAGGCCTTCTTAGGTACTCAAATCCAAATACCTTGTACAAATTTCTCTAAGCATTCCACTACACTGCTTTCGTCAATTTGTACATAATTATCTACATTGTCAATAAGCGATCTATATGCTAATATACGAATAGCTATAGTGCATTTTTGTAAGGGTGAAAGACTTATTTTACTAGTTGCATCAATCCTCCTTCAAAAATACTCGTCATGATTGCCAAGAGCTTCTACAATTTGAAGGAACACATGCCTTCGCATTTGGAACCTTCAACGAAATTGAGCCTCTATGTAAATTGAATTTTCAAAGAAGTAGTCAGTGAACAATCAGTTATATCCTTCTTCATGATTTCAGTCTATAACTGTTCTTGTACGTGTACGCCTATAAGTGTTGTCACTTTATTGTTGCCTTCACCTCTCAAGTATTGTCCTCGTGCCTTCTTTTTCAAATTGTTCATAATTTTTGCTTCTATAATTTGCCACTCAAATATGTTATAGTTGCTTGATTGATTTGAATTCATTTGATGAATAATTCAATAGTATAAGTTGCAACATCGACTTACTGGCATCCTTTTTCATATATCTATATCGTAAAATGTTCCTTATTATCTATAAATTTTTGACAATGTCTACTTAGTCCATAAATTTACTTATTCACTTATATTGTTACTTATTTTTATTTTTATTTATATATTTATCTATTTCAGATAAGCATACATGAGTTTTAGACTATTTCAAATATTTTCAAATTTCATTTCCTTAAAGATAGGGAAATCAAACTAACTAATCATGATACGCATTAATTACACACAAAGGCTCTCATGCTATAAAAAAAGTGTATAATCCATCACTTAATTTACATCAAACTATGTGCTATTTAAAAGGGACTTGACATTCAACTAAGTCATCCCACATATATTACATCTCCAGAAAGTATACAATCTATATCTATATTCAGATGTGTCAATTTTGAGAATCTTGTTGCTCACTTCTTGCTAAAATACCTGAAATGTGATTATATGGATATAAAAAGATGATATGACAATCTCAATAGTTAGCAAAACTTTTATAAAACAGTATACATTTTATTCTTTAAAACATCTCAATTCATTTCACTAAAACATAAGCACCCATAATATTTTGATCTACTTACCCAATGCAGTCTCATACCTGCAAAGAGTTATGCATCTCCTATTATTGGCTAATACGTGGGAGAAATGGAGCTTACTTGGTACACTTTAGGCACTCCTTAATTTCTGAGAATGCATACATAATATATCTTTAAACCATCATTTATTATATCATAAAAGTCAGGTAACCAGTCAAATTGATAAATTCAAATTTATAAACATAAAGAGTGCTTTAAGAAAAAATTAGTTATCTCAAATCCAGCATAATCACTTTCTTTTTAACGTTGCCAAAGTTACAACCAGCTATTCAAATTAAAATATATAAAAGTCTTTAGTTAATGCATGTATATAAGTATCTAAAATCTTAAGTCTCTAGTTTAAGAACTCTTACTCTCCTAAAAGACTTGTGATTCTATTCAGTTTTGAGATTATTATTACATATAACAAAATTTTTCTAAAAATTTTAAAATTTTGCATAGATGTTCATTTACATGTCTATTTTTTTTCATGGATCTCTCAATTTTAAATCTTCCATTCACCCCAAGAAGTACCTCCATAACCCAGGATAGTGCATATTGGTTTCGATTCCATTTTTATTTTGTTTTCCATTCCTTTGGATAGATAAAACTTCTTAAAAATTCATGATATTTTATATGAAGTATCCTAGATATGTTATATAATCACCATAAAAATTTCAAGTAAAAAATAATTCATTTGTCCCATCAAATAACCTAATTTTTATAGTTGCCCCTAGTTTTGATTTGTTCTGATTCACTTCATATCCTACAAAATTTCTATATTTTATTATATGCCTTAAATTGCCCATAATTTTCTCAAATTTGGTGAGGACCTTAGTTACTCTTCCTGTAACATGTCATAAAATTTTTATACGAAAGTTCAACATTTAACCCCTTCAATATTTAGTATTTTCATCAACAGTCTAAGTTGTTCAGTAGATTTTCCTCTGCACTGTTTTGATTGCAAATGGTATATTTGTAGATTTTCAAAAATCACGAAAATTTTTAGAATTGATTATCAATATTACAAGAATTTTCTCACAAAAAATTAGAGAATTTAAAGGTCATTTTCTCAATTTATCAAGTCATGTTTTCAGGTGCAGAAACAAAAGTTTCCTAGTGCAAATTTTTTGTGGTGTTTCAGTAAGTTCTCTACTTAAATGGAAGAAATTGTTGTTTATAGTTCTATGTTCTCAAACCTAACCTCCTACATCTCATGTTCAAAGATTACTTATGAAGAACCCAAATTGAGCATAATAAACTCTGAATCAAATTTTTACAAAAGGATAAATTTACTTTATGCAAAAACACTTTTATTACTCCCACTTTTCAGCTAACTTCTTCCATTGGCTTCCCTTGCACACCCAACTCTGTTCTTATATGAAAAATGGTGGGTAAAGTTTCAATTTTTCAGCACTCAAACTCCTATTTTTATTGCCACAAGGTGAAAGAATGAAAGAAGATGTAATTCTCTCACTTTTTAGGCATTTACTCTCTCAAATTTTTGGTTGTTCTCTCTCTCCCTCCCTTTTTCTCTCTTCCTATTTTAAATTTGTTGGTTGCTCTCTCTCTCCCTCTTATTAGTGGTCTTCATAGAGCAAAGGAGAAATAATTGGTGTTATGAAGAAAAAAAACAAAAAAGAGTTGGTGCAAAGTCTATCTCCCTCTTGTCGATATTATTCATGGAGCAAAAGAAAAATAATTGATGTTATGTACAAACAAAAAGGGTTAGGTGCAAAGTCTATCTACCTCTTGTCGATGGTCTTCATGGAGTAAAAGAAAAATAATTGATGTTATGTAAAAA
Organism: Gleditsia sinensis; assembly: GCA_037074535.1. Classification (NCBI taxonomy): domain Eukaryota; kingdom Viridiplantae; phylum Streptophyta; class Magnoliopsida; order Fabales; family Fabaceae; genus Gleditsia; species Gleditsia sinensis. The sequence goes on along the minus strand of CM073464.1, from coordinate 8,488,991 downwards.
CAAAAATGGTTAGGTATAAAGTCTCTCTACCTCTTGTCGATGGTCTTCATAGAGTAAAAGAAAAATAATTGATATTATGTAAAAATAAAAAAGGATAGGTGCAAGGTGGCTGCAATTTTGTGACAATGTGGGCATCCTTTGGTGGTGGTGTTATTTGGCATCTCTTTAGTTGTTTTATTTTGCCTTAATTTACTGTTAATTCTAAATTAGTGATGTCCAAAAAATATATTTGTATCATTTCTCTATCCATTATGATTCTAAGAATTTTTTTTCTATGATTCATGATTAATTATATGTCACCTTTTTTTTTAAATGCCTTATTGTTCCATAACTAAGTATTTTAATTCTTAGTCATATGTATTTTTTACTTATTCTTAAATTTATCTAACATTATTAGAGATTTAGAATGTTATATAAGTGGAGTACAATTTGATAAAAAAAAAAATAGAAAATTGAACAACAGAATGATGTGAAATTTTTTTATGTAAAGACTATATATAAAGTATAACATAACAGCTAATTTAAATAATAACAAATGAAATAATATTATTAAGTTACATATCAATTCTAATTATGTTACAACGTTATCTTAACTAATTCTATGTGATTCTCTAATCATATTACATAATATTTCATGATCTTGGCGTTGTTTCTCTGTTATTCCAAATGTATCCTTGAAGAGGATCTTCAACTCTTTCAACTTTAACTCTTTCTCTTTTAACTTGTTTTCTTCATTCTTAACTTGTACGAATTTTGCCATGATAGTGATTCTTTACCTATGTAACTCTTGTATTGCAATAAAGTTGATGATGAATGAGTTTTGTACTCATAAATTAAATATTTCTATCTTATCTTTTTACCTTAATTAAGTATTTATCTCCCTTATTTGTCTTTAGTTTTGTGTATTTTTATAGATAAAGAGAAGAATAGGAAATTGACTCAATTGGAGGAATCAAAGCTAAATTGTGATTCTTTAGAAATGATGTCTATAAATCAAGCAGATAAAATAAATTCATTAAGGATGGCAGAGTAAGGAGCATTATCTTTTTGTCTCTTGAGACGCATCCTAATGGATATATGCATCAATTCAATCTTGATTTATGACCACATTTCTAAAAGAATTGAAACATAAAGATTCAAGGCAAAACACTCAATGTTAAAAATTTGTTTGTTGCTTGCTTTTCAACTTGACCTTACTACAGTATTTTGGCCGTATCTCAGAAAATACGTATATATTATGTACGAAATTTGGTAGATGAATAGCTGACATAATTTCAAACAACTTTCATGTTTATGTGATCAGCAAATTCAGATATACAAAGGGCCGAAATTGGGCTAAAACAGAACATGTTTACTGTTGCAGTCCAGTCCAACCTTACTGTAGTGTTTGGGCCATATTTCAACAAATACATATCTAATGGACACGACATTTTGTAGGTGAATAGCAGATATAATTTGCTACAACTTTGATGTTCAAGTGGTCAGCAAATGCGGACACTAAAAGGGCCGAAATTGGGCTATAACCGAACATGTTTACTATTGCAGTCCAGCCTGACCTTGCTATAGTGTTTCGGCCATAAATCACAAAATACGTGGCCAATTTTTGTCTACCTTATATGGATGGAAAGATAATGAAAATATCTACAACTCTTATGTTGATTGGATGAGCAGATTCGGTGGCTATCAAGGAGATATATCACGATGAATTTTGGGGCAGATAATGGAACACTATTGTCAACTTTAGTGCAATTTGCTACCCACCATTTTTGTCACCTACTTCCCTTGTTTTGTCTATAAATAGAGACATATTGTGAGCTAAAGGGAGAGGGGAAAGGCTGAAGAGGGAGCTTGGGAAATCTTTGTGGAAGTTATAAGTGTTTGTAATCTTTTTCTCTCTTTATATATTTTGTATCTTTACTTTCTTTCATAAGTTTTATCATGCTTCTTCATCTTTCATTTTATTTTCTTACCTTGATTATGGAGAACTAATCTCCTAATGCTAAGGTGAAAGGGTGAAACTCTTGGTATAAAAATAATAATTTATCTAACTCTTAATTTTAATGTTTATACTTGATGTTGTATTTATCTTCTTATTTATTTTCTTGTTATTTACTTTCTTAGAGGATGGCTTTGTTGCCCCTCTGTATTTATTTTTTACCTTTCTATTATTTACTTTTGTGTTATTTACTTTCTTAGAGGATGGCTTTGTTGCCCCTCTGTATTTATTTTCTGCACTTTTATTATTTACTTTCTTGTTATTTACTTTTTTAGAGGATGGCTTTGTTGCCCCTCTGTATTTATTTTTTATGTTATTATTTTCTTATTATTTTTCTTCTGAGAGGACGGCTCTGTCGCCTCTCTGTTATTTATTTTCTGCACTTTTATTATTTACTTTCTTAGAGGATGGCTTTGTTGCCCCTCTGTATTTATTTTCTGCACTTTTTGTATTTATTTTCTTGTTATTTCTTTTCTCAATGGATGGTTTTACTGCCTACTTTATATTATTATTATTGACTTTGTTTGTATATTTTTATTTTAAATTTTGTAAAGTGCAAATCTTGATACATTGTAGACAATCGTTGGCACAATAAATACTTGAATTATTCTTGATTTGTTGTAGACAATATGATTGGCACGATGTATACTTGAATCCATTTTACAAAAGTTATTTACTATTAGTAATAGAATAAAAGAAGGCAAATACACTTCATCTATAAACCAAAGCGCGTTTAATGTAATATCTTCCGAATGGAACCTCATTTACGTGAGGATTCCATTTGAGTAATAAAAGAGTTAAAATTTATTATTATTTGATGTACCAAGAGTAGATCCCCTAACCTTAGCATGTTTCTTACTTTGAATACATTCATATTTAATTTCAGTATTTTAGTTCTTTACAAACTTTGTTCAATACTCTTCTCGCAAAACAAACATTCTGGCAACTAGGTTAGAAATATTTATTTTGGATCTGAATTAAATTTTCTCAATTGGCAATCCTCGTGGGATCGACCTTGCATACCACTAAATCTATACTCCAATAGATTCGTGCGCTTGCGAGTTTTAATAAAAACAACAAGTTTTTGGCGCCGTTGCCGGGGATTCCAACGGAAAAGCTAATTAGATCCAGGTAAGTAAAATTCTTCCACTAGTTATTATTTAGAATATTTATTTTTTGTATAGAAAATTTTCTTTGTAAAAAAAAAAAAAAAAAAATTCTTTGTTGCAAAATTTTGATTGTTTTTGTTGTATTTGCATTTTGTTACTTGTAGTTAACATTGTATATATATGTTACTAAGTTGTAAATTATCCTCTTTTGTAATTGTGTTATATGCTATTAGAAATATTTGTTTATAATTTTTCTTTTAGTTTATGCGTGTTTGGAAACGTGATAAAGATCAGCGTTTAGTTAGGAAAAGTTTAGGATCACCCTTTGATTTAAAAATTAGAACATTAGACTTTGTTGAGACATCATCAAAAATGGAGGAACAAGTTGTGCATGAGAAAACTCTTATGGAGTACTTCTCACCTGTCATAGCCAATACTCCATCTTGCATAGTTTTGCCACAAACTACTGCAACTCACTTTGAACTCAAACCAGCCATACTTCAACTTTTACCATCATTTTATGGTTTGGAAAGAGAAGATCCATACATGCATGTGAAGGAATTTCTTGAAATTTGTTCAACATTTCGCTTTCAAAATTTCAATGATGAGTCAATTAGGCTTAGAATGTTTCCATTCTCATTAAAAGATAAAACTAAAGCCTGGTTGAATTCCCTTCCTACAGGAACTATTACTAGTTGGAATCAATTGGTAAATAAGTTTCTGGCAAAATTTTTTCCCATGTCTAAAACTGATGCCCTTAGGAGAGAAATTTCTGATTTTTGCCAAAAAGAGGGTGAACAATTTTTCGAATGTTGGGAAAGATTTAATGATCTTCTTTTAAAATGTCCTCATCATGGTTTTGAAATTTGGAGATTGGTGAAATATTTCTATGATGGTTTAACTTCATCAAACCGTCAAATGATCCAAAGCATGCATGGTGGGAGATTTTTACAATTGAATGAGGGAGAAGCTTGGGAATCCTTAGGATCTTTATCTAAAAATTCTCAACATTGGAACTGCATAGATTCCAGGGATAAGAAGTCTCAAATACACAAAAAGGGAGGAATTTATGAGGTGAGTGATGACACAGATGTGAGAATTGCCTTAGCTAGCCTGACTAGAAAGGTTGAAGCTTTAACTTTAAGCCACACTCTGAACCCTTCTACCAATAATAGGATAGAGGCATGTGCCTTATGTTCTAGTACATCTCACATTACACAATCTTGTCCATCTATACCAGCTTACCAAGATGCATTCTCTGAGCAAGTCAATTCTCTTCAATTTCATGGAAAATCATCAGACAGCCCTTTTGCACCTACATATAATCCAAATTGGAGGAATCATCCAAACTTTTCATGGAGGCAAAATCAACCTTCAATGAATCAAGGTGGGCAACAATTTGCCCCTCCTAATTCATATCCTCCAGTTCCTCAATATGCTCCTCCTTTCGGAGTATCACAACAAAGAAGACCTTCTTTGGAAGATACTCTACAGCAATTCATGCAATCAACTCAACAAGCTTTACAATCCCACACTCAATCTATTTCAAAACTTGAAACACAATTGGGTCAAATAGCCAATGCTGTAGGAGAGAGAGAGAAAGGAAAATTTCCCAGTCAACCTATTCCTAATCCTAAGGGTCAATTTGAAGTAGGATCATCAACAAATCCTAATGAAGAAGTAAAGTCTGTAACGACCCTTAGATCTGGAAAAGTGATTGATAATCAAGTTCACATGCCTGGAACTAAAGAACAGAGTCAGCATGAACCACAAATTAATGACTCAAGTGAGAATGAAAGTGAACATATTCCTTTTGCCCCTAAAGCTCCATTCCCACAAAGACTTGAGAGAAATAAGAAAGGTACTCAATATAGTGACATTTTAGAGGTGTTTAAGCAAGTAAGCATTAACATCCCTTTTCTTGACACTATCAAACAAGTACCTGCTTACTCAAAATTTTTGAAAGATCTTTGCACGGTGAAAAGGAAAACTAATGTTCCAAAAAAGGCATTTTTGACTGAACAAGTGAGCTCCATAATTCAACAAAAAACTCCTGTCAAGTACAAAGATCCCGGTTGTCCTACAATTTCTTGTGTTATAGGTGACCATGTGATTAACCGAGCCTTACTTGATCTAGGAGCAAGTGTGAATCTGTTGCCGTATTCTGTGTATGCAAAACTTGGGTTAGGAAAGTTAAAACCTACACCAGTAACCCTTCAGTTAGCTGATAGGTCAACAAAAATTCCTAGAGGTGTCATAGAGGATGTGCTCATTAAGGTTGATAAATTCTACTTTCCAGTAGATTTCATTGTTCTTGATACTGAACCTGTTGAGAATACAGAGACACAAATTCCAGTCATTTTGGGTAGACCATTTCTTGCAACATCCAATGCGATCATTAATTGTCGAAATGGAATTTTGAATCTATCTTTTGGAAATATGACTGTGGAACTTAATGTTTTTAATGTCTCTCGTCAACCTGTGGATGCTGGTGATTTATGTGAGGTCAACATGATTGAGAGTATAACTGATGATTCATTTTTGAGTTCTTTTGATGATGACCCTTTAGAAAAATGTTTGGCTTACTTCAACATGGACATAGATGAGGACTGTTTGATCAATGAAATAAATTCCCTGTTAGAGACTACTCCATTGATGGATACTAATGAATGGAAAGTTAAAACAGAGACAATTACATCTTCTGGGTCTGTCCTATTACCATCCATAGAGAAACCACCTCAGGTAGAGTTAAAACCTTTGCCAGATTCTCTAAAATATGTGTTTCTAGGACCTGCTGAGACCTTACCTGTTATCATTGCATCAGACCTAGATAGAAAACATGAAGTTGAACTCATAAAAGTCCTCAGTGAGCATAGGGAAGCCATAGGGTGGACAATAGCAGACATTAAAGGTATTAGTCCATCAATTTGCATGCACAGGATACATTTGGAGGACAATGCCAAAACCTCAAGAGAACCACAAAGACGTCTGAATCCAAACATGAAAGAAGTTGTGAGAGCTGAAGTGATTAAACTTCTTGATGTGGGTGTCATTTACCCGATTTCTGATAGTGCATGGGTCAGTCCTGTTTAGGTAGTTCCTAAGAAGTCTGGCATTACTGTAGTCAAGAATGAGGATAACGAATTAATTCCCACTAGAGTACAAACTGTGTGGCGTGTTTGTATTGACTATCGTAAGTTGAATGTTGTAACAAGAAAAGACCATTTTCCACTTCCTTTTATAGATCAAATGCTAGAAAGGTTGGCTGGACATGCATATTATTGTTTTCTTGATGGATATTCAGGTTACAACCAAATTCTCATTGCACCCGAGGATCAAGAAAAAACTACATTCACTTGTCCTTTCGGAACTTTTGCCTATCGTCGAATGCCATTTGGGTTGTGCAATGCACCTGCTACATTTCAGCGTTGCATGATAAACATATTTTCTGACATGGTAGAGCGATTTCTGGAAGTATTCATGGATGATTTTTCTGTGCATGGGTCTAGTTTTGAGGAATGCTTACACCATTTAAGATTGGTCTTAATTAGGTGTAAGGAAAAAAACCTTGTTTTGAATTGGGAAAAATGTCATTTCATGGTTAAAAAAGGAATTGTTTTGGGACATATTGTGTCAAATCAGGGGATTGAGGTAGATAAAGCCAAAATTGAATTGATTTCCAGTCTTCCACCTCCTCGGACAGTGAAAGAGGTACGTTCTTTTTTAGGCCATGCAGGGTTTTATCGCAGATTCATCAAAGATTTCAGCAAAATCTCCAAACCTTTGTGTAATTTACTTACCAAAGATGCACCTTTTATATTTGATGAAAAATGCTTTCAAGCTTTTGAGAAGCTCAAATCCCTTCTTACTTCTGCACCCATCATTAGACCACCAAATTGGAATCTTCCATTTGAAATCATGTGTGATGCCTCTGATTATGCAATTGGAGCTGTTTTGGGTCAACGTCTAGAAAAGTTTCCTTATGTGATATACTATGCTAGTAAAACTCTTAATGATGCTCAATTGAATTATTCTACAACAGAAAAAGAGTTACTAGCTGTGGTATTTGCATTAGACAAATTTAGATCTTATTTATTAGGATCTAAAATTGTAGTTTTTTCAGATCATGCTGCACTTAAGTATCTTCTTTCTAAGAAGGATGCTAAAGCGCGTTTGATAAGATGGATACTTTTGTTGCAAGAATTTGATTTAGAAATCCGGGATAAGAAAGGATCTGAAAATGTTGTGGCTGATCACTTGTCTAGACTGATAGTTGAATCGGGTGATAATAACTTGCTTATCGGAGACTCATTTCCAGATGAGCAACTCATGTCTATTTCTCAGTTACCCTGGTTTGCTGACATTGCTAATTATCTTGCCACAGGTCAAATACCTACACATTGGAGTAAGCAAGATCGGGTAAAATTTTTAGCAGAAGTAAAAAAATTCTTTTGGGAAGATCCATACTTGTTTAAGTATTGTCCTGATCAAATCATTCGGAGATGTGTTCCTGAGAGTGAGCAATATAATGTTATTTCTTTTTGTCATGATCATGCTTGTAGAGGTCATTTTAGTGCTAAAAAAACTGCTGCAAAAGTCTTACAATGTGGCTTTTACTGGCCATCATTGTTCAAAGATGCCCATTTGTATTGTAGTTCTTGTGAGCGTTGTCAAAAATTGGGCAGTATTTCACGGAGGAATATGATGCCTTTAACTCCCATTCTTGTTGTTGAGATATTTGATGTCTGGGGAGTTGATTTCATGGGTCCTTTTCCTAATTCTTTTGGTAATTTATACATCTTTGTTGCTGTGGATTATGTGTCAAAATGGGTAGAGGCTCTTGCATGTAAAACAAATGATCACAAGATTGTGGTAAAATTCTTGAAAGAAAACATCTTTTCGAGGTTTGGCACACCACGGGCTATCATTAGTGATGGGGGAAAACATTTTTGTAATAAGCATTTTGAGCAGTTAATGAGAAAATATGGCGTTACACACAAAGTTGCTACCCCATACCACCCTCAGACTAGTGGTCAAGTTGAGATTTCAAATAGGGAAATTAAAAATATTTTGGAAAAAACGATTAACCCAAGTAGAAAAGATTGGTCTTTGAAACTTTCTGATGCTTTATGGGCTTATCGTACTGCTTTTAAAACCCCTATTGGAATGTCTCCTTACCGACTTGTGTATGGCAAGGCCTGTCATTTACCTGTTGAGTTAGAACATAAAGCTTATTGGGCCATCAAACAATTTAACTTTGCTCTTGACAAAGCAGGTTCCCACAGGAAGCTTCAACTCAATGAACTGGAAGAAATAAGGAATGATGCATATGAGAATGCAAAATTGTACAAGGATCGAATGAAAATTTTTCATGACAAAAATATTTTAAGAAAATCATTTAATGTAGGTCAAAAAGTTCTTCTATATAACTCTCGTTTGCATTTATTTCCAGGAAAATTGCGTTCTCGGTGGTCAGGACCATTCATTGTTCGTACTGTTTATCCACATGGTGCAGTAGAGATTGAAAATCCCAAAAATAGTGATGTATTTAAAGTCAATGGTCAAAGATTGAAATCATTTTTGGAATTACGCAACCCAGAGGTAGAGGAGACACTTCTGCGTGATCCTGTCTACCAGGATTGATTTGCTTCCTTTAATTGTTACGCACGCTATTTAGGTAAGATTTTTTTTATTAGTTTGCATTAATTTGTTCCCTCATTAATATTTTCTTCTCAATTGCTATTTTTTTTTTCTTGGTTTTGTTGATTTTGAACTTTCTTCAAAAAAAAAAAAAAAAAAATTTTGAATTAAGAATGGAAGACATACTTGCAAACTTGAAAAATTATTTTCCTTCTCTTCCACCCAATGCATTGTTGAAAATTTATAAAGCACGGGTTGAAAGATTAAGGTTGATGATGATAATGGGAATACCTGCTGATATTCGTTGGCTAATTGAAGCTAAGGTACGATTAGCAGGTGAGTCTGCAAATGGTTACATCTCTTACATGCCTGGTTTAGGAAAAAGCAGTTTTGCTAAAAAGCGTAGAGCTAAAAGAATGGGTGTCTGCCATAAATGTGGACGTGAAACTTGCAACACACGTTGTCGTTCTTTGGGATGGGTTCATGTAAATCGAGAAGATAAAATCAAATTCATTAAGGATGGCTTGAGTAAGGAGTCATTGGATGATGATTTTCATCCAACGTCTCTTGAGACGCATCCTAGTGGATCTGTGCAAATCGGAATTGTTGGTTTATGGCCCCATTTTAAAAAAGAACAAAAACGATACAGTCTTGGGAATCTGACATTAAAAGACCCTGTTTGCCAATTTATAAGAAAATTATATGGGAAGCATATCCTCGACCCTTAGAGGGCGTTTAAGCCGTTACTGGACGTAAAACCAGAGGAAGATGTGAGCCACAATCACAACTACTGTACATATGCATGCGTGCCGTTATTTTTGAATTTTTCATCTTTAATTTAGCTGTCATCCATCGGCCTACTCACATGGCTATTGTAATTATGCCACCGTCTTATTCGCATAGCTGCTGTAAGTATGCTTTTATCTTAGTTCTATAAATGCACATATTATTATCTTTATTTTCATACTCAAAGTTAAGGTGATTGCAGGTATGGAAGGAATCACATTTCGTCAATTTCGAAATATTTGTGTCTTTTGTGGTTCCAGTCCTGGAAAAGATGGAGAGTATGTTAAAGCAGCACAAAATTTGGGTATTGTACTGGCCAGGAGAAAAATTCATTTAGTCTATGGTGGAGGTAGTCATGGGTTAATGGGGTGTGTGTCTACAGCTGCACATGTAGGAGGATGCCAAGTTCTTGGTATTATTCCTACAGCTCTAGCTGTATCAAACATCATTGGAAAAACAATTGGAGAAGAATTTAGGGTAGCCTCCATGCATGAACGCATTGCTAGAATGATGAGCAACGCTGATGCTTTCATTGCCTTACCAGGTGGTTTTGGTACTTTGGAGGAAATTTTTCAAATAGTTTCCTGGGCACAGTTGAATCTTCACCATAAACCCATAGGTTTGTTGAATGTTAACAATTTCTTTGATGGTTTGCTGTCTTTTCTTGATCAAGCTGTAGAACAAAGGTTTATCTCACACTCAGCACGGCGAATTCTTATCTCGGCTTCGAATGCTGATGAGTTGATTGATGCATTGCAAGCATATGTTCATATTCCTGATCAAGCTACAGCTCAAATAGATTGGACAACAGACAACCGCAAAAAGCGCAAATTGGATTTGGATCTTCATCTGTAACACCTTTTTATTTGATTGAATAAATTTTCTTTTTCTGGTTAGTTTACTGCAGGTTTATCTTTTCCTAGATTTCCTTCCAGGTAATATCTCTTTCAATTTTTGTTGTTTGTTATGTGCTTGTCCTTCTTCTTTCATAAAAAAAAAACAAAAAACAAAAACAAAACAAAAACAAAAAGAGGAGTGGGTGTCTAGCCTCCTATCTCTGTATAGGTTCTAGCACCTAGATTTAAAAAAAAAAAACCGAGTGATGTTTTGGGAATAGGCAAAACTAGCACCGATGATGAAAATAATTTAAAGTGCTTGTAACCTTAGGAAAATAGATGAGTTTTGAGTGTTATGTGTGAACCTAAACTCAATTGTAACTTATATTTTACTTGAGAATCCTAAAATCCTGAACACTTAATCTTTTACATTTGATTGATTGTTTATTCAGAAAAGATTTATATAATTCAAATATGCTAAGTGATCTTATGAAACTCTAGAACTTATTTGATTGTCACTTGAAATGAAATTCTAGACTACTCTCTATTTAAGAAATGAATTAGGCATTGTTGGAATCGTTTGAGCCTTTCAAACCAACCTACACATTATGCCATCCCTAGTAACCCATTTTGAGCCTATATTTATCCTTTCTTGTACACCTATATTATTATCTAGCCTTTGAATAAAAATATTTCTAACTTTTACCTTTCACTCACAGGAATGATCATTTGAAAAGCTACGGTTCATGGGTGAATGGAAGAAGTTAAAAAAGAAAAAAAGAAAAAAAAAAGAAAAAAAATATAGAACCTCCTAAAGAAATAAGTTTGGGGGTACTTTTCAAAAAAAAAAAAAAAGAGAGAGAGTATTATGAGCATATAACATAAGGATGAGGATAAGGTTGGAGGTAGAATTCATATGATAATATCAAAAATATTTGGGAGGACTTAAAATGATCATGTATGTTATAGAGTGAATTGAGCTTTCATATCTTTTTATCCACCTTTAACCTATGCCATACATTACAAGCCTAATAGAAGTCCTAATGATCTTAAATTTTATGATTAGTCTACATTAGTGGAGAGTGACGTGAAAAATAAGCTTATGGAGTTTCAAATGTAAAACTCTGGAGATTTGTTTTAAAAATTTGATTATGTAAATTCATTTGAATGCAAAAAGTCCAATGTCATAAGATTATCACACACACACTTGGGATTCAATAGTAAATTATATGTTGCATTTGAATTAAAGTTTTACATAACTTTGGAATTCTGATATTTTCATTGGTTGCACATTTTAAATCCTTGAGGAATGTTTAGTAAGCCAAAAACAACTCATCACTCACTCATCTTTTGAATTGTGATGTTTGTGTGTTTTGCTTGAGGACAAGCAAAAGATTAAGTTTGGGGGTATTTGATGAATGAGTTTTGTACTCATAAATTAAATATTTCTATATTATCTTTTTACCTTAATTAAGTATTTATCTCCCTTATTTGTCTTTAGTTTTGTGTATTTTTATAGATAAAGAGAAGAATAGGAAATTGACTCAATTGGAGGAATCAAAGCTAAATTGTGATTCTTTAGAAATGATGTCTATAAATCAAGCAGATAAAATAAATTCATTAAGGATGGCAGAGTAAGGAGCATTATCTTTTTGTCTCTTGAGACGCATCCTAATGGATATATGCATCAATTCAATCTTGATTTATGACCACATTTCTAAATGAATTGAAACATAAAGATTCAAGGCAAAACACTCAATGTTAAAAATTTGTTTGTTGCTTGCTTTTCAACTTGACCTTACTACAGTATTTTGGCCGTATCTCAGAAAATACGTATATATTATGTACGAAATTTGGTAGATGAATAGCTGACATAATTTCAAACAACTTTCATGTTTATGTGATCAGCAAATTCAGATATACAAAGGGCCGAAATTGGGCTAAAACAGAACATGTTTACTGTTGCAGTCCAGTCCAACCTTACTGTAGTGTTTGGGCCATATTTCAACAAATACATATCTAATGGACACGAAATTTTGTAGGTGAATAGCAGATATAATTTTCTACAACTTTGATGTTCAAGTGGTCAGTAAATTCGGACACTAAAAGGGCCGAAATTGGGCTATAACCGAACATGTTTACTATTGCAGTCCAGCCTGACCTTGCTATAGTGTTTCGGCCATAAATCACAAAATACGTGGCCAATTTTTGTCTACCTTATATGGATGGAAAGATAATGAAAATATCTACAACTCTTATGTTGATTGGATGAGCAGATTCGGTGGCTATCAAGGAGATATATCACGATGAATTTCGGGGCAGATAATGGAACACTATTGTCAACTTTAGTGCAATTTGCTACCCACCATTTTTGTCACCTACTTCCCTTGTTTTGTCTATAAATAGAGACATATTGTGAGCTAAAGGGAGAGGGGAAAGGCTGAAGAGGGAGCTTGGGAAATCTTTGTAGAAGTTCTAAGTGTTTGTAATCCTTTTCTCTCTTTATATATTTTGTATCTTTACTTTCTTTCATAAGTTTTATCATGCTTCTTCATCTTTCATTTTATTTTCTTACCTTGATTATGGAGAACTAATCTCCTAATGCTAAGGTGAAAGGGTGAAACTCTTGGTATAAAAATAATAATTTATCTAACTCTTAATTTTAATGTTTATACTTGATGTTGTATTTATCTTCTTATTTATTTTCTTGTTATTTACTTTCTTAGAGGATGGCTTTGTTGCCCCTCTGTATTTATTTTTTACCTTTCTATTATTTACTTTTGTGTTATTTACTTTCTTAGAGGATGGCTTTGTTGCCCCTCTGTATTTATTTTCTGCACTTTTATTATTTACTTTCTTGTTATTTACTTTTTTAGAGGATGGCTTTGTTGCCCCTCTGTATTTATTTTTTATGTTATTATTTTCTTATTATTTTTCTTCTGAGAGGACGGCTCTGTCGCCTCTCTGTTATTTATTTTCTGCACTTTTATTATTTACTTTCTTAGAGGATGGCTTTGTTGCCCCTCTGTATTTATTTTTTATGTTATTATTTTCTTATTATTTTTCTTCTGAGAGGACGGCTCTGTCGCCTCTCTGTTATTTATTTTCTGCACTTTTATTATTTACTTTCTTGTTATTTACTTTTTTAGAGGATGGTTTTATTGCCCCTCTGTTATTTATTTTCTGCACTTTTTGTATTTATTTTCTTGTTATTTCTTTTCTCAATGGATGGTTTTACTGCCTACTTTATATTATTATTATTGACTTTGTTTGTATATTTTTATTTTAAATTTTGTAAAGTGCAAATCTTGATACATTGTAGACAATCGTTGGCACAATAAATACTTGAATTATTCTTGATTTGTTGTAGACAATATGATTGGCACGATGTATACTTGAATCCATTTTACAAAAGTTATTTACTATTAGTAATAGAATAAAAGAAGGCAAATACACTTCATCTATAAACCAAAGCGCGTTTAATGTAATATCTTCCGAATGGAACCTCATTTACGTGAGGATTCCATTTGAGTAATAAAAGAGTTAAAATTTATTATTATTTGATGTACCAAGAGTAGATCCCCTAACCTTAGCATGTTTCTTACTTTGAATACATTCATATTTAATTTCAGTATTTTAGTTCTTTACAAACTTTGTTCAATACTCTTCTCGCAAAACAAACATTCTGGCAACTTGGTTAGAAATATTTATTTTGGATCTGAATTAAATTTTCTCAATTGGCAATCCTCGTGGGATCGACCTTGCATACCACTAAATCTATACTCCAATAGATTCGTGCGCTTGCGAGTTTTAATAAAAACAACAACAGTTGACATTGTCAGAAGAAATTTCAGCTAATTTGTCTTTGTCATTTCTTTTTGTTATCTTTTTTTCCATTGGACGAACTAAAGTATGTAATGTTGGGTCGTATGTGTATTCAAATGGCATCCCTAGATTAAAAGATGATGAGTACACCTTAGAAGCAGGAATCTTTGTTCTTTTTTAAGAACTCTCACTTGATTCTGCTATCAATGTATGTTCATCTTTCAATAGTCGCCACACATGCTCAAATTTAAATTATTCACATTCGTCTTAAGAAAAAATAGTATATACATCATGATGTCCTTCTTTGATCTTCAACTTTTTTTCTATAAACAGTTTGTTTGTAACACCCAACGAACTTTTGAACAGCACTATTCAACCAATGCCATCGAAATTTTAGTTGAACAAATTCTCTCTCTTGTAACTAACTACAGTGGTAGTTATAACTATATTTAATTCTTAACAAAAAATCATATGCTTTTTGATTAATTCTAACAACTGCATCTTTTAAAGTGTTGAGCTGTGTTTGAATAAATGTATCTTTTTCCATTGTAAACTTAAGTCAAGATTTTTATTTATTTATATTTCCTCCTCTTTCATCGAGCACAATGTTTTCTAAATCGACTTGAGTGAAAAATTATGGAACTAGAAACTTAGATATAGACTCGACTAGTGTTTTAGATATCTAATGAGTGCACTCTACACTACTAGTATTTATTAGAGGCTTATAAAACATAACAAGATTGTTTAGTTAGAATGAAAACATAACAAATCGAAAATTTTTAATATTTAGAGTTACTTTGTAAATTTAAAAAAAATAAAAGAATTTGAAAATTTTCATTGATAGAAAATTGATAATTTTATATAAAATTTATAAAAAAAATTAAATTAAACTAATTGAAATCCATTTATCAAAATAAATAAAATTATGAGTTAAAAAAAATTACAAATAGAATTGAAAAGTTGAGTGTAAAATTTTTTAAAATAAGACAATTTATATAAAAAAAAAATCTTAAATATCTCTAACCTTATATTTCTCCAATAGTAATATTGATACAGCTCCATGCTTCTATTATTTCTGGTAACAGTAATAATGGGAGATTTTTTATTTTTTTAACAATAATATTACAATCAAATATACTTAGCGCCACGACGTTAGGCATTTTAATTTTTGACATCACGACACAATTTTATTATTTTTATCCATCGTTTAAGCACAAAAAACTGTTACTTCTGTCAACAACGATACTTATATATTACTGTCATGATAAAATACTCAAACGATAAAATATGTTAAGATGCGTTGTTTAGTTTAAAATATTATAGAAAAAATTATCGTTGGAGATGATCTAAAGGTTGTGAGAAGCAATGACGATGACTACGGTAGTTGTCGCCAGACCACGGAGAAAAGTTATATAATCCTCAATATACACACACACACACACACATATATATATATATATATAGATACACACAGCACCTATGTCTAATATGCGAGTCTGTGCATGTACAAGCAACAAAATATATTCGAGAAACTTGAAAAAGCAAGGATGAAGACCATAACCGCTGTAAAAAAAAAGCTGCTAGTATTTAATAACCATATTCTATTTCAAAAGTCTTAGCAATTAACCAATCACAGAACAAAACCACGATAACTACAAAACTGATCGAATCCTAATATTGTCACCTCAGAAAAATAACTTCTTACAGAGGCTGCTACTAACTGATAAAGATAAAACGGTCCATTGATGAAAAATAAAGTCAGATCTCATATTCCAGTGAATGCCTTCTTCACACCACTAGAAGATCCAGCTGGGATAACTTTCAACACGTTGAACCGAACTGTCTTTGAGATTGGCCTAAGGTTATGGAAAAACAAACGCAGTGAGTGAGTGGTAGTCAGAAGTTGGAACAGATACATACCATCTAGTTTGCAACTATAAAATCTTCAATTATGTACAACCAACAAAGATTTCTCCTATAAATTCTAACCTGCACTGGCCAATAATGACATGATCTCCTTCCTTCACACGAAAGCAAGGTGATACATGAGCAGGAATGTTTGAATGCCTCTTTTCGTATCTAAATTAAAAAGAGTATAAAAATTGTGTTATATTGGTTCATATTTGCAAATACAGAGGAAAAAAAATGAGCATCACAACTATGAAAGGAGAATACCTCTGGTACTTCTTGACAAAGTGAAGATAATTCCTTCTAACAATAATAGTCCTTGTCATCTTAGCACTATGACAAGTGCCAGCCAAGATACGACCTCGGATAGAGACATTGCCAGTGAAGGGGCATTTCTTATCAATGTAGGTTCCTGTATGAAAGAAAGACAAGTGCAAAGGCCTTGTATAAGAAGGAGAAGCAACCATAGACAAAAATAGAGAGATATCCACGTCATAATCATGAAATAATACAATATAGTACCTGAGTTTTACGTCAAATGAGCTTTGATTACAATAATACAGTATTGATCACAATATCACATTGTAACTTTTAAGTTTCAAACCAGTGCAATACAACAATAATTGGACACTACAAATAACAGCCACTCTAAGAATTGATCAAAAGAAAAAAAATGTATACCATATTATAGCTTACATTAATCTTTAAGGGAGATATACTGATCCTATCATGTCTCATCCAAATTAGCACATAACATAAAGGTTTTTATCATAAAATAAGTATGGCTGTCCAATTGAGGTCCTAGTGCTCACCATTCAGCGGCCTCACTGGGGTACTCTGATTCAGACTCAGACTCCATTGTAACATGAATTACTAAGCTACAGTGGCATTGCAAAGCAAAACCTACCAATAATTAGCCACAACTAAGAGAAACAACTACATATTGTATCAATTCGGTAGAGTACCAAATTTATTAACAACCCTTGTGAGCAAAATTTAACATATAATATTTGACGAAACTGATGTTCGTAACTAGGTTTAAAATACTGAATCTGACAATAGCAACAATATAGACTTATAGATTTTATCAGAGAGGAAGAGAGAAAATTAGAGAGAAAATTATAGCCAAAACCTTCAATGGCGTCCCTAGGAGTCTTGAATCCAAGACCAACGGACTTCCAAAAGCGATTTCCGCCTTTTCCAGGCCTCTTTCCCTTCCCAGATTTCTTTGAGCTCAGAAACACCTTCGGTTGCTTAAGAAAAGCCTTCTCAGTCTGCAACCAAAAAAACAGTGAATAAAAGATCGAAAACTAAAAACTTTCGATACGAAGAAAATAAATCAAGGATTTGAATGTACTTGTTCGGCCATGGTTGCAACTCTCAGAAGCAGATACGGAGGCAAAGTTGAAAAACGGAGGAGGATGCACACTAGCCACTGCGAAAACCCTAGATGCCTCTCACACAATATGAAGGTTGATGGCCTTTTTCAATTGGTCTTCTTAATGGGCTTTAATTTTTTCTTTTGCGCTATAACTTCTGGGCTTTAATGGTATGGACTAATTGGCCCATATTATTTTAAAAGGCTTCATCTAGCCCCCGCCCAAAAAATAAAAAAAGTTGAACGAAGTTGGCGTGAAAGGATTGGTTCACCATTTTCTTTAGGGCGTTTGATAAACGGCAAAATTTTTTGTTCTTAAAAATTATGTTTCTTAAAAAACATAATTTATGGAAATTATAATTCTCAGAAATGTATAAAATGTGTTTGGTTGACCTTTAAAATTACTGAAAATCTTTAAATAATGTTATATGTAAATTTTTTATTCTTCTATTTAGTTATACTTAATTTTTTAAAAATCTTCGTATATTTTTTTAAAAAAACTATTTATTTTTATGAGAGATAAAATAAAAGTGAAGAGAAAAAATAAGAGAGAGGATGACAGAGAAAATGAAAGAATAAAAAGAGAAAAAGATGAGAGAGAGTGAAAGTGGAGAGAGAGAGAGTAAATTCTTGTTTGTTATTATTACAATGATCTCATTAATAAAAAGTATAATTATTATTTAATATCATAAGAGAATTTCTATTCCTATAGAAAATTAAGATTCTCACCCCTCCTTATAGGAATATTTTTATAAGAATTTTATTAAAAAACAATTTTTGAGAATCCTAATTTCTCATAAATAAATTTTAAAAAACTTATACTAAATATGAGAATTATAATTCTTCAAATTGAGATTCTCAAAAAATAAAAATAAAAATTTGTACCAAACACCCCCTTAATAAAATCTCTAGCATTGCTGCCTCCGGTTTCTCAAGAACTGTTGCTGCTGCTTGTTGGGAGAGGGTTATCGAATATCGCAATACTAGACGGGAGAGGTTTGTCGCAATGGTAGCCTGCCCTTTCCCTCTCTGTTTTATTTTAGTGTTGCTTTTGATCTTATCTTTCATCTCTTTGCTTTCTCTATAAACACAAATTTAATCTATTATTTTTTATCAATTATATGCATGCCTAGTGTGTTGCCCTATGTGCCTGCTTAAATGGATGAATGTACAAAAATAAAGATTGATTAGCCTAAGTACATGTTAGGAAGTACGGATAGGAATAGTAGTGGATAAGGTTTTATAGATATATCGAAAAATTATATATTTAAACTCATTTTTGTCCTATTAGATAATAAAAATTTAGGAGATAAAATGAGAATTTAAATTTTATTTTTTTATTTGATTGATGAAATCTGTGAAAAATATATATTCTATAGAATGCAGATTAGTTCTAACAAAAAGATTTGCATTTCTTCTAAAAACAGGTAAAAAAATAAATAATGCAATGAAAAGAAAAATAAAAAAATAAAATATCATTCATATTTTATTTATTTATAATTTTTTTATAATTTTAAAAAATATATATTTAAATTAAAATTTTCAATATTGTTTAATAAAATTTAATTCAAATTTTTATATTAATAATAATTTACTTTATTTTTGTATTTATATTATTTAAAATAATATTATTTTAATAATTTATTCTTCAATAATATTTTTATTTATTTATTAGTTTTTATTCTATTTTTTTCATGTTATATCAAATATAATTTTAATCATAATATTTTTTTATTTTTTATTTTTATTATTTTTTAAACTTTAAACCGAATGAAACTTTTGCAATCTTCATATCCAATTATAATAGAGTAAAATTTGTGAATATTTTTTAGGCATGAATATTATTTTCATCCCAAAATATGGAAGTGATTTGTACAAGAGTAACGGGAGAATTTGAAAAATGAAAAACAAGAGTACGCACCTTTTAAAAATTTTAATTTCATTAACTATTATGAAATATTAATTATAGAGTAAAAATATATTTTGGTCATTCAAATATGAATACAGTTTCAATTTGCTTTCTCAAATATTTCATATTAATTTACTATCTCGAAAGTCCAATTTATATTATTTCTATCCTTCAATTCAGTTTTAATTAATTTATAACATATATTGATTAAATTATTATCATTCAATAACTTATGAGATATATATATTATTCAAAAAATTATAGTTTACCACTAGAATCGTAAACTATTATATATATTAGATATTATCTCAATATATTAATTTTTATAATAAATTATAATTTTATTTATTTAAAATCTCATTAATAAATAACTAAAATTATAAATTAAATTGGACAAAAATTTCATTCTTCACGTGCAAGACTTATCTAAAGCTTATCAGTCGTCAGATTCATCATATAATGGATGGCCGGTGGGTTGGCGTTGTGATTCACCGACACGCTGTCGTTTGCTTTTTCTGCCTTTTGAGGTCACTGAAAAGGCTGTCAGAGTCACTCACGCTAAACGGTGCCGTCCGTTGGCTGCCGTGCGGTGTCAAACAGCAGTTCGTGCATTGTGACCTGTGATTGGCAGTTGAAATGGGGCCCATCGGTCGTTGCCTTTAGCCTTTTTGCACGTTGTTTTCTCAGATAATCTTTGGTGGCAGTGGCGGGCAATTGAAGCCACGGGCTCCACCCATAATTATTCCTTTTATTAATCATTACCACTTGCCCCAAATTTTTTAAAATATTTATTAATAAATAAACTAAAAGGAGGGAGAGTTGGGTAGCTTTACTGTATATCTTCTTTTAGGTATGATTCCCTGCTTTGTGTTTCCGCCTTGTTCTACCACGTTCTTGTATTCTTTTCTTATCTGTTCTGCCACCTATCAGCCATCATGATCTTTCATTTTCTTTTCCAATTTAAAAAAAACTAATTATTGAATTATTATTACCAACATATTTTACACAAAAACTAGAAATTCAAAAATATAATATTTATATAAAGTTTTTTTTTAATGATTGTTATTAGATTCTTGACTAAAATCTGATTATTAAGTTGATTATTTGAAGTTTTTTTTTTGGTTTT
Source organism: Gleditsia sinensis (assembly GCA_037074535.1). Classification (NCBI taxonomy): domain Eukaryota; kingdom Viridiplantae; phylum Streptophyta; class Magnoliopsida; order Fabales; family Fabaceae; genus Gleditsia; species Gleditsia sinensis. The sequence continues at coordinate 8,468,478 of CM073464.1, read as the reverse complement.
ATCTTCGGAACTTTTTAATATATATATTTTTTGAAAAATATTTTATCATCAGAATTTATGATTTATGAGAAGTATATATTGATAAAGAAATAATTTAATAACTAATAAGAGAGAAAATATGTTGATACTGTTAAGACTAAACAAAAAGATAAAAACCGTACAAAATTAAAAATTTTAAATAATAAATTAAGACAAAATTTTTGAATGAACAAATTAATTGGATATCATTTTTGGAGGATTAAAATAATATTTTAGTCCAGGTTCTTTAACAAAACAATTTTCTAGATTTTTTTTAAAATTTAATATTATATTATTAACTTCTAATTTTTAAAAAAAAATTACGAAAAAACTTGATAACAGGTACATAAGAAACATACATAAACCTTTTTCCAATTGAAAATTGGATTTTCCCCTGCCCCACAAATTTTATAATAAGTGTTTGAGCCTTGTTGTCTCCACATAAATAATAAAATAAAATATATTTAATATTAAAAATCGTATCTTATATAATAAGAAAAAAAAAAGTGTGCATGCTCAAGCGTTAGAGGGAGGCCGTGTGATAAAGGAGCTTATTTTCCCTCTATTCATTGATTTTGACTTTTTTACATACAAGAAAATCAAACCTAAATCCAAAAAAATAAAATGAAATTAACCTTTATTTTAGTGAAGGCTAATTGACAAGAATTAATTTGCCAAACTTTGTTCCTTTGCTGACTTAATATGACACGTGGCAAATTGAGAATGACGACAAATGATGCCATGTAGTGTATAATTTAGTTTGGAAATCATAACAGTTAGCTGCTACAGATAAATGGAGTCGTTATTACCAATTAATTTGGAGAAAAAAAACAATGATGCCCTTTATGAAACACCAACTGTCATGACTCCTTGAATGACCCCCCTCTCTCTCTCTCTGCTCCCTAACAAAATAATGGAGAAACACTAAATTGCTCACGCACAGATGGGTTTGGCATCTGGGTCAATATGTATTTGCTGCCCTTCCCATCGAGATTTAAGAACCCCAGTCAAATTGGAATTCCTCAATGTATGGGGCCCACCACTTTCCTTTTATTTTGTTTTTCTCAACTAGAGAATAATTTGCATTTCAGAAAATTCAGATACCAAAGTTACATTATCTGGGTTATCCCTGCTTTTGTGGCGTTTACGTCAAGGATGTGAAAACCTTATGCCTTACAAAAGGACCAAGAGAACATGGGTTGGGTTTCTTGTTCTCTCGTCGTTCCTGGGTTTTCCTGCCAAAGTTTGATGCCTTTCTTGTCACCCAGATAAGTTTCTTTTTTTTGTTTTATCAAATTCTGAATCTTTTATTTCTTTTTCTCTGGTAGAGAAAGAGTGGGAGTTGGGATCTGTATACCCAGGAACAAATTCTAATTTGGAGAGAAGTATATGTTTGTGAAGGTGGTGTTCAGATTTTCTGAATTCTAACCATTATGATAATAGGACAACCCTATCCATCTTCAGTGTAGAACTTTGAGATTTTGAAGTTATTTTCTAATACCTGCTGCTAGCAATTGAAGATTTTGTCGTTGAGCTTCCGAGTTCTATATTGGGTTCTGCTCTATAAAGCTGAATCAGCTTCGTTACAATATGTTTGTATCATTTTGACTGTTGTATCGATTAAATCGTTGGTTTTTGTGTATGCTATCAAACTAATAAGCTTATTTGAAGTTATTTGCTATCCACTTGTCTTCTTGTGGAGGTCTTGTGTATTGTGTTTGGATTGGTTATCTATTAGATGAACTGGGTTTATTAGGAAATTAGCGATTGAACTTTGGGTGGTGTCGTCTGAAGAGAAGTATATTGTCATTTTTCCTTGGTTAGTTTCTTTGGTGTTGGATTGTTGGGTCCAAAATGGGGAAGAAAAAGGAACAAGTAGGAGAAAAACCAAGTGAAGATGGTGGCAGTCAAAGCAAAGTTGGAGATAGTAGCCCCAAAGCATATGACAAGGATACTATGGTATTTATATCCATGTCTCAGGAGTTAAAGGATGAGGGGAACAAGCTGTTCCAAAAGAGGGACCTTGAAGGAGCTATGCTAAAATATGAGAAAGCTCTCAAGTTGCTTCCAAGAAATCATATTGATGTGTCCTATCTGCGGAGTAATATGGCAGCATGCTACATGCAGATGGGACTTGGTGAGTACCCTAGGGCAATTCATGAATGCAATTTAGCCCTTGAAGTTACACCGAAATACTGTAAAGCGCTGTTGAAGAGGGCAAGGTGCTATGAAGGTTTAAATAGGCTGGATTTAGCTCTGAGAGATGTTAGTACCGTATTGAAGATGGAGCCAAAGAATATCATGGCATCAGAGATTTCAGAAAGGGTGAAAAAAGCACTTGAGGAGAAAGGATTAAGAGTAAATGATACAGTAATTGAGTTGCCTCCAGATTATGTTGAACCTTCTTATGCTTTGCCTCCAGAAAAAGTAGTGAAAGGGAAGACACACAAGAAGAAGAGCAACAAAGTTGAGGTGAAGGCCGCTGATGACAAAATTGTAGAAAAGCAAGCTGAGGAGAAATTGGAAGAGAAGAGGGTTGAGAACAACATTGAGGAGAAGGCTGGGAAGAAATGCAAAAAGAAGAAGGCCAAGGAAAAGATTGATGAGAAGAAGGATGATGTTAAGGAGGTTGTGGAGGAAAAAATTAATGGTAGAAGGGAACATATGACAAAGAAAACAGCAAAACTTGTTTTTGGTGAGGATATAAGATGGGCTGAATTGCCAGTTAATTGCAGCCTCCTGCAGCTAAGAGAAGTTATCTGCGAGCGATTCCCAAGCCTAGGATCAGTTCTTGTCAAGTACAGGGACCAAGAAGGTGATTTGGTCACAATCACTTCTGATGCAGAATTAAGATGGGCTGAAACATCAGCAGGATCACAGGGTTCAATCCGGCTGTACATAGTAGAAGCTAATCCTGAGCAGGATCCATTCTTTGAGAAACTTAATAAAAAGGAGGCACAAACGCTTGGCATTAATAAAGCACCTGAGAATGGTTGTGTGGTAAAAGAAAAGGAAATGATTACCTCATCTTGCATTGAGGATTGGGTAATCCGGTTTGCTCAGCTGTTCAAGAACCATGTTGGATTTGAATCTGACAGATATTTGAATTTTCACGAGCTTGGTATGAAGGTCTACTCTGAGGCTATGGAGGAGACAGTTACGAGTGAAGAAGCACAAGGCCTATTTGACATGGCAGGAGATAAGTTCCAAGAGATGACAGCTCTAGCATTGTTCAACTGGGGAAACGTTCACATGTCCAGGGCAAGGAAGAAAGTGTATTTCACGGAAGATTCTTCAAAAGAGCATCTGTATGAACAAATCAAAAGTGCATATGACTGGGCACAGAAAGAATACGCAAAAGCAGGAGAAAAATATGAAGCAGCCATTAAAATGAAATCAGATTTTTATGAAGGCTTCCTGGCACTAGGGCAACAACAATTTGAGCAAGCAAAACTTTCTTGGTATTATGCAATCAGCAGTGGTGCTGATTTAGCAACATGGCCCTCTGCTGAGGTTCTTCAGCATTACAACAATGCAGAGGACAATATGGAAAAAGGAATGCAGATATGGGAAGAATCAGAAGAGCAGTGCTTGATTAAAGCCTCCAAATCAAAGGATGTCAATTTGAATCTACATAACATGGGATTGGATGAGCTATTTAAAAATATATCATCAGATGAAATTGCTGCACAGACTGCAAATATGAGGTCTCAGATAAATCTACTGTGGGGCACCATGCTATATGAGCGTTCAATTGTGGAATTCAAATTAGGATTACCAGTATGGCATGAATCTCTGGAAGTAGCAGTTGAGAAGTTTGAACTTGCTGGAGCTTCCCAAACAGATATAGCTGTAATGTTGAAGAATCACTGTTCAACTAATACTGCTGTAGATGGTACACATTCATGCTAGTAAAAACCTTTGTAGCTGAATAGATGTACATTGATATATACTAACATTCTTCACTTAACAGGTCTAGAATTCAAAATTGATGAAATAGTACAAGCATGGAATGAGATGTATGAAGCTAAAAAGTGGCAGAATGGAGTTCCATCATTTCGCTTGGAATCCTTATTTCGGAGGCGAGTTTCAAAAATTTATCATGCCTTGGAGCTTGCGTGAGTCGCTTCTTATTGTGCAAGTTGATGGAGAATAACAGAGCCATTACTCACTTATGTTGCTCTTGTTTCTGTAATGCTGTTGTGTCATCTTAAGGTAGCTGAGGACCACCATAATGATAACATTAGATATTTATTAATTGATTTAAGTTGTAACTTTGATTGTCCATTATAACACTGAATAATCTTCATGATTTGTTTTCTGGATATGTGTTCCCGTAAAATGAGAATATATAACTTGGAAAAGTTTCTTATATTTGAGGATCAGTAAGTAGCTGTGGTATATTGACATCTTCCTTACTTAAAAAGAGTTTTCTCATTAAATATTTATGTTCTATTTACTGTATACGAAGGATTTTTTCTAATATATTCAACTCTGCTTTTTCAAAATATGTCAACATGAAGATTAGTTGCTAAGAAGATTTTGTTACACATGTGTGGTTGGTAGGATAATGCAGTGCTTTAAGATGTAGATTCAATTTATAATTTTCACCTTTGACAACTAATTTCAAAAACCACTTCATCTCAAAAGCTTAAGCTTTGAACTGATGGTCAAGGATTTATTTTTTTAATAATCCTCTTGCAAAAGCCCTTTGGGCTAGAAAGCAGTTGAGAAGGATCCTCAATCAGAAGATTGTACCTGGATGGAGGCTATATTTTTAATTTTCACAGAACTGGTATTCATTTCTTAGGAGTATTTTGATCTATCTGGAGAAAAGCAACTAAATATTTGTGATTATGTGCTATGCTAATAATACATAAGGATGTTCAATTGTTTGGCATCATTATTATATAATGATTAATCTTTCCTCTACCTGTCTGGAAATAGATGATCAACAGTATATGACTACCTAGACTCTCTTAAATTTACTTCCTCATCTCTTTTTGAGCTTTCTGTCAATCTTCTTCTATCATGATTTACTTGGAGAATTGGTATTAGCTTCTTACATATGATACCTGCGGTTAACAATGGTTGTATCATGTACCACTACCGCTGATTTTCATGGTTCAGTCTTAGCAGTTAGCAGAGAGTCCAATCGTTTCATATAGGATTTATTTGATGGACCTTGATGCTTAGACTACCTGAAATTTGCTTCCATTCTGTTTTGAAGAAATAAATGTTTACTACAGCTCAACCTAATACTATGTTCAGCAACCTTTTGCTATTTTCATGATTGTTTACTTATACAATTTGCCTTCCTTTCTTTTCTTCACTTTCTTTGTTTATAAAATATGATTATAGTTTATCCACCTTTAACACAACCTGGGTTTCCTTTTTCTGCAGGTTTTTCTTGCTGCTTCAAGAGTTTGAACTCAACATTGTACTTGTAAAAGGAACTGTTCTTTTCACTGCGCTTGGATGTTCCAAGACCATAAAGGTCTATGACTTCCTTTACACCTTGGGAAGGTGGAGTTGCAGCAACTTTCCTTTTAGTTAGTTTCAGCCTTAGCTCACATTGCACTTAGCTTTGATTGCAGTTTTATAGTGGTCAGTAGGATATTAAATTTGTACCAAAAGCAGTTGGAGAGTTATGTTGTTTGTTTTCCTTTTTGTGCTGTAATTTATCCATTTGTAACTACTTACTCTTGAGTTTGTATTTCTAGATGAAATTTCCTTGTATTAGACTATTGAAATCGCGGATTGCAACTTATTCTACAGTTAAACATATATATATATATATATATAAACAAAGACATGTCAGTTTAAATGGATAAGTTGTGGATTTTAATTCTGATGTATGTTCATGATTCACTTGCATAGTAAATTTTGGAAACGTAATTATTCCTCTTCTGCCCTGTTTAAGTTAACTAATTTGAGATTGAGCATGGCAAAATATTTATGCATTCAAATTTCAATTTCATAGTCATTGAATCACACGGGAATAATCTTTACATTGATTGGAACCTTCTCCCCTTGAGAAGAGTAATTATAATTATTCATCAGTGAATGCACTCATGTGCTTAACTGTCCCAGTGCCTGCATTTGAATTTAAGTAGTCTCAAATATTTTTTTTTTCTAATTCAAATTCATCCACTTGGGCAGCCCAATTATGCATAGTGGTGGAGAATGATGTTTGAGTATTTATTGTTTTTGGGTATGGAAAAATTCAAAAAGACGGATCAAATTCTAAAATTGAGCACACCGTAATTAGTAAATACTTATGTGTAAGAGATCACAAGCAAAGAACGGATTTACATTTTCAACCGAGCCAACATTTGTTAGCAATAATGTTTGAACTTTGAAAGCTCGTCGAGAATACATGCTATATTAAGAACTTCATAGCACCACAGTTTAGAAGTTACCATCATTAAAGTCTCAGGTGTTGCTAGCAAGCATAGAAGGATATTAGACGTGAAAGCACGTCCTGCCAGTTGCAACCTTTGAGTCAAAGTGGAACTGCAATTATGGATTTTGTAATCTCATGCATTTGAACAATTGCTTTATGAAACTATGCTATGAACATTGTGCACTCTATTTAAAACGGTTTCACATTACTCACAACGTTATTACATAGTCCACAGACAACATAGAAAGCCCCAATAAGCATCTGCATCCAGACGGGGATGGAAACAAGACAGATTTATGCGCAGTTATTCCTAGGTAGATATTCTCAACATGCAGAGCAAAATAATTACATTCTTGCATACATAGATTTTGTTCGTACATTTATGAGAAGCCTCAGTAACCTTCTTCACTTCTATCACTAAATGGCCATATATAAATACCCAAAAATCAGTATATACAGATCTGTCCGAGGCTGATAACTCCAGGTCTATTCTGGCCTAAAGCTTACCAAATTAGGAAGGTCAGGAGACTGAAGCTTCCTGATTTCAGATGCAGTAACCTTGCAAGACTGAGGGTGTAGATTCTTCAAAGGTTTTAAATATTGCAGTCCCACATTGGTTATGAGAGGATTTGTAACATTAGTTAGAGTGGATATAATCCGGCTAACTCAAATAAATTTATTTAAATTTGGCTAAAAAAATCATTTCACGTGAATTAAGTGAATTAAATTAAGTTGACGAGTTCATACAAATAAATTTTTAAATTAATTTAAACAGATCAAAAATAATATTTTAATAATTTTTTAATAATTTAACTTGAACATAATTTGATTTTTTTGAGTAATTAAAAATTTTATTTGCAATATTAATATTTCAACTTAAATATTGTTCGATTGAGTAATCTCACCTTTCACTTTTAACTGTCAATCTTGTATTTACATAAAATTATATAACAAACAACAACTAAATTTTTTTTCACTAAGTGGATAAAATTACATAAAATGTGTTAAAAAATAAAAACACCACTAAAGTACAATAATAACAACATAGTTAAAATTATTCAGACATCTTCCTGTGAAGGAAACATCAAGGTAGACATATGTTAACATGTAATAAATAAATTACACATCAGTTGAAGCAATCAATGCTTTCTTTAGATTTGAACCAACGACGGAGAAAAGTCAGAGGAATCAAACACAAAAAGGAAACAAATAAAATTTTCCAGTAATTTTTACTTTCATATGATGAAATTCTGATTCCTGTAGTAATGTATCTAACTTTTTCCCCTCTTGCCAAGTATCTTAGCTAGTAGTTAGAATATGTGGTACTCAACGACCAGCCAAGTTGAACTTGCAAAAGGAGGTTATCATTGGCTGAGTCATTGCGGTTAACAGTCTTATGTCTGCGTTCCGTCATTCAAACCAGAAAGTTGTTCAATAGAAGTTACAACAAAGGTATAAAGTGACAAGAACAAGCAGAAAATACCAGATATCAGTTCCCAGAGTTTTATCCGTCAACTTGGAATTCTGGGACAGGTTAAGCTTTGTCAAAGAGGCAGTGTCTTTTATATTTTTGATACCTGCATCAGTCAACCCTCCTCCACATATTTCAAGGGATTGAAGGTTCTTGAAGTCTTTCACACGAAAACATGAAAGAACATTTTTGATAGCAAGAGAATGGCATGGACCAAAAAGGAGCATTTTAGCTTGCAGTAGAATTGCATGCACAAGGCTATGTAGACCCAGATTTTCCCACTATGTCAATCAGCACTATATTCGTATATATTTTATACCAAATGAAAGGAAAAAGAATCAAAGCTACTGTTTAATCACTGTTGAGCTCTGCAATATTTCAGGAGTATAATCACTGTTTAATTATGTTCAACTTTAGAGCCATTGATGAACGTGAATTTATTCTATCAAAAAAAATTAAAAAGCTACTGTTGAGCTCTGCAAGTTTTATGGTCACTTTTAAAATGCTTTTGGTCACCAAAAGAAAAAAAGAGTAACATTATGACAGCCAAAAGAAAACACAGGAGGTCCACTCTCAAGGGTTTCCACGAGATTTATTTCAATTCTAGAGAAGAACAAGACTGATCAGATGATCATCATAGTCGGAGAGCTGAAAGAAAATTGAATTGCAAGAATAAGGGATAGAGTTATAATGTAGCATCCACAGACAGAAGGCAGGGTTTGACATGGGCTTGACAAAGACAGATCCGTCCAGTAAATAAAATTTTCCGAGAAAGAATTTTCACTTAGGCTCCGCATGTTTCAGTAGAAAATAAAAAATCAAAATCAAAAGAAATTAAAAAAATAGTTTCAACACAATTTTTTCTTTTGTTTGTTTCATTAAAAAAAAAATTCATTACAACTTAGCTCAGGCAATATTTATTTCAGGTTTAATAGTATATAGACAGTATCTCACTTTACCTTCGTGATCATCACATATCATAATCTTCTCACAGACAAAGTTCAAATCCAACAACTTAGCTCAGGCAATATTTAGTTCTGGTTTAATAGCATAACATCAATCATAAAGGGGACGAGCCTAAATATTAAAAAAAAAATGATTGCTTCATTGCACCGGAAAATAGGAAAAGAAAAAGTAATTAGTAATTATTCAGGGGTGGACTATATATTTTGCAGGCTCCCAAGGAGAATGGCTTCTGACATTGTCATATTAGTTGCTCATGCTGGTGTTTCATTTTACAGTTAATTTTGATAGCAATGCCAATTAAACTCTGTTGTGAAATTATTTGCTCCTTGGAGTTTGAAGTCGGTCAGATTTGTCCATATTTTTTTTTTGGGTGTTAAGCTCATACTCTGTTCTGCTTATCAGATACAGCCATAGCAGCCACTTCTTGCATATTTCATTTTTTCTGGAAAAAATAATATTATATATCAAGTCAATAGTGGCAATGGAACAGTATCGTGGACATGTACAGAAGATTTTGGGATTACTGAAATGCTCTATACCACATAAAGAAGTGGTATGCTGAAGACAAAACAAAAAATTCAACCAATTTACATAACATAAGTAGGGATAGAACAGCAGTCTCATGCTAATCATTCCTCCATTTAATTTGAATAACTCTTAACAGTATATGAAAAATATACAATACATCCATTTCATTATGTGTTTATTAAATAATTAGTTTATATGAAATATGAGTACAGTGAGAAACAAATTGCTGAGGTAAATATTAAAGAAATTTATTTTTTTTAACATCCTTTTGCCAGTAGCTGATAAGATTTCACTAATAGAAGCTATGCATGAAGAAGGCCAAGAAGAATTTCAATGAAAACTTTGGGAAAGAAAAGGAAGGTTGGACCTATAATGTGTTCTCAGTATCTAATAACGGGTAAAAAAAACTTGAAGAGAGACCAGTATTTAGAAAACAGAAACAAGGCCATTCAGAATGACTGCATATCTTAAGTGTATTTCCAACACAAGGAAGCAGCATGTGGAAAAGATAATCACTCTTATAAGGGTTATAGAGATCAGAAGAACCTTTCAGATGAACTAAACATGCATCTGTGATATTGTTAAATCCCATGCTTAACCTCTTCAAGCTTTTAAGACCTGCAAAAAAAGGATGCAGGCTGTAAAACCAAATTTGTTGACTTCTAATACTTAAAACTGCAAGAATGAAAAAGTAGCTTTCTGTGTGACGTAGGTAGATGTTGAATTTGGTCACTTTATATCAAAGTCAAACTTACCAGGAAATTTCTCAAATCCATCGTCACAGAGACCGATAAGTAACCAAATTAAATTAATGCATGGTTCACACTACATATTGAAGATCATTATGAGTGAATGTAATGCAAATATATTACTAACATGACTTCACTGATGCTTGGTCTCTATGTCAAAATATTAATAAGAGGTATTAAGGATTCAAAAAAGTCTTGTAAGTTAAGAAATAAGTTAATTGTAGTGCACTCAAAGTAAAAGGCATAAGTGCCTTTATGTGGTTATAATATTAGTATATTAGGGGTTTATGGTTTAGCGTAATAGAAACGCCCTCATTGAATCTTTCAATTACAGTTTTTAGTCCCTTCCTTTTCTCCCTATTTTTGCTCTTTCTTAACAAGGTATTAGAGCACAAGTACGTGAACTAGTCCCCCTTCCAGGAGTAGCGCTAGTTGCTTAAGTTCTTGGGTCAACAGATCTTTGAATTGGTTTTAGTTTATTTGTTTTTCTCTTTTGTTGGCACTTATTTGTATTAACAAGCTGTGTTACAAGGTATTCTGGATTTCAGAAAATCTTGTGAGTTAAAAAAAAAAAAAGTTACTCGTGGTGCACCCAAGATAAAGAGTATAAGTATCTTCCAGTATCTTCCTCTGCTCATAGCATGAGCCTAAACAGAGGTTGAGAGGTTGGTTTTCACATAGTCATTGAGTTTCAATATATATTTTGTTTGGTCCACTACTCCACTTCCTTTTCTCCACAACTTTTTTCTCAAAACCTTAATAATTACAATACCATAAACCAATCACTAGGGTTGCTTGCATTAAAAATTCCTTAGTACCACAATACCATAAAACTTTTCTTTTGGATAGACTTGTAAAAAGGCAATGCAGAATTGTATTATTTTATGCATTGCCTAGAATACTGCATATTGCATATAATATCAGTAATCAATAAGATACAAAGTTATTTGGTAAATAAATCATTTCTAAATCATTAATTAATTGGAATATAAAATCTTTAATTTTCTTAATATTGACTTCACAACCAACTCCACTGATTAATTTTATGTGTAATACCCATATAAAGAAACACATTTCTTTTAAATAAAAAAACATAATCAATTGAGTTGAGTCATTATTGCTAAAATTCTGGATAATAATAATAATAATAATTGATTTATGCAAGACCTGTATATCACTGATAAACTTCTGTAATCAGCCATTGTAAAAATAAATAAAAATACTGGATGAGTCATTTAAAGCCAATATCTTTAACTCGTATCATTGCTTGTTGGGGGTTGGGGGTTGGGATAACGGAGCAAAGCTCAAATGAGGTTGAAAAGTTTGATCAATATAATAGTTTGAATTGATAATTTAAACTTTTTTCTTTAACACTTAATCACATCAAGTAATTGGCCACGTGATCTATACGTGCGTCATTTTCATTAAATATAACTCTATATTAACTATTTCATTTTTTGTGAATATTCAAGGAGCTGATATATTGAATTTTAAAATTTATGTACCAAAATTGAAAATAAATTATAGTTTAACGGGATAAATGTATTTTTCCCTTTATTAAAAGCTTCACCTCTAAAAAAAATTAAAGTTTAATCACCGATAAATGCATATTGAGATGAGAAACTTTAATCTTTCACTTGTCCAGAATCCTGAAATACATTTAACATTAAAAAAGTTCAATTTTTTTAGGGATCAAACTCTGGAATCACTTTGCAAAAATTACTTTGAATCTTGTTTTGATACTCAAAAATATGTGAATATCAATTTAATTCTCTGAAAAATAAGTATCACTTTGAAACTCGAAAGTATGGATTTATTTAATTTTATTTTTATTTTTTTATTTTTAACAATTATTCTGTAAAATAAAAATAAAAAAAATTCGTTTGATAAACTATTTTAAAAATATATAAGTTTTTACTTTTTTTTTATTCTGAAAATAAAAACAAAAAACAAAAATAATTTTTTTCTGTTTTTATTTTTTTATTTTAAAAATAACTTATTTTCAGAACTTATTTCTGAAACAATAATAGAAAACAGTTATCAAACAAATTTTTTTGTTCTGAAAACAAAAAACAACTTTTAAAAATTAAAAACAAACCAGCCCTATAATTTCCACTTATTTTTGCCCTTTTAGAAGTACCAAGACTGTACTATATAATCATTCAAGGATTAACTATTCTTTGGGATTCAAACAAAATCATACCTTGGGTTATTAAAGTGATACAAAAACTCTTAAGATTATCAAAAACCGATAATGGCATCATTTTTTGAGGACCAAAACATAGATTTTGATCAAAAGCTACTCTAGTTTCAAACTGCGAATATAACATGCCCTGGTTAAAAAGAAGGGGACGGGGAAGCAAATTATATAAACAAAATTGCACACAGGGTGGCCAGAAAGAGCCACAATAAATTGAATTAACAAAAACTAACCCAGATGTATGCCTATGATACATTACACTTAGTACAAACAGACATGATTATCACGACGAGGGTGCAGCAGATTTGGTATTCCGACCAAGACCAAGACCTAACCCCAATGGAATGCTGTCATTTTTTGTCTTGTCATGGTTATTATGGCTACAATGCGAGGAATGAACATGACCATTACCATGAGCGTGACGTGTACTAGCGTTGGTGCTGTTGGAATTCACATTAACAACAACATGGCCATTTCCTAAGTGAGAATGTGAGTCTCCATTTGCAAAGTTTGGGTTCCTTGCAATGTTCGTCATACCTATACCCTCAGAATTACCTAATTCTTCAATAGACTCCACATCTTCATTGTATCCATTGATCAAGAAATCTGAACAGTTCTTCTTGATCCCATGGTCATATGGATTTCTGAATCTACCACCTGGACCTCTGAGGTAGCTATATCGCATTGCATTTGCCATTTCATTTGTTGTAACATTATGTGATATCTGCAGGAAGAAAGAAAGGTTATAAGGAAAACATACTCCAGACAGCAGGGGAGATCATTCCTTCTGTACTGACAAAGGCATACTCACAAGATTTATAAGAATATTAATTAAAATGAAATATTATGAGCAGGAATTTACAACTATTATTCTTGTTTTGAGATAAAGGTATTTCTCTTTTACTTCCTCGTGTATCCTTGATCACGTGATCCATAATAACCAGCGATCCAGCCTCAAACCATACACAATTTCATTAGAGAAAGCAGCAGAGCCGCTGCAACTTTTAGCAGAGTTTTCAAGATTAAAGTATTTCAAGAATTATATATTGTCATAAATAGGGTTATGAGCAGGACTTTACAAGTATCATTCTTGTTTTTAAATTTTGTACCCTTGATTATATGATATATATCCAAGTCAAAATACAGTCAATTACAACAGAGATTGCTATAAGCTGCTGCAACTTGCACCAATGACCTGACTTTGAACTAGAGTGCAGCAATTAATGAAGAAAAAGGGGAGTGGTCGAATGGAAAGTGAAATTCAACATGATCAATAAGGGTTCCATAAAATCACTGATTGAGGCTAATGGCACAGGAGGAAGTGATGATGAAGATGGCTACAAGGACAAGGACAAGGACAAGGATGAAGATGAAGAGGTTTTACAATCACCAACAAAGAGAAAGTAAGAATTATAAGTTCTAGGAAAGGATTGCTCCAAACTTCTTACTCAAGCTTAGTTCATAGAACAGAAATTACCTACCTTTTGTAGAGGACCTATCTCCCCGTCTATTTATGTCAATGATTATAATTGTTAAATAAATTTATTCTGTCATTAGTGTTAGCATTGCTTGCCAGCATTCTAAATCTGCGAAGAATACTAAATGAGGCTTCCAATACGTACCTGACTAGCTTGAACAACTGTCAAGACGAACACACCAAAGAAGAGGAAAAAAACAACAATTAGAAATGATATAGCCCCCACAAGATTTGTACCAGCATATTCAACCCATGCTCCAAATGAAGAAGGAGCAAATGGATCGGTTAATACTCCTGTAGACAGAAAATGACTTTCTATCAGCAACTTAAACCACACAAGAATTGGGGAAAAAAGTATATCATAAGTCTAAGCACAGACATACTTGATAGAGTAACTCCACCAGTGATCAACATTGCTGAAACTTCAAGAACAAGAAAAATAAAGAAATCCCATTTGTTCTTCTGTAATCATATATGACAACATAATCAGATCAGTTTAATCAGAAGTGGAGAAACTTGCATGCTCAACAACTAGGAAAAGGAGGACAGAAGCTGGCATTTTGTTAGATACTATTAGGAATCATTACGATTTACCATCATCTTCACCTTGATACCATGTCATAAAGAAACCAGATAGGATTGACAGTCCAAACTACTACTAGTTAATTGTCACAGAAAATTCAAATAAACCTTCTTAGACAAGAAGTATTTTCTAAACAACTCCAGTATCCATTTAGAATTAAAAAGTCACAAGCCAATCAAGATTAACCCATATAAACTGTTTGCAATTGCACCATATAAACTCCCACGAAAATATGTCAAATGAAGATTCTTTTCCCTTTAGCATAAAAAGGTAAATTTATTAATAAGAAGCATCATACTTGAGGTACCTGGGGTGCAATGGAGCATAAAGAAAACATTTTCCATTATCAGGAAGAGGGTAGGAGCAGGAAAAATGTCTTATACTAATTTATTTTTTTCCTTTTTTCTTAAACTCAATGAAAAAAATGAAAAGCTTAATTTACAATAGAAAAGTTTGAATAATATAATAATTTCAAACATATAACTAAAATATCATCATCCAGCACGTACCTTGCCGATGCAATTGGATACCCAAGGACAATGATGATCAAATTGTTCCACACAACGATTACAGGTAGAACAGTGCTTAGCGCGAAGAGGCCTGACAATCTAAATGAAAAACAATATAAAAATTCATACAAAATCATCTCAAGCAATAGATAGATGAGCATAGAAAGCAGAGAGAACCTTGCATGTTGCACAAAGCTGGGACCAATTTCCAGCTAGCAAAGCAGGATGATTTATCTCAATCTTTAAGAGTGGTTCCTGCCACAAATAATTTGTAAACACATGAGGTATATTGTAAGACTAAGAACAGAACTATAAATAAATAAATAAATAAATATATATATATATATATAAGAATTTGGTACACTAATTAGGTAAAAAAATTCCAAAAGACAGTAAAACAAAGTATAAAACGTGGGGGAGAATGAAATTTAAAGAGAAAAGTTTGACAGAAAAGAACAAAACTCACATCATCTTTAACATTCTCGGAGTCATGCATATTCATTCTGATGTAACCTGGATCCTTGCTGGCAAAAGAAAAAAAGAAGCAAAATATATAAAGCCGTGAAGTGAATGAAAACTAATAAATCTCTCAGTGGAGACCCAAAACAGATCATCTAGCTATCCTCATAAGGATAGCAAGCAAGCAAAGATATGCATTTACCCTAAATTGCTACATAGTGGATAATCTTCAGTAATTGGCAATTACAAACAAGTTGCAATAAATATACCATCAGCAAAATATAAAGAAAAATGTCCATGATCTGACTTTTCCCAAACTGCACAGAACAGCAATTCTGCCAGCTAGGTATATGCAAAACAATCTTTCCAAGCCAATTTTATAATTTACATAGCCTAATGGGAATAGGTCCACCTAAACTTTTGAATTGTGCATTGCGAGAGTAAATATATAGAGAGCTGCATAACAAGAATTGCTTGTTCCAAGCACCAAAAAGCCACCAACAAAACAAAGCTTTAAATCATATTTACTTCCAAGATAATAAGAGATGACAGGAAGGATTCCACTGAACTTTAAAAAATTGCTTTAGAAAACTTAGGAAAGGACCCTTCCAGTGATATTCAATATAAATCAAGGTCCTTTAATGTTTCTGGGGAAAAAAAGCTCTAGGTTTTGATCATATAATCACTGTCTGGATGGTACTTATAAGAAGTTTTTGAGGTTAAAGCCCAAGTTACTAACCTGCTACACCTGTGAAACATAACCAGTCCAGTTGTTGCAAGGAAAACTCCAAACCATGCAAGAAGGCCAGCAGCAGCCGTTAATTTTGGCAGATTCGTTGCTGCAGAAATTGTAAGAATAAAAATTAGAAGAAAAACAGGAGAAATATATGGTAAGAACACCTATCAGAAAGGCATGAACACAGGCATGTTGCGCACAAACATAATCAACTTCATATCTACAGGGCAAGGTAGATACCCAAGATGACGGAATGAATATAGGTGATCAGGAGCAGAAAAATTATGCACCAAAGTACAGGAGCAAGTCCTAGTTTGGAAATTTTTCCAAGGCGGCTGTTCCCATCACAGCGTTTGTCAAGCAACCTTCTGGTGTTTCCCTACAGAACAGATTTAGCAGCACAATAAAACCTCTAATTCATTATTTGTCAGAAAATAAACCTCACTTAAGGGAAAACACTGCAGATTTGGCATCATTTACTACAAGGTGGTGATATCTGAAAAGAATATTAAATCTTCAGAAGCAGTATACTACAATGAAGGTATAAAGTGGTATAGTCATATAGAAAAATACATATGGTTAAATTAAAAAGCAAGACCATAATTATGATTGATGTACCACCTTCTTTCCAACATATCCATTACCTACTTTGTTCCAACTTCTCTGACAAGAATACCCACATAAATTAGGCAAAAGTGTTTTTACAAAGGGACATGACCTCATGATGCAGCGACTATGAAGTATACAGAAAATGAGAATACATTCTCCTTTTCAGTATTTGCACTTTCAGGAATTACACCTTTTTTAGAATAACATGATTACCACATGGTATAAAGGTTGTGCCACCAAGAAATTTGTAAAGTAACAGTTTTGATAGGTCATTTTTTAAGATCTCAAAGTCCTTTTACACATGGATAGAATAAGACTTATCTTCAACTTTGTCAGGTCTTGGTCCGCATTAATCAATCATTCAAATAAACACTTCCTTCTCAAATTGATTCTAAAAAACAGGATTTTTGTCTTACTTGAAGTTCATGCCATAATATGTGAAAATGCATTAGCAGCATTATAAATACATTATTATCAGTGATCCTGTGATTCAGGTTTCCCATATGTAATGTAGCAGAGTCAAGAAATCCACATCCCCAGTAGCAAACAAAAGAAAAATATGTCCATGTCCAACAACCACGTGAATACTGACTACATGTTTTCATTGAGGAAACACACTAAAAGCTCCATATAAGCACCTATTCTGCAAAACACAATGACCATGCATGTCTTAAGCACTTTTGAGAGAATGGTCATTCAATGCACCATAACAAGGAAGAAAAACAATTGCTGATGCCATGTACATTTAGGGAGAGTTCCATATGTTTACATTAACAGTATATCATACAGAAAAATATATGTATTTGCAAATTCTTAGAACAGACTATAGAAACAAGGGTATAAAAAGTTTCATCACAGATACCCATATGAACAAATTGTCTAATTTAACATCTACCACAAAAAGTTACAAAATTGCAAAGAGGAAAGGGGCAGTAAAAAAACATAACTATCTTCGTTCATATGGTACTTAGACATTCTTTGTAAAAGAACTACCAGAAACAAAGGAAAATAAACCCAAAAAAAAACCTTCAATCAGCACAAAAAAATTTTAAATAAGTGCCAAACTACCATCAGAGGACATTACTGACCAAATTAAAATGTTTTGGTTATAAAACACCTACAAGGAAAAAAGCAACTTGTCTATGATTCTTATCAGAAGCAAGCTGCGCTGGTGTAACGCCAGTATTATCAGTCACCATCAGGTCTTCCTTCTTGCCAGCCTGTACTAAAACAGTACATGCCTCCAAGTTACCCCTGATAGCAGCCCAATGAAGAGGAGTGCAACCTGAGTTAAATTAAGAAAAAAAATTAGAATAGTGCTCCCAAAATCAAGAACTGATTCATCATGTATAAACATTAGAGCTTATATTATTTTAGAACAACAAAATCCAGGAGGAAGTTCAGATTAGAGCATTAAACATACCCTCCTTGTCTTGACGCCCCCTATATGCATTTAGGAATAGCAGAAGACGAATACAATCAGCAAAACCTTTGTAAGCAGCCCTAAAATTCAAGCCAAAAAGGAAAGAGTGGTTTCAATCTCTTAAAAGGTGAAGAAGTATACAAATATTTCAGTTAAGTAGAACCATTAAAATGTCAGCATCAAGGGAAAAGGGGCAGCTGAAACCACTAAAATAGCATAGAGGAAGCTGACTAATTATTAATTAACATGATACATAGAAGAAAAAAATGAATTTATCAATGACAGAAAAAAGGAAAATTCTAAGGCGGTATTTGGTACATCAGTATTTTAGTTTTTCAAGCACTAGAAATCTATTTATAAGATGTATGGGTATAATAAATACAAAAATTTTAAAATTGATGTGCAGTGTATGACCTAAATAACATAGAAATATATATATATATTTTATATATTTCATGCTCAAACTTTTTATACATAGGTTTCTAGGCACATGGAAAATTAGGATATCCATATACCAAAAGCCACCTACAAAAAGATATTAAGACGACGACAACAACAACAACTAAGCTTTTTTCCCACTAAGTGGGGTCGGCTACATGGATCAAACGGCGCCATAGTGGCCTATCATGGATGAGATCAATAGATAAGTTATTAACTATTAAATCATTTTTAATAGTTTCACTTATTGTTTTCTTTGGCCTCCCTCTACCTCTAATTATTGGACTATTCTCCATCCGATCAACTCTTCTCACTAGGGTTTCACAAAAAGATATTAAGAAAACTGAGTAAAATATGTATGCTATTATCCTGAGAAAACAAATACATAGGCAGAACTGGACCAAGAAGTCACCACTAAATTTTACAAAAATTAAAAAAAATGTATAGAAAGGATTGCTTGCTTACTAAAATATAGCACAAATTGTGTATCCCATGTGGCCACGTGCTGCATGACACACTTAGGATCAAATTTAAACATCATCCTTCATGGACAGTATCACAAGCACAGTAACCAAGAAAATCACAAAATGTTCATCATAAACTGCAACCTCAGAAAATGTAATAGGAAGAAAGATCAATATTCATTTTCAAAAAATATTACCATTCTCAGTTTTCTCTAGTATTAAATTTTTGGAAACTATCATTTGTGAGAACCTGAAAACATTTTCAAATTTATCATCTACAAAAACATCATCACATGCACATTGGAAGTGCCTCCAATCTACTCAAATTTTATGTCGCTCTAATCCTCCCACTTAAACCAAATGACAAAGCAGTCTCCTTAGGCTCCACCAACGCTTTGACAGAACTTACAGATTTGGTTAACTACTTCTAGCCTATTCATTAGATTTAGATTTTCTACAGAATTGCGGTAGTCATTATTTTGCCTTTCACCCAAACTATCACAGTTGAGAGAACCATGTAATCAAAATTACCCAAAGCAATCACTGTTCTCAAGGGAGATTGGAAGTATTGTGAGAGAGAACAATCGGTGGACAGTTATTCTCTAGTTTTTATATGATGGTGGCACATTGCACTGCTAGAAAGACAGAGAGATCAACTTGCAAACACTGGGATCATAGTTGTCTAAAGATGTGTTGAATTGCAAATTGCCAGAGTTCTGTAGAAAACAGCAAAAAACACCTTTAATGTGCTTCATATTTTTTGATTCTACTTACCAGAGAATTTTTTATTAAAATGTTTAACAAATTTTACAGCTTTTCCCTTTTCATAGGAAACAAAAATAAAAATGGCCAAACCAAATGGACTCTTAGTTTGCTTGAAGGAAATTATACAACACCATAAATCAGCAAAAAATACACAAATAATACCTAAGTAAACATCTCATAACTTAACAAAATTTATAAAATACCATAAATCAGCGACAATTACACATAATACCTATGTGAACATGTCAGAAGAAATGTACTTATCAAAGTATTTGTCAGGATAACAGCTAACTAAGTGGGTCATTGCACTACTTCAAGAGAGCAGAGGGTGACAAGTAGAAAAAACAAAACATCCATTTCAATTCATAACAACAGAGAGGAGTTGAATTTAAAATTCTCAATTACCAATGCAAGGGGCTTCTTCCATCATTATCAGGGACATCAGGGTCAGCATTCCATTTTGAAACAATGTGATAAAGGAAAGCCGTCTGACCATATTGGGCTGCAACATGCGTTGTCTGCATCAAAATAAAGATAATTAGCAAAATCAACATCTATAGCAGAATATGCGTGCTTCAGGTGAGAGTAAATTGGTATAAGTAACTATATACACCCAAACAGCTCTAGAAGATTTTCTTAATGATATTGACAGATGTATGAATATTTTATAACTAAATATTAATTTTATTCAAAATTATTAAAAATTATTGGTGAGATCTTATTAAATAACCAATAGTCAATGTCAGTAAATAATTCTACCACCACACATACTGCGTCCAAAAGACTTGTCACAATACTAACCCAACAATTTATCATGTGGGATTCCCTACTGATATCTTAAATAAATAAATAAAAGAAAAAAAGAAACAGATTAATGTTACCTGATACCCATAAATATCAGCAGCATTCACTCGGGCACCTTCTTGGAGTAAAAGCTCTGCAACTTGGATGGCACCCCGAACTGCACTCCAATGTAATGCTGTCTGCCCAGTATGATCCGTGGCGTTTACATCTCCCCCATGCTGGCAATCAAAACACCAATATTTTATGAGTTGATGCTAAAACCGCCACTAAGTTTCATAGAGATGGAATTAAAATAAAATTCCCTATATATTATAAAGCTAAATCTGAAAACATATAAATAATACTTTTAATTGCATCAACACATAAGCCAACTTAAAGATTTTCCATTTCTGCCATGAACAGATGACTAACAAGCGGAACTAAGTCTAATTCTTACAAATTCGAGAACAAAAACACCCGCATCAATTTCTCTAACTATATCCCTCCTTAATTACCAAACAGTAACTCAGTGCAAACAATGGATGCAATCATCAAAACCTTGTACAAGCCAAATCTAGACTACATATTGAACAAAGTTGATTTAAAAGAACTATCAAACGACAAACACACGAGTTCCTATCCCTTCGATTGCATGTGCAGTGAAATACATAAACAAAGCAATTGATCAGTTAAAAAAACGAGATATGCCAAACAAAATGCAGGATACCAGGGAAACAGAATGAGACAGGCTCAAATGCAACCAAAGCAAACGCAATCCAACAAACCCATCAAAGAAGCAACGCACAGAACCTCAATGATATACTGAGCAGCGGCAGTGCGATTGTTAAGTGCAGCCCACTGTAAGGCGTAATATCCGAGCCCATCGGGCTCCGAAACCGAGCAACCCTCCTGCTCCACCAATCTATGCAGCTTCTCCAAATCCCCATAAGCCGCTGCCGTGTAGACATCGTTCCGAAAACTATCGTCCCCAAATTCATCGCCGGGGCCAGCGGCAGAGGCCGTCGATTGCTGATCCCGCGATTGGACCTCCTCAACGACCTCGATCTCGGACGACATATCTCTGTAATCCTTTTGAATTGAACTAATTACGAGTAGTTCAATGGATTTTACGGGGACCGTTGATATTTTTTGCTATTATTACCAAAAAGAACAAAAATGATAACCCCTCAATTGATTCGTTGACTTTATGGGGCTTCAGAATAAAGAATGAGAAATGGAGATGGCAAAGCGGATTCTAGGGTTTTTCTGCGAAGGTGAGAGAGAGGGTTTGGGTCATCGCCGTCCTGTTGACCCTGAGGACGATGGAATCAAACACATAGCTTACGATAGGCCACAGTCCGAGACTTGCTAATAATTTCTGATTTGACGTACTTTTACAGTAACAATGTCCGATATTTCCCATTTCGGCATTAGCTCAAAAAAATATCTTATATTTTCATCATTCTAATATTTTTCGTATTTTTTAATTACAGGACGTTGTAATTTTCTTTTCCTTCAGCACATTATTAATTTTAAAAAATTCTTATCATAATTCAATTAAAATAATTTATAATAAATACTCAAATAATTCTATTTAACCTTTTTTTATCCATTTAATTTCTTAATTTTTGAAATAATAAATATTATAAATTTATTTATTATTATAATTATTTATTTATTTTTTAATTCTTAAAACCAACATTAAATCTCATTTATTTTATTTTTTTAAAATTATTTATTTTTATGGTTTTATATCTATAAATAAATATTTTTACGAAGTAATTAGACAAAAAAAATTCTTTTTTTATATGTTCTTTGTCTTTACATTCTTTGTATAAAATTTTATCTATAATACTTTATTATTTATTGTGTATTTATAATTTTTTTATATGATATTTATATTCTTCGAGATATCTTAATATAGTTAATATTATTCTTAACTATTAAATTAATTTTAAAATTTTTATTTAATAATTAAAAACTTTATTTTTTTACAAAAATATTTAAAATTTGAAAAAATTATTATATTTAAAAATTAAAATATGCAACACACTTCAACAATAACTTATAATAAAAAATCTATTTTGTTAAAAATAAATAATTTTATTTTAAAAAAATATGATTTGATCTATTATCAGTATATATTTTTTTTGTGTATTATTAAAATTATGATATATAATAAAAATAATATTTTTTAAAATTATTTTTATCAAATATCATAATTTAAAAATTATTGCTTTGTCTACCGACAGCGAATCAAGTACTACCTCTTTAAAAAATAATAAAAATAGATAAACTTACAAAAATAAACTCCCCAAAAATTATTTAAAAGAATTTAAAGTTCTTTAGAAATAAAAAAAACTTTTATCAATATTTTTATTTAAGTTAAATTTTTATAACATTTGTTTTGAATTTTAACTTATAACCTTTTATTTATTATTTAAATTTCATGTACGAAACACATTTTGAATATTGAGTGATAAATAAAATTGATTATAATAGTTAAAAAAATTCCATAATATTAAAAATTTGAATCCATCAAATAAAAAATACTATGAACAGAATTTGTAAATAAAAAAAAAAAGACACTTCGTGCTCTTTTCTTTTTCTTATCATTTATTAATGACTTTATGATAAAAAGAATTACATCAACCATAAAAATCAACACTATCACAATATTATAGTAGACAAAATAAATAAAGAAAATCAATCTTACATTTTCAAACAAATAGAAGATACCATACACTAATATTAAAGCTTCTTAAACATTAGGTTAAAATTATTATATCAAAAATTACAACTTTGACGTAAAAATATTAATAAAATATAAAAAAATATTTCTTAAAAAAATATATTTGGTAACTCTTGGTAAGTTAACTCTTTTTAACTATTTTCTATCAAAATATGAATAAATATATAATAGATTTAAATGTAAAAAAAGTGTTAACTTTGACTTAATACATTTTTTAGGGAAAAAAAAACCACCTGTGTAAAGAAAAGAAAAGAATACAAGACTGTAAAGGAAAGTGGGGTGGGGGTGCTACCATTGGCTTTTGTGCTATTGAATTTGTCACTTTGTTCTTGACTTCGACTCGTGGGGTGCCATATTTTAATATATCGTCCCACGTCAAAAAATAAAACATCTCTCGAATGTTCTTATTTTAATACTGATTCCAGAGTTTTACTCTTTTCAACAGTCAAAACTCAAATTCAAAGAAATTCTATAAAATTGAATCCAGTTTTTAAAAGATTGACTGTGGGGGAGGGATACTGGTGCTGATTTAGGTGAAAATTGTAAAATGCTTAGCGTAGGAAATCACTTATTTATCTCTAATAATAATAACCTCAAGGACACGTTTGGGAAATTAGACAAGAGTAACAGGATAGAATAAACTTTGAAAGTTGACTTCCAAAAATTGTTTTGTGGACAATTTCATTAGAAAAGTCCTTTTCTTTTGTTGAATTTGTTTATAATTTGCATTTTTTTTAATCTTCACTTTCTTTCTTTTTACATATAAACACGGTCTTTTATTTGATGTGTAATATGTGACGTTGCTTATGTTTATAAATTAGGAGAGTAAAGAAGTGTTATAATGCTAATATCATTTGCTTGGAGCCTATGCTTTCTTTTGCTTTTTAGTTCTCTCCAATGTCTTAGGTTACTATTGATGGAAAAATTGAATTTGGCAGTGAAGAATATGACATCGTCTAGCCATATTTAATTTCTCTACCGTGTAAACTACGTAAGTTACAAGTTATTGGATGGATATTTTTTTTTCATTTTTTATATTTTCAAGAATTTAAATAGCTAGATCTTTATCAATCATTCTGTGTAAATATTAATAGTCAGATAAGCATATAAGTAGATTATATTCATATAATTTTTTATAAAAAAAAAAAAAAGAAATTTTTTTGGCAAATAAGTAGAGGAATGAATGAAAAATAAAAATAAATAAAATTTTATTAATGTTATGAATATTATTTTATTAATTATATATTTTTATTTTTATTTTAAAATTTATACCAATGTATAAAGTAATTAAAAAATTATATTAAAATTGATTTTAAATAAGTATATATATAATTTTATTATAAGGGTAATTTTGTTATTTTATACCATTCTTATCTTATTCTATCATTATCTGACTTATTTTAAATACAGAACAAGATAGCATAATGTATGTTCTATTGTACATCAAATATAGAATAGGATAGGAGCTTATCAAGTTTATATATTATCTTGTTGTTATCCTATCTGTTATCATATTCTATTTTATCATATTCTGACCATCAAACAAATTCTAAAAGTTATAAAATTTTAGAGTTTTTAGGTATTTTATATTTAAAATTAAAAAAAATCATAAAAAAATATTTAGTTATTATTATTTTTTATTTTAAAAAAATATTTTTTGAATATTTAAAAATTTTGAAAATCTAAAAAAAGCATTTTAAATTTTTTTTAGTACTATAACAAATATATAAATAATATATTTTTTAATTATTTTAAATTATATACATAATATTTTATTATTTATATAATTAAAAAATAATAAAAATATAATCATATAATAAAAAAATATAAATATAAATCAAACGTATTTTTTAAAATATAAAAAATAAAAAATATTTTTATAATTCAGATGCACTCTAAATATTTTTATTTTTATAAAATATTATGAAAGTATTTTATGTCTTTAAATTAATATACCAAAGTTATTATCAGACTATTATTTTAAGAAAGTAAATTGTTAACATAGTTTTAATTACTTTCAGAATTGGGCCACCCTTATTAGGAAACGACAATCACGCGTAATAAATTATTTTTAGAAAACAATAAAACAAAAATATTTTCAAACATTTCTAAAAAAATTCTTATTTTTTTTAAATAAAAAATTTATTTAAATATAAATTTTAAAAATAATATTTAAAAATATTTTAATATAATTTATATGATGATTGAAAATTAATTTTAATAAGTTATTTATACTTTTATTATTAATAAAAATAGTTATTTTTATCTTTTAAAAAAATTAAAAACATTTTTACACAAATAAAAAAATAAAATTTTAAAAAAATTATTTTTTATGTTATATTTTATAAAATAATTTTTAAAAATAATAAGTTATAGAAATAATCTGACAAATATTTTTTTTACTTTAATAAAATAAAAATAATTATTTTAAAAACAGTGGCATTAACAATTTCGCACACAAAAACCCTAACCGGACCAGAACCTAGGGTTTACCAGTACCGTACCAAACCCCTTTCCCCAACATCACCAAGGCCCCGGACCAATCTCTACTGTCAGACCTGTCCTCTGCACTGTCTCTCACTGCATCATTGGTCTTCTTCTTGATTTAGGGTTCAATTTTACAGTTTTTTTTTCTTAGTCTTTCCAAATCGCGGTTTTCGGCAATGGAGGTCTCTGCTTTTCCCTCCGTACAGAGGAGGATGTGGATTCGCTATTTCGTGGAGGCTATGGCAGTGGAGACTATTCTTGCTGCTGGGAAAGCTCTCGCGTGCCTTCTCATAGTGGTATTGCTCTTACATCCCTTATTTATTTTTGGGATTTATAGCTCAAGCATGTCTGTAATTTCTGTTCATAAGGTAACTTAGTATTTGTTCTGAAAAATTCACGTTAAATCTCATGCTCTTACTGGTCTTTCTGGGTTTATCAGAACCATAGTTTTTTCTTTTTTTCCTATGTTATTTATTTTTCGGTTACCCAGTCATTCATTTACTTATTGTTTTCGAAACAATTTATGGATGTCACTGAAACTTTACTTTCCATTTATGCCTTTTTGGTCAAATTATTTCTCTGCGTCATACATTTTCTGTGGACTGCTTACACTAAAAACTTCCCTGTCAGTAGAATAAGCACTGTGATTGTGGATAGAGGGTTGATTTGATTCGTTGTCATACTTGGAAGTTACATAACCCTTCTGCACTGGCTATTCTCCTTTGATGTTTCTAGAAATCAGGGTGTGCTTATATACTGAGGTTCCTATTCATTTGTGGTCCAAAAACTTTACTTAGTATGGCTTATTTTACTATTTAGGTTAACATTGCTTTTGCTAATAGAGAGTGTTTAGAACTTCACATTTTGCTTTATCTTTCCCTATACCATTCAATCATTCTGTTTGTTTGCCCTTCAGTCTGTTTAGCATAGGCTGGTATACTGTATTTGTGCTACTTACAACCTGATTTCTAGCTTTCTAAGAATTCATTAAGCAATTTCGTGCTTCCAATCCTATGCATTATTCATGGTTAAAGGATACATTAGATGCTCTGGTTTCATTTACAACACTGTTTGACAAAATAAATAGCTGTGCACTGTGCACTGTGCTCTTCAAGAAATGCAAGTGTCATTCCAGCAAGATATTTAGAGTGCAGGCTATGACATGGGGTCTCATGCGGATTGTGTCTACATAAAGAGCATGCTTGGCTTTCAAGTTTTAGCTCTCTAAATTTGGAAGTGTTTCTTCCGATCTGCACTGTGTTCTACAGCTAAAAAAGGGCATTATATTCTATGGAATCTGTATGACTTTTATCATTCAGGCCTTCCATTCATCTATCTTTCTTTCTCTTTGTTTCTGGTGCTTGAGAATTCTGTGTAATAAACTACAACTGTTGACAAGTCCAACTATATTTGGGAGCTTCATTTTTCATTATTGTTTATTGCTTGGCAAGCTGGGGAAAAATCTTCAAATTGCAATCATAGGCTCATACTATAATTGCCTCCACATGTTAACTAACGGTTTTTTACATATCTCATAGGATTAGTATGTTTAATATCTTTTTGAGGACATTGAAGTAAACCAACTTAAAAATTGTACAGTCTGTTACATTGATTTGAGTAATATTCTTATGTTTTTATTTATAATGCAGACTGGATCTCTGCTGACCGATGTCAATAATCCAGTGTCATCAAAATTGACTAGAATGGATGGAAGGTGAGATTAATTTATGCATCTTCCTGGAAGGTATTATTGTTTTGTAGATTGGGAAAGTCTAATCATCCAATTGTCTGTTTTTTCTTTGTCAGGTTTTCTTTGGATGAACTCTTGAGGGGAAAACATGCTTATCTAGAAAGCAAGGATGCTAGTGACGATGATGATGAGGATGAAGAAGATGATGAAGATGCAAATGATGAAGATGATGATGGAGAAGATGAGGACTTCTCTGGTGAAGAAGGTGAGGAAGAGGCGGATCCTGAGGATGATCCTAAGGCCAATGGTGTAGGAGGAAGTGACGATGGGGATGAGGATGACGATGATGACGATGGTGATGATGACGATGGTGATGATGGGGATGAGGAAGAGGAGGAGGAGGATGAAGATGACGAAGATGAAGAAGAGGTTCCTCAGCCACCATCTAAGAAAAGGAAGTGAGAAATTGAGAATTATAGTAGTAGGTACATTGTTCTCTTTTCGTTCTTTGTAATGCTTTTTAGTCAAGCTTAGTTCTTAGGACAGAGTTTTCCATATTTGAAATGGACCTAGCGTCTGTGGCCAAGATTATAAATGTTATAATTGATGTATCCTCATTGTTATTTTTCGCCAACTATTATAATTATTAGTATGCTTTCTTAGTTATATTATCGCTGTTAATACTGCCCCCTATTTTTTGTCATTTAAAAAGAAAAAGAGACAATGATCATTCGTCCCTTAGAGGGATAATAAGTGCCAGTTTTTATGGAAATGTAGCGTCATCTACTTTTGATTTAGCTAAGCAAGGTATGATGATGCAACCTTATCTTCTATTTCATAAAATGGGTTGTCACGTACTTTCCTTTATTTATTTTTTTGTCATTTTTTTGAAAATGTTACAATAAAAATGTCTTAAAATTTTAATTTAAACAATTTTAAACACGTTATTTTATTACTGAAATGTTATTTGATGTTTTTTCATTTTTCACTTAAAAAGATTGGCCCTGAAAGTTGGGCATATTGGCCTTTGGGAACAGGGATAACCGCACACTAGTTCTACTTTCACATAGGCTGAATTCAGGCATCTGAAATAATAATAATAATTGTGGTATAAACAGCATCAAGCGGTCTGGCGTGGCCAAATTGAGCCTCTATGGTGATTCGAGAACTTTCAAGTATCAACTTCGAAGGTAAACCTTTGCGTGGTGAATTTTTTCTTTCTAGAATTATGAGTTGTGGAGATTTTTTTAAAAAAAATTATATTTTTCATATACTAAAATAATATAAGAAATTCTAAAACCTTTAATCATGTCATTTTTTGAAGATTAAAATAAGTTTTTTTTTTGTTTTTGGGGAGAAAAATGAACTGCTCACTGCACTTGGTAACAAGAATTACTGCTTATCATATCTGATTGTGTAGGTAAAGCTTGTTTAGCTAATATTGCCTTGAACGGTACATAATGAATGGACACAAAGTAATCTAGAATAAATATATCCAATTGAAAAATTGGATTTACAATCAAAATTGTGGGTTACCAATACCAAGTAATCATAATATTCGAGAAGAGCGCTAGCTTCTTGTTGCGTTCTGGAAAGCAATAGATAACAAAACAAGATAGCTGAATGCTGGTTCTCTTGTTGCGGTTTGGAATGGAAAATATAACTGGTTCTCATCTCAGAGAGACTGCTTTTTCATCAAACTAATTATGAATAAAAATAAAAATATGTCAAATACATTAAAATTCATCTTTATTGATGATTTATTTTATTTATTTATCATTTGTTAACCGAGTTTAATTCACAATCTCTTCAAACTAGGATTCCTCAATACACTTGTGTAAGCCAAGTATATCAAGTCATTTCTAAACTTCATTCACAAATGATTGAGATTTAACAACCAAACAAAATTTAGTACCGTAAAACTCATTTGCATTGTGTTGAACACTTATCCAATCTAGTCCCATACAAAATGCATCTTTCTAAACGGCATGAGTTGGTGTCTAGAGACCAATGGATCCTTGTCTTTCAACAAAACGACATCAGTTACCAAACAAGGGTTAAAAAAAGAAGAAGCAAAATAAGGTCCTTGATTCTGGTCAAATGACGTTTATCCTTTTAACAAGAGTAACTATACTAAAGCAGAACACAAGGAGACAATACATCTTCACAGAGATTGCTACATTGATGCCCACCAAAGTTAAGGGTCCCCTATAGGCTTGTTTGAGAGTGGGTGGAGAGGAATTCTCACTTCACTGTTTGAAAGATTGTTCAGAAGTTAGAAATTTCTTATATTATAATTTCAAGCCCCCCAATTTGAAGAGGTTTAAAAAGTTGAGGTATAGCATGAATTGGAGCACCAACCCATCCGAATCCAGCTTATACCATTACTTTTTATTATCCAAACAAAGATTTGAATATCAATCCCATCCCACCCTAACCTCAACACATCCTCCCAACCAATCAAGCCCTAAGCTCCGCATACTATGTTAGGTTGTGCAATGATGATTGAGGTGAGAATCTAAACAGATTGTTTCGTTATTTCCATAGAAAAGTGAGGATTCATTTCTTGTGCATATCAGAATCTCAAATTAAAACAACCAACAAAATCATGAAGAATATAAAAGCATCCCCCCGACAAAAATGATAATAGCAACGAAAAATTTCAAATATACAATACAACTATCTTAATTCCAAAAGATAAAAATTTCACTAACTATGGCAATTTCCCAGCTCGAAAAATTGCAAATTTGGACGCCTCAGAGTAGGTATAATCTATCCCATTATCCTTCAAGAAGTCCTCAAGAACTCGTCTAACCCCTTCGGGATCAGCGCTCTCACACTCAATTTCGTACAAAGTTCCAAAATCGAACTTAGTCTCGTCCACCTCCAATTTCAACCCTTTCCACTCGTATACACTCCTCGCATTTCCAAAACCCCCTAAACCCACAAATCTCTTCTCACCCACCATCCCAAGCTCATCCTTCACCCTCCTTAAAATCCTCGATTGCACCGAACCCAATTTCCTAGGCTCAACCACGCAATCGCGACCGACCTTCGGATCCAAATTCTCCTCATCTTCCTCCACGCGACTCACGCCGTCGACCAAAACCGCCTTCGCTTTGAGCGAAACGACACAGCTGGCGTCGTCGTCATAGAATCGGAGGCGGAGGACGGCACGCCGAGAAGAGAGCTCTCCGGCCGCGCCGTCGAAGAAGAAATTCTCTTGGCGATGGGATTTGATGTGGAATGGCGCAAGCAAGGTGGTGACTTGTCGATGAGCTTCTGCGTTGGCAAGCCGCACCTTCACTTCCACCTCAATTGGTGATGGGGAGTGAGAAAGGAAGCGTGGGTATAAGCTTTTAGGGGGTCGGAGGCCTCGTTTAGGAGGAGGATAGGCCAATCCGATGAGCTTTGGAAGAGGGATCTTCGGTGCGATCAAACTCATGGAGGAGAGAAGCTACACCAGTCGTGGCGGCGGCGGCGGTTGTAGGGTTGCGTCTGCGAGCTTCCTCGAGTTCTTCTTTATCTTCGACCTTGACTTCGATTTTACTCGGTTCTCTTCTCCGCATTTTTCTTTTGAATGTGATTTTGTGGAGGAGGAGGACAGATAGATGATGGAAAACAGATGCAGGCACTTTCTTGTTTTGCACCTTTCATTCCTGTGAAGAACAATCTAGGACTGTCGGGTTTGGGTACTGACAAGTCAGGTCGGATCCGACACGCATCAAACATACCCCATTGTGGATGGGAAGAGAACTTTTTTTAATCATAATTAAGATACAATTAATATATAAGTACCAAATAATATTACATCGATTATTTTCAGAAAATAAAATTAAAATAAATACATATAGTTGTGGCTAATTATTGCTTTTACTTTCTTTTCTTTTTTGGTACAGAGCTTTTACTTTAGACACAACTGCAAGCCTAAATAGAATTGAAACTTTCTTCGAATAAATTACATTAAATTTATTTAAATTTTATAAAAATTATATTTAACTTTTTTAATTTTAAATTAAGATAATAACTTATTTAAAATTTATAAAAAATTTCTTTAAATTCTATTAATTTTAAAAAAATTATACTAATATTTTTTATTTAAATTTTTTATAAATATAAATGTAATCGTTTAATAATTTATATTATATTGAATTAAACTAACTATAAAATTTTAAAAAAATATATAAAATCTAAATTTTATTGATAATTTTATTGGTATGTGACAATAATATGTGCTAGTTTTTTTGGGCATCAACAATATGTGTAATTGCTTATTAACTTATAACTGGTTGGCTTCTTTCATTGGCCTAACTCTTTAGATTTTAGTAGAGTTGGGAATTTTGTAAGTAACGTAGTTCTACTCCCATGTAATACTTGTTATAATGTTATTATTAATCAAATTTTTTATCTATTTAATTGAACTCTGCATAAATTGGAACATTACCTAATGGGCACAACAATTTAAAATAAACCTCTTCATTTGCCCTTTTTAAGTAATTTAGCATGTTTAGGAGCTTTCCAAAGCCACATTTGCAGGTTCAAATGGAAATTACTTTCAAAGCAAAATCAAACAAACATGCATTCATAATCTAGTAAAATCTATATTATATTTGTCAGATCAAATTATTATTAAAATAAGCCTCTTTTATGTATTACTTGACTAGTTAAAAAAATTACATCACATAATTCAATAAATTATTTTAATAATAATTTAATATGTCAATTATTAAATCGATAGTAAATATCTGTGAGGGATCAAATTGAGAAAATTGTACTATACGAGAGATAAAAATATAATTTTACTCTTTGTATAATGAATAAATTACATAGTTTTTTTTTTGTGAAAATTACATTTATATTCTTGTCAATTTTAAAATAAGAGAAAAATTAATCTCTTTTAAAATTTATAAAATTTAAACTCACAATCCCTCTATTTTTAAATAACCTACACTAATCTTTTTAATTATAAGTTTTCATAAGTACTAAATTAATATTTTAATTATTTGTAATACATTAAAATAGATTATTTATGAGTTTTTTTAAAAAATATATATATATAAATTATAGAGTAAATTATATTTACTTCCTTCGATATATATGAAAATTATAAATACACCTCCTCAAATTTTAAATTGAAACAATTCTTTAAAATTATTAACCTACAATCACACTTTCTTAAGTTTTTATAAAATTACAATCACCTCTTCTCTTTAATGAGAATTAATTCGATCTTATACTTACTATATTAAATAAAGTTATTTATGATTTTTGAAGAAAAAATACATAAAATATAATTTTCATTAACAATTTTGTAAATGAAAAAAAGTTTTTTGTATATTTTAAAATTTGCGTGTGTTTAATTTTTAAGAATTTTAAGAAAAATAAATGTAATGTATTATAGAGTATAAATTTTATTAATAATTTTATAAAATATTTTTTTATATATATAAATTAAAAAAAAAGCGTAAATGTAAGTTTTAAAAACAAAAAGAAGAAGAAGGTAATTTACACTTTAAACAACGAACACTTGGTTTGTGTTTAAGCTATTAGTAACAAACACTTTTAAGTGAATGTTTCCTCAAAGACATTAGAGACCCCCGTCGGTTTTGTTTCTTTCATCAGATTCTAGAAAAAAAAAACCGAAACATCCCAGTTAAGGCACATAACGTTTCTTTGCACATATATAGCCTACCACGATCTTTCTTTTACAACACCCACCACCACCCCCATAAGCAAGCATATTCAGTGCCATGGCATCCAAATTCTCAAACACTTGTTTAGTACTTGGTACTATAATGTTTTTTACAATATTAAACCCAACAGTGCTGGCTCAACCATCCCCACAACCATCACAAGGCGTCATCCCCTTCTCATCACAGAGCCAACCCAGCAAAGAGACACAAAAATGCTTGTCTTCTCTATTAAACATACCAGGTTGTTACGAAGCAATTTATTGGTCATTTTTCACTGGCCAATTCAAACCCATAGACCATTCTTGTTGCAAGGCCATTAAAGAGATTAACAAAGATTGCTGGTCTAAGTTGTTCCCCTTCAACCCAGTTTTTCCTCCATTCCTTCAGAGTTTTTGCGGCGGCTCAAAGGGGAAACTGCCCTCTTCACTTGATGCTGGTAGGACCAAGGTCCCTCTGCCTGCAGGGCTATGGCAATGGGGACCAGATGCTGAGAAATGCTGGTCATCTTTGAAGAATATTGAAGGGTGTGTTTCGGCAATTTACGGTGCACTTTCTGGGAATGGGTTAAGTTCAATTGGCAATACTTGCTGCAAGGCTATCAATGAAATTCAGTACAAATGCTGGCTTATCATGTTCCCATGGAACCCATTTTTTCCGCCATTGCTCCAAAGCTTCTGTTCCGGTGGCTGGGCATAATCCAACGGGATTGAATTGTAGTATATTTAAGTTTGTTTGATTAAAATAGATTAAATTTGAGTTTAAGATTGAATTTTAATCAAACCCAAAAAAATGTTACAACTACGTGATAATAAAAGTTCATTTGACATTTTTTCCCTTGTTGGTATTTTTTGTTGTGAAGTTTTAGATGTTTGATATAAATTTGATCACGTCTGTCTAATCCAAGATGAGAAACTGAATTTAAATTTCAAAATTGAAGTTAAATTAAATTAGAGCTTTTTTATTTTGAAAAATTATATTTTAAATATATATAATTCAATTTTTAGTGGTTTTAGTTTTTTAAAATTATTTTAAATAAAATATTGTATTTATTTTTGTAACTTTGAACCATGCTCCAACTTGAGTAAATGTATTTGAATTGGGCTTTGGACTTGAATGGGAAAAAAAAAACAAAGTTTTTAGAGTGAGATTTAACTTTTATATATATATATATATATATATATATATATATATATATATATAATTAGGTTTAGTTATCTTATGACAATGTATCAAACTCTGAGCATATAATAATAGTTTTTAAATATGATCACATCATGATTTTGCGTCTGTTTCAACACAATTTTACAAATATTAATAGTTTGGATTCAGGGATTTCCTTAATTTCATATTTGAAGAGTTTTATTTGTTTTATGTAATGGCAGAGGATTATGAAGCTACAACGATATTTCGAACATCTAATTAAACAAGGCTTAAAAATTATTATATAATATAAGATATACTGTCTACTTAATAAACTATTACACTATTATATGTTTATAGTATCAACGTATGAATAATATAATTCTATTTTATATCTAGTAAGTAATAGATAGATTAAAATAATGTTATTTTGAAAAAAAAAATTTATATAAAAAATATATTAAATTAATTAATTAAATAAAATTTAACAAATTAAAATTTAAAATTTTAAAATTTTGACGTTAGAAATTTAAAGTTTGACATATTAAAATTAGAGATTTTAAAATTTTGATGTTGAAAATTTTGAGTTTATAATTTAAAATTTAAAATTTTGAAATTTAAAATTAGAGATTTTAATATTTAAATTTTGAAATTCATATTTTAAAGTTTGCGAGCAAAAATAAATTTCTGTGATTATTTTTATTTAATTTCTTATCTAATTTTTTTTAATCAACTTTGTCTTTCATCTTTTTGTGTATAAAGTTATATATTGATTAATTTATAAAATTAATTCGAATAAAATTATATAATTTAATATCACACTAAATAATATATAAAAATAAATTATATAAATTTATACTATTATGTATCCTCTTGGACAAACATACCAAACGATGCCTTACTAGCATTACCCAATGATACTCAAAAGTTTTTCTTTTAATTTTTTAATAAAATAAAATATTTGTTTATAATTTTTTAAGTAAAGTGGTATTTTAATTATCTAAACTTGCTATTATTTTTTATTTAATTTTAATTTTTTTTTGAAACATTTTATAAACATATTTTTTTGTCTTTAGCGCTAATTTTGTAAAAAAATATAACACAAAATATTTATTTAGATACACAGAGCATTTAACCTATAAATAAATGATAATGTTGAACCATTTTATTCAAGTTAACTCAATCAAAAACCTAGACATCATGTCATTTCGAGTTGATTGATAATATTTTAGTTTAGTTAATTATTTAATTAAATAATTTAACAAGTTAAATTTATACGTATCTAAATTAATTTTTTTTGACAAAAATAATCTTAAAAACAAAAAAAAATACTTATAACATATTAAAAATATATTTGAATCAACAAAAATTTCAAAAATTAAATTAAATTTTATTACAAATTTAAAGTATTAAAATATGAATTCACCTAAATTTTTATTTTTAGTTTTTAAATGCAACTTCTATTTTCTTTTTTAAACTTCCCTTTTGCCATAGGGAAAAGCACTGATCCGAATCCCCAAATCGAACAAATCATGAACAATAGGACAAACCGAATTTAGGAAATAGCAAATTGTTATAACCAGCCACTGTTCCTTTGGTTACTCCCAATTCCCGGGCAGAGTCAGCCAACTATGTACATACACGTGCACTCTTCTTTCGTGGAATCAAACAAAATTGTCGTGGCAATATCAATTCATCTGCCAAAACCCTAATCGGACCAAGCCCTGGGATTTACCCTAACCGTACCAAACCCTACTTTCCCCCATTCCCACCCAGTCCCCGGCCCCCGTTTCCTTTCTAATACTGTCAGAGCTTCTGTGTGTACCTGTCTTGCTTTATTCTGCAGTGCTTAATTTTCCGCTTTTTTTTAAGCTTAATATTTCGGCAATGGAGGTTCGAACTCTCAGCTCCGTGGACAGGACCATGTGGCTAGGCTCTCTTGTGGAGGCTTTAGTAACGGAGGCTTTTCTTGCTGCCGGGAAATCTCTCGCTTGCCTTCTCATAGCGGTAATGCTTCCGAGACCTCAGCTTTGTTTATTGCGGGACATTTAGCTCAAACATTCTTGCATTCATGCCAATGGCACAATAAATAGTGTTTATTCTAACATGTTGAGCTTAAAGTTCATATTTTTACTACTTTCTCATGGTTTATCAGGATCATACATTTTTCTTTGCGGTATAGTTTTCGTTTATCCGTTTATTGTTAAGAATTTAGAGCTCTTATTATCAATCATTTTGCTTTGTAAATTTCTTATTCACACAAATAACTCCTTTGTTAGTATTCATATATAATTTTATGATCAACTTAGGCTGAAATGTACCCACTTAGTTGACTGTAAAATATTGCGTTTGTAAAAGGAGGGTTATCTGGTTCAGTAACATACTTAAGTGTCACTATATACGTGGTGTGTTACATAATGAGGTTGCCCTGTTTATAATGATCCGAGATCTATACTTACTTGGGTGCCAGGGAATGGTAGTCTTTCCTATGAGGTGCATAATTAAGTGATTTGTTGTTTTTTCTTCCGTACGTTAGCAACTTAGCATTGGAGTGTCTATAACACCACCATCAGCTATTTGTTTTACATGTTTGCTACTTGATTCAGGTTTAGCGTTCAATTTTTATTTTTTTTTGGGGGTGGGGGGAAAGGGGAGCTTAGCTTAGGATTATACCAGGATTTGAGCGAATCAAGATGCATTTTGATACTTGCTATAAATCTGCTGTTTCTGCTGTTTTTCTTATTATTAAGGATGTCGTTAAATGCTTTGATTTCATTAATACAACCCACTGACAAAGCACAAGGTAAGAGAGATTTCAATGAGCCATTTGTGGCTGAAGTTGGGACAGCTTTCTTGTAGGGGGTCTTACATGGGTTGTGTCTGCATCAGGTGCATTCATGGTTTACCAGTTTCAGCTCTCCAAGTAGTGGATTGCATGCTTCTCTGTATTCTATGGCTAGAATAGGGGTGTGACTATTTAAACTCATCTTTCCTTCTGTCCAACTCTCTGTCAAAATTGAGAATTATCTCAGATAAATTTTATTGGAACAGTTGACAATTTAAAATATATATTTTGAAATTGTTAGTTTGCATCAGTGCTCTGTTGCTATGGAAGCTATTTTCAAATTGCAATAATGTGCTCATAGTATAATTGTGTTCACGTCTCAAGATCTTTGTGCATGTCTTAAGCTCTTTTTAAGATCTACTTGATGAGGTTAAAGCAAAATTCTTCCGCTTTGTATAATCAATCACATTGCATTGAGTAAAGATTCCTTTCTTCCTTCTTTTTTTCCCCCCAGGCTGGATCTCTTCTAACCGATGCCAATAATTCAGTATCACCAAAATTGAGTGCAATAGATGAAAGGTAAGAATGACCCCATATACCTTATTTAAAGGTGAGATAGTTATTTGGAAAATCTAATCTCCCCAATGCTTCTTAATTGTTGGTTAGGTTTCCTCTAGATGAACTCTATAAGAGAGAACATACTTGTGAAGAAAACAAGGATGCTAGTGAAACAGAGGACGATGATGACGATGAAGATGATGAAGATCAGGATGATGATGATGATGGAGATGATGAGGACTTCTCTGGTGAAGAAGGCGAGGAAGATGGGGATCCTGAGGATGAACCTGAGGCCAATGGTGCAGGAGAAAGTGATGATGGGGATGAAGATGATGACGAGGATGGTGATGATGAGGATGATGAAGATGGGGAAGAGGAAGATGAGGAAGACGACGAAGAAGAAGAAGAGGAGGGTCCACAACCACCTTCTAAGAAGAGGAAGTGAGAAATTATTGTAGTAGGCGAATTGTTTGCATTTCCTCTTTTGTAATGCTTTATGTTCAAGCTTAGTTCTTAAGGGTTAGGACAGATCTATCATCCTCCTTGGGCAGACCTATTTCCCAGTCTTTCTCATGTCTAAGATTATAAACGTGATCATCAATATATTCACATTGTTCGTATTATTGTTATTTTTCTCCTTATTTGTGTTTAGTGTTATCTTAAACTTTAATCAGAAAAACATTAGTGTCTGGTTCAATTCAAGATAATTAAGAGTACTTCTTTCTCCTTGTTTGGGTTTTCCCCCCTTCAAGGATGGGTTGAGAAGGTATCTTGGTATTGGGAAATCAGATTAAAGTCAACATTAGTAGCAGTACTAGTGATGTTGTACATTACAAGGTCCTTCAAACTTAGAAGCTCAAACTATTCAATCATATGTTTGCCCATTGTGTTCCTGAATTCAGACACTAAAATATGAATATTTTTTCCATGAATAGCATGACAAGGGAATTTTGTGACATAAACGAATTGAGATTACCAAGTCAACAGGTACCTATATTTTATACCAAAGTAAAATATTAAAGGTGCCTAGGATACTTGCAGAGTCTGCAAGGCTGTGCGACTTCTTTGAGATAACAAGATTATATCATTCAATAAATAAATATATAAGTTTAAAATTTACAAAAACCTTAACAAAACAAAAAATAAAACTATTGCAGATAAAACTTGCACTTCCATAAATTATAAAAGAGAATAAAAAATTAAGAGATAATGTACTTTCTAACTGTTATTAATAAATAAGAATAAAAAAAATTACAACATATTTCACTAAAATATAATTGATTAGAAAAACTCAAAGAAAGACAAAAGAAGTATTTCAGAAAGAGGTTACACACTTTCAAAGGAGAAGAGAATTTCTTAAAAAGAAAAAGAAAACTTCTTTAGAAGAAGAAACAAGTTTTCATAAAAAAAAGAAACTACTAAAAAAAAAACTAATAAAGAGGAACAAAAAATGGCGCCATGGTGTGTCCAAGAGATCACAAGTTCTCAAGCCTGAAAGTCCAGTTGGTTGGGCCTTTGATGGTTTTTAACTCTTCTTAATGATACAACAAGTCTCATATGTCTCTACAAATAACACTTTCAAAAGATTTTTTTTTTTTGTGGATAATTAGTCAAACACTAATTCATCTGAGTATCATATCTCAAAATTTATGATTTAGATATGGATTTCTAGTTTAATAAATTTATTTATCAAAGTTGTCAACAGAGATTTAACTAATAAAAATTAAAACATTTTATTTATAAAATTTAAGTTCAAATTTTATTATTAATAATATTTTTTAATAAATTATCTGTAAGTATTATTGTAACTCTTTGTTAAAATTTATAACTTAATTTAATTTTTTTTTATAAAAAAAATATCA
The DNA here is from genome assembly GCA_037074535.1 of Gleditsia sinensis. Classification (NCBI taxonomy): domain Eukaryota; kingdom Viridiplantae; phylum Streptophyta; class Magnoliopsida; order Fabales; family Fabaceae; genus Gleditsia; species Gleditsia sinensis. The sequence continues at coordinate 8,428,927 of CM073464.1, read as the reverse complement.
AATTATGGGTTTCTTTATGCTTGATTGTAAGTAGGTAGATGATATATATTTTAAGACTATATTTGAATTAATCATAAATGTATGATTAATTGCTTGGAATGAAAGAGGTGGGCATCATTATTATATCATAGAACCCAAACTTAATCATTTTGTTATAGTTAAGACTTTGAGAAATAATTCTATACCGTTCACGGTGACAATTGAGACATAAGAACTGGCGCACATGTGGTTGCTCAAAAACCACAACTTTTGCTTTGGATTTTCTTTTCAGCTACTTTTGTAATTAAACATATTTTCTATTAACCTACAAGTTACTGGTTTAATTAACTTTGAGTTAAGTAGTTAAAGAATCTTTACAACTTCAAGATTTTAAATTTATGAACAAATATTTATAAAAATGAATAACTTTAAGAAAAGTATTTTCTCTTAAAATTTTATTTATAAATTTCACCATAAATAAATAACTTAATTCCAGTTCTTAAGCCTTTCAGAAAAGGATCAGATTATTGTGTAGACCAAATAGAAGTGATATAATAAAATAATGGTGTTGATGATTCTGCATTAATCTCATATTGAAAAATGGTAGTGTGTGAATAGTTGACACAAAGTTTTATGTTCAAATTTTTACTTGGTAATGAAAAAAAAATGAAGCTTTAGAAAAGAATCTTATTTGATTTAAGAGTAAATTATATTTATTTTTTGATAATTTTTTTAAAATTACACTCGTACTCTTTATTTTAATTTAAGAAAACAACATTTTTAAAATGTACTCTTACATTTTTTTTTTCAAGTTTTAAGAAATTACATTAATTTCTATTATTTTGAATTTTTATAAACATTTGGTTTTTTTGATAATTTATACTATATGAAATTATAATATTTTTTAAAAAATATATTATAAGTTTATTGAAAATTTTGAAAATAAAGATTTTTTTTGTATGAATTAAAAATAAATAGTGTGGTAGTATAGATTTTAAAAATGATAAATCTAAATTAATTAATATTAATGTAATAATATACAGAATGACCAGAAAAGTTCATGCACAATATAATGAATGAACAAGAATGTGCATTTTTAAACTTTTAAATTGTGAAAATAAATGGTATTACTTACTTACCCCAATGCCTTGCTGGTTGCTACTCATTTAACTAAAAGCGATAAGGGATGGATGGGCTTTTCAAGCCCCAAATGATGCAATTGACATGCATGGCCCAGTTATTTAAATTTCAAATTTTGGATCTGCTTCAAAGGGAGAAATCACTCTCTCTTAGTTTAGGTTGGGAAATATTGTAAATTTTATTTCCGGTGTATTTTAATAACAAAAATCCTAAATTTATGTTTGATTAAAATTATTTTATGACACTTATTTTAATAATTTTAATAAGTCGCAATTGTTTTTTAGAAGTACTATAAACAATAAGCTTGTTTAATTCTTTTTTTTTTAAATTTTAAAATTATACTTAAAATTTGTTTTATAAAATAAAAATATAAAAAAATTTGTTTAATAAACTGTTTTAAAAATATGTTGTTCTATATTTTTTAAATATTTTAAAAATAAAAATAACTCTTAAAAATAAAAATAACTCTTATATTCAAATAAAAACATAAAACAAATTATTAAATAAGTTTTTCTGTTTAGACAAAATTTGAAAACAGAAAACTTTATTTAAATCCAGCTAGGCTATATAATTTTAAAAATAGCTATAGTTATCATCAATTTAAAAAGGCTAAAATTATTTATATATTTTAATAAAATCTCAAAAATATCCTTATTTCTGCTCTGCTATATGAATCCGGCTACAATTATCAAAATTCAACAAATATTATTATTTAGATGTTGAATGTAAGGAAGATGAAAATAATGGTAGTGAAATGCACTTTGAAGAATATTCATTTTTACACAAGACAATAATGAATAAAATAAATAATATAAAATCTGTTTATAATTCTATAGCTTTCAGTGTTAATTTCATTCTCATGTTATTTGTTTGAATTCATCCTTCAATCAATTTATGTGAATAGTTTAATATAATTTATAAATTTAGTATAAATGCTTATTTGATTTTGTGTCCTTTTCTCGAATTTTTTTAATATAAAAGTAAAATTATTTTAAATATTTATCTATAAAAATTATTACTAAACATCATAATAATTCATTCTGCCTCTAAAAACAGCTTTTGTAATAATTTTACTAAACACTATTTTTATATAGTTGAAACAGTAATTTTTTAAATAATATTTACAGTACAACAATTTTTAAAAAATTACAGTATTCTGAGTGTTGTGTTCAAAATACAGTTAAATATAATTATTATAATATTTTTTTTTAAAAAAATATCTATATTTAACTGTATTTTAAATATAGCATCGCATGCTGTATTCAAAACACAACAGAAAATTTGGATTCATTCGTACTAACCAAATTAACTCAAAATCTATTATTTTGAAATATATAAAAAGTCTACACCTAGATTTACAAGTTTAACTTTTTAAATTTTTAAAAAATTGAATTCATTTTTTTAGAACTATGATATTTTTATTGATATTGTAACGAAACTAACCCTTTATAAAATTTAGAGTTATTACCATTTTTTTAGTGATATTTCTTAAAATTTGAATATTTAATTTTTTTTTCTTTATTGGAGTTGTATATCATTACCATTTCGACTAATCAGTTTTAAATTCAATTTAAATCTTTGAAAACTTGCCATTCCACGTGAGAAATTGAAACGTGGTCCTATTCTCTTAGAACCTTCTCAGTTATTAAATTAAGAAGGGACAAACCATTTACTTCCTGTGACATTGGAGCCTAGTCGGTAACAAACATTGCTCAATAGTTTTTTTTTTTCAAGATAAGTGAAAAAACTACATTGATATAAGATGATTGGACATTAATATTATTAAATAAAAAATAAAGATAGAATAAACAAGTCTTATAGTTTTTAAATATAAAAAAATATTATAATTAAAAAATAAAAAAACAATACATTTCTCAAATCTTAATATATTACAATAATTTAAATATATAATTAATATAACATTAAAAATATATATATATTATTAGAGAGACAACATATTTTTTTATTTTTTTTGAAGTTTAAATCTTTTAAATTTTTTTATTTAGTTATAAATTCGATATTATAAATTTAATTTTTGAGTTTTAAAAAATAAATTTAAATTTAATATTATAAATTTGGACAATATATATGTATATTTTTAAAATTTTAAAAATCCTTTTATAAAAAAAAATTTTTTCTTAAAGAAAGTGAAAAACTCTCTTAAAAATTAAAAAAATCTTTCTTAAAAAAAAAGTTTTAGCGAAGGAGCAATAGTTATGTTAAAGGTAAACGCTCTCTCTCTGCCCTTGAATTGGACCGATAGAAAACGAGCAAAGAGGAGAAAGCCCACATTGGCCGAAGGCAGAAGCTGAGGCCTGAGGGCCGGCAGATCCCAGTTTCTGTACTCTATTGATTCTGAGTGGGTGGACCGAATCATACAACCATCCCCTTCTCTTTGTTGTTTCGTTAAAAATAGAATAACGGCAACCTTAATCACAAAATAATTAAAGACAATGGTTTTAATTATTTGGATACAAATCTTGGATACAAAAATTATATTCTTAAATTTGTATCCGATGTAGGGATGTACTTTTAAAATTGTCCAAATAAAATTTTAATCTCATTTTATATGTAAATTGATCTAAAAATACTCTTACCATAACAATGAAACAAAACATAGATAGAGCCAAAATGATGTAATTAAGAAAAAAAAGAACTTTTCTCAGAATAATATTTTGTCTGAATCCAATGATGGTAATGTAAACTTAGAGTGATCTCACAAGGCAGGATCTCCTTGAGTGTACCTATCAATTCATGACTAATTCCTTTTTTTTAATATTTCTTTCCTTGTTTCGTTTTAGCTTATTCATTCCGGCAGGGGAATATGCATGAGTCCAAGTGAAGTTACCTTCCTACTCAATTTTTTACAAGTTGTGACTTGTAACTTGCCCCTTCAACGAGAAAATCCTGAAAATGAATGTTGGCCGTCCTCCACACACAATCCATTATTCCCATTCTCGCTGACACAAAATTTTAGCTTCCAAGTCAAGCCCCCTCCCCCCTCCAACCTTTTTATTCACATTGTAATTAATTCTAAGTCACACAAAGTTTCTCATGCTTTTTACCTAAGAAATAACCCATTTATAACTTCGCATGGCAACGATAAAATATATAAATTTTAATCTTTCCCCAGAGCGGGTGGTGATTATAGTGGAGCAATGTCTACTAGGATGATGTCTGTATAATTTATTTTGTTATTTGTTGATTTGATTTTTTTTCTTCTGTATTTTTGTTACGTGACATTACTATTTTTTTAAAAACATGTTTAATGGAATATATAATGAATCATATTATATATTTTAAATTTTTTCAGTTGCTACTCAATGTAAAACTCCATGATATCTCTCTCTCACTCAGCTAGTGATGCCTCTATTATTGAGTAGACTTTCTTTTAGATAAAGTCTATATCTCTTTGTCAAGTAGTATAAAACATAGATATGAATAAATTTTGATATCACTTTTGACAATTTTATTATTTTCTTTTAAAAAAAATACTTTTAATAGAGTGTACAACGAATCATATTATAGATGTTAAGCTTTCACAATTTACCTCTTGTGAGATTTCGTGATATTAAATTATTTTTTTTACCACAAAAAATATCTTGAACACATATCAAATATTATATTACTCTAATTTCAAATTATGATAGCTATTTAATTTCTTATTAAAATAATATTATATGTGTAACATCCTTAATTTCGTTTCTTTTATTGATAAAAGTACATAAATATTTAATTAAGGAAAATTAATTTATTAGATAATATTTTAGATATCTAAAGAAATATAATTTTTAGAAATTTTTCACCTTATGTATATGCATAGAAAATGTTTCTAACATTAAGAGAATAAATAAAGAGGAAAAACCTAATAGGAAAAATAATTAGAAATAACATACTAAAGATATGTAAAATTTTTGGATAAGGAAGATAAATTTTTAGAAACAAGTAAAGGTCATAAAATTTCAAAAAGATTGGATTAGGGTAATTTTTCCTAATTCAAGAACTAGAGTTACTAAGTTTAAAATCTTTACCCATACATTGGGCTTTTACCTATAGACACTTCATATAGAATTTTTTCACTTCACATAAGTTTCTAACAAACCCATTGGATAACTTAAACAAGAAATAAAACATAGACTTGGACTAGGATATAGTAATTGGACCAATAGCCCAAAAATAATAAAAATGTGACCAAACCCTCCAAAAAAGGTAAAATTTTATCCAAAGCAAAGAAAATGGGTAGGAATAAGTTCAAATCCAAGAGGAAAAAAAAATTAGGAGGTGATATATATAGGTAAGAAATTACTAGTGTTTTCTATCTATATGCCGAGGTGGTGTTATGACTGCTATTAAATATTTTTGAACTAACTATTGGGCTTGATCACCTCAATGGCAGCATAACTTTGTTTTGCCACAGTAGGAAATGGCACCACCAAGGAGGAATCCAGCAACCAATACAGAGAAAACCCTGCACAACCTGGCCACGGCAATTCGAGACCAGGTCATGACTATAAACCAAATTTTACAATATCTCCAGAATGCTAATAACCCAAATGGTGAGAATGGTACTAACAACCAGATGGCTAGAAAAGATAATGGCATATCCGAGTTCTTGAGGACTAGACCACCTTGTTTCCAAGGTGGTTATGACCTAACGGTAGCCGAAAGGTGGATAAGGGAATTAGAGAAAATTTTTGATGGGCTGTACTGAAGAGCACCAAGTTATTTTTGCTGCATATATGATAAAGGATGAAGCAGAATACTGGTGACGTGGAGTTAGAGAACTTTTAGCTCATCAGGGAAGACAGATCACTTGACAAGTGTTCAAGGACATTTTTTTGAAAAGTACTTTTCAAGTACTGTACGAGCAGAGAAAGAGATCAAATTCCTCCAACTCAGGCAAGGTAGCATGATCGTGGACCAGTATATCGCAAGGTTCGAGGAGCTGTCTAAGTTCTCCTCTTATCTGCGATATAACCCCAGATGAAGCATGGAAGGCGGTTAAGTTTGAAGCGGGACTAAACCCGGAGATAAAGAATGCTGTTATAGCTATGGAGATCAAGGAGTTTGTACCTCTGATAAATAAATGCAGACTCTTGGAAAAGAGTTTAAGGGCAGTAGAGGACGAGAAGTAAAGGCGAAATCTATGGAAGAGGAAGAAAATTTTTCTCAACCTTGGAAAGAACATGAGAAGAAGTGGATATGGAGCTGGAAATAGGCCATTGACTGCGGGTCCTAGACCTTTTCAACAAGACCTTGTCCCAGTCAAGTGCGTTAAGTGCGGACACATGCATGGTAACCGGCCATGCTACATGGGACAAGATGTCTGCTTCAATTGCGGACAGAAGGGACATTTTGCGAGAAACTGCCCACAGAATGTGGGGAAGCAGCCAGAACAGAGGTCTCAGGTGAAAGGAAGGGTTTTCACCCTGAGCGGCTAAGAGGCTGCTCAATCTTCTGAAATGATTTAAGGTACATGCTATATCTATGGATTCTTATGGTGTTATTTGACTCTGGTGTTAGTCATTCATTTATATCAGAAGAATATATTAGGAAGTTTCAGTTTCCTATTTCTGAAACTTTCCCCGACTACTAGAGTTGGTAGGTCTCTCAAAACAAAAAAGTTAAGTTCGCGATTTTTGGGACCCTACCAAATTCTAAAGAAAGTAGGGACATTAGCATATCAAGTTGCTCTCCCACCTAATTTTTTCAACCTGCATAATGTTTTTCACATATCATAGCTACGGAAGTATCTCCCAGATTCATCACATGTAATATAGGATGAACCAATCCAAATAAAGGAGAACATGACATACCAGCTAGTACCTGCATCCATATTGAACACTGACGTGAAGCAACTGAGAAATAAAATCATTCCCCTTGTTAAGGTGTTATGGGAAGGTTTGACTCCGGAAGAAGCAACTTGGGAGCTGGAAGAAGTCACGAGGAAGAAATATCCGCAATTGTTCTTTAGGTAATTTTTAAAATTTTGAGGACAAATTATTATGAGAAAAGAAAAAAAAAGTGTGCCATGTCGGACGGAGCGAGAAAAGTCCATACCGGAGAGTAGAGGATACTCACCCTGACCGGGGTAGTTTGAAATGAGAATAAGTTGATGGCCATCATATGATATTCTAAAAATAGTTAATCCTGTCATACATATCATTACTGTATGATTCTTATGTGTATAGATATAATGCATTCATGTGACCAAAGATATTTTCTGTAGTTTATACAGTTGGACATGACGTGATGAGCTATATTGATGTTGATTTATTGTTGAATTTATTGGGATTTAATTCTCACTATATTTTCATATCATGTTCAGAAAATTAGTTATGCATATTTTTCTATAGCTCTGACTTTTAGTGCACGTTGGATCGAGTACTTTATATTGGGCAGATCCCAGAAGCAAATAAAATATTTGTGGTCGAGTTGGCTTAGATCTCGGTGAAAGTGCAACCACCCACACCTGTATCTCCGGAATTGGTCAATTAGAATAAATAAGATGTCGATTTTTATGTGTTTGATATGTTGTACGTATGTTTTGATTAATGACATGTATGTGAACTCTGTACTGTATAAATTAAATAAATGTTATATTGAGTTAAGTTGTAACGAGGTAATAACTTCATAGTATTTAAAAAAAGATTTGATATTTAAACGGAGTTGTTACAATATGTGCATACTTTGTAAATGAATTGGAAACTTATATGACATAAATTTTATGTATATATATAATATTATTTTTAGAGAGCTTTATATCCTTTTGTACCCAACAATTGGAAGATAGACAATAGAGGGGATTTGGCATGGTTACAAAAATTAGAGCAAGCAAGGAAGGGTTATGCGGGTGGTTTGGACTTTCCAGTTGTAGACAATAACTACTACTCACCTAAATAAATAAACCTAACTCGTAGTTGAGTGTTCTCCCCAATGTGTCCACTTTTGGTCAAGGACATAAAAGCGAATCCTGGTGAACCAGAAAGCATGGGTCTCTGTTAAAAGGCAAGCATTTATTTAAGTTATAGATACCATATCCAAGAAACTTTCTTTGATGGACCACCTTTTCTTGTTAACTAGGTTTAGATTTTTTATAGAGATTGTCATACGATTAAAATATTAAATGCATCTAAATTATCATGTTCTCAAAAAAACTAGTGCCGTCAGTTTTGTTTTTTTTTTAAATATTTTTATCATTTTTGTATCAGTTTTTTAAAATATATATTATTTTAATTTCCAACATCAGGTTGTTAAAATATATTGACAAAATTAATTCACGTAGACAACTTTGTTATCCTTTTATTCGTAGATTTAAAATTAGAGAATAAAATAATATATTTTTAAAAAAATTGAAAAAATATAATAATAAATATTTCTTAAGAACCAAACTGATTATAGAAATAACTAGAACACGGAGTGTTAATACTAATGTTAATGTGAATGCGGGGGTAGTGGGTGACGGAGGAGGAAGGGAATCGTATTTGAACTGTAAAGTGTCAAGGGTTAGCTTGGAGTGAACTAAAACTTCACCAAACAAAAAGACCTTCTCATCTAACAAACTAACATTAGTTGATTGGATTAGGTCCTGCCTTTGGTCTTCCTCACCCGTCCTAATCCGGGTCATGTCAAGATCCGGATAAGGTGGATGCATGCTTTAAAGCTCAAATAATAGAGACAAAGAGAGAGAAGCTTTTAATGATAGTGCAGGCCCACGTGGGCACTGCAGCAGCTCAACAAATCAATGCCTACGATGGAAATGGAGTAGATAACAACAATTGGACCCATCTCTAGATAGCAACCTTAGCTGTGACTGTATATAGCCAGTAAGATATGCTTACTTTATAGCTAAATAAGGCTAGTTCTACATTACATTTAAGTTTTATCTGTGCGGCAGAGCAACAAACACTTGGTGGGCACGGCACCAGTTGAGGCCTTTGAGCGCAGTGGTGGGGGATGTGGCACCAGTTGAGGCCTTTCAGCGCAGTGGTGGGGGATTTTTCTTTGGTGTTCAAATCTAAGGTTTTTTTGCATTCATTCGTCCTCAGTTTATGCCTTCTAACTTTCTTAAAAAATCAAATAACGTTTCGGATGCCATTTAATACTCAAGAAGCACATGGGCACTGCAGCAGCTCAACAAATCAATGCTTACGATGGAAATGGAGTAGATAACAATTGGACTCATATCTAGATCAAGAATTAGATTTTGTTTTAAAATATTATTTTAATGATTTTAAAAATAAAAATATTTTAAATTTTTTATAAAAATAAATTTAAAAATAATATTTTAAATAATATTTTTTAAATTTTAAAATATTTAACATAATATTAATGTTATAGATATATAAAATATATAAATTACTATAAAATTAATTTAAATTAATATTTATAATTAAATAATAAATAAAATATATTATCACAATAGAAATTTTGATTCAAATATCAGTAGTATTCAATAATAATTTCTCTTATATTTATCTTTTTATTTTTATTAATTTTTTTATAATTTTTATTTTTAAATCTTTTTTTCATCTTTATGTGATCATGATTTTATTTTTATTTTTAAGTATTTTTTTAAAATATTTTTATCTCTCTTTCTCACTCAATTTTTTTTTTATTTTTATAGTTCTCTATTTAAAAAAAAAACAATATTATGAACATAAAGGGGATTAGAGAAAAAATAAAAAGTTGATAAATATTTTATGATTTGTGAAAAAAAATTTGAGTGATGAATAAATCTATATTGAATGTAATGTAATGTTATTTTCATCTTTTTTTATATTATAATTTTTTTTAAAATTTTTTTTATATTTTTTTATTAAAATAATTTGAAATAAAAATATTTTTATCAAAATATTTTATAACATAATAATTTTAATTGAAATAATATAATTTTTTAATTAATATATTATTTTATTTTGATAATTTTAAAAATAAAAATATTTTAATCGTTTTATTAAAAAAAAATTAATTTCCTGCTCTAGATAGCAACCTTAGCTGTGACTGTATGTAACCAGGAAGATATGCTTACTTTATAACTAAATAAGGCTAGTTCTGCATTACCTCCACGAGTTTTATCTGTGCGGTAGAGCAACAAACACTTGGTGGGCACGGGACCAGTTGAGACCTTTCAGCGCAGTGGCGGGGGATTTTTCTTTGGTGTTCAAATCTAAGGTTTTTTTTTTTGCATTCGTTCGTCCTCAGTTTATGCCATCTAACTTTCTTAAAAAATCACATAACGTTTCGGATGCCATTTAATGCTTCAAGAAGCATTAATATTGATATAGATAGGATGCAAAATAAATATATATAGTCATAAAATAAAAATAAAAATATTTATATATAATTTTAAAAATAATATCGTATTTAATTTGAATATAAAATATATATTAAATATAAGCACAATTAAAATTTGTTGAAATGTTTAAATAAAATCATGTTAAATATTTCAATAATCCGAAATAAGTTTGAAACTATACTTTTAATTTAAATTCTTTAAAAAAAAAAACAAAAATAAGCTTGTGACTTGACTTATCATCAACTTTAGTGGATAATTTTTAAAATTAAAATATGCGACAATAATAAAAACAAAAAAAAGAATATTTTTTTTAAAATAAGGATAAAACAGTACAAGAAGAAATAATAATAATAAATAAAAAACCAACGTACCTACAAATTAATTAGAGATAAGATGTCAGCAAAAGACAATGATAGGAAAATGCCATAGCGGATATTATAAGGTAATTTGGAGGGCCAACTTGGGTTTATATTTCACTTAATTATTTATCACTCCAATTATAACATTGAAACACATTTCTTATGATAAAATTTAAAACAACATACAAATTTAATTATATAGAAATCTCAAAAAATAATTTAAAATTTTTTTTGAATATAGTATATGAAACAATATGCTATTAAAATTGAATGTAAAAAAAATTAATTTTAGAAAAAATTTAAAAACATTGTTCTATATAAGTGTATATAAAAATGAATGAGGATATAATTTTTACTCCTAATTTAATTTTTATATAATAGTTTCAATATTTTAATTGAGTTAGGTATAGAACTATATATTATAGATATATACTAGAAAAAAAAGATACAAAAACAGAAAAAATATCCTGCTTTCCTTTTGGCAACGAATATGTCCTTCCTTTTTTTTTTTAGAATTAAAATATATATTCACAATATTACTACCAAATTAATCTCTTTGAAATCTTCTCCTTTAGTTGCAAATTAAATTTGTTAAAGTGATGAATTAATAGCGTAAAATAAAATACAGATATTCTCATGGAAGCCCATAATAAAAAAATTATTTTTAAAAGCAATTTTATTAAATATTAATTAATTTTGCCTATCATTTTAATTATTTATATTAATTTATTTAATACATTATTTTTAAATAGATGTCTATTAAAAAAATGGAGCCCCGACCCAAGACACGGTAGTGTTCTCGGGTTGTAAGAAACTGTACCTTTCTTTGTCCGCTAACCATCTTTTGTACTTTCCTTAATGAAAGCAGACTCGTGATCCCACCACCACCAACCATCATCACGTTATTCTATCGCCTCCATTATTCCAAACACCACTTTCATCCAAAAAAAAGAACAAAGGCCCAAAGAAAAAAAAATTAAAACATTTTATTGCCCCAATCAATTTTATACTAAATAATTATTTAATTAATAAATTATTAAATCCATTCTATTTAAGTGTTTCTAGACACATAATATTTGATAATTATATTCTATTAAATTTATTTTCTTTTTTGATACCTTAAATTATTAAGTTAATTGTATTGGGGTGTTTTTAGAGACACTATTATTTGGGTACTTGATGACTTTTCTCTTTAATATCTTAAATAATTATGTATAACTTTTTATTTAAATTAAATTGTATAAATACTTTCAATTAAAACATATGTTTAAAGGTATAAAATTAAAACAATATAACATCTATTTTTTTCTGATACATAATGCCATATATCAATTAACCTAAAATCTTTCATAAATTATTTAAATCTTTTAACCTTAAATCATATCTAATGACATTTTCATACTGAGCTATTTGTAAATTGAGATCCTCTAAGTTTTTTTAAGAAATTTATTTGATAAACTTAAGAGAGAAAAGATATAATTTATATTTAAATTAATAAATTTCACTTATTAATTAAATATTAATTCTTGCAAATAATGTCTTTTTTTAATCTTTTAAATTAATTTAATAAATTAAAAAAAAAAGTTTAGAAGATCCCAATTTGCTATTTACTGCCAGTTAAGTGCAATAGATACGAATATTAAATGCAAACGCTAAAAGCATTAATTAGGCTAAAATAATGAGTATTCATTTCTCATTAAGCGCATTGGATTTCATTTATTTTATTTGTTAGGTTTTTCGGCTTAAACTCAAACATCAGAGTAATCTAAATAGACACCTCAACGACGAAACAGAACAACCTCGACTTTATAAGTACCGAGTTTTTGGCCTGCCATTGTACCCATGAAGTGTCTTTCCAGTAAGCATTTGTATAGACATACCTTTACTGCTAGGAGAATTTTCTCTCATTAATCATCAAACTCCTCCTTTATATACCCTGTTTGTGGCTTCTTGGTTGGCAAACCTCAACGAGCTCTTCGTCTTCATGGCGTCTTTCTCCTAATCCATTTGTTAAAACAAGACAGAAAGATCTTGATTTTGGCTGATTCTGGAAATGGGTTTTCAGATTAAGCTTCTGGGTTTGTTCATATGGATGTTCTTGGTTAGTTTCAGAATCAATATCGGTAGTACATTGAATGAAAGAGGAGGTGAAGCTGCAAAAGGCACTGTTTCTATTCATGGGAAATCTCCGATTGGAAAGATTGATGATGATTTTGTCTGCGCAACTCTGGATTGGTGGCCTCCTGAGAAATGCGATTATGGGAGATGCAGTTGGGGTCTGGCTTCTCTGCTCAATCTGGTATTGCTTTTTTTTGAATCTGTAAAGTTATGTTTGAATCCTTCGCTTCTGCTAATTGTTCCAGCATCAGAATAGTCTGTCTGGTTTTTCCTACATTTTTGTTCTAAATGTCATTCTCCACTTACTGCCGTTTTTCCATTTCCTTATGATGTCGGAGGACTTGGAGTCTAGAATGTGAGTTTAGGGTCTCTCAGCTCAGCTGCACAATGGTTCCAGTAAAAGCAACTTTTTTTATTATTTTTTTAAATTTCCTTTTAAAAATATAATATCCTTCTCTACTCAGCAGATTTCATTTCCGCAGGGTTAAATACATTTTAATTTTAATTTTCTCAAGTTCATTAACTAATAAATTGTTCAACTATTAATCTTACAAGCTTTCATTCACACTTCCAAATTCTATGCATTGGATTCTAAATTATTCTCTCATTATCTGGTGCAGGACCTTAACAACAACATTTTACTGAATGCAGTAAAAGGTAAGATTCTTAAAAATGGCAACATTTGATTTCATTTTCTTATCACTCTTGCTGGGCAAATATTTGGAGAGCCTAAGGTATCATTGCTTCTGATTGTTCTGCAGCATTTTCACCGTTGAAAATAAGATTAGGGGGCACTTTGCAAGATAAGGTCAATTATGGTACTGAAGATTATCGACAACCTTGTACTCCTTTTGTTAGAAACGCCTCTGAGATGTTTGGTTTCACTCAAGGGTGTCTACCAATGCATAGATGGGATGAGCTAAATAGCTTCTTTAAGAAATCTGGGTAATAATCAGTTCCCTCTATCAACTTGTTACCTCAGTTTTTTTGACCTGGAAAATGTTTTCTTAACAATCTAACGTTGTTAATAGGTTTATTTCAGGGCTAAGATTATATTTGGATTAAATGCTCTTGCCGGAAGATCTATAAAATCTAATTCTGCAGTAGGACCTTGGGACTACACCAACTCTGAATCTTTTATACGCTACACTGTCAGCAAGAACTACACCATTCATGGTTGGGAGCTTGGTAAGTAGTAATTGGCACAAGAAGGAAAACCCAAAATAAGTTACTTGAATTGAAAAAATGGTGCTTTTCATCTTTATTACAGGGCAAGAGTTCAGTTGAAAATGATGCAAGAAATTCTTTTCATTCATCTGTTCATATTCAAATTTAATGTTTGATTTTATATAAGTATTCATAGTTTTCTCCAATATTTTTAAAGAAAAAATGTCAACTTTTCCTTCATCCAAGAAACTGTTTTGTTAAACTAGTCATGTGCCTTTATTTAATAGCTTTAAACTTTCAAGTTGAAATGATCCTTGACATACTATTAAAATCTTCATCATCACATCATGTCAAAAGTGGCTTTTGTGCGAAGAAGCATGTTAGAGATTATAATAAAACTACTCATGGATATTTACTTAATAGCTTAAACTTTTGATAGTTAAAATGGTATTTAGGAAAACCAAAATATAAGAACTCCTTGTGTCTGGCAGGCAATGAGTTGAGTGGGAATGGAGTTGGAACAAGTGTTTCTGCAGATCAATATGCCTCTGATATGGCTGCTTTGCGAGACATAGTTCAAAAAGTTTATGAAAATGTTGACCCTAAGCCACTGGTGATAGCACCTGGAGGTTTCTATGATGCTAACTGGTTCAAGGAATTCATAAGCAAATCAGGAAAATCTCTAGATGTAGTCACCCACCACATTTATAACCTTGGCCCAGGTATCTCCCTCCCACCACACAAATCATTCCCTTTTGCTTCCCCAGTCTTCCATTAACATGATTATAACTCAACATCAATTTATCTTCCATTACAGGAGTTGATGACCACCTTGTGGAAAAGATTCTCAATCCTTCCTTTCTTGATGGAATGACTAGGACTTTCAGTGGCCTCAAGAGTTTACTAGAAAGCTTAGGAACCTCAGCTACTGCATGGGTCGGTGAAGCAGGAGGGGCTTATAATAGTGGCCATCATCTTGTATCTGATGCATTTGTGTACAGCTTCTGGTAATTTTCTTTGATAATATTGTTACTTTATTATTAGGGTTTGGTTGTAATTTCTTTTTCCTTTTTGGTTTATTTGCCTCCAACTAAAACTTGAACTTGAGATCATTAGCTTGAAGACTTCAGTACCAGTGAGCCAATTGACTCATTGGTAGGTCGGTCATAAATTTCTGGTTAATGTTATTTCTTTATCAAATGCAGGTATTTGGATCAGCTTGGTATGTCTGCTGCTTATGACACTAAAACGTACTGCAGGCAGAGTTTGATTGGAGGAAACTATGGTTTGCTCAGTACTTCTAATTTTGTGCCAAATCCAGATTTCTATAGGTATTATATATAGCAGTTCATAGTTTTCTTTTTTCTTCCATTTTTGAGAAGGAAAAACTATTGAACTGAGTAAAGAACTCTCAGTAATCTCAGTTTTCCCATTATTAGATACATATTGAGATTATAATTTTATTATTTTAATTTGTAATTCATTAACCGATTAATAATCCAACTAAATAATTTTTAAGGTGAAAATTTCAAGATGTTATAAGTTTATAACGTTTTAGTGGTTATCTTCTTTTTTGCAGTGCTCTTCTATGGCACCGACTCATGGGAAGACAAGTACTGTCAACTAGCTTCTTAGGGACCAAGAGTATACGAGCTTATGCACACTGTGCTAAGCAATCCGTAAGTGAATTTATCTTTATCAGTATGATTATGAAGTAGATATCTAAGTAGCACGAATACAACTTACCTCTTCCAATTTAGACCGATGTACAATTTATCCCTTGTCCAATTTCGTGCAATTTGTCTCTTCTGATAACATTAATTCTATCCAACTCTAACCATATACACATGAAAAAATGGGACAGAAATGCTAACCGAAGGGGCAAATGGCACGAAATAGTGAGTTCAGAGGTTTTTGATCAACTTTTAGAAGTACAGGGAGTTTCATTGCAGTGCAAGTTGGAAGGAATAAGTTGCATTTTAGTCTTTAAATTAGGCGCTTCATTGGTAGATATTGTATCTATGAAATCTGATTTGATGCTCTGTTGTGCAGAAAGGAATCACAATTCTATTACTCAATCTGCACAGCACCCCTGTTGAAGCCCAAGTGGGCTTAAACAACACAGGTGGTTTGTGGCACAGAAAAAATGCTCAAAGATCATCAAGTTTTATAAAGCTACCTTACCATCACGGAAGTGGAGCAGTAAGAGAAGAGTACCATCTTAGAGCAAAGGATGGGAATTTACATAGCCAAACCATGCTGCTAAATGGAAACGTTCTCAGTGTAAACTCAGATGGTGAAATTCCTCCCTTCAAGCCTCTTTATGTAGATTCAACAACGCCAATTATCGTTGCCCCTTTCTCCATTGTATTTGCGCATTTACCAGATATTGTTCTTCCAGCTTGCAGCTAGGTGAAGCCCAAAATTGGCTTCCATTGGTGATTGATCAAATAAGATATAGAATTCATGGAAAATATCTTCTTCTTCCCTTTTTTTTTTTTTAAATTTTCTTGGTGAAGAATGGTGTCTTAGTTTTTTTTCACCAATTATATAGGCAATAGGATATTGATTGTTTTGTCTGTTTCCCAATGCATAACATTTAGTTCATTCAGACAATTTATAAATTGAAAGTGATAAAATTTTGTTTCTTTGAGTCAATCTCTGCTGCATATTCAAGCTTGATGCTTCTGACGGTAAGTTTAGCTGCAAAAAGTTATTTAAAAGGAAAAAAAAAACTTTTCTTTCATTTTTGTATGTATAATAATTTATTTAATTTTAAATTGATGCAATAAGAAATTTGTATATTTAAATTATATAAAAATGATCTACCACTAATTTTTTATTTGTAACTTGAGTGTTGATTGTTTGAAATTACATTCAATTTACCTTTTAATATATATATACTTATACTGTACAAGAAACAAGAACATTTAATCTTATTTTGTGCTCAATGTTAATTAAACCCAAAGCTTATGAGAGCAAGGAGTTCCAAGCACTTAATATCCTGTAGTAATAAATAAGAGTGATCTTTCGTACTTCATTAATGGTAGCCTGTTGACTACAGAACTAGTGTGTGAGGGGATATTTTCTTGTAAACTCAATTCACACCGAATCAGTGATTCTCATATTAAAAGCAATTTTTTTTATTGTTAATAAAATGAACCTATTCAAAAAAATTCTAAGCATTAGAAGTATAATTGTAAGAACAAGAACAAATCAACCATTCAATCAAAAAACTAAGTATATTTGTTATCCGGTCCCATCATATGAGGTAAACCAGGAGTTCAATAAATCGATCGAGAATCAGTGAAAATTGAATCAAATTGACTAATTAAAGTGTATAAATTGATAATTGATCTAATGTGCCACCTTCCTCTCTCTTAGCAAGTTTTGATATTTTAAATAATAAATAATTTTTTATTTATTAATAATATTTAAATTATAATACATAATAAAAATAATATTTTTTGAAATAATTTTTATAATCTAAATATTATTAATAAATAAAAATTTATTTATTAAAAGTAGATAAAATACCAATTGTTTAAACATCAATTGTAGAGTTGAGATTTGAACACAAGCTAGGAAATGATGTCCATTACAATCCTGCCGACTTCACCTTGTTAAAATTTTATATACACACCTTATCCTAATAATAGCTATATAAAATATATACACTATTTATAATAAATTACAATATTTATCACTTTGATTATTATAAAATATTAAATTATAAATATATTTGAAAAAAATATTTTAAATATTTCAATTCAACTGGTCAAACCCCAATTTAATTACTAGACTATAAACTACTTTTTGGTTTAATAATAGGCCTAATTTTTAAAGGATTGATTAAAATTTTTGAAAGATGCTTAGAACTTTATAGTATACTTTTAAGCAAAATCCAAAGACAACTGCGGTTTGTAATACAAAAGGACAAAAAATTCAATAATTCCAGCTTATCCAGAATGGTCACATGAAGGATCATCACACCAAACACTGATAGGAAAATCAAAACAGATGTTTGTTGATTAAAGCATTGATTAGAAATTTTGAAAGATGCTTAGAACTTTATAGTATACTTTTAAAAGCGTCCAAAAAGATTTAATTTTGAACAAAATTCTAAGACATCAGCAGTTCGTAATACAAAAAGACAAAAAATTCAATAATTCAAGCTTATTCAGAATGGTCACATCAAGGATCATTACACCAAACACTGATAGGAAAATCACAACAGATATTCTTGACTTTCCAATATTTACAACACGTCAATACATGGATTGGTGGCCAACCAGCATCGTCCATTCAATGCTATAATAAGTTAACCCAAGAAAAAGAAAAAAGAGAAATGAAAAAGAAATTACATTTAGTAATCTACCGACGCTATTTCTTCTTTTTCTTTGTACTAAGCAAAACTCAAATGACCCATTTCTACATAAGGCAGATATACACCTCCACCATCAAAAATTCAGAAAATCACTGAGGTTTGCATAAATTTCTGTACCGTATTCAGAAGAATGAAGGATTGAAACATGGATCAGTTATGCTCAGAAAAATTTTGAGCCTTACTGCTGGCAAACAACAACCATACGACTGTACCAGTCAAATAGAAGAAGATTGATGGCGCAAATAGTGATATCTACATGGTATAGAGATGAAGTTTAGATCAAAATACAGTATATATACAACAACATACAATGAGGAATAGATTTAAAAAGCAGTAACTTACACTCCATGAATGAGTCAAATCTAGAAGATAACCAGTGAGGGCTACCCCGACAATTCCAGGAATTGCCCCAACTGTATTAGTTATACCCTGAGGGGAATTAAAAAAAAAAATAAGGATATCAGATATTAACCTACAATTGAATTTATGATTCTTCTACTTTTGATGAAAATTTCAATATGGGCCCCAATTCCTTAGGAAAAAAATTATTATTCAATCTTTTCATCTTTAGGAGTAAATGGCATTTTAGAGCTAGTATTATGCATATCTTATAACCTTTCAATGGGTCGCTATCTATTGACCTTGCATTGAAGCTAATTACAATATAATCGACCTATATCCTTCGATCTTTGCTTTGAATTGGAGCAAAGGTCCATCCACAAGGTAATTACACACTCAAGATCATTGACCAAGGCCTCACAGTGAAGTGGTTAGATGAAAGATTAAAGTTCTTTTGAATGAGAAAAACTAAACTAATGCAGTTTCAAAAAGGCAGAGGATTGTTTCATGTCTCTTACTGCATTTGGTAGGGGTGTGCAGCAAAGAAAATCATGCTATCTATTTTTAAAATTTTTTACAGACTATATATTTTTACAGACAGTATATCAAGGGCTCAAGAATAATGATGGATGTGCAGAAACTACAAAATGAGACTAATGAAGATAAGGCTTGAGATGGCATTAGCCAACCAGGATTTGTTCTCAGGATAATTCACAGAAGCAACTTCTCACATCCTTCAATAGTATGGTATAAGAGAAGTGCAAGCTCACATACCAGAAGTATACTTGCATATTCAGGTGACATGTCTTGATGGGTACAATAAAGTCCTGCATAAGCAGATTTTACATCGATGGTCTACAGCAAAGACGGAAAGATAATCCAACTATTTATATGAAATATATTGCAGGATTATCTGATACCTGACAAGGCAAAACTTGAGAGAGCTAAGCCACCTGTGAGAATGCCCACAACCTCCCATGGCGGTAACCCTAGATCCAGTGAGGAAACAGTCATGCAGATTGCTGGAGACAAAAATGCAATTGATTGGCAGATCTTTCGAACCTATTTTTTTTTTTAAAGAAATTCAGACAGCCAGAAGATTATTATTAAAGTCAAGTCCAAATTATTTGTAAGTTGTCACTGACATGTTTGCAAATCAAGTGATGAGTCATAACAAATGCTATTGAGAAGTGCTAAGTCCATAGTGAGAATGGCCAAAGCTAAATCTTTGCTACACAATACATGAAATTTAGCATCAGACATAGACATGGTTACAATAAATGAAATTGCGCTTCTTTACAACATATGCTGTCAACTATATATCAAGGAAATATAATGAAATGAGAAACATGAAGTAGTTTCTAGTTCTACACCAACTAAGCATTGAGTTCTCAGATGATAAATGACTAATAAGTGAATTTATGATGTCTCAGTGCCTCCCGTACCACTGTGATTTCAACTCCTCTAGAAATCAAGTTGTCAGCTAACTGTGCTGCAATACTAGTCACAAATACTGAAGCCAGAGGTGGAAGAATAGACACCTGAAATAATAATAAAAACTCACAATCGTTAGTATGTGTGTGATGAACAAAATATTGATAGGCCAGTTTTCTGTCAAGGGAACATTTTAAGTAAAGTAACAATATGTGTGAGCAAGGTTGTCCTTGGCATCTTTCATTCAAACCTTGTTATTTACACCTCAGTAATTCCTTGATAGCTTTGTCAGCAATGACCTCCTATGTTTATACCAGTTCTGAGATCCACTATGGCATTATGCCCCGCATCGAAGCCGGGAAAACTTGGTTGGGCTTATGCTTTTATTAAATTGAAAGCAAACCATGGTATGTTGACTATTTTATTATGTAATCAGCAACTTGGCCTCTAGCAGAGCATAATTTCATGGCATGTCTATCTAAATATGATTGGAAACCAGTAATGAAACTAGAGAGCAATCTGCTGTTTGCTCACCGGGCTTGTGGCCATACTAGAAACACTCAGTATGTCCCTACAGATGGAGATAACTACCATACAACTGCACCACTATTAAGATTGCACTCCGATTACAGTATGATATGGGAAAATATGTTAGCATAGATCTCCCCACCTTCAGGATTGTCTCAAACTCCTTTTATGAAATTTTGGTTCCCTAAATTATCTTTATAGATAGAATCAGCTTATAACTAGAAATTCTATAAGGCTAGCTAGCAATAGATTTGAAGGTTAGACATATATCAAATGCCTCTTTTGCCCTTGCCTGGACTTCTCCTTTTCTTAAGCAAGCCGAAACTGTTTAATGTAGAAATCATCTTCTTCTCTCTTTCTTTCTCAATCATTTTCTCATTAAATTGACAGTTTTCCATGAAGGGTATTATTAAATGGTAGGCATCAGATAAACAGTATACAGAATGGATTTTTTCCAATGAACTTCTCTCATATCAAACTATTAAACCAACAAAAACAACCTGATCATTCTTCTCTATTTCAAATTTATTACATCTATTCCAGAAAGTACTTGTTGCGAACCTATTGTGTCAATTCTAAAGAATTAAAACTGTTAGGTTTTTCCTCATCAAGGCATGAAGAAACTGTGTTAGCAGAAAAAGAAACAAAAATATCAATTTGTCTTACCCATGCAGCTTCTGTAAGATTTAGGTTCAGCTCCTCACTGCATGTCATATTAATGGTAGAATCAAAATCTCCATTGGAGAAATGTTGTAAATAACAATAGAAATAAAAATGTTCAACACATGTTTAAAATTAAATCTGTAAAAACTGATGATCAAGTTTTAAACCACAAAGATCTAACCCTTTATAACTAACCCCAAAACAAATAAAAAACTAGGATTAAGAGATGTTATCGCTGTATGCATCAGTACAGTATCTCCAAGCAAACATGAGACCTTTCCAAAGTAATGCTAAGTAGGCACAAGGTAGCTTTAGTTTTTTGCTTGAGGTATTAACAGAGATTTTCCAGGGTTCAGATGGTGCAACTAGAAAGCAGTTTGGATTTGATGCATAATATATGTTACAAGTAACAACTCTCATCAAAACACCACATTAATTCTCAACTTAACACTTCTTTTATATGATTTTTATTTTTTAAAAAAAAAATCCTCAGCAAAGGATAAAATGTGCTTTATAACTTTCAAAAATTTCAGAAGACAGCTGTGGAAACTCGTGAAACTAAGAGAGCTAGAGCATTTATCATTCTTTATTCACCATATATTGGTCAAACCTTTTTTAAAAAAAATTTATTGAGAAATATAAAACATTGAGGAACTAACCCAATGATATAGCAATGAAGGACTGAAATGGGCAAAACAATCTAGTAGTAATTATTTTAAAAGCAACAGGATTCAACAGCAAAATCCTACAAGTTTCATGGTGGTGTAACATACTAAAGTGCATTGAGTAGCTTAAGCATTATGACTTAGGTAAAGAAAAAGTGATTTGAATTGTTTTGTACTAATAAAAGATATTCAACAAAACTCCTGTAGTTAAAAACATGTCATTAATAAGTAAGGTTCACATGAGAGAAAAAAGAATCATAGACAAATGAAATTATTAATGAACAAAGTCTCCAATAACTCCTTAACAACTGTGGACTGTAATTTAGAGAGATAGCAAAAATTAGAAAGAGCTAAGCCACTAGATGCTCACAAGGGTACCTAAAATATGTTGGAAGCCATGATAGACAATTGTAGTGACCCCAGCTACCACAGAAATGAGTATATATCATCGCCCATACAGCTTGACTTCGGAAAAAGTCCTTCCATGGTACATCCTATATTTTGAGAACAATAAATGAAACAAAGGTCGATTGTGAATATTGTAAGTAATTACTCAAGAAAGGAAGGAACTCACCCAGTATAATTTTTTTTCTTTCTTTTTCTTAAGGAAAAAATAAAAAGAATAAAATATATGTGGATGAAAAGAATTCCTGCTGTTCAGCAGTTTAAGAGTGGGATATTTTATTTGCCAGTCAACAATAACAAGAGGAGAAAGGAAAAGTGCACAAGCTAGTTGTTATCAAACAAATAATTGATAAATATAAGCATATCAGAATCCAAGCCAATTAAGCAGCTCTGCTAAGTCATTTTCCCCATTCCAAGAAGACACAAAAGAATAAGCTCCAAAAATAAATTTCATAAAAATGATTGACTGATACCTTCCAAGAGTTGTTCAGTTCTTTCAGCGAGTTATTCAATGATTGGGGCATGGTAACACCTTGGGCCACTATGAGATAATCCAAGACAAAAAGAAGTAAGAAAAAACCAATTAAAACATAAGCAAACAAATGAAAGGAAAAAAACAACTGAACAGAGAAGGCAATTTTTATTTAAACATGTGGGCTACCTTCAATAATAACACATTAAGAAATGGTGTATTGACAAAAAGTATCTTCATCTATAATTTATAATTCCTAAAGTATAGGCGATGAGAAGTCCAATTATATACTGTAAAATATTATTGACATGTCATAGTACCGACAACCACTAACATGTACTTAGTACCCCATGCATAACTGCAGAAGTGTACAGGAGAGAACAACTCAGAATTCAAATGCTACAGGGAACACTGAACTGTAGTGAATAATTAATATGGCAAAGAACCTACCATGAGATATGTATGATGGACACAATTATTAGCATTAATGAAAATAGCACCAAAAGTAGACAAATTTGCACAGGTGACATGTTAGCAATTGTTTTCAAGCATTGGCAGTGGAGGAGAAAGCAAAAGTGATGCATCAACCAAGACAAAGTCACATTAGCAGGCAGGCGGTGAGGATGAGTATTAACGCAATTATCAAATCAAGGGATAAAAACAAAAATAAACTTTTCCTACACATTGGATGATTAATTGCACATTATCTAAATCAAAATCAACTCCAGAATCCCATGGCATTTAGGCATTTAGCATAAAAGATCATGCTTCTTCAATTAGAAAGGCATTGTGGACCATGAGTCACTCCATAAATTAAGCTACTTTTTAGCTCAACATTGATAAAGCATATAAAGTTGTAAACAGATTGAGTGCTCACATGAAACAGATTCAGCAGTTAAATGTTCTTCTCCTTCTTCAAGAAATTGAAACCCCAAAAACCTTTAAAATTTATGGCAATAACACAAGTTAAATTTTCATCAAATCACATATCTGCAATTCATGACACCAGTAAAAGGAACTTCTTTATTACTTTGAACTTACAGATGTAAGGAAAACCATAAGTGATTACTCATTTCTACTTACCAAGCAATCCCTAAAAGTCCAAATATGTAGAATACTGATTCCCAGCCAAAATTTTGGATAAGGGGAGGAGCCAAAAGAAGCCTGATAGTTATAACAGTGTTAAAGGTGAATGTAGACAAAGAAAATAAACAAAAAGCATTACAATTCTGTTTTGAATTTTGTTTCTATCTATATATGACTACATGCTAGAAAATACAAACCCCATAACACTTCCCACACTCAAGCCACCAAATACAAATGCTACTGCCCGTGAGCGCTCTTCCAATGGTATTGTCCTGCATATCATGATGAACCATATATATTAGATGGGTGAGATATATCAAACGTTGCAACATAAATTAAATTTAGGTTCAAACCATTCCTTTTGCCGACAACTTAAAAGACCAGCGACCAAGATCAAGAAGAGACCCAAAAAATATATACCTAAGTTTGACTAAACAAATAGTTGGCCAAGGCAACAACCAACTATTTCACTGAGAAGTTTGATATTACCAAATCATGAATTTTCTCCACTCAGAGTTTGCATAAGGACTTCTTTTTGGTACTGAATAGCCTCAATAATGAGAAATCAATTATCTTGCTTAGCAATAAATGCTAAAGAAAGGAATTTCTTTGGAAGGGGGTGTGGTGGAAAGGGAAGTAAACTTTTAGAAACTTCTTGTCCAGCTCCAAACAAATCTTTTCAGTGTTCTATATTTCCTTCTATTCTGCTTTTGATTAATATCTTCAATGGAAAATTCAGTTCTTTTTTCCACTAGGACTTCTTCTAGGCAAGAAAATACTGGTACTTCAATAGTTGTAGTATAATGGACAATGATGTAATAAAAAAAATGCTGAATAGAAAAGAAGGCAGAAAATAATTTATAAATCAAATTAAAAAAGCACTAACTAACCAAAAGCATCAATCTGAACAAAAAATGTATATTGCTTCTGAAAGAACATGGATGTTTACATGCCTGGCAATGAGATCAGTGGCTGCAGATGGTGAAACACCTTCTCCTATCCCAACCTATATATGTAACAGAATGAAAATAATAATAAATTCAAGCCAATATGTTGAGCGGCAATTAGCCACAGAAAGAAACTATAACTAGACATTAACTGTAGTAAACAGAAAAATCAAGGGGAAAATTAAATTTAATGAAACCATGATCTTCTGCAAGGCCAATCAAGGATTCATGCACATATATAGAAACTAAATGTATATATATATATATATATATATATATAGAATGAAACCTACTAACCAAAATCCTTGAAAAGGCTAATCCAGGCATATATCCAGCAAGAATAGGAACAAGAGCTGTAGCCAATGACCAGATCAATACCCCAATCTTGAGAACTTTTCTGAAACAAAAAGAAGATAAAAATGTAACATCATAAAGCCAAAAATTAAACTGAAATATTTCTGGTGCATGCAAATTATGCCAAGCTTGAATAAGGTTATTGTCTAATTACCATCTCTTTCTTCATTACTTCAACACGTGATTCATACAATTGAATAGCATTTTATTGGAGGAAGTCAATTTTTAGATATATTTGCCTACAACAGATTAAAGATGTTTAGATAAAGATTGGATTGAGTATATAGTATGATACCTCCCATCTTCTTTTCAGACTTCTTAGTTCAATCATGCATCTTCCTCTGAGGAAAATAATTATGGTTTCATCAGGTTGCTAACTGACTAACTTTATGATGAATAGTGCATTAAAAAAACTGTCCGAAATGCTCTTGAAGGACAAAGAAGACCAATTTTCAAAAGAAAAACTTCAAGTATATATTGACTTTACTGTTCATCAAACTGCTGATATCATGAGATCATTTGACTGAAAAAGTATGCCATTAGTGCAATAGTAATTAATTGACCATCAGTTTCTAATATTACTACTTGACTTCTTATGATTTTAAACCTTTTAAACTAGCAGCTTCAATAATTAAAATAAATGGTCGTACTAGGAAAAGAACCACTCTTACTCCTACCAAACGAAAAAAAGACACCAAAAAACCTAAAAACGTTTCCAGAATTGAGACTTTACAACAGCAGATTTAGTTCTTAAGAGTGAGACAAGCATAGTAAGATGTCTGTATGTTGCTTGGAAATTCAAAGATAAGATTCTTTGCACTGTTTTATAACCATGATTTCATCATTCATATCAACTTATAGTCCTAATGGAGAATAAACATGTTTTTACTAGCTTTTCTTCCTCACAAGTAAAGTAGGAATTGAGGTTAATCCTGGTTCACTAATTCTCATCTACAGTCTACTCTCCAAATCTGGAGCTCAAATTATAATGAAGAAAAATGCAGTATGGAAAAGAGTTAAGTTTGTGTTTTGAAAGGCATTCAGTATTTGCAGTTTTAATTTAAGCTGCAGGAGAAAATTTGGAACTTTACCAAAATTCCTGGCAGAAATTTGATACCAAATTATCTAACTAGTTATTGGGTTTCCAGTTTACCAAGTAGTTCTTTGGGGGACAGATTATCAAGTAGTTTTCATATTTAATATATCTTCTTTCACAATGAATAGAATAGTCATAGTCCTATACTCTTTTTCCTTTTTAAATTTTTCGTCTTAAGAGAAAAAAGGCATTACTTTGCTTGAAGTCTTTATTTTTAAGTTTTCCCCATTCATTTTTAAGATTCCACTATAGAATATCAAGAGCAAGTTGCTTTTAAGAGCTTTCTCTCTTTATCTCACTTCCATTCTCTGCTAAGCTCTTTTATTATTCTTTACCACTTCAGTCCTCTCTTTAGTTATCTGTTTTTTAAATCCCTGGTTCCAACAAAAATCCTTAACCACAATTTTCCTTCTACCCTTATCTTTCATACATATCGTCTAGAAATTTGAAACTTATGAATCTGGCAGAGTTCTGTCTGACATGTATCCAAAATCCAGATTCACAGCATTAGGTGATATCCCTGCCTAAGACATTTTCTTTGATTGTTATTCTATCATAGCCCATTAAAATTGCCAGTCCATAAATAAGAACCGCTATTTAGACAATGTTATGTATACTGTCATCTCAACGGCTCCATATCTAGTCCATCCTAAATGTCACCCTCCTCAGCCCTAGACATTGTTACGGTAAATAAGCCACACAAAGCCCTCAAGCACCATCAATTTCTTGAGTAAATAACTTAGTTAACATTTTTAATTTGTCAATAAGCCCTGTCATCAATTGAAATTCTAAACGTTAAAAAAGAGAAACCTTTGTGAAAGCGGGTTGCAACCCAGTTCATGAAGAAATTAGTCTAGCTTCTGGAAACTAACCTCCCACCAAATATCTTGGCTAGCCAACCCCCAGGTAATTGACTCAATGCATAACCCCAGAAGAATGAAGATTGAACCAATCCAGCCACTGAAGAATTCCACCCAAATTGATGCGACATTGGGATTATAGCAATACTCAAGTTGACCTGTCCAATTAAGTAAACAATTAAAAAAGTCAGATCCCATAAAAAATGCTAACTAAGCAACTCTTTCTGTGCTCTACTTATGATGATTTCAGTTAACCCTGGTTGTACATAGCCTCTTCGAGTGAACCCTTCAACAAGGGAAGGGCCAGCATTGACAGAAGAAGATAATCAAAATGAGAATGGAGCTCCCAAAATTCAGCACTTTGTTAAACAGAAAAAGAAAGTGAAATATTGTTACTATTAAATGAATGCTTCTAGTGTTCATCTGATTGTCATGAAGTATCAATTTTTTCTTGTGGAATTACAGAATATAAATACAAAGAAGTAACAACCTTATCCATGTTACAGATAACGAAAGCCAGCGACGTCGTGCCGATAAGCTTATATCTTTGGGGAAGATTCTTCCAAGGTGGCCAATTCCCATCAGAACCCACGCTAGACCCACTTTGAGCTCCCGAAGGCCGCTCAGAATCCGAAACTGGAGCCTTCTGCTCCACTTTGTCGACTCGAAGTCCAGTGAAAACCTTAGCAATTCTCTCGCTTTCTTTGACATTTTGTCGAATGCTAGATAGGTTTCTGAACCTTAAGTGATGTTTTGAAGGTAACGAGTGCAACTGAAAGCGATTGAGTGAGGTTTTGCAGACTGGGCTGTGGGAGTTTGTTCTATGCAAAAGGAAGCATAAATTATCTGTTCTGAGTGTGAGTTTGGCCATTTTTTGTCGAAATATCAAGGAAATGTACAAAGGAAGAATGGTATAAAGAAAGGAAGGAATAGCTGATTCTATTCGTGGGTGAAAAAGAATACGTGGGTGCTTCCAGTAGCCATGTTTCAGAAGAATGGTATAAAGAAAGAGAACATGAGTTCGCCACGAAAGAGCTCACTTGTGGCTCAGATAAAATAGGAATAGAGACACGTTTCTTTGTGCATCCTTCTTGCCTACATCTCATGAAAGTTAATTATTTTATGTGATCCTGGAGCTATTATATTTGTTTATTATTATTTTTTAATGAATTATTTTGAAATTAAATGAAGCATCAGAGGAAAAAGACATTTTATAAAACTTTTTAAAAACTTAATAATAATGTAATAATATATATCCTGATAATCAAATAAGGTAGTAGGAATTATAATTAATCCTTTTAAAACTACTACAATTGCTTTATAAAAAAGTATTTTCTCAATGTGATTTTCAAAAGTATATGTAACTTTTTAAATGTATTAAAAAACACAATTTAAATAATTTAATTAACTTAAAATTCTATTTTTTATTATTAAAAGACATAAAAAAAATCAGAATGTTTTCAGACATGAGTTAGATTTAAAATATAAAAAAATTATAAATTTGCTTAATCCCCTTATAATTATAGCAAGTATAAAAACAGATTATTATAAGGATTGGGATGAGATTTTTTTTATTTGATTATATTTTAAAAATATTTTTATATAAATTCATGCGTTTTCGTGATATATTTAAGAAAATAAATTTTTTTAAATAATAACTCTTAAATTTAAATTTAAATAATCAAAATAAATAATAAACATACTAAATTTTATTTCGAGATATCATTTCGGTGACTTCAAAAACGAAAATATTTTGAAATGTTTTTAAAATTTTGAAAAAACAATTTTTTTAAAAAAATATTTTAAATAATTTTAAATAATATTTTTTAAAAATTTTAAAAGATTTTAACATAATATTAATGATATAGATATATAAAATTATATTAAAATTAATTCAAATTAATATCTATAATTGAATAGTAAGTAAATATACTACTATAGTAGGGACTTCAACTCAAATCCTAACAGCATTCAACAACAATCTCTCTTTTGCATTTATTTCTCCATTTTTTTCTTAACTCTTTCGTGATATTTATATTTAAGTCTCTTTCTCTGTCGACCATGATTATATCTCTATCTTTAGGTATATTTTTTTCTCTTTGTCTTTCAATCTCTCTTTACATTATTTTTGTAGTTTCCTCTTTAAAATGAAAATAATGAAAGAAAATAATATCATGAGAACAAAGGAAGAGAGTATGAAGTTAATAAAGGTATTGTGACTTGTGAGAGAAAATAACTTGGTGTTGCATGTGATATAATGCTACTTTCATTTATCTTTAGATTATTAATTTTTTTATTTTTTAAATTAGTTTAATACTTTTCCATTGAAATAATTCGAAATAAGAGTATTTTCATCGAAATAATTCGAAACAAGAATATTTCCATCGAAATAACTCGAAATAAAAATATTTCTATCAAAACAACTCAAAATAAAAGTATTTTCACCGAAATTTTTATTAAAATAAAAGTATTTTTATCGAAATATTTCGAAACATAGTAATTTTAATTGAAATAACATAATTTCTTAACAAACATTTCGTTTCGTTTCAATAACTCTATTTTTTATCGGTGACTCAAAAAACAGAAACGTTTTGATCATTTCGATGAAAAAAAAAATAATTCCTTGAATAAATCACATATTGTTAGCGACTAAGTTTATTTTCTCCAAATTGCTATACAGTACTATTGTTTTGTATGGGAGTTCAAACCCCAAAATTTGGTCTAGTAGTTATTTTTTTATTATAAAAATATATAATCTTTGGTTGAAAAATATAACCATTTTCTCTTTTATTAAAAAAATATTTTTCATTTCATCTTTAAAATATTATTTTATTTAATTTTATCTACATTAGTTTGAAAAAAAAATTCAACATTGTCCTTTTACTTATTACTATTAAACTATTTGACATAATTTACTTCTAAGTGGTTGTTAACATAACATTTTATGTCACCTAAGAGTCTGGACTTTGTCATGTGACTTTTTTTATTTTTTATGAATAGAACAAGATTTGCCTCAAAAGCTCCTAAAATTGTTCTTGGGAAAGTTCCACGTGTAAGCACTAAGCGGAACTAACTCCAGGGCGGTGATCTATTCACCACTGCACCATCACAATGATTCTCGATTTCGTCTAAGATTTAAGAATGTTGCTAGAAAGCTGAAATTATAAGAGGTGGATTTTTTATTATTATTATTATTATTATTATATGAAATTATAAGAGGTGGATTTTTTTTATTTTATATATATATATATATATATATATATATATATATATATATATACCATTAGACCAAAAAGTTGATTTTGAATTTAAATTTTCATGGAAGTCAAATAATTTTTTTTTTTTATAATTCAAGAGTAAAAAGTTAAGAGTTTGTTTGATTTTATTTGATAAATTATTTTTAAAATATATTTTTTTTTTTGTATTTTAAAAATAAAACAATTTTTTATTTTTTTTATTTTAAAAATAATTTATTTTTAAAACTTATTTTCAAAACAATAATAAAAATTAATTATTAAATAATTTTTTTTATTTTAAAAATAATTAAAAATAAAAAATAATTTTTAAAAACAAAAAATAAACAAATCTTTTTTTGTAAAAATATTTTAATATACAGAGCAATTTAATATAAGAGGGTAAATAAACTTAATTATTTGTGAATTATTTAAATTTCACTTGTTAAAAATATGAATTTTGTTCAATTTATTTAATAAATAAATAAATTTTATCAACATATTAAACATTTTTAGTGCAATAAAGAGTAAAACTTTATTTTATTCTTCCAAAAATAAATGCAACATTAATTTGTCTCATCAATTTTTTTTTTTAAAAAATTATATCACTTACGTCTCTGTATTTAATTACTAATATCTATTAACAAAATATTGTTATTGTTGTTTTTTTTTTATGTGTCATATTAACATATGACATATTTCTCTCTTATTGGTCATTGAATAATAATATGCTAAGTGTATCATGCCGTCAAAAAATTTATGTATTATCAACTTTGTTAATTTTATTAATAAAAATTAAATGAAGAGATAAAAATATTTTAAAATTAACTTTAAGATAGTAAATTGAGATAAAAAAATCTTAAAAGAACAAATTGATATTGTAATCACATTTAGAAGGCTAAAATAGAGTTATTTTAATCTTAGCTAAATGAGTCAAATTTAAAAATTTGATGTTTGGCTTGCAAACAACTTAGTTAATAATAAAGAAATATATATATATAGACACACTAACACATGCGTAACATAATATAAGAGTTCATAATTTTTTATTGACATAACTAATATAAGTGCATATAACTATACTATATGTTATCTAATTAATTGTTTACTAAACAAGTTGAGAAAATAATTCAAAAATTTGGCTTAATTAAAGCTAAAACGTGAGTTCAACTCATTATATTTTAAATGAACCAACTTAGTTTGACTCGATTTAATTACATCTCTACCTTCATCTATTCAACAGTAAACTTAACTAAAGATGTTTGAAGTTAAAATTAATTTATTAATTATAAGTAGATTAAATTAATAATAAATAAATATATAAACATATTATATATACTTTTAACTCAAACTCACTTAACGTTCTTAATTATATATCTATATATGTCAAACCCGATCTATATAAAATTAATTTTATTTAATAGTTATTAATAAATGAAATTTAATTAAAAATTTCCAACTCTCTTCGATACTTGTTAACTAATGAGAGAGATTTTCAATACTACTATAAGTAGTCTGTAGATTTGACTTTTGTAATCACGTGTCCTTCAAGTTGTATAAATTAAAGATAATTTTAAATATTTATAAAAATTAATAATTATCCAATGATCGTGATCACTTGTTATTTGACTAGAATGTAAATTATTTAAATTTAATTTAATTAATTTACCTTCAACCAATGCATCCATTGGAGAAATAAATTTGATAAAGTTCCTTACTCATGAACACCTATGCTTCTGATTAGGTTAACATGTGCCCTGATACTATGGCTGATTTGCTGCTTTCTTTTTTTTAATTTAATACTCAAGAGAGGAGCATGAACATGTTATAAATGGTGCAATTCCAAGGCAACGATGGGTCCATATTTCCACCATTGGCAATTCTTATCAAAGACAGAGAGAGATGGCCGGAAAGGTGGTGGTTTGTGAGGGGATGTGCCTGCCAAAGAGCATTCTAGAAATGTCCAAGGATGGTGATGAACCACCACCACAGTTTGTTCCTAAAGAAACTAGTTTTGGTTCTGAAGTTTCTTCAACATCGACTCAATTACCTATCATCGATGTAAGTCTCCTCTCATCAGAAGTTGAGCTACACAAGCTGAGATCTGCTCTTAGTACCGTGGGGTGCTTCCAGGTCTGACTTTACGTCGCCTAATTCAACTTTCATACTGCATATATATTTGTTGGGGGAAATTGTATTTTTTCTTCAACCCCTCGTTTGTAATTTTTTCTGTATATAATCTATAAATTTTTATAATTAATCATTTAATTTATTTGTTTCATTTAAATACAATATTTTTCTTTATTATTAAGAATCCTTACAAGAACGACTCTAAATAAAAATATAGATGAAAACCGATAGTAAAACTAAATTTTCCTCTAATAAATATAAGAATTCCTTTAAGTTTACGTTCACATTCTCTTGTGAAAAATAACTAGAAATTAATGAAAGTTGGTCCAGTTGGTAAGAATACAGTTCATATCCTACAAGGATATGAGTTCGAATTTTATTTATAGATGATCTGTAATATTTTTGTAAACATTCTTTGAGCCGGAAGATCTACCCTGACTCTGATAAACTCTCGAGATCCAACTCATCTAAACTTTTGTAAACAAAAAAAAAAACTGAAAAATGACTAGGCAGGAAAATTGTCCTCTAGAGCGAGGAATTGGTATAAGAGTCGATAGAAAGAAAAAAAAATCGTGGTGAAAACAGAGAATCAATGGAAAGAAAAAGAATCATGGTGAAGACTCGAGGAGGGCCTCTTCTCCTTGGCTCGATCCCATTGCTATCTTTAATCTTATTATATTTAGTCTCTTTGTTGACATTATTTCTTTGTGAAATTATACAAATATTATTTATATGAAGAATATGGCATGCAATATGAGGTGAGTTATTGAAGAAAATGAAATTTATTTTAATAATTTAAAATAACTACTATTAAAATTGACGTCTAATTTAAACGATAAAAAAATATATATAATGAAACAAATAAATTAAAAAAAATTACGATTAAAGTTATTATAGGATTTCAAAATTCATTTTAAATAAAAGGCTAATAAAGTCTTAAACTTCTAGGCAAAATCTTTAAAAATACAGAATATGCATGTTTCAGTTTCAGAATACGTAAAATGTTAGGCTTTTTAGTTCTATTTTCTGTGTTTTTCGTAAGTTTTTACGAAGCTGGTGGAGGGAAACTGAGATACTCAACAACAGGCAGTAGGTCATGGAATGTCAAGTTCATTTCTGGACAAAATTCGAGAAGTTGCAAAACAGTTCTTCGCACTTCCAGCGGAAGAAAAGAAAAAGTATGGGCGAGCTGCTAATGAATATGAAGGGCATGGCAATGACAAAATAGTTGCAGAGAAGCAGGTCCTTGACTGGAATTATCGCTTCATTCTCAAAGTGTTTCCCAAAGATGAAAGAAAGCTTGACCTTTGGCCACAAAATCCTACCCACTTTAGGTATTGACTTAAAACCATATGCTTTAATGTTAATTATATTAATTTTTTTTAAAATTTAGTATTAAATACACAAATTGCGCATTATAAAAATATACATCGTCATTCGTTATATTTAAAAAAAAACTTAAATATAATTTTTAAATATTTGTTATAAAACTCTTCCATATAGTTATAGCATTCTTGTGAAGCAATTGTATATGACTGTTATTAAAAATAAAATTCACATATTTTTTTAAAAAATTTCATAAAAAATACTTAAACAACTTTACTTAAATTTATCTTTTTTAAAATATATTATTTTTTTATAGAAAAACCTATTTAAAATAATTATTTAAGAAATTAAAGGTCAATCAAAATTTGATTATCCAATGCCTAAAATACTTGTAATTAAAAATATTTAAAAATCTTATAAGATGCTCTCAAATATGAAAAATATGTATGTGCCTTCATTGATACGAGCCATGTTTAGAGTCTTATAAATAAATAAAAAATGTTATAACCATTAATAGTCTAAGTATTATTTAAAAAAACGTAAATAATAATATATATTTTTAAGATATAGAAAAAATGTGTATATTTTAAAATAAAATGGTAAATAAAAAATTCAAAATGATAGTCTAGTTTGTCAACTACATATGCCAATATAGTTATGTTTTGGGAATTAATTATGAAATCAACGCAGTGAGATACTAGAGGAGTATGGAAGCAAAGTAAAGTCAATGGCGGATTTAGTGCTGAAAAGCATGGCAAAGTCACTGAATTTGGAAGAGGGAAGCTTCTTGAAGCAGTTTGGGGATCGTTCTATGGTTTTAGCAAGGTTTAACTTCTATCCACCTTGTTCCAGACCTGATTTGGTTTTTGGCGTCAAACCCCATTCGGATAAATCTTTCACAGTTCTCTTGCAAGACACACAAGTGGAAGGCCTTCAAGTTCTGATTGATCACAAATGGGTCAAGGTCGACTCCACAATACCTGATGCACTTCTCGTCAATCTTGGAGATCATATGCAGGTACATACGCAACTTAGGTAGAATTTAGAACAAAATATTTTTTACAATAGGTCAGAAACAAGAAATGTTTTATTGACATTTTAAATGTTTTCATAAAATGATTAGTGATATTTATATGCTTTGTAGTTCAAGTGATAAGTAAATATGAATGGAAAGATTTTTAAAATATTAAAAGTTTAAATTTATAAAAAAAATATTAGTAAAAAGTGACAATTTTAGTACTTTAAACAAAATTAAGTTTATATTTAAATATTGTAAGAGTACTTGTGATATAAAAGCAAAGAAAAATTATTAGTGGTATTTTGATAATTTTGCTTGAAAACTTAAACTAATTATTAAAGAAAGCCAAAATAATCTCATGATTATTGATAAGTAATATTTATGACTATTTATGACAATTTAATTTAAAAATAAAGATATTTTTTAATTTCATAAAATTGATATATTTTTAAATAATAAAAATTCACAAATAAAAATAAAGACTAAAAATTGAAAAACATCTTTATAAATCAAATGCACTCTAAACTTCTAAGAAATAAATCCATAATATGTCACATATATATTTTTTTAGTAGCATGGATATAATACTTTATTAATAAACCCCATTAGCTTATTTCTTAAATGTGGAGCCTACACATATATTGTGTTATAAGACTTACAAATAAATTACTACTAAGAGATAAATGACAGAGTCTAAATTTAAATTTAACGAATATGCTCAATTATTAGTTCACCAACCAATTGGTGGCCAATAAAGAATGGATATGCATTCATGCATATAGGATTATTGGTTTTGTTATTCCCCATTTCTGGAGTTTTTTTTTTTATTACCGAAAAAATTGCATGGAGAGAGGAATTAGTGAGAAATGGAGCAAATATTTCTTACACTTAATTATAGATAAAGAAGTGTCAGTTGAATCCAGACATTTGAATCAGTTTTTAAATAATCGTATTATCAACTTAATTATTTATTATGTTATTGCAGATAATGAGCAATGGAATATTCAAGAGTCCGTTGCACAGAGTTGTGACAAACACAGAAAAGCTGAGGATATCACTGGCCATGTTTAAGGAGCCAGAGGCAGATAAAGAAATCGGACCAGTGGATGCCCTAATCGACCAGACAAGGCCAAGGTTGTACAAAAATGTTATAAATTATGGTGATATCAACTACAAGAGCTACCAAGAAGGGAAGATACCTCTTGAGTCCGTTAGAATTAAGGAAAATTAATGACAAAATATACATAAGATCCTTGGGTGTTATAATAGATTTCATTTGTCTCCCTCAATAAAGAATATTCATTTATGCTTCCAATAATTAATCATCAATGGTAACTACTAGCTAGAGGTTAAGAAATTTAGATAATTAATTTGTAAGCGATTTTAAATTCAAATTTTGGTGCAGTCATTAAAAAAAAAACCATTGAGAAATCCCATGATTTTTCTTTTCAAGTAGCAATACGTAAGTTAAAATACAATGTGGATCACCGATAAACACTTACCATTTTTTCCTTTTTTATAAATGGTGAAATGTGATGGAAAGTGTTGAGATATAAAACTGTCAATTAAAGTTAATCTGGTTCAGTTCAATTTTACTTCATTTAACCTTAAGGTTAATTAAGATTATGTTAAGAGTCTTTTTATAAAATTATATGTTATTTTGTCAATTTGACCCAACTCTTTGAGGGATTAAAATTGACTTTATAAATTTAAAGTTTGACAGTTGACTACAATTTTAAGGAATGGTCCTAGCTAGTAGCCTTTAGATGTTTTTAGTTTCTTACAATGGAACAATATATAAAACTTTATCAAAGACAATAAATCAATGTAAAAGAAAAAAAAACTAGATTTTTTATAATAAAGAAAATCATTATTTTTCAATTTTTTTATAAAAAAATTATTTGACGTCACCTTAGTTAGCCCTAGAGCTAAATAAAATCTAACCAAAGTGGTGATGAGATTTTCATTCAACAATATTTGGTATTTAGAAAGCTAAAAAAAGTTAATACTGTAATAAAATAGTGACTTCACAGCAAATTTTGACAATCAAGTTAATCTAATGAGTATTAAAAAAAATCAAAGAATTAGTTTAAGACTATACTTGAAACTTGAAAGAAGGGTATAATACTTATAGATAAACCCCTATGGTGAGAATGATAATTTAAGTTAATTATTTAGCTTATCTTAGTAGTTATTAGGTCCAAAATCTACCTTATGACAAAAAATCCTCTTCTAAAATAAGATATCATTTCAGAAGCTCAACCAATATATATATATATATATATATATATATATATATATATATATATATATATATATTTGAAGATTTATTGAGCTTGACCCATTTTCATAGCTTTCCAGCAACATTTTCGTAGAGATATAAACACTTACGATTTATCTATTTTGAGGAACGAGATCATTCTAATTCTTATCTTTTAGATGCTCTATTAGTAAGTCTTGCTCGGTTAGCTTCCATAATTTTGTAGTACAAATTTGACAAAGCATTCTCATTTTACATTTTGAATCTTTCAGAAAAATGAAATATATCTTCTAATATAATTCACTTGTAAAATGTGGCCAAAATTAGAAGTCTATGCCGTAATTTTGGATCTTTTATAAAATGGTACGGAGATTTTTTTATGAAGGTCGTTAATTAGAAATGGTGTAAACTCATTTTTTATTTTTCTAGAAAAAAGAGAAGTTGGTTTTTACCAAGCCATCTTGTATTAGTAATATAAATTTTAAGTTAAGGGATTAGGAGGTGACGAGAGGTTTAAGTAATTTGGATTATGATAATTAAGCAATATTTAATAGACATTATTAATTAATTACATCCCAATGTATATACTAATACTAGTTATTGAATCACTAGAGAAAACAATCCACAATTCACAGATCAAAACATAATCCAACTAGTAACGTATATATATAAGCGTCAATAATAGATTAAATTATTTACACATAAATAATTTTAAATGATATAATATTTATGAAATTAATAAATTTCAATAAAGATATTGATATATTATTTTTTTAGTTTTATTTAATAAATTTATTATTGGTTGTCCTTTTTTTTTAACATTTTAGCAATGAAATAAATATAAAAGCTCACTCATACATAACAAATGCAACAATGTGTATTGGGATTGTCCCAAGTTCTTAATGAACTTTTACAAATAAATTTAGAGAGAAAAAGATACATTTACATATGAATTAATAAATTTCATTTATTTATTAAATATTAATTTTACTAAGTTGTATATCTCTCCTTTTAAAATTTACTCTTTAAAATTTTTTTAAAATTTAAAACATACAAATTCTAACAATGTGCCATGGGTGATTAAGGCAATTTATTGATTTTTTTATTTATTAAATTGGCCGGTGCAATTTTTTAAATTATAGTATGTACATCAATCCAATAAAACATCAATGAAATTTCTATGCACATTTTTTTTTTTACACATAAGTGTTATAAGTCTTAATGTATGTTGGTTTGACTCCTCATTCCTCCCTTCTCTTTTCATACAATAATTTCAATAAAAAAAAATAAAAAAACAAAAAGAGATTTCTATGCGCACATAATGTATATTAAAATTTTTCAGTATTTTAAACCAAAATTGTTGGCAGAAAAAGAGGGAAAAAGCAATTTAACTTGATTACTTTTAAAGCAATCTAGCTGCGTTTTGTAATTTTAAATGAGCAATGTGCTTCGAACCTTATTATTAATTATAAAGGAATTGGCTTGAAACAAGGGCGAAGATTAATAATACATTACTCTTTCTTTCTCTATCCTTGTGTCCAAACCCAAAGGCAGTGAAA
This sequence comes from Gleditsia sinensis, assembly GCA_037074535.1. Lineage (NCBI taxonomy): Eukaryota > Viridiplantae > Streptophyta > Magnoliopsida > Fabales > Fabaceae > Gleditsia > Gleditsia sinensis. The sequence goes on along the minus strand of CM073464.1, from coordinate 8,390,104 downwards.
GAAGATCTTTAAATAGTTCATGAGCACAACTATTTCCGAGGCTTCCCTTATTTTATTCTCATTCAACATTAATCTGTACAATAGATACATTTTAAACTAAAATAATATCATTTTTTCATTTATAAAAACTATATCTACATTTTTTTTTAATTTTAAATTAAGATAAAAAAATTTCTTAAAATTTTAAAAAATTTCAATAAATTTTCTTATTTTAAATATTTATAAATATTAATTTAATTTTAAATAATTTATATTATATTAAATTAAACTATATATAAATTTTGAAGAAGAAAAATACATTAAATATAAGTTTTATCAATAATTTTATAAATAAAAAATAAATTTATATGTAAATTAAAAATAAAAAAATAAAAGTATAAATCTCAGATAACTATATATTCCAATAATAAGATTACGTTTTTGTTTGAAATGTTTCTCAGTGAAGCAGAAATCTGATGGGTCGCCTCTCCAGAAGACCAATATCGGATTGCTTCTAATTTCTCAATTAAGGAACGCAGCACGATAACGTGTGTATATATATAATTACTCAAAAAAGACAAAAGCAGCGTGGGCATGTAATAATAGATCCAAAGCGCAGGCGGTGAGAGCTACGTGTGTCTATCGAGAGAGAGAGAAGAGGACAGGTGCATAGTCCATAGTGATCCTTCTCGTAGAAATTGAAAGCCAGAGAGATGGCCAGAAACCAGTTAGTTTGTGAGGGAATATCGGTAGCCAAGAGCATTCAAGAGATGTCCATGGATGGCGATGAACCACCACCCCAATTCCTTATTAAGGAAAATAGCTTCGGCTCTAAAGATTCTTCATCATCATCGATTCAAATTCCTATCATTGATGTGAGTCTCCTTTCATCAGAAGATGAGTTAGAAAAGCTTAGATCTGCTCTAAGCTCAGCTGGATGCTTCCAGGTAATTAAGAATTTCTATAATCTCTTTAAATCTCCCAAACAACTGTTCAGATTAGTACTATTTAGCTTTCTCTGTCTCTTCTATCCTTTGGAGATTTTGCTATTGAAAAAGGGAACAATGGGGGCCTTCGTTTTGGGTTAAAATTCTCAAAACGCAGCGTTTAACTGAGCCACATGTTTGTTTCTTTTTTGAATGAAAGGTAACTCGGCATGTGAGCCGCAATGAAATCAAGGGGCCAAGTCCACACTTAACCAACACGTCAGCAATTTTTTTAATAAAGGATAAATATGAAGTTTTAAGGGTTAAATAAACTCAGGATCAATTTACTCTTTTGTCGAAGATAAAGAGTAAATTAATAATTTAGTATTTTTATTTGTACATTCATTTAATTTTAATTTTTAAATTTTATTGAATGTATAAATTAGTTTTTAAAATTTTTAATTTGTTTTATATTAATTATTTTATTAATTTTAAAAAATACTAAATTTTTGCATATGAGTTCCTCGTGCCTAAACTTCCCTTTGAAATGCCGTTCATTCTTTCTTCTTGGTACCATATTCTAAACACTTAAAACTTTTCAATATATGCAATGCAGGCATCCTTTCTTAAAATATAATAAGAAAAATTAGTTACTTAACTGTTTAAAATTGTTTAAGCTTTTGATTTGAACCGGATCTTGTCGTGGTACAATGCTATTTACAGTGAATTGCTAATTTAGTCCTTAATATATATATATATATATATATATATATATATATATATATATATATATATATATAGATATATATATATTCAGTTTGATAATTCAAATTTTTATTTTTTCAATTTAGTCATTCAAAGATCTATCTTTAAAAATATACTTACGATTAATTCTGTTAACAAAAATTTAACTAATCAAGTTGAAAACTTACCTAAATCATTCCTGCACTTAAGCTATGTAAACTCTTAATTAGATCAAACAAGAATATTTGTTACCATAATGAATGTTTTTTAAGATAAGATAATTTTTGGAAGACTAAATTGAAAAAAAAAAACCCTTAAAGATCCAAAATGAAAATGTTTGTATTTTTTAGGATGAAAACAACTATTTACTCTTATAATTTTATATGGGGAAATTATGTTCCTGGTGTCTAAAGAAAGTAATTTTCATGAAAATGTCGGAATGACAAATAGTAGTTATATAGAAGTAGTACCATTCACAAAATTATGTTTCAGTTTCAGGATACAAAACGTGTCAGGAATTTTAGTTAAATCTTGTCTGCCTTTTTTCCTAAGTTGTAAGAACTTTGTGGACTAAAATTGACATGACAATAACAGGCGATAGGTCATGGAATGTCAAGTGAATTTCTTGACAAGGTACGTGAAGTTGCAAAACAGTTTTTTGCACTTCCAGTGGAAGAAAAACAGAAGTACGCAAGAGCTGTTAATGAATCTGAAGGGTATGGCAATGACAGAATAGTTTCAGAGAAGCAGGTCCTAGACTGGTGTTATCGCCTAACTCTAAGAGTGTTTCCAAGAGATAAAAGAAGGCTTGCTCTCTGGCCAGAAAATCCTACTGACTTTAGGTACTACACTTTTAATGTTTATGCCATGTACCTTGGTCAGTCCTTGCATCTCCTGAAAAATAAATCAGTATTATGTTAACTTTATTCAGAATGATAATTTTTCCTGTTTGTGAATTTCTCGTTTGGCTTGTCTTGTATGGGAATGGGAATAGGGGAATTTCCCCCTGTGCAAATAGAGGTGTAGATTTCTCCCGCCTTTGAATGCGAGGATGGGATTATCATACTCTCCACTCTGCTATACTGAAATTACCAGAATATTTTTCACCTGCACAATTATTTTAATCTATATATATCCACATTAGTAGTTGTAAATTTATAATTTATACTAATAAACTTTCGGACATGTTTATTTTTGGAAATATATTTGAATTTAAAATTATATTGTTTTTATTTTTTAAAATTTTATAAATATAGGATCCCGTAGGTTTCCATTCTACATGGTAATTGAAGACGTAAGAAATTTGTTTCCTCACTATAGGAAATAGAAATGAGAACTAGAGAGACACGGGATTGGCGGGGACAGGAGGAGGTTAGGCCTCCTTCCCTTGCTTCATCCTGTTGCCATCCTTAAACTATATGATCTATATGAGTAGGAAGATTTCTTCAGAATCTTTATGCAATCAACAATGTTGACACTTGACACTGAGATGATTCTTTGATAATGTACTGATTTACAGAGTGATTAGCGAGCTTTTCTTCTTGTTCTACAGTGAAACAGTGGAAAATTTTTCCATGAAAATAAAGTCAATGATGGATGATCTCTTGAGAAGCATGGCAAGGTCACTGAATTTGGAAAAGGGTAGCTTCTTGAACCAGTTTGGGGAGAAAGCGTTGATGCAAGCAAGGTTTAACTTCTACCCAAGTTGTTCTAGACCCGATTTGGTTCTTGGAGTGAAGCCTCACACAGATAGATCAGGAATCACAGTTCTCTTGCAAGACACACAAGTGGAAGGCCTTCAGGTTCTGATAAACGACACATGGGTCAATGTGCCCACAATACCTGATGCTCTTGTTGTCAATCTTGGCGATCAAATGCAGGTAGGTACATCCCAGTGTTATGTCTCAATCAAGCAAAAAATGATTCTTTTCTCAAGTTATTTTCTTATTGATTTAGGTAGGAGTGCCTTAAGAAGGATATTTAAAGCAAAAAGATGGATAAATTCTCAGATATTCCCTTTTTGTACAATCACATGATACAAGAAACCAATAAAATGAGTGTCACTAGTAAATCTCATTACTTAAAACACTCACTTTAGTGGATTTTCATTTATTTCTTCTATAGACAGTTGGTATACTATATAACTTTTAAAAATTTGTCAAGAAGATGAAAGATAGAAACAAGACCTTTAATAGAACTTTTATATAACAAGTAGTCAGTAGTTTAAGGAGTCATTTGCAAAGCTGAAGATTTGAGTTTGAATATTAATTGCAGTCAAATGATTTGAGTATGATGGATATTTACTGCAGTTGTGTTTTAATTATGCAGATAATGAGCAATGGAATATTCAAGAGCCCAATGCACAGGGTTGTTACGAACACAGAAAAGTTGAGGATGTCTGTTGCCATGTTTAATGAGCCAGAGCCAGACATAGAAATAGGACCTGTGGTGGAGCTAATAGATGAGACAAGGCCTAGGTTGTACAAAAATGTTAAGAATTACGGTGTTATCAACTACAAATGCTATCAGGAAGGGAAGGTGGCACTCGAGACGGTTCAAGTTGGAGATAATTCTGATGAGAAATGAGACTATATAATGTATAATAATAATTCACTCTAGTTGGCAGAAATCCAATAATTCTTCTTCTTACTATTAACTCGATTGTGAAAACATAAAGATTTATGGTTATTTTGTTGTGAAACTTGCTTAATCAAATATTTATATATTTTCATTTTTCAAAAATCAGAATCCAAAATGTCACTTGGAACGGCGGAGTAGGACGCTCCTCTGTGTACTCCGACATTTAAGTTTAACAGGTGAAAAGGATGATGTATGAAATAAGAGTATCAAGCCTTATTGTTTTACATGTATGGGATGCGAGTTTATAAAGAGTAATCCCAGGTGTACAGAGATAACTTCAAAGGAGAGAGGGAATATTTTTAACTTTATATTTGATTTTTTAATATATAAAAATATGTTTTAGATTATTTATAGAGCCGTTAATTTTTGTGTAATTTATATAAAATTTGACTTTTGTTGATTTTCTTCTACCAAAATATAATTTAATTTTTTTATTGTATTATTAAATATATAAAGAATCACATGTAAACATTTTTGTACCAAATATTTTTTTAGAAAAGAAAAATTGTTTCTTTAATTTTTTTTTAAATTATTCAAACGTTTTTTTTCTTTTTTTTATCCGTGATAATTGTATTTAAAATTTATTTCACAAAATAGTTTTCAAAAACAGCATAAATTCTGGAAGTAAATTTTTAAAATAAATCAGTTAAATAAACACCTTCAATAATTGCCTGTCCGTTCCATTAAGAGACTTTTTAGCTTAACTTCTCCATTAAATTTAATTTTAGCATTCTTAGTGAGTTTAAGTAATGTTTTCCTCAATTTTAATATTAAAAATATATCAGTTATTCAAACAAGTTTGTCTAGCTCATCACATTTCTCTGCAACTAGCAAATGTCTAACTTATATTGCTAGAGAGAGAAAGCGATAGAAATTGGAGTAAAAGAAAAGAGGGACCATGCATATGCATGGAGATAACGGTGGATTGTGGTGGCAAACTAGTGCATTCGAGGCCAATTTCACAGAGCCTCAGTCATAGGGGGGAAAAGACGGTGGGCTGAAGGCTTCGATGTGAGTGGAGGAACTGAGTCACGGATTGGAGAAAGGAAAAGAAAAAATTGAAGACTCACGAGGAAATATTAATTGAGGGCAAATTTAACTTATGAGATGTAACTGAACTGATTTGATTTATGCCAAAAAAATTTAATTTTGTGTATCATTCATATTTTAAAAGGGGAAACAATAATCTGAAAATCATAGGCATGTTTAATAAATATTTTTAAAAGTATTTTTTTATTTTTAATTATTTTTATAATAAACAAATTTGTTTAAAAATTATTTTTTAATTTTTTAAAGATATTTTTAAAATAATTTATTAAATATTTTTTTCTATTTTGCAAAAAAAAATTTTAAATATAATTTTTAAAAACAAAAAAATAAAAACAGAATCAAAGTCATAAGTTCTTAAACTATATTCTCATACCACAGAATTTCTTAATTTATACTGAAGAATTATACATAACCCTATTTTTCAAATCTTAAAACTTTGTAATTTTCATAGATAAAATCAAATAATCAAAGAAACATATCTTGCTCCATTAGATTAATCTTAAAGAGAAATTTTTAATATAGAAGAATAAATTAAGAATAACTTAGGGTTTATTTGACTATGTTTTTATTTTTTATTTATTAAAAAATATTTTTTAAAAAACTATTTTTAAAAATTATTTACAAAACAAAAGTAAAAAAAAATTATTTAATATATTGTTTTAAAAATATTTTTTTTGGTATTTTGAAAACAAAAATAACTCTATTTTATTTTTATTTTTTTTATTTTAAAAATAATTTATTTCTAAAACTTGTCTCCAAAATAAAATAAAAAATATTTTACAAACCATTTTTTTATTTAAAAAAATAATTAAAAATAAAAAATAATTTTTTAAAATAAATTATCAATCACACCTTTAATTTCTATCTCTTGATTCTTTTCTTCTGATAAAAAAAAATTCTTTTTCTATCATAGATAGAGGATTACTTTCTAAAATAAGATTTTTATTTTATTTTTATATTTCATTGAATTAATATATTTAGATAAAAAAATATTTAATTGATCAATAAAATTTTAGTATTTAATATTATTAAACATAATTACTATTAAATTACATAAAAATATAACTATAACGGAATCGTGGGCTAGATAAATAAAAATATCAAACAAGGTCAAATAATGTTTTCCTCAATGTTAATATTGAAAATATATCGGTAATTCAAATAAGTTCGTTCAGTTCTCCGCAAATAGTAAATGTCTAACTTCTAGAGAGAGTGACAGAAATTGGAGAAAAAAAAGAGGGACCATCTGCATGGTGACAACAGCGGATTGTGGTGGCAAACTAGTGCATGCGAGGCCAGTTTCCCAGAGCCTTAATCATAGGTGGAAAAGACGGTGGGTTGAAGTCTTCGATGTGGGTGGAGGAACCGAGATCACAGATTGAACAGAGGGAAAGACAGAAACTGAAGACCGTAACCGAGTCACGGATTGAACGAAGGGAAAGACAGAAACTGAAGACTCACGAGGAAGCTAAACAAATCAAAACTCTTATTAGGCTGTCAGCTTCTGCATGATCTTCCCCAACTCCATTGCTTTATAACCTGCATGCATTTTACTCGTCAGCAACCCCAAGTACCAAACCAGTACTAACATGGCTGACCCCGAATCTATAGGTTCCGCCGAGATGAATGTAGTTGCTAAATCTGTGAAAGAGCTGCTCCTGGATTCTCAGGATTTGCCAGAAGAGTATATTTGCAAGGAAGGTGGTGCTGGATTCCAAGATGCTCGTCTCCCACCAACCGAGATTCCAGTCATAGATCTTGGCCTTCTCACATCTCCAGCTACACAACAACAAGAAGAAGAATTGAAAAAGCTCCATTCAGCACTCTCTACATGGGGCTGCTTTCAGGTCTCATTTTTCCAGCTATATTCACTTTCTTCTACTATTTGCCAAAATTACACTCATACTAGCTTCAAGTTACTTGAAACTCCTGAGGTTTATAACACTTAATTTTACTTTTACTCTCTCAATTTTTTTTAAAAAAGAAAATTTATATTTTTATCTTAATAAATAAATGAATTCTCAGTTTAGTCTTTCACAAATTGTTGGTGGGAATATAATTTAGGCAATAAACCATGGCATGACAAGCTCGTTCATGGACAAAATGAGAGAAGTTTTAAAGCAATTCTTCGACCTTCCGAAGGAAGAAAAGCAAAAATACGCGAGGGGAGCAAACGATATTGAAGGATACGGAAGTGATTCGATTCTAATAGAAGATGAAAGGCTTGACTGGAATGATCGTATATACCTCAATGTATACCCTGAAGGCGACAGGAAGTTCAAATTTTGGCCCCAGAAACCCAAGGATTTCAGGTATTCTTATCCTTTAGCCTATAAACTGCATGTAACTCTATTACCAACGAAGGGCAATATAATCAGGGATAGCAATTTTATTTTTATTTTTTATGTGTATCCTCGGGAAGACAGTCCTGTATAAAGATGAAAATAGAAGTAAGTTCTCTATGTGAGAATGGAGATGCGGTAGATTTTTCCTCACCTAAAATATGGGGATGGGGACGGGATCATACCCCCACTCAGTGAGAACCTAGCAATATGAAAATATTATAATACTCTTAACTTATTCAATTACTTTAGTATATATATGTTTATATTAGTAATTGTACATTTATAATTTATCCTAATGAACTTTACCATATGTTTATTATTAGGAATATATTTAAATTTAAGACTTGTTTTGATTATTTCAATTTTACATAATTTTTATAACATTTTAGAAATATGGAGATCTCAGTACTCCTGTAGGAAATGGGAATGGAGGAATTCATCTCCCACACAAAGGAGAATGGAGATGAAAAATTGAGAACGGAAAGGCAAGGGGAATGACCCTTTGCCATCCCTTATATACTGATAGATTATGCAAGAAAATAATAAACATTTATTAAATGAATGTTTTAGGTAATAAAATACACTGACACACTCATTTTAGTAATTTTTAGTGAGCCCTTGCACCAACTCACTCTGCAAATAGTATACTTAAGAATATTTCACACACGAAAGTACTAAATTAAGTAACTAGTAGTCGCTTTAGTGCCTCGTCGGCTATATTTGTTGCATTTTAATTTCTATCCATATTTGTTGCAGTTCTATCTTGCTGGAATACACAGAGAGGGTAAAGGTGCTGAACGAAGGAATCCTGAAGGCCATGGCATGGTCACTGAAGTTGGAAGATAATTGCTTTCTGAAGCAATGTGGAGAAAAAGCTAAAATGTTTGTGAGAATCAACAACTATCCACCATGTCCAAGGCCTGATCTTGTTCTGGGACTGAAGCCTCATGCAGATGGATCGGTCATCACTTTCCTTCTGCAGGATAAAGAGGTTGAGGGTCTCCAAGTCCTCAAAGAAAACCAGTGGTTTAAAGTTCCAATCATTTCAGAGGCTCTTCTGATCAATGTTGGTGATCAAATAGAGGTAACAACTCAAACCAAAAAAAATTCTCAAACTAGGGAAAACACGCATACACATAGCAAGCTTGATAAGGTAGATAAAACTGCAAAGGTTTTTCCATGACAATTTTACCTATTTTATGACTAGGTTGGGTCGATTTAATTTGAGTTAAGAGTTTAGAAGGTTTTTAAATGTTAGGCCTATGATTAGGTATAAATCTACCTTAGTTTAAGCCAAAAATTAAAAGTGAGGTAATGGTTTAAACCTACGAATGAAACATGGGTTAAACCCATGTTTATTTTCTAGATAATAAAATCTAAGTCAAAATTGAAAAAAAAAAGTGGTTTAACATATTTTACAAATAAATAATATTTTTCATCTAAATTGTACAAAATATTATATTCAATTTAATAGCAATTTTATAATTATAGGTATTTTTGTCCAGATAGTCATATTTTATCATGCTTGATCGAATTTATATATACAATAAAAAATAAAAAATGAATATAAAAAATAATAAAAAGAATGAGAATAATAATGAATATAATGTGAAATTTAAAAATTGAAAAAATTTATTAATTTTGTTATTGAACTGTTCATAGTAAAGTTAAACTTATAGTTGCATAAGCTTAATAGATGAGCTTGAGTTAAAACTCAAAAAACCTTAATTTAAACCAACTATATTGAGAATTGTGGGTAATTCATCGCTAAATTATGGCTTAAAAATAATTTTGGAACTGTTATTAAAATTAATTTAGCGACAATTTCAAAATTGTTGCTAGACTCTTTTCATTTTTTTATTTTATAATATTTTTATAATTGTATCCATAATAATAATAATATCAACAACAAAAAAACCAATTTAACTATCAAAAGCTAATTAAATTTTACAATTAATACTAATATTTAATTTAAATTTAAATCATATTGTTATATTACAATTACATAAAATTTATAATAAAAATATAAATTAATTTTGAAAGTCTAGAGACAAATGTCCACTGCTTTGATCCTTCCATGCTTGAAAAAAAATGATATGTATTAATAATAAAAGATCTAATCACAAGAATATTTATTTTATATTATTTTATAATCAAATTTAATTTACATGAGTAAACTCTTATATAACATCATATCTTCAACTGACATCATATCCTCAGCTGATGAGAATTTATTCTACTCAATATTAATATAGGTACTACTTGCAAATGCATTTTTGTACAATTGCAAGAAGTTCAGCTACATAAAAATTTTAACAGAAAAAGCTAAGATGCTAATAAATCACTCTTTGTAAGGACTAACAATTATAAAATAGAGAACAAAAGATATATATATTTTCAATGACCTCCTTCTCCACCCAAAAACAAAATAGCTCATATCTAAAAACTATTTGCAAACTGCACATAGAATTGTTGGAAAGATATATGATATAGGGGAAGCTTTCATATTGGCAAATGTTGCTGTCATTATAATATAATCTGGTAAAAAAAAATTACCAAACAGTTTCTACAAAAGTTCTCTAAAAAAAATGGAAAACCATTTATAGAAATTCAAAAGTTTCTTGCAACATGCCATCGTTATTAAAGTTTGCATCATTATTGTTTCTTTGTGGAAGAAAATAAAGGAAAAATGAGGAAAAAATATTTTTCACAAAAATTTGAGTAACACGATCGAAGAAGAAGCTTTCTCTAAATGGAAGAAAATGGAGAGAAAATAAGAGAGAAAAATAGAGGAAAGGAGAGAGAGAGAGAGAGAGAGAGAGAGAGAGAGAGAGAGAGAGAGAGAGAGAGAGAGAGAGAGAGAGAGAGAGAGAGAGAGAGAGAGAGAGAGAGAGGAAAATGAATAAAAATTGGATTATAATTGTATTTAGCGACAATTTTTTTAAAATTATAGTTAAAAACTAACCGTTTAAAAAATGAGTCAGAATAACAATATTTAACGACAAATTCTAAAATTGTTGCTAAATTATGAATTTTTTTTAGAAATTCATCATTAAAAATTGATAATTTTAAAAAAATTATGAAAAATAATGATGCTTAACGACGATTGTTTAAAAAATCGTTGTTATTTTGTATTTTAGTGATAATTTTTTTAATTGTCGCTAAATCACATTTTTTTTGTAATTATCTTTATTAATGTAGATTGTATTAGTCATCATCTTTGTAAATTTGACTTCATAACAAATTTCTTATATTAGTAATAGTTCGGATCAAAATATTTGGTTATGATTAAGTAAACTAACTCAATCACATACTGTGTTGTGTGTGTGTATATATATTTCCCAATGCTAATTAAATTAATCAACAATGCACAGCTGCATGATCATCCATTGATGCTGAATATCACTCAGTGGCTACTGTAGTAGTTGAATTTCACTAGATATGCTCTTTACTCACTAAACTTGGCGTCACTCTCCCAGCTGCTCCTATCATCTACTGTGACAACATTAGTACCACTCAACTCTGCTCCAATCCTGTCATTCATTCCCGCATGAAACACGTTGCCCTTGACTATCACATCATTCGAGAACCAAGTGTAAAATGGTGCCTGTGTGTGTAGCTCATGTTTCCTCACAAGACCAGCTTACTGACCTCTTGACCTAGCCTCTTCCGCGTGCTTGATTTCCCTGCTTACAAACAAGATCGAACTCTCCACAAGAGATCGATCTTGAGGGGGCATATTAGAGATATAATCTCCTTATCTTTATATCACTGCACATTATATTAATCATTATCGATCTTTGTAGATTTTTTAAATTTAACTTCATAGAAAATCCCCTAGATTAGGCAATCAGTTAGGATTAGAACATTTGGTTATGATTGAATAAGCCAAGCAAGCTTTTATATCAAATATTCATAGTATACACATGTGCTAATCTAACCCACTAACAGCTGTAATGACAATTAATGGGACTAATAGAAGGAAATTGTTGAATGTAACAGATAATGAGCAATGGGATATTCAAGAGCCCAGTACACAGAGTTGTGATAAACTCAGAAAAAGAGAGGGTCACAATGGCGGCGTTCTGCACCCCCGAATCAGAAAGAGAGATTGAACCAGTCAACGAGCTAGTGAATGAAGCAAGGCCAAGATCATACAAATCAGTGAAGAATTATGGTGAGGACTTTTTCCAGTATTTCCAGCTAGGCAAAAGACCAATTGATGCAGTCAAGATTTGACCTTTGTAGAAGCAAAATACTCCGCAGAGTTTGAGGTTTAGACCCACAAAAGTATAACAAAAATATGCAATATGTACTAAGTGGATTGGGATTTATCGTCTTTGGAATGCTTCTTCACCGTTGAACATAAAAGCTTCGTGTAATCGTTATGTCCTTTTAAATTAAGTTGTTATTTTCTGTTGGTTTTCAGTTAACTAAAAATTAGAAATTTGCCTTCTGTAGCTTTATGCTTCTAAAAATTCTTATTGCTTTGTTTATTTCCTTTAATGCTCGAAATCTTCATGTCTAACAGTCAATAATCTTGATTTACAGCTGCACCTTTAAATTTCGCAATTTTGGGTGGTCAACTCCTCAGTCTATCCTTTCAATTCACTCACCCAAGCCTCACCTTCATTCGAGCTCCCTTACTCTTGAGCTCCTCCCTCATTCAATCTGTACTCTTGAGCTCCTCCCTCACCCTATCTGTACCCTCGAACTCCTTCTTCACTCTCGAGCTTGAATATCGGATCTGTCAAACTCTCCATTCACTCCCGAGCTCCTCCTTCATCGAGAATGCTGCTCCTGACCTTTGTGGAAGCAAAATACTCTGCAATTTCTGCAATTTAAACCTACAAAAGTAAAATAACAATTTGCAATATGTAATAAGTGGATTGAGATTCTAGACATTTTCACTTAAAATCCAAGCTTTATGATATGATGATTTCATTTTTCTCGATGTTTAGCCATTGGTAAGTTTATCACTATCACCTACAACGTCAAAAAAAAAAAATGGACTCACCAAAAACGTTTGCAATTATGAATTTTAATTGTTCACTTACCAAGAGCATAAACTCGTATGGAGAGTTCTTGTTTTGCTTAAATACAAGAAAAAGCTCTCAGTGAGCTCAGATATAATACTCTCGAAATGTAGACTTTCTAGACAGTAAGCTCACAATATGGGTTCTTAAGGATAGGCTAAGATTTTGATTAAAATAAAGCTTGCTGGTATTGGAGATGTCGTCATGGCTTCCTTGATTATAGTTTTTGTAATGCTTCTTGACCGTTGAACATAAATGCTCCTAGTAATCGTTATGTCTATTTAAAATGAATTTTGATTTTCTGTTAGTTTTCAATTAACCAAAAAGTTAAAAATTTCCTTATATAACTTTTATCCTTATGAAAATTTTGATTGCTTCGTTTAATTCTTTTAAGGTCTTATTTGATTGATGACAAAAAAAATAAAATATTATTATTAAAATTAGATTTAATACGATATGAAATAAAATAAAATTTTTATTGTTTTTTATATTTTTTATGTTATAAATAATACAAAAATAAATTTAAAAACTGATAAAAAATATAAATATTTTTAAAAAATAAAATTATTAAAATAATATAAAAATAATAATTAATAATATAATTTTTTTATTAATAATATTAAAAAATAATTTAAATATTGTTTATTTTATTTTATTTATTTTATTTTAATCTTATTTTTTTATTTTAAATTTTTTTAATCTTATTTCCTTCTTTTTTATACATTGATAGAATGAAAATTTATATTTATATTTTATTCTCTCATTCTCACCGATGACACGGAGTCTTGCTTGAAATTTTGGTGTCTAAGAGCATCATCAATGGTGAACCCATCAAAGAATTCTTAAATGAGTCCCACGTTGCCATATAGTATTTTTTATTTTAAGCAACTATGTACTATTTGAGGTAACTCTACACTCTAACGGTGAACTCTCTAAAGTTCTTAAATAAGTCCCACAAGTTACATTATATTTTTATATTTTATTCATATTTATTTATATTTTAATTTAAAATATAATTAATTTATATTTTAATTTTAAAATAATAAACACATAAAAAATTTTAAATATTATTTTGAATAATAATATTTTAAATAAAATAAATTTTTTAATATAAATTTTAAAATAATAAATATATAAATAATATTTTTAAAATAATATAAATTTATTTTTAATAATATTAATTAAAAATAATAATAATATATAATAAAATAATAATTTTTTATCTTAAGAACTGTTGCTCATACAACGGTTCTTAAGTTAAGAACTCCTTTTATATCATGTCATGCCAAAGTGAATTGAATTTCATTTAAAAATTAAAGGTGTATTTGATTTTGCGGTGGATAAAATTAAAAGCCTGTTTTCTTCTTGTGTAAACGTAATTTTTGTAGAAACAACACTTTATTATTTTTACAAAAATCACGTTTACACAAAAATTATCGTCAATTTAAACACACACTAAAAAATAAGGGTTAAGAACCCCATTGAAAATGGCCTAACAGCCAGTAATCTTGATTTACACCTGTTACAATTTTGGATGGTCAACTTTTCAGTCTAGCCTTCCAATTCAAATTTTGTAGCATAATAGAAAACTTTGAAAGCCTAAAAACTTGGAACCACCGTTGGAGTTTTTATTGTCCAATCTTTCCTTCAAAATTCCTTCCATATACGAGTAGATATTTCTGTCATTCAAAAATTTGACGCCTTAAGGACCCTTGATTCATTGATTCGTTGGGATCTTCGATCGAGATCTTGAAATCTTTCTTGATTGTCTTGTGTTTTAAAGTTCATTGACTTAACTCGAAAGAAAACAAATTAAGTAAGCAGCCATCGTTTAATTCGAACCAATCAAGTTTAATATATTTAATTGTAAATTTACTCAACTAACACGGCACTTTGAATAAGAAATATTATTCAAATAACCAGAATTTTAATTACGCAACTATATTTGACTAAAACTGAATTTCAAATGGACAATTATATCCAAAAAAATCGGAAATTTTGCACACAAGATATTGTACTTTAGTTTTTGTCGTTAATCAACCTTTGAAAAAAAGTTATAGTGCAACGTTTAGGGACAACTCTTAACATTTGAATTGTATGTCGATCTTAATTTTGATATTATTATAATTTAGTTTAAAAGATATAAAATTGATTATAATAACTTTGCGTAATTGTAATCAACTTACAATAGTACTCGTTAGGAGGCCCGAGTTTCACTGCTTTTTTCAATAATGAGAGATGAAATCAAAATGTTTCACTGCTTTTTTTGTTAAGTAAAAAAATACAAAATTTTAAATAAATTTTTTAGAAAAATAAAAGCCTGTTAAAAAAATTTATTATGAAATAGTTTTAAAAACATATTTTACAATTTTAATTGAAAATTTTATAAGAATTAGTTTGTCTTCATTTAAACTATGATTTTATAATATTAACATATGTATAATATTATAAATAAAAAAATATAATTAATGACTTAATTAAACTGGTTTGTAAACTTATTTATAATAATTAACAAAAATGATTTTCTTCATAAGAAAAAAAAATTAAAAAAATTGAATATCTTTGAATGGTTTTCTATTTTTATTTTTAATTATTTATTTGGTTAAATGATTATGTGATCAGCTTGCGGTGACCATGATATTGAGTCCAGAAACCGTAAGACTAATAAGGATGCCGCCAAAGGCATATGACGGAACCTGTGGTCCCAACCCAAATATAAAAACTAAGACAAATCCAAACGCTTAGGCTCAACCTTTATATCGCAAATTACATCTTCCTCCTCTGCAACCCGAAGTACCAAACCAGTACTAACATGGCTGACCCTGAATCTACAGCTACATCTGTGCAAGATCTGGTCCTGCTGGATTCTCAGGATTTGCCAGAAAAGTATATTTACAAGGAAGGTGGTGCTGGGTTCCAAGATGCTCGTCTCCCACCAGAGCAGATTCCAGTCATAGATCTTGGCCTTCTCAGATCTCCATCTCCACAACAAGTTCAAGAGTTGAAAAAGCTACACTCAGCACTCACTACATGGGGCTGCTTTCAGGTCTGAATTTTATAGCAGCTAGCTAACATATGAAATGGAGCCTATCGGGTTCATCACAATCACTCTCACTTTATTGATTGTATTTTAGCTTCAACCACCTTAAACTTCCTCCTTTTATGATTTAAAAACTTGTAGTTTTGTTCTATTATTAATAATTATTTTATAAATTTATCTTAATTTTAACATAAATAACTACACAAATATTAGAATAATTACTTATTTCATTATTGGAAGTCTATTTTACTTTATAATTTGAACAATTTCAGTCTTACTAGGTGATTGCTAAGATTAATTATAAGGTGATCTTTAAAAATTGAAACTATCATCTAGAATATATATCTCTATATATATATATATATATATATATATATATTATCATTTTCACAAAGCCAAGCATAATATTATTCTAAATTGTTGGTGGGGATTCAGGCAATAAACCATGGCATGACAAGCTGGTTTCTGGACAAAGTGAGGGAAGCTTCAAAGCAATTCTTTGAACTTCCGATGGAAGAAAAGCAAAAATATGCCAGGGAACCAAATGATATTGAAGGATATGGAAGTGATATAATATTTACAGAAGATCAAAGGCTTGACTGGACTGATCGTATATACCTCAAAGTGCAGCCTGAAGACTTGAGGAAGTTCAAAGTTTGGCCCCAACAACCCAAAGATTTCAGGTATGATCTAAGGTTAAGGTTGTGTTTAGATAGGGAATTTTAAAAATTCATGAAATTTGAAATGCTAGAAAATCCCATCATTTGAAAAAGTTTTTGTTCAACTAGTTAGTAGTGAATTGTTCTTTTGGTTTTTACATTTTCTCAATTTAGTTTTTTAAAATTCAATTTTCTCTTTTTAGTCCTCTAAAGATTATTTTATTTTCAAATAAAAATAATATTTTTTATAGTCATCTGATATTAGGATCTCAATCCAAGGTCATGGTTAGATTCCGAGTCCAAAGTCCATATCCAATATGAAAAGAGTTGAATCTACTCTATTTCGAAGCTGACTATACGAGGAAATTGAAAAAAAAAAAAATTTGCAATTCCATCTGAAAGTGAAATATTTGAAATTCTCTTCTTTTAACAAAACAATTATATAATTAAACTATATAAAACTCTTTAAATTAATTATTAGTTATCTAAATAAAGTGTTTTCTGTCAGAGTTTCAGACACTATAGAATTATATTTTCCCCTTAAATTAGTTTATCCAAACACACACTAAAAGAGATGCTGCTGAACAAAATTTGTCTAAAAGTTTGCTTGAAGTATTCCCCATTACTACTGCTTCAACTCTGCGTTGGGTTTGTGAACTCTAGCTATCTATCCAAAAGATAGTTAACTTACGGCCTTGCAGGACTATCGTACTGGAATACACAGAGAAACTAAGGGTGCTGAACGAAGTGATGCTGAAGGCCATGGCAAGGTCACTGAAGTTGGAAGATGATTGCTTTCTGAAGCAATGTGGAGAAAGAGCTGTAATGTTTGTGAGATTCAACCACTATCCACCATGTCCGAGGCCTGATCTTGTTCTGGGACTGAAGCCTCATGCAGATGGATCAGCCATCACTTTCCTTTTGCAGGATAAAGAGGTTGAGGGTCTCCAACTCCTCAAAGAAAACCAGTGGTTTAAAGTTCCAATCATTTCAGAGGCTCTTGTGGTCAATGTTGGTGATCAAATAGAGGTAACAACTCAAACCAGAAAATGTTCTCAAATTCATTGATTGACACACACATGCACATAGCAAGCTTGACAAAAGATTTGTCAATGACAAAAATACTTATTGGTGGGTGGGGATAGATAAAGTTTGAACTTGACTCTATAATTAAAATTTTGTTCAACTTCGAAAAAGCAACTTGGTAAAGTGAATTTAACATATATTTACAGATAAATAACATTTTTCATCTAAACTTTTTTTAAAAAAAAATTTATAGTCAATCTAGTAACACTTTTATAACTGCATTTTTGTCCAAATAGTCACATTTTTATTATGTTTGATTTATTTGAAATAGACATAAGAAAATAGAATATAAAGAATGAGAATAATAATGAATATAATGGAACATTTAACGAGTGAAAAAATTAATGAATTTTGTTGTAGAATCACCCAGGTCAAGTCTAACTTGGATTTCAAGCAGCATATATATAGGTCTACCTAATCTCCTGTGCTTGTTCGTGTTAACAGATAATGAGCAATGGGGTTTTTAAGAGCCCAGTACACAGAGCAGTGATAAACTCAGAAAAGGAAAGGCTCACAGTGGCTATGTTCTGCACTCCTGATACAGAAAGAGAGATTGAACCCGCCAACGAGCTAGTGAATGATTCCAGGCCAAGATCATACAAACCGGTGAAGAATTATGTTAAGACCTATTTCCAGTACTACCAGCAAGGTAGAAGACCAATTGATGCAGCGAAGATTTAACCTTCACAGAAGCAAAATTGTCCTCGGAGTCTGTAATTTAGACCTATAAAAAATGATAAAAATATGCAATAAAATCTACGTTGGGATTCTTTACATTTCTCAGAGAAAATGACAGTGTCAAATTCTAGAGAATGAAACAGATAGCATATATGGATGGTATGAAGATAGCACTGGGCAAGTACAAAATCAACAATAACAAAGCAGAAATCCAAGCTACTCATAATATTATAAGTAAAATTCTATTTTGGTTCATAACACAATGGTAAGAATGCGTTTGATTTGTAAAAACATTTTTTGTTTTTATTTTTTGATTTTATTTCTTAATAATAGTTTTTATTTTTTATTTTAAATATTTTTAAAAATATATTTAATTTATGTTTTTACTTTATTTTTATTTTTAGCATATTTTAGTCATATAATTATATTTTTATTATTTTTAATTATATGAACGGTAAAACACTGTTTATACAATTCAAAATAATTGTAAAAATATTATTATTATGATATACTATTTAATTAAAAATTTTGAAAATATTATTTTGGTATTTTCAGAAATTCAAAAAATATTTTTTAAAAATAAAAACAATAAATAAACACATTGGCATGATCATTTTTAATTTTATGTGAAAATAATAACTAAAAATTGAAAAATTAATAAGACTACATTTTTTATTTAGTGTTCAATATTTTTTTAATTTATAAATTTTTTCCATGTTATCGTTCCATCTTCTTCCAGTCCATATAACAGCGGAGAAGTAAATAAACTGTCATGTGTGGATCTTTTAAGATTATGAGGCACTGTTAGTGTATATGTATACACACATTCATCCCTTTCCTAACTTCTGACTTTACGTCATTTCTCCAAAATGGTTAAGGGACATGACGAAGTTTTGATTTAAATCTAAACCAAAGGAAATGTCAGAATCTAATCCATTCTCCTCTATCCAAACATAACCTTACAGAAATTTACTAGAGTTTTGTCCTCAGGGGCCGCTAAGGATCAAAATCTAGATTACTTGACCTCAGAGGCTTTGATACGACGATAAAGATCATTTCTACTCAAAATATTATAAAACCAGTTATGATTATTCATTTAATAGTTTAAAACTTTGAATTGAAGTAGTATTTGACATTATCTTCCCTTAACGCACAACATTTTAAGATTTTGAGATAAAGTGGTCAACAATTTTAAGAAATTTTTTTTGTTTCAGTTGTTACCTCGATTTGATCACCAACATTAACCAAGAGAGCCTCAGAAATGATTAGAACTTTGAACCACTGGTTATGCTTGAGGACTTGCAGACCTTCATGCCCTTTATCCTGTAAAAGAAAAGTGACAGTTAATCCAGCTGCATGAGGCTTCAGTCCCAGAACAAGGTCAGGCCTTGGACACAGGATAGTAGTTGAATCTCCATACATTTTAGCTCTTTCTCCATATTGCTTCAAAAAGCAGTCCTCTTCCAACTTCAATGACTTTGCCATGGCCTTCATAATCACTTCATTCAGAACCCTTAGCCTCTATAATCCAGTAATATAGTCCAGCAATGTCAGTTAACTGTTTTTTGGATAGATAAAGTAAATGCTTGGCATCACAAACCGAAAGAGAGATCCGACCCTCAGTTTAAAACCTGACTAGCCCATTGGACCAGACATGGACTTTAAATCCAGACCAGACTCAACATCCAGCATAGACCTTGGACCCGGACCTAGACCCCAACGTCAGACGACTATAAAAAAATGTTATAAAAAGAATGAAAAATAAAAATTCTTTATACAACAAATTTTATATATTTTACATTCAAACACAACCAAATACCAAAAATCCTTGGGATTTTGGGGCCAAACTTTGAGCTTTCTCTTGTCTTCAGGCTGCACTTTGAAGTATATATGATCACTCCAGTCAAGCCTTCGGTCTTTTGTAAAAATTATATCACTTTCATCCTTCACCATCATTCAGTTCCCTCGCATATTTTTGTTTTTTTCCTTTGGAAGTTCGCTTTGAAACTTCCCACACTTTCTCCAGAAACAGGTTGTCATCATGCCACGGGTTATTGCCTAAATCCCCAACAACAATTCACAATAACTTGACTTTGTGAAAAGGTTCAACCCATTTGGAAAATGATGCAGCAAAACCTACCCTTGGTTTAAATCAAGAAACCGTTGACTATTTGAGTTATAAAGGCCTTATAAACCAACTAAGGAATGCCTGACTCAAGCACCCTATTATTCCACAAGAGTTTGACATTAAGTACCCAGCAAACTTCTAAAATGAGACTACTGTAGCCTTTCACAGATGTAATGCTCAAAAGTAATCGAAGCCAATTTCTTTCAACCTAGGTAGAACTATCACTTTGTCATGCTATCCTACCAGACAATCCCAGGTTATAAGTTACTTCCCTCTTTAGTTTTCTGTAGTTTTCAAAATGACCAGAGACACAACAGAATAAGTATAAAATTTCTATACTAAAGAGGAAAGACATTAAAATCTTAAGGCACCTATTATGGATGACTTCCTCGCAGAAAGAATTTTACACCACAAAAACGTAGAACGAACCAGGCTGGCAAGGTTATAGTACCCAAAGTCCAGAGATTCTTAAATAATTTGTAAGGAGCTTGCCATGAACTGCCCTCCTGACAAAAAATACTAGATTGGAGCCTCAAAAGAGAGCAAACATTTTCCCAGGGAAATATGCTGATCTCACTATTAAAACACCATCCTTAGCAGCAACCAATCCTATCAGAATCGAAAGAAGAGTGTCAACATGACTGAAATTTTAAAAAATCAAACAAAGGAGAAAACTACTAAATCAAGTCCATGAAGAAAGTTGGAATGCAAGCTCATTTCGAAGGAACAAGTTCAAGGATTTACTAAGTACTTTAATTTGAAAGATCGGATTCCAATTCCTTTATTTCATGAACTATCATTTTAAAATCATCTATATCTATGAAGTCATTAAGCAGTGCTAGAATCAAGCACCCCTTTGTGAACCAAGAACTTAAGAAACCAATGATCACAGGATTACCAACTTTCTATGAAGGACCTTAAACACCTGATAAATCTAGGTAATGATGAATAAGCCCTCAAAATTAAATTTAACATACAATAAATAAGAAAGCTTTTGAAGATGCTCAATAGTGACATCACAGTTTATGCAAAGCCAAATAAATGAGAGGCAAGCCATAAAAGAAGATTAAATTATTATCATGTAATTTGCATTTTGAGAAACCCTATTAAAGTGGGACTCCTAAAGGATTAGCAGCTAGAAGACACAGAGTTCATCATTATCTTGAGTCTTAGCTATCCTTTATCATTGTCCTTGGAAGTTTATCTTGTACTTAATCTCTACTTTCAAGTATTACAAATAAAAGAGGAGAGGGGGCTGCCAAAAGTTGTGGATGAGAATTACATCTTCGTGCAAGTCTCGCCATATGTTTCCTTTTTCTTTTTTTTTCTTATCCTGAATTTTTACATTACATAATTGAATTCAATTCCCAACGGAGTACCAATGCAAATTTCAGGATTCCCAAGTTAAAGTCATACAACAAGGTGGTGTAATTCACTGTCCTAGAATTTACAATTGTTTTCCTAAACTCTATCCCTGAATTTTATCTATAATCCAATTAACTACTGGTATTTTATTTTGAAAAGACAGTTTAGAGGTTTCCTTCAGGTGAGAATCACAAACATTCCACAAACAACTAATCCTGTAACTCTTAACGTATGAGACATCTCCCCAAATAAAGCATCAAGTAGTACAAAGTTAACAGCAGTGCATCAAAATGAGAAATAAATAATATAGGTTCCAAATTATCAAATGAAGAAGTAACCAAAACTATTTGGAAATTGGATTGACTGCGTGTTCAAGACATAGTAAAAGAGACAAAAAATCCACTTTGTTATCTAGGAAGATTCAATTGTTCTTCATACAGCTTCAATAACTGAGGACCTTTGTCCTTAAAGCCATTCACGAACTTCCTTAGGAACATTTTTTCTGTACATATAAACGGCGTACAACTAATATTCTTAATCAAGCCTCTAGATAGAAGAAACTGCAAGACAGAAGCCCTGGGAATGATTCTTTTCTCCAAGCACAAATTAAGAAGTATTGGGTGTTTAGCAAGCACCAGCGAGTCCCAACCCATGTGGTTGACAAAAAAATTCATCACAGCCTCAATTTTATGGTCAGATGTCACCACAAGGAGAGGACGCTTGGCAAATGCTTTATGAAATACATCATTGGACCAACCCCACCTACCATATAGTTCTGCCTTTCTTTCCCATGAGGATCTGCTTATTCCTAATTTAACGCGCAATGCTTGAACGATAGATGATTTTGAAGTGCTAAATCACATTTCCTTTACTTCATCGAACTTCCTTTTCAACTCATCTGTTCTGAAGTTGGTTATCAAAGGCCAATGACGAAGTAGCAGAGCAATGCCTTTGTGAGGCACCCCGTTATCAAGCAATAGCTTCACATTATGTGGCAGGAGATAATCAATGATGAGATTAATACAGCGTTTTACAGATACAACGGCTCTTTTATCAGAATGAAGAAATATTTTCATCAAATCATAAATAGGGATTATATTATTCTGTAAACTTTTCTGTAAGAACCAAGGGTTAGTGATCACGATATAGGAAAGTACTGAGTTTGAAGCACCTTTAGACTTGAGAAACTCAAGCTTGGGCGAAATGGTTTTCACAGGATCGCACGAAAGCAGCCAAGGTGCCTTTTTTATAACATCATGTAGCTGAGAATCTGAAAAATTAAGGTTCCTAAAGAGTTCGAGGACAGAGTCTGGCTTCGCTGATTTAAAAAAGGAGGCTTGCTTGGAAGCCTCTAGTGCGGTTTCAGGGGAGAACCCACAGTTGTTGACGAGGTAGTTCACCCTGAAACACTGCTTCTCTGAGGTGTTGTGGCTGTGGCTGTGGTGTACTTGAGCGCTACTGTTGAGGGGCTATGTTGAATAAGAGCGCATAGCCTTGGGATTGGAGATGTTCGCATAAAACCCTTCAGATGGAGCAGCGATTTGCGATAACAATAATACATTGTTTCGGGATGTCTCGGGTCGGAAACTAACCTCCAAAACTCTCGCAGGGAAGGAGGAGGGTATAAGTTGGTGAAAGACAGGGAGGGCAAGGCGTGGGCGTAGCCCCTTTTGTTTTTTTTTTTTAAATTCACGAGAATAAAATTTTTTTTATTAAAATGATCGAAATATTTTTATTTTTAATATTATTAAAATAAAATAAAATTATTAAAATAAAATAGAATATTTATTAAAAAATTATGATATTTTAATTAAAATTATTATGTTACGAAATATTTAAGTAAAAATATTTTTATTTTGATTTATTTTGATAAAAATATTTTTATTTTGAATTATTTCGATGAAAAAATATAAAATTAATTTAAAAAATAAAAAAATTGATAATCTGAAAGTAATATCACATCACATCTAACACCAAATTGTTCAGATCTGTTTTATTTATCATTTATATTTTTTTTTACAAATCACAAGATTTTTATTAACTTCATACTCTCTCTCCTTATACTTATGATTAGGGGTGAGCATAACCCGAACAAACCAATTGAATCCGCTTGAATCCGACAAAAAAATTACATTTTGGGTGAATTAAATCAGGTTGACGGGTTCATACGGCTAAGTTTTTTAAAAATTTTGGGGGAAACTGCAATTATCCACCCTCATCTTTGCATGCAATTACATTATCCACCCTGATCTTTTAAAGTTTGCAATGTCCTCCCCAATCTTTTTTCTTACTGCAAATTGCCCCCAGATGTTATCTTTTCTGTTAATTTTGACTTTTTAAATGATTAAATTACGAAATTAACCTTTTGATCCATTGAAACTCAATCTCTATAGCTTCAATGCCTTCCATTCATTCATTCCCGAGTCTGTGGTGTTTTGTGAGTCTGCTAGACATTGATATCCTTGAATCTGTCTTTTTCCTTCCTAGGTGGGCGCCCACTCACCAACCACCTACCATTTCCACCAGATCTGGATACTATAAAATTCCCCCCTGAAATTTTTATTTTTCTGTGTGCATATTCTACTCTTTGAAACATCTAAAATAATGTTTATGTAGGTAGTCCAAGAGACTATATTATCGTCAGTCCAACCCATCCACTCACATACTTCAATGGAATCATAAAAAACCACCCTGAATTTGAAACCTTTTTTGCTTTCGAAAAAAAAACCATTTGCTCTGGTTTCTGTTTGATATTCATTTTCTCCTGTAAATCTCTTTCTATCTCTTTACGTGGTATACTGCATTCATGGAACGTGCTCGGCGGCTGGCGAACCGGGCGATTCTAAAACGTCTGGTTTCAGAGGCGAAGCATTACCGCCAGAATGAATCTTTGTTGAACTCTTCAACCCCTGTATTGTACACACCTTCAAGGTACGATTCATTTACTCTGAACATCTAGTCCTGCTCCGATTCATTTACTCTGAACATCCCACTTAGAGTGAAAAACACAATGGTTCTGTATGAGTTGGTTGATTTAATTACTCCTACTTGATTCTCATTAGGCGCTGCTTGCAAACATGGCTGCTATGTATGCCGTATACCATGGACCTGAAGGCCTTAAATTCATTGCCCAACGAGTTCATGGTCTTGCCGGGGTATTTGCTCTTGGGATAAAGAAACTTGGAACAGTGGATGTTCAGAATCTTCCCTTCTTTGACACTGAAGATTAAGACTGCCAATGCCCTCGCCATTGCTGAAGCTGTGAACCACCATTGGCTCCGAGGAAGAAGAGGAAGACGACGTGGAGATTCAGCTTTCTCCCGTAAAGCAAGAAAAAAGAAGAGTAATTAAAATATTACGGAGGTGAAGAAAAATTTAAAAAAAGGTTAATTTCGTAATTTAATCATTTAAAAAGTCAAAATTAACAGAAAAGATAACAGCTAGGGGCAATTTGCAGTAAAAAAAAAGATTGGGGGGGACATTGCAAAATTTAAAAGATCAGGGTGGATAATGCAATTGCATGCAAAGATGAGGGTGGATAATTGCAGTTTTCCCAAAATTTTGAGTTGATCGGTTCGGGTCGGATTCAATGAATCCAATGTAACTCGACCCGACCGAGATAAATATATAAAAGTAAAACAAATAACATCTCAATTGAGTTGTTGTGCCGCACAGTAGAAAGTGGATGCAACACATGCGAGAAACTGGGTTCGAATCCCAACTAGCATTCTAGGCCCTTTCTTTTTTCCTTATATACAACAAAAAAAAAATACGACGTCGTTTTGTTAAACTTATAATAGTCAGCAAACCCTAATCCTTCAATCAGTCTTCACCCGTTCGCCTCTTCATCCTTCCGCGTCTCATCTCTCTCCATCTCTCTGCCTCTTCATCCTACAAAGTCCAATGCCTTCCGTATCTCCATCCCTTAGCCTCTTTTCCTTTGACATTGTTGTTGCCTTCTCATCATGTAGTTTCTCTTTGACCTTGATCTCCCTCTTCATCATCACTATCCTCTTACCAAAATCAGATCAAACGAAGCTCTCCTTCATCGCCATAGATGCAAGCTATTTTTTCATCCGTATGTTCAGACCTTCATGGACGAACTCACTAGGTCACCAAGAACTTCTCGCGAGACTTGATTATCGATGTCGGCAACTTTGGTTTTGCCTACAGGGTTTGTCTCTCCAACGAGAAGGAGTTGAACCGTTGAAGTTCGACTCAGATCTGAGCAACTAAGCAACATCTAATAACATCATATCTAGTCTTTCTGGATTTCTCTTTGCCTAAGGTTCTGGTTAGTTTATTTTTGTTTTGTCAAGTATTTTGATTGCACTTTCTCTTTAGGAATCATGATTTGATTTTGTGTATTCTGAATGGCAAATGAACTTGTTTTTGCTTTGATGGAACGATGGATAACTCGCAACCCGACCCTGACATTCCTCCAACTGATTAAACTCGTCTTGTTCGGTTTACCCAAAATCATAGTCGTGTTCGGGTGAGTATTTTGTAATCCGACCATTATTCGGTCAGATTGAGATTTTGACCAAATTCAACCCAAATCGACTAATGCTCACCTCTATTTATGACATTGCTTTCCTTCATTGTCTTCATTTTAAAAAAGAACTACAAAAATGATGAAATGATGAAAAGAGAGATTGAGAGAAGAAGACGAAAGAAGGTACTTGAAGATAGAGATAGAGTCATGGCTACATAGAGATAGAAATAGACTTAAAGATAAATGCTGTGAAAGAGTTAAGAAAATTGAGAAATTAATGCAAGAGAGAGATCGTTGTTAAATGATGTTGAGATTTGAGCTGGAGTTCCTACTATAGTAACGTACTTTATTTATTATTTAACTATAAACACTAATTCGAATTAATTTTAATATAATTTTATATATTTATATTATTAATATTTGTTAAAATATTTTAAAATTTTAAAAAATATTGTTTGAAATAATTTGAAACATTTCTTCAAAAATCTTTCGTTTTCACAAAATTTTCGAAACGTTTTGATATATTTTCATTTCTAAAATCATTAAAACGATATCTCAAAATAAAATTTAGTATCTTGATTTAGAATCTACTTTCGATTTCAAAAGGTTTTTTTAATATGGAATTGAGGATGTAAAAAGCAAAAAACACATAAGTAAAAAGAAAAAAAAAAGCCAAAAACTAATTTAAAGGAGCCGTTTAATAGTAAAGAAAGTGTTATTCTTCTTTTATTTACTCATGTTCAAATTTTATCTTTTAAATGCATTATGAGAAATTTTAAGTTGACACATAGACTTAAGCAGTGATACGTTTTGGGGAAAAGAAAACTTAGGTGTACTTCATAATTGTTGGCAATTAAGTTTGAGGAATTTATTTTTGTTAAAGTATTCTTATAGCTCTCTAGAATTTTAGTTTTAATTTTATTATTTCAAAATTTTAATTATTCATTTGATTTTTATAATTGTAATCAATTTTTAAATATATTTTTATAATTTAAAATTTTAAAATTGAGTATTTATAAATTTAAATTTTTTAATTAAGTTATCATTAGAGTGTTACTATAAGTTTGCTAATTGATTTCTCGTATTTTAAAGCCATTAGTTACAAAAAGAATGAGTAGCTGTCATTTAAGTTGAAATAATTAAGCTTAATAATAACATCTTTAATTGTAAATTTACTAAATTAACTTAGTACTCGAAATAAATAATATTAATCAAATAACCAGAGTTTTCAATTAGGAAACTATATCTGAATAAAACTGACTTTTATATAGACAATTATATCCAAACAAATCAGAATTTTTCTATTTTCTATTTTCATTTTTAATTATTTATTTGGTTAAATGATTATGTGATCAGATTGCGCGAGTGGTGACCATGATATTGAGTCCAGAAACTCCAAGACATAAGGATGCCGCCAAAGGCCTATCTATGACTCACTGAACCTGTGGTCCCAACCCAAATATAAAAAGTAAGACAAATCCAAACGCTTAGACTCAACCTTTATATCGCAAATTACATCTTCCTCCTCTGCAACCCAAAGTACCAAACCAGTACTAACATGGCTGACCCTGAATCTACTGCTAAATCTGTGCAAGATCTGGTCCTGCTAGATTCTCAGGATTTGCCAGAAAAATTTATTTACAAGGAAGGTGGTGCTGGGTTCCAAGATGCCCGTCTCCCACCAGAGCAGATTCCAGTCGTAGATCTTGGCCTTCTCACATCTCCATCTCCACAACAAGTTCAAGAGTTGAAAAAGCTACACTCAGCACTCACTACATGGGGCTGCTTTCAGGTCTGAATTTTATAGCAGCTAGCTAACATATGAAATGGAGCCTATCGGGTTCATCACAATCACTCTCACTTTATTGGTTGTATTTTAGCTTCAACCACCTTAAACTTCCTCCTTTTATGATTTAAAAACTTGTAGTTTTGTTCTCTTATTAATAATTATTTTATAAATTTATCTTAATTTTCACATAAATAACTACACAAATATTAGAATAATTACTTATTTCATTATTGGAAGTCTATTATAATTTATAATTTGAACAATTTCAGTCTTACTAGGTGATTGCTAAGATTAATTATAAGGTGATCTTTAAAAATTGAAACTATCATCTAGAATATATATCTCTATATATATATATATATATATATATATATATTATCATTTTCACAAAGCCAAGCATAATATTATTCTAAATTGTTGGTGGGGATTCAGGCAATAAACCATGGCATGACAAGCTGGTTTCTGGACAAAGTGAGGGAAGCTTCAAAGCAATTCTTTGAACTTCCGGTGGAAGAAAAGCAAAAATATGCCAGGGAACCAAATGATATTGAAGGATATGGAAGTGATATAATATTTACAGAAGATCAAAGGCTTGACTGGACTGATCGTATATACCTCAAAGTGCAGCCTGAAGAGTTGAGGAAGTTCAAAGTTTGGCCCCAACAACCCAAAGATTTCAGGTATGCTCCAAGGTTAAGATTGTGTTTAGATAGGGAATTTTAAAAATTCATGAAATTTGAAATGCTAGAAAATCCCATCATTTGAAAAAGTTTTTGTTCAACTAGTTAGTAGTGAATTGTTCTTTTGGTTTTTACATTTTCTCAATTTGGTTTTTTAAAATTCAATTTTCTCTTTTTAGTCCTCTAGATTATTTTATTTTTAAATATAAATAATATTTTTTATAGTCTTCTGATATTAGGATCTCAATCCAAGATCATGGTTAGATTCCGAGTCCAAAGTCTATGTCCAATATGAAAAGAGTTGAGTCTACTCTATTCCGAAGCTGACTATACGATGAAATTGAGAAAAAAAAAAAAAAATTGCAATTCCATCTGAAAGTGAAATATTTGAAATTCTCTTCTTTTAACAAAACAATTATATAATTAAACTATATAAAACTCTTTAAATTAATTATTAGTTATCTAAATAAAGTGTTTTCTGTCAGAGTTTCAGACACTATAGAATTATATTTTCCCCTTAAATTAGTTTATCCAAACACACACTAAAAGAGATGCTGCTGAACAAAATTTGTCTAAAAGTTTGCTTGAAGTATTCCCCATTACTACTGCTTCAACTCTGCTTTGGGTTTGTGAACTCTAGCTATCTATCCAAAAGATAGTTAACTTACGACCTTGCAGGACTATCTTACTGGAATACACAGAGAAACTAAGGGTGCTGAACGAAGTGATGCTGAAGGCCATGGCAAGGTCACTGAAGTTGGAAGATGATTGCTTTCTGAAGCAATGTGGAGAAAGAGCTGTAATGTTTGTGAGATTCAACCACTATCCACCATGTCCAAGGCCTGATCTTGTTCTGGGACTGAAGCCTCATGCAGATGGATCAGCCATCACTTTCCTTTTGCAGGATAAAGAGGTTGAGGGTCTCCAAATCCTCAAAGAAAACCAGTGGTTTAAAGTTCCAATCATTTCAGAGGCTCTTGTGGTCAATGTTGGTGATCAAATAGAGGTAACAACTCAAACCAGAAAATGTTCTCAAATTCATTGATTGACACACACATGCACATAGCAAGCTTGACAAAAGATTTGTCCATGACAATAATACTTATTGGTGGGTGGGGATAGATAAAGTTTGAACTTGACTTTATAATTAAAATTTTGTTCAAATTCGAAAAAGAAACTTGGTAAAGTGAATTTAACATATATTTACAGATAAATAACATTTTTTCATCTAAACTTTTTTTAAAAAAAAAATTATAGTCAATCTAGTAACACTTTTATAACTGCATTTTTGTCCAAATAGTCACATTTTTATTATGTTTGATTTATTTGAAATAGACATAAGAAAATAGAATATAAAGAATGAGAATAATAATGAATATAATGGAACATTTAACGAGTGAAAAAATTAATGAATTTTGTTGTAGAATCACCCAGGTCAAGTCTAACTTGGATTTCAAGCAGCATATATATAGGTTTACCTAATCTCCTGTGCTTGTTCGTGTTAACAGATAATGAGCAATGGGGTTTTTAAGAGCCCAGTACACAGAGCAGTGATAAACTCAGAAAAGGAAAGGCTCACAGTGGCTATGTTCTGCACTCCTGATACAGAAAGAGAGATTGAACCCGCCAACGAGCTAGTGAATGATTCAAGGCCAAGATCATACAAACCGGTGAAGAATTATGCTGAGACCTATTTCCAGTACTACCAGCAAGGTAAAAGACCAATTGATGCAGCGAAGATTTAACCTTCACAGAAGCAAAATTGTCCTCGGAGTCTGTAATTTAGACCTATAAAAAATAATAAAAACATGCAATAAAATCTACGTTGGGATTCTTTACATTTCTCAAGAAAATGAGTGTGTCAAATTCTAGAGAATGAAACAGATAGCATATATGGATGGTATGAAGATAGCATTGGCAAGTACAAAATCAACAATAACAAAGCAGAAATCCAAGCTGCTTATAATATTATAAGTAAAATTCTATTTTATTTCAGAACATATAAATAAAGTCTATTTAATTTGTGAAAATATTTTTTATTATTTTATTTTTTAAAAATAATTTTTATTTTCAGTTTATTTTTATTTTTAGCATATTTTAGTCATATAATTGTATTTTCATTATTTTTAAATTATATTATCACTAAAATACTGTTTATACAATTTAAAATAATTATAAAAATACAACTCCTACGATGTGTTATTTAATTAAAAATTCTAAAAATATCATTTTGGTAATTTTAAAAATTTAAAAAATATTTTTTAAAAATAAAAACAGTAAATAAATATATTTTCATAGCCATTTTTAATTTTATGGGAAAATGATAACTAAAAATTGAAAAATCAATAAGACTCTAAATTTTTTATTTAGTGTTCAATATTTTTTTAATTTATAAATTTTTTCCATGTTATCGTTCCATCTTCTTCCAGTCCATATAACAGCGGAGAAGTAAATAAAACTTATTTACTGTCATGTGTGGATCTTTTAAGATAATGAGGCACTGTTAGCGTATATGTATACACACATTCATCCTTTTCCTAACTTCTTCCGACTTTACTTCATTTCTCCAAAATGGTTAAGGGACATGAAGAAGTTTTGATTTAAATCTAAACCAAAGAAATGTCAGAATCTAATCAATTCTCCTCTATCTAAACATAACCTTAAAGGACTTTACTAGAGTTTTGTCCTCAGGGGCTGCTAAGCATCAAAATCTAGATTACTTGACCTCAGAGGTTTTGATACGACGATAAAGATCATTTCTACTCAAAATGTTATAAAACTACTCATAATTATTCATTTAATAGTAGTATTTGACATTATTTCACTCAACAGTTTAACATTTTTGAGTTGAAGTGGTCAAAACAACTTTTAAAACATTTTTTTGTTTCAGTTGTTACCTCGATTTGATCACCAACATTAACCATGAGAGCCTCAGAAATTATTAGAACTTTGAACCACTGGCTATGCTTGAGGACTTGCAGACCTTCATGCCCTTTATCCTGTAAAAGAAAAGTGACAGTTAATCCATTTGCATGAGGCTTCAGTCCCAGAACAAGGTCAGGACTTGGACACAGGATAGTAGTTGAATCTCACGTACATTTTAGCTCTTTCTCCATATTGCTTCAAAAAGCAGTCCTCTTCCAACTTCAATGACTTTGCCATCGCCTTCATAATCACTTCATTCAGAACCCTTAGCTTCTGTATAAACCAGTAAGATAGTCCAGCAATGTCAAAAGTTAACTGTTTTTTGGATAGATAGAGTAAATGCTTGGCATCACAAACCGAAAGAGAGATCCGACCCTCAGTTTCAGACCTGACTTGCCCATTGGACCAGACATGGACCTTAAACCCAGACCAGACTCAACATCCAGCATAGACCTTGGACCCGGAACTAGACCCCAACACCAGACGACTATAAAAAATGTTACAAAAAGAATGAAAAATAAAAATTCTTTATACAACAAATTTTATATATTTTACATTCAAACACAACCAAATACCAAAAATCCTTGGGTTTTTGGGGCCAAACTTTGAGCTTTCTCTTGTCTTCAGGCTGCACTTTGAAGTATATATGATCACTCCAGTCAAGCCTTCGATCTTTTGTAAAAATTATATCACTTTCATATCCTTCACCATCATTCAGTTCCCTCGCATATTTTTGCTTTTTTCCTTTGGAAGTTCGCTTTGAGACTTCCCACACCTTGTCCAGAAACAGTTTGTCATCATGCCACAGTTTATTGCCTAAATCCCCAACAACAATTCACAATAACTTGACTTTGTGAAAAGGTTCAACCCATTTGGAAAATGATGCAGCAAAACCTACCCTTGGTTTAAATCAAGAAACCCCCCCTGACTATTTGAGTTATAAAGACCTGATAGCAACCAACTAAGGAATGCCTGACTCAAGCACCCTATTATCCCACAAGAGTTTGACATTAAGTACCCAGAAAACTTCTAAAATGAGACTACTGTAGCATTTTACAGATGTAATGGTCAAAAGTATGGAAAACTACGAGAAAATATAGATATTTGCCAGACTAATATATACGACACAACCAAGAGTTTTTTTTTTTTACTTTGTCATTTATACAAAAAGGGATATTAATTGAAGCCAATTTCTTTGAACCTAGGTAGAACTATCACTTTGTCATGCTATCCTACCAGACAATCCCAGGTTATATGTTACTTCCCTCTTTAGTTTTCTGTAGTTTTCAAAATGACCAGAGACATAGCACAACAGAATAAGTATAAAATTTCTATACTAAAGAGGAAAGACATTAAAATCTTAAGGCACCTATCATGGATGACTTCCTCGCAGAAAGAATTTTATACCACAAAAGCATAGAAGGAACCAGGCTTATAGTACCCAAAGTCCTCAGATTCTTAAATCATTTGTTAGGAGCTTGCCATGAACTGCCCTCCTGACAAAGAAATTACTAGATTGGAGCCTAAAAAGAGACCAAACATTTTTCCAGGGAAATATGCAAACAGCATAGAGGAATATGCTGATCTCACTATTAAAACACCATCCTTAGCAGCAACCAATCCTATCAGAATCGAAAGAAGAGTATCAATATGACTGAAATTTTAAAAAATAAAACTATGGAGAAAACTACTAAATCAAGTCCATGAAGAAAGCTGGAAAGCAAGCTCATTTCGAAGGAATAAGTTCATGGATTTACTAAGTACCTTAATTTGAAGGATCGGATTCCAATTCCTTTATTTCATGAACTATCATTTTAAAATCATCTATATCTATGAAGTCATTAAGCAGTGCTAGAATCAGGCACCCCTTTGTGAACCAAGAACTTATAAACCAATGATCACATGATTACCAACTTTCTATGAAGGACCTTAAACACCTGATAAATCTAGGTAATGATGAATAAGCCCTCAAAATTAAATTTAACATACAATAAATGAGAAAGCTTTTGAAGATGCTCAATACTGACATCACAATTTATGCAAAGCCAAATAAATGAGAGGCAAGTCATAAAAGAAGATTAAATTATTATCATGTAATTTGCATGTTGAGAAACCCTATTAAAGTGGGACTCCTAAAGGATTAGCAGCTAGAAGACACAGAGTTCATCATTATCTTGAGTCTTAGCTATCCTTTATCATTGTCCTTGGAAGTTTATCTTGTACTTAATCTCTACTTTCAAGTATTACAAATAAAAGAGGAGAGGGGGCTGCCAAAAGTTGTGGATGAGAGTTACATCTGCGTGCAAGTCTCCCCATATGTTTCCTTTTTTTTTTTTTCTTATCCTGAATTTTTACATTAAATAATTGAATTCAATTCAGAACGGAGTACCAATGCAAACTTCAGGATTCCCAAGTTAAAGTCATACAACAAGGTCTCATTGCCCTAGAATTTACAATTGTTTTCCTAAACTCTTTCCCTGAATATTTATCTATAATCCAATTAACTACTGACATTGTATTTTGAAAAGACAGTTTAGAGGTTTCCTTCGGGTGAGAATCACAAACATTCCACAAACAACTAATCCTGTAACTCTTAACGTATGAGACATCTCCGCAAATAAAGCATCAAGTAGTACAAAGTTAACAGCAGTGCATCACAATGAGAAATAAGTAATATAGGTTCCAAATTATCAAATGAAGAAGTAACCAAAACTATTTGGAAATTGGATTGATTGCATGTTCAAGACATAGTCAAAGAGACAAAAAAATTCACTTTGTTATATAGGAAGATTCAATTGTTCTTCATACAGCTTCAATAACTGAGGACCTTTGTCCTTAAAGCCATTCACGAACTTCCTTAGGAACATTTCTTCTGTAATTATAAACGGCGTACAACTAATATTCTTAATCAAGCCTCTAGATAGAAGAAACTGCAAGACAGAAGCCCTGGGAATGATTCTTTTCTCCAAGCACAAATTAAGAAGTATTGGGTGTTTAGCAAGCACCAGCGAGTCCCAACCCATGTGGTTGACAAAAAATTTCATCACAGCCTCAATTTTATGGTCAGACGTCACCACAACGAGAGGACGCTTGGCAAAGGCTTTATGAAATACATCATTAGACCAACCCCACCTACCATATAGTTCTGCCTTTCTTTCCCATGAGGATCTGCTGATTCCTAATTTAACGCGCAATGCTTGAACGAAAGATGATTTTGAAGGGTTAAATCCCATTTCCTTTACTTCATCGAACTTCCTTTTCAACTCATCTGTTCTGAAGTTGGTTATCAAAGGCCAATGACGAAGTAGCAGAGCAATGCTTGTGTGAGGCACCCCGTTATCAAGTAACAGCTTGACATTATGTGGCAGGCGATAATCAGTGATGAGACTAATACAGCGTTTTATAGATACAATGGTTCTTTTATCAGAATGAAGAAATCTTTTCATCAAAGCATAAATAGGGATTATATTATTCTGTAAACTTTTCTGTAAGAACCAAGGGTTAGTGATCACGATATAGGAAAGTACTGAGTTTGAAGCACCTTTAGACTTGAGAAACTCAAGCTTGGGCGAAATGGTTTTCACAGGATCGCACGAAAGCAGCCAAGGTGCCTTTTTTATAACATCATGTAGCTGAGAATCTGAAAAATTAAGGTTCCTAAAGAGTTCGAGGACAGAGTCTGGCTTCGCTGATTTAAAAAAGGAGGCTTGCTTGGAAGCCTCTAATGCGGTTTCAGGGGAGAACCCACAGTTGTTGACGAGGTAGTTCACCCTGAAAGACTGCTTCTCTGAGGAGGCTGTGGCTGTGGTTGTGGCTGTGGTGTACTTGGGCGCTACTGTTGAGGGGCTATGTTGAACAAGAGCGCGTAGCCTTGGGATTGGAGAGGTTCGCATACAACCCTTCAGATGGAACAGCGATTTGCGATAACAATAATACATTGTTTCGGTATGTCTCGGGTCGGAAACTAACCTCCAAAACCCTCGCAGGGAAGGAGGAGGGTATAAATGGGTGAAAGACAGAGAGAGGCCAAGTCTTTGACGTAGGCCATTTCTTTTTTTATAAATTCGGAATCTACTTTCAATTACAAAAGGTTTTTTAATATGGCATTAAGGTTTTTTAATTGATTTCTCGTATTTTAAAGCCATTAGTTACAAAAAGAATGAGTAACTGTCATTTAAGTTGAAATAATTAAGCTTAATAATAACATCTTTAATTGTAAATTTATTAAATTAACTTAGTACTCGAAATAAATAATATTAATCAAATAATCAGAATTTTCAATTAGGAAACTATATCTGAATAAAATTGACTTTTATATAGACAATTACATCCAAACAAATCAGAATTTTTCTATCTTCTATTTTTATTTTTAATTATTTATTTGGTTAAATGATTATGTGATCAGATTGCGCGAGTGGTGACCATCATATTGAGTCCAGAAACTCCAAGACATAAGGATGCCGCCAAAGGCCTATCTATGACTCACTGAACCTGTGGTCCCAACCCAAATATAAATGTAAGACAAAAATCAAAACGCTGTAGCCTATATCGCAAAATTACATCTTCCTCCTCTGCAACCCAAAGTACCAAACCAGTACTAACATGGCTGACCCTGAATCTACTGCTGAATCTGTGCAAGAGCTAGTCCTGCTTGATTCTCAGGATTTGCCAGAAAATTTTATTTACAAGGAAGGTGTTGCTGGATTCCAAGATGCCCGTCTCCCACCAGAGCATATTCCAGTCGTAGATCTTTGCCTTCTCACATCTCCATCTCCACAACAAGTTCAGGAGTTGAAAAAGCTCCACTCAGCACTCACTACATGGGGCTGCTTTCAGGTCTGAATTTTATAGCAGCTAGCTAACATATGAAATGGAGCCTATCGGGTTCATCACAATCACTCTCACTTTATTGATTGTATTTTAGCTTCAACCACCTTAAACTTCCTCCTTTTATGATTTAAAAACTTGTAGTTTTTTTCTATTATTAATAATTATTTTATAAATTTTTTATCTTAATTTTAACATAAATAACTATACAAATATTAGAATAATGAGTTATTTCATTATTGGAAGTCTTTTTTAATTTATAATTTGAACAATTTTTCAGTCTTACTAGGTGATTGCTAAGATTAATTATAAGGTGATCTTTAAAAATTGAAACTATCATCTACAATATATATATATATATATATATTATCCTTTTCACAAAGCCAAGCATGATATTATTCTAAATTGTTGGTGGGGATTCAGGCAATAAACCATGGCATGACAAGCTGGTTTCTGGACAAAGTGAGGGAAGCTTCAAAGCAATTCTTTGAACTTCCGATGGAAGAAAAGCAAAAATATGCCAGGGAACCAAATGATATTGAAGGATATGGAAGTGATATAATATTTACAGAAGATCAAAGGCTTGACTGGACTGATCGTATATACCCCAAGGTGCAGCCTGAAGACGTGAGGAAGTTCCAAGTTTGGCCCCAACAACCCAAGGATTTCAGGTATGCTCTAAGGTTAAGGTTGTGTTTAGATAGGGAATTTAGGATCTCAATCCAAGATCTTGGTTAGAGACCAAGTCCAAGCCAAGAAATAGATCTGAAGTCCATGTGAGTCTACTCTAATTCGAGGCTGACTATATGAGGAAATTGAAAAAAAAAAATGAAGTGTTTTCTGTCAGAGTTTCAGACACTAGAATTATATTTTCCCCTTAAATTACTTGATCCAAACACACACTAAAAGAGATGCTGCTGAACAAAATTTGTCTAAAAGTTTGCTTGAAGTATTCCCCATTACTACTGCTTCAACTCTGCTTTGGGTTTCTGAACTCTAGCTATCTATCCAAAAGATAGTTGACTTACGACCTTGCAGGACTATCTTACTGGAATACACAGAGAAGCTAAGGGTGCTGAACGAAGTGATGCTGAAGGCCATGGCAAGGTCACTGAAGTTGGAAGATGATTGCTTTCTGAAGCAATGTGGAGAAAGAGCTGTAATGTTTGTGAGATTCAACCACTATCCACCATGTCCGAGGCCTGATCTTGTTCTGGGACTGAAGCCCCATGCAGATGGATCAACCATCACTTTCCTTTTGCAGGATAAGGAGGTTGAGGGTCTCCAATTCCTCAAAGAAAACCAGTGGTTTAAAGTTCCAATCATTTCAGAGGCTCTTTTGGTCAATGTTGGTGATCAAATAGAGGTAACAACTCAAACCAGAAAATGTTCTCAAATTCATTGGTTGACACAAACATGCACACAGCAAGCTTGATAAAAGATTTGTCCATGACAATTATAACTATTGGTGGTCAGGGATTAATAAAGTCTAAACTAATTAAAATTTTGTTCAAATTCGAAAAAGAAACTTGGTAAAGTGAATTTAACATATTTTACAGATAAATAACCATTTTTCATCTAAACTTTTTTTTTAAAAAAAAAAAGTTATAGTCAATTTAGTAACACTTTTATAACTGTATTTTTGTCCAAATAGTCACATTTTTATTATGTTTGATTTATTTGAAATAGACATAAGAAAATAGAATATAAAGAATGAGAATAATAATAAATATAATGGAACATTTAAGAGTGAAAAAATTAATCAATGTTGTTGTAGAATCACCCAGGTCAAGTCTAACTTGGATTTCAAGCTGCACATATATAGGTCTACCTAACCTCCTGTGCTTGTTCGTGTTAACAGATAATGAGCAATGGGGTTTTTAAGAGCCCAGTACACAGAGCAGTGATAAACTCAGAAAAGGAGAGGCTCACAGTGGCCATGTTCTGCAATCCTGATACAGAAAGAGAGATTGAACCCGCCAACGAGCTAGTGAATGATTCAAGGCCAAGATCATACAAACCGGTGAAGAATTATGCTGAGACCTATTTCCAGTACTACCAGCAAGGTAAAAGACCAATTGATGCAGCGAAGATTTAACCTTCACAGAAGCAAAATTCTCCTCCGAGTCTGTAATTTAGACCTATAAAAAAATGATAAAAATAAGAAATAAAATCTACGTTGGGATTCTTTACATTTCTCAGAGAAAATGACTGTCAAATTCTAGAGAATGAAACAGATAGCATATATGGATGGTATGAAGATAGCATTGGCAAGTACAAAATCAACAATAACAAAGCAGGAAGTATATAAAAAGAATGAAAAATAAAAATTCCTTTATACAACAAATTTTATATATTTTACATTCAAACACAACCAAATACCAAAATCCATGGGTTTTTGGGGCCAAACTTTCTTAAAGCAGCACTTTGAAGTATATATGATCGCCCCAGTGAAGCCTTCGATCTTTTGTAAAAATTATATCACTTTCACATCCTTCACCATCATTCAGTTCCCTCGCATATTTTGGCTTTTTACCTTTGGAAGTTCGCTTTGAAACTTCCCACACTTTGTCCAGAAACAGATTGTAATCATGCCATGGTTTATTGCCTGAATCCCCAACAACAATTCACAATAACTTGACTTTGTGAAAAGGTTCAACCCATTGGGAAAATGATGCAGCAAAACTTACCCTTCGTTTAAATCAAGAAACTCCCCTTGACTATTTGAATTATAAAGGCCTTATAGCAACCAACTAAGGAATGCCTGACTCAAGCACCCTATTATCCCACAAGAGTTTGACATTAAGTACCCAGCAAACTTCTAAAATGAGACTACTATAGCCTTTTATAGATGTAATGGTCAAAAGTATGGAAAACTAAGAGAAAATATAGATATTTGCTTGGCTGCTATATACGACACAACCAAGAGTTTTTTTTTTTTTTATCATTTATACAAAAAGGGATATTAATCGAAGCCAATTTCTTTGAACCTAGGTAGAACTATCAATTTGTCATGCTATTCTACCAAACAATCCCAGGTTATTAGTTTTCAAAATGACCGGAGACGGAGCACAACAGAATAAGTATAAAATTTCTATACTAAAGAAGAAAGACGTTAAAATCCTAAGGCACCTATTATGGATAACTTCCTCGCAGAAAGAATTTTTCACCACAAAAAACGTAGAAGGAACCAGGCTGGCAAGGTTATAGTACCCAAAGTCCTCAGATTCTTAAATCATTTGTTAGGAGCTTGCCATAAACTGCCCTCCTGACAAAGAAATTACTAGATTAGCAGCAACCAATCCTATCAGAATCGAAAGAAGAGTATCAATATTTTTCATAACATCATGTAGCTGAGAATCTGAAAAACTAAGCGTACTTTTGTTTCGTGAAAATATTTTTTACTTTTTATTTTTAAAAATATTTTTTATTTTTTAATCTTTATAATTTTAAAAATACATTTAGTTTTTATTTTTATTCTTACTATTTTTTAATTATATAATTATATTTTTATTTTACTTTTATTTTTATTTTTATTTTTATTATTTTATAATTATATAAATAATAAAACATTATATATATAATTCAAAATAATTATAAAAATATTATCGTTAAATATATTATAATACTGAAAATTTTAAAAATAGTTTTTTAAAAATAATAATAATAAATAGTAAATAAATACATTTTTATGTTTATTTTTAATTTTTTTAATAAAAATTAAAATTAAAATTAAACATTCTAAGGTTTCTAAAGATTTTATAACATCACGTGCCTTTTTTTTTTTTATAATTCAGAGTCTACTTTCAATTTCAAAAGGTTTTTTTAATATGGCATTGAGGATTTAAAAAGCAAAAAACGCAGGAGTGAAAAGAATAAAAAAAAAAAAAGCCAAAAACTAAGTTAAAGGAGCTGGTTTAATAGTAAAGAAAGTGTTATTCTTATTTTATTTACTCATGTTCAAATTTTATCTTTTTAAATGCATTATGAGAAAAATTATGTTGACACATGGACTAAAGCA
The DNA here is from genome assembly GCA_037074535.1 of Gleditsia sinensis. Lineage (NCBI taxonomy): Eukaryota > Viridiplantae > Streptophyta > Magnoliopsida > Fabales > Fabaceae > Gleditsia > Gleditsia sinensis. The sequence continues at coordinate 8,349,691 of CM073464.1, read as the reverse complement.
GTGATACGCTTAGGAAAAAAAAAACTTAGGTATACTTCATAATTGTTGGCAATTAAGTTTGGAGAATTTATTTTTGTTAAAGTATTCTTATAGCCCTCTAAAATTTTAGTTTCAATTTTATTATTTCAAAATTTTAATTATTTATTTGATTTTTATAATTTTAATAATTTTTAAATATATTTTTATAATTTAAAATTTTAAAATTGAGTACTTATAATTTTAAATTTTTTAATTAAGTTATCATTAGAGTGTTACTATAATTTTGCTAATAAATTTAGATACACACCCGCACGCTCACGCGCGTACATATATATATATATATATATATATATATATATATATATATATATATATATATATAAGAAATTGATTAAAAAATTAAAATTATAAAAATCTATCTTTAATTTTTTAAACTATAAAGTCTTATTTAAAAATTCATCACAATTAATCTTATTTTAAAATATTTAAATATTTTTTTAACGTGTAATTCTATCAATTTAAGTGACCCAAAATACATATATGTCTCCTAGGTTATCAAATGACAAATAGAACCGTAAGCGACAACTTTTTTTTTTGTTTTTTATTGTCAGAATACGATGAATGGCGCCCAAAAATATATTAGTTTACCTTTGTTTTCTTCCATCGAAGTTCCTGAATCAGCGTTACATATGTATATATACATTGGTTACACAGAGCGTGCAAAGCCCAGACCAATGGAAAGGCAATTTTGGTTCCATCGAAGTAAAATGCGCACACCATAAAACTGTAATCTTTTCATAGGAATTACCCTTCCTGTAAGTAAGTATGGAGGAAGGTAAGATTGCAGTTTTGGTTCATTCTTGAAAAAATACTCTAAGGCAGCTTTGATCTAATCTCTTCAATATTGGAGGGGCTAGACATTTCAACTATCACCTCAAAGAAGCAGTCTTTCAGGGCGACCTGCCTCGTCAAAAATTGTGGGTTCTTCCCAGAAACCGCATCTGAGGCTTCCAAGCAAGCATATTTCCTCAACTCAACGAAGTCGGACTCTGTCCTCAAACACTTCAGTAACCTTAATATTCCAGATTCCCAGTTACATGATGCCATTAAAAAAAAAAAAAGCACCCTGGCTCCTTTCATGCGGCCCTGTGAGCACCATTTCGTCCAAGCTTGAGTTTTTAAGGTCTAAAGATGCTTCAAGCTCCATACTTTCCCGTATCGTGATCACTGACCTTGGTTCTTAGAGAAAAGCTTGGAGAATAATATAACTCCTATTTATGATTTGATGAAAAGATTCCTTCATTCTGATGAAAGGATCATTGGGCCTATAAAACGCTGTACGATTCTCATCACTGATTATCGTCTGCCTCTTAATGTCAAGCTTTTGCTTTATAACGGGTGCCTGACTCAAGCATTGCTCAGCTACTTTGTCATTGGCCTCTGATAATCAACTTCAAAATAGATGAGTTCAAAAGGAAGGTGGATGAAGTTAAGGAAATGGGATTTGACCCTTCAAATTCTTCTTTCATTCTAACATTGCGTGTTAAAGTAGGAATAAGCAAACTCTCATGGGAAAGAAAGGTTGAATTGCATGGGAGGTGGGGTTGGTCTAATGAGACATTTCATAAAGCATTTTTGCCAAGCGTCCTCTCTTTGTGGTAAAAACTGATAGTAAAATTGAGGCTGTGATGAAATTTTTTGTCAACAGCATGGGTTGGCACTCTCTGGTGTTTGCTGAACATCCAGTACTTCTTAATTTGTGCTTGAAGAAAAGAATCATCCCCAGGGCTTCCATCTTGCAATTTCTTCAATCTGGAGGTTTGATTAAGAAAGTTAGCCATACGCCGTTTACCCTTACTGAAAAAAATGTTCCAACGGAAGTTCGCGAATGGCTTTAAGGATAAAGCTCCTCCGTTATTGAAGCTGTATGAAGAAAAATTGAATCTTTCAAAATAACAAAGTGATCTCTTCTTCTTTGTTTGTCTCTTTTACTATATATTGAACATGCTGTCAATCGACTTTCCAAATAGTTTTGGTTACTTGTTCATTTGATAATTTGGATTCCATGTTACTTCTTTCTCATTGTGATACACTTCTGTTAACTTCGTACTACATGCTGCTTTATTTGTGGAGATGTCTGTGTCTCATACATTTAAAAATGTCAGTAGTTCATTGGATTATAGAATAATATTCAGGAAAAGAGTTGAGGAAAGCAATTGTAAATTCTAAGACGGTGAATTACATTACTCTGTTGTATGACTTTATTTTTAAGATACTCTGTTGGGAATTGAAATCAACTATGTAAACTACATTATAATAATTTAGTCTTCTGTTATGGCTTGCCTTTCATTTATTTGGCTTGCATAAACTGTGATGTCATTATCGAGCTTCTTCAACAGATTCTTTATTTGTTGTATTTTACTAAATTTTGAGGCCTTATTCATCACTTCCCAGAAGTATATGGTGCTTAAGATCCTTCATAAAAGGTTGCTAATCATGTGGCAATTGGTTTTAAGTTCATAGTTCACCAAGGGGTGCTTAATTTCTAGCACTGCTTAATGACTTCATAGATATAGATGATTTTCAAATGATAGCTCAGGAAGCAAAGGAATTGGGATTCGATCCTTCAAAATAACGCACTAAGTAAATTCATAAACTTGTTCCTTCGAAATCAACATGCATTTCAGCTTTTATCATGGACTTTATTAAGCAGTGTCCTCCAAATTCAGTCATATTGACACTAACTTCATCTTTGGAGTCTGATATTATAGTATGGGTTGCTGCTAGTGATGGTGTTGGGTTAGTCTATTCTATTGTCTGGTAGGATAGCATGACAAAGGGAGAGTTCTACCTAGGTTCAAGAGAATTGGCTTCAATTAACATTCCTTTTTGTATAAAAGAACGTAAAAACTCTTGGTCTAGTTGTAAATAGCAGCCAAGCAAATATCCATGTTTTGCCCTTGTCTTCCATACTTGCCGCCATTACATCTATGAAGGCTATTGTAATCACATATCTCAAACCCGACTTGAGTAAAGCTAACCCAACTCATTGAAACTTATTTTTTTCCCTTCCACACCAGTAGAAGACAAATAAAACTAACTAAAAAGAAAGAGGCCATTCATGGTCAATTACTATCAACGGTTTTAAAAAATAAATTAATAAAGTATCAAATGGCAGCGGTGATTAGAGGGACTACATTTGCAATATTTAAACTAGGACAAAAAAAGACAGCGGTGATTATCTTAATCCTTAAAAGGCGATATTAATAAAAATAACAACTGGCCAAAAAAATCAAATAAAAAAGCAGTCCAAACCATTTAAGGAAGAGATTGAAAATTATCATCATTATCATCAACATCATCAACCTCTTTACAAGGAAAATTTTCTAATCCAATTAAACCTAATTAGGTATCTTAAAGCTACGGATGACAGAATAAACATACTTAATTAGAGAAGGGAGATGATAAGTTTGAAAAAAAAAACAAAACCAAAAATAGAATTGGCAAGACAACTGAGTTAAGAGTAACAGAGTAAAGACACGGTAGGATTTCTTTCCCTTTTTGGGCCAATATAGAAGGAAATTGGTGGATTTCCTATCCACTGTCAAATTTTAAATCTTGAAGAGAAGACCACCATGTGTGGCGAAGAAGGGAGCAAACACAAGAGATTCAACAGCCATCAGCTTGATAAGGATGTTAAGTGATGGTCCAGATGTATCCTTGAGAGGGTCTCCAATAGTGTCACCAATAACTGCGGCCTTGTGCGGGTCCGACCCTTTAGGACCAAGGCTTCTTGCATGGTCTGAAGCACCAGCCTATCACACCAAATATTTAGGACAAAATCACCATCATTGTACCATAATCACTCACCAATGCGCAGATCAAAATTATCCAAACCAAATACTTACCTCAATGTATTTCTTGGCATTATCCCAAGCACCACCAGTGTTGGATGCAGAGATAGCAATCTGTTAACATGGTACAGAAACAAACTCAGAGCTACACCAAAATGGACAAGAGGGAAGTTGAACAAGAAGCTTTTATGTACTAGCCGTATCCTAAAGAGTTGACCAAATAAAACTAAATAAAATAGCAATCTAATACCATAGGCATTCTCATGAGAATGCAGAATGCAGACTCAGACATGCCTCTGCATTCAAAGATTTTACGATAGGAAATCTTATGGAAATGAAAAGACACACGTGACTCTACACATTTTTAAGGAAAAGGAAGAGGATAGGGAAGCAGGGTATTTCCCCAGCCCCCCTTCCATGAAGTATATTAAACATTACCTGTACACCAGACACAAGGGATCCAGCAAGAACACCAGAGAGAGTTTCTACACCAAAAAATATCCCAACAACAAGTGGTGTAAGCATGACAAGAGCACCAGGTGGTATCATCTCCTTGATGGAAGCATCAGTAGAGATCTTCACACATGTAGCATAGTCAGGCTTGCCAGTTCCCTCCAGCAAGCCCGGGATGGTATTGAATTGCCTGCGTACTTCCTCAACCATCTTCAGAGCAGCACTTCCCACACTCTTCATGGTCATGGCAGAAAACCAGTAAGGAAGCATTGCACCAACAAGTAAACCAATAAAGACCTTTGGAGTCAACACATCAACTGATGAAATACCAGCTCGGCTCACAAAGGCACCAAAGAGGGCAAGAGACACAAGAGCAGCAGAACCAATTGCAAAACCCTAAAACAGAAGAAGAAGAAATCTCAGGTGCATCTACCAGGGAAACTGATGTTACCATGAACCAAAATAATTAGAACAAAATGAAATAAGAAAGAAAACCCATACCTTGCCAATAGCAGCAGTTGTGTTTCCTGCAGCATCTAGGGCATCAGTTCTCTCTCGAATTCTGTGACTCATGCCAGCCATCTCAGCAATACCTCCGGCATTGTCACTGATTGGACCATACGCATCAATGGCCAATCCAGTGGCTATGGTACTGAGCATCCCAAGTGCAGCAACAGCAATACCATACATGGCAGCAAAGCTGAAACTAACAAAAATGCTAACTGCAATAGCAAAAATTGGAATAATGACAGACTTGTATCCCAAGGCAAGGCCAAATATAACATTAGTAGCAGCACCAGTCCTGCAGGAGTCTGCAACATCTTGCACAGGGCTGCAAAAACATATAGAAAGAGTTAAAGTCAAGGCAACAACTAAGGATGCAAAAAGGTAGATAAAATGACCTCAAACCACTTACCTATAAGCATTGCTGGTATAATACTCAGTTACAAATCCAATAATAAGCCCTGCCCACAGACCAACAGCAACGCACAAAAATAGCTGCCTGCAAACCAAAATCAATCCTATAAGTCCTCAGATACAACTTTACCATCAGTCCAAATGCCAAGGATGACCAAATTAAATAGATTCTATGTAAATGATACAGGGCATTCAGACAGATTATCACTTATCTTTTTTTGGTGCCCCTCAGCACATCAGCTTTTTTTCTGACATAAGATATGATTGGGTATGCTGAATCCAGTTCATAAGAAATGCTCTGTCCTAAATTTAATGATTGACCAGATATGATTATAATACCACGACATCATATAAGTGCCACAATTTCCAAAAATTACCAATAAAACTTAGCCAGTATTTATTATCTAATACAAAAATATTTTAAATTATATCAATTTTATAATGTCTATGCATATCTTAAAAGTCCTAATCTAAGCCAACCTAATCTATGTTTATATATAAAAGAACTGGGCTATAATTTTTAAAAAAATATATATATTATTTTGATTATTTTTGTCCTAATATAATCTAATCTAGAATTATTTTTACCAAAATATAACATAATTTAATGTCTATTCATCTCTAAATAATTTCTTTCAAAAACAAATCATACTATGTATCTACAATTTACTCTTGTTTTCATTTAATTAGATCTAGAATTCAAGAAATAATTGTTAATTATAATATTTTTTACAAATCTATATAAAAAATTAATAATATGCTATTTATTTAATTAATTGACGAGAACTGCATTCTTTCAATTATTGCTTCATTTGAGAAGTGACGCCTAACAAATTAAACTTACCAATTCTTCACTTCTTTCTGCTCGCCAAAATTGAAGATAGTGAAGGATTGAGGGAGTGCAATCCAGCTAGTAATTGCAATCCCAATAGTCATGAAAATAGTGGAAATAATGAGTTGCTTTTTTAGTGCTGGTTCAATTTCCTTTACTGCCTTGATCTCGAAAAAGTCAGTTGCAAATAAGGTGGTAAGCAAACAAACCAGGATACCCACAGAACTGATAATCAGAGGATATAGCATTGCAGTAAACTCATGATTCACCCCAAATGAGGATATGGAAGCTACAACAAGAGCAGCACATGATGACTCAGCATATGAACCAAAAAGATCAGATCCCATGCCAGCTATATCCCCAACATTATCACCAACATTATCAGCTATCACCTGAGAACAGAATAGTTTATTCAGATATAGGCAAAGTAGCAAACAAACAATAAATTTTAAAAAAATTAATAAAATGGGGGCGGGACTAGGTTCATGGTGTTATTTCTTACAGCTGGATTCCTTGGATCATCCTCCGGAATGTTTCTTTCAACCTTGCCAACAAGATCAGCACCAACATCAGCAGCCTTAGTATAAATACCTCCACCAACTCTTCCAAACAGAGCCATAGAAGATCCTCCAAGACCATAACCAGTTATAGCCTCAAAAAGACCTCCCCAGTCATCACCATAGTAAATTTTGAACAGGTTAATGGCGATGTAAAGAACCAAAAGACCATTTGCAGCAAGGAGAAATCCCATGACTGCACCAGATCTAAATGCAGTGATAAAAGCCTTCCCAACACCCTTTCTTGCCTCGAGTGTGGTTCTTGCATTTGCATAAGTTGCAATTTTCATTCCAAGGAAACCAGAAACAACTGATGTGATGGCACCAAGCAAGAAAGAGGCAGTGCTGAAGAAGGCAGTGGCAAGAGCTGGCTTACACATCTTAGTTTGGTCAAAGGTGCAGGGCTGGTGGCTTGTACTGAATCCCTCCACAGAGCCAAGGAAAACGAAGATCAAGATTGCAAAAAAAACCATGAAGACTCCAACATACTTGTATTCAGTGAAAAGGAAAGAAGTTGCTCCTGTAATTTTCAAGCACCAGGAAATTAGTGAAGCATACTCATCGCTTCCACCAGCAAGCATTAATTTTGAAACAAGTAGAGGAAGTAGAGACCAGGGGCTAAGAAGATATCATAAAAGCAAAGATCAAGAAATTTAGACATCATGCCAAGCTACAGTAGTAACTGATTCTAACTTTATTGATATTTAACATAAACTGAATAAACGCAACAGATTATGAAAAGGATAACACAATCAATGTATCCATGTAGCATGAAACACAAGATAATTTAACGTGCAAACTGAAAACTGGACAGAAAGATCTAGTCACTAAAGGAAGGTAATGTCAACTACAATCGTTCCTTTACAATTTCCATGGTAAAAGATCCACAAGAAATGTTAAATGTTAGTAATCATCAATAACATAATAGATTAACATTATGGTAAAAAAATGTTATAGGCAAAATTTTGCAAAAAATTTGGGAGGGATAAAGGTATATTATTGTAAACAATAGTCTCTTTCATTTAGAGAAGAGGATAAAATTGATGCTTACAAAATCAACCAGTGTGTCTCTTTGATTTATGGGTGCTTCTAAAGCTTCAAGAATATCTTCATAAAACCAAAAATTTTAGGACCTTAAATAGAACCCTGATATGACCAGACGACCCATTGAGTACTTTAATAAAGCCACCACGGGATGGATAACAAGCAGTCGCAGATACTGCTCAGATGTGATGTTAGAGGTCAAATTACATTACATGAAGAATCATAATCCAATAGTCAGCACCATAGACGGTAAAAGCACGTGACTTTGAGTCACTAACTTCATATTAAATTATGTCTCTGGAATTACCAGCATGATTTTGCAGACCCAAAAAAATTGGAAGGAAAGAAGGAGGACTTGATATGCCGATTGTCTAAATATTAGCATTAAAAAAAAAGTGAAAACAAACCAAAACAACTAAAAAAAATTGCCCAAAAAAACTAGATTTGATTGCGACTTATAATTGTAAGATGAGTACAGATTCCAGGCCCATCTACAACACTAATTTATAAATGAAAAACATAGGGGAGTTCATGGTCCAGTCTTGTTCAGATTGAGGGAACCTTGAATCAAACCAGCCTTGACGGTTCATAAATTTTGGTACCCGAACCAAAAGTCCTTACGGAAGCAACCCAAACCCAACCATAGTGAAATACGGTTTGGTTCCAAATTATAGATAATTAGTGTTTCAAGTCCCGTCACTCAATACTGAGCTAATACATTCGAAAGGGATTACCCAATAGTTACGTTAATGTAAAATAATATAATTTAGTTCAAGGTTTAGGGTGAAACCGCACCACGTGAACCAAATCATGTAAACCCAACCAAAGCATATACATGATTTGGTTCACATGGTACGTTTTCTACCCAAACCGAGAACTCAACCGGAAAATAAAACCAAACCACACATTAAAAAAAACCAAACTAACGGGGAAAAACTGCGAAAGGAAAATTGAAATCAACAGCTTTAACAATCGAAATTCAGAGCACAACAAAAGGCTGGGATCTAGATAAAAAATCCAGGAAATAGAAATAATGAAACAGCACAAAGTAAGAAGGAAGCAATAAGAATAAGAATTTTACGACCGCAGGCAATCAAGCATTCAAATTTAGAAATGGTAAATCTATGGAAAGATCGAGCCGTTATTCACTCATGCACCTTGAGATTTTTATGTTAATAATTCATCGATTGAATAATAAATCAAAAAATTGAATTTTGAATGTGGATATACATCTGGCCCAACTCTCCCTTACCTTCGGATATGGCGTTCTGAATTTCGGCGCATTTAAGGACGACGTTGTGGTCATTGATACCCTCCTCTTCTTCGATGAGATAATCATTGTAACCATTCTTGGCCCCGTTGTTGGGAGAATTATCTCTAGCGGCAGAGAGCTTGACTCTGGAAACAAGCAACCACTGAAACAAAGCGAAGCCGATTCCTATAACGGCACACACCGGAATCAGAATCTCCGTTCCGAGATCTGGGAGAATGGTTACCCCCATTGCAGCAGTAAAGCACTGTAAGAGGAAGAAGAAGAAAGGATGGAAACGAGTTTTTACGGAGCGAGAGTGGGAATGAACGAGAGTAGAACGAGCTGGTTGAGGGGTTTATATATAAATGGAAGGAGAGAGAGGAAGGTGTGTGGGCGAAGGATGATGGAATTGTTAAGTAATTTGCTACTGGCAGATCTAAAATTAGTTGCAACTCTTGCGTAATATTCAATTTTAGGTCAATTTATCCCCCTTCTTTTTTGGGTATATTTTCATATCTTTACCTCAAAATTTCCTAATTATAGGGAACTTCAGAACACACTGCTGATTCACTCATAGTTTACAGTTGTGTGAGTTGTATTGTTCATCTTATTAATAGTATATACTATAAATTAAACACCTAACTTCAAATCTTTCAAAAACAATCCTAAATTATAGCATTTTTTTAGCCTTTCTTTAATTCTATAATATATTTTTATATTAAATTAATCTTAATTTTTTAATATTTTGTATATAATACAAATATAACACAAATATTTCCACTAATTAAAAATCAAAACATTTCACTTGATTTAAATTTATATAAATATCACTAAAAATTATCATTAAAATTTATGGTATGTCTTGATTTTAAAATAAAATATTTTACACCATAAATATTATACTATGTAATTATAAAACATGTCTAAAATCCACAACTTACATAGACACTTTTTTTAATTATAAGTGTTAGAGAATCTTAATGTATAAAAATTCAATTTTAAGTAATAATTCACTCTTTAATAACAATATTGAAAATTGCCTTTATGCACACAGGTAAAACATTATTTCATCATGATAAATTTATGAGTTCAAACATATATTTGGTAAAACAAAAATGTTTTTCTTTCCTTAGTATATATATTTAAAAAAAAACATTTTGAAATTTGGTCAAACTATAAAGAATATACATTCCAATTATTTGTTAATCAAATATGTTAAAATACATAATTTTTTAGAAAATATTTATTACAATATTAAAAGCTTACAATTATTGCATATAAATACAATCACATTTTAATTGTGAAAGTTGTGAAGAAAAAAGATGCAAACCAATTAATAATATCTAAATATTACAACAAAATAATAAAATTATACAAAAATTAAAATATTTTAATTATTTAACTCATAAATATAAAACTGTTTTTTTTTTCAATAGATTAAAATGACAGCCTAAAGGAAAGAGAAATATTATGTTTAGTGAAATATTAAGTGCTAAATTCAATGTAAAAAATGTTCATTAATTAGTAAAATTTTAATGACTTAATATTACAAAAAAGAAGGTCTAGTTGTATTACACCACTAATGACTTAATTAGGTAACCTTGGGTGGAAGGAAGAACGTTGCTCAAACTTGGTGACAAAATGTGTGTACCAAACAGTGAATTTAATAAAGTAAGTCTATTATATGCCTTTAACCTACATCAAGAATCTAACTTTAATTCTATTTTTAAAAAGCTTTTATTCCTCTGCCTTTTTTATTAAATGATGATAACTTAATTAAAATGTTTTTCCCTGTGACAAATGTGAAGGTGTACTAGTACTTTAACAAATAATATTAAAGCAATATATTTTTAGTATTAAAATTAAAAAAAATTAATTACGAGTTGAACTACATTAATTGGATGATAAATGGAAGAATAGGCACAGCGCTGGTGATTGAGGGAGTAGAACCTAAATTTCAACTACATTGAACCTAAAAACGAAGGTGTTGCATGTATAAAACGACATGTTAAAAACAGAAGGATGTTAAATAATGTAAAGGCCACCAAATATGAAACTGGATTACCACCTTCCACGTAGTTGGCTACCCGATTAACATCCACGTCAATCTGAAGCCATCGGTGGATGGTCGTGAATCATGACGCTAACATTTCCATTAATTTATTCCTAATTTTAATCACCAAACGCTATTTTAATTAACTTTAATTATAAAATTTAAAAAAAAAAAAGACTTCCATTTACTATATTATATTTACCGAATACGCGTTTAATTAAAATACTAAAAAATAATTGTGCGTGACATAATTATAATTTTAGTATACCAATTTTAAAATATAATGAAATATTTCACGAATCTTTTACGAGAAGTAAAAACACAAAATTGTCAAAGTAAAGAGCACGTGATCTCTTACTTTTAATAATTATGTGCAAACTTTGTCTTTATCTTTATCATTTACACTTGTAAAAGTCAAATTCGAAGTAATCTTTGAAAATTGACAACGATTGAGCATTTTTAGTGTCTTTCTTTTTTTTGGGTACATAGCAATTTTAGTGTTGAATGTTAAATAAGAATGACAAAAACAAAAACAGAACTTATGATTAGGTGTTAATGTAAGATATCATTTATAATATTTCAAATGATATAAGAAGTGCATATTTATCATTATAATCTATTTCTTAAATTTATAAGTACACTCTTTTTACTAGAGGAAAAATTGATTTATGACTAATTTTATACCACTTATTATGAAATTTGAAATTAAAAAAAAAATTGTGTCTCCTTACCTGCATTTTTTTTTTTTTTTGTGGTGCGACGTTAAAGTGGTAACCAATGGGTATCCACTTTATAATTACATAATAATCTATAAAATTGATATCAATAAACCAAATGCTTGTTAAATTCTGGTTTCTTAGTTCGGACAAGACATTAAGGAGGAAAGACATCATGCGAAGATTAGTAAACATTGGCAGCTTCGTACGGTGTGAGGGGGGAGTGTCGTGTAAAGTTGCGTTTTACCTTAACCTTATTTGGGATAGCGTTCCAGGCTTTCCTTGTCGTCTATGATTGGAGGACGAGCAAGCACCGGGTTCGGATAACTTTCACTCGCTGAGCCACCCACCGTACTTTACACGCATTTCGTGCCCGAATCAACTTTTCTTCTCCCTCCACTCTTTTTTTTTTTTTTTTCTTCTAATTTCAATCCGAAAAGCCAACTCTGATTGATGAAATTTCGCTATCATTCAGTTTGAAGTGAACCAAATATGAAACAATGTATTTAAAAGGTGGCCCACCAATTATATTCTCACTTACTGACTTGATGATATTGATGCACCCACCCATGAATTCATAAATAATAAAGAGTTATTATTATTCATTATGAAATAAGAGAGATTCTAAATTTGAAATTTGTAACTTTTAACTTTATGACTTTTTTTTTAGTGGAGCAAATATATCAAAAAGATAAGAGTATCTACTCTCATACTAATTTAATACATTTAAAAAATATAAAAAAATTTAAATATTTATTTAAATATTTAAATTCAAGTAATCAAGATAAATACACCTTCTTCGCCCACTAAATCAATAGTTTATAGTTTTCAATTTGATGAATTATGTGAGCTCCAATTTGTTACTTTCCCTCAAAATTGATACAATTTAACATTAATATCAACTTTTTCAAAATTTTAGACATTCCTTATTTTTGTGATTAGCTTTTATTACTTATTATTTAAATTAATTATATTTACACTGGCATTTTAAAATATTACAATTACATTATTTTTAATTTTAATTTATATTAAAATATTAATTAAATTTTTATAAAAAAAATTACACTCGTATTTTAGTTATAAAAAATATACTAACATTTTTGTATGTCAAATTTAATAAACATTAATTTAATTGACTGTCATACCTTTCTAAAGAACAAAATGGATGTGGTATAATTTTCATTAAGAACTTTGTTGATAAAAAGAATAATTGAGTGTAAATTCAAATTAAAAAAAAGTGTGAATATAAATTTAAAATCTAGGGAATTTAATTTATTCTTATTAATTGTCATATTGATAATTGTGTTTCAATTTTATTCTGTCAAAGAACTGTAACTTTATTTATTAAATTAAAAAGTTGTAGAACGCATATAAAGAACAAGTAATTAAAAATTTATTGTTTAGTTTATAATTTTGTGACTGACTTTACCTTTATTTAATAACAAAGAAAATTCCCACAATTTAGAAGAATCTAAATCGCTCGCTGGTATAATGTCTGCCAGGCTATTTATAGGTATGGGTTCCCAAATCACCAGCATAAGAACGCGTCTGTGCTTTTGCCGCTACCCAATGAGGGTCCATAACTAAATAAATTATAATTTATAATTTGAATTTCTTTTTTAAATTTTTCTGATGATATGCAAACTGATAACATTTAAGAGCAGAGATTAGAGATCTTCTTCTGACCCAAAAAAAAAAAAAAGGATCTGTTTTTATTTTTTTGTTTTTAAAATTTAATTTTAAAAATATATTATTTTTTATTTTTGTGTTATGAATATAAAAAATAAAAATATTTTTTTGTTTTAAAAACAATTTATTTTCAAAAATTATTTTTAAAATAATAATAAAAAATAGTTATCAAACAAATTTTTTTATTTTAAAAATAATTAAAATAAAAAAAATTTAAAAATACAAAACAAACAGGTCTTTATTTTAACACTCTATTTAATTTTAAATTGAGATTAATTTTTTTTAATATTTATAAATTTTATAAGTATACTTTCTCAATTTTAAAAAAATTAAACTAAACTTTTTGTTTAATTTTTATAAAAATTAATTTAATTTTTTTATAAATATTGTCACATTAAAATAAGTTATCTATGAATTTAAAAAATGTATAAAATATAAGTTTAATAATAATATTTTAAATATAAAAATTTCGTATAAATTAAAACAAAAACAAGTGTAGGTGTAGATTTGTTTTAAAAAAAATGAATTCAATTTACTTAAATAATTACTTGCTCTAGTTATACTCTAGTCTAATTTTGCCTTTGTTTTAATAAGTAATATTTTTAAGTAGCCTTTAATTTAAAAAGAAAAAAATCACATAATTGTAGACAGATTAAACAAGTTTGTATTTTTTTAAAAATAAAATAAAATAAGGCAATTACACAATTTATAAAAAAATTATAATATAAAACTACGCAACTAAACATTTAGAACACACACAATTCACCATATTTCACGTTCATCTATTTTTTTTTTAAAATAAATTTTGATTTCCTTTCATGATTTAAAACTTATTTTTTAAAAAAATTAAAAATATGAATTACAAAACTTCGATAGACAGTGAAAAATAAATTAGCTCTTCTCACTCACCTGTCACCACCACCATTAAATAAACACAGATCAAATTATTAAGAAGATAAATAAATTCATATGTCAATAAAAATAGAGTAATATATTATTTGTACGATTAAAATATTTTATCATTTTTAATTAATACTAATTTTAAATAAAATATTATTGAACAATTAATCATGTAGGTAGCTTAGAAGAGAGAAAGAAAGCATATGGATGGTTGGGAGAGAAAAAGTTAAGATAGGAGTGTGCTGTCATGAGCGGTCAAATGTGGGAATAGGAACTTAGTAGCTTAGCTTAGCTAATAGCAGCTAAGACCCATGTTTGATGTTTGATTGCTGGGAGATTTAGATCCATAATCCTCATTTATGGGATTATTGTCGTTTTCAACGTTTGGTTGGTTGGACGACGATTTTACGGGAACAACAGATTTGATGGAATATAGGATCAATCGCATGTGCTATTATGCGAATCTAGTAGGAACATTTCGGGTCGGAGCAACCATTTTTTTAAAATTAATACAAATATTTTTATATTATTTATAGAATTAATATTACGCAAAATATTGAATTGTCTTTACTTTCAATTTTTTTTAACTTTAAACTACTAGCATTAAAAAAAATGTTTCAATCATTGAATTTAAATTAGAAATGAATTTTTTAAAATTTTTAAAAAAAATTGTATAGAGTAAAGTTGAAGAGAGACAAATATAGTTTATGAGACTTATTTTTTAATCAATTAATCTTATTTATTTATTAAATATTAATTTTATTAATATAGTTTTTACCTAATTTTATTATATAAAATATTTAAAAAATTGAAATCTTTCAAACTTATTTATGAATTAAATTATGAGCTGGTCATGGAGGAAGCAGTCCATGCTTATTGCTTAGCTAGGCAATTAATCAATTCTTTGCCAACCATGAAAGGAAAGGATACTTTTTATTTTATTTTTCTTAATCAATTGCACTGGCGACTTTCATTTTTTGGTTTATATATTAAAATCTCTCACATGGCATTTTTGTTTGAACATTCTACACTTCTTGTTTTCTCATTAAATTGTTGGTGTCCGATTAAAATATAAATTTATTTAATGCCATCAACCGAATTTGATAAAAAAAAAATTGTAATTAGGTAGTATTTTAATTAATTTGCTTGCATTTGAATTATTGTACATCTAATTTAATTTAAGGCAGGCCATTCAAGATCGGATTAAAAGATTTATAAAAATAAAATTTATGATATGATTTGAAAAAATTGATATAGTTAAAATGTGAATTTGTGACAATCCTTTTAATTGTATATGATATTTTAAAACTCTATCACTTAATAGTCTATTTTTTGAGTTAAGCTTATTGATCGTTTGACTGACAATGGATTTTTCAAATTATATAAATGAATTAATTAACGTGAGGTGCACATAAATTTGAATTAAAAATTACTTAATTGTAATATTAAAAATATCTCTAATGATTTTTTTATTTAAATTTTAATTTAATTATATTTAATAAAAATAATTTATAAATTATACGTTATTTTAAATAATATATATTTTATAATTTATAAATTAATTTAAATTATTTAAAAATATACTATTTAACTCGTCAAATAAATTATTTATAAGACGATTTTAAATGTTATCATTTAACTAATTAATTAGTTAAATGCTATGATTTTAATAAGTACTATGCTTTGTTAATTTGATTAGATAAAGTGGTAAAGTGAAAACACAAAAAAAAAATAGTGTAATTAATTATAATGATGATTAATGTGCTTTTTGACTTAACCAAATTGCTTTACAAAACAGACGTAGAATTTCTATTTTAACTTTTTCTTTCAGTTAAAAAAAGTTTAAAGGGAAGAAAATTATTTTATTTTACGATTGATATATATTAAAAATTTTAATAAAATTTACAATAATATTTATTTAAAAAATTACTACAGCAAAAATTAAACATATTTTATAAATAAATTATTTGAATTTTTATAATCCAATCAAATCGGGGCTTCCATTTTAACATTTTTAGGGACAATAACAAACAAGATTTGGCCATCTAGGCGCTGCGTTGTTTGTTAAAAGCTATCCTGTCTGGAGCTCTTGCGATTTATATTATAAAAACCCCCCGGACGGGATTCTCTTAAGAACCTTTATTAAATTTCCTTAAAAGAGAAGTAACCAAAATAGATTCCGATTGGTGAGCATAATTTTTTCAGATTTGTAAGATCGTTAAGATTTTTATTCATGTACTATCACTGTCATCTCTATTATATATTATTATTATTATTATTATTATTATTATTATCATAAATCATTTCATTAATTTTACCTCACTTTTTAATTTACAAAAATTAATTTCAATTATTTTTAAAACATTCATAATTTTTTATACACTATGAACCCATCTGATAAAAAGTATAAAATAGAATAACTTATTATATCTTGTTATTATTTTATATTTGATAAATTAATATTATAAGATAAATTTGTTTTTATCTTATTATATCTTTGAGTGTTAGTTAAAAATTTTGATATATAAAAATTAAATTTAAAAAAATAAGATATTTAAAATTATATATTTTTAATTTATAAATATTATTTTTTAATTATATATTTTTTATAATTTAAAATTTATACTGATGAATAAAATATTAAAAAAATGTACATCATATCTTAATATTATAAAAAAATAAAATTTATAAAATTTATACACCAATAAAAAAAATATTGAAGTGCTTATTATTAATATTATTTATTTTTTAATTTATAGATATTAATTTTTTATAATTTAAAATTTATATTAATTAATAAAATATTCAAAAAAATTATATAATATTATCTGGTTTATTTCAAATATATAATAAAATAAAAATTTATTAAATTTATATTTTATTTTACTCCTATTCAAACCTTGTTGTAACTATGGAACATGGACAACTCGCTTAAACTTGAACGTAAAGTTGTAGGAATATAAAATTCAACAACTCTTTAAATTAAATTCTATATATTTCACGAGAATAAGCACGAGCAGGGCAGATCCAACTACTCACAGATGAAAAGAACATAAATAGAAAGGAGACGTTAATATTTTATTAACTCTAAATAAACCGAGAAAACATCACAATGACCGACATATATTTTAAAAGATTAAAACATTTTCTATGTAAAATTTATATTCAATTGTTGTTGTAAATAATTTATTTTATTAAGCAACCAGCACATTCACATTTTTTTCAAAGACAGCTAAATGATAATAAAACGTCGGTTGGCAGCTTTTTGTCTTGTTACCGTTTCCCTTCTTCTATTGTCGTGTGATCTTTGATTTAGTTTTTAATTAGATATTTATAATTTTAAATTATCCGTGCCATCTCATCGTCACTCGCCATAAATAACTGCGTTAAGAAACGAAAGGGAAATTTCCGGATTGATCTAGAAATGGCATCCCACGGTACTGCGTCTTAATTAGACACGTTCCACCACACCAGGCACAACCTTATCATCTATCTCTAAGATCAATTTGCCACCTATAAACTAGTGAACCATATATTAATAATCTCACTCACTGTGACATATTTTATATATTTTTTATTGCAAAGTAAAAACATAATAATAATAATAATAATAATAATTTAACTATTCAAGTCGATCAAAATACTATTCATTTTGGTTGTGAAACCAGTATTTAAGGGTATTTGTCAATACCATCTTGATTATTGAAAAAATGGCCAAATTGTACGTGAAAAAATCTAGGTACGTAATAACAACAACTCAATTTAGCTACGAAGTTTGAAAAAATGACAAGCTGTGAATATTCACTGGGTTAGAAGAAATGTTTTTGTGAATATTTTATTTTTAGCGTCGACGATATATCTATAATTAGATTAAAGATATGAATTAATTGAAATATATATAAGTTGACTTAAAAATCACATAACTACAATGACAAAATATATATAAAATACATACATAAATAAAAAAACGAGTGCATCAAGTGCCCAATTCTGAAACTAGTGAACACGCAATGTGTATTGAAAAAAAAGGGAGAAGTATGTTTCACGCAATCTTATTATTTAATATGGCAACGCATATGTATCGTTGGGAAAGATTTTTCAGAAGATATTTACATAATATTTTAAAGAGAAAAAGAACACGGAGAATAAAACTTAAAAGTAAAAAAAAAAAAAAACAAATCATATAGTGGGAGCTTGGGTGTTTTTAATTTATTTGCAGAGTAGATGAACATGAAATTATTATATGACATCTATG
Source organism: Gleditsia sinensis (assembly GCA_037074535.1). NCBI lineage: Eukaryota > Viridiplantae > Streptophyta > Magnoliopsida > Fabales > Fabaceae > Gleditsia > Gleditsia sinensis. The sequence goes on along the minus strand of CM073464.1, from coordinate 8,331,189 downwards.
TCAGTTTGTTCTTGGGTAAAGAATGGGGCTTTGGGATAAGATCTACTTTAATTATGATATCCGACACCAGAGTTTGCGTCAGATAACTACATCTTTTTAGCTTAAAAGGTGTTCGATCAAGAAAGTAATTTTAAATTTTGGGCCACTAAGTGATCTTTTGACTCTACAAAGGGTCGCTAGTCGTAGGTTAGCAAACCATTTTCTAAGACTTTGTCCCAACTTTTGACATAATCCCTTTGCCATCCCACCAAGGAAGCTAACTTCGTGTTAAAATTTGTAAGGAAGTATCTTGTTCTAAGATGTTCGGTAAGAAGGAGAAGAAGATATGAGAGAGACAAGAAATAAAGAATATATATATATATATATATATATATATGAAAACCCAATGTTTTTGTAACTTGAGAAAGCCTTTTTTGTTTTTTCTCCCTAGCCATGTTTTAAACAAAAGCCGCTTTCAATGCTGTGATCAGATTTCACTCTGGGCCATCAGTAGGCTCAAAATATTATATTACCAAAAAATTACCCAACTGTTGGGCTTAAGCCCAAGTAACTTAGGCCTGTTCATTCCTGATTATTCATAAATGACCAAAAGAAGAAGAAGAAGAAGAAAGAGAAGCAAAGTATATATTATTTTTTATAAACTCAAGAAACTGAAACAGAATAAGGTCTCGTTTGGTTAGTGGCAAAAGAGGGAATGAAAATGTGAATTGAGAATGGAATGGAAAAGAATAGATTTAAATGGAATAGAATGGAATGTTGTGATTAAAATTACGTTTGGTAAGGGGATGGAATGGAAATAAAAACAGTTAAAAAGACCAAAATACCCTTAAAACATAAAATTAATAAAATAATATTATTTTAACTTAAAAATTTATTTAAAAATAATATAAATAAAAAAATAATTAGTAATATAAATTTTTTATTAAAAATATTAATAATTTTAAAAAATAATTTAAATATTATTTATTTTATTTTATTAATAATAAATAATATTTTCTAAATTATTTATTTATTTTAAAAATATTTATTTATTTTTTTGAAAAAAAATATTTATTTATTATTTTACAGACAACAAGTTAAATTTTTTTAAATTTTTTTTGTGAATATTTTTTAATTAATTAATTTTTTAAAAAAATATTTTTATTATTTATTTAATTTAAAAAAGGAGAAAAATGGTATTTTATCTTGATTCAATTTCATTTTGCCTCATTCCTCCCTTTCTATGTGGGAGTTTGTTCTCCCACCTCCAAAGGAATCCACATTCCATGGGTTGTCTTTTCTGACAATCAAACATGCATTTTTGATGGAATGGAATGAGTATTCCCATTCCATTGCTTCAAGTCAAGGTACCAAACGGGACTTAAGAGAAACTCCATAAAAAATGAGAGCAAAACACCCAAAACCACAAAGGGGGTATGTGAAATTCCTTTGTTTTTTTTCTTCATCATGTGTAGGATATATTATATCAAAGTTATAATTGCACAAATTATGAAAAAGAAAAACCCACTATATGAAAATTCAAATTTATAGAGAACATGAATAAGTAGAAAGAAAGTGCTAAATGAACAAAACTCTTTCTGATATTTTTTTTCATTAACATAGAACAAATACATTGAAAACATTATATAATAGGAACCATAATTTAGGGAATTTAATGAGTATGAGTTGAATGTCCCAAACTATAATTTTTCAAGGGCAAAAAAAAAATATTGTATCTTAAGGTCCATGATTATGTTAAAAAAAGGTTAAAAACTAAATAAACAAGTCCCTCCCATTGCAATTTCAGTAAATGTGCACCTTTCTGTATTCATTTAAGTTTAATTTTATTATATGTAATAATACATTTTTATAAATAATTTAATTTATTCATTTTAAAATGCACTACTTTAATGGTTCACATTTTTTAGGATGTTATATAAAATTTTCAACAAAACAAATTTTTTTATAAAAAAATTAATTAAAATATTTCAAAAAAAGGTTAAAAATTAAATTGGTATATGTAAAATAAGGAAATCAAATTAAATAATTTATTAAAATAAAAAGATAAAAAAAAATATTTAACTTTTCATTTACTCCTATCTCTCTCCAACCAGAATCTGCTCCAACTTTTATCTGTAAAAATTTTATTATTGACCAAACGTCCACAAAACCTTTTGTTCTGCTCCATCACCGCACAGCCACAGACATTGCTTCCCAAACTTTAAACCCAACCCATCCCCCTCCTTCAATTTGTGGGTCTTTCTCAGCCATCAACCCCATTTTAGATTATTCTACCCTTATAATTAATTACTCCTTTTGTTACTATGGGGAAACGGAAACGGATTTCTGATCAGACCCACAGAGATCATCCTCTTCCATGTTCACCTTCTACTGGTACGTTTCTATAAAAAAAATTTAAAAGATGTTTTAAAGCGTTCTTATGTAATGTAATGAGAGAGTGAAGAGAATCAAAACTCTTTTGAGCTACCTGAAAAGGTTCCATTCATGGGCACCTGAGGAAACTTGATACTTCTACTTAATTTGACTAACCTTCTTTAGGATGGGATTTTCATTCTTGCTTTAATTATTTATTCATCTGTCTTTTTCTAGAACACAAAAGGGGCAAATAAAGCAATTGCCTTTCTTGTTCTTTGATGTTCACTTTCTTCCATTTTCAGTGGTTTAGTGGGGTTTGAGGGTCTGGTGATCTGATTTCGTTTGCAAATTTTCTTGGGGAAACTGTGCTGGAAACTCTTGTTTAACACGTTTGGATTTTGGTTTCTCGGATTTCTGTTTTTTTCTTTTTTCTTTCATTTTACCTTACTTGATTCCATTTCCCGATCAACATCTTTATCCACTTTTTGGTTTGGGAATTTTTGGTGGGGTGGGGAGTTGAGGAGGGGGAGACGTAATGATTTTTATTTGTTTTCACTAGAGTTAAGGAATTTATATAATGGCAGTTGCTTCTATGGCAGATAGCTTTCCAAATATGAAAAAAACCAGGATAAATGGGTATACATTGCGTCCTTCTTTTCTTCGTCTGTTTTCTGAGCAGAATTTCAGGTGCTACCTCATAATTCTTCGTCGAACCATGATACGTGAACAAGAAATTGGCAGTCCTCATTGTCTCTCTGTCTGTCTATCACTGTGATTGAACTTTAGGTTTCTTTATGACATCTTCAACTCTTCAAGGTTGATGAGGTGCTCCATTGACATGGGTGGTGTTTATTCTGCTATCCTTGGAATTGCAAACGTTAGTACTAGTTTAGGCGGTCAGCGGTCTTATCTCATAACTTGGATCTCAATATCTTATGCCATCTTCCATGCTTATACCGCTTCTGTCACTTATTCCACGCAGCAGATATATTAGGATCAAAGCTTGTAAATGGAGGCAGTCTCCATTAATTTGAGCATTTCTCTGCTTTTATCTTCATAAGGAGCCGTTATTTTCCCTCTTCCCTCTACTGGAAGCCTGGTAGATGATGGAATCAAAACAGCCCACTTCTTATATTCCTCGTTGAATCCTTGAAGTATAGACAGTTATTGACATTCACATCATTGATCTTGAAGTGGTTTAGCATTGTCAATCCCACATCACATTGTGCATTCTTTTTCCATGCTTTGTGCAGCTTGTGCATTGGTGTGTCTTATGATGAGTAGTAAAAGAGAAGTTGCAGTTCAGAATCTCATGAGATGTGCCGTGTGCTATAATTTGCATCCTATGGTTTTATTAATGTATGCCATGGGGTTGTCAACCTGAAAATGACATGATCATAGCCTTTTTGTCTAGGAGAAAGTAGGAAATAGTCTCTTCATCTTTTTTGCTTTAGTTATTTGTTTTAAGTTTGTACTTATTGTTGTGTAAAATTGGTCATGCATAATAATGATTGTTGTGCTTTCCATCAATGCTGCAGAAGCCATTCCGTGCTCCTCCGAGATGGAAGTAATGCCAGACAAGGTTGGCTTGGCTTTCTTCTCCTATTCTTTGAAGATATGATCCTTTTTGGTTGTTAATTTCTCAATTCATACATCCAGAATTCCTTGAATACTAATTTCTCTTTCACTTTCTTTAGTCTTATGCATTGTCATATTTAAATCATCAATTGGTTGATGAAGATGGTCACACATGAAAAAACTTTTGCGGCCACAGAATGTGCACTTCTGCTTAGCTTTGGAAGTAGAATGAATATATTTTTCAAGCATACTATTTTTGGCCTTTTAATTGTGTTCTTCATGATTGATGGAGCTTTTTTTTTTCTTGGTCGGTTATGATTGATTTAGGTCAGTTTTATAATTTTATTTTTTTCTTCCTTTGCTTCACTACAGAAACCTTCCCATCTGGGTGACCCTGGTGCCCTTCCTCTGCAACCTGTCTTGGATGATGAATCAATGAAGATACTAAATGCACACGCTTCCTGTCTTGGCCGCTCAATATTTTTGAAACGTTCACGGCATTACTATGGTCACCAGTACTCTCGACGGAACTCTGCCAGTCATGCCAGTGCATCAACTTCTCGTGGCAGGGACATTTCTTCGTTTGATGAGAGACTTGCTTTTAAGTTGGCTTCTCAATCCAACTTAGAGTCCAAACGACATGCAGGTGTGTTTTAAATTCTTCTTTTTTACATGGATAAATTAGTTTTCAAATCATTTTATTAAGGTTAGTTAATATTCTGTATATTTTGGCGGATAATGTAATTAGGAAAATGACCTTCATTATATAATACTTGTCTATAGATGGACAATTGAATTTCATCGCTCACATTTGAGATGGAGGATTTATTATTGAAGTTTTTCTTTTATGTTCTCCAATTGACATGTCACTTTTTTTTTCCCAGAAACAAGGGAGAAGACATTTTTCAGGCCCGATAGAATTCGGTCAAGTTCCCTAGTGATGGATGTAGTATCACCCGATATAGTGAAGATGGTATGCGGGATTTGTGAGAAGCCATTGAGATGGGCAGTTGTGGCAGTTTTAGTTTGTGGTCATGTTTACCATGGGGAATGCTTGGAGCAGAGAACCACCCATGAAGTAAGACGAGACCCGCCATGCCCTCTCTGTGCCGGCTTACTTTTCCAGGTTGACGACTTTAAAGAACAGGAATATCCTTTAAAATAGATGAATTTTGCTTTGCAACTTCATACTGATCATCTTGAAGATAATGTAATATGAAAGATTAATATAAATGGGCTGTTGAGAGCTAGGATACAGATCCTATAGTCTGTAAGAGTTTGTGCTCTAATAGTTGGTAGAATTTGAGAACCCGTGCTCTTCTTTATTCCCCAGGTAGAATAGCTTTATTAAATAGCAGTTTACGCTTTGTTTTTATGAGTAATGACTGATAAATTCCAGTGGTTGTAAATGTTTCACGCTTCCAGCAATGCAACAATGGAAACTGTTGTTCAGTATCCATGGTTTTTTCCTCTTACGGGTCCTGTTTATGGGTCGGGTTGGGCCAGATTTGAGCTCAGGCCCATATTAAACTGATATAAAAAATAGTGAAATTAAAAAAAAGAATAATTTTTATAAAATAATATTATAAAAAGTAGCTACACCGTCCCATGGAAAGGGCCCTCGAGGCAATAATGGGAGTGTTACTTGTCCTGCTACTCATGTTTAAGGCAATAATGCAATATGATAATTAAAAAAAAAAAAAAAAAAGTGAAAGAAGAAAGTTTAAAGAGAAACCTGCTCCTCATTCACGTTTAAAGCTGAGGCATTTTGTTGCCTATTGATTCGTTTGAGACAAATCATATCTTGGTTTTTTTAAAAATAGTATAATTATTAATTTAATATTTCAAAGAATTTTTATCGCTTTAGTATCTAAAACTATAATTGTTTTAACATAAGAAAATATTTTATTCTCACAAGATTATATAGTATAATTGCAGTATATTTAAAAGGGTGATATGGAACAAAATCTATTTTTGGGCAGTAAAGTGAGACAAATTTTTTTTAATAGAGAATCAAAACAGAAATTTTATCATTCCTTGTTATAGAATATATTTTTATTTTAAAAAATTAAAAAGCCTAGCTTTTTTTTTAAATTTCTATTTTATTCTATTTCTTTTACTTACAAGTGTTTGTAATTGAATGTTTTGAGAAATCACAAACTTGTAACTGTTTGTAATATGAATATTAAGTTGATTGAATTTTATCAATTTTTTTTCTTAATATTGTATTGAATAAGACAAGACCAAACAAGACTTTATTTTTAAGAGTTATTTGGTATTTTTTTTCCTAGTTTGTATACTATTATATAAATTATTAATATATAAAATATTATAATATCTAAAATGTTCATATTTAATATAACTTATAAAAAATATATAATTGCTAATTTATAAAATCAAACAAAATTAAAATTTTAAAATTTGAGATTCCCATTATTTTTTAGTAGTATAAACTGGGATTTATAATTTTTATTAATTGACATAATAATAATATAAAAATTAATAATAACAAAATTATATAACCATAAACACCTCATTAAGTATATCAAAATAAATTACATCAACATTTTCTAGTTGTCCTCCACAAATCTTAAACATCAATAAAATTAATATCAAGTTTATATATATATCTTTATGTAACATATTAGTATATTGAATAATATTAAAATATGATAATTGGATATCTCACGACGTATGGTAAACCATAATTTAATACATAGTATTTAAAATTATTAAATTTAATATAAAAGTTAAAAGTTATCATAAGAATGATATAATTAATAATTAACAAATTTAAAATTGGGTAAATGAAATCTTCGTGATTTTGGATTGTTATAAAATACTGAATGATATTATCCTTAGACTCGATTACAAGCCAAGTAGTTTGTCTAACTCGATCATTCTCAACCCCCAAAAAGAAAGGCGATGTGGACTTCAATATTAAAGTTCCAATCGAAATCGAGCTTTTTTATTTTAACCAACCTCGGGTTTGGCTTGAAAATGTGGTTTTTATCAAATATATATATATCAAAATAATTTATTCTTTAATGTAAAAATATATATAATCTTATAGTTTTAAAGATATTTTGATGTTTAATAGGGTGCATTATTTTATAAATTTTTTTAAATCAATTATTTTTTATTTTTAAAATTAATTTAAATAAAAGTAATATTATTTCATATTTCAATCTGGAGCTCAACTTTGAGTAATTATTTTATAAAATTGTTTTCTTTAAAATGTAGAGTATATGATCAGATCATCTTCTATTAATATATGCAGGCAAATGTTTTGTTAATATCTCAATATAAAAACAATGGTGTAAATACTGGTAATGGTAAGTACCTGAAGTTTGGTCGCCGCTATAAATGGAAAAAAAATAAAAATTGTGGGGCCAAATGTTAAGTGTAGTTGTCGTATTTTAAAAAATGTAACGTCAAGCTAATTCTCAGAGTTGGCTTCTTTACTGTGCGACTTGCACAGTACAAATATGAGGCTGACATGCCACCCTGTGTATGCCAGCTCGAGACTTTAACTTCAAACTTCAGGGGTTGTCTCCCAGGTAGGTCCAAATTCCATACGTACCATACCCCATTCATTCCCACAGTGATGTTGTGCTGTTCCCTTTATTAAAAAGTAAAATTTCTAAATACGATAATTTGCATTATAGTACTCATACTTATCCAATATTGTCATACAACCTTATATATATTATATATCTAAAAGATATATATATATATATATATATAAAATGAGACATAACATCAACGTTATTATGATAAAAATTTAAAATATTAATATATAATTTAAAATAATTATATCATATATTAAAATAAATATTATATACTTATTAAATAAAAATATAATTTATCTTTTGAAGTGCACATTTTTTGTGATTATTTTTTTTCAATATCAAACATGTATATATTAAAATTTCTTATACTTAATGAAAAGAAAGTGTTATTTAAACTAAAACTCTAAAACAATTATGTATTTTTTTTACTGTTATATTTAAGTGATATTTATATTGATTTATACGTATATCAATTAGTCTGGAAGTCATTTATTTCGAAATTTTAAGATTAAAAATTTCACAATTTCTTTTAAAATTTAAATCATATAAAATTGAAAAAATTATTATTTTCACCTGTGATTATATGTCTAAACTAAAAATAACATCTCCAACTTGTGTATTTTATGTATTTTACATGTTATTTATACATTTTTTTTAATTTTATAATCCCCAAATTCTAATTCAGGTCTCGTCACAATCAAGTTTCCACTTTTTAAGCAAACCCACTTGTACAACAGGTTTACATTTGGCCCCATTTCAGAATAAACCACGAGTTAGCCAGCATCTTTATTAATTATTCGACCCTACGTTTTTTTTTAGACACTCCTTTTTGTCGAGAGACTATATTTAAATTAAAAAAAAATATATGATATAACGGTGAACAAATTTTTATCTATTAACAGTTTTTAGATTATGTCACGTGACAAACATAATGTATGTTTACCACGTGGTACGATCTAAACACCGTTGATAAATAAAAATTTATCTATCAGTGATATACTAAATCATTATTCTTAAATTAATTACGCATCTTCCTTCTGTCACGCATCCAATTTTCTGTCGTGCTTTGGCTTTATATTTCAAGCCAAATAATTAATTTATTTACTTGCCCCTATCCATTTCAAATCCTTTTCTCTTGCAGTGAAATACAAAATTCCATTTTCTTGAAGCCTTCACTATTTTGCCTCAAAGCAACGGTGGCTATATGTTGACATTGAGTAGACTAAAGAGAGCTTAAAGATCCAAAAACCAAGACTTTATTTAAGAAAGACCAAGAGGGGCAAATCAGTCATCGCAAATTTGTTAACAACCTAACAGTCTCGCACTATCATTCTCAGCATCCATCCCAACATGAAAATACACAAAACCACAAGGGCATCACAGCAATGTCCGGTTAAAAAATTCAACACTACCGTTCAAACATAGAGGAGATTCGAATCTCCGAATCCGAACATTCCAAAACATATGCGGATCTGATGGCTATAACCCCTTGCACACCCGCCTGCCTGCAAAAAAATTCCCAGCATAATTCTAGCACCAAACGAGTATAACAACTAAGCCAACTCGGATCAAAACGTCAAAACCCACCCACAAACAACAATTATTAACTCCTTCAAAACATTTCCTTCTATTCCTTCAGTTTCCCTGCCGGAAAAAAATCCCATTTTCTCGGTGGAGGGAACGGTATTTAACCGTTAAGTGAGATTGGGTATTTTTCTTTGTTGTGGGATTTCAGGAAAAGAGCATTCTTTCACTTTTTTGGTGGGTGTTTTTCTCGTTTCCCTTCTGGGGTTCGTGGGTTGTAGAGAGAAATGGTGAAGTCGGTGGCGTCTCCGAGAAAGTCCATAGCAGAGAAGGTGTTTCAGAGGGTGGGAAGGTACTCTCATGGCAGTATCGGTCAGAGGAGGTTCGCCATTAATGAGACTCAGAGCAGCAGTGATGAGGATAGCGACAATGAGATGGAGCTCGTCCAGATTGGAGCTGAAAGGACGAAGAACGTGTTGATTTTAATGAGTGATACTGGTGGAGGGCACAGAGCTTCAGCTGAAGCCATCCGAGATGCCTTTCAAATGGAATTTGGGGATGAATACAGAGTAATTACTTTCGAACATTTTTCTTGGTTCGTATGGTTATTGCTTAGATTAGCAACTTTTGGCCCTTTCTTCTCCCCTCTTCGCAGTGACGAATATTTCCTTTCGATCTGCTACGGTTGCTTTGTTTTAAGCTCTGAAGTCAATTTCAAATCATTAGAAAAGCATCCCTTTGTAATCTTCTCGAACCTTTTTGGATTTTTTCTTTTGTTCTTTACTTGAGGATTTTGTTTTAATAAAAAATTTCCTGGTCTGGTCTGGTCTGGGATATTTCTCTGCTTCATTTGTTGTCGTCATATCTTGCTTCTTTGGCAATTCGATCTGGTGGTAGATCCTTTATATCAGTGTGCTGATTAGAGGACCTCTTGCATTTTCAGATAATTGTGAAAGATGTTTGGAAAGAATACACAGGGTGGCCATTGAATGACATGGAGAGATCGTATAAATTCATGGTTAAGCATGTGCAGCTATGGAAAGTTGCATTTCATAGTACCTCTCCCAGATGGATACACTCCATGTATCTAGCTGCCATCGCTGCCTACTATGCCAAGTATATTCCTTTTCTAGAAATTTCCAATTTTATCTTTTGCGCAATTTAGATATTCTACTATATAACAATTAAGAACAACAAGTGTATTGGTATTGCTGCTATTACCTAACCTTTTTTTTTTTAATTATCAACAACGCTAAGTAGCTTTTCCATCATAATCTGAAATTTCATGTACTTTTTACTCGTTCTTTAAATAATTTCACGTACTTTTACTTCTGTTCACTGTTTTGTTCTTTTCCTTTCAATAATGACTTTATGGACCCCCCGTTACTCAATCATTACTTCTTTGTTCAGAATTTCAATTATGGCTATTCCCCTTTGTACTAATTGAAAGCACTCCTCAACCATTGAATCTTTTCTTGGATGTGTGCATTATTTATTTATTTTTTTAACAGTGCATAGCTCTCAATGGGATTCAAGGCTAAGCGTTTACTCTAATTGAAAATGAGCTCATTAATAAATGTTTGTCACACAAAATTTAATGTCTTCATGATATTAAAGTTTTTTTTTTATTGACTCACTTCAATATATTCAATAGATAACGTAATAAATTGATACGAGAAAATTTCAATTAAGAAGGCTAATAGTTTAAGTGGGTGATTTCTAAATGTATTGCACTGTAATTGTCAGGGAGGTAGAGGCAGGACTGATGGAGTACAAGCCAGATATTATAATCAGTGTCCATCCCTTGATGCAGCATATTCCACTGTGGGTTCTCAAATGGCAAGGTTTGCAGAAGAAAGTGATCTTTGTCACTGTGATCACAGACCTTAATAGCTGCCATCGTACGTGGTAAGTACCCTATGTCATTTTAATTTTCTCGCTTCTGTAGTAATTTCAACTGCTCTGTTTTCACATGCTCTAACTCTAACCTTCAAGCTATTTACAGGTTTCACCCTGGGGTCAATAGATGTTACTGCCCATCACAGGAGGTGGCTAAGAGAGCTTTACAAGATGGCCTTGAAGAGTCTCAAACCCGTGTTTATGGCTTGCCCATTAGGCCTTCTTTTGCCCGCGCTGTTCTCTCCAAGGTTAGATGCATGCCGGAGCTGCTCTTAAGCACCAATATTTAAAAAATAAAGTATTGCATCAGTCACAACACGTAATTTTAAATTATATTTAAATACAATATATTTTATCACGTCGTAATATTTATATCGTACTGTGGTTATATCCATGTCAATACCCGTTACTTTTAGCAAAGCTGTAAATATAAATTTGGCTAACTGTGATGGAACCGAAAAGCTAAGTCTATTTCCCTATATCTTGCTTGTAGGATCGAACAAGAGAAGAACTTGAGATGTACCTTAACTTGCCTGCAGTTTTACTCATGGGAGGTGGCGAAGGAATGGGTCCTGTCAAGGAAACTGCAATGGCTCTGGGAGAATCGCTGTTTGATAAAGAAACTAAGAAACCGATTGGGCAGTTAATAATCATATGTGGTCGTAACAAGAACTTGGTATCTACACTTCAGTCTCTTGAATGGAAGATTCCAGTAAAGGTGACTAATTGGCTTCACTTCTTAGGTGCATGTTTGGTTTGGCGATGGAACAAGAAAAAAGCCTGTTTGTTGTTGATGTAACCGTGATTTTTGCAGAAACAACCCTTTGTAACTTCTGCAAAAATCACGTTTGGGCAAAATCACGTTGTCCAAACACAAAACCAAACACACCCTAAACCTCTTATTAATTATATGTGAAAAGCAGAAAAGAATGGCGTTCACTTAATTTTGTTTCTGTAACTTCTGAGTAGGTCAGAGGATTTGAGACTCAGATGGAGAAATGGATGGGAGCCTGTGACTGCATAATAACAAAAGTAAAAATCGAACCAATTTTCCCTTAAGAAGCTTGTTCTTATGTTAGCAAGGCTCATGGGTGGTTCTCTGAGTTTTGCAGGCTGGACCAGGTACAATTGCAGAAGCATTGATCAGAGGGCTTCCCATAATACTCAATGACTATATCCCTGGACAGGTAAGGCATCCCAGATACTTAAAATATAAAGTGGTATCGTGTTCAATATGTACCTAATATTGCATATTTTGTCACGTCAAGATGTCTATATCACTTCATGACCCTTATCTTTGGCCATGTCAGTATCTAAGTTTTCAAATTATATTCTGTATCATTGTCATGTACTTTTTAGCCTGGCATTAATTAATTTTTAGTTGTGATGCTGACTTCAGGAGAAGGGCAACGTACCTTATGTGGTAAACAATGGAGCTGGTGTTTTCACCCGAAGTCCTAAGGAAACAGCAAGAATAGTAGCCGAATGGTTCAGCACGAAATCAGATGAACTCAAGAGGATGTCAGAGAATGCACTGAGGTTAGCACAGCCAGAGGCAGTGTTTGACATAGTGAAGGACATTCACGAGCTTGCTCAGCAACGAGGGCCTTTAGCAAAATTTCCATCCGAGTTGACCAAATCTTTTACCGGTCTATTCTAGTTCACAACATTTGCTTCTTCCAGATAGGCCTTTTTTTTATAAAAAAAAAAAAAAAAAATCCTATTAGAATTGACATGTACAGTTAGCTTCAAAGTTTCATTCTTTAGCCTAGTGGCTTGTTTACCAATGTAAGCAGCTATAAATTCTGCTAAGCAAGCTAAGCGCTGATATTAGGAGAGTTGGGTTTTCTTAATTAGCAAGGTTGTAATGTTTTGTTGTTTGTTTTAGTCTAACGTAATATTTTTTTTTTCAAGTTTCCTTTGTTTTTTTTTCTTGGAATTGTAATTATTTCTATAGCGTGCTATATGCTGCAAATTTTCTAGAATTATCCTCCTTTCCATAGAATTTTTCTTGCCTTTGAAGGTTGCTTGAATTGAGAAGCAACGCGAGGAATGCTTGTAAAAATGAACATAAAAGTAGAAAGCGTAAAACTTGACTGTGTATCTGGACGTAATACGTGTATTGATAGATTGCTTTAACTTAATTTGTTATCTAATTAGTAAATAAAACCGTAATATGTTAATATTTTCTAATTAAACTCAGCAACACATTCTCTCCGGGAGATTCTAAGAAAATTTGATCATATATCAAATTAATTATTAAAAAAAATGTAAATATGTCCAAAAAAGAAGTTCTATAACAAAGTACATAGTATATTTATATATTAATTTATAATTAATTAAATTATAATTTATCAACCAGGTCAATGACGTGATGACAATGGAGAAGTTGTGAATGAAGCATGGATTTTCAAAGTTCATAAAAATTAGGAAGAAAATACTGTACAAGGCTGACTATTAGTGCCGTGTTTGGGTAAAAAAGATCCAAGCTAACTTACATTGAATTTTTCTTTGATGAAATTAAACTGTTTTTTTAGAGTGATTTTAAAGATATATATTTCATATTAATATTATGAACTTATCTTAAAGTTTAGAGGAAGTAAAAGTAGTGTGAATAAAAAAAGTTACTCTTTATTTCATAAATAATTAGATGTATTGAGAATAATAAAAATTATTTTTTGAAAAAATTATATATATAGGCTTAAACAAATATTGTTGAATCAAGGTTAAACGTTTATTTGAAGGAATTTAAGAAGAGGGCGAAGTGTTGGCCAATGGATGAGATGACCTCAAAACAAGATCTGATCAGATTCGTGCACGTTAACTTGACGTAATTAATTACTTGTGACTTGACGTGTGATAGAAAGGCTGTAAGCGTTTCCCGGTTGGTTAATGGCAGGTGGAGCCCACAATCACAATACACATGCAGTGGCCGCTGCTTAAATTGCAAAAAAAAAAAAAAAAAAAGACAGTTTTATAATATATATATATTTTTTTAATTTAGTTTTTTTAAATTTAAATTTTTATCCATCAAAATATTTTTAAATTTTTTTATTTCAATATTTTTAAAAATTATATTATTTTAGAAAATATCATCATATTAATTTCATTAAAAAAAATAGTTGAGTGATTTAACCAATATTTTTTATTTAAAATTAATCATTAAATACTTATCTCATTTAATTTGATATACTATATTTTATTTAAAATTACAGTTTTTAAAAAATAGTTCAATAAATCTCTCATAATAAATAAAATGTGGTGTATTAAATTAAGTTAAATAAACTCTTAATTAAATTGAATAAGTAAATTAATTGACAAGATTAATGGAAGAGTTTTTTCGAAAGTAAAATAATTTTTGAAAAATAAAAATATATAATTTTTAAATATCCAAATAATTATTTACTTAAAACAAAAACCATTGTCCTTTCGAAATCTACTTCAGTCTTTAGATTGTGTTCGTTGTTTTATCTTTTCAATCGATCAGGTACGACATGAACAAAAAATCTAACTGCGTGGTCCCCATCTTCACTTACCATAAAAAAATTGTTCAACGTGGATATACCATAAAAAACCATCCCAACCGTTGATCCATGTGTAGAAAAATCTCACTATTTTATTTGATCGATATTTTGAGCATCTTCAATGGTAATACTCACTCAAGTTGCTTAAGTGGATCCTACAGGTACTATATCAATATTTTTTTTTTTAAACAACTCTACAGTATTTTAAGCAACCCTGCACTCCAATGGTGCAATTCTCAAAAATTTACTAAATGGGTCTCACAGATTACTCAATATCTTTATATTTATTTATACTTAAAATATTAATTTATTTTCATTTTAATTTTAAAACAATAAATACGTAAAAAAATTAAAATATATTAAAAATAATACAAATAATTATGAAAATACAATAATTAAAAATTATAAAAATACATAACATTATCTTAATTAATTCCATACGATTCTCTAATCACGTCACATAACCTTTTGTGATCTCGTCGTTGTTTCTCTGTTATCTTAGATGTATCCTTGAAGAGAAGCTTTTCAAGTATCTTAATCCCCTCCATCTTCAATTCTTTCTCTTTTAATTTGTTTTCTTCCACCTTAATCTTGTTTTTTTCTGCCTTAATTCGTGCGAATTCTTCTATAACAGTTATTCTGCGATTATGTACCTCTTGTATTGTTGTTAAGTCGACATTGTTAGAAAAAGTTTCAGTTTGTTTCTCTTTACCCTTCTTTTTTGCTGCTTTTTTCCCCATTGGCTGAACTATAGTAGGTGAGGTTGAGTCGTATGTACCTTCAAATGGATTTCCCGGGTTAGAAAACGATGAGTACGTTCCCGAAGCAGAAATCTTTGTTCTTTTTGAAGAACCCTCACTTAATTCTGCTGTCCATTTAAGCTCATTTTTCAGTAGTCGCCACGCATGCTCAAATTTGAATGGTTCACCCTCATCTTGACAAAAAATAGCATATGCCTCAGCCATGATGTCATTCTCTGAGCTTTCACTTTTTTTTTATGAACAGCTTGTTTGTAGCACCCAACGAATTTTTGAACTGCACTATTTAACCGATGCCATCAAGATTTTAGTTGAACGGATTCTCTCTCTCGGAATCGACCATAATAGTTGTTATAATTCTCTTTGATTCTTGACCAAAAACTATCTGCTTTTTGGTCAACACCAACAACTGCATCCTTTGAAACGTTGAGCCACGACTGAATAAGAAATACATCTTCGTCCGTTGTGAACCTAACTCGAGATTTTTTTTGACTTGCATTTCCTTCTCTTTCATCGAGCACAATATTTTCCAAACTGGGTGAAAAATTGTGGAACTTGAGACTCGAACATGGATCTGACTGGTGTTTCAGGTTCTTGATCAGTGGACTTTGCACCGCTAGTACCCATTAGAGGAGGTTTATAAAACATTGCGGGATTGGTTGGTTGGAATGGAAACATATCTGCACCACTAGTACCCATTGGAGGCCTATAAAACATGGCAGGATTAGTTTGTTGGAATGGAAACATAAGAAATTGAAAATTTCCAATATTTGGATTACTTTGTGGATTTTGAAAAGATGGATAAATTTGAGAATTTTCGCTAGTGGGAGGTTGATTATTTTGCATAGATTGTAAGAAAGAATTCAAATTAAATTGATTGGGATCCATTTGTAAAAACAAATGAACTTATAAATTGAAGAAAAAGGTAAGGAGAATTAAAGGAAAAAGTAAGGAGAATTGAATATTTGAGTGTAAAATTTTTTTAAAATGAGGTGCAATTTATAGAAAAAATTTGATGCTGCCAAATTAAAAAATAAAAATCAAACGGTCTAATTTTAACGTTCTGATCTGCAACGTTCTGATCCCCAACGTTCTGATTTCCAACAGCATAATTTCATCGGTCTCTTACATTGAATTTGCACGTTGAGCTTTAATTCTTTTTCTTAATTCATCATCACTTTTTCATTTTTCAATGGCAAAATCAAGCTGAGCTTTATTTTTTTTTATTTCATTTCCTTTTTTCATTTTCCAAGGTCACTTCTCCCCTCCCTTCTTCTCCATTCGGGAAGCTTCTCCCTCCTTCTCCCCGATCCCTTTCATTTCCCCATGCCCCTTGGTTTCCTAGCCATTCGGGAAGCTTCTTAAGCTTCTTCCCCTTCTACCCTGAGCCCTCTCGGTTTCATGGCCATTCGGGAAGTGTCTCCCTTCTTCTCCGTGCAGAGCACCTTCACCGATTCCAGCGTCCAAGCCTCCTCATCTTCTTCGTTCTTCTCCTGGATTTGGTTTCGATTTCGGTTTTCGATTTCCCCTAGTTCTTCTTCTTCGTTCTTCTCCGTGACTTTCGGTTTTGGTTTCCCCTGGATTTGCCCCATATTTCCCCCTATTTGTAGCTTTGGGTTTCCCCTAGTTTCTTCTGGATTTCTCCCATGGCTTCGAGTTCGTTGGGTCTCAATTTCTGGATTTCGGTTTCCCCTGGATTTCCCCTATATTTCCCCCTGTTTCTGGCTTGCGGTTTCCCCTCCCATGGCTTCGAGTTCTTTGGGTGTTTTTGGCAGGAGTTGGGTTTGTTGTGATTTTCCTCTACTTCTGGTTTTTTGTTCTGATTTCTGATTATGATTTCGGTTTGGATTTCTGCATTTTTTATTGTGGTTTTTTATTCTGATTTTTGGATTAGAGGATATTTGGTTGTAATTTTTGTTTCTGCATTTTCTCTACTTTTGGCTTTCGGTGGCATTTTTTATTATGGTTGTGATTTCTGATTTCTTCCAGGAAGCTTTGTTGATTTCTGGTGGTGTTGTGGATTGATTTCTGTCAGGAACCAACAACGATATACCGGTTTAGGGAGCCAAACAATTATTTTATTATTTTTCATCCTAATTTTTAGGGTTAAGGAACGTTGCTTGGATAAGCAACCGCATATCCACCATGGAGTACTCCAATGGCATAGACAATGTAAGATGCGTTGCTTAAATGGGCCCGACAAACTAAGATACGTCCGTTAGAGATAGTCTTAGTGGCTATGAAATTTCATTTCAACATAATAGATTAAGTGGAGGTAACGTGTAGAAAAGCACCCTATATTATAATATTTCAATTAAAAATAATTAAATAAACATATTAAAAATTTATTGTTAAAAAAATATATTATAGAATTCCCTTAATGATTTTATTTATCACATTTTTCCAAAAATGGGTTGATACTTGATATTATTAATCTCCCATTAATTTTCAAAAAATATAAGGGTTGCATTTGTAAAAAGAATTGATTATTCTGTGAAGACAGTCAGTTTTATTCCTGAGAATAGAAATGGATTGGGAATGGGATTCTAAAGTTATTTTAATTTCTTTAATTTGTTTTCAGAATATTTGGTGATTTATTCCTGTAAATTGGGTAATCAAAAGTCATTAAAATTCATCATAGCTTTTATATATACTTCTCAAACTCTGAAAAGGTTTGAATTGATATCTAATTATTATTGTCATTAATTATTAATACTAAACATGCTTATTTGCCAGAATTTTGGAGTTAAATAATTTCAATATTTAAAATTCATCAATAATTTATCTTAATTTCTAACAAAAATAGTATTTTTTTTAAATATATTATTTACACTTAACAAAAATTAATTATTTTCAATAATTTTTTAAAATGGTTTATCTTGCATTTATTTATTTTTATTTTTTCTCTATTTTAAATTAGATTATGAGTTTTATTAAGAGAAAATTTAAAATTAAATTATTAATAAATAAATATATAAACATATAAATAAATATTATTAAAAAAGTTATTTATATCCTGACATGTGGTTAGTAATTGCGGACACAGGATCCAAATACCCGATTCGAACAAATCTCATAAAAATAAGGGGAAAAAAAAAGGGGGTCAAATTTCCACAAGTATGAAATTGTTATAGCCAGTAAGGCTTTCGCTATTTGCCGGCAAAAATGAATAGTAATAGTGGGGCGTATCCTTTCGTGGAAGCAAAGAAATTGTGGTGGCAATGGTAATTTCGCTCACAAAGCCCTAAACAGACCAAACCCATTTGCCCCGGATTCAGTTCTCTCTCTCTCTCTCTCTCGGGAACACTCCCTCGGCTACTCTCTCCCCTGTTTATCGTACAATTTCTGTTCATCTTCACTGTTTGATTCTCAATTTTACTTTTTTTCTCTTTGGGTTTTCTAAGTATAGTGTTTCAGCAATGGAGGTTCTAACTCCCAGATTCTTGGAGAGGACGATTTGGATAGGCCCTTTTGTGGAGGCTCTGGTGGCAGAGACTGTTCTTTCTGCCGGGAAATCACTTGCTTGCCTCCTTTTTGTGGTATTGCTCTCAATAAATAAATCTCAGAGACATGTTTCAATAGTGCTTATCCGAAGTCCTTAAATTTTTTTTTTATTTCATGCTTTTACTATCCTTTCAGGGTTTGTCAGAATCTAGTATGCATATTTTTTTCCATGGTTTTGTTTTCATCACTTAAAGAATTTATTTCTCTTCTTGTCATGTTAACTAATTGATTTAATCTTCGTATTCCCCATGTACCATTAAAGCCTTGTGCCTTTTAGAATCATAGTGCTGTTTAGTGTTTAGCATACTATGTTATGCCATTTGTGTGCTATCAGGTTTTGATTTGAACAATAAATGATGCATTTTGTTGCTTGCTGTATGTGTGGCTTTTGTAGTGAGTAGCTATGCTATTAGATGCGTTGTGTTTATTTTTACCACCTGTTGACAAAAGGAAAAGCTAAGAGAGGTTCCAACAAGACATCTGGGACTATACCTAGGACATTTTTCTATAAACGACGTCTTGTATGGATTGTTCTGTAGTTTTGCAGTTTCAGCTGCCAATTTGCACATTGTCTTTTGCTTTGCCTTTTATGGCTAGAAGAAGGATCCGTTAGTCCTTTTGTGTATCTATCAGTACAAATTGTCTGTCTTTCCTAGGACTTGACACTAGGGGAATTGTTGACAAGTTACAATGGACTAAAACTCTATTTTGGTCCTCCACAAAAATTTACCAATTCTCAAGTTGGTCCTTTAAAAAAATTTTCATGAGTGAACCACTAACTTTGTTAACAGTTAACAATGGCATGTCATAAAATATGTGTCACGCCACCAAATCCATTAACAAAGTTAGTTCTCTAATGAATGGACTAAATGTGAAGAATTTTTAAGAACAGGGAACCAAAATGAGAACGAAAATCTCTTAGGGAGCAACATGAGAAGTGATCAATGTATAAACTGTATTTGAAAATTATAATTTGTTCTGGATCTCCTTTTCTTATTATATTTTGTCTACATATTTACTCATGAGCTTTTGTGTCTCATATGCCCCTGCATGGTGCAATCTGTTACATTGGATTTAATAAAGATAATTTATTTCTTTGTTTGCTTTCCGTTAGACTGGATCTCTGCTGATCGATGTCAATAATTCATTGTCGCCAAAGATGACCTCAAGGGATGGAAGGTAAGAATAAAGCTTATGTACAAGATAGTTGTTTGGATATAGAAAATTTAGTTACTTTGATGTATGTTAAATCTTGGTCAGGTTTCCTTTAGAAGATCTTTACAGGGGGAAGCATGCTTACCTAGAAAACAAGAATGCTAGTGAAACAGAGGATGATGAGGAGGATGAAAATGATGAAGATGCAAATGATGATGAGGAGTACTCGGGAGAAGAAGGCGAGGAAGGAGGGGATTCCGAAGATGATCACGAGGCCAATGGCGCAGGAGGAAGTGATGATGAAAATAGTGATAATGACGACGACAATGATGATAACGAAGAGGATGAAGATGAAGACGAGGAAGAGAAAGAAGAGGAGGAAGATGAAGATGAAGAAGAGGAAGAGAAAGAGGCTTTACAACCACCAACAAAGAAGAGAAAGTGAGAATTATAAGTGCTGGGGAGGAATTGCTTCTTACTTCTTAGTCAAGCTTAGTTCATAGTTCAGAAATTACCGACCTTTTGGAGAGGACCTATCTCCCTGTCTATTTATGTCAACGATTATAACTGTTAAATGAATATATTCAGTCCTTAGTGTTAGCGTTGCTTTTAATACCCATGTCATCATTTTTGCTATTATCCCTCTATTAGTGGAAGTCAACAATTAAAAATTATAACTTTCTTGTGTGACTAAAATTAATCGGTGAGTTTAGACAAGAATGTCTCAATTCAAGAATAAAGTGAAAATTAGCACAAATCTCTTCAGACTCTGCATGGTAGATTGGTAATAATGTGGGTCGGCTTTTGCTTTCACAAGCTGCAGCTTTATTCCCACCTCCATTGCAGTGAGAAGAAAGCAAGTGCATGAAATGCCTTCTGTGTTTAATGGTTTTGTTTGGGTAAAGATGTTTCCATAATTTGCACAAATCACCTATGATTTATAACTAACTTTTTTTAAAATTGAAGAACTATCCTGAATAATTAATTAATTTTTTTTATACAACCGGGGGATCTAATTACCAACTTTCATCCGAACTCCCAACTTTCTCAAAGAATTTTATAGGGTTTATTTAATTTTAATTTTATTTTTTTGTTTTTAAAATTATTTTTAAAAATTATGTTTAAAAATTATTCTGCAAAATAAAATAAAAAAAATTATTTTAAAAATATATTATTTTTTATATTTTAAAAATAATAATAACAAATAATTATTAAACAAATTATTTTATTTTAAAAATAATTAAAAATAAAAAATAATTTTTTAAAACAAAAAACAAACAGCTCTCTATATTTTCTTTGTTTGAATCATGTTGTTTCTCATAAAATGAACCGTTGTGACACAGCGTACGTAAATTTTTTTAATTTTTATCATAACGTGGTATTAGTGTTTTGTCACGTGATTTTCTAAATATTTATATTTCTTGGACTGGACACTTGTCTGAATGCAAAACCAGTCATAATCTGGGGCCACCAAGGCCACTGAGATGACTGACACTTGCTACTCTTGATTGCATGTTTTTCATCAATGATGAAGAGCTTCGATGAGTTGTTTTATAATACGACAGCGCTTTGATCGTGCATGATAGCTTCTGCTTCATAATGTTGGGTTTGTTTAGTTCAATCCCTTTAATCGGGGTTGAACTGTGGTCTCACTGATTGAGAGAAAATCATGAGAAACTAGTATTATCATGTGCGCATGTATATATAATAATATAATATAATATGTTATTTTTAAATTATTTTTTCCCCTTTTCTACGCCTTTATGAATGATACTTGTTGCTTTTTTAAAAAATAAATTTCTAAAACCATCATATTTTATAGGAGTATTTTACAGTATAATAAATTTATGACCCACACGTTAATCGAATTGATAAAAAAAAAACGATTTAATTTTTAAAAGATAAAATTTTTATTGTTTAATATTATTTAAATAGTAATATATAATAAAAATAATATTTTTTATATTTATTTTTGTTATATATTACAATTTAAATATTATTGATGAATTAAATTGTTGCTTGATGGTTAGCTTTAGAATTCATGGAATCCTTTTCTGTTGTTCTGCAGAGCTTTTGACTCATTCATAATTCCTTTCAAGTAAAATATATATCTTCAGTTTAAAAAAATAGTTATTAATGAAATTTTAAATATATTAGTATATATAATTTAATTATTTTTATTTTAAAACAATTTATTTAATTAATTTTATATAATTTATTGTACATTCAACTATAATTGAATTAGTGAACTCTGAATTACTCTCTTTATTAGTTTAATAATTAATTTGATTTTAAAACATAATTTTGGAATAATATCTCTAGAAACGACCCTACAAAAATTTTCTCAGTTCCTTACTGTCTGGTTCACGAATGCAGTGGTATTTCCCAGTTTCTAGCGTGCCCTTTCTGAGTGGGAAAAGGAACCCTCCAAAAGGGTAGAATGGCGTGCTTCTAGGCCTTCATCATTCAATCGCAATTAATAGGCCCAACACTAAATTATGAACAATCATGGCCGTCCAACACATCATCAAAGTTCGTTCCCTGCCAGTAGAGCAAAGCCCAATTCATCCTCTTTCAAGTTTAGGATAATCTAAATTAATCAACCCTTTTTCTTTTCCTTTTAATTTGATAATCCGCTTTACCATTTTCATTCTATTCAAATAAAAATTATTTATTTAGTATAAAGTAGTTAACTCTATTTATTTATAATAGAGTTAACCACTTTATATTAATTTTTTAATAGATTTATTTACTTAAATTTACTAGAAATTTAGCTATTAAATACTTACTTAATCTAATAAAAGCTATTGCATTTTATCTAAAATTTAAAATTTTCTATTTTTTTTAAAAATGAAATAATGAAAAAAATTTGTGAATAAATTTTGAAAATCAAATAAAATGTGATGTATTAAATTGAACTAAATAAGTTCTTAATTTTTTATGGATGTGACGTGATTTTTTAAACAGAACAAATTTTGTAAAATAAAAATAAAAATATTAAACTTTAAATAATTATATTGAAAAAATATGGTTTTTTTTTTTTTTTTTTTGTAAAGAGCAACTCTAAGGATCATCAAGATCTCATTAAACGAGGCTCATTTCTCCTATAAAAAAAGCCAGTGTGCTGCCTTCGCGCACTCTCCTTTGTTTCTGGATTAAAATCATCGAAATTATTATGATCTTCCACCTCCACTGAAAAAGGTCAGGAAATTTTATATTTTTATTTTTAAATATTTAACCTGTTGTTTTTTTCTTTTTCTTGCGAGAAACAGTAACTAAGAAAGAAAAAAGAAAAACAAGAAGAAGCCTTGAGCTTGAAATTCACTTGTGAATGTGAGCAGCAAGCAGGGAAGGCGAAGAAGCGAAGAGTGAAGAATCTCAGGGCGGATCTTAATCCTCATCAACCTCCATGCTCTCTCACTTCCATTCCCATAATCTCAGCCGTTGATTTCTCCGATGCTCTTGAGACCACCTAGGGTTACCATCATCAATCACTACATTATCATCCTCATCTTCGACTATGTCGTCCAAGATCAATCACCCAATCAACGGCCAGATTATTCCGCATCCGTGTCCCCACTTGACGGAGTTTCGATCCCGGAACGGCTCCAAGCCTTTCCGGGCTCTTCAGGATTGCCTTCGGGTAAAGCCACCCAGTGGCCGCGCTGCCATCCGTCGGGATGCTCACGAGGTCCCGCGCTGTGCCGCCTGTGGAGATTCAGCTCCTTCTCGCCTCTACGCTTGCATTACCTGCGCTGCCGTGTCCTGTCACGCGCCCTCTGGCCCATCTCACGCGGCGGCTCACGCCGACTCAATGTCGCAGGGTCACGAGATCGCCGTGGATGTCGATCGAGCCGAGCTCTTCTGCTGCGCGTGCCGCGACCAGGTATACGATCGCGATTTCGATGCTGCAGTGGTGTTAGCTCAGACCAGTGCGTCGACCCTTGGCGGTGGGTCATCGGCGATTCTATCTCCTCAGCCAGAAAATCTCCGAAAGCGTCGCAGAGTGGACTATCGGCCGTGGGCGCCTGATCTGCGCGAGCGGGTTCTTATGGGTACTGGTTCGAGCCCGCTGAACGGTGTCAATTCTTCTTCGGATTTGCCGTGGGGATTGCGCGGGTTGAACAATTTGGGAAATACGTGCTTCATGAATTCAGTCTTGCAGGCGTTGCTTCACACGCCGCCGCTTAGGAATTACTTTCTGAGCGATAGGCATAACCGATATTTTTGTCAAAAAAACAGCAATGCCGGCAATGCTGTCAATGCGGGAAAGAGAACTACGAATAACAATGATGGTGGCAATGGGAATAAGAATGCGCGAATATGCTTAGCCTGCGATATGGATGCTATGTTCTCCGCTGTGTTTTCAGGAGATCGGACCCCATATAGCCCCGCAAAGTTCTTATACAGGTGTGCATCGTTACAGCATCTGGAGCTAAGTGCTCTTATTTAAAAATTTGGAAGTAAATGCCGCGGAATCTAGCTGGAGTTTTAGGCCTGCGGTAACTTCTATATGGGGATTCATCTCTGCCTTGTGATTCTTTTTGTATGGATTGGCTTATTAGTTTTAGTGAAAGAAATCATGAAATTTGAATATGTAATTTTTATGCAGTGTTTAAATCCTAAGTTAGTTTGCTAGTTGCTGCAATTTTCTGTGTTCACCCAAAATAAAATATCCTTCGGATAGGCAAGTTTATTTCTTTAATGCTGTTATTGTTGCTTTGTTATAGTTGGTGGCAACATGCAGCCAATCTTGCAAGTTATGAACAGCAGGATGCACATGAATTTTTCATTTCCATGCTTGACGGAATCCATGAAAAGGTGGAGAAGGATCGGCGTAAGCCTCATAGTCAAGGTAATATTCTGATAGTGACAGCTATTTTTACTGTCTCTCTCGCCTTCGTTGAAGTGCTTATAAATCCAATTATACTTTTCTGCGGTAAATTTCAACCTAAACAAAAAACAGCAATGTCAAAATTTGGGGGTTTTTTGAAATTTTTCTACATATGCATCTAAAATCTTCAAAGTCGACTTGTTTTGTTTTTTATGGATAATTACTGAGTAAATAAAGCCAAATCTGGTCTCGCCCTTCCCTTGTATTTAATAGCGTAAAGGCCACCTTTTTGTGTGTGTGTGTGGAAACTCTAGTCTTTTATGCGTCCGTTCAACTCTGTAAGATATGTTTGTTTCAGTGAATTCCAGTTGTGGACTTGTTTTTAAGTTACCCTGTATCACCCTTCTAAGTTACTGAAGTTGGAGATTTGCGTCATATTATTTTGACCTAGGAAGTCAGTTAATATAGGGATTTATGCTCTTAATACTTTCTTTTATATCCTCAATAATGGTGTGGTTAGTAAGTAATTCTAGAGGACTTTTGGGATGACCAAAATTCGCCTTTTGCCTAACTGAGTAATAGGATGCCAATATCTCAATGGTAAATAGTTCTTGAGTGGTAGCAATGGGTTGCCAAGAATGCAAATCCTTAGATGGTGCAAGGGGTTTACCTGTTATCCTTGTCACTAGGTGACAAGTCAATGCATTCTCAGCATAATCATAGTTGCAACTGTGCTGCTAATGCTAGATCATCCAGAGAGTGCCACTGTCTTGCTGTCTTCACTGCCTGTAATATTGCTCTGCATTTAAAGTAATTCAAGGTACTATTTAAGATAACAAAGTTGCCGTAACATTTAACTGCAGGGTGTGGGTTTAGGTCTTGCTTGTTGCTCTAGGAGTTGACAATTGCTCAAACAATTAGGGCTAATTCTCAACCTCAACCTGCTGGCGTTATGGTGTTAGCTGCTACACTCCAGTGAGTCCCTGTAAGTCAACATCTCTTAGCATATTGGTTTCATCATATAGGATAATTTAGCTCAAATGATGCTCTTGTTAACACCACCTTTTGCCATTTTTTAGGATTGAATTAAACAAGGCTTGTCCTAGACTGGAGAAAGGATTTTGCTTTAGGTTCCCAGCCATTGTTAATGTGTTGGAACTCTATTTGTACATCTCTTAGCTCGGTTGAGATTTTAGTCTGCAAATCCCGCCTGAAATACCCTTTTTCTTTCTTCTATTTTTTGTGCTGCAGTTGTGCTTGTTGTGAGTTCTGTTTCCATCTTACTGGCTAACAGTGATTAGAGGCACATAAAATTAGGAGGCCGTCCTTTGTAAAATACAACCAGTTTTCTATTTGAGAATCAAGCTTTAGGGACTGGCCCCTGTATTTTGGGAGAGGGCCAAGGGGATAATAGTAGAACATTTGCTGGTTTTGACTGTCAAGTGCAAAATTCTCTCGTGTACAACTTTCATAGGGTATAAGCTTACGGGACTTTTTTTGGGATATACAGTAAATGTAGATATGGGTGAACGTATCTGTACACACTGAAGTTAGTGGTATTGAGACATTCAGATGGTGATGAAATTTTAGGTTTATAATATTTGAGATCATCAAGCTAGACTGTCCTGTTGATGTCTCATCTATCCTACCCTTTGCTTTCCCCATTTCAGAAAACAATTGAATTGCAAATGAAGCGTGAGTCATTTTTTGTAGGCATTTCCACCCCATACTCTTTCACAAGCACACTGCTTTTACAATTTCAACACCTTGAATTTGAATACAATTAGTGACTGAAAAGTAAAAAAATTTCATGAGTTGATATGCTCTTACAATGACATCATTTGATTCCATTCTAACATTTATGCGACCCCATTTCCTTGATGGCACAGGCAATGGAGACTGTTGTATTGCTCATAGGGTGTTTTCTGGTATCTTGCGATCCGATGTTATGTGCATGGCTTGTGGTTTCACATCAACAACTTATGATCCATGCGTCGACATCTCACTGGATTTGGAACCAAATCAAGGGGGATCTACCAAGATGGTCACCACAACATCCAATCATTCTTGCAATGGTGAAGCAGATTGCTTGAAATCAAGGCAAACATGTGGGATATCAACCCTGATGGGGTGCTTGGAGCAATTTACGAGAGCTGAGAAATTGGGGTCAGACCAGAAGTTTTTCTGTCAGCAGTGTCAGGTGAGGCAGGAATCTCTCAAGCAAATGTCCATAAGAAAGCTTCCCCTAGTTTCTTGCTTCCATATAAAAAGATTTGAGCATTCTTCAACAAGAAAGATGTCAAGGAAGGTGGACCGCTATTTGCAGTTTCCTGTTTCACTGGACATGTCTCCTTATCTCTCATCTTCAATCTTAAGGAGCAGGTTTGGGAACAGAATCTTTCCTTTTGACAGTGATGAGCCCGATGCTACAAAGGAGTTGCCATCAGAGTTTGAGTTGTTCGCTGTTGTCACTCACTCGGGCAAGCTAGATGCTGGCCATTATGTGACTTATCTGCGGTTAAGCAATCAGTGGTACAAGTGCGATGATGCTTGGGTCACTCAAGTTGATGAGAACATTGTGAGGGCTGCACAGGGTTACATGATGTTCTATGTACAGAAGATGCTTTACTATAAAGCGACTGAGAAACAGGTTGCCTCGTGATAGTCCAGATGATTGGGTGTCATGGTTAATATCGATTTTCAGATTTATGATATGCCATGGCTATTTCACATATACTTGACAAAAAAATGAAGACACAGTTTCTTGGAATCACAAAATAACAACTCTTTGTGATCTCTAGATCCTCTTACTTGGGGATTTGAGATTTAATTTATACTCCCTCAGTTGGAGCAAGAAGCAAGCCAGAATTTTTTAGGCACTCCAACTTTTTGGGAGCCTAATTTAGGAGTATGGATTCCTTATAAGAAGTTTCTGATTTCTTCTTTTTTACCTTGTGGTATTTTTCCCATTGTTCATCTCATCTTTATAGTTGCGAGTTTCATTCTTTTCTTCCCCTTGGATGCGTTGAAAACCATGGTGATTAGTGCATGCAGGGCCTTGGAGTACTAGAAGTCTAGAACTTCAGGTTTGCGCTGATTCTGACTATAATGTCTTTTTCATGAACCAAGTTAGCTCCTGCAATAAAGGGTTTATTATTTAATATGAGTAATTTATTTCTTTCATCCTTTATAAATGGATTCTCTGCACAATTCCAAAAAAATAAAGACACGATTCGTTTGAAATTCACATTATAAAAAATGTAGTCCTAGACTTACTAAGAATCAAGTAGATTTTTTTTTTCTTGTTGATAATTAAAATTTAACCATTTAAATCCAGGCGGATGAATCTAAAAAATCATTTAAATGGGTATAAATAAGCTTAAATATTTCCTTCTCTATGAAAATAAGACAAACAAAAATTCTCGGGTGTCTTTTAGATAATCTGTGTACCTAATTTTTAATCTATTGCATTACTACTAACTTAACTATTTTATAACGCATAAGAATTAAAAATGTAGTTACTAAAACCTAATGGATATTAACTACCTGAGAAGATTAGGTCACTAATTTAAATGTCAGATTAAATTAGATTTAAATTTAAAATCTATTTTAAACTACTAATACATATGTGTATATATACTTGAGAGTCGGTGAAGATTTAAATAGAATCTATATTTTAAATTACTTCAATTTACCAAGAAACATTTAAAAAAATCTTAGTCTACGTTGACTACTTTAAAATTATAATTATCAAAATTGAATTGAATATTCACCTAATGAGAAGAATACGTCATTGGTTTAAATGTTAAGTCACCGTTCAATTTTAATTTTGTTTTAAACTATTTTGTCAACATTAACTATTTAGGTAAAAGATATTATTATAATAAAATTCAAATTAAAAATATTTTTTAATTGCTATATTAAAAAAATATCCATGAACATGGATATTTTTTAATATAGCAATCAATATATTTATCTAATAACTTTTGGTATAATTATAAAGATTAAATATAATATACTTTATTTTACTTTGTTAGTATATAATATTTAAGACTATATATATATATATATTGAAAACTAAAGTATCGTGATTTTTTAAGATTTGAACTTTTATTTATTTATTTTTGAAATCAACTCGGTTGGTAAAGACTTAAATATTTAAAGAAGGATTCTAGTTTGAATTATAGTAACATATATTTTCAGAAAATATTGTATTTTGGGATAAGTCAACACGAAATATATTAATTACGAATTCAAATTGTTGATAATGATCTGATGATGCACCTGGGCGCTGGAGAACCGGGTCCGGGTAGGTGGGTCATTTGGAATTGGAACTCACGTTTTTCTCATTCGCGAAAAATCGGGCCATAACGGATACCCAATAAAATAGAAGCTGAGGAGGTCTTTGTCTTCGTCTTATCCCATAATCTTCTTCTTCTTCTTCCTCCTCCTTATCCTCACGGAGCTTTCCTGCTCTTTGTTTTTACCGCCCTTGTGAGCAGATTGAATCTTATTCCGGCTTTGGATTCTGCAGTTTCGCACTCATTTTTTGTCTTCGGATTTTGACGGCATTTGTTGTTTGTTGATAGTCCTACTAGGGTTTTGGAGCCCTTTCATTTCGTTTTATTGCTTTATTGTGTTTCTGACAGTGTTTTGAGTTTCGGTGTTTGATGATGGTCTCGTAATTTACGAGAAGCTGTTTATTTTTTTAAATGATTTGGTGCGGGCGGTAGGCCCAGCTCGAGATAGAAGAGAAATACTTCTTGGGATTTGGGTATGACAGAGTATATGTCCCGAAACGAGTTCTGCTGCTGCAAATATGAAGCTTCCTTTTGCTTTTCAAACTCTGATTTGTCATGCTGATGCTCAAAGCTCGAAGTAATAGAGTCTGATAGTTCGGGTAAGATTTATTTTTTTAGGTAATTTTTTTCTTTTTTCTTTTTCTTTGTTAAAGTAGAATAATTGCGATATAGTAATGGGCTGCCGTTACTATATTTTAATTACACTAAAAAATCTTGGTTATATAGGTTTTGTAAGTCTGCTTGATTATGTATGCCAATTTCTCTGTATTCATTCACTGTCAATATATTTTGTTTTCATACGAGTCATGGGCCATCTGATCGTGCCCCTTAGTTATGTTAATTAACTAAAGTTCTTAAAAAATAAATACTTAAAAGCTTAATGTTATGGAATTGGCAGTGGTAAAAGATTAAAGTGTAAACTACAAAATTTTTGTTTTATTTAGTTGAAATCGAAGTAAAACGAAATGTATATTTGTTGATTGGACAACTGAGGGGGAAAAAAATCTGATAGCCATTCTGCTTGTTGATTGCTTGCTATAAATATTTATGATTGATATTTCTAATTTATTTTGAGGTGGTAGTGCTACCTTGTTTCTAATGAAAGTATGTTTCTGTGTCACTGTTTTAAAGTGTCAAATTGAGTTCTTTTCTTATTTTACAGAAGGATGAAAAGTGTTAGAGAGTGGGTTTTCTCTCAGTTATTGTCCAAGTCACTGGTGTCATCTAGGCCATTATCAAGCAGTGGTAGTTTCTATGATGAGGGACCTCAGGATGAAGAATATGATGATCAAGGTACAACCCAGATTCTACTACTTGTCTAGAATTACTGAGAAAGCACTTATATAACTTCTCACAAAAGAATGTATCCATGCAGCTTCCCCCCTCTCACAAGTAGTTGGTGGTGAAATAAAATGGATATTAGTTGAGCTATCTGCTTGCTGTGTCTTTTTTGCAGATAAGCTTGACAGAAAATACTTGATTATTGATTTAGCGGGTAGAATGGGATTGAGTAACTTTGTCTAATTACATGGTGGTATATATACTTCATGTGCCAGCTTTTGACTAGTGGTAGGACATAATGGCTAGATCCAGCCCTTGGATAGTTGTAAAAGAAACGTCTTACCTTATTAATAAAATAAAATTCTTGATAACCGTCATATTCAAGAACATAAAGTTACAAAATTAAGAAGGCTGGGCACCCTCTTAATCTAGTATCTGCTCTTCTATTTCTGCAGGAATGACAATAGAGATATACTTATTGGATTTCTGCAGCTTGTTAGTTGTAATGATGTTGGGAGAACTTGAAGGCTTCTTTTTCATGTCTCGAGAACGTGAATGAGTAAAATCGAAGATTAAGTTGGCTAATAGTCTAGTGGATGATTAATTCCCTTTAATGTTAAAGTGGTGTTCTGATGTTGGTCTAAAGATCATTTTACTTTCCCATTCAAACTTAATATCTTGATGGATTGGAGAGTGACCAAAGCGATTGATGATAAATCCCATGCCCAAGAATCTAGTCTGAATATTTACACCAATTCTGACTTTTTGTGAATAATCTGTCTGTTATTGATAAGTTTCAGACAGAGCTTATAATTATACATATTCTTTTCTGTTAGGTTCTGCTCGCTCAGCTAGTTTGGTGGCATCATCAGTTCCTTCTAATACATCAAATTCTGCTGATGGAAATCGGAGTAATCAGCATAGTTCCACCTTGCAGCGGGTTTCAGATGCAGAATTTTGTCAATCTCAACATAAATCCAGTAAAACACGGAAGGATCCCTTGGCAAAAGTTGAGGATCTCCAAGTTAAATTCTTCCGCATGCTTCTTCGCCTTGGCCAGTCACAGGAAAATCTCCTTGTTGCAAAGGTTCTTTATCGGATGCACCTGGCAACTTTAATTCGTATTGGGGAATCAGATCTGAAAAGTGTCAACCTTATTAACAGTAGAGCCCGAGAAATTGCAAGCCAACAGGAGGCAATTGGCTTGCCCGAATTGGATTTCTCCTGCAGAATACTTGTCCTGGGTAAAACAGGTGTTGGTAAAAGTGCTACAATAAATTCTATATTTGGTGAAACCAAAACCATCACTGATGCATTTCGACCTGCTACTAATTGCATCCAAGAAGTTGTGAGAACTGTCAATGGGATTAAAATAACATTTATTGATACTCCTGGTCTCCTGCCTTCCTCTACTAGTAATGTGAAGAGAAATAAGAGGATCCTGCTTTCTATAAAGAGATTCATTAGAAAGTCCCCTCCAGACATTGTTTTATACTTTGAACGGCTGGATTTTATCAATGCTGGCTACGGTGACTTCCCCCTTTTGAGGCTTATAACTGAAGTAATTGGCACAGAAGTCTGGTTCAACACCATCATTGTCATGACTCATTCTTACTCAGATTTTTTGGAAGGACCTGCTGGAAATATTGTAAATTATGAGTCATATGTTTCTCAATGTACTAACTTAATGCAGCACTATATAAATCAGGCTGTGTCTGATGTGAGACTTGAAAACCCCATCGTTTTGGTTGAGAACCATCCTCAGTGTCCAAAAAATTTTATGGGGGAGAAAATTCTCCCAAATGGACAGGTTTGGATATCTCAACTCTTGTTATATTGCATTTGTACCAAAGTTCTGGGTGATGTCAATTTTCTTCTTAAGTTTCAGAATGGTATGGAACTAGGGCCAATGAGTAGTGCCCGAAATATTTCTCTACCCCATCTCCTCTCATCCCTCTTAAAGCATCGCTCAGTATCCAATGTAAGCGGAATGGATGATGAAATTAGTGAAATTTTTATCTCAGATATGGAGGACGAAGATGAATATGATCAATTGCCATCTATTCGAATCTTGTCAAAATCCCAGTTTGAAAAATTGTCCAAGTCACAGAAAAAAGACTATCTGGATGAGCTAGATTACAGGGAGACTCTTTACCTAAAGAAACAGTTGAAAGAAGAGTATCGCAGACACAGAGAGAAGATGTTATCGAAAGAGCAAAATTTGTTGAATAGTGAACATCCTGATGATCAGCAGGTATCTCCAGTGCCTGAAGTGTTACCAGATATGGCTGTTCCTCCCAGTTTTGACTCAGATTGCCCTCTACATAGATATCGCTGCCTTTTTGCAAATGACCAATGGCCTCTTGGACCTGTTCTTGATCCCCATGGATGGGATCGCGATATGGGCTTTGATGGTATAAACTTGGAGACGGCTGTGGAAATAAAAAAGAATGTATTTGCCTTGGTCAAGGGACAGATGAATAAGGACAAGCAGGATTTTGGTATACAATCTGAGTGCACTGGAGCTTATGTGGATCCCAGGGGTCATACTCATTCTATAGGTTGTGATGTTCAATCTGCCAGTAAAGATCTGATATGTACAGTTCATAGCAACACAAAGTTGAGAAGCATAAAGCACAATATTGCTGACTGCGGAGTTTCTCTAACATCTTTTGCAAAGAAGTATTATGTGGGTGCAAAGATTGAGGATACAGTATTAGTTGGGAAACGATTAAAATTTGTCATGAATGCAGGCTGTGTGGGGGGTGCTGGACAAGTAGCATATGGTGGTAATTTTGAAGCTGCTTTGCGAGGAGAAGATTATCCTGTCAGAAAAGACAATGTAAGTCTGACAATGACAGTCCTCTCGTTCAATAAAGAGATGGTATTGAGTGGAAGCTTGCAATCTGAGTTCAGGCTGAGTCGAAGCTTGAAAGCATCTGTTAGTGCCAATCTCAATAGTCGCAAAATGGGGCAGATATGTATAAAGACGAGTAGCTCCGAGCATTTACAAATTGCCCTTGTTGCGGTTTTCTCCATTTTCAAGGCCCTACATAAAAAGGTAACCGAGAACATGGGCAAGTAGGTAAGCTCTGTTTTTTAACTGTTACCCATGTTTTTCGTTCAAGGAAAAAGTTGATGTAGTGAACTACTCTCCATGCCGGACTTAGACAGGGACCTCTTTCCCCTCAGAGGAAAGAATAGAAGGTTCAATTCAAAATCAAGTCATGACTGTACAGTAAAGCACAGGAAATGTTTCGAGTTTTGGTTTTCTTTTTCTGTGATTTGTTCAAATAAGCCGAAATATGATAGCTCACCAATTTTAATTCTTATGTAATTCATTTTAATTGAACGTTGTTTGTTTCTACAGCTAGCAACTAAATGAACAAGTCTTGTTTGAATATCAAAATATGAATGTTAATAAACCGATGTTAAGGATTTCGATCTTTACTCTTACCCTTTTTTTTTCCCACTACTTTGAAACCTCCTGTATAATAATACCAAAAAAAAATGCGATTAAAATAAGTCACATTCTCAATCTAATAAAGACAATTCCAGTGGCTTGGCGTCTGGCGTTTATTATTGCGTTCTCTTTTTCTCAACCTCACTTGATCAGCGAATGTGATGTATTCTAATCTGCCAAGTGCTGTATGTCTTTATTTCTTGCCAAATCACATCATGCTATGTTAGTGGTAGGCCACACCCACTCAATATAGCATCCTTTCTTTCCCATATTTGTACCTTCTGGTTGACAGAAACATTTATTTTTAATTTTATTTTCTTCTTAAAAAATTATTTTAAATCTATTACTCTATTTAATCTTAAACGACGAAAAATCATTATACAATTTTTTATTTTTATTAACTACACTTACAATTTAGAGATTCATCGAGCTGTAAAACGCTCTCTTGGAACTCTAGTTCACCCACAATAGTGATCGCAAGTCTACGTTTGAGGTAGTTGTTGCTACTTCTTCTTTTATTATTATTATTATTTAAATTCTTCTTTGTCGTCTTCTCCCTCCACGAGAATGATGTTCTGTCTTTTAAAAGTTCTTCTTTTTTACACGGCAAGAGTTTTTGTCTTTTTTATTAAATTTTTGAAAATCTAAAATTTATTTTTTTATATTCTTAACAATACAAAAAGATCAGCATAAAAGAAAACTTTTAGAAGATTTAACCGAGAAGAATGTTGCCTTCTCTTTATATTTCACCACAACTGCGTGTCTTTGTAAATACAGTTTTTAGTTGAGATAGATATTTTATTTTATTGAAATAAAAATAAGACTTCAAAATTACAGTGTTTTTGCAACTGGGAAAATCTTGCAAAGACACGTAGTTGTGGTAGGTAGGACGTAATCGAATTATAGTGGTTCAATGCTTCGTATAAATCCTGATTACAATCATTGTCCCCCCAACAGGAAAAGAAAATCACTGTAATTTTAGTTCAAACACTGAATGGAAAAATGGAATATGTAAGACAGCGACGGAAGGAAGGAAGGAAGGGAAAAGAGGCAACTTTGTGATGTTGACTTAATCTGTAAGTTTTGGAACATCCAAATCAAAAAATGTGGTCCTTGGTATGTATTATTTTTCTCATTTGGGTAATGAATGGTATGTATGGGTCACAAATATGCAAGGGAGTGCTCTGTGGGTTGGTAAAGTAATAATAATTTTCAAATAATCGTTTTCTTTTCATTTAACTAAACACTAAGAGGGAGTGTTTAATTCAATAAAAGAAAAAAAAAAGATTTTTTTTTCTTTAATTTAGTTTCAGAGAAAAAGAAGGAAGGAAAAGAAAAGAAAAATATTTTTTTTTTGTTTAATTTACAAAAAAACTATTATACCTATTAATTTTATTTTAATTAAAAATAATTATTTTAAAATTATTTTTTATTAAAAATTTTATTTTTAACCGATCTCTAATTTTTTTTAATTAAAAAATTTTAAAATTATTTATTATTATTATTATTTGTTTGGATATTAAAATTATTAATTAAAGATATTTTGTTTATAATATTTTTTCTCCTCTTCGAATTTCCACATTTTTTTAGGGAAAGAAATTTTGGAGAAAAGATTATCTCTATTTTTTTTTCTCTCTTAAATTATTTAATTAAAAAAATTTATTTAAAATTCTTCAAACCAAAATAATAATAATAATAATAATAATAATAGAAGCACATGAATATAAGTAGAGCAATAATAAAGTTTTCTCATCGCATCTTCGATTGTATTTTCAATTTTGAGTTTGTGGGAAATGGGACTGTGTTTTCATCTTTCCCTCTAAGGTTTTTTAAGTATTATTATTATTATTGAAAGCACAAAGTTTTAAAAGACCGAGTGTTTTTACTAAATAATTACTATTTTTTAAAAATTATGTACTATTTTATATGATAATTAAAATTTTCTAATAAAAAATAAAGATTCCGTAACGAAAACACTCAAATGTAGAACCCAAAAAAAATAGTACGAATATTTTGAGGGGCCATAGAAACGAGGAGCCAGAGCAACGGAAGTAGAAGATAGTAATTGTAAAGATCCATGGAGGTCTTGGTAGGTCAATTCTCATACAAAATATTGGCAAGCTTAAATAGAAATGAGGGACATTTTAAAAATAAACAAATTTTAAGGGGCCCAATTCATTTATGACAACAATAAAGACTATTTAAATGAAATTACGATTCTATAAATTTTGTGAAGGCCATGGCTTCCCATTAGTTAATTAGGTAGGCCGCCAAATATCAACCACCATGACAAAGTGAAAGTGACAAGAGTCCTCAAAATCAGCCCCGGTCAAAAGGTGAAATTGTTAAAATTAAAGATTTAAATCTAAAAAAAAATTATTTTTATTATTTATTGAATTTTAAATTTTAAAATTTTTTTATTATTAAAAAAATTTTATTTTTTTATTTTATTTTAAACTTCAATAAATTTTAAGAGATATTAAATCGACCCTGTTCAAAACAGAGCATTATTTTATATATTGCGATCAGTGTTTATTTTAATTTATATGTAACTTAATTAATTTTTTTTATTTTAATTAGTGAAAAATTAATAATCCAAACCCAAAATTATAAGATTCACTAAAAAATTTCTTACAACTTAACCCTAAATTATTTGGAATCAGAAGGGGTGTACGAAATGGTTGGACGATGAGTTTTTGAAAAGTTTCAAAATGGAAAGTGTTGGATACTTTCGTGACATTATTATATATCTCTAAATAATTTCGGTTGCATTATTATAATCTTACTCACTCAGTCACATCATTATATCTCTTGAAAGACAAAAAAGAAAAGAAACAAATGTCTTTTGAGCATATATACTGTTTGTTTATTTACTCAATTATTCGCACCCGTGTTAAACTTTTCCACCCTAATCTTCAACGTTTTCGGCCTTTTCTTAAATTTAAAAAAAAAATCCCAAAAAGTTTTAGGTTGAAGAAGACAACTCAACTCGGCAAGTTCGACACGAGAGACACTGTTGTGTAACTATAAAAACTCGATCTCTCTAAAGTTTGAGTGTTTTGTATTTAAATTTTTATTTTTATTTAAAAATTATTAATTATGATACAAAATAACATATATCTTTAAATAAAAACAAAAATTTAATAGTAAAAATACTCTACCTTCTCAACATCCTGAGTAATAAATAAAAGTTAAGGCTTAAATAATACTCTTTTGATTTTCTTGTATTCTAAGTATTTAGATTTAGTCACTTTGATTCGAAATTAAAATTTTATTTTTTAAAAAAATTACAAATATGCTATTTTTTTTATAAGAAAATATAGACATAAAATGCTAAACTATCAATATAACATTAAGGTGGCCTATTATATTTTTATATAGATTATACATAAGCAACTAAAATTACATCTTTTTATTCAATATCACAAAATAAAACAACACTATTTTTGTTATTAAGATATTATCCAAATTATCCAATTGAAAAAAAAAATTACACTATTGATTTAACATATACATAGATATTTTTAAAAAAAAAAAATGACCGAACTATGAAAAAAAATTTAACTACATTTAAAAATTAAAAAGATAATATTAAGTTGAACGTAAAAAACCAAATTAAAACAT
Organism: Gleditsia sinensis; assembly: GCA_037074535.1. NCBI lineage: Eukaryota > Viridiplantae > Streptophyta > Magnoliopsida > Fabales > Fabaceae > Gleditsia > Gleditsia sinensis. Next base: position 8,293,817 of record CM073464.1, on the reverse strand, counting down.
TCATAATAAGGTAGGAACCAAAAATATATAAGCAAAAAGACAAACATCTCTGCAGCTCTACACTATCCAGATTATCATAAATTGTATTAGCTACCGTCTTTCTTCTTTTGTTTGTTTTAGTTTTTTCCTGACACAGGAATGCCTTGTTTATTATACCATAATGATTCTCTTCAAAATCCTGACTCTCAAGCCAGAGCAGCCACCCTCACATTACTTGTTCTCAAAATTTCAATTCAGTATTCGCTATCACAGAGTCACGGACTACTTCAATGAATCAAACTCAATCATACTGGAATTAATTCTAGAATTGAGGATCTGAATTTGAATCTTAGTTCCATCGAGCCAAATGATCAAAAAACTACTTCAATGAAGTCTGCACCAATTCAAAGAATTATGTTGGCTTTGAATTTCAATGAAAGTTCAACAATTTCTTTACAAATCTAAATTACAGTAACTCATTAACTATTCGTATTGAACAATCAAACTATTTACCTGCTTTCTCCAGTTTCTCCTCCAAAGTATTCAATTTTTTAAGGGGAAGAGCCCCACAAAACCTCAGCAACTATGGTGGCAGCTTCTGCATCAGAAATAGAAGCTTCTCTTACTCTTACCAAAATCTCTTGCTTAAAAGCCCTTCTCTCCCTCTGCCTCAACCCTTCCCCTACTTCAAACTGAACTGCAAATCTTGCCACACAGCTTGCAAGTGGATGTGTCTCCAAGAACCTCCTTTGCCCACTTTCCTTCTTCCCTTCAACCCCACCAACACTAACCCCCATCTCTTCTTCCTCGTTATGCCGACCCAAATCGATCAAATCACCACCCAGTTCTGATCTCTGCAGCTCCACCAGCTTCTTTATCAAACCCTCCTTCAGCATAGCCTCCACTGCTTCCTTCCGCCCAAAGTACCCAATTTCCAGCACGCAATCCAAGGCTAGAACTCGTATTTGCAACTCTTGACAATTCAAGAAGCTTATGATTTTGGGTATTTCGCCATTGGATTCGATTTCATCCACGAGAGGAGACTTGATGAACCTGATCAGTGAGCAGAGGACTTCGATGGAATGCGCCGAAGCCATTGCTATTAGAGCTCGAATCGTCGGACCCATTACCACCTGCCCTACGAAGACGTCCTTGTTGAACCGAATCAAAGCCGCGATAGCAAAAGCCGAGTGTTCTCGAATTCTTTTCGAGTATTTGGGATCTAAAAGAATCGATTCCAGCGAAGAAAACACCTTGAATTTGAGAATCAGATCCTGTAATTCTCGATTGAACCCTTGGGATACTCGTTCCTCGAACTGAATCAAGAGCTTCACCAACTCGCTCTCGTGATGAACAGGATCTCGCAAAGCTCGTGTCAAGTTATCGACGCTCTCCCGGTCAATCCAAGCCTGAATTTCGGATTCAATAGACCCGGCGATTCGGGAGATAGAACGGGTCGAGACTCTGCGAGATAGGAAGGACCGGAGGCTATGACCTCTGGTCCTTTGAAGAGACTCGACGACATGTTTAAGCTCAGTGAGGTGCTGAGAGAGACTGGACAAGTTCGGGTCCTTAGAAAGGATGGTATCGGACTCGGTCTCGAGCTCTAGCAAAGCTTTCACGGCGGGCGAGTTGGAGTTCTTGGTGTGGGGACTGGGGTGAGTTTGTAACTCGTGAGATGCTTGTTTAAGAGCTTGAAGCACTCTAACGACTTGTGGGGTTTCGTCCTTTGACGGGTCTTCCATGGACATGGCTGTGGTTGGGTTCCAAGTTCCAATCTTTCCCTTCGCAGCTCTTTTGCAGAGTCTCTCTGAAATAAACTCAACGAACAGTCTTGCTTCGGATGCGAATGCACCAACAACCTTTCTTCCAACTCTGCCACATGGACTACTCTATCGCGTCCTATAAACACTTATATATACAACCAAATTTTTATTTATTTAATATTTTTTGAATTATTTTAAATATTAAATCTAAATAAATTACGTTTTTTTTAATCAAGGCTATCTCTACAAATTTTAATATAAAATTATTTTTTTAAAATCTCAAAATAACTATAAATTTTAATTTTTTATAATGACATTTTTTTTAATATTTGAAATTTTAGTTTTTATTAATCAAGGCTATCTCTACCAATTACTTATGAGTTTTACAACTATGTGATGTGTAATTATTGTATTTTGATAGGATTAAAATCTACATAAATCAATTTTTTACGCTTAATGAAAAAATCTGAATGACTTAATTAAATAAAGTAATTAAAATATGTATAAATTAATCGAACTGCAATTAGAAAAAAAAAGTGCATGTGTATTAATTTATTTATTTTAATATGAAAAATAAATAAATATTTTGTGATGCTATCCAATTTAAAAAAAGACTCCGTGTATTAATTAATTTATTTTCCTACTATGAGCAATAAATAAATTTTTTGTGGGGCTACCATTTGAAAATTCTATGCATATATTATACCCCACCATTTTAGTCAGTGCATGTGCTGGATTGCGCTCCTTACTTAGGCTATATTTGGTAAAAATAACAGATAAATTAGTTGAAAGTTAAAAAATTAACTGAAAGCTGAAAAGTTAATTTTTAGCTGAAAGCTGTTAACTGATAGTTGAAAGTTGTTAAGCTAATTTATTGAATTAGAAGTGCTTGATAAAATTAACTATTAAAATAACTAATAAGTGTAAAATGATATAAAAGTACATATTTATATAAAATTTATTATTTTTTGTTAGTAATTATATTTTATTATGTAATTCCAAAAAATACAACAATATAATTTGTTAGTTTTAATTTTTTTTCTCTTTTACTCTGTGATTATTTTTTATCAGTATTCTAAGAATATAAATTCACCCACGTTTAAGAAGTGTCGCTTGATTAGTAGAAAAAAAGTGCACACAAAAAACTTGAAGATCAATAAATTACGTCAAAAGTTATGAGTATAATAGTATTAGAATTTCAATAAAATAATAAAGATAAAAAAAAATTATAAAAACTATAAGCTAATAGCTATAAACTACTCAAAGTAGCATATGATAAAACGCTATGAGCTACCTAAATAAATTCGTTTACTAAACACCTCTAATTTGATCAAACAAACTTATAAGTTAGTTAAATATACTATAAGCTAACTTATTGAACTTGCCAAACACACTTTTAGTATTCATATAATTTCAATTTTAATAATTATATAGAATACTTAAAGTAAAAAAAATGACTTTATTATATTTATAAAAATTATTCAATTAAAAATTAAATTTTAATAATATTTATTGATATGAAAATAATTATTTTGTTGAAAATTTAATTTTAATTATGTGTATTATATTATAAGTTAATTTTTATAAATAATTAAATATTTCAAAGTGTAATAATTCAAAAGATATACTTTACAAAAAAAATAAAAGGTTCATAGCCATATTCTAAAAACACCATAACAAAATAAAAAAAAAAATCAGAAAGTGAAAATAACAATAAAATTGATGTTTATTAAAAATGTACTTTTAAATTTTATTAAAAGAGGAATAAGGCAAGGACAAAAGGTTAATATACACGTAAAATATATAATTTAGGTAAAACAGAAAGTGAAAATTATTTCATTAAAAAAAATAATTATCAATATTTTAATATTGAACTCCATCTTTATACATATATATATATATATATATATATATATATATATATATATATATATATATATATATATATATATATATATATATATATATATATATATATATATATATATATATATATATATATATATATATATATAAAATTGATGTTTAACTTCAACACTGGAAGTGAATCCTAAAATAACCATTATTTATTTTAGAGTCAAATTTATTCAATTTTTTTTTTTAAAAAAAAACCAAAGCCGCTAAATTTCATAGCAATTTTATATAAAATTTTAAAATAATTTGAAATAATATATAAAATAATTTCATAGCAATTTTACATAAAATTTATTCAAATATATAAAAAAAATTAAATGATTTTGAAATAATATTTTAAAACGATGACAAGAAAAATAAAATAAAATCCTTTCACATTTTTCCAGGCACTATTTTTCATAAATTTTATTGTTTAATTAATGTCTCAAATAATTTTAGAACACAACAAAAAAAAAGTCTCATAAATAATCATTTTATTATACAATACCTATAAAACTTAAAAATAATTATATTTTCGAGTAAATTTATACGTTAACTAATGTTTGAGGCAATTTAAGTGGTCATTTATGTTTGAACTTGAGTAAGCACTGAATTCCATGCTATTTTTTTTAGTATTTTAAATATTTTTTAAAAAATAATGATAATAAAAAATCTACTCAATTTTTTTTCCGGGGCACTATATTTATTTCTTAAATAACTTTAGAAAATTATTTTAAAGGATACAAAAAAAAATCTCATAAGTTACCATTTTATAATAAAATAAGAATAAAAATTTAAAAATAATTAACTCTTTAAAATTATTTTAATATACAATAAAAATATTCTCAAGTTAACTTGCCTCTAAACTGATATTTTATCTCTTTTCAGATCATTTTAAAGACACATTTTTTATGTCCATCCAGCGCATTCTTCTAAACACCAACACAAAGTTTAAAATCGTAACCTTTTAAATCAATTTTTCGAAATTTAACTCTTTAGAATGCGTTTGGTAAGTACAATAAGTTAGCTTATAGCGTATTTAACTAATTTATAAGCTTGTTTGACCAAATTAGAGATATTTAGTAAACAAACTTATTTGAGTAGCTTATAACATATTTTTATATACTACTTTAAGTAGCGTATAGCTTTTAACTGATAGCTTTTATAATTTTATTCTTTTTTTATTCTTATTATTTTATTCAAATTCCAACACTATCCTACTCACAAGATATACTATTTTTACTATGTTCAAATAACATTCAAATTACATACCCTATGATGAACTTTCATATATTATTGATAGCGACACAAAAAATAAAACTAACAAATTATATTCTTGTATTTTTTAGGATTACATAATAAAATATAATTACTAACAAAAAATGATAAATTTTATATAAGTATGTACTTTTATGTCATTTTACATTTATCAATTAATTCAATAACTAATTTTATCAAACACTTCTAATTCAATAAATTAGTTTAACAGCTTTCAGCTATCAGTTAACAGCTTTCGGTTAAAAATTAACTTTTCAACTTTCAACTAATTTATCAACTATTTTTGCCAAACATAAATTTAATGTATACGATTACCAAGCTAGGATGGTCTAATCTAATGTGAGCGTGACGCAACTCACTCTCCCGTGGACTCCGATAACTATTAATTTAAACAACGTGTTATGGTTTTATTCCCTAATTAATTTATTAATAAATTTGTCGATTATGAATATTCCAGATACTTTAGCATATTAGGGCACAAATTCGCCGCGGCAAACTGGTAGATTGGGTGCATTTGAAGCATATTCTTCCCCCATCATCTTTCCCTCATATTCTTTTATTTTTCCCCCGAGAATTTGAGGTTTAAAAGTGGCATGCATCTAGGTCAATTTATATATAATTAATCTATAATTATATAAAGATTTATTGAATTTAAATTAAATCTATGATTGTTTAAGTTGAATTTGAGGATATAAAGCGAAATTACGTTATTTACATGTTGGTGTATTAATTTTTTTTTAATAAACAATAATAATTTATGAATTAAATATAATGATGTTTTTATGGCATTCCAAATGTGGTGTGGGCGCAGTTCTGAGCAGTAGAAAAAGAAAAGAGTTTTTTACTGATATTATATTGAATGAAAATCTTAAGAAAATATCCATTATTACTGATATTGAATAAAACTTTTATTAAAATGTAGTAATTGATTTTAGTTTTTTCATTTGTCAAATATCTTTATTTAAATTCTTAATACTAAATTAGGATTATATTGTAAATTAAAAAAATTTCTCTCGTGTATTATTACCGTATATTATTGGGTTAAAAAAAAATTTCACAAAATTATTCATGCTCAAGAGTGATTGGTCTGTGAAGATTATTCATTATTCGTGTTTACTAACGGGTTAAACGTGTCAACAAGGGCTTGGGTGTTTGAGCTGCATGCATATTTAAGAAGAACCACAAAAATAGTTATAGTATATTTGATTTGTTTGTTTTTTATTTTTATTAAAATAAAGAATATAATTAAAAATATATTTGATATGATTTAAAAAAAGAATTTTTGAAAATATTTTTTGAAATAGAGTAAAAACGGAAAGTATCTAAACAAGGTGATTAGTATTTTCAAAAAATAACCATTGATAATTTTATAATTTTAAAAGATAAAATTAAAATAATATTATAATTATAAAATATTGAACTCAAAAATTAATAATAGATATAGCCATTCATGTTATTCAAATTTGAAAATAAATATGAATAAATTTTTAATTTTTTAAAATAATAAAAATTTGTAAATAAAAATATATTTAAAAAATCAAAATTAAAATTAATTTTACCAAACAAACATATCGTTATTACTTATTACCTGCTCTTTCTTATGATGTCATTGGGGGTTTCATTTCCCGTTGAGTTTTAAACTTTTAATTTAGTTTTTGTTTTCTTTGGGCTCTGATCCCGTTTTGTCACCCCAAAAACAAAATTTCACAATATTATTAGTTTTAATTTTTTAGTATGCTGCAAACTTTTTTTATCTCAATTTAATCTACCAAAAATTAATAAAATTAAATTAATTACAAAAAAGAATCACGTATGCATATTCAAAAAAAAATTACTCAAAAATTTGAAATAAATTATAATTATAATTTAACTAATTGTAAACTGATATGAGGTTGGTTTAACCAAAAAGTGTGCATTTATTTTCCTTAGCCTATTGTAATATTCTTTTTATTAAGGAGTCTATTAAGAATTTTTCCTTGCAACGCCATGGTAGCTGACGGATGACAATGTCTCCACCGGTGCAACGCCGCCACGTGGACAGGGTTCTTCTCCGGATGGAGAGCGTATAAATTCCCCGCTCTCCTCAGTGAGATTGACTCGTACCAAACGCTTCACTCCCACCTTACGCCATTGACAAATTCTTCGTCTCCCTCCTAGTTCACGCCTAAATTCCCACCTTACGCCATTTTCACACCCCTCTCTTCCTCTCTAGATGCTTCAGGGTCAGCTGCTCTCTCTCTCTCTCTCTCTTTCTCTGCATTCTTCCGATGTTGATAATTAAGCCCAGGTTATGATCATGTTTTATAAGCAACAGTTACTAGTTTTGTTTTATCGTTATTTAGTTTTGTATCTTGAAGGAATGTACATTCAACCTCTGCGAGCTTAGTATTTATTTTAAAATTGCACTGTTCAGATTCATAATATGCGTCAACTAATTGGAAACATTAAGCTTACTTGCTTGGATAAATTTAAGTTACATTGGTGTTTTAGATTGTGAAGAACGATAGTTTGGGTGAAACTGTGTCATTTTGTTCGCTATTTATTCGGGGCACAGTTTGAGATTTTGAGATGAAATTGGGAATTAAGGCTTGCGTCATGCAGTTTCGGGTTATGGTTCATTGATTTTATTATGGGAATTTTCAACTGAGATTGCGGAGAGGTGAAATGCTTGCTTATGGCAAATTGATTGTGATTGCGGCCCAGACCACTGAATGGAGCAATGCTAAACAGTGGGCGAAGCAAATTATTTAATAAGCACAGTTCTGCTGAATTAGGATCTTCCTCACTATTAAATTGGCTTTTTTTTTTTTTTTTTTTTAGTTTTCATGCTTACATTGTTCTTCCTTTTGTATTAAATAAAATGCCGGGGCAACTCTTAAAGAACAATGACTAGGAAAATATGGATATGTATAAACTAGTCTTTTTGCCTGCTGTCAAAATCTATGTACCAATCTTCTCTCCAAAAAGAATTAGAAAAAAATTTGAGATGTTATTTACAAGTTTTATTTTATGAAATTAGTCACTTCAAAAAAAAAATCAATCCAATATAACACTTTATCCTTCAATTAATACTTTCAGAATCTCAAACGTGGAATTTTTGTTCCATGGCTCTCATTAATTTTCTTGAATGCAGGTAGTTAGGATTCTTTAGGCTGATTGATCAACAATCATGTCACTGGATGCTAGGATGCAGACCTTGTTTTTTCAATTTGTTCTTGCTTCCTTTGTCCTCTTAAGCTCTATCAAGGATGGGACTGCTGGGATAACTAGCACTTTCATTAGGTCAGAGTGGCCGTCTGTTGACATCCCTCTTGATAATGAAGCATTTGCAGTTCCAAAGGGTCCAAATGCGCCCCAACAAGTAAGTCTAAAATTAACAATGCTTCATTAATTAGTTGGTCCATGATATTATTTGATGACCTTGTGGGGAGCTTCCACGCCTCTGCATTAAAATAGGGTATGTAAAGAAGTTTCCATTTCTTAAGTTATTTCTTTTATTTATTCATCTAGTCATTGTTTTATATTTCTCAAGAACTTCATTGGACTATACCACGTTCACCAGCTCATTATCAAAGCCAAGGTACTAAATTTCGTTTCGAGGTACCGTTTCGGTGAATTTAAAAACAGAAACATTTCGAAACATTTCGGAAATTTCGAGGAAACGGAAGATTTTTTAAGAAACGTTTCAAATAATTTTAAATAATATTTTTTTTAATTTTAAAAGATTTTAACATAATATTAATGATATAGATATATAAAATTATATTAAAATTAATTTGAATTAATGTCTATAATTGAATAGTAAGTAAACATACTATTACAGTAGGAACTTCAACTCAAATCTTAATAGTATTCAACAACAATCTCTCTATTGCATCTATCTCTCCATCTTCTTCTTAACTCTTTCGTGACATTTATATTTAAGTCTCTTTCTCTGTCGACCATAATTCTATCTCTATCTTTAGGTATATTTCTCTCTCTTTGCCTTTCAATATCTCTTTGTATCATTTTTGTAGTTTCTTCTTTAAAATAAAGATAATGAAGAAAAATAATGTCATAAGAATAAAGAGGGAGAGTATGAAGTTAATAAAAGTGTTGTGATTTGTGAGAGAAAATAACTTAGTGTTAGATATGATATAATCATATTTTCATCTACTTTTATATTGTCAATTTTTTTATTTTTCAAATTAGTTTAGTACTTTTTCATCAAAACAAGAGTATTTCCATCGAAATAATTCGAAACAAGAGTATTTCCATCGAAATAACTCGAAACAAGAGTATTTCTATTGAAACAACTCGAAATAAGAGTATTTTCATCAAAATTTCCATTGAAACAAGAGTATTTTCATCGAAATAATTCGAAACAAGAGTATTTCCATCGAAATAACTCGAAACAAGAGTATTTCTATCGAAATAACTTGAAACAAGAGTATTTCTATTGAAACAACTCGAAATAAGAGTATTTTCACCAAAATTTCCATTGAAATAAGAATATTTCTACCGAAACATTTCAAAACATAGCAATTTTAATTGAAATAACATAATTCCTTAACAAACACTTCGTTTCGTTTCGATAACTTCGTTTCGCATCGGTGACTCAGGAAACGGAAACGTTTCGGTCGTTTCGAAGGAAAAGAAAGGAAATTTAGTTCCTTGATCAAAGCTCTGTCCCTTCGTAAATAAGCAAGTCTTACATTCCTTTACACACTAAAAGATTCATGTTGAGAATGATGAATAGACTAGTTGAAGTATAAAGAGATGGATTACTTGACCATGCCTCGACAGTGTTTCCTTTTGTTTGAACAATAACAAGGCCAATGAGTTATAGACTTATAATAGCCTTGCTACATTGGATATTCCTACTCTAGGTGCATATCACCCAAGGTGACTATGATGGAAAAGCAGTAATTGTCTCATGGGTGACAGCAGATGAACCAGGTCCCAGCAAAGTACAATATGGCACATCAGAGAATAAATATCAATTTAGTGCAGAAGGCATGAGCAGAAACTACACCTTCTACAAATACAAGTCTGGATACATTCATCACTGTCTTATTGAAGGCCTTGAGGTAATTGTTGATCAAATTTGGCAATCAGAATTATCATCAATGGCATATTAATTTTAAAAGATGAAAAATAGAGAATCAAATCTGAAGGAGAACACAACATTCTTAATTTTTTTTTTCTTTTTATCACATATACTTGTATAATTCTCATCTTGCCTTTTGTCTTACAATTATATTTACTTCATTAATTCAGTGATGTCCATTTTTCAGTACAACACTAAATACTACTACAGAATAGGAAGTGGAGACTCATCTCGTGAATTTTGGTTTGAAACACCTCCCAAAGTTGAGCCAGATGCTCCTTACAAATTTGGGATTATCGGTGAGTTGTCTGTTTTCCACGCATGTTCTACTGAAAATGTTTTTTGACATCTTTAATTGATGCATCTCTCTAAATTTTTGCATTACTTTGTTACATTTTCAGTACCATCTCTGTCTGCATTGCAGTCTCATTTTACTTCTACTTCATGGAGTATCTATCAAGATTCTTTTCCTTTGGTTTCTTCATAATTTGAATATTATGGTTCTAAAAAATGAACTATTGTTTGTTGCAGGTGATTTGGGCCAAACGTATAATTCTCTTTCCACTCTTGAACACTACGTGCAGAGTGGAGCACAGACTGTCTTATTCGTTGGAGATCTTTCTTATGCTGATAGATACCAGTATACTGATGTTGGTTTAAGATGGGATACATGGGGTCGATTTGTTGAAAGGAGTACAGCATATCAGCCATGGATTTGGTCTGCCGGAAATCATGAAATAGAGTACATGCCCTACATGGTAGAGTCCTAAACTAAGGCCAAAATTTATGTTGGCTATTCTTGTCTGCACCAAATCTCCTACAGAATGAACAGAACAAAGTCATTACTCTGCCTTACATAAATTTGTGCTTAATCTCTGGATTTGAGATTGATGCTTATATAACTGGTAGTTGCCATAATTTACAAGAGCATAATCTAAACCAATAAAATGATAAGCCATATCTTCTGATTTTCTTTTCTCATTTTGGAATTAGTAGGTATGAGTGAAATGTGCCATTTTTATACTTAATAAATCACTTGAAGTCTAGAGTGAAGTTATTTCTGTGCATTGTTAGTGCTTTAATCTTGTCTCTATGTTGTTCTTAACTAATTCTACATGTTCAGGGAGAAGTTGTTCCTTTCAAATCCTATCTTCGCCGCTATGCTACTCCTTATTTGGCCTCAAAAAGTAGCAGCCCTCTCTGGTATGCTATCAGGCGTGCATCTACTCATATCATTGTTCTGTCCAGCTATTCACCATTTGGTAACTACTTCCTTTTTAATATACTTGTCAATTTTTTATGTGGACATATTGATTGACAGCTTTATTATATCATTGACAGCTTTATTATATCTCAATTTTAGAATGATAAAAGGGTAATGTAAAACCAATGTAGCTCTTACTCATTGACTTTACAATTTTGCAGCTTGAAACCATAATCATAGTTTCTTTGTTCTGATGTCTCCAGGTGTTAAGTATCTTTGATATTGTAGTGATAGCTGCATCTGTTATGGTCCAGAAATTCGCTGCCAATAATTAACACTGACCTAGTTTTCATGTATTGAACTTAGTTAGTTAGGCTTCTATTTTAAATCTGGTACAAGAGGTTTCTTACATGCTGATATTTCATAACAGTAAAGTACACACCTCAATGGAAGTGGCTCAGAGAAGAGTTTCAGAGGGTTGATAGGGAGAAGACACCTTGGCTCATAGTTCTCATGCATGCTCCACTCTACAACAGTAATGAAGCTCACTACATGGAGGGTGAAAGCATGCGAGCAGTATTTGAGAACTGGTTCATCCATTACAAAGTTGACGTAATCTTTGCTGGCCATGTCCATGCCTATGAAAGATCAGTATGTTTCTCTGCTTTGTGTGCTTTTTATACTCTGATTTTTCTTAAACTACACAAACAATTGTATTCCATTCTAAATTTACTAGCCGAGGCAGTTATCTTGTCTGACGTTTTAGTCATGATGATCCCAGGTTGCTCTTATGAATTCATGATGATTCTAATGTGTTGAATATTTCTGTCCTGTTCAGTATCGGATCTCAAATATACACTACAACATAACAAGTGGCAACTGGTACCCTGTGCCGGACAAATTGGCACCCGTTTACATAACAGTTGGGGATGGAGGAAATCAAGAAGGTCTTGCTGCAAGGTAAAGTGAACTGTTTGATTGTAAATGTTAAAGGTCGCTTCTTTTGAAGATAAATGACCCATGACTGCCACCTTAGGCTAGTTTAGTTGGTTGGAAATTTGGGTAAAGGGTCGCTAGTTTGATCTTCTTGTACAAAAAGGAAAAAAGAAAGAATTGAGTGATAACATATTGAATCTTGAAGGAACTAACGGTGATCATTTTGTTACATAAAATAGGTATATTTTTTTAGAAAAGAGTAAAATATCAGTTTGGCCCAGAAAGATGGATTGCATCGATTTAGTCATCTAAAATATATCTACATTAATTGACTACTTCTATCTTCAAATTTGATTCAATCAATAAATAAAAAAAATTAGTCCTCCAAAGATTGGGATCACATTTGCTTTGGACTTTTTTTTGGTACATTTATTTAGGACTTAATTGAATTGAACTTTAGGGATTGATATAGTCAATTAATATAAATATTTTTTTTGGATTATTTGTTATAAGAGTATTTAGTACATCGTTAGTGGACCATTTTTTGTCCACCAATAATGTCCAGATCATGACATGTGACAAAAAATTATTTTTGTTATGTGTCGCGATTTAGACACCGTTAATAGACAAAAAATTATCTACTGACAGTGAACTAAATCATTTTCCTTATTATAAAGTATGTCTTTTAAAAACCAAAATAGTAATTTACTAAAAAATAAAATAGTCTAATAATAAAATTATTCTCGTTTCAAAATTTGTCCTTCATGATACAAATCTTTCTTAGTGCATTGAGGAGTTGTTTAGAATTTTTTTTAGTAGTTTTATAATTTTAAATTTCATTATTTTAAGTTTCCTGTTGCAATCAGGAGTTTTGTCATTTTATTTTAATTATTTTAATGTTTGCTTGTGCAATTAGAACTCATAATATTTTAATATTTTCTAGTGCTTTAGGAGTCCTAAAGTGTTTAGGAGCTTTAACTAGAGTTATATAAATATGCTATTTTATATTCAATTTGAGTACTTTTTAGCCAATAAATTAATTTTAAGAGAATTTTCTTCACTTTATTGAGTATTGTTTATTTTTTACACTTATTTGTTGCATCAATTTTTGCTTATTTTTAGGCTTAGAGCATCAAACTGATATGCAGTTTCTTCAAAGTAACATTCGGAACATTGGAATCTGAGATCCATCTTTTGCTTCAAAGCTTTCAAAGTAGTCCAAAATGTAACACTAACAAATCATAAGGCCTCAGTTGAAGCAAGCAGTGGTTCTCATGACAAAGATGAGAGAACTTAGGCCTTATGATCTGCAGTGTCAAATTCTGGAGTAGCTTTGGAACAAAGGATGGATTTCAGATTCTAGCGTTCGGAATGTCGCTTTGAAGAAATTGCACTAAGCCTAAACACAAATAGAAACTAGAATGACGATAGGCCACGTGTCAAAGCTAATGTCGTTTCCAGACGACTTGCAGATAGGCCAGTTCCTACATTTAATCGTAGATAGTAGGTCTACGTAGAGGTTTCTAACTTGAGGATGAATTTTCTCAAGTGGAGAGAACTGATGCGATACTGTTTAGTTTCTAAATTTTTAATTCCATTAATTTTAACATTTTGATTGTAATTTGGAGTTTCGTTATTTTTTATTATTTTTTATTTGTGTTTAGTGTGTTTAGGAACCTAAGAAGAATCTTGTAGATATACTATTTTGTATCCTGATTAAATACTTTTTTATCGATGAATTAAGTTTACGAAAATTTTCTTCACTCTTTGAATGTTTATTTTTAATGCTTATACGCTGCGTCAGTTTTTCTCTTATTTGTCAATGAAGTCATCCAAGTTTGAATACTATTGTTGGTAGTGCAGGTTTAGAGATCCACAGCCGGAATATTCTGCCTTTCGAGAAGCCAGCTATGGACACTCCACACTGGAGATAAAAAATAGGACGCATGCTTTCTACCAATGGAATCGCAACGATGATGGCAAGAAAGTTCCAGCTGACTCTTTCGTATTGCTTAACCAATATTGGTAGGTTTCCTTTTCTTTTCTTACAAATGTCTGTGTTTGTTCTTCTGCGTTATCATCTCCTGCTTTTTGCAATATTAAAATGTTCGTGTTTTTCTTTTCCTTGAGGTCAGCGTTTATGCTTATTTAAAGGAAAATCATATTATAATAACTGAATTCTGGTAATGCAGGGGAAGGAATCTGAGAAGAAGAAAGCTGAAGAAAGAATATCTGAAGAGTTTTGCCACTTTTTGATCAGAGCTTAAGGTACTCGAGTAATACTTAGCCTGAATGCTTGCTTTTACACATTAATTATTAAACAAGCTTATAAATAACGGAGCAAGCTGACTAGCAAGTATCCTTTTTCCCGACAGTACCTTTTTTTTCTCGCCCTTTATGTTTTCATTTATTGGTAGAATACTCCTTTTTGGTTTAGTGAGGGGCTTGTGAGCCTGCTTTTGGCAAATTTATGAAAAAAAAAATTATGACTTTAAATGTTACTGCTTAATTTATTTTATAAAATTTAATATGAAATTATATAATCTCTTTGTATTTTTTTAACATAATGACAATAAAAATAATTTACTTATTTTAACAAAACAATAAATCATTCAATTAAATAGTAAATTTGACAAAAATTAATTAAAAATGTTTTTTGATACCATCCTATAATACATTGGGAACAAATCCATCACTGATAATTCTAGAAACTGTCAGCTTATTATCATTTTGTTATCTTGAAAACACTTGTGAACGAGTTAAACCCAGTTAGAGTTACACCCATAGTGTCGTCAACATTAAGGTAGAAGACATTGTATTTTACATAAAAAGAAAACTATATATTCAACAGTTTTTCATAGATTAGGTAGTAATATTGTAATAGCAATAAGAAAATCTACATGACATGAAGTAAAATAGATTTTTGCCTATAAGATATAATTTCCATAAACAGAAATCCTATGAGTGTTAAGTTTTGCCGACAACCTACGGAGAATACATCGCAAAATCAAGAGTTTCTCAGATAAATTCACTGTCATCAAACAAACATTTAATCATCAGTTTTAATTTACATGTGCAGGTCCTAGAGAAATGGTTCATATCAGATGAGGAAGATAAGATCCTGCTGAGCTTTCAGCAAATATGTGCCTGGAATACCATATCAGAGAAATTCTTGTTTGGCACTTGGCATAAAGAAAAGGACCCTGAAATCCTTTACGCAGAAGATAATAAACCAACCTTGGTACTGATATCTTGACAACTGGAGGCAAAGAGCATTTATAATAACGAAGATTGAAAATGATGAATATATCTGGATATCTTTCTATCTCTGCCATGAGTATCATAAAACAATTATGTACATGACTTGCTTATTGAATTTGCTTTTAAAATACACGATACAACGTTTTTAAAATAGAGGTATGTGGATAACAATTATGGTCTAAATATGCACAACTACATCTTCTATCAACTTATGTAGTGTCAAAAGTTGGAAAGAGGGGTTCAATGGTCACGGTAAATTGGTTTTGGCAACCACTTGAGATGCAAATTCAAGTAGCCAGATTTGGCACCGTCTAGCTCAAAGCGTTCTTTGAATTCCCCCTCCAGTATGACCCGAGTAAGCGTCAATATACATCTGCCCATATAATCCTGCATGAGTCACAGTGACCACTGTTAGAAAGCACCAGAACGGCCAGTTTAGAAGCCACCATAACTGGGTTGTTGGTGGTAAATTGCAACTTTTTGTGCAGCATGTTTAAACGTATTGTTGCTTCTACATAATGTCTCTTCCATCAGATGGACAACTAATTCCACCAAAAACCAGTTAAGACTTAAGAAGCCACGTGTACAGGTCTTACCGATTCATATGATAATTAAGACCTTAATGAGACACATCCATAGATTTCTAAACTCCATTCAACTGTTATATAGAGGGATGTTCTCGGACTTAGTCAAGAACTCAATTTCCTCCCCAGGCCGATCTTCTGGAAGCACTCCTGCTTCAATCTAGTACACTTAAAATTTTACTGCCACAGTGCCCCCTAAGAGAATCGAATCAAGTTGATAAAGAGAAATACTATCACCTCTTACCAATTGAGATAATCCCTTTAGGTCAATGATATATATATATATATTCATAAAATTGACAGTCATCAAGTAACTAACCAATAAAAAGTGCAAGATTTTTTTTACCTTTCCAAATGTGTCGTGGTCCCAAACTTCAATCATTAGCATATCATGTAATCCATCCTCAACAACAAAGTCAAATGTTTGATCCCAAACAGGATTCAAGCTGTCATTAACAACCTGAGAAATTAACAATTTTCAGGGTCAATTTCATAATCTGTTGATAATTAGTTTTGCCACAGAATTATAAAGCAGAAACGGAAATCCAACGGACATAAATATGGCCTCCCAGATGTCCCTCACCCACCCCAAAAATAAATTAAGGAAGAAGATATTGAAGAGAAGACAACATACATCATAAATAACTGTTATTGGTCCACCCCTAAGATTCTCAAAACATTGATAAAAAATAGATGCCAATTTTGGTTCTTGGCACACCAAAATCTTACCCTAGTTTTGTTTTTTATTCCTGATTTCTTCATGGTAAGAACAACATAAGGGTCCGCTTTCCCCATGAAGTCTAGTGCAGGCAAGTCTTCAGCAGATATCACAGTAACAGAAAGGACACCTCTAACAATGACCTCCTTTCTCTTCTGTGTAACAGCATCTTCATTATCAGTAGCTTCTATTCCATTACCTGCACCTTTAAGGAGCTTTTCCAAGGATGTCATTGAAGAATAGTTGGGAGCAAAAGGATTGGTAAACCCATTCTCCATACCAAAAGGATAGTACAAAAGCTCTAAATGTACCTAAGCACAAAAAATCAAAAATTAGTACGAAAGCACATATATTTATCAAGTCAAACATACATAGAATGGAGATCGGTTATTGACAATAATTTATAAACCAAGAAATGAATATTCAAATTCAACATTAGACTTTAAAGTAAAAAAGCAACTACACTTGGAAAGAGAAACCGTGTCCGACTCCAACATTAAGTACAACTGAACAATACTCAGGAATAAAATCAATATTATTTTAATATTAACCACTTCTTATATACTTTCTTAATGCATTTAAACATCTTTAAATATATTGGCATATTTTTATTTACTTGTTGATTTTGTCAGGCATATACATATTAAATATTTATGTAAGTATATAATTATTTTAGTATATATATCTACATTAAGTCATATCCTTTTTTGGATGGTGTTTGCATCATGTCCCATGCACTATGTCTGCCAGTGCTTCATAGTTCCAGAAGCTAAAAGCAGATTTCCACTAAAACTAAATCCTAGAACCAGACCTTTCAAAAGATGTTAAACACATCAAGTTATCTTGGTTTATTTTTTTTCTCTAGGAAAGAAAAAGGGTTGCTTGTGTCATGGTTCCTGGATCAGTTTTGATTTCCAGGTCATTGGGAGGCCTCTTAAACAGTAGTTGAAATTAGTCAAATTACAATTGTTGAGAATTCTAGTAGTTAGTTTTGGTCATACTAGCCTGGGAAAAATTTGATACCTGATATCTTAAAATAATATTGCAAACTTCATCCTAAATATATACTGCAAAGTTGCGAGGCAAAGATGCCAATAAAACACCAATAGCCTGATGCCAGATTGTATGGCATAAGCTTTAAATAAGAGAACTCTCATTTCCATTATTGTAAATATAAAAGGTATGGGTGAAATTTTGAGAAGTCATTTCAATTTTTTTTCCCAATTCTTAGAAAAAAAAATCCACAAGTCCATCAATATATGATGAACCCCATTATATAAATGATAGGAATAGAGCAAAAAAACAAATTTGGTGGAAATACCATAGATGATCAGCATTAAAAGAATTCAGGGGTTTGCAAGATTTATAAGCTACCACCAGTATAGACAGATTTTCACAACAATAGGAAATGCTCAGACCATGTGCGATGTGACAATTATATCAATTAGATCGATAAGCTACCACCTACCTTGTCCATGGAAAGAAATTTATATTCTCACAAAAGTTCACAGATTTTATGTTGCATCTATATTTACTTTGGCCAAGACTATGGACCGTGCACCCATATCTTGTGCCCTCCTTCCTCGCACATGCGTATGCAAGAGGCAATAAGAGAGACAGAATGAAAGAAACTCTATGGTTTAGGCCTCCGTGGCCCTTCAAATGTGACCCCTTGCTCTTTTTTTCAGCACCTAGCTCCCTTGTACATTATAACAGTACAGTAGAAATGAATTTCACTCAATTTCTGCTAAAAAACAGCTGATTCTTCAGAACATTGAAAACAATTTGAAGCAGTGGGAGACTGGGAATAGGCCATAAATGATAAATAAGTGCACCAAGTTTGCTGTAATTGTTAGAGATTATAATAAAACAATTCATGTGCCTCTACTTAAAAACTTAAACTTTTAGTGTACATGATCTTTGACATGGTATCAGAACCATTATAACTAAGTGGTCAGGCTTGCTGCTCTTATTCTTCGTAATAAAATAAAATTTTAGTACAAGGTAAGTAAGCTTGTGCTTTATCCCCACTTCAAGTCCAAAAGTTTTTGTATAAAGGGGTGTCTCAATGATTTATTATCAACTATTCATGGGTCTTCACTTAAGATAGTGAGTTAAAATGGTCCTTGACAGTAATATGCAGGAATTTATGGACACGTGTTTTTTTCAGCTTTAGTGCCAAAGCTAGGGATAGCATGTGCTGCTCAGTGCTCATGTAACTGCACTATGGTAGCTCTGTAATGTTTACCTATTCGCACAATATTCAGGGAAGCTAAGTATTAGAAAAGAACATTAACAAGGGTCCCATCCAGTGAACCCAAATTAAAGAGGGTCAAACTGTATTTATCTCGACAAAGATACTTGATCCAAAATATCCACCACACTACAGTCATGAGCTCCAAACTCCAAAGTAAAAGAAAAATTCTCACACTAAACCAATAATACTCTGACCATCAATAGTGTTGATCTAGTAGTCATATATAAGACAGGATTTCTCACCTGCCCTCTGTTCTTGTTATCTCTCTGGATCTCCAAATCCTTGACCAGATTCAACCACACATCTTTTACTTTCCCAGGCTGAAGATCATTAAGGCGTATGTGAGCACATCCAATCAAATCAGCTGACTGTAAACCCTCAGCATCATAAACTTTAACCACTAAGTGTTGAGTGGATTCATCTTCAACGATAAATTCAAAGTGTTCATTCCAAATTGGATTCAAATCATTATTCTAGAGGGCGAAAACAAGAAAACAAAAATAACGTTATTTCTTCCAGAATTGATAAGGAATAGATAAGGGCGGGAAAGAAAGGAAAAAAGAAACAAATTGCTTACAATTATTTTGCTAGTTTTTATTCTGTCACGTAAAGGCCGTACATATAGTACAGCATATGGGTCTGATTTCCCAATGATATCCTTGTTTGTCAATTCCTTTGCCTGCACAAGCTTCACTTCTAATAGCCCCACGGGCTTTAACTCTAGATCACTGAACAAGAAAGTACATTGAAGTTTGATACTGTAAATCTGTGATTTAACCAGCAAAGACAATAGAGAAAATAATTGCATGATCACTAAGTCAACCAGAACAAAAAGCTATCCAGTGATTGATACAGCCACTAAAATTGGAACCACTGCCAAATCAACTGGTCAATTGGTGGACTTGGGGGAAACAGACATTAAGCAGCATGGAGAAAACACATATTTACTAGCCCACCCCTTAGCTCTATTCATACATGATCATCAATTTTGCTCACTATTTCATAGATGATAATGTGGTAGAACCAGAATTAATATCACTAAAATAGATGCAAAATCCAATCATTAATACATACTGTCCAGATTAAGTCCTCCAGTGATTCCAATCCCCCTAGATAAGGGAAACAGTTCAGGAATTTACATTGATAGTTCAATAGTTCGATACTAAGGAAGCATTTTGACTCAACTAAACTTGAAAGTCTACCCATAAAATACTAACAACTTCAATTACGGAAGGCTGGCAGTAACAAAAAGGGACAATCATGATATGACAATAACCCTTGCATCCTCTTCAATACATGTGAATACCTGTAGTCTCCAGGCAAGATAGGTACAATTTTTCGCACAGGCCATGTAATAGAATCTTCAACAGCATCCCGAATCGTCCCCTGTAGTATTTTAATATAACTAATTATTATAAAATTGATTTTATACGTCATCAAGGACGGGGAAAAGGAAAGAGAAGCAGAAAAAGAAGAGGGAAAAAAAGATGAATAAGCTCTGCCAAGTTTTTTCTTGATTGAAGATCACAATTGTGTATAACATGAATTTTACAAAAGGAAATCACTGCAGTGCTGACGATAGATACACTAGCAGATACCAAGTGCAACAGAGAATAAATACATAAAGAGAAATCAGAATTAAATATATACCCATCACCAATCTCACAACCCCCCCCCCCCCCAACCCTGGTAAAAACACAAATGACAACAGACTGAGGAAAAATTTAAATAATGGAATAATACATTTGTATAACCTACAAATTTCAAAAGAATTCACAAACTGCAAATATATACATAAAACTATGGCATCAGATTTTCTTATTTAATATATTAAGAAGCAAATTTAATTCTCAGTTACATGTTCGCTTGAGATCAATCCAATTTCCTATAACCAAAGAAAAATGAATACTGTCATTGGCATTTGATTTGGAAAGAGTTCCATGCTTCTTCTAATTTACAATAAAAGATAATCTGATAAAATAAAATGATAAAATGTGTAAAATCTGCTTGAGCTGATCTCATACATAGCTTTTTTTAATGATACATTGGTAACCATGTCGCCTGAAGGTATGGTCTATTTGGAACACAGAAAAACTTTATTATTCAAGTTTTCACATCGATATTGAAAAGAATTTGAGAATACAATCATATGCTCTATGATGATCACCATGGTGTATTCTTCACTGGTAAGGTGTTATAACAAGGTAGAGCATAACTACCATGCAAATCTGCAGCTGCACAATGGTGATTACTAAAAAACAATAGGAGTTGTTCAAACCTCAATTGCATCATATAATCCAGGGATTGTTGATATGTCGCCACCAACAACTTTAAGTGTAAAATCCAAATTTTTCTGCGAGTTAAAATTTTCTGAAATGATTAAATGTATCACAGAAATATGTGCATATGGTCTGCCTTTAGACAGACGCATTGAGATATGTTTCTTGCATGCACCAAACAGATGAGATGTGCAAAGAGAAGCAACATGGCAATAATCGAACTCAACATCTAAATGTCAGATTTAAATCTACATAGTAATGATTCAAAACTGTGGCTTCACATTAGATATTCATCAGTACATTGGAGATTCATATTCACTCCTCAAAGCAAGCATGAATGCCAAATTCCAAAATATGAGAAGGTGTACTAGCTTTCAAATGATACTGGATTTAATCTAATTCCCAAGGACATGGGATCAACAAATTTAAGGATTAATATAATTTAGACCCCTATATTTGCTATCCTTTTGCAGGATAAATTGTTCTTTCCATCTTAATGTATTTTAGTGTTTGGTAGCATCCACACTTTCTATGGACAAATGAATATCAATCATTCTGCTTGACTCAAGTCTGTGAGTAGATCTCTCATTTGGACTTTTAGTTAAGCATCTGATAATGAATTTATTTATATGTACTATATCAAATTTAAAATCAGTTAAAATCAGTCAACTTAAAAATAGACATTGAATACTCAGATGTCACTTAGATCTGAACTTTCATAACAAACTTAGAACATTACTTATTACCTAAAAAGAATAATTATATATGAAAGTAAAATACAAAACTACAATAAATTTGGATTCTAACCATTTAACCAATATAAAAGTTTTGTTTAATAAATTTATTTGGCCAGATCTAGCAACTAATATATTACCAAGTTTGATTTAATTAAAATTAATCTTAAGAGGACCTTTGGTCTTATAGTACCACCAAAAAAATTAAATCTACAAATCAAATTTTATTTGAAAATGCCAGATCTGGTCAGCAATGTAATCAGGTCCAATTTATATTGTATTTCTATCTTTGAACAAATCAATTGACAGCCTAATACTATTGTAGGTGCACTCAAACAAGTAGGAAATGGATTGCTCTAAGAAGAGATACCATACCTTATGCCTTAAAGAATAGCTAACAGCTCCAAAGCCTGGAAATTCATCAACGAGGGGCTTAAAAATCAACCTGAAAATGCCCGTAAATCCTATATTTTTTACCTGAACAGAGGTTATAAGACCACAAAATCAACTATAATCATTCTAGGAATAAAACTCACCAACCGAATATCTTAGTTGTGCATAAATGATCAATGCCTAGCATTCAGAAAGTGTCCAGTCACAAACATTCTTATAATTTGCTATGCAAGTAAAAAAAATCATTAAAAAAGAGATAGAAAAAGAGGTGAATCCCCTTAACACCAATTCACATGGTAACCTGTCACATGGAGAGTAAAAGAGATCACAGAAGACAATAATTTGTGTAACTCAAAGTTGCTGTCAACTTTTCCAGAAAATATGAAATGTAATCATAAAATTTTCAGCAAAGAGAGGACACGATAATGCTACACATGCAGACAATGGTTCCAAAATTATGAACACTGATCACACTTTGAAGCTGCATTTTATTTTCCACTTTCCAAACTCATAATGTAATAACCAAAATGTTACCTAGTACCTACAGACACGAGGTTACTTTCCCCCTCCACTTATTAAAATAAGATCAGATATGAAGAAAGAATGGTAAATAATATCAGCATTTTATATACTTAGAATACAGCCCAAGAAACAATTGTAAGTTTGTATGGTTTAAATTATTGTGTACCAAGTTTGGAAGAATTCAGATCTTAAAATAGTTTGAATTAGTGGAATAGAAAAGCTTAGGCAACATTAGCATGGAATATTCAGAGATAAGGACAAGGAATTAATGCCGTAACCCTGGTCAACATCAAAAGCAACCGGACCTTTTGAAGCATGAAGGCGTCCAAAGAGCTACTAGTAAGATAAGGTGCAGGCAGTAAGAAAGTCGAGAAGTACCTGCACTGGTAGTGAAACACCAACCAAAGTCTTAATATCAAGTATAATACTTGGATTCCCATCCCACTGCATTTCCAATTCCATTGTGACACCACTCCCTCCATCTTCAATTATAGACACTCCTAAAAGACAACGTCAAAAAATTAGATGCTCCAATAAAACGTAAAACATTAATTAGCAAAAGCTTCAGCAAGGGATCCCTAACAGGATAAGTGAGTAAAACCATAATTTGATCAGAGAAAATATAGAACAAAATATATAATCCTTGCCTTGTTTTTAGTTAGGCAGACCTTGAGAAACAACCCTACCCCATTCACGAGAAACCTCCACAGACAACCAAATGTACGGACCAATTAGGGTTCAATTTCATAGATTACAAGTTCTAAGGCCACTGCCCTTGCTTTTAGACCCAACAAAAGAATTTAAAGGCGGGGAAATGGAAGCAAGCACGTTTTATGACCGTTGACAAATATTTCTATCTAGGTATTATTTAAAATAAAATGAATTGAGAGATGATAAGGGCCACTTGTTGCACTACAGGAAGAGACTATTAATTAAAATCCAAAGTCATTTAATTCAATGAATTCAACTCACCTGTAAATTGGGGTGCTACAGTACCAAGGGTAAACTTGGAAAATTTCAGTGAAGCCAAAATCATAGGTCGATATTGTTCAAGAACTGGTTCCACCGACGCCCTTATTAGCTCGGAAGCTGCCTACAACACCGATTTAATAGAAGCCTATCACTTTCATGAAAGGTACAACTAAACCCATGATGTATTGGTTGCTGAAATCCGTAAAAGATACCTCGTTAACATAAGGCCAGATCTTTGTGAGATGCGAGTTAAGCCATGTTAACTGAAAATATAAATCGGAAGAAAAATAAAATCCCCGAACGTCAGTCTCCGTCCCCAATAAAAGAAGAACAATAAAAAGCAAAATAGTGGACAAGGAAGTATAAGAGAGCTCAGCTCAACTTCTGCCTCTGAGAGAAGACGACCCAAGAAGGGTAGTATTGAGGAGGTAAGATCTTTCTGGAATCGTCCACCGTCATCCTCGCAAAAGCGGCAATCGTGGCAGCCAGCTCAGACCGGCGCTTAGACCGTGCATTCTCACACCGGACGAACCCCACAATCAGGGCAAGCCCCACAACTATTCCGAGCACGAGCCCAAAAAAGAAAGACATTTCCTTTCTTGGAAGTGTTACCAGTTTGTAAAGAACGTTAGAAGAAGCAGTGGGTAGTGAAAACACTGAAACTAAAAAAGAAAGCGTGAAAGAGATTTGTGTGGATTTCAGGGAAGCGTTAAAAGAAGTGACTTGTGGATTCCTGTTTGTGTCCTTTAATGGGTAATTAGAACGTTCCTGCAGCTCTAATCCATGCTGTTGCTTTAATCCATTTCATTAAGGACTGACAAAATCTTTGCGGCTTTTTCAAGTCTCAGAATTCCGAAAGCCACTCCAAAGTTCTTTCTTTTCTTTTTTTTCCCCCCGTTAATTTGGCTTCGGCCGACATAAATTCATTGACTTTCTTTTTTGTGTGGGGCTAGGCTTTATAGGTTAATTTGACCATTATAGCCATTCGACCAATAAAATATAACCATCTCAGCGTAATAATTAATTTTTGGATAAAATTGACTTTTGACAGAGAAGTTAAAAAAATATAATATTGATAAGAGTATTGCAATTGCGGTGTATCCTTTGGACACTATCCGTATTTGACTTGAGATTGAAAATGACCGTTTGAACTGTCCTACCACTTGTAAACACAGAGACAGTTCTTGACCACCAAACTCGGGTTCGCGTTTGAATTTGCTTCTCAAATTTGAAACATAATTTTAATATATTTTAATTTAATAAATATACATTTTTATAATTTATGTGTTATATGCTATTTGAATAATATTGAAAAAGAATTTTTTTTTTTAAATTTCAGGGCTCGACTTATATATATATATATATATATATATATATATATATATATAACTCCATTTACTAATCCAAATACATCCACAATTATATATAAGTTTTCAAATAGATGATAAATTAGGATATTCATACATTAAATACCATCCAAAGTATTTGTTTATTTTTCTTCAGAGCATCTACTTATATAGCTCAAATATAGGGCGTTTATTTTTTTAGATAACATTAATCTTTCTTGAAGTCTTTAAGACTAAAATTTTCCTTGAAATTAATAAAATATATACTTATACTCTTTCAACTTAAAAAAATATACTTACTTTTTTTATCTTTTATTTTAACTATTTATATATATTAAATTAAGTTATTTATGAATTTTTATACTAAAAAAATATAAAGTATAAGATTTATTAATAATTTTGTAAATAAAAAATATCTTATGTTAATAATTTTGTAAATAAAAAATATTTTTGTATATATTAAAACTAAAGAGAGTGTGACTATTTTAATTCTTATAAAAAAAGTTAAATGTAATTTTTTTTTTCATTTTTTAACCAAACATAAATAGTCTATTTCGTATTTTTTTAAGATAAGGTTTATTTTTTCTTTTTTTTTAGACAAATAGAAAATCCACATATATACAAGATGAACAATACATCTAGCATTGAGACCAACAAACAAAAAATAAAAACAAGATAAATAAATTTTATAACTTCTAAAGATTTAAAGCAAAAAATTAGTACTATAATTATAAAATAAAAAAATAACATATATCTTAAATCTTAATTTATTAAATATTACATTTCAAAATTTAAAAATATAATTGATACAATAATAAAATAAAAAAGTATATTAAAAAGACAACACCTCTCAATCTTCTTTAAAAGTTAACTTTCTTCAAATATTTTTTACTTAATCATAAATTTGGTATTGTAACTTTAAATTTTTTTTTATTCAATTTTAAGTTTTAACTATAGAATTGAGTGAATGAAAAGTATCTTTTGAAACTCTGATATTTCTTTTATAATGAGAGAAAAAAACTTTAATAAAGAAAGAAAATATTATTCTAAAGAGAGAAAGAAGTCTCTCTTAGATAAAGAAAATACATAAGTAAACAAATATAAAAAGAGGAAGAATAAGGAGACGTTTGATAAACGGTAAAAATTTTTATTCTCAAAAATCATGTTTATTGGGAAATATAATTTATGAGAATTATAATTTCTAAAAATATATAAAATATGTTTGGTTGACTTTTAAAATTATTTAAATTTTTCTTTTTTTTTGTTTAATTATACTTAATTTTCTATAAATCTTTATACATCTTCCAAAAACTTCTTATTCTTATAAGAGAGAAAGTAAGAGTGAAGAAAGAAAATGAGAGAGAGGATGAGAGAGAAAGTGAGAGAGTGAAAAGAGAAAGAGATGAGAGAGAGTGAGAGTGGAGAGAGAGAGTAAGTTTTTTTGTTATTATTATAATTATGCAATTAATGAAAGATATAATTATCTTTTAACATCATAAAAAAATTCTCATTTTTATAGGAAACTAAAATTTTTACCACTCTTTATGAAAATATTTTTGTAAAAAAATTTATTAAAAAATAATTTTTGAGAATCTTAGCTTCTCATAAATAAATTTTTAAAAATTTATACCAAATATAAAAATTATAATTTTTTATATTAAAATTTATATAAAAAAAAAAAAATTATATACCAAACGTCTCTTAAATAATTGACGAGTGGAGGGAGAAGTGACAGTCCCCTCTAAAGCTGCGCTAGAGTTTGGTTTCCTAGTCCGCGGCGCCTCTAAAGAATGAATATACATATGAGAAGGTCTATTTCGAGATTGGAAAAATGGACACCAATAGGTTCTTTGGTGCAAGCTCCGTTAAGCCCAAATCTTCATTTGTATTTTGCCCATGCTTGGCCCACAGCGAAACGTGCACTGTTCGTTAGGCAGCTCCCTCCCTATTGTCCAAAAATAAATAAATAAACGTGCACTGTTCGTTAGGTAGCCCCTTCTCTATTGTCCAAAAAAAATAAAATAGAGCTCATTCTCTTCTTTTCGTTGATTTTTTATATTATTTTTATAGAGCTCATTATTTTTATAAAATAGAGCTCATTCTCTTCTTTTTATTTATTTATTGATTTTAGTGTTTAATGTAATTTTTATTATGTATTTCTTCTTGTCTAAAAAAAAATTAATTAACGTTCAAAATATGCAGGTTGTGGGGCAAAGACCAAAAATACGAAGACAAAAAGGGTTATATCATTCTCAACTGCTTTGTTTTTGGTTTTTGTACGAAAATATACTTATTATTTTAATAATTTCCGTAAAAAAAAACATTTCCTTACATATTATTGTTTTACTGTTCCTTTTTTATTTTTTTAAATTTAGGGCGAAAGGCATGCTATGAAAGCATGCCGTGCGGCGGTACGGACTAAGTTTAGCCTTTTGTCAGTTAAAGCATAGTTTTTTTTTATAAAGTTAATATATGATATTAATAAAAAATATAAATATAAAATATAATAATATATATATAGATAAAAAAAATTTATTAAAATAAATAATTTATAAAACCTTAAATCTTAAAATTTAAATTTTAAATTTTAAACTCGGTCAAGGTTTTTATAGCAAGTCTTTGGCCCTTATGTAATGAGAAAGAAATTAAAAAAAAAGGGTAAAACAAGTATACGAAGAGAAATATTTTTAAAATTTTTACAAAAATTATTAAAATAATAATATTTTTTCGTATAAAAACCGTTTGTTTGTTTGTTATTTTTTTTTTTTTGGATAATTTCTCCCATTTCCCAAAATACTTAACGACTACTGTCAGTTTGCAGGGAGGGGAAGGGAAGGGAAGTATGAAAATCGTGCAGCTTCGGGAATCGGAGCTCCAATAATAACTACTAAATAATATAATATGGGATCTAATCATTCAATCATTCAATACCCCACCACGTGGTTGGGCTGGGCCATTAATCATGTGGGTATTCACGTGATTAAATCTTGACTATTTTTAATATATTTTTTTAAACACAGCTCAAAATAATATATATATAAAAAATCTCCATACATATTTCGTTGATTAATTTTTTTATAAACCAACGAAAAATAATTACCCGTACATGTCGGAAATAAAATCTATTAAAAATATAGTTAAGTTTATTAAATTAAATTTGTACAAGAACTTCTCGTACTTCATAAATAAAAAATTCATATAAATTATAATTAATTTGATAAAATATTAATATGTAATACGAGAATGAAAACTCCATCCAATACTCCCTTCCTTGTTCACGGGACTACAATAATAATAAAAATATACTTTATATTAAAAGCTGTTTTATTTAGAGTGCATTTGATATAATTTATTTAATTAATTTATAAATTTATTAGATTAAATTAAAAATATTTAATAAATAAATTTATTTAAATAATTTAAATTAATTAAAAATATATAAATTATATGTTATTTTAAATAATATATAGTTTATAAATTTTTAACTAATTTATAAATTTTAAATTAGTTTATGAATTATTTTTGTGAAAAAAAAATTTTAATATATTTTAAATTTAAAATAACAGATTTATTTATTTATATATATATATATATATATATATATATATATATATATATATATATATATATATATATATATTAAATATAAACTCCATCCAAATTTTTTTATTCTCATTAAATTTGATTTCACCTAATTAAACGGACACTTAGTTATTGACCACGATAATGATAATTGGGTTCGTATTTATTATTTAAAATAGAAGGTAGATGTGAATAATTAATGGGGGTCCATATTGCAAATGTGGAATTTATGACAGCAACAACCACTCTCTTTGCAATTATGCTAATTATATGAATCCCCAATCGCAGTCAAATCTAATTATATTACTCGATGGTTTAGCTGTTAGCTGTTACCTGTTAGTGCGAGAGCCTTCTTCCATACAAATTTAAAAAAAAAAGTGTTAATTTTTGTCATCTAATTCTTAAAGATTTAGGACAAGGATTTTGAAATTTTGAATTGAAATATTTGCTTTCAGGAAAAAAAAAATCAAGAATGTGGAATATTGTGCTGCCTAATCTACTAATGTTTTTTAGATGAATTGTTGTTTAATTTTTAAATAAATTACATTTATTCTTTTGTGAAATTTTAAAAAATTACATTCATTACTTTTATATTTTTAAATTAAAATAAAAATTTCCCATAAAATTTATACTCATATTTTTTAATTTTTTTAAAAATTATCAAAATTCTCTTATTTTAAATTTTCATAAAATTTATACCAGGTAAAAGCAACATAAATGTTGGTATTGTATCAAAATATTATATATAGAGACAGATGAGGAAGGTTCCAGACTTCCAGCGCCTAAAAGGTGTGGTCGTGATTTGTGAAGGACAAGGGTATCGTATAAGGACAATTATGCGAGCCAAACACTAGACACCAAACAGCATGAGCTTCTTTTTCTTTTCTTTTTTTCCTTTTTTTTTAATTATTATTATTATTTGTAATTAACACAATAATTTTTTTATTAATTTAATTTTTTGAGAAAATAATCTATTTACTTAATTTTTTACAAGTATTTTCAATTGATTTATAAATTTGATGACTTGTCTTTAATTAAATTAAAAAATAAATTATTAAAACTATACACAAATTAATCCAGGCATCACAGACTTCAATAAAAAAAGAAGATTGAAACATTTAATTTATAACTTCTATAAAATTATAAATTAATTTTATTCAAGGGTCTTAAAAATTAAGAAGTCCTGCATTTCATAACAATACGTTTTAGAGTATATTTTTCAAAAAATTAAAATTAAATTGAGTTAATTCTTTTGGCTTTGTATATTTCATGCATTTGATTTTCTAGCAAAAATATATTTTACAAATAAATATACGTCATAAGGTTAAGATGGTCTAAACAAACATCAAGTGGATGTCAAATGATAATATTTGTTATTAACAAAGTAGTTCCATCCGTTGATGTTATCTTCCACTTTAATTAACCACATAAATCCACAATTGGGAAGACATGGATGTGGATGGTAATTTTAGTATAATTTTTGTGTTCTTAGAAAACCTTTTTTTTTTTTTTTGGGTATCAGAAAACCATTATTCAAGAACAAGTAGTAGCATAAAGGTGTAATTGTCTTTGTCAAATGTCTCAATTCTTTTGGGGAACCAAAAAACGGTGATAATGTTTTTTTTTTCTAATTAATATCAATTAGGGTGGAGTATAGGTTTTTCATTCTACTTTATGTAAATGTTTTTTTTTTATCTTCGTCTCATTTTATTTTATTATGAAATTAAATTACATTCATTTTATATATATATATTTTTAAATTTACACTCACAATTTTTTTGTTTTGTATAAAAATATTTCTTCTATTCATAAAATTATTAATAAAACTTATAATTTATACATTTTTTTAAAAACTCATAAATAGCTTAATTTAATATAATACAAATTATTAAAATATCAAACCAGTACTTATAAAAATTTTAAATAAAAAGTTAGTATTTTTTTTTTAAATTTGAAGAATGTGAGTGTTGGGGAAGTTTTTTGTTTAAATTTTAAATTAAAAAAATTATAAGTGTAACTTTTACAAATTTAAAAAAAGATGAATATAATTTATTTTTATATTTATATTATGTTGAATAAATTTTTTTATATAAAGTGTATAAATTGTTTCAGCGCATGATCTACAAACAAAAAATTACCACAAAAATATAAATGAAATCCTTTACAAAATATTTTTAAATTCTTTCAATTTTTTTTATATATTGTCAATGTTCATTTTTTTTTTTACATAATAGGCATATATAAAAAAAGTCGAGTAAAAACTATAAAAAAAGAAGAAGAGAAAGTAATAAAACGATATTAATAAAATTTAAATACATCAAACCTATCATGATTTTGAAAATTAACAACGAATTTCATATGAAATTATATCCTCATTTTAGAAATAAAAAGATTATTATCACGGGAGTTATAAATTATCTTCACCCTTACATATATTTATAGAAAAGTTTTAAAATATTTAAAATAAAAAGAAAAAAAGTTGCCAATCCTTGCCTTTCCCTCTCTTGGTATTTTTATTTTGCTTAATAAGAAAGATAGCCACTTTTTTCTTTTCTGTTTTTTATTTTTCTACGATCTTTTTCCGTTTTCTCCAGTCTGTTCAAGTCTTGGTCACAGAGAGAGAGCCACTTGAAAGGAAGAGAGAGAATCCGTTCCTCAACACGGCTCTCGTCAATGGTCATCCGTGGTCCTGGGTAATGGGTGGAAACCGGAACCCGCACCGCCTTGTCCTTTCAGAGTCCACCATCTTCCTTACTAATCTCGCACGTTGGGAGTAGAATTTCCTTCATACGGGACACAACCTCAACCTCCCTTCAACTCCTTAGTGCTTGTCTGTCCCAAAAAAAAAAAAACACTCTTTTTGAGTGCCTGAGTCCTACTTCCTACTCAGGACTACCTACCATTTTCTATGTTGCTTTGACTCTTTTTCTCTTCTCGTCTCTCTCTCAGGGATTCATCAATATCGTTGCTTCCTTTTCCTTCAACCCAGATGCTTCACAATTGAACGCACGCCATTAGATTTCCACCATGTCCACGAGCCTCGCGAATGGAGACCCCGAGTCCCTCCTCCGCCAACCCTTAATTTCTCCTCAAAGATCTGTCGTTAACTCCACATCCCAGGTTGCCATCGTCGGCGCCAATGTCTGCCCCATTGAGAGCCTTGACTACGAGTTAGTGTTTTTCCATCTGGGTTCAACTGGGCTGTTAACGAAGTTTTTTATAATAAAAAAAAAGAAAGAAAAAAAATAAAATTTTATTCATAAATCAGTGCTCAATTCTTCCCTTCTTGTTCTGGGTATGCAGGATTTTTGAGAACGAGTTCTTCAGGCAGGATTGGAGGAGCCGAGGAAAGGTTCAGATATTCCAGTACATATTTATGAAGTGGCTTTTGTGCTTCCTGATTGGTTTGATTGTTAGCTTAGTTGGTTTTTGCAATAATCTGGCGGTTGAGAATATCGCTGGCCTGAAGTTCGTGATCACATCTAATATGATGTTGGAGAGGAGGTAGTGACTATGAATTTGTTCAATGTTACTTAGAAATATAAAATTTGTCTACTTTTTCTTGGTTTGCATGGATTGATTTATATATTCCTTTTATATTAAATCTTCTAATCATACTAGCAATTTTTTCGTAGTTTTTTTAAGTTGTAAGAACAAATGGAGTTCTGATGAGCTCCTAGTCCACTCTTTTGATCTTTCCAGATAAAGTTACCGATAAAGTTAAAAAATTTCTTACAGGTTTCTGTTGGCCTTCCTAGTTTTTTTTGCTTCAAATTTGGGTCTCACGCTTTTTGCTTCTATAATCACGGCTTTTATAGCACCTGCTGCTGCGGGTTCTGGTATACCAGAGGTGAAGGCTTACCTAAATGGCGTAGATGCGCCCGGAATATTTACTCTGCGAACTCTGTTCATTAAGGTATACAAGGTTTTTTCAGTGTTTGGGGTTTGCGTTCATGCTGTGGCTCCATTTTCCTTATATAATCGATTGAACTTGCTCATTAGATAGAAATTTACTCTGTTGTGATTCTATGATTTTTATACTTCCAGACCTACATGAGATCTCAGATTTTTGGTCCATATATAGTACCCTGTTAAGTGCCACTTGGATGGTTGAAGCCATTTTCAAGTTTAATCCTCCAGAGTCCACTTCCCCTTTATATCATTACTTTTCACCCATGTTATTTGATTGATTCTGTTCCTTTTAGCAATGTGCTCATGCCTCCTATGGTTTTTTCAATATTCAATCTTTTCCTTCCTCAATGCATGTAGCATATGTCCTTTTGATCAAATATCTTGTTGCGTTATCAAACTGATTATCCAAAACGTAGAGTTGAGGTTCATATATTATTTGCGTAATTGTCTCTTAATTAAGACTCTAGATTCCTTTATTCAATTGAGACAGAAAATATTTTCTCGGAGAGGAGATTCACAACATTTTGGTTCTTTTTACAGATCATTGGAAGCATTTCAGCAGTTTCATCATCCCTTCTTGTTGGAAAGGCAGGGCCCATGGTGCATACAGGTGCATGTGTGGCATCATTGTTGGGCCAGGGTGGATCCAAGAGATATGGATTAACATGGAAGTGGTTACGTTTTTTTAAGAACGATCGAGATCGACGGGATCTAGTAACATGTGGATCTGCAGCTGGAATTGCTGCTGCCTTCCGTGCCCCAGTTGGTGGGGTGTTGTTTGCTCTTGAAGAGATGGCATCTTGGTGTGTTTATCTGTCTATACGAAATTGCAAACTTACAATTTTTCTCATATAGTGCTGGATTTTCATAATGGTTTCTTCGAGGACTGGAATCCTATATTTCAGTTGCTATATATATATTTGTCTTTCACCTGGAAATGTAGTTCAGCTTTACTTGACAGGATCTTTATTTGAGTCAGTTTGTTTGATATATACAATAATTTTTTATGCTAAAATGGGCCTTTTTATCTTGGCCACAGCCTTTCATTTTTAGCTTATCCCTTCAGGTTGAATGCAATCTCCTCTTACTAGCGT
Source organism: Gleditsia sinensis (assembly GCA_037074535.1). Taxonomy (NCBI): domain Eukaryota; kingdom Viridiplantae; phylum Streptophyta; class Magnoliopsida; order Fabales; family Fabaceae; genus Gleditsia; species Gleditsia sinensis. The sequence goes on along the minus strand of CM073464.1, from coordinate 8,260,018 downwards.
AGTGTAGCTTATTGGCTTCTTGCTTTCTTATGCATGGCAAACACATTGAACCAGACCTCCTTGAAACTTTGGCAGCTGTAGTGTTAAGAGTATTCATGAGTTTATTTGGGATGTTCTTTTACTTGTCTCATTCCTCTGCCCTATTAGAATATTCATGACTTCCAAAGATTAGGTGCCAATTAAACAGGACTAGTTACTTATTATATTGTAAAATTTCTTTTGTATGGTGAAGTTTGTCTAGGCAGATATTGACCTGATAAGGCCCTTGATGCACTTTTCTGGCAGCCATTCCCCTCACTACAATGCCCTCGTTCTATAGGTATTATTTTCTGTGTTATACCTATAAACCAAAACTAATTTATAAGAGACATATTGAGGATCTTTGACTAAGTTTGTCTGGTTAGCTTGTTTCTAAGTGTTGATGTACATAGGGCGGAATATGTGCGGTTAGAGAGGAACTCCTGCATCTTCAAGGTCATATCTTTGCCTTCAAAATTTTCATTGGATAAAACTGTATACATGGCTTCTCTTTGGTGCTCGGCATGTGGTTTCTTTAAGGGAACCGCTGTTTCTGGTATGCAGAGAGATTAGACAGCTCTTTTACACTAATTAGTTTTTATCAGGCTTTTGTTGCTGTGTTCTATTTTGAGTTTTTTATTAGTATTTTCTGATTTGAGGATTTCTTAACCTCTCTTTCTAATACAATTTCTTCTTATATTAAAACAAAAATATACATAGGATTAATCTAAAATCTGCGGACTGCAATTATGTTCGCAGGTTCTCTCATCTCTCTTTCCAGTTTTTCTATGTTTATCTTATAATTTGTTTCCATAATTGTTTTTCAGAATTGACAATTTCCTTTATTTCTTTTTGGTTATTGTTATTTGTGCATCTCATTAATCTAAAATTACATGTGTAGGTTGTGTTCCCCTCGATATCTCAAAAATATATTAATTTAAGTTCTGTTCTACAGGTGGAGAAGTACCCTTCTGTGGAGAGTTTTCTTCACAACTGCAATAGTTGCAATTGTGCTTCGTGCACTGATTGATGTTTGTTTAAGTGGTAAATGTGGGCTATTTGGTAAAGGCGGGCTGATAATGTTTGATGTTTATTCTGCAAATATGTCATATCATCTGGCAGATTTGCCTCCTGTCTTCATTCTTGGAGTTGTAGGGGGAATACTTGGGAGCTTGTATAACTCTCTGTTGAGCAGAGTTCTCCGTGTATACAATATTATCAACGAGTAAGCTCCCATTTGAGACACATGATTGCAACAAAATTGGACTCTTCATTACTTTGTAAAATGTGTTCTGCTAAGCTTATTCTTCTTGTCATTTACTCTTGCAGGAAAGGTGTTGCTTATAAAATTTTGCTTGCTTGTTTAATCTCCATTTTTACTTCCTGTCTCCTTTTTGGATTGCCATGGTTTGCATCTTGCCGACCTTGTCCACTTCATGCAACTGAGGCTTGTCCTACAATAGGCCGTTCTGGTAACTACAAGAAATTCCAATGCCCTCCTGGTCAATACAATGATCTTGCCAGCCTCATTTTTAACACAAACGATGATGCTATCAAAAATCTATTTAGCAAGAACACAGATGAGGAGTTTCAGTATTCATCAATGCTCATTTTTTTCGTCACATGCTATTTTCTAAGCATCTTTAGCTATGGAATTGTTGCTCCCACTGGTCTTTTTGTGCCAGTTATTGTGACTGGTGCATCTTATGGACGTTTTGTTGGGATGTTGGTTGGCGAAAATTCAAGTCTTAACCATGGCCTTTATGCTGTTCTGGGTGCTGCTTCCTTTCTTGGGGGGTCTATGAGGATGACAGTTTCCCTTTGTGTAATCATTCTAGAATTAACCAATAATTTGTTATTGCTACCCTTAATAATGCTGGTGCTTTTGGTATCAAAGACTGTAGCAGATGCTTTCAATGCAAATATATACGACCTTATCATGAAAGCCAAGGGGTTCCCATATTTAGAAACTCATGCTGAGCCTTATATGAGGCAGTTAACAGTAGGTGATGTAGTCACGGGCCCACTTCAGTTCTTTAATGGCATTGAGAAAGTTCGTAACATTGTGTTTGTTCTCAAAACTTCTAGGCACAATGGGTTCCCTGTAATTGATGAGCCTCCAATTTTTGAAGCTCCAATTTTATTTGGTGTGATCCTTCGTGCCCATCTTCTCGTGTTGTTGAAGAAGAAAGCTTTCTGCTCCACACCAATGGCAATAGGAAATGATGCCTTAAATCAATTTTCTGCAGATGACTTTGCAAAGAGGGGTTCAGGAAACGGTGACAAGATAGAGAATATACAGTTAACTGAGGAAGAGATGGACATGTTCATAGATCTGCATCCATTTACTAACGCTTCACCTTATACTGTTGTAGAGACAATGTCACTGGGAAAGGCCCTTACCCTTTTTCGAGATGTTGGTTTAAGGCACCTGTTGGTGATACCCAAGATCTCTAGTGTAAGTCATTTTTTCTTGCCCTTCTACCATTCTGTAGGACAAGTTAAATGCCGTGTAGTTGGCAGAAGTATAGGGGTGCCTATTTTGTCGGATTATCTGCATATACTGTTTCTTTTTTTTTTCCCCTCTCATAAAATGTTTGCATTGAAACCCACTGTGGCTTGAACCCCGTATCAGGTGCTTTCCCAAGAGAACTTGGATGCCACTAGCTGGAAGGCTATGAAGCACCAAATACTTAAAATGGAGCTACATTGTTCAACACTTGTATTCAATACAACACAATACTTAAAATAACACTTAAATATTACATATTTTGTTGTGTCATAGTTCCTATATTGTCACGGTCTGTATTAATATCAGTATCCTTGCTTGTTAGCTGCAAGGTCATTGGCTGTATGCACTATTTTTTTGTTTGTCGTAAATTATGATATGCATTAATATAACTAATTCAGTTCCTTGTGCATTGTTTACTTTTAATTGACCATCACCGTTATTGTCATCATTTTACTCATGTAAGTTCTATGCTTACTAACTGCAGAGATCACCCGTGGTGGGTATACTGACAAGGCACGATTTTATGCCAGAACACATATTGGGGTTGCATCCTTCGCTGGCCAGAAGCAGGTGGAAGAGATTAAGATTCGAGCTCCCCTCTCTGATCAAAACATTTTAGGGCATCTCAACAAGGCTTCCAAGCTTGGCCTTCAACAGTTGTAAATAATCTTGAGCTGCACAAGGCTGCATATTACTGGGGATACCATTTTCCCAGTTTCATCACTGAATCCAGAACTGGAGGGAATCAAAAGAACAGTTAAAGTTGCACATTCCAAAATTCAAAAATCAAGCATGATAATGATACGATGAGCTGACTTTCCTCCTCAATTCTTGCCCCATGTTTGTATGTTAGGTATTTAGATAGCATCAATAAGTCATGCTTCCCTCGGAATATCAACTAGGAAAGTGTTTTTTCATTGGCTAGAGCATTGTGTAGCTGAAATTTTAAGCCTCCGAAGAGGGTTTTCCCTTTCTAATATTGAGTAGCGATTAGGGTACTGGGTTGATGAAGAGGTATCCAAGTGTATTCGTTTTATAATTTCTGTCATAATAATTCTTTACGGGCTTATTGAACTTTAGTTATAATTGGATTGGAATTTCCATGTATATTGAGTTTCAAAACATCTGTAGGAAGTTGGAAGAGTTGGATTAGTATATCTAGGCCTTCTGGAACAAGCATTTCCTTGGTTGAACGAACAGAACAGTGTGCAACCATACAGAGTTTCAAGATATTATTAATGCTGAAAGTAAAAATCAATATGATTTGTTAAGGAACTTTAGCACCTGGCAATTTGAGCATAGAGATTTGTAAGCTTGGCACGTTATGCGACCGATTATATCAGGGAATATAAATGTCTAGGATAGAGGATGAGATTACAAACTGAAACTATGGTCACTTATCCATGAGCTTGCACAATCAGAAACATACATATACAGCATCTAAAAGAACCAAAACTAAAATAAGCTTCATTTCACACTGCAGGAAAGACAAGCTTAGCTAGAATAAAGTGCAAAGAAAGAAAAAGAGAAAGAAACAATATCAAACTTGCATTGATATCAATCCCTAATTTCAATAACTACTCTCTTTGAACTTTAAGGTACTCTGCCCTTATCGTCCACAACTGCTCTCCCACCGATTTCATGTCAGGCCGATCCGTTCGAATTGGTGCTGCACATTGAATTGCTAAACCAAACATTTTCATGAGAACCTCTTCATTCACAGACTCATCCATTAAAGGATCCACTAATTCCCCCACATTTCCTTCATCATACTTTCTGAAAGCCTGCAAAAAGATCATAACCATATAACGTGTGCTTAACAATGAAAAAGTCAACTTAGCTTTTGATCTGGAAGTGAATGAATTATTAAGGAGCAGCAACTAGAAGATTGTTTTGCTACCATTTTCTAAACAGCATGAATCCATTTAGTGGGGATTATGTCAACTTCACGAATGAATTACAGTTCACTTATGCATTCAAAATATTATCTACGTGCCCATGCAGTTATAGCCTACAAAGCTTTTCCAAAAAAATGGAGTCACCACAACAAATCAACAATTGTCCAGAAGGAAATCACAGCAAGTACTCCACATACCAACTGAAACCATGATGTTCTGCGCTGAATGAACCAAAGCAACATGCTCATGAATTCATGGTGAGGTTTTATAATCATAATTTTCAATATGACATTATTTCAGGATCAAATAAATAAGGGGGTATATTCTAATGTAGAAGCTGGGTCATCAACTCAGAGAAACCAAGAGAAGTATTTGCAAGTGCAATTGGCCTTTAGGAAAGTCCTGGTGCAGGTTAAACCCACACATGGGTTGTAGATTTTATCTAGCATATGTATACCCATGCATAGATTTTTTTTCCTTTTGTAGTGCATCATTCTCGTTTGAAGAAGTCTACCAATCTATATAAAAAATTTACATCAAGAATACATGACACGAGGTTAAATTTGTTCTGGAATGGCAGAATTGTTTCAAAAAGACTCAGATCATCCATCCCCAATTGTTGTCTCCTCTCCTGTCCAGTAATATTTTGCAATGTGGTAGACTAAAATTCTGGCAATAACAGAGTGACTATCTGTCAATAAGATAAAATGAGATTCCTTTTTTATTTTCTTCTGACCCATTCATTAGATATTTCACAGTTTCATTTGCCATCTTCTTGCCAATGCCTAAGTGTTTCTTGACTTCGAGCAGCCTCTAAAGGGTTCTAAGACAAATAATAGGAATGGAAAACAAATTTTAAGTTTGCCATATTAAATTGAGGATATAACAAAACCAATGCCCTATGAAGACTGGTTGAAGGCTTCTTTGGTCAAGCAGTAGAGAGACTCATGATTAAGGACGACGAAACATTAGCAATAACCTTTTCTTTATTTTCATTGTTGGCAATTCCACTAATTTCATTTCAAAGTGCTTTTATATATTCAAAACTAAAACCAAAAGGAGATGGTTTCTGGATTTTGCAGAGAAAGATGGAAGCAGAACTTGTTAAAGTCTTTTCAGAAGAGAAATCCAGAGAATGAACAATAGATGGAAGGATGCCTAGATTCCAGAGCATACTGACAGTATTAACAGCATTAAAATTAGGGTGCTGAATATTACTTTTCAGTTCTCACGTGAGGTATTTTAGTTGGTGAGATTGTGAGATAGGTGCTGCAGCAATTGGGGACAGAGGATCATCCATTTCTAAAGGGGTCCCTGACTTATAGAATCACTGTTAGATTCATGCCTCCGACACTATTAATCTTTTTCAAGTATACTGAATATTTAGTAGACTACTAACACTAGTAAATCCTTCAGAACATATAATGAGTTATTTGTCTATGGAAGAGAAGATAAGAACAGAATATGAGTTTACCCATCTCAGTGTAACCCGCTCATCAGCAGGTTTCTTCAACTCCACAGGACGGCGGCCTGTCACAATTTCTAAAAGCAAAATACCAAATGAATAAACATCACTTCTGGGAGTGAGCTGATATGTTTTCATGTACTCAGGGTCCAAATAACCAACTGTTCCCTTCACTTTGGTAGAGATGTGTGTTTGATCAGAGTCCATTGGACCAAGCCTTGCAAATCCAAAATCAGCAACTTTCGCTCTCATGCTTTCTGTTAGAAGAATGTTGGATGATTTCACATCTCGATGGATAATTGGCTTTTCTGTTCTCAGATAAGCAAAAGGTCAGGAATCATTTGGCAAATCTATAGATATTTAGTGTAGGATATGTTGCATGAACATACCAAAATGAGTTAAAACCTATAAAGCATTGATATTTTAAAAATGGAGACATATCATGTCCAACATGTGTTCAACACTCATATTGGATATAAGTACGACACGACATCTCAAATTGTACATAAACACTAAATATGTTAGTATTGCGGTATGCATATCGTGTCGTACCCATATCTGTATTAATATCCATGCTTCTTAGATTAAAATCAAAACAACCATATAATGAGTACATTGTCCCCAGGAATATAATATTTACGAATCATGAATCCAAGGGACTCTCTGGTATACTGAGAAAGCTCATCCCAAAAAGGGGAAAATAAGAAATGCATTGAAAGTTCTCAATAGTCATTATTTGACCTCCATGTCCTGTCAATAGACTTTGCTTATGTAGCAAACAAATAGTAGATGGCTATATTTAAAATGATTTGCCTTGAACCAGACTTCAAGGAACCCAATCATTCTCCATCTAAATTGAAGTCTAGATCCAAATATCCTTCCATTCAGCTTGTTTGCAGAGAAGATAAAGAAGGTGAAAAGAATTGGTTAAATGGAGGGATTTCTGACCTGCATAGAGATGTAGATAGGTCAAGCCATGAGCAACATCTATGGCAATTTCAAGGCGCTGATTGAAGTCAAGGATCTTTCCCCGCAGACCTGTCAGGAACATCAGCACAATATTCCACATTAGCTTTTTATATAGGTAAAGTCATTGGTCAACATCAAGAGTGCATTATCTTACCATCCAAATGTTCTCTAAGAGTACCATTTCGGACATACTCTGTAATGAGAACACGTTCATTTCCTTGGTCAATATAACCTAGTAACTTCACTAGGTTTCGATGATCAATTTTGGCCAGAAGTTCAACTTCACTGCTGAATTCAGTTCTCAAACTCTCAAAATGTTCCTATGCAATTTATTCAATGTCAACACAAAGAAAAGAAGTACTTCAAAACACAATCTTTATTTCAGACTTGCAACACCATAACTGGAATTCCATCAAGGCATTAAACTGACTGTTATCAGCCTTATGAACTCAAGCTTCAAATGACAAGAGACACAGGATATAAACATACTCCAAAAGTTTTAAAGTGAAGGTGGTTGGAAATACCATGACCCTAGGCTGTTTGTTTAAAAGGATGAGCAACACAATGACACAGTGAATCACATCAAATATAATGAAGCATAGGTAGCTGTGTTGTACCCATCATATCGACTTATGTCACTATCTATACTCAAATTGGTGAAGCACATGGCTTCAATAATACACAGCAGTCCCTTCATTATATATATGAACAGGGTCACATCACTATAAGATCCTAGTTATTTACAAACCAATAATGCCTAAGTGCATATATAAACTATGAAACAATTTTGCATCCATTTTTTCTTGTTTAAATAGTGTGATAAAAGGGCTAAATTAGGCCGCACATTATTTAATAATATGCATTGTGACACAATTAACATAGGGAAAAAAATCATTCAACACCAGATTTATAGATCTTTCAAGCTTGTCATGCACTCTAAATGACTAAATTTCATGCACACTCAAGATTGACAACTAGTAAATTAATCATTGTTTTTCATCCTAAAAATAAATCAAAACTTCAATTTTTAGCATTGCTCCCTGATGATTAATATGAATTTTGCATGCACAGGTAGGCAATGAATTTTTGCATTCTAATAGTGCATGAATAGGAAACAATTCCACCGTGCAGCCAGAGATTGCTCTAATAAGAACTTAAAGTAATCCCCTTTGTACCAGCAAAACTTGCCTTATATCAACTTTTTTCCTTTCTAATTATTTTTCAAAAATCGTCACTCAATAAAAATATGCACTAGTAAAATACATATACATAAATGAATTGGTGATAGACTCTTTGACTTCTGATAAAAATTTCATACTAACAAATACAGATTAAAAGAACGACAAAGATAACCCTCCAGCCCACTAAAGGGAATATATAAAAATTGTGGATGGAATGTTGTTTAATTGAACCAAAATGGAAAACAAGGATGATGTCATTCTTTATAGATTACAGTAATATCCTCCAACTGGGCAGCTAGTTTTTTAAGTCACATTGATTGCTAGCAGGGTAACTGGCATCTTGGCCAAATGGCATGAATTGATTAGGCTATTAAATTGAATGAAGTGCTGTGGGTTGTGTCTGTGTTTGTTCATGCAAGCAAGCATGCATACATGTGGGTTTGTGTCTGTGTATATATACACACTGGATGAACTATTTCCTTTTTTCTGTGGATATGCTGAGAATTGAGGCATATGATTTTCTTCTCATCTACATATTTACCCAAACTTAGAAGCATGCAACTCTGAATTAAAGGTGGCTTCACCTTTTTTTTTTTTTTAACAGACTGTCCTACCATGCTTAGTGGTTCAAAATGGTCCAAGCAGTTTATAGTACAAAATTGACATGCAATTTCACTAATAAGGCAGAATATAAAATATAAATACTCTCACGGCTAACTGGGCTGCAGAAATTTCAACTACAAATTAAGAGCTACTTTTTACCCTTTTTGCACGTTTTACAGCCACAACATGGCCATCTTCTAGCTGAGCCTTGTAGACAGTTCCAAATCCTCCTTCTCCTATTTGGAATGTACCTGAGAAATTACGGGTGGCTTTTGCAATCTGACTCAGGTTGAGATGTAATGATCCAAGTCTAGTGAGTTTTGGAGACATTGAGAATCTTGAAGGACTAGGTGGTACCCGAAATGGACTGGCAGGGATCTTTTCAGAAACAGAGTTGTTCACGTCAAAGGAGGAAGCTGAATCCACTATAAAATGAAAATTATTCATTACTTCATTATTCAAGTATAGTGGGAAGCACAATCTAAAAAGGAATGTATACGCAAATAAAAGAAACAGAAAATTTAATATGATATGATAACAAACTATTTAAAAAATGGGCAGATCCGTATAACCTTCTCCCAAATTCATAACTTGAATGCACATGTCTGGCATATAAGTTATCTGACCATCTCAAGTTGAAATTGTCCAGAAACAGATAATAAAATCATATATGAACATCAACTCACTTGAATTTGGATCCTTGGACAGAACAGCATGAGAAGTGGCTTTTCGTCTCTTCCCATAAAAACAGGGACAAAGACAGGCACAGCATACAAACAAAACTCCACTTGCAACTATACCAACTTTCGGGGTTGACAGAGGCTTAGAAACAATTTTGTGGCCTGGGGATGTTGATTTAATGCTTAAATCCTTCTGCAAAAGCTTTCTTCCTGCATTGGAACGTAAATTAACTGCAAAAATTAATAAAGGCAATATACAGGTCAAAAGAATAGCTGCTTTGAATTGGGGAAAGGCTAATTAAGATAAGTGGAAATCTACAAAATGTGCGCAGCAATCTTTGTCAAACCATACTCAATAAAATTTAACAATGTTCCATAGTCCATACCCAAAGAAACATCCAACGCACAGTTGTTACTTCCAAAGTAGTCCTTCACGTCGCATCCATTTGCAATATACAATTGTAGGGTCTTACAGAAAGTAACTTTGTCTACTGCATTCTCGTTTATGTAAAATAGTTCTTGACCATGAGAATATAAACAGGCAACCCGATTCGCACCACAGTCCTTTGACTGTAAGAAAACACCAGAGCCAAAATTTCTTGGCAACTGCAGTAATAGCATAAAAAGTAATGCGGTGATCGCCATTCTTAACTATAATATGTAGTCTGTTTGCCCTTTTGTGTACAAATAGTAAATGAAAGCATTTCGTTGTTCTGTCAGTTGACCATCCAGAAGCAATCCAATGGAGCCTTTGTAGAATGGCCAAACATAACCACAAAATCCTGATCAAGCAATATATTATAGCCGAAAACACCAAACTCACGCCTCAAGGAAATGAAGAATCCTGATTAGATGGAGCTTTTAAACCCAATGACTTATGGTTTCATATCTGAAATATACTCAGCAGTCAACCAGGTTCTCGGCCCAATTCACACGAATACGCCAAGGAGAAGAAAGCTCCGTCGGTGATGGAGTTAATCAACGACACTTGATGAGGCAGCCTCAAATTGCTGCAACTTCAGTTCCTCACAATCACTCACTCCCAGTTGCGACCAAAGTCTTCCAGTACAAAATTACCATGAACCAAAAAGAAATTCAGATTCTTATCATAGGAAGGGGTATGACGTTGAAGTTCACGCCTTCGATGTTGTCCGTACGATAGGAATTTTCAACCGACGCGCGCTATGCATTCGATTCCTGGCAGTCCCCGCAAAATTCGAGCTAAGCCGTGGAAACCCAGTTCAGCAAATCGGATAAAAAAAATCCAAATACCAGTAGCTTCAACAGCTAGGAATCCAAACCCAACAATTTAAAACTGAAGAATTCTCAAAATCCAACTAAAGTGCGCCACGCTCAAACCACCAAAACCGCGAAACCATACAATCAAACACCAGAGAACTTGGAAATGGTTTGAAAAGGCAATAGTAGTGAATTGCTAGGAGAGATATAGACTTGAAGAGGAAGAGGAAGAGAAAGGCGGCCGAGCGTGTAAGACCAGCAGAGATAAACAAGGGAGCGTGTTTAGATAATAGTAGGAGAGAAGAATCAGCGAGGACGCAGCATATCATACGAAATGGAGGGACCGGCCCAATGAATGAAGAGCCTACCAACGAGGAATGCTGACGTAATCTCCCTGGCCGTCTTTACGTATTTTTGTTGGACAATATTTGAGTATTTAAAATATATGAATTTAAATTTATTTTATATAAAAATAAATTTAAAAAGTTGATAAAAAAATTATATTGCAATGAAAATTTTGACAAAATGATAATATTGCATTTAAAATAAAAGTATCATATCACTTATAATAATTATAAAAATGTTAACTTTATTCTCTGATTTTTTTAATAGAAAATTGTCACAATTATTGATGTTATCGTAAGATAATTATTTTTATATATTTATTCAATTAAACTTAAAAATTTTATACAAAACAAAAAAATAGTTATTAAACTTCAATCAAATTAGAACAAGAACTCTCAACAAAATTTTTTTAACTCTTAAATCTATTAAAAAAAGATAGATCATAAAATTATCTTAGAGATTTATCATAAATGATAAATTTAAGAGATTTATTTATTAAAAAAGAAAAAGAAAAAGAAAAAAGAGACAAAAAAGAGGATTTTTATTTATTTATTTTTGGTTTATGCATTTATGTTCTGCCACAAGACTCCAAGCGAGAGAGAGAGAGAGAGAGAGAGAGAGAGAGAGAGAGGACAGGGTAGGTTGACTTACTAGAAGACAATTCAATTTGATGATACATATCGGATTTACTAAGTTGGTCTATTAAAAGATCCTCAAAGCAAGCAGAATAGTGTATTTTGCCATTGTGAATGTAGTATTATCAAAACACGAATTATGATTGTAGTAATACGTGAGCTATTATCTCAAAATAAAAATATAAGCTTATTAAGAGAATTTTGTTGTCATAATAAAGTTTTTAAAAAAATTAATCTCACAATGTTAATAACTTGTAAATATACTTTAAAAAGATTAAAAAAAATCATGATTTTTTGGTTAGTTTTTTTAATTTATTCATTGAGCAAGTTTGGTGTATAAAATTAAAACCTAATTAATTCAAAAACAAATTTTAATTTAAACTCTATAACATTTTTTTTAATACATACATTATGTTATTTATAATTTTTTATAAAAACTTTACATTTGTTTAACTGAAAAATATTATTTAAAATATATATAAAAAAAACCCATACACAAGTCAGTCAATTGACTTGTTTAATATAAAAGTTCCCAAATCGATTTATATAATTCACCAATTTAGATTAATGACACAACCAAAATAATTAAAATGTTTTTGGAAGATCGCCGATGAAAATTAAAATATAAAAAAAAAAATTTAAGCTATATTTGACAAAAATAATTTATAAATTAATTTAAAATTTAACTAAAAATATATAAATTATACATTATATAAAATAACATATAATTTATAAATTTTTAATTAATTTAAATTATTTAAATAAAATTATTTATTAAATATTTTAAATTTAATTAAAAAAATGTATAAATTAATTAAATAAATTATAAATTTATTTATTTAAGTTGTCAAATATATTATAACTATTTTCATGTATTTGATTGTCATTTGCTTAATTTTGTCATTTTTAATTTTTATATATATATATATATATATATATATATATATACTTACACTCACAATTTCGGCTCTTTATTAATTTTTTTTTTTCTTAAAAATAAAAGTAGAGTGGTTATGATTTGGAAGATGGAAGGATGGAGGATGGCAAGGGGGAAAGTATGTGGAGGGCTTGTTGGTCATTTGGGGTGGGATGCTTTCCTACGAAATGCACAACTTTTGAGGTAGGTTGGGCCCGTGACATTGACTGCTTTTTCGAACATCACGTCACCTCACCTGTGATAAATTAAAAAAAAAAACAAATTACACTCCGACGCCTGTTCTGCCGTCCAATAAATAAATATCTGGAGCTTGTTAGGCTAATAGGAGGCAGAGGCACCTTTATTTTTTTCTATTATTTTTTTACATTATTATTTCCTGTTATTTAATTTATGAACATAAATTTATATTTAATTTATCATCTTATTTATAAAATTACCATAATAAATAATTAAAATTACATTTAATATAACGGAGTTTGTAATTTGCGTTGAAGAAGACCTAGTTAGAGTAAGTAAACCGCCGTCACGAAGATATTGTTAGCCTTTTAAAAATGTTTATTATTATTTTAGTTTTAATTTATTTTTTTTATAAAAAAAAATATTATTTTAATTTTGACATTAACTATTTAGATAACTAAATTTATAATTTATTAAAATTTATCTATCAATATAAATATTTTTATGTTAAAAAAATAATATTTAAATAAATTTAAATAAATAATTTATCAAATTTTAATAAATTAATTTTAACTTATTTTATAAATTAATTTTTTAAACTATTTTAAAAATATTTTTACGAAAGTTTAAATTTATATAATCAAAAAATTATTTTATTAAATTTTTTTAAAATTATATTATTCACTGTTTTTTTTATTAAAATTATATTTAAATATTTAAAAAAATTTATAAATTTTAAAAATATTTTTTATCTTATTTTATAAACACTTAAATAAATTATATATTCAAATTGATCATAAATTTTATTTTTATTTAACTTTTAATTGTTAATAATTCTATTAATCTCTTCTTAACTCACTTGATGTATATTATGATTAAAATGATAGTATATTTTTATTTTATTTTTTGAGTTAACCCATATTTTTTAAATACTTTTTTTATATAAAAATAAGTTAGTTGAAGTATTAAAACTATTTCTATTTATAAATATATATTTTTAAATTTAAATATTTGACGCTCCACAAATCTGTACAGGGCGATATAAATTTGTAAGTAGATAATAAATATCTTCAAAAAGTTAAACTGACGGCGTGTGTTTGTGTGAGTATTTTTTTTTTTAATTTTAAAATAAAATATTTGCGAAGATGGAGTGGGGAGAGCGTGTTTTAGTTCAATGGTTTGGGCTGTCGTTGTAGGGTGATTAGTAAGAAATTTAGGCGGAAAAGGCAGTGCGTTTTGGTTTAGTCTGCGTTGTTGTTATAGTGTGAAAGGGTTTCACGTGCGATTGAAAGTCTGACTAAAATGGTAAGTTAGGTAATAGTAAACCAAAATAATTTTTTTGTGTGTGTGGAAAATATAAAATTATTCAAAATCGATAAAAAAAATTATTTATTTTTATTTTATTTAATTAAGGTGATAAGGTTGAGCTTGGAGTGAGTAAGCAAGTTTGGATCTCTAATGTTTTTTTTTCCAAAAAATATGATTAAATTAATGAGTTGATTTAATGATAATCCACTTTGTGACAAGGGTCTGAACTTATATTTTTAATTCGACTTAAATAATTCATCTTTCATTGAATTTTAAAAATAAATTAATTGACAAGCGTGTATATTAATTCAAATATTATTTAATTACAATATAAAAATATATTTAATTGATTTAAATTCAATTCTCTTACAGCTATTTTGAGAGTAAAATTTCAACAATGATAATAGGAAAAAAAAACTTAATGATGGACTAAATTTTGAATTTTATATTTCATAATAATTTGTTGAATTTTGGATTTAGATTTTATTAAAAGTGAAAACAAAAATTGAATTTAAAATGCATGCAGTCTATATAGATATTGTCAGTCTTGTGATAATGAAATAATCATATGTTATTCCAAGTGGCTGGTTTTAGTTCCAGAAAAGGGTGGGGGGAACAAGAATGATGATGATGATGATTATTATTTTGTGATTTGGTGAAGATATCTTATCTTGAACATAATATTTTAATATTTAAAGTTTATTGGTCATAATAATAAGTGGTAATTTAAACTTTAAATATGATAAAAAAATGTTATTTTAGAGAGATTTATGACATATTGCATTTAAAAGTTATTTTTTTTAATATTTAAATAATTTTTTTTGATAAATTGTAAAAAAAAAAACAATTATTTTATTATTATTTATTGATACCGATTGATAATGGAGCAACTTTGAAACTTCTAGGTAGGTTCACTTTAGAGGCCTCAAAAGCGTACCAATAATTGGAGCCAAGTTGGTGAGAGAAAACGACAAAGTGGGCGGGAGTGTGCGTGAGTCTGCTTTATTTTTCTTCAAAGAAATGGAAAAAGTGCTCATACTTGCCTTTCTTTAGTTAGGCTAATCTTCTTCGGAAAAAAAAAAAAAGTTGGGCTAATATTTAATTAAAGTGAATTAATAAATTAATATTAAAATATAAAAATTTATTTAATTATAATTTATAAATTTTCTTAAGTATAACTCATTATGTTATAATTATGTTGTTCGCTCTTAAAAATATTCATTTTTTATATATTAAAAATATTAAAATTTTTATATATTTAAAATTTTATATATTAATTTTTAAAGAGATTATTATAAAACAAATTATTGTAACATATCATTATCTTTTAAAATAAATACTTGTAAAAATACTTTTAAAGAGATTATTATAACATATCATTATCTTTTTAAAAACTCTTCTTATTCCTCATATTCTTATTACTATTATCATTTGTGTTATTGTAAAATATAATTTTATGAATTTTATTTCTAAAATTTATTATTAATTTTTCTTTCTAATAAAATAAATAGAATGGGGCTATTTGTACAAAGAAAAAAAAAATAAGAATTTATATTTTTAAAATTATGATAGTCCTTATTTTGCTTAAAGATATGTGTCGGGTAAAAAAAATATGAGAACAAAATTAGCAAAATTGATATTACTTACAAAATCATATTTAAACATATATTTTTTAACAATTTAACTGTAAAAATGTTTTTTTAAAGGTATTGGTCAATTATTAATGACATTATTATAAAAAAAATTAATTAGATGATTAGATTAAACACTATTTACTTATTTATTAGAGTGCTTTTTTTGAAACTTCATTAAAAGAACTTTGAAAAGAAAAATAAATAAAAAAAGCACAAACAAAAGTAATTTAGTAAATATATATGTGAAATTATTATGATAGACGGAGTTTTTTGAGACACGCATGCAAAAGCTAAAAAGCCAAAGAAGAGTCCAAAGATCTAAAGACGAGGTTATGAAAGGGATGCATGCATGGAAATTAATTAGAGAGCTTTGAGGATATCATCAGCACTAGAGACACTGAATTCTCCTGCATTTTCAATGTTCGCAAGCTTGACCTTCAGGTTGTCCACCAAAAGAGCAAATCTCTTTGAACGAATGCCAAAGCCTGCCTCTGTAAGGTCAAGCTCTAGACCAAGATCGCGTGTGTATTTACCTAAACCATCCGCAAGAAATTTCACGTGCTTGTTCTCTGGGAACGTTTTGGCCCATGCATTCATCACGTGCACATCATTAACTGCAAAAATTAATGTTGAAAAT
Organism: Gleditsia sinensis; assembly: GCA_037074535.1. Lineage (NCBI taxonomy): Eukaryota > Viridiplantae > Streptophyta > Magnoliopsida > Fabales > Fabaceae > Gleditsia > Gleditsia sinensis. The sequence continues at coordinate 8,243,780 of CM073464.1, read as the reverse complement.
GTTAAGAACACTTCTGTGAAAATAATTTTAATTTTAATTTTTTATTATTTAAAGAATATGCTTGCTTTATAAAACTATAAATTTTATTCATTTTTATGATCTTCACATCAAATTAACATAATTACCTATAAATGTTTCTTTATTTTTTAGTTTGATCCTCAATAATATTGAGATTATTTTTTAATTACATTTTTAACCTATTGTAGAAAATATTTTTACAAAATATTTTTTCCAAACTCTACCAAAAATATTTTAAATTATATTTTTATAGTAAATTAAATAATTTACTTCTCTGAAATTTTTAAAATCTACACTCACACCCCATCTTTTATATGAAAATTTTCATTTCATTTATAAAATTGTTAATAAAATTTATATTCTATGCATTTTTCTTTGTAAAAATTCATAAATAGACTATTTAATAGAGTACAAATATCAGCGGATTCAATTAATACTTATAAAAATTTAGAATAAAAGATATTAATTATATGATTTTTTTTATTTTAAGTGGATGGGAGTATAGGTTTTATAAACTTAAATATAAATTTTCGTCTCAATTTAAAACTAAATATAGTATAACTATAATTTATTCAATTTTTTATTTTTAAAATAAAAATAAAAAAACAAAAAAAACCACCAAACATGCATGCTTCAAACTTTGAAATTTAATATTAAGATTTTGTGAATTATATACCGCTGACACATATGATTTCAGCTACGCCCTTTGCTTTCAACTCTTCTGCTTTCTCCATAAAGCTAGGCACATGCTTTAAGCTGTTACACACAAAAAAATATATATAATCTCAAATTAAAATTTCTTCATAATATGTGACATAATTACTTAAATAAAAGTTTGCAAAAAAACAAATTGAGGAAAGAATGAAATTAGGGCACCTGCAAATAGGAGTGAAAGCGCCAGGAACACCAAAGATGATGACCTTTTTGCCTTTAGCGAGGGAGTGAATTGAGAAAGATTGAGGCCTATTGTCCTTATCCAAATAGGACATTTTGCCATCGGCAATCACATTTCCCACTGCGATTGGAGCCATTAACGCTTGCTTAAGATAAATATATACTGTGTGTTAACCAGAGAGTTTATTATGAAGGGGGTTGGAGGAAAATGCCAAGCTGGAATAATATATATCGAAATACATATCTCCTTTATCTCAAACTTTCGAACTCGAAGTTTTTAACAAATTTTCAAACTATTCAGATTATTAATGGATATAGATATAGTCTTATCCAAAATCTTGATTATATCATTTTAAATTGTATCTTTATCTAAAATTACATGTTCTTTTTTGCTTTAAAAAAATGGGAGAAAGTGTCTAAAATTATCTTAGTTAAATGTTATAGTATATAAAAGTATATTGAAATTGCAAGATATAATAATTTCATCTTAATCTATTGTTTTTGTACCCAAAAAAAATCTTAATCTATTTTTTCTTGATTTCATTTTTATTGAAAATAAAAAACATAATTAAAAATGTATTTGGTAAAGTTTAAGAAAAAATATTTTTTAAAATAAGATGAAAAAAGAAAAAGTTTAAAAAATATTTTTAATAAATGACTGGTGTCATTTTAATTTATAATTTTAAAAGAGAGTTTATCATAAATATAAAAAAAATAAAAATAATTTCATTGAACTAAAAAATTAAGTAAAACTTTCAGTTAAAGAAAGTGGATGTGGAGAGAAAGAATTAAGGAATGAATAAACGTGAAAGAGGACATAGAGAAGCAAAGTAGAGGCAGATTGCGCCCAGAATCAGTTCTGCTGATGCTATGGAGACATGGGCTTATAGTGAGAATGGGAAGAAGCTAGGTATGAACCACACCATAAAGGTTCAGCTCTCAGTGAGTCAATGCCCGGACCAAGATCGTCAAGACCGTAAGAGAATAGACGAAGGGGAAAGGAAGTTGATGAATGACAGAAGGCCAGGATTAGTTTGTACCAGTGTAAGTCACCCTAAACTCTAAACTGTTTAATTGAGTGCTGTTGAACAGAAAAATGAGTTGATATATATGTTTATTTAATAATGTATAACAGTTTTTCATTCTTAAACATGCATAAATGATCCAAATATTTTTCCATTCAATAGTCCTAACCTTTTTGAAGTAAATAGCCATTATTTAGTGGTTATTGATGACCCTTCTTTATATTTTATGATAGAACATATATATAAATGAAATAGCTTTGATCTTTAAGGCTGTTTCCTTCTTCAATCTACGTACCTTACACCATATTCAGTAAAGGAGTTAAGATTTGAAAGAGTCAAAATTATTAAAAATTTAAAAAGAAAAACAATAGTGAAAAATTAGTGTAATTTTTATTTATTTATTTCACATTTGATTGATTCAAATATGTTATTTTGAATTTAGAAGAATGTTGAGATTATTTTGAATATCTAACATAATGATATGAGAATTCTTTGTATCTCTAAACCTAAAGTTTTCATTGGATGAAGAGAAGAGTGGGGGTAGTGGAAATGATATTTCTTTGGAGTGTGAAGGAAATTCAGTTGATACAACAACAATAAAGCCTTTTTCTATTAGGTGGGGTCGGCTACATAGATCAAACGGCGCCATAGTGGCCTATCATGGATGAGATCAGTAGATAAGTTATTAACTATTAAATCATTTTTAATAGTTTCACTTATTGTTTTTTTTGACCTCCCTCTATCTTTAATTATTGGACTATTCTCTATCTGATCAACTCTTCTCACTAAGGCTTCTGCAAGTCTTCTCCACACATGGCCAAACCACCTTAAGCGAGTTTCATCCATCTTCTCCACAATAGGTGCTATCCTAACTTTCTCTCTAATGCACTCATTTCTAATCATATCTCTTCTGGTGTGTCCACACATCCAACGCAACATTCTCATCTCTGCAACGTTGAGTTTATCTTCATGTTATTTAGAGAGTGCTGTTTTGAGTATGCAGAAAAGGAGAGAGCTGAAGGTTCTGTAGGGTTCATATATATATATATATATATATATATATATATATATATATATATATTATCAACATCCTTAACAATAACCGAGAAATATGCACTTATTTCTGGTCTCAGGTGGCTTGAGCCCCAATGATTTTGATGCTTGTAGTGGCAGTGATCTCTACTATCCATCTCCCAATATATTGTGAAGAACACCCCTCTGTTATACCAACCAAAAAAAAGAAGAAAAACTCCGTATACTAAAAATATATTCTCTATTGGAATGATTCATATCCGTTACAGATCTTTATGTACCTTTACGTTCCATGGGGTTTAGAACTGTCAAAAATGGTGGTTCTTGTAGCAGAATGTTGTGACTCAAGACTATGAAGGATTGCTTGGTGGGCTGCACAGAAGTGTAGTACTGAAGGAGCAATTAGTGAACTCCATAACAACAGAATCTACACATATATATTCTATTTCAGATGTCATGCCATTGGACTGTACATTGTTGAGGCAAGTGAGGGTGATCACCAGGCTTCCATAGAAAAAGTACGATTTCTGATAACTCTAAAGTTAACATGTTGACCAACAAGATCCTGGCACAAGTGGTAGATACTTGGGTCCTTTGAGCATGCTGTCCTAGGTTCGATTCTAGGCCGTGTGTATAGAAAAGGCTTTGTTGATAGAGGCAAAACTCATTTCGGTGATCTCTACGCCTCGGGGGAATTAGTCTTCGGCAGTCGGCTGGAGGACACCTACCTGGTACCTGTACTAAAAAAAAAGTTGACAAGTTCTTTTTTTTTTTTCTTTTTTAAAAAAGTGGCTGGCACTCAAGGATTGCTCTTTTTCACGATATTTTTTATAAATTCAAATTTTTTATATTACAAAATCTCTTAAACTATTAAGTTCTTCTACTTGAACTATAACTTTGTGCAATTTTTCTCTTGCCTCATTTATAACTTGCATAATCATTCTCTACTCCGTATACTAGATGTGCCCTGATTTTACGAGTATACTAAACTTAATGTCTCAGCGTAATATTTAAGGCCAATAAATTTAAATTAACTTTAAGTATTTGATTTATGATTTTTTTAAGGTTCAATGGGTTTAAGTTAGTTTAATAACATAATTTATCAATTTTTACATTACATACATTATTTATCCTTTAAATCTTAAACCCATTCTGGTTTTTGTTTTTGTTTTTTTACCAAAATGTACCATTCAATTAAAGGGAAATCAGAATTGTAATAAATAAAAATTAAGAGATAAAAATAAAAAAGTTTATATATAATTAAAAGACGAAAAGTACATTTTCAGCTCTTTGTTTTTTAATTTGTTCTTGTTAATCAACAAAAGAAATACACATAGCACGTATACAAGGGGTCCAAAAATATAACAATATATCAATATCTAATATCTTATTGTCTAGTATAAAAAATTAAATTTTAAAAAATGAATAGGGCCCAACTGTTTTGAATAAAAATTTAAAATATCTGTAAACATTAAATAGTACAATTAGGTCTGAGTTTTTTTAAGACCAACCATTAAATTGATATAAATACTAATAAATTCTAACATAGTTGATAAATAATTAAATGTTTTAAATTAGATTTAAATTGTGTGTATAAAAAAATATAGAGATTTCAAAAGTTCAAAAAAGATTAATCTCTTATATTCTTACTCAATTTTTGTATAAAAAAAAGAGAGAGAGACTTCAACAAATAAATAATCAATGGTCTGCTAGTCAGCCACCTACCACCTAATTGTCCTTTTAAGTTTTAACCCCACGCATCAAAATGCCACCCAATAATAATCAAACTGCAGGTGGCATAATTTTCTCGAGCTAAAATGAAGTGGTGCCAAAAGTCATTTAAATCGGTTCGGATATTCATATCACATTAAACCTTCGAAGACTCTGCGCGTTTCTCTTCCTTTGTGCATTTAATATGGTTGAGCTACAAAACTAACAAGATGACAAGCATTTTTCCAAAATTTTGTATGCCAAGGAACTGTCTCGTTATTTATTTCTCAATTGAAAGAACAATCCTTATTAATGGAGATGCTTTCCCAACTGTTACAAGTGGAAAGTGGGAAGAACGGACTCATTAAATTGTCAAATTCATCATCAGATCTAATCAATATATAAAGCTGATACAGACTAGTTTTTTTTAAATGTTAATTTTCAGATTTTTTTTTTTGCAATGACATTTTTGAATATTTCAATTTATCTATTTATCACTTTAATCAACCAGGCCAATTATAATTTGGAGGTTGAACGTGGATTTTTACTAAAATGAAAAATGATTGAGACGAGATGAAAAAAGGCGAGTAAGTATGGTTTTATACATAGGTCTATTTAAATAGTAAAATTTATAGTTTATTAAAATTTATTTATTAATATAAATATTTTTATATTAAAACAATAATATTTATATAAATTTTAATAAATAATTTATTAAATTTTAATAAATTAATTTTAATTTATTTTATAAACTAATTTTTTAAATTTATTAAAAAACATTTTTATAAAAATTTAAAGTCACATAATTAAAAAATTATTTTACACTTTTACAAATTAAAATTTCATCAAAACTATATCATTCACCTCTCTACTTCCATCAAAACTATATTTAAATATTTTTTAAAAAAATTATAAATTTTAAAAATATTTTTTTAAATATGAATTAAATAATTTAATTTAAAAGACTTCTTTCTATAAATATTTTGTACATAAAATTTTATTCTATAAATATTTAAATAAATTATATATCTAAATTGGACTATAATAAATTATACTCATTTTCAAGAGATTTTAAAATTTTACACTTATATTTTTTTATTTTTAATTTATACAAAATTATTAATGAAATTCATTCGTTATATATTTTTAATTAAATATTCATAGATAGTCTAAAGATAATATAAACATAATTTTCATTAACCTATTTTATTTATGAAATTTTTAAACATAATCTTAAATCTAAATATACTTTTTTTCGTAATAATATCATATAATAAGAAAAATTTAGAACTAATTAATACTCATTAAAAAAACTTAATTATAAAATCGGTAAGACCGAAAGGCACACCATAACTACTCTATATTAACTACGTACAAACAGAAGAAATATTCTAGTTGACGTAAATTGTCACTTTAGGATCACTCTATTTTTGTTATTGTTTTTTAAACTTTTGGTTCTATTTTATGATTTATAAATTAATACCAAATTACTACAAAAAAATTAATGCCAAATTAGCTTAATGTTTTCAAGATCCTAAGCATAGAGCGAAGATGAAGATATTAATCCAAGGACAGATTAGAGGTTTTTTTTTAAAAAAAAAAAATTTAAGTGACCTAAACTTAGTAGAAAACATCATTTTTTGAAAATTAAATAATCAATATTCATTATATGGAAAATTATAATATATATTCAAAATATATCATTATACTTGGTCTAAAATAAATGATATTGAGTATTGGACAAGAATATCTAGACTCATCAAATATTTATATCAAAATTAATTAGAAAAAATAATGATATATTTTGAATATGAAGTATGTGTTAATTTATCTCTCTCTCTCTCTCTCTCTCTCTCTCTCTCTCTCTCTCTCTCTCTCTCTCTCTCTATATATATATATATATATATATATATATATATATATATATATATATATATATATTCATGTTCTCTTAACCATTTTATACTTCACATTTAAATTTAAACATATTTAGTAATTCAATTAAAACTATAGTAAATTGATACGTTGGTCTCAGGATATATTCTTAGTTTGATTATTTAAAATCTTATTTTTTTTTTCATTTTAATTATCTAAATATTATTATCTCTTTTTCTTTCAACAATTTTTTAGGTTAATAATATTAATATATATTTAACAATTTGTGCTAATCAGACGAACAACCTACGTAAACTATTTAAACTTTTAATTAAGATAACTAATAAATTCTAATAGAATTAGTTAAATTAATAAGAGTCTAAACATTTATAAGATATAAAATTGATTTTCATTGTCAATAATTTTTTAATAAAACATTTATAAATACTGTTATAAAATTGAGTTAAAATTTGTAAATAAAAATAAAGTTTTCTCATTCAAAATTTTTATTTATAAAAAATTAAATAAAAAAATTTATTGAATATTTATTAATAAATTTAATATGAAAATATTTTAAAAATTAAAATGACTACAATATCTGAGTACGGGCAAGATCAAAATAGTGCCAAACCATACGGAAGTCCTTAAATGAGGCAGTTGGTGCAGTTGGTACATCCTCCATTACTGCAAGTCTCCAACAAATAACCGCAGAGAGAGAGAGAGAGAGTAGTATTATGCTGTCTCGGATGTGTGAATTCTAAGTTATGAATCTCTGAAGCCATCTCTCTCTGTGTATGCCTGAAAGTGGTAACCCGGACGATGAGTCCAAGCGAGGCAACAGCTGTGTTTAAGAGGAAAGGAAAGCAAACGCATGAAACCCTTTTGCGTTGTTTGTCTTTTTCACACTGCATCACTAAGAAGAAGATGGCTCAGAGTCAGGAGGATAGAAACGGATCCAAACGCTACCACCTAGTGTCGTTTTGGGAGCTGCCGGAGTACATGAAGGACAACGAGTTTATTCTCCATTATTACAGAGCCAATTGGCCCCTCAAACAAGCCCTCTTCAGCGTCTTCCGTTGGCATAATGAAACGCTGAACGTTTGGACGTGAGCTATAATCTTTGCCTTGGGACTTCAAGAATTTTGTTTCACTCGTTATTTTATATTCTTGATTCGTTATTCTGACTAATTTTATAGATTCATTTGTTGTTTTCTTTTGGGGTGTTGTGCTTTCAGGCATTTAATTGGGTTTTTTCTATTTTTGGGATTGACTCTGGCCACACTGATGCAACCTCAGGCAGCGGATCTCTTAGGCCTTTTTACCAGGTTTTCCTTTTTACTCTTATATTTTTCCGCTTATAGAGAAAGAGAGAAATTCAGCTGTCAGAGAAATTATCCAACGTACCGAACTTTCTAGTCATTTTGTGATAGACTGGTATGAGAATTAGCAACTTGGCATCAGTAGCTTTCTTGTGTTTCTGTCGTTATAGTTTACTTGATGAGGCTTTGCATAAGGTAAATTGCCTCGGCTAGTAGCTATGATCAAAATTGTTATCTAAATTACCATTTGATTTCATCCTTGTAGGTCTCTTTCTTCAAGTGGGGACAAAAATGTTTCTCATAACTTCAAAGATCTGTTCTTGGTAAGTAAGCACATGGAGCACATAATTACGTGCAGATAGACACTCTGCTTGCTTATTTTTACCTTACTGGTGTAAGAAAAATCCTTAGGTAAATTCTATCTATAAAAAACGAATATCTATCTTTTGTAAAAAGAATCTACCTAAGAATCTCTAGTGGCGTAATTGTTTTGAAGACTAACATTCAATGAATTGAATTTTCAAGGAGTGACGTTACTGCAGTTTTAAAACATCAAGAACCTTTGAAAATGGAACTTCAGACGCTCTCTGCCTGCCTTCTTATTTTTACCTGTATATTTGGTTTACAAAATTAATCATGAAAAAAAAAAATGTCAAGCACACTAGTCAGTGGGACCCACCCATCTTTGATATGCTTACATACATAGACCAAATCTATGTAAGAATCTGGGGTGCTGCAGTTGTTTTGAAGACTAACATTCAATGAACTTTCAGGGAGCAACCTTCCTCACAGATTTTAAACGTCAAGAACCTTTGAAAATGGAACTTCAGTCTTCAGAGCTGAGCATAGCAAGGTGGCCATTCTTTGTGTTCTTAGGTGGCTCTATGTTCTGCCTCCTCTCTAGCAGCATTTGCCACCTCTTTTCTTGTCACTCCCACCCCTTAAACCTATTCCTGCTGCGAATAGACTATGTTGGCATCACTGTCATGATCATCACCTCCTTTTTCCCTCAAATCTACTACGTTTTCCTCTGTGAACCTAACTGGCAATTGGTCTACCTTGGTGGGATCACAGCCATCGGTCTATTCACCATTGCAACATTACTTTCTCCATCCCTTTCAACAGGAAAATACCGAGGGTATCGTGCCAGGTTGTTCTGCTCCATGGGGCTTTTTGGCCTTATCCCTGCTATCCATGCCTCCTTTGTGAATTGGGGCAATCCCAGGCGCAATGTGACACTAGCATATGAATCTGCCATGGCCTTGTCTTACTTAACTGGGGCTTTGTTCTATGTGAGCCGGATACCAGAAAGGTGGAAGCCCGGGTGGTTCGACCTGGCTGGCCAGAGTCATCAAATATTCCATGTTCTGGTGGTGGTAGGTGCGTCGGCTCATTATGCAGCTACCCTCATAATGCTGGATTGGCGTGACACCTTTGGGTGTGGTCCTGTTCAATAATGTATGTTCAGTGCATATGCAGCATCCGTAAACGGTAATTCTACCTCTCAACAATTTGAGCTTTTTCTTTAGTAGATTTACTTTGAAATTTTCGCATTTATTTTTTAATTAGAACGTGAAAATCTCAAAGTAGATCTGATGATGAAAAAACTCAAATTTTTTAAGAGGTAGATAAAACTACTTTATAAAATATTCATATGGGTTTCCTCAAAGTCTTTGTGGGAAATATTTGAAAAGTAGCACGTACTTCTGCCGGGCCATATCCATTCAATTTAATTTGTTGGATAAGGAAATTTGATATTGATATCAGAAGTTCAGGGATACTAATATATTGGGACTCATTTATATATATATATATATATATATATATATATATATATATATATATATATATATATATATATATATATATATATATATATATATGAATATTTATCTCTCTTTTTCTCCTCTAGCTTGATCGTTTTCTGTATATATATATATATTTTTGATATTCATTAATTTATGTAAATATGATAAAACAAGGCCAGTAACATCAGAAAATAAAGATAAACATACAAGTAAGAAAACTAAATATCTGAGCTTTTACTTCCGACCAAACAATCTAGAGATAATAAAAAATAGATGCAACATATTTTTCAAGAACTAATTCAAAACTATAACAAAAGATTAACAACTTATCGTAATAGAAAACAACTATTACAATAGAAATAAAAGAAAATAGAAAAACTTCAAAAACAACTATTACCATAGGAATAGTATATAGACTCAATTTTATTATAATACGGAGTTGAGAAACAATAGCTTCTCAAAGCCAGTTTAGTTTTGGAGCGAGTCCTCACTTCTCAGTGGCAATTCTAGTTGCCAAAACACTTCTATTGATGACATATAGACTCACAAGAAGGGACTATTATTTATCTTTCCATTTCTACCATATTATTTTGGCGGAGTAAGCCAAACCCACCTACTCTTATTAATTTCTAGCTTGTACTTGATCATCAGCTAAGAACTATCCCAAATTAACGTAAGTTTTGTGGCAGCAGCTCTAATTACTTCATAATTTGAATTTCGGAAGGCTTGTCTATAAGTATTATATATATTATACTTTCTCTCAAATATATATATCTTTTAACTTTTACTTAATTCTTTCATCAATTTCTTTTAGTATCACTATCTTGACCGTTTAAATTTGTAATAAAGTTACCATTTTTTTTATCATAATCCTAACCTCGTCTTATTTTACTGGTGTCGAAGATCGGCCACCCAGGAGCTAAGAAAATTTAATAATCATTACTTATGTCCAAAATAATGAAGATAAAGGCAACGAAAATGCAAGTTATAGAAGCTTCAATACTTCAACTTGTTCTCTTATATATCTCTCTTGAATTGCTACGTAGACGGCATTCATGTCACTTTCTTGCTCTAGGACTTTAACTTGTTATTGAAATTGCATATAATTTAACATAGTAATTTTAATTTATTAATCGTGGAATTAATTTGTTAAAAATAAAAAATTTAAATACTTCTTTTGGTAAAACTTTAAATTATTACTTTTATAATTCATTTCTACCAGCCGGACTCGACTCTCAGTCTCCATTAATCTTAGCATCCATCCAACGGGTATATAAAAATATTATAAAAAATACAAATTTTTTATTATGATTATTTATAAAAAATAAATTTTGAATTGCGACAGTTAAAATTGTTTTAGATAAATACTGCCTACAAAATATTAGTATTGATAAATATACAAAAATAAATAATTTAAATACTTTGAGTGAAGTTAATTTTATATTAAAAAAATATAAAAATTTTGTAAATTTTACATGTATATATATTTATTAATAATTGATTTAATGCATTAATTTTTTGTTTAAAGGAATCTACCTAAAAATTTAATGCAACAATTCAACTTTCTTACATTTGAAATCTAAAACTCCAGGCACAAACAGAACCAAAGAATATGACAATGAAGCTGCTATTAATTGAGATCTTATTTTGGGTACCACTACGTACGCACCTACTCAATGAAATATTGAAGCCAAATGGGGGCCTCAGCCATTACTGTACCTCTCCCGAGCTTACGAGATTCTACACTCTGATTTTGACAAGGATTTTGGGTAATAAATTCAGACCCATCTTCAAAATAGTAACCTCCCTCTCACATTTGGTCTTACATTTATGAGTCAAATTAAATTCTATTTTAACAGGCGAGCAGCATTCGCACTATACTCTCTCGCATGTTATTTATTTTCTTATCAAATAATAATATTTCAATTAATATATGATTTTATATTTAATTTATTATTAGTAGATAATTTTTTATCCACAAATAATATTCAAATTATAACACATATCAAAAATAATATTTTTTTAAATTATTTTTACTAAAATAATCAAATACTTCTTTCGATGAAAATATTAAAGACTAATCATATTGTCAATTTTGTTAACTTTATTAATATATAAAAACAACTGAATGAAAAAATAAAAGTGATGTAAAATTGATTTTTGAAGTATTAAATTGAAAAATAATAATTCAAAGAAACAAAATAATATTATACTCATATTTAAAAGTTTTACCCGACATTCATTTTCAACTTTTCCATGGCACATGCATTACCAAGACAAGTTATCTAAGACTATTAGATCAACCAACTGGGTATCAGTGGAAGGAAGCCATGGCAGCAACCTTGAAGTCATGCCTTACATTCGTGTTAACCTTTCTCTTCCTTAGCTTCTATACTTATAACCAGAGAAATGATACCCTCCCTTTGCCATTCAAAATCCAAAATGAAAATCAGAAACCCTACGAGCCCACTCCTACCCTTTCAGAGCCTTCTTCAAGTTCAAAAGCCAGTCGTGACACCGTCTCTCCTTATATAGAAGTGTGCCTTCTTGTTATGTTTTTATAAATACATTCTTCTTTTTTATAAATTTTTCTTTTCAAGTTTCTGGATTATTTTGTTGTGTTTATAGGAGCAGAAGATAAAGAGGGTTGAAGAAGAGTTGGCTAATGCAAAGGCTGCTATTACGTCAGGGATGGAAAAGAGCTTCGTCCCCAGAGGAAGTATTTACCACAATGCTTATGCTTTCTATCAGTTAAGTTCTCATATATAAGCTTTTAGTTACTGTTTTTTTGGTGGACTTCTGCGTTTGTTTAGCTCTCTTTATCAGTTAATAGACTCGCAGAAGATGATGATAACCAAAATGGCAGCACAATAACAAAGATTACAACCTTAGTAGCAGCTAGCACTTCCTTGTTTAATTTGTATAACCTTCAAAATAAAAAAGAAAATAACCCTTTTATTTTGTGTAAACTTTTCTTGGATTGTTCAGGAGTCACAGAGAGATGTTGAAGAGCTTCAAGGTGTGGGCTTACAGGGAAGGGGAACCCCCATTAGTCCACGAAGGGCCAAGGAATTCAGAGTACGGCATAGAGGGATACTTCATGGATGAAATAGAGAGGGGGAAAAGCTCATTCTCGGCCAATGATCCAGAAGAAGCCCATGCGTTCTTCCTCCCCATCAGCATCACCAACGTTGTGAATTATCTCTCCCAGCCTCTCGTCCCCCATGCTCGAGATCAACTCATCAGAATTGTCACTGATTATATGCATCTCATAGCCCACAAGTACCCATTTTGGAATAGAACCAAAGGAGCAGACCATTTTCTACTCTCTTGTCATCACTGGGTAAGAAACATTATCATTTTTTTGTTATAGTAAGTTACAGTTTCCCAGTTATTCAAGTCAGAGGAATTTAAATTCTTCTTAATATCAAAATTTGTAATTCTTTCCAACAAAATTTATATGCAATATTCTAGGTAGGTTTTAGCCAACCCTACTTAATGAAAAAAATATTTTGTCGTTGTTGTATTTTAAGTAGACTTTCACTCCTTAATAAACTCTGCTGTTATACTGATTAAGAGTACTCCTATCAAACAGACTAATTTGACCATTGACGTCCTTTCTTTTAAATAGACAAAAATATATACATCTATAATTGACTCACAGAAGATTTTCAATTAAATGAGCCAATTTATAGGCTTTTTAATAGACAAGTAAAGAATAGACTAACTTACAATTTGGCCTATTTTAGCTCCTAATCAACTTGTGAACTGGTCTGTTTAGATTTTTTTGATAATTTTAATAGGTTAGCACTTAGCATGAATTTAAACCAATCTTAAATCATTTTGACAATGTTAACATTGATTTTTATGTCAAGATACGAGAGATAAGTACGATAATATTGTCCACTGCTAAAGTTGAAAGGGAATCAAGCAGTTATCATTGTCATCTAAATGATGATTTTTTTTTTCAGATCGAAACTTTAAATGATAACGTTATATTAACTTATTCTTGTTGTGATTTTGTTTAAAGGAAAAAAAAAAATCATTTGATTAGACTTGAACTTTTGCAGGCGGCAGATATCTCAAAGCAAGCCGAGCAGCCCCTGTACAAGAACTTAATAGCAGTGCTATGCAACGCCAACACATCAGAGGGGTTCAAGCCAGCAAGAGACGTGTCCTTACCTGAAATCAACTTGCGACGGTACCAAACCAGCTCACCCCGTCTTGGCCAACACCCACTCAACCGTTCAATCCTGGCTTTCTTCGCCGGTGGGGTGCATGGCAGGATCAGAGAAACACTACTGCAAAACTGGAAGGACAAAGATGAACGAGTGCAGGTCCACGAGTATCTCCCAAAAGGCCTCCACTACCACGAAATGATGGAAAGAAGCAAGTTCTGCTTGTGCCCGAGTGGGTACGATGTGGCGAGTCCTAGGCTGGTGGAGTCTATTTATGCAGGGTGTGTCCCTGTTATTATTGCTGACTATTATGAGCCACCCTTTTGTGATGTTCTTGATTGGAGCAAGTTTTCGTTGCATATTCCATCGGAAAAGATATGGGAATTGAAGAATTTGCTCAGAAATGTTTCACAAGCCAGGTACATGAAATTGCAGAGGAGGGTGATCCAAGTGCAGATACATTTTCAGCTGAATCGACCCGCCAAACCGTTTGACGTATTTCATATGATTCTTCACTCAGTATGGCTTAGAAGGATCAGTATCGGGCGTGAACAGAGGTTAATGTCATGTACTAGGTAGATTAGCTTATGATGTTAGAATCTGTGCTTCTTAACTACAAACCCATGAAAACTTGCATCTTTTTAAAGGGTTAGTAAGAATAATAAACTCACCTTCCCATGAAAGTAAGAAGACTTGAGCAGCATCTTGTATACACTATGTTTAACCGTTTGTCATATTATAATAAATAAATCAAAAAAGTGAGAAACTTCAACCCTTTTAGTGTATATATAACTCTACTATGGATCAAATTATGAGTTATTTATTAATTAAAATCGATTTTGTTTGCCTTCTATATTTTTGAAAACAAACTGAACCCTTGTAAGTATAGTGTGAATATTAAAGAAATATTCTTTTTAAAATATTGGAATCACTAATTACATGAAACCCTCATAAAGGGAGAAATGTGGAACCTTTACAATAAATTTGTGATTTGAGGATAGCCTTTCTAATTAATGAAAATCATCAACAGTGAGCCAATCATTTGACTCATCTTCTGAGGAATCCTTACCTTTTAAATGGACAGCCTTCTGTAGGCCATCTCCACTCTCAGAACTTTCATTCAGTTTAACCCAGTCACTACATCCATCAGGTGATGAACCACTAATATCCTGTTTCTCCTCCCTGTGGCCTGAAAATCTCCCAGAAAGATCACTTCCATCATCCTCTAGGTCACTGAATGAGACATCCTCTTCTTGAAGTTTTGCAAGGGAAGTCAGTGAAGAACTGGCACCAATATCTTCATCTTCCGACCATTTTTCACCATTCATCTTGTCATCAATTTCTAAATTTTTTGCTGCACTTGTAATCTCAGTCAAAATCTGGTTTTCCTCAGATGGAATGTTGTCTCTCTCTGTGACACAGTCCTCCCTATCCTCTTGATATGGATTAAGATTCCTTGGATGTTCAGAGTCTTCCACCTGCAAATTTCTCTTGTCTAGAAGTTTCTTCAGAAGCACATCTCTCGCTTTAACAATCTGAACAAAAAGAGGAAGGGAAAAACATACAAATTAGAAAAAATAATTTTAAATAACCTCTTACGACCAAATTAGTAAAAAGCAAGTGTAAAAGAATTATATATGAAATTATCTTCACATACTAACCAGATCAAATAATATGAAAACCTTAACACACAGTAAAATAGCCAGAGAGAATTTTATAGAATATACAAGGAGATACACTAGACGAATCTTCTGGCCATAATCTAAGATATTTAATTAAAAATATTCCAGGCCTCGTAGAGATTCACTTCAAATATGCACCGAATAAATGGAATACTGCACAATTACTCATTAATGCATACTACAAAGGTTACAAGGTCACCTCATGTCCTCTTGATAGAGCTTTGCATTCTACCGGCAAGAACAAACATTATTGCTACCAATATTTAGTGTACAATACATGCTCAATATGCAATATTGGTGGTTTTTTAAAGTCACAGACACCTGGCAGAATATACAGATAACTATTTAAAAAAATAATAACATGACTGCCTCTGATTAGCATGACTTAAATAAAATTTCATAAAAATTATAAAAATTAAAGGCAGCTTCAGTAAGCCAATTATCTGCATATATACCAATGAACACAAAATATTGGCCAAGAAGATAATATCCGGGTGTTGCTGTTCATGTAAAACAGATTGAAAAGACTATACGTGCCTTGGCAGTTGATAGTCGCTCTAAATCATGTTGATTTAGTTTTGGAAGCAATAACAAAAAGTAGATCATCCAAAATTTTTCCACATTCATGTAGCTGCAAAGGTTCAGTCTAAGTGCCACAAATTCAGGAACCAGTTTTCCTATAGTCAATGCATGTACTCTCTGGGGATGGGACATGCTGAAATCCGCTGAAACAAGTCAAATTTTCATATTAGGGTCTACCGATAACATTATATACTCAAATAGAACAAAAATAAAGAAAAATGTGCCTTCTTTCAGTTTCTTGTGCTCTATGCATCTAACATGAGATATACTTGTCTCAAATCAGCATTGCACAATGGCATTGCAGTAGTTATTCTGAGAATATTTTCCCCCATATATAGCTAGAAGGTTAATTCCCTAGAAGTACAAAAATTGGAAGTGACCCTGTCCAGCAACTCAAACCGTTAACGTTTACTAAATAAATCTGCATTCTGTTATTTTGCAGCAATTGCATGAAGGTAAAACTGGTCATAGCCAACAAAACACATAAACAATCAAAAGTTGTTGGACCCTTCCATATAAAACTAGAAACTAGCCAGTTAAACATCAAATAGAGCTGCAGGCAAGTATGATGACAAATGCCAAAAACAAAGAACATGTTAAGGGAACTAAAGCAATAGCATCTTCATTTTCTTTAGAACCAAAATTTCCTTGAAAGAGAACAAAGAAGAAACATTTCCTTCTTGAAGCAAAAATTCACAATGAATTAAGACGATAGTGGAAGAGGTAGATCACCATTTTTTCTTATACCCAGGAAGCATATAGAATTCAGTATAAATTTTCAAAGAGGAATGAGTGTGAAAAAAATCCAATTTTCGGTTGAGCAGCATAATAACTATGCAACTATTAAAATCCAATTCTCTCTACTTAATTGAACTACTGAACTACATATCCAGGGCAGTAAATTTCTTACAAAATAGCATACTATACTACCATAGGCTATACCAATTTCACCCCTTTATAATTTCAATTTGTATATTCTGTGGGTGTAAGGAGGAATTTGTTATAAAGGCACTTTTAAGGCACAAGTACTATGAACTAAAGTAATTTATGAGATTAGCCAATTAGCCATATGATCAGCATAGAGACAGAGGCAACATGGTAAGAACAAAGGTTACAGAGGTACAATCAAGTAATCAGAAAGTTCATATTGTTTATAAGTAAAAGTTACATGCAAATAGCATGTAAGAGTTCTGAATTATAAAAGGAAAAAGCTTGCGTGGAGATCAAATCGCCAATTCCCATACACAATCCAGGAATGTAAGGCATATTCTGAGATCATTACTAGTCTAGTAGAGTTAATAGAGTGATCAACTCAACTACAGTAACCTCCGCCGGCCAAAAAGTACATTCAGCGGAAAAAAAAGAAGAGAAAACCTTAATCGGTCTTACTAATGAACACAAAATCGAAGCAAATTTACAATACCATAATCGAATTGCAGGGGAAATTCCGTCCAGCACTCGGGCCGCGTAGAAATTCCTTTCACAAAACGAACCACCTCATCTGTTGTTCCTGGCACCCCATCACTACAATAACCTCCATTATTACCTCCCTCTTGATCATCACCCACAACTTGGTCTTCGAACTGCAAGAACTGAGAGGCGAACTTGGAGATTCCACCGACCGCTTTGTTACTGGAGAGAACGGAAAGCGAGCTCTTGAAGCTCCCACCGATCTCCGCGAGATCATTCCGGATTCCTGTGAGAGTTTGCGGCGACACCAACGGCGAGTCCGACGCGACCGAGACAGAAGACGGCGGTGGGGCTAGGAAGTTGGCAACGCCGCGGAATAAAACGGATATGCCATCCTTGACGCCAGAACCGCCGTGGACATCGCCGGAGGGGATACGCTCCGGCAAAGACGGCTGGGCAACGGTTCCTTGAGGCTGAGGAGATTGTGGGTCGTTGGAATGGTGTTGCCAAGACATTATCTTTTCTTTAAAGACGAAATTTTTAACTGATTATTAATAGAAAGCTTTGGAAAATCAAGCAATTGGAGGATTAAATGGGATTTGAAACAAAGAATGTTATGCTTCTCTCTTTAAATTTTTCTGAATTTTGAAGCTTGAAGATTGGATAAAGAGAAAAAACAGTGAAGGATTCATCTTTTATACCATTTGAGGACTTGGCTATAGAATCTAGGGAGAGTTGTATCACTTTCCTCCGTTGGCGGTTCTGATAAGGAAAGGCTATGAATAATATAATTTTTTATTTGAATATTTAATTCCTAATACAATCAAAATAATAAAAATTAAGAAAAAAAATAGTTAATGAAGTTTAATAGCTTGCTGACTAATCAATTAATCTTTCTTTAAAAGAATTTAACAATTTTTTATATGACTACGGATTTACAAAAATAAATTGAATGAATTTATTTCCAAAAATTTGAAATATGGAATTTTGTTTCATTTTAAGATAGAAGAAGTGCCTGTTTAGATTTATAGTAAAAACAATTAAAAATTTATTTATAGTGTATGTGAACGTAATTTTTACAGAAATTTTATTTTATAATTTTTATAAAAATTACGTTTCTAATAAAATTACGTTTTCAAAAAAGTAAAAGTAAACACAGTCAAAGTGTAATTTATCAAAAGGGTTTTCATGATCAGGTTGATTATAAGCAACTACCGGTACCTAACCGGCTATTGCAGAAAACTCCCGCCGATGAAGTATCGGCCAATATCACACACTCTCTCTCTTCCTTTTTTTTTTTTCTTTTTTTTCAATTCTTATCTTTTGGTTACAACTTAGTTTAGGACCGTACAATTTAACAAAGATTGAGTTTTTATTATTATTTAATTGTTACAATAATTTTTTAAACATAAAAAAGTCACTAATGTATTAAAATAACACATTTTTTGAACTCTGACTTATAACATTATATTAAAATTACAATTCAACATGGTACAAGTATAATTAATACAATTTATTTATTTATAAAAAAGTAACACATTTTTCAATATTTAAAAAAAAAAGATATAAATAAATAAATTGTAAGTAAAAAATAAAAATTTTTAAAGTTTTAAAAATTCTTCTAAAAAAAAGAGAAATTTTTTCTATAAAAAAGAAGAAGAAAACTCTCTTAACAAAATAAAATATCATAAAATAAAATATAAGATGAGGAAAAAGAAAAAGGAGAGAGGATGCCACCGAAGGTAGAGCACCTCTCAAATTGGTAGTTTCTAATTGTGAGAGCTTGGCGCGGCGCTGAAGTTCACCCAGATTTCTCATTATAAACACTTTCACCCCTCATAGGGAATATCTTGAGCACCCTAATGGGTCCGCGATGCAACTTGATTCCATTGACTGAGTGAGGAATTCCAAAAGGCTAATGAGTACATTAAGACTGAGCATAATCATAGAGAACTAGTATAAGAACAGCATATGGACAATGCACACTTAATGTTGTCCATACCACAAATTGCAGAGGTAATCTACTATTGACGCGTTGCATTGGTCGACACATGCCAATTGACCAAAATTATTAAAGATTCGCAAGTCAACCCTCCCCTTAAGTAAGGATCAATCATCGACCCTGTCAATGCCAAAAGAAAATGCAGGTTTTGACTTTGATATGCTTGGTAAGTCTTAATTCATCTTCACACAGAGAGAGAGAGAGAGAGAGAGAGAGAGAGAGTTTTAATTATAATTAAAATAATAAATATAAACAAGATTAAATTATTTGATATTTGATAAATTTAAAAATTAAATTATGTAGTAATATAAATTTAAGAATTAATATATAAAAAGTTAATAAAATTAAAAATTAAATTGTATATTTATATTTTTATCTTTTATTTGTTGATAAATAGAATTTTGTTTATCATTAGATTAATTGAATCTACATAAGATATAAGTTCGTATGAACTAGGCCGATTAAAAATTGCTATACTAATATTTAGATTGAATTTAAATTTAATACAAATATTTGAATCTGGTTATAACTAGTACTTTTGACAACCTGTTGAAGAAAATATAAGTGTAGTTATTTTTAGCACACAAATATTTTTTGAAGTAAATTAAATTAAAAATCAGTGCTAAGGTTAAATTAAAGGCATTTCATTCTAAACTAGTTAGTGAGTGAATCTACATAGATCAGCCCCACCAAAAAACACATCGGGGATGAAATTTACTATTTCGTGTTTCGTGACAAATACTCCTGAAGTCCAAATCAATGTCACCTTCCGGAGTTAGGAGTGTAATTAATTTATTCAAACTTTTCCCTCAAATATTATACCAACAACGTGCAGTGGAGGGGATTGGAGGTAATGCCGTCAATTTCACAACATACGTAAAAAGAAGGCTTCGTCTATGAGTTCACATAGGCTTCACGCAAACAGAAGACGACTGGATTAAATTATTTTTAAGGAAACTCAATCTACTAAAAATAAAATGTTATTGTATTAAAAATAACAATAACAATACAAACAATTATTAAGAACAAATTTCCTGCTAAAGAATTAACAACAATCAATCAGGAGTGTAAAAATAATCTATGTCCTTGAACATAAAAATCAGATGATGAAAACCCTCCCTCTTGGTAATTATTCAAAGGAAAAAAGAAAAGAATTTCACCCGAGCTATCTACAGAACATACACAAATATGGTACAAATCTGTCTATTCTTCATGTTTACCAATCTCAGAATCCAAAACCGAGTATGCGTGTTTCTTTCTTCATCCAGTTTATAGTGAAGAATTTGTTTACCAGACGAAGTGTTTAGATGAAGCCTGTATATGGGTTATACGCTTGAACAGGCATACCTGAGCCATATGGGTGAACAGGCATACCTGAGCCATATGGGTGAACAGTGGCTCCATAGGCATTTCCAAAAGGATTTATAGATGGTTGATGAGGGCCCATCATCATCATTTGCTGTTGCTGCTGCAACATGAAAGCCTGCTGCTGGTTGGACATAGCTGCCATCTGAACAGAAGGTGGAGCAGCCACTGTATTAGAGGCCAAAAATGGATCGTATACTTTCTGCTGCATCATTGCTCCCACTGGTGCTGGCTCCCAAGGGTTATAGCTCACATTCTGGTTGTTTCTTCTGATTGCATCATCATATAGGCTGTCTAGTGTAAGCTTGTCTAAACCTCCAGCCTGATTATCCCATAGGTCATCATCACTTATTAGCAGAATAACAAATGCATGTGCGCATGCAAACTGTTGTCCGTGTGTAAATGTGTACATGCACGCACATGTTGAGAGAGAGAGATTTAAATTCATGAATAATGTGAACTGACTATACATTTGTAGAAGAGAGCATACCAGCTTGCTAGCTGCTGTAGAACTCTCATTTGAGCTTGGAGCTGTAACAAGTGCCAATTCCCATCCTGTAGTTCCATTTGCTTGATTTGAAGCAGCAGGAGCCGGTTGATAAGCTGAAACCACCATAAACAAGAAGTCATAAGCACAGACTTAAAGATATATCTTTACATGCAGATATCTTAATTATTAATTGTACATTGTAATTTTTCTGCAACAAAGGGGGGAAAGTGGAATAAAATACCAGGGCATAATCCACATATGATTATGCCTCTCAGTATTCAGAGGTCTGATCCCAAGAATGTGTAGCGTCACTATTCTTGGAAGAGGAACCGTTCACTCTGCTTTGCTCAAGAACATGATAAACAAGCTCTATTATGCCCAAATATTCATAGATCTCATACCAAGTGCACATTAAAAAGCCTTATTAAATACAGTAAACAAAATGGAGCAAAAGGACAAAAACAACTTACTAACTGGAACAATGGCTAAAGCCAAGCCATTCTTTTCTTCCATCTCTGAAGCAGCTGGAACAGGATCATCCAAATCCTAATTTGCAAAAGGAGAGAAGTTTGTAAGTGAAGCTGAAGTAAAATTCTCAGTTAAATTACCAGATGAGCTAGACAGTAATCTGAATATGCCAAAAACAGCGAAAATGTTTGCCATAATTACCAACAGATCAGGTGGTGGTTGTGTTGCAGGTGCTTCTACTTTTACAGGTTCAGCAGGTGGAGGTGGAGAAGGTGGATGAGCCTCCTGCTCCTCTGTTGTTTTTTTGTATTCAATAGCCAAGACTTCTTTTGGAGAGGCAATTTTGTTGTCAATGGCCTGCTTGGTAAATATATATGGAAGTAGTGGTTGGGAAATTGTTTTTAGCACGAGATAGATATTGGTTTCAGCAAGACAGAAGAAAAACTATGTACTGATAGTTTTAAGATAACGTGAATTCTTGAAACAAAAAGAACAGAGCAACAGTAACGGTCCACAGAATGACAATCAGGTGCAGCTAAATAAGTAACATTACAAACTCCATCAAACATATAAAAGGTCTCAGCCACAGAAATGCAAAAAAAAAGGCGGCCCAATGCACGAGGCTCCTACCAGGTGGGGTCTGGGGAGGGAAAGATGTACGCAGCCTTATCCCTGCAAGCGGAGAGGCTATTTCCAGAACTTGAACCTGTGACCTCCAGGTCACAAGACAGCAACCACAGAAATACAAGTATTACACAAAATATATAGCATGCAAAAAGATCACTAAGGACTTTTTAAGGTAAAACAGGAAATTTCAAATGTTTTGATGGGCAGTAGTCCTCAAAGAACTTATTGTAAACAAATACAATGCATTAACTTTAAACTGCAACTTATATCTATGTTTCACTGATACCTTTAACTACAATCATGCTCTTTACAATAACATCCATAAATAATAACCACCATAGCTATTGATAATTGCTATGAGATATCATATTTGCTTTCCTCTATATTGAAAAAAATAAACACACGATTCTTGATTTCTCTATATATTATATGACATTCAAAGTAGGAAATGCAATGCTATACCTGATCCTTGCGGAATGTTGAGCCCCGGGGAGCATCTTTGACATACTCTTCCATGGCTTGTAGAAATGATGCTGGGGGCTTCATATCATCAATTAGTTCACTTAGTATTTTATTTAGAGATTATTGAAAGATCCAGCTAAAGCATTATCAGTTTAATCAAGCATTATACAAAAGCCAACTGACCTGCTCAATTTTAATGAACCTCTCACCGCGTCCAATATCAAGATTTCGACATATTTCATAAAACTCTGACAGTCGCTCAGCCTGGATTCACATGAAGAATATTAAAACATAACCATGGGGATAAATTAAATGATAACAAATAGCAAAAATATTCCCATAAGAGATACCTGCTTCCCAGCCCTCTGATATATATCCAGAGCTCTCAAAGCATCATGGCGTTGCATCTCAAAAAACTGTCACAGTACAATGCTCATTAATTACATGAAAAGTTTATCATCCAAGCTTGACAACCAATGAAGAGAACCATATCATACCTTATCAACCAAGTTGATAGTGCCATCACTAATAGCTTGATAGATTTTAATGCTTTCTGAAGCAACCTATTCGAAATATTAAGTATATTCAGAAAGAGTGATGAGAGCTAAGAATTACCAAGAAAAACAGTATGGTTAAGGAATTCACTTACCATCGAGAGTGCTAACTGAATGACAAAGTTATTTATAGCTGCCCCTTGTGGCTGCACCACATGAAAGTAATAATATATTGTAAAATTATAATTCTAGCAGCATTGTAAAATTTGTTCATAAAAATTAGGACCCACCAGTTGTGAAATGTTAAGGTTGTAATGCCATCTATCTTGAACTAGTGGGATCAAAAGTTTACCTGGCAACCAAGAACTCGAAAGAGAAGTTGTTGTAAAGCTGGCAACTGCTCTAGCAATTCTGCAGTATCCAAATCTTTGGTCCTCTGCAATAAAATTTACAGATGATAAATTTTCCTTAAAAGAATTAGAAGTATACATATACCTGTGTGCTGAGACAGCAATCACATGTGAGGCTCATTCTGTACCAGACGATTATCTCATAATCTTCTAACATTCGGATAATTCAATTATTCAACTACTTACTTTAAGTTAAGCAGCTGAATAATCCCAAAAAAATTACTTTTTAAGTTTTACTTTTTTGACTAATCCAAAAAATATTCTTTTGGATAATTCAATTACTTTAAAGTGAAAATTTGAATACCAGAAGAAGCTGTAAAGACAAAAATAAATAGCTATTTAAAAAACTTGTACTTACAGGGCGATCTGTCTCAACATCATACTTCAATGCACGAAAACATTCCAGCCTTTCCTCCAAAAATAATGCATAAGTCCGGACCCATGCAGAATAATCCCACGCTGAGCAACAAAGCAAGCAATGGAAACTAAAAAGTTAATAATAATAATGATGATGATGATGATAATAGTGACAACGACGATTTTGACATGAACAGCAATGAGAGTGGTGAAGGTACCATTTGGACTGGAATCATCTTTGAAATGAGCCATATTAAGCATATGACTTCTGCTTTTGCCATAATTAATGAGTTCTTCTTGAAAGGTGGGATCCACTTCCCTCAGAGCACGGTGAATAACAATTAAAGTTTTTAATGCAACCTAAAGACAAACAAAATGGCAGTCAGCCATATAGAAGCAGAATAAACCAACAAACACTCTATGTGAATTCCACAAACACCAATTACTGAAACTAATCTAATCAATAATTTGCATCAACCATCTCAACAGCATGATGAAAGTAACACAAAAGAAGCACATTGAATATGCAAGAGGGTGCCAGGAAATTAACAAGACAATTGAAGAAGTCTCCATGCAAATATAGGTCTTGAAAAGAATATAGTTTCAGAACTAGATGAAAAGGGTATGTTAGTCAGCCTTATAACAAGGCTCCATATCAAATATAATTAAATTTTTTTCATGCTGACAGGTAAGGTCATAATTAAACTGTATGGATGTTCTATTTTTTTTCACTTTTATTTGGTTATATTCTCAGTTGTGATGCTAAGACGGAATCTTTGGGAGTAAGGACACAGAATAATTTAGCAATATGCCTTTTAGATGAAGCATCTCATCAACTTTCCTAATAAAGAATAAAAATACTGCAAACAGATTATGAGTTCCTAATAGGCTTCATCACATTATAATTAAATTCAAATCATAAAGGTTTAATTATTACAGTGCCACCTGTTGCACAAATATTAAAACCTGATGCACATACCGCCCAGTTATGTGTCTTTGATAATCGCCTAGCAAGAGCATGGATGCAGTAGGCAACATCAGCCCGAGGTCTCGTAGCTGAGATTGCAGAAAAAACAGCTGCAAACAAAAGCACATACATAAAGGGAATCAAGACCGTAGCTTATGTCACAACTGTTTCTTCCACGAGCATATAACAAGTAGTAAAAACATAAAATTGATAGAAGACAGCTCACACAGTATTCGTTTCGGTACAACTTGATGCACCATAATAATAGAGAGAGGGAGAGAACGAACCTCTTATATGTCTTTCCTTTGCTGGACGTTCAACGTGATTTGTGGCTTTAACTATGGCAATGTCCAACTCCTACAAGGCATGATACCAATTAAAAAAATATGCAAGATACATGATTGAACTCATCAAAAAGATTATGCGCAAAATGTTTTACCTTGTAACCACTATTGACTTTGGCCAACGAAACTGTTGTCGTGTCCTTGATGGCTCCAAGTGCTTTTCTCAGACTCTTCTGCGTGCCTCCTCCTGACATTATCTCCCTCTCTCAATCACAAACTTCTTCTGGAGCACAAAATAGATTTTAATCATTCCCAAAGCTCAATCTTTTCATTGAAAAATAAAAAATTCCTACACTACAAAAAAGACAGAAATCTTAGAGTAAATTATGAATACCCCGTAAAGTTAACCTCATAATAGTGCTCTTATCACTCAATTCATATACAAATTAGTAGACAATCATCATGGACAACATACCAACCAGAAGTTCTGAATTCTGATAAACCTCAGAAACAGACCTCAAATATCCTAATATTGTTAATAATAATCGAATAAGCAGTACATTAGCTCTCCAATATCAACGAGAATTTGACCAAAACAGAGCCACGAAAAAAACCAGTCAACTCATTTAATTTTTTCTTGGATGAAAATCAATAACAACAACCAGTATAAGATAGCAGTAAAACCACATAAAAAAAGCACAATTTTCATGAAAGATCTATAATACAATAACCAAAAAATAAAGTCTATGCAATTGAACAGACACGTCGAAAATTTTGCAGGGAATTAGAAAGCAAATTGGAAAACCACACAAAGCGAAGAGACATCATTGAGCTCGATTTACCTGAACTCGAATCGATGAGAGAGACGAAAAGAAAGCGCAGAAGATAAAAGGGAGGGAGGGAGACTGGCCTGCGACCAGAGACAGAGAAAAGTCGACCCAATATGAGCTTTGGTTTGATTGTTCGTCGGCGTCTAAGACGAAATTTTATTGTTTTTGGTTTTTCTTTTTTTGGCATTTTTAGTTTTTCTTTGTCAGAATACGGCATTGTAAGAACTTGTACTATCACGATGGTTAAATTGGGATTTGATCCTCTACATTGTCTTCACTTCCTCTCGCTGTGCCCTTCTGCCACCTGGCAAAATATCACATTGGAAACTGAAAACATAAAAGTGCGTTCCATTTTAACAAAAAAAAAAAAAACAATGCGTTTGATTTTTTAAAAACTTTTCAGTTTTTACTTTTTATTTTATTTTTATTTGTTATTTTAAAAATAGATCTTTTCATAAAATTAAAAATTTATTTATTTTTATTTTTAAATTAAATTATCATAAATAATTATAAATATTACTTAATTTTTAAATTTTACTTTCAATAATAACAAGATTATTTTACAATTTTAATATTACTGATTATTTTTTAAAAACACTGAATTGTTTTTAAAAATATTTTCTGTTTTCTGTGTATATATCTTAAACATTAGATCGATTTATATATTTTGATAATTTACAAATTAATAAATAAATTTAATCCTTCCTGCCTATTTATTTCTATACATTCTGATTTTATAACTTTTATTTTGACAAGCAAAGTCTTGCTGATTAATTATTTTTTAAGATTAAATTACATAATAAAAGTAACTCATCCTCCACTAATAATTTCATTTATCTTCATAATACTTGATTATTATTTTTTGAGAATATTTTAAGAAACCAAAAAGAAAATTACTATGTTAAACGGACCATTAGTTAGTCAAATAATTGATTTATTAAATAAAGAGATGGTTTAGTGGTTAAATATGTATATTATTTATTTTAATTACTTGAGTTTAAATTTTGAATCAGTATTTAAAAAAATTTATTCCTTTAAATACATCGATAATCAAACCAAATAAAATCACTTAAAAAAATTAATTTTGATTAATGTGTAAGATGAATAAAAAATACAAGAACAAAAATTGATCCATCAAATGATTAAGTTTTTTTTATGTACTTTAATTAGAACATATAATAAATTAATATTCCACTCTTCTAGAATTGCAAAAAAACAATAATAAAAATTGTGAATTTTTAGAATAGTATTATTCTTTTATTTTTACCAAAAGTTACTAAAATAATATTTAATAAATTAATAAAATTTATTAATTTAAACATAAATTTTACAAAATATATCCTTCTTTTTTTTCCTCTAAATTGGTGGTGAAAGTTTGTGGTGTCCACGTGATGGAAATAGGGACAAGATATTCCAACAAGTGGCTTTATAAAAAAGTGAAAAGCCCGTCACGGCGGCGATGACTTAACCTTCTGATGATCAGATCCAAAGGCTGGTATTGAAAGGGATAGTTTTGTACTTTAAAAGCATAGGCAGCTTATAGTTACGAGTGTATATATAATAATAATATTCCAGAACCAGCGGGTACCTTTACTCAAATTATTGTCTCTGTACAACGAGGAAACACAAGTTGCTTAGAAACGAGGAAACTCATAACACTGCCAGCTAGATAACTAAGTCCAATATTAATTCACTTGCATTTTACAATTATTTTTATATTTAATTATAAGAGAAATTGTATTTTTTATTCTCATTTTTATCTTCAATTATAATTTTCTTATAATTTATCACTTAATTTACATATCCCATTACACTATATTTTTTATGGTTTAAATTAGACATTAATTTTAATAATAGTTATATAAAATTATTAAAATATTTTTTGTATAAAAAAATTGACAAAATGAAAGAGTATTTTAATAATTTTATATAATAATTATTAAAATTAATATATAATTTAAATAGTAAAATAGAAATTACAATGGAATAAACAAATTTTAAAATTAATATATTAAAAAAATTATAATTAGATGTAAAAATAATAGTAAAAATTAAAATGTAATTAATTTTCCCTGAATTATCTTATTATTAATTAAAATATTATATTTTTAATATCATGAAGTGGATTGATGGCCACAGGCCACTAGCAGCCACTTAGTCAATAGCCACCATGCATGCACTAAGATATATAATTTAAAAACCTTTTGAAAATTAAAAATGAACCCGGTTTATTAAGGTCTCTACATTCCAAAGCTGGGATTGGCTGTGTTCTTGCAACGGAAGGGGGAAAAAATTGATATTTTCTCACTCTTCGTTATTTTCAACATGTGCGGATAAATTTCAAGAAATAAACACATAAATTAATTGTATGTTAATTATTTTGTTAATATTTAAAAATATGAAAAATTCAGGAATTAATATGTAAATAATTTAATATTTTTACAAATTAATTTGTGTATTAATTAGAAAATCAGAAACTACAACTAAGCGAGTTTATATATATTTTATTTGAATATTATATGTAAGCATGCATTGAATTTCTTTCACCAACTAGGTGATTCAAAGAATGACGTATCTAGTTTTTATTTTTTTTTGTTTTTTTATTCGATGACGTATTTAGTTAGAAAATATAAATTCGTTTGACTATCATAAGGTATTTTAATATGAAAGGTGTATATATAATTAATTGAACAAATAGTTCATAAATAATTTGATGAGGCCAAACCTTTACATTCTCTACAAAATTGAAACTGGGAATCTAAACCCTTACTTTTACCTAAAGTGGCTTTGGCAATAAATTATGAGATGCTGTTTCAAGCAAGCAGGGATTTCATCTTTTCCAAAAGTTTTAACACGATTTTAAAGTTTAGAAAAAAAAACAATTTTAAAAGTTTAAAGTTCAAATCAAAGCCTTATTATTTTATCCTTCAGCTGCATGACCTAATTCGTCATTGGTATTCTTTTTGATCTCAACACATTTCACCGCTCCATCAAAAATTTCCTTTGTCCTTACTGTACTCTTTTTTTTTTTTTTGGTAAATCATCCGGTATCCGGGATCCGGGTACTACTCGACTAATTCAGATTCGACCATGTGAGAAACTCGAAGGCGGTATAAGTCTCCCAACCATAATTTTTCTATACACAAGTCTCGAATCCAAGACCTTATTTAAGGGGAAGAGCTCTCCTAACCAGCTCAACCGACCACACGTTGGTGTCCCTACTGTACTCTAACTTAATAGTTTTCACCGTCCGTCCAAAATTGAGTCTTGGGATTTGACGACAAATTTAAAATGGCACCTACAAACGCTTTATGCTCAATCATTTTCAGACAACGCTTGTATCTTTTGTCTTAATGCGGTTGCTGACACAGAGTTAGTTGACACTTACTTTTAATTTACAGTCATTACTTCTTCTTTGAAAAAATAAGTTAACGACATGTAAATCTTCTACCTCTATGTGACATTGCTCTGTCAGGCTTTCTTCTATTGTAGAAAATTTTCCACTACTGCTTCTCGTAAGAGTTTGATTAGCCGTGTCTTAATCATAGTGTGGCTGATCATCCTCTTGGACCAGCTATTGATCATTGCATTGGTAATCTATTATCTCACCAACTAGCTAATTAGACGTGAGCCCCTCTTCAGGCAGATTCCTCCTTTTGCTCCTCTGCCTACGGAGTATTAGTAGTCCTTTAGTCGTTTTCAACTATTGTTCTCCTTCCAAGAGTAGGTTCTTATGCGTTATTCACCCATCAACCCCTGAAAACACCACTTTTCGTCTGACTTGCATGTGTTAAGCATGCCACCAGCGTTCATCTTGAGCCAAGATGGAACTCTCCATGAGATTTATAGTTGCATTATAATATATATGGTTTGGTGAAACTACTTTACATCTTTTTATTCCCTTTTTTTTTTCGATACCTTAAGAACATCTTTTATGTATTTTAAAAAACAATATGCATTTTGAAAAATAGTGTAAAATAGACAACAATACAAATAATTAATAAGTAAAAAACGATTGAATAATAATTCATGAATGTGTAAAATTTTATTTTCTATAAATTTTTAATTAAATAATTGTTTACATTTTATTATCTGAAATACACTTTATAGAGGAGGAATCAAATTCCTCTAATTACTATATTTCGACGAATTTTTTACATTAAAAATAAATAAAAGATATAGAAATAATAATTTCTTAATACCTTATCAACTTTTTTCTCCAGTATCTCATGTACAATGGTGTTTAATTTATTTTTCTTTTAAATTTATTATCAAGGAGAGTATTTTATTTTTCTGAAATACTATTTCTAAAATGCAATTAATGTCTGATAATATACAAAAAATAATGATATAGAATTTAAATGAGAATTAACATCAATATTAGCACTTGTTTTTGTCCCAACTATATACCCAGTATATTTAATTGTAATAATATTCCTTTCAGCATTATGAACTTTGGAATTAACATCAATATTAGCACTTGTTTCTGTCCCAACTATATATCTAGTATATTTAATTGTAATAATATTCCTTTCAGCATTATGAACTTTGGAATCTCCTATCCAACCACAATGTTCTGTATATGTAGATAAATTTATTTAATTTAAAGACAAGAAGAAGAAGAAGAAGAAGACACACACATACACAAACATGCACATGGGATATTTAAAAATAATTCAGGATTTTTTTGGTGGAAGAATTTGAAATGATCTGTTTTTATAATTATTTTATATTAATTGCCTTTTAAATTTATTTATTCAGAAGAGTGAGGAATTTAGACGTATTTTGAAGACTTTTTTTAACATTTTGTTTTAATCTAATTATTTGATGTCCTCCGGTTATAAGCGAGTAATTAAATCCTAAATCATGAATATTACGCATTTTAATTTATTTATTAATCTTTCTTTGGCATTCCAAACTTGCAAGAAAATGTATTGTTGAAAGTAGAAGTGTGCCTTTACCTACCCAAAGACATAACATCCAAGTCATTTCAAAATTCAAGGATGTCAGAGGCCTAAATTTTTGTCTCCTTACCAAATTTGGTTGTACTTGATCAATAAAATGATGGATGGTGTTCCCTCACTTTTATTATTATTATTATTTTGAGCTATCAGTAACACCGACACCCACCTCCGTCCTCCTTAATGAATGTCCCATATTTGATGGTCTTATGTCAGTCACCAAACCAAAAACAGACAACTAAAGATTTAAATTGCAAACAATCTTCCTTGTAAAGTAAATTTAAATTTAATAGTTAAAAAATTTAAATTTTATAAAATAAGACAAATTTAACACCAAATAGAATTAATTTTATACTAAAAAAATATTAAAATACTAGTAAAAAATTTATAAACAATTATTTAGGTCAAATTACACGCAATAAATTACTATTTAGAATATACTTGGGCCATGATAGATTTAAATTGTAAACAATTATTTCATAGACACAAATATAATAAAATTCGTTACCCTATTTCTTATATATAGTATAGTATATTTAAATGTAGCAAAGGTCATTTAATAATAATATTCAATTAATTAACATCCTCCAAACTGTGGAAGTTATAAGATATTGTGGACAAATCCTTTTAAAATAACCAGAGGAGTATCGTTGTCAAGATTCAACAATGACAACCTGACAAGAACGTTGAAGGAAAGAATCTACAAAAAAATGGGGTCAAGCTCTTTTTAAATGTTATAATTGTCCAACGTTTTTTAGGGGAAGGGGGAAGAGATGAAATCAAAGTCCTACGTCCAAAAAAAAAAAAAAAAAAATCAAAGTCATCTCAAGTGGTTTTGACTTTTTCCTCCTGATTGACCAAATTACGACTTCTCTTCTCCAAATCTAGAAGGCCATAAATAAATAAAGATAATTAAATCAAATTAATTACAAATAAATATATCATAAATACATTTTATTAAAATAATATGTTATCATACTTAAATATTTATTAATAATTAATTTAATTTTATATCTTTAATAAATCAATTTTTTTTATTAAAACTGAGGAATTATTCACTTTACAACCGTGTGGGTTTCATTATCTTCAACTACCTTGGTTCAGTGGCTCAACACCCCCCTCTCCCCAAGCTATCACCGAAAGAAATCCAACTTGAGCCAATCATTCCAAGTTTATGATTGCAAAGCACACCGGTTTTGAACGTGGAAGCAAATTACCCCACCGCCACACTAAAAGTCAAAGGAATCTGAAGTTGACTGCAGATAAACTTCCGCGTACACATGCTGATCCGCTATGTTTTGTTGTTTCTACATCCTCGTTTGTGATTCCTATTGAGAGGATGGATTGAACATGGGTTAGTGTGGGATGAAATGAATATACTATCCAAATGTTCAAAATTAATAGGGTAGATTGGGTTAGGGTAAGTTGAAAACCTACGACTGCGTCTCAATTTTACTACACTCTTCTCTACTCTATCACCCCCACTTCTTTTTAAACTCTCAAACAAGCCCTTATCTTATCTTATTTTTGTAATAACTATAAAATATAACAAAAATTTCAATTAAAAAAAAGTAGAATAAAAAAAAAAATTTTAAAAATAAGAATAAGAACCATAAAAAATATGTATATTTACTATACGAGTTAAAAAAATACAAAAAAAATATGAGAATTTATGTTTTGAGGCATAATTTTTATTTTTTAAATGATAGTATTTTGCTATAAACTATATTGGCCTCTAATACGTTTTTATTGTATTTTTAAAAATATTTTTTCTTTTATTATGTATAAAGATATTTAGTTTGTGATTTGTTTTATTGAGATTTTTATCAAAAAAAATCATGATTTAATAGTTTAACTAAAAGTTTATGAGAATATAAATTTTTAAAAATTTTTGAAATATTTTGAGATGAAAAACAGAATTTATATGAATATATAAAAAATAAAATTATATTATTTAATTATTAAATAATTATTATTATTATTTAAAACAAAAAAAACGAAACAAAACAATAAAAGAGAAAAGGGGGAGAGACAACGGGAGAGAAACCGAAGAATTGCAATTTGATAAATAGTAAGTGAATAGTGAGTGAATAATAAATTTTAATTTTCTCTTTAGATCTGAAGTGCCTATTAGTTTCCGATCTTAAAAATGAAGGTGCTACTGGATTTAGGACGAAAAATACTATGATTTTGACCGATCAATTTTTTAAATCAGTCGTTGAATCGCTGTAGATCTGAAGTAAAAAATTTCAGAAAAAAAAAAAATAAACTCTGAATCTCTTACTTAGAGACCTCCAATTGAAATTCTGACACCATAGATGAATTCAGGAGTTAAATAAACCTTAAGATGTGAATATTTTTTACCATCTGACAGTTTTTTGTTCGTCGTTAATAGTGATTTTCGACAGGTGAATAGTATTTTTCGCGCGAGTGAATAGTGTTTTTCGGCCGTAAATAGTGACCAAGTTCTTGAAGTTGTTTTCTTGATTTTTGGACCCTTCGGATACGTTTTCGAGGTCTATTTGATCAAACTGTGATTGAAAAATTATATTTTAGGGTTATCCAATCTGGTGCTCTTATTTGTGAATAGATGATTTTTCTATGACTTGCCTTTACTCTTCTTGAACTTTAAATTGATAAATGAGTATGTTTACAAGTTATTTATACTTTTATATGTTCCTAAAATAGTTTAGAATATCTGAAACGATTGAAATATGATATTTGGTTCAAGAAAAGTGACTTTTGAAATAAATTTTGAAACACATTGAATATGTGATTTTTAAATGTATTTCTCATTATATGACAAAGGATATATGTTATGCATATGATATTGATTCATACAGTGATATGTTTGACTCAGATATAGGCATGTATACATGATTCCCCTGAATGAGAAGTTTTGACAGATGAATATACAAAGACTAAAAGTCTGTATTATATTGAGAATTTTATACGTCCATATGTTGACTTAAGAGGTTATAGAAGGTATTATCTGTTCACTGAGTTGTAAAATTCACTACACGTGGTTTATATGTTTTTCAGATAAAGACCCAGAGTTTGGTCCTATGGTTTCTTGATCGACTAGATGTCGTACTTCTGTGGTGAGCCTAAATTGTATTATCTGTTCACTGAGTTGTAAAATTCACTACACGTGGTTTATATGTTTTTCAAATAAAGACCCAGAGTTTGATCCTATGGCTTCTTGATCGACTAGATGTCGTACTTCTGTGGTGAATCTAAATTGTTTCTGGGCTCTCAGTGTTTAATTTGTAATATAAATGTACTCTAGAGTTGGTCTGAACGCCACAGGTAAGATCC
The DNA here is from genome assembly GCA_037074535.1 of Gleditsia sinensis. Classification (NCBI taxonomy): domain Eukaryota; kingdom Viridiplantae; phylum Streptophyta; class Magnoliopsida; order Fabales; family Fabaceae; genus Gleditsia; species Gleditsia sinensis. The sequence continues at coordinate 8,209,212 of CM073464.1, read as the reverse complement.
TTATTTCCACTGTAAAACTAATAAATGTAGACATGGCATGTATAATTAGTTATGTTGAAATTTGTAAACGTATGATATTATCCTGTTATGCCATAATATGAAATTGATTGCAAATAAATAAAGATAAAGTTATCGGACAGTAGTGTTATTCGCATTCCTAAAGTAGGGACGTGACAAGTTGGTATCAGAGTATTAGGTTTCCCTGTGGCTATCAGAGCAAAAGAATTCTTTAGTAGGACCTTTACTATCGATATGAGCTAGACATATTTATACTTCAAGTGCTGCTGAGAGATTCTATAGGGTTTCAAATTCTTTTCTATTCCAAGTTGCTAAAGTTTATAGTATAAGATAGATTGAATATTGTGACATCTTAAGAGACATCTATGGATCAATTACAGTTTGAAAGGGAAAAGGAAATGCGTCCTAAAAAAAATTAAAGAATTGAAACAGATACCAAATATGATGGTTTCTAAATGTAACATCCGTTTTACCTGGTTGTCTAGATATAGTAGATTTTGATATGATACTGAGAATAGATTGGTTGACATTATGCCATGCCATTTTGAAATGTCACTTTAAGGTGATCAAATTTAATATTTCTAAAGAATTTTCTTTCTTGACACAAGAAAATCGTAGTGAGATACTCAGTAATCTAATTTTTGCTTTAGTAGTCCATAAATGATTACAAAAAAAGATAGTTGGCAGTGGTGAGAGATGTTGATATAAAGTATACCAGTGTAAATCAAGTTCCAGTGGTTAGAGAATTTTCTAAAGTATTTCCTGAAGAATTTCCAAGATTACCCCAAAATGATAAATATAATTTGGTATTGGTTTACCAGTATCTATATTTCCATATAAAATGGCAACCACTGAACTTAAGGAACTGAAAAAAGAATTAGTTACAAGACATGTAAGACAATGAATTCAAATGCCCTAGTACGTTTTCTTAGAGTACTTTAATTCTTTTTGTGAAAAAAGAAAGATGGATCATTGCGATTGTACATAGATTATAGACAGTTGAATAAGGTGACAGTGTGAAATAAATACTCATTACCTCAAATAGATGATTTGTTTAACTAGCTATAAGGTGCTTAACATTTCCTAAAAATTGAATTGATTTGAGATTTAGATATCATCAATTAAGGATAAGAGAAGAGGATATTGCAAAAATTGCTTTCAAGATTTGGCATAGACACTGAGTTTTTAGTTATGTCATTTGAATTGACAAATGCCCCAGTTACATTCATAGATTTAATGAATAAGTAATTAAGTCATCCCTGAATCAAATTGTTATTATATTTATTGATGATATACTAGAATATTCCAAGAGTTCAGAGGATCATAAGCGATATTTAAAGATAGTTTTACAAACTTCAGAGGAGTATCAGCTATATGTTAAATTCTCAAAATACAAATTTTGACTTAGTAATATTTTTTTCTTAAGGTATGTGGCTAACAAGATGGTATCCAAGATAACCCTAAGAAAGTAAAAGAGGTACAGCAATATCCACATCTTGCTACAGTTATAGATGAAGATCCAAGTTCAATTTGTGTCTTCTGCTGTTGTCTGTTGTTCATTTTATTTGAGCTGTAATTGGATCAAGTACATGAACATATACTTATAAAGTATCAATCAACTTCTCAGCATTTGAAGTCAAGATGAGCCTCAGCATTTGAGATGAACCTTTGTTCCACAGCATGATCAAGAAAAGACAACAAACCATCAAAGTGGTAAACATTTAACAAACCTATTGGTTTGTGATGCATATCTAGTTGTGCCTAAGAGACTATTTGAAAAATTTCCTCTAAAGTACCAAAATTCTTTGGTAAGGCAATGAAGACATTATCATTGCTCATCATTCTAACCATGCGCTCATGTATGGAAGCAACCCTAAATTCTTCCCCAATTGTTTTTCCTGTGATGTTGGATGCAGCTAGAGCTGTAGGAATAATACTTAGAACTTGACTTCCTCTTACATGTACAGCTGTAGACACATACCCCATTAACTCACGGTTACATTCACCATAGACTAAATGAATTTTTCTCCTGGTTAGCATTATACTCAGGTTTTGTGCTACTTTCACATATTCTCCATCTTTCCCAAGACTGGAACCACAAAAGACATAAATATTTTAAAAATGACGGAATGCGATTCCCTCCATAGCTATACACACTTTAACTTTGAGTATGAAAATAAAGATACTAACGTGTGTATTTATAGAATTCAGAGAATGACATACATATGATAGCTATGTGAATAGGCTGGGCATAATTAGAACAACTATGTGAGTGATTGATGGATATTAGCTAAATTGAAGGTGAAATTTCAAAAATGACGGCAAGCATGTATATGTACAGTAGTTGTGATAATTGCTCATATTATGCATATAAAGAGAATAAGATTAAGATATCACCAAAAAATTTCATTTTTCTTGTTGTCGTTGATGAAGGATTGATGTTTTGATTCTCATAAAAAAGTTGTAGATGATAAGCGTCATTGTAAAAAAAAAAAGGGAAGATGCAAATCAGATAATTATTGAAAAGGGACAATTAAATATTTTTTCTTGTTTTTTCAATGTTCTTGCTAGTCGACTATCGATATTATTAAGTCGACTAGCTATTCTGAAAATTTTTAATTATTTTACAGTTGATTGATTACATCTATTTTAAAGCAATCAATTACATCCTATCAGTTAACTACCTATTTTTTGATTTTCACAAACTTTTATAAGTTCAAAAATGTTTCTTTTTCCATGTGCTATTTTTCCACCGAATACCAACAGATTTAAAGTAGATCTTGACATATATATTCAAAATTTGTGGTCACCGATTTTTGTCGAAATAGTAGCTAGATTTTTTTTATACAGATTTTCAAGAATTACAGCCACCAATTTTAATTTTATTTCAATGTTTTGTTCAAATTTCTAACTTCCTATTTTGGCACAATGCTCTATTATGTATGCCACATTTTCTGTTGTATTGTCCTACATTAATATTTGGCATTAAATGCAAAGTTCTATTCTCTCATTACAAGAAAAGTTAATTTATTTTCTCTGAAATTCAATTATTATGGTGTTCAAATGGTTAATAGGTTAAAGTAATACAAAATTTGAAAAAAATGGACGGATGATGGCCTTATGGTGTTTTGACGAATGTAATCAAGAGAATTAGTGGTGTTGAAATTTTGAGGAATAAAATATGGGAATTAGGATTTAAATTAATCTTTGAACTCTTAATTTAAAAATATGAAGAATATTCTAAGAATCATATCCGAAAATAATGTAAGTGATCAAGATATTTGTGTTAAAAGTTTATACTATGTTAAATCGAATCTTATAATTAGGATATGAATTATGTTGAAATTGAGAATTCATGTATGAGTAACTGTTGGGAAAGATCTTCTTGAAATGATTGGATAAAATAAACGGGATTGATATAAGTTAGAATGAGGTGATTTTGGATATGATAGAAGAAATAATTAAAAAATTTGATAATGAGTTTAATGGTGTTAATAAGATGTTATAGAATTACTGTGATGAGGTAAGTTGGATTTATTAGACATGAGCCAATGGTATATAAATGTTAAAAAGGATTGGTAGATTTATTGCTACGTATGTTTAACATGTTGATTAAAGAATTTTAAGATAAAAATAGATTATAGATGAAGGTGATGATATTCATAGGATGATGTTGACAAGTGAAAATTAAAGATGACTTGATAGAAGACTAGAATAAGAAAAGATAGATACCCAATACGGGTGTAAAGATGTTCTTTTATGTGTATGTTTTCTAATATTGACTTATAGATATATGCATGCGAGTTTGAGGATATAAAGGAAGGAGATACTCAATGATTTAAGAGTTCCTTATATGAATGTGTGTGTGTGTATATATATATATATATTGAATATTTTTGCATAAAGTGAAATTGATTAGAAAAAGAATACAAACAATTCAATACTAGTCAAAAGTCTATAAGGACCATGAATGTTGAACACTAGAAATTATCAGTTGGTGACCACATATTATTGAAGGACTCACCAATGAAAGAGGTAATGAGATTTAGAAAGAAAGGGAAGTTACACTTTCGGTATATAAGACCATTTGAAATTCTTGATAGAATCGGTTCAGTGGCTTATCGTTTGACTTTATCACCTGAATTGGGTAATGATCATCAAGTTTTTTGTGTCTATGATACGAAAATATTTACCGGATCCAACACATGTTATACAATGTCCATAGATTCAGTTATAGGAAAATTTAACCTATGAGGAACAACCGGTAGCAATAGTGTACAGACAAGTAAAGAAATTGAGGTCAAAGAAATACCTACAGTGAAAGTGATGTGAAAAAATCACTCTTCTGAAGAAGTTACTTGGGAAAGAGAGGAGAATATACGCGCTAGATATCCGCATTTGTTTGAACAATGGGGTTAATATTTATCTGCAACTATGGTGATTAAATTCGGGGACCGAATTTCTTTAAGGGAGGAAAATGTAATAATCGTAAAATTTAACGAAAATTTCAATTAAAAAAAATTGAAATAAAAGAGAGAATTTCGAAAATGAAAATAAAAATCGTAGAAAATATGTATATTTACTACATGGGTTAAAGAAGTACAAAGAAAATATGAGAATTTACGTTCTGAGGCGTAATTTTTATTTTTTAAATGATAGTATTTTGCTATAAACTATATTGGCCTCTAATACGTTTTTGTTATATTTTTAGAAATATTATTTCTTTTATTATGTATAAAGATATTTATTTTGTGATTTGTTTTATTGATATTTTTATCAAGAAAAATCATGATTTAAAAGTTTAACTAAAGGTTTATGAAAATGTAAATTTCTAAAAAATTTTAGAATATTTTAGGATGAAAAATGAAATTTATATGAATATATATAAAATAAAATCATATTATTCAATTATTAAATAATAATTATTATTATTTGAAACAAAAAAAAACAAAATAATAAAAGAGGAAACGGGGGAGACAACGGGAGAGAAACCGAAGAATTGCAAATTGATAAATAGTAAGTGAATAGTGAGTGAATAGTAACTTTTAATTTTCTTTTTAGATCTGGAGTGCCTATTGGCTTCCGATCTTAAAATTAAATGTGCTACTGGATTCAGGACGGAGAATACTACAGTTTTGACCGATCAATTTTTCAAATCAGCCGTTGAATCGCCGTAAATCTGAAGTAGAAAATTTTAGAAAAAGGTAAACTATGAAACTCTTATTTAGAGACCTCCAATTAAAATTATAACACCGTAGATGGATTCAGGAGTTAGATAAATTTTAGGATATGAATATTTTCGACCATCTGATAGCTTTTTGTTCGCCATTAATAGTGATTTTTGGCGGATGAATAGTGTTTTTTGCGTTAGTGAATAGTGACCAAATTCCCGAAATTGTTTTCTTGATTTTTGAATCTTTCGGATACGTTTTCGAGGTCTATTTGATCAAACTGTGATTGAAAAATTACATTTTAGGGCTATCCAATTCTAACACCGTAGATGAATTTAGGAGTTAGATAAACCTTAGAATATGAATATTTTCGACCATCTGACAGCTTTTTGTTCGCCGTTAATAGTGATTTTTGGCGGATGAATAGTGTTTTTCGTGTTATTAAATAGTATTTTTCGGCGGTAAATAGTGACCAAATTCTCAAAGTTGTTTTCTTGATTTTTGAATCCTTCGGATACGTTTTCGAGGTCTATGTGATCAAACTGTGATTGAAAAATTACATTTTAGGGCTATCCAATTTGAAGCTCTTATCAGTGAGTAGATGATTCTTCTATGACTTGCATTTACTCTTATTGAACTTTAAATTGATAAATGAATATGTTTACAAGTTATTTATATTTTTATATGTTCCTGAAATAGTTTAAAATATTTGAAATGATTGAAATATGATATTTAGTTCAATAAGAGTGACTTTTGAAATGAATTTTGAAACACATTGAACATGTAATTTTTAAATGTATTTCTCATATGACAAAAAATATATATTATGCATATGATATTGATTCATATAGTGATATGTTTGCCTCAGATATAGGCATGTATACATAATTTCCCTGAATGAGAAGTTTTGACAGATGAATATACGGAGACTAAAAGTCTATATTATATTGAGAATTTTATACTGGATCATATGACATACATGCATATGATATTTTCTATAGAGGAATCCTATTGGAAACATTGTCTACTAACAGCAGGTCATATTAGCCCTGATGCACCTTGATTGCCTCAGCTAACAGAGGGTGGTGCTAGTCTCGTGTGAGGGTCAACACACGGGAGATGATATGTGATAGAGAGCGGGATGCCTCCTATATATGAGCGATATGCCAGTTATATGAGTTATGATTTGCCTTCCCTTGTTGTGTGTTTGGAAAATACCCATATAGAGCCCCTTCGCGTGTCTTCTTGAATGGTAGTAGGGCAAACCTTAGTGGGATGTTGAGTTTAGGCAAATCTTATACCACTAAAGTATGGAAGGGGTCAAACTCTGATATGGTGGTTCTGATATGGAATCCTCCAAATATTTTCATAAGAAGGATGTTGATGCATATCATGATTTTATTATCATTTTTACAGTATTACTTATGAATTGAATATGAATATGAATTTGAACAAAGATTATTTAAAATGCGGGTCCCATATGAATGTACCTCTGAATTGTGATATTCAATGTAAAAAATTTTAAAATAAAGAGTACATCCATATGTTGACTTAAGAGGTTATAGGAGATATTATCTATTCACTGAATTGTAAAACTCACTACACGTAGTTTATATGTTTTTTAGATAAAGACCCAGAGTTTGGTCCTATGGCTTCTTGATTGACTAGATGTCGTACTTCTGTGGTGAGTTTAAATTATTTATGAACTCTCAGTGTTTAATTTGTAATATAAATGTACTCTAGAATTATTCTGAACGCCACATATAAGATCTTTACTTTTACTGTAAAATTAATAAATATAGACCTGATATGTATAATTAATTATGTTAAAATTTGTAAACGTATGATATTATCTTATTATGTCATAATATAAAATTGATTGTAAATAAATAAAAATAAAATTATCGAACAGTAGTGTTATTCGCATTTTTAAAGTTGGGACGTGACAATCTTATCACAGTAAAATGTATGATCATCTTTCTAATAAAACAATACAACATAGCGATGGGATTCTTGGGGCAACGAAATTCGTGGCACCATCCTATACTCTCTTTGTATAAAGATTCATATTTTAATCTGCTGGTTACTGACAGATTCGTCATATAAAATTCCTCTATCATTTTTATTATTCAGTCAGCCACCTTATCATTCAGAGTTGATCAATGAATCAGCATCAAAGAAATCTCCTTTCAGTAACAACAGAAGAGCAACTATTTCTATATAAACAGAAGCCAGTACCATCGGTTTTAGCTTCCATGTTTGATAGATACAGGTGGCCAATATCCAGACGCTACATATGGAAGCGGATTATGCATCTATACTTCACTTGGGTATTCTGCAAATCCTTGTTCTCTGATACGCACTACCCCAATGAATTATCCTGTTCTACCCTTAAAATTTTTGTCCTTTAAGGGTGCAGCTGAGGAGGGATTAGAGTAGAAAAAGTTCATTAAAATAATTTCTTTATTTCTTCCTCATAAAAAAATATTACAATTTCAATATCATATATGAAACACAAAATTTGATTGAATAAACATTACTGTTACAAATGGTCATGCCACGTTACTCATCGGCTCCTAACACCCTGTAACGTGTCTCAAAATTGGCAGGATCTGCTATCAAGATCTCTTAACAATAGCAGTGGCAAAATAAGGATGATGACTGAACTCAAAAGAAGTCTTCAATGATGGGTCAAGGGCTCCTACCCGGCAAATGACATTTAAGGCAATGCTATTATGCTCTGCTACCTGCTCTAATCTGCGCAGCTCCGTCATCTTGTCAGGGTCATTGGCAAAGCTGCTCTTAACCTCTTTTGCAATTTTCTGAGCTTCCTTGAAGTAATCATACACAACTAAGGTCTAAAAGAGGAACAGATAAATATTAATCCTGTTTCTTACAGCAAAAATATCTCAATAGTTCTCTTAGAATACTCACTGAGAAGTTAGCGTGGGTAGTTGATTCCTTAAATGAGATATATGAGACGTGATCAGGAAGGCAAGCTTTCTGTAGAAGCTCGAATTGCTGATTAAATCTCTGGATAAAAGGCTAAATATGAATTAAGTTGCAAAGGACAAATATGATTTAAAACATAGATCATTTAAAGTGCCTATTATTCCTGAAGGTTTACACCATATGTTTTCATTGGGGTTGCCCCACCCAGACATGGGCAAACCTAGATGCGTCTCCACCCCCAATTATCATATACACATTTGCCTTAAACTACACACATATTTTAAGCATCACCACCATAGATATAGAGGTTACTAGATATCCATTGATCTTTTAGCTGCTTTATTAAGAAAATGTAATGAGACACTACAGAAAATCCTCTAAAATGCAGTTAGAGGAATCATTGATGCTTTCTACTGAATTTCTTGTAAAATCATATAAATAGATCCTAAATTTCTATTCCAATGAGTGTTCAGGTATATATCCAAAAGATAAAAGGCAATCATTCTAGACATATCATTGTAATCTCGAGGAGAATGAAACCATAAAATGGCTTCGGACATCTGGGCAGTGGGCAATGATTTTTCATTGGTCTCAAAAGAGGTTTAGCAATGTTTTAACTAGGGTTTTAACTCAGCCATGCACTTGGAAAAAGAATATGAAAAATCTTTACCTCATGTTCTGTATTAAAAAGGCTTTGCGGGGCTAAGATTATATGCTCATTCCCCAATGCAGCAAACATCTAGAAAAATAAAAAAAAATAGAAATTATCCACAATATTGAAGCAAAGAACAAAGAAGGATAGGTCTACCAGAAGTATACCCAGATGCACAGTACTCTCTCCTTTCTGTCTCAATACTTTTATCCAAAAAATTAAAAAGGAAATGACCAAAAAAGGCTTTTTAACAGATTTGGCAAAATAAGGTTTATACTACTAAATTCAAGAAACTGCAGAGCTGGGAGGATAAGTAGAATTACCATGCTTAGTCCTTCAGCTAGATATATTTGGCTCTGGAGAAACAAGACAGCTGCAGGGATCTGATAATCCCTGACTGAATCCTTAAAAGAATCCCTTTTTTTCTTTGACTTCTTTTTAGCTGATCAACAGGAAGCATAGAAACATATTGAAGTCAGCTACAAGCTTGTTCATTAGTTCTTACCACTACGAGCACAATTACAAGGATACTTAATTATATTACTACTGAAGTTATCAACTTGCAAGCAAACAAGAGACAGAACATTCTGGCTTTGTTTAACAAATGAAGAACTTTCTTAATAACTAGATGGATTACTGTCACATGTACCAGTGCCATTACACATTGTTATCCTGAGATGTGTCTTCTCCGCAAGCTTGATTAAGATTGCATAAATATACCAGTATACCATGCAATAATCATGTGCAGAGTAGAGTTCTAATTCAAAACCCAAGATGAGAAATCGAGCAGCGATCCAATAAGTTTGCTCTTCAACCCACGCGAGGATCTGTTGGAATATTTTGAAACATAAAATCTGGAAGACCAGAGAAATGTTATAAATTGGTAAACTGAATGAATTATAGTTCAGTGACAACAACTAATAGACAATCAAAAAAAATTTGTCAACACAAACCTCATTGTTGGATGGGTTTGAGGCTTCTCCAAACTCCTTTTTAAAAGCCAGCTCCAGCTGTAAAGCAGGTATGCAAGATTAGATATGCTTTCAATGGATATCATGAAAACCATAAAGTATAGAAATCTTTTTAAGTATGGAAGTTCAATCCTACATAAGAGGCAAATATCTTACTCTATATGCATTTAATTTCTTCTTTATTTTTCTATATTTGTTTTCTACTTTTGCTTTTGTATTTTGTTTTGAGGGAGGGGGTGGTGGGTAAGCGCTTCCTGCCGCAAAATAGAAACCGTGGACTACTAACTCAAAAGAAACAAAAGGAGATGAAGTTCTGCAATCCCAAACCCATTGAACGTTGGCTTGGAATAAAATAATGTCAATTAAGAAGAGAGGTATAATTTCAATCCATTATCTGTAACAACAAAGGGAACAATGTAATTGAATGTAGTAAAGTTTTGAAAATCACTTATGAATTATGTAATATGCGGAAGTCATTCCTTGTCCGTTTATATACCTTGTACAAAATAGGACATATTTAAGCAGATTTTACTCCATGCAAAAAAATCTGGAGCAGAGGAGTTCATTACAAAAGCCCAACTTTCCAGAAAACAATCACAGTACGTACCTGTACATAGGTTACACGCCAGTCTTGCAGCATTTTCCCTAGCTTACGTCTTTGCCATGCAGCATTGGTACAAAGGATTTTAAGCAAATTTATCACTAACTGCATACAAAATATTGCATAGATGAATTGCCAAATACAACAAACTGTTGAGAGCTGTATGACCCTTTTTTATGGGCACAGATTTCATATTTTTATCAATTACAAAATCCAGATTGCAAAAAAGAGAGGCCAAATAAGTAATTTACTCAAGCCTTGATAGTTTCAGCTAACAAGATGGTAAAATAAAGGCCGTCCCCATAAGCATGCATGTCTATATATGTCAGGAACATATACAAAAGAATATAAGGGGTTAACGAAACTGTTACAAGTATGACATACCAAATGGCTATGACTTCATTACCTGTCCTAGTTGTACCATAAATTCATTCTTCTGAATGTCATGATCCTTTGTCACTTCAGGTAATCCAGAAGCTCTGGTGATCACAGCAAATATGGGAATCCTCCCATAGAGTTTCCCATCTTGGACCAGCAGAAGCTGATGACAAGTTTATAGGTTTGAGCTAAGAGACAGGATATCTAAACAATAGTAATAAGTGAAATTATAGTAACATGCATGACTGGCAGGAATGCCTTTACAGGCCAGTAAATTATGAAAATGGAGCAATAAGAAAGAAACTTGCATCAATATTCCAATCTAAAGTACGAATTAGAAGTAAAATATAACTGAGAGATAGCAGTGTGTCTATGGCATCCCATATCAGGTCCTTCCAAAGTGGACACTTCTTTTACTTCTACTATAATGTAAAAACAGTGTCACATGAACGGTGGTGCTTAACCATGAAAAGTAATTTCTTTAATGCTCTGCTTAGTGACGTGAGCTTTACTGGTGATGTTGACTCCTTAGTATCAGGTTCTTCCAAAGTACACATGCCTTTAACTTCTATTATAACGTAAAAACAGTGTCACATGAACTATGGTGGTTAACCATGAAAAACCAATTTCTTTAATGCAATGGCTCAGTGATGTAAGCTTTTCTGATAATGGTGACTCCCTAGCATTCTGGTTGATATGGCAAAAACAGTAAAAGTCAATAAAAGTGACTTGTTAACATTGTTAAAGCATGAATTTCACATCCAGTGAATTGTAACTATTTCCAAGTAATGTGTGCTCATAAACAATATAAAATCACCTATAATGCAGAAAAGATATTTTTATACTGTTTTTTTATACTAAAACAGAGGTACAAGGAGAAATTCTAATGTTCATAACAGACAACATCCTCTACCTGATTGTCTCATGAGAGGTAGTAGTTGAAAAAAAATGATCTATTTGACAAATATATAAATAATTGAATTGCTTCTGGAAAAAAAATTGCTCATATATGCAGAAGATTCATTAAAGTAACTATAATTATATAAAAAACTAAATAGTCATCAATCAAGAAGGTGAATCAAGGGCCATTAGATGATCCACCTGAAGATGAGCTCTAGCAATCAAATCAGGTTGAGATTTCTGGAATTTAATCACAAAGTGCAAAGCAGCCTCCAGTGATGGATCCAATGAGTAGGAGCATATAATGTCTAGATGTTGAAGAAGTTTCACAAAATATTCAACAGCCTGGCATAGAGAAACTGGAAGCATTACAACAATGGAAGAGATTGTCACATATTAACAGTAACCCTCTGAACTCACCTTTTCCCAACTAAGAATTTTAATTGACCGTGGTGGTGTTGGGGCTGATAATCTACAGTTTAAACTAGCATCAAAGCCAATTGCATGACAACCAGATGCAGTTGTGTCTTCTATGTTTTGCTCACACATTCCTCGAGCACTAGCTCTAAGAAACTCCGAGGATTTTCGAATGTAGTCAAGCTCTGAAATGCATGAAGCTATGTGTTTTCTTGCTAACTCCAAACCTCTACCTTGGGGTCGTCTCATAGACACCAAAAGATGGTAAAAATGCTGAAAGAAAATTGAAAGATGGTGAAATTTCAGTCAAACAGTGCTTGCTTCATTGATAACGGATGAAATTACAACCAGAGCTAGATTGTCACAAGGTGGAAGGAAACAATAGTCAAATAAAAATATAATATAATTTAAGTAAGGGATACAGCAGGTTTGAGTTATGGGTACTATAACCAATTTCTCAAGCCAGATGAGACTAACTAGTGTAGAAACAAAGGAAGGAGAACTCTCTGAACTAAACTAAATATCAACTTTATTAATCAATAATGAGTAAACCCATATATATAGACATACTGGCTGCAGAAGTCTGACCCAACTAAAAGATTTAAACAAATAAAATAATGGTTGTCTAAGGATATGGATAAACGAAATCCAAACAACTCACATAACTAAACCTCAATCCCCAAATTAAAAACCCTAATTGTAAATTAAAATAAAATAAGTGAAGTAGATATAGCTCTGCAAAAGAGTAGATCAGCTGGAAAATAGCCAAATAGTTGGACTGAGAGAAGTAAAAAAAAAAAACTATTAAGAAAAATTTGACAATTAATAATCTCTCTATAGATTTCATTTATAATAAGCCACTGTAACATTGTTTAATCCATGTAGCTAACCCCGCCTAGTGAAAAAAAATTTAGTTGTTGCTGTTATTGTAGAGATAGCTCTGCATCATTCTCCCCAAAGGAACTCTCCTCGTGAGAGTGAAAAAAAATAGATAATTGTCCAAAAGAAAAGGATCAAGATGTTGGGAATCATTTTCTATAATCCACTCAGGACAATTCTTCCATTTCACCAAGTAACAATGGAATGGAGTAGATAAATATTGCACGTACTTATCATAAAAAACTAACTTGATCTAATATGAAGATGGTGGACCACAAGGAACTTTGAGCACTTGTGCAACATTCTGTCCTATAGACACAGCTCGGGGCAACACAAGAGGCTCAAAGGTGCCTCGATAAGAAAAAAAAATCTTCCGCATTAAAAACAAGACTAATATTCATATGAGCAGGTAAAACAAGTAAATGTGCATTAGGACCATGTTTGTCTAGGCTTTAAAAGGGCCAGTAGCTCTAGCATTTAGCTTTTTCAATGAGTGTTTAGGGTAACATTTAGCTCAAATGTGAACCATCACAGCCACTCACATTAAAATGTTGAGGCCTACAATGCACATCATTAGCAAGTTTATATTGGACAATACTTATAGCAATTTTACATCTAATGTCTGCATGTAAATCACAAATATGGGTAGCAAATGTTTCAACTATATCACAAGGGCGAGAGTCAGTAGTTAAAGGCACAAGGAGATAATCAACAAGTAAAGCACAAAGAGAGAACCAATAAGTAAAGGCACACGATCGATGGGTTGGTAGGGGTTGAAGCCATGAACAATCTCAAAAGGACTTTTACAACATAATTATTATAAGAAAACTCAACTATAGTTAAGACTAAGTCATAATCACTAGGCTTTTCTCCTACCAGACAACTAAGCAACTACAGTTAACAACCTTAGTTTAACCACCTGTTTCAAGGTGAAAGACAGATGAGAATTTTAATTTGTGTGCCAAAAGCTTTTCACAAAGTTTTCCAAAAATAACTCGTGAATTTAACATCACTATTAGAAACAATAGAAAATCATAAGCCATGCAAATGCACAATAGGAGAAGCATCAGCAGTTTTAGCACAAGAAAGAAAATAAGCTGCTTTGGAAAATCTATCAACAACAATTAGAATCACAAGCTCTAACAGTATATAGCAAGCCAACGACAAAATCCATACTCAAATCATTCAATGGTTTATCAGGAATAGGAAGGAGAGTGTATGAGGCAGTGTTTTATTTCTTAGCCTTAGCACTTTGAAAAGTACAATGTTGGGAAACAACACGGGCAACTGCCCTTTTAAGAGATGGCCAATAAAACCTATCCTCAACGAAAGCAATGGTTTTATCCTTACCAAAATGTCCAGTTAACCCAACTGCATGCATTTCTTAAATTAAGAAATTACGTTAAAAAGTTGAAAGAATGCATAATATGGTACCCCTAAATAAATAGCCATCATGAAGAATAAATTCAATATAATTTTGACAGTTACCAACGGCCAAATATGATAAACAAGGAAAAACAGCAATGGTGGAATAGTCATTTTTCACACTATCAAATCCAATCACACTAATACTCATAATTCATAACATTAAAGTAGCTTGACTAAGACCTTCTGTAACTTTATTTTCAACCCTAGATTAACATCACAATATTTTTCCTCCCTATATACTCCAAACTGAAGAAGGACTTTGCAGCACTCAGTTACTGCTAAAGAACTCGAAAAGGACTAGGGTGAAGCTCAAATTTAAGATCTGACCTATCTTCTCCTATGGTAGAAACCACATTCATGGAACTACCCCATCAATAACTAGTTTTCCAGGTCATTTACCCCAATCAACACTAGTGTGAAAATTGCTAGAACGCCTCCAAAAATCAGGTGAAGCAAGAAGAGACAAAATGCATCTAATAATGTTGAGGTTGCTAGGATCTGATCCCAAACACCCATGTCATCCTCATCAACATCTGATAAAAAAATCCAAGAAATCTATCATTGTATCATCCTTTGTGGGCTCAAATGAATCATCAGGAACAGTCTCTAAGGTGAGAGCTCCACGGGGAACTGGGCAACTATGTGACCTTTATTATGATACTAGTGAATCTCTATGGAGGATGTACTAAATCTAGTGTTAAACACCATAAGTTCTTTCCCTTTAGACACATTAGACCACTGATAAGTAGGTGCAGCTATAGAAGTAAGGTGAGAGGAGACCCTAGTAGAAAAAGGCTATGACTCTACATTTAGAGTCATCAAAACTCCTAGAAGGATGAGGAGTAGTGGACTAAGGCTCAAAGCACCTCTGAGTAAGGATTCTATGATATTGTTGTACTTCCCTAGCCTTATTGTTGGCTTCTTGAAGAGTAGTAGAGGCAAGACGTCTTACCTCTCTTTTGATATAGGACTATTAATGAATCTAGAGATGGCGACCCTAATATCAAACCTAAGCATCAATATTTTAAAACGGTCATTGTAATCAGATACAAAACCAAATGATTGCCTATGATTCATCCATTGATCCATCAATTGATTTTTGTAATAAGGTAGATACTTATCCTGCAATTTTTGCTTCATCACAGCCCAACTAGAGAAAGGGTCAAGACTTAGTACCCCCAATACAACTAGTCAGATCCTATCAATTTCATCTTACAACAACAACAACAACAACTAAGCCTTTTCCCACTAGGTGGTTATCAATTTCATCTTAACAAAAAAAAAAACCTTTTGGTTGTCAGTCAAAGGATATAATTCAAACTAATCATCAATACTGCACAACCAATCTAAGAAATCATCTAAATTCAAAATACCATCAAACACATGAGCATCAATTCTAAGCCTCTTTAAAACATAAGATTCATCATTGTTGTACCTAGGTGCATACTCATTAACCATATTCTGATTTGCAGATTTGGATTCTGGGGCTGATTATGATCTCTCTTATTTGCCCTAGAATTCTCATTATATGCATTATTGTCCTGATTATTTCTATTGATAATTAAGTGATCTACAGTTCTACACTACTAGTGAATGTTTGATTAGCCAATATTTGGTTCATTTTTGCTTCCATGTTACCCAACCTAGCAGTGAGTACTACTAAATAATCATTTCTGTCAAAAATGTTCTTTTGATTTTGTTCTGTAGATGTTTCATGTCTTGAAAGATCATTAGTAATGCAAGAAAGCCAATGCCCACTAGTCATGATGATAAACTAGCCGTAATGGCAAAGTAAAAATCAAAACAATAATGCATAACTATGTGAAAGTGAGTGCAAAGCTAGATGGCAAAAAAAGGCAAAGCTAAATGTAAGAGTGATAATGAGTATGAAAATAGGCCCTAATACATTTTACCAATAAACCTCAACTACTATGAATATTAGAAAAGTTTTAAAGAGAATAGTGTACTGTATGAAACCAAATAAACATGGAGGGCTAAAACCTTGTGTTGGATGCTCCATATAGTGAAACAAAGGCCAAAAATGAGCTTGGGAGGCACAAAAACCTAAGAAATGATGCCTGATGCACGGTCAACGAGCTAGTCAATAGTATGGTCAACGCCACATCAGCACTTGTCAACAAAACATAGCACAAGGCTGCCTACACGTGGATCTCATGTGCTAAGAGGTTGGGTGGCGCATGGGGCTTCCTTTAGTGGCAACGTGTGGCATTTTGATAGATTGGCAAACTCCTGTTCGTTGGTGTTAGTGGTGAGACAAATGAAGGCCAAGAGATGTTTTTGGGATGCCTCTAGTGACATTTTCTATCACCAACAATAAGGCATAGCCATGCATAAGGGCTTCTCCAATGGAAGTGCTCTAGCTTGTTGAGTTTCAATACTCATTGAAATTAATGGTGGGCTTGGTTTATGGGTTTAGGCAGCGAAGACTAGAGATCTGAGGCCGACGCGGGATTTGACTTCTCTGGCAAGGTTTCGTAGTTTTCCAACATTGTTGAACATCGGGGACACTCAATATAAGTAGATTGGGTCACTTTGAACATAGTGATATGTTTTGTTTAGTGAAACTCGAAGGTTGATGTAAACATGAACCATAATATGCAACAAGTGTGGGGACAAACAAGAATGTGATGCCAATTTGGTCTTGAACCAACTAGATATCAGCTTTATTAATCAATAATGACAAGGTGAAGTAATAATAACCATGCATGCCCATATATATAGACATATCGGTTGGTTGCAAAAATTTAACCCAACTAAAAGACTTAAACAAATAAAATCATGGCTATACAAGGATATGGATAACTGAGATCCAAACATAGATGATGTGAGCATTATGATAGCCTCAATTTCCACTGTTAAACTAAGCTAATTAAGAAAAAGTTGAAAGGCAAGAAGATTGTCCAATATTCTGTTGCCTTGTCTTTGATGTATGAGGAGTGACTAAATGAATTGTAGACATACTAGTACATAAAGACAACTTATGTCTGATGCATAAACATGTTATCACAAACTACACAAGAATGTATTTCTCTATTATCTTGCATAACTTAGAAGAGAATATACATAGGATGAGACCTTACGAAAACGTATTCGGCATAACAGTGCTTTGCAGTAGCCTTCTTCCAGATTAGGATTGCTTTGAAGTGGCTCTATATCTGCAACCAAATAGCTCACAACTCAATGAAAAGAATAAACTTTCATATATCTTGAACCCATTTTGTAAATGATGAAAAAGGAAAGATGATATTGAAAGTTATAAGGGTCAAAGATTGTCATAAGACCTGATGTTATGAGCAATAAAGGAGAATCAATTAAATGCCTACGTTGTAGAAGTAGATCTTCTGTTTTCTTCCTTTTTACAATTTTTATACAACAAAGCAATTTCATAAAAGCAAGGAAATGGGGAATGGAATAGGAATATTGGGAATAGTAAAGTATGAAGTAATATATCAGTATGGATTTGGATAATATGGTTATCTATTAGAAGATTAGGATTATCAGTAATTCAAGAATAACAGTTATCATGGAGTTGGGTTTTCCTATTTAATAATTGCAAGATACTTTGATTTATCAGACTTATCAGAAGTGAATTAATATTGAGACAGTAACTGAATTCCTATTCTCCCCATTTCTCTCTCGACAATGTCTCCCCAATTCTCTCTCTCTCCTTCCCTTCCCTTTGTTCTACATCAAAAGGTTAGTAATTAATCAGACATTTACATGAAAGGTGATAAATGTATGATATACCATATAGTATAAAAAGTTGAAGGAGAAGGTAAAGTGATTTGGGACTAGCATAAGACCTGCCACAACAGACATTTGGAACATTTTCAATCGAGGGAATATTTTTACTCTCTAGGGGTGGTTAACTTTAATCTGTTTCTTTAGAACAATACCGCTGAACTTCACTCTCGTTTGCTTCTGCAAAACTACCTGAAACTTCCAACAATATTATGATATGATATCTTACTAACAAAAAAGCAAGTAAGATATAAGTTTCAACAAGAAATTACCTTCTAATACTCTTCTTTTAGATGATGATGCTTTACAAGAACGCAATTGACGAGATATTGTTTCTTCGACAGCATTTAGCATTGATAAACACTTTTCATCTCCATCTCCACCCAGAGGAAGGCCATATGCCATAGTAAAAAGATCCTCTTCCTAAAACAGACAAATATCATCATTTTTTATCCACACAAAAAAGAGAGAGAAATGCTCTACATGAACCCAATCTTGTAACATGAGACCAATGAATATAGACATAAGTCAGAACAACTCTATATGAATACATGGAATATGACAATGTTGCAGAAGAAATATGTCACGAAGACACACAAATAAGTCAATACTCAATATCCATACTATCTCCACTAAGACGAAGGTCACATGCCGTTGTAAATCAGTAATCTTACTGATGTAAACAAATATCAACAGAATAATTCCATGAAGTGAAATCCAACAAATAATCAGATCCACATAATCCTAACATTCCACTTTATGTAATTTAATGAACAGCAACCAGACAATAAAGAATCAGATTCTTTCAAAAAACTGATTTATTTGAAACAATGAAATTATTTTATAACCAAAACCCATTCCTATGTAACCAAGATAAAAAAGAGCTGTTGGAGTACTTTACTTCATGTGTACGTGCATCCGAGACAACTGAAAGAACTGCTTTGCAGGTTGCATGTATGACTTTACAGTAAGAGTGCAACAGGGCATGTGATGATGTTCTGTCAAGCTTTAGGAGATAGAGGCAAGAATAGACAGTTTGTGCCAATGAATGACCCTTGTGCCATGTTGCCTGCCATGTGAAACAATAACTAATTACAAATGGACACTTCAAATTTTATTGTGGTGTCCATGTTAGTTTTATGTCAGTGTCCATGGTTCTTAGGTAGAGAGATAGAGACATTTCAATCTTGGGAAGTAGTTCCAGACAACTCAAGCTATGCCTATACGATATTAGGTAATAATATGTAAAGCAGGGGTAACAAAAAAATACCTCACATGCTAGTAGATGGTCCATGATGTCAATTGTGCATCGAACATCAGTAGTTTTATCAACACTAATTGGAATGGGAGCAGCACCATTCTCAATGGCTTCCTCAAGAGAGTAATATCTACAAACAATACCTGAATCCATCTTTGGGTCCATTATCTAAAAAAGATAGCAAATAAAAAAGTGTAAGCATGGGCTACTCTTATACATGACAGTTGCAAAAGACCTTCTAAAAGGGGTAATACTGGAAAACTTCTCTGCATATCTCTGGTATAGTTCTTATGTGGTAAGACATGCTCATTATCTTCTTTTCCAATTACTTGATTACTTATAGGAAACTACACGACTTTATTTGCCAAATAATTCATATAAGAAATTAGCATCACTATGATCCTTTAAAGGGAAGATAAAAAAGCTCCCACCGAGAGTGCATTTAGCAAGATGTAAGAATACCTCCAAAGCAGACATTGCAGCGAATAAATTGAAATTATCTTCATGAATGAGCTCTCCATCTTGAAGATCTGTAACCAACTACATGAAATAAAGTTGAAACAGGAGAATGCTACAATAGTGTTCTAGTCAGGCAAGTATTCAAGTTTGGCAATCCAGCGTAGAAAAATTGTTTCATAATCTACCTCTGACAAATAGTAAGAAACTTCAAACAACATAATTAGAGGAGAATGAAAGAATTGAGTTTAAATACTAATTAAATAACCACAACGCGTTGTTAAATAAACAAAACCTCGCCTTTAGATAAGGGGGAAAATGAAATATTTCTTTGATATTGTCTTAGTTTGTAAATCAATGACATAAAATGAGTATGCAGGACACTATTCTAAAAGTGTTTATGTCATGATCAAATTACAAAAGAAGCATTGCATATTTCATATAAGTATTCAGCAGTATTGCATAGGAAACAAAGAAAATTTAAACACTTTAGAAATAATAATAAAAACCCTTCACTCAACTTAGCCTGCTTTGTTGACTTGATTTGACATTGACTTTTCTGCTAAAAATCACTTAAAAAGCAGGAAAGATGAATCGAATTCTGGTTTTCTTATTTACGAGGGAAGTGAAGAACCAGACAAAAGGAATAAAAGCGAATAACAAAAAGAATCGACCTTGACAAGCGGATTCAAGGAGGGGGGAAACGTCGGCCCAAACAGAGTTTTCACCGGAGGGAATGGAGGAGCGACCAGATATGGCGATGCCGAAAGCTGCTTCATCTGTACGGTGCTGGGCCATACCTTGAAGCTTCTTCGGAGCTTATGGTGGGAGGGAGAGGTCCCTGTTGTGGTCTTATAGGCCAATTATGTTTCAAGCTATTGCTATTGTAACGCAGACACCTATTTTGCTCTATAGTTGTCTTTCAAAAAGTAGTGACTGTGATTCTAATGAGGTACATGGGAAAGTGTGCGCTTCAAGGAAGGTTTAGGCGTTTAGGGTATCTCATGGATCATGGATCGGATCAATAGGCTCCGCTCAAAAAAAAAAAAACAAGTTAATGGATTTTTTTTTAATGCAATTTCTGCAATGTTAAATCACAAATTTATTTTTCTATTATTTTTAATCGCTATTTCAATTTAAGAATAATACATTCTCAAACCTTCGAACCATATAAAGATGATATATGATCAAGTTTAAGCAGGCATTCTCATCTATTTAGACCATTGTGTTGTTTGGTCGCATTTTTATTTATTTATTCGATCTTTAATATATATATATATATATATATATATATATATATATATATAGAAACACACACACAAAAGATAACTCACAAAAATAAAAAAATAGACTAAATGATTTATAAACTTTTTTTTTTTGGACAAGTATTTATAAACAAACTGACTCATTTTAATCTAAAAATAGGTTTTTCATTTACAAATTTTTTTAAAAAAATATATAAAAAAGAGCCAAGTCATTTATGGCCAATTTAATCTGTTTAAAAAAGTGACCCGTGGGTCAACCTTTTATTCCATGGATATATATGGGCCTATATATACAATTAAAAATAATAACTGTACAAGACAAAAAAAGTTTACTTATAATGCACAATATATATATATATATAAGAAAATAGCTTTTCATCTTAATTTCATAGACATGGTCAATTCTTTCTGTGGACTTGAGCCTTAAAAGAATAGGAGTTAAGAAATCAAACGTTAAAAAACAAACAAACAAATATACAAACTACACCAAATATTATCTAAAACAAAATGAAATTATACTTACTTTCCTTCTACAACTGTTGTAGAATAAAAAACACCTGCTACTACTTTACAGAAAAAGAACAGATCCTACGTCAACTTTCAAGATACAAATTAAAAACCCGAGAAATAAAAATAACCTAAAAGTAATTCTTCCAGCTCTCTACAAGCTAAATTACAGAACAAAGAAACCAGCTATGCACAAGCCATACTTACATAGGCATTTCTGTTTAGATGGTACTTTGTGTTACAACCACAAGCAGACAATCAATGGCAATTCAGTTAATTTGCAATTATTTATATCATCCAAGTTTGGCTCCCCTCTGCATCAAGGCATCCAACCTTTCCAAACCCCCTGGCTATTTTGCAACTTTCCATTGAGGAGGAAGGAATCTGGCCTGAAGGGAGGATAACTTGGATTCTTTGCCATATACAAGTTCGATGGTCTTGGTTGTGCCGGTTTCATGGTGAGAACAGGGCAATGAAACGCAAAATGGGATGACTGGGTAGAAAATGGTGGATGGTCAGCAGCTACACTTGCAGAGGATGGAAAGGCATTCGGGGCAGCTGCAGATATAACATGGTGTACTGAGATTGGTTCTTTGGAATGGACATGGATATTTGAGGATTGATTGGTAAATGGAACCCATTGCTTCGTAAGATTGACATCTGGGGGGCACCATTCAGGCATGTCATCGTCATCATCAAAAAGATTCTTCAGAGGTTGGGCAACTTGGTTGCTGCTTGGCATCCTCAAAGCTGTGTTGTGTCTTTCTACCACAAAAGGCAACATGGAGATGCTGTTGAGTCCGCAGACTTTCTTTTGTGGGGGCATTTTCTCTGTCTCATCAGATGGAAGTCCTTGACGTTTTATACTTTCCAATCTTCTATAATGTGAAGTTGGCCGTGATTTTAGAGTGGGCAAAACTATTGGTAGAGAACCATTCATGTTCTTAAATCCTTTTTCTGGAAAATTTCTGTCAACTGTCTCAGAATCCATTTCCTTGTTTGTAAAAGCTTGAGAAATAGTAGCACATGAAGTTCCAAAGTCAAATTCTGGAAGGTCTTCACTATCAAGAATAGGCGAAGTTTGTCTTTTGACATCAGATTGAAGAACCAAGACAGGCCTCTGAAGTTCCAAACAAACGTTCTGCTGCTCTTGTCCTGATTTGCCCTTCAGAGATTCTAATTTTGATGACTGTCCCACTGAAACCAGCTGATATGCAGGCTCAGAATATTGTGTTTTAGGTCCCGCAGGAGTGGATTGTGAAATGCTTGGGGTGAACTGTGCTACCAATTGATTACAGCTGGTGGAAAAATTGTGCAGTTCAATTGTGGATTTACCAATACACTTGTCCCTTTCAATTCTGTCCTGTGGTGTAGGAGACACATTACTCACGGCAACTTGATGTGTACATCTCTCAGACTTTTGCTCAACAGAATTACGATTTATTTGGTTTCTTCGCCACACAACACAGCCGATCAGGGAATCTTTGTTCTCCTCAATGGCCATCTTGCCTTTGAAGAACCCATGTTTTGCAAGTATGGTAATAATGGTCTCACTACGAGGACAGACATAAAGATCAATGCCAGGTGAAAGTTGAGCAAACCCAACCCTATCACCTTCCTTATAACCTTTTTCAACCTGTTAATGAGGGAATACAGTTTATAAACAAACAAATAAAAATGAAGAATAACGCCATTATGTGCAACAATTATTCCTGAAGCAGTTTTCTAACTATACAATTGGATTCATGAGAAAAATAGGATTTTGCAAATTACTCTTCATTAACTTTATATTGACCTTTTTCATGCCAGCTAGTCCAGTTTTTGAAGATCCTTCTTTCCAACGCAGGGAGACTACCTGAAGTTAAATGCATCGTTAAGATTTCAAATAAATAAATTCGTCTAAGCATTAATGATTTATGTCAAATTGACACTAGTACTGATAACAACAATAGATAGAAAAGATTTAATATGACCAGTCATTGAAAATTTAGATCATACATAATGACTCCCTTTATTTGCATATGTTAACCCAACATCAGATACTGAAGAGGTGGGATAAATGAAAGCTAAGGATATTCCACATAGGAGACAATTTATCAGAAAAGATTGGAGCAAGATTTGCAAAATAAGGAGATCCAATTAAAATAGAACAATATTGATCTGACATTTTCAATTTCTCAGCTACAGCTTAAAATACAATATTCTGGTATGATGATAAATGCGGTTCCCTTAAGGAGGACTATATTTGCATCCATGATAACGAATTTCCAGTTTGGACTCTAGAATAGAAAATATTAAGGGTCTGTTTACTGTTTTTTATTAAAAAAATGGCAGAAACTTTTTTTATTCTCAGTTTTCAAAAATTATTTTCTATTTTCTGCGTTTTACAGAAACGAGAGAACAACTTTGAGCTTTTTTCTATTCTATGTTCTCTAATTTCATTTTTTTCTATTCTGTTTTCAATTTCAAATCTTATATTATTATTATGTGAGATTAATACAAAACGTTAA
The DNA here is from genome assembly GCA_037074535.1 of Gleditsia sinensis. Taxonomy (NCBI): domain Eukaryota; kingdom Viridiplantae; phylum Streptophyta; class Magnoliopsida; order Fabales; family Fabaceae; genus Gleditsia; species Gleditsia sinensis. The sequence goes on along the minus strand of CM073464.1, from coordinate 8,185,087 downwards.
TTAAAATCTACTGAAAATTTAAATTTTTAATTTGACAATTTTGAATCACAATTAATTTAAAACTTGTATATACTCAAATGAACTTGCCAAATAGTTTTTCTATCCACTTGACATTGCACAACTGTTTTGGGAATAGCTTTTTAAACATATTTTTTTAATTTCAAAAAATTGTTTTTAAAATGCTCTCGATAATTGTTGTTAAAAAAAAAAAAACAAATGTGCCCTTAATGCTCCCAGTAAGGTTTCTCACATTGTTCCATGTTTCCTATCCAATAATTTGATGAGGTTTATCCTGATTCCACACCCTCAACCAAATGAAGATAACGACGAAGATTATAAACAATAAAGCATAAAAACTTCAAAAAAATATTTATGTCTGTTTCAGACACATGTTGAACATTCGTACTAGATACAATGCAAAACTTTAAATATGTGGACACTTTAAATTTTGTTGTGTCGTGGTGTTAGTGTCCATGTTGTGTCCTATATTTGTGTCAGTGGCCATACTTCCTAAATTATATATAAGGATCCATTAAATAAGCTTTTTGCACTTGAGGAAATTTGAACTAGATAACCACACCTTGTGGTTATTTGGTCCTCAAGTGTAAAAACTGTTGCTACACAGTTCCCTGTTTATAATTCTCCCAAAGGTAACTCCCAGAATGAGCAAAAGATTACAGCAACAAATTCGTAAGTATCAGGAACTGTAAATCTAAAAACTCAAAAGGCCAAAATAGATTTTCAGATCTGCCCTTTTTTTACCAGGTTCTGGAATTTTTAATAACTCAATTGTTGATAATGTATTATAACTTCTTTTTCTTTGGCTTTAATTATGCTCATGAATAATAGGTATAACATGAGCCGAGAAAAAATGACTGAGATTAAAGTAGCAACAACAAAGCATTGCATAATGCCACTCCACTTAATAGTAAATAGAAAAAGCAACAATATCTTACCATCAACCCTCTGCTGCGTGAGCGAGGCAGATCTTGAATATACTTTTCAAAAGCTTCTAACTTTACCTTCCCTTTCACTTCTACAGATTCAGACCACTTGACACCAGGCATCTTTTCACCACTACACAAAAGAATAATCACATTCAAGGTCATAAATGGAAGGTTCTTAACCAAAATTCACTAGTCTTTTCAAGAATCAGAGTGGCCAGTGCAAGCTGACATAGGAAGGTGGACTAGAAGGGCAAGGTTTTGTTCAGAGGAGCAAGGGTATAGTAACACTTTCAACCTGTGACCAAAAAGGGAAGAAGAAAACGCTCTTGTCCTCACTCTAAATGAATTCAATTTGGTTTTTAATTTAAGAAAGAATTGGGCATGTTTATCTTCTATCTCTCTCAAAGAAACAGACAGACAATTCTGGGTGAGGACCAATATTTTAACATTTAAGAACTCTGCATCAACAAATTGGTTCTAAATAGTATATCAATGCCACACAAAGCTGTCCAAATAGGCGGCTGATAAAGTAAAACCTATGCTCAAGGTTCTCTCCCTTATACATTGAAAATCTTTATGACTTCTGTAGCAGTCACAATCATGAGGAGAATAGTAGAACATATAAGTTGACTGTTTGACGGGACTCAAGGTTAATACTCACCTAAGCATGCAGGGGAGCCCTCCCTTAAAAACCGATTTTGTAAGGGGAAATAACCCCCACCCCTTAAGTACCACATAAATTAACTTTGGCTCCCTGATATGGGAATCCATCGTAGCACTGCCCCTAAAGAGCCAACGTCCTTAATTGCTCTGCAAGTCTGCAGCTCTCGCACTAGTTCACTACTATCTGGGGCACTCACGCTGACCAACAGGGTCCAAACATCAGGTCGCACCTTCTCCATGGGCTCACCAAGTCACACCCCCTCCAGTAGCCCTTTTCGAGGAGTTTGGTCCGACTCTGATATTAATTGATGGAGACCTAAGCAAATGGGGGAGCTCTCCCTTAAAAATTGACTTGTAAGGGGGAAGAAACCTTCCCCTTGTTTACTACATGAATTACCTTTGGCTCCCTGATGTGGAATCCATCGCATTTTAAATTTTGTCTCTAAAAAATTCTGCCAAAAGATCCAGGCCCATTCAGAAACCAATGTATGTAGGGAAAGTGAAAAAAAAAAAGAGATCAAGCATCTTTGCAAGTACAGATTTCACGTAGGTGCTTTAATAGTTTAATACTGCTTCAACTTAAATACTCCAATAAATCTATCATCTCTAATGAATATAAGGAAAAACTATGACTTGCACTTATATGCTTTCAGGGAATCAGCATCAGGGGGAGGAGCTACGGATGTCAAGAAGAAAGAAAGAGGGAGCTTCTCTCTCTCTCTCTCTCATTCTACTCAATGGAAATTCTTCCTGGAGATTTAGTAGAGGATTCATGCTTCCTATGACAGCTGATTGGTGAGGGAGCATTAAGTACAATACCAAATTAAAGGAAAAAGAATAAAACAATGTAGAGTAAAACCATAATGTGCAATGTGTATGCACATTAACTAGTATTTTTCTTTCTAAATAAAACATTTACTTAGAACAATAGTCTGAATGAAGCACAAGTACCAAACTCTTTAAAATTCTAAATAAAACTTTAGAAGTAGATAAATAACCTCTTAAAGAAGGCAACAGCGGAAACAGATACAGAAGAATTCAACTGAAGGCACCCATCCCATAGCTTGTCACTTGGAGTTACCTTCCGATTAAGTGTTTTGTATGTTTCACCAGACTCTGAAATACCATAAGACTGATTGCGCCGTACAACAACATTAGCAGTATGGTTACTAGATTTCAGTGAAGTTTCTTTCGCAGAAGACCGCTCCCAATTTTCATCAGATTCTCCTGTTTTCTTCATTATTTGAATGTTCGCTTCTTCTCCATGTGCTTGATTTTCTTTACAAACATCTCCTATTTCATTATGTAGAGGATAAGGGCCAAGTTGGCTTTCATTCTCTGAAAGTTTTATATCTTTTTCAATAGAACCCAAAGAGTGACTTCCCAGATTGGAGATCATATTTATTGCAGCAACATTTGAAACACGATCATGTTGTATCAGATCACCTAGACTTCCACTTTCAGTTACTCCCATCTGGATATGCATCAATCATTAGCATTGACCAAACTTTGTTGCAATAGCTTTAAGGATCTCAAACTTCCTGAAGGAGATTGTTTACATCAAAAATCCAAGCTTCTTCAACAATATGATTCTGATGTTTAGATCTCATAAGGCCAGCCTCAGCCTTCTATGCAACTGGATTACTTGATTCCAGAAAAGACAATTACCATGCTCTTCAGATTCAATATCTTTGATGTCATTCTAGGGGCTATTTGTCTCTTCAAATTAAAGATCTTGACTTAAAGATAAGCCACCAAAAGTATTTTTAAATGTTATATTCGTAAAGTAAACTGTTCATTGTTGCATCATAGAGCTGAGCAAGTGATAATCAAGTTTCACGACTTTAATTCAGGAAGCATGTACCGATAGATCATAGCTATCAACTACCTCTGACTTTATGAACCAAACAGGCTTAATTCCTACCACTGTCAGAATGTCAGAATTTTGATCAAGTCCTTTAGCATTTTATGAGTAATTGAGTATACTTCCCCAAAATTATAAAATGCTGCTCTTTTTGACATGCAATGTGGGGTCTGGATGATGAATTACAAACTTGATCAGCACATAGAATTAACTATTAAGCCCAACTCTGCATCCAAAATATATAAAGGCAAGTGAAATGAAAATATTTGATGAGGTGATATATTACAAGTTCTTACAACAAACAGTATATAAACAATTTCATATATCCAGCAGGATATTACAAATGCCTGTACTTTGGAACCCCCTTTTTTAGCTGTAAAAGCAGACGACTATAAATTTTAACCAAAAGAGAGGATGTACTCTTTCCCGCATATTTTTCTAGGCATATAAATAAAGAAGTATTTAATTTATGATTTGGAAAACTTATGAGTCTAATGCCCCCCAATCCTCTAATAATGACAATGAGGCACTTGATGCATCAGCCTTCATGGTCATAGTCTATCATCCTAATCACTAAATGCGCCATCTGGATTTTCATCTCCTCTCTCAGAAGAAAGGAATGCATCCCAAACGTGAAAGAAGTTATGATTCCAACAAAATCATCACTTAAATTTTCTTAACAGTTCATTGGAGGATCATCACCATCATCCGTTTTCTGTTGAGTTCTAAGCACAACACTAACTATATTTACATAGATTAAGCTAAGATATAACAGATTGTACAGTGCATGTATGATATCTTATCCAAGCCAATATAGAGAAGTAATCAACTCATCTTCTACTTTCTCAGCATCCATCTATTAATCTCATTCCAGAGACAGCTTTTCTTTTATCTCAAGAAAAGAATATGATGAGATAATATTTTCTCATTTCAGTAAAAATCTCAAATTTAAAAATGACTAATATTAAGATAAAAATTGTATCAGTGTGAACTTTAAATCCACTTCAATTAATTGCTCTTCTGCCATTGTCAACTTCTGACAATAATGCATAGGGTTACTTTCATAATTGTCTTGAATTATCTTGTAAATTTTGTTTTACCCAGTAAAATTCTTTGAAACAATTCTTCCACTTTATAGTGGCATAAAATATTAAGCTTCTGTCAATAACAAGAGTTATTCATCTTCAAGAAGTAATATGCCAATTGTTATTGTCTTTACACTCAGAAAATCAAGTCTTACGCATACATCTGTCTTGATTGTATTTTGTAATTACTACATTGCTCTTTCAATAATCACAGGTCCATAAATTGAGCTGTCTCCGTATATATTTTATTTTTGTTTTAATGTTACACCTGATCTCTGACAGTCAGAACTTTCCAGCGCAAATTGTTCTGACAATATCAAACTATAGAGCTATGAGGCTGCCAGTACAATAAACTTCTCTAAGCACTGTGCCTTCCACCTCATTATCAGAATTTGAAACTTAAATATATTATCCATAAAGTATCTTTTATTTCCAATCATCCAATGCTTTATAAATGGTTTCTTGAAGCTGAGGAAAGTAGTTATGTTTATTAAGGCCTTCACCTAGTAGCAAAATTAAAATGAAGGCATGTTAAGGTATTATATATTCTAACTCAAATCATGAGCTCATGAAATAAGGCTACCATTTAAGTTTTCCCTTTTTGCACCCCTAAACATCATTTAAAATTTCATTTTCATATACCAGAAAGAAAACAAGTATTGAAATTGTGGAGGTTTACTAAAAAAATGATAAGAGGTCTCAATTTCACTTGGAAACTAATGCTAATAGGAGAAGAATGGTTCACCCATTTGATTTTTTATAGTTACCTTGTGTGACAGAGTTTTGGTAATTAGAAGCACTGTATGCATTATAATTAATAGTTAATTATACTGAAGTATGATGACATGGTACTATAACAATTTCTTACTCTTTTGATGTTGACAGATTCTTGGGTAAGTGTAACAACTCAATTTGAACATAAGATCAATAGAAGCAAGCAGTTATTTTTTCAAATATTAGAAGATGGGATCCAAATCTAAAAATTGCATATAAACTGTTTAGTAGTCGTTGGTCCAAATCTACAGTGGTAGACCATGTGTAGACTTGTATTTTCCTTCTATGCTTAACATTTTAGACATCCTTTGCTCATGGCAACAAGGGTTTGTTCCACAACTCCTGGCACACCCAGCTTGCTACAATAATTATACTACTAACCTCTAGAGTACAATTTCCTGCAGATATCATATTTTCTTTTTATGTTTTAAAACATTTTGGTTCACACTTCAAAACACCATATGCTTTAAACTTGTTTTTGAGTAATAGCAACAAAAGCTTCTTTCTGCTGTCCACTACACGTTTTTTTTTTGGACATAATCCACTACATGTTTAATACATTTTTCTGAAAGTAGCTCTTACAATTACAGAGAGGCAGCATGTACAAGATTAAGTTTAGATATTGTTATCACAGTATGTGCACCAGTTAAGAAATAACAGGATTCGATGATAAGTATTTTGCTCAACCAGTTCCTCAACTTAATGACCAATATTCCATCTCTAGATTTCCTTCTCCATGTGTAAATTGATATTTTGGTGATATCTGTAGCCTGCTCTTCATATAGCAATATGACAGGTACAACGATTTCCTCCAGAATTTCTTTATATTCTTGCACTCAATCGACAGAAATCTAACGAACTATGTTTACACGGGGGCCCATAATAATAAGGACAAGCTTATCGTGTTAATCACAAGGCTTAAGTACAATATGAGTGTGCAAAGCTGAGGTGGAACAATTTATACAACAGTTTCTTTCTTTTTTTTCCAGCCATGAGCAATTATATATTTCTTTGTTTTCTTTAATATTGTTTGTGATCTTTCCCTTTTTCTGTCATTTTAAGAGTTCTCTCATATATACTTAGGAGGCCTTTGATTTGGTACCCGTGATATTAGATTCCATGGTATTTTGAATGATATAAGATACTATGTTATTTAATATTATTGTGTTTGGTATGACAATTAAAAATTGTAATAAGAAAAATGCAATTGGTAATTTATAGAAGTTATCAAAGTCAAAAGAGGTTTGATACGAGATCTCATGAGTTTGGGGTGGCATGATATCTCATGAGAGGTAATATTAAGGTATTATCCCAGTTGACACACTGTCATTGTATAACAGCATACTATACAGGCAACTAAGTCAGGTATCAAGATGTGACATAAGAGAGTCAGAATACCAGGCACCTTGGCTTATATCAAAAAAATTTGTTTTCTCAGGGGGAATTCTTCTAAAGAGAGACCTTTTGTTTACAAGTTGAAAAAAAAAATTGGGACTGAAAATTTTTACTCCACCAAAACACACTATCAGTTTGAAGATTTATCTAACATTAAACAACGATTGTTTATACTGCTTAACAACAACAAAAAAAACAAAAACAATTCTATGAGATAGTGAGAAAGCCTATAGAACATTGTGGGTGGATTCAATTGGAATATCCAGAAGCAGCATCGGCATCTAAAATAATTCATCTAGAAATGGTGTCGGGTCCCAAAACTTAATTGGATTGTGAAAACCTAGAAAATCAATTAATTAGTCAATTGAATAATACTTGTTTACCTCAGATTATACCTACTTTTGCAGGACGCTGTGTTGGGTCGCCGTGCAAATGGGATTTGAATTAAGAAGTTCCGTACAAGAGACTAGACAGAGTATCTCAGTGCCAGTGGTGATTTGATAACCCAAAAGAATCACTTCTTTTACTTAGGGTTTGCAGCTGTCACCGTTTTATAAGTGTACCGAGCACCCAAGCGTTTCGTTTCGATTCTCTTCGCGTAAACGGCACATCGAGTGGATAACGGCCTTGTGGAGTCATAAAACGACATTCTGCTTTCTGGCGGCGTATTCGATCAATCATTATTTATTTTTGCTGAAGACTGTTTTTATCATTGATTATTAAAAAAATTAATATTTAATTTATGAACTAATAAATTTTATAGAAAAATTATCAAAATCAATGTATATTAAATTTTAGATTACATATTAACTCTTCAAAAATTTAATGTACAACGCAATTCAATATTTTTATATATTAATAAAATAATTAATATGAGTTGATTTTAAAAATTAATTTGTGTAAATCTATAAACTAAATTACTAGCTTAGTTATTAAAAAATGTTAAGGTAATGTTTGGTGGTCAATATTTTAATTTTTTAGGTGTTTAAAAAATACTATTTTTATGTTTTATATATTTAAAATAATATAAAGATATTGTTATTTGTATACTCCATGTTTAAATTTTTTTAAAAAAATAGATTTATGGGAATTTGAAATTTTAACATGCTCACTCATCTAATGCGTCCCTCCACTTACATAAAATACATATGAACCTAGGCAGTTGATATATTGATTTTTCTTTAAGAATTTTAAATATCTGTATTTAAGAATAATTTGCAAACAAATATTTTATATTCTCTCATGTCTTGAATTTTAATTTATAAAGTAAGACATTTAAAATTTTATTTTATTTTAATTAAATTTCTATTGTTAGTATGTTATTAACATATCTAACAATATATATATATATATATATATATATATATATATATATATATATATATATATATATATATATATATATATATATATACATACTTGTTTGAATTGCAATCGTTAAAAATCACATTTAACTTATGCTTCTAATTTAATATTGATTAATAAAAAATTTATTAAACTTTTTAATTAGAGGAATGTATATAAATGGTCAAAATTATAAAGTCCAATAGAATTTCGTATACTTGTCATTTTTTTAAGATCACTCTTGAAACATACCAAAAGTAAGAAAAATCATTTTTCTAAAACTTTTGGGTCGTGTTTGGATAATATTTTCCTCCAAAGTTTCTCAATATATAAAATAACTTACACATGGATACCGCTATAATTAAATTCCCAAAACATGTACAAGAGTTGTAAGCCCTTTACAAGAAGGAACAGTCTTGGTAGGAGATTATATCCAAGCACTTGATAATCTGAAGAACTTCAAAAGCAGAATAATTAATAATGTGGACAAAATGTAATACAAATAATTTGACTACTAGAGGCTTAACTCCAGCACGATGTCAATAAGGGGCCATGGCAAAGAAATGCCAGCATAATGTACATGATGATCAAGAAGATGAAAATCAGCGTAACCCTGCAGGAAGAACAAAATTACAGTAAGTTTCATTCGGGAAATTATTAATAAAATTTATATTTTATGCATTCTTACACTTAAAAATTCATAAATAACATTTAAATTTTTGTGATTTATAATAAAAGCTAAATAGTTTTATTGTTTGTTAATAATTATTTATGTTAAAAATTAAATACAAATACCATATACAACTAAGTAATTATATAACAAATCACAAAATAATTAAATGACTCACTTTAAACTACTAAAACAAATTAATTTTGGGCTAAACTACAAGAGTGTAAACTGTAATTTACCCTATCTAAAAATTAGTCTCCTGCTGCTTTATGAGCAAGGCACATAAAATTTGTTTAGCCCCAAAAGATCAGATTATCACGTTGGTGATCTCATTAAGCAGACATTAGTACATTGTTATCTTTTTACTAATATCTTGGATGTTATGAGGGGCATTTAAGATGTCTGTGCTTAATGTTCTCATTATATTCAAAGTGCCTTATAGTATTCAAGATACGGAGAGACACATGATATTATTTTTACATGATATTTAATACTACCAAAGATTGCTCATATATGAAAGTTTAGCTTCATTAACTATTATATAATATCAATTGTGTCCCTTTGAAAACTTTCAATTGTCATAGAAATGTAAGTCAGCTAAAATAGAGAAATGGAAGGAAAACCACAGTAGAAAGCTGAATACATATCCATGACAAGAATTGAGAATAGAGATGCTATGAGAAGATGGCTCTAAATTCTGCCTCCATAGAATTTGGATGGTCAATGAAGTGTAGAAACTAATCATGAACTAAAATCCAAAATGGACAAGCTTAAGCCATGCATGAAATGATTATGCAAAACCTGGACACAATGTTGTTTACTTACGTAAGCCTGAAATTTCTCCACCAGAGTGTACTATTATAACGGCGGGAATTCCTTTTGAAGCGAATTGCATTCCCTTGCATTGATGTAGTTTTCTCAACCAGCAGTGACAAGCGGTCACCCCTCTCCAAAACTTTTTCTATGTTGTCAATCATCACAGTTCGGACCTATCATTATCACATGGAAAAAAATTGAAGTATTTGATCTTTAGCAACCAGTATCAAAAGGGGTCCACTCTTTATTATATTACAAATCAATGCTTTAGGTGTTTAATAGCAACTCATAAATCATAATGAGGTATTTAACTAAAGAAAGATGCGGTTCTTTTTTTTCTTTTCTTTTTTTGGTACACAATGGAACAGAGTTTTAAACTTAAATCTTCCTGCCAACTATCCACACCCCTCATTATTAGACTATAATTAGTAGCTTGAAAAGTGCAGTTCTTAGTAAACCAAAATTAAGATGCATTTACTAGTTAATTAATATATCCTATAAAAATCAGAAGAATTAAATCATAAGGTAAAATTTGAAAGATTCAACAGGCAAGTTTATGAAGGATCAATATATAAGGGCAATGAAAATTAAAAATGTCAAGATTTTATTATATTTCTAAAACGTCCTCTCACACAAAAAGTCCTTCGGATTTTGAGTGTGGATAAGGTAAAGACCTACCTAACTTGTGCTACAGCTTAATTTTAATTAGAAGAATGCGAAGGCAAAGTTTAAACTCCTAATTATTTGACCATAGAGATTCTAATAACAAGAACCAGATTAAGGCATTAAGTAAAGGTTCATAATTGGTTTTATTAATATCTCTGACAAAAAATAAAATATTAGAAACAACTTTCAAATTAAAAGCAAACAATCTATGAAGAAGCAAGAGTTAGGATCAATATGTGAATAAATCTGTATAGGCATATATTTAAACTCACCTGACTCATTTCACCTTTCAGACGGTTTAACCTGTCTGCATTTGGGTCACTAGAGTAGTATTCCATCTGTTGGCTCAATACCCTTGAGAATTCATCATTCATGGCATATGCAGGAGCTGAAAGGATAGCACGACCATATGTCTTCACAAATTTATTGTGAATATCTTCAAGAAATGCAAAAGGGATCCTTCCTGCAGTGATTTAATTAAATAGGAATATCATCATAATTTAGTTCTTTGTAAAATAAAGAAGCATATTACATAAATGACATCCAACTACCCAGAGATATAAGCTATTAGCAGAATTTTAACAATGCAGGCATGATCCTATTCTATGCTAAAAATAGTACAATTCACGCCATATAAGTACCTCCTCTACGAATTTCAAAGAATGTGCTACAACTTCTACAGGATTACAAAGCATATGAAAAGGAGTCCACCGTTGCAAATTAAAGCAAACTAGTAAGCCAAAGGAAAGAAAAGAAGGAATTTCATTGAATCTGATAAACTGGAATTCTTGGCAGCAGCATCATGCTTCAAATATTATGATAGCAAACAACAGTGAGATGCATGGGGTAAAATCAATCGTGAGACATATCTATGCAAGGTCAAAACCCTTAGAGGGTTGCAAGTTCCATCCTCCTCCTGTACCTAAAAATAAAGCCCTAGGAGAATGCAACATATAGGACTACAAAGAAAATGCAATACATGGAATCCGAAACCAATGTGATATAGATGATTTATAGCAAGAAATTGCTGTATAATAGTGTCTGTGCCTCATGAACTTAGCTGGAAAACATGAAGGATACGGTAAACAACTAATAAACATTAGAAAAGCATATATAAGATTTGGCATCCCTGAGTTTTAGGAAAAGCATTATATTAGTGTTTATTCACTTTGCCGTCTGCATTCAATGCTGAATCCTACTAACCTACTATATATTACCTTTGAAAACCTCAATCTCATAAATCCAACAATTAGCATCAATTCTAAAGTTCAGCAAACCGAGTTACCAACAAATGTGAAGATTAATAACATCAAAGAAAGAATCAACAAAAGAACTAATGTCAATTTGGCTTTATTCTTGTGAACACAAAAGTACTGAGCAAACATACCCATCTCCTTCCCACAAAAAGAATAAAGCTAGGATTTAACGAGAGAGAATCTTGGTGACAGCAGTTTGTCGTGATCATTGATCACAAACCAACTTCTTTAGTTCAACATATTCAAGATTCTTTAAAGTTCTATAAAAAGCTCACTTTTGGGATGACTACGTAATTGATTTCTAAGAAAGTCAAACTTACAAACAATAGAATAAAATAAACTTAGAATGCCTTCAGAATTTAATGATGTTCAACTAAAGATCATTTTGTCTATCTCAAAAGCCTTTAGGATTTCAGCCAAGAAGTTACCCTCTAGTTATCATTGAAAACCAAATGCATTCTGACCAAATCATAGCCAGCCACAATTTTCCCATTGAAAGTTGATATGCTATATAATTAAGTTTTCAATCAATCAATCAATCCTCTATACAAACAATGCATTCAATCGGAATGCAGGCTCATTCAGTGAAACAGGGAAGGAGGAGAGTGGTGGTAGGGGAAGCAATAATCAAGTTGAAGCATGGAACAAATGGTATAGGTATTTTGACACAGCAACTATAATACAACAATTCAATATTAATGCATCTTATCACAATATTAAATTTAGCAATTCATCTATCAAAGCAATTAGCACATTATCAGCGTGTATCACACCTATATATATTCAAATGCACGGCACGTTTGTCCCATAAGTTTCTAATCACCAATTAAACATGCATCATCAACCTCCTCTCCCCCCCCCCCCCCGCCCCAAAAAACCCTAAGCATTCGAAGAAGGAGCAGAAATCTCATAACTTTTTCCCCAAAGCATTTCCTTCCATTCACCAATTCCAACATAACCAACCCAGAAAAGAAGCCACTCTCGCAAAGAAGAACAATAAATTGATAAATAAATAAAAAAGGAGCTCACTTCCGGAGGCGTCGTCCGCCATGCAAAGAACAGTGAGGCCATCGGTTTTCTTCACATGAAAAATGTAGCGATCATGGGAAAAAGAAACATTGCTGTCTTGGTTCCCTTGATTTATCTTATTTAATATTTGTTTCGCTACCACGCTCGCATTACTCTGAGTGGCGCTAAACTCCGCCAAAACAACCAAACCCCTTGCCACCATTCCATAGAATATCCCCATCCTCAAAGCATGCAGATAAATCTGCCTGTGCTCTTGTTGGGGTCTATCTGAAAGAGTAAAAGATAAAAGCTTCGAAAAGTTCTGGTAGAAGGCGTTGGTTTGGCGGATATGGGTATAACAAATCTGAAGGTTATCCAACTAAAGAAGAAGAAAATTGAAGAGGAAGATAAAGCAGAGAGTCCCATTTTGATGTTTTTTGGAATCCGAAACTGGGTGCGTTCTTTTTTGGCAATGACAGAGTGGAATTGCTACGGAAAGCTTTTGGTTTGCTTTTGTTAGCCTACGCATGGAGCCGAACGAGTTGGCAGCACGATACAGAGAAGCGAAGGAGCGAAGGAACGGGAGGAAAGTAGGAAACTACGAGGCAAGTCGATATGTACGACGCCGTTCTAATCACTCCGAAATTAGCGGGAAAATTAAACTGAACCCCACCTGGGGTCAAATTCAAATGGAACATAACAAACGACATGATTGAATCATAACACGTCGTAAATGTGTGAAGATAAAGTCACCAACATGGGCTGATTGGTTTTACGCATACGAAGGGTGGTCTTCATTTGTCGCGAGGATTGATATTTTATTAAACCAAAATTAAATGCATGATTTAATTATTAATATGAAGTAACTGTTGGTCTAATGGACCAACAAAGGTTTGACGTTATAGTATAGAGGCTACAATTTCAAGTTAATAATTTTTGGAACAGATATTTATTAAAAGAATCTCTTCGTTATAATAAAATTTAAAGAGAATTAGCTACTATATAGTAGTTTATGAGAATATTTTGAGAAACAGAAAAAAGAAGAAGCTCTTAGCCTAATAATTAACCTATCTTTATTATTTGAGTTCAAACTAGAGGTGTACAAAAGCAATTCAAATAAAATTAAATCAAATCAAATTATCAAAACTAATTAAAATTGATTAAATTTAGTTTAATTCAATTTTATTGAAGTGAAAATTAAGTTGTTTAGTTTGATTTTCAATTAAAGAATGAAACTAATCAAACTAATCAACCATTATACATATTTTCATAATTTATGAATTTTTATATATATTTATTATAATTTTTTACATATATCGTTAATTAAAATTAACTTTAATTAATAAGGACTAAATAAAAAAAACTAATTAAGCTAAAACAAACCAAATCAATTACCAATAGTATGGTTTAATTCGATTGAGTTATTTTACAAAAATCAAATAAATTTACTTTTTTAAATAAAATGATTGCCTCAGTTCAATTTGAATTATGTCAAAAAATTGAGTCAGACTAAACCAATAAATACTCTTTGTTCAAACTTTGATATCAACACTTAAATATTTTCAATATGTTAGATTGATGTGGAATGTGAGCACAGAGAAATGACAATTAATAATTCTTAAAGGTTGATAAACACTTTTGCATAGTATAATATTCTCCTTTGTTTTAAGGAAGAACTTTTGTAATTAGTGAAAACTACATGCTTATAACCATATATATTTCCTATGTAACTTATTTATGCACCAATCACTGAATATTTAAGATATTAAAAAATTATCTTAAATAAAAACTACAGTGTATCAAATACTTTTGAGAATTTTAGATATATTAAAATTTGTACAAAAAATTAAGAGGTAAATAACGCAATTTGATCCTACTAAAACTCTCACTGAATTTGATGAGAAAATGAGAGATGATGGGCTTAGTTTTTTTTCTTATTTTAAAAATATTTTTTTGTTATTGTTTTGAAAATAAATAAATAAATAAATAATTATTTTTATTTCATGTTTTTGTTTTCTAAAAAATTAAAAAATTTATTTTAAAAACTGTTTTTTATTATTATTTTGAAAACTGTAACACCTCTAATTTATGTTACATAAAATAAATATTTTTTTAAATTATTATTTTTACAATCAGATATTTTTCATAAAGATACATAATTCAATTTTTTATCATGGGAACATATATATATATATATATAATCTCTCGTGTATACACAATATACAAATCAAGTTTATAAACATTAAAGTAAAGCAGAAACGAGAATTCTGTCTGTAGCGTTCAGAGCACTCTAGAATATAAACACAGTATAATTCAAAGACCGTGAGTCTTGGAAGCAACGTTGACTCACCCAGAGAATATATCATCTATATGCCGAATCATACTCTGATATTCTTATCTGAAAAATGTTAAAATATCGTATAGTGAGTTTGACAATTCAGTGAACAAATAATTCCTACTATGACCTCTTAGGTCAGCATATGAATGTACTTATATTTTAAAATGTGTCACATAGAAAATACAGTTTAGAAATACATTCATATGGGACCCGTATTTCAAATATTCTCAAATAAAAGGATATTCAGATATCCAAAACCATATGCATCATGGTATGATCTTTAAACAAATGTTGTTATACTTAGCTATATAAGCTATAGTAAAATATTATGATTTAGAGATAAAATCATCAATTTAATGCTCCTACCTCATTCGGCAATCTGGTCAATGCAATAAAAATATAACTCATTTGCCATACGCATAGTGATATCGACCACAGTCACAATAAGTGATCAGGAAATGTGAGTACATTACCCTCCTGCCCCCCTACATTACCACTGTCACTCGGTTGGAGCGACACTCCCCCGGTTCACTCAGGCTAATAGGACGTCCCCTATTCGGTACTGTCACAAGCTATACAACCAGCCAATATTCATCAATACATATAAATACATGTAAAATTATCAAGCAACTCGCCATAAACTTTACGCTTGCCATTCAATCTCATTTATAATATGACATGCATCATTTTTACAAGTATATAACTTTCAAATCAATACATCGTGTACATAATATTCACTTTATCAAATAATGATAAATACATTTAGAACCACATATTCAATGAGTTCCAAAATATGTTTCGAAAACCATACTCTTCTTGAACTATGTGTCAGTTCTTAAGCAAAATAAATATTTTAACACACTTCATATATTTATGATAGTATAAATAATTGTAAACAGAAACAATTATATATTTATAGTTCAAGAAGAGCACGGGATAAATCATAGAAAGAAGTATTTACTCACAAGGTAGAGCTACTGGTTGGACAGCTCTAGAATGTGCTTTTTCAAGTCGAATTTGATCAATTAGATCTCAAAAACGTGTTCGGAGAATCCAAAGATTTAGAAAATGACTCTGGTAGCTTAGTCACTATTCACCACCGGGAATCACCATTTACGACGAACAAAAAGTTGTCAGATAGTTGAAAATTTTCATATCCTAAGGTTTAACTAACTTATGAATCCATCTACAATGTCAGAATTTCAAGTGGAGGTCTCTAAGTAAGAGTTACAGAATTTACCTTTTTTGAGATTTTTTACTACAGATCTACGGCGATTCAACGGCTGATTTGAAAAATTGATCAGTCAAAATCGTAGTATTTTTCGTCCTGAATCCAGTAGCACCTTCAGTTTTGAGATCAAAAACCAATAGGCACTCTAAATCTAGAGAGAAAGTTGAAAGTTACTATTCACTCACTATTCATTCTTACTATTCCTTCTTTTAATTTTTTTTCGAAATCTTTGAATAGCCGTGTTGTCTCCCCTTCCCCTTTTATTTATTTTTTATTTTTTTAATAATAATTATTATTATTTAATAATTAAATAATAAGATTTTCTTTTATATAAATTCATATAAATTCTGTTTTTTATCCTAAAATATTCTAAAAATTTCTAAAAATTTATATTCTCATAAACCTTTAGTTAAACTCTTAAATCATGATTTTTCTTGATAAGAATCATAATAAAACAAATCTCAAAATAAATATCTTTATACATATTAAAAGAAATAATATTTCTAAAAATACAATAAAAATTCATTACAGACCAATATAATTATTTCAAGTAAAATAATAATTATTTTAATTAAAAATAGACTTACTTTTAGTATAACATAATTATTTTTTAAAAAATAAAAATATATTTGTTTATAACAAAATATTATTATTTAAAAATAAAAATTATGAGATATTATATTCTTCTCCCCTTAAGAAACTTGGTCCCTAAATTTCAATCCATCCTACCATATGTAAGGAATGAAATCAAGGCATAATTCGAAGTTACCAACCTTATTACTCAAATAATTGGGGATATGTTATCTGTAAAATATCTTTACTTTTTAAAATGTCTCTTCACTTGAGTGATTTTGCCATATAACTTAACCATAGGGATTCCTTTCATCCATAAGTTCTTCACTTGTCGATCAACAATAAACATCAATTGTACTCATTGTTAAGCCAAATTTTTTGTCCAATTGAATTTCTTAAAATTAAGTAACATAAAAAGAATCTAATATGTATTTCTTTCCAAACCTCATTATCTCTTTCGTTGGTGATTCCTTAAAAAATATGTGGTCACCCACTGATAATTTCTAGTGCTCAACATGCATGATTCCTTTAAACTTTTGGCCTGTATTGAATTATTTGTATTCATTTTTCTAATCAATTTCACTTTATATCCTCAAGCTCACATGGATATATCTATGGATCGATATTAGAAAACATACTCATAAAATAACATATTCACATCCATATTGGGATAATTATCTTTTCTTATTTCAGACTTCTATCAAGTCATCTTTAATTCTCACATGTCAACATCATCCCATAAATAGCATCATCTGAATCTATCATCTATTTTTATCCTAAAATTTATTAATCAATATGTTAAACATACGTAGCAATAAATCCACAAATCTTTTTTAACGTTTATGTACCATTGGCACATGTCTAACAATTCTAACTTACCTCATCACAGTAATTCTATACCCTTTTATTAATACCAATAAATTCATTATCAAAAATATCAAATCTTTCCTTCATCATATCTAAAAGCACCTCATTCTAACTTATATCAATCTCGTTTAATTCACCCAATCATTTCAAAAAGATTTTTCCTAACAATTACTCATACATGAATTCTCAATTTCAACATAATTCACATCCTACATACTAGACTCAATTTAGCATAATATAAACCTTTAACACAAATATCTTAATCACTTATATTATTTTCGAACATAATTCTCATAATATTCTCCATATTTCCAAATTAAGAGTTCAAATATTAATTTAAATCTTACTTCCCATATTTTATTTCTCAAAAACTTCAACACCACTAATTCTCTTGATTATATTCTTCAAAACATCATAAGATCATTATCCGTCCACTCCTTTTAAAAGCTCTATTACTTTAACCTACTAACCAATTAGACCCATAATAACTGAGTTTCAAAGAAAAGAAATTAACCTTCCTTATAATAGGGAAACAGAATCTTGCATTTAATATCAAATATTAATGTAGAACAATGCAGCAGAAAATGTGGAATACTTACTAGAGCATGGTGCCAAAATAGGAAGTTAAAAATTTGGACAAAGCATTGAAATAAAATTAAAATCAGTGGTTGTAATTCTTGAAAATCTGTAAACAAATCTAGCTGCAATTTTGACAAAAATAGGTGACCGCAAATTTTGAATATATATGCTAAAATTTAATTCAAATCTACTGTCATTCGGTGGAATAATATCGCATGGAAAAGAAGTATTTCTGAACTTATAAAAGTTTGTGAAAATCAAAGAATACGTAGTTAACTGGTAGGATGCAATTGATTGTTTCAAAAAAAATATAATTAATCAACTGTAAAATAATCAGTCCAAATTAAAATTTCTCAAAATAGCTAGTCGATTTAATAATACCGATAGTCGACTGGCAAGAACATTGGGAAAACAAAATAAATAATTTGATTGTCCCTCTTCAACAACTTACTTGTTTGCATTTTCACTCTTTTTTTTACAGTTACACCTATTACTTACAACTTTCCTACAAGAATCAAGACATCAATGCTTCATCAAGAACAACAAGGAAAAGACAAATTTCTGGTGATATCTTAACCTTATTCTCTTTATATGCCTAATATGAACGACTATCACAACTACTGTACATATACATGATTGCCGTCATTTTTGAAAATTTCACCTTCAATTTAGCTAATATCCACCAATCACTCACATACTGTTCTAATTATTCCCGGCTTATTCACATAACTATCATAAGTATGCCATTCTCTGAGTTATATAAATGCACACGTTAATTTCTTTACTTTCATATTCCAAGTTAAGATGTGTGCAGCTATGAAGGAAATCACATTTCGTCAATTTTGAAATATTTGTATTTTTTCTTATTTCAGTCTTGGAAAAGATGGAGAGTATGTGAAAGCTGCACAAAATCTGGGTATGGTATTGGCCAGGAGAAAAATTCATTTAGTCTATGGTGGTGGTAACCATGGATTAATGGGGTGTGTGTCTACAGCTGCCCATGTAGGAGGATGCCAAGTTCTAAGTATTATTCCTACAGCTCTAACTGCATCTAACATCGTAGGAAAGACAATTGGAGAAAAGTTTAGGGTAGCTTTCATGCATGAGCGCATGGCTAGAATGATGAGCAATGCTGATACCTTCATTGCCTTACCAAGGAGTTTTGGTACTTTAGAAGAAATTTTTCAAATAGTCTCTTGAGCACAGCTAAATATGCATCACAAACCGATAGGTTTGTTAAATGTTAATAACTTCTTTGATGGTTTGTTGTCTTTCCTTGATCATACTATGGAACAAAGGTTCATCTCACACTCAGCACGACGAATTCTCATCTTGGCTTCAAATGTTGAGGAGTTGATTGATGCTTTACAAGCATATGTTCATGTACCTGATCCAACTATGACTCAAATAGAATAGACGGCAGACAACCACAGGAAGCGCAAATTGGATTTGAATCTTCATCTTTAGATGTAGTAAAACGTAACTATTATTGTACTACTTTTACTTTCTTAGAGTCTACTTGGATACCATATTTACCAACCATACTCCCTTAGAGTTGGTAAAACTATCTTTGAATGTTGCTTATGATCCTCTGAACTTTTGAAATATTCTAGTATATCATCAATAAATATAATAACAAGTTGATCCAGAAATGACCTAATTACTATTCATTAAATCTATGAATGTAGTTAGAATAGTTGTCAAACTAAATAACATAACCAAAGACTCATAATACCCATAACGAGTCCTAAAAGAAAATGTTCGTACATCATCTTCTCTTATCTTCAATTAATGTTACTCATATCTCAAATCAATTTTTGGAAAACATTGAACACTTTGTAACTGATCAAACATATCATCTATACGAGGTAATAAATATTTATTCTACACTGTCACTTTATTCAACTATCTATAATTTATACATAGTCATAGTGATCTATCTTTCTTTTTCACAGATAAAATTGGAGCACTCCAAATAAAAGTATTAGGGCATTTAAATCCCTTATCTAACAAGTCTTATAATTAATTTTTTTTTAAATTCAATCGATATCATTCTATATAAGGATATAAATACTAGTTGGGTTCCAAGAAGTAAATCAATATCAAATTCTATTTTTCATTTCGGGGGTAATCTAGGCAATTCTTCTGAAAATACATCAGAAAATTTTCTAACTACTGGGACCTGATCTACATTAGTATAATTTATATCAACATCTCTCACAACTGTCAAATATCCTTAGCACCTTTTTTTTTGTAATAACTTATGGTCGCTAAAGGTGAAATTAAATTACTGGGTACTTGCTTTCATGATTGCTCTCTACTTGCAACTCATTTACTAACATTTTCTGCTATTAATAACATCTTCATACTATATCAGTTAGATCGCACTTCAAAACACTCGAACAAATTCAACCTATTGTGACTTTATTCTTTAACATACTTATGCAATATCTAAATAATCAATCATGGAAAACTTATGTCTATCTAAGAGCCCATCACATGAATTATCCATTTTGCATACCTTAAATTTTAAATTTCCATGAGTAAACCTTCCTTTATCATAATGCTTATACATAGTATTATTAAAAACCAAACTGTCTTCGAATTCCTTATATCAACAAAATATATCATTGAAAATATTATCTTCATAGATTCTCCGCTCTCAAATTCAATCCAACCCACAACTTACCAAATCCATTTATATATATAGATTCCAACTCATCCATCCAAAAAGAGATTTAAATTTATTTTCAAAACACTCACTTTATTTCAAATCATTATCTTGGAGTTAACAATCTCGATCGCATCATAATCCACTATCAATATTATATTAGTCATTCGTCATATTTTTTCACATAAGCAAATCAAACAATCAATTCAAATCTTCTTGACATCCAAACAAGCCATTCCCTTTGTGTTCGAATAGAATTTTCTTATTTTTAACTAATTTTCCAAGAGGGTTCTCTTTATCACTTTTTGTCAAAACAAGTTCAAAAGCTGAACTAGTAGTCCACACACAAAAGGTACCATCTAAGATATACGCATAGATGTTTAAACTTCGCATATTTAAGGACAAGAGTTAGAAGAAAGAAAATGATGATATCCTATAGAATTCCACAACAGCACCGTGAGTATAAATATGTCTGCAGTTACATACCCATACTCAAAGTCCTACTACAGAATTTTTTGCTCTGTTAACCACAAGAAAACCTAATGTTCTGATACCAATTTGTAACGCCTTCAATTTACGTTACGTAAAATAAACATTTTTTTTAAATTATTATTTCCGTAATCAGATATTTTCTATAAAGATACATAATTCAATTCTTTATCATGGGAACATATATATATAGGATCTATCATGTATACACAATATATAGACAAAGTTTATAAACATTAAAATACAGCAGAAACGGGGATCCTGCCTGTAGCGTTCAAAGCACTCTAAAATACAAATACAATATAATTCAAAGACCGTGAGTCTTGAAAGCAATGTTGACTCACCCAGAGAATATATCACTTATATGCCGAATCAGACTCTGATATTCTTATTTGAAAAATATAGAAATATCGTGTAGTGAGTTTGACAACTTAATGAGCAAATAATTCTTCCTATGACCTCTTAGGTCAACATATGCATGTACTTATATTTTAAAATGTGTCACATAGAAAATACAGTTCAGAAGTACATTTATATGGAACCCGTATTTTAAATATTCTCAAATCAAAGGATATTCAGATATCCAAAACCATATGCACCATGGTATGATCATTAAACAAATATTGTTATGCTTAGCTATATAAGTTATAGTAAAATATTATGATTTAGAGATAAAATCATCAATTTAATGCTCCTGCCTCACTTGGCAATCTGGTCAATGCAATGAAAATATAACTCATTTGCTATACACATAGTGACCTCGACCACAGTCACAATAAGTGATCAGAGAATGTGAGTACATCACCCTCCTGTCCCCTCACATTACCACTGTCACCCGGTTAGAGCGGCCTTCCCCCGACTCACTTAGGCTAATAGGGCATCCCCTATTCGGTACCTTCACAAGCCATACAACCAGCCGATATTCATCAATACATATAAATACATGTAAAATTATCAAGCAACTCACCATAAACTTTACGTTTTTCATATTTATCAAGCAACTCGCCATGTGTAACATCCCCGATTTTTTCTTATGTTACTAATTGAAATTTATTTGTAATATATATGTAAACATGTATATTGTGTTTTGAAATGTTATATTGTATAATTATAACATGTATGAGGTTTGTAATAAATATGTATATATATATATATATATATATATATATATATATATTGTGTTTATACAAATGGCGTATTCAACATGCGTATCATGAAAAAAAAACGGACGTTACACCACGAGCTTTACGCTTGCCATTCAATCTCATTTATAATATGACATGCATCATTTTCACAAGTATATAGTTTTCAAATCAATACATCGTGTATATAATATTCACTTTATTAAATAATGATAAATACATTTAGAACCACATATTCAATGAGTTCTAAAATCTGTTTCGAAAACCATACTTTTCTTGAACTATGTGCTAGTTTATAAGCAAAATAAATATTTTAACACATTTCATATATTTATGATAGCATAAATAATTGTAAACAGAAACAATTATATATTTATAGTTCAAGTAGAGTATGGGGTAAATCATAAAAAGAAGTATCTACTCACAGGGTAAGGCTACTGGTTGGACAGCCTTAAAATGTACTTTTTCAAATCGAATTTGACCAATTAGACCTCAAAAACGTGTTCAGAGGGTCCAAAGATTTAGAAAATGACTCCGGGAGCTTGGTCACTATTCATCGCTGGAAAATACTATTCACTCGCCGTAAAATACTATTCACTCACCGAAAATCACTATTTACGACGAACAAAAAGTTATCAGATAGTTGAAAAATTTCATATCTTAAAGTTTAACTAACTGCTGAATCCATCTACGGTGTCAGAATTTCAATTGGAGGTCTCTAAGTAAGAGTTTCAGAATTTACTTTTATTTGATATTTTTTACTTCAGATTTACGGCGATTCAACGGCTGATTTGAAAAATTAATCGATCAAAATCGTAGTATTCTTCGTCCTGAATCCAATAGCACCTTCAGTTTTAAGATCAAAAACCAATAGGCACTCCAGATTTAGAGAGAAAGTTGAAAGTTACTATTCACTATTCACTCTCACTATTCTTTCTTTCAATTTTTTTTGAAATTTTCGAATAGCCGTGTTGTCTCCCTTCCCCTTTTATTATTATTTTTTTATTTTTTTAATAATAATAATTATTATTTAATAATTGAATAATAAGATTTTCTTTTATATAAATTTTGTTCTTCATCTTAAAATATCTCAAAAATTTTTAAAAATTTATATTCTCATAAATATTTAGTTAAACTCTTAAATCATGATTTTTTTTTTATAAAAATCATAATAAAAAAAATTTTAAAATAAATATCTTTATACATATTAAAAGAAAGAATATTTTTAAAAATACAACAAAAATTCATTAGAGACCAATATAATTATTTCAAGTAAAACAATAATTATTTTAATTAAAAATAGACTTACTTTTAGTAGAACATAATCATTTTTAAACAAATAAAAATATATTTATTTATAACAAAACATTATTATTTAAAAATAAAAATTATGGGATGTTACAAAAATAAATTATTTAAAAAAAAATAGAAATAAAAAAAATTATTTTTATTTTATGTTTTTATTTTCAGAATATAGAAAAACAAAAAATAATATATGGCTTGTTTAGAAACTATTTTTAAAATATATTTTTTTATTTTACAAAAAAAAAATTGGTTGTCACATTATTTTTTATAAATTTTTTTTAAAAATTATTTTATAAAAGTGTAACTCAAAAAATAATTTTATAAAAATCTTGTTTGATTCTATTTTTGTTTTTAAAAATTATGTTTAAAATCTGTTTTTTAGAATAAAAAAAATTGTTTGATAAATTATTTTAAAAATATTTTTTTTTTATTTTTTGTGTTTTGAAAATTAAAATGAAAAATAAAAATAATTTTTTTTATTTCTCTTTTTTTTAAATAACTTGTTTTCAAAATTTAGTTCTAAAACAACAACACAAAATCATTACTAAACGAGTTTTTTTATTTTAAAAATAATTAAAAATAAAAAATAATTTTTAAAAATGAAAAAATATACAGAACCATTATTTTCTTTTTTTTTCTTTTTTTTTATGTAAAACTGTTTTTTAATTTTTTAAAAAACAAAAAGAACTACTTTTATTAATGACAAAGTTATAAATAATTTGTCAAAACTAATTTTCGGTTATTATGGTTATTATGTATATCACACAATTATGTTCTCAAACACTATTTTAAAATTTTACATCCAACCAAAATTTTTGTTCTTTTTTTTTAAATAATTTTTGTATTATTTAAAAAAAACACTTTCAAATAAATTTAGTATTTTTAAAACAGTTTATCAAATAATTTTTTTTATGTTTGTTTTATAAAATAAATTTTAAATATAATTTTTTTTTTAAAATAAAAAATGAAACAAGCCAGGTATTTGCATGCATCTTGTGGTCATTTTCTCTTCACGTGAATTCTGTCTGATGAAATTTGAAAAAGGGGCTCATAGTATCTGTCATCAAATGTACCAAAAAAATTAAAAATAGATCTGTCATCACTGAGCCCATATTGATTTATATTATTGTCCACTTTTACATCCGCTCCTTTCAAAGCAAAGAAAGTACGAAGGCGACGAGTCCCACAACTTGCCCAAAGATCAAGGCACAAAATCCGCTCCCTTCAAGATTTTATATTTTTTATAGTTAGATCTACGATTTCTTTGTTCCTATTTTAATAGAAAAAGATTAAAGAGAATTCAATCTCACAAAAAAATTGAGAGATCGATGTATTGCCTCTTTCTCTATCATTTTCATATTATATTATATTAGTTGTATTTCTATAGTATTAAATTATAATTTATGATATACTGTTTTTAAGTTGGTGTTTAAGAGATATATTATCTTTATTTTCTTTTGTAATAGTATATGTGTTTTGTTTACTTATAAGTGTAATATTAATTTTGTTTCACTTATTTCACCTTTTTCAGTTTTGTTGTCTCTGCTGATTTAATTTTTGTGCTTGATTTAATCTTTTTCACTACGATTTTCACGAAGGAATGTTCAAAAAAGATATTACTACAGTTTTAGACCTAAAAAGGAAAAAGAAGATATTACTACATTCGTCCAAAAATTAAGCTCACAAAATTCCAAAATGTAACGAATCGTTTTTTTTATAAGAGTCAAGTGGGTGAGTAAAATTTATAGAATCACAAGTACTGGAATGACACTTTATTTATTTTAAGTGTTAGTTGTCTTTATATGTACGGGAGTTCGATTCTCCACTCTTCTTTCCCCATGCAATATTTTTTTATTAAAAAAGTGGTTAAGTACCAGATAACTTAATAAACAAGTGATATTTTAGGTTAGGTATATTTTAACAAATTCATTTTTGAGTTCACATTGAGATTAACAAGTTTTTATAGTTAATTTTGGCAACAAAAAAAAGGTTAACTCAATTAATAAAATGGTATGTTGTTTCTTCATATTAACATAAATTTTATTTTGTTTCGAAAAAATACCCTCACAGTGAAATACACGCTAAGGCCTGTTGGGCTGTACTTCAAATTTTTACATTACTTGAAACTATTTTATTTTAAAACTAGTTTATTTTAAAGCAGTTAGTGTTTTTTAATTTTTTAATGTAATTATTTTTTTAAATGACATATTCAGAAGAATGATAAAATTGAATAGTAGATATAATTGTTTACTTTGACTATTTTTTTTTCCAAAAAAATAATAATTTATATTTCTACTTCTCCTTTAAAAGAGTTTTTATTTTTCTCTCTCTCCTGCGGTAGAAAAATAGTTTTTACTACTATTTTAAAATAGTTGTATGTCTACTCTTGAACAAAAATATATATTAAAAATAAGCATTTTTCCTCTTTTAAAACTTGGCCAAACAGACTCTAAATAATCATAGAAATAATGTGCACCCACCTGTTCAAAGTTAAATCCGCCGCAGAATAAGACCCAAGTGATGTTAGATTCATCGTTGAAAACCTCTGACAACGACATTTGTCACCGCCAAATAGCAAATATTTTGTTTAATTTGTATAATTAAAGCAGCTTCAAAACAAATATTTGTATTAAAAGCCTTGCCATGAGGAAAGGATCCAATATTAATTCGAAATCCTTGCCATATTTAGTTTTCTCTTCTCCAACTCAAATACACATAAACAGTAACTGGATCCCGTTAAATCCAACACCTAATTTCTGACTACACCATCTGCTCCGGAAATAATTTCACAGATCATGATCAATAATTTTCAGCGAGAAAAATAATAAGCAAACATGCTTCATGATGTCCACATGCAGCCCATGTGCCATTATATCTTATTATAATTAGGTCTTTTCCCTCAAATTCCTTCAAGAAAAAAAAAAACTTCATCATTATGGCTGTACTTCATCCCTTTACATAGAACCATAGATAAATCATAGCCATAATTAGCTTCGGGCCGTCAGAGATTTTACTGGACAGTAAATGCGTTTTAGTGTCTTTGGACCCAGAATTCTGTAATGGAAAAGGTAGAATATGAAGAAATTCTTCAATCTGACTAGAAGCTTTCCATAGATTTTTTTTCGTTACTAGTTGTTTTCAATATAATAATCACAAATATAAGATACACCAGTTTAAGTGTCAACACGTATATGGATATTTAATGACTTCCAAAAAACTTAGAAAATTTTCTTCTTTTGAGGTTTTCTGAGATGAACTAGTAAGCAATTTTGTATATAGTATTTAATGACACATGATATGGCTTTATATTTTAAATATCCATGGTTCAAAGCTTCCAATCCGGTTTTGAGCAGGTTAAGGATTTTTTCTTTCTTTGGGGTTTCCTGAGATGACCCAGTAAGCAATTTTGTACAGACAAATTAATCTCACTGAACTGTAACTCATACCTTAAAGGAGCCAGAGATCCATCATGGTTAATTGGCAACCTGGTGATCTTCTATTTGTGTGTTTTAATTACCGGCACATATACGGATGCGGATCCTCTACTGTGCCTGGGAGCACAGCACCGCGTGCTGTGCCCCCAGGCACAGTCTGACCAGGCGACTGGTCAATGACCAGTCGCCTGGTCTAATAAATATGACCAGGCGACTGGTCAACTGACCAGTCGCTTGGTCAGAGTGAGGAAGGGGCACAGCACGCGGTGCTGTGCCCCTTCCCCACTGTAGGGAATCCGCATCCCACGTATACATGCATATGTGCTTAAGCAGTATGAAAAAAGAAAAAAAAAAAAAAAAAAAAAGGCAATAATATATTGGTGGTGAAGGAAAATGAGAAAAGTGAGAAGTGCTAGAAGAAAGAGAAAGATCACATCAGACTGAAGGAAGGGCATTCACGGATCCACAAACTTACAAAACAATAAAGCTTTTTAAAGTATATCTATCTAATCACGATCACGGACACGGAAAGCAGACCAATATTGCAAATATCTCTCTCTCTCTCTCTCTTTCTGTGTCTGTGAATTATTATTTCCTTTCTTCATCTCCTATTCCTTCAACTACTGTTCTCACATGGCTGCCAAGCTGTACTGTTTCTGCAGCTCAGTACAACGTCTGCCCCATTTTACAGCCTGACCTATGTTCAGTGCATATGGGCTATTTCTTCATTATTCCAGCTTGATTTGTTTTCAACTAATTTCAAGGCATCTATAGATTTTTAGTACAGGCTAAGATTATATACTTTAAATAACTAGCTATAGCTAGCCTTTTTGAAAGGGAATGTTCAGGACTTTAGGTATTACATTATTGTGATAATCAAAAGTATTAGCCTCTTTTGTTAAGTCAAATTATAGGGGTACAAGCATGACAATGTTTCTCATTTTTGTGTGTCCCTTTATTTATTTTTTATTTTTGGTTGATTTTTGCTACTATTCTGTATTCCATGTTCAATTGGCCTGACTAATATATGTTATCACAAGAGAAAAAATGTATTCTTTCATGAAAATAAAACTCCTCAAATTAAGACTATATTATATAATTTACTATAGTCAAACTCTTAAAGATTAAAATTCTATTTTAATTCTTCAAAGATAATCCTAATATTAATTGACTCTCTTAAATTATTTTAAAGATTAATTTTGTTTCATATTCATTCTTCTATCATCAAACTGTTAAAAGAGAGATTGGGCAGCCTTGCTGCATGCTTAATTTTTACCTACTATGTTTTTTTTTTCTGGGTTTTTAATATTGTCCTTCAGGCAGATGACTAATACTCTTCCTCTGTACTTCTTTCCTTTCTTAAGAAAATTTCTTCTTTTATCCAAAAAAAAAAAATCAACAAACTGTTAATAAAAATACTGACGTGAAACCTTAACTCCACATGTGTTTATATTTTATTTTACATGACACACTCCCTCCCATGTATGCCCGAAACTGCCCCAATATCTGAGTCAAATTCTTGAATTCATTAGATTGGGATTCGTTTAATTTGCATATTTGTCTTAAGATGGAGAAATTTGAAGTATGTATAGAAAGGAGAGCATGTCACATAGATTAAAACGTAAAAAACTTTGCAGTTAACTTCTCACGTCAATACTTCTATATTAACTTTATTATAATAGTGTGTGGACATAAGGATGAACTTAAAATTAAAGTAAACTTTAAGATAGTCAAGTTTGACAAATTTTTTGAAATAGCCAATTGATACTAAAGTTATTTTAATTTGTAGGATCGAAACAAGATTTTAGTCATTGTTAATTGATATCTTCATGACATACTTGTTTAATTTATTAAATATCTTATAATAGGAGGTTAATCTATATTTATCATTAATTTCTTAATTTCTTTCTTGGCAAAGGAAAACTTTACAATCTTATGGATATGATCTAAAACTGTTACTACTTCACTTTCACAAATTGTCACGACGGGAACAATAAGTATAATGCAAAAATTTCACATGATTTGATCATAATGACAACTTGCTACAAAAAATAAAATGATTAAAAAACGTCACTTACAAAACCAAAAACTTTAACAATTTCATAATTATTTTCCAAGTGATTATATCTGAATTCAATTGGCCCCATCTAAACTTTACTCAAGTTAGGTCTCACTTTATCCCAAAAAAAAAATCTTACCTAAAAAATAATAATAATTGTACAATTTAGTAGTATTACTCCACAGAATTTTATACAATATCTCAAATATTCAAGCCCCAATTTCCATATACCCACTTTTAATTGAGAAAATGTATGTTTTAATTACAAATGTAAACATTAAAATTAGTAGGCTCGATACAAAATTATAGAGGGCTGATGTGACGTCGCATGAGTTGCACGGTTAAATTCTTGGACTAGAGTAGGGCAATTAGATCTCTATATTTATGCTCTGCAAATAAACGTACTGACAGTTTGAGCCTTTAATTTTACAAACTCAGATAATATAAATCAGTATTATAATTGTATTTACATTTGTGCTAATCAAATCTCTCTGCATATAATAGCCATAATGAAGAATGTCATGGTGAAAAAGAGTACGAGTGCTTGTAACATGGTCAGAAGGAACAAAAGTGAAAAATCATCGGGAACCTCTCCCACACATTCAATAAATTAAGAGCAGTGTTATTCTCGTATCACGTCACAGACCGTGCTGCACTTTTAGAAAGTTGTGTCATTGAAGGTAAAATATTCAGTGATAACATTAAAAAAATGTTACTGAAGGGGAAGGTAAAACTTTCTCCGATAACATTATTGTCAGAAAGTGATTTACAGTGACAATTATATGCAAAGTGAACTAAGGTGGAATTTTTTTTATGATAATAAAATTTATTTTGGTAACAATAAAAGGCCTATAGCGATGACAAAATTCGTTGTAAAAAACCTTCAATGATTATTTTTTAAGATTCAGCGATAACTTTTATTACAACCGAAACTCTTATTTCTAGTGTATTATTCACTTTTTTGGCTTTTTAACTTTTCTTATAGTGATAAATTTTTAGGGAAGTATATGTTTTCTTTCTCCATATTTTTCTTCCTAGAATTATGCAATTCAATCTGCCCTTAATTTTACACGTCCGTTGCTTAGACAAAAAATATTTCAGTTTCTTATTTGGGAAGATATTATAAATACTTAAACCTTAAGAATTGAGTAAAAGTAATTTTATTTTAGTTTTTTAAAAAATGAGTGCAATATTATTTTGTTCATTTTAACTCTTTTTTTTCTCAATTTACTATCTCAATGTTGAATTTTTTTTATCACTTAATTTTATCTCTCTGTTTAATTTCTATTAATAAAAACAGCAAAGTTGATAATATGGAGATTTTTTTATGACGTGACACTCTTAACCCTCTTAAAAAGAATCATCAAACCACCCAGATTAATATTAATCAAAAAGTCATTGTTCAGTTACTTGTGAGCACTATATATATATATATATGAATCAAAATTTTTTGTTCAATGATTAGTGAAAAGAAAGCAAACTAAGAGTACCACATTATTTATAACTAAAAAACACTCAACCTCAATGTCAACTATGCTAAGGGAGACTAGACAGAGAGATATAAGTATATAAAATTGAATTTTTTAAAATAATAAAATGAGATAAATTTTTTTTTTTTGAAAAAATAACTTAATACTGCACCTATTTTTTGAAAGAAAAAAAAATCATTGCTTCACTAAATTCCAACATTTAATGATAAAAGATGCAGCAATATATATAGTTTTGTAATTTTATGAAATTGTTTTTGTGAACAATTTAAAACACAAATTAATTTTATGAAGCATCTACGTCCATTCTTTTCAATTTGCTCGTACTTTTTTTGTTTACAGAGTACAAGGTTTATATAGAAAAGTATGTGGAATGCAATGCAACATATAATCACTTGATGACAGAGATTAGCATTATTTAGCTAAACTATTCAACAGTTTCAGATCCCTTAGCATTTAATGCAACATTAAGATTGGTTAAAGCTTTGTCACTACTACAAGAAAATTGGACTTTAGCATCCTTTTAATTATTATTAGACAACTTAACAATAGTTACATAAATCATTGCTGAATCACAGTTTTAATGATCGTTTATAGAAAGTGTGAAAATACCATTCTTAAACTGCAACTTAACAGTTAGAATCATCATTAAAACATGTGATTTAACGATGATAAACTAAACCATCGTAAAATGTCTGTCTATTGATGCTTTTTTACTCTTTTAAATTGTGATTTAATAACTATTTTTGTTAAACCATCGTTAAACTAATTTTTTCTTCTTTTTTATTTTTTTAATGAAAGTATGCCAAGACCATTGGTGCTTAAAAACCTTTGGACCATGACCTTGTACAGTTGGTGCCCAAAAACCATAATCACTTGCTGTCTACTACCATGATATATTATTAGCAATTAAAAAAAAATATTCATTTATATGATTCAACTAAAATTTTTAAAAATTACCTTGGACCATGACCTTGTACAATTGCAAGTTCAAGTGACAGTTTACCTTGATAGTTTTTGAGAAGAAAAGACATAATTGTTTTCATTTGTCGATGTTGTACAATCATTTTTAACTCATATTGGTATCGTTTCTCCATCGCTGATTTAAGTTGAACCACCTTATTTTGCTAGTCAATGCAACATATAAGTTTTATAACTTTTTAAGGAAAATATTTAATACAATATTTCAAAAATTGATGGGATACACATATATTTAATGAAAATGATCTAAGCATAACAAAAATTGGCAAAAATAAAATTCTGTCAACCTTACAGTATCAACAAATTGTTCATCATTTGTTATCATTCATAAAAAAAATAGCAAAAATTGACTTTCATCAGTTTTACAAGATCAACAAATTGTTCAAATTACAAGTAAATGTTCATTGTTTTCTATCATTCACCCAAAAATCAAAACAAAGCGTAAACAACTACTAAAGAAGAAAAAGTGAATGATGATGAAGGGAAAGAAGAAAAGCTAACTAGTAGGGATGAATAGATGTGAAGCTTGGTAGAGAAGAAGTCGATGGAGGGAGGCACTCTAGTGGAGAAACGCCAAAAAGCATGAAGGAGAAACCAATGGAGAGTGAGAAAATGGTGAACACAAGGGAGGGGGAGATTTTTAATAAATTTTACCATGATCTTTTAAAAATTATTGTTAAGTTACAATAGTTTTATTAAAATTGTCATTACTTAACATTGGTCTAAGGAAAATTATCGTTAAAGCTTATTTTAATGACAGTTTACACTTAAACCGTTGTTTTATTATGTATTTTAATGCCAATTTTAATAACTATCATTATATCTTTTATTTCTTAAGTATATGTCTATATATACATACATTATTGAAGTGAATAAAATAATTTTCTTCATTGTTATTTCGTTGGCATCTCTTTCTCTCTTACTATTTTCTGACATCATTTGCAAAGGAGGTATATAAAGTCCTGAGAGTAGGAAGTAGAGAAAGGCACCTCATTTTTAAAGTGGTACTTGGGACCATGTAAATAAAGCCACATATATTAATTCATTTTAAAAAGGTAAATCTGTTCATAAAATTAACCCATTTATTTAAAAATGCATGTGTATCTATTGCCATAAATACTCTTTGCAAAATTCTTCTGTTTCACAAATTCAACTATTTAATATATATATTTCAAATTGAGTATATGATAATTATCCTTTATACGCAAAAAATGTCACTTCACATGACCAAAATTTTTTGTCACTTTTCCTCTTTTTGTTTGGCTACAGTTACTTTTCCTTTTTGAATGTAAAGAAAAATACTTTCTATCCACCAAAAAAGTTATACTGATGATATTATTAAGCATTAATCACGGATCCTTTAGTATTATTCTACGGAAAATTTCAATAAATCACATTATTTGAAAGTGACATCTTTATTTAAAAGAAAAAAAAAAGTGAACGTGGACCATACATACAATCTCATACGCTTCATCGGAGTTAATTTAGGGACCAAAAGATCAGTTTAATTAGACTCTGTCATGATCCACTCTCCATCATGCACCGAGATGAAAAAGTATGTTATGGTTGTTAATTAGAGATTAATAAATTATAATAAAATAACATGACTTTTTATTTAATAATTTAAAATTAAAAATTAAAATAATTTTTAATATGATATTAGAACTTAAATATTCAAAAAATATTTATTTAATAACATAAGTTTTTGAGTTGAAGTGATTTTTGTCAACACTAATTAGTTTGATACATGGATAACTAGTTTTTCATGTATCCGAAAACTTAATTATAAATAAAAAAATTTGAGTATGAAGTATGAAAAAGGTTCATTTTTATATTATTTAGATCACATATATATAACATAAATTTTAAAATTTATGTATACATTTGTTATATTCCATCAGTTTAAAAATACATTTGTAAATGTTTGAAAAACTAAGAATCTATTTGGTTTGTTTGTTTTCTATTTTTATTTTTATTGAAAACAAAAATTATGATTGAAAATATATTTGATAGAGTTTAGAAGGAAATATTTTTTGAAAATATTTTTTAAAATAAAGTGAAAACACGTTTTCAGTATTTTTAAAAAAATAACTGGTGACATTTTTGTAATTTTAAAGAAGAATATATCATAATTATTAAAAAAAAATTAAAATAATATTATAATTATAAATGATTAAACTAAAAAATTAAGTAATATTTTATAACCATATATGTTAATTAAATTTAAAAATAAATATAACAAAATTTTCAAATTTATAAAATAAATATTTTTTTCAAAATAATAAACACTTGTAAATGAAAATTAATTTCAAAATAAAAATAGAGAATAAAAACTAAAATTATTTTTAGGACGATTTTTTTTTTCTCTCAACCTTTCTTCAATTAGCATAGGATCGCCGATAAGTGTGAAATGGTAGTGATGATAATATCATAGCAATGTCAAATGGAAGATCTAAACTTTCATGCGTTTGCACTTTAAGGGTTTGCCAACAATAAGGTCTAATCTTGGCAGATGCCTTTTGAGCGCATAGCTAGCCCCATCTTCACGTGCTATGCTTCTAAGCATTTTCGTCTGCTTCCTTTTTCTTTTTTCTTTTTTCTTTTTTCTTTTTTCTTTTTTTGAAGGTTTTGCTTTCCGTAAACCTCATTGCATCCCTATATATCTCCTCCTTCTTCCACTAAACCCTCACTATACTCCCTCTCTCTCTCATGGAGT
Source organism: Gleditsia sinensis (assembly GCA_037074535.1). Classification (NCBI taxonomy): domain Eukaryota; kingdom Viridiplantae; phylum Streptophyta; class Magnoliopsida; order Fabales; family Fabaceae; genus Gleditsia; species Gleditsia sinensis. The sequence continues at coordinate 8,150,727 of CM073464.1, read as the reverse complement.
CCTCGAAGATCTATGCTTTCCTCTTCATTTGCATGCTCTTCCTCTCCTCTGCCACTCCCATTCTTGGGTGTGGGTATTGTGGGAAACCCCCAAAAAAGCCCAACCCCGGAAAAAGACCCAAGAGGCCTCTCCCTGTGCCACCCATAGTGAAGCCACCAGGGTACTTACCTCCTGTGACTGTCCCTCCAATTACAGTTCCACCAATAGTGAAACCCCCAGGGGTTCTCCCTCCGGTGATCACCAAACCGCCAGCCGGGAAGCCCTGCCCACCGGGAGGGCCGACACCGGCCCAGGCGACATGCCCCATTGACACAGTGAAACTGGGTGCATGTGTGGATCTGCTTGGTGGGTTGGTGCACATTGGGCTTGGAGACCCAGTGGTTAACCAGTGCTGCCCGGTGCTTCAAGGGCTCGTGGAGCTTGAAGCTGCGGTGTGTCTTTGCACCACTCTTAAGCTCAAGCTTCTGAACCTCAATATTTACATCCCACTTGCTCTTCAGCTCCTCGTGACTTGTGGGAAGACTCCTCCTCCTGGTTACACCTGCTCCCTCTAAACCAAGTTAAGTAAGTGTCTCCCATAAAACCCTAATTTCTCCTGTTTCTAAAGTTTAATTAGGATTTGAGTCATACAACGTATAGTAACTTATGTCTTTGTTTAAATCCTATCGGGTTGAAGCACCCATTAACAACTCAAGGAGAGGCAAAGATTCTCTCTTTGGAGAAGAAGCTAATTATAGAGCTAATTAGCTTGTGACCCTGAAATTTATCAAGGTAGGTAAAATATAAAAGGCCCTATTAAGTAACAAAATAATACCCTCTTTTAGCATCTGAGGAGGAAACTTCCTTGTTTTTGCAACTCTATTAATTCTCTCTTCCTTTTTCACATGTCGTTGTTTTGTTGTTGGACAGTCTCATTGGAATGTTTGGTTCTTGTTTCCCTTTTTCCTATGTATTATTAAAGTCTTATTTTGCACCCGTGAACTTGAAGGGTTTGTCTCATTCGATATGCCTTTTTTGCAGGTCGCAAGAATATTATTGAGGAATTCATGGACGGAATAGACATGCAAAGATGTTCTCTCTCTTTTCCATTTTTCTTTCAATATTAGAATTGCTGTTGTTAATTTGGCTAGTAATTAAATTGTAAACTTTTTGTTTTCAATTTCTGAGATGGTTGCATATTGTTATGTGGCAGCAGCAAATTTATTAATTAAGATGCTTTTGTACCAAATTTTAAATATGAAAATGATTCCCACTTTGATAAAAATCAGTTTATATAATATTATATATTTATCAATAAATCCATTGAGATTAAATATTCAAATTTTCAATATAAATCAAATACAAAAAAATGATATAAGATGTGTTTTAACTCAACTATTGGGGGTCCGCTCAATCTTTGCCTTTCCCTAGAAAAATCTCAGCTCTCTCGTGCATATCTTTGAGGCATGCATGCATGCATAGCTTCCCCATGAGGATAATGTTTTTGTTTTTGTTTTGTTGGGAAAGAGAATTTCTCTTAAATATATTAGGCTGATACACTTGTTAGGATCGCGTATAGAAAAATTTAATCTTAATTAATCTATAAATTGATTTAAGATACAATAAAAAATAATAATGATTATTAATGTGGTACCCATACCCCAACAATTTTATTTTAGAGGTGCAGGTGAATGTTTACGGTGATTTTTAAATAAATATTTTTATTGTGCGTCTTTAAAATCATTGGAAAGGCAAACACCATTTTAAAATGGCCCCGAATGTGTTACTAAAAAGATAAATATTATTTTTTATCCTACTGATCTGTAGTTGTAATATTCGCCTTCATCTTTAATCGTACCATTGAAGAGTTTTTTGTAAGCAAAACTCGAACTAAAAATATAAAAAGGGGAAGGGACAAGGGATGTCTTGTAAACTTTGGTTTTTTTTTTTAACAAATGACAACGCGTATAAATTATTCTAATTTTTCTTTACTAAATCGTACTTAGCGATTTAAACTTTGCTAAACCTTTTGCTTAGGTAAATTTGAGAGTTAACTCTAACTAGAAGGTTCCGTTTGATGCAAACTCAAGGAAGAAGGTTTAAACTTTGTAACTTTAACTTCACTCAACCCTTGAGTGGGTAAATTTTGGAGTTAAATCTGACATAAAATTCACATCTTGGAGTTGGGGCTGGTGGGGGAAGAGAGAGAGAGAGAGAGACCCTGGTTTTCATAATTCCGTGGGCTTTGAAAACTTCACTTTTGGTTAGAGAGACAGATTTTAATAGAAAACAACAAACGGTGAGAGACAAGGAAGCCATATGTGGTCAATTCATGTCCCATACAGGGTACTGTACAACCTCTTCAAGTTTGGATGCTTTAGGGAAGAAAAACACAGTGTGTGAATACACAAGGCTGAAAAATATTCCGTTCGTTTAGTGTCGCTTACAAGAAAAAGTTTAATAATATTGATCAAATTGCTAATTATTTATCAAAATATAATTCTATTATGTATAGAGTTGATGGTGTTTATTATTATTATGATAAGATAATAGAGGTGACGATAATATGATATTAAATTGATAAATAAATAAAAAATATAATTTTTTATTAAAAAATTATACAAAATTTTTAATCAAAGTTTAACGGAAGTCTTGGGTATATAATGTCATGATAATCCTACAAAAAGATAATTGTATAAATTTATATAATATTTTGTGAGTATTAAATATTATATAAGGCTGAATTATATTAATTTATATAATTTTATAAAAAGTGCATTAAACAGGACATAAGCAAAATTCATTAATTAAGTTATACCAATTTCACAAATTATATTCAAAATTAAAAAAAGTTAAAGAGTATTCCAATATTACAATGTACGATATATATCAACATTATTGTAAGCCCCACATCTTCCCTTCAAACCATCCCTTCCCTCTCATTTTGCAGAGCCCCAAATCACATTCCATAGAAAACTTCCTTAAATTTAATTACCATTTCAAATTTCATAGGTACGTAAAAGCGGGAATTAGGCAAAGTTTTGAAGTTTACGGATAACAAGTGATTTACTATTTTTTGGTATATAAAACTACTCATTTACTATTTTTTTATTTCTATAAATTTATATATATTATGAATATCTTGTGTAGATATTTATCATCTCGATTTTTTTGTTATCCTATCTGATAAAATATTATTTTAAGTAATTATCTAAGAGGATAATTATCACTAAAAAATTATCCTACAGTTGTATATCACTAATAGAACTCTCTCACCTACTTATATAAATACTCCTTCATACATGAATGGAAAGAACAATTCATTCTCTTATCTCTCTCTTACTTCTCTCTCTCTACTTTTAAGTTATTTCATAACACGTTATCAACACGACGCTCTACCTCCTACTTCAAGGTTAATAATCTTTATGTACAATTATATTACTATTGATTTATTTTATTCTTGAAGGACCACATCAACTTATATACAATTTTTTTTCTTATTTAAATCTCTCTTTCTCTTGCTTCAAACTATAAGTCCCTGAAAGACTGCACCAAATTATATGTCTCTGAAGGTCTACACCTATATGTCTCTAAAAGACTATACCAAATTATAAATATCTGAAGGACTGCACCAATTTATGTGCAAATTCTATTACTTTAGTTTGTCCTTGAAGGACTGCAACAATTTCAATTGCTTCAAGTTTATCCCTGAAGGACAATGGTTTAAGTGTAACAAATATATTTTATCTCTTCTATTAAATTTTTTTTAATAACTCAGTATATAGTTCTTCATGTAGTTTTTTTAATTAATTAATATGTATAGTTGCATAGATTTACTTAATATCTGTAAATAACAGTAATCATAACGATAGAAAAGTAATCATATTGGTAGAAAAGTAAAGCCTACCCCAAATTTACATATTTTTATTATGATATATTTTATTTGAAATAGTTCACTTTATTTATGAATGTTTATTGACTAACATTATATTTTATGATAGTTTTAAAATGTTAAACCTTGCAAAACTCGAATTCATAGCGCTTGACATTATTGGAAGAAATTACCTATCTTGAGTGTTAGATGCTGAAATTCACTTAGATGCAAATGGCATTGGAGAGACTATCAAAAAAGGAAATAAAGCATCTAACCAAGATAAAGTTAGAGCTATGATCTTCCTTCGCCACCACTTGCATGAAGGATTGAAAAATGAGTACCTTATTGTAAAAAATTCACTTATTTTTTGGAATTCCTTAAAAGAAAGGTATAACCACCAGAAAATTATGATACTTTCAAAAGTCCAATATGATTGAATGCATCTTAACTTACAAGATTTTAAAACTATATGCAAATATAATTCTACACTATTTAGAATAAGTTCTCAATTAAAGTTATATGGAGAAAAAATCATTGATGATGATATGTTAGAAAAAACATTCTCCACTTTTCATGCATCCAATGTGATGCTACAATAGTAATATCGTGAAAAAGGATTTAAGAAATATTCTGAACTGATTTCTTGCCTTCTTGTGACTGAATAAAATAATGAATTTCTCATGAAAAATCATGAGTCCTATCTAATTGGCACTGCTCTATTCCCTGAAGTGAATGTTGTAATATCCCTAATTTTATTTTTTTATTAATAAAGGTACATAAATATTTAATTAAGAAAATAAAATTTATTAGACATTTTTTAAATATCTAAAGAAATATAATCCTAAGAAATTCTTCAACTTATGTGTATGCATAGAAAATGTTTCTAACATTAAGGGAACAAGTAAAGAGAAAAATCTAATAGGAAAAATTAGAAATAACATACTAAAGAGAGGTGAAATTCTTTGGTAAGGAAGCTAAATTTGTTTGTGAAGTAAGTAAATGTCTTAAATTTTAAGAAGATTGGATTAGGATAATTTTTCCTAATTCAAGAGTTTTTTAAGTTTAACATCTCCACCTATAAATTAGGCTATCATCTATGAACACTTCATATATAATTTTTTCACTTCATATAAGTTTCTAGCAAGCCCATTGGATAGCCAAGTAAGAAATAAAACATAGACTTGGACTAAGATATAGAAGTTGGACCAATAGCCCAAAAAGTATGAAAATGTGATCAAACCCTCCATGAAAGGTAGAATTTTAGCCAAAGCAAAGGAAATAGGTAAGAATGAGCCCAAATCCAAGAGGGGAAAAAATAAGAATCATGTGAGGAAATAGTAGTGCAATAATAATCAAAATTAAGTCACATGACATTAAGACAAAACATCTATATCCTACATTCATAATTTTAACAAGTAGGTAATAATATATGGCATTAGGACAAAATATCTATATCCTGCATTCATAATTTCAACAAGTGGATAATAATACATAGCATTATCACAAAATATCCTTATCCTACACAAATAATTTTAGCCAAGCAAGGGAGATTCAATGGCTGAAAATTTATCACTTAGAAAGGTAAATATATCATACTTGATTAAGACAAAAGAAAAAGGAAATGAATCCTTAAATCAAAAGGACCTTGTCCCTTGTCTTAAAAACATATTATTATAATTTTTAAAATAAAAATCTCTTTTTTCTATGCATATCCTGACTAAGGAAGAGGAAAACAAGAATATAAGTTGGTTTTTCAAAAATAAAAACAACCAAGTGCATCCTAATTGTTATAAGGTAGACTTATGATCATGAAAAGTGAACCACTTGATAGTTTATTTAAGTAAAACCCACCCCTATAACATTATAATTTCGTTCATGTGAGGGAGAGAAAAAATAGAAGCAAGGTAGACTGAGGAAAGGAGAGAAAGAGAGGAGAAGAAAGGAAGGAAGAAGAAGGAGAAGTTTAAAGGACTAATTACTTAAGGTAAGTTAGCTTAATCTCTACTTGAATCTATTTTTCCTCTTCATCCTTGAGGTTTAAAAACTCACCCTCCTTCTCTTATTTAAGTTGCTAAAAAAGTTAAGGGAAGGGAAGAATCTTGCTACTTCTTTCAAGAGGAAACAATAAAAAGAATTTACTAAGTGAGTTAAGGAGATCTTTAGGTAAGTTTAACAATATCTCGTTTTGAAGAAAATTTTTGAAATTTGTAACATTTATGTGGAATTTTGATCTTAAAACTTTGATGAAATTTATAATATTTGCTACTTTAATGATTGGTCATGGATGTTGCTATATTATGTTACATATTATTTTGCATATGATAGATGTTTTGGACATTGCAGTTGGTTTGAAAAGTTCTGCATAGGTATGGCTATGGGTGGAAACTTTTTTATGATTTTTATACTACTATTTTGTATATTTGAATGTGGTGAAAAATTTATGGAATATGATTAGATGTAAAGAAAATAGAAGAGGATGTAATATAATGATGAACTAAAACCTTAGGAAAGGATTGATTAGAAAATTATATTTTTGGGTAACCAGGAAAGCTTCTATTTTTAAAATTTTGGGAAGAATTGGTTAGGAATTAAAAGAAATGGTTAACTAGAAAAATGTAGACCTGTGTGTCAAAAATTTTTAGTCACTAAAATCACTTAATTTGGAGTCCATATGAGGGAGATATTGCCTGATATGTAAGCAGTGGTCAGAAAATGGTAAACCAGGGAAAAATCTGTCAGGTATGCTCTTATGTTTGAATTTTTGGGATAAATTTGTAGGGAATTAAAAGAAATGATTAACATGAAAAATGTAGATCTATGTTTCACGAATTTTTAACCACTAGAATATTTCAAATTAGAATCAATATGAGGGAGATATGATCAGATTAGTAAGCAAATGTCATAAACTAGCTAATTAGGGAATAATCTATTAAGTATGCTTTTGTGTTTGAATTTTTGGACAAAATATATAGAGAATTAAAGAAATTATTAACATAATAAATATAGATATATGTATCATGGATCTATAAGCTCTAAAATCGGTTAATTTTAAGTCCATATGAGAGAGATATGGCTGATTAATGAGTAAATGTTAGAATCAGTCTAGAATCTAGGGTGGTAAATGTAAGTGTTTTTGTTTTTGATTTTCTGCGAATAATTAGTAAAGAATTAAAAAAAATGATAAACATAAAAATTGTATATAAATGTCTTCTCGTTTTATAGGCTTTGGAATCACCTCAATTAGAGTTTGTATGAGGGAGATATAATACGATTATAAAGTAGAGGTCTGAACTTAGCCGAGAAGAAATAACGTTGAATTTGAGGGAGTAGTAACACCATGATTACTTAAGATTTTACTAAAATATTTAACATAAAGGTTTTAGAGAATTGTTTTATCTTTCAATTGACACTAAGATCACCTCAATCGTATTTAAATGATGGTGTTATGCTCTATTTAGTGAAGAGAGGATAATCATATTTAAAAAAGAAGAAGAATCTTATAAATGAAAATAATAAATGATTAGTGTATACAATAGTCATTACCATTGTATGAACTCCTTACCATATTAAGTGTGTAATTTTGACATAGAAATATTTTATAAATTAATATTTGAAACGATTATATTTATGACATGATTATCAATGATTTTTGATAATGATTATATTTTGATGAAAATTATGGAATGAAAGTATAATGAACATACTTGTTATTGAAATCATATTTATAGCTATTAATGTGAAAAGAAAAGAAATGAGCACGGTCACATGGCGATCCATGTGGTGCACCAATAGGGGACGCCTTACCAACGGTTATGATGATGATAATGAGAAAAGAATGAAAAAGTGTGCCATGTCGGACAGAGCGAGAAAAGTCCGCATCGGAGAGTAGAAAAATACTCACCTTGACCAGGATAGCTTGATATGAGAATAAATTGTTAGTCATCGTATGATATGCTGAAAATACTTAATTCTGCCATACATGTCATTACTGTATGATTTTCATGTGCATAGATATAGTGCATTCATGTGACCTAAAGATAATTGTTATAGCTCATACAGATAAATATGACGTGACAAGCATTATTGATAATGATTTATTATTGAACTTATTGAGATTTATTTTTCACTATATTTCCATATCATGTTCAGAAAATTAAATTATGCAGATATTTTCTATGACCAGCTTTTAGCGTACGTTGGGTCTAGTTGGCTAAGATCCTAGTGAAGGTGCAATCACCTGTGGTGTTCAGAGCAACTCTAGAGTACAATTATATTACAATTTAAATACTGAGAGCCCAAAAACAATTTAGGCTCACCACAGAAGTACGACACTTAGTCGATCAAGAAGCCTCATGATCAAACTCTGGGTCTTTATCTGAAAAACATATCCACAACGTGTAGTGAGTTTTACAACTCAGTGAGCAGATAATACCTCCTATGACCTCTTAAGTCAACATATGGATGTATTCTTTATTTTAAAACTTGTCACATTGAAAATCACAATTCATAAGTACATCCATATGGGACCCGCATTTCAAATAATCTCTGTTCAAATTCACATTCATATTCAATTCATAAGTAATGCTGTAAAAACGATAATAAAATCATGGTATGCATCAACATAATTCTTATGAAAACATTTGGAGGATCTCATATCAGAATCATCATATCAGAGTTTAACCCCTTCTGTACTTTGGTGGTATAGGATTTGCCTAAACTCAGTATCTCACTGAAGTTTGCCCTACTACCATTCAAGAGGACACGCGAAGAGACTCTATATGGGTATTTCCCAAGCACACGGCAAGGGAAGGCAAATCACATCTCATATAGTTGGCATCTCGCCCATATAGGAGGTATCCCGTTTTCTTTCACATATCATTTCTCGTGTGTTGGCCCTCACACGAGGTTAGCACCACTCTCTGCTAGTTGAGGCAATCAAAGTGCGCACCAGGGGTAACATCACCTGATGTTAGCATACAGTGTTTCTAATAGGATTCCTCCATAAAACCATAATCTCATATATTCTGTATTAATCAAAACAAAGGTACTATTATAATACAGCATTTTCATTCTCAGTATATTCCTCTGTCAAAACTTTCCAATTAGGGGAACCACATATACATGCATATATCTGAAGTAAACATATCACTGTATAAATCAATATCATATGAACATATGCCATATAATCCAGTATAAATTTTTTAATATAATGTAGACTTTCAGTCTCAGTATATATTCATCTGTCATAAATCCCTATTCAGGGTTTATCACATGTACATGCCCTTTCTTGAGGTAATAATATAACTTTATAAATAATTCCACATGCATAAATATTCACTTTATCATATAATGAGAAATACATGTGAAATCAATGAGTTCAGAAATCCAGTTTCAAAACTATACTATTCTTGAACTGTATTTCAAATTGTAGGCAATTCAGATAATTTTAATACATCTCAATAACATATAAAAGTGTAAATATCTCATAAACATAATCATATACATGCTTAAAAATCAAGAAGAGTATAGGGCAAACCATAGAAAAAATCATCTACTCACAGGATAAGGGCTTCAGATTGGACAGCTCCAAATTATAATTTTTCAATCCACATTTGACTAAACAGACTTCAAAAACGTATCCGAAGGGTTCAAAAATCAAGAAAATGATTTCAAGAACTTGATCACTATTCATAGACGGAAAACATTATTCACCGCAGGAAATTACTATTCATCACCAAAAAATACTATTCATACGCCGAAAATTACTATTCACGACGAATAAAGCTGTCAAAAGACCGAAATTTTTTCATATCCTAACGTTTATCTAGCTCTGAATCTATCTACGGTGTTAGATTTTCAATTAGATGTCTCTAAGTAAGAGTTTATTTTTTTTGAGATTTTTTACTTCAGATCTATGGCGATTCAACGGCTGATTTAAAAAATTGATTGGTTAAAATTGTAGTATTCTCCATCTTGAATCTAGTGGTACTCTCAGTTTGGAGATCAGAAACCAATAGGCACTCCAGATCTAGAGAGAAAATTTAAAATTACTATTCATCACTATTCATTTCCGTTGATTTCTCTCAGTTTCTATTTCCCTTCCGTTCTCCTTTCCCTTTATTTATTTATTTTTATTATTTTATTATGATTTAATAATTAAATATTTAAATTTATTTTCATTTTATTTCATATCTATTCATATAAATACCGTTTTTCATCTTAAAACATCCCAAACATTTTTAAAAATTTTCATTCTCATAAAACTTTAATTGAACTCTTAAATCATGATATTTCTTGATAAAAATATTAATAAAACAAAGCGCGAAATAAATATCTTTATGTATAATAAAAGAAAAAATATTTCTAAAAATACAACAAAAATTTATTAGAGGCCAATATAATTATTTTAAGCAAAACAATAATTATTTTAACCAAAAATATATTTACTTCCAGCAAAACAAGCATAGTCATTTTTTTTAAAAATCATACTTGTTTATAATAAAAGTATTATCTAAAAATAAAAAATTTGGGATATTACATTCTTCCCCTCTTAAGAAATTCGGTTCCCGAATTTCAACCCATCCTACCACATGTAGGGAATGAAGTCAAGACATAACTCGAATTTACCAACCTTATTACTGAAATAATTGGAGATTTCTCTTCTGCATGTCATCTTCTACTTCCCAGGTGGCTTCCTCACTTAAGTGATTTTGCCATATAAACTTATCCGTAGATATTTTCTTTCAGCCATAAATTCTTCACTTATCAATCAATAATAATCATCGTTTTTCCTCATAATTATGCCAAATTCTTGAAACCCGATAATATGAGAAGAATATGATAGGTACTTCCTTAACATTAATGCAAGAAAGATTGTACCAACATCACTTAATCTTGATGCAAAGCTAGACGATATATGCTATGCATACTTTGTCCAAAATTTCAAAAGAACCTATATACTAGAATTTAAATTTTTCTTTCTTTTCAAACCTCATTACCTTTTCTATGGGTGAGTCCTTCAAGAATATTTGGTCACCAGCTGATAATTTGTAGTGCTCAACGTTCTTGGTCCTTTAGACTTTTGACCTGTATTGAGTTTCTTGTATTTTTTTTCTAATCAATTTCACTTTATCAATGACATCTTACAATAAATTTAACTCCATTGAGTCATTCAACAGAAAATTTATAACACCTATTACATAAGGCTTAAATATTCTAATATCATTTTATTATAGACAAATTATGCTAAGGAATCTCCCACCAATCTCAAAAACATATGCTTGAAGCATGCTCTCCAAGTTAGCATAATCAATTTAGGTAAGTCATATTCTATCTATTGCATGTTATTCCAAATTAGATTTCCAAAGCTTAACTTTACTCAATACACTCACATATTAGGAGACCTACGATGTTCATGTAAAACCTCAAATGGTGCCATTGTATATTGGCCTGATAATTAATGATATGAGCAAGTTCAACTAAGGACAATTAATTTCTCCCAACTTTCACAAAAATTATATAAAGATACCTAAAACATAATTTCTAATGTATAAACACATCATTTAAATTTACTATCAGCCATACTATAATCTAACAAAGACCTTTAGGCTTTCTGAATAGCTCTCTTGAAACAAAATATTAAATTTTTACTTGCTGACATACCAAACAACGAAAAATATTTCACTTGTATCTTTTTTTTTACCATTATGCTAATACAATTCTTTCAAATCTTAATATATCCTTATTACCCTAAGATTATCCATATTCACAATCTACAGCTTCTTCTGAAATCTCATTTCTCAACATAATTCACATCCTAGATATTTGACTTAATTTAGCAAGTTATATATCCTTAACACAAATATCTTAATCACTTACATTATTCTCGGAGATGATTCTCAAAATATTCTCCATGTTTCCAAATTAAAAGTTTCAAGATTAACTTAAATCCTATTTCTCATACTTTACTCCTCAAAAACTTCAACACCGTTAATTCCCTTAATTACATTCGTCAAAACACCATTAGATCATCATCCATTTATTCATTTCAAAATCTCTATTACTTTAATCTACTAACCAGTTGGACACCATAATAACTGAGTTTCAAATATTAGAAATTAACCTTCCTTATAATAAGGAAAAAAATCTTGCATTTAATGCCAAATATTCATGTAGGACGATGCAGCAGAAAATGCAGAATAGATAATAGAGTATGATGCCAAAATAAGAAGTCAGAAATTTGGACAAAGCATTGAAAGAAAATTAAAATTGGTGGACATAATTCTTGAAAATCTGTAAACAAAATCTAGCTGCTATTTTGGCGAAAATCGGTGGCCGCAAATTTTGAATATATGTGCCAAAATTTAATTCAAAGCTACCATTATTCGGTGGAAGAATATCACATGAAAAAATATTATTTCTGAACTTATAAAAGTCTGTGAAAAAAAAATCATATAGTTAATTGGTAGGATGCAGTTGATTGCTTTAAAATAGATGTAATCAATCAACTGTAAGATAAACCAGTCCAAATTAATAATTTTCAAAATAACTAGTCGACTTAATATTACCAATAGTCGATTGGTAAGAACATTAAAAAAAATAAGATTTGCATTTTTCACTTCTTTTTTTACGCCTATCACTTATAACTTTTCCTACAAGAATCAAGACATCATTAATGCTTCATCAAGGATAAGAAGGAAAAGACAAATCTTTGGTGATATATTAATCTTATTCTCTGTATGTACTTAATATGAACCACAATTACAACTACTGTAAATATACATGCTTGCCGTCATTTTTAAAATTTCTACCAATCACTCACATAACTGTTCTAATTATGCTTATCTTTGAGTTCTATAAATGCTTGCATTAGTATCTTTACCTTCATACTCAAAGTTAGGGTGTGTGCAGCTATGGAGGGAATCGCATTTCGTCAATTTTGAAATATTTGTGTCTTTTGTGGTTTCAGTCCTGGAAAAGATGGAGAGTATGTGAAAGCTGCACAAAACCTAGGTATAGTGTTGGCCAGAAGAAAACTTCATTTAGTCTATGGTGGAGGTAACCATGGGTTAATAGGGTGTGTGGCTACATCTGCACATGTAGGAGGATGCCAAATTCTAGGTATTATTCTTACAGCTCTAACTGCATCCAACATCATAGGAAAGATAATTGGGGAAGAATTTAGGGTTGTTTTCATGCATGAGCGCATAACTAGAATAATGAGCAATGCTGATGCCTTCATTGCCTTATCAGGGGGTTTTTGTACTTTAGAGGAGATTTTCCAAATAGTTTTTTAGGCATAACTAAATATACATCACAAACCGATAGGTTTGTTAAATATTAACCACTTCTTTGATGGTCTATTGTCTTTTCTTGATCATGCTGTAGAACAAAGATTTATCTCACACTCAGCACGATGAATTCTCATCCCGGCTTTAAATGCTGAGGAGTTGATTGATGTTTTACAAGCATATGTTCATGTACCTGATCCAATTATGACTCGAATAGATTGGAAGACAGACAACTGTGGAAAGCGCAAGCTAGATTTGAATCTTCATCTTTAACTGTAGCAGTACGTAGCAATTGTTGTTCCACTTTTACTTCCTTAGGGTTAATTTAAATACCATCCTTACTAGTCACATGCGCTATGAAAATAAAACTACTAAGTCAAAATTCGTATTTTGAAACTCAGTATATAGCTGATACTCCCTTTTGAATTTGTAAAACTGTCCTTAAACGTTGCTTATGATCCTTTGTACTCTTGAAATATATTAATAATATCGTCAATGAATATATTTACAATTTAATCCAAGAATGACTTAATTACTATTTATTAAATCCATAAGTGTAGCTTGGGAATTTTTCAAACCAAATGACATCACCTAAAACTCATAATGCTCATAACGAGTCCTAAAAGAAATTTTTCGAATATCCTCTTCCCTTATCCTCAATTGATGATATCCAGATATCAAATCAAATCAATTTTTAAAAAACGTTGAGCACCTTGTAACTGGTCAAACAAATCATTTATACAAAGTAATGGGTATTTATTCCACATTTTCATAATAATCCATCTTTCTTTTTCACAGATAGAACTGGAGCACTCTAAGTAAAAGTACTAGGGCTTTTAAATCCCTTGTCTAACATGTCTTGTAACTATTTCTTTTTCAGTTCTTTAAGTTCAGTGGGTGCCATTCTATATAGAAATATAGACACTGGTTAGGTTCTAGAAAATAAATCAATACCAAATTCTATTTTTTGTTTTGGGATAATCTTGGCAATTCCTCAGAAATTACATTAGAAAATTCTCTAACCACTATAACTTGATTTACACTAGTATACTTTATATCAATATCTCTCACCCCTGCCAAATATCTTTGGCACCTTTTTGTAATAACTTATGGGCGGTTAAAGTAGAAATTAAATTATTAGGTACTTTACCACAATAATCTTGTATCATGAAAGGAGATTATTTGAAAATATTGAATTTAATCACCTTAAGATGACATTATAAAATAGCAAGATATGATGCCAATCAATCATTTCCCAATATCACACCAAAGTCTACCATATTTAGACAACCGGGTAAAACATATATCATTTTTAGAAACCATCATATTTGGAATTTGTCTCAATTCTTTAAATTCTCTGGGATTCATATCCTTTTCCACTTTCAGGTAGAAATTGACCCATAGATACTTCTTAAGATGCCACGATATTCAATCAATCTTATACTATGAAATTTAACAACTTGGAATAAAAAGGAAATTGAAACCCTATAGAATCTCTCAGCAACACTTGAAGTATAAATATGTTCGTCTCATATACATACTAAAGGTCCTACTAAAGAATCTTTTACTCTGATAGCCACAGGGAAATCTAATGCTTTGATACCAACTTATCACGCCCCTACTTTAAAGGCATGCGAAATATATATACTATGAACATATATTTTCCATCATCATGAGTATTCCAATGATTTATCATGAAAACAGATACATATAGGTTTTCTCATACATAACTATATACAGACAAAATCCATAAACAACAGAGTAACAGCAAAAGTAGGAATCCTGCCTGTGGTGTTCAGAGCAACTCTAGAGTACAATTATATTACAATTTAAACACTGAGAGTCCAGAAACAATTTAGGCTCACTACAGAAGTACGACACCTAGTCGATCAAGAAGTCACAGGATCAAACTCTGGGTCTTTATCTGAAAAACATATCCACAGCGTGTAGTGAGTTTTACAACTCAGTGAGCAGATAATACCTCCTATGACTTCTTAGGTCAACATATGGATGTACTCTTTATTTTAAAACTTGTCACATTGAAAATCACAATTCATAAGTACATCCATATGAGACTCGTATTTCAAATAATCTCTGCTCAAATTCATATTCATATTTAATTCATAAGTAATGTTGTAAGAACGATAATAAAATCATGGTATGCATCAACATAATTCTTATGAAAACATTTGGAGGATCTCATATCAGAATCATCATATCAAAGTTTAACCCCTTCCGTACTTTGGTGGTATAAGATTTGCCTAAACTCAGCATCTCGTTAAGGTTTGCCCTACTACCATTCAAGAGGACACGCGAAGAGACTCTATATGGGTATTTTCCAAGCACACAGCAAGGGAAAGCAAATCACATCTCATATAGTTGGCATCTCGCCCATATAGGAGGCATCCCGCTCTCCTTCACATATCATCTCCCGTGTGTTGGCTCTCATATGAGGTTAGCACCACCCTCTGCTAGTTAAGGCAATCAAGGTGCGCACCAAGGCTAACATCACCTGCTGTTAGCAGACAGTGTTTCTAATAAGATTCCTCCATAAAACCATAATCTCATATATTCCATATTAATCAAAACAAAGGTACTATTATAATACAACATTTTCATTCTCAATATATTCCTCTGTCAAAACTTCCTAATCAGGGGAATCTCGTATACATATTCATATCCAAGGAAAACATATCACTGTATAAATCAATATCATATGCACATATGCCATATAATCTAGTATAAAATTCTCAATATAATGCAGACTTTCAGTCTCGGTACAGATTCATCTGTCATATATTCCCCATTCAGGGTTTATCACATGTACATGCCCTTTTTCAAGGCAATCATATAGCTTTATAAATAATGTCACATGCATAACTATTCACTTCATCATTTAATGAGAAATACATGTAAAATCAAATACACCATGAGTTCAGAAATTCAGTTTCAAAACTATACTCTTCTTGCACTGTATTTCAAATTGTAGGCAATTCAGATAATTTTAATGCATCTCAGTAACATATAAAAGTGTAAATATCTCATAAATATAATCATATACATGCTTAAAGATCAAGAAGAGTATAGGGCAAACCATAGGAAGAATCATCTACTCACAGGGTAAGGGCTCCAGATTGGACAGCTCCAAATTGTACTTTTCTAATTCACATTTGACTAAACAGACTTCAAAAACGTGTCCGGATGGTCCAAAAATAAGAAAATGACTCTGGGAACTTAATCACTATTCATGGCCGAAAAATACTATTCACTCGCTGAAAATCACTATTCACGACGTACAAAAAGCTGTCATATGGCCGAAAAAATTTCATATCCTAACGTTTATCTAGCTCCTGAATCTATCTATGGTGTCAGATTTTCAATTGGAGGTCTTTAAGTAAGAGTTTTAGAGTTTACTTTTTTCTGATATTTTCTACTTCAGATCTACAGCGATTCAATAGCTAATTTGAAAAATTAATCAGTCAAAATCGTAATATTCTCCGTCTTGAATCCAGTGGTACTCTCAGTTTGAAGATCAGAAACCAATAGGCACTCTAGATCTAAAGAGAAAATTGAAGATTACTATTCATCACTATTCATTTCCGTTGATTTCTCTCGGTTTCTATCTCCCTTCCGTTCTCCTTTCCTTTTCTTTATTTTATTTTATTTTATTATGATTTAATAATTAAATATTTAAATTTATTTTCATTTTATTTCATATATATTCATATAAATACCGTTTTTCATCTTAAAACATTCCAAATTTTTTAAAAAAATTATATTCTCATAAAACTTTAGTTGAACTCTTAAATCACGATTTTTCTTGATAAAAATCTTAATAAAACAAAGCACAAAATAAATATCTTTATGTATAATAAAAGAAAGAATATTTCTAAAAATACAACAAAAAATTATTAGAGGTTAATATAATTATTTTAAGCAAAACAATAATTATTTTAACCAAAAATATATTTACTTCTAGCAAAACAAGCATAGTCATTTTTAAAAAAATCATACTTGTTTATAATAAAATATTATTTAAAAATAAAAATTTTGGGATATTACATAATGACTTCATGAAATTTTAGAAATATACATATAAGTATATATGTAAAAAAATAGAGTTGTTACAAATGTAGCAACATATGACTACTATGGATAGATTCAAGGTTGAAGCTATGGTCGTGGTCGTGGCTTTGTCTGTGGCCGTGGACGTGGTCGTGGTGGTTATTCCAAGAACATAGCTTCCCACCAAAAGTGAAAAAATAATAAGGAGAAAGGTCTACAAAATAGTAAACATGTTGAAAACTCATGCTATCACTGTGGTGGCAAAAGACATTGGTCACGTACCTGTCGTACGCCAAAGTATCTTGTTGATCTTTATCAAAAATCTATTAGAGAGAAAAAAAAACCAATTTATTTGAGGAAGACAGTCTCAATGATGGCTATATTGATGCAACTTATTTAGGTGTTACAGATTTCTTTGCTCATCCTGATGAAAAAATTGATCATTTAATTGGTGATGGTAGTATTCAAAAATAAGTTCTTTGTATAATTTTTATGATATTAAACTTAGGGTTTTCTTTTTTCAGTACAAGTTATTCTTTAAAGCTGTTATTTTATTTTATATATTATTTCTTTGTATTGACTATTCTTATTTTATTTTTTAATTAAAAATGAATGTTTCTTCTATTGATACCAACATCACTAATAAAGAGATATGTCTTGTCAATAATAGCACAACTCACACAATTCTCAAAGATAAAAAGTATTTTTTTTTCAATTAGTAATGTAAGAAGCCTATGTTAGTACTATATCTGATAGTACAAAGTTAATTGAAGGCACTGGAAGAGCTAATATAATGTTACTTAGGGGAACAAATCTGCATATTGACAAAGATTTATACTCTTCTAAATCTCTTAGAAATTTACTAAGTTTTAAGGATATCTGCCAAAATGGATACCGCATTGAGACAACAAATAAAGAAAATATTGAATATCTTCATATTACAAGTACAATCTTAGGTAACAAATACATATTGAAAAATTTACCTACATTCTCCTCTAGATTGTATTATACATATATAAATACAATTGAAATATATGCTATTGCAAATCAGAAGCTTGCAAATCATAATAATTTTATTATTTGGCATGACCGGTTAGGCCATCCCGGAACAATTATGATGTGAAAAATAATTAAACATTCAAGTGGACATTCATTGAAGAGCCAGTAGATTTTTCAATCGAATAATTTTTCATGTTCTATTTGCTCTCAAGGGAAATTGATTATTCAACCATCACCAGTCAAAATTATGAGTGAATCCCTCACATTTTTAAAAAGAATACAAGTCAATATTTATGGGCCAATACACCCACCATGTGGATTATTTAGATATTTTATGGTTTTAATTTATGCATCAACTAAATGGTCACATATGTGCTTGTTATCATCTCGTAACTTGGCGTTTGCGAGATTAATTGCGCAATTGATTAGATTACGAGCACATTTTTCTAATTTTTCAATTAAGAAAATACGCCTTGATAATGTTAATAAATTTACTTCCCAAATATTCAATGAGTATTGTATGTCTATTGGGATTGATGTTGAACATCCTGTAGTACATATTCATACACAAAATAGTCTTACAGAAACATTTATTAAACGTCTGAAGTTAATTGCAAGACCATTACTTATGAAGTCAAAACTCCCAATATTTACTTGGGGACATGCAATATTGCATGCTGCATCATTAATTCGCATAAGGCCAACAAGTTATTATGAACACTCCCTATTACAAATAGTTTTTAGTCAGAAATCAAATATTTTTCATCTAAATTTTTTTGGATGTGTGGTATATCTCCCTATTGCCCCACCACAATGCACTAAGATGGGTCTTCAAAGAAGGTTGGGAATATATGTTAAATATGAATCTCCTTCTATAATAAAGTATCTTGAACCATTAACAGGAGATCTATTCACAGTTCGGTTTGCTGATGGTCATTTTAATGAATCAGTTTTTTCAACATTAGGGGGAGAAAATAAGCAGCTGAAAAGAGAAATTAGTTGGCATGAATTATCACTAATTCATTTTGATCCTCATACAAAACAATATAAATTCAAAGTTCAAAAGATAATTCATTTGTAAAATTTATTCAACCAATTGCCAAACGCATTTACTGACTCAAAAAGAAATATTAAATCATATATACCAGCTGTTAATGCTCTAATTAAAATTGATGTCCCTGTCGAACAATCCACCATTGTAAATAAGTCTTAGACCCGCATGAAGCGTGGTAAGCCCATTGGTTCTAAAGATAAAAATCCTCGAAAAAGAAAAGGAGCTAAGAATCAAGATGGTCAAATCTAGGATTTAACAACTTTAGAAGAGTCTCCATAAGAGTTTCAAGACATAATTAATGTTTTAGTTCCAGAAGAAATTTAAGTACCTAAAATTTGTGAAAATAAAGATATCTCAATTAATTATGTTATGAATTGAATACGATGGAATCGAAAAAATGTCAACGTTGACAATAATTTTAAATATAATATAGTGCATGATGTTTTAAATGATAATGAGGATCATGAACTAAAGTCTGTTCAGGAATGCAGGCAAAGAAATGATTGGCCAAAATAGAAAGATGCAATTGAAGCAGAGTTAAATTCGCTTTAAAAACGAAAAAAAAAATTGGACCTGTAGTTCGTATACCTGAAGATATAAAATCAGTTGGATACAAATGGGTCTTTGTGCGAAAACGAAATGAAAATAGTGAAATTGTGAGATATAAGGCAAGACTTGTTGCCCAAAATTTTTCACAAAGACTCAGAAATGATTTTGAGGAAACATACTCACCTGTGGTGGATGCAACTACTTTTCAATATTTAATTAGTCTAGCAATACGTGAAAAGCTCAATTTGTGTTTAATGGATGTTATTACAGTCTATTTGTATGGCTCACTTGATAGTGATATTTATATGAAACTCCTTGAAGGATTTAAGTTGCCAGAAGCATACAATTTCAGTTCTCGAGTAGACTACTCAATCAAATTAAATAAATCACTTTATGATTTAAAACAATCTGGACGTATGTGGTATAATCGCCTTAGTAAATACCTGTTGCAAGAAGGGTATAGAAATGATCTAATTTGTCTATGTATCTTTATAAAAAGATTTGAAAATGAGTTTGCCATAATTGTAGTTTATGTTGATGATTTGAATATTATTGAAACTTCTGAAGAGTTCAAAAAAGCTGTTAATTGCTTAAAGAAAGAATTTGAAATAAAGGATCTTAGAAGAACAAAGTTTTACCTTGGATTACAAATTGAATATTTAAAAAATAGCATCTTTGTGTATCAATAAACTTATGTGACAAAGGTGTTAAAATGATTTTATATGGATAAATCACATCCATTATGTACTACAATGGTTTTCAGGTCATTAGATGTGACCAAAAATTCTTTTAGATCTCGTGAAAAGGATGAAGAACTACTTGATCCTGAGGTACCATATCTTAGTGCAATCAGGGTATTGATATATCTTGCTAGTCATACTCGACCTGATATATCATTTGCTATTAATCTATTATTAAGATTTAGTTCTTTACCTACACGAAGGTATTGGAATGGAGTTAAGCATATACTCCGTTATCTTAAAGGAACAACGGATATGGCCCTATTTTATTCTAACGGACTCAAGTCTGAGCTGATTGATTATGTGGATGCAAGATATTTATCCAACCTTCATAATGGACTATCGCAAATAGGCTATTTATTTACATATGGAGGTACCGCAATTTCAGGGCAATTTATGAAACAAACTATCTCTACCACATTAGCTAACTATGCAGAAATTTTAGCATTACATGAGGCAAGTCAAGAATATATTTAGCTATAATCTGTGATTCAACACATACAAAAATCTTGTGGCTTGTTGTTGTTGATTTTATTAAAACTTGCAAGCGCACGAATCTATTGGAGTATAGATTTAATGGTATGCAAGATCGATCCCACGAGGATTGTCAATTGAGAAAATTTAATTCAGATCCAAAATAAATATTTCTAATCTAGTTGCCAGAATGTTTGTTTTGTGAGAAGAGTACTGAACAAAGTTTGTAAAGAATTAAAATACTGAAATTAAATATGAATGTATTCAAAGTAAGAAACATGCTAAGGTTAGGGGATCCATTCTTAGTACATCAAATAATAATAAATTTTAACTCTTTTATTACTCAAATGGAATCCTCACGTAAATGAGGTTCCATTCGGAAGATATGTTACATTAAACGCGCTTTGGTTTATAGATGAAGTGTATTTGCCTTCTTTTATTGTATTACTAATAGTAAATAACTTTTGTAAAATGGTCAAGTATACATCGTGTCAATCATTATATTGTCTACAATAAATCAAGAATGATTCAAGTATTTATTGTGCAAAATATTTTCTACAATGTATCAAGATTTGTATTTTACAAAAAAAATATACAAACAAAGTCAATAATAATAATATAAAGAAGGCGGTAAAACCAGCCATTAAGAAAAGTAAATAACAAGAAAGTAAATAATAAAAATGCAGAAAATAAATAATAAAAAGGTAACAAAGCCATCATCTAAAAAAGTAAATAACAAGAAAGTAAATAATAAAAGTGCAGAAAATAAATAACAAGAAGGCAACAAAGCCATCCTCTAAGAAAGTAAATAATAAAAGTGCAGAAAATAAATAACAGAGGGGCAACAAAGTCATCCTTTAAAAAAGTAAATAACAAGAAAGTAAATGAAAAAAGTGTAAAAAATAAATAACAGAGGGGCAACAAAGTCATCCTCTAAAAAAGTAAATAACAAGAAAGTAAATAATAAAAGTGCAAAAAATAAATAACAGAGAGGCGACATAGCCGTCCTTTCAGAAGAAAAATAATAAGAAATAATAACAGAAAAAATAAATAATAGAGGGGCAACAAAGCCATCCTCTAAGAAAATAAATAACACGAAAGTAAATAATAGAAAGGCAGAAAATAAATAATAGAGGGGCAACAAAGCCATCCTCTAAGAAAGTAAATAACAAGAAAATAAATAAGAAGATAAATACAACATCAAGTATAAACAGTAAAATTAAGAGTTAGATAAATTATTATTTTTATACCAAAGGTTTCACCCTTTCACCTTAGCATTGGGAGATTAATTCTCCATAATCAAGGTAAGAAAACAAAATGAAAGATGAAGAAACATGATAAAACTTATGAAAGAAAGTAAAGATACAAAATGTATAAAGAGAGAAAAAGATTACAAACACTTAGAACTTCAACAAAGATTTCCCAAACTCACTCTTCAGCCTTTCTCCCTCCCCCCTTTAGCTCACAATATGTCTCTGTTTATAGACAAAACAAGGGAAGTAGGTGACAAAAATGGTGAGTAGCAAATTGCACTAAAGTTGACAAGTTGTGTTGCATTATGTGCCCCGAAATTCATCGTGATATATCGCCTTGATAGCCACTGAATCTGATGATACAATCAACATAAAAGTTGTAGATATTTTCATTATCTTTCCATCCATATAAAGTAGAGAAAACTTGGCCACATATTTTGTGATTTATGGCCAAAACACTGCAGCAAGGTCAGGCTGGACTGCAACAGTAAACATGTTCGGTTCTAACCCAATTTTGGCCCTTTTAGTGTCCGAATTTGCTGACCAATTGAATATCAAAGTTGTAGAAAATTATATATGATATTCACCTACAAAATTTTGTATCCATTAAATATGTATTTTCTGAAATATGGCTAAAATATTATAGTAAGGTTGGACTGGATTACAACAATAAATATGTTCTGTTCTAACCCAATTTCGACCCTTTGGATGTCTGAATTTGCTGATCACATAAACACGAAAGTTGTATGAAATTATGTCAGATATTCATCTACCAAATTTTGTACATAATATATATGTATTTTCTGAAATACGACCAAAATACTGTAGTAAGATCAAGTTGAAAAGTAAGCAGCAAACAAATTTTTAACATTAAGTGTTTTGCCTTGAATCTTTATGTTTCAATTCTTTAAGAAATGTGATCATAAATCAAAATTGAATTTATGCATATATCTATTAGGATGCATCTCAAGAGACAAAAAGATAATGCTCCTTACTCAACCATCCTTAATGAATTTATTTTATCTGCTTGATTTATATACATTATTTTCAAAGAATCACAATTTAGTTTTGATTCCTCCAATTGAGTCAATTTCCTATTCTTCTTTTCATCTATAAAAATACAAAAAACTAAAAACAAATAAGGGAGATAAATGTTTAATTAAGGCAAAAAAATAAGATAATATTTAATTTATGAGTACAAAACTCATTCATCACTTGTCTAGAAAGATGATCTTGATAATTTTATATAAAGATAATGCTGCATGTGTTGTCCAATTGAAAGAAGGGGATATATTAAAGGGGATAGAACAAAGCATATATCATCTAAATTCTTTTTCACTCATGATTTTCAAAAGAATGGTGATATGGATATTAAGCAAATTCGTTCCAGTGATAATCTGACAAATTTGATTATTAAGGCAACTTCCTACTACAACATTCGAGAAGTTGATATATAATATTAGAGTTGGAAGATTTAAGAATATCAAATGATGTTGTCATATATATATATATATATATATATATATATATATATATATTCGATAGTGTCTTAAAAAAAGAATGATGTACTCTTTTTTTTTCACTAGGTTTCTATCCGACAGAGTTTTTTTAAATAAGATTTTAACGAGGCACATTCTTAAGGGATGAACATCCAAGTGAGAGTATTTATGAATATCTTGTGTGAATGTTCATCATTCCGATCTTTCGATTATTCTATCTGATAAGATATTATTTTCAGTAATTATTTAAGAGGATAATTATTATTAGAGAGTTATCCTACAGCTGTATATCACTATTATAACTTTTTCACCTATTTGTATAAATACCTCCTCATACATAGATAAAAAAAAAAATTTCTTTCGTTTCTCTCTTATTTTTAAGTTATTTTATAACAATATATACATATGACTATATTTTTAACTAATCGTTACTTTCCTAGAGTAAATTTTTTTTTTTGGGAGAATAAAATATCAAACCCAGTTTTACTATATTTTTATTTAGTATAGACATGACAACTCCCAATATGTTCTTACTTACGAGGAATACTATGTTTATGAAACTGTAGCCTTTACTATATTTTTAATTAGTATAGATATGACAACTCCCAATATGTTCTTACTTATGAGGAATACTATGTTTATGAAACTGTAGCCTTGTCCTTCCCAAACCATTTTGTATTGGGAGCTCCATGGGCTATTATTTTCAATGCTTGAAATTTAAATACCATTCGTTAATTAAATTTAAAAAAATTATACTCATTTCTTGTAGTTTCAAATACAAGAAAAGTTTTTGTTAAATTTATAAAATATACTATTTATACTTCTTTTAAGTTTTAAAAATACTATATTAATCTATTTTATTTTAAGTTTTCATAAACAACAAAATAAATTACACTAATTTTCTTTCAAATTTAGTTAAATTACACTCGGTTTCTTTCTTATTTCAAAATAATATATCACTCTTTAATCTTTAAAGTTATATCACAAAAATCTCTTGGATGTTAATAGAGTTAGTTTTATATTCTCACTCTAAACTTGAAAATACAGTTTTGCTCCTGCTGTCTTTAACTTTTATTTATTTATAACTGCTTCTATTTTATTACTCCCAACAATAGCTAGAGTTAAAAAAAGAATGCAATGATTGTAATCTTGAGTACAATACGTCCACAAGCTAAACGTATTAAAAATGAACACGATCATTGCATTTATTAGAGTAATAAAATAGTAATAACTATAAATAAATAAAAATTAAGCACAATAGAAGCAAAAAGATACCTTCAAATTTTGAATGAAAATCTAAAACTAACTATCAATAGAAAGTTAACAACCAAGAGTTTCTATAATATGAAAGCCAGATGCTATTTTTAAAATAATAAAAAATAAATTTAATTTAATTGAATTTTAAAAAAAAAGTTAATATAATTTATCCTGTGCATTAATTTAATTTTTAATAATTTATACTGCATTTAAAAATACATAAAATATAATTTTTATTAACAATTTTATAAATAAAAATAATTTTTTTTATATAAATTGAAACTATAAAAAACTGCAAATATAAATTTCAAAAATCTAAAGACAAACGAATAATTTATTTTTCAAATTTTCTCTTTTCAACCAAGACAAGTATGCCAAAATGTTCCGTGTAAAAGCGGGAAATAAGACTCCATAAATATTGTTGTTTAAAGGCTTCAACTTCAAATACAATACAATTCCAAATCCAGAGATCAAGCATGTGTAAGCATCACCTTCCCTGAAAAATCCTCTCATCTCATATATAGCAAACTGGAAACAGTTTTAAGAAGATATCTGATCACTATGTCCATATATTCATCAGAATAGTAAAAATAAGAGGGCGTGAGAAGTAGATGGAGCAAAGCCCCTGAAAATAATTATCACATTTTCTGTTCTTTCTCAATGTTAGCACATGACCCTCTATTTTTGAATTTCAACTAGATTAGCCTGTAAAAACACAATCTTAACAAGAATTACACCTCAAATTTCTAAGGTGGCATCAGCACTATTTAAAAGACAGCCACCACCTATGAATGAGCCCTAAATGTGAAAATTATAAAGGAATAAAGGAACCGAAAAAAAAAAAAACTTATTCTCTGAATTGAACTTATATATATGTTACAAATGCTATGGAAGGATTAAGCTACCTGCTAACTAACGCTGAGAGGTGGGCCAGGCAAAACGATAAAACCCAAGAATACATCACTCAAGAAGATTTATTCAATGTTATTCCACTAGGAAGGAACCTAATGCAGCTACAACGCTTTAATTTGGATAGAGCTTCTTGTGACTTACCAAGCAAGAGATCCACATAAACTGCAGTAATTGTGACTTCAGGACTGTTTGGCAATATGGATAACGCCTGGGTCACTAATTGTTGAGCTCGCTCTAATTCACCCTGCATTGCAGACATTGCTGCAAAATTTGCATAAATTGTTCCCCGTCCCTCTTCTGGCTTGATAAAATCAATACTTTGCGAGTCCTCGGAGGAAAGATTGTTGGCTGTCGTTGTTCCTCCACTAACATCATCAAACTCAGCAGTCCTCTCCACTTGCCATTTCTCACAATCCTCTTGGCTGAAAGGCAATTCAACAGTGTTTCCCCCAGTGAAATAAACTGATAAATGCTCAGTAGCTTCCTTTGGTCTGTTTAGCAAGCAGAGCGCCTCTGCTGAATATACATGGCCTAGAAAGAGGTATATTCTAGAACAGTCTGGAAGTTCTAAAAGAGATCTTGCAACTGACAGTGCCTTCACAGGGTTGTCCAATTCCAGCTCCACATATGCCAGGTTAGCAAGAGCTGCTTGCTTAATCAATAAATTTTCTCTTCTGCAAATGTCTTCATAATAGGAAAGGGAGTTGTGAATGACTTCCTGACTAGTACCTCCCTTTTGTTCTTTTGTCTCTCCGTTTGAATTAACATGACCTAAACCTAATGTTAATGAAAAAGCCTTGGAATCAATGCCGTGTAAATTTTTATTATTTAAATTCATTGAAGATGACACTTCACTTGAATCATTTTCCTCCACAAAAGAATTTAAAGGCAAACCAGACTTCAAACTATCTGTCCTGTAAGAGTCTAGCAAGTGTAGGGCATTTAAAAGGCACTGTCGTGCAAGGGACATCGATAACTCCAGCTGCACACCATTGTTCAGAAAACAATCATCTCTTTCTCCCGAGTCCATGCATCCATTTCTTGGAATCTGATCTTCCAATATAAGTTGCCTCCATTTTCCCTTTCCAACCACACGAACTCCAACTTCCAACCTTGCTGAAGAAACACGACTTGATGTAATTAGGCCCTTTTCTAAAGCCATCAGACAGCATTCTGAAAGTCGGAGCCACAAAAGAGGCTGCTTGTAAAAGACCAAACTGGACTTCTGAAAACAGCGAGCAGCAAGTATTGGATTCCCACAAGCCAAGTACTGCACACCACAATTATAAATTATAAGGAGAGAATTATCCTGTGAGAAATTAGCTGGCTTTATCGATTGGTCCTTCCTAACGGATGAACAATTAGTCAATGCCTTTGAGAAGAACACTGAAGATGTCTGGTATTTCCCAAGCTGATAGTAAATGCAACCAAGATTGTTGTTGAAAATGCTTGAAAATGCTGCGTCTGTTCGATTGTTTGATGCCATCAATAGTTTTATTGCTTTGCGGTGGTTACCACGAGCATATTCAAGCTGAGACTTCAAAAGAAGAGCCATGGATGAATCTCTTCCACGTGCAATGTTCATAGCCAGCTTGACTTCTCGTTTTGCTAGCTTCAAGTTCCTGGTGAGAAGCAGAAATTGAACCTTGTAAAGTTGCAACTTAAGCTTTAACTCAACAGTAGAAAACCTATCAACCAGAGCCCCTGAAAGATCATTTGAAGATAAGCCAGTTGGCCTCCTTAAATTTTGTCCACCCATATCCAGTAAAAAGGCTTCATAATCAAGTGCCTCTTCTGATAAAGCTCTAGATAGATGATTTTCAGACACATTAGCATTTGAACCTATATCTGAATTAGACCCATCAGCAGCTGATGCATTACCAGGGACAGCCAAAGTCTTGTTAATTAGGTTTGCAAACTGTTGCTGTACTGTGTTCCCATTGTCACCTTGATTCACACTACTAACACCGAATGCCTTCTCCAGATAAGTTAATACATCCTAAACAAAACAGATTCCAGAATCAGAACAGTACATCTGTAAAAAAGATACAAAGAGGAAATCATTGAAATCTTTAAGCCAATCCAACAAATTGATTAAGATAAAGAGGGGCTGGAAGTGGAAGTGGAAGTGAAAGAATATATGCCAAGAAAGTTTGGCACCACATTTTATCAGGGAAAAATAATCAAAATCAGAGAGTCTCTACTTACCTACCTTTTTCAGTTTGACCATGTATACATTAGGGTAGAGTTTCCAAAACAACCTTTTTCATTCATATAAGGACATCTCAACCTATTACACAGCCTGGGCTGCTCTTGCATAACAAATAAGTGAATAACATTACCGCTAATTTATAATCATTATACCTATGATCACTGAGCATTACATTATATGTAGTAGAAATGTGTACAGCAGAGAACACATCCTAATAGAAACAAATTAAGGAGGCTAAACAAATTCACCATCCAGACAATTCAGCTGCCATGCCAAATTCATCATCCAGACAATGGAAAAGGACAAAAAATTTGGGTCGTCATGGTAGAAAATTTCAACAATCAAACATCTACCAAGTGAACTGGTCACCAAATTGGAAAGGGTGTTAAGGTCTTGGTTCAACTGAGTCGCAATAAATTGAATATATATATATATATACACACACATATATACATATATATATATAAATAGAATTTTGAAATAATTATTATCAAGTTTAAATTATATACATCATGATGTCATTATTATTTACATACCATTTGTTTAGTAATAGTAATTTTCATTTAACTGCTGCTCAGTACTTAAAAAAATCAATAGATACCAAGAAAAAAAAAGTTGTTCATTCTTTCATAGTATATTAAATAGATTAGTTGGCATATATATAACATGGAAGAATGAGTTGGCAATGTGGTGGGTGGACTAGCCCCTATCCACTGGGTACCTAATTTAAATCCCAGCTAAGCTAATTAATAACAAACGAGGGATACATGATTTAGCACCATGAACATTAAACCAAACACGTTCTGTAGTTAACCAGAAGGTTTGTTTAAGTGTTTGACCAGTCCTGGCTGGTTCAATTAAAACCAAGAATCAGCGTATGAATGGACCAATGTCCACACTAGTTTGCAGTCAAACTGGCTGGTCCAATCCCTTTATCAACATATTGCCTAGCAGGACTACAAAAATGGCATTTGCCTAATTGTTGCGGTGGGAAGAATTAATATTTAATATGAGTATATGACTAGGTATCTATCATTCAAGCAAGAACTAGACAAGCTAGAATCCAATAGGTATATAACTCTGAAGTCTGAAGTTTACCAGAAAACATTGAAAATCTTCATAATAATATAAGTTGTTTTTCCTTTGAAAATAAAAAAGTCCTTTCAAAGGCATAATTAATCTAGACTGACAAGCAAGAACTCTTCTACAATATTCATAATGCATAATTACTTATAATATTCTGCTAGTACTCTCATTCTACAAAAAGTATCTTAAATTGTCCAAAATAAGTATATACAATTCCTAAATATATTCCCTACAAAAAATACAAAATTAAAAAAAAATAGTTAAATAAATCTAATTGACCCCCTTAGTTGACCTACAATTTCACCACTAATATTTACTTCAATTATAGGTGTCCTGAGCGTAGAAGTCCAAGCAGCCTGCATCCAGGCACTCCATGTCACCATCCCTCATGAGGTTCCCAGCTAGAAGCCATTAGTGATAAGTAATCTGATTCAATGGAGAAGCACAGATACACGACATGAAGTGATACCGATATTGTGATATAACAAAACATTTAGTGTTTAAGTACAATTTGAAATATCATATCTAATACAAAGTGTCGAACATGATACAGATTTATTTCTGAAATATAGTTGCTCCATAGAATTTGATTATTAGATCTCACCATAGTAGTCAAATCGTGAATCGTGAATCATATTGAACCGTAAAATTCACAAACACATTGAAAAATAACTTAAAAAATATAATATAAAATATAAATAAGTAGATAACATAAATAAAATACATTAAATAATATATTTATTTCAATAATTCTAAACATAATTAATCATAAGTTTTAAAAAGATATAATTAGTTCAAAAATTATAAATTCTTAGATCGAAAAATCTAAAACAAGAAGATTGACAGTAAAATAAGTTCCTCAAGGCCTTGCCAAACTCATCTCTGAGTTTGAATAAATTTAGAATTGTAAAGAGAGTATGGTATTTAATTGTTGCCGATTTGTGCTTGAATAAGTTTAAAATTATTTGGGAAAAATGTTGTCTTTTGTAATTTTTTTTTTTAAAAAATAAATAAATAATATTTAAAAAACAAAACAAAACACCTCCCATCCCACAAGCTATCAATTCAGCACTCATGGTTTTGCTTCGCTGTTCACAGTACTATAATAAACACTGCTTTTTTTCCACTAAGTGAGATTGGCTACATGGATCAAACGACACAGATTTTCGGAGAGATGAATAGGATGTCACGTAGCGCAGCCATAGTAGAAAGCTCACGCCGCGTGACATCAAAGGGCAACTTCAGAATCACAGAATCGTATGATTCTGCGATTCTTGCCGAAATCACACCGATTTGTGTGATTTCAGCAACAATTCCATTCATAAACTGATTTGGCTACTGATTTGTCTCGGTGACCATCCAAATTGAGACAAACCATTTGATTCACATTGTGAATTGAACATTTTCTACTTCTATGGATCCCACCCAAAAAGAAGTAACAAGGTTCTAATTAGAGAAGAAAATTTTTCTTAAGATTGAGAAACAAACATGGGGATAAGAAACCAACCTCAACAGACTAGAGATGGACAACACAAAGAAAAAAAAAAAGAATGTCCATCAACATAATATCTAATAAAGCCATCCAGCCTCTCCATAAGTCCAAGGAAAGCAGACAGACTTAATCTTTCAAAAATTTCTCAACCAAAATCCAAACCAACCCAATATCTATCCTTACAAAACAGTACTTATCCTAAAATACTCACCAAAAAAACTTATTGCATGCTCCTCACAACATATTAAAGAGTCTATTAAATTCTCAAAGAACAAAATACTGTCCAGATCATTTAGTGTTGTGACAACACTAAATAATTGTGTAACCATCTTCAAAACTTTGCAGATCTGAAATCAGCAAAACCAATTCCAACAATCATCCCAAATCCAAATAAATCATGTATGAACATAATATCAAACACATATATCATAAACATGTCAAAGTTGAAGGATTTCAGAGTCTAAGGCTCAAAGCATCATATGAATTCTACGGATCTAAATATCATCATCTTCATCAAAGACAACATTATCACCATGGTCCTAGTCCATGGTTTCCACAATACAAACATGAAGAAAAATGGAAATTTTAATAGATTACTTTGCTGGCATATAGACTCAAATTAACGAATTGTATTACCACATAAAGGATGGAATCCACTGATAACCAAGAACCCAATATAATAGATAGATGCTAGGTCTAAATGTGCTTCTGGAACACTGAACAGAAGGAGAGGACAGCGTTGTGAAAATACTTCCTTCTTGGGGTCTCTACTTTGTACATTTTTTGTTAAAAAGAGGAAGACACAGAGGACAGAAGAAGAAAGAGAGGAAAGAAGAGTGCAAACATAGATAAATTCATGAAGATAGAAAACAGAGAAAGGAAGAAGAAAGTAAAAAGAGAGAAGAACAAGGGACCTGAATCAATTTTAGCCATTGCTGGAGAGTTGGTCTCCTCTCACATAAAGTGTCGATACATATGTGAGCTCAGTACACCACAGTAAATGGAGCATATTGCATACCCCACACCGTGCCACATGAAAATTGCAATGCCACAAGTGTATGGGGTTATCATTGTTGATGGGGAGAGAAAAAGGACTGGAGTACTAGACACAATTATTCTTTACAAGTATACAAGTCATATTTATGTTGAACTTATATTTCTAAAATAATTACCCACATTACAAGTCAAAAAGTTCATACACCTACAGCAAGCATGAAATATAAAAGCCAAGGTTGACGCTTGATAGCAACTCATAAGTAACAAAACTTATTGTCCTTACTAAGTAGTCCGACAAAACTATAAAATCATAAATAAAAAATTCAATAACTAAACAAATAAAATTATAAAATATAACTTACAGCTGATTTTGATGCATCATGGCAAGCAAGGCTAGCATCCAGTAACAGAAGGCATATATGTAGTGCTGTTGTCTGTTTTTCAAAACAAGGGGGGGAAAAAACCAAACACGTCAACACATCATTGTTAACTTTCAAAATAATATAACAAGGATCGGTTTGATATACCACCAACTTGACCCTGGTATCATGGCTGCCAGGCATCATTCAAGATGCTAGTGTTTGGTACACTGGTATCCTAGACGCCTAGTGTTATTCAAAATTCAAGTTGTCATTGGATAATACCGTTTTGACAGGTATATCATACCGCCCAAAAATCACAGGAATCTCACATCTCACCATTTAGTGCACTATTAGCTTTGTTCACTTTTACAAAATTTCAATTGTATCCTTTTTATGACAAATTTCAATTTGTAATACCAAGCATGGGAATCTTAAATACTAAGGTATCTAAGATATCAGGAGATATGAGATCACGGTAAACCAAATGCCTCTTAGGAAATCTGACATACCTCATCTATGGGTTCAATATTTTGATAGAGGGGTTCCAAACTTGATAATGTCTTTGCATACTCGTGAAGATGGAACCATATGATGGCCTAAAGAGATTCAAATCACAAAAACACACGAATTAAACTATTTAAATAAAAAATTGTCTAATCCAAGAAACAAGCAAAAGATAAAAAAAAAAAAAAAAACCTGAGGGGTAAAATCAACATACAATATTTAGCATTGCCACAGAAGAGTCAAACTCATCTGTATACATCGTAATAGTGCTATTTGCACCTGGAAACTGATGTGTCAAAGCATTACTTCCTTTGGATCCCAAAACAACTTTGTTTCCAACATTCTTAACTGACTCTCCTTGTTCTCCGGAGACACAAGCAAGCTCATTACTTTTCCTCTGAACCAATGGCAGCAAAAAAAAAAAAAAAGGGTAACTACAAGGAAATAGAGATGGAAGCTTCAAACGACAAAGAAAGTGACCCAAACTAGCACAAATCAAATTATAAACCCTTAAATTTAAAGCTATCTAATTTTATCACTTTATTATGAGGATATCCTTAAAAACCATGTGAGAGCAGAAAGTAGACGTCACCAAACTCCTAAGCAAGACTTCCTATCTTCTGTAATAGATATAACTGATAATATTCAATGAGGAAAAAAAAAATTTCAATTCTCTACGTGTTTCCTAACTTAAAATTATGTCTTTCAGGTTCTGGTATGGATTTACGCTTCCCTCCTAAAATATTACCCTAAAAAACCCAGAAGAATGAATTTAAAGTTAGAAAGTTGTCATAACTATACTATGTCCAACACCAACAGCTAACAGGTATTAGAATCTTTTCTGCATCCTTATTCCAATGAAAAATCAACTCCCAGATCTAAATCATGAGAATCTACTAGAAATCAATCAAAGCCAAGGCACATGGTAAAATTTTAAACATTCATTCCATCAGTTCAAGCCAAGTTCATATTTAGCAATTCTCTTTCCCCAAAAGCAATTACATGTGTAAGGGCTCACAAACTATTGATATTTTGCGTTAGCAGAGCCCAAAATATAATTCAAGTTGGTAATGACACCAGTATTATTAAACTCCATCTTTCTCATGTATACAGATGGATAAACATATCAGAAAACCATTATTGAAAGTTGAAACAATTTTATTTTCAAAAATAATACACGCAACAACCCAAATAAAAAAGGAACAAAATGGTCTCCCAAAAGTATCAACTAACAAAAACAAAAGCAAAAAGAAAACTGACACTTCTCAGTAAACAACAGGGAGACGAAAAACTTAAAAATAAAACTTACCTTGACACCATTAAGTACTTCAAGCAATTTTTTGGGATTCAAACAACCTTCTTGGAAGTATTCCGCAATTGCAATATTATGAAGGACCTGAAATATTAGTATTTAACACCTAAATATTCAGATTCCCGAAAAGGGTAACTGCAGTCAACATAAAAAAGAAAAACACTCTACTTTGAAATGACGCAAACTTGGTGGGTTATATTAACTTATGAACCCACCATGCCCATCCTCCTCCCTTGCTTTAAAGTGCAATATTATGAAGGACCTGAAATATTAGTATTTAAACCCTAAATATTCAGATTCTGGAAAAGGGTAACTGCAGTCAACATAAAAAAGAAAAACACTCTACTTTGAAATTACGAAAACATGGTGGGTTATATTAACTTATGAACCCACCATGTCCATCCTCCTCCCCTTCTTTAAAGTGCAGGCCTAAATATGCATGATAAAAAACTTTATCTTTCTAAAAACATTAGTATGGTCTAAATCCAAATCCAAAATCAATCACAAATTAAAGTGCAAATTATATTCTCCTCCCTTGAGATTTTGTAAAAATTACACCAAAACCTCCTCTAGTTTCAAATTATACAAAAATCTCCTCTCTGCTCACAAAATTGTTAATGAAGCTTTTGTTTTATGAATTTTTTCTCCTAAAAACTCATATATAGCCTAATTCAATGCAATACAAATTATCGAAAGGTCAAATTAATGCTTATGAGAACTTAAAATAAAAAAAGTTATTGTAATTTTTAAAAAAAAAACTTTAGGGGCTGAACTTCAGGAAAGATTTTTGTCTCAACTTAAAATTAATGGGATACTAGATAACTAAGAGGCACAAATGGCAAATCCAATGGATTCTATAACACACCAAAACATTTTGGTAATTAGAATCCATTTTATTTCTGCCAGACAATTAGACAAATCAGTTTCACAGGTGTACTCACTCCAAGACCCCTTTAATTATTTGATCTTACATCAGATCACAAACCTAATCCATTAGCAGAATTCTTTTAGAGGCATAAACAGTGACTATAAATGCAAAGCCATAACAATTCCAATTCTATGAAAAGGGGATAATTTATTATGTTAACTTAGAGTTGTACGAGCAAACAATAACAATTTCATATTTGATTAAACAAGCAAACAAGTAGCATTATCATCAAGTATTTGACAACATTTTCAAGGGGATCCATTAGATACGAAAAGTGTCCTTATCCAGAACATAAGCTCCAAATTTTTCTGGCAAAATTATTCACGTGTTTAAGATTGATTTAAAGCAGGTAATTCTTCTACTGTTCTACAAGCCTAACATCTTTCTCTCTGCACAACACAGACGCATTCTCCAATGTATCCATTTTAAGCAGCTTAACATAACTTATCCAGCCATTCAGGTATTTGCTACCAGATAAAATTTATTTAAACGAGTTGAAGTTGTACCAATGCACATGTGCATTCATAGCTACAGAAGCTTCACAGCAAGTGCCTACCAGCATGAGCACCCGGTAGGTACCAACATTGAACTTTATCTCTTAACAAAGGTTAAAATCGAACTAATGAAACACCTAAAGTATCTCAACTACTATTAAAAACAATACCAGTCAAAGGGGATGGGAGAAGAGCGAGTAATGAGCACCAATTTGGGCGAGAATCGGATCTTGTAAAAACTATACAGATAGGAATGATTAAGTGGGTAACAATAACTAGCATCAACAATTACTAAAAGCACTTCGCATTGAGAAATGAAGCAAGAAACAAGGAGAACGACGTTCGTAGGATGAGTGAAAGAAAAATGACCTTGGGATCGTCTTGTTTATTCTGTAAGAGCTGGTTCAAGACCTCGACACATTCGGCGAACTTGCCAGACTGAAAATGCAAGGCAGCGTCTTTTGCCAGAGCAACGGTGACCGAGACACCAGCATCGTCGGCATCAGCAAGCGAAGACCCATCACGGTTGGGGGCAGGAGCGGTTGTTGAGGAAGAAGAAGACAACGACGTCAAATCTAGGCCTTCCATGCTCAGATCGAGTAATCTCAATACAAATCGTATTGCGAAAAACAATATGACGGAAAAAAAGAAAAGAAAAAGCCCTAAATTGAGTGAAAGACTCAGGAAGGACAAGCGAAGTAGAAAGAATCTGAATTACATTTAAAATCGAAGTGGAGACCAAAAAAAAAAAAAAGAAATAAGAGAAACCCCGGAGTTTACAAATTTTCAGAGAAAAACCCTTAACTTTGTTCGCTTGCTTAGATGTACCCGATTCTGCAGAGAGAGAGAGAGAGAGAGAGAGAGCCTATTCGCCGAATCGGGGAAGATACGGATAGAAAGAAAGAAAGAAAGTAAGTTGAGGAGAGAGAGAGAGAACTTGGTGATATTTTCTTTTCTTTTTCGTAATTATTTTTCCATCGCTGGTGTGTTTGATAATAATAATAATAATAGTTAGGTTTATGTTTTGTGCTTATCAAACGACAGATTTATTAGGGGGGGAAAATGTGTACAGCCTCTTCAATTTTTATTCTTGGACACCTACTCACTATAATTTTGTAAATCTGATAATTAGTATGAAAATTTTTATAATGCCTTTTTATCCAGACATTTTCTTCAGAGGTAGCTAAGCCTTAGCCTTTTCGTTCTCCCGACAAAGCAAGAAGAGCCAATATCTAAGTTAGGCACAAATGGAATTGAGAAGAGAATTTTCTAATGAGAAGGAGGGAGTATATTTGTCATTTTGCTAGTAAAAATGGCATGTGCTATAAAATAGACATTAAAGTTAATATTATTTTTTACGGCAATGAATATTATAATAACTTTTAAATAAAATAAAATATTATAATCGAAATATATCAATCAAACTAGTATATATCATTGCTAACACGTATTTTAATTATCACATTATTGTTACATGACTAAAAGGGACCTAACAAAATGAATATAATGACTTATATATAAGGTTCTTCATTATTTAAAGTTTTAATTCTTGAATTGTCATTTTTCGACAATTTTTTTAATTGCCTCAAAATTTTATAAAAGCATCTATAATAAAAATATAACTTAGTCTATAATCGATAAATAATTTTTTTATTTATGTTTAGATTATAACACTTAATAAAAATTATTTTTAAAAAAATTATTTTTATTCCGTATTATAATTTGAGTACAGTTGGTTGGTGGATAAAAAATTATCTATCGATAATTAATCAAATATCAACTCTTATATATATAAATTGCATAATAAATTAAATTTTAATATTTTTGGTTGGATTATCAAGATTAAATGTGTAAAATGTAATTTTTGATATTTTTTAAACATACCCAACAATTTCGGTGTAATGTGCTTACAATTTAATATATCAAACTCATCAGTAGGTAAATGTCAATTTCTGAGTTTATTGGGAAGAATAGTTAATAAGAACTCAAAACATAAACAAGAAGATAAAATGCCAACAACACAAAGTATGTCTTTTTGGATTGATAATCAAATGTCCTTTTCTCTACTCTCTTATAGAGAAGACATTGACAATTATTGTCCCTTACGCTTTCTCACTAGTAATAATCGATTGACATAATCATGAAATTATTTTAGTTTCTTACGATTAATAAATTTTATGTCTATTTCTCTCTGATTGGATTTGTTATCAACTCTTAGCATTCCAACCACTATAGTCGACCTTCCCTCAGTTGATGATAACCATCTTGTGTGGCTAACATATCCTACTCGGTTTCATTGTCAACTTCTTAAACGTAGAATTTATGAACAACTGACACGTGTGCGTCATTCATAATAATTTGGCACCAGCAATCCTCTGGCGGATATGCACTAGAGAATTGGTTAACACTATGCTGTAGTGAAAACTCTATCATAGATTCTGAAAGAATATAGCAAATGTCATAACTACGTAGAGAGAGAACCTAATAGAGAGAATATGATAGGGTTGTCGGACAAAAATTAATAATGGTAGGTCATGGAGAGGCTTATTTGTTTGAATCTTTTCGTACACCAATTGGAGACAAATGGAGATAATTAGGTCACTTGCTCCAAATTCATATATACTCAGGGATTTAAAATTCAATTGTGCTGACGTTGCATAACCAATGATAAGTTATTTAGTAGGAAGACATACGCTGTTTAAAAGTACAGCCGAGCTTCAAAGTTTGAGCATTTGGGCAATATGGTCTGATCCATTATAATATAATTGTTTCAATTTGAATTATTTTCCATGAAATATAAATTAATATTTCAGAAAAGTCCATTCATTTTTTCCTACTGAAATCATCTTCTATGAGCGTAGAAAGAAAGCAAAAATTGAAGGTAAAAATATTAATGTATGTTAATGTTAAAGTACACTATAATAACGATTGTAGTTATACCTAGCACGTTTGAGTTTTTTTTTTTTATAAACATTTCAATTTTTTTTTTCATTTGATAATCCAAGGGATTGCCCGGCCCCCAAAAAATATGGGGATGAAAGAAGTTATTTTTCTATAACGACAGAGATTGGGGTAGATTTATCATACTCAAAATTCAATGATGAACTGTACCCAAAAAAAATTCAATGATGAACGTGGAAATTGAGACCATATTTGATGCCAGGCGAATATCCTATATATACAATGACACTTTTGTTTATTCAACTTAATTATATTATTAATAACTATAATTATTATATATAGAGAAAATCTTGTATATATATCCAAATCATGTTTAATTAAGACTATTAAAAGTGTGAATGTCTGTAGAGGAGCTAATCATATGTTTTTACTATATGATAGAATTATGGGCCAAAACACCAATAATAATGAAAAATTAGCCGTTTTCTTTACCGTAAACACGTAGGAGGAAGATAGGATGGAGATAATCTTCATATTGATATTAGCCTACAATGAAAATACTTGGGATTGCCAACCAAGGTCGGTATAGATGCAAACATGATACTTTTTAAGCCTACGAAAGACAGAGTTTGGAAAAGAGATTCTTATTAAGGTTGTGGCTCAATCTATCCTAACCTACTCTATAAGTTGTTAAAAAAATATGTTATGAGCTAAGCCAGTTAATGGCTAGATTTTGGTGGGGATCCACTACTGATTTTACGAAGTTACACTGGTTGAGTTGGAAAAGAATGACTCCACCTAAGGCTTTGGATGGTTTGGGTTTTATGGATTTGAAGGCCTTCAATTTAGCCCTTCTAGCCAAGCAAGGACGGAGACTAATTCAAAACCCCCACTCTCTTCTTGTTACTGTTTTTAAATCAAGATATTTTTCTAAATCTACTTTTTTAAGTGCCCAGGTGAATCATAACTGCTCCTCTACTTGGCGGAGTATATGTGCAGGGAAGGGACGTGTTTTTCAAAGGCTAAACAAGTGCGTAGTTGAAGGTGAAAATACAAACATATGGGGCGGGCCCTTGGTGGCCGACAGAGAGTGGGTTTTACACTGAACAAAGTGGATTCAATCGCCCTCATTTTGTGTAGGTCAAAAACCTTTTTATCCACGGAGATGGGATATGGGAGCCCTTAACACAATTTTCTCTGAAGATGAAGTGAAGTTATCCAGCAAATCCCTATATGCCCGAGAGCAAAACCTAATTGCTGGACTTGATTCCACAGACCCAGTGGCCAATACATAGTAAAGTCAGGGTATAGAGCCATTATTAAGGAAGGGTGGGCAACAGATTCACGTGAAGGCTTGCAATGCTACAATGCTACAAGTTGTTTTTATGGAGGGTGTGTAGAGATATTAGTATATATTACACATACCGTGAAGGCTTTGAAAAAGAAGAGGTTTGGAGGTGGAAGGTCATTGTTTTTCTGCAAAAGACAATGACGGAACCGCTTTGCATGCACTCGTTCTTCGCCCATCTTTATCTCCTTTTCGGCAACTAACCTCTGTGCAGTTTAACCTAAATGGCAACGCACAAACCAACTTTATACAGTGGCTTGTGAGCGTTAGCCCTAGCTGAAGCAATGAAACCTTCGTAAGTTTGGGCTAGTAATATGCAGTTTTGGAGTAGAAGGATGCTGGGCTTGGGAAGACCGTGTCTGATCTCTTGGACTGCCGGAACTTTTGTCTGAGTTTATGGAATGACCAGTTAAGCTAATTTTAGCCAAATCGTGGAAGGGAGTGTTCCAATATTTTATGGATTGACACATGTTAATTAATTATATATAGATTTGCTATCTAATAAATCATTTATTAAATTTGTAAATTTTTAAAATATCAAAATAATTGATACGGACAACTTATTTGCTACCTTTGTAAACCAGGTTGATAGTTTCTTCTCCGTTGTTCATTTGAAAATGGTTGTTGTGGAAAGAGTGGTTTTTGTTCAAAGTCTACATCTCCAAAGAATTTGGGTGGAGGGAGACTCGAAAATGGCGTTCGATAGTGTCCCTCGTGAAGACACTATCCATAACGACCTTGGACACCTGCACTTGGATTCACATGAACTTATATATAGTTCCTCTTTTAGATATTTTGAAATATGATGGGCACTATTAAAAATCTGCTTAATTATATTTTTACAAAAAATTTTATAAATTTAGAGATAATCTCTATATTTCTAAGGGGATAAAAATTATAGAATATAGCGAAGCGTAATTAGACACGCTATCACATTGGGCAAAAGGTGAAGAATTCAAGATATCAAACTTATTTTAATTCTAATGGAATGGTGAAGCTGATTTAAAAAAAAAACTATGGACAGTGTTAGAAGGGGGAAGACAAAATAGGAAGTAGTTATGAGTGAAAAGAGATGAGTGCCGATGAAGCACCTAAACCTGCATTCGAACCAATTAAATCTAAGGAGGAAGAGGATATTCTACGAAGATCGAACAAAAAAATCAAAGTCAGTGTAGATGAAGAAATACAACCAGATGAAGCAATGGAGGAGGCTGAAGCTCCAATAATCCTATCAAACATAGTTTCAGACATGTGTGTAAACTCCAGGAAGGAAGAAATCATAGACGAGGCAAAGAAGAAACTAGTCAGTGAGGATAATAACAACAGGGGACAGGACTACCAGACCCAGGACATACATAAAATGCAGGGGAAAGCAAATGCTGGAATATCTTACAAAGATAGATTGTTAGGCTTCAATGGCATTGCTAACAACCTGATAGGAGATGAAAACGAATCAGACAACTTTTACTCTGAAGACGACTCTGAGGCTGAGTGGTCGGGCGATGAAGAGATACTAGAGGGAGATCATTTTCCTGTCATCGATATATCTGCAGAAGAAAGGAGAGATTATTACAAGAACTGGAGGAACTCACTTATTATCAAATTGATGGGGAAAAAGATAGGATACAGATACTTGAAGGAAAGACTATGCAGAATGTGGCATCCTTCTGGAGTTCTCAATTTAATCGACATTGGAAATGAGTTTTATAGAGGATTACAAATTTGCATTGCATGAAGGGCCATGGATGATTGCAGACCACTACTTGGTGGTCCAGAGATAGAGGCCAGAATTCAAGCCAATGGAAAACAATTTTAAAAAAATTGCAGTCTGGATCCGTATCCTGTGGCTCCCCATCAAATATTACAACAAACATTTCTTGTGGAGGCTGGGTGACAGAATAGGGAGAACGTTAAAGATTGATAGCCATACACTCCGGAAAATGAATTCCGATGCAGGAGAGGACATAAGTGTTGAACGTGGTAAGTTTGCCTGGATTTGTGTAGAAATCGATTTGCGAAAAAAAAACTTGTGGCAAAGTTTAGATTAAGGAAGAGGATCTTCAACGTCGAATACGAGGGACTTCATTTTGTTTGTTTTGGATGTGAAAAGTACGGCCACAGACAAGACCAATGTGTACAAACCAGGCATAAAAACCAGAAACACTTACCTAGAGAGGGAGAGGATGGCCCGAGTAATTCACATGAGGCAAAACATCGAGGGGGAAGAACAAAATATCAACCGGAGTGCACTGATACAGCAACATAGCACGACGGAGACGGCGGAGAAGGCAACTTCAGGCCTTGGATAATGGTCCGGAAAGCTGAAAGGAAAAAAGCTGTCAAATCTCGTGAATCAGAGAATAGATAGCTACCAAAACCCTACAAGAAAGCTGGAAATGGTGCTAACCCGAACACTGGAATCCGGAAAGAGAAGGCAGAAACCTCCCGATTTATCATTCTGGAGAGCGTAAGCGACGAAGTGATGGAGACCTGTGAGTCAAATCCCACCTACGAGGCTGCAGTCTGCGAGACAGAGGACATTAAAAGGGGAGACAGTGTGGAGAAGTCCAGAAGGATGGAGAGAAGAGGGAAAAAGGCATTACCTACGGGTAAAGAAAACTTGGGCTTGGGCTCACACAGGTATAAAGGAGTGAAATACGTGGCCCAGTGGTGCGAACCCACAAGGGAAGATCGTAGAACCCGCAGCCAAACACGGCAATGCGAACTCAAGAGGATCTATACCTTCAAACCCACAGCCAATGCAGTGATATATACACCCCAAGAAAGCCCAAACAGGTCTGGTTGATCTACTAAGAACCCTTGGACAAGAGAGAACAAGGATCCCTAGTATCAAAGACACCACAAGGTTGATCAAGCCTTGATAAGTCTGTTAGTTCTATGAAGAACCCTAGAGAAGAACTCTCTCCAATCTGGTGTTTCCAGAAAATATGATTTGCATTCAATCAAAAATCCTTACAATAATGAAAGGTTACAATATAAATAGAAAATGCTGATTTCTAGTCAAGGAAACCAGCAATTATGACAATACCTAAAGCACATGTAGTGGATTGACTAAGGAGCCTCCTAAACCTAATAATTCAAACTTTGAAATAAATGCAATTAATGCACATGGGCAGATTTTGATTAAGGAGCCTATAAAGTCTAAAATTTCGCTCATGTATATTATGAGCCACTAAAGCAGCATATTTTTTCTCCAATCAGCATAATTAAGCTCCAATAAGTTAACTATTGTGTGCTATAAGGACTTAACTCTTCATTTATTGTACTTTGGCCCCAAAAGCTCTATATAATCCCATATTCAGCCTGGATAATGTTCAGTACGCCCTCACAAGATTTCAGCTCCGGTTCTTGAGTCATTTTCTTGGATAAGGTGTCTTGAACAAGTCCATTGAAAGCCTCTTTAATTCTTTTAGCACGAGCTCTAGTAATTGGTCCACTTGAAATTTGGACTGGATCACTTGAACATTTAGAGCTAACTTGATCATTATGATGGTTCTCATCATCTCCTCCTTCCTCAAAAGGATTCGTCCTCAAATCTTCACCTGCATCAAAAGAAGAAAGATCAGCAACATTAAAAGTGGCACTAATATTATACTCACCTGGTAGATCAATTTTGTATGCATTATCATTGATTCGCTCGAGAACTTGGAATGGACCATCTCCTCTTGGAGCCAGCTTTGATTTCCTTTGAGCAGGAAACCTTTCCTTCCTCATATGCACCCATACCCAGTCTCCAGGCTCAAAAGTAACACGCCTTCTTCCTTTGTTGGCCTTGTTTGCATATTGTTCATTTTTCTTCTCGATTTGCTGCTTGACACGTTCATGAATTTGCTTCACCAGCTCAGCTTTCTTGTGGCCATCGAGGCTATTTCTTTCATCAATTGGCAATGGGATTAAATCCAAAGGAGTTAATGGATTAAAACCATAAACAATTTCAAAAGGAGAATATTCAGTAGTTGAATGTACACTCCTATTATATGCAAATTCAATGAATGGCAAACAATTTTCCTAATTTTTCAAATTCCTTTGAATCACAGTTCGAAGCAATTGAGTTAAAACTCTATTAACAACTTCAGTTTGACCATCTGTTTGTGGATGATAAGCAGTAGAGAATAACAATTTAGTACCAAGCCTGCCCCACAAAACTCTCCAAAAGTGACTTAGAAATTTTGTATCCCTATCCGAAACAATGCTTTTAGGAACACCATGAAGTCTCACAATTTCCTTAAAGAATAAATCAGCAATGTGAGTAGCATCATCAGTTTTATTGCATGAAATGAAATGTGCCATTTTAGAAAATCGGTCAACGACCACAAATATTGAATCCAAACCCCTCTTTGACCTAGGTAATCCCAAAATAAAGTCCATGGAGATATCCACCCAAGGTTTGCTAGGTACTGGTAAAGGTGTGTACAAACCGTGTGGTAAGATTCGAGATTTAGCTTTCTTACATATAATGCATCTTTCACAAATTCGTTTAACATCACGTTTCATTCTAGGCCAAAAGAAATGCTCATGCAATACATCTAAAGTCTTTCTCACACCAAAATGTCCCATTAAACCTCCCCCATGGGCTTCCCTCACAAGCAATTTACGCAAAGAGCATTGAGGCACACATAACTTATTCTCCTTAAATAGGTAACCATCAGCCCTATAAAACTTATCGAATCCCTTTTTTT
This sequence comes from Gleditsia sinensis, assembly GCA_037074535.1. Classification (NCBI taxonomy): domain Eukaryota; kingdom Viridiplantae; phylum Streptophyta; class Magnoliopsida; order Fabales; family Fabaceae; genus Gleditsia; species Gleditsia sinensis. The sequence continues at coordinate 8,106,447 of CM073464.1, read as the reverse complement.
CACATGCAAGAAATACTTCAACAAATTCATCATCATTTGCATACAAATCTTTGATATACTCAAACCCAAGCAATCTCGCATTCAGAGAAGTAAGAAGAACATACCTCCTAGATAATGCATCTGCAACCACATTCTCTTTACCTTGTTTGTATTTGATGACATATGGAAATGTCTCAATGAATTCCAGCCACCTTGCATGACGCTTATTCAACTTACCTTGACTTTTAAGATGTTTCAGAGATAAATGATCTGTATGAATGACAAACTCTTTAGGCCAGAGGTAGTGTTGCCATGTCTCTAGTGCCCTCACAAGTGCATAAAGCTCCTTGTCATAAGTCGGGTAATTCAAGGCAGCACCATTTAGTTTTTCACTAAAATAAGCAATTGGCCTCTTTTCCTGCATTAAAACAGCCCCTATACCAACTCTGGATGCATCACACTCAATTTCAAAGGCTATAGAAAAATTAGGTAATGTCAAAACAGGTGCAGAACATAACCTTTCCTTTAAAACATTGAATGCATCATCTTGTGCTTTTTTCCACTTAAATCCCACAGATTTCTTTACCACTTCAGTGAGTGGTGCAGCAAGTATGCTAAAATCTTTCACAAAACGACGGTAAAAACCAGCTAAACCGTGAAAACTTCTTACCTTAGTGACTGATCTAGGTGTTGGCCACTCCTTGATAGCCTTGACCTTTTCTTCATCAACTTCTATTCCCTGTGCACTTATGACAAAGCCAAGAAACACAACTTTATCCATACAAACACTACACTTCTGTAGATTAGCATACAATCTTTCCTTTCTCAACACATCAAGCACACAACGCAGATGATTCAAATGTTCATTTAAATCCTTGCTATAAATCAGAATATCATCAAAATAAACCGCAACAAATTTTCCAATGTATGCACGCAGAACATGATTCATTAATCTCATGAAAGTGCTAGGTGCATTAGTTAGTCCAAATGGCATGACTAACCATTCATACAATCCATGCTTTGTTTTGAAAGCAGTTTTCCACTCATCACCTTCCCTCATCCGAATTTGATGGTATCCAGATTTTAAATCAATTTTAGAAAAGATATTAGACCCATGCAATTCATCAAGCACATCATCTAATCTAGGGATAGGATGGCGATATTTTACCGTTATGTTGTTTACGGCCCTGCAATCAATGCACATCCTCCATGATCCATCTTTCTTTGGCACGAGAAGTACTGGAACTGCACAAGGACTCAAACTTTCTCTCACATAGCCCTTGGCCATAAGTTCTTCAACTTGCATTTGAAGCTCCTTCGCTTCTTCTGGATTTGTCCTATAGGATGGGCGATTAGGAATTGTTGCTCCTGGAATGAAGTCAATTTGATGCTCAATTCCTCTAATAGGTGGTAGCCCTGGAGGAACTTCTTCTGGCAGCACATCTTGGAATTCTTGCAACAAAGATCCAACAACACTAGGAAACGAAGAGTTAAGTTCATTAGTGTTAAAATAACCCTCCTTATATATGAGTACGAGCAAAGGTTGTTTAGCTAGAAAAGCACTCCTCACTTCGCTCTCTTTAGCATAAAAGCTCACTCTTGCATTTTTTTTCTCTCCATTCTCTTTTCTTTTTTTAAACTCTCTTTTTTCTCATTTTTCGAATCATTCTCCTTTTTCATCTTAAGTTGATCTTCATACACTTGCTTAGGTGTTAATGGAGCAAGAGTAATTGTTCGATCATTCTTAACAAATGAGTATCTATTTGTAAATCCATCCTTGACAGCCCTATGATCAAAATCCCATGGCCTCCCAAGAAGTATATGACCAGCATGCATAGGAACAATATCACATAGCACCTTATCACTATACTTTCCAATTGAGAATGAAACCAGAACTTGCTTATTAACCTTAATTTCTCCACAATCATTTAACCATTGAAGCTTGTATGGTCTCTGGTGTGGAATGATTGGCAAATCTAATTTTTCTACCAGTGTAGTGCTAGCAACATTAGTGCAACTCCCCCCATCTATAATCATGTTGCATACCTTATTGTTGATAAGGCAGCGAGTGTGAAAAATATTTTCTCTTTGTTGCTCCACATCATCTTCCTTAGCCTGAGCATTCAAGGCACGCCTAGTGACAAGTGCTTCTCCTTCCACTGCATACTCAAGCCCATCATCACTAGCATCTTCAAGTGAGGGCATGGAATCATCACTCTCACTTTTAGTCACCACTTCATTATCCCTCATAATCATGACTCTTTTTTTGGGGCATTGTGAAGCTATATGACCTATACCCAAACACTTGAAACATTTTGTATCTCTATATCTAGAAGTTTGAGGTTCAGATTTACCTTTGTCCTTAGTTGAAGAAATATCTTTTCGAACATCTTTTTCTTCCTTCTTCCAACTCTGTTTCATTGGAGAATTAGAGCTAGAATTAAATCTTAAGGCACCTTTGCGCTTGAGTTGTTTTTCCACCTTGATTGCCACATGTAACATATCCTCCAACTCCACATAATGATGCAGTTCTACCACGTTGGCTATGTCTTTATTCAACCCATTCAGGAAACGAGCCATTGTAGCCTCCCTGTCCTCCTTGACATTAGCCCTTATCATAACAACCTCCATTTCTTTGTAATACTCCTCCACATTTTTGGAACCTTGTGTAAGAGTCTGCAACTTCTGGTAGAGGTCACTGTAGTAATGGCCAGGTACAAATCTCCTTCTCATTACAGCCTTCATTTCTGCCCAAGTTTCTATAGGATGCTCACCATTTCTCCTCCTATTTAAACCAAGCTTATCCCACCAAATAATTGCATAATCAGTGAACTCTATCACAGCCAACTTCACCTTCTTCATTTCAGAATAATTATGACATTCAAAAATCAGCTCAACCTTTTTTTCCCACTCCAAGTAGGCTTCAGGATCATTTCTACCTTGGAAAGATGGTATTTTTATTTTAATACTGCCTAGATCTCCATCTACCTGCCTTCCTTCTCTAGGAATATTTCTCCCATGATACATTTCTGGTCTAATTCTAGTATGCCTATTTCTTCTTACACCAACTTCAGATTCATAACCATTATCATCCTCACTCCGTACTTCAACTTCAAACTCAGCTTCAGGTTGAACAACTCTTCTAGGATTAGGACTCCTATTAGGTTGTCTCCTTTGTAAATTGGTGATCCTAGTGTCTTGCCTATCCAGCCTATCTCTTATGTCTCCAAACACCACATTAAAGCGTTCAAACTGTTGTTGCATGGCTTTTATGACAAGCTCCATGTTGGGTGAGTTTCCACCGCTGGTTGACTCCTCCTTGTTAGACATTTTTTTTAGCTGCAAGAAAATTGGATAGTGAAAATAAAAGATCCTCACAGATTTCTTTACGTGTTTGCACTCAAAGAATGTCACTCTACACTCGTGTTTCACTCCTTATAGGCTTTTCCACAATATGTGTCACTCTTGCCTTTTTCCTCTATGAGTTGTCTCAATAGGTTCTTTAAGGTAACTAACCAACACAAGGTTATACCAAAACTTGTAGAGTCAGTTAGACACTTGGGGATAAGAAAATAATCTAGATCAAAGGAAAAATAAATTTCTGGAATGCAATATCAAGAACTCTGAAGCAAAAAAAAATCGAAATAAAACAAATCCCAATAAGATTTCAGCAAAATCCTACTTTCTTCTTTCTTTCTCTTTTTCTTCTTTTTTTTTTTGTTTTTTTTAATAACTTTTTTTTTCTGATTTTTTTTTGCCTCCTCTTTTTTTTTTTGGCAAAAATTGGAATAAGAGAACAATAATCACACTAAGAAACGCAAATAAGCAGTTTGATCTGAAAAATCCAGGAAAACACGTCTGGCTAAAAACGACTATAACTCACGGCCAAAATTTCGTATTGCAGTGATTCCAAAACGAGTAGAAAGATGGGATTCTAAACTATGAAAATGACATATGAAGAGCCGCAAAACTCAAAGGAAAACGTGTCGAACAGAGATGAACAATGTAGGGAACGAACAGAGACACACAAAGATGAACAAACACAAGAAAGAACAGAAAATACAATCAGAAGATGAGAAATACAAGAACAAAAGATATGACCTGATAGGGAGCCGAGCTCTGATACCAAGATGGTGCGAATCCACAAGGGAAGATCGTAGAACCCGCAGCCAAACACGGCAATGCGAATCCAAGAGGATCTATACCTTCAAACCCACAGCCAATGCAGTGATATATACACCCCAAGAAAGCCCAAACAGGTCTGGTTGATCTACTAAGAACCCTTGGACAAGAGAGAACAAGGACCCCTAATATCAAAGACACCACAAGGTTGATCAAGCCTTGATAAGTCTGTTAGTTCTATGAAGAACCCTAGAGAAGAACTCTCTCCAATCTGGTGTTTCCAGAAAATATGATTTGCATTCAATCAAAAGTCCTTACAATAATGAAAGGTTACAATATAAATAGAAAAGGCTGATTTCTAGTCAAGGAAACCAGCAATTATGACAATACCTAAAGCACATGTAGTGGATTGACTAAGGAGCCTCCTAAACCTAATAATTCAAACTTTGAAATAAATGCAATTAATGCACATGGGCAGATTTTGACTAAGGAGCCTATAAAGTCTAAAATTTCGCTCATGTACATTATGAGTCACTAAAGCAGCATATTTTTTCTCCAATCAGCATAATTAAGCTCCAATAAGTCAACTATTGTGTGCTATAAGGACTTAGCTCTTCATTTATTGTACTTTGGCCCCAAAAGCTCTATATAATCCTATATTCAGCCTGGATAATGTTCAGTACGCCCTCACAAGATTTCTGCTCTGGTTCTTGAGTCATTTGCTTGGATAAGGTATCTTGAACAAGTCCATTGAAAGCCTCTTTAATTCTTTTAGCACGAGCTCTAGTAATTGGTCCACTTGGAATTTGGACTGGATCACTTGAACATTTAGAGCTAACTTGATCATTATGATGGTTCTCATCAGGCAGTGGGATTGGATCAAATTTGCTAACAAGCTTCCAAAGAGAGCCCTTGACACCATTGCAGCCACCTTACCGCCAAACGAAAGCATGGGAGAGGACCAAATCAGGTGGAGTTATAATCAGGATGGTATGTTTACTGTGAAGTCAGCATACACAAGCAAAATGAACTGGTCTCATAACGAAACAGCAATGTGGAAAAGAATCTGGAAATGGCCAGGTTCTCAGAAGATCAGAACGTTCTTATGGCTAGCAAGTAGAAATAGTATAATTACCAACAAATTTCGTTTTGATCGGCATCTGGATGATTCAGGAATATGCCATATCTGCAGACAACACCAGGAGTCAGTCCTTCATTGCCTGAGAGACTGCGTTAAGACAAAAAATCTCTGGCTGAGGTTAGGTCATCCGAGACATTGGGAGGATTTCTTCACCTGAAGTCTGCATGAATGGGTACATCATAATCTCACGAGAAAGTTAGGAAATGTGGAGATAGATATTTCAAGATGGGAGATTCTCTTTGGGATGACTGTGTGGTGTATTTGGACTATGAGATGCGAGGTAATCTTCCAACCCTCCGTCACCCAATCAAATGACCTATTCTTTGCTTGCCTGGCCAGAACGCAAGACTGCTTGGCCTGGATGAGAGCTACGGAGGCCATTCATGGCAGAGTGAGAGAGGAACGAGAGATAGCCTGGAATCCTCCGTCTCAAGATCTAGTCAAGTTCAATGTGGACGGATCGGTGCTCACTTCGGGCTCAACTAGCTGCGGTGGGGTCCTACGAAATGCGGCGGGAGAATGGATAACAGGATTTAGCAAAAAGCTTGGAATTTGCAACGTCAATTGTGCAGAATTATGGGGGATTTACACAGCTTTGACTATAGCTTGGAACGGCAACTACAAAAAGATAATAATCGAATCAGATTCTAAGGTGGCAATGAAGATGTGTTATCGAGCCATTGAGAGATGTCACCCAGGAGCGAGTATCATCTTCCTTATCAAATCACTCCTGAGCAGAAACTGGAGAGTTAACATCGTGCGCTCTTACAGGGAGGGTAACAAGATTGTAAACTGGCTTGCAAAGGATGCACACAGACTGGACTTTGGGCTTCACATCCTGGATAGACCCCCCATGGGGGCTAGAAGACTTTTACTCAATAATATGTGGGGCGGTTCAATCCCGCGATCTGTTTTCGCTTAGTCTTTGGGCTCTCTCATATACCAAAAAAAAAGAAGTACAAGCTGTCTTACTCTGGACCTCAAAATCCACTGGGAGGGATTTAAAAGCACTGTACAAGGACATCAGCGTATCAAATAAATCCTTCATCCTTTGCATTTGGAAAGAAGAAATATATGTATAGTGAGCACATGATCCTCAACATGCACCCACCTTGCTTTCTGAAGCATATATCCCTTTAATATTTTTCCAAATAACATTTCGCAAATAGAAAAATCAATTGGAAACCCTTGCTCTCGTTTTTCTTTTTGTTCTCCGAACGCAAACGAATATCCCAGACTTCTAGATTCATACTCCACAACCTTCCATCTCCATTTTTCTTCTACGCTCTAGACTTGCATTGGTCTTCGCGAAGCGATCACTCTTCTCCTCGTTTCAGTTTTTTCAACTTTTCTTTGTTTTCACATCCGCATCATTAACCGCACACGTGTCATTTGACTTTTCAGCTCCGGCTCCATGTGTTTAGCATCACAGATTTATTAAAAGGTGTAATTAGCAAGTGCCAAATATCGCAACTAGATTCCTGCTTGGATTTTATCAACTCTGATAAAAACGATAATTAACTTAAGCAAAATGCATGTGTGTCTCTATAGCAAAGGAATTGTCAAAGCCCGGACTCTAACGTCAATTAAAAATCAGAGAAAATCATTTGAAAAAAATATGTAAGGGATTGAATTGTGTGATTAAACTATAGTTAGAATGACGTGGTTTGATAATTGAATTATGAACCTCGTGTTGTTAAATTTATATGTGATACTATTCTCTTATTATTAATTAAATGAAGAGTACATATATCAAATTACTTGAGATTTACTTGTAAGACTCAACTTTCCCATCATACATTGACTCCGACAACAAATGGATTCTCCAAACAGAAAATATCTTCGGGTTTGAACCATTACATCCACATCTATTGCTTAAACGTGACCGTATTCACGAACTAGCTTTCAAAATCTTATCCTCAAAAATGCATGAATGCATCCTCCTTTCCAATAATTGAGCTACAGATTTTTCTTTTTTTTGAGGTAACAGCTGCAAATTAATAATAAAATCACTTTACCAACAAAAATTGTATAAATTGCCCTAAAATAATAGAATACGTGTAAGTTGTGACAAAATACTCCGAAATAAATACAATCTGTCTCGAACTACACTCACTATCCACTGGCCAATTGGGCCACAATGGACCGACCAACCATTCCCAATATTTTCCAACTTGTTCTGCGAATACACGCAAGGTTCAGCTCACTTTGAATGAACTAAGGTCCACTTGGTGGGTCCACCACAGCCCCCAATTATTACTTTTCTTTTTCAATCATCAAGAAGAATTATCATCTGCCGTTGGATTACCCGATCACGTGGAACCTAACTAACGCCGTTGCGTTTTTGACTGTGAAAATTGTACATGTGTCCGGTAGTAGCTAGAATTTCACGGAAGGTCCGTGAAAAATCGTGTTTTATATAACGGAGAGAGATAGGGTCCTCGATCACTTCCAAAACGAGTAAAGAAACGTGGATCCGACGTGGCGATTTAATCCGCCGTCAGATTTAGAATATTTTAATCCCATTGGATAATAAGTTGGAATGAGACAATGCTCGTTACCAGGACGAGGAAGCCGAGACTGATAAGAAACTTGCAGAGCCTGTTAACAACAATGGTAGCCAATAGATGGAGTGCTTCCTCTTCTCTTACTATAAATACCATAGCGGTAAATCTTTCCCCATCTCCAAGATTAGATTCGAGGTTTCATTGCTCTCTTAGCATTTCGAACGCACTCAAGCAACGTTCTATTACTTCTTTTGGTACTTCTTCTTTCTTCTTAATTTCGCCTATGATTTTCTTTTTGTTTCTTAATTGATTGGTTCTCCAGAAAATTTCCGGAATGCTATTGACGAAATGGTTGTTTTCTGACGGAAATTGGTTTGGTTGTGCATGTTTTCAACTTTGCAGACATTCTTGGAATCGATCGTTCCCTGTATTGGCTTTTAAGGTAAATAAATATTGGCCCTTTTTTTTTCCAGTTGGGAAATCTATGAATGAAAAATTTCTTGAATCTTATTGTAATATAAGTTCCAACATTGCAGAGAAGCCAGCGGAGTTCAAGAAGGAACAGAGAGGAAGAAGAGGCAGTTGAAGAAATGACGATCAAACCAGCAGTTCGGATCTCCGAACGGAATCTGATCGTGAAGAACCGAACCATCCTGACAGGGTTGCCGGAAAATGTGATCGAGACGTCGGCGTCGTTGTCGGGTCCGGTGGAGGGAGTATTTCTGGGTGCTACTTTCGACAAAGACGACAGTAACCATGTCGTTTCGTTGGGAACTCTCAGGGATGTCCGGTTCATGGCATGCTTCCGGTTCAAGTTATGGTGGATGGCCCAGAGGATGGGGGATAAAGGGAGAGACATTCCTCTGGAGACACAGTTCCTATTGGTGGAGACAAAAGATGGGTCCCACCTCGAACCCGAGGAGGACGGCAACGAGGATAACCAGATTGTCTACACAGTCTTCCTCCCTCTGATCGAAGGTTCATTCCGAGCTTGCTTGCAAGGAAACGCTCAGGATCAGCTGGAGCTATGTTTGGAGAGCGGTGATGCGGACACCAAAGCGTCGTCGTTTACCCGTTCTCTGTTCATCAGCGCCGGCACCGACCCGTTTTCCACTATCCACGATGCGTTCAGAGCGGTGAAAAACCACCTGAAGACTTTCCGTCTCCGACACGAGAAAAAACTACCTGGAATCGTCGACTATTTCGGTTGGTGCACCTGGGACGCATTCTACCAGGAAGTGACCCAGGAAGGGGTGGAAGCTGGGCTGGAGTCCCTCGCCGCCGGCGGAACCCCTCCGAAGTTCGTGATAATCGACGACGGCTGGCAATCGGTGGGCAGCGATCCTGAACAAGAACAGAACAACCAAACAGAGAAGAAAGAAAGTTCTTCGTTGCTTAGGCTAACGGGCATCAAGGAGAATCCGAAATTCCAGAAGAAGGATGACTCAAACCTAACAAAGGGAATAAAGAACATAGTGGACATAGCCAAACAGAAACACGGGCTAAAATATGTGTATGTTTGGCACGCCATAACAGGGTACTGGGGCGGGGTCCGACCCGGGGTGAAAGAAATGGAGGAATACGGATCGGTGATGAAGTACCCGATGCTGTCGAAGGGAGTGGTGGAGAACGAACCCACATGGAAAAGCGATGCGATGGCGGTGCAGGGGTTGGGTTTAGTGAACCCGAAGAATGTGTACAAGTTTTACGATGAGTTGCATAGTTACTTGGCTTCTGCGGGTATAGATGGGGTAAAGGTGGACGTGCAGTGCATATTGGAGACTCTGGGTGGTGGATTAGGTGGTAGGGTTGAACTCACCAGACAGTACCATCAAGCCCTTGATGCTTCCATTGCCAGGAATTTCCCTGACAATGGCTGCATTGCCTGCATGAGCCACAATACGGATGCACTCTACTGGTAAGTAACTTCTAAAAGTATTTTCTGCTTTTTCAAAAATTGATTTAATTATACTTTATTTAATTCTTCTAATTTTAGTTAAAAATATTGTCTCTGCAATTTTTTTTTAGTTTCAATTTGAATTAATTTATTTATTTAAAATAATTTAATGCTTATTATTTAAAGTAATATTATTTTTATAATTATCAATTTAAAGCTATTAAAAATGATAATTGAATAAGGTGGCAAAAATAGAATTTAATGTTTTATTTATTAATAAAGGGTTTAGTTTGAATTTTTACTTGAAAATAATTATTACTGTAATAAAAAGTTAAGAGACTAAATTACTTCTTGAATATATTTTATATTTTAAAAATGCTATTAAGTTTATATAATAATTGTTTTGTGATTCGAAGTTGGAGAGGACTTGTTATAATGTGGTGTGGTGTATTGATGTTATGGAACAGCTCAAAACAAACAGCTGTTGTGAGAGCTTCGGATGATTTCTACCCGCGAGATCCGGTGTCGCACACCATACACATTGCAGCTGTGGCCTACAACAGCATATTTCTCGGCGAGATTATGCAGCCAGATTGGGACATGTTCCACTCGCTCCATCCGGCGGCCGACTACCACGGCTCAGCTCGAGCCATCAGCGGTGGCCCCATCTACGTCAGCGACGCTCCAGGGAAGCACAACTTCGATCTCTTGAAGAAGCTCGTCCTGCCAGACGGGTCGGTGCTCCGGCCCCGTTTACCCGGTAGACCCACCAAGGATTGCCTCTTCACAGACCCGGCCCGAGACGGTGTGAGCTTGCTGAAGATCTGGAATATGAACAAGTACAATGGGGTTCTTGGTGTTTACAATTGCCAAGGAGCCGCTTGGAGTAGCACTGAGAGGAAGAACACTTTCCACCAAACCAAATCGGAAGCCATTACTGGGTATGTGAGAGGCCGCGATGTTCATCTCTTGTCGGAGGCCGTCGTTGATTCCGATAACTGGAACGGTGAATGCGCCGTGTACCGCCACCGCTCCGGTGAGCTTGTGGTTCTTCCGTACAATGTAGCTATGCCGGTGTCCCTCAAAGTGCTGGAGCACGATGTGTTCACTGTGACGCCTGTGAAGATTTTTGCTTCTTCTGGGTGTGGTTTTGCACCTCTGGGGCTTATAAACATGTTCAATGGCGGTGGAGCCGTTGAAGGGCTTGTATATGAAGAGAATAAGAATGGTGAATTGGGAGATGTGGTTCGTATGGAGGTTAAGGGGTGTGGGAAATTTGGGGCTTATTCATTGACCAGGCCAAGAAGGTGCTTGGTGGGTTCGAAGGAGGTGGATTTTGGGTATGAATCAGATTCTGGGTTGTTGACTATCAGATTAGATCATCTGCCTGAGGAGGGAAAGAAGGTTCATATTATTGAGGTTGAGATATGAATTTATATGATGTTAGTTAGGTTACACGTAATTAATTAGTGGGGGCAATATTTGGGGAATTGCTATTTCTTTAGCCAATTGGAGAGAGTTTTTATGCCCCCTTTTCCCCTTGAGTTGATGTGTTTTGTACTGCAAATTGCAATACAAATTGCATTAATTGATGTGAAAGGAGATTGACCTATTTGAGTTGCTGCATTATTGAACTAGGGCCGATATATAAGTATATATATCTGAGTTCATGGGGCCAAGCCATGGCCTACTTTTACATTACAGTTCAAGCAAATGTATGATTTTGGCAACAATAAGTATATAATAACCCTTTTGTCCCACCCAAAAAGAAAAAAGTATATGACCTGTTTCTGTTGATGAAAACATTGCAATTATCAATACAATTGGAATAAACAATTATCATTTAGAAATAATCCTTAAATAATACAAAAAATTATGAGTTTCTGACAGTTCTCTAAAATGACTGCGTTATCATGAATCAAGTAAACAAAAAGAGTATCATTAATCATACTGAAACTTTATTTAAATTAAACGAACTTATTTATCCATCTTTTAAAGACAATCCATCAAAAATATTCTAACAAGCATAAATATGACCATCGAATAAATGGAAGCACAAGCTTACAAGAAACACTAAAGAACTTAACATGAAATTATTAACAGAAAGGAAAAGGCTGGTGCGTCAAGATTATGCATAAACAAACAGTTTAACATCCATTCTGTCCCCTTGTCAGCCAGAGTCCGTGGATCAGCACAATCCAATTCTCAACTGCTACTGATCGGGTCTGAAATAGCACAATCGGGATTTTCGTGATTATAAACCTCCTTCCAAGGAATGGTACGAATTATTAGCCATGGATCAATCTTTAGCATCTAAATTTGAACCTTCACAAGAATATAAATATTCACGTAATATTCACGTCCAATCATCCAAACTATAACGTAAATAGTACAAATATAGCCTAATGGAGAACTGGAAACTAAAAGTAAAATATCATATCCTACCATCATACATAGTACAACCTACAATCTAAAATGCCATTTTCACAAGCGCATTTGAAGCTTCGGCTGATCCATACTGCATCCAGTCCTTGGCGCATACTAGGGCTTCCACTGTCTCTGGCCGCAGGGAACTCCGATACTGATCCATCTCTTTGCTTGTTGTGTCAAAGACAGAGTCAGCAGGAACAGTAGAAACCGGAACACAGAGTATATCACGGGCCATCTTGGAAAGAGTTGGATACTTAAGTTTGTTCAGCTTCCACCAACCTAATACATCAAAGTCTGGAACACGGGGTAAAAGTGATTCTTCCAGATACTGATCCAGCTCAGATTTCAAATGCTGGTTTGTTGTTTCCATGATGTAGACATCAAAATCTGTAAGACCATTGTCTGACAACAGAGTTCCTCCCGAGGAATCCTCTGTCTTGATGTGGCTTCCAGCACTTCCTTCTTCTGCATAAGCTGGTGTTAGAGGCAAGGGAAGAGCCACATATTCATGAAACAGCTCGTGAATTCCATCATCAACGATCTTGATGTACGCGTGAGAGTCCTCTCCATAGATTTTCGAGAAACTGAACTCAACAAGTTTCATCTTGAAACGAGGATCCATGACTACTGCAACAGCCAAAACCAGACAACAATCTCTCCAGTACTTATCAACTTTTTCTTGCATAGTTTTAGTTAAGTTGCTGATAAAGGGATCCTCACTCATAACTGCACGGGCAAGATCTAATTGCAACTTCCATACTTCATGGTAGAAGGAAATAGCAGTGGGATGTGTTGTTGTGGTAAGAATGTTTGCTGCATCAAAAAGGGGTTTCAAGTATGTGCAGAGGGTCTCAACCAGCTTCCAGTCTTGCATAGATGGGGCTCCCTTGTAATCAGGATCAGAAGTATCTAAACAAGAGAACACTTCCTTCAACTCAGAAGCTGCCACCAGCATTTGATATGTTGTATTCCATTGAGTTTGGTCATCTATAAAGAGGCTCCTTTCACTTGGCACCTGGAGTTGCTGCTTGAGCTCAAGGAACTTTTCCTCGTGTGATTCTGACGTCTTCACATATTTGACACTATCCCTTATTTTCTTGACGATGTCTAGTGCTGACCCCAATAAATCCTTGGCAACACTGCTTAAAGTACGGGCAATGCAATTCCCAACTAACAGCTGACCATTGAGAATATGTGGATTTTTCACCGAGAGCAATGATCTGAGATTTTCAAAAGCAACTTCACTCAGTATCTGATTCGAAGTGATAGAAAATAACCTCCCCTCCAAACTCCAATCAGAAAGGCAAGCGGCTACAGCATGGCTGAGAGCAGAGTCTGAATCAGGGTATGGTTCCATAACAACATTGAGAATTCGCCTCTGCAACTTCCAATCACTATCAACAAAATGTCCGGTAATAAATACATAACCCACAGATTGACTTGATGTCCACAAGTCTAGTGTTAGACAAACACGACCTGGTAATCCCTCAAAATACTTCATCAGATTTTGCTTTTCCATAAGGTAAGTTGCAACACAATCTCCCTGGACAGTGTTAAAGGTCACCATGTTAAACTGGGGTTGCAGACTTTGGACAAATGCAACAAATCCAGGATGCTCAACCATGTGAAGGGGGTAATCATGCATAATGATCATCCTAGCAATTTCTTGGCGGCACCGATCTTGATCAAAAATGACGTAAGGAGTACTTGGTGACCTATAACGTCGTTTTGGCGTATCACCAGTATTGCCAGCCCCACTGCCCCTTGAACGTGGAGTATAAGGAGTTAATTGATTCTGCTCCTGGTTACGCAAAAGAGCTGGGCAGGTCCCCTTGGCAATGTGGCGTTTGAGATGGCTTGTCCCAGCAACTTTTGAACCTGTACTATAGGCAAAACTTTGCTTGCATTGCTTGCAGCATGCCCTTCTACATCCAGCGCTGACTGTTTCTATGGTGAAGTGTTCCCAGACTATAGACTTCTTTTTCCTCCGCTTGTTTGGCTGGGTTTCTGGGGTATGTTCCTCACTGATTGGCTGTCTTTCAGCATTGACTATCTCATAATTGTTTGGTCGTGTTTCAGCACTAACTATCTCGTAATTTTTTCGCTGTGGTTCAAGGCTGACTATCTCGTATCGAGGTTGAGGGACAGAATTCTCAAGCTCAAAGCTTGTTTCAGAATTGACTAGCTGATTGCCATGTGGCATTTCACTATTTTCCATTTCATAGTGAGGCAGCATTTGGTTATTGGCTAGCTGATCATGGGACAACCCTTCAGGGTTCGCCAGTTGATTGTTGGATAGTGCCTCAGAATGGACCAGATGATTGTTGTGCAGCGTTTCAAAGTGGGCCGGATGATTGTGAAGTATTGGCTTGGTGTCAGTTAGATTATTGTCTTCAAGGGGTTCAGAATTTGGCAGTGGTTCATAATGAGGCAGCTCATTTTCAGGATGCATATGGGAATGAGTGAACTGATTATCAGGAAGAGTTTCAGAATGAGAGAACTGGCTGTTAGGATGTGTCATGGAATTGGCTAACTCATTTTCAGGCAGTGCTTCAGACATGACCACCTCATTGCCAGTCTGTGTTTCCGACATAACCATCTCATGGTCAGTCTGTGTTTCTGACATAACCACCTCATGGCCAGATTGGGTTTCTGACATGACCACCTCATTGCTGGGCTGCATGTCAGACATGACCACCTCATTACTGGTCTGTGTGTCAGACATAACCACCTCATTACCCAGCTCTGTTTCAGATATGACCACCTCATTACCCGGCTGTGTTTCAGATATGACCACCTCATTACCTGGATGTGTTTCAGATACAACCACCTCATTACCCAGCTGTGTTTCACATACAACCACCTCATTGCCCGGCAGTGTTTCAGATAGGACCACCTCCTTGTCTTGATGTGCTTCAGATAGGAACACCTCATTGCTTTTTTGTGTTTCAGAATTCGCAAGGCCATTGTCTGGCAGTACCACAGAATTGACTAGATGGTTGCTGGCTGGTGCATCAGGGGTGGGATTCTTATCAAGAGGCACTTCAGCATTAACCATTTGATTGGTGAGTGGCACCTCAGAGATAACCTGCTCATTGTTAGGTGGAGCCTCAGAATTGGCCGGCTGGTTGTTGGGTAGTGAATCTGATTTCACTGACTGATTGTTGGGGAGTCTTTCAGAGTCGGTCAACTCATAATTTGGCAATGTCCCTGCATTTGCTGCCTCACTTGTAGCCTGGTTTTCAGATATAGGAGGTCCCTGGTTAGGCTGTGTCTTAGAATTGGACAGATCGTCATTATTGAGCTCAGACTCAGAATTGTCCATATTATTGCTGAGGTGAGCATCAGTAGTGGCTGGTTCATGTTTCACATCAGGGGTTGCCACTTTGTCTTCTTCCAGGGTAGCCATCTTGTCTTGAAATGTATCTTCCTGCTTGACCCAGCAGAAACAATTACTACATAATAGGAATTACAATCCAATGATCATCTTCTGGGCATATGATATAATATAAAAATAAACTACTACTGAAAAGAAGAAAATTTGTATATCACTTGTGCATCAGGTATCAACAAATGCATGCATAATATAAAGTATTCAAAGCTTCAAAACAAACACAAATACAATTATGTGTTTGCATATATGATCTTGCTCTCCTACCTTGAATAACAAAAGAGAGTTTTTAACATGTTGGAAAGCAAAATTCAATGGTGATATCTGATATAAAAGAACTACAATTAAGAAGTGCAGAACAAAAGCACTGGAAAGAACTCCAAAAGTGGTAGGTCTATTGATTGAAATAAAAGCATGCTGGTACACAGAACAGTTATGGATTCTGGGAGCAAAGTGATGGGTGAATTTGCATCAACATGAATTTTTTAGGGAAATGGATATTTTCACATCTTTGATAGAATTCCTTGCACACCAAAAGGTGAATGCAGGGGGTTAACCCACTTTGACTTATCTAGAACATAATAGAAAAGGAACCTAGCCACCTATCACTAGTACATTTCATCCTTAGGTCTGCACACGAAAAAAGTCATGTCTATTGACCATTTAGTAAGAATACAAGCTATTAAGTAAAGAACTCAATTTCAAAGTGGATCGTAAACTCGTGCTTGCAGACAAAAGGTGAGTTAACTTTTCTTTCTTCTCTTCCTTTAGTTAATGCAGCAGCCCTGCTTCAAGTTTCAGTGGGTGAAGTCCAAAGGACGGTAGCACCAAAATTTCAAAATGTATATCTATAATCTGTTTGACAGCACTGCCAAAGAATTCTTCCTTTACTGGGAGGATTTAACAGTTTAAAGACACTTCCTCTTTAGAAAGGCCCTAGAGGAGTATCCATAGGATAATACTGAAAGTTCTACATCTAAGTCCATGCATGAGAATCGCTTTTCGTTTGCTAAACTAACTACATCACGTATAGTCAGTAGTCAAAGTACATGCAACACATATTGGGTAAGCCACCACTGGGTCGGGTCGACCCATCTCAGTCAAAATATGAACATTAATAAGAATACGAATAGAGAAACCCAACAGTTTATTTGAAGAGGTCCATACAAAATTTCCAATCAAGGACTAAGGGACTCCCAACAGAGCCCACATAAAAAGGGTCAAAACTGTAAAAATCAAATATTCAATGGGCTAGCACTGGTAAAAAAAAAAAAAACAACTAAACACTAACTTGGGATCGATCTAGCTTCGATGTTTAGCCCAGATCATGAAAATCCTAAGGATTACTACAAAATTCGAACCAGTACCATTAATTACAAAATTAACCAAGACCAGTTAATCTCCCAGACTACACAATAATGAAGCGGAAAAACTCCAGTATCCCGTTATTGATTTCGAAAAGCAAAGCAAAACAAAAATTAGATCCAAAAAAATAACAAGTACACATACGACTGATGAATAGAGAAATCGACACTAACAGAAGTTTTAACCCAAAAAAAAATTAGGGTTAAGGATCTACCAGCTATTTCAATGGGCAACGAGAGTGAAAACGCCGATCCGTTGGAGAAGGAAGCTCGGAAACCGAGCTTCAGGGCTGCCGGAGTGAGATCTAGGGTTTTGCAGAGGTGAGAGGGGGGGGAGATGGAGATTGGGCTTGGAACGAACCCGAGAAGCTAATTGGACCTTCGAGGGGAGCTACGATGGTTGGGACTGGTTTGGTTTTCGGTCCTCGGAGATAAGGTTCTTCAAAACATTAAAAATAGGGCAATTTTTTTGGATTTGGAATTTGGACTACCAGGTCCATTCTTATTCTTTATTTGCCTACTTATTTATTATTTTTATTATTGATTGATTTTTCTGTTTGTTTTTTTTTTTTATAAAAAAAATTCGTTTTCTAAAATTTTTCGAATCCAAACAGACCACAAAGCCCGCCCAGCTAACCACTAATTTTTCTTTAGTCGTTTTTACTAGGTCTTCGGACCGTACGTGTAGGGCGTGCGAGTAGTAGCCCACAGCATGAAGGGGGGCCCCCACTATGCTTTTTAGCCCAATGATGTGTCCATATTCCCTTTGATTGCTTCCTCAAAAATAACGATGATCCAACTACTTTTTCCCTCTCTTTTTTTGGTCTGAAACCATTCTCTCTCTCTCTCTCGCGTCCATCTAAAGGGTAGTTTTTGAAAGCCCCCTTCCTCCTTTAACCCACTCCCACCATACTCGACACCTTTTTTTTTCTTTAAATTTGGAATTATCTTCTTCTTTTTTAAGTTTTGTTTCACTATTTTTTTTTACTCAATTTCTTTCTCTCTTTTTTTTTCCTCTTTTGGACCTGAATAGTTAAAAAATTTCAAACAAGAAAAGTAAGGGTGAGTCATCCAAAATTTTATAATAATTAAAATCATTTTTAAACTACTTACTAAAAATAAGGTAAATTCCCTCTATAACAATAATGAAGATATTATTAGGGATTTTTTGGGGGGAATTTGATGAAATGGAAACAAAAATGTGTCCAACAAATCATAAATTAAAAAAAAAAAAAACCAGGAATCTCTATTGCAATCAACAAGCATGTGATTAAGATAGCACACCACAACCCAATCAACCAGCCAAAAGGATAAATAAAAAAATGGAAGCATAAATTTGGTCAATAATTAAAATGGAACGCAAAAGCTTACAAGAGACTTTAGAGATATTTTCTTGAAATTGCCCTCATTTATTTATTTGGCAATCACCCATATTCTTTTAAATTTTTAAAAAATTATACAAATTATTTTACTTTAAATTTTCTTAAACATTAATTTAAACTATTTATAAATTTAAAAAAAAACACAAAATATAAATCTTATTAACAGTTTGTAAATAAAGATTTTTCTTTTAAATTAAAAGTAGAGAATGTAATTTTTTTTCTTTTTGGACAAGTAAAGGTAGAGAATGGATTGTAATAAACTCATTATGCTAACTCACACTAACCACTTGTCAGCCTAAAACATAAAAGACGGCCAATCCAATCCTCAGCAGCCCAATATCGGGGCTGCCAAAGCACATTCAAGGTTTTAGGGATAATGCACCACAGTCCAAAGAATAGTAGGAGATTTTTTTTTTTTTTTGCCAGAATAGTAGGATATATTAGCAGGGATCAATCTGTAGATCTAAATTGAAGCTAAACTAGAATATAAATATTCACGTCCAATCGTCCAAATCAAAACGTAAATGGTACAAATATAGCCTGATGGAAAACTAGGAACTAAAAGTAAATTACCACAAGCCTACCATCATACATAGTACAACCTACGATCTAGAATGCCATTTTCACAAGAGAATTTGAAGCTTCGGTTGATCCATACTGCATCCAGTCCTTGGCGCATACAAGGGCTTCCACTGTCTCTGGCCGCAAGGAACTCCGATACTGATCCATCTCTTTGCTTTTTGTATCAAAGACAGAGTCAGCAGGAACAGTAGAAACTGGAACGCACAATATATCCCTGGCCATCTTGGAAAGAGTCGGGTACTTGAGTTTGTTTAGCTTCCACCAACCTAATACATCAAAGTCTGGAACACGGGGTAAAAGTGATTCTTCCAGATACTGATCCAGCTCAGATTTCATCTGATGGCTCGTAGTTTCCATGATGTAGACATCAAAATCTGTAAGACCACTATCTGATAACAGAGTTCCACCTGAGGATTCCTCTGTCTTGATGTGGCTTCCACCATTTCCTTCTTCATAAGCTGGTGTTAGTGGCAGGGGAAGAGCCACATACTCATGAAACATCTCGTGAATTCCATCATCAACAATCTTAATATAGAGGTGAGCATCATCACCATAGATTTTCGAGAAACTAAACTCAACGAGCTTCATCTTGAAACGAGGATCCATGACTACAGCAACAGCCAGAACCAGACAACAATCTCTCCAGTACTTGTCAACTTTTTCTTGCATTGTTTTAGTAAGACTGCTGATGAAGGGATCCTCACTCATAACTGCACGAGCAAGATCTAACTGCAATTTCCATACCTCATGATAGAAGGTAATAGTAGTGGGATGTGTTGTTGTGGTAAGAATGTTTGCTGCATCAAAAAGGGGTTTCAAGTATGTGCAGAGGGACTCAACCAGCTTCCAATCTTGCATAGATGGGGCTTCCTTGTAATCAGGATCAGAAGTATCTAAACAAGAGAACACTTCCTTCAATTCAGAAGCTGCCACCAGCATTTGATACGTCGTGTTCCATTGAGTTTGGTCATCTATAAAGAGGCTCCTATCACTTGGAACCTGAAGCTGCTGTTTGAGCTCAAGGAATTTTTCCTCGTGTGATTCTGATGTCTTCACATATTTTACACTATCCCTTATTTTCTTGACAATGTCTCGTGCTGACCACAATAAATCCTTGGCAACACTGCTCAAAGTACGGGCAATGCAATTCCCAACTAACAACTGACCATTGAGGATGTGTGGATTTTTTACAGAGAGTAAAGGTCTGAGATTTTCAAGGGCAACTTCACTTATTGTCTGATTAGAAGTGATAGAAAATAGCCTGCCCTCCAAACTCCAATCAGAAAGGCAAGCAGCTACAGCATGACTGAGAGCAGTGTCTGAATCAGGGTATGGTTCCATGACAACATTGAGAATTCTCCTCTGCAACTTCCAATTACTATCAACAAAATGTCCAGTAATAAATACATAACCCACAGATTGACTTGAAGTCCACAAGTCTAGTGTCAGACAAACACGACCTGGTAATCCCTCAAAATACTTCATCAGATTTTGCTTTTCCATAAGGTAAGTTGCAACACAATCTCCTTGGACAGTGTTAAAGGTCACCATGTTAAACTGGGGTTGAAGACTTTGGACAAATGCAACAAATCCAGGATGCTCAACCATGTGAAGGGGATAATCATGCATAATGATCATCCTAGCAATCTCATGCCGGCAGCGATCTTGATCAAAAATGACGTAAGGAGTACTTGGTGATCTATATCGTCGTTTTGGTGTATCAGCAGTACTTCCAGGCCCACTGCCCCTTGAACGTGGAGTATAAGGAGTTAATTGATTCTGGCCCTGGTTACGCAGAAGAGCAGGGCAGGTCCCCTTGGCTATGTGGCGTTTGAGGTGGCTAGTGCCAGCAACTTTTGAACCTGTACTATAGGCAAAACTCTGTTTGCATTGTTTGCAGCATGCCCTTCTACATCCAGCACTGACTGTTTCAATGGTGAAGTGTTCCCAGACTATAGACTTCTTTTTCCTCCGCTTGTTTGGCTGTGTTTCTGGGGTATGTTCCTCATTGTTTGGCTGTGTTTCAGCACTGACAATCTCATAATTGTTTGGCTGCATTTCAGCACTGACTATCTCATAATTTTTTGGCTGTGTTTCAAGACTGACTATCTCGTAATTATTTGGCTGTGTTTCAGCACTGACTATCTCATAGCGGGGTAGAGTGTCAGAATTCACAAGCTCATAAGGTGTTTCAGAATTGATTAGCTGATTGCCATGTGACATTTCATTATTTTCTAGTTCATAGTGAGGCAGCATTTGGTTATTAGTTAACTGATCATGGGACAACCCTTCAGGGTTAGCCAAATGATTGTTGTGCAGTGTTTCAAAATGGGCTGGATGATTGGGAGGTATTGGCTTGGCGTCAGTTAGATTACTGTCTGCAAGGGGTTCAGAATTTGGAAGTGGTTCATAATGAGGCAGCTCATTTTCAGGATGTATATGGGGATGAGTGAATTGATTATCAGGAAGAGTTTCAGAATGAGAGTGCTGGCTGTTGGGATGTGTCGAGGAATTGGCTAACTCATCTTCAGGCAGTGCTTCAGACATTACCACCTCATTACTGGTCTGTGTTTCCGAGATAACCACCTCATTGCCGGTCTGTGTTTCCGACATGACCACCTCATGGCCGATCTGTGTTTCTAACATGAACACCTCATGGCCGGTCTGCATTTCCGACATGACCACCTCATTGGTGGGGTGGGTGTCAGATAGAACTGCCTCATCGTTGGGCTGTGTGTCAGACATAACTGCCTCATTGTTGATCTGAGTGTCAGACATAACTGCCTCGTTAACCTCATTTTTGGGTTGCGTGTCAGACATAACCGCCTCATTTTTGGGCTGCATGTCAGACATAACCGCCTCATTGTTAGGCTGTGTGTCAGACATAACCACCTCACTCCTCGGCTGTGCTTCAGATAATACCACCTCATTACCTGGCTGTGTTTCAGATAGGACCACCTCATTGCCCGGCTGTGTCTCACATAGGACCACCTCATTGGTGGTATGTGTTTCAGAATTTACCTGGCCATTGTCTGATGGTACCACAGGATTGTCTAGCTGATTGCTGGGCGATGCCTCCAAGGTGGGATTCTTATCAAGAGGAACTTCAGAGCTAACCAGCTGATTGTCAGGTGGTACATCAGAACTGTGCATCTGATTGGTGAGCAGCACCTCAGAAATAACCTGCTCATTGTTGGGTGGAGATTCAGAATTGCCTGGCTGGTTACAGGGTAGTGAATCAGATTTCACAGGCTGATTGTTGGGAAGTTCTTTGGCCAACTCATAATTTGGCAATATCCCCGCATTTGCTTCGTCACCTGTAGCCTGGGTTTCTATGGCAGGTCCCATTTCAGGCTGTGTTTCCAATTTGGACAGATCGTTATGGTTGAGCTCGGACTCAGAATTTGCCATATTATTGCTAAGGTGAGCATCGGTGCTGGCTGATTCATGTTTCACATCAGGGGTTACCACTTTGTCTTCTTCAAGGGTAGCCATCTTGTCTTGAAAAGTAGCTTCCTGCTTTACCCAGCAGAAATAATTACTACAGAATAGGAATTCCAATTCAAAAATCATCTTCAGACATATATTATATATAAAAATAAACAACAGAGAAGACCAAAACCTTGTGCATCAGGTATCAACAACTGCATGCAAAATATACAGTATTTAAAGTTTCAAACAAATCCTAACATACATGCCATTTGTATGCAAGCAAGCATATATGATCTTGCTCTCTTTCCTAGAATACTACATAAACGAGTAAGAAAAGAGCTAATACAAAAGGAAATTTTTGACATGTTGGAAAGCAAAATTCCTTGGTGATATCTGATATAAAAAGCACTAGAATCAAGAAATGAAGGATAAAAGCACTTGTAAGAACTACAAAAGTAGCAGATATAATAATTGAAATAAAACCATGCTGGTCCACAGAACGGTTCTGGATTTTGGAAGTAAAACGATGGTTGAATTTGTATCAAGAGAAATGGATATTTTCACATGTTTGATGAATTCCATGCATAACACAAGGTGATGCTCTAATCCAATTTTACTTCTCCAGTAAATAATTGAAAGGGAAACTAATCACCTTATCACAAGTACATCCCATCCTTGGGCCCGTACATAAAAACTATCATGTCTACGACCATTTAGTAAGAATACAAGCCACAGTAGAGAATTAAATTTCAAAGTGCATCATAAACCCATGCTAGCAGACAGAAGACCCTAAGAGAGTGCCTATAGGATAATACTGCAAGTTTTAGCTATGTCCACGCATATAATTCGCTTTTTGTTTGATTAACCCAATAGTCACAACATCAGGTCTATTCAGTTATTCACAGTTGCATGTAACTTAATGTTTATGGCACTGACGGTCAAGCAGACGAAACTTGGGCCCACAAATGGGTCAGGTTGGCCCAGCTAACTCAAGATATGAAAATTTAATAATAAGAAGAGAGAAACCCAACAGTTTATTTGAAAAGGTACACACAAGATTTTCAATCAAGGACTAAGGGACTCCCATAGAGCCCACATAAACCAGGGACAAAACTGGTAAATCAATTTTTCAATGGGCTGGCACGGTAGGGGGGGGGGACTAAACAGTAAACACTATCTCGGGATTGATCTAGCTTCGATGATTAGCCCAGATCATGAAAACCACAATTTATTGCTACAAAGATCGAATAATTGATTACAAAATCAACCAAGGCCAGTTGATCTCTGTAACTATACAATACAAGAATCGGAAAAACACCAGTATCCCGATATGACTTTCGAAAATCAAAGTCAGATTGGAAAAATAATTAGCAGATACACGACAGATTCATAGAAAAACCGATAGTCCGATACTAAGAAAGGAATTAACAAACAAACTATAAAAATATATAATAGACATGGCAAAAGTTAGGGTGAGGGAACTACCAGCTATGTCAACCGAGAATTTAGACGTCGATCCGTGGCGTTCTAAGTGGAAGCTCGGAAACCGAGCTCCAGGGCTGACCGGAGTGAGATCTAGGGTTTTGCAGAGGAGAGAGAGGGAGGGAGATGGAGATTGGGCTTGGAACGAACCCGAGAAGCTAATTGGACCTTCGATGGGAGGTACGATGGTTGGGACTGGTTTGGTTTCGGTCCTCGGAGATAAGGTTCTTCGCAACATTAAAAATAGGGCAATTCTTTTGGATTGGGAATTTGGACTCCCAGGTCCATTCTTACTCTTCGTTGACATTATTATTTATTTTTTTATTTTATTTTTCTGTTTGAAGTTTTTTTTTCTTTAAAAAAAATTCCCCTTCTACAATTTACGAATCCAAACAGAGTACAAAGCCCACCCGCCCAACCACTCCTTTGACGTGTCCATAGATTCTCTTTGATTTTGAAAAAGAAATTTTGCAAGCCCCCATCCTCCCTTAACCCCGTCCGTATGGACAACTAAATTTGAAATTACAATATTATTTTTTAAGTTTTCTTTAAATATTTTTATTTTACTAATTTTCTTTCTCTTTTTTCTCAATACTAGGCTGAATAGTTGTTAATTTTCAAAAAATAAAATTGGGTGAGCTGGCAAAATTTAATTATAATAATGCATGGGATTTTATTTGTTGGGAATTTGATGTAGTGAAAGCTCAATTTGGCAACCTATGTAAATAGATATTAATATCTATAATTTTTTATTTTTATATATAAATAGATATTAATTTTTTTTAACCACTAAATAAAACAAATAGCAAGAATAATGGAAAATTAAAGAGAAAATAAAAAGTGAGAAGTTAATATGGGGGTTAAAAAAAGAGATGAATAGAAGTCCAATTATTGGTCAACTAATAATGTTTTCTATTATTTCAAAGAGAGAGAATAAAGGAAGATGGCATTGCTGAGTTGGGGTCAACTACTTCTGTGATCCGTGAATGATGCTTTTATTTTTTTATTTTTTTTATTTATTTATTTAAATATAAATATACATAATATAAACCATCATAAATAAATAAATAAATAATAAGGCAGACATACGAACAAACACAGGAGACAGAAATTTGCACTTTTGAAAGAATTAAACACAAAACGGGACAACACACTCAATTAATAGCAGACATACAATTTATTTAGTAGAAACACAATTTTAATTTTACATTAAGATAGAAGAAAATAAAAAAGAAACAATATACCTTTCATTCTTTCTGAGAGTTTAGTCTTCTATAAATATCATAATTGAAATTTTAGATATTTAAATATTATCTTTTCTTAATAAAAACTTTTCAAAAAATTAAAAACTCCCAAAAAAAACAAGAAAAAAAACACCCACTGCCATTATAGGCAGGCCCCAAACTTTTTCTAGGGTTTGGTCAATAGAATGATGCCTTTGCATTTGGTCAGATAGAACCATAGAATGATGCTTTTTAAATACACTTCCAAGCAAAAGAATGGTACCTCAGAGCTCATGTGGGCTAAGCAGCTAACGTGTCTGGGTACAACTCTAGTCCCTGGACTGGACCAACCTCAAAATTGGTCTTTGGTCATTGTGAACAAGGCTCTAATTTTTTATTTATTTACTAAACTGTCAATTTAATTTTTCTATTTATAGAATTTTAGTTTTTAAATTTTTAAAATATATAAATTAATTTATAAAATATCAAATTTAATAAAATAACTAGAATATAACAAATTTAATAATTTTAAGAATTAATTTATACATTTTAAAAATTTGGAGACTAAATTTAAATGAACCTATGAATCTTCAAATCAAATTGGTAGTTTAATCTTTTTATTTTTTTAGCAAGCAATGCTATATGTTATTTTCTTGATCTTTTTTTAATAAAAAGTAGATGTTCTTGATATTTTATTATTTCATCTATCTCAATAAATAATTTATAAACAATGCTAGATCAAACCCAAAGAAAAAACAAAATAGCCAGCTGCAAACTTCATACAGCTTGAACACTTTAACTCATTTTCTTAACTTCTAATTTAATTATAAACTATAAAATAATTACATATTTAACGCTTTATATGTGCGTGACATAAATTATATCCAATGATGTGTCATTTTTGCAAACAGCCATGTAGTCATTATGTTAATGCTGAGATTCATATGCATAACATTCATTAAAGCTTCATTTGGTTGATGGTAAAAAAAAGAATAAAAATAAAAATAAAAAATAAAATAAAATATTGTTATTAAAATTGTATTTGGTATGATATGAAATAGAATAATTTTTTTTATATTTAATATATCATAAATAATGTAAAAATAAGATAGAAAGTTAACAAAAAGACAAAAATATTTTTGAAAAATAAAACTATTAAAATAATATTATTTTAATTTAAAAATTTATTTAAATTAAATAAATAAAAAAATAAATAGTAATATAAAAAATTTATTAAAAAATTAATGATTTTAAAAAATAATTTAAATATTATTTATGTTATTTTATTTTTTTTATTAATAATAAATAACATTTTTTTAATTTATTTATTTTTTAAAACAAATATTTTTATTGTTTTTTTAATAAATAAAAAAGTGTTATTTTAAATTTTATTTCATCCCTTTGGCTTATTCCATCCATTTTGTGTGGAAATATATTCTCCCTCATATAAAGCAATTTTTATTCCATGAGTTGTAGTTTCTTACAGCCAAACAATTTATTAGATGAAATGGAAATGAATCACTTCAAATGAAGCCTAAGTGTTACATCTTTTATTTTTTAAATAAATAGTAAACCCTAGTCTAGAATAATAATTAAGAGGTCATTATTTAAAATTTTTCATTGAAGCCTTTAAAATGTGGACCTATCAAAATTTTAGATCCTTACTTCTGTAAGAGGTGCCAGTTTTTGTTAGAAGAGTGCAATTGTAAATTATAAGAAAAGTAAATGTAATTTATTTATTTTTTATTTAAATTTAACTTATTATATTATTATAAAATTTATTCACAAATAAATGAGAATTAATAATAATAATAATAATTAGTTCAATATGACATATAGATCCTTAAATTACTAATGACAAACACTGATTAATTAAGCTACTTAAATTGTGCATAGACGATAATGTTTTTTTAATGGTAATTTGTGCACAATTCTAAGCCTAAGCCTAACATGTTGGTTATGAACAAGACCCACATGGTTTATTCTGTAACACTGACATGAATCACTTGACTTTAGTTTTCTCTTGCCTCATTCCAACACTAACAGAAATATGCATAATGCATGTCTCATGATGAACTCTATCACAACTCACAAGTATACCTCATCTAGTTTTGTACTTAAGTCAAATAGACGTTTTAAGGGTCTAAATTTAAGATTAAATTTATTTTATTTTAGACTTATTATTACAGATTAAGTAGGGATTTAAACCTATAGACCAAGTAAAGACTTAATCCGTACTTATTTATGTATGAATATAATTTTTAAAAAAAAATTAAAGATATGAATGTCTTTGAATAAATTTGGCAATTTTTATAAATAGATAGCATTTCTTATTTTAAAAATACAAAAAAAAAAATTAATTTATAGCCAATTTTATCATTTTCATATGTAAGTGCACTTTTGTAATTTTCTCAAAGTAGTCATGTTTTTGTCATATTTGATTTATTAGAAAAATATGGATCTACAGAATGAGGGAAAATTGAATATGATAAAAGAATATATACAAAAAAAGAAGAAGAGAAGAAATAATATATATAACATAAAAGTTAAAAAATGTATAAATTAATAATTATGTTGTTGGAGCAACTCAAGTTAAGTTCAAACTATACTCAGTGGCCTTAACGTTTCATAAAGTTGCTTAAATTTAAAAAATAAAATTAATAAAATTAATATTTAATAAATAAATAAATTTTCTTAATTTAAATATATTTCCCATAAATTATAACTTTCTTTGTTTAAATTTATTTTGTCAGCTATACTCATAATTGACTTAACTCCAGGAACACTTCTGCTCCCAGCCAGTTGTACTTAGGGTGTATCAGATATGAACCTAATTATTTTAGTCCAAAATCATATGCAAAAATATATTTAAAAAATTAACTGCGAATTAGAAATAAAAATAGTTGAAAGTAGAGCGTAGAGAAAGAAGTAGCATTATTGGGTGAAGGGAAGGGTGGGATAGACCGATAGATGAAATGGTGGGTTAAATTAATCAAGTGGACATGGTGTCGGGCACGTGGGGTTCGTTCGACAGGGTCAGGGATATACTGACGACAGAGTACATGCATTTCCATGTACTTGTCGCTAAACTTGTACACGTGCAGTATACGCTTCTTCCGCGCTCATCCCCACTCCGGGGTGACCCAACTCGAAAAGCCAAAACTAAACCCATATTTTATTTATTATAATTTTTTTAATTTTAATGTAACTTCTTAATATTGAATTATAAATTTTTAAATTATTATTAAACTAGAAAATAAGGTTAATATAACTCTCTCTTTTTGTTAAAAGATAGAGATTTTATTTTTCAATAATGGTGAAATTAACTCAAGTATGTAATGATAAGAACATTATAATACCCAAATAACATATTTACAGATGGTTAAAAGATTGAGTACATTCGCAATAAATCAAATGTCTGAATTTAAAGTAGATACTTCATCACTCGTAATTTTAACTTTTTGTATAATTTGCATGGGGTTCCAATGTATATTATTGAATATTTTATCATTCCTACTTTTTCACAAATACTACAATATATAACAAGCAAATTCTATTTTTTCATTGTGTGTTAAGTTGACTCCTACCTTTTGTATTATATAGATCCACCATAAGATAAAATTTTGTTTTGTTGCTATATCTGTAAGGTTGGTTAACCCACTTCCTCGCTAGGTTTCTCTTGTATGTTTGATTATCAAGTGGGTTAAAGACTCTTCATTACTATCACACATTAAGCAGCTTTCATATAACAATATAAGTCTCCTTTTTTATACTTTGGAAGATAGAGCAATTATGTATAAGAAAAGAATTTGTATCGTTTAAGAAAAAGAGTTGAGAACAAAGATCCTATAAAAAGTATATTAGTTGGATATGACTCTATCTGGGTAACAGTAGACAGATTAACCAAATCTGTTCACTTTTTTCCTATAAAAATTAATTATTCGCTAGACAAATTGACCCAGTTGTATATTTAGAAAATAGTTAGACTGCATAGAATTCCCTTAAATATCGTTTTTGATAGAGATCCAAAATTCACGTTGAGATTTTGGAAGGCGTTACAAGAAGTTTTTGAAACTCAGTTGCGGTTCAGTACTACCTACCATCTTTAGACTAACGGACAGACAGAATGGACCATTAAAACCTTAGAAGATATGCTGAGGGCCTCTATGATAGAGCAAGATAAAGGATGGAATAAATATCTATCTTTAGTGGAGTTTGCTTATAATAATAACTATCATTCTAATATTAAGATGACCCCATACGAAGTTTTATACGGTAGAAGGTGCCGATCTCCACTCTGTTGGTTTGAGGTAGGAAAAAAAAAACTTACTGGGTCTTGATCTTGTTCAACAAATCAATGATAAAATTCGGATGATACGAGACAAAATACTTACAGTTCAGAGTCGGTAAAAGAGTTACTATGATAAGAGATATAAACCTCTGGAGTTTGAGGAAGGAGACTATGTATTTCTGAAAAAAATTTTAATTACTGGAGTTGGTAGGTCTTTTAAGACCAGAAAGTTAAGTCCACGATTTTTGAAACCCTACCAAATTCTCAAGAAAGTAAAAGTGTCAGCATATCAAGTTGTCCTCCCACTTAATTTGTCCAACTTGCATAATATTTTTCATATATCACAACTCCAGATTCCTCACATACAATACGGGATGAACCAATTCAAATAAAGGAGAACATGATATACCTGCTAGTACCGGCATCCATATTGAACACCAACGTGAAGCAATTGAGGAATAAAATCATTCTCCTGGTTAATGTGTTATGACAATGTTTGACTTTGAAAGAATCAACTTAGGAGCTAGAAGAAATATCAACAATTGTTCTCATTAAGTAATTTCTAAAATTTTGAGGATAAAATTTCTTTTAAGTGGAGAAAAATATAATATCCATAATTTTGTTTCTTTTATTAATAAAAGTACATAAATATTTAATTAAGGAAATAAAACTTATTAAAAAAAATTTCGATATATAAGAAAAAAAAAATATAAGCCTTCAAAATTCTTCCCCTTATGTGTATGCATAGAAAATATTTCTAACACTAAAGGAATAGGTAAAGAAAAAAAATCTAATAGGAAAAATTAGAAATAACATCCTAAAGAAAGACAAAATTTTAGGATAAGGAAGGTAAATTTTTTAAAGTAAATAAATGTCTTAAAATTTTAAAAAGATTAGATTAGAATAATTTTTCTTAATTTAAGAGTTAGAGTTCCTAAGTTTAACATCTCTACCTATACATTGGGTCTTCACCTATGGACACTTCATAGAGTTTGTTTTTCACTTCACATGAGTTTTTAGCAAGTCAATTGGATAGCTCAAACAAGAGATATAACATAGACTTGGACTAAGATATAAAAGTTGGACTGATAACCCCAAAATCATGAAAATATGACTAAACCCTCCATTAGATGTAGAATTTCAGTCAAAGTAAAGGAAATGGGCAAGAATAAGATCAAATCCAAGAAGAAAAAATAAGAACCATGTGATGAAATAGTAGTGTAATAATAATTAAGATTATGTCACATGGCATTAGAACAAAACATCTATATCTTACACTAATAATTTCAGCAAGCCATGTGATGATATAGTAGGTAATAATACATGACATTAGGACAAAATATCTATATGTTACACTAATAATTTCAACGAGAAATGTAATAATATAGTAGGTAATATTACATGGTATTAGGACAAAACATCATTATCCTACATAAATATTTTTAGTCAAGTAAGAGAGACTTAAGCGTTAGAAATTTGTAATCTAAAAAGGAAAACTTATCATACTTGAGTGAGACAAAAAAATTTTTAAATTAAAGAAATTTTGTCCCTTGTCTTAAAAATATTTTATAATAATTTTTAAATACAAATGTCTTTTTGTTATACATACCTTGACTAAGGGAGAGAAAGACAAGAACATGAGTTGTCTTTCCCCAAAAAATAACAAAGTGCATCTTAATTGTGATAAGGTAGACCTATGATTATGAGAAGTGAACTATTTGATAGTTTATTTAAATAAAACTCACCCTTATAACATTATAATTTCATTCAAGTGGGGGAGAGAAAAAACAGAAATAAGATAAAGTGAGGAAATGAGAGAAAGAGAGGAGAAGAAAGAAAAGAAGAAGAAAGATAAGTTTTGAGTAGGGGTGAAAGTGGGTCGGGTTGGGTCGGGTTGATAACATAACCCAACCCGATCGATCTGGCTTCGGGTTACTATGAACCCATCCGAAACCGACCGTGCAAACCAGTAACCCGATCATATCGGGTTACTTCGGGTTGGAGAAGGTTAGGTTCGGTTCACCCGAGATATTCGGGTTGGGCGGATTGAGCGGGTTGGGCGGGTTCTAGAAAAAAAAAATAGGTTGATTCATTGCTAAAAAAGAGAGGCAAAAGCTCAACATGTTCATATTACAAAAACACACAAAAATTTCAATAAAATGCTGGTAAGAAGATTAAAAGATAACCTCTTCACTATTGAAAAAGAACACCTCGTCATTAAACTCAACAGCAGGTAAACCATCATCTTCATCTTCCAACCCCCCCAAATCAACTTCATTGACTACATCTTTACCGAAGAATGTATATTGTGATGCATCAAATACTGCACCTCCTGCCAGAACCACCAGAAAAAAAAATTTTGATAAGCTACCACCAAATAGAAAAATAAAAATTTACTAAAGCTGCCAAGTTCAAGTCTGCAACCAGATCTATATGAACAAGTTGAATCAAATAACTATAGAAGCTAGAATGGAGATACCAGATCTATATGAACAAGCTAGAATGTTGATCTTTTCCAGCAACCTCTGCTCATTCTGAACTAATGCTGGCTGAGCACTTAATGCAGCATGAGAGAACCCGAAGCCGTAAATTAGGCAACAATGATAGCCTTCGAGGTTGAGACGTCAATGATCGTGTTCGTGTGAGAACTTGAAGAAGAACAAAAGAATCGATTAATCGAAGAAGAACAGAGGAGAATTGAGAAATGAGGACTGAGGAGATAAGAGAAATGAGATGAGGCCGAGGGAGAGGGACTTGGGTTAGGGATTAGGGCTACGAATTGGGATTGCAGAAAGGGGAAAATCACGGGCAACAAAACGCGATGTTCCTTATTAATGCACTTTTTGGGTCGGGTCAAGTTGCGCGGGTTTATTCTTCTTCAACCCGACCCGATCCGTAATAACCCGAAAATTTATATTTTTAACCCATTTCAACCCATTAATCCGATTTTCTTAATCCAAATAGCAATCTTTGGGTCGGATTAATTCGGTTTTCTTCGGGTTGATCGGGTTATTTACACCCCTAGTTTTGAGTACTAAGTACTCATGGTAAGTTAACTTAATCTCCACTTGAATCCATCTTTTCCCTTCATCTTTAGATTTCAAAACTCACTCTCCTTTTCTTATTTAAGTTGTTGAAAAATTTAAGGGAATGGAGGAATCTTACCACTTCGTTCAAGAGAAAACAAGAAAAATAATTCATTAAGTGAGTTTGGGATATCTTTATGTAGGTTTAACAATATCTCTTTTTGAAGAAAATGTTTAAAATTTGTAACATTTATATGAGATTTTGATCCTAGAACTGTGATAAATTTTGCTACTTTGATTATTGACCATGGATGTTTAAATGCATATATTGGTATTGGAAATTTTTTGCTTAGGCATAGCTATGGGTGGCTAACTTTTAGGGATTTTTGTACAGTTAAGATGCATATTGGGATGTGGTAAAAATGGATGAAAGATGGTTAGGTTGGTAAATTAAGTATGGCCTTAAATACCTAGGGGAAGATCATGAAAAATTTCTATTAAAAAACACCCTTAATGATGCATGATTTGATTATGTTTTTCTTTTAAAGTGTATGATGGAATATGTTAAATTAAGTATAAAAAAAATGATTAAATGTTGAAATGAGTAATTCTATGGTTAGTTGGAAATTTGGAAGAAAAATAGATGATGACTTAATAAAAATATGAACTAAAACTTTAAAAAAGGTTAGGTTAAAAAAACTGAATTTCAGAGTAATTATAGAAGCTTCTATTTTTGAAATTCTAGAAAGAATCGGTTAAAAATTAAAAGAAAGGGTTAATATAAAAAATATAGATATGCGTCTCACAGATTTTTAACCACTGGAAACACCCAATTTAGAGTTCAAATGGGAAGGATATGGTTAGATTAGTAAGAAGTGGTCAAAAAATAGTTAATCAGGAAAAAATATGTTAGGTAAGTTTTTGTGTTTAAATTTTTGAAAAAAATTTATAGGAAACTAAAAGAAATAGTTAATATGAATATATATATATATATATATATATATATATATATATATATTCAATTTGGAATCCATATTAAGAAGATATAGTCAGATTAGTAAGTAATAGTCAAAAACTAGTTAATTAGATAAGAATCTATTAGATAAATTTCTGTGTTTAAATTTTTAAAAAGAATTTATAGGGAGTTAAAAGAAATGGTTAACATGATAAATATAAATATATGACTCACGCATTTTTTAGTCACTGGAATCGTTCAATTTAGAGTCCATAGAAGGGAGATATGATCAGATTAATAAGTAGAGGCCAGAACCTACCCGGAAAGAAATAATTTTAAATTTGAAAGAATAATAACTCTAAGATTCCTTATGATTTCACTAAAATATTCAATATAAGAGTTTTAGAGGTTTGTATTAACTTTAAATGGATACCAAAATCACCTCAATCGAAATTAAAAAGGAGTTATACTCTAATTAGTGAGAGATAAAAATAATATTTAAAAAAAAAGAATCTTATAAATGAAAATAATAAATGACTAGTGTATGTCCTAACCATTACCATTGCATGAATTCCTTACCATCTCATGTGTGTAATTTTGATATTGAAATATTTTATAAAGTGATATTTGAGAATTTTGAAAATGATTATATTCATGGCATGATTACCAATTATTTTTTGTAATGATTATATTTTGATTATAAATTATGACAAATGAGTATAATGAACATACTTGTTATTGAAATCATATTTTTGGCTATTAATGTGAAAAGAAAAGAGATGAACACGGTCACATGGCAGTTTGTGTGATGTACTAGTAGGGGACACCCTACTCACGGCTGTGACAATGAAATTGAGAAAAGAAAGAAAAAGTATGCTATGTCAAACGAAGCAATAAAAGTCTGTATTAAAAAGTAGAAAGTACTCACTCTGACCGGAGTAGTTTGATACGAAAATGAATTGATAGTTATCATATAATATTCTGAAAATAGTTATTCATTACATATATGTTATTACTGTACGATTTTCATGTGCATAAATAAAGTGCATTTATGTGACCTAAAGTATTTGCTGTAGTTTATATAGATAAACATGACATGATAAGTTATATTGATAATAATTATGATTGATTGTTGAATCTACTGAAATTTAACTCTCATTATATTTTCATATCATGTTCAGAAGACTAAATATACAGATATTTTCTATGACCGACTTTTAGCATACGTTGGTTCGAATTAAATGTTAATATGGATCTCGGTGAAGGTACAATCACCTGTACCCGTATCCCCGAAACTAATAAATATGAATGAATAAAATGTAAACATATATGCGTTTGATTTTTTTTTTTTGTACGGACGTTTTTAATTATTAATGTGTACGTGAACTTATAATTGTATAAGTGTTATTAGTATACCATAAACTTTAATTATGTTTGGTTAATTTAATTAAATGTTATTATGAGTTAAATAGTTAAAAATAAAGAAGTAATGATTTTATAGAATTATATATATATATATATATATATATATATATATATATATATATATATATATATATATATATGAACATATGTAGAAAAAAATTGAATTGTTAAAAAATTGTTATAAAAATAAATATGGTGAAACGGGGTCACATTCACGCAATTCCCTTTAGGGTTTTATCAAACCAAATCACTCACCCTCTACGTTAACAGAATATGAGGTAGTGCTAACACATTAATCAATTAATTATATCTATTTTGTTTTGAAGTCCATTTTCTTCATTACCGCAAACAAGGAAGACTATTTTACTCTATCATATGTTTTACTCATATCTAACTTAATTGCCATTTCAAACTTTCTCCTATTTTTCTTATTCTTCAGATTGTGCATCATTTCATGTGCTATTAATATGTTATTTAAGATGAACTTGCCTTTAATAAATGCACACTGGTTGCTACTAATTATTTTTTTCATCAAACTCTCCATTCTATTTATTAGGACTTTGAAAAAGATCTTATAAACAACTATGCATAAGTTTATGGGTCTCAATTGTGTCATGTTGTTCGCGGGTTATGACATTTGGAGATAAGAACTATGATTGTATAATTAATATTTTGCACCATTTTTTTACTAAAAAATAAATTATGTATTGCATGAAAAATATCTTCTCCCACCATATCTCAATAATATAACTATTTATTTACATTTCTAATCTAGCAACAGAATATTTGTTATTAATAACTCTTGTTGTAGTGTTAAAATAACTCTCAATTTTGTGTTTTTTTTCAAAAATTATTTTGTATCATTAAACATTAATGTGAGGAGCATCTATTAAGATAATGATGTAGTTTATTATTCAGACTATTGCCTCTTATTTAGAGTTTTATTATTTAATTTTTGTGTTCAAATAATATTGGAATAAATTATTTTAATTAAATCATTTTTTATTTGTTAAAGACAAATTGTTTAATTCAAAAATAAGGTGGAATTTAATATATAAATATCATTTTTATGAATAAACGCATAAATAAAAAAAACTTAATATAGTATATATAAAAATAATATTTTATATTGTTTTAGTCATATATAATACAAATATTTATATTTATTATATTTAAATATCTTAAAAATATATTTTCGAATGCTTAAAAAATAAAATATTTATATATCAAACACGGCCACATAAAGGATTTACCAAAAAAATTCTTTCAATTTAGTTTTAAAAATTTTATTACTTAATATTTTGAATACGAGACAATGTAATTTTTTATTAGGTTTAAATCAAAATTCAATTTAAGTGTTATATGTCCAGATGGGCTCACCAGTTATATAAAGATTTCTTTTATCTTTTAATTAGTGTTTGATATCAGTTATTTTTGAGAATTTTTGGAAAAGTGAGATAATTTTTTTTTTCTCATATTTAATATCACAAATAAAATTTCATTTTTATGAATGAAAATCTACAAAGAAAAATGATCAATTTTTTTCTTATATGTAAGGGTACAAATAATTTTTTTTATAGGAATAAGAAAATTTTAAAGAGATAAAATGACTTAATTATCCTTCACTGTTTAGTTAAAATACAACAAATTATTTTTTAAAAATTAAAATAACAACAAAATATGTTTTAATTTTTTTTTAAATAACTCATTTTTAAAAATAAAACTTTTAAAAATATAATAATTTTAAAAATAAAATTTTTCACAAACTAAACATTATTTTATAATGACTACAAGAAACTCTTAAAAATATCAAAATTGGGCTAGACTAAACAGTTTTATCAAAACTCATAGGTGAAGATCAGAAGCTATCTATTAACACTTATTTGTTTGACAAAAATAATTTATAAACTATTTAAAAATTTAAAAATTAATTAAAAATTTATAAGTTATACGTTATTTAAAGTAGCGTAAAATTTATAAAA
Source organism: Gleditsia sinensis (assembly GCA_037074535.1). NCBI lineage: Eukaryota > Viridiplantae > Streptophyta > Magnoliopsida > Fabales > Fabaceae > Gleditsia > Gleditsia sinensis. Next base: position 8,069,836 of record CM073464.1, on the reverse strand, counting down.
TTTTAATAAATTTAAATTATTCAAATAAATTTATTTATTAAACAACTCTAATTTAATTAAATAAACTATAAGTTAATTAAATAAGTTATAAGTTAATTTATTTAACTTGTCAAATACACTCTTTGTATTATTTTTTTTAAAAAAATAATTGTTGAAGCAATCAAATTTTTTATTATATTTTAGTGTTAAAAAAATAGAAAATAAAAAAAATAATGAAAACAAAACAAAAATTTCAAATTGAATAAATTGATAAAATAATTTACTAGAGCGATCTATCAAAAGTGTATACACCTTACTCTTAAACCAAAATTTAAACTTATCAGCCCAAAAAGTAAGCTAGTGGTTGTCCATTAAGTGACTTGACCTACAAACAATTATTATTTTTTGGTTCATTTAATAAAATCATAAACTCATATTGCACCAATCTTAATTTTATAAAACTGATGTGAACTTTAGTCTAAGGTGTTTATTGGGTTGGGTTGTTACCTCAATCTGCCAATCCAATCTACATCCCATTTTGCGGGTCGGGCTGAGTTTGGCTCTTCTCAAGTTGGGTTGGGGTGATATATTTTTATAATTTAAATTAAATTAAATATTAATATATTAACAAATTTATGACTCAAATAATAAATAATTTTAAATTTAGTGATAAAAAGGTTTTTGTAATATCAAGAGTTTGAGATAATAAAAAAAATATTTGTAAAAAAAATAATATCAATATCTCAAATAATATTAGTCATATATTTAAATAATATAAAAATATTTTTTATCAATAAAAAATACCAATATTTGTTTATTTTATTTTATTACATATGTTAATATTAGATGTAACATCCCGTAATTTTTAGATATTTTTCTTAGAAATTCTTCACCTTACATATATTCATAGAAATTATCTAACATTAATGGAATATGTAAAGAAAGAAAATCTAAGAGGAAATATTAGAAATAAACATGTTAAAGAAAGGTGAAATTCTTAGGTAAGGAAAGATAAATTTTTATGAAGTAAGTAAAGGTCTTAAAATTTCAAGAAGATCGAATTAGGGTAATTTTTCTTAATTTAAGAGTAAAAGTTACTAAGTTTAGTATCTCCACCCGTAATTGGGCTTTAACCTATGGACACTTCATATAGAGTTTTTCTACTTCACATGAATTTTTAGCAAGCCAATAGGATAGCCCAAGGAAGAAATAAAACATAGACTTGGACTAGGATATAGAAATTGGACCGGTAGCCCAAAAATCATCAAAATGTGACCAAGCCCATTATGAAAGGTAGAATTTTAACCAAAGTAAGGAAAATGGGCAAGAATGAGCCCAAACTCAAGAGGAAAAAAAAATTAAAGTGATGAAATATTAGTGTAATCAAGATTAAGTGACATGGCATTAAGACAAAAATTTGGCAAGTGGTGTGATTCTACATTCATCATTTTGGCAAGTGGCATAATAATACAAAGCTTTAGGACAAAAACATCTATATCCTACATTCATAACTTTAGCAAGTGGGTAATAATATATAGCATTATGACAAAACATCATTATCCTACACAAATAATTTTAGTTAAGTAAGGAAAATTCAAGGGTTAGAAATTGGCCACTTAAAAAGGCAAATCTATCATATTTGATTAAGACAAAAGAAAAAGGAAATGAATCCCTAAATCAAAGGGATCTTGCCCCATATCTTAAGAACATATCATCATAATTTTCAAAATACAAATCTCCTTTTTCTATGCATATCTTGACTAAGGAAGAGGAAGACAAGAACATAAGTTGTTTGTTTTCCAAAAATTCAACAAAGTGTATCCTAATTGTGATAAGGTAGACCCATGATCATGAAAGGTGAATTATTTGGTGGTCTATATAAGAAAACACACTCTTACAACATTAGAATTTCGTCCAAGTGAGGGAGAGCAAAAATAGAAGCAAGGTAGTGTGAGGAAAGGAGAGGAAGAAAGGAAGAAAGAGGAAGGAGAAGTCTAGGGGACTAAGTGTTCCAGGTAAGTTTAACAATATTTCTTTTTGAAGAAAACCTTTGAAACTCATAATATTTATATGAGATTTTGATCTTAGAACTTTGATGATTGGTCATGGATGTTGCTATATCATGTTGCATATTGATCTTGCATGTGATGTATGTTTGAATACTTAGGTTGGTGTAGATAGTTCTGCATGGGTATGGCTATGGTTGACAGAATTATAAGCTTCGGTATTTTAATTTCTGGGAACAATCTATAAGGAATTAAAATAAATGGTTAACATAAGAATTATAGCTATGTGTGTCATGGATTTTCACCCACTGGAATCATTCCATTTGGAGTTCATATGAGGTAGCTATGGTCTGATTAGTAGTCAAAGGTCAGAAAATGAATCATAAGGGAAGAATATGTTAGGATAGCTTCGGTAATTTAATTTCTGGAAATTATTGGTAGGGAATTAAAATAAATGGTTAACATAAGAATTAAAGATATTTGTGTTATGGATTTTTAGCCACTGGAATCATTCAATTTGGAGTTCACATGTCGTAGATATGGTTCGATTAGTAAGCCAATGTCAGAAAATGGTTCATCAGGGAAGATTATGTTAGGACAGCTTTTGTATTTTAATTTCTGGGAATTATATGTATGGAATTAAAATAAATGGTTAACATGAAAGTTATATATCTATATCTCATGGAAATATACCCACTGGAAGTATGCAATTTGGAGTTCATATGTGGTAGATATGAGCCGATTAGTAAGCCGAGGTCAGAAAATGTTTATTCAGGGAAGAGTATGTTATTAATGCTTTAGTTTTTGAATTTATGGGAATATTCTGTAGGGAATTAAAATAGTGTGCCAACATAACAATTATAGATATATGGCTCATGGATTTTTACCAACTGGAATAACTCAATTTGGAGTTCCAATTTGGGAGATATGGTCTCATTAGTCTGTAAAGGTCAGAACCTATCCGAGAGGAACTATCCTGTACTTTGAGGGAGTAATATCACCTTCGTTTCTTAATTTTTCGCTACAATGTTCAACATAATAGTTTTAGATAATTGTTTTATCTTGAAATGGACACCAAGATCACCTACATCAGAGTTAAATTGAGGGAGTTATGCTCTGATTAGTAAGAGAAGGTTAGATAGGATGAAAACCTGTATCAAGAAAAATAAAGGAATAATATTAGTATTTAAAAAAAAAAGATGAATTTTAATAAATGACTAGTATAGCCATAGCCATTGCCATTGTATGAACTTCTTACCATCTTAAGTGTGAAATTTTTAATTGGAAATATTTTATAAAGTGATATTTGAAATGGTTATATTCATGGCATGATTACCAATGATTTATAGTAATAGTTATATTTTGATGAACATACTTGTTATTGAAAGCATATTTTTAGCTATCATTGTGAAAAGAAAAGAAATGAGCACGGTCACATGGCAATCCGTGTGGTGCACCAGTAGGGGACGCCCTACCAACGGTTATGATCATGATAATGAGAAAAGAAAGAGAAAGTGGGCCATGTCGGACGGAGCGAGAAAAGCCCGTACCGGAGAGTAGAGGATACTCACCCTGACCGGGATAGCTTGAAATGAGAATAAGTTGATGGCCATCATATGATATTTTGAAAATAGTTAATCCTGTCATACATATCATTACAGTATGATTCTTATGTGCATAGATCTAATGCATTCATGTGACCAAAGATATTTTCTGTAGTTTATACAGCTCAACATGACGTGATGAGCTTTACTGATGATAATTTATTGTTGAACTTACTGGGATTTAATTCTCACTATATTTCCATATCATGTTCAGAAAATTATTTATGCTGCTTTTGTTTCTAAGGCTCTGACTTTTAGTGCACATTGGATCGAGTTACTTTATGTTGGGAAGATGTCAGAATCAAATTGTAATAGCCGTAAAGTTAACGAGAAAGTTCAACTAAAGGAATTTAGAATAAAAGAGATAATTTTGGGAAAATGGAGATTTTAATTAAGGAAAATTTGGAATTTAAAACAAAGAATTTCAAAAATGGAATTAGGACACGGTGAAAATAAGTTATTATTTATATGGATTAAAGAATTATAAAAGAAATGTTAAGAATTTACGTTTCGGGGCAAAAATGCAATTTCTTAAAAGTTTCGGGGTTAAAATATAAATAAGAAAAATTTGCAAGGACTTTCCGCTAAAAGTGAAATTTTGCAGAAAGGTCCCCCGAGATATTTTAAGGGCCTCAATCACTCCGGAAGCAATCATTCGCAGATTTTTCCATCTCTCTTCAGAAAACTCTCCCCGAAAACCCTCTAACTTCTCTCTAAGATTTCTTCGCCTACGGACCTCGGATTTCGACACCACCACCACCAACGGACTCAGGACGAAGAGTTCTTCGAATCCATCCGATTGGTTTCTGGAGAATTGGCCGGAAATTGGTTGGAAAATTGAAGGGAAAAACGGCCAAAAAGGTAACCTCCGAAACTCCTACTTTTAGTTCTCAAACGCCAAAACTAACACCGTAGATCGATCCAGAAGGCACCGAAACCTTTGGATCTCAAATTTCAGGCCGATCCATCACCGCACGCTCCCCCACGCGCCGAATCTTCCTCGGAGAGTGACGCCCACGCGCAGCTCCTCGGGCGGCGCGTGTAGCGCGTGGCATCCGAACCTCCTCGCGTTGACCTGCGTTGACCGAGCTCCCGGAGGCCAAATTTCGCAAATCCGGAGTCGTTTTCAAGGTTTTCGGACGTTCCGGACTCGATTTTGGGGTTGATTTCACTGAATTCAGATCAGAAAATAGGATTTTAAGGGTGTCCAACTTTGTGCTTCAAAGAGGTGAGTAGATGATTCTTTCTATGGCTTGTTTTTACTCTTCTTGAACTTTACATTGATAAATGAGTATGATTACATGTTATTTATACTTCCATATGTTCTTGAAATGGTTTGGAAATGTCTGAAATATTTAATATATGATATGTAGTTCAAGAAGAGTTTAATTTTGCGATAAGTTTTGAAACACATTAAGCATGTGATTTTTACACGTATTTCGCATGACATGGCAAAGAAAATATGTTATACATGTGACATTGATTTTATAGTGATATGTTTGCCTTGGATATGGGCATGTATACATGTTTCCCCTGAATGGGAAGTTTTGACATATGAGTATTTTGAGACTGAAAGTCTGTATTAAAATGAGAATTTATACTGGATTATATGGCATATGTGCATATGGTATTTTTCTGTGGAGGAATCCTATTGGAAACACTGTCTGCTAACAGCAGGTGATGTTAGCCTTGGTGCGCACCTTGATTGCCTTAGCTAGCAGGGGGGTGGTGCTAGCCTCGTGTGAGGGCCAACACACGGGAGATTATATGTGAAGGAGAGCGGAATGCCTCCTATATATGGGCGAGATGCCAGTTATGAGATGTTATTTTGCCTTCCCTTGCTGTGTGCTTGGGAGAGACCCATACAGAGTCCCTTCGCGTGTCCTCTTGAATGGTAGTAGGGCAAACCTCAGCGGGATGCTGAGTTTAGGCAAATCCTATACCACCAAAGTACGGAAGGGGTCAAACTCTGATGTGGTGGTTCTGATATGGGATCCTCCGAATATTTTAACAGAAATGTTTTGATGCATAGCATAATTTGATTAATAATTTTTCAGTATTGAATATGATTTTGAACTTGATATGAGCATTGTTTATACAGTATCGTATACAGTTTGAAAGACTTGGTTATGATTTTTGAACAGAGAATATTTGAAAAGGCGGGTCCCATAAGAATGTACTTCTGAACGGTATATTTTGATATGATAAGTTTTACAATATGAGTACATCCTTATGTTGACCTGAGAAGTCATAGGAGGTGTTATCTACTCACTGAGTTGTAAAACTCACTACACGTGGTTGACATATTTTTCAGATAAAGACCCAGAATTTGGTCCCGCAGCTACTTGACCGACTAGGTGTCGTGCCTCAGTGGTGAGCCTAACTTGTTTCTAGGCTCTCAGTGTATGATATTGTAATATATTTGTACTCTAGTGCTGCTCTGAAAGTCACAGGCAGGATCCTTGTTTCCGCTGTAAACTTGATGTATATAGATTTGGCATGTATAATTATTGGTTTTTGTAAACTTGTGAACGTTGAATAATATTTGAATATGTGTTATCGTGAGATCATTTGTACATGTGTAATGAAAAGATTTTCGGATAGTAACAGTATTCGCGTTCGTAAAGTACGGACGTGACAAGTTGGTATCAGAGCATTAGGTTTCCCTGTGACAATCAGAGCAAGGGATTCTTTAGTAGGACCTTTAGTATCGATATGAGCCGGACATATTTATACTTCAGGTGCTGCTGAGAGAATCTATAGGATATTCACTTCCTTTCCAAGTGTCTTTAAATTCCTTGAGTAAAGTTTGAATACATGTGTCTTAAAGAGGTGTTTTATTCTGTATAGTTAATGATGCCGCCAAGAACTAGAGCGGTCACTAGAGAAGAAGCTGTAGATCGTGCACCCTCTACAGAAGAGTCTGCACAATCTACAATACCAGTACAAAGAGGCCGTGGTAGAGGCCGACCTAGAGGAAGAGGAAGAGGTAGAGGTAGAGGACGTGCACGGGGTTTGAGAATCCCAAGACAAGGAGAACAGACTCCTGTACCTGATAGAGTTCCTGAGGAAAGAGTAGAAACCCCTCAGGAGCCACCTGATAGAAACGCTGATATGATTGCTGGTATTCATAGAAGTTTAGAAACATTGGCTGGATTTATAGTGGAACAAGGTAGAAGGGAAGGCCAGCCAGCAGAACATGATCCTGAAGCGCAAGAACTAGGAAGAACAGCTGACCAAGAGGATAAGCTGAGAGGGATTGAAGTGTCATTACCGCAATTCCTTAAGTTAAAACCTCCGACTTTTTCTGGGTCAGATGTTCAGGAAGATCCACAGATTTTTATTGATGCTGTGGAACGAATTTTCAGAGCTTTGGGGTGCTCTAGTAGAAGATCTGTGGAGTTGGTGTCTTTTCAACTATCTGATGTGGCCCAAGTTTGGTTTGAGACATTTGTACAAGGACGGGCAGCTGTTTTACCACCAATGGAGTGGAACGAATTTAAGGAAGCATTTATGAATCGCTTTCTACCAACAAGTGAAAGAGACAAGAGGGCCAGAGAGTTTGAGGAATTGAAACAAACACCAAACATGTCAGTTTCTGAATATGACATTCGTTTTACCCGATTGTCCAGATATGCACCATACCTGGTCCCAACTGAAAAGGATAGAATTAAGAGGTTTGTTTTGGGATTGATACGCCCCTTGTTTAAGTCAGTGGGTCCTCAGATGGATCATTTTTCAACTTATTCAGCAGCTGTGAACTGTGCTAGGATGATGGAAACACGAGAGCAAGCTGACATAGAAAGTTTTAAGAGAAGGAAGAGAGATCGAGATAGTAATGTCCAGACTAGATCTAATCCTACTGTTAGTGGGTCAAGATTTCAAAATCCACAGCGTTTTAATCAAGCAGGAGCTGGTAGTTCTAACCAGCCATCAGTTAATAATAACAAGCAGAGAATGTTCCAAAGAGATATGAGACCCCCGAGTCAGCAAGACTCAAGATCAATTCCACTATGTCCACATTGTGGTAGGTCCCATACTGGACAATGTCGCAGAGAAACTGGTGCATGTTTTAAGTGTGGACAAATGGGTCATCTGATGAGGAATTGTCCACAACTGCGAAGTTTTAGTCAAGCAACAGTGCAACCAGCTTTACCCCCTGCATCTGTGCCAGCACGACCTATTCGAGCAGCCTCGGTCCAAGCAAGTAGTGTGGGTCCTGGTAGAGGATCAGGAAATCGAGGGCGAGAACCAGCTCGAGTTTTTGCCTTGACACGACAGGATGCTCAGGCCTCAAATGCAGTTATGACAGGTACATTATCAGTATGTTCCCATAAAGCATATGTTCTGTTCGATCCTGGTTCTACTCATTCTTATATATCACCATGCTTTGCTAAGAACTTGGATAGAGATCCTGCTAGTTTGCATTGTTCTTTCATGGTTGCTACTCCTATGGGAGAACTTCTAGTAGTAAATGATGTGTATAAATCATGTGAGATTTCGATAGAAGGCAAGGAGACTCTTATAGATTTGATAGTTCTAAATATGATAGACTTTGACGTGATTTTGGGAATGGATTGGTTGGCATCATGCCATGCCATTCTAGACTGTCATAATAAGGTGATTAAGTTTAATGTACCTGGAGAACCTTCCTTTATGATACAAGGAGATTGTAGTAAGAAGTCTAGTAATTTAATTTCAGCCTTAACAGCTCATAAACTGTTACGAAGAGGGTGTCAGGGATATCTGGCAATAGTCAAGGATGTTGATATGAAGTATACAAGTTTAGAGCAAGTTCCAGTAGTTAAAGAATTTCCTGATGTGTTTCCTGAAGAGTTGCCAGGTTTACCACCAGACCGAGAGATTGAGTTTAGTGTTGACCTTCTCCCTGAAACACAACCAATATCCATACCTCCTTATCGGATGGCACCTGCAGAACTCAAGGAATTAAAGGAACAATTACAAGATTTATTAGATAAAGGTTTTATTCGACCCAGTACATCTCCCTGGGGTGCTCCTGTTCTCTTTGTGAAGAAAAAGGATGGATCATTACGTCTATGTATTGATTATAGGCAGTTGAACAAGGTGACTATAAGAAACAAATATCCCTTACCCAGAATAGATGATTTGTTTGATCAGTTACAGGGTGCTCAATGGTTTTCAAAAATTGATTTGAGATCTGGGTATCACCAACTGAAAATAAAGAAGGAAGATATTTCAAAAACTGCGTTTAGAACTCGGTATGGGCACTACGAGTTCTTAGTAATGCCATTTGGTTTAACGAATGCCCCAGCTGCATTTATGGATTTAATGAATAGGGTATTTAAACCTTTCCTAGACCAGTTTATTATTGTATTTATCGATGATATTCTGGTGTATTCAAAGAGTTCAGAGGAGCATGAGCGACATTTAAGGATAGCTTTGCAAACCCTAAGAGAACATCAATTGTATGCTAAGTTTTCAAAGTGTGAATTTTGGCTTAGTAATGTTACGTTCCTAGGGCATGTGGTTACCAAAGATGGTATTCATGTTGATCCCAAAAAGATAGAAGCAGTACAGCAATGGTCACGCCCCACGACAGTTACAGAGATTCGTAGCTTTCTTGGGTTAGCAGGCTATTATCGTAGATTTGTTAAAGATTTTTCAAAGATAGCTGCTCCTTTGACTAGGTTGACTAGGAAAGGAATAAAATTTGAGTGGTCTGATGCTTGTGAAAAGAGTTTTCAGAAATTAAAGGAGTGCTTAACTACAGCCCCAATCCTTACCATTCCTACGGATACAGGAGATTACGTAGTATACTGTGATGCATCTAGAGTGGGCTTAGGCTGTGTGTTAATGCAAAATGGAAGAGTAGTTGCTTATGCATCTAGACAGTTGAAGACGCATGAACAGAATTATCCCACCCATGATTTAGAGATGGCAGCTGTAGTATTTGCTCTAAAGATTTGGAGACATTACTTGTATGGAAGAACTTGTGAGATTTATACAGATCACAAGAGCCTCAAGTATATTTTTCAACAGAAGGATCTTAATTTGAGGCAAAGAAGATGGATGGAGCTACTGAAAGACTATGACTGTACGATTTTGTATCATCCAGGTAAAGCAAATGTAGTAGCTGATGCTCTAAGCAGAAAGTCAATGGGAAGTTTGGCTCATATAGCAGAGGTGCGACGACCATTGTTAGAAGATATCCATAAGTTAGAAAGTAAGGGAATAAGGTTTGAAATAAAAGAACCGGGAATATTATTGGCTCATGTGCAGCTCCAATCTTCCTTAGTTGAGCAAATCAAAGCCGATCAAGACAAGGATGCTAATTTGCTCAAGATTAAGAGTGAAATGAAGGATAGTAAGGATTCTGAATTCTCGGTGGATACTGAAGGGATATTAAGATACGGTAGACGATTGTGTGTTCCAAATGTTCATGATTTGAGAAAACAAGTTTTGGAGGAAGCACATCGATCTACATATACCATACACCCGGGAATGACAAAGATGTACCAAGACATAAAGGAATTGTATTGGTGGGATGGTATGAAGAGGGATATTGCGGAATATGTTTCCCATTGTTTGACGTGCCAGCAGGTAAAAGCTGAACATCAACGACCTGCAGGTTTACATCAGCGAATAGAGATACCAGAATGGAAGTGGGAGAGAATTACTATGGATTTTATCACTGGATTACCAAGAACTTCCAAGGGAAATGATTCTATCTGGGTCATTATAGACCGCATGACGAAGTCAGCACACTTTCTGCCTGTGAAAACAACCTACAATGTAGCTCAGTATGCCAGGCTCTATTTAAATGAAATAGTTAGGCTACATGGAGTTCCTATATCAATTATATCTGATCGAGGGCCGCAGTTCACGGCACGATTTTGGAAAGCTTTTCAAGAAGCATTGGGAACGAGATTGGACTTGAGCACAGCTTTCCATCCGCAAACTGATGGTCAGTCTGAGCGTACGATTCAGATTTTAGAAGACATGCTTCGAGCCTGTATTTTTGATTTTGGTGGAAGTTGGGATATGTATTTGCCTTTGGCTGAATTTGCATATAATAATAGCTACCAGACTAGTATACAGATGGCCCCATTTGAAGCTTTGTATGGTAGACGGTGCAGATCTCCCATTGGATGGTTCGAAGTGGGCGAGGCTAAACTTCTAGGGCCAGATCTTGTACAAGAAGCATTGAACAAGGTAAAGCTGATTAGAGAAAGGCTGCAGGCAGCTCAGAGCAGACAAAAGGCATATGTTGACAATAGACGAAGGGAGTTAGAATTTTCAGTGGGTGAACAAGTATTCCTGAAAGTCTCACCCATGAAAGGAGTGATGAGATTTGGAAAGAAAGGGAAGTTAAGCCCTCGGTATATAGGCCCTTTTGAAATATTGGACAGAATAGGTGCAGTGGCATATCGCATAGCTCTGCCACCAGAACTGAATGTTCATCCAGTATTTCATGTGTCTATGTTACGAAAATACTTACCGGATCCTACTCATGTCATTCAACCCCAGGAAATTCAATTAGATAAGAATTTAACCTATGAGGAAAGGCCGATGTCTATTGCTGATCGACAAGTGAAAAAGTTGCGGTCACGAGATATTTCTATGGTTAAGGTGATATGGCAAAATCACTCGTCTGAGGAAGCTACGTGGGAAAGAGAAGATGACATCCGCGCCAGATATCCGCATTTATTTGAACAACGAGGTTAGTATTTATCTGCTACTATGGTGATGAAATTCGGGGACCGAATTTCTTTAAGGGGGGAAGAATGTAATAGCCGTAAAGTTAACGAGAAAGTTCAACTAAAGGAATTTAGAATAAAAGAGATAATTTTGGGAAAATGGAGATTTTAATTAAGGAAAATTTGGAATTTAAAACAAAGAATTTCAAAAATGGAATTAGGACACGGTGAAAATAAGTTATTATTTATATGGATTAAAGAATTATAAAAGAAATGTTAAGAATTTACGTTTCGGGGCAAAAATGCAATTTCTTAAAAGTTTCGGGGTTAAAATATAAATAAGAAAAATTTGCAAGGACTTTCCGCTAAAAGTGAAATTTTGCAGAAAGGTCCCCCGAGATATTTTAAGGGCCTCAATCACTCCGGAAGCAATCATTCGCAGATTTTTCCATCTCTCTTCAGAAAACTCTCCCCGAAAACCCTCTAACTTCTCTCTAAGATTTCTTCGCCTACGGACCTCGGATTTCGACACCACCACCACCAACGGACTCAGGACGAAGAGTTCTTCGAATCCATCCGATTGGTTTCTGGAGAATTGGCCGGAAATTGGTTGGAAAATTGAAGGGAAAAACGGCCAAAAAGGTAACCTCCGAAACGCCTACTTTTAGTTCTCAAACGCCAAAACTAACACCGTAGATCGATCCAGAAGGCACCGAAACCTTTGGATCTCAAATTTCAGGCCGATCCATCACCGCACGCTCCCCCACGCGCCGAATCTTCCTCGGAGAGTGACGCCCACGCGCAGCTCCTCGGGCGGCGCGTGTAGCGCGTGGCATCCGAACCTCCTCGCGTTGACCTGCGTTGACCGAGCTCCCGGAGGCCAAATTTCGCAAATCCGGAGTCGTTTTCAAGGTTTTCGGACGTTCCGGACTCGATTTTGGGGTTGATTTCACTGAATTCAGATCAGAAAATAGGATTTTAAGGGTGTCCAACTTTGTGCTTCAAAGAGGTGAGTAGATGATTCTTTCTATGGCTTGTTTTTACTCTTCTTGAACTTTACATTGATAAATGAGTATGATTACATGTTATTTATACTTCCATATGTTCTTGAAATGGTTTGGAAATGTCTGAAATATTTAATATATGATATGTAGTTCAAGAAGAGTTTAATTTTGCGATAAGTTTTGAAACACATTAAGCATGTGATTTTTACACGTATTTCGCATGACATGGCAAAGAAAATATGTTATACATGTGACATTGATTTTATAGTGATATGTTTGCCTTGGATATGGGCATGTATACATGTTTCCCCTGAATGGGAAGTTTTGACATATGAGTATTTTGAGACTGAAAGTCTGTATTAAAATGAGAATTTATACTGGATTATATGGCATATGTGCATATGGTATTTTTCTGTGGAGGAATCCTATTGGAAACACTGTCTGCTAACAGCAGGTGATGTTAGCCTTGGTGCGCACCTTGATTGCCTTAGCTAGCAGGGGGGTGGTGCTAGCCTCGTGTGAGGGCCAACACACGGGAGATTATATGTGAAGGAGAGCGGAATGCCTCCTATATATGGGCGAGATGCCAGTTATGAGATGTTATTTTGCCTTCCCTTGCTGTGTGCTTGGGAGAGACCCATACAGAGTCCCTTCGCGTGTCCTCTTGAATGGTAGTAGGGCAAACCTCAGCGGGATGCTGAGTTTAGGCAAATCCTATACCACCAAAGTACGGAAGGGGTCAAACTCTGATGTGGTGGTTCTGATATGGGATCCTCCGAATATTTTAACAGAAATGTTTTGATGCATAGCATAATTTGATTAATAATTTTTCAGTATTGAATATGATTTTGAACTTGATATGAGCATTGTTTATACAGTATCGTATACAGTTTGAAAGACTTGGTTATGATTTTTGAACAGAGAATATTTGAAAAGGCGGGTCCCATAAGAATGTACTTCTGAACGGTATATTTTGATATGATAAGTTTTACAATATGAGTACATCCTTATGTTGACCTGAGAAGTCATAGGAGGTGTTATCTGCTCACTGAGTTGTAAAACTCACTACACGTGGTTGACATATTTTTCAGATAAAGACCCAGAATTTGGTCCCGCAGCTACTTGACCGACTAGGTGTCGTGCCTCAGTGGTGAGCCTAACTTGTTTCTAGGCTCTCAGTGTATGATATTGTAATATATTTGTACTCTAGTGCTGCTCTGAAAGTCACAGGCAGGATCCTTGTTTCCGCTGTAAACTTGATGTATATAGATTTGGCATGTATAATTATTGGTTTTTGTAAACTTGTGAACGTTGAATAATATTTGAATATGTGTTATCGTGAGATCATTTGTACATGTGTAATGAAAAGATTTTCGGATAGTAACAGTATTCGCGTTCGTAAAGTACGGACGTGACACAAATAAGATGTTTGTGGTCGAGTTGGCTCAGATCCCGGTGAAGGTGCAACCACCCGCACCTGTATCTCCGGAATTGGTCAACCAAAATAAACAAGATATAAATATCTATGTGTTTGATATGTTATACGTCTGTTTTGATTAATGACATGTATGTGAACTCAATATTGTATAATAATAAAGGAAAAAAAATAAGGTTGTTACATTAGATGTGAGGGATTAAATCTGTAATTGAAAATGACACACTTAATTTAAAGATAGAATGATGTTCAATTCTTTTAAGTGACGTTAATTTATTCATTTGTGTTAGAATTTATTATTCTATCTTTTTAAAGAATAAATTTAATTTAGATTGTTAAATTTATGTTATTTTTAATATAAAAAAATTTGTTCCAAACAAATAATTCAAACCCCCAGCATAATTCAACCCTACCTTAATGTGTGTGGGACAAGTTGGTTTAAGTTGGCTATATATATATATATATTAACCTGACTTAAATTATTATTATTATTTTTGACAGGGTCATAAATAGTAAAAAACATAACAATACGTACAAGCTATCAAGGGTAAAATTAGAAAGACAAATGGATCCAACGAAAAACTATTTAAATGCATCTTTCAAATACATCAACTTATGAAAAAATATGTACTATGACAAAAAATAGTAGAGATAATATATTTTTAAAATATTATTTTATCAAATTATAATTTAAATATCACAAAATTTAAATTTTACAACAACAAAAAAGAGAAACATCCTATAAAAAATAATATACCTCTCAATTCTCTTTGAAAATTAATTTTTTTCAATTTTTTTTATCTAGATAAATACTGAGTTGTAAATTTGGTATTATTCTCTTCATATTTGAGTATAGAGTTATACATATAAATTCAAAATTACAAATTTAAATGTATGAAATGGAATGTTTTGAAACTAAAAAAATTATTTTCTAATACATGCAAAAAACTCTCATAAAATAAGGAAACAACTAATTGAAAGAATAAAATACAAACTACACAAAATATATAATAATTAACAAGAAATAGAGGAGGGGTTGGTTGTCCCCTCCCTAAAAGGTTTTCCCTCCTCTGCCTCTAAAACTCTTGTGCAGCGCTCAGGTTTGAATATCACAATAATAATTAACCCTACTTATCTTTTTTTTATAGATTAAATATCATAATATTTATCAAATTGGCAAGTATATACTTACAAAAGTTAGGAAAGTAAAAATAAGATAAAAATTATAAAATAACTTACACTTCTAAAAAATAGATAAAATTAATATTATAAGGTAACACACATTTTAATTATTACTAATCAATATCATAAAAAAATACCATAGATTTCACATAAATACAACTAACTTTAAATTAGAAAAAAAAAGATAATTGAGTTTTTTAAGAAAAGTCAACGTACCTTCTAATTTTTTCTAAATATTATAATTCTTAACTTTAAAATTTCTTTTAAATTTAAAATATTGTAAATATGAATAAAAAAGTATAATTTTTTTAAAAATTGATTAGTATTGAATATTCTCTAACAATGAATCTTTTTTCCTAAAGTAAGAAAAAAAAATTTCAAATAAAGTAAAAGACATCTCTGAAAGAAGAGAAAAACTTCTCAAATGAAATAAAATAAGATAACACATAAATTGAAAAAAGAGATAAAAAAATTAAAGGGGGAGGGGGGAGGGAGAGCAAGTTGCTAATGGCAGAACCCTACTTAACTCAATTTGTACAACATTGCGTGGTTTGGATCGAAAACTTCTCTTTACCAGACTAGATCCAATTGAATCCATAAACTTCTCTTATTTTCATGTTCTCTTTTGTAACAAAAATAAATAGCCAGAACTTATTTTCCTTATAAAAAAAATTGTATAATATTATTTTAATATTTTTGAGGAGATAAAATTTAAACAAAATTATGTTTTTATTATTAAATTATATAAATTGAGAAATAAAATTTTGGATAATTACACTAATCTCTCGTGGAGCATGATTAAATTACACTAAATTCTCTTGTTGTTTTAAAAATTATACTTGACTTAGTTCTTTCGTTGATTTAAGAATTTTCAATTTTTTAAAAAATAAAAAATTAAACAAATACATTTTTAGATCTATGTTCTGATTTTATTTAATTTCTCTATTTCAACATATTAAAAAATTTTAGAACTAATTCCACTCTCAAAACTCAAATTAAGAGAGGGAGGACTGTTTAAACTTATAAGGAGTATAATGCTTAGACATACAGTCGATGTGAGACTTCAACACACCCCCCTCACGTCTAGGGATGAACATCTAAAGCGTGAAATTTGTAGCAATGAACATCTGCAGGTGGGCCACATCGAAACTGGAGTAGTTAAGAGAGAAATGACTGCCTAGACTTACAAGGAGCACAATGCTTAGATATCCAGCCGATGTGGGACTTTAATACACCCCTCTCACGCCGAGGGATGAACATCTGGAGCGTGAAGTTTGTAAGAATGAATATTATATTAGCATATTTAGTTTTTTCCTAATCACTCTAGTTTGTTATTAGTCTGGTATTCAATTTTGCTAGCTATAATAAGACAAGTTACGATATATTCTAGAGAGTGGTTAGAGAATTTGTTGAGATTTTTTCCTATATACTGCACTATTGTACCTCCATTAATTAAGTAATGAGAATGTGCTCCACAATTTCTTCAGTTTATTATTTGTAAAATTGGTATTAGAGCATTTCTTCTACTGCGCTGCCATTATTTTCCTCTGATTTTCAAAAATGGCCTGTGGAGGTCAAAATAACAACAACCATTTTCAGCCACTCACACCTCCTTCTTCCACTGATACTACTTCTTCCCAGCCTAAACCTACCTCTTCTCCAATGGACAACATCCATTGTCATTTCTTTCTCCACAGTGGAGATCATCTTGGATTGGCCCTTGTATCTCATGTACTTGCGAGTCCTAATTACAATACTTGAAACCATGCCATGGTTATGGCACTTAATGCCAAAAACAA
This sequence comes from Gleditsia sinensis, assembly GCA_037074535.1. Classification (NCBI taxonomy): domain Eukaryota; kingdom Viridiplantae; phylum Streptophyta; class Magnoliopsida; order Fabales; family Fabaceae; genus Gleditsia; species Gleditsia sinensis. The sequence continues at coordinate 8,053,148 of CM073464.1, read as the reverse complement.
GCTTGGTTTCGTCGATAGAACTCTCTGATCACCACCCACGAATGATCCCACGGCTGGAGTTTGGTCTCGATGCAACAGCATTATCACATCGTGGCTTCTGAATGTACTATCCAAGGAGATCGCTGAAAGCCTCCTTTACTTGGACACTGCTCAAGTTGTTTGGATGGATCTTTATGATCACTTTCATTAAAGCAACGCCCCACGAATATTTCAAATCAAGCAACAATTGAATGGTCTCACTCAAGGATCCTTTGATATCAACACTTATTTTACCCGCCCGAAAATTCTTTGGGATGAGTTTAAAAATTTTCGGCCAATCTCCGTGTGTCAATGTGGTTGTATGAAGGCTTGGATGGACTACTAGCAACAAGAATATGTAATGCAATTTTTAATGGCATTAAACAAAATTTATGCCGGAATACGTGGTCAAATCTTGATGATTGATCCCTGCCTCCAGTCTTAAAGGTGTTCAAATTTGTCGTCCAAGAAGAGCGACAACGTTCAATCAGGTCTACACCTCCTTCTACGGCTAATTCTTTAGCCTTCAATACCTCGTCGTCCCAACCTCTTCTTCCAACTTCAGTAACTACTGTCGTGCCATTCTCTCCATGGAAGCCAAAGAAGGATTACCTAATATGCTGTTATCGTGACATTACAGGACATACAGTGGACCAGTGTTACAAACTACACAGTTATCCACCAGGTTCCAACCCCAAGCCCAAGCCCAAAAGTTCACAAGCCCAAATACAACAGATATCCCTTCAATTCACACCTCTTGCAGCTGTCAACTCCTCCAATGCCATCAACTCCCTCCCTCAACGGCGACAGCCTTGATGCCACCATCTGAATCACTTTCCACCGATCAAGTGCAGCAGCTAATTGCCTACCTCAGCTCACAGTTTCACACTCATACACATGATTCTACTTCCATCTCTCATGTTTTTGGTAACATTTCCTTCAATTTTTCCCTTTTCCACCCTTTCGTTCCTTGTAATGCCTGGGTAATAGATACCGGTACCACGCACTATGTTTGCTGTGATTTTTCTTCTTTTTTACATTTCACAATCACTAACACCACTTTTGTCACTTTACCAAATGGGAACACAGTTGCCATTGACGAGATTGGTACTGTCAAGTTGTCTGATTCTCTGATTCTACATAATGTCTTATTCGCTCTAATGTTCTCTTTTAATCTACTTAGTGTCAGTGCTCTCACTTTAACTCATCATTGTCATGTCGATTTTTTTTTCAATTTGTGTGTTATTCAAGACCTAATTCAGGGCTCGACAATTGGGAGAGGTAGACATCAAGGCAACCTTTATTTTCTTAAGTTGGAAATTTCTTTATGTAATTTTTTTTCTTCCAATTCTGAAATGTCTAAGAGTGATATTTGACATTATAGGCTAGGCCACCCATCTCATGTAAAACTCCAAACTCTACATAAAAAATTATAAATTTCATATTCTTTGCCTCACTTATCTTTTCACTGTAAAATCTGTCATTTGGCCAAACAAAAATTTCTTCCCTTTATCTCTAACAATAATATGTCAACTAAACCATTTGACTTGATTCACATAGACATTTAGGGTTCTTTTCATGTTCCAACTCTTTCTAGACACAACTATTTTCTTACTATAGTCGATAAAAGTACACGAGCTACATGGGTTTACCTTCTCCGTACTAAAGCTGATGTTCTTACCATTTTTTCAGATTTCTACAATTTTGTGTTTAACCAATACAACACCACTATTAAATTTGTGCGATCTAACAATGCCCATGAATTGGCTTTCACTCATTTTTCTCACTCCAAGAAAATTTTTCCTAATCACTCTTGTGTTGACATACCCGAACAAAACTCTATGGTGGAACGCAAACACCAGCACATCCTTAATGTAGCTCGAGCACTCATTTTTCAATCCTCAGTCCCTCTTTGCTATTGGGGGGACTGTGTCTTAATAGCCGGGTACCTAATAAACCGTACTCCATCTCCATTTCTCTCACACAAGACACCATTTGAGCTTTTGAACAATAAAGAACCAACTTATACTCATCTTCGTATCTTCGGTTGTTTATGCTATGGTTCAACTTCACCACACAATCGCACCAAAATCTCTCCTCTTGCACGAGCTTCCGTGTTCCTAGGCTATCCCTCTGGTTACAAGTAATACAAACTTCTTGATTTAGAAAGCAACAAAATTTACATTTCCCGTCATGTCATATTCCATGTCATATCCTGTCATGTCATTTTGGGCTTGGGCTTGGAACATGGTGGATAACCATGTAGTTTGTAACATTGGTCCACTGTATGTCCTGTAATGGCACAATGAGAGCATATTGGGCGATCCTTCTTCGGCTTCCATGGAGAGAATGGCACGACAATAGTTACTGGAGTTGGAAGAAGAGGTTGGAACAACGAGGTACTGAAGGCTAAAGAATCAGCCGTAGAAGGAGGTGTAGGCCCGATTGAACGCTGTCGCTCTTCTTGGACAATAAGGTTGAACACCTTTGAGACAATAGGCAAGGGATCTATCATCAAGATCTGACCACGTATTCTGGCATAAGTTTTGTTCAAACCCATTAAAAATTGCATTACATATTCTTGTTGCTGGTAGTCCATCCAAGCCTTCATACCACCACTTTGACACACGGGGATTGGTTGAAAATTTTTAAGCTTATCCCAAAGAATTTTTAGGCAAGGTAAAATAAGTGTTGATATCAAAGGATCCTTGAGTGAGACCATTCAATTGTTGTTTGATTTGAAATATTCGTGGGGCGTTGCTTTGACGAAAGCGATCATGGAGATCCATCCAAAGAGCTTGAGCAGTGTCAGAGTACAAGGCTGTCAGCGATTTCCTTGGATACTGCATTGAGAAGCCACAATGTGACCATGCTCTTGTGTAATATCCCAAAATTTTTATTTTTTAAATAATATTTTATTATAAACAAGTATATTTTTTAAAAAATGATTATGCATGTTTTGTTGAACGTACATATATTGTTTTGCTTAAAATAATTATATTGGACTTTAATAAATTTTTGTTATATTTTTAGAAATATTCTTTCTTTTATTATATATAAAAATATTTATTTTTTGATTTGTTTTATTAAAATTTTTATCAAGAAAATTCATGATTTAAGAGTTTAATTAAAGGTCTATGAGAATGTAAATTTTTAAAATATTTTAAGATGAAAAACAGTATTTATATGAATATATATGAAATAAAATGAAAATAAATTTAAATATTTAATTATTAAATAATAATAATTATTATTATTATTATAAAAATAAATAAAGAAAGAGAAAGGAGAACGGAAGGGAGACGAAAAATCGAGAGAAATCAGTAGAAATAAATAGCGATGAATAGTAATCTCTATATTTTCTTTTTAGATCTGAAGTGCCTATTGACTTCCGATCTCCAAACTGAGGGTACCACTGGATTCAGAATGGAGAATACTATGATTTTGACCAATTAATTTTTTATATCAGCCGTTGAATCGCCGTAGATCTGAAGTAGAAAATCTCAAAAAAAAAGGTAAGTTTTGAAAATCTTACTTAGAGACCTCAAATTGGAAATCTGATACCGCAGATGGATTCAGGAGTTAGATAAACCTTAGGATATGAAATTTTTCAGCTATCTGACAACTTTTTGTTCTTGGTGAATAGTGTTTTCGGCTATGAATAGTGATAAAATTTTCGGAGTCATTTTTTTGGTTTTTGAACCCTCCGGACACATTTTCGAAGTCTGTTTAGTCAAATGTAAATTGGAAAAATACATTTTTGGGCTGTCCAATCTGAAACCCTTATCCTGTGAGTAGATGATTCTTCCTATGGTTTGCCTTATACTTTTCTTGATATTTGAGCTTGTATATGATTATGTATATGAGATATTTACACTTTTATATGTTACCGAGATGCATTAAAATTATATGAATTGCATAAAATTTGAAATACAGTTCAAGAAGAGTATAATTTTGAAACTTGATTTCTAAACTCATAGTGTATCTGATTTCACAAGTAGTTCTAATTAAATGATAAAGTAAATATTTATGCATGTGGCATTATTTGTAAAGTTATATGATTGCCTTGAGAAAGGGCATGTACATGTTATGTGATAAACCCTGAATGAGAAATTTATGACAGATGAATCTATATTGAGACTAAAAGTCTGTATTATATTAAGAATTTTATACTGGATTATATGGCATATGTACATATGATATTGATTTATACAGTAATATGTTTGCCTTGGGTATGGGCATGTATACATGATTCCCTTGATTGGAAAATTTTGACAGAGGAATGTACTGAGAATGAAAATATTGTATTATAATAATACATTTGTTTTGATTAATACGGAATATATGAGATTATGGTTTTATAGAGGAATACTATTGGAAATACTATCTGCTAACAGCAGGTGATGTTAGTCCTGGTGCGCACCTTGATTGCCTCAGCTAGCAGGGGGTGGTGTTAGCCTCGTGTGAGGACCAACACATGGGAGATGACATGTGAAGGAGAGTAAAATGCCTCCTATATGGGCGAGATGCCAACTATATGAGATGTGATTTGCTTTCCCTTGCTGTGTGCTTGGGAAATACCTATATATAGTCCCTTCGCGTGTCCTCTTGAATGGTAGTAAGGCAAATCTCAGCGGGATGCTGAGTTTAGACAAATCTTATACCACCAAAGTACAGAAGGGGTTAAATTCTGATATGGTAGTTCTGATATGGGATCCTACAAATGTTTTCATGTGAAATGGTTTAATGCATATCAAGTTTGATTTAAGATCATATTGTATCATATGTAGTTACAAATATTCGAATGTAATTTGAATTGAGAATATTTAAAAATACGGGTCCTATATAGATGTACTTCTGAACTGTAATTTTTGATGTGATAAATTTTAATATATGAGTACATCCATATGTTGATCTGAGAGGTCATAGGAGGGATTATCTGCTCACTGAATTATAAAACTCATTGCACGTTGTGGATATATTTTTCAGATAAAGACCCAGAGTTTGGTCCTGCAGATACATGATCAACTAAGTGTCATATTCTTTGGTGAGTCTATTTTTTTTCGAAGACTTGTGGATTTTGATTTATATTATAATTGTACTCTAGAGTATGCTCTATATGTCATAGGCAGGATCTCTGATTCTGCTGTTACTCTGTTGTTTATGGACTTTGTCTATATATGGTATATATATAAAAAAATTTATATGTATCTGTTTCCATAATAAATCATTAGAATATTCATGATAATAGAGAGTATATATTCATGATATACGTGTTTTACGTGCCCTAAAATTAGAGACATGACATGTTGCATCGAGACCAACCTTCGACCGTGAGATCATTCGTGGGTGGTGATCGGAGAGGTCCATTGACAAAGCCAAGCTTGTTTTTTGCATTAAGTGCCATAACCATGATGCGGTTTCAAATATTGTAATTAGGACCTGTCAATACATGAGATACAAGGGCCAATCTATGATGATCTCCACTGTGAAAAAAAAAGGACTATGGATGTTGTTCATAAAAAAAGAGATAGGATTAAGTTGGGAAGAAATAATATTAATGGAAGAAAGAGTTGTGAGTGGCTGAAAACGATTGTTGTTATTTTGACTTTCACGGGCTATTTTTAAAAATTAGAGAAAAATAATGGTAATGCAGTAGAAGAAATATATTTTTAGATCTATGTTCTGATTTTATTTAATTTCTCCATTTTAACACGAAAAATGCTGTTTAATGCGACAAATCTCTAATTTAGTAACAGTAGCAATTACTCCATTAATTATGATTAGAGTAAAAAAAGTATAAAATTATTTTATAATAAAAAAATTAGATAGCGTAATGATAAAATTATCTTGATCATGAAATCAAATCAGATCATATCAAAGTGAAAAGGAAGTGAAATAATGGAAGGAAGGCAAAGTGTGCGCCAGCTAATTAGACGTAGTTAAGTTAACCAAACAACCCGAGCCCACCACTTTAACAACTCATCGCTATCAGTAATCACGAATTGACAACCTCATCCTATCCTTTTGCCAACCTCGTTGGGTTGGACATCAACTTGCAACGTGGAGCTCGGCTATTGGGAATTAATCGCTAACGTGCGCACGTTTCCCCTACCTACCTTCCCTCGGCCCGAGTTTAATTTCCGTTGCTAATAATTTTTTTAATAAATAATTAATAAATATGTCTTTTTTAAAATAAAGTAGCTTTTCTTTAGTCTAAATTTTAATTTTACAAAAGAAAAACAACTTAATCAATCAATCAATCAATCGAATTAAAATAGTGATAAGAGAATCAATTTAATCTAACTTTAATCAATTAATTGATTAGATGAGTATTTTTTTTAAAAAAAAAAATTCTTAAAATTATATTTTCAATTTTAAGTCTTAATTACTATGAAGGTTAACATAATACTAATCCGTCTCGTTTTAAAATTAAGATTATTTAAAAAATTTAAAAGTTTCTTGTAAATTGATAGATAAAATAAATAAAATAATTTTAAATAACGAATTTTTAAAATTTAATTGTCTTTTAATAATAAAAACAAAATTGTTTCTCTACAAGATTAGACTAATCCTAGCCTGTTTAGTGACGGGTTGGACAGAGTTGAGCCCACTTATAATGACAGCTTTGACTTCGTGAGCATAATTTATCATTGTTTTTAGCGATCTAGTTGAATCAATAGGATTAACCTATTTTGACACTTGGAGTGTATTTAGATTATTTTACTTTTGTTGGGGGTACTTAGGGACATGCCAAATTATCACTGGACTTATTTTTGCATAAATAGAAAATAAATTGATTAAATTAAATGTATTCACGGAAGCATTAAAACAATCAATTTTAAAAAGTTTAATTAATTTTATTTAGTCAAACGCACTGCATCACATAATAATATCTTATAAATGTTATTTTTTTTATGGTAACTCAAATAATTATAAAAAGATGTCTCATAGTGACACGAAAATAAATTTAATAAGACATCTACATTTTAGTAAATATTATTTTATAAATGGAAAGTATATTATATAGTTTAGATTGATTTTATTGAGTTTATAAATCTATTTAGAGTTTAATATTTTAATTTTTAAATATAGAAATTATTTTCTAAAAATGTCAAAAATTATCATACATTAATCATCCGTCGATTTTTATAACAATTTTTTTTTTAAATTCATTTATACAGTAAAAAATTTGAAATTAAAACTAGGTTGTTTTATTGTAAATATTTTAATTTGGTCAGCTCAATTTAAAAGGAAACAATGTTGTTATTTTTTTTTTCACAATTTCATAATTTTTCAACAAATGATTTAAATATTAAATCATCACTGTGCCCTTTTTTTTGTTAAGTAAACTATTTAAATAATATTTCAAAAATTAAAACTATGTGTTATTCATATCATACGACTCTCTCAAACTATTTGTTCAACAAAAAATACGTAATTTCAAAAGTTTAAGTGTCATCCAAATATTTCTTATAAAAAAAGTCGTAATAGTAATTTAGTATTCATATTAGCATTTTTTTTATTAAAAAGTGATAAAATTATAAATGAAAATTTTAATTATAATTTTTATAAAAATAAAAATACAATATTGGTTCATTTTAAATAAAAATAAACTAAAAATATTCTGTAGACCTTAAAATTAAACAAATCTAATTTAAAGACCTCTGTTTATAGTTTATCGAAAGGGAAATGAATGAGTGTTTGAAAGCTCAAGTGAAACTGCCAACTGACGAATGGGACCGTACAAATGGAGTGTCCGTCACAAGCTGCCCGACAAAGCGACCTCCTCCCCGGGAAATGCGGGGAACAGTACTACCGTCAAGGTTTGGAATGTCCATTTTGCCCCATCATCCGTGACAATTCAGATAACCCTTTTTAAAATATATATATATATATATATATATAAAAGAAAATGCTCTCTATACTATCTCGGTGGAATATTCAGAGTGTTCATGAGTTGAGAGTCACAAATGCATACATACGATACGAAAATGGGGTCGTCTCCCACGTGCCGCCATGTGACCGCGAAATTTCCCTCCCTAGTTTCGGGTTTATTTAACTTGGATCTTCGGATTGTTTTGGTGGTCCGGGTACTTCCCACACCTGCATCCCCCTGCCGTGTTTTACACGCTCATTATGCCTCCGTAATCTGCATAAATTGAAAGAGGGATCACAGTTTTTCTCCCTTGAGGAAATTTTCGTCAGCCCGGCTTTCCTAAAGTCACAGAAATAGGATGGAAAAAAGTTTCTACCCCTCAAAAATTTATGAGAGGGACGTGACCATACTCACTGTTCTGCGGAATCTCTTTTAAAATTATAAAAATAATCATAGTTTATTTAATTATTTTATTAAACATTTATTTATGTTAACATTTTTTATATTTATAATTTATACTAATAAATTTTAATATATATATATATATATATATATATATATATATATATAAATTTTAAAAGATCATACTTAATGTTAATAAATTTTAAATATGGTTGAAAATAAGAAGAAAGGGGAATAAGAGGAAGACATGATAACACATCTCAACTACCCAATTAAGGCACCTGTTGGTTCCTCACATGTTAACATCAATTTTCCCTGTGGATATCACCATATATTCATATCATGTTCCTTTCTTCACCACATTAATTATTAATTAATTTTGTTTATTGATATGGATTATCAATCATGAGTTCTTTTTCATCATTTAGATGCCATTTTCAACTTTACCCCCCCCCCTTTTCATCATTTCATTCCAATGATATTAATCTTTTTATTTCCTTTCACTCTTTTTTGTTTTTGGTTTTATCAAGCAGTACTTACTACTAGGCATTACTATTAACATTTGTTTAATTTTTTAAAAAACTTAAACTAGTTTCATATATATTTTTAAAATTTATTGACGTGCATGCTTACTTTGAATTCTGTTAAATTATCCTTTTTTTTTTTTACAATTTCGAATTATTTTATTGCTGGATGCTTTATCATCGATACCTTAGGAATATACTAATCTTCATGATACGTATAGCCAAGAGGATCTGGCTTTTTTAAATATTTTGGACCGTAAAAGTTTACTACCGGATAAAATTAATGAGCCTATTTATTGTTTATATAATGTTTATAAAATCAATTAATTAAATAATGATATATTTTTTTTTCAATTATGAGTTTTTTTCTTTCTCTTTTATTATTTGGATATGTTTGAACTTAGAACTCCACTAACTAGGCTTATATATAAGGCATAAAATATTTTAACAGAAAATTTAATTCTTATGTTTACTATTTCAATTAATAATTAAATTTTTTGTTCTAAAAAAATAATTTTTAGAATTGATTTTCAAAAATTAATTTTAAAAAACAGTAAAACAAAAACACTCAAAAACACTTTCTTAATTATTTTAAGGTTTTTAAATCTTGAATTTAGAAGATTTCCACCATATCAATTTTAAGAAGGGTCAAGAAAAAAGCTTGCGAAAATTAAGGAGTTATAAGATCAATATTTTTCTCTCTAAAAGGTTATTCATGATTCTTATAATCTTAATTACTTGATTATATATATATATATATATATATATATATATATATATATATATATATATATATATATATATATATATATATATATTTTTCTTCATATATAAAATTTGTTTGTTATGATCTTTAATTTTTACTGTCCATGATTTTCTTAATTTACTGCCGATGACTTACAATTTTACATTTGAAAGAATTAAGGAAGGGTTATTTTATTTCAGTTGAATCACTTAATTATGATTCTCTCGTAAGAAATTATTTTAATTTTCATAATTTATTTTTATTTTTATATGAAAATAGTATAATTTAAATATCTTAATAAATTTCTAATAGGTGGCAGTCACATCAGTATTGTCTATTCAAATGACTGTATAGTTTAATTTTTTAATATAATTAACTGTGATTATAAGTGTTATTTATATATATATTTTAAATTCATTTATTGGCCCGGCTGATGAATAGTGAAGTAAAATCGCTAAGAGGAGCGCGTGGAACACAAACTTTTGGGTCTTCAAAAGGACAGATCTGAAGGTGGGCCCATCCTGTGTCCCCCACAAATGGTAACCGTTACCGTTAGATCCGGCAGGCTACATCAGAGCCGCACATTTATTGCATATGGTTAATTATTATTCCATTATTTTAGGGGTCTAATGGGATCAAACGTGGTCAGCTTTTTAATTAGGGTTCGAGAAAAAGGCAGGGTTCAGTAATATCTGTAATCTTAGGCCCAATATTCTTCTGGGGATTGGTGGCCAAAAAATTAAATTTAAAAACAAAAAAACACATAAAACCCCTAAATTCTACTATAAATACTACCCCTTCCTCTCCCCCTAAACCTACAGCTCTAAAGTCTTTTCCCTTGGTCTCTCTTAGCTTGTTATTCCTTACCCTTTTCTTCTTAGATTAGGGTTTTGAATTGAAGCTTCCAAGCCAGCTTGTGGGATATATAAATATTGTTCGTTCTTGAAGATTATGGTCCTATTTGTATTCTTCCACAGCTTTCTTGAACTGCATCCAATTAAGGGTTCCCTTGCATGCATGCCACGGCACTTCCCCATCTTGTTGCGGTTCAATAAAGCTGTGGGAAGATACAGATAGGGTCAGAAACAAACTTCCAAGATTGGGTTCGATTGGCTCTAAAGTTTGGTATTTTTATTTAATACTCACTCCTATTTTAGTATTTATTTATTTTTAGCTATTAATTTTGATTTGACATCATTTTAAGCATTGAAGCATATCTGATCTGACCAGAATTTACAAGATTCAGTTATCAAAGAGTAAACTTCGATCTCCAATTCCTCAAATTCAAATATATATTGATGGGATTTCGTGTTTAAAATTTAAATTTTCTGTAACCGATGAGTTCCCAGATGATGATTGATCTCTAGCAAATGGCCTCGTCTTCCTTTCGAGGTAGTGATTTCAGAATCAAAGAGAATCTCAGTTCTTAATCTTGAAAGATGCGGAAACAGTACCATGCAGAAGTACAAGTTATATCGTTTCAGATCTTTGCATAATTGCTCGTAGATTCGTATATTTGTTTGCCTTTCATCTCTCCCCAGCTATTTTATCATTTATTTCTCAGATCTCAGTTCGTAGATGACTAACATTTGATGCATTGTATAGTTGTAGATGTTTGATGGGAGCATTTTTTAAATTAAATTTTGCAGACTTGTTCTGTCTCTCCTTAACCTTTTGTTTTGTTCTGAAGTGCCTCCATTATTAGAGGCAAAAGTTAGAACTTATAGTGGATCGTCAAAGGTCAAAATTTGAGAATTCTAATAAAAAAACATGTCTCACCTAATTCATTAAACCTTTGATCTGTACTTGAGTTGTTTCAGTCGGCAAAGTTACAGATGTTTCAGTAATTTAATATAAATTCCAGCCTGCAGACTCTTTTATATGCGTTAGTTGTAGTATGTCTACTAATAACTAATCACAGGTTGTACTCTATTATTCCTTATATTTTATTATTAAGATTGGAACAATTATACTTTTCTAATTGTCTGTTAATTTACAAAAATAAAAAAACAAGGTACTAACTGGATGAAGATATTGTTTTCAAAATATCTGCAAGTAACAACAAACACTTGTTTGTTTTTGGCTGGGTACGATGGGACTAACTGGAAGGAACAATTTTCAGTTATTTATTGACGAGTTAGAGGACGGATAGGACCACAGAGAGGTGACTCTTACAACTGTCATTGGCTCTCCTTTGGAACTTCCTAATGACCTGTGAATGCTTTTAAGCCATTGGTTGCCAATCCTAAAGGCTAGGGGAAGCTTTTATGGTGAAGAATAGCATGATATGCAGATAAGAAAAAACAGCTTATGGAAGGATATTAGGGTTTTCTTTTTCCCCAACAAAGTTAGAGACAAGTTGCGCCAAATGGGCATTCTTTACTACCTTCAACTAGTCCCACTTCTTTTCCTTTGTTGCTATAACTCGTGCTGCGAATCATTTTGTGTAAAACTCATTTTCTTGTCTGAACACGAATAATTCGATGAAGAGAATGGATCTTGATGGAGAGGAAGACCAAGATTCATGTGCCCCCTGAAATTTATTTTCTTTTGTTTTGGCATCTGTCTGTAAATCTGACAAAAATAAGGGTTAGTTTAGAGTGTGACATTAAGTAGAGCTTTCTTCGATGAAGTTTAATTAGAAGGGCTAAGTACAGTTGGTGCATTCACGGGCATTTGAATCCATCCAATAAATAACCACCTCCCCTTTTTCCTTTTTCAAAAGATAATGCAAAAAAGTCATATGGCCATGTCGCTTTATTTGCAAGATCAATATCCTAATGTAACCCACTAATCTAACATCCTAATTCAAAGGTTGTAAATAATATTATTTCTGAGTCATGACAAATACTTTTGAACTGATTTAGCACATCATGTTCTGCTTTTCCTTAGCTTTGTTTGGATCTATTGTTTGTTTATGTTCTTAAGAGAATTATTGTCATTTCTCCTTTGCTTGAAAGTTCATGCCGCTCACTCATAATGCTTTTCTTATTGTTATGCGGTTGTGTTCATTAACTCTTCTTGTATTTGAACTATTGTGATTGGAATCTGTTTTGTTTGCTATACTGTGATATCATAATCTATGGCATAAGATACTATGATATAATAAAAGTAGTATAATGTGATATTCTTATAGTTTTGAAATTGTATGAGATCTCATTCAAAATATTGTCATTTTATAATCTTATGATATTTTAAATATATATAACATCCACAAATATATTAAATAATACCTATTATCTAAGATACTATAGTCAAATTGCGGATGTTATACCAATTGAGGTGTGTGTTGTGGGATTTGTTTATCTAATTTAATTCCATGTAAGTAACTTTCGCCTTGGAGGAAGAAACAATTTCAAAAGTTAGATTTCCTTGTGCTCCGTGAAGTGGAGGAGTTGGAAGATCGGTGAAAAGAATTAAACGGCAAAGATGTAATAAAGTAATAGACAATCCTCTTGATTTTGCAGTCTTAGCAGTGTCCTTTTGTCTTTTGAAATCTATTAAAATTTTATTGCGCCCTTGGTAGCCTCTATTAGCTTGTTGCTTTTTGGCTAGAAGAGCAAGTTCAATAACGTTCATTGGATTATAATTCTAATTATTAAATGATGCTCTGAACCAAACCATTCCATTCCATTCCCCTAGTGAAGAATTTTTACCAAGTGCATCTACCCTAGATTCAATAGTTAAAGTGGTCATAAGAAAAAATCAAAGCTCATTTGCATATTTTAAGTATATTTGACTTTAAAAAATAAATAAATTAAGTCAATTATAAATTAATATTTAAACATGTCAGTTCAAGTGTGAGTATCATTGAAAAGTATTTAACATACTTAAATATTTATTTATAATTTATTTGTTTTGCCTGTCATTAATTAACCGATTGATCAAAAAATTGTATGCATATATGCTTTTATGCTTTTGTATGCTATAGTAGGTAACTCATTCTATAAGAACTTTCAGCCCCATTTAATTTATGTCTTACTTCTCCACCTTCTATATATTCTCATGAAATTAACTTGTTTCCTGGCATGCCAGGTTAATTAATACACAGCTGGTTGAAACTTTAACTTAAGGATGATCATGATTCTTTCTTTCTTTTTTGGTTAAGTATATTAATCTCTTGTTCTATATAAACATAGTTTCCTTTTATTGCTGTTGGGGCAACAAACTTTCACTTTCCCATATGAGAAAGATGAAAAGTGTTATCATTTTTATATGTCATCCTCTTTGTTTCGCTAGTTACTTGCATCAATATATAGCATCCTAGTGCAATATAATAAAATGTAATTCGAAGCATCTTGGTACAATTTTGAAGTATATATAAGTTATGTCAGATACAAGTATTTGAGATGAATAGTATTTCAGACTAATACTGGTAATTGTTTTCTTTGGTCATAAAAATATAATTATTGTCAAAGAAATTGATGCATTTGTGAAAGATGTCCATGTACAAACGAACTTGTTTGATACTTGTTGTGAGGAGTTGAGAAAAGGAAAGTGAAGTGGGTCAAGCACTCATGCTCTGAATAGTATAAGGGAAATTATTTTGGATGTGAATTTACGTGCTAGCAAGTCTTGCACTTGAAGATTCGTTTGCACAAGGGTCTTTGCTAAAATAATGATGTTGCATGGAATATGCAATAACAAAAGGAAAATGTATTTCATCATTCTAAAAAATAGCATATATACCTTCTAAAATTCTATAATTAATCAATTAATCGATGTACAGATTTTCATGGGCACTATTCCTTTTCTATATTTGTTTCTTTGAGTTCGTGTGTATTAATTAATTAATGTTCTAATCATTTCATTTTTTTTTTGTCAAATATAATTTGATTTCATTTATAAAAATAAAAATTAAGATATGATTCTCACAAAATACAAGAAGTCGAAAGTTTATTTAAACTAAACATAAAATTTGAAAATAGCTAAATAGTAAAATATCAAATTTAAAAAATTGCATGATTTCAAGTCTTCTAGAAATCCTGAAGAAGGTGGACAAAGGCTTGTCATCCAACTTTCTCTTTTTGATTATATAGTGAATTGACCTAATGCCGACTTTCAGTCTCACCTGCTCTCCTAGATAAGTAGGTGTCTTTTCCGTGTCTTTTTTAATAGTTTTTCACAATATGCCTCAAGATGACAATTATGACTTGATAAAATATTAGAAAAAAAGAAGACCTAGGATTGATAATTCCTCATTCTCCTCCATAGCTTCATCAAGATTTAGATCATAAATTGATGATTAATAAGGCGACTGAAGCAACTACACAAAAAATTCTCTAGGTCGAATGTTTAGTTGGGTGGAATGAAAAGTAAATGGGTGATGAAATCATTGGAGGGAATAGGTATTTTATGGAATGTTTTATTTAATTAAATAATAGAAAATTCATTTTTTTAAAAAAAAATTAAAATATAAGATTCTATTATTACATTTAATTTGAGTTTTTAATTTTTTTTGTTATAAATAATTTATATTATAGTAATTTAATATAATTACTAAATTTTATATTTTAGTATTTTAATCATGTATAATTTTTTAAATCAATTAATTATAATAAAAAATTATTATATTTTATTATAAAAATGGATGAAGTGATGAATATAAATAAAAAAAATCACTTTTTTAAAATTAATTTAATTTATATTAAAATAAGAATTTTTTATAATTTAAAATTTAAAAATAATTTAATCTTTTTACTACATAGTCTTTCTATTCTTTCAATTTATTTTTATATCAAATAATAAAATATTACATTACTTCAATTTTTTTTATTATATACCAAACGAATTAATTAGTTTTCATTTCTCTTTTTATTCTCACTAAATTTCATTTTACCCAATTAAACGGACTCTTAAAGTGCAAGTAAGATATATTTTTAAAAAAATGCATGATAAATTATCATTGATTTTAAAATTAATAGTTCAAGTATTGATCAACTTAATAATTCCATATTATGTTGGAAAATTAATTTTCTTGATTTTTTTAATCAGATTATTTACTTCTACTTTATTTTTAAATTGAAGCCTGTAATGAGATATAAATTTTAATTGAATATATATTGACAAGTATATTTAAGATAATAATTTGCTGATATATGTGATCTTGTCTATAATAACAGTAATAATTCAAATTTCTTTAAAGAATGGAAGCAGGTGATGCCCCTTGTGTTTGAAATGTAGACCCAAGTAGGGCTCATGTCATACTATATAGGCCCATGTATGAGGCAAATGGATTGTCACATACTGAATCAGAGTTAAAGAAGTTGAAAATGTTTAATTAATGAATTCATTCTCATGAGCATATCTACGGAATGTCAACAAACAGAGAGAAGAAAAACCTCACTCAAAATTAAGATCTTTTTATCATTACTTAAAAATTCAGTTGGAAAAATATTTATATTTATTTATTTTTCAATCTGAGTTTTTTTTATTAAAATTATAAATAGAAATGTGTTTTTAAAATTACTGAAAAAAATAATTTTTTACTCTAATGAAGTATACAAATATCCCTCGCCATGAAAAAAAATGAATTAGGTTAACATGGTTAAAATTAGCAGAAACAATGAGGGGCTGGCAGTTCAAAATCTTATTTTTATTACAAATCTAGCCCACGTAAAAGCAAAAATAATTCTCTCGTGAAAAAAAAATAAAAAAAATGAAGCAGCAAGAATAATACCGTAGTACGAAATTTAGAGGGGTCTCAGAAATTCAAAGGCTTTAAGTGGTCACCAACCATACAACGTTGGGTCACCATTCACTGACTGATTCATGGAATAGTCATGGTTTTCGTGTCTGCGTCCTCAAAAATTCTCAGAAAACTGTAAAGTTATGAGAATAGTGTATATGGCGCATGCAGCGTTACTGCAGATATTTGGTACCTATGTACCTGCATGATGTCATTTTTCTTTTACTAATAATAATTTTTTTATTCAATTAACATAAGTGAAAATTTAATTTGAATTCTCAATTTTAAAAATAATTTTAATATTATTTAACGAATTGATTTATTGGTATAATTATCATCCTTTAGGAAGCACTTAAGCAAGTACGAGTACTTGCAGACTCAAGTTGTACAGGTACCAAGCATGCATTCAGTATCTGTACTTCTTGGATATTCTTGGATACTCTGGGTATTTCAAATACATATCATGTAATATTTTTTTTTTCTATTTTAAAAGTTTAATTTGAAAGTATTAAATAAATTGTAAGTATAATTATAAAATTTTAACTCTAAATTTAATAAATCTAAAATTAAATCTTACAAACATAACAATAATGATAAAAATTAGTATTATAGTTACATGCACAATTTTGATATCATATATTATTTTTATTACTTTTAACAAATTCATATGGAATTTTTATTTTATATATCTAAAATAGATAAATAATTTAATCTATAATTTTATTATTAAATTTAAATTACGATATAATTTAATTTTTAAATTTATTAAACATCAAACATTAAACAAATTTCATGATCACATAAATTAATTATATCACAAAAAACTCAATCCTCCCCCCCCCCCCGGGGGGAGCGGCGATAGATCCCTCCTTCTGCCTTCGCAACACACCGCGTTGAAAACTAACACAGTCGCTGTGCAGTTGTTTCTCGGTGGCAAACCCTTTCGCAAGCAGCCCCTTTCCCTATATATTAAATGCATTGACTTGGATTTTTGTTTTATTGTGCTTGATCATTAACTGTTTCTCACCCTTTTATCCCAGGCTCATTGGAATTCATGATACCACATCAATCTGCAGGGTGCAACTTTTTGCTTTGAATTAGGTGGCTAAGGATCTGAGTAATGAATTGCCCTATCTTGAATATCATGATTTGTAAAGCATTTGTGGTGGAGATGGCAGCAGGCGAAACTTCATTTGTCAAAACACAGAGGATTTGGAGATTTATTTTTCTTCACACAGATGCAGCTTGTGAGTGGTTTTTGATATTTCTATTACTTATGCGAATGATTATTTGATATTATCACGTAGACATTAAACATGTTAATTATCAACATATAGTTATAGGAGAGACTATATATGGAGAGACTTCAGTGTTTGATATTTAATAAATTCAGATATTATACTATGTTGTGATTTAAATTCAGAAACTAAATTATAAAACCTAATAAAATAAAAAATTAAATTACAAGTTTAATCTCTCTCTCTCTCTCTCTATATGACCTACTCACCCATCAACTTGTTGTACACACCCATTGCCTTATATTTGGTAAAGTTATCTTCATACATTGCGGGGTCTAAATTTGACTTTAATGTGCTAATTAGAATTGGTGCTACTGAGAAGCTCACCATTGGTTTTCTACTACCCACTACGTTTGATACTTTACAAAAGAAAATTTAGGTTGGGACTAATCAACCTAGGTGGTTCACCGACTGTTCCACGTAAGCGTAATTGTTATCTGATTAAAACGGACACAATCTGTAAGAACTTCACATTATTCACAGGTGGCTGTCAGATAAGGTAACTCTTACATGGTAGTCCAGAGTTCAATAACCTACCAATATATATAAGTTCGAGTCTTTGCTCTTTGAACCTTTAAGCTCTTCCAATCATGGAGTTAATTTTGGAATCGGACTGTGATGGAGCCACCGCTCTATTACGGTGCTTATCCTCTTCTGCTAATTCATCTGAAAGGTTGACCTCACCAAATTTTAGTTCTTCATCAAACTAGGAAATGGTAGCTAAAATTGTATAATGCAGGTAGATGGACAATATTACAATCTGCAATTTCTAATTAATCATACAGAGACAATGGGAAAACAATAAATAATTGGTTATACAGATTAAAATAAAAAGTTGCAGTGTCACCATTTGAAGTGATTCATGAATACAAGTCAAGCAATTTTGGACTGTAATTGCTGAAGAGCCACAAGATAATAATAATTTGCAAAACAATGAATTATGTAGTAATAATTCAAAGTGTGTTTGGGAAAATTGTGAAAGAGCAAGCTGAAAATTTGGTATCTTGATTTGTAAATTCATTTAATTTTAATATTTGGATTTTCTTGAATGGTTAGTTGTTTTGTTAATTTTTGAAAAATATTAAACTCATTGAAAAATTAATATATAATAAGTTTACTTTTTTAAAATTAATTTATATGCTAAAAAGATTCAAAAAAATAAAATTAAGTAAATTGGTAAATATAAAGAATAAATTGTTAATTTACTGATTGTAAAACGGTTGAAAACATGGTGACAGCAAACTATCATAAATTACCCAAGATTTCAGCACCAACGTTGGCTTTGTAAGGAGAAAGAGACAGGCAGAGAGAGGGAGAAGAGAGAGAGAAAGATGGGTTGAAAAAAGATGTCAGAGGGGGAGAGGGAGTGGTTAAAAAAATGATGTCACATAGTGACAAAGGCAAACCTATTTCACAGAAATGTAGGAGGAAGATGTGGATTCGCTAAACCAAATGGCCCAACAAAGAAGAACTATCATCATTTATGATGAAAAGGAAAGCTGGCCGGGGAATCTTCTCTCCAACATTGTAACTTCTATTATTCTTATTTTTCACCATTTGAGACGAATGAATAATCAGGTTTTTATTCACTATGCATGGCTCAAATTAACGTGTAGCATATCAGATTTAAGAGATTTCTGCAGAGAAATCTAAACAATCTAAGCTGATTTATTCTTCTAAAAGTGGTATCATGTTGAAATTCAGAATCCCAGACCCAAGATAAAAAAGATGCTTAAATTCAGAAGAATCAGAACCATAATTGATTTCTCACACAGAAACCAGAAGGATTAATATTCCTGTGAATTTTCTCGTAAAGGGAGTTTCTTTCATATTTTGAAGAACAAAGAGAGACGATTTGATTGGTTCAATTTAGAGAATTAGCTTCGAAATGGAGAAGGAGCTAGATTACATCATATTTACACATATAGAAGAGGTGAAAAAGGGTTGTGAGAATTACCATGATACGTTAATTAAGATAATAAGACGAGGAAGGCAAAAAAAGCAACTTGGGCTTGAAAATTCTTCCGTACTCTGCATCTGCGCAAGAGATCGATGGAGCCACCAAAGAGAAAAAGCCTGAGTTGCCATGTTCTCCCACAGCTTTCTTGAGCTTCTAGGGCTTTTGAATCCTGGGGAGAGGTTAATCAAGAGGCATAAGTAGTTCAAGAAAGCTGTGGAAAAGCATGACCAGGACTTGAAGCAAAATTGGATCTCAGATCTCACATCCCTCATACCATTTCTGCTGTAATTTCTTCTAGCACTAGAGAGAAGATAGGGATGTAGGGAAGAAGTCATAGGAGGAGGTAACTAGGAGAGGGTGAGAAAAATGAAATGACTATGCCTGCCCATATATACAAAGTCCTCTCATGGACCACTCTACCATATCTAATCGATCTACCAGCTTTATAGAGAGAGAGAGGGAAGGAGTGAGAGAGTAGGGTTGGTTGGGTGCACTTCTTCAGTTACAAACGAAGGTGCAATTTTATTTACCCACAAAATATATTGGCTGACCTTTCCGGTGGGACACATGCAAACACGTCAGATCAGAAAAGAACAATAATCTTTCTAAAAAAAGACAAATCAAAGAAATTCAATGGCAAATGAAATTTTAGGAAAAGTTATTATTAGAGGTTGTAATTTGAATAACCTTCCCCCATTCCCCTCACATGCCACCATGTGAGCACGAATCTCTTCTCTCTTTTTTTTTGTATTTTTTTTTATTTCATCAAGATTTAAAGGTATGGGTTGTTTATGGTCCCCAATCCCTTGTATACGTATTAATTTGCATGTATATTATATATTTTAATTATAGGATGTTCGTCAATCATTTTGCTGTAATGTTTTGATATTTTATATAAAAATGGTTTTTGTTTGAGTCTACGAGGCTGTCAAATGAATGGACTATATCATTTTGCATAATGTTAAATTTTAATTAAATGTATAGATATAAAACAAAATATTATAGAAAAATATATATATTTTATGTAAGTATTTTTTTCCACTTTTATGCTTTAACCAAATGATGATGTATTTTTTTATATATGAGTAAATTATATTCACTTTTTAAAAAAATTTTAAAACCTACACACTTTTTGAGATATTAATACAAAAATTATCCAAATTTAAGAAGTACCCGATTTATATATTTGCTTTCTTGCCAATCAAGAAATTATTAACGTTAATAATTTCCGAAACTTTGATTTTCTTTTTGAATAAAAAGGTTGCTTGAAAATTAAACCTAAGACCTTTAAAGTTGCATCTAAGCGTGTATCTTACAAAAAAGGCGCATCTGTTAGTTTCATGCAGTTAATATCAGTAAATGACAAATTCTACCAATTTTTGTGGATCAAATTTCTCTACGTTACCAATTTCATGTATATTGGATTTTGGACTTTTGAAAAGCATTCGAAGTCTAAAAAGGTTATTCTTTTGTAAATCTACCATGAAAGTAGGTCAACATTCTTAATTCGTAAATATTCCACCCACAGATTAAATAAATAAAATAAGTTAATTTAGCTTTTGATAATTCATTTAGCTCTATTTAATATGTAGAAAAAAAATACTTTAAGCTTTTTTGTTAATTAAAATTAACAATTTTTTATGAAAAAAATTAAAAAAATTATAGGTTATATATTTATATATATAAGTCGAAAGTCTCTAACATAATAGATAAATACATCATCAATTAACTTCAATATAAAAAATATATTAGAAATTTGGGAAATTAAATATTTAATAAAAAATTAATATATAGTCCACCATAAGTATATAATACAATTAATCTTGAATTATGAGAGAAAAATACATGATTTATTAGCCAGTTGAATGAAAAATTAGATTGGTAATTTATTATTGTTAGCTTACACTTTCTAGATCTTATCAATGAAATAAAAGTTAAATACTTTCAAAAATAATTAAAGAGAAAAGAAAGAGCTCCATGAGCTTAATTTTGATAAAAAAAATAAAACTAAAAATTTTAATTTTCAATATATGTCAAGTAATAATCTTTGAAATAGATGTAAATACAAGCAATTACCAGACTATGCCACATCAGCAGTATGTGAGCATTAGAGTAGACGTGGCATAATCTGGACCCTTGGTTATAAGTGTCCATAAGAATATCTGGAGTTGAATGAGGCCAAAGGGTGCCTAAAAAATTTGAAAGAGATGTATTATTGGTGGGGATGGATGGGAGATGAGATGATGGCATACAGCAAAAACGGAGAAGTATGTTGGGAATTAAAGGGAGTAGTTGGTATGATATCATCATATATATAATAATTCTCTACTTAAAAACTTCAGAAAAAGCATAAAATTCTTCACATCATGTGCCTATTTTTTATGTTAACGTGACTCTTGTGGACCTCAACCTTAATAAGTGCTGCTGGGTTATGTCTCCTGGTGGGTCATGTTAATATAACTCGGATTTGCATTCCAACTTTACTATTTGTAAAAATTATATTTATTTTTTCGTTTTAAATTAAGACAATAATTTTGAATTTTTAAAGTTCATCAAATTTACACTTATATATATAATTTTTAAAGTTTTTTAAAAAATACACCAACATTTCATATTTTTAAGTTTTTATAAATATTAATTTGACTTTTTAATTATTTATAATGCATTGGATTGAATTATTTATAAGTTTTTAAAAGATAAAATTCATAAAATATAAGATTCGTTAACAATTTTATAAATAAAAGAGAGATTTTTGTGAGTATATCTTGTAAAAACCTTAAGAAAAATAAATATAATTTTTTTTTCGTGTCACAGAGTTTATAAAATCTATGCTTAAATTTTCTCAAGTTTTAATTAAAAAAATATACTAACTTCTCTTATTTTAAATTTTTATAAATATTAATTTTACTTTTTAATAATTTGTAATATATATTGAATTGGACTATTTATAAGATTTTAGGAGTAAAAATTCATAAAATACGAGTTTTATTAATAATTTTATGAATAAAAGAAGGATTTTGTATAAATTGAAATTAAAGAAATTGTGACTGTAGATTGCAAATTTTTTTTTTTAAGAAAAGTGAATATAATTTAATTTATAATTTTTTTTGGTTGTATCAGAATTAAATGTTGTCTTTAATTACTAAATTCTTATCAGTAAAAATCAGACTCGATACATGAATTTCGCTTCATCAAATTTAAGACTTGGAGGCGACATCATGTCAATTTTTAGCTCATGGAGAGATAAGAAATTTTTACTTATTTATAAATATACAAGTATTTGAACTTTGGACTTTATACAAATAATAGATATCTCTGATTAATTATTAGATTGTACCAAGTAACTTAACAAAAATAACTTCAAATGCATGGATTTTGAAAAGTCAAATATGCACATATATAGGAAGAATGGGAAATTCTTGACTAATTATATAGTTTTTTTATAATTCAATTGCAATAACAAATAATACCCTCGTTCAATATCTCAACTTTATCTTTTAATTTTTCAATTTCAGTTCCTATATTATCCATCAAGATCCACACACACGCACACACACATATATATGAATACTTTGTAGTTGAGGCCTTGACGGGCGTTTGAAATTAGAATGAATACCATATTTACCATCACAGGCAAAAACTTTCAAAAATGGAAAGGAAAGAAAAAAAAAACAAAGGCAAAAATGAGATGTAAAAAACAGGGTCCATTGGCATAATTCAAGCCACTTGCTGACAATTTTTGCAAGTCACATCTTTTCCATCTTGATGCCACTAAAATTGTACATCTTTTCAGTTATTCACACTCTCCTGTTTAATTTATTTTCGTACTAGCTGCTGTTCGTTTCTTAATCCATGACCCTACCACCCCCAAATTAAGAAAATTGCATGCTTCACTTCCATTCCCATAGTGTTTTTTTTCCCTTCGATTACTTGAATTAAAGATGATCAGTATATCAATTATTCAAATCTTTTACTAGTAAATCATACAATTGACACTTCTTTTTAAGCTTATTTTTTCTTCTTCGACATTATTTAACACTTTATATCTATGAGTTTCTGTTGCTACTACTTTTCCTCTTGAGACTGTTTAGGTTTCAAGACCTAATTTCAAACTAAGAAAGCAATTATGGAAGCTGGTAGGAGTGTCTGATTTTAAGACCTTGGGAGTCATTTTCAAGCCCACTTCAAGAGGTTGGGCCTTGTGAGTTAAAAGAATGTCCCACTCTTTCATTTATAATCATGATCTTGAAGTTCTTAATTGATATATTCTTTTAGCCTTTCATCCATAGTGACAATACGATGTTTTCGCAGAATAATATTTTGCAAGGTTAAAAGAGTTTTTATTAAGTAATTAAATTAAATTATATATTATCGATGCATGAGTTTTAATTTGTTATGTAAGAGTTTTCATTATGTAATTAAATTAAACTATATATAGAAATTAATCTGTAGCGTAGTTAATGGTAATTAGTATATGACTAATTAAGTTTAAAATCAAGTTTAATACAGACGGGGAAAACGGAATTATAGTCAATAATAAAGTAAAATGAGTGCTTTTGGGAAAGACTAATTAGTAATTTGATGACAGACATATTCTTCAAAGAAAATTATAGAGTTCTATCTATATATATCAATGACATTATGGACGAAAAAAGAATAAAAAAGTATAATTATGGAGTGAGAAAAAAATTAGCGGACCTTAGAACAATAAATAGGATTGAACTAGTTTAAAATTTTATTCGTGGGGACAAACTTGGACTCAGTAATGAGCAGGAGATATACTGTCCTATTTTGTTGATCTGCATATATAGAACCAAATTTCTGCGCTTCAAGCTTATCTTACAGACTAAAAGTAGAGATAGGGTTCTTAGGCTTTTAGGGTTGCCCACAGAGACTGAGACTTTTGGGGGGGGGGGGGGGGTTGTTTGCTAGGGTTGAAGTTGAATTACAACCTTGTTTGGCAGCCTCCCACAGGTCACGTTTCCACTCCCGCCAGCCCTTTTGTGATTCTCTATCTTCTGCTGCCTTCTTTATAAAATAATAAAGTTCAAGATTTCAGGAAATGCAGCTAATTGAAAGTTTGATCTAAAGATGAGGCTGAGAGGGCCAGAAAAAAGCAAGAAGTTAGCAGGGGCACCACCATTTATATGCAACGTCCCTATTGTTCCACTATTCATCTACTCATCTTTCGTCACTAAATATGTACCCACCTTCCCTTTCTATAGCATGCCTAGGGGGTCCATACTCTATAATACATCTAATTTTGTTCTTCACTCATCTGCATAAAGATGCCTCATCATGAGAAACCCTAGCTAGATCCTTTTGTAAATCCAAAATACATAACCCCTGTTTAATCTTTTGTTTTTTTTTTGTTTACACAACTAAATCTCTTTGTTTGAGTTTCTCTATATAAATCAAAATTAAAACTAATTTATGATCAAGAGGAGAGAGATAAGATAATTAATCAACTTGGTTTTGTCTTCAGAAAAAAACCTGCAGAGATATGGCCCCATCGCCAGCTTTGTGAGAAAGAACTATTGTGAAAATGACATAGCGAATAGGCAAGATAAGCAAAAGACGAAAGAAAGAAGGGAAAAAGCAAAGGGAACTGGGGATGATGGTGGTAGTGGCAGTGGGAAGAGAGTGCACAAGGATATAGTTTTTTGATATGGAGTTTGGAAGTAAAGGGTGAGAATATCATGGAGGAGCACGGAGGGATCCACCATGCAAGCGTGTGGCTGCAGAGACACTGACGAAAAAAGGAGAAGGACAATTTCTGAGAAGCTAGGCATGCAGGCGCAGAAGATCAGAGAGACGATATTAATTAAGCATTTTGTTATATATTTGTTTATTATTAAAGTTTTGTGATATATTATTGAAATTAGGTCCCACATCGACTGTCATCCAAATCGGCACTGCACGAGCAACCTTCCCCTTCCCATCTAATCACATCAGCGGCTACGGATCTTGACCTTAAAAGTTAAAGAGTTTTATTTTTTATTTTTTAAAATGTTTTGTTCAATTAAATCTTATTACGTTAATTAATAAATTAGATATATATTTTATCTATTAAAAAAATTTAGACACACAGAATAAATAGATAACCATGACAAAAGTAATACAAACATATTAATATAACAATTTTACATATATATAGTTAAGAAATTTAAAAATTGTGTGAACAATTTTATTTTATTCAAAAAAATGTAGTTTTTTTGTTGCATAGATTTAAATATAATTCAGATTTATTTTATAAACTAAATTCTCTCACTAGTATCAAATTCAATAACTTTATTCAATAAAAGAATGGATTTAAATACACTGATTTTTTATATGTTATTGGTGAAATAGTTTTTAGTAAAGGTCTCTCAAACTGTTTTAATTAAGCAATATTAGAGCTTATTCAAAAGAGATTTTTGTAAAATATTTTAACATTTAAGTCAATAGTGTATATAAAGCAATTAGGAGAGAAATAATCAAAAATCCTTTTTTGAAAGTATGAATTTCAAGGGTTAATATAATTATTTTCGATTAACATGCATAAAATTTTAAATTGACTCCGTATAAAATGTAAGTCTAATATAAATGATCATTCTATTATTATATTTAATCAACGCAAAAAAATTTATAAGATTAATATTTTTATTATTTGAGTTATGATTATTTATGATTAAGTCTATATTTATATGTTTTAAATAATTTAAAATTTTAATAAAATATATTAAAATTTAGAATAGTCAATTCGAGTATTGAATCAGTTAGTTGACTTCTCAAAAAATGTATATTTTATGGGATATAACGAAAATTTTAATTTGGAAGTGATTGATGAGTAATATAATCAAAACATGTGATGTTAGGTACATGGGGGGGGGGGTAATCGATGAGGAAATAATGTGAAGTCGATGGGAGTGAGGAATGAACAGAGGAAGGAAAGTACGAAGGAGGTTGGTTGGAGTCACGTGGTGGTGGAGGAGGAGGAGGAGCATGGCAAAGAGGGTGGAAGTATGAGCATGTGATTACTGATAACTGAAAGCCGGAAGGGAATAAAGGTGTACCTTAGAACGGGACGGGGCTTGATAGTGAGAGATGAGTAGGTCGCATTTGTCTGTATCCTTATCAAGTCGCGCCCGTGGGGTCGCTCCCTCCCTTAACACCCTCTGCCTCAACGTTTTCTGTTCTTTTTATTTTCTTTTAAAATAATCAAAATGTATTTTATTTTATTTATTAGTATTAATTTTTTTTTAATGTTAAGTAAAAAAAAAAACACCAAAATGGAATGGTTAAATACAAATGTCTTGTAGTTTCTCTTAATGAGATATCTGTGAATATTACTGTAAATTATTTTTTAAGACTTATAATATATGTTAATTTTAAAATAATTTTTTTTTATTTTAATGTTAGATCTTCATTATTATAAATAATTGTAATAATTTTTTTAGTTCAAATAACATGCCTTTAATTCATAATTCAGGGGTGTGTAAAAGATGTTATGCCAAAAAGAAAATAACAATAAAACAATAATAATAGAGAAACGCATAGATACGTGGAAGTGGGAACCACTTGAAAATTGCAGTTCAGGGCTCGGGCGGTTGCTGCAAGAATGGAGCAGAATAGAGAAAAGCCAGAAATACAGGGAGCGATGGAGACTGAGCAGGAACTCCATTCCAGGGATTAGGGATATTATATGGAATGGTGGTCCACTCTTATCACTCTCTCTCTCTCTCTCTCTCTTTTAAATTTCATTTTAATTAGTTTCTATTTTTTAATTTCTTTGAAATGAGAGCGAACCTGAACCTATGGTGTTTTTTGTATTTTATTATTTATAACAAATAACAATTGGGCAAACCATAATCTTGATTTTGGGAATTGGGCCATGTACTGGGCCTTTTACAAAACCAACACAGAATCCTCCATTCTGGCCAAGTTTCAGGCTTGGCCCAATACAACTACGTGCCGCCCATTACAAAAAAATATTATTAACAGCGACATACGCAAATTTTCTTTTATTAGCATCATCTATTAGACAAACTGAGTCTATTTTATTTTATTTCATTTTTTTATTTAACACTAGCGTAATTGTAATTATACTAATATAATTTACTTGAATTTTTCATTAAAAATATAAATTAATAAATACATGCATGTTTTGTTTCTTCATTAATATAGGTTGGATATGCTTCTCATGAGTATTGAATTTAGATAAAATTAAGCAAAGCTGATTGGGGCGTAAACGTAACCATGAAACAAAAAAATTTTGTTTTGTTTTTTTCAAAAAAGGAAGAGACATGCTTGAGATACTCACGTGTTGTCAAATAGTAAATTGCCATAAATTCAAATAAAAAAAATTCAAAGAAGAAGAAGAAGAAGAAGAAAATGATTTATAGGCTTACCTAACTAAATAGTTAACTTTCCACTATCATGAAAATGATAGGTTTGCCCAAACCCAAACTATATATATTGTTCAGTTCTTTGCGGTTTGGTAAAAACAGAAAATGCGTTAATTGGGTTTGTCAAAAGAGCCATTATGACAAGCCCAAACCCTATTCTCGGCCCAACAGTAAGATGGGGGTAGCAACATTTTACAAAGAAGAAGAAACAGGAAAGATTTTGTTCAACGGGAGTTAAGTAGGGGGAATGTACGTACGACTATAATTTCTTACAAATAAGATTTTAATTCCTAAATATTTCAAGTTAATATGAGAGATAGCATTTTTAAGATTGTGGGAGGAGAGAATTAACATTTTTTTTTTAATATCGATCGAATTTATGTTAAAAAAAAAAAAGCAACGTTGGACGGATATGCGTAAACAAGAGAATAGATTCCCAGGTACATAATTCATGGGACACAACTCCAAAGTGAAGCACCCGATGCTGTTAAATTTTAAGTAGTGTGAGCTTGACGCGCACGTTACTCATTGGTTAGAGAAAATCTTTGGAGATGATATCCTTTTTCATATATTGATTTCTTTTAAACAGTATTCTCAAATAAATTTTAAATATATTAAGTTAATAAGGATACTTTTTTTTTTGTCACAGATCACAATGAAAACTTAAAATAATATTTAAAATTTGTCTATTAAAAAAAATGTTGAAATTTATGCTTACGAAACAAAGTGTTCCTTCAGTTTGAATAAAATATAAAAATATTTATTTTAAGTTTAAATTTTAATACTTAAAAAGAAAAGAAAAACTAAAAATTTAAAGCCTATTTGTTTTTTTTTAAATTATTTTTTATTTTCAATTGTTTTTAAAACAAAAAAAAATTGTTTTATAACTGTTTTTTATTATTGTTTTAAAAATAAGTTATTTTTAAAATAAAAAAATTGTTTTTATTTTTAATTTTTGTTTCAAAACACAAAAAATTAAAAAATAATATATTTTTAAAATAATTTATCAAACAATTTTTTTATTCTGTAAAATAATTTTTAAACAATTTTAAAAAATAATTAAAAAAAAAAAACCCCTATGAATCTCTTTCTTCAAAATTCATGATCGATACTCAATTCCATGATGCATTACTATTCCTCAGCCCTTCCTTAACAGGTAAGAATTCATCTTCAACTTAATTAGTACGTATGTTCATTATGTAATTTTATTTTCTACAAAAAAGGGTGACATGCGGATAGTTTTTTTATATTTTAAATCCAGTAAAGTTTTAAAAGTTCTTTTCAACTTTTGCATAATCTACTGTTAACCTTTATATTGATGCAATTTACTTTGTGATTTATTTGGTTGTGCAAATCAAAATTTTTGAGTTACTATTATATATCACAAAATAACACTTTTAAATTATAAAGATAAATTAAGAGAAGTTAATTAAACACTTTATTTATAACATGTGCGTTTGTTCGATTTTTACTATTAATAATTTGTTTTATAAACAATTTATAATTATTATTATAATTTTTTATTGAAAGTTGAGATATATCTTATTTTTAAAATAAGATAATCTCTTTTCACTTTAAATTATTTTAATAAAAAAAACAAGTTATAAGGATAATATTAGAATTGTTTACACCAAGACTAAAATATAAAATTCCTAAATTCACAATTCCAAACTAATCTTTTGCAGTTTTGGGCGTTTGAATTATAGATCTAGTCCCAATAATAAATTAAGGTGAAATTTTTTTATTCAAATATTAAACCAAGCACTCACCAAAAATAACTTAATATTGATTTTAAAATAATTTAATTTTTTGGGCAGTCATCTCTTCCACAATTTCTTATTAGCAGAGCAAAACGTTACATCAAATGATCAAATAAATTAATGGTCCAATGCATATAGATTCCCACCTGAGTTTCAGAATCCTAGATTTGTCGTTTTACAAAGCCAGTTTAGGCACAAAATTCCATGATCCACTCAAATATATATCCCTACATAATGAATTATATGGAACGGAAGGCCTTTGAGCTTCTCAAGTCTAAAATTTATGTAATCTCATCTTTTTTAAAAAAATATTTTAGGACTAAATATTCCGTATTAATTATTATATATTTTTAATATATTATCAAACTAAATTCTGGTCCAACTCGATCCAAACATAAAAATTTTAACATGGGCCCCGACTTTTTTCTTCTTTAACTTTTGGAAAAGAAAGTTGGAACAAGAAAACCCATTTAATACTTTTAACACTCTAGATATTAAAATATAAGATACTATAGTATTTTAAAATTTATATATTTGATATAGAAGTCAAAAGTTGTCATATAAGAACAATACAATTATTATTTTTAAATTTTACTAAAATTAAAAATTTAAAGATATAAAATTTCTATAATTTTTGAATAATATGACATATTATCCAAATTAAAATAATATAATTTTATATTTTTAATTATATTTTAGAAAATATTAAATATTTTAAATGTTAATATATCCAATAGACACATCTTCAATAATTTCTTAAACTAAACTCTTGAATTTACATAATCTCTTAGCATTAATTTTTTTATTTATGAAACTTATAATAAGTTAGAAGTTAATCATTATGAGTTTTGTAAATTTACAAACTAACTCATAAACATGAAATTTTTTTTAGAATTAATGTCGAAAAATCATGTAAATTTGAAGATTAATTTGTTAATTTAATATATTTTCTTAGTTATAATAAATCAATTGGGATGTATAAAAGATAAAACTACACGGAACTGCTCTTGAAGCATTCTACAGTCACCACTAGATTTATAGAATAATGAAACAACAACAAAGACCATTATGACACTCAGCTACTAATTAAAGTTGTCAAATAAGATCTCGTTATAAGGTGACTATAATGGGGTCACCAAGACAAAAAAATGTTCTTAACTTTACTTTAATACATTGATAGGCAGATAGGACAGTTTCACGCGTTTTGTGGGATCAAAAAGAGAGCAATCACCACCAAATCCCGCGTTTCTTCTTTTTCATCCTTTCGGGAATTTTTTTATCATTACTAAAAAGAAAAGAAAATACAAATAATCTTTATTTTTTTAATTTTAAAATATTTAATATTCTTGTTTTATGTTTTTTTAACAAAATTAAGGTGTCATATTTCTTAAAATGTTATCTCGCTATTAAGATTACGACCATATAATCATAAATTTATGTATTTTGAACCCAGTGATGTTAGATTTTTATTAATTTTGTTGAAGAATCTATGGAAGATGTTAAATATTAGTTAATAAAAGTTAACGAGAATAATTTTTATTTTTCAAAATTAAAAGAAATACTTGCAGATAATATAAAGTTAAAGGTGAATATAATATTCCTTATTAAAACCCTCAAAGCGAGACAAAGGTCCCTATGCTCCTCCTCCTCCTCCTTCTTCTTCTTCTTCTTCGTCCTCTTCTTTATCTCTATCTCCTTGTCTGTATCAGTTTGAACAAAACATGTTCCTAGCTGTACTATTGCTAGCCCTTTTGTTCATTGCAGGCCTTGTTAATATACTCTTTCACTTCCCCTCTCTCAAGATTCATTCATGGCTTCCATTTTTCTTCCCCAATAGTTCTTACAAAACTACCACTTCTAGTACTGCTAATTCCAAGAAGGAGGTGAGGGATAATAATAATAATAATGGAAACCGGAAGGAGGAGCTGAGACAGGTGTTTGGTACTTTCGACAAGAATGGAGATGGGTTCATAACGAGGCAGGAGCTAAGAGAGTCACTGAGGAACATCAGAATCTTCATTTCAGACAAAGAGATCGACGATATTGTGGTGAGGTTTGATTCCAATGGAGATGGGTTGATCGATTTTGATGAGTTCTGCTTGTTGACCAGTGAAGTGGGAGGAGGGGTTAACCATGATGAGAAAGGAGAAGCAGAAGAGGAGGAGGAGGAGGACAATTTGAAGGAGGCTTTTGATGTGTTTGATAAAGATAGAGATGGGGTTATATCAGTGGAGGAGCTGGCTTTGGTATTGACATCGTTGGGATTAAGGGAAGGGATGAAGATTGAAGAGTGCAAAGAGATGATTAGGAAGGTTGACATGGATGGAGATGGTATGGTGGATTTTCAGGAGTTCAAGAGAATGATGAAAGGGGGGAAGCTTGTGTTGGCTGCATAGTTCTTTCTGGGGTTAGATCCGATGCAGTACAATCGGAGAAAGATAAAGAGAAGAAGGTAAAGGTCCCTTGATAGCCTTTTTTGTGAGCTCCACCACTTTTCTCTATCGATCTCTTCTACTATACCATGTAAAATATTGCAGAAAATTCCAATCCCTCCTTTGTTTTGATTTCTCTCTTCTTTACTTCTTCAGATCTGACATCTACAAATTAAAACACCCACTATAGATAATGTGTGTATATCATATATATATATGTGATCGATGTAGTAGGGTTGAATTCCAAATTTCAAAGTATATACTTCATCTTCTTGTTCCTCTTCATTTTTATTTTTTTTTGTTTATTTCAGGTTTATGAGACAGTTATATGTATTCTATAGTAAATTTATAATCGTCTTGTTTAAACCGCCATCATTAACCATAAACGGGAAATAATTTCAACCCTTTTGCTCTCTGCCAAACTATATCTAACTCCTAAACAAAACGTAAAGTAAAAGTAGGGACAAAAAATTTGAACTTTTCTCTTCTTTTCTTAATTCTCCAAGAAATTGGGACAATAAATGACAGATTGATGTACTTTATTATATATTTAATAAATAATAATTAGATATAGTTTGCGCTGTCAAATTAAACATGAGGACGAAATGTACCAGATTAATTAATATTATTAAAAAAATTTCCAACTACTTCATGGCCGGGTAGTTGCAAGTGTAAAGACTTCGACCACCATGGAAGGGCACATTCTTGTTTCATCACTCCAATTTACTGATACAATAGTATAATTAAAAAGTGCAAGGTCATGTGCCACACAATAAAAGCAAAGCCCTTTAGAATAACACGGCCAGTTAGTAAGAATTAAGGTATTTTTTTAGTAAAATTTAAATTTAAATTTTGTTATAAGTAATCTTTTTTAATAAATAAAATATAAATATTGTCGTAAATTTTTGTTAAGACATGTCTTGAACTTGAAATGGAAGAGCTTTCGTTTACTAGTAGTTTAAACTTTTTCTCACAAAATAAAATGCCCTTTGAGAGCCGAATATGCATGCCAAATCTTTAATTAGGGCATCAAATAGGGGGTCTCATTTGGGGTTTTTTAATTCTTGTTAAGATGCACACGGAGAAATAAATCCAAATGACTAAGAAAGGATGTAATTCTTGGCGAATTTAATTGTTTTCTTTTTCTTTTTCAAATCTGTGAATAAAGTATATCAAACACACAGTGTGGGAGAAAAACAAAAGTTGCACGAAGAGGAGCTTTGGTTTGTGTAGTTTTCTTCCTATCATCTCCATGGTTACTTCTCCAGCTTTAAGCTTCTTGTTCACCGAGAACTGTGCAATAGTTCAGTGAAGTCGAGGATGCAGCTACTTGTCTTCTTATATTGTATTTCGATGATCTTTACTTGCAGGAAAGAAAATCTTCCACATTGAAAATTAATATTCAAATGATTAGGCAAGTGAAGTCGAGTAAATATAAATTTAAGTCCAAGTTTACGAAAGGGCCACTGGGCATTCGACCTTTCTCTTAACGGAAGGAGAAGCCTGATCTGAGAAATGTTAACATCTATATATTATGTATTTTAATTATAAATTCCAATACCAAGAAAAAGTGGATTGTGCAGTGATTTTGTTTGGATTCCTTTGTTCTGGTGCACGGTATAGCTGAAGATGTACCTGATTCAAAGGAGTCTGAAGATATTAGGTATTTAAGAGAAAATGG
The DNA here is from genome assembly GCA_037074535.1 of Gleditsia sinensis. Classification (NCBI taxonomy): domain Eukaryota; kingdom Viridiplantae; phylum Streptophyta; class Magnoliopsida; order Fabales; family Fabaceae; genus Gleditsia; species Gleditsia sinensis. Next base: position 8,019,374 of record CM073464.1, on the reverse strand, counting down.
ATGGAGTTTGTAGACTTCTTATCAAGAACAGGATTAATGTGGTTTATGGCTGTTTATTCTGACAACAATTCACAAAGGAATACTGTAAAGGATGGGAATGTAGTTTTAGAACTTGATGGAAAAAACTGGGTTTCAAATTTCTCATACCAGTCTTTTTGGAAAAGTCTTCACTGCTAACTTCAAGTATTTAATATCTTTCAACTTCTTTAATTGTTGTTTTCTTGCAAATTGAAAGTGCTCTTTGGATATATTATTTTCCTTGTATTATCTTATTTGGAGATTCTTCAATTTACCATTAATAATATAAACTTTCTTTCTCTGGCAAATAAATAAATAAAATATGAAGAAAAAAGAATAACTTTAATATTTTTTTAATATGCGAATGAGAATAGAAATGAAGAGAATTTCTCTTTTTTGAAATTAGGGGTGGAGGTAGATTTTCTCAACCAAGAATATGAGGACGAGAATCTAGATTATAGTTCTCGATTCACGATGACTTTCGTATATTGAAATTATTAAAATATTTTTTATTTATTTAGTTATTTTAGTGTATATATGTTCATATTGATATTTGTGTATTTATTATTTATTTTAATAAATTTTAAAATATGTTTCTTTACCAAGTTGTATAAGCATTTGAGATTATGTTGTTTTTGTTATGAAATAATTTAAAAGTATGAAGAGAAGTAAGAGAAAGATAAGAGAGTAAATGCTTAACTCTATTTATTTATGAGGGGGTATTTATACAAATAGGTAGGAGAATTCTAGTAGTGGTAAATAATTATAAGATAACTCCTTAGTGATACAGTTATTGCTGCGCACTGTCGTAGGTACATTCAAATTGATACTTTACCTTTCAACTAATCTCTAGTAGTGAGAGTAAAGATCAATCCCACAGATATTGAAATTACTTTATGTGATTGACAAAGTGGAAATTGATAATTGCAAATAAAACAAAGTAAATAAAAATGAAAGTAATTAAGAGAGAAATTAATAAGAGAGGCATTGGTTTCGGTTTATATTCACCATTAAGAAATTGTACTGATTATTGACAATATAATCAATCTTAATTCGAATATTTATCATTAAAAATTTAACCATATTCATCTTTAAGTCTAGTAATTGATGACAATCATCTCAATTAATTCTAATTAACAAACAGTCATTTAACATATCGGTAAAGCATAATTTATTAAACACATGAAGAATTAGAGAAATTGGTAAAGCTGAATAAATATAAACACATCGGCTATATCTAATTCAATCAATTATTTATCATAAGTTAATGATTTATAGTTCAAAATTTTTAAACCTATTTTTCTCATAAATACAATAATGAAAACTTTGTTTAAAACCTAATTCAGCAGTAGATTAAGACAGACAATATACTAGTAGGTCTCTTAGCAATTATATGAATAATCATTGAAAAGAGAAAAGTAGATAAATAATCAATACTCGATTAAAATTGAACTAATAAAATCAATTTCAAATCTCACAATGCACAAAGATTCCTTGAGGTTTCAATTTTTCTCTACCAATTAAAAGTAAATCAGTCGCGCAAGGCCATAAAAAAATCTAAAGAAGAATTGAAAAAGATAATTAAGAGTTTCATTCTTCTTGATGCTTTCTTTCTTTCCCTTTTCATAGATTGGCTGCTTCTTATTGAAGTAGAATTGTTTCTAAGTCAAAACCCGACCCATCGGGCTTCAATTGGAGCCAAAAGACTTAAAAATCGTGATTTCAGTATTCAAGTGCGACAGTGAGTGCCGCAGCTCTTCGAAATTTTGGTGCTTGGATGCCACAATGCTTTGGTTCTGGGGGGTCCAACACTACGACACGTTGAGAAGCATCGTGCACTTCGGATCCTCAATGATGTTGTGCCGTAGCACTTTATTTCGATCTCCACGGCACCCAGATACTTCTAGAATTGGCTGAAGTGCTGAATATAAAAGTTGTAACTCTATGTTTCTTCTTTCTGTAACTGCTAGAATTACTTCAATCGGAATTCAAATAAGTGAGATATGCCTCAATTAGTGGAGAATAGTTAGAAATCAACATTTTTCATGATTTTCTCTCTATTTTTCTCTTCTTTTCTTCTTTTTTCTTCATAAAACACAAAACACAAAACAAAAAACTCAATTAATTTTTACTTATATTCTACTTAAATAAAACAAAAAGTTAACTTAAAGGTATCAAAATTATGCTTAATTATAAACACATCAAATACTCCCATACTCGACCTTTTACTTGTTCTCAAATAAAGTAATTCATAATGATGAAAGCAAAAATCAATATATGTAGTGAGTGTTAGGCTTACCAAACTTTTGCCCCATAACTTAAAAATACGCTCAAATTTTTTTTTGAAAGATCATAACTATGCACAAGATTAACCCAAACATAATCCATTATTTTATTCTCTTGAATCTTAAGTGTGTGTGTGTGTTTTTGGGTCAATAATTTTTTTTCACCCGGATGAGTTTATATATTTCAAAATTTTGGGTGCAGATTTGTAATTAGTTTAAGATTTTCATAGGCTTAATTTTCATGCAACTCTAAAACTACCTCTAAGATCAATAAAGTTTTATTTAACTTGTAATATGTTCAGGGTATAAGGTATGATAAAAGATAGAAATTTACTCTCAATCACCCAACACCACATGATTGATCTTTTGAGTCTTTTCAAGTTTGGGGAGATTTTTACCCCACACTTATTCCCTTGCTTTACTTGAATTTAATTTATCATTTTTCTTGGTTCTCTTTTTTTTCTTCTTTCACCCACAACATATGTTTTTATCTTATTTGGATTTTTCTTTTTTTTCCTTGCATTTTTCTTTCATTTGCTCTACTCTTCGACCCTTTGGTCAATAAAACTCTATAAGACAAGTATTCAGATAAATAATCGTGGAGTGAGTGAATAGTTAAAAAAAATAAAGATATTTATACAAAATTTGGCTTTCGGCTCATTTGTGGATTTTAGAAGAAAAAGTTTATTAAGCTCAAAATAGAGGAATTAAAGATATTTCATTGTTTAGATTAGGTTTGAAAGGTTCAATGTATTAAATAATGCCTAAATAATTTCTTAAAGAATAGTATTAGCTTAGGATTTCGCCTCAAGTCGCATTCAAATAAGTTTTAAAATCTTATTGAGATCATAAAATATTTTTGAGTTATATAAATCTTCTCTAAGTAAAAGACAAATTAAATGCCCAAAATTATTGTGCAAAAATATTTCAATATTCTAAAGTCAAAAATAAATTGCAAAAGAGTTCAAATTACACACAACCATTAATATTTTACATTTTTCAAGAGTTAAAAAAATTTGAATAGTCATATCATTGGCTGTTGGTTGTGCCTAACAACCCAAAACATAAATTGAAACACTCACACAGTCACTCAACTTGCTAAACGCAATAAAATTGCATTAATAGTGAAAATAAGAAAATTGATGCTCAAAATAGGGTCACAATTCTTCAAACAAATATATTTCCACCCTCACACTCAAATTTTATATTGTCCTCAATGTAAAAGAAAGATAAGAATATGGAAGGATATATAAAAACATATTAGTTAAGTGAACTTTCCTGACTTTGTTTGGGGTGAAATGAGCGTGTTGCATTACTGGATTCTGAATTTTTCTTATTTCCACCTCTCTTTTTTTTTTTTTTTTTCTTAATGTCGTTGGCTTGACTCAAAACTCCTTATATCATTCATGGAGGATCCTAGATGTCCACTTTAATTTGAAATTTCTGGGATTGATTCAAGCCTTGAAGTTCTATTGCTTGTCAACAAAGGATCCTAACCAAGGAAGAGATTTCTTACCTTTGCACTATCTAACCCCTTTGATTTTTAGAACTTGATACAACTCTACAGTTGGGTCTATGCTTTTAAGGTTTGCAATTATTTTTGTAATGGCATGTCTTTTTTCCTGAAAAATATGCATCAATGCCTCTTCTTTTTTAGCACCTAGATTTTTGACAATTGTGATAGGTGGTGCATCCCCAACTTCCAAGTATTTTAAGTGATTGGGAAGATGTGGCAGATTTGATCCAAGATCCTGCAAAATAAAAGGTGCACTTGTTTCATTAGAATTTGGTACTAAGATGGGAGGATCCTTACCTATGTGTTGCACTTTTGGAGCTTTCTCATCATTTTCCTGCAAGTGTGCACTCATCTCAACTCTTTTCTCCGAAGGCTCACTATCCTGTACTACAAAATCTACCATAGTTATAATATAGACAGTAAGATCTTTCATGGCATTGCAATTATTGAATTTCATAATTTTTCTTTCAACTTCCATCATCAGTGTGCTACTATGAACATCTATTATAGCCTTGGATATTTTTAAGAATGGTCTCCTTAATAAAATTGGAGTGGTTTGATCACCACTCTCCATATTATGTACATAAAAATTGGCAAAGAAAATCATGTCACCAACTTGCACTAAAACGTTCTCAACCACACCCTGAGGAAGGGTATTAGATTTGTCAGCTAATTGAACTATAACACTAGTTTTTTTCAAAGGTCCTAGTGCTAAAGATTTATAAATAGAGTATGGCATGACATTAATAGATACTCTTAGATCTAACATGGCCTTCTTAAATGTAGCGTTGCCTATAGAGTAGGGAGTACAAAATATACCTGGGTCTTTATATTTTGTAGGGAGTTTTCTCTAAATAATTGTAGAAACATGCTCTCCTACTTTTACTTTCTCAACTCCTTTCAACTTCTGTTTCCTCTGTTGGGTGTGTAATTCCCTTAAGAAATTGTCATAGCGACGTTCCTGATTGATTGCATTTAAAAGAGGAAAATTCACCTCACACTTTTTAAAGGTATCATATAATTCAGAAATTCTCTCATTCATCCTATTTTCTTTGAGTTTCAGGAAAGGGAGGTGCATGTTCATATTCAAATAAACTTGCATACTTACTTTCTGGATGCTTACCTTTCATAGCAACATTATTTTTTTTCTTCCTCTTGATCAATTGGTGTATGTACCTCTTGCATTGAGATTTTAAATTCTTTATCACTTTGTAGCATGATGGCACTTATATTTTTATTTGGATTTACCACAGTTTGAGATAGTAACTTACCTGAATTTTAAGCCTTTAATCAACTAATTGTAATTGTTAATTGACCCATTTGAGTTGTTAGGTTTTAAATGTTAGCTCTTGTCTCTTGTTAAAATTGTTGAGTGTTATATGCAAGAGATTTAACTATATCTTTTAAAGATGTACTTATCTGGGAATCCTAAGATGTACTTTATCTAGGATAATAGGTCTGTTGATTATGTTAAAAAATTTGATCTTCAGGTCTATTTTGTGCATTCTCATACTTGAAATTAGGATGATCCTTCCATCCATAATTATATGTATTAACATAAGGATCATATCTCTTTGGTTGGTCAGGAAAACTTCCTACAACATTAGTTTGTTTTGTAGATTCCTCTTGCAGTGTAGGACACATATCAGTTGGGTGCTCCTTTGCTAAACATATTCTACAAATTTTCACTTACTGCGGTGTACCTGTAGGAATTTGACGTACAAAAGAGGTCAGTTCAAATATCTGTTGCTGAAGAGAAGAATTACTTACCTCATGGGCATGTTGAACTGGAGAATCATGTCTATTGCAAATTGTTGAAAGTTGGCAGCCATGTTTGATATAAGGATTTTGACTGCTTTAGGAGTCTTATCTACTAGTGCTCCTCCATTAGTTGCATATATCATGCTCCTGTCTCCCTGCAAAAGACTTTTATAAAAATATTTGGAGCTAGAGTTGCAAGCTGCTTTAGGAGTCTTATAAAGGCTGATGGTGTAGATTTGGGGATGCAAGCTCCTTCAGAATAGGGTGTTTGACTATGATTATTTCCTCATTCTCCTGATGAATGTCCTCTTGAATTATCTTCTATGCCTGTGAACAAATTTTTCAATATCTGGATGGAATTGTAAATCTTGAGAATTAACAGAACGTGTCACAGATAAAACACAAAATAAAAATCACAAAAAGGTAATAGACGTAGTCTTTGGCAACGACGTCAAAATTTGGTGCGCACTATCGTAGGTACACCCAAATTGATACCTTACCTCTCAACTAACTTGTAGTAGTGGAAGTAAAGGTCGATTTCATAGAAACTGGAATTACCGTATGTAATTGATAAAGGGAGAATTGATAATTGCAAGTAAAACAAAGTAAACAATAATTAAAGTAATTAAGAGAGTAATTAATAATAGAGGCATTGGTTTCAGTTGATATCCATCATCAAAGGATTGCATTAATCATTGACAATATAATCAATCTTAATTCGAATATCTATCATTGAAAATCTAACCCTGTTTCTCTTTAAATCTAGTAATTGATGACAATCGCCTCAATTAATTCTAATTAACGAATAATCTTTTAGCACGTCGATAAAGCATAATTTATTAATCGCATGAAGAACTAGAGAAACTGATAAAGTTGAACAAATATAAACACGTCGACTATATCTAATTCAGTCAATTATTCATCATAGGATTAATGATTTATAATCCAAAATCTTTAAACTTATTTGCCTCACAAATACATTAGTGAAAACTTTGTTCAAAATTTAATTTAGTAGTAGATTAAGACAGACAATATACTAGTAGGCCTACTAACAATCATATGAATAATCATTGAAAAGAGAAGAGTAGATGAATAATCAATACCTGATTAAGATTGAACTAATAAAATCGATTCCAAATCTCACAATGTATAAAAATTCCTTAAGGTTTCAATCTTATTAAACCAATTAAAAGTAAATCAGCTGCTCAGGGCCATAAGATAATCTAAAGAAGAATTGAAAAAGGTAATTAAGAGCTTCATTTCCCTTGATGCATCATTTCTTCCCCTTTTTATAGATTGGTTGTTCCTCATTGAAGTAGAACTATTTTTATGTCAAAACCTAGCCAATCAAGCTTCAATTAGAGTGAAAAAAACCTAAAAATTATTATTTCAACATTCTGGTGCGGCAGCGAGTGCCGTGGCGCTTTGGAAACACACTGACGGGGCACTGCGGTGCTTCGGATCCTCGATGACGTGGCACCCGAATTGTCCAAAGTGCCGAACACAAAAGTTATAGCTCTATCTTTTTTCTTTCCATAGTTGCTAGAATCACTTTAATCAGAGTTGAAGTAAGTGAGCTCAATTAGTGGTGAAAATTCAGAAATCAATATTTTTCATGATTTTCTCTTTTTTTCTTCTTTCTTCTTCCTAAAATACAAAACACAAAATAAAAAATTCAATTAATTCCTATTTATATTCTACTTAACTCAAACAAAAAGTAATCTTAAAGGTATTAAAATTATATTTAATTATAAACACATCAATTATCCTCTAAATAATTATTAGAGATAATATCTTATTGAATAGAATAACTGAAAGATCGGAATGATGGACATCCATACAAGATATTCATAACACTCCCTCTTGGATGTCGATCTCTTAAGAATGTACCTCGTTAAAAATTTTACTGAGAAAAAGCCTATGAGACAAAAAACCTAGTGAAAGAAAAAGAGTACATCGTTATTTCATTTAAGATACTATCAAATAAGTATATGTATAACATCATTTGAGATCCTTAAATCTTTGAACCCTAACTTTATATACCATTTTCTCGAATGTTGTAGTAAGAAGTGCCTTAATAAAAAAATATGACAGATTATCGTTTGAAGAATTTATTTAATATCCATATGTTGTGTAGTGAAAAACTTTATGCTTAACTCCATTCCAATGCTTTCGTTTAAGTGAAAAACTATATTTTGCTAATAGATTAATAACAAATGATATATCGGGTCGGGTATGACTAGTAAGATACATCAATGCCTCGATTGTACTTAAATATAGTACTTCAGGATCAGGTAGTTTTTCATTCTTTTTACAAGGTCTGAAATGATTTTTATTCACATTTAATAACCTCACAACCATTGGACTAAAAAAGTTGTACATTGGTCACATAAGTTTTTTGATACAAAAAGATGCTATTATTTAAATATTCAATTTGTAATTCAAGGTAAAACTTTATTCTTTCAAAATCCTTCATTTCAAATTATTTCTTTAAACAATTAACAACTTTTTGAAGCTCTTCAGGAGTCTCAACGATATTCAAATCATTAACATAAACACAATTATGGCAAACTCACTTCCAAAGCTTTACAAATTTAGTCATTTCTATACCCTTCTTGCAACAAATATTCACTAAAGCGATTATACCCCATTAGCCTCTATTATTTTAAGCCATAAAGTGATTTATTCAATTTGATTGAGTAGTCTACTTGAGAACTTGAATTAAGTTTTTCAGACAATTTAAATCCTTTTGGGAGTTTCATATAAATGTCATTATCAAATGAGCTGTACAAATAGATTATAATAACATCTATTAGATGCAAATTGAGTTTTTCACGTACTATCAGACTAATTAAATATAAAAAGTAGTTGCATCCACTACAGGTACATATGTTTTCTCAAAATTAATTCTAGGTCTTTGCAAAAAATTTTAGGCAACAAGTCTTGCCTTATATTTCACAATTTTATTATTTTTATTTTGTTTTCTCACAAAGACTTATTTGTATCCCACTGATTTTACATCAAGTGTACGGACTACTGGTCCAAAACTTTTCGCTTTTTAAGTAACTTTAACTCTGCTTCAACTGTGCATTTTCATTTTTGGCCAATCATTTCTTTGTTTGCATTCTTGAACAAACTTTAGTTCATAATTCTCATTATAATTTAAAACATCGCGCGCTATATTATATACAAAATTATTGTCAATGTTGATCTTTTGTTTGTTTCGTTGTATTCTATTAATGACATAATTAATTGAAATCTCTTCATTTTTACAAATTTTAGGTACTTGAGTTTCTTCTGAAACTAAAACATTAATTATGTCTTGAGACTTTTCTGTAGTTGCTAAATTTTCGATTTGACCATCTTAATTCTTAACTTGTTTTTCTTTTTCATGGATTTTTATCTTTGGAACCAACAGCCTACCACACTTCATACAGGTCTTAGGCTTACTTGTAATAATAGATTGTCCGACAAGGACATTAATTTTAATTGGAGCATTAACAACTAGTATTAGTAACTCTTTTTTAGGTCAGTAAATGCGTCTGACAATTGGTTGGCTAAATTTTACAAATGAATTATTTTTTGAACTTTCAATTCACATTATTTTGTATGAGGATCAAGATGAGTTAGTGATAATTCATGCTAACTAATTTTTTTTTCAACTGCTTATTTTCTCCCCCTAATGTTGGAAAAATTGATTCATCAACATGACAATTAGCAAACCAAGTTGTGAATAGATCTCATATTAATTTTTCAAGATACTTTATAGAAAGAGATTCGTATCCAACATATATTCTCAACCTTCTTTGAGGACCCATCTTAATGCGTTGTAGTGAAGCAGTAGGGATATATACTGCATATCTAAAAATTTTTAGATGGAAAATATTTAGTTTCTAACCAAAAACCATTTGTAATGGGCAATATTTATAATAACTTGTTGGCCTTATGCGAATTAATGATGCAGCATACAAGATTGCATGTGCTCAAGTGGATATTAGAAGTGCAATTAATAAATGATTATGTAGGACTATTTTGTGTACGAATATGTACTACAAGATGTTCAACATCAATCTTAATAGACATACAATACTCATTGAATATTTGAGAAGTGAATTCACTAGTATTGTCAACACGTAATTTTTTGTTTAAAAAATCAGAAAAATGTGCTTGTAATTTAATTAATTGTGTAAGTAATTTAGCAAACATCAGGTTGCAAGATAATAATAAACACACATATGATCATATAATTGATGCATCGATTAAAATATAAAATACTTAAATGGTCTGCATAGTGAGTATATTGGGTCACAAATATCACCTTGTATTCTTTCTAAAATGTGAGGGATTCACTCACAATTTTGACTGGTGATGGTCGAATAATCAATTTCCCTTGAGAGCAAGTAGGACATAAGAAATTATTCGATTGAAAAATCTGCTAGCTTTTTAATGAATATCCACTTGAATGTTTAATTATTTTTCACATCATAATTGATTTGAGATGGCCTAACTGGTCATGCCAAATAACAAAGTTTTATTATTTGCAAATTTCTAGTTTATAATAACATATATTTCAATTGTATGTATAGTATAATCTAGAGAAAAATGTCGGTAACTTTTTTAATATGCACTTGTTACCTAAGGTTGTACTTGTGATATGAAAATATTCAATATTTTTTTCATTTGTTGTTTCAATGTAATATCCATTTCAGCAGATATCCTTAAAACTTAATAAGTTTCTAAGAGATTTAGAGGAGTATAAAACTCTATCAATGTGTAGTTTCGTTCCTTAAAGTAACATTACACTAGTTCTTCCAAAGCCTTCTATTAACTTTGTACTATCAAATATAGTACTAACATTGACTTCTTATATTACTAATTGGGATAAATATTTTTTTATTGAAAATAAAATAAAAATAGTTAATATGAAGAAAGAGTACATAAAATGTGTTTAAAAATAAAAACCTCAAAGGAGAAATTGTACTAGAAAAAAAGAATACCCTAAAGTTTAATAAAAATTATACAAAAAACTCATTTTTGAACATTACTATCACCAATTAAATGATCAATTTTTCCATCAAGATCAGCAAAGAAATATGTAACATCTAAATGAGTTATGTCAATCATAGCTATCATTGGAACTGTTTTTCTTAAAGAAATTGATCTCTATTTTTTCTCTTTAATAGATTTTTGATAAAGATCAGCAAGATGTCTTGATGTACGACAGGTACGTGACCAATTTCCTTTGCCACCACAACGATAGCATGTGTTTTCAACATGTTTGTTATTTTGCCCATCTTTTTCCTTTTTATTTTTAGCTTTATTATTTTTTCACTTCTAGTGGGAAGGTATGTTCTTAGAATAACCATCAAGACCACAACCACGACTTTAACTTTGAATTTGACCATAATGGTCATATGTTGTTACATTCTCTTTAGGGAATGAAACAATGCTAGTTGAACGGCATTCATGATTTTTTATGAGAAGTTTATTATTTTGTATAGTCATAAGAAGACAAGAAATCAGTTCAAAATATTTCTTGAATCCCTTTTTTCGATATTGCAGTTATAGGAGCATATTAAATGCATGAAAAGTGGAGAATTTTTGTTCCTAATATGTCATCACCAGTGATTTTTTCTTCACATAACTTTAATTGAGAACTTATTCTAAATAGTGTAGAATTATATTCGCTTACAATTTTAAAATATTGTAAGAGAAGATGTATCCAATCATACGGATTTTTAGAAATATTACAATTTTCTGGTGGTCATTCTTTTCTTTTAAGAAATTTCAAAAAACAAGTAGGTTTTTTTACGGTAAGGTACTCATTTTTCAACCCTTCATGAAGGTGGTGGCGAAGGAAAATCATGACTTTGACCTTATCTTGGTTAAATGCTTTATTTCTTTTTTTTTTTATAGTTTTTCCAAAACCATTTGCATCTAAATGAATTTTAACATCCAACACCCAAGATATGTAATTTCTCCCAATAATGTCAAGCACCATAAATTCAAATTTTACAAGGTTTGACATTTTAAGACTACCATAAAATATAATGTTAGTCAATAAACATTCATAAATAAAGTGAAACATTTTAAATAAAATATATCATAATAAAGACATGTAAATTTGTGGTAAGCCTTCTATCTATTATTAAGAAGAGAAATAAAACTATTCTTTTTTGCCAAAGTATTGTAAGAACAATTATTTAATTTCAGTCAACATAAACATGTGTTTTTCCTTAACTAAGAGATAAATGTTAATCATTATTTAACTTACTATATACTAATAACCATTATTTCTATACATATAAATCATAAAGCATATAATGATCTTGATCTATAAAATCATATATTATATATAGTCATCGGAATGCCCATATTCATTAAAAGAAGTTACAATTGAATAGATATATCTAACTTTTATCATAATCTCCTAATCATGCATAAATATAAACTATCGATGTAATTACTATTATTTGCATATATTAAATGCATACAACTATACATATTAATTGATTAAAGAACTACATGAAGAACTATATACTAAGTGAAAAAAAAAATAGAGTTTAATAGAAGAGATAGAATAGACTTGCAGCTCCAAAGTTTCATCTAATAAGTTCTTAGAAGTTAAGGTCGAATACAAAACCTCTTATCGTATAATGATGTTACACTTAAATTATCGTCCTTTAGGGCCAAATTTGAGGCAACTGAAATTGGTGTGGTCCTTCAGAGACATATAATAACATATAAATTGGTGTAGACAAATTAAAGTAATAGCAATATAATTGTACATAAATTGATGTGATTCTTTATAGACAAATTAAAGTAATATTAATATAATTGTATATAAATTGGTGCGGTCTTTCAGAGACAAATTAAAACAATAGCAATATAATTGTACATAAATTAGTGTGGTCCTTTAGGGACAAACTAAAGCAATAATAATATAATTGTACATAAATTAGTACGATCTTTAAAAAAAAATTAAAACAATAGAATTGCACATAAAGATTACTAACTTTGAAGTATGAAGTAGAACATCATGCTAATAACGTGTTATGAAATAAAAGAGAGACAAAAGAGTGAATCTTTGATTCCATTCATATATAAGGAGGTATTTATACAAATAGGTAAGAAAATTTTAATAGTGATATACAACTATAAGATAACTCCCTAATAATACAGTTATTTTTTAAATAATTATTGGAAATAATATCTTATCAAATAAAATAATTAAAAAATCAGAATGATTGACATTTACATAAAATATTTATAACAGTTTTAATTTTTTAAAACATTATACTCCATTTTTATGAAATTTCTTTTAATCTTCAAATAATTTTATAAATATGGAAATTTCTATAAGCCTTACATCTCCATAATAAATGAAGATGAGAAAAACTTGTCCTACAACAAGAAATGGAAACACGAAATAGAGACGAGAGTGATAGAACTACGGAAAATAGCAAAAATCTCCCCCCTCCATTGCTAGTCTTACTCTTCATAAAATAATTTGTTATATTTAATTCAACTTTTTTGAAAAAATCTCATGAGGATTAAAATTAAATAAAGTTCAAATTAAACATTTTTAAAAAATTAAGAGACTGGAAGTATCGACATAATTAAAAAAATAAACATAAAAAATTAGACATGTTAAAAAATTTCCTTTATCGTAACAAAGTCTGAAAAAATTAACTCTATGATGTCAGTAATCTCAACATATACTTCAAAAAAAATGAAGTACTTTCTTTTTTGGTATAAAGGACTAAAGGCAGACGTCAATGTTCTTCTGAGTGCAGAAATTGCGTGTTTTGTTGGTTTCTGGATGGAAAAGGGATTTCACAAAAGATAAAGCAAAGGAGAGCATGCCCATGCCATTGTTTTTTTGGTGGGGTCCAATAGTAAATGCCATTGCTTAATAGTTAATGCAGTAATGCTTACATGGTCCACTTCTAGCTTTCTTTTCTCCTTTTGTGCACGTTAGGATAGACACTATCTCTATAGAAATATTTATAAAAAATTTATAAATCAACATATCACTTAAAAATACTTATGACATATTTGCATATTATTGAATTAATAATTATACTAAACTCTAAAAACAAGTTATCTAAAAGTCAATGAGTCATTAAATAACATATTTTGCTATACATTTATTGTTATACAACAGCTAAATCCATATTTTCCCTAAGTCAATTCATGCATCTAATTTAAATAATTAAATCCTAATACTACTATAATGAAATTTTGAGTATTTATTTTAGTCAGATATTATTTTATATTTGAAATACCTGCCCAAATTACCTATCTAGTATTGTATAAAAAAGACTAGGGACAGCCACAGCCATGCATTAGAGTTGATATAAGCATGTTGTCTCCATAAACCATTGCCCTGTTCTATCCTCATGATTATTTTAAACTACAGAAAGAGTCAACTAACACATCAGAGGTGACTAGAAAACATCTGGATGAAAATGCCCCGGCATGGAATTGGTTTGCTGAGCCTGCTTTAGGTGCATTGTCAAGGCATAGTTGCTCACCTCTAAAGATCTTAGCCGTTCCTGACACTGGGACAACAATTGCTTCAAATGCTGCAACTCCTGATTCTTCTCTTCAAACTCTTTCTGGCGTTCATGCTGAATTGATACTGCTCGCTTCAGAATTATGTTTTCTTGGTTAAGGGCCTCCGCGTGTTCTTTCAGCATCATATTTTCCTACAGTAAAGAAAACAAGTTCATTACACCCTATTATGAAAATTAACAGCGATTGCATTTCATTTATAAACTAACATTGATTTGTAATTGAGTTTACAATGACAATGCAATAAACAACTACAAGGATAGATAATAGGTAACCTGGCCGAATCTCTCTGCTGTCTCCACACTTGCTTGTGCACTAATGGATTTCTCCAAAGACTCAAGAATTCTAAAAGCTCGAGCTTTGCTTTCATCCATGTTTGAGGCACTCATAATTTCTTTAACAAAAAGCTCCACCCATGCTGCCCCATCCATAGGATAATATTGTCTAGCTATTGGATCCTCAGGAGCTGTGATTTCTGCGTTACATTTTGCTTCACCTAAAATAAGTTAACCACTTCTTGCCATCAATAATTCAAAAATTTATTATGTATCGTGACATAAAAAATAACATCAATTTCTGAGGAGCAAAAAAAGCCTTAGAAAACAGCAGCTGATGTATGTCACTATAGATTCTTCCCCAAAAAAGGTGGGGAAGTAAATAGACAAAACTAACTGCTGATGTGTCATTATGCAGAGAACTGCACCTAAGGATCCATATAATATTATGTTAGAACCACATGTTGCAGTACAAAGTGCACGGAAAGAAGGAAGAATGAGTTGCTTTAAGCATTAAAACTTCTTTTCGTCTCCTCACACTATTGTTTGCTCTTTCATATATACCTACCAATTGATAAAAACCACATAATTACTAAAGAAAAGAAAACATACAAAGACTTTGTCGTGTGTAAAAATAGACATTCTACTCAAATTGTTAACAGGCACCAATTGTAGAACCTGAGGATCAGATCCAACTAATCAAATAGACACATGACCTCAAACTCACATGGGGATTTAAATATTTACGTCACATATGCAAAAGTGAAATGTTGGTTAGTATCAGAATTTATATTTTAAGGAAGTAACAATGCATGATTATTATTAATTTCAAACCTTGAATTGAAAGGTAACTGCAATAGAAAGAGACAGGAATCCTAGAAAACTTTACCACATCGAAGTTTTAAAGGTGACAAAAAGAATATCCATTTAACCAAGATCTTATTCATAAAGTCTTGTTCATTTTTTGGATTTTCCTTTTAAAAAAAGGCAAAGGGGTATAGAACACTTGATATAGCATATAAAAACCCCCCAAAAAAGAAAGAATCAGAATCTAAATACTATTAAAAGATGACAATCGGATCAAAGTAATTTCACAAAGGAAACAAGAAAGTATATCCAATGAAGCATCAACTACAGTAGAAGACCACAATCTTTCAACAATCTAGGGTACCAGTTCAATTTATTAATACAAGTGCTTTTTATGTATACCTTCTGATCGAAGTTGAGCATTTGGTTCTACTGCTGCATCAGGGCTACTGCCACTAGAATCAAGAGACTTATCAACAGATCCTAACCGAAGATCATTTAAACTTCTGATAGCAGAATCCAAATCATAGGCACAATCTTCAAGAACTTTCTCAAGAAGCTACCATAAAAAATACTTAAATTGGTTAGTAACTAGCCAAATTTTCCAAGGCATATGTTTGCAATGGATAATGTTCGAACATTTCTATTATTTTCACGAAAGTTTAAAAACATGTCATATATATGCACAAGATCACAATATTCTGAGGGTGACCAATTTAATGATGTTAAAAGCAAGAAATCTTAGAAACAAAAGAAAGTTGATGACTCAATACAACTAAGTTTAGAGCATGGAAACAAGATTGATGAAGGTCAAACTTATCTCATATGTGGAAAGGCTGGTTACACATAAAAAATCACTGCACAATAATCTAAGGTAAACAAACTCGAGTTGAGTTCTAACAGTCCCCATTTCTTGATTGCCTATCTGATAAATTTTTCTTATTCCTTTAAAACGTAAATAATTTTACAAAACTGAGCTAAGGTCCGGCATCTGACATGCCTTCAAACAATGATTCTCCATCTTGCAAAATTCAAATACTACCTGAAATTCGATTTCAAGCTTTATGCTGAAAAAAAGCATGACTTCAGCGTTTACTTTGCCCACTGAGATTATAACAGATGAGATTCCAATCAGCATTCCACAATTTCCATGCTTTGCAACACATTCACTAAATTATACAATAAACTTTAAATCTCAATGGGTTTTTATCATGCCAGTGAATCTGTAAGAGGACACCAGATGTTGGGAAAGGCTAATCCATCAGAAAAAGAGCTCGACATATACCTACTGCTAAAAAATTTAGGTGGAAACGTGATCGTGATATTAGAAACCCTAGTTAGGATTTCGCAATTAGTACTATTTTCAAAAACCAAAAGGAAAATAAATAAGATATAGCAGAAAGCAAGATATCAAACCCAAGTCAAAAAAGGAAAATTAAAAAAGAAAATAAATAAATGAACTTTAATGAAAACCTGCTTGTCCATTAGAGGAAAAATAGCCGAGAGCTGATCGATGAGAAGAGATTGCGGAAAGGGAAGATTAGATGAAGTAGAGGCAGTCCTTGGCGGAGAGAACCGAACGGGCGAAGAAGAAGAACAACGAATTCTCTTAGAAACAGGTGGAGTGGAGCCAGAGAGGTCTTCGAATATGGCTGATCTCTTTCCACACAATATGGCAGACATGTTTCGGAGCAACTCGTCCGCTCAGTTTGTGTCAATTCTCTGAGCCTTCGATCCTCCGATTCCAATCCCTACCCAATAGTTCATGCAGCGACTTATACAAATCCGATTCAGACCCTCCCAAAAGAATCGGATTTTCAGACTGAATTGGAATTTGGGTTTACAAAGAGATGAATGAATCTCAGTTTTTTACTCACAAGGGGATATTAGGTTCCAGCTGTAGAGTACTGAATATTCAGAGCATTCGAGGGATTCATATCTGCGCAACCACCATCACCAACCCTTCAATTAGATCAAGTAAGGCTACGCTCAGAACAAGAACCGCTTAAATCTTGCCACGCGAACAAGTGAGGCTTCTCATTCATTGTTTACGGAGGAGCTAGGTGGGTCTGGCAGACTATTCCATCAATATTCCTATCATTTGGCTTTCGTTGAGTTTTGAGGTGGAAGCTGTAATTTGTTAACGGAGTGAACTACAGTAATTTATGGGTATTGTGGTCACGGTAAATTTTTGCTTGCTAATACATTAATAATTTAATATACTAATACCAGATCATTTATAATAGATTTGTTATACATTAATATATTAATATAATATACGTTGATTTTGATATTTTGGAAAATTAGTTGAAAAACTAATTGATAATTTTAAAAATTAATTTATATATTTTTAAAAAATAAAAAAATTAAATTGTTATTTTACTCTTTAAAAAAATAGGACAGCAAACATCCTATTAATAATTATAGAAAAAAAATTAATGACTAACCACACTAATATTGCAACTTAATAAAAGTACAAGAAATTTTTTTTTGGGGACAGCTATCGGTTACCGAAATTGATCACCAAAACAAATGGCTGGTTTTTTTTTTTTTTGGACTGACAAAATAATAAACCAACCAAGGTTTTCAGGTTTACGAGTCCTGTCTGACCAATCTGGGCCGAGTTTGATTTCTGTTGAAGAATCATGGCCCAAGTAGTCAAAGATATCAAAATCACATTTAGTATTATTTTTTTTATGGACAAATATAATAATACCAATAGTTACTCTAATATTATCAATAAGGTACAAATAAAATATTTAAAATTATTTTTCAGTTTTATACTCATATTTAAAAATTCCACAATATAAGGTTTACTAATAAATAAATAAAAAATTATTTAAAAGATTAAATATAAAAATATTTTTTAAGTACGATTAAAACAACCAAAACAAATTAAAATTCATACAACATAAATAAATTAAAAGAGCTTATATCGAATTTTAGTTTAAAAAAAAATTGTGTTAGTCACGTTTAGTAATTCAAAACTATAATCTTTTGTAAAAAAAAATCAAAATCGTAATTTTGACATAAAAATTAAAATCAATATATATATATATATATATATATATATATATATATATATATATATTGTTAACACAAACTAAAACTTAGGTCATAGTGTCAACATTCAGCAATAGGGTGGCACCGACTTGTAAAGATTCCTAAATAATTGAGCAAGTATTGTACATCATCCTATCTTTTGGGTTATTCTCATCCATGATCTTTTTTTTTCGTTATTTTTATCTAACAAAGTTTATGTGATGCAAAGATTTTTTCTTTTAAAGAATAACCTTTATAGACAAGGGCGGATCCAGAAATTTTAGTCAATGGAAACAATAAGTAGTTAATAATATTTTTGTGGGGGTAATATATAAACTTCTGTAAAAATAAAAAAAATTATCACATATATTAATTGAAAAAATAAAATCTTTGTAGGAGCAATTGCCCCCACAGATGTGTACGGAGATTCGCCTCTGTTTATAGAGTTTCTATTTTATTTACACTTAAAAACACGTACTTGGCACCTACAATAACCGACGAGGACCAAATGGTTGTTGGTCCAGTGGTAATTGGGGCTGGACTTGGTAGGGCGAACTGTGTGTTCAATTCCCCACAACGCCTTTAAGAGAGAGTTGGAATCTAACCACTCAGAACTGATCCCTGAACAGAATTAGTTCCATCCTGATAATGAGGTAGGGGATACCTGGGTTTACACACACAAAAAATAACAGGTGACTTCCATCTAGAAACATGACGAATCTAGAGGGTTTCTTTTTCTTCCAAAAGGGAAGGCTACCAAATACAAATAACTGATGAGAAGTTTTTGACTAAAACGAGCCGTGCCAATGGCAGGAATCTACCAACAGTAGGCAACCTTTTCAAGTCCCTTTACCAGAACCAGCTAAATCAGCAGACACAACAAGAGGTTTGGTCCGTTCAATTTTTCTACCACATGGGAATCTTCATCTCTCTCTTTCCTTAAAAATTCCTGTAAGGTATCGGACACAATCACTAAATTTAACGCAGACGTAAACATTATAAAATTTAAAGTATAAATATTCATTACGTGTCTGATACTACTCATTTATGTTTTCAAGTGTTCTTGTAAGGAAACTAAAATCTGGATGTCATTTTCCAATTTAGATGGTTTGAGTTCATGTTCTGCTTTCCCTTTAAATCTGTTTGCGAATCCTTTTTACTGAGAATGTGAATTAATGCTTACTTACAAAAAAATTTCTTCCTGATTCCTTCATCTGTATACTCTTTTTTTTGGGGTTCCTTTAACAGTTTATGCTCTAAACAAAATGCTAGTATAATTTAGTCCAAAGATGCTGTCCCTTTTTTAATTATGTGGCAAGTGATTTTAGAGTTAAAACTTGAACCAGAAGGTTAAAAGTTGGGCCTCAGTCTCTTTCTGGCTTGGAAACTGTGGGGTGAAAAGTCAAGAACCGTCTGCACATCCATCACATATTCCTTCAAAATATCTTTTCTACGTGCATTTTCTACCAATTGCCTTTTTTTGTTTTTTTTTGTTTTTTGCTTTGACGAGATTATTATGTCATATTTTAAATTTTATTTTATTATAGTATCTATTTTTTATGTCTGTGTTTATATAAACATTTAATATTGAATTGTTACTCGATGGGATTTATAATTTTAATTATGAATTACATTTATTTGTTAGCTGATACATTTAATTTAAAAATAGATTGACTACCTTTAATAACAATTATGAATTATTTTTGCTTTAATGTAATGTTTAAAATATTCAATTTCATAATGTGAAATTATCAATTTTTAAAATATGTTACTTGATTTTTTTTGGATTCAAAAATAAAACATTCAGGAGACGTTTGGTAAACAGTAAAATTTTTTATTTTAAAAAATTATGTTTCTTTAAATATATAATTGATAAAAATTATAATTCTTAAAAATATATAAAATATATTTGATTGATTTTTAAAATTACTGAAAATTTTTTATTTTTTTATTTAGTTATATTTAATTTTCTAAAATACTTCTTATTTTTATAAGAGAGAAAGTAAGACTGAAGAGAGAGAGAGAATGAGAGATTAAAAAGAGAAAGAGATGAGAGAGAATGAGAAGGGAGAGAAAGAATAATTTTTTATTATTATTATAATTATACTATTAATGAAGGATATAATTAATTTTTAACATCATAAAAAAAATTTCATTTTCATAAAAAATTAAGATTTTCACCCCTCTTTATAAAAAATTTTTATGAAAAATTTACTAAAAAACGATTCTTAAAAATTTTAATTTCTCATGGATAAATTTTTAAAAGTTTGTACCAAATATGAAAATTTTAATTTTTCAAAATGAAATTCTCAAAAAATAAAAAAGAATTTATATACCAAACGCCACCTCATTTTAATCTAAACTAACTAAAGTTGAATTAGAACAGAATTGTTTTAGTTAGAATAATCAGATGAAATTTTTAATAAACTAATTTAACCAATTCAATTGGGGTTGGTATCCAAATCGATCCAACACCCCAACCTAACGGAGCCATGTTACTCCAAGTGGTTCTCCGATGTGCAATAGTTTTTCATGCAGACAATAAATTAGTGAACGTTGTAGTGTTTATAATATGTGTGTGTACATGAGTTGCGAATCAGACAAAACTCTGAAGCTCATAGTTTATAAAAATGGGGATTTTGGGGCCCTAGATAATGCCCGAATAGCTGTGGAGCTAGCACTCAAACCAACCGAAAAAGGTCTCTGCCATATTTGTTGTGCGCTCCATTATAATGTTGCAGCAAAAAATCTAGTCCTCGTCAGCTTTCTTTCTGCTGCTACGCCAATTGCATTTGCCTTCCTTAGCTTTTATATATTCCTCCAACAACACTAATAATTCTTTTGTTTGCTTCATTTCTTGACCTTGAATGTCTTACACTTGTCACTGGCTGTTCCATAATCTTCCCCCTCTCAATGTCACTCGGTCAAAAAGAAAATTAAAAAACAGATTGATTATTCTAGTTTCAATTATGGACGCACTATAATTATGAGTATTTATCCACCAAAAATTAAATTCAATAGTTCTAAATTTAATTCGATTAGCAAAACACACAACGGAACATTAATTCCATTGCGTAAGTGTAATTAACTCTTCTTCTTTCTTTTTTTTCTTTACAGTTAAATTTAAATTCTTAATATTTACAATTAGTTAGTCAAAAAATAAACAATTTACGACTTAACAAGAAAAGTAAATGTTTGAATTTTAAAAAAATATTATTGTGAAAAATATAGAAAACTAATATTATTTAAAATTAAAAAAATTAGAATTTGTTTGATTCTATTTTTATTTTTATTTTTGTTTTTAAAAATTGTTCTACAAAATAAAAAAAGTATTTGATAAATTATTTTCAAAACATATTATTTTTTTATTTTAGATATTCTAGAAAAAAAAATTAAAAGAGAGGCTCTTAACCACACTAAAATTTCTATAAAATAACCATAATTTTAATCAGAGAGGGTTTTTTTTAAAATAAAAAATAATAATTTTTTTAATTTTTTAAAATAATTTAAAATATAAAACTATTTTTAAAAGTTGTTACAAAGCGACTCTTAACCGCACTACAATTTTTATAAAATAAGCATAATTTTAATCAGAGAGGGTTGTTTTTTTTTTATTTTACGAAGTTCAACGATTTTCAAACAAATAGTTTTAGTTGTAAGAAAGAGAACATGGTAATCATAAATGTTTACTCGGAAATGATTACCAACGAAAATCAAACTAAAAATTCTGCGTGTCTGTCCCAAAGTGCGAGGGAGAATGTGGTGGTGGCCTTTGACTAGGACCCACACAGTTAGTGGGGGCAATTGGTGTCACTCGTTTCCGACAAAACCTTGCCAAGTTGCAAGAAGGGAGAGTGTAGAAAAAAAAGAATAGGATCTCAAAATTTCTGTTCATACCCTCAAAAAGCATCATAGAATACAATTTTGTTCATGGTTGGTCGATGAAATGACCTCTCACCAAGCACTCCCTTCTTCCCCTCCTTTCTTTTTCCCTTCAAACGGATTAGACTCGTCCTCTCTCCTCCATTTAGGAATATATCTTCCTTAGCCCCCAATGCCTAGATAGAGAGAAAGTGTGTGTGTGTGTGTTTGTTTGATGGGATTGCACTCCATTATGTTGTTGACCATTTTTCTATTAGATTTTGACTAACACAATAATATGACTCTAATTTGTTTGATTATTGTAACTTAATTGGCGCCTGATTATAATATTTTGGAGATTGCTTGCCAGTCTCAAACTCTTCTTGTGGGTCACTTGCTTTAAAGTACTAGCCACGACTCACCTAATCTTTTCGTAGATGGAAGGCATAGAATATAATGGATGGAAGCATAATAAATAGAGAAAGAGAGAGATAATTTATAGAACTTGCTTATAAATTAATTAAATATTAATTTTGTAAATCTCTTTAAGAATTTTAGAAAATCTAAATTCTAATATAATGGAGATACCAATCATTGAATGGATTTTTTTATTTATTGAAAAGCTTGATTGCAATCTAAAAAAATACGAAAGGCTATATTGGTTTGTTTTAAAATAAATAAATTAAATTAAACTATTTATTACAATAGAAGAATTAAAAATGTATTTAAACTAAAAAATAATTATAATGTAATTCTCACACTTATATTTAACAATTTAATATTTACAAATTTTATTAACATTTAGACTTACAGTAAAATAATCTTTCTTTAAGTATAATAATCATATTTTTAAAGTATGATATTTATGTTATAAAAAGTGATTAATCAATTAAATTTGAAAAAAATAAAATAAAAGAAAGAGAGTTCCCAACAATTGTCTTTTATTGTTAGCCACCGCTTTGATATAGAGTGCCTAATTGAAATCACAGAATAATTTACTTTATCTATATATATATATTATTTTTAAAATAGTAATAAAAATATTAAATTATTTTAATATTATCAATCAATCAATATTTATTAAACTAAGGATACTCTAGATGATTTTTAGGTTTTTTTTCCTATTTTTCAGTTATTAAACTAACGATATAATTATTATTTAAAAATAAATAAAAAGAATTATTTTATATTTTATCTATCTCTCCCCATATATCGCAAAAAAAATCCAAATTCATTTTGAAGTACCATTGGCCCATGTTGCTTCTACCCAGGGGCTACCACCATTGCTTGTGACTCACGAGTTCTGAAAATTGGAGAATCCGGACAAATTTTTTTACTGCCATCAGATCCCAGTTCTGTTTAGTGACCCCCGTCAAATTATTTCAGAATTATGCTCTATTAATTTATTGCTTCTTTATCTAATTTAATTCTTGAAACGTCAATTCTCCAAATTATGCCTTCAAAATTTATTTGCGCTGCTATAGATTATAAATATTAATATTTATTATTTTATGTATATATATATATAATAATAATAATAATAATAGAATTTTGTCTTTTATATTACTTTATCATTTTTTAATTTAAAAGTTTGACATTTTTAAAGAATTAGTTGGTATATTAAAAAAAATAAAAAATAAAAAAATTAATTTATTCTTTTAATTTTTAAAAAAAAAAAAAAAACTAACGAACTAACTTAACTAGCACACACTGGCTGCGGAAGTCATGGATGGGTCTCTCCCCGTGCCAAAACTTTAATTAGACGGGGGTAAATTCAAGGAGGTAAATAAAACAGGGTGGGAGAGAGAGTGTCCCATTTACCTTCCCCACACAAAAGGTGGTGGGAAAAAGTTCTTTTTGTACACACTGCGATGATGGCGATGATGATGCCTGCAATCTCCAACAGCAGCAGCAACACCACCACCACCTCCTCTCTCTCCCCCTCTCCTCATTCAATTTTTGCTCCCCACTCTGTTCTTTTCCTTCCTATGTTAGAAAATAAAACAACTAGATGATGATGAATAATCCGTATATCACCATCAAAAAAACTATCATGTCAAATCATCAAGATATATAAAACAGAAAGCGTACCTGAATCCATCGCTATCCGCAGTATGGGTATTGGCCTTCTAAGGTAGCAGATACAACCACCTTTCTTCTCTGGAATGGGAGCAGAAGAGAAACCGTACGTGAAAATAATTTCACCGTATCTGTACCTTAGGGACCATCACCCTTTTTATACCTGTATATGTGACATCAGTCTTCAGCCCATCACAAAAGACTTTAAGTCACATCGGGCTTCTACACATAAGGTGGCCCATACCCAAGACTTTTGATATTTTGGAAGCCCATTAATTTAATTGATCACTTTATTTAGGCTCTTTATTAAATAGCAGTCCATGTACAATTAATTAACATACGTAAGCCCATAAAATATTCTAACAATCTCCCACTTGGGCCACATATGTTATCCGGATATTGTACATGATAAAATTGAATTGAGCTCAACTTTGCTATTTAAACCAAAATATCTTCTAACAATCTGGTCTATCAATTATACCAATACAGGATCAAAGCGGCCTTTGCTACTCTTTAAATGTAACTAGACCCATCAATGATCACAATATAGACATAATCAATAACATAGATCAGGTATGGATGTGTAGCATGGAAATTACATGAAATGTGATCTAAACATGTCTATTTCCAACTGGTCCTCCTTATGACTCAAAGAGTCCAATAATAGACTTTCAAACAATAAATGCTAAACTGCAATGAAAGTCATCACTTTATTTCAGAGTAATCAAAAACACATAATCTTTAGTCTGTACAGAAACATTAAATATGTCAATTAAACAAATACAAAAGTCAAATACAAACTCCCACTATACGGGTATATCATCTAAAAGAATAACACCCATGTGAGCTACATGCTCATGAAACACCTTGGGCGTCAAACCCTTAGTTAGCGGATCCGCAATCATAGAGTTTGTACTGATATGTTCAATTAACACTTGACCACTCTGAACTCTTTCTTTCACAACCAGAAATTTGATGTCAATATGCTTTGATTTTGACGAACTTCGGTTGTTCTTGGAATACAACTCGGCGGCTTTATTATCACAATTTATCCTTAATGGTCTCTCAATACCATCAACTATACGCAGCCCTGTGATGAAGTTCCGCAGCCATATCCCTTGATTGGATGCTTCATAGCAGGCTATAAATTCTGCCTCCATGGTGGAAGAAGCTATGAGTGACTGTTTGACACTTTTCCATGATATAGCTCCTCCAGCTAACATAAAGACATAACCTGAAGTGGATCTTCTGCTATCAAGGCACCCAGCAAAATCGGAGTCTGAATATCCAACAATCTCTAAATGGTCAGATCTCCTATATGTGAGCATGAAATTCTTTGTTCTCTGTAGATACCGCATAACCCGTTTTGCTGCTTTCCAGTGATCCAAGCCCGGGTTACTCAAATATCTGCCCAACATTCCCACAATGTACGCAATATCTGGACGCGTACAAACCTGTGCATACATGAGACTTCCCACTGCTGAAGCATAAGGGAACTTTTCCATTTCTTTCTTCTCAAGTTCATTTTTCGGACATTGGTGCAAGTTAAATTTATCACCTTTTGCCACAGGTGTGTCACCTAGTGCACAACCACTCATGCCAAATCTACTTAGCACCTTATCAATATAGGCCTTCTGTGACAGTCCAAGTATACCTCTTGAACGATCCCTATGGATCTGTATACCTAAAACAAAAGATGCATCACCAAGATCTTTCATTTCAAAGTTACTGGATAGAAATCTCTTGGTTTCATGCAATAGGCCAATATCACTGCTTGCTAGTAGAATATCATCGACATATAGCACTAGGATAATAAACTTGCTCCCACTGATCTTGAGATATATGCACTGATCAACGGTATTCTCTTTAAAACCAAATGAGGTTATCACTTGGTCAAATTTCCGATACCATTGACGGGATGCCTGTTTTAACCCATAAATGGACTTCTTAAGCTTACATACAAGGTGCTTTGAATTTTTAGATTCAAAGTTCTCCGGTTGCACCATGTATATCGTTTCATCAATGTCACCATTGAGAAACGCTGTCTTAACGTCCATTTGATGTAGCTCTAAATCATAATGAGCTACAAGTGCCATGATGATTCTAAATGAGTCTTTCGTCGAAACTGGTGAGAAAGTCTCTTTATAATCAATGCCTTCCTTTTGAGTGAAACCTTTGGCAACTAGACGTGCTTTATACCTTTCGACGTTGCCTCTTGAATCCCTTTTGGTCTTAAATATCCATTTGCAACCAATCGGTTTTATACCTTCAGGCAACTCTACTAAGTCCCATACGTCATTGTCATCCATTGATTTCATCTCATCCTTTATGGCATCTATCCACTTTTGAGAGTTAGAACTATTTATGGCTTGACGAAAGATGATTGGATCATCTTCCATCACTCTAATATCTACTTCATGTTCTTGGAGGTACACGACATAATCATCTGGAATCGCGTTTCTCCTCTCTCTGGTGGATCTCCTTAATGGCACTTCCTCTTGAGGTTGTTGATGTATTTCTTCATGAGCAGGAGATAACTCAGGTGTGTCAATAATTCGTTGGTTCTCCGGATTTGTATCCTGAATAATGTTAGGAATCAATTCTTGAACATTTTCAGTTGCAACAACAGGAACGTTAACACATTCCTCTTCAAAATTGACTTTCCTGAGTTGATTACTCCCACTAAACTCAACATCCTCAATAAATTTGGCATTACCCGTTTCGAAAAAGGATTTGTTCGAGGGATCATAGAACTTGAAGCCCCTCGATCTTTCAGAGTATCCAACAAAGTAGCAGCTTATAGTTCTTGAGTCTAGCTTTTTCTCATTAGGCCTATAAGGCCTAGCCTCTGCTGGACATCCCCAAACATGTAAATGCCTAATGCTAGGCTTCTTGCCTGTCCATAATTCATAAGGGGTTTTCGCTACTGCTTTGCTTGGAACTCGATTTAGGATGTAAACTGCAGTTTTGATGGCTTCACCCCAAAGTGATTCTGGTAAAGAAGAATGACTAACCATACTCCTCACCATATCTATTAGGGTTCTATTTCGTCTCTCAGCTACACCATTTTGACTTGGAGTCCCTGGCATGGTGTATTGAGGAACAATTCCACATTCCATCAAATACTTAGCAAAGGGTCCTGGACGTTGTTCTCCTGATCCATCATATCTACCGTAGTATTCACCCCCACGATCAGATTTGACAGCTTTAATTTTCTTGCCTAGTTGATTTTCAACTTCAGCTTTGAAAATTTTAAACATGTCCAAAGACTGTGACTTCTCACTGATCAAATACAAGTACCCATAGCGAGAGTAGTCATCTATGAAAATGATAAAATATTGTTGTCCATTCCATGAAGCTGTTGGAAATGGACCACAAATGTCCGTATGTATCAATTCCAAGACATCACTACTTCTATTAGCACCTGTTTTTCTGACATTTGTTTGTTTTCCCTTAATGCACTCAACACAGACTTCAAAGTCTGTCAAGTTAAGGGAATTGAGAATTCCTTCTGACACAAGCCTCTGAATTCGTTGTTTTGAAATATGACCCAAACGCTTATGCCATAACATTAATGAATCCTCATTTGTTAATTTGCGTTTAATGCCAAAATTACTTGCATGCATATTTTCATTGTCATATGAGGCATTGGCGTTTAACTTATAAAGCTTATCAATTAGAGAACCGGTACCAATAACATTTGAATGTTGGAAAAGCCTGAAAGTTTCATTACCAAATGAACAAGAATATCCTGATTTGTCCAAACATGAAACTGAAATTAAATTCCGTCTAAAGGACGGTACAATAAAAGTGTCTTCCAAATCCAAATAAAAACCAGTTCCTAATTTAAGCCTAAAAACACCAATAGCTTCCACAGTAGCCTTATTGCCATTTCCCATATAGATGTATCTTTCACCATCAGTTGGCAATCGGCTCCTGAGACAACCCTGCATAGTGACACTTATGTGAGTAGTTGCACCTGTATCTATCCACCAAGTGTCATTAGGCATAAAAGCTAAATTAACTTCTGAACAAACAAAATTGAGAAGTGTACCTTTCTTTACACGCCATTTGGCGTACTTGGGACAATCCTTTTTCACATGCCCAGCCTTTTTGCAAAAGAAGCAAATTATTACCTTATCTTGCTTCTGTTGCTCCTTATGCTGTGAAGTCCCAGCGCCTGCAGCTTGCTTTCCTTTATCATTTCTTTTCCTTTTCCTGTTACCATTACCTTGAGGGATGAATGCCAAGTGAGCACTTTCAATTTTTTCTTGTTTCAATCTCTCTTCCTCTTGAACACACTGAGCAATAAGCTCATTCAGAGTCCATTTCTCCTTTTGAGTGTTGTAACTTATTTTGAATGGACTGAACTGTATAGGTAGAGAGATCAAGACTAAATGCACAAGTATGTCTTCTGACAACTCTAACTTGAATGCTTTTAGTCGAGTTACAAGATTAGACATTTCCATAATGTACTCCCTTATGTTCCCTTTCCCATTGTACCGCATTGAGACAAGCTTAGTCAGAATGGTGCTCGTCTCGACCTTTTCATTCGCAGCAAAACGGTCTGCAATTTGGTCAAGGAACTTCTTGGCATCATTCTCATCAGGAATGGCACCCCTTATGGTATCCGGAATTGAATGCTTCATAATCATTAGACTCATGCGATTTGACCGCTCCCACTTTTCAAAAGCAGCCCTTTGTTCAGTAGAGCTTGTGTTGGTTAAAGGTGTGGGGCGTTCAATCCGTAGCGCGTAGTCCAGATCCATGCACCCAAGCAAAATCATAATATGCTCTTTCCATTTCTTAAAGTTTGTGCCGTTGAGCACGGGAATGTTGTTGATATTAGCAGAAATTGAAGATGCTATAAAAACAAAGAATAAACTCACAATTAATAATAATTCATGCATATATAAATCAAATAAGACATAAGTTATATACACATGTAAGTGGGCCCATAATAAGATACCTAGCACAACATTGCTATTTAGTCTTTGGACAAAAATAACAACTTGTAAATGGTACTCTTAAAAAATAATTAGTAAATATTGATACTAAATCCGGCCAACAATATGCCTTTCTTTGGACCGACATACTATATGCATGGATAAAACAAAAAATATATCACATATTTACTATAAAAAAAAAATTGTGACTACAATCTGGCCAAAAAATAATCTTCCTTTAGGCCGATTATTTTTCGCATAGAATTAATCACAAATAATATAATTCTTTATTATTATTCACATATTTTAATATAAATAAATTTACATAACAGAGGTCACTTTGGTGGCATATTATATTAATTTAAATTATATTAAAACATAGAATAAATAAATTAACGATGCACAAAAGTAACCAGCAAGTGCATCTGGTTGAATTGGCACCAGGGTCCTTAATATATCCTCAGGGGACAGGGTTCAATCCCTGGTGAGAGCAGAAGCTTAATTTTTATTAAAAGTTTTATTCACTGGCCCAAGCTTAAAGCCCAAATCCGAATGGGCTCAAAACAAAACGTAATGGGCTTCAGAATAAGACAAACCCAAAATAATGGGTTTCTAACTAAAGCCACAAAAAAAATAACAATGAGCCCAGCCTTCATAAAGCCCAAAAATTAAAGTAATTTAAATTGTATTACAACAATAAAAGCTGAAGAAACCTAATGTCATGTGGGAGAAAACTTTATTGTGGGGCCATGTTGAAATTCCTGCACATCCAGAAAAACGCCCCCAACCTAAATATTTTTTTTTTTTAATTAAAGAAAACAGCCCCATGTGGGCCATGGGGGGGTTCATCCCCCATCTTCTTCCTCTTCTGCGTAAAAAACGCAGAAGTTTCAGCTTTAGTTAAATTTTTTTTTTTTTTTTTTTAAATCAATATAACCAGATCATGATTGAATCACGATCTTCGGCCATGTTGAGCACGATTCTCGGCCAACCGTCTCCCTCAAACAACACTACTTACAACTAGCCACAGAAGACGGCAATCATCCATGGATCTCGGCTATGATTTTCGGCAACCACCTCTTCACCCAAAACAGTTATCGGCGGCCACAAACAGCAGTGTGCTGCAGCGGTAGCACACCAGAATCCAACATGGACTTTCCCGGATGCCGATAGTAAAACAGGTTCTGAGTTCAACTCATTGCCATTAATGGCCGTTGAGCCAGGATGATAAACCCAGAAAAGCTCAAAACAATCAGGTATGAATCCTCTTTACTTTCTTAAAATAAGCCCCTCGTTTTTAACAGAAGAAGAGCTGATAATGATAAAATATTCATGTACAGCAAAATTACTCAGCCATGAAACAGCTTCTTCAGTCTCAAAACAGAGACGAGAAAAATAAAATAAAAATAAACAATCACTGTTTGATTTTCATAAATAAGCATTTACAGAAATTAAATTCCAGCATCTCTTGAATTCAAATTTCCGAAACAGGCACATATATAATATATATCTCAATTTATAACAAATTGACAATAAATCATCCAAAAATTATATATAGCCGTATTTCATCAATAGAATTCATGTTCATATGCCAAATAATAAATTCTTCATACGTCAATAAACAAAGAACAAATATCTCAATAATTTAACATGACCTAGCTCTGATACCACTTGTTAGAAAATAAAACAACTAGATGATGATGAATAATCCGTATATCACCATAAAAAAAAAACTATCATGTCAAATCATCAAGATATATAAAACAGAAAGCGTACCTGAATCCATCGCTATCCGCAGTATGGGTATTGGCCTTCTAAGGTAGCAGATACAACCACCTTTCTTCTCTGGAATGGGAGCAGAAGAGAAACCGTACGTGAAAATAATTTCACCGTATCTGTACCTTAGGGACCATCACCCTTTTTATACCTGTATATGTGACATCAGTCTTCAGCCCATCACAAAAGACTTTAAGTCACATCGGGCTTCTACACATAAGGTGGCCCATACCCAAGACTTTTGATATTTTGGAAGCCCATTAATTTAATTGATCACTTTATTTAGGCTCTTTATTAAATAGCAGTCCATGTACAATTAATTAACATACGTAAGCCCATAAAATATTCTAACATCCTAACCATGGTTAATCTCTTCTTATTCTTCTCTAGTATCTCTCTCATTTGCAATCTTATGAAAAACCCATGAAAAGTTTTAACCAACAAGACCTATGGAGAAGAAGTGCGGGTGCTGGGCTGTTCTAAAACGCGGCGTTAGAGGTGCGTGCAAACCCTCTGCTTCCAGAGACTCTGCTAACACTATCCCTCGTACTAGTCTCGTTTATGATGCAGGTATCTATTAACATTGATATAGCATCTGCTTCCATGGGGGATTCAACTGTATAATTTTTCTTTTTCTTTCTGAGATTTTGAATCTGAAGGAATAGGGTGAACCTCTCAGAAATGCACCATTTGTGCCCACACATCAGTCTATTCTTTTTTTATTTCCTATGGTACTAGTAGTTTTTGAACCTCTAAACCTTTTTCCTCCCTCTCTATTTCTGAGTTCGCAACAACTTTGAAAAGTTTTGCAGCACTTTGATTTGAATCTGGGTTTGCCTTAAGTCTGCTGAACTTTTAGGTGAAGAATCTCTTGGTAGGCATTTTTATGGAGTTCAATCAAGATATGGTAGTTAAAAAGACGGATCTTTCTCTGCTTTCTTCCTATGCTTTTGCAGAATTGTTTCCCCGTCCTCCTGTTCTAGCCCCTTTAAACTTAGCAAACTGCTTAAGTCCTTTCTGGGAGTCATTGGACAGAGAGGAAACTAGTCCCTCTAGTAAATTTAGAAGGATTTCAGTCCAATAGAGACTAGAACAAACTTTTTGACTTTCTAAGTCTTGAATTTTCATGATTTGTTAGTTATTAACTTATATTCAATTGGGCTGCAAGATTTTGTGCAGTTAACCTCGTGAAAATGTTAGTTATCAGTAAATCCTCTTGGTTCTCAATTACATTATCAGATCTCAAAGCCAAGCTAAATGCAATTATCGTCTACTTCTTGTATAAAATAGTGGAAATTGAAGAAGGAACCCTTCACATTCTTTATCTTGATGCAGCAACCGAGACAAGATATTTGAATGCTAGCAATCGAGAGCTATATCCTCCCAATGAAGCTCGGCTATCTACTGATAATCTTGATCCTTCACCTCAGGAAAAGAAGGCTCCTTTCCAGCTCCTTCAATTTACTTTTCAGGAACTAAAAGCTGCTACTGGAAATTTCAGACCTGATAGCATTCTGGGGGAGGGTGGGTTTGGGTATGTTTTCAAAGGATGGATTGAGGAAAATGGGACAGCCCCAGCAAAACCTGGGTCAGGGATTACAGTGGCTGTCAAAAGCTTGAAGCCAGATGGTCTTCAAGGCCATAGAGAATGGGTGGTTAGTAAAATATCTGCTTTGGGTTAGTAGATTGATATCAGAAAATAATTATTTAGGAGATGCTGGAGATTAGATTGTAACATGAAAATTCGTTTTTGCAGGCTGAAGTTGACTTCCTTGGACAGCTTCACCATCACAACCTTGTCAAACTTATCGGTTACTGCATAGAAGATGATCAGCGGCTTCTTGTTTATGAGTTTATGACCCGTGGAAGTCTAGAAAATCATTTATTCAGAAGTGAGTGCAACTAGTTTTTTCTAACATCATGAGAATCATATTAAATTTGGTCTTACTAATGAAATAAATGCACTATAATGATTAGAGATTATATGGTAATGACTTATAGTTTTTCAGTAAAATTAATTCCTCTTTGTCGTTGCTTGAAGAGTAAATGCCCATGAGTTGTTACTGAATAATATAATTATGATTTTCGACGACATGATCATTGTTAAATTTTCAGCAGCCTATCTTTTATTTTTCTTTCCCTTTTTGTGAGAATCATTTCGTTGGTTAATTAAATATGGTCTGTTGAATTCATAAATGGTCAATTTTATTATGGCTAACAATATGTGAATTTGTTCAAAACCTTTTTTACTAGAGAAAATCATGGATTACTTTGTGACCAGTAGCCCATGAACTGCCTAAAGTAAAAGGAAGAATATATGCCCTCTATGGTCATATGAATTCCTATGTAGAATCACCAAATACTAATTGTATGCCAAGTCGTCTAGCACAATGACAATAAAATCTCTTTTGTCTATAAAGGAACTTTCAGTATATTCAGAATGCCTTGAGAAATTTTCACACTGTTTGTTTTTGTATCTGGATCATTTAATTACATTTCTTTAACACTCCATTTGCATTTTTCCTTCTATTTCTTTAATATTCTTTAAGGACAGATGGATCCATAATACCTTAAAACTATTTGCTCTGTTACCTTGTATCTTGCAAGAAAAGGCTGATGTTTTCTACATTTTGAAGGAACCGTACCTCTTCCGTGGTCCAACAGGGTTAAGATTGCACTTGGTGCAGCAAAAGGATTGGCCTTCCTCCATAATGGTCCAGAACCCGTCATTTATAGAGATTTCAAAACATCAAATATTTTGCTTGATTCGGTATGTGTTTAATTATATCAGTGTTTGAGATGCTTAAATTTGTTAAACTGAATACTAATTTGGAATGCTTTTACAGGAGTATAATGCAAAACTTTCAGATTTTGGTCTAGCAAAAGCAGGGCCTCAAGGAGACAAGACACATGTTTCTACCAGAGTCGTTGGAACTTATGGTTATGCTGCTCCAGAATATGTCATGACAGGTAAGAAGGTAAAGGTAGATAGCTTGAATGAAAAGAAAACTCCTTGAATCTGACACACCACCAGAGCTTCTGAAAATGTTGTGCTAAAGTCTAAAAGTCGTCACATGAGTTATAATTTCTGTAACAAAGTTGACCATTTTCTGTGAGCAGCACATGCCAATCATTCATATAGGCATTTGGGTCCTGCGCTTGACTGCTATTGTTATACAAAGAAATGCAATGGTCCATTGGGTCTCATATCAAGATGATTCACTTGATATATAAATGTGATATGTGGGATTGGCGACTTACTCACTAGCATGAATAATCAACTTCGATGACATATTAAAAGAACTTATTCTGGCGGCAAGGAAGGAATGGCTTTCATTTAGAGCGTCAAAAAGTGTAGACTCATTCAAATATGTATAGATGTGTTAACATTCTGATGAATTTATCTTAAACTAAGGAGTTAACGTTAGGGCTTTGCATACGAGAAATGATGATCTGACAATACACTGTTGTCCTGTTCACTTTGCCATAGGAGGGTTAAAGGTCCAATCTACTTGATGAGAACCGCCTTGACTTTTTCCAACTGGAAGCTTGCATTTTATCTATCATATGCAGATGGTTTCTTTAAGTTTACTTAGGATCTCAGGGTCACAGCTTTAGTACATCCACTAAGTTAGCCCTAGAGGCCTCTCTAAGACCTTTGAGATCTAATTTATTGTATGATTTCTGTTTTCTTTTAACCAGGACACTTGACAGCCAAAAGTGATGTTTATAGTTTTGGAGTTGTGTTACTCGAGATTTTAACAGGAAGAAGAGCTATGGACAAGAAGCGCCCGAGTGGAGAGCAAAATCTAGTTACATGGGCTAGGCCATATTTAGCTGACAAGCGAAAACTGTACCAACTTGTGGATCCTCGGTTAGAGCTGCACTACTCTCTTAAAGGGGTGCAGAAAATTTCGCAGTTGGCTTATACTTGCCTCAGTAGGGACCCCAAATGCCGTCCTAACATGGATGAAGTTGTGAAGGCTCTGACTCCATTGCAGGATCTTAATGACCTTGCTATCTTGTCTTACCACTCTCGTTTGTCTCAACAAGGAAGACGAAAAAAGAAATCAGATGGAACTCCACAGCTGACCTACACACAAGCCAAGACCATCAGGGGAAGCTCTCCCTTGAATACTGGAAAGCAGCGTAGATGATGATGATAGGGAAGTAATTTCCTCCTCTCTCCTGCTAGCTCAATCTTTGATAAACACAAAGGAACTTGGGATGCCTACTTTGTTATTTATGTTGTGTGGAGATGGAAACATCAAGCTTACATAATTTTTGGATGTTTAAAGTATATCACAGGGCCAGAAGAATGATGGAAGATAATAGTTATATTGATTTTCTATGATCCCTTTTATTATAGAGCTAACCATCAATCAATATGGAACAGACTTTGCCACTAGCATATGCTGTACTTGAGAAATCCTATAATGTAGATGAAAGGTCTCAAATTTGAAAAATTCGTTTTGCAGTAACTTGAATCAATTGCTACTCTCTTTTGCTGTCTTCACTATAGGATTATGTATCTAATGAATAGACTAGCTAAAAACAATCGGAGAGAAAATTAAGACAACTAAAGCCAGATGACATATGGAAACAACACCCTAGAGGGAAGTGAATAGGATGATGTATTAAAAATTCCACTTCAAATATAATTAAAAAGATTAGTGCACAAACCTGAACCTGCAAGTTAGTGACAAGGAAAAATATTTCAAATAAAAACAGAATTTAAATAAGGATAAATAATTAAAGCAATTATACTTGTTTCACGTAAAAGGAATATAAACTCAAAACTGAAATAGAGGCGAAAAAACAAAGAGAAAAGAACAATTTGAGATTAAAACGAAGTTCAAAAACAATGTTGATAAAATTGGACTTGGACACTTTGAAAAACAGAATTAAAAAGATTAAGCACAATCACTCAAAGAAAGATGAAGTGCAATAGCTAAAAGGAATAAGAGAAAAGCAGGTTCATCCTAAAATTGAGGCCTACGTCTAGTCTCATTAACTTTAAAGGGATTTTTTTCACTAATGAAATACTTATTTTCAACTCTGCTCACAAGTAATGAATTACAGAGAAGACAGTGCAAAACATTAGGCATAGCAAATGTAAAGCAATATATGCAAGAGGTATCTCACAATGTTAGCTCAAGAGGTACCTCACTCTTTTTATATTGTCTTCAACATATCTTAATCGTTGAAATTTGTCTCAATCGAATGCACCAGCCGTTGCACAAAATCTACTGAAATTTGAAATTTTTAGTTGACCAGAAGCAACTGTTTGGGTAAGAGGAATTTGTCCCAAGATTTATTTTTAGCCTTCATCTTGTTGAACTTTATTTCTAGCGTTGAAATTGCCCTTTTTAAGAAACTAGCGGTTCCAAAACTCGCAAGGAATTTATTAGAAGACTTGATCTTGCTTTGCCATAAGAGCTCAGTGACTTTGAAAATCTAGAAATGATGTCTTGCAGTCTAGCATGATTTCCTGCAATATTCTTCATTGATTCATTTTACTCTAATTTTTATTGCAAAGATTCCTTTTTAATGTCAGGTTGACTCTCTTGATCCTTGTCTTTTTTGAATTACTCCTGCATTAATAGCTTTGATTGAGTATATATGGCAACTTAATTTCAAAAGATCAGAACACTTTATATTAAAAAAGATTGACTCATTTAAATGAAATTTTTTTTATTTAAGACAATCCTTAATTTTGTTCTTTTTAAAATTTTTTCAAATCATCAAAATTTTATTTCATGAAACTTTGGAGCTAAAGTGTGAAGTTTGACTATTAAATTGTTTGGATTTGGTGCCACTGGATTTAACAGGCGAGAGAAATTATTTGGTAAGTTTGTTTTATATCAAGTTAA
Organism: Gleditsia sinensis; assembly: GCA_037074535.1. Classification (NCBI taxonomy): domain Eukaryota; kingdom Viridiplantae; phylum Streptophyta; class Magnoliopsida; order Fabales; family Fabaceae; genus Gleditsia; species Gleditsia sinensis. Next base: position 7,982,558 of record CM073464.1, on the reverse strand, counting down.
TTATAAATTGAAATATAAAAATGCCAATTACACTTTCAGATTTATATTCTATTTATAGTTCAAATCTCTTTTATAGAACCTTAAATAGCATATATGCAGGTGATGTCTAAGAGAAATCCACCAACACCAGAATATATGCTTCATACCATAATGGAGGAAAGAATTTCTAAAGCAGAACCTGAATTTGCTTCAAGTTATTCGTAATTCCTAAGAAAGGTGGCCACCGCGTTTACTGTTTACATCAAAGCGTAATAGTTTATAGAATATGGTTGGTGTCGGTTCTGGAAACTCATGCCACTTTTGGTCCTAAAAGTGCTTTAATCTTTTTTCAGGTCACCCTTCCTGGGTGGGAAAGATTAGGCCATTTGGGCACTTTCCTTTTTCTTTGTTTAATATCGTGATGAAGAGGTGACATAGACATTACTTCATTTAAAGACTGGATCTTTATGATGATTAATGGCTTTATGGATAAATTCCTCTTGAAGTGACAAAGATAGAATATAATTTTTATTTCAGTTTGTATTTTATTGAAAATTAGTTTTTTTTTAATAATTTTTAAAACACATTCTCTCATGTCAGATATATAAAAATAATAGAATTTAAAATTATGATTTTTTTTTTGTCTTACGACAGAAGGTTTTATTTATTATTTAAAAAAAAGATTTTTTTTTTAAAAAAGCAAATACGTGGAGACCTATCTCTAAAAGTTCAAATAAAAGTCTGAGGCAGGTCCAATGAATTTCGTGTTATGCTAATGTATGCAAGAAACTCAGTAGATTAACGCCACATGGCAGTAGCAGGAAGCTAAAAGATAATTGAAAGAGAACGCAATAGTCAAAAGTCTTGTTCTTCCCTTATTATATGATGACCATGCGCTAATTGAAAGACAAAGACAATCAGATTCTGACCATTTTTTTAAGGAAAAAAAAATGAATAAAGTTATCAATAATTTTTTTAATAAAATCATAATATATAAGTTAAAAAATTAATAATAAAATTATTTACATATTTTGTTTATAATTTTACTCAATAATTTAAAATTAAAATAATTATTAAAAATACGATTTTTTAGCTCTATTTTTTAAATAAAAATAAATTTTAATGCAAAATTTAATAAAATTATTATTTATCTATTTTTTAAATATAAAATATTTTTGTACGAAGAGTTTTGTTAAGTATTATAATAAAAATTATTTTATTTATAATAAAATTTTGATTTGACAGAGAAGTCAACTGCTACTATCGGTGGAAAGCAAATGGCTCTTCTAAGTCCATTTTTTACGTTTATAACCCTTCTTGTCTTCGTCCAACAGTGCTCCATTGAAGAAATAGAATTCAAAGAACGTTTGGTATGTGATAAAAAAATTTATTTTTTAAAAATATATTTTTTAATAATTATTATTATTAAAAATATATAAAATATATTTAATTAATTTTAAATATTTATCTAAAAATTTTATTATTATTATGTTTGATTATAATAAAAAAATTTGAGAATTATAATATTTTTAAAAAAATATCTTTATTTATATTAAGATAAGAGAAAAAAAATAAATGTAGAGATGATAGAAAAAATATAAGAAAAAGTGAAAAATTATAAGAAAGAAAATAAAAAAAGAGAAACGATAGATAAAGTATATAAAAAAAATAAAAAATAAAAAAGAAAGTGATAAAATAAAAAATATTTTTTTTTATATTTTAAAAAAAAATTCTTACTATTTATATAAAAAAATTTGATAAAAATTCTGTTAAAAAAATATTTTTAAGAATTTATATTTTTTAAAAATTTTATTTTAAAATTTAAAAATCAAATATAAAAATTAAATTTTTTTAAATTTAATTTTTCAAAAATCTAAAATTTTTTTCTATCAAACACCCCTAAATATACCAACACCCCCGAATGTACTACAAGAAAAAAAAAAAAAAAAAAAAAAAAAAAAAAAAAAAGACAACAATCGAACTACGATAATATTTAAAAAAATAAAAATTATATGCACGAAAAACGGAGAGGACAGACATGCCCGCTTTCATGAAAAGATGAGTCTGGCTGCTTTCAAATCCCAGTGCGGCAGGCTCCCTAAATTGTAGAAGAAAAAAAAAATTATTTTGATTTTAAAATATAATTGGATGGTAATTCAATATTTCATATTTTTTATTATTAAATTGAATTTTTCAATGATATTTAGACAGGTGAAGGAATTTTTTTAAAAATTCAATAATATAATATTTAATTATAAAAAATATTCACATATTATTTTTGTGAAAAATTTAATAGTGAACACTTAAATATTTTAGGACTCCATAAAAGTTATTTTGAAATTAAATACCGGAGCACTAAAATGAAACAAAAATATATTGAGTATATCATATTGATAATGATGATATTATTTTTTTTATGATTAAAATATAAATTTTAATCAAAACTATATAATGTTGAATCCATCAAGATATATATACGGATGGTGCAGAGATTAGGGCTAATCATGCAATAATAATATTATTTTCAATTTTTATACTATGAAACCTCAATTGTATACCGGAAATCTCAACCCTACATAATGACTTATATATATGTGTGCAGTTTAATAATTTCTATTAAAAAGAAACGAAAATTACCAAATTTTCATAATGAGCTAGAATCTATTATATATATAGAGAGAGAGAGAGATTTTAGGAAAGAGAGACTAATATTTGTAAGTTTTTTTTTTATCTTTATTTAATTTAAATTTTGTATTCGCACAAAAATTTTATCATTTTGAACTAAAATTAGGTTCATGCATGACGTATCTAATAACTCAAGCAAAAACTTTGATGACAAAAGTTTTGGGGGTAATTTTATTTTATGATCTTCTCAAATGTTGAACTACGTACATCTATATGTATCGGTATATTTTTCTATCCAGTGTGATTCAAGTTGAAGCTGAGCATATACTCTTCTTTGAAATCTTAGATTTAAGTTGCACTAATTAATGATTATCAAATAAACACTGGATTATCAAATAAAAGAGAAAACTTCATATTGTTTTAGAGATACAAATTGTTTAGTGCATTATTAAACACTGGATCAGACTTGGAATAACATTAACATAGAGTTCTACTTGATAATCATTAATGTATTTAAACTGAGAAATAGAAAACTAATCTAAAAACATGAATATAGTAATATAATTAATACGTTAATTTGTACATGTTAATTCACTAATACAGTGGTATTGTTAAAACGAAAAAAAATAAAGGGTTATGGACGTATGGGCTGGAAATGGACCTGGATCCACCACCGTTGTTGCTTTCTTGGACAAGTCTTGTTTTTAAGTCTATCAAGGTATAACAAGAGCGAAGTTTTTTTTTTCTTTATGTGCAAATTAGTAATTAAAATATCACCAATAATGAAAATTATGCTAATTTGATCGCAGATTTCTCTCTCCTTTTTTTCTTCTCATCGCATAATACTTAGAGAACTTCAACATGGTATCATAGCACTAAGTTTCTGTAATGGAAAACGTACGGTCCAGTCACCAAGCTGGTTCCTTAAGCTTTTTCTCATCATATTTCGTTGAAGCTGGAAGACAGCAATTACCTTGCCATGGAAGCAGCAAGCACTAGCTACACAATACCATTAGAGGTCATGATCTTCAGCAATACCTTGCAGGAGAGCATGTGATTCCACTCAAGTTTTGAACGCCAGATAATGAGAATTATGCTCATTTGATCTCAAATTCATCTCTTCCTCTTCTTCTTCTTCTTCTTCTTCTTCTTCTTTTATTCCTCTCATAACTTCAACACGGAGGAGGTTTAAGGTTCTGAATCCCTCGTATATAAGTTCTGCAATCTATGATATAACGGTATCTAGAAATTAAATGTTCTGTATGTTATAACATGTGTGAATAGCTATGCAACATTACAATCTTTCTTTCTTCCAATAACATGAATTCTGGTAATATATGCAAACATCACGTTCAAGTTGCTATAAATTATTATCTCCAGAATTTAAAGATAAAGTCCTTAATTACTCATTAACTATATATAGTTCTTTAAACTAATCAAACTTTTGGAGGATTAATTCACCTGTATTTTAATTATTTTTAGTTTCTCATCTATAGCTAAATGCATCTCCTTCACAATACAATGGACACACAAAAGCTTCTTTAATTTTCTCCTTTCTTGCTGTTCGAACTTTATTATCAAGTGAGAATTACATGTTTCTTGGTCAGGCGCTCTATGCAATAAAGAACAAAATTTCAATGAGAATAACTAACTACTAATGGAACATGCATCAACCTTTGTTTGGTCAACAAAATATAGAAGGAAAGAAAAAAAGATCAATAATGAAGAGTGACAATGAATGTATTTATTGCTATATTAATTAGTACGTTTCACTTTCCCTATTTTCTTTCCTTAATCTATTTATGTTTCCTAAACAAACCATATACAAGAGCAAGTTATTCTTACAATAATCTTCCATATATAATAAATCATGAGAAGGATATAGCAGCGACCAAATAAAATGATAAAATACTCACAATTGCTAACGGTTGAAAGGTCTTTAATTAAAATGTCAGAAGTTCGAACCTGTAAAAAAATACTTATAGAAAAGAACAATTTCAATTCCTCAAACAAAAGATTAGTCATATACTCAAATGTGAAAATATTTGTGCCAAGAAAAAAAAAATATGATATGACATGTTTGGATTTGGATTATCACTTGTTACAGATCAATTATACAAATTAATAAACCATACTTCAACTAGCAGATGAGACATGCATATACCAAACCAACACCTAGAGAGTTTTCCTAGTTTCAAAAACATTTAATAGTTCATGTTTAGTTGCATACCTTCATCTCAGTCTGGCAAAGCTTCTAAAAGGGAACCAAATATTTACCACCAGGCAAATAGTTATAATTATATATTAAGCCAAGGCACAGCTCTATTTCTTTAACCCACAACCTAGCATCACGATTCCAATACAAAGAGAGTTGACGGACATGACCAATCTCTACTACGCCAACAAGAATGGGGAGAACATACATATATAGAAGAAGCATGAGAAAGAAAGTGATACACTCATGGTAATTATATTGAAACTGAGATTCAGAAACAAGATTGGATGTTTCAATACAATCAATATCGGAATATTCTCAAAAGAGAGAATCTGATGAAGTGGGAGAATTAGCTGGAAAACAATTAAGGGAAGAAAGAAGTTGTGAATAAAGTGATATTGGCGCGGCTCAATCTGAGATCGTATTTTACTGCTTCCACATGTAAATCCGTCTTCGGATTGAACCTCACCAATATCGCTTTCTCTGCTTCCCAAATCCCAAACATCATCGTCCTTCTCTCTTATAAGATGATCAAAAGCTATATAGCTAGCTAGCTAAGCATGCACAGAAAAAAAAAATTGATCTTAACATTCCACCATGAATATAAGACCAAATCAAGATCAAGATGTTAATTCTCACTATTACTACATATAATTTGTGGCGTTGGAGAAAACTTCAAGTGGGGTTTTCTTGGCTGGCTCTATAACCTACCAAAAAGGAAGAAAAAAGGCGTTTGAATAAAGAATACCCTATATGGACCCATTCTGCACCTAATAATAATTTTTTGGTGTCCCATTTTCAAGTAAAGCATGAATATGGTGGAGTTGGAGAAAGAGGACGGTGGACTATATGGTGTATATACTAATAATTATAAAGTATAGACACTTAGAAAAAATAGCCATATCTATGCATGAATACTTTAAATTTTCTAAAAAAATGGTCATATCTGAGTGTAGACACTTTAAATTTGGTGGTGCATGCCACAAAATTTGTGTTAATATAGTGCTATCTATTTCTGTTAGTGTCCGTACTTTAATATCAATGCATTTTGGTGCAGTTCAATTATATGCATGCTTAAATGAAATAAAGTTGAAAACCAAATAAAGTGAAAAAGCACATAACCCATAAATAGATTTATATTCCAAGCAAACCGAAGTGGGATCTCCACATACTAACCCACGGGGAAAAAACACTGGGAAATGGACAAAACACTGAAGAATGACTTATTTGCCTTTGGTTTTAGCGTCATCTCTCTCTTTCATAGCTAGCTTGGACATAGACACTATTGGTTTTCTCGTTAATCAGATGGAAGACTCTTTCTTTTCCAGCGACGAATTCAACTGGCTAGGGTTTATAGAGACATTGCTAAATAGACAAATATATGGGTAACAAAGAAAAATAACCTATTGGGTATCTCAAGAGAGGAAGAGAGAAGAAGTAGAAGGAAGGGGATGATATGGAGGGGGTGGAGAAGGGAATGTATATATATAGGTAGGTTTTGCCTCGGGATGAGAAGGAGGAGAAGGTGAGTGGAATGATGTTAAGGGGGAGCAACGTTCACTTTATTGTTAGGGTTTGTCATGCTTAGATTGTACTCAAAAAAATAAGCTCCTTCGCGCATGCACCTGAAATATTCTCTCTACACACACTCTCAAAAAAAGAAAAGAAAAATAAAATGAAACACATCCCAAACAGCTCCTTTTAATTGCACCCTTTCGTTCTAACATAATCATGGTTTTTAACCAGGACCCTTTTTAGATCATGCTTCCACTTGATTATTTACCTTTAGCAACGATGAGAGAATAAGATAGTTGGCTTATATGTAACCCGTATAAACAAATCATGGTTTTATATAAATATTCTTAAATGGGTAACTGTAGAAAGTGGTTTGTTTACATAAAATTGATAGCCCTTTTAAATTAAGAAGAAAATTAAGTCAGATTCTCACTCCATGTGTTTCTTGTAAACACATTTGGGTTGCACTGCATGGCACATCTCTAGCAATAAGCCCCTCTCTCTATATGCTATGGATTGGCTAATATTAAGGCTCTCCCTTCACATGGAGTTAAACCCATTTAAACTCAAATATGGTACTTTTGGCAGTGTCCATGCCAGATTGAAAAGTACATGTTAAGATCTGTGCTAGGAGATAAATGAGTATGGTCAAACTGCGTTTCAGCTGTGAAGGGATTTGTCTAGAAAGAAGTTTCGGAAGGTACAAAGTTTACCATCTTTGACACGGAGACATACAGCTAACAGGCGAAATAGCCAACAACCATAAGTGGGGACACCGGCACTAAAGGAGCCCTGCCTTGGGCCTGCTCGAGCAGACACTCTCCTTGGGTTTTGCCTTCATCACTTTTTTTTTTTTTCTCTTTTTCTTTTCTTCTCTCTATTATTTATAATTCTTGGCCACTTCCTCTCTTTTTTAAAAAAAAAAATTGCATTTTCTTATCCTAATTTTTACTTTCAATAGCAATTTTCTTCTAACCTATTAATTTTTACAATTAACTTCTTAACCTATTTCTCTATTTTAATTTATCTCTTAATTATCATCTAAATTAGTTATTAACTTAAATGATAACTATATAAAATTATTTATTTATTTTTCATTTGCTTGATATTTTATTTTTTACTTTTCTTTATAAGATAAATAAAAGTATTTTTATAATTTCACATAATTATCATTAAAAACAAAGTCTAATTTAAATAGTAAGTGAGAAAGTGAAAGGAAATAAATAAATTGAAAATTGTAAAAATTAATAGATTAAAAAAGTATAATTGAATGCAAATATCACAAAAATAATTTCCCCCCTTTTTTTTTTCTTTTCATTTCATTTCTACAGGCCATTTTCTCTAGTTTTCTCCCGCTGATCTTTCAAGGTTTTGGGAAGTGCAAAAGAGCCTTTTAATATAAGGGTTTTAAAGAAAGAATATATCCCTTCTAGCTATATGTGATGATTTGGGGCGATCAGTTGGCGTGCCACTACCCAAACAGATTCCCCACGCCTTAAACCATTCCATTTCTCTCCTCACCAGATCCTAGGATTTTCCATTCTTCTTCTCTTTCATGGACTAACTAAAGCCTGAGCAGGTCAAAAGCTAGCTACCTCGATCAGCTCTTTGGGGCCTTCATTTCTTAATGCACTTAAAATTCTTCCCACTAGTTAAAAGTAGCATGAATTGCAGTGGAACCATAGATAAAAAAGTTTATAAGTGGCGTGGTGTCATGTATTTATAAATTTATAGTTTAAATAATAAATAGATTTAAATTCAATAACTAAAAAGTCTCTGCAATATCAAAAATTCGAACCTATAAAAAAATACTTATAAAAAAACTTTAATATTTCAAACAATATTAATTTTATGACTAAACAGTATAGAGATACACATTACCCAAAAAAAAAATAAACATATAAGTAAATTATATATAATTTTTAATAAAATTCACTTTTGACATATTTTAGGTGTGTCTATCTATAATTAATGCTTACATAAATTTCCAAAGGTAAATAAGAATTCAAAATATGCTGGACTTTCAGACTGTCTGATAAAACAGAGACTGGGTGGCAAAGATACCCATTTTTCTACTTATAACTGAGATTTCCAAAAGCTTAGAGGGGGCATGTTGGCCCTCTTCTAATGAAGAAAGTTAACATGCTTTCTTAAGTGCTACTGTTCTGTTCATCAAGAGAATGTTTGAATGACTTTATGGCGTTTCCTGCTTTTTTCCTTTTTGGTCATAATAATGCTGTTCCCTGAACCATCTCTATTTCCCCTTTTTTTGGGATCAAAGTTTTTCGTTTCCCTTTTATCTTTCTACTGAAACATTATAATAATTTGCAGAATTGGGGGTCTAATATTTTTGGAATGAAATGATCGAGGGAGAAGAAAGTGGTGAGAAAAATTGAAGTTACCTTTTAGAATGTGATGGGTATGTTTTACTATGTTTCAGTGATGCACGCATGGCAATCAGGCCAAGGTCGAGGGTTGTCTCCTTGCCGAGACAATAAAGACACACCTCTCTTCACACGAACTCCAGTGGCTTCAACTTTCTCTCTCTCTCTCTCTCCTATTACGCAGATTTGTATATATAGAATCTCTCTACACACATGCAGGGCAACGTCCCCATATTAGTTGCTGTAATTTTCTAGTTACTGATACGAACAATACTTCTAAGACTATAAAAGGAAACATCTCAGAACACTTCTCTTAATTTTCTTTCATATGACACTCGGCATCCCAGGAAATGATTCAGAAAGTCTCAAAAACTCTAATATATTAAAGGAAAAAAAGGTAAATTATATTTACTTTAATCACTTACATTACTTTTAATTTTAAATTGAGACAATTTTTTATAAAACTTACATTTACATAATCTCACAGTCTTAAAAAAATCTACACAAGTTTTTTTTGTTTTAAGTTTTTATAAATATTAATTTAATTTTTTAATAATTTATATTATATTAAATTAGAGTATTTATTTATAAACTTTATATTTTATTATGCCAATATAGCGTTTGGCTCTATGTCATATCGACATTTCTATGTCAACCTCGATACTACTTATCTCTCGAGTGTATGGCACGTCAAATTGTTCATTAAAATTTTATTTTTTATTATGTCCTTGTTTTTGTTAAGTCTGTGTCATGTTTAGTAATTTGTCAATGTTTTAGGGTATATTTGGCAAACTAAAATCAGGTTTGACAGAAATTAACATTCAAAATATAATTTACTTTTACGGGTAAGTGTTTAAACTCCATATGAGCAGGCCCTAATTAATTACGTGACCAATATGCATAGTAATGCAACGAGAAGGTGGCAGAATCAAGAACTCCATTTTGAAAATATCAAACTTTTTTTTCTTTTTTTAATGAAGAGGTGAGCCAGACTTGCGAATACGGTAGCTAGAGTTGAGACATCCTTAATTAACCAAACAAACATAATTAGTTAAATTGTGAGATATATAGCATGATAATGTCCAAAGTCCAAACTTTTGGTCGACGCAAGAACAATGAGCACTGTTCAAAGTGGAAAGATGACCAATTCTTTATTATTGTTTGGTGGGGCAGCTTGTTTTGCAAAAGAATCTCACGCCCATTCATCTTGAAGATATATTGTGGAACAAAAATATTATCAGCATTCACGTATTGTCTTTTTCAACCCTAAATTTTAAACAAAATGATAATTTTCTCCTCTCTTTTTTTTTTGTTTGAATTTAGGCCAAAGAACTTGTCTGCTCTAGGCTAAACTCCAGGTTGTTTGGTCTAATCTTTTTTTTTTTTGTGGTTTAATTAAAAAAAATGTTTTATCGGATATAAGAATATTGATAAAATTGAGAATTAATGGTTGATTAAAATGGTGAAGTGATAAAGTCTGATCTTTGAGAGTGAAGATTATGAAGTGAATAAATAAATTTAAAAGGATAACAATTTTTTAATGCAGCTAACTGCATATTACGGTGTTCTGCTTGCAATTATCTTTAAATGTTTATATTTTTTTTTTCAAATCATTTCAGTCAATTATAAAGCAAAATAGGTATACTTACCTGTTAGTGTTAATGGATCTAGATCAGCATAATCTATAAAAAGCCAAATTAGCGAAGGCATCGTAGCACGTTTGTGAGACTACCTTCTTTTGATGCTGTATTAAAAAAAGAAAAAAAAAACTTGGAAGAGATTTACACGCAAAATTAAATATCTGTTGCCAACTGTCTCTCATTTTATTTAACCAAAAAACCCAAAAAAAAAAATTCAATTTGTTTTCGTGTTTCGATATATAAAATCTTCCGGCAGAGGCAGCTTGCAAACGAACAGCGCTTCATATTCCTTGGAGTTTACAATAGGCGTACAAACAGGACCCGAGGAAACCTAGTGACTGACCAAGAACGTTGAACTGGGAATAAAACACAAGACAAAAGTTTAATAAATAAATGATACTGACGAAGAAAGAGCACCCAAAAAATGAAGATCTCAAATGAATTTATGTTTACCAAATCATATGGAAGTCCTTCAAATATAAGCCAGCCAAACCCAATAGTAAAAAGATCCTAAAATATTTTAGGTCAGTAGACAGATAAGCATCAGAAACAGCACCAAATAGTCAAATATATTTCATGAAACCCACCACAAGTTTCAAAAACCAATAAATTTATCTTAGTCTTTTCGTCTCCTATTTTGTGTAAGATGAGATAGATTTGTACTTTATCCGCACTTTCATGTGAGAAAACAATAAAGTATCTATCTTGTGCTGAAATTTTATTTAATTATGAAAAAATAAAGATTATAAGGATGATAACTACTTGTGTCCCTAATACGTTGTTAAAGACTAGTTCAACTTCAAAGTTTAAGATAATAGTTCTCTGACGGGCGCAACATGTCTAAACTAATGGTTAATGCAATCGGCAACATGTTTGCAAATCAATATTAGGGATGACAAGATGTACAAGAAGTCTATACTAAGAAAATGGTGGCAAGCTCCACAGTAAGAAACCAGATACTGTGGCAGTCCAAAAATGGTTGAAGAAATTATAAGCTTGTTGAGTACAATGGGCAAAGATATTACTAACCTTCAAATTGCCGCAAATTGTATGAGTAAGCGCTGAATTGATAGTTGTATTTAAAAACATGAAGTAGTTTATAAAGAAAGCCATAATACAGGAAAGAAGCATCACAGCCTGCAAAAGAATCCAAATGCAGCAAATTAAACTATGCCTCCATATTATCAATTGACAGATATTGCGATGTCAGGAAGTACGCTGGAAAGGCATGTATACAGTCACACATATATAATTAATGATATGAAATTGAAAAAAAAATAGTAAATAATCAGAAAATACATCAAGGTTTTAAGATAAGCCTGTGAATTGCATATGCGCAGATACAGTTTCTTCAATTTCAACAGGTGCACTCAGGTAGACATATGAATTTTACTTGTCGTTTTGAGCATCCACAAGATGAATTTATCAGAAATGCTACAGTGTACCAGTGTGGTTTTAGATGGAAAGAGCAATAAGAGTTAAAGGAGAAATTATGATCCAAAATGATGCTCTTATATTCCCCCCATTCAACATTAGAAAAGAAATTTTTGTCCTGCTTTCCTTTTGCTAAACCGAAATGGTCAAATGTGATATATGTCTTAGGTCAGTGATGATAGTGCCACATCTCAATTGAAGGGTTCAATTTGTGCAGGGAAGAAGTTCAGCAGACGACTAACTTGGCAATGACAGCAACTCAACTAGCAAGAGAGTATCAAAGTGAAATAAATAAAGCCAAGGGAAACAATAACCTCCAAGAATATATATGTGATAGTTTTCCACATTTGTAGAATTACAAAAAAGAAAAAGAAAAAAAAGAAACTGATTAAGATTGTTAATGAATGCTAATAATGAGAGTTTTAAACATGCAGTTTATGAATGCTCTAACCATAACATTTAGGAAGGAGAAGCACCTGAAATCCAGGGTCATACAAATAAGGGAAGTTTAATGTTGTTTGTAGATCTCCTCTGATTAATGACCAGAAAAATAAGATTGGTCCACAAACCACACCTAAAAATAAAATCAGGAATTAAGACGAGCGCAATTTATCACTTTCAAAACAGAGGAAACTGAAGTTTAAACAACAACACAAGACCACTTAATCTTACCATTGCACCACATAAGACCAAAGGAATTGAGGCCAATGGATTTACCTATAAAAGTGGTAAATACTTAGGTAATAGACTTCACTCAATTAATGAACCATCAAAAGAAAACTTGAATCTCTTACCAATACGAGAAGCTGAAGTAAAGTATACAGCTGTACAGATGTTTGCTATGAAAACAATTGAATAGGAATAAGCATCAAATGCCAAGTCCCGAGCTCCGGCAACAAATGCACCAACTAAGATTATCCCTACACTAAAAAATCCCTTGGATCCATGAGACAATGTATTAAATATACAATACTAGTTTATTATATAGAAAATTGATAGAGTAAATACTAAAGAGACCTGACCATATATATTGTCCAGACTAGGCAAGTTATGATTTGATTAAACCATGTATACAGAGCATCAGAGACAAAGTACTTAGACAGCATAAGATAAAATCTGTATTATAAAGAAAAAAGATAAAATAATAAGCAGCTAACATTATTTTGGGCTTCCTTGGACATAATAATTTATGAACACAAAAAAATATTCTGAAGATTACATAGTACTTCTGGGATATGCTTAAACTAATGTACCTAGATGATAACCATTCGTGCAGAAGCACCAAACCACTGAGACACAACTTCCCCATCAAAAAGTACCCCAACATAGTTTCGCAACAAATAAAGTGTATTGAGTAAACCCTACTTCTCGGTGGCACCCCAGTCCTTGTGCACTCCCTAGTCATCTTGGAAAAAGATGAGTCATCGAAACAACCTTATTGAAGGTTAGTTACACTTGATATCCTTTCTACATTTGCCTACTTTTTATTCATGAGTGAATAATGCAACCCAAGATCAAAACATCATACCCTACCTTTTATGATTTATTTTTCGATCAGAAGATTAAATATATTTTCTCTAGCATGACTTTGTTTAGCATAATCACTCAATTCTCCCTTCCTTACTCTTGTAACTTGTGAAGTGGTAAGCATTTTATTATGTATAATGGAATCACAGTACTCAATTCAGTGGGTTTAACAGGCATTTTTGTTGCTTTCACTTATTCCATTAGACTTCTATAAAAGCTTTTAGCTCCCAAGTCCATCTAGAATATAGTCCATGACAAGATGCCTAACTCAATTTTGAGTAGACTCTCATTTTGCTTCATCAAACGCTCATGTCTTCAGTGATTGAAATATTTAAGTTCAAAAACTTGCATTTATTATGGAGTAAGCAATTCTAGAAGATGTATAACCCAATTACTATTTAAAATCTACATCTTCACAATCACACACAAGAACAAAGTTTAGGAAAAGTGGAAAACTACAAGTTGCAAGAGATTTCATTCCATTATAAGAGTTAAGGCCACAAACAGCCACTTTTCTCAATACATAACAAAGTTCAGGCCATGAATTATTGCATTGGCAGGGTCTGTGTGCTAGGCTGTTAGCAACATTCTATAGTTATCCTGTCCTACAATAGATTCATCAATTAACTGAATGGTAGAGTGGTATGTGAGTGTTATACCTGCTAATAACAAAATGTGAATGTCTCTGCCCTGTGAGAAAATACTCCACAACCATCGTAAAGGCCACAGTAGTTCGCCTGAGGGTAGTGTACATGGGAACATTTATGCCACGCACAGATTCCATGGTCACCAGCTTTCACCAGATAGGTAGGCATGGTTAGAGAAACTTGGTTCCTTCTTGTCTAAGAAAATGACTCGAAAATCTTTATAAATACTAACCATATATAGCAAATATGTCATTGAAAGAGGAAGGGATTGAGCTAATGTCCTAAAGGACACAAGAGTTGCCGGGTTGTTAGAACTGCTCTGGGCTTCACCCACTGTGAAAGAAATTATCTTCCAGTATTTCATCACATAGAGAATCAAACATGAAAAAACCAGCTGAAACAAACATGAGACATAAATTTTCAGCATCAAAGAAAAAAGAAAATCAAGCATCAGTGATAACAAATAATTGAAATTATAAATTATAAGTGCCAGAGACATGGAATGTGCATCGATGGGAGACATGGAGGAGAGAGAGATATATATAATGGCTGATAGATGGAATTTAGTCATGATAATATTCAAAAGGTTGAGGTTAAGAACTAAGCAATTACAATTAGAGAAGCACTAGGATAAAATCAGTCCACCAAACCATCTTGAAAAATGAACTACCTGAAAAAACGTGATGACATTTGCACTTGGAAAACTGTAAGAAGACAGGGCTGCTTTGTTGAACATGACCAAGAGAACTGCAGATTCAATGTGTTTCATGACAATAGATGTTAGAAGGGCACTCTGCCCAGTTGAACCATTAATCAAAACATTTCAAACTAAAAGAGACAAATAGACAAATACAGAAAACAACAAAAAAATAACTAAAGCCGTTTTCTGGTATTGCAAAATATAAAAGCAACAAATGACCAGAAAGAGAAATGCCACCCTGCAGATTGACAACCACCAGTACAAAAGTTAATATATGTAACTTTTATATCAATTCTTATCATGGAAGAAGTTATAATTATTACGTTTACTTTTAGTATATGTTTCAAGAAGGTGGCAGTACGCATCCTGACCATTGTGAAATGGAAATTTAATATATAGAAACTAGAATAAGTAACAGATATATACTATTTAATTTTTAATATAAAAAAATTGCGAATGCTAAATAGAGTCATAATTTCTAAGAATCTCAACTATAGTATAACTCAACAATTGTTCATTACATATTTTGTAATTGCAGGCTTCATTAGAGAATCAAAATCACTTCCCCTTTTTTTTCGGTTTTCCTTGTCTTCATAACCTAATTGAGCCACCTTTTGTTGCCCTAATTATGATTTGAAATCCCATAGGGTCACGACTCACCTCCAAAGGGGAAGCACTATAGCAGTATGATAATAGTATTAGGTATTGGTAACTTCAAGGAGAAGGGAACCCTTAAAATAATTAAAGGAGGTTCGAACTACTTCTCAGAAAAGTTAGTGCCTTTGTTTTGAATTCCTGAAGGTGACACTTGTGATTAATGGACCACCCCCACTATGCTTGTAGGATGCTGACTTGAGTACTCACACTATTAAAGAAGACAAACTCGCCACTGTTTATGGTAACAAAAAGTACAAGAGTCGCTTCCTTAAAGCTAACTAGTCTCCTTCGTCTAAATTCTCAAATCTTTTACATCAAATTGTCCCCTAACTCCCATCTTATTTTGAGTTGAGAGTTAAGAGTTCAGACTTCAGACTAATCTCTCCGCACTCATGCAGCAAGACAATATTTCGAGTAATCCTATCATAATTCATAATTCTGAAGCTACATAATTCACTGCCTTTCTTAGTTTCTTTGGAGTAGAATAAGTCACACACGTTGATATTAATAATTCTTATGCTCTCTACAATCTTATCATTTTGGATGAACAGATATTTTATCAACAATCATACAAAAACAAAAACAAAAATCTTCGATTAAAATCATTAATCATTATCATTTTCTGCCAGTGAAGTCAAAACACCCACATGTTGAGCCAATAAAAACCAATTTTTTTACAAAACACAAACACACTCGTGCTGAAAGAAGTGTTAAAACAAATAAACAATCATATCCTGTAAACTTCACAAGCTTAGCCTTTTTAGAGGTAGTGAACAAGTAATAAACAACGTTTAACCAATAAGTTATTCACCTGTGAGAGGTTCAAACCCAGAAAAAAAAATGCCCAGAAAGACTAAAGTAACGACGAAGATAACAAAAAAGTGAAGGAAAAAGAACAAGCGCCATGCTCATGGCGGACGAAAAACGAACCGGCAGATGCCATATAAGATACAGCAACATAGACTCCTCTTTTCGTCATGGCAGAACCTCCATGATGGCTCTCGTCACTCTGCCTGCTAGGATCAGACACTGGCAGCCTCTGATTCAACTCGGCCTCCATTAGCATTCACCTCTCTATACGTCTCTGTCTCCCTTTTACAGTCTGTTCCTCTGTGCCTGAGAATTTGAGGCGCGAGATGGCTCAGAGAGAGAGAGACAGAAAGGGCACTATTTTATAGCAGTTGAGCAGACAGTGAGAGGAGAGAGTGGGAGATATGAAGGAGAGAGAAAGAGAGGGAAGAAGGGAATGTTTTTGAGTGGCACAGCCTATGAATGAATTAATAGTAAACACGTGTCAAACGACGTGAAAGGAGGGTGCATTTGTAGCATGGTCCCACCCCACATATTCCACAATCAAAATCCTTCTTTCCTCTCTTTTTGGATTTTTTTTAATTTTTTTTTATTTCCATTGATATTCTTTTTTAATATGAAATTTTCCTTGCGCTGCAGATTCATCCAAACAAAATTATATTAACAATCTCTCTCCACATATTCTCTGCTCTGCTGTCCTAATTTTCTTTTATTTCCATTTCATTAATTTTAAATTTCAACTACTACCCTTTTTGGTTTCATGTTCTTTATGATATTAAAAACAATTTCTCAAAATAACGACACCATATTTTCTAAAAATAATCTCAATTCATCTCATTGTGTAGTGCATAATTAAAATTTGATCATCCACTTTATACCATTAAATATGTTTTTAAGGTCATTTAGATCATTATTAAAAATGTAATATATATATATATATATATATATATATATATAGATAAAATTTATCAAAATATTTTCTTTACTTTTTTAGTATAATAAATTACTGTCTTCTCTAAAGTGGTGTCTTTAAAATTTTAATTTTTATCTTAATTTAAAATTCAAACAATCATTTATTATTGTGATCCACATTTGATTGTATATATATAATATTTTATCTTCAAGATCAACTTTTGACATTGATAATAAAAGTAGTGCTACATAACGCATATGATAAATAGGTATTCTATTTCGAGTTGGTATTTGGTACATTGTTGGTGGACAATTTTTTATCCATAAGTGATATCCAGATCGTGACACGTGTCAAAGATAATTTTAAAAAATATTATTTTTGTCATATGTCATAATCTGAACACTTTTGGTGGACAAAAAATTGTCCACCGACGGTGTACCAAATCATTTTCTTTCTATTTTTACTAAACAAATTGAATAACAACTAGAGTTAAGTATGACTAATTTTAAAAATATCAACATTGGCACTTGAGGTAATATTGTTGTCCTTGAATCTGCTCCTAGAGAGGTGGAGACAAATATGTTTTATATAGCACTATTATCAATTTATTGGAATTATCTCCAATCTCAATGCAAATAATTTATCTTGGGTCATATCAAAAATTTAAGAAAAAATGAAAGTTTACAACAATTTAATTCAAATACCATTTTATTATTACCATTATTCTATAATATTAATGCTAAGAGTATATTATATTCATATTGTGTGATAATTTTTAAAATTACATTTACACCTTTCTATTTTTAATTTGAGACTACAATATTTTTTTTAAGGTTGTAAAATTTATATGCGTCTCCTTAATTTTTTTTTTTAAAAATTAGACTAGTATTTCTTATTTTAAATATTTGTAAGTATTAATTTGAATTTTTTATTATTTATATTACATTAAATTGAGTTATTTTAAGAGCAAAATAAAGTATAAATTTTATTGAAAGGATTTATAGGTAGATTTGTGATAATCACGTGACTGATATAACATAACATCAAATATATATATGAAATTTGTTCTAACATATAATATTCGTAAATAATAATATATATAAAAAGTAAGTTAACAATTTAATTTCTAAATTTATATATTCATTTAACTTTAGGCTCTAATTTTTTTTTGAATTGATAAATTAGTCATTAAAAATAATAAAATCATTGTACATTAGTTTATTTAGGACAAAAAGTTAATAATTTTATGAATTAAACATTTTAAAAATTAAAATAAATAAATTTAATAATTTAGAATACAAATTATTATTTTACTATAGATATAATGTAAGAGTCAAACTCATATCCTATGTATGATTATTATGTTTATGTAGATTGTGAGGAGGCGCGGAACGTTACCACAAAAATTTGAATAATTGTTGGAGGATTCTCCAAAATGTGATTCTTGAAAATCACAATTCTTAAAAATATAATATTTTTATATTTAGTTAATCTTTGACAATGGTTGACAATTTTATAACACTACCTATAGTAAGTTTTAACATATAAAAAAGATTAAATACAATTTTATATATATATATATATATATATATATATATATATATATAGATATGCGAATTAAGGCATATTATATTTATTTTATTTTATTTTATTCACCATTTACGAATTTTTTCAATTTGTTTAAATAAAAAGAAAACAATAAAGTAAAGTCATTCCATTTCGACAAATCCATTACTTGAATGAAATTAGATATTGTAAAATTATATTAAATATTTGACAATATATTTCATACCTTGTTAAAAATTCGATTTTTGTTTATCAATCACACGTTGTCTAATCAAACTCAATTTTTTCTTGAAATGTTCTTCAAAAAATTCAATTGGTGCAGATTCTTCTCCCAACTAACGAAGAAATCTTGGCAAAATTGCCACGTATGAAATTGAGTACAATTTTACAAAAAAATAATCTGTTTTTTTTTAAGAAGAGATGAAAAAACATATTCAATATCATTTGATTGGATAAAAAGTCATTTAATTTAACAAAAATTACCTTTGATATTTAAAATTTTAAAATTAAAATTTAAAGTTAAACTTAGAGTTTTAAATTTAAAGTTAGAAATATAAAATAAAAAAATAAAAAAAATATTTTATTTTATAAAAGATATTTTTATTTCTATAAAAATATTTTGTAAGGCGAAGATGAAAATAACGTATTCCCATACTTTAATCGCGAAAGTTGTAATCCTATTCCATGAAGTGATCGGTCGGTGAAAAAATGCCAAGCATATAGGGACGCCACGTCGATATTTCATTGGAAGAGAAGTCAATGCGTGGAGGGCGGAAAGAGCTCTGTCCGTAACGGGACGTTAATTGTAACGAGTGAGCCAATCTTTGCCGTTTATTTTGTTCTCCTAATTTGGAAATTCAACGGTGAAGTTAACTACGTACGCGCTCTCCCTCTTTCTGGACTCCTTCCCGCATTTAGGACTTTCCTTCGTCTCGAAGAGAACTCCCACTCTTTCGCAGTCTCCGTTTTCAATATCTGAATTCTATGCAAGAAGCAGAGCTCCACGATTTGTCCGACGACGCGGATTATGCTGCGTCACAGCAACAAGTAAGAGTATTGTATTTTCACTTCATAACCACTGTGCCCAAATTCGCAGTGTCTTGTTGCTTATTGGGTTTTTTGATCGAATTGCATTCTATTAGGCTACTTGATTTGATTATATATACAATTTTAACAAATTCAACTTAGTCATGGAGTTTGGGGGGTTTTAATTTTGTATTAGGGGTCAGCAAGCATGATGTTGCGGAGTGACAGTGCTAAGCGTGGTTCATCTAGTGAGCCGGATGGTGCTGAGATAGTCTATACCAAGGATAATGTCGCAATTCATCCGTCTCAGTTTGCATCCGAAAGGATAAGTGGAAGACTGAAGTTGATTAAGCAGAGCTCTTCTTTGTTTATGGTAATTATTGATTCCGTGTGTAGCTTTTTGTTGGGTACCCATATTGTTTCTTTGACCATTGTTGAGGAGTGAGTAATCCTCTTTCTTGTAGACATGGATACCATACCAAGGGCATAGCTCAAATGTGAGACTGTCTGAGAAAGGTAGGCTAGCGTTTGTAAAATGATTTTAGTCGCTTGTGTAATGTGTTATATATGTTGAAGTTTGTTCCATTTCTTATGTAGACAGAAACCTTTACACCATAAGGGCGGTGCCTTTTACTGACATAAGGTCCATTCGGAGGCATACTCCATCACTCGGGTGGCAATATATCATTGTTGTTCTGTCATCGGGTAAAGCTCAGCAGATTAATATAATGAATTTTTTTGTTATTTTCTTTCTTTTCTTTTCCCTCTTCCCCTGTTTCTTTTTCTGTTCTGTCTCAACTCTCAACTATGCAGCTTCTATTGTTTATGTTATATGACGTAAATAAAATCATCGAGCGTGTTGGATTGTTATCCATCCACTTTGGACTTTTTAGTTTTTAGGCATGTGGTTAGTACATGAGTGAATAAGATAGGGTGTTAATTTTCTTATTCGGGGCATCACACATGGAGGAAACACTACTCTAGATGGGTCGATCTATTTTTGTTACAGTAGGGGATTCAAATTCATATGTGGGCTATGCACCTTATTGGCAAAGACTATTGATGTGACAGCATGAAACTCCCTTAGATTCAATGTCCAGGATGGCCGAAACATTATCTTAAATTTCCTGAGCAAACTTCAAATTGGTGGATGCCTGGATGGCCCGTTCTACCAGATTACTGATGTTTACTTTGGTTGTTGAAAGTTGAAGAAATTTGAATTTGGAGCTTAGACTGAATTAGTGAAAAATGTTGGCTCTTTAATTAATAACTATGTCGCATGGATATGGTGATACTTTTTTTTTCAAAGAGATATAAGATAGGGTTATGATGAGAAACTTTTGATATACAATTTCAAAAATTCCAATGCTTTGAAATGTTTTAGAGCCATTTTGATGCATTTGGTGCTTTTTTGCTGAGATCTGATGCATTTCAAAGATGCATCACAACGTTTTGATGTATTGCTTCATGTTTTAGAAAAAGTTTGAAATGTTTCTGCCTGCTTTTCCACTATCCAAAATGTGTGAGCCAAAAATTTCACAGGGTTAGTGTATGAGAAGTGGAAACATATAATATGCATTTCTGACATAGGTACAACAGGAAAATTGCTGTGTCCATGCTTCTTAAATGAATAAGTACTCTATTTTACATTATGGAATGTATTTTCTGCTAAGATCTCCGACCAAACACTGTTTTGTCATTAATTAGAAGTAAAACTAAGAATTGATTTCTATCTCCTATCCAGGATCTATATGATTCAGTTCTATTGATTGAAAGCATTTTGTTTTGTTTTCATGTGTCTTTGTGTGTGTGTGTGTGTGTGTAGTATATATCTCTATGGAGTGTTTGGATATAACTACTATTGCACTCAATTGCTTGATATTTCAAAGTTTGTTATGAGCTGACTCATGCATCATCTCTATACATATGTTTATTTTCTTTTATTTTTTATTTTGTTTCTAGTTGTAGTGTTTTAGAGATTTATACCAATATTGATTTGATAAGTAAGAAGGTTGTGCTATGTTGTTACTGACTTTATATCTAAGGCAGGCTTACTGGTTACATATTATTCTGTTTTGCACACTCAGTCAATATTATGTTTTCTAGATTTTAACATGGAGTATATGAAAGCTTTTTGCAGGACTTGCATACCCTCCTCTGTACTTTTATAATGGAGGAGTCAAAGAGTTCCTTGCTACAATTAAGCAACATGTTGTTCTTGTGAGGTTGGTTTCTGGTTTTTTCCTTTTTTCCCCTTTTGCATATCATATTTATTATGTAGTCATTACCTGGCTGTTCATCATATACTTAAGAAACTACCATTCTTAAAAATCTTGTAATTTTTTTTCCTGCAATAATGGTTTACTATTCCAACTCTGACACTTACTATTCTCTGAGATTGATTCTAAAATTGAAATATGTTCTAAATTCCTTGAGAAGACTCATATGTAAGATTTAATGCAATTTTTTTCTCTCTTTATGCCGGTGAGCTTCTTCCTGCTGGTTCATTCATTTTACTGTAATTTTCTCTTTCTGTTGCTGTTTGAGATAACTATTTGGCATGACTTATCATAGAAAATGCATCAAGGTGTTTTGGTAAACCTTGAGTCTGCAACCTTGCTGTCTTCATTCATTTTCTTGGCATAAATTTTTTTTTCTTGTTTTACCAGTTAATCATACATCAGAGTTCATATCATAATTATTTAACAAGTTCTCAATAATCATGGAATGTAATTATAATGTGATTGTGAAGTGATGTTTTGTGTTGTCTTGACAGAGAGATAGAGTACGGGACTTTTATTTCTTTGGGTTTTTAAATAATTACATTTCACTTTAGAGCTAGTTGTTACTATTATAATTGTTTCTGTGGATTTCTAGATGTTGTTTTTATTCTGGTGAATGAAATTCATTAACTGTCAGTTGCCATGATAAAGGTTTTTTAGTGACTATGTTATGCATTTTATGCAAGACTTAACCGGTCTTAACACCCAGTGACTAGCTGTGACATGTTTCATGACACCTTATTAAGCACATGTGGTTTGTCTTGTTGATGGTCATTAAGACTGTCATCTCTACACACTTTATTTTTATTGATACCCACTATCCTTTGTTCTTTCACATGCACTAAACTACTCTTTCATGGTGGCACTAATTCAATTCTATATGCTTTCAGTTTCAAATCCATGGCCGCCTTTGCCGTGTCAAGAAAAATATTATAATGCTATGATAAATTTGTTTAATTTTCTTGCGGTTTTGATCCTGCTTGAGTGCTAAATGCAGACATTCTTTAGATTTCTCCTTATTTTTCTTGTTATGCTGCACTTTTCCAGATCTGCAGAAGATGCAAATGTATTTCTTGTGAATGATTTTCAGAATCCTCTGCAGGTGTGCAATATTCCAGTAAAGTTTTTTTAATTAATTTTAGCAACTGGATCATTGATGCATAGCTCTCTGTAGCAGTGTCACTGATATATATGGAGGAAATATACATCACTAATGATACATAATTATGAGTAACTTATCCCTCTTATTAATTCCAATAATCAAAATATTAAGTGATGGCTCAGGGAAATGCATGTGCTGTTGCACACTTTCTCGCTCATAAGTTTTCCGTATATATGTATTACACTGGATCATTGATGCATAGTTCTCTGTAGCAGTATCGCCAACTTATATGTAGCAAATATAAATCACTAGTGATACATAATTATGAGTAACTTATCCCACTTATTAATTCTAATAATCAGATGACTCAGAGAAATGTATTTGTACTTTATCACTCATAAATTTTCAATTTATATATGTACACACAAACATGTATGACAAGCGCTCACGCACACATACACATATATGTGTGTGCTAGCATATAGGAAGCAAGAATGAGATGTAAATACTTACATTTGGAATTTCCCCTTGGGCTTATGAAGTCTCACTTGATTTTTAAAATTGAATTCTCTGCCCTTTTATTTCACTTGCTAAAGTTTCTCATTCTTGGATTGACTTTCAGAAAACTTTATCTTCCTTGGAGCTTCCCAGAGCTGTTTCTTTTGCATGTGGACCTTCAAATATATCAGGTGATGAGTCCTTTTTAAATGAGAACCAAGATAGTGGTGTCAATAATGGAAGTGCCAGTGTTTTAGAGTACCATGGGAGACCAAGAAATAAAGTTCATGATCCTTCTCGGGATCTTTCTATTCATGTTTTGGAGAAGTTCTCTCGTGTGACCAGATTTGCCCGTGAAACAAGTTCGCAACTATTCAGTGAAAAACACAGTAATGGATATGATGCCATTGACAGGAGAAACCATAGCCAGGCTCCTGCTCCCCTTGATCATCCTAAGAAAACTTCAAATGTTGCTGGAAAAGTTCCTGATGATAATCCTGTTGCCTCAGATTTGGAGGTAACCTGCTTTTTTTTGTGTGCAGATATTTCAAGTGTTACCATCAGCAAAAAAATTGTGTTGTTAGTTGTGAAATTTACTGGATTAGACCTCTGGTTCTTGTTCTGTTGGCATCTTCTACCTAAATATCAATAGTTTTCAATGAAGAGTGGATTGCATAGTAAAATCAATGCAGTGTGTTTGAGCCTCTCTTCCCCCAAATTGTATTTAACTTAGAGAATATTAGTATACATCTTCATTGAAGTAAAAGTAGGATTAGGTCTAGATAGATGGTATTATGTTTAGAATCTAGTTTTATTTATTCTTTTTTACCAAGATATGTTTATCACATTACTATGTAGTATTAATTTTTGAGTTGATGCATCTAATCTCTTGCTTTAGTACAAAGTGTTGCTGTTATGTTTACTCATTATCCTTTTTTCGTATGAATGTTTATGTTGGAATCTCTTATTCTGTCGGGTGTGTAAAAGTAATTAGTTAGTTATCTGTGATCCTCTTTACCAACGGGCAATACTTTTGGCAACGTTGAGAAAATTATAGTCCATCCAGACAGCTTAGACTTTGTTAAAACTATTTGGTGATTTTATTTAGTAAGGTCATTTATGCTTGAGGGCAAGATTGCCTGTGCCTGGCACAACCTGTGGGATGATGGAATTGAGGGTGGGATTGTGAAATGAAAGTCTACTTATCATTAAATCACTTAAGATGAAGCATCTGGTGCCATAATTTTTGGCCCATATTTTCTGAGTATACTGAAGTTATGCTAGTAAAAATGCTTCAAAACTAAGAAGCATGGACATTGATACGGACACGCGACACAAAATTGACATGGACACTGATACAATAAAATTTGAAGTGCCTAACCATTTGTGTGTAATTTGAAGAGTCACGTTATGTCCAATACCAGTGTCCAAGAAGTCAAATACAGACACTGCTCATTTTGTGAAGTGTCTGTGCTTTATAACTTCAAAAGAAACCTTTCTTCTCCTAATGTAAATCCCTCTACTTGTGTTATGCTAGCTGAAGAATTTAAAGTTCTGTTCTTGGACCATCTGATGCAGACCTTAATTTTTGTTAAACAGAATGTTTCATGTTTGAAACACAAATATGGTGAGGAAGCTGCCACCAGTTTGGGAACTTTTGAGATTATCAATTTTAAGGAGGTACAGGAATATATAGTTTCCAGGTTTTCATTCCTTTTGGTTTTTTCACCCTTGGTGGGTATGATAGTGAGTTTAGTAAAGATCTTTACTTTATTGATGGTTGATGGGATGAATAGTTGGGTAATTCTAGTCATACATTGGTTATATGCAGATTTAGTTCTGCTGTGACATAAAATATGATATGGTTATGTTTTAGCACAGTTATTTGTCTGGCTATCGGTTTTTCTACTCACCTCTGCATTTTTTGCTGTAATATATGTAAAGTCAGTATAGGATACTGATATTTATCCCCATTGCATTAAGCTGGATGAATAGTTGAGTCTACAAGACTGGTTGGTTAAACTTAACCTAATATTTGATTAGTTGTTATGTGAGTTCAATGCCCTTATGTTGCTCCTTCTTGGCTCTTTCATTAAAAGTCTTTCTACTTGGTGTTCATATATTTAACTGCTGATGCCGGACCAGAAGTTGTCATGATTGAATTGATTGGTGTGGACATTGTTTTTGTAATAGCATATATGGAATGTATGCTTATGGGTTGATTCTTTCAAAAATATTGTGTAGGTGATTTCTTGTTCTTTCCTATCATTTAATTAATGATTATTCTATTTTGTTTCTGGCAGTTTGATAAATTATCACTGGTTTGGGGAAAACCACGCCAACCCCCTTTGGGTTCTGAAGAGGTATGTGTTGTAATTTTCTGTAAGATGCTGTTACTTCAATTACACATGCTCCTTTGTCAGGTTATGCATTATGTACAAAGGGAGGCAACTAAAGGGGAGATAAAAGCATTCCTTACTTGTGTGCTTTTAAAAGGGAATAGAAAGGAATTGGAGGGATTAAAACTGCAACATACGAGAGAATCCTTATCCCTGAGAATGTGGAGGAGTTAGATGGAAAGGAAGGAGTGTTTATATTTTCTTAAATTTCCATGATAACTTCGTGTTTCTAAGCATCAATGTGTACATTCATATCATCTCTACTTCACTTATCTTCTATATTTCATTTTATTTTATGATGAAGTAATGACATTTTGTGAGTGTTATAATGAAACAAAATACTTGTCCTGTTTTCGGCCCTTTCTACAGCACTGACACACAAGGATTGAACGATTTCTCCTTCTTTTTATTTTCAATAAACTTGCAAGAGGGAGAATAGAGTTATTTTCATTTTTTTTCTTGTCCTTTCTTTCATGACATGTGCCCTTCCTTCCTTCAACCTCAAAAGACAGAAATGTAGCACTAAAGTAAGTAACCTGGATACTTCCTCATTCAACGTGTATATTTGATGCTATGTGTAACATCCCTAATTTTCATTTATTAATTAGCCATGAAAAATATTAATATTAAGGGAACAAAGAAAAGAATAAAGATTTATCAAGAAATTCTAGAAAAATATTTAATAAAATGTACATTAGAAATTCTCGATGTGTAAGCATAGGAAATTTTTATGACACTAGGGTAAAAGGAAAATAAAGAACCTAAGAGGCAAAATTATAAATAATGACTTGATGAGGGGCGATATTCTTAGGCAAGAAAAATAATTTTTAGAAGTTGGATGGAGGTTTTGGAATTTCAAGAAGTTGAATTATAGGAATTTTTTTAATTAAAGGGTTAAATTCCCTAAGCTTGACACCTACCCATACTTTTTAACTTCCGCCTAGATGCCACCTCATGGACACCTCATTTAAGATTTTTCCACCTCACATTAGTGGATTGCAAGCCACATGGATGACCAATAAAGAGACACATCATGAATGAGGGTTAGGTCAAGAATTTGGTCAAAATCTTAAGTCACATGTATGTAAAGGCAAAGTCTCCCACACTTATGGAGCATTTCGGCCAAAGCATGAAGAATGGAGGGGGAGCCGAAATTTCCAAGAGGGAATGGGACCTTACATGATGCAACTTTGAATCATAGTGATGATCAATCATAACCTTCTATTGAATGCAAAACAAGTAAGCCTATGGTGTGTGCTATAAGTAAAACTAATGAGTAACAAATAAGGAAAATGATCACATGAAATTTAGGACAAATATCCCACCCAAGACATGTATCTTTCAGCCAAGCAAGGTGATGAGGAGAAGAAATTGAAATTTTAGTCAAGGAAGAAAATCTACATGAAGAAGTAAGCAAGCCATAATAATGACTCCATTTTTTTTTCATTCATGAAGTCACCACAACTTATTACTAAACCATTTACTTTAAAATAATTAATTTTTATAAGCAAGCATAATTAAGATTAGATGGGCATAATCTATCATTAAACATCAATGCTGCCATGAATCTACATATATACATTACAGTATCCTAGATGTACACCAAGTTATCATTGTTAACAAGGCATGTCTTGCTTACTTCTTCATGTAGGTTTTCTTCCTTGACTAAAATTTCAATTACTTCTCCTCATCATCTCGTTTGGCCGAAACATACATGTTTTGGGTGGGATATTTGTCTTAAATTTCATGTGATCATTTTTCTTATTTGTTACTCATTAGTTTTACTTATAGCACACCCCATAGGCTTACTTGTTTTTCACTTAATAGAAGGTTATGTTTGCTCATCATTATGGTTCAAGGTTGCATCATGTGAGGTCCCATTCCTTCTTGGAAATTTCAGCTCCCCCTCCATTCTTCATGCTTTGGCCGAAATGCTCCCTAAGTGTGGGAGACTTTGCCTTCACATACATGTGACTTAGGATTTTGACCAAATTCTTGACCTATCCCTCATTCATGATGTGTCCCTTTATTGGTCATCCATGTGCCATGCAATCCACTAATGTGAGGTGGAAAAATTTTAGATGAGGTGGCATTTAGGTGGAAGTCAAAAAGTATGGGTGAGGTGTTAAGCTTAGGGAATTTAGCCCTTAGGAAAATTCCTATAATTTCAAAACCTCCATCCAACTTCTAAAAAATATTTTTTTGCCCCTCATCAAGTCATTATTTCAAATTTTGCCTCCTAGGTTCTTTCTTTTCCTTAGTGTTATAAAAAGTTTCTATGCTTACACATTGAAAATTTCTAATATACATTTTATTTCAAGAATTTCTTCGTAAGTCTTTGTTCCCTTAATATTAAGAATTTCTTCGTAAGTCTTTGTTCCCTTAATATTAATATTTTACATGTCTTATTAATAAATGAAAAATAGGGATGTTACACTATGTTAAGAAAGAGATGGAAATGTGAATATGACCACTGACTTAACCCTATTAGGCTCCTTGTGTGTTTATTTGTTTTTTGAACATTCTTGTGTGTCTATTTATACTCATAAAATTAGGTCAAGTACAAGGGTAGTAAAACAGTATGAGCCCAACCCAATAATTGTTGGCACACATAACCTAGCCATCACACTATTCTAAAAGTATGCATGTCTGTACTTGTTTCTTGACAATTGTGCATATCAAATTTTTTCCATCATAATTTTGTATTGGATGAAATTTCAATTAATTAAAAGCTCCTCAGTCTATTATATATTTTGATCTTGTTCATTTTCTGTTTTCATCAATTTTGAAAGTGTTAGAGATTATAATAAAACTATTTATGAGCTTTTCACTTAATAACTTAAATTTTTAAATTAAAATGGTCTTTGATATGGTATTAGAGATATATGGCCACATATTATTCATTTTAAAAAAAATAAATAAAAACTTATGAATAGGTTTGGTGCCCATGATACCACTTTGAAATGAATTCATTTCAAGCCACTATCATACATTGTTGCATTCCACCTCCCAACTGAGTACCGGCTCTCATGGCTGTATGCCTCCTAACAAACCTAGAATATAACTACAGCTCTTGTGGCTATGCTGATTATGAGAATTGCTGAGGAATGTCATTCATGCTATTCCATTAAACAAAGGTTATCCTAAAAGTGTGCAAATGTCATTTGCTATATTTCTTATGGGGTCACACACACTTTGCAGTGGATTACCTTCTTGGATTCTGAAGGCCGAGTCACAGATTCAAAAGCTTTGAGAAAGAGGATATTTTATGGTGGACTTGACCACACATTGCGGAAGGAGGTTTGTGTATTACATATATGATGAGTTTCAAGCTAAGTATCTAGTTCTAATTATGCTGGTCCCTTAAAAAGCCTTTGTAATAATGATAGGTTTGGGGTTTGCTGTTGGGATACCATTCATCTGATTCAACATTTGCTGAGAGGGAATATTTGAAGTCAGTTAAGAATTTTGAGTACAAGACAATAAAGAACCAGTGGCAGGTTTCCCTTTCTTCCTAGTGTGCTTTTTTGTTAATTCACTTCTTTTTCTGCTTTCTTACTTATCACTTGAGCTCATATTTCTAAAAAAAAAAAAAAAAGGAAGCTCTGTTGATTATATGAAGGTCAGTGTGATATTCTTTTGCTCTATTCAGTCGTAATGTGTTGTTATCCCAATTTGATTTGTCTGCAACACCCTTCGTTCCTAGACTATCAAATATCACCGATTAATGTCAATGTGCAATCTGGAAGGACTCTCCATGCCAGATGCATCAATTGCTTAAGTAGTCTGATGCCAGACTGAAATTTCAGTATCTGATGTTTGCTGTCATTTTTTTTTGTTTTTTGTTTTTAATTAATAATTTTCATCAATGTATATCATATGCATTAGGATAATGAAAATTCCCGTCTCTCTAAATTATAGTTTTGTTGTAATTCACTTTCTCCTCAACTAAATTTGTACATAAATATATATATATATATATATATATATATATATATATATATATATATATATATATATATTTGTAAATTTCTTTGTAGAGCATCTCCTCAGCACAGGCTAAAAGATGTACAAAATTCAGGGAGAGGAAGGGCCTTATTGAGAAAGATGTGGTATGCTGGAAACTAGTGCAAATGCTTCTGAATTATCAGAATTTCTGCAAAAGAACAGCTAAATGATGCATTTGTAGTTATAACTATCTTTTCTTTATTCTTTATTCTAAGGTGAGGACTGACAGATCGCTTGGTTTCTATGACGGGGATGATAATCCAAATGTGAATGTTCTAAGAGATATACTATTGACATATTCATTCTACAATTTCGATCTTGGTTATTGTCAGGTAATTAGTTGTATCATCGTTCCAAACCAAAGTAAATTCTGATAGCATGATTCATTAAATGATGTCCCTCATTGTTTTTATATATTGTGCTCCCCCCCCCCCCAACAGGGTATGAGTGATCTTCTGTCCCCAATATTATATGTGATGGGTGATGAATCAGAGGCATTCTGGTGTTTTGTTGCTTTTATGGAACGTCTTGGACCCAATTTTAATCGTGACCAAAGTGGCATGCATTCTCAACTTTTTGCATTATCTAAGGTCTATTTCTCTCTCTCTCTCTCTCTCTCTCTTTCACAAACACACCTTTTTTAAATTTTATTGACAGAAAACTAGTTGATGTCTTTTTCTGTTTTTTGCTTAGTTCTATATTTTGCTTTTATTGATCATACTCAAGCATTGTCTGTCATTATTTTAACACAAAGCACTTTTTGCTCGTGCTCGTTCTGCATTTATCTTATATGGCATCTTAAGTATAAATTGAATATGTTGTTTAGATGTATCAAAATGTTGGTCCTTATCAAAAGGTTGTGGTACAGGCTTTGCATGTTTAGCTAGTTTACCATGATTCCCAAGTTGTTTAAGAAGCAATCATCCTTTCAATTTAATCACCTTTAGTGTTGGTGAATGCTGAAGTAGTGTCTGATTCTGCAATGTAGGGGAATTTCTATACCATCATCCACTGATAGAATTGTTAAAACTTGGTATTCCTGTAGAAGTAATTATTTATTTGACCCCATTTACTTGCAAGTATCAATTTTTCTTTTCAATTAATTATCTCCATCACCTGCTGTGGAAATGCCTCCCTTTTGTGCCTTTTTAGATGTGTTGGTTGGCTCTATTAGTATCTTTGTAGAGAGGTCACCGTCTTTATATACTTCATAAACAATTTATTTTTCATTTCATGAAATTAGAAGGCAATTATGTGTAAGATGGCATGGGAACTTAGGCTGTCAATAAATTTATCTTAGAAGCCTTGCATGTCATAAAGAAGCCTCTGGTTAAGTTAAAGTTTGTATGATGCTTCCAGTAACAGAAGCTGGCATTGGCAGTCTATGCCTCCAGTTGTGATTATCTGTCGCCCATTGTATATGCTACATTTTTGGGCTAAATGGTCTCCACATCAGTGCAGATACCTGGCACTCAGATGTATTTAGAGTTTTTATTAATAATTGGCTCATCTGGCGGACAAGACAGAGAGTATGTCAGTGATGTGTAGTATAAATTTTTGTATTTAATAAATATTAAAAAAAAAATGAATTGATTCGATTTCACTTAGGGTTTAAAGCCCTATATATACATTTAAAAAAGCATGAAAAAGAAAGTGCTATATACAGTAAGACCTACTTACCATATACAGAAGATAACAAATCAATATAGTTAACAACCCCCACCACCCATCCAAAAAAGAAAAAACTCAAGATGCCTCGAGGGCCATCAGTTTCCTTTGCACTGCCTAACAAATATTCTATTTCTTTTTTGCAGTTGGTGGAGTTGCTGGATAGTTCATTGCATAACTATTTCAAGCAGCATGACTGTTTGAATTATTTCTTTTGTTTCCGCTGGATTTTGATTCAATTTAAAAGGTCAGATTATTTGAATTTATATGTTTGTTGCCCTAGATTAATAATTCCATGGTATATCTGATATTAATAGTGTTATTGTAGTTTTTATTATTTACTCTTTTTTTTTATGTATGTATGTATGTTTCGAAAATAGTTTGGCTATACCACTACAATATATATATATATATATATATATATATATATATATATATATATATATATATATATATATATATATATATATATATATATATTTCCTGCCATCACAACTGAATCTTTTATAATTTTCTTTTTGGGCTGCTTTCATTGAGAAAACTGGGTCCTCACTGAATTGCATTTCTTCTTAATGAATTTGTCTCTTCCTTTTTTAGCTTGATGAGTCTCTGCTTAAGCGAAGTTAAATACTGTAGAATTAGTATGGGATTCATGAGAA
The DNA here is from genome assembly GCA_037074535.1 of Gleditsia sinensis. Taxonomy (NCBI): domain Eukaryota; kingdom Viridiplantae; phylum Streptophyta; class Magnoliopsida; order Fabales; family Fabaceae; genus Gleditsia; species Gleditsia sinensis. Next base: position 7,950,304 of record CM073464.1, on the reverse strand, counting down.
GTTGGTTGTGGCAATGTTATCTAGCATGCTAAACCATTAAACTGATTATGCTTTAAATCTTTACTTCTTTCGAGATGATTTAGAAGGATTGCATATTGGAAGAGTATCTCTACCTCTACATTTGTGGAAAATAATCTCTGTACCAGAAGAATGTCCCATTATGCTATATGATAAGGACATCTTATCAACCCTGAAGAAAAAAAAATATATTTTTTTTTTAATTTTTCCTTAGATATTTTTTCATTCTTTGGCTCTTCTGTAAACCTCCACATTGTTTAAGTATTTAGGGTGTATGGTTGGATCAAATTGAAGCAAATTAAATATTAAGGATTCAGTTGAGAAAATAAGAAATAGAACGAGTAAATCGAGACATGCATCTTTTGAGGAACAACGGAGTACTTTATGGATTACAAAACAATTCACTTGATGTTAGTGCAGTTGTTGGAGTTCCTAATTTGCAGTTCTACTGGTTTAGCCTTGTATTGGGTTATCTGCAATGTGTATCTGTAATACTGATTTCTTATTAAACAATAGCAAAATTAATTAATTTTGGCTTTATATTTCAGGGAGTTTGAGTTCGAAAAAACAATGCGCTTGTGGGAAGTATTATGGACACATTATCTATCTGAGCATCTGCATCTGTACGTATGTGTGGCAATCTTGAAACGATACCGTAATAAAATAATGGGAGAGGAGATGGACTTTGACACGCTTTTGAAGTTTATAAATGAGCTAAGTGGTCACATTGACCTTGATGCAACCCTCAGGGATGCAGAGGCTCTCTGCTTGTGTGCTGGTGAGAATGGTGCAGCTCGTATACCACCTGGAACCCCGCCCTCCTTGCCCGTTGATGATGATTTGTTATATTCTGACCAAGATGAAGCATTGTAAATAAGTCTCTTTTTACAGAAATTACTTTGGTGATACATTAATATATTCGCCTCATCGTGTAATTCCTGATTTTGTCTTGAGATGATCTTAGCAAATTAAATGTATTTGTTAATATTACCCGCGCCTTGCCGTCAGCAAACATCATTTTCACATGTACTTTCCTCATTTCATGTAATTAATGGATAATCATACATAGCATTCACAAAGGGGTGATTTTGTTGCTTGGTTGATTGATATTGTCTCAGAACCAGGTGAATTTTCAGAGACAGCCGGCAGAACTCAGGCATAGTTCTGCAAATGGAATTGAATTCTGACTTAAATATTTTGATAGAATAGGCTTCTCCCTGGGATCTATATGCTTTATGGGTAATGTACAGAGGTTACATTAATGGTAGCGACAAAGAGTGGATGGTGATATTTATCAATTCTCAAGCAGAAATTGGAACAGATCGTCGGGTAAGCCTTCTGAAGGTGCATTAGGGGAAATCACATGCAATAATATTTCAATTGTACTTCTCATTCCCCAATGATGCAGGAAAAAGGACGAGTTATCTCGTCCCGGGAAAAGCCCGCACCAATAACCACTTTCAAAGGGGAAGTTCTTCCTTGATTCTTTTTTTTTTTTTTACAGTACTTTTTCCCTCAAATAATGTTACTATGGCATGATCCATTGCATGTGCGAATTGTACTCCAACCCTCCACAACCTAATGCTTCTGCTTCAAAGAAGACAAAAGAATCCCAATCGGTCATGAAAGGCTCATCATCAAAACCAAACATAGCACTATTTCCGGGCACTATTGGAATGTCCAGGTTACAGTCAAAACTTTGTGTTTCGTCGATCCAAGAGATAGCCAAGTCACTGCTCTGTTCTTTCCCTTCTTTTGTCACATCTAACCCTGCTTCTGCAGGGGTTGTTGAACTTGGAAGGCAAGAAGTGTCCTCAGAATTAGAGGGCCTGATTTTCTTATTGCTTTCTTGGTGAATGGTTTTGTCTTTGCGTCGACGGCATCTTTTGCTCATACGGGCATTCCAGTAGTTTTTCACTTCATTATCGGTTCTACCGGGAAGCCGTCCAGCTATCAATGACCATCTACATGAGGTAGGTAGGAATACCAATTAATTATATTAATAATTGAATTAGCTAGTAATAGCATATTGAGAAATTTTTATATAGATTAAGTCAACAAAAATAAATAAATAATATTAATCATAAATAGATATATAAGCTTAGCCTTATTTGGAAAAAAAAATTGTGTTCGGTTTCTTTACATGTAACTAAATAATTCATTTGATCACGTAGACTTTCTAGTATATATTCTTCTTCCAATTAAGTAGTACTCACCTGTTTCCAAGAAGCTTATGAAGTCTGATAATAAGGTCTTCTTCCTCTTTTGACATACCTCCACGTTTAATATCAGGTCTCAAATAATTTTTCCATCTTAGCCTGCAACTCTTCCCTCCTCTCCTCAGTCCTGGAAGGTTTACGACAAAACTCTTGACTTCTAATGACAAGTGATAGCAGGATTTAAACCTAAAACCTCTACTAAACTACCGAAATCTCAAATTTTAAGTACAAATTAAGTGAAGGTGTCAAGGTTAAATTGTATTGCCTAGTGTGCTACTCTTGAGTGTTCAATATATGAATATAATCTTTGGATGAAGGATCAAAGTTATTCTTATCTTACCTGAATTTTTGGACACAGCAGCCCAGTTGCCTTCGCCATGAGTTTCAATGTAGGTTTTAAGAATCAAGTCTTCCTCCGGCTTCCATAAACTCTTTTTGGTCTGAGGCTTCACCAGTCCTTCACTTTCCATAGTGATGAGTGATGACTTGGTTTCTGATGAACGTGTGTGAGAAAGAAAGTGTATTTATGAATGGGAGTTATATAGAAAACGAAGCTCATGACGTACATGTTATTGTGCGTGAACCACTACACAAAAGAATTAGGATGTGAGGGCCCTACTTTCTTTGAACTTTAGCTTTATCCCCACATCCAAAAAATTTGCAACCGAAGAAAAGAAAAGGAACAAAAAAATCTGCAGTGTATAGCTAAAAGCGATTTTGCGATGTATTTGAATTCAAGCTTTTACCCATCAATACGGGGTGCTTAGTATTCTGGAGCTGTATATATATATTAAGCTATTAAACAAGCATGATTGAAGAGTTCTAAATCTAGTATGATATTAGATGATAATTAAATATTTATATTTCTCTAGAAAGTTGACATACCATATGAGAAAAATTTATTTTGGTCGGTGTTACTGATTTTTGATAGCATACCATATCAGACTCTTGTTTAACTTGTCTTTTAATTATACCCCTTTCATTAGATCAGTTTAAAGCGGATACTGAGATTATGTTTAGTAGGGAAAATGGAAAAGTTAAAATAGGGATTAGCGAAGAGTGAAATGGCGTGGGATAGAAAGGTTTTGATGTAGTAATTTAAGAAAGATAACTTTATAATTTACATTATACTACAAATTGAAAGCCGTCGCTAGGATGCAACAGTTATAAGGGGTTGCGTGCCCTCTTGAAACATATATACTAGCCGACATCAGAATAAGTCGGGAAATATTCTTGTCTGGCTCTTAAATTTTTGTTTCAAAATGGTGTCTGAGAGAGAAAATTAAAGGGTTGCCTAAATGGCTCTTTAGGATGATATAGAGAACAAATCCTGGTGTAGACTGAAATCTAAATCATTCATTTTCAAATGATTGAATTGCTTGGTATGCTTTTAATATCTTTGATCTGGACCTCACAGTACTCTTGATTAAAGGACCTCTGAAATACATAATACCGCTTTCAACTTTGGTGGATTTTTCACCTTACTTTCACAAAAACCATATGATAAAAGTTAGTATCATTAGTACGTGTGAAACAGGAAATAACTTACTGTTTATATGAAATGATAGTCTGGCATTCACTTCCCATTGTCACTTCAAATCGTACAAGGCCATAATTTTCGCCTTTTAGTTTGTTGCTTTAAGCAGATAGCCTCATTTCCTTAGTGTAAGGAAACAATATTCCTCATCACAGTCCATTATATTACATCAAAAGGTGCTCCTTGTTTTCATCCTTTTTGCAATGGACGTGACTAATCAAAAAAGTGCACGATGAGCACCATAACACCAGCCAAAATGCTTAAGCTACCGTTCAAACCCCACCCCTCCCCCTTTTTTTTAACGTCACTAACAATAATCCACGATGATCAAAGAAAATGCATATTACTTCTCTGAAAAAAGCCGAAACCATGATGCCCTTTAAATGCAGGTGTCTTTGCAGTCTGTTCTTTGTTGTCATTCCCCTTGATCTGGTTTTGGGTTTTTCATTGTCACCATGTAAAGTTTTCCACCTGGAAGAAATTCAAGAACCTTGAATTGAGAGGAAGAAAATGGCAAGTTCCCCTTGTATCTGATACCACTTGATTTTGCTAATAGCCTCAACAGCATTGGGTTTTATAACCTTAGGTGAAAAAACAGCAGAACTGCTTGTGTAATTGACAATTTGGCTGGCATTTTGATCCATTTTAGGTAATTTAGTTAACGTTGCAAGTTAATTTTGCTAAGTGGCTTCTGAGGACAATCATAAATGGTTGCACTATTCGAGCGCAAAATTCGAAGTGTACAGTTTACTTTGAAGTAACTTTGAAGCTGGCATGCATGTTTTTCAGGAGGGCCTAATGAGATTGAGATTCTTCTGTCTTTCTCGCTATGTCCACGACGATATTCTAATATTCCACCTGTTGTTATTCCACTGCAAAGTGAAAGCAAACCCCCAATCATTCTCCATCAAACCCCACCTCTCGCTTGCTTGTCTTACTTGCCAACCCACTTGGAATCTATATAATTCAATCTTCAGTGTCCGAAAACTACTTTTCTTGGGTCAGGTGTGAAGAAACCAGCCTCTTTCTATTATTATTGGGTCGGCAAAGCTAGCTAATTATATACATTTTCTTCCCTTCCTGGTTCTCGGAGGAAGACTTTCAGAAACTGAAATGAAATTGTGAAAACCTTGGAAAGGGGTTTTTTTTTGGGGGTAGAGAAAATAGTGTAGGAAATGGAAACACTGTTCCAAACCAAAAGTGCATTGGATAAAGTCTTTTTTAATGTGATATCTTAAAAAATTTAACGAAATGTGGTTCTTGAATTCAAATAACCACTAACATTGCCACCAATCAACATTAGGTTTGAAAACAGACTTTGGCAAAATGTTGAAATGGTTGAAAGTGTTAATGAAAACAAAATAATGGGTCTTTAAAATTTAAGAAATTTTATTATTTATTATAAATGATGATAACACAAATCCATGCATTTTAGTCTTTACTGTTACATAAACCATCTTTAAAATCAAGTTATTTAAGTGATATTCAGATCAATTTATACATATTTTAATTAATTAATTTTTCACGTTCAGTTAAAAATAAGTAATTTATGTTGCAAGTTACTAGAAGTATCTTAAAAAGTTGATTTAGCTAAAATTTTAAATTGATTTCCTGCATACATATTAGATGTAAAATAGCACACTAATTATTTGAAGTAGGGAGTATAACCATAATTATTGTCTAACCTCCACTCTTTCCATTTAATTGTGTTATATATGCTTAATCTGACATTGTTTCCAAATTAAAGAATTTACTCTGACATTATTTCTTAATTAAAAAAAATTACTATAACATTATGGATTTCGGTCGAGTTAAATTTAAAATTCAAAACTAACTTATTTTAGACGAATTAAAATATTTCACAAAATAAGTCTAATTCAAACTATAAAATAAATTAACAATAGATAGTGAACCATAACATTATGGATTAATTTTTTTTCATCCCCGCAATACCTACAAAAATACGGAGATTTGCAGGATCTTCATGTTTATATGAATTTACTAAGATCAAGTGAAATAAAAATTAAGCAAACTTCTAAAATTTCAAAATAATATAATCTTAAATTTTAATAAATCCTTGATATATATTAAAAGTTTTAATATAAATTATAAACATATATAAAAATATCAATATAGACATGTATCTATTCAAGTAATTAAATAGATTATTGGTGTTGTAATAATTTCAATGTAAAAAAAGTCCTCAACGGGGAATTTAATCCTTCTCCACATTTTTTTACAGGAGAAAATCTATCCTCACCTTCATCGCCATTGAAGAGAAATTCCTTCATTCCCATCTCCATGCAAGACATTCCTCGCCAAAATCATTACAAAAAAAAAATCATCTAAAATGCCATCGCTTAAAGTGGTAAAATGTCAATTTCAAGTGATGCCAAAGAGCGAAAGTGTCCTATATTTTTTTTTTTTTGGGACTTGGAAAGTGTCCTATATTTTCATCCTCTTCTTCTTTTTTTGAACTGGCCGAAGTCTACAACAGGAAAGGACCAAAGGCCTTGGCCCAAAAAGACAAAGAGATCAGAAAAATCTGATCCAACTCTTGATAACATAGCAAAATATTTCGTAGAAAAACAGAGCACCATACCTTACAAAAAAACAGTATCCATTCTCTCATCGACACCAAAATCCCTCAGCCACTCTATGTGGCAATTCCTCCTCCACCAGCTTCCTTCCTTAAAATACTCTTCAAACACGCTAGGGGTTTTGCAGCCCAACTCCTATAAAGTTTTCCACTTGCCCCTAGTTTTGCTACTGTATGTGCAGCATTGTTAGACCCACGAAGGATCCACTTAATTCATAGATTTGACTTGTATTGTTGATTTGCTCATTTGCTATTACAACGTTAGTCATTAGGGCTAGGGTGTTTCTAATTGCTCTGCTAGAATTAAGTTGTTCCTGATCATACACATGGCATTCCTTTCCTTCCATATAAAACATAGCATAACAAAGCATTTAGCACTCGCCTCTATGGCATCTACTCCTTCCATCTTATCAAACTATTCAATTTTTGCCCAAATTCACTCATTCAACCTTACTCTTCCTTGGATGTTCAGCTTAGTTTGGATGTCAGCTCCAAATCAAGTGGGTCTGGTCTAGTGGCATTCTAGAAAGAGATGTTCTAACGTCTTTGCTGGTCTGTTACAAATAGGGCAGTTAGGCTCCTGACTGATTTTTCTTTTACAAAGATTCTCTCTGCTAGGGATAGCATTATGAAGTATTTTTCATATAAAGGTTTTCACCTTTGGAGGCACTAGGGATCCCCAAACCCAACTCCAAATTTTTGGGTTAACATATCATGAGGATGAGGGTTATTCCTGTCTGATTCAGTCTCTTCATACTTAATAACTTCATACCCTTTACTAACGTGGTAGTTCCCATCACTTGACCTGGGCCATATGTATTTATCTTTAACATCCGTATAAGGGATAAGAATAGCTAGAACTTCTTTGATCAGGTTGCTAGGCATCAGTTCTCTGATAATTTCCACTTTCCATCTCTTGGTTGAGTGATCAATGAGCGACTCTACATTGGTTAGGTTGCTGTTAGATAGATTTTCCAAAATTTGTCTATTTCTAAGCCATCTGTCATTCCATATATTGATCTACTTTTCATTTTCCACCTTCCATCTCCCATGCTTAATCATAAATTCTCTCCCTTCTATGATACTGAGTCATCCCTATGAAGAACATCTCCCCATTTTTGCTTGTTGGAAATTTGTATTGGGGAAGTACTTTTGCTTAAGAGTCTTGGCCTAGAGAGAGTTAGGGTATTCCATAATTCTCCAAGCTTGTTTAGCTAAAAGAGCAATATTCATGCTATTAAAATCCTTGAAACCCATGCCTCCCTCACTTTTCCTCCTTGTCAGCTTTTCCCAATTTACCCAATGAATGCCTCTTTCCTTTCCAGTGCTTCTCTGTAACGCCCCCAATTTTCGAGCAGGTGAAACAAACATTTTTTTTCTTACAATCAGATATTTTTCATAACATGCATAACACTATTCTTTATTATGAAAATAGATACATATAGATTCTCTCATATATATACATTATACATACCAAGTTATAAATATCAAAATAACAATAGAAGCAAGGATCCTGCCTATGGTATTTAGAGTACACTCTAGAATACAAAGACAGTATAATTCAAAATTATAAGCCTTGAAAGTAACATAGACTCACCCAAAGAATATGTCACCTAACTGATCACCTATCTGCATGATCAGACTCTGTATTCTTATTTGAAAAATGTAGAAATATTGTGTAGTGAGTTTGACAATTCAATGAGCAGATAATATCTTCTATGACCTCTTAGATCAGCATATGGATGTACTCATATTTTAAAATTTATCAAATAGAAAATACAGTTCAGAAGCACATCCATATGGGACCCGTATTTTAAATATTCTCAAATAAAAAGATATTCAAATATCCAATACCATATTTAGCACGGTATGATCATTACAAAAATGTTATTATGCTCAGCTGTATAAACTATAGTAAAATATTAAACTTTTGAGATAAAGTTATAATTTTAAAAATGACCTGTCTCATTCGGCGATCTGGTCAACCCACACACTTATTTGCTATATGTATAGTGAACGATCGACTACAGTCACAATAGTGATCAGCAAATGTGAGTTCATCACTCATTTGCCTCCTCACATTACCACTGTCACCCGGTTAGAGTGGCCCTCCCTTGGCTCACTCAGGCTAATAGGGCGTCCCTTATTTAGTACCGTCACAAGCCATACAACCAATCGATATTCATCCATACATATAAATATATATATATAAATGCATATTCATCAAATGCAATGTAAAAGTATCAAGCAACTTGCCATGAGTTTTACACTTGCCATTCAATCATAATCAATAACTTTATAGTTTTACAAATCAATGCCACGTGCATAAATATTTACCTTATCATTTAATGAAAAATACATGTGAAATCAGATATACCATGAGTTCAGAAATTCATTTTCAAAACTATACTCTTCTCGAACTATATTCCAAATTGTAAGCAATTCAGATAATTTTAATACATTTCAAAAATATTTAAAAGTGTAAATATTTCATAAACATAATCAAATACATCCTTAAAGATAAAAAAAAAAGTATAGAGCAAGTCATAGAAATAACCATCTATTCACAGGTCAGGGCTCTAGATTGGACAACCTTAAATATATTTTTCTTAGTCAAATCTGATCAAATAGATCTCAAAAATAAGTCTGGAGGGCTCAAAAACCTAAGAAATGACTTCGAGAGCTTGGTCATTGTTCATGGCCGAAAAATATTGTTCACACCGGCCGAAATCACTATTTATCGCCAAAAATCACTATTCACAAAGAACAAAAAGTTGTCAAATGATTGAAAGATTTCATATCTTAAAAGTTATCTACCTCCTAAATCCATCTATGGTATCAAATTTTCAATTTGAGGTCTTTAAGTAAGAGTTTCATAGTTTACCTTTTCTTGAGATTTTCTACTTCCGATCTGTGGCGATTTTACGGCTGATTTGAAAAATTATTCGATCAAAATTGTAGTATACTCTGTTCTGAATCCAGTGGTAGCCTTAGTTTTGAAATCAGAAGCCAATAGACACTCCATATTTAGAGAAAAAAAATGAAGGTTACTATTCATACTATTTATCGGTTACGAAAATTGCATCCCTCCTTCAAGCTTCTGACTCCCCCTCCCCCTTTTCTCTTTCTTTTTATTCTTTATTATTATTATTATTATTATTTAATAATTAAATATTTAAAAATTATTATTTTTATTTTTATTATATACATATAAATACTATTTTTCATCCTAAAATATTGCAAAAATTTCTAAAAATTTACATTCTTATAAAACTTTAGTTAAACTCTTAAATCATGACTTTTCTTGATAAAAATTTTAATAAAATATCACAAAATAAAATATCTTTATGCATAATAAAAGAAAGAATATTTCTAAAAAATAAAAATTTATTAGAGGCAAATATAATTATTTTAGGCACAACAGAAATCATTTTATTTAAAAATATTTTTTTATAATAAAATATTATTATTTAAAAATTACGATATATTACATTCTCCACCAAAACTTTGCCACTTCAGAACATAGTTTAGCATAAAACGTTTTTTGGAAGAGTATAATAGACATAACATAAGATGGGATGACTTGTATCATTGCCTTAATGAGCACTTCTTTTCCACTTTGAGATAAAAAATTTATGTTCCAGTTTGTAAGCTTCTGTATAACCCTCTCCATAATCCAATTCAGTGCATGCTTCTTGGATCTTCCCCACACTGCCAACATTCTCAAATATTTTTCAGGACTCTCCCACATAGGCATATTTAGTTCACCCTGGACATTATTCTTGACCTCTTCTAAGGTGTTTCTGCCAAAAATAATGCCAGACTTTTCTAAGCTCACTTTTTGGCCCGAGTCATTTGAGTATTCTTCTAATATCTTCCTTAGGTTCCTTGCTTGGTTTCTATCTGTTTTGGCAAACAAAATGGAATCATCTGCAAAAAAATAGGTGAGAGATATCAGGGGCATGCCTAGCCAGCTTAATATCTTCCTAGATAAGGCTTTTGTTGCCATGATGAAAAGATAAGGAGAGAGTGGGTCTCCTTGTCGAAGACCTCTTTGAGAGAAGAAAAGAGGACCTAACACTCCATTAATTTTTATTCTATACGTAGCAGTAGTTACACAAACCATAACCAATCTAATCCACTTTTCATCAAACCCCATTACCTCCATGACTCTTTGCAGAAAAGGCCATTCAAGCCTATCATAGGCTTTATCCATATCTAGTTTAATAGCCATGAATTGCTGCCTCTTATTCTTGTAGTGCTTTAGGAAATGAAAAGCTTCTTGGACAAGTACTATGTTATCTTGAATGAGTCTTCCACTTATAAAGGTACTTTGATTTTGTGACACAACCATTCATATAGTGTTTCACCCTATTAACCATAATCTTTGCTATGGTCTTATAGATGAAATTACTACAACTAATCGATCTATATTGCCCTACACTTTCTAGTTTCTGGACTTTAGGGATTAAGGTGTTGTGGGTCTCATTGATCTCTTTAGGAAGCTACCCATCTTCAAAAATTTTTTTTACTGCATTGCACACATCTCTTTTCACCACTTCCCAGGCATTACAATAGAATACTCCAATCATACCATCTGGTATTGGGGCTTTCATGGCTCCTAACTCAAAAGCAGCCCTTTCTATGTCTTCATCTATTACATACCTTAGCAGCTTTTCATTAATTTCAAGAGAGATATATTTAGGGATAATATGTTCTAGCCTTTGGTAGGGGTTCGGGTTGGATGTCTTGAAAAGGTCTTGGTAAAAATTTTGGAAGGTCTCTTGGATGTTCTATATTCCTTCTTTCCAGTTGCCTTCTTCATCTTTTAACCTCACTATATTACTGTGCTTCTTTCTTTACATAGTAGAGTGGTGAAAAGATTTTAAATTTTTGTCACCATACTTTAACCACTTAATTCTAGATCTTTGATACCAGTTGATGAGTGAGTTTTATACTCATAAATTAAATATTTTCATCTTATCTTTTTGCCATAATTAAGCATAAATCTCCCTTACTTGTCTTTAGTTTGTGTATTTCTTACAGATGGAGAGAAGAGTAGAAAATGGACTTAATTGGAGGAATCAGAGTTAAATTGTGGTTATTTGGGAATGATGTCTATAAATCAAGCAGATAAAACAAATTTATTAAAGATTGCTGAGTAAGGAGTATTATCATATTGACTCTTGATACGCATTCTAATGGAGATATGCACAAATTTATTTTTGATTTATGATCACATTTCCAAAATAACTAAAACATAAAGATTCACGGCAAAACACCTAATGTTGAGAATATGTTTGTTGTTTACAGTTCAGCCCAACCTTGCTGCAGTACTTGGGCCATATCTCTGAAAATACATATCCAATATGTATGCAATTTGGTATGTGTATAGTTGATACAATTGGGTACAACTTTCATGTTCAAGTGGTCAAAAAATTCGGACATTAAAAGGGCCAAAAGTGGGTTAGAAGAGAATCTGACTACTTCTGCAGTCCAGCCCGACTTTGCTCTACTATTTTGACCATAAGTCACAAATTACATATCCAATTTGTCCACAATTTGTCTTAACGGAAAGCTAATGAAATTTTCTACAACTTTCATGTTGATCAAGTTAGCAAATTCGGCGGATTTCAAGAAGATATTCAAGGATAAATTTTGATGCACATGATAGAATTCAAATTGTCAACTTTGTACAACTTCTTACCTAACAATTTTGACAATTACCACACCTACCATGCCTAATTGTATCTATAAATAGAGGGCTTCAGGGGTGAGTTAGAAGCTTTTGGGAGAGAGTGTGAAAAAATTTTGTTGGAATTCTACGTACTTGTAATGTTATTCTCTCTTTAGACATTTTGTATTTTTTATTTTCTTTCGTAATATTATCATGTTTCTTCATCTTTCATTTTACTTTCTTGCTTTAATTATAGAGAACTAATCTCCTAATACTAAGGTGAAAGGATGAAACTCTTGATATGAAAATAATAATTCATTTAACTTTTAATTTTAATATTTATATTTGATGTTGTATTTACCTCCTCCTTTTCTTATGTTATGTTTTACTGGCTGGTTGAACTACCTATTTCTTCTTCTTGTTCAATGGCTGGCTTTTCCGTCTACTTCTTATTTTTATTGTTCATGGTTGGCTTTGCCACTTATTCTATTTCATTTTATTTTGTTATGTTAATTAATTTTCTACCTTTCATTTTTTGCATAAGTTAATCTTGTAAAATGTGAATTTTGATATATTGTAGACAATATAATGATTGGCACAATTTATACTTGAATCCATTTATAAGTTATCTCTTGCATCTTTGTATTTTTAATCTTGTAAAATGTGAACATTGATATATTGTAGACAATTTTTGGCACAATAAATACTTGAATCAGTCTTGATTTATTGTAGACAATATGGTGATTGGCACAATGTACGCTTGAATCCATTTTATAAGAGTGTTTTACATATTAATAATACAATGAAAAGGAGGTAAATATAATTCATGTATAAACAAAGGTGAGTTTAAATTAACATATCTTCTGATTGGAAACTTATTCATGTAAAGATTCTAATTGAGTAATAAAAGAGTTACATTTATCTTTATTCGATATACCAAGAGTGGATCCCCTAACCTTAGCATGCTTCTTTACTTTGAATACATCTTCATTTAATTTTAATATATTAGTTCTTTTCATACTTTGTTCAATATTCCTCTCACAAAACAAGGCATTGGTAACTAAGTTAGAAGTATTTATTTCGAATCTAAATTATAATTTTCTCTAAATTGGCAATCTCTGTGGGATCGACCTTGTATACCACTAAATCTATACTCCAATAGATTCGTGCACTTGCGAGTTTTAATTAAAACAACAAGTTTTGGGCGTCGTTGCCGGGAATTGCGACGGAAAAACTATTTGGATCCAAGTAAGTACTTTTCTTCCACTAGTTATAGTTAGAACATTTGTTTATTTTGTGTATAGAAATTTTTCTTTAAAATTGTTTCTTAAAAATTGGTGTAGTAATTTGGGTGTATAAAATTAGTGGATTCTGTCAATAAGGCTAAAAGTGCCTAAGGAGTATGGGTTTTGAGTGAAACCATTGGTATTCCACCATATTTTCCTGGGAAGTCTACCAATTAAATACTACACATTATTACTAACACTTTGAAAAAAAAGAGTTTGTATAATTTTGTGATTTTTTTTTCTTTTTGTGATATTTGTATTTTGTTGCCGTTGTGTAGTTAGATTCTTTTTTCATAATTAGGAAGCAATTTTTTTCAGTTTATGTGTGCTTGGAAACGTGATAAAGATAAGCGGTTGGTTAGAAAAAATTTAGGGTTAACCATTGATTGTACAATAGAAATATTACATTCTGCTGGATCACCATTAAAGATGGAAGAACAAGTTGTACATGGTAAAACTCTTATAGAGTACTTCTCACCTGTCATAGCCAATACTCCGTCTTGCATAGTTTTGCCACAAACTACTGCAACTCATTTTGAAATCAAACCAGCAATACTCCAACTTTTACCATCATTTTATGGTTTAGAAAAAGAAGATCCATACATGCACATTAAAGAGTTTCTTGAAATCTGCTCGGCTTTTTGCTTCCAAAATTTCAATGATGAATCAATCAGGCTTAGAATGTTTCCATTTTCATTGAAAGATAAAGCTAAGACCTGGTTGAACTCCCTTCCTACAAGAATTATAACTAGTTGGAACCAATTAGTAAATAAGTTTCTGACAAAAAAAATTCATATGTCTAAAACTGATGCCCTTAGGAGAGAAATTTCTGATTTTTGTCAAAAAGAGGGTGAACAATGTTTTAAATGTTGGGAAAGATTTAATGATCTTCTTTTGAAATGTCCTCATAATGGTTTTGAAACTTGGAGATTGGTGAAATATTTCTATGATGGTTTAACTTCATCAAACCGTCAAATGATCCAAAGCATGCATGATGGGAGATTTTTACAATTGAATGAGGGGGAAGCTTGAGAATCCTTAAGATCTTTATCTAAAAATTTTTAACATTGGAACTGTATAAATCCTAGGGATAAGAAGTCTCGAATACAAAAAAGGGGAGGAATTTACGAATTAAGTGATGACACAGATGTGAGAATTGCCTTAACTAGCCTGACTAGAAAGGTAGAAGTTTTAACTTTAAACCACACTCTTAACCCTTCTACCAATACTAGGATAGATGCATGTGCCTTATGTTCTAGTACATCTCACATTGCACAATTTTGTCCATCCATACCAGCTTACCAAGAAGCATTTTTTGAGCAAACTAATTCTCTTCAGTCTTATGGAAAATCATCAGATAGTCCATTTGCACCAACATATAATCCAAATTCGAGGAATCATCCAAAGTTTTCATGGAGACAAAATCAGTCTTCAATGAGTCAAGGTGAGCAACAATTTTTCCCTCCCAATTCATACCCTCAAGTTCCTCAACATGCTCCTCCTTTCGGGGTACCACAACAAAGAAAACATTTTTTGGAGTATATGTAACATCCCGTAATTTTTAGATATTTTCCTTATAAATTCTTCACCTTACATATATGCATAGAAATGTTCTAATATTAATGGAATAGGTAAAAATAGAAAACCTAAGAGGAAATATTAGAAATAAACATGCTAAAGAAAGGTGAAATTCTTAGGTAAGGAAGATAAATGTTTGTGAAGTAAATGTTTTAAAATTTCAAGAAGATTGAATTAGGGTAATTTTTTCTAATTTAAGAGTAAAAGTTACTAAGTTTAGTATCTCCACCCATAAATTGGGCTTTCACCTATGGACACTTCATATAGAGTTTTTCTTCTTCACATAAGTTTCTAGCAAGCCATTGGATAACCTAAGCAAGAAATAAAACATAGACTTGGACTAGAATATAATAATTGGACCAATAGCTCAAAAATTATGAAAATGTGACCAAGCCCTCTAATAAAGGTAGAATTTTATCCCAAGCAAAGAAAATGGGTAGGAATAAGTCCAAATCCAAGAGAAAAAATAAAATAAAATAAATTAGGTGATGATATAATAATATAATAATAAAGATTAGGTTACATGGCATTAAGACAAAAATTTAGCAAGTGGTATGATTCTACATTGATCATTTTGGCAAGTGGCATGATAATACAAGGCTTTAGGACAAAAACATTTATATCCTACACTCATAATTCTAGCAAGTGGTATGATAATACATGGCATTAGGACAAAACATTCATATCCCACACAAATAATATCAACCAAATAATGGAGATTCAAGGGCTAGAAATTTGCCACCTAAAAAGGCAAACCTATCATACTTGTTTAAGACAAAAGAAAATGGAAAAGAATCCCTAAATCAAAGGGACCTTGTCCCTTATCTTAAGAACATATCATCATAATTTTCAAAATACAAATCTCCTTTTCCTATACATATCTTGACTAAGGAAGAGGAAGAGAAGAACATAAGTTGTTTGTTTTCCAAAAATTCAATAAAGTGTATCCTAATTGTGATAAGGTAGACCCATGATTATGAAAGGTGAATTATTTGGTGGTCTATATAAGAAAACCCACCCTTACAACATTATAATTTCGTCAAAGTGAGGGAGAGGAAAAATTGAAGCAAGGTAGAGTGAGGAAAGGAGAGGAAGAAAAAAAGAAAGAGGAAGGAGAAGTCCAGGGGACTAAGTGCTCCAGGTAAGTTTAACAATATTTCTTTTTGAAGAAAACTTTTGAAACTTATAATATTTATATGAAATTTTAATCTTAGAACTTTTATGATTGGTCATGATGTTGTTATATCATGTTACATATTGATCTTGCATGTGATGTATGTTTGAATACTTAGGTTGGTGTAGATAGTTCTGCATGGGTATGGCTATGGGTGGCAGAATTTTAAGTTTCAGTATTTTAATTTTTGGGAACAATCTATAAGGAATTAAAATAACTAGTTAACATATGAATTAAAGATATATATGTCACGGATTTTTAGCCACTAGAATCATTCAATTTGGAGTCTATATGTGGTAGATATGATCCGATTAGTAAGCAAATGTCAGAAAATGGTTCATCAGGGAAGAATATGTTAGGATAGTTTTTGTTTTAATTTCTGAGAATTATCTGTAGGAAATTAAAATAAATGGTTAACATAAGAATTAAATATATATGTGTCACGGATTTTTAGCCACTGGAATCATTCAATTTGGAGTCTATATGAGGTAGATATAGTCTGATTAGTAGTCAAAGGTCAGAAAATGGTTCATCAGGGAAGATTATGTTAGGACAACTTCTGTATTTTGATTTCTAGGAATTATCTGTATGGAATTAAAATAAATGGTTAACATAAGAATTATAGCTATGTGTGTCATGGATTTTTAGCCACTGGAATCATTCAATTTGGAGTCCATATGTGGTAGATATGGTCCGATTAGTAAGCAAAGGTCAGAAAATGGTTCATCAGGGAAGAATATGTTAGGATAGCTTCTGTGTTTTAATTTCTGGGAATTATCTGTAGGGAATTAAAATAAATGGTTAACATAAGAATTAAATATATATGTGTCACGGATTTGTAGCCACTGGAATCATTCAATTTGGAGTCCATATGAGGTAGATATAGTCCGATTAGTAGTCAAAGGTCAGAAAATGGTTCGTCAGGGAAGATTATGTTAGGACAGCTTCAGTATTTTGATTTCTGGGAATTATCTGTATGGAATTAAAATAAATGGTTAACATAAGAATTATAGCTATGTGTGTCATGGATTTTTAGCCACTGGAATCATTCAATTTGGAGTCCATAGGAGGAAGATATGAGCTTAGTAGTAGTCAAATGTCAGAAAATGGTTCATCAGGGAAGAATATGTTAGGACAGCTTCTGTATTTTAATTTCTGGAAATTATCTGTATGGAATTAAAATAAATGGTTAATAAGAATTATAGATATGTGTGTCACGGATTTTTAGCCACTAGAATCACTCAAGTTGGAGTCCATATGAGGTAGATATGGTCTAATTAGTAGGTAGAGGTCAGAACCTATCTGAGAAGAAATAACCTATACATTTAGGGAGTAATATCACCTTGATTTCTTAATATTTGGCTAAAATGTTCAACATAATAGTTTTAGATAATTGTTTTATCTTGAAATTGACACCAAGATCACCTACATCAGAGTTAAATTGAGGTAGTTATGCTCTGATTAGTAAGAGAATGTTAGATAGGATGAAAACCTGCATCAAGAAAATAAAAAAATAAAATTAGTATTTAAAAAAGAAGATGAATCTTAATAAATGACTAGTATAGCCATAGCCATTGCCATTGTATGAACTTCTTACCATCTTAAGTGTGAAATTTTGACATGAAAATATTTTATAAAGTGATATTTGAAATGGTTATGTTCATGGCATGATTACCAATGATTTTTGGTAATAATTATATTTTGATGAACATACTTGTTATTGAAAGCATATTTTTTGCTATCATTGTGAAAAGAAAATAAATGAGCACGGTCACATGGCAATCCATGTGGTGCACCAGTAGGGGACGCCCTACCAACGATTATGATTATGATTATGAGAAAAGAAAGAGAAAGTGTGCCATGTCGGACAAAGCGAGAAAAACCCGTACCGGAGAGTAGAGGATACTCACCCTGACTGGGGTAGCTTGAAATGAGAATAAGTTGTTGGCTATCATATGATATTCTGAAAATAGTTAATCCTGTCATACATATCATTACTGTATGATTCTTATGTGCATAGATGTAATGCATTCATGTGACCAAAGATATTTTCTGTAGTTTATACAGCTGAACATGACATAATGGGCTATATTGATGATGATTTATTGTTGAACTTATTAGGATTTAATTCTCACTATATTTTCATATCATGTTCAGAAAAATTAGTTATGCAGATTTTATATAGCTCTAGCTTTTAGTGCACATTGGATCGAGTTACTTTATGTTGGGCAGATCTCAGAATCAAATAAGATGTTTGTGGTCGAGTTGGCTCAGATTCCGGTGAAGGTGCAACCACCCGCACCTGTATCTCCGGAATTGGTCAACCAAAATAAACAAGATGTAAATATCTATGTGTTTGATATGTTGCATGTACGTTTTGATTAATGACGTGTATGTGAACTCAATATTGTATAATAATAAAGAAAAAAAAAAGGTTGTTACAGTATACCTTGCAACAGTTCATGCAATCGACCTAACAAGTCTTGAAATCTCATACTCAAGCTATTTCAAAGCTGAAAACATAATTGGGTCAAATAACTAATATTATATGAGAGAGAGAAAAAGGAAAATTTTCCAGTCAACCTGTTCCTAATCCTAAGGGTCAATTTAAAGTAGGATCATAAATAAATCCTAATGAAGAAGTAAAGTCTGTAACAACCTTTAGATCTGAAAAAGTCATTGATAATCATGTTCACATGCCAGAAAATGAGGAATAGAGTCAACATGAATCCCAAACTAATGACTCAAGTGAAAAGAAAAGTGAAAAGATTTCTTATGCCCCCAAGGCTCCTTTCCCTCAAAGACTTCCGGCAAACAAGAAAAGTACTCAATATAGTGACATTTAAGAGGTGTTTAAGCAAGTAAGCATTAACATCCATTTTCTTGACGCTATCAAATAAGTACCTACTAATTCAAAATTCCTAAAAGATCTTTGCACGGTGAAAAAGAAAACCAATGTTCCAAAAAAAGTATTCTTGACTGAACAGGTAAGCTCTATAATTCAATAAAAAAACTCCTATTAAGTACAAGGATCCTGGTTGTCCTACAATTTCTTGGGTGATAGGTGACCATGTGATTAACCGAGCCTTACTTGATCTAGGAGCAAGTGTGAATCTGCTGCTTTACTCTGTGTATGAGAAACTTGGGTTAGAAAAACTGAAACCTACACCAGTGACCCTTCAGTTAGCTGATAGGTCCACAAAAATTCTTAGAGGTGTCATAGAAGATGTGCTCATTAAGGTTGATAAATTCTAATTTCTAGTAGATTTCATTGTTCTTGACACTAAACATGTTGATAATACAGAGACACAAATTCCAGTCATTTTGGGTAGATCATTTCTGGCAACATCTAATGTAATCATTAATTGTCGAAATGGAATTTTGAATTTATCTTTTAGAAATATGACTGTGGAACTAAATGTTTTTAATGTCTCTCATCAACCTATGGACATGGATGATTTATGTGAGGTCAATCTGATTGAAAGTGTCATTTATGATTCATTTTTAGACTCCTTTAGTAATGATCATCTAGAAAAATATTTGATTCATTTCGATAAGGATAAAAATGAGGATTATCTGGTTCGTGAAGTAGACTCTTTGTTAGAGACAACTCTACTAATGGATACTGATAAATGGAAAGCCAAAAAAGAAAAAGTCTCACCTTTTGAGTCAGTTCCACTGCCATCTGTTGTTCATACTGTTTACCCACATGGTGCAGTAAAGATTGAAAATCCCAAGAATGGTCAAAGATTGGAAGCATTTTTGGAATTACCAAATCTGGAGATAGAGGAGACACCTTTGCGTGATCTTGTCTACAAGAATTGATTTGCTTCTGTTGTTAAAAGTTACCATGCACGTTATCTAAGTAAGATTTTTCTTTATTTAACTTGCATTAATTTTTCCCTTCAGTGTTATCTTCTTTTGAATTTCTATTGTTTTCCCTCCCTTTGTTGCTTTTGCTTTTTCAAAAAAAAAAAAGAGAAAAGAACAATTGATTCGAAAATGGAGGACATTCTCACAAAATTGAAAAATCATTTTCCTAATCTTCCACCTAATGCATTGACAAAAATTTACAAAGTACAGATTGCAAGATTAAGGGTGTTGATGAACATGAGGATGCCAACTAATATTTGTTGGCTAATTGAAGTTAAGGTACGGTTATCAGGTGAGTCTGCAAATAATTTCATCTCTTACATGCCTGGTTTAGGAAAAAGCAGTTTTGCTAAAAAGCGCAGAGCTAAACGAATGGGTGTTTGTTACAAATGTGGACGTGAAACTTATAACAAACGTTATCGTTCTTTGGGTTGGGTGTCTGTAAATCGGGAAGACAAAATTAAGTTCATTAAGGATGGCTTGAGTAAGGAGTCATTGGATGATGACTTTCATCCAACGTCTCTTGAGACACATCCTAGTGGATCTGTGCATATCAGTATTGTCGATTTATGGCCTCATTTCAAAAAAGAACGTAAACGGTATAGTCTTGAGAATCTGACGTTAAAAGACCCTGTTTGCCAATTTATAAGAAAATTGAATGGGAAGCATATCATCGACCCATAAAGGGCGTTTAAACCGTTATTGGACATAAAACTAGAGGAAGATGTAAGCCACAATCACAACTACTGTACATATGCATGTGTACTGTTATTGTTGAATTTTTCACCTTTAATTTAGCTGATATCTTTCGGCCTACTCTTATAGCTATTGAAATTATGCCCCTGGCCTATTCACATAGCTATTACAAGTATGCCCTTATTTGAGTCTTATAAATGTGCACCTCATTATCTTCATCTTCATAATCAAAGTTAAGGTGAGTGCAGATATGGAAGGAACCGCAGTTTGTCACTTTCAAAATATTTGTGTCTTTTGTGGTTCCAGTCCTGAGAAAAAAGGAGAGTATGTAAAAGCAGCAAAAACTTTGGGTATGGTACTAGTCAGGAGAAAGATTCATTTAGTTTATGGTAGAAGTTGTCGAGGGTTAATGGAGAATGTGTCTAGATCTGCATATCTATGAGGATGGCAAGTTCTTGATATTATTCCTACAGCTCTAGTTGCATCAAACATCGTAGGAAAAACAATTAGGGAAGAATGTAGGGTATTTTCCATGCATGAACGAATTGCTAAAATGATGTGCAACGCTGACGCCTTCATTGCCTTACCTGGTGGTTTTGGTACTCTAAAGAAAAATTTTCAAGTCGTCTCTTGGTTACAACTGAACATGCACTATAAACCCATAGGTTTGTTGAATGTTAACAATTTTTTTGATAGTTTATTGTATTTTCTTGATCATGCTGTAGAACAAAGGTTTATCTCGCACTCAGCACGTCGGATTCTCATCTCGGCCTCAAATGCTGACGAATTGATTGACGCGTTACAAGCATTTGTTTATGTTCCTGATCCAGTTATAGTTCAAATAGATTGGACAACAGAAAATTGCAGAAAGCACAAACTGGACTTGGATCTTCATTTGTAACACATTTTACTTGCTTGAATAAATTTTTATTTTCTGTTTAGTTTGCTGCAGGTTCATCTTTTCTTATATCTCCTTCTAGGTAATATCTCTTTTAATCTTTATTGTTTATTTTGTGTTTCTTCATCTAGAAAAAAAAACAAAAAACAAAAAAAAATTGAGTGATGTTTTGGGATTAGACAAAACTAGCACCAATGATGAAAATGGTTTAAAATGCTTGTAACCTTTGAAAAATTGATGAGTTCTGAGTGTTATGTGTGAATTTGAACTCTAATGTAACTTATGTTTTATTTGAGAATCCTAATATCTTGTGCACTTAATCTTTTACATTTGACTGATTGTTTATTCAGAAAAGATTTATGTTATTCAGATATGTTAATTGATCTCATAAAACTCCTATTTTGAGCCTATATTCATCCTTTCTTGAACACCTATATTATTATCTAGCCTTTAAATAAAAATATTTCTAACTCTTACCTTTCACTCACAGGAATGATTATTTGAAAAGCTATGGTTCAGGGGTGGATGGTAGAAGTTTAAAAAAGAAAAAAAAAAGAGAAAAAGAAAGTTAATACTCCCTAAATAAATAAGTTTGGGGGTGTTTATCTTTAAAAAAAATAGTATAATCAAATAAATGTAAGGATGATGAAAAGATTGGAGATAGAATTCACAGTATAATATCAAAAGTATTTGGGAGGCTTTAAATGATCATGCATGTTGAAGTGTGAATTGAACTTTTATTCATATCATTTTATCCACCTTTAACCTATGCCATACATTACAAGCCTAATGAAAGTTCTAATGATCTTAAATGTTATGATTAGTCTATATTAGTGGAGAGTGACATGAAAAATAAGGTTATGGAGCCTTAAATACATATATCTAGAGATCTGTTTTAAATATTTGATTACATAAATTTATTTGAATGCGAAAAGTCTAATGTCATAAGACTACTACACACACACTTCGGATTCAAGAGTAAACCATATGTTGCATTTGAATAAAAGTTCTACATAACCTTGAAATTTTGATATTTTCCTTGGTTGCACATTTTAGATCCTTGAGGAATGCTTAGTAAGCCAAAAACAAGTCATCACTCACTCATCTTTTAAATTTTGTAGTTTGTGTGTTTTGCTTGAGGACAAGCAAAAAATTAAGTTTGGGGGTATTTGATGAGTGAGTTTTATACTCATAAATTAAATATTTTCATTTTATCTTTTTTCCATAATTAAGCATAAATCTCCCTTACTTGTCTTTAGTTTGTATATTTCTTATAGATTGAGAGAAGAGTAAAAAATGAACTTAATTGGAGGAATCAGAGCTAAATTGTGGTTCTTTGGGAATAATGTTTATAAATCAAGCAGATAAAACAAATTCATTAAGGATTGCTGAGTAAGGAGCATTATCATATTGACTCTTGAAATACATTCTAATGAAGATATGCACAAATTTATTCTTGATTTATTATCACATTTTCAAAATAACTAAAACATAAAGATTCACGACAAAGCACCCAATGTTGAGAATATGTTTGTTGTTTGCAGTCCAGCCCAACCTTGCTGCAGTACTTGGGCCATATCTCTGAAAATACATATTCAATATGTATGCAATTTGGTAGGGGTGTATCTGACACAATTGGGTACAACTTTCATGTTAAAGTGGTCAGAAAATTCGGATATTAAAAGGGCCAAAAGTGGGCTAGAAGAGAATCTGACTACTTCTGTAGTCCAGCCCGACTTTGCTATACTATTTTGACCATAAGTCACCAATTACATATCCAATTTGTCCACAATTTGTCTTAACGGAAAGTTAATGAAATTTTTTACAACTTTCGTGTTGATCAAGTCAGCAAATTCGGCGGATTTCAATAAGATATTCAAGGATAAATTTCAGTGCACATGATGGAATCCAAATTGTCAACTTTGTACAACTTCCTACCTAACAATTTTGACAATTATCACACCTACCACGCCTAATTGTATCTATAAATAGAGGGCTTGAGGGGTGAGTTAGGAGCTTTTGGGAGAGCTTGAAAAAACTTTGTTGGAATTCTACGTACTTGTAATGTTATTTTCTCTTTAGACATTTTGTATTTTTTATTTTCTTTCATAATATTATCATGTTTCTTCATCTTTTATTTTACTTTCTTGCTTTAATTATAAAGAACTAATCTTCTAATACTAAGGTGAAAGGATGAAACTTTTGGTATGAAAATAATAATTCATTTAACTCTTAATTTTATTGTTTATATTTGATGTTGTATTTACCTCCTCCTTTTCTTATGTTATGTTTTACTGGCTGACTGAGCCACCTATTTCTTCTTCTTATTCAATGGCTGACTTTGCCATCTACTTCTTATTTTTATTGTTCATGGTTGGCTTTGCCACCTATTCTATTTCATTTTATTTTGTTATGTTAATTAATTTTCTACCTTTCATTTTTTGCATAAGTTAATCTTGTAAAATGTAAATTTTGATATATTGTAGACAATATAATGATTGGCACAATTTATACTTGAATCCATTTACAAGTTATCTTTTGCATCTTTGTATTTTTAATCTTGTAAAATATGAACCTTGATACATTGTAGACAATTTTTGGCACAATAAATACTTGAATCAGTCTTGATTTATTGTAGACAATATGGTAATTGGCACAATGTACGCTTGAATCTATTTTACAAGAGTGTTTTATATATTAGTAATACAATGAAAAGGAGGTAAATATAATTCATGTATAAACAAAGGTGAGTTTAAATTAACATATCTTCCGATTGGAAACTTATTCATGTAAGGATTCTAATTGAGTAATAAAAGAGTTACATTTATCTTTATTCGATATACCAAGAGTGGATCCCCTAACCTTAGCATGCTTCTTTACTTTGAATACATCTTTATTTAATTTTAGTATATTAGTTCTTTGCATACTTTGTTCAATATTCCTCTCACAAAATAAGACATTGGCAACTAGGTTAGAAGTATTTATTTCGGATATAAATTATAATTTTCTCTCAATTGGCAATTTCTGTGGGATTGACTTTGCATACCACTAAATCTATACTCCAATAGATTCGTGCACTTGCGAGTTTTAATTAAAACAATAAGATTTTGGCGCCGTTGCTGGGTATTGTGGCGGAAAAACTATTTGAATCCAGGTAAGTACTTTTCTTCCACTAGTTATAGTTAGAACATTTGTTTATTTTGTGTATAAAAATTTTTCTTTAGAATTGTTTCTTAAAAATTGGTGTAGTAATTTGGGTGTATAAAATTAGTGGATTCTGTCAACAAGGCTAAAAGTGCCTAAAGAGTATGGGTTTTGAGTGAAACCATTGGGACTCCTCCATATTTTCCTAGAAAGTCTACCAATTAAATACTACCCATTATTACTAACACTTTAAAAAAAAGAGTTTGTATAATTTTGTGATTTTTTTTTCTTTTTGTGATATTTGTATTTTGTTGCCGTTGTGTAGTTAGATTCTTTTTTCATAATTAGGAAGCATTTTTTTTCAGTTTATGCATGCTTGGAAACATGATAAAGATAAGCGGTTGGTTAGGAAAAATTTAAGGTTAACCATTGATTGTACAATAGAGACATTAGATTCTGCTGGATCACCATTAAAGATAGAAGAACAAGTTGTGCATAATAAAACTCTTATGGAGTACTTCTCACCTGTCATAGCTAATACTTCGTCTTGTATTGTTTTGCCACAAACTACTGCAACTCATTTTGAAATCAAACCATCCATACTCCAACTTTTACCATCATTTTATGGTTTGGAAAGAGAAGATCCATACATGCACATTAAAGAGTTTCTTGAAATTTGCTCGACTTTTCGCTTCTAAAATTTCAATGATGAATCAATCAGGATTAGAATGTTTTCATTTTCATTGAAAGATAAAGTTAAAGTCAGTTGAACTCCCTTCCTACAAGAACTATAACTAGTTAAAACCAATTAGTAAATAAGTTTCTGACAAAAATTTTCCCTATGTCTAAAATTGATACCCTTAAGAAAGAAATTTTTTATTTTTGTCAAAAAGAGGGTGAACAATTTTTTGAATGTTGGGAAAGATTTAATGATCTTCTTCTGAAATGTCCTCATCATGGTTTTGAAACTTGGAGATTGGTGAAATATTTCTATGATGGTTTAATTTCATCAAACCGTCAAATGATCCAAAGCATGCAAGGTGGGAGATTTTTACAATTAAATGAAGGGGAAGCTTGGGAATCCTTAAGATCTTTATCTGAAAATTCTCAACATTGAAACTGCATAGATCCTGGGGATAAAAAGTCTAAAATACAAAAAAGGGGAGGAATTTATGAATTGAGTGATGACACAGATGTGAGAATTGCCTTAACTAGTCTGACTAGAAAGGTAGAAGCTTTAACTTTAAACCACACTCTTAACCCTTCTACCAATACTAGGATAGAGGCATGTGCCTTATGTTCTAGTATCTCTCACATTGCACAATTTTATCCATCCATACCAGCTTACCAAGAAGCATTTTCTGAGCAAACTAATTCTTTTCAGTCTTGTGAAAAATCATCAGATAGTCCATTTGCACCAACATATAATCCAAATTGGAAGAATCATCCAAATTTTTCATGGAGACAAAATTAGCCTTTAATGAGTCAAGGTAGGCAACAATTTGCCCCTCTCAATTTATACCTTCAAATTCCTCAACATGCTCCTCCTTTCGGGGTACCACAACAAAGAAACCCTTCTTTGGAGGATACCTTGCAACAGTTCATATAATCGACCCAACAAGTCTTACAATCTCATACTTAAGCTATTTCAAAGCTGAAAACACAATTGGGTCAAATAGCCATTATTATAAGAGAGAGAGAAAAAGAGAAATTTTCCAGTCAACCTGTTCCTAATTCTAAGGGTCAATTTGAAGTAGGATCATCAACAAATCCTAATGAAGAAGTAAAGTCTGTAACAACCCTTAGATCTGGAAAAGTCATTGATAATCATGTTCACATGCCAAAAAATGAGGAACAGAGTCAACATGAATCCCAAACTAATGACTCAAGTGAAAAGAAAAGTGAAAAGATTTCTTATGCCCCCAAAACTCCTTTCCCTCAAAGACTTGCGGCAAACAAGAAAGGTACTCAATATAGTGACATTTTAGAGGTGTTTAAGCAAGTAAGCATTAACACCATTTTCTTGACACTATCAAATAAGTACCTGCTTATTCAAATTTATTAAAAGATCTTTGCACGGTGAAAAGGAAAACCAATGTTCCAAAAAAAGCATTCTTGACTGAACAAGTAAGCTCTATAATTCAACAAAAAATTCCTATCAAGTATAGATTGGCAATCTCTATGGGATCGACTTTGTATACTACTAAATCTATACTTCAATAGATTCGTGGACTTGCGAGTTTTAATTAAAACAACAACACCAGTATTTCTCTTTCTGCCTCCAAAGGCTATTGATTTTTGCTTTAAGCCTTTTACTCTCTTCTATACTCTTCTTACATTGCCTTCCATTCTATATCCCCTGGAGCTTCCTTTTGAGATTAGTGATTTGAGCATCAGCCCTCTTGATTTTGCTATTTTTCACCTCGCCAAGTCTCCTGCTACTTTTTTTATTTTTCTAGCTGAGCCTCCCAGGTTGTTTTGCCTTCCTTCACTACTCCAGCTCTTTTCCATCTCATCTTGGAAGTCTTCTTAATCCATCCAATAAGCTTCAAACTTGAACATCCTCTTTTTTTTCCTTTCTTTAGCTTTGGTATTCAAAATCAAGAGACTAAGATCAGACCCCACTACAGGGAGTGCCAAAACTATTACCTCTTTAAAATTGTTAAGCCAAGTTCAATTAGCAAGGTGCCTATCAATTTTTTCTCTAACCCCACCCACTTTCCTCATGCTACTTCAAGTAAACTTGCACTCTTTTAGGGGGTAGTCAAAAAGATCATTTTCAAAGATAAAATTTTTCAATTTTTCAATTTTAATATTGCTATGTAGTTTTACCCCTTCTTTTTTATAATGATATAAGATTTTATTAAAATCACTAATACATTGTCAACGGGTTTGATTAGCTGGATTTAATATTGCCAAATTCTGCCAAAACTGTCTTTTAGTTCTTCCATCCGATGGCCCATACATAAATATGGTGATAGCATAGCTTCTCTCATTCTCAAGCTTAATCCTTGCATGAATATAATTCTGACACTTTTCCACCACTTCTACTGCTATTCTTTCACATTAAAGACAAGTAAACTTGCACCCTTTTAGGGGGTAGTCAAAAAGATCATTTTCAAAGATAAAATTTTTCAATTTTTCAATTTTAATATTGCTATGCGGTTTTACTCCTTCTTTTTCATAATGATTAGTGATTTTATTAAAATCACTAATACAATGTCAAGGGGTTTGATTACCTGGATTTAGTATTGTCAAATTATGCCAAAACTGTCTTTTAGTTCTTCCATCCGATGGCCCATACACAAATGTGGTGACAGCATAGCTTCTCTCATTCTCAAGCTTAATCCTTGCATAAATATAATTCTGACACTTTTCCACCACTTCTACTACTATTCTTTCACATCAAAGACAAACCACCCCTTCCAATTGCTGATATATTGTCATCTCAAATCAGGAGCCACATGCTGCGGAGTGGTCCGTAACCCATGTGGGCTTTTGTTCATTCACGAACTGGATTCAGTCAAGGAAAATGAACGCGGCCTATTAGCGGGCCCACACCACAATGCAATAACAAACAAAACCTGTGGACACAATTTTAAAGCTACAAATGTTGACGGTTGGGCCAAAAAAATGTTCACAAAAAAAAAAGAACTATTAATAAAATATAATAATTTTTTTAATCTAAACTTGACTATCCATTTAAAAAAAATTTAACTTGATCTATATATATATATATCAAACTATAAATCTTACCACAAAGGATATTGTTGTCATACAATAGAAACACTATTTTGAACTATGTTGCCACACTATGTATAACATAATATACACTCATACGAAGTCAATTTAAAGCTGATCGAAAATAATTAAAATATTCTTAAAATTATTTATAAATAAAATCTTACTCCCTCTAAGTGAAAGATATTTAAATTTTATTCTTTTGACTTTATATATATTGACTTGAATATTAGAGTATTCTCTTAACTGAATTTTAAATTAATCCAAGACAATGTAAGATAATATATTTCAAGAGTAGTCATTATTTTTTTTATATAATATTATTCATTAAAAATAGTGTTTGAGGGGGATGAAGAAAGAAAACATTTTAATACTCATTTTAAATATTTATTATCATCTATATTAATATATTTAATTTTAGAAATTTTGATGTCTTTTGGTATGGGACAGTAAGAGTAGTGAGTGGGTAGTTATTTAATAATTTACAACTGTCCACTATTTTTTGTTATGTTGAAGATTTAGAAAGATAAAATTAACAATAAAAATTTATTTAATTATTTTATCATTAAAAAATAAATAAATAAGTGAATTCACATGCATGTCAAGTCACTAGTGTTTTTTTTAACAAAGGGGAAAATTAGACTCGTAGCCGTGGACTAAAATTTCTTTTAAATTTTATAAAGAATACGTTAATATCATCTCAAGTTTTAAATATTTTATTTTAAATTTTTTTCCGTCTTAATTTTATTTTTTAATAATTTATATTATATTAAATTAGTATATTTATAAAATTTTAAGAAAAAAAATACTTATAAATAAACATGATTAAAAAATTTCTCAATAAAAAAAATTTACATATAAATTAAATCTAGACATAGTGAATGTAAATTTTAAAAGTCTCAAATTAAAATAATATGATTTACTCAAAATATTTTAACTTTATTTAAATTTTATATTAAATACACATTTTTTAAAAATACATATACTAAGCTCTTTCATATTTGAAAATATATTATTGTAAAAAGGGTCTATATTCCTCGGTCTTCACAAATCTGAGATAGTAAATTGAGCCGTCTATAAATTGATGAATAAGGACATCCTTATAGTCCCCTACTCCCTACCCTCTCACCTGCCCTTTACCATTTAAATCCCTATTCCTTTATCGCCACCCAATACTATTAAGGTGTCCTTTCCTCTCGTACCTCACTTTAAAAAAGTGAAGGATTTGACAGCGAAAGATAAGATAAAATCAGATATGATAAATAATTAAATAAAAATAAAATAAAATAAATTTTTAATAAATTTTTATTTTATTTAATATTTAATATACATAAAATTAAATATTATAAATTTAAAAAAATAAAATATAAAATAAAAATATACATAATTAAATATAAATATAAAAGGATGAAAGACAATGAACATTTTTGAAAATAAAAAAATTGAATATTTTTAAATAATGATTTTAGAATTTGAAGTAAAATAATAAAATATATTATCATATTTTTAACTTAATTAATTTTACAAGATATAAATTTTAATTAAAAAAATTTAAAATAATAAATTTAATATTTTTATTATATCTTGTTGATTTATTAAATATAAAATAATAATAAAATAAAATATTTTATTTTATTTTATATCTATTATTACGTATTTCAAACGAGCCATAAAAATTTTCAATATCACTACCATCCAAAATTGAACATAATTTGATCATATCAAATAATATAAATATTTTAAAATTTTGAAATATATTTTTTATACAATCAACTCCCATATCTTATTATTGAAATTTAAATATTGTTATACTGGATTAGATAAATTTAAATATTGTCGTCCAATAATCAATATTATTACTATTAAGGTCTATTGGATATTTTTTTAATACAATAATGATAATAAAATTAAAAATATTTATAACTTGGTTTGAGTTGGTGGAAAAAAAGAAGGATTTAGTATATTGTCACATCCATCGTGTTAAAGTATTTTGAATATTTGAGTTAAATGTCGAACTGTATTTAATATATTATTATATGATAACAGAGTAACGACTATTTTATACTATTTAAAAATTATGAGACTTCATATTAAGTTTTTATTTTATTTTATTAGTTTTTATAAAATATTAATTATATTATTTTTATGTCAAATTTTAATTGATATTAAATACAATAATATTAAATAACATAGTATCTTATATTGTTATATCTCAAACCATAACTATTCTACTATTGAAATATTCATTTATAAGTACCGCAACTTTTCTGCAAATATTTTTTAATTTTTACTTAATTTCTCTTTTTTTTTTTTAATTAGACTAACATAAAAACTATTATAATTTATGACAAAGTAACTGTTATAAAATCAGGTACACATACAAAGCTACAATGAGTGATACTGGGAGGGAAAAAAAAAGGAGTTCAGCTGCGGAGAGCTTGAGATCTCTCTCGAAATTTGTAATATTTTAAATAAATAAATAAAAAAGGACAATGACAAGTTCAAACTCTTCCTAGCAAAGCTAAAAAAGAAAAGCCAAAGTATAGATGAAGGCCCTGTTTGGGGGACAACATCTCACAGTCACGGTTGCTTTGGCACGAAGGCAAGCTTCTTGAAAGCCAAATCCGACATTGGGATGACAAAGTCATGGAGGCGACGATATCTCACTCCCTCTGCGCTCTCTGTCCCTCCAAATCAAGTTCCTTTCTGAAATTTCCAACCACCCAATTAATGTACGGTCCGCCTATTTGTACCTTACAAACAAGGCGTAGTTAAAGTGACGTACTATTTGTCCCTCCTTCCTCACTAGGCTTGTTCATGACACGCCCGCGTCAAAACAATGCCTCCCCGCCAGTCCAATCAAACCATTATTGTACACTTCTTCCCAAGCGTTACGCTCACTTTAATGGAATTTATTGATTTCTAGTCCAAAAGATTTACTTTAATGCTTAAGGAAATATGCATTTTATTTCAATTATTTACATTTAAAATTTAAAACAAATATTTAATCTTAAAATAATAAATTTAATTTCAATGAAGCACAAGCCATATCATTTCACAGACTCATTTCAATAAATTTTAATAGATGCTTTACATCTTAATTAGAAGAATATAAAAGTTAAATATTTTTTCTTCATTGATTAAATAAAAAAAATTAAATTAATTAATAAAAATCAAAATATATATTTTTCCAAATTTAACTAGCCGTTTTTTAATAAATAATTGATAAATATTCTGATTTTAAAAATTAGAAAGTGGTGACTTTCTCTTACAATAAATTCATTTTCACAAAAAAAGGGTAAAATACATTTTGTCACCCTGATTTATAGATACAATTGCAATTTTTCCTCCTTTCTTTTAATTTGGGCAATGTCCCCCTATTCTTTATTTTTGTTGCAATCTCCCCCTCCATTTATTTTTACTCTTAAATATAATATTTAAATATTTGAAATGTCTTAATTATCTTTCAATTTTTTTAAAAAATTTATTTTTCGTATTTTAAAAAATACTTTATTTTAACAAAAAATCCTTTCTCAACATACTCTTAAAAATAAAGTATTTTTTAAAATACAAAAAATAATTTTTTAAAAAAATTTAAAAAATAATTAAGACATTTCAAGTATCTAAATATTATATTTAAAAATAAAAATAGATAGAGGGGGGGAGATTACCACAAAAATAAAGAATGGGGGGGACATTGTTCAAATTAAAAAAAAGGAGAAGAAACTACAATTACACCCATAGATCAAAGTAACAAAATACATTTTTTCCACAAAAAAAAAAAAACATAGTTTCAGCAAAATTCTCTCACCGACACCAGCCCTTCACCTTCATTTACTCTAGTTTCTAATTAAGACAAAACCTTCAATTAATGAAGTTACCCACTAACAGTAAGCCAAAAGCTGTACCTCACATCAGAGGAGACACTGATGAAGGATTGAAGTTGAACCACTCCACGGCCTATGTATGCACCGTGGAGCTTTTCCCCACCTACTCTATAGGCCTGTCAGTGGAGGAAACTTCCATCCAATTTCAAGCCACCCATTTATCCAATGAGCCAAAACCGGGATTAGGGTGGGTTCAAAAGGTGGTCCTCCTAATTGTGGGGGGTGGTGGGTTGGACCATTTGGACACATGGGCTTGAACCGCTTCGGAACAAGAAGAGGCGAATCTTGTTCGATACAGAGGGAAACCGTGCGGGTTCCCCGGCCCAGATCGCTCGTGCGCTTGTTGGGATCACGTGGGTTCCGCGTGCTCTTCTTCCCAACGTTATTCCAGCAATCACTGACGCCAGCTGCAAGTGTGACGACTCTGTGAAGCGAGTTTAGGGGGCAATCTTTCCATCTTTGAATGGTCGGGACTGTTCCATTTTCTGCGTGGGCCAAACCCCAAAACAAATTATTTATAAATTTCAATAAATTAATAATTAATTTTTTATATTTAAAAATTGATTTAATTTAATTTTTTAAAATTTTTAATATATAAATTAATCTTTAAAATTATTAAACTGGTTGTACAATAATTACACATTAGTTTTGAGCACTTGATACAAACACTAAGATACAATATTTTTTATATTTTCAATGACTACTTGTGCATTTTTTTAAAACTAAATTGTTAATTTATTTTATAAATTTTAAATCTCTATTTTAGTTACATAGTTTTAGGGGCATTTGACTTATAAATAATTTATAAATTAACTTAATTAAAAAAATATAAATACATGTTAAATGCCAATCATATTAAAAAATATATATTTGATGTATATTTTTTGTGTGATTAATTTAAAAAATATAAAAAAATTCTAATATTAAACATAACCAAAAACCAACAAAAGAAGAGCGCATAGGGAATGTGTATTTTGTTAGTTTGCTGTGTATAATAAAATGTGGGGTTTATGTCTGTATTATGGATTTTGGGATGGATAATAGGCAGAACTTTGGAACATAATATATTGTCGGCTGCTTTTGTTCCATCTTTTATTGAGTTCTGTGTCTGTGTGTTTGACTCTGAAACTGACACGTAGAAATAATTAATATTTAAACATTAAACAACGAATATGTCAAGAGATTTTGATACCTCCATATCTACCATTAAAGTTCTCAATGGAATCTTCCTCATATTGCTTTCATCATTGGTGTTAATTTAGTATTTAGTGATACCCATATGATCTCATTTGTGCAAATTTATTTGAATAAATATTCTAATTGTGACATAAATAATTTATTTTTTACTAGATTAAAATAATATTTTACTCAAACACCATTTTATTATAATTAAAAAAATTAGTTATATACCCATATGATCTAATTTGTGCAAATTTATTTTCATAAATCTTCTAATTTTG
This sequence comes from Gleditsia sinensis, assembly GCA_037074535.1. Lineage (NCBI taxonomy): Eukaryota > Viridiplantae > Streptophyta > Magnoliopsida > Fabales > Fabaceae > Gleditsia > Gleditsia sinensis. The sequence goes on along the minus strand of CM073464.1, from coordinate 7,916,517 downwards.
ACATAAATAATTTATTTTTTACTAGATTAAAATAATAGTTTACTCAAACGCCATTTTATTATAATTACAAAATTTATTTATATACTATTACAAATTTTTACATCTTTAAGAAATTGAGGAAACTTATTTTAATTGGGATGTGATATTGTTGAGAGTTTTTATTTCTAGTAGAAAATTACAAAATAAGAAAAGAATAACAATTTGATGGAGTTGTCACATACACCAACAATTAAGTTAGTCCAATAAAATAAAATAAAATGTAAAAAATATTTAAGATAAAATCATGATATTTATAAATGAATCTCTAAATTCTAAATTAATAATTAATATGAAAATAAAGAAGCATGTAAATAACATTAATTGGTGTTCTATAATGTAACCACTCTATACAAATTCATCTTGGTTAAAGTAAAAGAAAGTAAGAGTTTAAATTTGTATTAAGATGAGGGTAAAATGCAAATGAATTTCTTTCCACTTTCAAGTAGGAATAGTTATTGTAAATTAGTGAAGAAAAGTGAAATGAAGGTGAGGCGGAAAGAGGAATGAGGCACGCAGATCCTAGGGTTTGACTACAACTTTTGTTTGTAACCCATCTGGGAAGTATAGCTCCCCTAGATATGCTTTCTTACTAAATCTTAGGCACCCCCTCAACGAAGGCATCGTCCTGTGACTTTCTGAGTGTGTGGGTGAGCAAAATTTTAGTCTTGGACTAGTCTCATTCTCATTTATGGAGCGCGTGTTCTATTCAATCAACATAGTTTTTTTTTTTTTTTAAGGAATATAATAAAAGATAGTTTATAAAACAAATGTATACAATTTATTTTAACGTATATGATTTTAAAAGATTTTGAGTATCAACATATATTATTATTTATGTAAAAAATAATATTAGGATAGTATTTTATTATGTCATTGTGTAATCTCATAATAATTTACCAAACATACTATTAAAATATTAATATAATTAATTATAAATAAATATATTAAAATTAAATTCAACTAAGAATTGTATTGAATATGTTTATGTATTAATTTATAATTAAATTATTTAATCACTAATAAATGGACTCTACTCTAAAATTTAAAATCTAAATGTAAAGGTAAAAAAAGAAAGTAAAATAACATTTTAATCATTGAATATGTAAAATTATTTAATTTATTTATTTTTGAATATATAATTTAATTTTTAAAAATATCAATTTTATTGTATATTAAATTTTTAAAAATTAATGTGCGATAAATTTGATTATTTAAAAATTAAAAAAAAATTGAGGTACTGGAAATTTGATAATTTAAGAATTAATCTATATATTTTAAAATTTTAAAAATAAATTATTTGCTTATTCTTAAAAAAATTTAGAAAGAAAAGCAAGGGTGAATTAGAGTAAAACCGTGTGAAGGAGCTGGACACGGAGATGGATATGCGCGTGAGAGCAGAGGTTTAAAAAGAAGGTGGGGAACGGGTGGAGGTAGGGGTTCAGAAATCAATGGAGGAAAGAGCAAGCAGGCAATTAGGTCGGCCAAAAGCCAAGCATTGATACGGACACCTTACCCCTTGTTCCCAACACCTTGTCTCGTACTCTCTCTCTCTCTCTCTCTATTTATAATCCCTTCTTCCCTTCCTTCCTTTCTCCACATTGCCTACTTCCCTCATAATCCCGAGTTTCTACATGTTTCTGCTATAATCGTTGTTCTGTTCTTCTTACTACTATACTCACCTGCATGGACCTTCAACTGGGTCTCTCTCTTCCTACCAACGCCCTTCTCGACCTCAATTCTTATGCCTATGTCGACTCCAACATCCTCTTCCCTCCCAACCGTGCTTCTTCTTCCACCTTCCACGACAAACGTAGTTTCACCCAACTCTTCGACCATACTAGACAGACTCTGCCTCTTCTTCCCTTAACCCCTGGTCATTCCAACCACCTCGACGACCCCGAAGACCGTCTTAGCAACTCCTCTACTATCACAAAGTAAATATATATAATTAGTTAATTATATATACACTCTTCGATTCATTCCCCTATTTTTGAATATATTTTTTTTCTTAATTTGTCTCATCATAATAATTAATCCAAGTGTTGGATATTGAATATGATATTAATCAGGAACGATGATGGGGATGATGTAGTAGTGGGTTGGCCGCCTGTGAATTCGAGGAGGAAGAAACTTCGCCAAGATAGCCGCGGCTTTCATGATGAGCAAACGGTGGAGGTGAATCGCTGTGCTTGCGTTAACGTTGGCCTAGGCCTGTATGTGAAGGTGAATATGGAGGGAGTGGGAATTGGAAGAAAGGTGGATCTCAGGTTGCACCAGTCTTTTGAGACGCTAAAGGAAACCTTGATGGACATGTTTGGGAAACGTAGGTATAGCCAGAACAACGAATCACTGTGCCTATTGTTGTGTTCACTTATAATTAATAGACGTTGTTCTGTTCTGGGGTTGTCAGGTCATGAAGATTCAAGCTGCTATGTACTGGCTTATCAAGACGAAGAAAGGGATTGGCTGGTTGCTGAAGATGTGCCATGGAGGCAAGTGCATGCAAGCTAAAATGTTCCAAGTTTGTTCCATAATATTATTACCTTGTTTATAACTAAGTATTGGTAAACATTGTGTGGGTTCTGCAGAAGTTTCATTCAGTGTGCACAACGTCTCAAATTGCTGAGGAGCAGAGGATGATTGCCATGGACGACCATCGAGTTTTCTGACCCATTTGGTTTGTTTTTTGTGAACTGTAACTGTAAATCCAGAGTTGTGTAGAAGGAACGAGTTGAACTTTGAGTAGCTTGTGTAAGAAATGGGAATGGGATGTATTATAGTAGCTGGTAGACAAGCATCAATATTAGTGGAATTTATCTAAATTACAGTATTTTCAGAGTTCTCTTGATTCAGGTATCTTCTTTTTATCGCCGGGCATCGTTGATTTTTGACAGTGCAAAATCACGGGAAGTCTGTCCTGTGATGAAGCCAAGTGCCACTGCGCGTCATAGCAATCTTCCACGGTCAAATTGATATAATAAAAATAAAAAAGAAACGAAAAAAATTGAGTAAAATGTAAGATATAACCAAGAAAAGATCGTGTTACTTAATTATTTATATACGAGTTTGATAATTAGGAGATTTAAAATTTAAATTATCAAAATATATAAATAAATAAAATTAATATTTAATTTATTATCAATAAATAATTTAATAATATATAGATATAAAAATAATTTTAAAAAATATTATTTTTATTATATATTACGATTTAAATATTTTTAATAAATAAAAAATTATTTATTAATAATAAATTAAATTATTTTTATAAAAACTAGAATTATCTAGTAAAGGGTTAATAAGCCCTTACTCTATATTTTAGAATTCATTTGTCATTGGGCTCGATCTACCAAAATAAGCCCTTACCCTATAATTTACACTTTGCACCAAACATGGGTGCAAAGTGTAAATTACAATTCTGACTCATTTCAATTTATTTTAATTTTATTATAAGTATTTTTTTAATAATTAATATTTTCTGGTTTTTACAGCAGGCCTTCAAAATTATCACACAAGAATATGAGAGTTGACAAGACCACGGGATCCATTTTTGCCGTCGCACTTTTTAATTGCACAAACACATGAACTAGTTGGGAAAGTTGTTCAGATTTGATATCCAGAAGCTTTCTTTCGATCGAGCATTTGATTGACGCCCAATAGAGTCTGAAACTTCCCACTCAAGAGGAGATCTGGCATATATAGGGTGGAGGATCAAGTAGTACAAACTAAAAAGCAAATTGGAATGTAAATAGTGGGATACAAGAGCCTCTTTGGAAATGGCAACAACTTAATTACCTCTAACTGATCAACCCATGTTTGGACATTTAGCCATTTCTCTCCCGTAATTAACCTCGTAGCTAGCTGCCAAGGGAAAGCCACCGCGCAATAATTTCATAGGCCGGCGGTGTTTGTGCAAAGATTGTTGGCAATGAAAAGAGAAGAGGGACATTTATATTATCTTAAAAGTTGTTCATAAAAGATATTACAATAATTTTTAAATTAAATAAGACATAAAGAGGTATTACAATTAAAATTTTAATTTTTGTCTGTATTTTTTTAGATAATTTATAAATATTATTAAAAATTTATAATATGTCTTGATATTAAAAAAAATGAGTGATTGGATGCGATTTAAGATAAATTTAAAAATGGATTGGACCAACCAAATAATCAAATTTAAAAAAGAACTATTGAATGGAAGGACAAAAGCGAACAAAAATTGAAAATCATAGAAAAACAGATGGAGACGCATGTGATGTTGATTAGATCCTCGTGGCATGCAATATAAAATTGTCACAATTCACTCATAATTGCTTTCAAACCATCATTTAAGATTACTAGTTATGATTCCATTTTATTGTTATCATTTTTTTCCAAAAAGAAAAAGAAAAAGTGAGACCTAAAATATACCTTTATTGCTTGTTCATGATATAAAGATCGATATTTGTACTGTGAAAAGTGCTTCTCTAATTTTATTTTTGTCTTATCGTGGGTTTTGATCCTCTTTTTTAACACAAAAAAAAATAAAAATGAGACCCGACTTAATTAATGATAGCACAACCTTGTTATAAAAAAAAACAATTTAATTTGAACAACATCTGATCAAACACTTTACGGTGAAAAATATTTTTAATTTAATATTTTACTCTTAGAATATTTTAAAAAAAAATTAAATTGATAAATAAATATATTATTGTTCTTGATAAGCTAACCTCTTTTAAATAAAATTAATTTAATTTAATAAAATATCAGAAATAATTTATTATGGTTTAGTAACATTTATTTTTCTTTATCTATTTATTCTATATTTATCAAGTTCGAATATTTAAGGAATCAAAATATTATGTCCATAGATTCCTCTCGGGATATCGCACCAACGACGAAAGGGGGCGGCCAAGATGGGAAGAAGTCAACAGATAAGGGGCATGTTGGTTATTTCACTAACACCCCAATAGACCCAACGTCCAAATCGCGTATTGGCTTGACATTCACCGCTTATTTTATTTTATTTTATTTTACATTTATTTAAAAAAATAAAATAACTAAATAATTAATTCTGTGAATATCTTATTAATATATTTAAATTATTTATCATTGACTTTTAAAACTATCAATTATTTTTTGTTTAATCATTCATTCTTTATTTTTTTACACTTCACTGTATATATATATATATATATATATATATATATATATATATATATATATATATATATATATATATATATAAAAGACTAGATTAATTTTATTTTTTTAATTTATAAAATTATCTTTTCATTCTTCTCTAATTTTAAATTATAAAAAAAATTCCTTTTTATACACAAATTTTTTAATAAATTTTATAATTTGTCCATATTTTAAAAAATTTTATAAATAACTTAATTTAATATATTAAAAATCATTAAAAAAATAAAATTAATATTAACAAAAATTTAAAATAAAAATGTTTGTATATTTCTTAAAACTTGAAGAGTTAGTATAAATTTTAAAAATTTTAAAACATATTCTTATTTTAAATTAAAAATAAAAATAATATAAATATAAGTTTTATAAATTTTAAAAATATTAATGGACTTATTTTATATTAAACACAAGTAGCAAAAATTGAATGAGGGAAATTTTATTATTCTACTAATAAATGAGTGATATTTAATAAATGACAAACATTAAGTAGGGTGCCATTAAAAAACATTAATTAGTGAAGTAGTTGAGCATGCAAGAATGCCTCCACATGGCAGGTTCGAAGTTATTCTACCTATGCGCTGGAGAATCACTTAGGATTATCTCTATTCTCTAGCACTAGTCTTTAATTGGATGGCTATTCTTGATTCAATTTCGAATCGATAACTTCAAAAAGCATAGAGCGCAGACTCCGCAGGCGTAAAATGATATTATCCCTCACTCACATACACACTCCCAACTCCTAGCTTCTCTCTGGTCCTGTCTCCCTTCCTTATCAATCGCCTCTTACATTCCATCCCCATTTAACCCATTTAGCTTCTGAATCTATGGACTTTCTCATTTGGGTCAACCTTGCTTTTACGTCTTCGTCATTGGTCAATCCCCCATCTTCTTCATCCTCTTTAAGGTATACTTTTACTTCTCTTTCTATTTACCATTTTCTTTCTACTTTCCTCGCCAATTGTTTGATTTAATTTTGTTATTACATCTGTTCGTGTGTGGGAAGATTCCCTTTTGAGAAATTTGTGGCAAATTTATGTTTCTTTGAGACTTTGAGGATTGGTAAGAATTTATGGGGTTCTGAGAAAAGAGAAAGGAAGGGTATTTAACTGATGCAAATGATTAAGTTAATAGCGATGTGGTTTTGTCGTTATTTTGTGAGTTATCGGCTTTGAATCAGTTTTTCAGTTGGGTCATGATTTCTTAGCTTGTTTCTGAAGGGATTGTCGTTTTAGCTTAGTTGGAATCTGTATATTTGATAGGCAAAATTGAAAGCGCAACGCAATGGTGAAAATAACCCGTCTTGCTTAAAATTTTCCAATAAAGGTGGGGCGAGGAGCTGTCTTCTCGTCATTCCTTCCTTTTATTTTTATGGTCGATTAAGATGTTCTGCGCATCCAACGTTTTTAACAACGATTGAACTTTTCCAGCTGATAGCAAATCTAAAGCTCTATTGCCCTGCTGATTTTCCTTTTTTTTTCCATTGAATTCTTTATTGAGATTTAAATTTTCTTAATTAAATGGTGAAATTAAGAAAGCGCAACGCAATGGTGAAAATAACCCGTCTTGCTTAAAATTTTCCAAATAAAGGTGGGGCGAGGAGCTGTATTCTCATCATTCCTTCCTTTTATTTTTATGGTCGATTAAGATGTTCTGCGCATCCAACGTTTTTAACAACGATTGAAGTTTTCCAGCGGATAGCAAATCTAAAGTCTATTGCCCTGCTGATTTTCCTTTTTGTTTCCATTGAATTCTTTATTGAGATTTAATTTTTCTTAATTAAATGGTGGTTGCTTGCTATGAAACGTCTAAGATAAAAAAATGCAAATAGCCAAATACCAATAAAGAGAAGCCCGCTGCAGCAAACAGAGGGAGAGCAAAGATAATGATGATCCAAGTGTTGGCAGTGGCAAGGGAGTTATGTTCCCAAAGTGAAGATAAGTTTGATTTTTGTAACAAACACTTGTTGGGAGAGTCTCTTTATTGCAAGAGCCTAAGGAAAATTTGTGTTAACAATGTGCGAGGAATCCTTGTGAAATGACAAAAAAAAGGAGATAATGACGATAATGGTGGTTAAGAAATTGTTATCTATATTGATTGACCAAGTAAAAGATTGGAGACTTTTTTTTTTTTTTTTTTGAAATTTGCACACCGTTGTCAAAATTAGAAGACTTGCAACTTAGCAACTTGTGCATTTGGAAGTTCTTATGATGATGAAGGGGGTAATGTAGACAATCTGTGTCTTTTTGTTTATTTTTTATATGTTTCACCTTTGAAGGATTTATGACCCTTGCTTGACTATACATTCCTTTCCACTAAACTTAACTCTCTGAGCATAAATTAGTTGCATACTTGCATAAGTTATTCTACTTTGATAGCATATGAAGCATTGACAAGGACACTGCACAATTAAGGGCACCCGGGGTGGCAATTGAATCAAGCTGTTCGATAGACTCAATAACATTGGCTTGATTTGAAACGTGGTTATATTGAGTTTGAGTCTATTATGGGCTTGATTACAGAAATAAGCCAGGCTCAAATCCACCCCTAAAAACATGACACAGTATAGAGAACATACATAAATGAATTATTCAGATATGTATTATGTAATATTGATATTTTTATAGTTTAAGTATATAAAAGCTGCAAGTAATGTATGATGATATACCTGATATAAAAACATGTTCAGAACTAATCTAATAAGTTTGAAACATTAAAATTACTATATTTTGTCACTGAGAATAGTGGAAGTGTCAGAATGTGGATATTAGTGTGAAGCGTCCAATACATGTTGGACACAAGTATATCCCTTTCTTGAAGTGTCAGTGCTTCATAGAAATTCTTTAGTTGCTTCATTTTTCATTACATTGACTTGGCATGTGTGATTGGTAAATCTGCTGTTTCTTTTTAAAGACCTAATTAAAATACCCTTTTTTTAAAGTCCATAACTCCTAACCCGCTTCCTTCAGTTCTACATAATGCAGCTGGAATTCTTGCTTTTGCTGTTTTGTATATCTTTTTTATTTCTGATAGAAGTTTTGCATATCATATACGTGCTGACCATAAACTTTCTTGTTGTTTCTTTTCCTGTTACTTATAAAGTGGAAGAATATTATTAAGATATGTAGCTACTTTACGGTCTTGTCTGAATGCTCTCCAAAAAGAATTATGGAAACAATTATTTTTTAGATTAATTAGTCATTATTTCTCAGCATAATTATTTTCATCTCAATAGTTTTAACCGTCATAATTTATTGACTTTAAAACAAATCGTTATATGTGTTCATATCTTCTTCCATTCAACTCTCTAATTCTAATTATTGCCATATAACATGGCCACGGTATGAAGCTACTCATACCAGCTTACCTGTATTTCTTCTTATTCTCTTTTGTGCTTTGTATTTCATTTTCCTCTTTACAAAAAGGGTAAACCAGAATTACATTATAAGACACAAGCAGATCACCAACTTACATAGCTGGCCATGAAGTGCCTCCAATGACTGGCTCAAATGGTATTGCACTGTAATAATTTGGATAAAAGGAAAAATTCAACAAATCAAAATCCTGCTTCTGGGAGTCATACCATAAAGAACTGTGTAAAATCATAACCTCCTTGAATATTATGCAATTATCTTTTTTCTTATTAAAATCTTGCCTTATATCTGAACGGGATCAAGTTTCGAAGTAAACTTTATTTTCAGCATAATACTATGGACTTATGGTATAAGTTAGACACTTGAGACTCTTATAATTATTAACACTAGTGGAAGACTTGTGAGTAATCAGTGGACGTGTTTCAATTATGATGGCTCTGTTAAGATAATTTTGTGGCAAATCTCTCTTTGGTTAATACTGTTTTCCGGGGTCAAAACTAGTTTGTATCTGTGATGAGATTTGTTATTGGAAAAATGGTCAGATACTCAGGATAAGAGGTTAAAGTTAGTTTTTTGTGACAACTAAGCACACTCCTTATGTTTAAGTAGCTTGCACCACTTATAATTTTACCCATGGCTTTGAAACCTGAGTCTTGATCACTGATTTATATGTTTGTATGTGTGTTAATGATTGGTAATTTATAAAATCCAAAGCATCATTCCAAATGTTTAAGTTGAGGGAATATGCTGAGATAGCCAAGAAGTATACTTAACTGCTTGGATTTTTGGTATCTCCCTTAAATGATACTCTTTGTATTTGAAGGTCAGCAATGCCGGGCTCTGAAAAGCCCTTCTTCTAGTGGAATGGCATAAATAGTGTCTTCATCTCTTTTCTTGGACTTAAATTGTACTGGATCCTCTCTTGCTCCAATTTTAATATTTGTGTGCCTCTTGGAAAAAAAATCCTAAAATATTCATTTTGTATTCTACTTTCTAATCCATTTTGTTGAAACTTTTGCAGCTTCCAGGTGAACATGATATATATGATTTTTTGAATTGGGGCAAACATGTTAATCACTTCTATTTATATACATTTTCTCTCTAAGGCATGGCTATCCGAAATCGAGTCACCTCTAGACGAAAACCACCCAAGTTCTTTTGTGTCTTACTTCTTTTACTGGTGCCAATTTGTGTGATCGGAATATTAATCCATGGCCAAAAGATTTCTTATTTCTTCCGACCCCTTTGGGACAATCCCCCTGCCCCCTTCACACGTATACCTCACTATTATGCAGAGAATGTATCTATGGACCACCTTTGTCGACTCCATGACTGGTCCCTTCGCTCCCAACCTCGTCGTATATTTGATGCAATCATATTCAGCAACGAGTTAGACATTCTAGAGATTAGATGGCGAGAACTTTATCCTTATGTTTCAAATTTTGTGATCCTTGAGTCAAAGACCACATTTACAGGCATTCCAAAACCTCTCTTCTTTGCCTCAAACCGAACCAGATTTGCCTTCGCTGAAGATAAGATTGTCCATGATGTGTTCCCTGGCCGAGTTGCAGAACCTGGATCTCGTGAGGACCCATTTGTACTTGAGTCAGAACAACGTGCGGCGATGAATTCATTATTACACCGTGCCGGAATTTCAAATGGTGATATTCTTCTTATGACAGATACAGACGAAATTCCTAGCCCTCATACTTTGAAACTGCTTCAGTGGTGTGATGGGATTCCTCCCGTAATGCATCTTGAACTGAGGCACTACATGTACTCATTTGAATTCCCGGTAGACTACAGCAGCTGGCGGGGCACGGCCCATGTGTATGGTCCCCGGACACGTTATCGACATTCACGCCAAAGTCACCTCATCTTCTCAGACGCAGGATGGCACTGCAGCTTTTGCTTTAGGTATATTCCCGAGTTTGTGTTCAAAATGACTGCTTATAGTCATGCAGATCGCGTGAGACAGACCGATTTTCTTAGTCATTCAAGAATTCAGAAGCTTATTTGTGAGGGGGCTGATCTTTTTGATATGCTCCCGGAAGAATACTCGTTCCAGGAGTTGATTAAAAAGATGGGATCGATACCCCGCTCTGCTTCTGCAGTCCATCTTCCTGCCTACTTGATAGAGAATGCAAACAAATTTAAATTCCTTCTTCCCGGAGGCTGCTTAAGAAATCCAGAATGAGAGTTTCTTTCTTTTCTGGAATCTCACAGGAGGCAGCTTCAACAAGGATTTTAGGTTATAGTTGCAGTAGCCCAACTTAGATTTCCCAGTTTAGTTTCCAGTTCAGGCCATAGCTTGAGATTATGCTAGGAAGTTAACACTGCTGTATTATTACGCAATGCTTTTTGAAATCAAGCTGCAGGTATAAAGGAGATATTGTCCCTATAAATAGACACAGAAAAATAAATTAACAAAGCCCTGAGTTGATGGATGTGATTTTTTTTTAATTATTGTTTTTGGCAGCTTTTATCTGTCTTTAAGCGTTGTGTGTGTGTGTGTTTGGGTGAGAACTATTAAACAACTGAAAAATTAGAGCTCCAACGAAATAAAATCTATGATAATGGGGGACCAAAATAAGAGAATATCAGACTTTGTCACTATTTGTGACAAGAAAAATGTAATGTTCATATGATTGTATAATTAATACAATGATTTTGTAAAATAAAATAGTAAGAAATATTTATTTTTTATATCGACCTATGCTTTAATTGCATAAATTAATTTATTTAATAATTTTTTAAAACCAAAAGTAAGTAGATTAGGCACTGGTTAATTTTCAAATCCTCCTAATTGGATAATTTGAGATGGGTTGAATTTGCCGTCCAAAAAAATAATAATGGGTTGAGTTTATTCTTCTTCTTTTTTGTCTTTTTCAAATCCCTCACACCTTTATATATAAAGATAAAATTTGAAAATTTCACCATTCAAACCCTCTCCACCGTCAAATTCCAACGTATCAAAAGCCTCCAAATTCTCCTCCTTCTCTGCTTCGTCTTCACCTTCTTTCTCATCATGATCATCCCCTCCTCCCACTTCACTAATCAACAATCAAAATCAATCAACAGATCTCCGTTGGAATCAAACTTCACAATATCATCAATCTCTTTACTCTTTTGTTCCAATGGTATTTTTTTTATTTTAAAAGTAAATCTATCATAATTAGTAAATAAAATTTAAATAATATCATAATTATAGAATAAAAACTCAAAAATTAAGTAATATTTATGCCATAGTTAAATTTGAAAATAAATATAAACAAATTTTTAACTTTGTAAAATAAATATATTTTTTAAATAATAAAAATATATTTTAAGAAATAAAATTAAAAATTAAAAATTAAAAATATTTTTACAAATCAAACACACTTTTATCATCATCAGATTTGAAACTTATACGAAAATATTATAAAAATTTGACGATCTCTATCTTAATCGTGACATATAAGTATGAGAAAATGAAGTTTTTTTTAAATTTTATAAATAAATTTCTAAATGTTTAAAAAATTAATATAACCATCGACCAAACAGTACCTAAGAATCTCGTATTGACATAATGCTAAATATGAAGTATTCCAAAATTATTTGTTAGACCTAAGATTGTGGGCCACTCGGTGAATTAATCTAATCCGTACCTTGAGCAACGAAGTCAAGCCTACTGCTAACTGTTTGTTATTATTTATTACTTATTACAAGCCAAATCTAATGGCATTTGCGAGGGTCCAAAAAAAAAAAAAAAGGTTTCTGACTTTATGTTATCTTAACAGTTAAAAGTTCAGACTTCAATTTCCACAACTTCAACCTAATTCAATATTTTATGATCTTTTTCCAAACTCTTGTATTTGGATTTATTATTATTATTATTTATTAATGTCAACTATTTCTATTGGTATTTATGGGAGGGCTTATTATAATTATTATATAATAAAAACTATTAATTAATTCCGTAGTAAAGCTAGAATGAGATAGCTAAACAAATTTTATCAGACAATTTAATTTTTTTTTTTATAATATAAGAATTATATACTATTGACAAATTTATATAAATATTAATTATCAAATTTTTTTAATGAGATTATAACACACTTTTTAAAACTTAGCATTAATTGCATCCTCAACTTTGTGTTAAAAAATTAATATTTTTTTTATAAACTTTCACTTTTAATTAAATTTCTCGTAAAAAAAATATAAATGTTAGAGTGAAAATCTAGATAATTATTTCCTCCCATTAAATATCACTTTGGAAGAAAGCTTTTGTAGTGTTGAAAAGGGGAGACGTTGCATGTTGGTCCAGGTAGAATGTTAAGAGACATAAAATAAATCAAATTCAAAAAGAGAGAGAGGGAGAGAGAGAGAGAGAGGCGTTGGATGTGTCTTTGGACACAGCAGACGATCCATATCCATGTTGGTAGCACTAGTCCACGAAGCAACCACGAAAACTCCTAGAAAGCGACATAAGGTGGTGAAGATGCATATCAATTTACCTTCCCACTTTTCAAATGATGGAGGGTCCCTTCACAAAGGCAATGCTTTCTTTGATGCTAAAGTAGGATACAACCTCACTAGCCAATATATCACTTCGATGATTTAACTTCAATATAGTCATTTTCTCAATACCTAGTCACTATAAACTAATATATCTCAACTTTATCTAATTTATTAATATATTATATTATTAATTAATATAATAATAATAATAATTATTATCACTATTATATATTAATATTATCGTCACAATTATTATTATTATTATTATTATTATTATTATTATTATTATCATATTTACTATTTTTGTTAGCCACTAATTATTATTGTCTAATTGATACTCATATTATAATTATTATCATTATTAATACTATAGTTATTTATATGTATAAGAAATTAAATTTATTTTATTAATATATATGTAGTAATATTATATTATATAATTTTAAATAACATATAGTTAATAATTTATTATAGATTATTGGCATGGAGTTTTAAAATTAAAATAAAGGGTAAAATGCACTTTATGTACTTATAGTTAACTTTAATTGTAATTTTAGTATGAAATTCAAATTTGTACAAAATACTTTCTTAAAGTTTCATAAAAAGCAAAAACGTTAACAAACTGTGAGTTTTAAAATTTTTCTGATCGTGTGAATTAAAATAACGAGTTTTAAAAAATAAAAAATAGATTTTTATTGAAATAATATTGATTAATTTATTAGATATTCATTTTTTATAAATATAAATTAATATTACAAAGTGAACCGACAAACATAACAAATATAAATAACAGATTTAATCATGAGTGGTTCTCAAGTATTATTATTTTCATATTATTCAATTCAAATTATTTTTATACATTTTCTCACATATAATATTTTTATTATAAAAATTTAAAATTTTATATATTAATTTAGTTTTAAGAGAAGGCTAATCAACAAATGATTACTATTAAAAATTGAACTCAATGTCTTTTCGTATCCACGCAAATATTTTATTATAAAAAGGTATTTACATCATTTTATTATTCATAACAATTTAATATTAATAAAATAACTATAACCAAATTTGTAAATAAAATAATAAAAAAATATTCCGGTTCAAATTGAATTTGTTTTCCATTTTATTTCTTTGGCAGGGAAAATTTTTGACCAAACAAGTGACAAAACCATGTGAGACTAAATTTATATTTATTCAATTATTTTTGGACAGCGAGACATAAGAAAGTGTACAACATATGACATTTAAATTGTCGTAATAATGACAAAAATAAAATTGTCGTAATAAAAGAGAAAATAAACACCGGTACGTTGCTTTTACTTATGCTGTCCAGGAGGATACCATCTAATATTAAATCTATATTCCTAGAACCGACACGTGGCACTTTTGAAACCCCATTAACATCAATCACGTAATTCACGAGGGTCTAAATCAAGGCAAACATAACAAAATGAATGGCAAAAGCGTAAAGTCGGCACAAAGACGCACATTATTTATGATGGGGGCCTTTACATGTGATTGACGCCCCCCCGTCTTCTTCTTTCTAGATAAATACAAAAGCGATGTGATTGGGAACCGTTTCAAACGTCTTGCGTCACAGTGAATCGACGTGCGGTTGCTTGCCTGGCGAGAAAATGACAGGAGAATGGGAGATTAGGAGATATATCTTTGGTAGAATATCGCGAGTTAATAAATGTGACTTTCCTTGTTTTGGTTAGCATGACCTCAGCCGCTAGCTTCTTCGTCCAATTTAAAGAAACGCCTGTCACATGCCCCCATGACATGCAAACCCATTAATTGGAAAAAGTGCTGCCTGGGTTCCATGGTCGCGCGAGTACTCTATCTTTGTTACTCGCTGTCATGTGAAAGGAAACATTTTTATTTTAGCTCAATTTATGTAAATTCATTCATTAATATTTATTTTAGCTCAATTTAATTCAACTAAAAAGTTTCAATTTAACTTACAATTTGTTGATAAAAAAATGTTAAGAAGCATACTTTACAGTTCTAAAAGAAAATCAAAAGTTTAAATTTTAAAAAACTATAATCGCTTTAAAGTTTAAAAAGAATTAATATTGCATCAAACATATAAATAAAGTTTCTAAAAATATTCATATGTTAAATTGCTTTTAGTATTTAATTTCTAAAAAATATATTAAATAAAACGAAAACGCTATAACATTACCAAATTGCGCGGAATACGATATTAATTAATGGAATACCCAAAAGTTATATATTTCTTTCTCGAATCTAATTTTGACGGTGTTTTATTCCTCCTTCGGTACTGTTGAAGGCACAAAGTCATCCCGTTCATAGACTGTATATTATTCTTCAACGCACAGGGGAAACGAGCTTGCGCAAATTTAGAAAATTATCCTCGTTTGACTTAGTCAACTGGTAATTGGAATTGTCTTTTTGATCCGAAATCAAATCAATAACTAATATCCACAAGCAAGTTAGTCTTAATTAGTGGATTGAAATGCATTAATTAATTTATTTTTTCAATTTGTTTTAACATTTATTGAAAATTAAGATAATAAAATAAAATAAAATTTGAATAATCACTTACTATCTATTTTTTTAATATTATTGTTTTTTAAATTTATATACCAGGACACTAGCAAATTCTAGAATCATATATATTAATATTAGTATAGATAAATATATCATTTCACTGCCAAAAAAAATATATGACCGTAACAACAAGTGAATTTCTTATAAAAATTAATTATTTTGTTTCATTAGTGAAAAAAATGTTAATTATAATTAATCTTTGCAGTAAAAAAATATTTATTACTTCAGTTTTCTACGAAGTGCCTAGACATGCGCACCTAACCTGCCTCTTATAAAAAAACCCTGTCTCCGTAAATTTGTTATCTGTCTGCATAAGTAGATTCAATAATTTAATTATGAGTTCAATTTTACTCATAAATTGATATTGTTCCAATCTTATAAGATTTCCAAAATCACTAATTATGATTTAGTGATAAAAATATTAGTTAATTTATATTTTTTTTTAAATTTAAATCTATATATATGTTAAAAAAATAATATTTTTTTATATATTACCATTAAGAATATTATCGAGTTTTAACTATATATATGTCTCATAAATTTCGTATTGACATATTATCTAACAAAGATACCATCGGCAAACAAAAATAAATAATTGATCTTAAATAAGAAATAAAAATGAAAGTTCTTATTTGTCAATTATCTAATTACAATACTTTATAAGTTCAAAGGTCGTTATTGATAACTCATAATTAAATATTAAATTATTTTATTAAAAATTTATAATCATGAAATAATATTTAAATCATGAAATAATAAAACAAATAATAATAATAATTCTTCTTCTTTTCATCCTATATCACGTGGTATTTATATATAATTAAGACACATAATAAATTGTCCAATTTGTATTATCTCAATATGATAATTAAGTGCCTGAATCTATTTTTGTTTAAATGCATGCACTTATTAGATGCATGTACGAGACAAACTGACCATTTAATAATTCTTTTTCATTATTTTAATGATAAATAATTTTAATTATTTGATAGTAACCTAGTTACTTAATTTTTTTCATGGGTATGAATTTAATATATATTTATCCTTTAATTAGCTCCATCACTCTCTCACTGTTTAAGATAATTTCAAAGAAGAAATATAGAAATAATAAATTAAAATTTAAAACGTATTTAGACAAATGTATTTCACATAATTCAACGATTAATTATTCACTGATTGTAATTACAATTTTTGAATAAATAAAACCATACCTACTGAATTTGGGTCATAAATATTAAAAAAAAAGGAAAAGTATTTCCTGTTTGGCGATTCCTCAGCGTCTTCTTAGTTTGCTTTGCTGATTTTTTTTTTTTTCCTGATTTCTACTCTTCGCTTTACAAACCTTCTTTTATATAAAAATTATTTAATTATAATTTTGGTAGATTTCTTTCTAGCTTGAGATTTTTTTTTTTAAAAGTTCTGCATGTGTGCAGTGCGATACTTTGCAAGTGGAAAGAAGGTAGGCACCATTGGTATTAGTATTTTTATTTTTTTGAATATAAAACTAAAATTATTATTTTTTTGTACAAATATATTTTTTGTGAATTTTAAAACTCTAACACTGTAAAAACGGGGAATTCAAATTACTTAATCAACAAGCATCCAAGTTGAATTGCAAGAGTTTACGTAATGGGATCCGTCCAGAAGGGAATAAGTTTTTATTTATTTTTGAAGCAAGAATAATGGTATCTTTGGTTATGTGACTTATAACATTTTAAGGGGCTAAAAAGTAAAAATATTCCAATAATTTGAGGAATATTTTGCCTTTTCAATCAATCAAAATTTCATATATATACAGAGAGCCAGAAAGCTTATAAAGAAAAACTTCCTCGCGTGACAAATAAAGCCAGATCTTCTTTATTTTTTCTTTTTAAAGTTTTAAATTAAAATTTTTAAATAAAGGCCAACTCATTGCAAAATATAGAAAATAATAATTAGTGTTAGTGATGGTTGAAAACCCCGCAAGTGTAGCCGAAAATAAATCCAAATCGAGGTGTATTTAGGACTCTGATAATCCGATAGCGTATCACACTCCATGATCCTGAGAACTTATCCGAAGTTTGTATAAGTGGAATTACTTATCTGACTACTTATCGAGCAGGCCATGATTCTATCTCATCTCTTCTCGCTCACGCTATTTAAACTGTCTGATACCTTTATTTCGTCGCTTCATACCTTTCTCTCTCCTTGCTCGGTTTCTCTTTCTTCTTCAAATCCCTAGCCGTTTCCTCTATAAATACTCAACCAGAAGAGCTCTTACAGAGGTAAAGCTAGAGAGAGAAAGTAGAGCGAGAACATACTGAAACCCTCCTTCCTCATTCTTCTTCAGCTTTAACGCCTCTCGATCTGCGTGAGAAATCTCGGACGGGTACGAACTCTCTTCGCCTCCCCATTTTTCGTTTGTCTGCTAATTTCCCTCCAATTTACTGCTTAATATATTTCTCTGTGTATATATTTTTTCTGATGAATTGTGTTTTCATGAACTGAGACTTGAATTATTGACGCGGATGTTTATGCCTCTCAATTTAAGGTTTTGATGGTGAAGTGTTGTTGATCTATACGGTTTTAGATCTTTCAGGTGGTCTTGTTTTAGTTATTGGGGACACCGCCATGTCTTCGCTTAGCAGAGAACTGGTTTTTCTTATACTTCAGTTTCTTGATGAAGAGAAATTTAAAGAGACTGTTCACAAGTACGCTCGTTTCCTACTTTTATTTTTTTTATTTCGCTTTTTTTTTTTGGGGTACTATACATATATTCTCGTTTTCATTTGTTTATTTATGTTTTATCTGAATTGTGAATGTGAAGGTTGGAGCAAGAGTCAGGATTTTTCTTTAACATGAGGTATTTCGAGGATATGGTGACCAATGGAGAGTGGGATGAGGTGGAGAAGTATTTGTCTGGTTTCACGAAAGTAGATGATAATAGATACTCCATGAAGATCTTTTTTGAGATACGGAAACAGAAGTACCTTGAAGCATTAGACAAGTAGGTTACCATGATGTTCAGCTGTAATTTTTCAAGTTTATTTGCCTAAATTTATTTGCTTAGAAAATTAAACAATAAAATACTCCAGGCAAGATCGAGCTAAAGCAGTGGATGTTTTAGTGAAGGACTTGAAAGTGTTTGCAGCATTTAATGAGGAGCTTTTTAAGGAAATCACACAATTGTTGACTTTGGACAACTTTAGGTATTGATAATGTTTTTGAATATTATGTTTTGGTTCCTCTTTCATTCTATCTTCCCTGCTTGCAACAAGGGTTTTTATGTATTTGCAGACATAATGAACAGCTATCTAAGTATGGAGATACAAAATCTGCTAGGGGAATAATGCTTGCCGAACTAAAGAAATTAATAGAAGCTAACCCTCTGTTTCGTGATAAGCTTCAGTTTCCTACCTTGAAGAACTCCAGATTACGGACTCTAATTAATCAGAGGTCCTTTAAAATATCTGATCTTTTTTCATGTATATCAATTCCATTGCTTGACATGTTTGATCTTGCTCATGTTTCCTCATGTTGACTTGCAGTTTAAATTGGCAGCATCAACTTTGTAAGAACCCAAGGCCTAACCCTGACATAAAGACCCTATTTGTAGACCATAGTTGTGGACAACCAAATGGTGCACGGGCTCCATCCCCTGTTACCAATCCCTTAATGGGCGCTGTCCCCAAGGCTGGAGGTTTTCCACCACTTGGTGCTCATGGTGTAAGTGAAAGAACAGGAGACATTTCTTGTTTCATTGGTAGTTGCTAGTTCTAAATTAGAAATGCTATACCTCTAACTATGTTTATACATCTTTATAGCCATTTCAGCCCACACCACCTTCTCTTCCAACATCTCTTGCTGGTTGGATTCCTAACCCATCTCCTGTTCCACACCCTTCAGCTTCTGCAGGACCCATAGGTTTGGCCGCTGGTAACAATACAGGTAATTTGGTATCAAGTCACTGTATGGGAGTGCTTCTATTAACAATAACATGGGAATTGGCATTGTCTCCCTGTGTATGGTTATTATAAATATGACCACACATGATGGACAGAATGCATTTGATTATGTAATTTGCATTAGCAACTTGAACTTGAAGGATAATAAAATTGAGAAAGGCATGAAATAGTTAGCGAATCACATATTTTTCCAGGATTCATATTGTTTAATGATTTCCTGTGTCCCTTAGTCACAATTTGTTTGATTATGCACTTCATAACTATCCAAACTGATTTTCTTTAGCTCTTTATTGTTTTGGTAATGGTAGCAGCTATTTTAAAGCGCCCCAGAACTCCTCCTACCAATAACCCAACTATGGACTATCAAACTGCAGATTCAGATCATGTATTGAAGAGAACAAGACCTTTTGGCATATCAGATGAAGTACTATAAATTCATTATATTTATTTTTCTGTTTCTTTCTGAATTTACTTTTGATTGAAAGCCTGAATCTTGTTATTCTACTTAGAAGAGAATTTTCTTTTTATTTGGTATGTTTCTCTTTTTTTGTGCTTATATGTGTCTATATGAATGCATGGCCCTTGTTTCCTGGTGTAAGATTATTTACTTAGTCGACAGTATGTAATATTTCAAAATGCCCGCCAACTCGTGATCAGCAAATTATTATTCTCTGGCACATTGACAACATGACTTTTAAGTAGCATTAGCATCATACATTTATTCTGGTCAATTTTGATAATTGAACATGATCCTTCAGCTGCATAATTCTGTTTACAGCAAAGAAGATAAGGTGATAATAAAATTTCAGTATTGTCTAGAAGTATGCACCTTTTTCTAGTACTAACCACAAAATCATATAATTTTTTCCATCTGGTTTTGAAAATTTAAAACACTTAAGAAATTTTATTTTGGAGAACAGTATTGAAGAACAGAAGCACAAAAACTTGCTCGGAAATTGAGAACACTACTGAAAAATAAAAAGTTTTTGTGTTGCTTCTCTTTTTAAAATTGTTTTGGTTCCTACAATTAATGTCACGTTGATGTAGAATGCGGACACCCCAGGTGGGGCAATGGTAATCAATATAATTGATATTGGATGGACTACCGTGTGTTGCGTATATGCTTCCATCTGCTACAAATTGTGTTTCAATTATGAAGTCTTAGGTGTTAATTCGCTTTTTATAGAGTTGCTTGAAATTTTAGTTCAGCATATTTAATTCATCCTGCATTTATGTATTTTAGCAGGTCAATAATCTACCAGTAAATATGCTACCTGTTGCATACCCCAGCCAGAACCATGGTCAGAGTTCCTATTCTTCTGATGACTTGCCCAAGACTGTTGTGATGACTTTAACCCAAGGTTCAACTGTCAAAAGCATGGATTTTCATCCACTTCAACAAATTCTGCTTCTTGGTAAGCCTCCATTGGTGTTTATCTGTGTATTTATTGTTTCTTTCGTTTTTCTTTCTGTTACTTACGTAGCTATTTCATTTGTTTATCTATTTATCTCTTAATGTCTAGTTGGAACAAACATGGGAGATGTCATGGTGTGGGACATAGGTAGCCGTGACAGAATTGCTTTTAGAAATTTCAAGGTCCGGGACCTTGGAGCATGCGCTATGAATCTTCAGGTATGACATTTAAAATAAAGTTGATGAACACTGCATATTTAGCATTTTTTTTTCTTCATACCAGTTGGTCAGGAGGTGAGTAATAGTTCTCTGATTCTTATATAGGCATCTCTGGCCAATGACTACACAGCTTCAGTTAATCGTGTGATGTGGAGTCCTGATGGAACACTTTTTGGTATGTTCTATTGCGTTTTGCTGCTGTCTGTTATTCTCCTATTCACTAATTTTTTCTCTTGCTGTCTTATGCTTTGTTCTTACTTATGGAAGTTGTAAGTACTTTGATGTTTCTATCTTGATACCTCAGGTGTTGCTTATTCTAAGCATATTGTGCATATATATTCCTATCATGGTGGGGATGATCTTAGAAACCACCTAGAGGTTTGTTCATCTCTCTAAAGTCTACTAGATTTTCTATATTAAGTAGTTGCTCATTTGTCCATGAAATCCACGACTCTTCCTCAGTTTATCTCTTATATATTGAGAGCACATGACCCGCAAGTCCGCACCATATGTGATTCATATACAGCTGCTTACTCACATTTGTTGTGACTCAGATTGAGGCACATGTTGGGAGTGTCAATGATCTTGCATTCTCTTATCCAAACAAGCAGCTTTGTTTTGTTACCTGTGGAGAAGATAGGGTCATCAAGGTTGGTGTGACATTACACTTTATGATAGGATTGCAATAAGAAATCTTTTATAAGATTTCAACATCTGCAGGTATGGGATGCAGTGACTGGTGCAAAGCAGTTTACTTTTGAGGGTCATGAAGCGCCTGTATATTCTGTATGTCCACATCACAAAGAAAATATCCAGGTAATAATTAACATTTATATATATATACATTGGTCACAGCATGAGAAAATGACAGATTGCACTACTTAATTTGCCATCTCAGTGGATAAATGAAGATGTAGAATAGTCAATGCTGTGTTCATTAGCCTCCTTTGTGAGTGTGTGCTTGTTGCATGTTTCCTTTCTAATTTGTCTCTGAATTTGCTTTATTAGAAGTCAGTGAAGCACAAATTTAGTTTAGCAATGGACTTTTCTGTTTGAATAAAATGGAAAAAATTCAACTTACAGTAATTTTCCTCTCTAAATTAGTGTTTCTCTATAATGATCATGTTTGTGAATATGTTGTTACCACTTCGTAGATCGTTGTTCCTTACACTCAACATTATAAGAATGAAGTGTGTTTTTAAAGTTCTAGTAGGTTGTTATTATTCATGGGATACAATAATCTTGATCAAGCCAACAATCTGAATGTTCGATTTATCAAGCCAACTTTGTTATGTAATTTATACAATGTAAATTTCCCATTGGCGATAAATTTAGATTTTGGTCCAGTTCTAAATTTTCTGTGCCCATTTTTCCATTCATACAATGAGTATACAGAGGAATTCAAGTTTCTCTATTACATATTGAAGTGTGTAGAATATTAGAAGACGCTGACCGAGGTCCTAATCTGATATTTGATGTTTATCCAGTTGAATTTCATCAGCTTTAGTGGATAGTTTGACTCTCAGCTTTTTTTGTGGGTCCACTGGTTAATGTCAGTCTCTTCTTTGTCTGCTTTATTGTAAGTCAGAGCATCTAGAGATGAAACAAATATATTCGAATTTGGAAGTGTGTGCACTTGATAAATCTTCCATTTGTTGAATACTCCTGACAAGAAAAGTAATACCTCCTTTAATTCCTTAATCCTTTTATTGTATTAATTAAGTCAATCTTGATGTCTGGGACTATTTTCCTCTATAAGGAATACATTTAATTCATTGTAGGTTGTTTTTGTTCACATCTTGCCCAATTGTGCTCTTTCTAAGATTTTCAATTATGTTTTAACATGGCTTTCCAGTTCATCTTCTCAACTGCAACTGATGGAAAAATAAAGGCATGGCTGTATGATAACATGGGTTCTAGGGTTGACTATGATGCGCCTGGTCATTCATCTACCACAATGGCATATAGCGCTGATGGAACAAGGTTCTGACATGAACTTCTTGTTTCTTTTTGTTTTCCCTTTTGTTTTCTGATCCAGGATTTTGAGGTTTGAGTATTTACTATGATCACTGTATGGTTCTTAGATTGTTCTCATGTGGTACAAACAAAGAAGGGGAATCATTTCTCGTTGAATGGAATGAAAGTGAAGGCGCTGTGAAGCGCACATATCTTGGTATTGGGAAGAGATCTGCAGGTGTTGTGCAATTTGATACCACTAAGAATCGGTTTTTAGCTGTTGGTGATGAGTTTATGATAAAATTCTGGGACATGGATAATACAAACTTGTTGACAAGTGTTGAAGCAGAGGGCGGATTAATGGTAATTATTGGACTGGCATCATGTTTTGTTAGTATGATGATACCTTCCTGCAAAATAATATGTTTACTACTCTTGGAACCTGCAGGCGTCTCCTTGTATTAGATTTAATAAGGAAGGAATACTGTTGGCTGTCTCCACAAATGACAATGGGATAAAAATTTTAGCCAATGCTGATGGAATTAGGCTGCTTCGGACAGTGGAGAATCGTCCATTTGATGCTTCTAGAGTTGTTTCTGCTGCTGTTGTGAAGGTAAAGTTATTCAAATTTAATTAATCTACTACTATTACATCTTCTAAATTCGTCATGTATATTCAGGCACCTCCTATTGGCCCATTTGCTACTCCCAATGTAACGGTTGGAACAAGCCTTGGTGATAGAGCTCCTACAGTAGCAGCCGTGGTTGGGATTGTGAGTTTTTCAACTTTGCTATGATTAATCTGCAAATAGATGTGGATTTCATTTGTTTTTATCATGTTTAATGACCTGATATTTTCTTCTTGTCTCTGTAGAACAATGATACTCGAAGTTTAGCTGATGTAAAACCCAGAATTGTTGATGAAGCTGTTGATAAATCTAGGACCTGGAAAATGACAGAAATTGGTGAACCGTCACAATGCCGCTCACTGAAGCTTCCTGATAATTTATCATCAATGAGGGTATGATCTGCTTCTAAAATTGTGTTAGCTTTCATTTTATTTTGGCAAGCGATGCAGATGCATAAACTTCTATTCCCTTCTTGTGGCGTGCATGTTCCTGCCAATTGGGGAAACTTTCTTGACTTCTTCCTTTTTTGAATTACACCATTTCAGAAAAAGAAACATTGCGTTGCATCCACTGTACATGTTTAGCGGAAAGCATACAATATTTCAGCTTATATATATCACTACTCTAGGGCCATCCCCTTTTCTTATTCAATTTGAATTTACAATTGATTGAGAAACAGTATTTTGTGTCCTTGTATTTTGCAGGACTATGGGTGTCAGTGGTGGGTGTTAGAATGACATCTTTTCTCTTCCTTAATTATTATAAACGCAAAATATTAGGTGGTAGGAAAATAACCAAAGCAGGGGATCCCCTTTCTGTAGTATTATAGATAAAACAGATCATTGCAGGTTGGTCTTTGTGTATTTTCTATTCCTTGAGTAGCTCATAGTTTAATTGTAGGTGTTGGACCACTGTTGCCAGCAATATAACATAGTGCAACCACTAATTATACTAGGGCAGGTTGTTTTTGTCTATCAAATGCATAACTGGAGACCTATGGACAGTGACTTTTTCCAATTGATGATTGGCTGGTTACAGTTGATGTTTTCTTTTTCCTTTTATATGTGCTTCCAAGCTTATTGGATTTTAGCTGGTATGTCTCAACAGAAAATGCATTAGAAAGAGCCAAAGGGAGAAAGGAATTTTTTTTGTTGACAAGAAATACACAACTAGAATCCCCAAAGTATATTCATTATGAGAATTTCTGTATATATAAATTCCGAAAAGGAATCCACTAGGAACAATGAAGCATATACATCCATCTGGAAACCAATTTATTTTTCCTATAAAATTTGCTTCACTGCATATCAAGGACAAATTTGAACCACTCCACATAGCTGAGCTTCTAACACTGCCAGGATACCTGTTTCAACAGAAGGGAAACTGACATGGTTATAGGTGTTACCAAGCTTCGCTGAATTTCAAATGCATGCATCTTTTTAGATTTGCAGTGTACCTGAAGATATTTAAATATTGTTTCAGGTTTCTAGGTTAATTTATACAAATCAAGGGGTTGCCATTTTGGCATTATCAGCAAATGCTGTTCACAAGCTTTGGAAATGGCAGAGAAATGATCGGAACGTAACGGGCAAGGTAATGAAGCTGCTGTCTAGCATTTCCATTCAAGATGTTAATACCCAGAGTATTGTTATTGACGAGAATTTCTCTTTCATAGGCCACTGCAAGTGTTCTACCACAACTATGGCAACCATCCAGTGGAATATTGATGACTAATGATATAAGTGACACAAACCCAGAGGATGCCGTCTCATGTTTTGCGCTCTCTAAGAATGACTCCTATGTTATGTCAGCTTCAGGGGGGAAAATTTCCCTATTCAATATGATGACGTTCAAGGTAGACGGTTTTCTTTTTTCATGCTTTTCACTTTTAGCATATGAACTGAATTAAGGAACATTGATAATGGATCTTGACTCGTAGCTAATTCTATACTAGTACAAAACTTCATCTTACTGATTATCTGTTTCTAACCTTCAAGAGATGAGGTATTAAACTTAGTGGTATAAAAATAGATATTGTATGCAGTTATTGGTAGGCTGTAGAACTTTATTGCAATTTAAAGATGATGACCAAGTTAGACATTATTGGGACTGCTTTGCTGTGGGATTAATCCACAGCTTCAGTGTTGTCAAAGGTGCCCACCTGGCTCCCCAGGGATATGGTGCCCACGTTGCACACAGTGAAGTGGAGGCGCAGCATGTGAGTAGTGAGCCAAGTGGCTTTGGCTATGTGCTCATCTCTTATGGCCTTTCTCAGGTTTATCGTAATATATGCTCATACCTCATTAAAGCTAGGTTTAATTATTATTTTGTTCCCTTAACTTATTTGTTTCAATTTGGGCACTTAAATTTTTTGTTGAGCTTTTAATTTGTGCCAAGTTTATCTTAAATCATCATCTCCCTTCTCTCATTGGGAAAGAAAAAACCATGGATCTATCTTAATAAATCAACCCACCATCTCTATCTCCTTGTGTTTCTTCTTAGTTCCTTCGAACAATAGAAGTGGCATTGGTTTATCATTTTCCTCTTTTTTTCTCTCTATCAAATGCCCTCTCTTCTCTTTTCTTTCTAATTGTGTTCACCATTGAAGTCTGAGGAGAAATCTTCCTTCTCAACATGTCCATTAAAGATCATCAGATGGGTTCATTCAAAATGCCCTTTATTAATCTGCTTGATTTTCTAACAGATGCCACCATTTTTTCTTATGTTACGGTCAACAGAGAAAGAGTTGATAGAAAGAGAAATTTTTTTGTTTGTATTTTATATTGCACCACTCTCTAGTGTTACCTTCTAATCAAATCCCACTTCCTTCCATCTCTTATTTTGCCTCAACCTCATTCTTTTGTTTATGAAGGTCTCCCATGATGATGGGAGAGAATTGGGTCTCTCTCCTCTGCCATTGCTTTGATTCTTGATTCTTGAGGAGAGTTGAGTCACCTTGTAGATAATCCATATGCACCACGAGATCTAGTTGGGTTAATGAACTGAGAGAGAAGATTGGAGAGAGGGAAATGAGGGGGAGAAAGAAAGAGATTAAGAGAGTTGAATGCCTTGCAGCATTTTTTAAAATTGAGTTAGATGCCAAATGAGTAATTTCAAAACCAGGTGGATACCAAGTCAGCAATTCCATTAGTATCATTAACAGAGTTAGCATTTTACGACATATTTGGAAATATTTTAAAATTAAAGGATAAAATTAGAATAAAACAAATTTTAGAGTAGACTTGGCACAAATTAAAAGTTGAAGGAAGAAATTGAAACTAAAAACTTAAATGACCAAGACAAAACAAATAAATAAATTATGGGACTAAAATACTAGTTAAGCCTTAAAACTATTATTGCTTGGGTCTGAGGGTTATTTTTGCCTTGACATAATTTACTGGGCCAAGTGCCTTGCATGGCGTCTAGCAACTTTTGGCAACAGTAGTCTCTGTCTTGCTCCTAGTGGAAAAAGGCTTAGTTGTTGTTGTTGTACTCTTTGGATTACATTAATTTCGGTTTATCCTCACTGCAGACAATGACAACTTTCATGCCACCACCACCAGCTGCTACATTTCTTGCATTTCATCCTCAAGACAACAATATTATTGCCATTGGCATGGAGGACTCTTCCATACAAATTTATAATGTTAGAGTGGATGAGGTATCATTCTATAATGTTTGGTTGTTTCATAAACTAGTGGGCTTAAGAAATTCTGATAGCGGTCTTTTCTTTCCATTTCCCCCCAAAGGTCAAAACCAAGCTAAAAGGTCATCAGAAAAGAATTACTGGTCTTGCTTTTTCTCACAATCTAAATGTGCTCGTATCATCTGGGGCTGACTCTCAGGTAACAAATTTATACTTGTATATACATCGTTATAAATAGTGAACTGCTGAAAATCACTATTTGTAACTGACCATGTATTGCATGGCAATCAATAATACATTGACCAGTTTTCTTGTATGTCCAACAGCTCTGTGTTTGGAGCACAGATGGATGGGAGAAGCAGTCAAATAAGTTCCTGTCGATGCCCAGTGGACGACCACTGGTACCTCAGGCAGATACACGTGTCCAATTTAATCTAGATCAGATACATTTGCTGGCTGTTCATGAAACGCAAATAGCTATATACGAGGCACCCAAGTTGGAATGCCTAAAGCAGGTATGCTAGTTGTCTATATATATGTCCAGTTTTATGCGTTTATTTTAACAAATGAAATGATGTGAATTTCATCTTATGCATGTTGCTAGCTTCATTTTTTGTTTTTGTTTCTGCTGATGTGATCTCTTATTTAATCCTACAAACTTATTCTGGAATCTCAATTGTATCCAATCAGTGGGTTCCTCGAGAAGCTACTGGTACAATCACACATGCTACATATTCATGTGATAGTCAATCCATATATGTAAGCTTTGAAGATGGAAGTGTTGGCGTTCTCACAGCATCTACACTTAGACTAAGATGTAGAATATTTCAAACTGCTTATCTCCATCCCAACCCAAGGTGAACTTTGTTATCAAGTGTAATTAAAGATCTGCAATTATTTTATTTTTATATCTAACTACGAAGATGGTTTTGACAGCTTGAGAGTGTTTCCTCTTGTCATTGCTGCACATCCCTCCGAGCCCAATCAATTTGCATTAGGACTTACAGATGGTGGAGTGCATGTACTTGAACCACTAGAGTCAGAAGGAAGATGGGGTTCACCACCTCCAGCTGAGAATGGTGCTGGGCCTAGCACTACTTCAGGTACCACTGTTTCAGAGCAACCCCAAAGGTGACCCTGTATCATCTAGTCTTTCTCCAAGGACCTTGAGTGTATGTATTTTGATTCCATGGGATCCCGCCCCGTGGTGCATTATTTCATTTGCTAGGGGAAGCTGCGGAAATCAGGTGTTATTAGTTTTAGGATAACATCAATTGAACCAAACACTCTGATAGTGGCTTCCTAATTAATTTGTGCTCCATGGGATTTGTCACAATATGTCTCCTCATTTAGGATTATTACATAAGCCCTTATATAGTGTAAATTTTAGGAGGGGTGTTGGAGAGTGGAGGGTTAAGGTCTGATTTTTATTTCCTCCATTTTGGTTGGGCCTGCTTTTATTGTGTAATTTTCTGCATATAGTGAGGCAGTAATTGTAGTTATTTTTTTCCTAGCAAAAGTTACATAGCTACTCCGATATGCACTTCTGTTTAGTTCTTTTACCCACTTTGCAAGGATTCTTTTCGATCTATCAAATGATGTAGTTTTCTTTACTGTTCATTTGTATTTTCGTTAATACTGTGCTAGTTTTTCTATCCGATGCTCCATCTCTGCATATATCGGCATCATAGTTATCAAATGGGGAAGTGCAAGACATATATTTGAATTGTGATACGTATTAAATCTTACGATTCATGGACAAATTAAAAAATAACTTGAAAAACATAATATAGGTTATTTATAAATATATAGTATAAGCAAACTACTTTAATATATTTATCTCATTTTTAACAATTGATTATAAGTTTTAAATAGGTTAAAGTTATGTTCATAAATAATAAATTCTTAAATAATTAAGTGAAGTTTAATCATCCTTTTTAATATACTTTTTTTTTGCTTTCTTTTTAAGAGATATAAAAACAACTAATAATGACATTGTAGTGCCAGTAGCAAACTAGAAGCCCTAAACAAAAGTGAAGGTAGAGAGAAAAAGACCTTAAGCTTGAGGTTTTATTGTAGAAGAGCTTTGCTTTCTGAGAAAATTGAAAGAGCGAGCACCAAAGATCAAACAACTGGGAGGGAGACTAAAGAAGTTGAAAGCACAAATAATAAAGATCATATAGTTGGGAGGATGATAGGGTTTTTTTAATCCATCCAATGGACCAGGCCTGAGACTTCTATTGTCTTAATAACTTTAGTTAGACAATTCGTTCTCATCTTTATTTTATTAAAAAAAATATTGTGTAATTCAATAGTTAAGTTGTATCAAGTCATTATAAACTTGACAATGTGATTCATTGCAAATTATTATTTTTAGATGAATTAAAAATTATGTAATGGTACGATTTTGTAATTTTGACTACGTTTCAAGTAGAGGAGCAATTTAGCCATCGATATATTGGTGGCCATTTGAATTACATCATGTCGAATGATTTAAAGTATGAATTATACGATACTGCAGTGTTAATTATCATGATTTACATAGACTTATTTTAGATTTCATTGCTTAAAATTTTCATTATTAAGGTAATTTCTTGTGCTATTAATTTTAATGACCGTTGTTAGAGATGTGTTGTTACCGAAAATAATTTTTAGTCAACCGTTAACCAACTTTGTTAAGACAAAGGAACTCCAATAATGTGCCAATGACTAACGTTTGAACGAGCGTATGGTTGTCATAATGAAAGTTTAAATGCTAGTTATGTCTTGAACTCGATTATTTTTCAAAAAAACAAGCTTGTTAACTAGAGCTGTTGCCTGTTTCTTAGTTCAATCTGTCGGTATATTTGGTCCAATATAGTAGGTCTAGACATGAATTTAATATTTGGTTTAATGAGGCTAAGTTCAAGTCTACTCTATCAAATCTATATACTTTTAACGTTGAGATAAGCTTAGGGTTTAGTAAACTTTCACTTTTTATATTTTTCTTGACCATAAAACAAATTTTTTAAAATTTTCAATATTTATTTTTATTTAAAAATATTGAGTTTGATATTCATAAAAACTGTTGCATTCATAAAAAAATTTTAAAGGTTAAAATTTAAAAAAATTATAAATTTAAGAATCAAACTATTAAATAACTTAATTTTTTATTACTAAATTGATAATAATTTTTTTTCGTAATTCTTTAGATAAAAATATTATTTATTAATAAAAAAATGTTAAATTCATTTAATTAATTTTTTAAAACTAATTTGAATAAATTTTATTTATACACAGATAATCGTAGGCCTAACCGACTTAATCCACTGTAATGAGGCTAAATTAAGGTGGACATCGCTTTGAAATCAGTTGAGCTTTAGCCCAAGTCTCATCCAGCGCAGCCCCCGAATGCTTATGCTGTTACCTAGGCCTTGCCATGCAATTTCAAATGCTCTTGGAATCATTGGTTAGCCAACAATCATTTATTGGGTTTTCAGATTTTATTCATATATTTAATATTAATTTTTGCTAGAATCTATGCCCATCTGGCCGGTACAGTAATTTACCTTTTTCACACTTTCAATTGTGTCACAATAATTACTCGGTATTAATTTCGGTTGAATCTTTGCACTGTGCCAAGTTAAATGACTGCAGCGGAGTGGATATTATTTTTACACTGTCAGTTGTGGTACAATCATTACACCATCAATTTGATCCTATTTAAATTACAGAACTTTTCACCACAATTTTTACCAATATTTTATTTTTCTAAATATTTTTTACTGTTTAAAAAAATCCTATAGTATATTATATATTTTTGTATAGAAGATACTAATACACTAGAGTTTCTAAATTATCTCATGACGTACTATTAATATTACCCATATTTAGTAAATTCACTTAAAATGGTATTTGATTCATTAGAGTGCCATTATCAACAACACGATGGTATTAGATGTTAAATCCTATTTACAAAGATAGATAGGCAAAAAGGTGAGGCAATACCAGAATTGGAGGGGGGCGGGGGGAACCATTAGCAGGATTCTCCTGGTTGGGATTATCACTAATTCCGTCTTCGACCAGGCTTTTTGTTCTTTTTAGTGTTGCTTGAACCTGAAGGAGACTGTTGATATGCCACCGGTAAGAGGGTTCCCTCCTTAATTCCATTTGAGTCTTCCATCTTATCAATGGCTTTTTGAGCTTCTATGTAGATGTTCAGATCCCTAATCTGTTTGCATCATAATCTAAATCATCACATAAAGTTTTTGAATATTTTTCCACAGAAAAAGATTCAAGGTAGTCAGTCGTATTACCTGTTCCTCCAGATCAAGGATTTTCTCATCCCTCAACTTTATTGACAGGGCTTCCCTGAAAAGCAGATTCAGATATTTAAATAATCCATGAATGAAAAATGTTGCAAAAACTTGGTGCAGCATCAAGAAGACAAAAAACTACTCCAACCATTTTTATACATCGTTCATCTGGCGCTTATGTAAAGCAGATGATTTTTTTTTCCTAACCACTTCATGGCTCAAAGGACAACAGAAAATTAAGGAGCCGCCATATCCCAAAAACTTGAGAAGGGTGAGGTGGGAAGTGCTCATAAGATATGTCACATCTGTTGCAAACTCAAACTAAGCACCAAATTGCCTCTACAGATCTTGGAAAAATAGGAAAGAATATATACCTCTCTTCAGCTCCTTTAACCTTATTTCGCCAAATCTCTTGACTTTTTATGAGATTCTGATTGACCTGAGGGTAGAAAGAAATGACACTGTTAAGGAGACAAAAAATGCCAGAGCTCCAGATAATAAAATACCATACGCAGGAAAAACTGATATATTTACATCCGCAACGGCTTTTTTTTCTGCTGTA
This sequence comes from Gleditsia sinensis, assembly GCA_037074535.1. NCBI lineage: Eukaryota > Viridiplantae > Streptophyta > Magnoliopsida > Fabales > Fabaceae > Gleditsia > Gleditsia sinensis. The sequence continues at coordinate 7,884,185 of CM073464.1, read as the reverse complement.
CACTTTTCCAGGTTATCTTGGATGTCCTGCATTGTGGAAGCCACAGCTTTCTCCACTGCTTCAGATATCGAACTTTTCACTTTACTTTTGGCCTCTACTAGCAAAGATTCATAATACTAAAACAAATGAAATGTTAAGAATAAAATTTCACAAACACAAAGCCTATCAAATCTTCATATGTAAGAGCCGCTTTTCTTAATGTCCTAATTCCAACCATGTGTGAAGTTGAAGATATGAATAGTCTATAGGTCTGTAAACCCAAAAAACAAGAATTTCCATTTACAGAATTATTGCATTCTCAAAGAGACAGAACGTCAGGGACAGCAGAGAGTTAACTCACTTGTCTTTGAGTTTCCAACTGAGTTGCTAGAAGTCGGTTGTATTCGTCCACAATCTGCTCTCAAGTTTTTAAACTAATAAGCGACTATGTATGAGAAAGAAAAATGTATATTTAATGCAATATGCTAACTGCAATGGTAAAGCAAACAACAACAACGATTAAGTATTTTTCCACTAAGTGAAAACGGCTACATGTATCAAACGGCACTACAGTAATTTATTATGAATAAGATCAATAAATAGGTTATTAACTATTAAATCATTCTAAATAGTTTCATCTATTGTTTTTTTTTTACCTCCTTCTACCTCTAACTATCGGACTATTTTCCATTTAATCTAATCTTCTCACTAGAGTTTCTACAGATTTTTTCCACACATGACCAAACCACTTTAAGTGAGATTCTACCATCTTTTCCACAATAAGTGCTATACCAACATTTTCTCTAATGCACTCATTTATAATCATATCTCTTCTAGTGTATCCACACATTCGGCGCAATATTCTCATCTCTGCAATATTGAGTTTATTTTCATATTGTCTTTTGACCACCCAACATTCAGTATCATACAATATAGCAAGTCTTATAGCTGTACGGTAAAATTTTCCTTTAACTTTGAGTGGTACTTTTTTAATCACAAAATGACACTCGAAACCTTCTTCTATTTCATCTATCCTACTTGAATCCTATGGTTTACGTCTTCTTTTACTTCACTGTTATTTTGTATAATGGACTCAAAATATTTAAAACTTGTAACTTATTTTAATATATGGTAAAGCAAATAATAACAACAACTAAACATTTTTCCACAAAGTGAAGGACTGCAATGGTAAAGCAAGATACAAGATACCAAAAAATCATACAATAAACAAGTAACGGAGCTGGCCACATGTAATGATGCTGAAATTAATGCGTGAATTCTTTTTTTTCCATTTCATAGGCATTCTCTCAACTAAATATATGAACCTATTTTTGTAAGACAAAGTATATGCAATACAGTGTTTCGTGCAAAGAGTAGTCAGTGTTCCATGCTAGACACATACAAGTATCTTGTATAAATCCAATACTGATATGGTTATTAATGCTTCTTAGGTCACAGCAAAGAAAATCATGCCAAATGAGCACTGGATATTGTTTCAAACCAATCCGTCCAAGCAAGGCTAAGCATAACTTAAATACATTGAGATTTAGATAACTAGCAATAGGGGATAAACATACTGCTTCAACTTTGCTGCTAAAGAGGGCTCCATTAATTCCTAAATCTTCACTGCATTCGCACATACCACAATCTCCTTCCAGTGGCATACAGTGAGAATTCATCTCCCCCAACTTGCCATCAAATTTAGACTGGTTCTGGTTCAGTCGATGGACATAATTGTCACCTACGTAATCCCAAATTTGTTGTGTTCTTAAATCAAGAGAATAGCAATGCTGAGTATCTTTCCAATGCTGAATAGCATGTCCTTCTTTATATCTAAAGGAATAAAGAAAAACAATGATGGCAAAATCCTCCCTTAAAAAGGCAGTAAAAAAAATGCATATAACTTATCAAGAGGTAGTAAATTGTCAAACTGCAAAAAAAAAAAAAAAAAAAACTAATATATTACCTTCCACATCCAGCAAATCCACATATTACACAAACCCAGGGATTCTCTAATGTTCCACAAACAAAACAGTTTGGCTTCTCATCCTGCTGCTGACAGAATCGACAAACCTAAAATATAAACATAAGCTATTTAAAATAAAATTCTCAATAAATATAATTATCCTAACATGTGCCAATCCCGTTGAAACCACTATTTTCAAAGTGCCTTGGGTAAAGAAAACTCCAGCCTAATAAACACTACCCAGAAAAGTCTAACTATAGATAAGATATCATTATGATCTTGATGAAGTGCTTACATTATAATTCAAATGAACAAAATCATGTATTTCAGCTCCCTTGCATTAATAGTTGAGTTGAAAATACAAGGATTTGATTTTCATATATAGAATATACAAAAACAGGAGCAAATAATGTAATCTTAGAACATTAAAGAGTGCTTCTGCTGATTAAAAAAATGCTTCTCTACACATAAATTTATGCTACAGCAGTATGAAACCTCTTCTGCTAAAAAGTTTCTCAATAAATTTTTCTCAATCCATTTTGAGAATGAAGGGCATTTGTAAGATTCTGTATTAACATGATGAATCAAACATCCAAGCAAAATGACAAGTTAACTTCCAAAGAAAATCCATAAGAAGCATAAAGTTCCAAAGTTTTATTTAGATGTATCCTTCATGATAAATAAAAGAGCTTATGCCAACACTTGAGTACTAGTACAATGTATTTCCAGTTTACAGAGCATATGACTAATACTTCGTCTAAGCAGGAAACTTTGGAATTTATATAATCCATCCAAAAGGAAGCAAATGAGTTCTTGTTCAATGCAAATTTAATCTGTCAAAATGATTAATATAAGAACAAGAGTTAAGCTAAGAAACTATTTGCTTAGCATTTAATTGCAGCTTTCACCTCTTCAGACTATATAATAGTTGGTCTATAAGACGCCAAACAAATTTAGTGAAATGAATGCAAATGCTTCATCTCAACTAGAAATACCACCTCACTAGCACCATAACAAGTAATGTACTAAGGTTGAACTCTTGTACAAACTAACATGTTAGGACAACAAAATTACCTCAACCATAAAATGTCTATTGTGAAATACAATGTGGAAACAAAATTTGACAGAATGAAGGGCCTGCTAACCTGGCAAGACAGATAAGTCCATTTTGAGACACACGGGCATTGAAATGAGTGGTCACATAGTGTACTGAGTATTCCACTTGTATCAGGGTCGAATCTCTCTAGCATTCAAAAAATGAAATAGATGACAGATGTAAATATCATTTAACAAGATTATCATCATTCTGTACAATTTATAATAGTAACAAAAAAGGACTCTCCAAGAAAACATAGTCACAAATCACAATTCATACAAATGGAACTCACCAAGGCAAACTGGGCAAGTTGGTATTTCTGTGCAACCTGCAGGAGGAGTTCCAGCAACTTCTGCAGATTCTGTGTACTCCACGGAAAGCAAAAACAGAATATTGCATACCTCTGCCTGAATTTTGATTTTTAATTAGAGAAAAGGAAAAAAAATATTGGGCAAAACAAAGTGATCTGAAAAGGTGCTGAGGAAATGCATATAAGTCATAAGAAAACAAAATTATGCCAACTCATTACCTCACCAGGAGAAAACTTCTTCCCATTAAAATTGCAATAAAATCCGTCAGCTGTAAACTGATCGACAAGCCTAACCAACACACTATACCGATCTTCCATCCCATCATTCCTGCTAAGTTGAACATTGAAGAAATTAGATGACTTTTGCAAGTGACAAAATTTTATATCAAAAGGTAACTCAAAAAGAATGGATAACGTAATAATATGCTTCAGGTCCTATTAATCTCAGCAAAGAAAATCATTCGGTTGTTTCTACCATTTGAAACTCACGAAGCGATCCTCTAGATTGAAAAACACTTCAGCTACACAGTAATAGGGTTTTGCAAATAAAGTGATTTACCGAAACCTATTTACACGATTTTGCAATGACCACCCACTTTGTTAGATGCTTAACCAGTATAAAAAACGATAAAATGGTTGTTCCCAATTAAACACAAATATTCCGAACATAACCATCAGAAAAGCAGATCAGCGGTAAAGTGAAGATAGTACCTGATGAAGAGAAGCTCAGAGATATGGTCGATGTGAGATTCACAAAACCGAATGAGGTCATCGAAAGAGAGGTAGTTGGGTACGGCGACGATTAAAATGAGAGAGGAACGAGAGCTAGGTGTCGGGAGCGACGAGTGCGATATGCTTCGGAACAAATGCAGTACGCCTCTGCGTTCGCTGAATTTAGGGCTAGGGGTTGAACATTTGTTGGATTGGGCAGCTGTGAAGGTGATTTTAGGGGTGAGAGGGTGGTCGGAATCCACTGAATGGACTCGGAGGAAGAACATGGTGGCCGAAGTCGAATCGCAGTTCGCAGAGCCACCGTAGCTATGGGAAGGGCTTTGAACACGGAGAGGAGCAAAGTCCGTGACCAATTTGTGAAAATGAAATAAAATGGTATAAAAGGTCCAAAAAAAATAAAAATAATAATGTTACAATACAGATCAAAATCGCGGGAAATTGGCGGTTGGGGCGCTCAAACGGTATTTGACTATGTCCACACTTTTTTTCTTCTTTTTAATGTGATATAAGTATATTTACATCTGAATATGTATTAATTTTATTTAAATATTAAAGTTGTTTTTTTAACATAAATGAATTTTTAAGAATTTTAATTTCTAAAATTTAAAAAATATAGTTTAATTTTTAAATGACATTAATAATGTTTATGTTCAGCCCCTTTTTTTATATGAAAAGAAACATCAATAATTATGTATTAAAAGAGTATAAATAATATTAGAAAGTATGAACCAAACTTGTAATAAATAGTCTAAATAGATCACACTTTAATTAAACTAACATTCAAATGAGACAAGTTTATGAAATCATTAAGTTAGACTTATTTAAATAAAACCAGTCAAAAAATTATTAAATAAGTTTATATTAATATTTGTTAAAATGAGTTTAAATAAATTAATTAACTGAGTTATTTGTGAGCAAAATAAGTTAAAGGTTAATTATTTTAAACTTAATTTGTATAAAATATTGTATATCTGTTACAATATTTTGAGCACTTTATAAGGAGAAATCAGCTTAATGGTCATAGAGCCATAAGAAAAAATCCAATAATTTGAGAAAAAGGGAACTTGTTTTTTTTTTTAAGTACCATTAATTCAAATTCAATAATTTGTCAAAGCATTTCATATTATTATTTATTTGGGTAGGATCGAAATTTGAATTTAAAATCACGACGGACTCAAATAAGAACGAATCAATTAATTTTTTAGTGATTTAGATTACTACTAACTGTTTAACAGTTTAACTAATTATTATCAACTTTAATAAGCTCATTTTTATAGTGATTCAAATTCGTATGAATTTCACATCCTTCTCAACAGGAGACAAATAATTTAATGAATCTAAATTATGAAATGGACTTTGAACTTACAAGCAAGGCAATAAACCACGTCTGGCCTTGTTTTCTTTCAAGTCGCTTTTGCCATGTAATTTTGACACAGCTCTATCTCTATTTTCTACTAACCCTTTCTGCTTCAGTATATAATCCTTTCTAACTCTGTAAAATATTCCTCTATTCCAGAATATGCAAAGATTGTGAAAACTCTTCCTCCTATTCTGAGTTCTTATCATCTTTGCACTAGAAGGCACTCGGCTACCAGAGGCATCAAATTTTCAATTATTTAGTTGTGTAATAAAATTTATTTTCATTTTTAAAAAGTATGTTTTTATATTAATTAAGATAAAATTCCGCGCAAGCGAAAGCTTCTCAGGAATAGCATGAGGGCTTTTGACTCATTTCCTTCCCCCTTCAATAGCGCAGTAGACCTTGGATCGATCGCTAGTGACTCTGGTCACTAACATGTCCACCAACAATGTGGTGGTTCTAGACAATGGCGGAGGCTTAATCAAAGCAGGTCTCGGCGGCGAGCGCGACCCCTCAACGGTTGTTCCCAACTGCCTCTACCGTCCCCCTTCATCTAAAAAATGGCTCCACCCAAATCCAGTCAACCCCACCACCACTGCCACCGAAGTGGACCTCACCTCCGCCGCGGTTCGACGGCCCATGGACAGAGGCTACCTGATAAACCCAGACCTCCAGCGAGAAATATGGGCTCACCTCTTCTCCTCCATCCTCCACATAAACCCAGCACACTCTTCCCTCCTCCTCACCGAACCCCTCTTTACCCTTCCCTCTATTCAGCGTTCTATGGACGAGCTTGTCTTCGAAGATTTCAACTTTAAGTCCCTTTATGTGGCGGACTCACCCTCTCTGGTTCATCTCTACGAGGCAAGTCGAAGGCCCGAAGGTCTTGTCTCTAGAGCCCAGTGCAGTCTCGTCGTGGATTGTGGGTTTTCCTTCACGCACGCATCGCCTGTATTTCAGAACTTCACGTTGAATTACGCTGTGAAGAGAATCGATTTGGGTGGGAAGGCTTTGACCAATTATCTCAAGGAGTTGGTTTCTTTTCGGTCTGTTAATGTTATGGAGGAGACATTTATCATTGATGACGTTAAGGAAAAGCTCTGCTTTGTTTCCCTCAATGTACCCCGTGACCTCCAGATCGCGAGGTAATGCTCTGTTGCTTGTTAAGGTTATCAATTTTGTTTGTTTGGTGGCTGAACATTTCACCCTTAGAAATGGTGGAGCTTAGTAATTGTCCTGACTCACGTTGAAAAAAAAGAAATGTCAACTTTTGCCGCATTAACGAAAAACTAATTGGGGGTAAACTGCGAACTTCTCATTGGATGTGAAAACGGGTTTTTTCCTCCTTGTCCTCTTCAAATTTCTTCCGGTGCTTGTGGCTTCCGGGATTGTCTTTTTGGTTTCAAACCATTGTCAATCTGTGTATTCGTTCATATAATTTTGTTATGCTGTATAATGTTTGTCCATCTCACCACATGTTGCTTCATACAATAAAGTGATAGAGAAGGATTTTCAATTGCCTTTGTGTAGGAAGCCTGGAAGAGAAAATCTATTTAGATGCACATATGTCCTTCCGGATGGTGTTACGCACACAAAGGGTTTTGTTAAATATCCTGATCAAGCACATAGATATCTTACTTTGAATGATGATGCCACTTCTCCACCGCCAGCAGAAACAAAGGAGGATATAAGTCATCCAGAAATAGCCGAGAAACCTGAGGAGAGAAGAACTGATTTGATGAAAAATGTAGTTTGCATCTTTCTTTTATTAGTGTAATATTTATTTATGTCTCTGGTTTTAATTGCTTTTATTCACTTTGTCGCCTATAGGAATTTGTCGTGACAAATGAACGCTTTCTTGTCCCAGAGATGATCTTTCATCCTGCTGATTTAGGTCTGTATATTTCTAGTACTACTTGCAAATGAAATGCGCCATTCTTTCTGTTTAGTCTTTTATTGTAATTCGTTGATGTGAACTTATCAGAGGGCTTTGAATGAGATAATTAGTTTATTTCACTTTTACTCTAGAATCTAGATTTCTTTATATTGAAATTCTGTTCAAGCTGATGCATCTTTCCTTAGAAGTATAACATGCAGAAAAAAATGTTTTATTTGTGCCGGACTTGCGCATATAAGCATTATGTGTGAAGCACAAGAATCCAAGGAACTTTGAGGCTTTATTACCAATTATGCAACTCAAGGAGAGAGAGGATCTTAGTCTAATTTGAACATTTTCCCATTACTTTTTTTTTTCCTTTTGCCTTGCAAAATACTGAACTTGAAGATTCACAGGAATGAACCAGGCTGGACTAGCAGAATGCATTGTACGAGCTATTAACTGCTGCCATCAACTACTCCACCCTGTACTCTATGAAAGGTAATTCTTGGAAAGTATTGGATGGGTCTGTTTGTAGATTACTGCATTTTCTTAATTCTTGATTTTATTTTTCAACACTATATTTCTTGGCAGCATCATTTTAACGGGTGGAAGCACCTTATTTCCTCAATTTGCTGAGAGATTGTAAGTTTAGATAATTGATTTTTTTTTTTAACCTCGATTTTTTTTGTTCTTAAGCTCCATTTCTTTTTCAGCTATGAATGACATTACATTCAAATTTAGATAATTGATACTAATTGGATTGTAGAGAGAGGGAGCTCCGGCCTCTAGTTCCTGAGGACTATCATGTGAAGATAACTGCTCAAGAAGAGTAAAAGTCTCTCTTGAAAAATTTTGTTTTGTGTATGTTAATAATTTTCATAAAAGAACTTATATTTCTTCTACAGTCCCATATTAGGTGTTTGGCGTGGAGGATCGTTGTTGGCATCTAGTCCAGATTTTGAAGCAATGTGTGTGACCAAGTCTGAGTACGAGGAGCTTGGGTCTGCTAGATGTCGCAAGAGATTCTTTCATTGAGTATGGCATGCTATCATCTTGGCAATGTTTATCGTGCATGTAGGCCTAATTTGCACTTTTCAGTTATTGAGATTCTTAAAGTTGTTATTTAGTATTTTAACTTCTAATTTCTATTGCTTCCTGGGAAAGCCAATGATGCATGGAAGAGAAGACGGAGTAGACTTCCAGTGAAATAATCTGCTATTCATTTTCCAGTTCGTGAAAGGTGAAATCTGACTTTTCATGGCTGGTTTGTGAAGGGACAATACTGATCAAACCCATTCAACCTGTATTGCATGATGCGGCCATGTCTTATGTTCTGTTTTCTGAAGTCTTTCTGATGGGCTGTAGGGGCAAATTCCAGATGATTATCTTGTCTGGAAGGAGGATTAATTTGAGAAATAAGCTTGCTGTCTATTGAATCCAGCAGAGCATGCTGCAGGCAGACCCCATGTTTTGAATCAGTCCCTGGGATGGTGACTCCTTTTCTTTCCTCTACAACATGTGTAGCAAGTGCCGTCTCATTTGGGATTGATGTGATCTTGCAAATCAGATATCATGTCCATTATCCGAAATTTGCCTCTTATGTTATCTGATTGCAAGTAGCATTTCCCTAATACTAAAATAATTTTGATTTTAACTGGGTTCTTGGGATAAAATTTAACTGTAATTGTTAGGTGCTTTCTATCATGTTAGTCAATATAATTATAACGTGGAAGAATTTTTTTAAAGTAATCAATTTTATGATTCTAAGTTGTAAAAGAATGTTTACACTATTTTTATTAAAAAACCTGATAGCAAATGATTAAGAAATTTCACTCAAATCTTGTCATTGTTTGGGTATTTGGATGTTGTTTAAGTTTGGTATTCCATACGACTTCCATCATTTTTAAAGTTTCTCACCCCAGGTTCTACTGGCTTCTAAGTTGTTCAAGATTAATGATCCTTTCACTTGAATATGAATTATTCAGTTTTAACATCTTCATCCATGCTAGCAAGGCAGTTGAATGGCGGAGTGGCAGTACTGTAGTTTATTTTGAATATTTGAGCTAATGGAATTGCAGTTACGGATTTGTGAGAGTAGCAGAAAACAGACCAAATTAAGAACAAGATCTCTTTTCGTAGGCCCAATTTTAAGTTAAATATAAGAATCCGATATCGCTGGAGTTGCTGATTAAGCTGCTCTTTCATTACATCAGGATAACATTAAGATAAGAATGTTGGTAAGATAAAGTAATTAAGAATGAGAAAATAAGCATGTATACTTCTCCATCACTGACAAAAAAATAATATTCAACTAGTTAGAATGTCTGAAAAACGTGACATTCTCTCGTTGCATGCATAGATACAACCATTTCAACATCCTATAATACGCCATACAAATGATCACTCGCAGACACAAATTTATACACGAGCTACAATAGTACAATTGATTCATGTTCTTGCTTTGTCAACATGAAAAACTTGATGTAACTTTTCACTGCAATCTATCAGAATGAGTTTCATCCAAAGACTGATATTGCCTACTCCAAGTTGCTCTATGCCATTCATTCCCTTTCCCATACCTCAACAGTATACACTTTTGGCAACAATTTTGTACTGAAAGCATCTGATCCTTTGACCTTAGAGATGGCAGGCAGGACTGAAACGGGAATCAACCCAGAATACTTATTTCTTTTTGAGCTGAAAGTTGTTAATCCGCTGGTTTCATGAATATAAATGAGCAACCGGAATCCATTTTATGACGCCCCACGTCTAGTCATTGAATGCCTGCGTATCCATGCATAGATGCACCAATTTTCTTTGATATTGCCCAAAGTATTCACCAACTGCAATGACATCCTCATTCTGTGGATCTAACCCAGGCAAGTATAGTAGCTTACCCCTGTCTGAAGAATTTGATTCTTCATCTGTATTACCTAACTTCGCAATTAACTCACAATGGATTTCACGGCAAGCAAGAATAAACATTGCAGCTGTATCGGGTAGTTGAGCCTCACGAAGTGCTGCTAATGCCTCAGGTAGTGCACCCGCGGCAATATACAAAATCAGAGCCCTGCATTGGGCCATCATAAGCTCAAATTGAGTGACAATCTTGTTAGAGTGAAGGTTCAGTGAAAGAAAAAGGGTCGTACCTCCAGATATTATGTTCTGTGTGAAAAACATGTCCAGCCCACCTTTGCAACACTCTGCAAGAATACAATATAAAGGGAAAGTTTCCTAGTCAATTATGGTCATAATTTCAAAACATATTTCTGACTGTCATGCAAATGCGGAACATCATTTGTATTGGAAAGGAAAAAATATTTAAAATTCTAAATGGTTCAAGTAATTTCAAAAGACCATGTCTGACGTGAGCAATAGATAGTGGAGGAATCCTTCTGACAACATGATAGGAACTCCAATACAGGGACTAAAACAAAGTAATATGATTTTTAAATAATAATAGTTGAATTAACAACAATCACAGAAATGGATCTAGATGCTGAAGTTTAAATAACATAAAAGAAAATAACAAACAGAATGGATAGAAAAAGTAGAAGATAGGTCCCGTCATTAAGCAGCCAGCAGCTCTCCATTAGCCTCAAAACTTTCTATGCCTTTCACTGCACCCACAACCATCTATATAACCTCCTTCTCAACTGAATACGTTCTCTCTCCCTTCCACCTCATTCATGCTCTTTTTATAACTAACCACTGCTTCCTCACGTGCCATATCACTCCTTTTATAAGCCTTTGGAGGCCCGGGCCTTGGAGTATTAGACTGACCCCTTTCAACTTCCCCTCCACAGCCTTTATTATCAAGACCGGTGGCCTGTCTATTGTTCATGGGCTTTCCTCTCCTTCTGTATACTCTGAGATAGAATTGGAGGGCCCAATTCCTATAAATATCCCCCTCTACAATAAGCACCTTGTCCTCAAGGTGGAAGGTGGAAAACTAGTTTTGTATCACTTCCAAGCTTTCCCAAGTGATGTCATATTCGGGTAAATTTTTTCATTTAATCAGGATCTCCTTCTTGTCATTAGTCAAATTCCGAACCTGCTTAACATCTTCTAGTTCTACTAACAATTCCACTTTTCTAACAACAGAGGTGGTATAGGTTGGACTTGGGTTGCTGGATGGATAGTTGTGATACGTGGAATACTGGGTGAACCCTTACTGTTTCAGGGAGTTCTAACCTATATGCTACCATTCCCACCTTGTCTGTAATTTTGCGGGGCCCGTAAAACTTTGGGGCCAATTTTTCATTCATCTTCTGTGCTAAAGACCGCATTTTATAAGGCTGTAGTTTTAAATAGACTCAATCCCTAGAATTGAAGGTCGCATCCACTATTCTCTTATCAGCTGCCCTCTTCATTTGCTCCTGAGATCTTTCCAGATGTTTTAGCTCATCTAGAATCTAGTTTCGGGCTCTTAGCTGCTCATTGACCTCCTCAATTGCTGAGTTCTCATTGGATAGTCTTAAAAGGATAGGAAGGTCTCTACCGTATAATGCCTTGAAAGGAGTCATACCAGTAGAGCGATTGTAGTTAGTATTATACCAATATTCTGCCCAACTTAACCAATGCACCCAATGTCGAGGTTTATCCCCTGAGAAACAGCGAAGATAAGTCTCCACACTTCGATTGACCACTTCGATTTGTCCATCCGTTAGTGGCTGGTATCTTGAGCCAAACTGAATTTGAGTACCAAAGAGTTCGAACAACTCATTCCAAAATTGACTGATGAAAATCCTATCACGGTCAAATACTATGGACTTAGGCACTCTATGCAAACGGACAATCTCCTTATTAAAGATTTCTGCAACTTCTCTTGTAGTAAATGTGTGAGCCAACATGATAAAGTGAGCATACTTACTTAAACGATCTATCACTATCAGTATGGTGTCATAGCCCTGCAATTTAGGCAATTTAGTAATAAAGTCCATGCTAATGTCTTTCCAAACCTGCTGGGGATAGATAGAGGTTGCAGTAATTCAGCAAGACTTCTAGCCAGGTATTTGTTTCTGTTGCATAATTCACAAACTGCCACGAACTTCTGTATGTCGCTCTTCATCCCTTCCCAATATACCATCTCCATCAACCTCTTGTAGGTTCAGTAGTAACTAGAATGCCCTCCCATAAGAGTTGTGTGATATTCTCGAATGATTAGCTAAATCTAAGAGGAGTTACGGGGCATGACTAACCTCCCCTGATATAGTAGTAACCTAGCCCGTAGGCTGTATCCCTCCCTTGTTGTCCTGCCATCAACTACTGGATTTTCTGTTTTATTTTCTCATTTTGTTAAGTCTCTTGTATCCGGCCTTCTAATTCCTTAGAGTGCCATACAGTTAGTGAGGTATATTCCACCTTTCGAGATAAAGCATCAGCTACCCGATTTTCTTTTCCTGATTTGTACTGTATCTCATAGCTGAAGCCCAATAATTTAGATACCTACTCTTGCTGCTTCATGCTTATTACTCTCTGTTCAAGCAAGTACTTTAAGTTCTTTTGGTCAATCCGTATTATGAAATGGTGCCCCATCAAGTAATGTCTCCATTTCTGCACCGCCAAGACTATAGCCATGAGTTCTTTCTCATATATAGAAGTTTGCTGGGCTCGATTAGACAACACTTGGCTAAAGTAGGCAATTGACCGACCCTTCTGCATCAGAATAGCTCCCACACCCCTGCTTGAAGCATCGGTTTCTAACTCAAAAGGAAGAGAAAAATGCAGTAATGCTAATACAGGAACAATAGTTATAGCTTCCTTGAGATTTTCGAATGCTGTTTGGGCAACCTCATTCCAGAAAAATGAACCATTTTTCAACTGATCAGTGAGGGGATTAGTTATCTTACCATAGTTCTTTATGAATTTGCAGTAATATCCCATAAGACCCAAAAATTCCCTCAAGGCATTTAAATCCTTTGGAGTTGGCTAGTCCATCATGCTCTTGATCTTGGCTGGGTCCACATGAACTCCTTCAAAAACAATGTGCCCCAAATACTCCAATTGAGCTTGACCAAACAAACATTTCTTCCTGTTAACCACCAACCCATTCTGCCATAGCAACTCTAATGCTTTCCTCAAATGTGCCAGATGAGTATCAAAGTCTGGGCTGTATATCAGGATGTCGTCGAAAAATACAAGTATGAACTTACGTAGGTGCTCTCTGAATACATGATTCATTAGTGCTTGGAAAATGGATGGTGCATTGTTGAGATCGAAGAGCATCACTAAGAATTCGTAATGCCCCTCATGTGTGCGAAAAGCCGTTTTGTGTTCATCCCCTGCCTTCAGCCGGATTTGATGATAGCCTGACTTTAAATCTAGTTTGAAAAATATTGATGCTCCCCCAAATTCATCCAACAATTCGTCAATAGTTGAAATTGGAAACTTAATGGGTACTGTCACCTTGTTTAGGACTCTATAGTCCAATCAAAACCTCTAGCTTCCGTCCTCCTTCCTTACTAGTAATACCGGACTAGAGAAGAGACTGTAGCTTAGTTTGATTACCCCTGCTGTGAGCATCTCTTTAACTAGTTGTTCAATCTCATTTTTTTGGAAATGTGGGTAACGATACGGCCTGATGTTGGGTGGGTTGCAGCCTTCCATTAGTTGTATTGCATAGTCTCGGTCTTTGTGGGGTGGCAACCCTTTTGGAAGGGCAAAATTCCCTTCAAACTCTTGAAGCAATAGCCCAATTTCTTGCCGTTGCTCTCCCTCTTTTTGGACTAACAATTGCCTAAATTCTATCAAATACCTTGCATGGCCCCCTTAATTGTCTTCATCACATCTTTCAGAGAAATTATAGTTTTTGAGAGTGATGGATCGTCCTGATGATGTACCTTCTCCTCCCCTATGTTGAATTGCATGGTTAGTTTACCCCAATCCACCCGTATTTCTCCCAGTGACTCTAACCAAGTCATACCCAGTACCATGTCTGCACTTCTCAGATCGAAAGGGAAGAAAGTCTAAACTATCGTGATTCCTTGCAACTCTGGCTTTACCTCGGGGCATACCCCTATTCCTTGTACTGTGTATCCATTTCTTATAGTAACTCCAAAACTTCTTGTCCGTTTCATAGGAATGGCTTGCCTGCTAACTACTCGGGTCGCTAGAAATTTGTGCGATGCCCCTCTGTCAATCATAACTATGACTTTTTCATTATTGATTCTTCCCTTCAGTTTCATCGTTCTACCAGTCGTGATTCCAACTATTGTATTCATAGATAGGAGTGTACAAAACTGAACAAAACCGATTAAACCATTAAAAAACCGATTTTAGGCGGTTTAGTTTTATTTTTTTAAGGTGAACTTCCCATGCCTTTCACTGCACCCACAACTATCCATATAACCTCCTTCTCAACTGAATATGCTCTCTCTTCCTTCCACCTCATTCATGCTACCTTCGTAACTAACCACTGTTTCCTCATGTGCCATATCACTTCTCTCATAAGCCTTTGGGGTCCCAGGCCTAGGAGTATCAAGCTGGTCTCTTTCAACTTCCCCTCCACAGCCTTTATTATCAAGACCGGTGGCCTGCCTATTGTTCATGGGCTTTCCTCTCCTTGTGTATACTTTGGGATAGAATTGGAGGGCCCGATTCCCATCACACGTTTAAAAATATGAATCACCACGAGTTTTGACCATTGCTTATATAAAAGGCCTTTTTATTTTGTGTCTCTGTCTTTGACTTCACAAGTATCAACCCAGTCCCCCCCCCCTAAGTGATTAAACAGTGAAAACAGAGAGAGAGAAAACCAAATGGAGAACACTCAACTTCTTCAAGGAATTAGACAAGAGGGATTATGAGAGTAAAAAATAACTGGTGTGGGATTTATTTAGTTATTTAGTCAGAGGGTAAGAGGTAATGCAGCAAATATGGCAGATGGGATTATGACATCAAATGAAATTGATGTATTCCCCTTCCGTACCAAGGAATGCTGAGAGTAAATTAGAAGTTAATTATAGTGGACATAAAATTTCTTTTCTGTAATTCCAGGAAGAGTAAGAACCTTGTATAATCTGATCCGTTTAAGTGATTTGCAGCTAAGGTTGCAGCATCCATCCAGCATCCAGCATCTTGTAACTGCATAAGATATGGCATTACAATTCTCTAAACAAATCAAGCATATTAAATAATTTAAAGTGACAACCTTTTAGTCATTCATAGTTTTGGAAAAGCTAAAGTCCTCTTCCAAGCCAAGTAGTAAGGAAGATCATATTGATACCACACCCAGCACATTATCCATCCATTGAAAAAGGAACCACTTGCAACTGGTCCCATAATTATCCCCAAGGAACACTGACTTGGAGATCCTAAAAATCTATCTTACTAGCAGTTGGAAAGGTGAGATTTATGGGAGGGGATGGGTTACCCCAACTTGAGTAGCCAAAATTCACAAGGATTGAAATAAAAAAGTCTGATTCCCATAATTATCTTTGTCATTGGGAGCTTGGATCTCATCAAGCTTTTCTTCTGCTAAAGTATGTCATTTAGGGGATCTACACTCTACATCAGTAAATTGTAACTTTACATAGTTAAACAATGTTATTATGCAGTAGTTTAATCAATTAAATACTACAAGAGATCGAAGCTCAAGAGAATGACAATATCAAGAGACTATCAGTATGAAAAAGTAGAGAATGATTGGTGAAAGGAAGTCATGCTAGGTTATAATATTAAAAACTGAACTAAAAACTGAACGAACTTTTTTTTTCCTCCAAATTCAGAGTGATGTACAAGGGAGATATTGTAGCACATAGAACAGCAATCTGCTGATCTGAGCTGTCATGCTTCATAACTTCCATAAAACAATAATTTCAGGAATCACACTTTTTTTTTTTTTTGCCACACGTATGTGTACTTTTATCTCAGGTTACCTGTTATCATTTAAATTGAAAAAGAAAAAGAAGATAAATAAAAACAATCTTTAGCATAGTTTAAAATTTCTAGCAACAAGGATAAGGTTATTTTAATGTTGTTTCCAGGAAACAGGGGTTCAGGTGCTTGAGGCGTAGAGTAACATAATGAATCCAATCACTAGGAGGGTTCTAATATAGAAGTGAAGCACTCAAAGTAAGCCCTTAAGAAAGACAAGAGGGTTTGGTCTAACTTTTCCTTATCCTCCTCTGTGAAGGTGCCTCAATTCTTAAAGATTGAAAGGCTAAGCTTCTTAGTAGTCAAAGCTTATGATGTTTTTCCTGATTACAAGAGAAAATGGCTTAGAAATGGGGAGTAAAATTTTCAGAGTGACGAGATGCTCAAGAATTGCTTCTCTTTGATTAAGAGCCATTGGGCTATTTATACTAGTAGGATGGTTTGGCTTTGAGTGCATGTAGTTGGCATACTTAGGGGCTTGGCATGAGTAGTGCAGGTGAGACTGTCAATCCAAGGACATCAAGGGAGAGACTGACATGTCAGGTGAGTGGTGTTAAAGGTGGTTTGTTTGTTAAAGTGAAATTAAACGAGTGGGAATGGTAAGCTCTAGGTTTGTTTGGCAACTGACAAGTGGTATCAAGAGTGGGAGCTAAGGAAAGTCAAAATAAACTTTATCCACAAACTGCCAATTGACAAAAAATGATCGTATCTCTTCTTCTCTAATTGAATCCCGATGTTACAAGACAACCTCCTTCATATAGGTAGTAGCTACAAACATATCCCATGATTTAAGGAGTCCAGGAATTAATGCTAAACATCTGTCCTGAAAGTAACGCTAAACATCTGTCCCTATACACTTGTCAATAATTAAGCTAATTATAAAAGAATAAATTAAAGAAATAATATCCTTTGACAGCCCCCCTCAAATTGATGCGGGCGAATCAACAAGCATCAATTTGCTACTGAGAAAGCAATGACGATGACGAGTGAGGGCCTTTGTAAAGATATCAGCAATTTGTAAATCAGTGAAAATGTGTAGAAGAGTAATAACACGAGTTTCAAAGGCTTCACGAATAGAATGACAATCGACTTCGATATGTTTGGTGCGCTCATGATAAATAGGATTGGCCGTGATCTGAATAGCACTTGTATTATTAGCATATAAAGGTGTAGGATCGTTCAAAGAGACGTTTAACTCACTCAGTAAACCCCAAAGCCAAATAATTTCAAAACAAGCAAGAGACATGGCTCGGTACTCGGATTCAGTAGAGGACTTAGAAACTCGGTCTTGCTTCTTACTTTTTCAGGAGATCAATGCAACACCTAAGAACACACACCAACCAGTGATGGAGCGACGTGTATCAGCACAATCAGCCCAATCAGCATCACTATAAGCAACAAGGCAAAGAGAAGTGCCTGTGGGAAAGAATAAGCTTCGGGCAGAAGTGCCATGAACATAGCGGATGATCCGACGGACGGCAGCCAAATGAAGATGACGAAGAGTCTGAAGAAACTGACTGACTTGCTGTACAGCAAAAGAAATATCAGGTCGAGTGATGGTGAGGTAAACAAGGCTACCTACCAACTTTCGATATAAGCTAGGATCATTAAGTAAGTCACCCTCCTCTTTGCGAAACTTGACATTTAATTCCATGGGAGTATCTATAGGGGTAGCTTCCTGCAATCCAGCTGTAGCCACCAAATCACTAGCATATTTATGTTGATTGAGGGATATACCAGAAGCACTACGATGCACCCCAAGACTCAGGAAATACATGAGAGACCCAAGATCTTTCATATGAAAGGAGTTTGAGAGATGCGTCTTGAGCTGGGCAAGTAGAGCATAATCAGAACCAGTGATTACAATATCATCAACATAGACCAAAAGGACAACCAGACCCTGGTCTGATTTCCGAAGAAATAATGAAGTGTCATACTTACTCTGCGTAAAAGAAAATTGTAATAAAGTGGTTCGAAATTTATCAAACCAAGCCCGTGGAGCTTGTTTAAGACCATAAAGAGAGCGACGAAGTTTATACATATTAGAGGTTGGAGAGGAAAACAATCCCGGAGGTGGCTTTATATAAATACACTCTTTAAGATCCCCGTGAAGGAAAGCATTCTTGACATCCATCTAATGTAGTGGCCAATCATTAGATGCAGCAAGAGCTAGAATTAGATGAACAGTGGTCATCTTAGCCACAGGAGCAAAGGTCTCCTCATAATTAACACCATATTCCTGATTGTTCCCAAGGACAACAAGCCGAGCTTTATATCGATCCAAACTGCCATCCGAGCGAACCTTGAGTGAGTAGACCCATTTGCAACCCAGAGGAACTATAGTGGAAGGGCAAAGCGCAATATCCCAAGTGTGATTGGCCTCTAAAGCAGCAATTTCTTCCTGCATAGCTCGTCGCCAACAATCATGTTTAACAGCATGTGAGTAGCATGTGGGAATATCAAAAGTAGACAATGTGGCAGTAAGAGCTGAAATAGACGGGCCAAGAGAGAACCCATAACTATCAGGGGGTACAGACGCTCGAGAAGAGCGACGTACCCAGGGCGCTGGAGATGCTACAACTGTCTGATTCTGGTGCATGTCAGGATCAGATATCGGGAGAGCCACCGGAAGAGACTGGGGGTGGGGTCTTCGTCTATATACCATACCGGGTTTAAAGCGAGACCTGACTTGATGGAGATTAGGAAAGTGTTGTTCAAAGGGGGGGAGGACCACAGTGGAAGAAGAAAAGGAGGGCACAGAGGATACAGGAAAAAAAATTTGATTTTCAAAGAAAATAACATTTCGAGAAATACGTGTACGATGTGCAGTAAGATCATAACAAATAAAGCCCTTATGACACACACTATATCCTAGAAAAACACATCGAACAGATTGAGCAAATAATTTATGTCTCTCAGGAGAAGGTAAATGAACAAAACATACACAACCAAATATACGAAGATTATCATAACTAGGTTCCTTAGCAAACAAACGAAAATAGGGAGATTCCATGTCTAAAACTTGGGAAGGTAAACGATTAATCAAATAAGTAGCAGTCTGGAGAGCCTCAACCCAAAACATGGATGGAACGGAGGATTCTAACAAAAGAGTATGTACCACATCAAGGAGATGACGATTTTTGCGTTCCGCTACTCCATTTTGTTGTGGAGTAGAAGGACATGAACGTTGATGTAAAATTCTTTTAGAAGCCAAGAAGTCCTGAAACTTAGTAGACAAATATTCACCACCAGAATCAGTGCGTAAAATCTTAATAGTCGTAGAAAATTGATTATTAACATACGCTAAAAATTCGGTGAAAGTACGAAAAACCTCAGATTTAGAGCGAAGAGAATAAACCCAAGTGAATCTGCTATGATCATCAATAAAAGTCACATAGTATTTAAATTTTGCATGAGAACTAACTGGGAAAAGTCCCCAAACATCACTATGTATGAGATCAAAACAACGAGAAGCTCTATTAGCATGCAAAGGAAAAGGAAGAATTTTGTTTTTAACAAGTTTACAAGAATTACACTCAAAAGAGAAAGAAGAATGTTCTTTATTACCAAGAAGGCCAGATTTCAATACATGAGATAAAATTTGAATATTAGGATGACCTAAACGACGATGCCACACCATACTCAAAGTAGGAACATCATTACAAGCAAAAGACATAATAGAAGAGACTGGAACGGGTAAAAATAGTGGAAACAAGCGCCCCACTTTAGGCCCCTTCGCGATTGGCTTCCCCATTACCTGGTCCTGCACAACACAACCATCACCAGAAAAATTAACAGCACAATGGTTATCAACTAATTGACCAACAAAAATAAGATTTGTGGAAAGTTGAGGTGCAAGAAACACATCAATAAAGGCAGGAGAAACATTGCCGATAGCAACGATGGGCAAAGAATTGTCATTAGCAGTCTGAATAGTAGATTGACCAGCATAGGGTCGAACATGCAACAAATTTTTAGGAGTATTGGTCATGTGATTAGAAGCCCCTGAGTCTACATACCAAAGTGTAGCATAATTTTTACCTTAAAAACCCATTGTAGATAATGCAGAAATTAACATTTGTTGCACCATTTCAGGAGTGCAATAAGTGGCGGCGGGAGACGCAAGATCCGAGGAAACACTTGAGGAAGAACCATATGTTGCAGAAGGCATGGCGAGCGGAGTAATAACAGATGTCTGAAATGCTTGGGCCTGACAATTCTGCGGGCAGATACAACATTCTTTGATAATATGACCTTTTTTCTTGCAATAAGAACAATATTTTTTAAGACAATTGGCAGCAATATGCCCATATGTCTTGCAACAAAAACATTGCAAATTTTTATAAGTCACAGATGAGCCACGGGTTTGGACAACATAAGCCATAGTGGGCGTCTCGGAACTACCATGAATTTATTCTAGAATAACTTGAGTACTAAGATGTTGTTCTTCGTGAAATAATTCACCAAAACAAATATCAAGAGAAGGAACAGGAGATCTATTCAGCAAAGACGAGCGAATCGATTCATATTCTGGACGAAGTTTCATAAGAAATTGATCACGCTGACTAGTACGGTGAAGATTCTGAATAGTCAAAAGAGCAGCAACAGGAATGTTTGCTGTAACCAAATCAGTATATTCATGCCAGAGAGTCAAAAATGCTGAGTAGTAGTCTTGAATGGAAAGACTACCATGTTGAAACATGGCAATCGCATGTTCCAACTGAAAACGACGAGCATCGTTAGTTTGATGATAAACTTGCTTTAAATAATTCCACATGGATTTAGCAGAACGATGAGCTCGCAAATTGGTGATAATATGTGGCTCTACCAAACCAAGAAGCCAAGACATAATTCGAGCATCAAGCACAGTCCAAGAAGGAGAAGACACAGCATCCTTAGATTTATCAGTGTCGAATGTCGGTGCCATATCCGTGCCATCAATGTGGCCCCAAAGATCTTTACCTTTGAGAAAAAATTCAAATTGAAATACCCAAATAGAATAATTTTTACCCGTAAATTTAACACATACTGGTGCAGAATCCATTGAAAATTAAATTACCCAAAAAGAACCGAGAAAATGACAATGCCAAGATTGAAACCAGTAGCTCAAGGAATCCAGCAAAAGGAACAGAGATTACCGAAACAGTGAAGACCCAACAAAAGATTGTGGCAACCCAGGAGGCACGAAACAGCCAACACTGCCCAGAAAGACCCAAACGCAAGCGACTCAGCCACGAACGTTGGATGCCGCAAGCAACTCAGCTAGAAACACAGCTCTGGAACGCGACCCAACCTAAAAAATGCTCAGAAGGAATCGAGAAAGAAAATGCCTCAGACCACACAGCTCTGGAACGCGACCCAACCCAAAAAATGCTTAGAAGGAACCGAGAAAGAGAATGCCTCAGACCACTGCGATCCAGGAAGCAATCGCGACCCAACCCAAGCAAACGCGATCCAGGAAGCAAAAACAGAAACCACTCGAATGCCTGTTCCGGTGGCTACGGTGGCTACAGGCGATAGCTACGGTGGCTACGGTGGCTTCAGTCGATCCCCTCTCCACACGCAGAAACACTCGTTCCCCTCTCTTCACGCAAAAATGGGAAGACCCAGAGTACGTGTATGCAGAAAATAGAAAACCAGAGAGGGCCGAAATGCATCACCCAGTAGGGATGTTGAAGATGCAGAAGCAGAAATCGAAGATGCCAAGCAAAAATCAAACAAGGCCGAGATTGTCAATACACGAAGCCAGAAAAAAAAAATTACACCGAGGACAACAATGCAGAGAATAGAACCTGCTCTGATACCATGACAAAAAATGATCGTATCTCTTCTTCTCTAATTGAATCCCGATGTTACAAGACAGCCTCCTTCATATAGGTAGTAGCTACAAACATATCCCATGATTTAAGGAGTCCAGGAATTAATGCTAAACATCTGTCCCAGAATTAATGCTAAACATCTGTCCTGAAAGTAATGCTAAACATCTGTCCCTATACACTTGTCAATAATTAAGCTAATTATAAAAGAATAAATTAAGGAAATAATATCTTTTGACACCAATACCCCTTACCTGGCTCACCAAGAGTGATTGTGCTTCCAAACTTAGCACGAAGATGCCTTCACTTCAATCATATCAGGTTACTCCCAAGGATTGTTTCTCGAGAAAATGAGGGTGAGGACCACTCCTTCACAATGCTCCCAACCTTGTCTAAGTTAGGGTGCTGCAAGGGCACCTAGGCCTGTCCCAAACCCACTCTAAGAGCAGTGTTTTCTCACGAGGTCAGAATAACCTTGGCACCATTCTTCCCAGGTCAGCATTGCTCAGGCATTGAGAGAAGGGATGACACCATCACACCTTAAGTCTCATTCTTAAAGGCAAGGTAAGGTGAAGATATTATTGTCCTAGTAGTCAAATCACAATTCAAATCATGAATTTGATTACTTATTTTTGAATCATAAATCACAAATCGTATCGAATTATAAGATTCATTGACACATTAAAAAATAATTTAAAATATAAAATATAAAATATAAATAAGTAGATAATATAAATAATATATTTATTTCAATAATTTTAAATATAATTAACTATAAGTTTTAAAAATTGTGAAGAGAAATAGGTAATTAACTATTTAAATGAGTTTGAATAGATTTAAAATTGTAAAAAAGAAAGAGGTCTTTTCAAGTTTGAATAGATTTAAAATTATAAAGAGAAAAAATTATTTAAAAATTATTTTGTGTAATTTTTTAAATAAATATATAAATATTAAAAAAACAAAAGGACAATTGGAAAAAAGGAGCATGAAACCTCTTTTTTAATTTAGAAAGTGAAACAACAGTGTTTTTGGCTTTAGTTGGAAAAAAAAAGGGGCAGCAAAAGGCTTTCAAGAAGAAGACCATCCCGTAGCTGTGCAACAACAAAGGACATGGCCAGAATCAGATAAAGATTTCAGGAAAAAGAAACAAAACATATCACAAAGTGGAACCAAGTTTCATTTTCTCTATATGATTCTTAAATTTTAGTGATGGCATGCTATTAGTCAAAAGATTAGCGATCATCAATTAAGTACTAACGTACTTAATGACCACTTTTTTCTCTTTTACACATTCTCTAATGACTAAGTACTTAATGTTGATGTGTTTACTTTAACTTTAATTTTTATTATTCTTAGCCACGAAAACAACAGCTAAATTATTTCTCAATGTCCTATAAATAGAATCCATAACTCTAAGCCTATAAATGAAATTCTTAAACCATACACCGTGTGAAATAGCCTTAAAATAGGAGACAAGAAATGAACATACATAAAACTTCAAATGACAGAAGCATATGGGATGTTTTTCATAAATTCTTTCTTAAAGTTGTTCTTCGGATATTGCTTCAAATTGAACTTAACACTCTTCACAATAGGAGCTCCTTTATCTGAAATCTCTCTAAAAATTTATTGATATAGGTTTTCTGTGACTGACATAAAACACCTCGAGGTCTATCCTTTGCACAGTTGTGTGAAGGCAACGGACTCAAGCTGGAATTGTAGCATCATAAGACTTTGCAATTTGTGCCAAAATTGCACGGATTTGTGCAATTCTGGCCATATCAAGATTTGCATATGAATCAAAGCGAACCGCACAATACGTGTTCAACTGATATGATTATTGTCCTTTGGAAAAAACTTACATCCAAAGGACGAATTCATTAGGCACTCTAAAACACTGGGGCTAGCAGAGTATGTCAATGAGCACTTTGGATACTTACATTTCTTCAAGATTTCTTACTTAGAAGCTTCACTTGCTAGACCTGAGTTAATGGTTCTTATGGGAGTACACTAAAACTTTGTGATGACTTTGTAAAAGCTTTCCTAGCATGGCCCTCATTAGGAGGCACAACCCGATACAAAGCCACCCATTATACACACCTACTCTAGAAGAAAGTCACGTGACTGCCACTTTGAACCAAATAAACTCTCTTCAACTAAGTGGCAAGAATACTGCAGAGTGAAAAGGAGTTAATGACCCCATATCCCCAGTATATCATTAACAGGAGCAGCACGTGTTCTTAGACTAGTTAGTTAGTTTTCTTAGTTTAAGCTTTCTTGATTATAAATATTCCCTTAGGCTTAGTTTGATTTTATGCTTTTGACTATTGTGTTTGTTACTAGAAGAATTGTCCTCTCTATACGGACATTGTTATTAGAGAAATATTGCGCTAAGATTTTTGCATTGGTTCAACCAATAATAAAATTTTCTTCTTACCTATTTCATCCTACTACGTCTACCATTTTTGGTATCAAAGCCAGATTATAATTATGGTATAGACACGTTCCATTGCCTCAACCCGACCATCCTTACTGCCCCACAAAATCCTGAATCCATGGCTCAACAATTGTCTGTTATAGCTTCCAAATTAAATACGATTGACACTAGCTGTTGAAGTGGCTGCACTGCACTCAAAGCGCAGTCAACCAACTATCTTTAGGCAGAAGCAAGTCTTAAGGATCGTGATAAAGGAAAATGGAAGTATGATGAAGACAATGATGCTGACAACCCCTAGTGGGTAAAAAATCCCTCTCGTAGACCCTATAGTAAGATGGAGTTTCCGAAGTTTGAAGGAAGGGACCCACAAGGTTGGATTTTAAAGGCTGAAAAACATTTTTGTTGTTACTAAACCCCTAACAAACTCTTAAAGAAGACATTGTGGCTAATATTTGGAGGGAGATGCTTTGGAGTTATTTGCGTGAACCAACAATGAATGCACTCTCTTATATTAGGAGGAATTAGCGAAGACACTGCAAGAAAATTACAAACCTATAAAATTTCAAAACCCAAACGAGTATCTATGCAATGTTAGACAAATTGATAGCATTCAAAAATATCGTCAGAAATTTGCAAATAGAGTCGCTCGTGTGAAGAACTGGTCTAAGCACTGCCTTTTGGGAGTCTTTCTAAATGGATTAAAAGAGGAGCTGAAAACTAATGTTAGAATCCACAAACTTTGGAGCATTTATAAGGTTATGAGCCTAACCTTGGAGTATGAGAGCAAAGTCCAATAGGATCGTGGGTCTAAGGGGCTCAACTAGAACTCATAGAATCGGGCAAACTTTAGTTCCAACCAGGCAACCTGAGAACCACACACTACTTCGTCTAATCCTCTAGTTTCTTGCACACAGTTGTCGTCCACACCTTCAACCCAAGCCATCGTTCAAGCCTCACCGAAAAGACCTTGGGATGTAGAACGACAAGCTTGATGCTACAAAGAACTCTGCTTCTCTTGTAACGAGAAATTTGCTTCAAGTTATCGTTGTAAGTCATCCACTTTTGCCTTGATGGAGCTTGCGAATGACGATATAGCAATTGAAGAAGAAAATGAATAACTAGAATTAAAGGTTGCGGGCGAAGGATTGGTTGAAATCTCTTTTCATTCTATCATGGGAAGAACTCTAAGTATAACAACAACAACAACAACCAAGTCCTTTCCCATTAGATAGGGTCGGCTACATAGATCAAACGATATCACAATGGCCTATTATGAATGAGATCAATAGATAAATTATTAACTATTAAATCTTTCTTAATAATTTCACCTATTATTTTCTTTGATCTCTCTCTATCTCTAACTATCGAACTATTTTTCATCTGATCTACTCTTCTCAATAGTGCTTCTACAAGTTTTCTCCCCACATGACCAATCCACTTTAAGTGAGATTCCATCATCTTCTCTACAATAGGTGTTACCCCAACTTTCTCTCCAATGCACTCATTTCTAATCATATATCTTCTAATGTATCCACAAATTCAACGCAACATTCTCATATCTATAACATTGAATTTATCTTATATTGTCTTTTAACTGACAGCATTCACTCCAAGTACAACCATGAAAATTCAAGGGACCATAAAAGAGCGAACAATACTGATCCTAATTGATAATGGATCTACACAATTTTATTTCTAAAAAAATTATAGAAGAACTTCATTTACCAGATCAACTCATCCCTTTGGTGTTCAAATTGGCAATGATGATGTGATAAGATGCAACAAAATTTGCCCAAAATCTGCCGTGATGTTGAGGTTCAATTACCTAGGTTAATCATAATTCAAGATTATTATCCTTTCTCTATTGGAGGTGCAAATCTTGTTCCAAGTATTAAATGGCTAACTTCTTTGAACACTATTCAAGCGAATTGGAATAAGATGTTCCTAATTTTTCAATTAAGGAGTTCCTCACAAACCTACAGCGGAAGCCACTTTCCAAGCTTTAACCAAAGAAACAAAACCCTTTGGTAAACATCCTTCTTCCTCTCCAATCATTCAAACTCATCTATCAATATGATTTTGTTTTTATACAACCCACTTCACTACACCCTTCCAAAGTCATACCTACTCCATTCCCTTAATTCCTAATTCAAAGCCTCCAAATCTCCGACCTTACTGTTACCTTTATTCTCCAAAATTTGGAATTGAAAAACAAGTGGCTAACTTATTACAATCAAGATTCATACGGCCCAAATCCAATCCTTTTGTCAGTTTTGTTCTGTTAATTCAAAAGAAAGATCTCTTCTAGAAAATGTATGTTGATTATCGCACCATTCCTGACAAATATCCCATCCCGAACGTTGATGAACTTTTAGATGAATTATATGGAGCCTCTATTTTTTCTAAGATTGATTTGCGATCTGGTTATTATCAAATAAGAATGCATCCACCTGACATTTAGCAAAAGGTGTTTTAGTGGTGAGGGGGTTGGATAGTTTAGCATAGGGTCTTAGGTTCAAACCCTTGCTCTTATATTGTACCCAAAAAAAAAAAAAGAGAATGCATCCACCTGATATTTATAAGACAGCTTTCAAGACACATTCAGGCCATTATGAGTTTATTATCATGTCTTTTGGACTTATAAATGCTCCATTAACCTTCCAATTAGCTATGAACGAGCTCTTTCAGTCATATTTAAGAAAATTTTTGTGTTCTTTGAAGACATTTTTGTTTATAAATATTGAGCAGCACCTCCATCATTTAAAGACTACCTTTCAGCTTCTTTATGATTACTAGTTTTACGCTAAGGCCTTTAAGTGCTTATTGGGACAACCTCATATCGCTTTCGTGGGACATGTATCTTCTATGGGTGTAAGAGTTAATAATGACAAAATTTAGGCTATTCGTAATTGGCAAATACCAAGCTACGAGGGTATTTGGGATTAATAGGATATTACTGTAAATTTGTGAAAAACTATAGAGTAATAGTAAGACCATTAACTGATCTCACTAAGAAAAATTGTTTCAAATGGTCACCAGAGGCTAATGCTACATTTCATAAGCTTAAGCAAACTCTAACCATAGTATTTGTCTTATGTTTACCAAATTTTAACCAATCCTTTACTGTGAAATGTGATGTTTCATCAAAAGGTGTAGGTGCCATTCTTCTTCAAGCAGGTCATCCGATTGCATATTTCAGCAAGGGTCTTTCTTTTTTTAATTGTTTGAAATCTACTTATGATTAGGAGCTACTTGCACTTGTTTTAGCTTTACAAAAATGGAAACATTACTTGATGGGGAGACATTTTTTTGTAGCTTCCAATCATCACAGCCTTAAATATCTCTTGGATCAGAGACTCACTACTAATGAACAGCAATGCCTCCACTTAAAATTGTTACCTTTTGATTTTCAGTTGTATACAAAAAAGGGGATGAAAATAAGAGTGTTGATGCTTTATCTAGGTGATCTCAACATGCTGACCTACTATCGTCGGTTATCCCTATTACTTTGGAATTTTTGGAAGTACAGGATGCTCTATAGAATGATTCCTACACAAGAGACATCATGGCTGCTCTATCACAAGATGCTAAAGCATATCTAGAGTTATAGGTTTTGGACAAGAAGCTTTATTACAAAAATCAATTGGTAATTCCTGCTCATTCTTCCCTTAGGAAGAAACTGATTTCTGACTCATGACTCTTTAATTGCTGGATATAGAAGATATTTAAGGACATTAAAAAGATTATCATCTCATTTCTTCTAACCCTGCATGAAACATGGCGCGAAGACGTGGATTCAAAATTGTTTGATTTGTCAACAATCTAAATATCAAACATTCGCACCAGATCTTTTGCAACCATTGCCTCTTTCAAGCCGAATATGGGAGGATATTTCACTTGACTTCATCACTAGACTTCCTAAATTTGGTGGATATGATACTATACTTGTGGTGGTGAATTGTCTTAGTAAATATTCTCATTTTATTCCCTTATTCATTTACTGCAAAAACTGTTTCCACTATTTTTTACATAGAAATTGTACGCCTTCATGGTATTTCAAATTCCATTGTTTCAGATAGGGATACTCTCTTTTTGAGTTCTTTTTGGTAAGAATTGTTCAAACTCAATCAAACAAAACTTTGTATGAGTATCGTCTATCACTCCCAATTTAATGGACAAACAGAGTTGGTGTGGTTGGAGATTGCTCTACAATGTTTTGCTCACGAATAACCCCACTCATAGCCCAAACTTCTTCCCTAGGCAGAATACTCTTACAACACAGATTTCCATTCTTTCACAGGAACAACACCTTTTCACATTGTTTATGGCCGACTCATGGGCAGCAACCAGTCACAACTCTCCCTCCAGTTGCTGTTAACTCAAATTGGAAACTCATGTTAACACATGCTAAGGTCTTGGGTCATCGTTGGATTAATGATGAAGGAATATCTACACTAGAATTATTGGTACAATGGACTAAAAGACCCTTGGAAAAATAAAGTTGGGAAAACTATGACCTTTTTTACTGAACAATTTCCACCTTTTTGTCTTAAGGACAACGCATTTTTCCAAGGGGGGCAATGATACATAGTCACCCATTATACACACCTCTAGAAAAAAGAAAGCCATGTGACTCTGCTACTTTGGACCAAGTCAACTCTCTTTAACTAAGTGGCAAGAATATTGCAGAGTAGGAAAGAGTTAATGACCCCATATCCCTAGTATCTCCTTAACAGGAGTTGCACGTGCTCCCAGAGCAGTTAATTAGTTTCCTTATTTTAAGCTTTCTTTATTATATGTATCCCCTTAGGCTCAGTTTGATTTTATGCTTTTGACTATTGTATTTGTTACTAGGAGAATTGTCCTCTCCATACAAACATTGTTATTGGAGAAATATTGCATTAAAGATTCTTGCACTGATTCTACCAATAATAAAATTTTCTTCTTCTTACCTATTTCATCCTTGTGCATCTACCACAACCCTCTTGAACAGGTACGGTCCTGTTAAAAAAGCATGACTCTTAATTTATCACGATCATCTTAGGGTGCCATGGAATGTGCTTAGGAGCACCCTTAGGGTATGTTCAAGTCTTCTAGCTTTCTCTCATCACGTAAACTAGTAAAAGTGGAAAAGGGGTCTATGTAGGAACATTAGGCTCCTTGCACATGTGCATGAGAAGGCGCTTAAATCATGTACATGATTGGAACCAACCCTCAACTTTCATTTACATCTTTCGGATGCTTACCCTCAAAAGGTGCTTTGTTCTTCAAGACTTGCATTCCTCTTTTAAAACAGACAAGGTATTTTTTTTGGGTACCTTAAACATAATAAAAACACCATGTAAATAATAATAATAATAACATTGTATTATGGCCATACTATCAACATAATATAGCAATTTTTTTATTACTATTTCCCTTTGTTATTTCTAATTAACATTTATTTGTATTTAATTTTTAAAATATAACTCATAAAAGAAGCACTATGGCGCAACAGCACCAAGGCGTTGTGTTTCATGGCACCATGTAATCTTGTAGGCAGATATATATATATATATATATATATATATATATATATATATCTATATATATATATATATATATATATATTGTCAAAAGCATGCGAATTTGTGGACAATTCTATACCCATTTTAAATGTAATACCCAAATTTATCCTACTTAAAAAACATTTCTATGCCTAAAAATGCTACTCACCACCGGTTAACATTAAAATGTTAAGAAATTCTACCCTTAAGTTAACATGTACTGCAGCGCCATTAGAGCACCATATCCATATGAAGGTTAGTTATCTTAATGTTATGGCACTGTTGGAACTTGTCACAATCATCCTTCATCGTTGGCCAGAAATAACCAAAGCACTGTATTCTTTTGTGAAACCAGGTCTAGACCACCCACACATGTTTAAGTGAGGTTCTGTCACCTTATCCATTCCTTCCTTCTCAGACACACTTCATCAACAGGCCATCCAAGTTTCTCTTATAAAGCTGGTCATTGCAGAGATAAAACTCCTTTAGAATGTCTAAGTCCAACCACTTTGGCTTCTTAAGTTTTTGCACAATAGGGTAACACCAATCATTGAGCACCAACTTATAACATGGGAGATCAAGAATGCTGCAAGGTTGTTTGCTTTATGGTTATGAATGTTTGAGATCAAGTGCCATTCATATGAACTTCAGCACCAAAGGTGGCCAGAGCATCAGCTTGCCTGTTCTCTGTTCTTGGCACATCCTGAAACTTCAAATTTCTCGAGCAATTTGGCCAGCACAAAGACACGCTCTCAATAGGTTGCTAGGGATGGCTCCTTGACTCCAAATACTTACGTCACTTGCCTTACCACAAGACTAGAGTCTCCTTTGATCACAAGGCATTTGATTCCCATGTTCTTTGCTAATAAGAGTCCTAAAATGAGGGTTCCAAATTTTGCCTTATTCTTGGTGCAATAGAAAGTTAGCTTTCCATGCACTAAAAGCCAAACGATCCTAATAGTATAGATAGCCCCATGACTCTCGGCAAGGAGAAGCAATTCTTGAGCATCCCATCTCTGCAAATTTTATTTCCCATTTCTAAGTCATTTTCTCTTGTGCTTAGGAAGAACACCATAAGCTTTATCTACTAAGAAGCTTTGCCTTTTGGCCTTTAAGAATTAAGGCACCTTCATAGAAGATGTCAAGGCAAAGTGAGACCAAGCCCTCTTGTCTTGCTTAAGAGTTCACTTTGAGTGCTTCACTTCTCCTCTATCAGAACCCTCCTAGTAATTGGATCCGTTATGTTAATCTGCACATCAAGCACCCGAACCATCGTTTCCCAAGAACAAATGTTAAGGTTGAGGTTACAATGCATAATCTATACACCACTTAAAATCCATAAAGCAACCAAACTCTAGTTTACAAGTTTACATGATTAATATGTTGCATCTGGGTAATAAATCATAGAAGTTATATGCTTTTGGGTATAATTAGAAACGGTCATAGATAGGATATGGGTAGGGTACTATAGTATCAAGACCCAAACCCTTAAAAAAATTGTAACCCCACCCCAAATCCATACCCAGACAGGTAACAAATTCAAGACTCATCTTCATTCCCATTGTATCCTCGAACCTCCCGACTCAAACACATATACTTATAAAAATTTCAAAATAATATTTTTTCTCAACTCATTTACATGAAATCTTCCATATATAATAAAAATGAATAGCCTAAAAGGGACATCAATATAATTCAAAAAAAAAAAAAAAACAAATCCACATAATTTTAAATTACACCATTCTCAACAAGTCCACAATAATGAAGGATTGAAGGTTGGGGTCAGAGCCAAAGAATGGCCAAATGGAGATTGCAGTGAGGGTTGAAACTTTACTTGGTTAGGTGAGGGTTTGTTAACGAAATGACAATATTATCCTTTAAAAAGGAAATAAGTTATCTGAGGGATTTTATGGTGAGAATATAAATATAAAAAATATTATATATTATAGAGTAAAATCATATTTTGGTCCCTCACAGATCATGGTTTTTTCAATTTGTCACAGATGTTTGTTATGAATTTAATTCCTAATGAATCAAATTGTTATTAAAATACTTCTAACAGTGTGCCGTTGGATATTTTAATAGATCTAGTGGCATACCCCATTCTAATTGGTCAATTAATGGTGACACGTGAAAATACTGCAGTCTAGGGCCAGTTGGGTATTCTAGTACCCAGACCCAAACCCTAAAAAATCCTCATACTTGAACCCATACCCGGCCACAAACAAGTAAAATTT
Source organism: Gleditsia sinensis (assembly GCA_037074535.1). Taxonomy (NCBI): domain Eukaryota; kingdom Viridiplantae; phylum Streptophyta; class Magnoliopsida; order Fabales; family Fabaceae; genus Gleditsia; species Gleditsia sinensis. The sequence continues at coordinate 7,851,950 of CM073464.1, read as the reverse complement.
TCAAGTACCCGTTGCGTATTGGTATTTTGCCCATCCCTATTAATGGTATAATGAAATCTACACAATAATACAAAATCCTAGAAAACATGGAAAGTACACTAGAAATATGATTAAAGCGCACCCTAACCTGAGAACACGCTTCTTGATATCTTCCTACGGCACAAAGAAGATGAGTGCCAGATAATGACCTGTCAGCCCTCACCATGTTGGCTGCAACAACCTAAACAATAGGATGATATTATAACATACGAAATACATTAAGTATACTATAGTATACCAACCAGTACACGTATGTTGATGCTAAAATATAAGCATTACAAGTTAAACTCACCTTAACTGCAAGTTCATGAAGAGACCTAGAAATGGCAGAAGAGAGAGCAACTGCACGGAGAGCATTTACATAGAAGTAGGAGCTTTCTGGAGGGGTAGAAAGCAATAAACTAACCGCGACTTCTAGGTTTCCAACTGACACAAGCCTAACAGTAGAGAATTAAGAAGAGATTGTTGAGCAAAATTTCAGAAAGACTAGAATTTAAATGTTCGAGGATGTAATATTCCCACTCAAACTAGAAAAGGAAAGGGAGAAAAAAAACGAAACTATAGTCTGTTTTCTGTCACAGCAGAACTTATAATGCAAAGCAGAGTTTTATAATCACAAACAACATATGTTCCTAATATTAAACTTTATTAAAGTTGAGGTCATGTATTAGTATCTGCTAGTCCAGTAAAACCCCATGTTTAAAAAAGCGACCAATAGTATGAAAAGGATATGGCATCAATAGTATCTTATACAATTATGCCTTCAAATAGTGCAGCATTTAAGAATCTTGTGTACTTGCATTACTACTACTGAGTTTGACACTAGGACCTTCTGCATTTAGTTGAACAAAATTGTATACTCTTAATGAAAATTATAATAACAAGAAGCGATAAATTTACTTACTCGTGTACACGGTTCTGTATAGCCTCTTCGTCCTCTAGTTTCTCATGCCAAGAAATACGCTCCCTAGCATGTTCCCTCAATTCATCTTGGTCAAAAGTTATCAACTTAAGATGACCCTGACTCTGCTAATTAATTAGTCAAAGTCACTTTTAAGAATATGACATAAATACAAATGCAACTACTCAAATAACTACTGTAATGCGAGACAGTGCAAGGTATGATATGTGATAGAACCTCAGGAAACTATAATGCATCTTACCAATACATCTCTCCCCATTTCTTCTGTTGATTTTTTCTTTGATGATAACCTAGTCAGTATAGACGTCTCATCAACTTCTGGGATTGATGCTCCTACTGGATCTTTAAGTAGAGGCTTTTTCAATAACTTATTCATCAAATGGTTCAAAGCCAGAGGCAGCTGTAGCCAAAACAGAGCTTCTAAGGATTCACCAAATATTGCAGCTGCAAAGGCAAGCCTCATGGCATAACCTTTATTTAACACATTAGCATACAACTTTGCCCTCTCATCATCAAGTATGCACCCTTGAGAAAAAAAATATTGGAAAAGGTTAAACCCAAAGATTTGTAAGAACATCATAATTAGGAACTCCGAAAAAGAAGATACAGACCTTCTTGTCGATAAGGTTCCAACACTTTTAGAAGCATCTCTGGCACCACAGAGTCACCAAGAGGTGGTAAATCAATCATGTATGTGCGAAGATCTCCTGTAGATGGAGTTCCTGGGATTAAATGAGGCCTTTTTTCTATAGTTGTACTACTAGTATTGAACCAAGAAGGTTTAACACCCAATTGCAAGATCATCCGCAATGCCTGTAGCAACATCAGTAAATATTTAGTGGAGCACAATAAATAGCCATCCACTCTCTAGATACACATCTAGCTAAGCAAAACAGAAGTGGCATACAAGGTTAATATCATACCACCACTGCTGGATTAGAAGTTTGTATCATGAATATTATACTTACAAAATTTACTAATCCAAAATTTGCTTTGTATCCCATCAATATAACTCAAATAACGTAAAATATACTTTTCAAATGTAAGAAAATTGCAACTATTTGATTACTTACTTATTATTGTCTAATTTTTCTAAAATTTGGCAGGTAAGATCAACAGGATAATTAATTATTATTCGATGGTTGGATTAATGATAATCACATCTTATGATAGGATACAGAGTAACGTACGCGTATAAATCTTACATTGGTGTCAATTGATCTCTCTCCACACACACACACACACACCCATATAAAATATACTCAAGGCCTATATATTGCTTTGACTATGAGTAACATATTTGTACTCTCCCTGGCCATTTCAACATTTGCCTTGCATCTGAGACATATCATTATTTTAATATTTGTACAAATCAGTTAATGATGGTTTTAAGTTTTATGTATATTATGAATGCTAGCTTTCAATATCTTCAGTTGCTTGTATGTTATTTAGCTTTTTCCTTTAGTGAAGTTTGTGACCTGCAACTCATTTAAATCAAAAAATCCAGCAGAAAAAACAAAAGCAAAACAATGCATATATGGGTAAATCTCATATTTAGTACTTTGATTATGTTCTAGCATGAATGAATCAATTAAGTAAGTCTTAAGTAGAAAACTCCTCGAATTTTCTGCATTAAAGAAGCACATTCTTCCTTTTCAAATTGCTAGTTCTGTCTTTCTCGTTATTTGTCACATTGACCAAAAGGTTTCTCAGTTCCTTGAAACTGCTACATGCATTATGAATGCTTGGTCTTTTTTGAAAATACACCTTTTTGTCCTTTAAGATATCACAAGCACAAGGCTATAACTTCCAAAATAAAAAACAAACAAAACCATGACTAGCTTTTTAGTTCATCTTTTTTATTAAGAGTGTTAGAATTAATGTAAATAGATTGTGTGTGATTAAAGAGTATCAGTTTTGTCTCTTGATTTAAGGGAATGTAGTAACTGTTTTATCCCCTTAATTTAGGGGATAGTGATATTCTTTGATACGGGAGATCGTAATTATCCTTGTAAATAATAGTTATTTGCATTGTGTTATATATATATATATATATATATATATATATATATATATATATATATATATATATATATATATATATATATATATATATATAAAGTAATAATGTAGGCCTTTCTCATTGACTACATTTTACAATTATGTTTTTTTCTATTTTTCTTTGACTTAACATGGTATCAGAGCCTTGAAAAAAACACAGATAAATAGTCTTTTTTTCCCTATCAGTTTTTCTTTTATGTTTCTTTCAAAAAAAAAAAAAAATGTGAGCGTCGTGCTGCAGGAGGGTTGTGAGCCTCTTTGCCAAAGAGGCTAACCTAGCCACGGTACTGAACCACCACAGATAGGTACATTCAACCAATCCCCACCACTAGCCACTGCAGGTAAAAGTTTTTCCTCCGATCTTGCTACCAGTCCTCCTCTCAACCACCAAAAAGCGCTGAAATACATCCCACTAGCCGAGAAAGTGCCATTTTTCATCCCAAGCACATAACCAATTGCTACTTTGGCCTCTTTCCTCTCTCTGTTACTGGATCGGTTTTTGGTTGCTGCTTTGGCCACTTTGCTCTTTGTTCATGGAATTTTACTATGTCATGTTATTTTTTGGGATGCTTTATTCATTCCAACATGATGGCTACCCTCTTCGTGGTGTCCACAACTACAAAATCAATATTCTCTCTCCTATTATATATGGGTCTTGAATATGGATCCTCTGCTATGTAAAGGCACAGTAAAGGATGTTGAAATGTGTTGTTTCAAAGTAGATAAGAGATGTTGTGCTTCAAAATGCATTGCATTTCGAACTTTTTTATTTCTAAAATTTAATCTTTTTTAACTTATTAAGAAAATTATTTTTTTTTCTTTAAAAAATAAAAGAGAAAATAAACTTAAAAAACATAAGAATTTTTTGAAATTTTGGATTTTTTAAAACAAGTATTTTAATATATTTTTAAATTTTAATTTTTTCAAAAAATTATTTAAAAAATTAAATTATTAAAAAAATATAAACTTTAAAAATATAAAAATTTGTTAAAAATTTGGATTTTTCTTTTTAAATTTATTTTTAATATATTTTTAAAGTTTAATTTTTTCAATAAATTATTTAAAAAATTTATCTTTTAAAAAATTAAATAGAAAATAAAATTTTAAAAATTTTCAACAAAAAAGTATTTCATTTTTATACTTTATTTTCTCTTCTATTTTTTAAAGAAAAAATAATTTTTTAAATAACTTTTTAAAAAAAATTAAATTTTAAGAATAAATAAATGCAAAACATAGTTAAAAGATTGCATTTTAAAGCACAGCACTCTCTGTTGTGCCTTTGGACACAACAAAGGATCCATATCCAATGTACTATTAAAAAATTAAATAGCTCAAATTATTTTTCATAAACTACTTCTGTTGAATTGTGGTTCTTTGGTCAAGGTCACGAAAACCATCTAATAAAGAAAATGAATGATATTTCTCAAATTGATCAACCTACCTAAAAAAAGTTAAATCATCAGTTATCTAGTTTGTTATGGCATTCTTTTAACTCTGAGTTGTTGCCTCTTCTTTAAACTTATAAAACTTGGCATGCATTTTTAAAAAAGGTTAAATCTCTTCATACTAATGGTATTCAGCGCTATCATCTAGTAGTAGAAACTATGATGAGTTTGAACAAACTTGATTCAAACATGAACACTTATTTAGACATAGTTCAGTATGTTAAGGAGGAGTTTAATGAATTGTTGTCTATTTCTGCTGATGTTGGTAAACAAGAGAAGGAAAAGGATAAATTCTTTAAGGTTTTCACTCTAGTCAGATTAAAACCTGAGCTTCAACCAATTCGCAAACAAATTCTCTCTAGTCTCAACATTCCATCTTTAGATAATGTATTTGCTCACTTGCTGCATGTTTCAGGACCAACTTCTCCGAAGACAGTAATCCCTTAGCACTAGCTTCCCGTGTTGTCAATCACAGTAGAACAAGTAATGTTAGCCAGGGTGGTGGCAGACATAATCGAGGACAATGTCCTCAGTGCACCTACTGCCATAAACTTAGTTATACTCGAGATAAGTTATTCCTTACACGGTCCTTTGCCAAAGGCCGCTCATATTATTCAAACTGACTTGAGACTTTTCTATTATCCACAATAGTCTCTTTGTCAGAAGGAGATTATCAGCAATTTTTACACTATCAGGTCACTAAAAATGCCACTGGTGCCATGACTTCTGTTGCCCATACTGTTAATCATGCTGCTTGCCTTACACAGTCCACTTCTTCAGAGTCTTAGATCTTAGTCTCAGATACTTCAGATCATATATTTGGTAACCTTCATCTCTTCTCAAAATTGGATATTCCATGTTCTTCTCTTCTTATTGTTATTCTTGCTAACGGTTCTAAACTTGTTACCAAAAATATTGATCAAGTACGATCACTTCCTTCCCTACCTCAAGTCTATTCTTTACATCCCTAGTTGTCCTTTCAATCTTATCTCTGTTAATAAACTTATTCGAACTATGAATTACTTTTTGGCTTTTTCTGATTCTTCTGTGCTTATACAGGATCAGAGCACTAATCAAACAATTAGAATCGGGCGTGAATCACAAGGGCTATATCATCTTATTATGCCCACATCTACAGTAGTCTGCACAACCTCTACCTCTCCCACTTTGCTTCATCATCGTTTGGGGAACCTCTGTAAATTGCAACAAATGGTGCTTAGTCTTTCTTATTTAAAGTCCTTAGAATGTGAATCGTGTCAGTTGGGTAAATATACCCAAGTTTCTTTCCCTACGCAGAGTCAAAGTAAAGTTGAGTTCCTTTTTTTCTTAGTTCATACTAATGTTTGAGAACCTAGTTGTTATCATTATTTTTTTGATTTTAAGTATTTTGTGACTTTCATTTATGACTACTCTCGATGTATTTGATTTTTTTTTAATAAAGGATCGATTTGAATTGTTTTCTATTTTTAAAAATTTTTACATTGAGATTTGTATTCAATTTAATACGTCTGTTAAAATCTTGCAAAGTGATAATGCACGTGAATATTTTTCTATTTTTTTATTAAATTTTATGATTGCACAGGATATACTTCATCAATCTTCTTGTACTCACACACCACAACAAAATGGTGTAGCAAAATGTAAAAATTATCATTTAATTGAGACAGCTCGTATTTTATTACTTCATCACCAAGTTCCTTTTTCTTTCTGAAGCGATGTGGTTCTTATAGCCTGTTACTTAATCAACTGCATGCTATCCTTAGTGCTCAAAGATCAAGTTCCTCATTCTCTTATATTCCCAAGTCAACCATTGTATCATCTCCTTCCTCATTTCTTTGGCTATGTTTGTTTTTTTCATAATCATATCTCAAGTCGTGATAAACTTGTCATTAAGTATTTTAAATGCATTTTTTTGGGCTATTTTAGATTGCAAAAGGGGTACTGATGTTACTCTCATTTAACTCATCAGTTTTTTGTATTTGTATATGTTACTTATTTTAGCAATCTTCTTATTACTCACTCTTTCATTCTGTTGATCAGACTATTGTTACTGATGCTCTTCCTCTTTCATGTCTTGATTTTTCTATTGTTCCTTTGACAAATACTTTAATTTTACCTTCATAGTCTGTTCCACCCCTTTAAGTTTATCGTCGCAGTGTACCCACCTTTACTCCTACAGACCATATGGATGTTTCTGATGATTCACCACCGAGTCCTACTTCAGAACTTGCTTTGACCCTGCCTTTTGCCAATGGTTTTTCTATTGCCATTAAAAAAAGTATTCGCTCTTCTCGTAACCTCCATTTTGTCTATAATTTTGTAACCTATAATCGGTTATCATCTTCCTATTATGTCTTCGTGTCGTCTTTGTGTTCTGTTTCTATTCCTCATACTACACAGGAAGCTCTATCTCACCTTGAAAATATGCAGGTGCAAATTGGACAGGATCTCTCTTAGATCGACGACCACTATAGATTATTGTGTGTTTATTATAGGAAATCTAGCATATTGGAAAAGTAAGAAACAAGAAATGGTGGCTAAATCTAGTGCAGAAGTTTAATATGGGCTATGACTCTACCTATATGCGAGTTCGTATATATCAGACAATTGCTTCAAGAATTGCAATTTGAAAAACTTGACAAAATGACACTCATTTGTAACAATCAAGCTACTTTATGCATGAACGAACCAAGTATATAGAAGTTGATTGCCAATTCATTAAAGAGAAGATTTTATCAGTGATCCTTACCATAAGTTATGATAATTCTAATGATCAATTAACTAATATTTTTACCAAGTCCTTGAGAAGAAATAAATTATATTTGTAACAAGTTTGATGTCTATGACTTATATGCTTCAGTTTGAGAGAGAGTATTAGAATTAAAATAAATAGATTGTGTGTGATTAAAGAATATTAGTTTTATTCTTTTATTTAAGAATTGTAATAACTGTCTTATCTCTTGATTTAAGAGATCGTGATATCCCTTAATATGGGGGATTGTAATTATCTTTGTAAATAACAGTTATCTGTATTTTTTTATATATATATTAGGGACTAATATAGGTCTTTCTCATTGACTACATTTTACAATTATGTTTTCCTCTTATTTTTCTCTTACTTAACAAAGAGGAAAGAGAGGAGGGGGATATAAGAGCAAGATTCAAATTAGGAGGCTGAAACTTAGTCTAATAATGAAGCAGCCTCAGAAAAATTTACACCATCAGCCATCTAATTGGACTATATATTATTGATTCAAAGAGAATGTTAACAAGCAGAGAAGCCATTCCACAACTACGTAGCAGGGAAATTTCTATTGTATCTGAACATTTGATCCAAAGAAAAAAAAAGTTGTTATGGTTTATATTAGGTTTCATTATGAGCCAACATAAAGGCAAGAAGAGTATAGGCAAGCTCAACTTGAGAGACCAGCCAAACATTAAAGCCTAACACCAAAGCCAAGCCCGTTAAAAATAATTATGAAGTTCAGTCATCACCAAAATAATTATATTTTATACAATAGAACAATAAATTTTCACAAATTTTTCAACAAAGAAAAAAAGGAAAAAAAAAAAGACACTATTAGGCTGACTTAGGCAGAACCAGGCTAATAGAACTGCACTATAGTCATGCTAACTTTAAGAATGAAGCCTGAGACTGACTCATATGGTAATATAATATATAGGCACGAGCATAGTTCAATTTAATCTGATTCATTTCAGTCAAAAAGCATATAGAAGATTAAATTAAAACAATATTCTACAAACATATCACAACAAACAAAAAAAGGATGAGAATGATCATAGTCTAGGAAATCATTTACATTTCATTGGTTCATGTTTCTAGTGCTTCTGACTACCATCACTATACATTGAAACTGGTGTTAGCATATTATACTTTCATCTATATGATGCAGAGACCAACTATAAGAACTATGGAATGGTAAACTATAACAACAGAATGTGATATCCATTCAGTAAATTTAATGCTCACATACTACCTGGGCATGCGGTGTAGGAAGTAGTATGGGACAACACAAAGGCACTGGCCGGTATCTTTCCTTTATAGTTCTGGGCTGGGGTGCATAGCCAATTCTTTTATTATTTCTACATAAAAGGGCATGTACCAATCAGTAACCACAAAGTTCACTTAAAAAATAAGAGTATCTAGCGAAACTTGACTCCTGGAAGAAAGAAAAAAGATACCACTAAAATTGAGACAAGAATTAGCAGCATGTAATCTGAGGTGACAAGCATACAGTAAAACATTCAACTTGAAGCATACTATTATAAAACCTGGACCGGAAGAGCTAGTCTAACTGGTGACATCACATGTTATTTGTGCTCATCTCTAATTTTAATCTAAACATTCCAGTGTCCAAAAAAAAAAGAATAATTGTCTAAAATCCTTCCCACCATCTATTCTAGTCCAAGCTAAACAAATCTAGACCATTATCCTGACAATAATACCAAGGACAGAGGGAGCTCATCACTCCAAAGAGCCAAAGAGCCATGGAACTTACACATTAATTTCAAAAAGGCGAAAGCTACTATCAGCTCCAGCAATGCACAATACCAGCGGGTCATTCTTATCAGTGCGCAAGGGTAGCCAATCAAGTTCCAATACAAGGGTTCCAGGAAACTGAGGTTGCAAAAGTGAGTTGGCTAAGGGGTCTGGTGAATCCTGAAAAAAAACATGTATAGAGTATAATGATCAAAGAAAGATAAATATCTTAAAGAGGGGGTGTTCTTGTCAGCATTCAGCATATTGGGAAAGCATTTTGTTTTCCTCCTTTTCATTTTCTGCCTTATTTAGCAAATAGGCTAGAGGAACCCTCTAATATGCAAGATGAGAATTGGCAGCTTCTTTGTTTAAAATCACAATGTAGGGTTTCTTTAAAAAGAATAGTTATTAGAATTTTCACCCAGCCAAATGAGGCATAATTAAAGTATGTAAAGATAAATAAAAGATCCCAAGAGAGAGACTCAAAAGAAAACAAAGGAAAATAACAAATTAAAAGGTATAAGAGAAATAACAAAAGGTTCCCTTCATTTATAGTCTTCGATCGACAGTAAAAACCAATATTTAATATGAACTCATTAAGTTATGAAATTATTTACCACAAGCTACATAAATATTTATACAAACTATAAAAAAAAACACAATAATAGTGCACATATGATCCATAAAAAGCCATTTTCTTCGCTTACCAAATCAAATACAGAAAATGTATTATCATAAAACAGAACAGCAATACGCCCCCGACTATGATCTCCTGCTACAACAGGTGAGAATTTGATTCGCCGGATTCCTTCCCTGTGAGTGTTGAATGAGGAAGAATGTCCAGTTGTCACATCCCACCATCGTATGTTCCCTATCCTGTCCCCCATGACCTAAAAAACTAATTTAGTCACAACCATCATTCAATTTACAGCAAATTCAGATTATCTATGTATTGGACAAATTCTAAAGATATGATATATACCACATGAGGCACACGATAGGCCATTGCAGTAATTAATCCATCTGATGATACGAAGGAAGAAGAAGGCCATTTTGGTCTGTAGTCAGGTAGATACTAACTTTATTAGATAAACAAACAAAAGGAAAAAATGCAAGAGAATTGTATAAGAGATCAATTGATATTACACCAGAAACAAACCATAGTTGAAGACTATATCAGTTAAGCTTTTGAGAAGAGAGTGATAATTTTGAGATCAAAGTTTTAGGAAAAAAATAGTAAAAAGGATATAGACACAATTGACCATGTCCTACATGAGACATTGTCCAAATATGGGCCTACCTTCAACCGTATTGGGTCATAGCTAGAATGCACTTAGAGATAGATCATTACTATAGATGAGTCTGATAGAGCCATTTAGATAAGAATTTCTCAAATCGTTACACAATCAAGAATTGGGAAATATAATTTATATTTGTAGTGACCAATAAGGAATTTTAACATTTATAAAATCACGAACCTTATGGTGTTAACTTCATAGCAAGAGTATGCAATTGCAAACTCATCACTATTCCTCTGGTTCATGTTCTGTAATATCAAGCATATAAATTTCATCTTCGCTAACAAGGAGATTGTCTCAAGATAACTATACTCAAATAGACAAATAAACTACCAAAGCATGTCAAATGAAATTCATACCATCAATAAAGAGAATTTTTATACAGTTTTCTTCTTCAAGTAGTGAGGATGGTCTGGGATTAGGTCTTTCAGCTCTTTGCTGTTGGGTGCTTTATGCCTATGACTCATAAAGACATCTGCAGAGGTAGTCCTCCACTGTACTCCAACATAAATTTTTACTTTTTACTACTCAGCCATCCCAGCTCACATTTTACAGACTACTAAGATTTGAGAGGTAAAGTAAGGCATTGATAAGTCAAAAGGTTCGACACTGAATAGAGACAGAAGTGTACTCCATGATGTCTTCTCCTGAGTTTCTTTACTTCTTTTCCTCACGGGTCATTATACAAAATAACAAAAAAGTAAAGGAGGACGTAAACTATAGAATTCAAACGGAATAGATGAAATGAAGGAAGATTTCAAGTGTCATTTGTGATAGAAAAGTGACACTCAAAGTTAAAGGAAAATTCTACCGTACAAGACTAACAATATTGTATAATACTGAATGTTGGGCGATTAAAGGACAACGTGAAGATAAACTCAATATCGCAGAGATGAAAATATTGTGTTAGATGTATGAATACACTAGAAGAGATATGATTAAAAATGAATGCATTAGAGAGAAAGTTGGAGTAGCACCTATTGTAGTGTGGAGAAGATGGTGAAATCTCATTTAAAGAGGTTTGACCATATATGGAGAAAACTTGTAGAAGCTTTAATACAAAGAGTAGATCAAATGGATAACAGCCCGACAGTTAGAAGTAGAGAGAGGCCAAATAAAACAATAGGTGAAATCATTGAGAAGTATTTAAATATTAATAATATTTCTATTAATTTCATTTATAATAGGTCATTGTAGCGTCGTTTGATATACGTAACCGACTCCACCTAGTGGAAAAATGTTAGTTGTTGTTGTTGTAGGCTAGTGGAGCCCTTTTGTATGTATATGCACACTTAAGTCACCTTCCCCTTGAAGAACAAGGGCGAGAAAACACTGTAGTTTAGGACTGACCCCCCTTTTTGAGTATAATTTAAGACTTATTTCAATTGCATTTTTACTATTGAAACCAGACTAAGCAATATACATTCCTTGATAAGGATTGAAACGTGATCAATACAAATGCAACAGTCCATAAATCATGAAAACAACACAAGTACAGCAATGATTTTTGGGTCAATGAAAGAGTTTACACCTGAAATCTCGAATTCTTCTACCATGAACTTCAAAAACTCCAAGGGCCCCATTCACCAAAGCAAATGCAAAACTTTCGGAAGTGTCATCAGGTTGTCCCTCTGTGATTGAATCCTCTGTTTAGAGAAATTAACTTTATTCATAATCTATTTTTAATCCTAAAAGAGAAAAGGAGCCACTGATTCTAGACTAGCCACTGTCCTGATAATTTTTAAGCACAAAGTAAACCAACGCACTTGAATCTGATGAGGACAACTTCGCAGGGTTAGATGCCCCATCTGCTATTTGCTCCTTAGAAGATAGAGATGATTGCCTAGCAGATGCATTTTGAGCAGGGCGTGGAACTGTTGGAAGAGTCCATTCCAATACCGTAAATGGAAGAGCTAATGATCTAAGCTACAAAGAGAAACAAAGCATTATAAATATCCTGAGGAAACACCACATAGTTTCAACAGAATATATAAGTATAACAACTATATGGCAGACATAAAAATTAACCTGCCTAATTTAAAAAATGCAGAACACTTTGAAAATTAACGCTTGAAAATAAGAAAAAAAATAACATGCAATGGAGATGGCAATCATAAATAAGAAACTAGATTCAGAGTGAACCAAGTCCTACAGGCTACAATTAAGGATGGCTACAATTAAGGATGCATTCAGGGCAAAAAATAGATACTGATCTGATAGATTATGATGGATAAATTCTGATAGTATTATTGAATAACAAGTCAAAAGTTTAGAAAAATCACGAAAACTATAAACAGCCCAGAGCCACAGCTCCTTCAGATCTACCTTGGCTCTGCCATCAGAAAAAATTCTAACAACCTGACCTCTCCCTTCCTCTCCTCCATCCTAATAACATTTTCCCTCCTAACTAACTCTCCACGTCACCCCCTTTTCTCTTTCCTCATCCCTCCCTTACTTGTTTACTCCTCCTAGAATAAACTCTCCAAATCTTGGGCCTAGAATCTGAGCCCAAAAGGTGATTCATATCATTCCCAAGGTTCCTATCAATACCACCCTCTGAAACTTCAACCTTGTCCTCAAGGAGAAAATAAGAAAATTGGTTCCGCAAAGCAAGCTCTTCCTCCCAAGTAGCTTCATCCTCTGACAGCCCATTCCATTGAACCAAATGCTCAGTAACTTACTGGCCTTTATGCCACCTGACTCGGGTTCCCAGAACATGATTGGGAATTACAGTATCCTCCAAAGCTAAATCAGTGGGTAATGAAGATTCAACCGGATAATTTCCCACACCGAATGTATTTTAGAATTTGGAGGCAAATGCAATTTGTAAGCTACTGCCCCAATTCTTTCCAAAATCTGGAAAGGAACATAAAACCTGGGAGATAGCTTAGCATAAATTCTCTGGGTTACCGACACCTGTCTATGGAGTTTGAGGAATTCCCACTCTCCCACTTGAAACTCCTTATGTTGCCTGCCTTTATTAGCATATTTTGACATCTGCTGTTGGACTTTGGTTAAATTAATTTTTGATTGTGTCAATGCCTCATCCCTGTCCTCCAATTCTCTTGCAATAGCTTCCACCTTAGTTTCTCCAGCCATAAAGCGCACTACTGTAGGAGCCTTCCATCCATAGACCACTTCAAATGGTGTAGTCCCGGTTGAACGATGGAAGGTTGAGTTATACCACAACTCTGTCCAGGGAACCCAAAATGACCAATTTTTGGGTTGTTCCGATGCAAAACAGCGCAAATAAGCTTCCAAACAGCAGTTGACCACTTCCGTTTGGCCATCTGTTTCTGAATGATATGCTGGACTCGTTCATAGGATAGTACCACAAAGCTTGAACAACTCCCTCCAAAAAATACTAACAAAAACCGGGTCTCTATCACTTAAAATGGAATTTGGAATGCCATGCAACCTAATGATCTCTTTAACAAACAGAGCAGCCACACTTTTAGCAGATTATGAGTGCTTAAGCAATATAAAATGGGCATATTTGGACAGCCGGTCCACCACCACAACAATTGCCTCAAAACCTTTAGACTTTGGCAGACCTGTGATAAAGTCTATTGATATGTCCTCCCATATCTGGTCTGGAATAGGTAATGGCTAAATGAGACCATAAGGAGTAGTCGTAGCATATTTGTGCCTTTGGCAAATATCACAACTTCTAACAAATTCCAAAATTTGCTTCTTCATACCAAACTAGAAAAGATTGTTAGCCACACGCCTATAAGTGCGAAGGAAACCAGAATTTCCCCCTGAAGTTGAAGATAGCACTAATCTACCCTATAGAGCAGCACACCCTTGTGTAATGAGAAGCCCACAGGAGCAAGCAGCTGCTGTTCTATGGCCTCGATAATTCCTTGTAATGTGTTATCTATTGTAAGCTCCTGCTGTAAGTCATTACTGTGCAGCCATGAAGGTGTAGAAATGATCGCTGCATACTAACCTTCTTCCTCACACATGCGCAAAAGGGAATCTGCTGTTGTGTTCTCATGCCCAGGCTTATAGACCACTTCGAAATTAAATCCCAACAACTTAGAAACCCAGTCTTGTTGACCAGCAATGATAACCGATTGCTGCATCAAATGTTTGAGACTCTTTTGATCAGAAAAAATAACAAACTTCCTCCCTATTAAATATCGGCGCCAATGTTGAACTGCTAAAGCTGCTGCCATTAATTCTTTTTCATAAATTGATTTTGAGAGATTACTGGGTGATAAAGCTTGGCTAAAATAAGCCACTGGTCTCCCCTGTTGCATGAATACAGCTCCAATCCCACGCCCCGAAGCATTACATTCTACTTCAAATTTCTGGGAGAAATCAGGTAAAGCAAGCACAGGAGCTGTAGTGAGAGCCTGCTTCAGAGCTTCAAAAGCTACAATGGCTTCTTATGACCATTGGAACCCATCTTTTTTTGTCAATTCAGTCAAAGGCTTAGCTATTTTTCCGTACCCCTTAATAAATTTTCGATAATATCCTGTCAACCCCAAAAAACCTCTTACTCCTTTGACATTACGAGGTATTGGCAATCTCTAACACTTATCACCTTTTTTGAATCAACAGAAACCCCTTCCATTGAAATAACATGGCCTAGGTGTTCAACCTGAGATCTACCAAAATTGCACTTTTTTCGATTAGCCACAAATTGTGTTGAGCTTAATACACTCAAAACGCATTTCAAATGAGCCAGATGAGAATCCCAATCGCAACTATAAACCAAGATGTCATCAAAGAATACTAGCACGAATCTTCGAAGATATGGCCGAAATATGTGATTCAAAGCTGCTTGGAAAGTGGTTGGTGCATTCATCAACCCAAAGGGCATTACAAGATATTTGTAATGTCCTTCATGGGTACAGAACGCGGTATTCGCAATATCCTCATCCTTCATCCATATCTGGTGGTACCCCAACTTTAAGTCCAATTTAGAAAAATATCAGGCTCCATGAAGCTCATCTAACAACTCATCCACTACTAGAATAGGAAACTTATCCTGTATAGTAGTCTTATTTAGGGCGCGATAATCCACACACATGCGCCAGGAGTCATCCTTTTTTCTTACCAATATCACTGGGCTGGAAAAAGGGCTAGAACTGTGGCGTATGACTCTCTGCTTCAGCATTTCATCCACCTGACTTTCTATCTCAGACTTGCGGTGATGTGGATATCGATAGGGACGAACACTAATACAGGGGCGAAGGGTAGTGGAAGCCCCCCCAAAATTTTTTAAATTTTTTTAATAATAATAAAATTCTTTTAAAAATTCTTAATAATAAAGAAAGAAATTCTTATTTAGACCCCCCCCCAAAATATTTAATTAATATATTATTTTTAATTTTTTTTCTTCAGCCCCCCTCATAAAAACTGTCTAGCTCTGCCCCTGCACTAATAGGTTCTGTTCTTTCTTGTAACACTATGAAATGCACTATATTTCGGTGTAGCGGCAGACCTATATTTTCCTTAAATACTTTTGGAAATTTTTTTAACAATTCTGCTAACTCCCTCTGCTGAACTAAGCTCAGTTCTTTCTCATCTTCAGTGACCATGGCAATTTCAGTATTTCATAACAACCCCTCAATTTCTCTGACTAAATTTCCTTCTAACTCTTGTAATGACAAGGCATGAAGATCTTGCATGCCAAACTGCCCAAACGCAATTTTTAATCCCCGTAGTAGAACTAGAACATCTTGCAGAACAAATCATACTGTCATTTCCTTATAGTCCATAGTTATCTTTCCCAACAATCTCAACCACGCCACTCCCAGAATGAGGTCAATTCCACCCAAGTCTAGAACATATGCATCAACCATCACATTTAATTTTCCCATCTGTAGTGGTACCTTTAAACATCTTCCCATGGTCAGTACCTTGTGTCCATCTCCAAGCTTGATAGCCATTCTTTGTGATTGATCCACCTCCAGAGCCAGTGCAGATACCACCTGAGGACTAACGAAGTTGTGGCTAGCACCACTATCGATCAAAACTAAAGTTGGGGTCCCATTGATTCTTGCTTCAAAACGCATAGTTCTGCTACCAGCCGAATCACCAAAAGACAGGCCCATTAATCCAATAACTCGACATTCCAATCCTTCTTCATCCATCTCCGATTCTAATTTCATCATAGCCATCTCTCGCCCATCCCCTGTGTTTCCATCCACCTCGTCATCTGCAAGAATCAAATAATGCAGTGACTGCGCAGAACACTAATGCGTTGGGTTGTATCGTTCTCCACATCTAAAGCACAGTCCACGGCTTTCTCTTTCCATTAATTCATTATACGACAAATGTTTGATCCCACGCGATATCTCTGCATTGCTTCCTCGCCTGAACTCGTCACTCCGATTCGACACAGCCATTACATTTGAGTTACCCACCAAGGTTGACTTGAATCCAACGGAAGCCACGCTTCAGAATGGTCCCGTCATATTCAATCCTCCAGTCGAACCTCTTCTCTGATTATGCGGATTCCAATTAGGAACGGCTTTACTTTGTTCCGATTCCCTTCTAATACCCGACCCAGTTGGAAAGTGAGAAGACGGGTTACCAACTCTTTCTGGTGCAAATACTCCATTTAATCGACTTGGGTATTGTCCCTCACCCATGCGTTCCACTCCTTCTAACTCTACTTCAACGTCTCGCAACAGCTGCATGACATGTCCTCTGCTCTCCAGCCGATGCATATGCACCTTCTGTCTTATCTCCGGCTTTAATCCACCCATGAAGTAGCCTACATATTGTTGCTCTGAGAGTTTCGATACCTGGCATGAGACGAATTTGAAAGTCTCAATGTATTCATCTACAGTCCCAGCTTGCTGCAGCACCTTCAAGGCTTCAAACGGATTATCATATCTTGTTCCTCCATATCGTAACATTAAAGCCTTCTTCAATTTATCCCAACTTGGATTCTCCTCAGTTTCATGCCATAGATTGAACCAGTAGATAGTACTCCCTTCCATGCACAAACGACTCAACCTGATTTTCATGGCATCATCCGAGTTATGAATCTCGAAATACGTTTCTGCACGCCAAACCCATCCCACCAGGTCAATGCCAAAAAATCCCGGTAATTATACATTTTTCACTGACAACTTGTATTCATCTAAACACTCCTTCATCGGGTCCAAGGGAGGATTACTCGACGAATTGGGAGCTTGCTCTCTTGAGAATTGAGAGTTGTTTTTCGGAGACTCTTCAGGTTGAGCATCCACCGTCTTTCCCAGCATTTTTCCCACCTCACGTAACAACTTGTTGCATGTTCTGTTGTACCAAACCTTGTCGCTTCTCAGATTCTAGCAATGATTCTTTGAATGATGATTGTAGCTCTTCCAGCGATTCTTCTAGCCTCGCTTCTATTGCTGCCAAACGTGATTCCACCTCGTCCAAACGTTCTGTGGGTTTTGGAGGCATTTTCGGATCCGGCAGGTCGGACCAATTGATAGATTATGATGGATAAATTCTGATAGTATTATTGAATAACAAGTCAAAAGTTTAGAAAAATCAGGAAAACTATAAATAGCCTAGAGCCACAGCTCCTTCAGATCCACCTTGGCTCTGCCATCAGAAAAGATTCTAACAACCTGACCTCTCCCTTCCTCTCCTCCATCCTAATAACATTTCCCCTCCTAACTAACTCTCCACATCACCCCCTTTTCTCTTTCCTCATCCCTCCCTTACTTGTTTACTCCTCCTAGAATAAACTCTCCAAATCTTGGGCCTAGAATCTGAGCCCAAAAGGTGATCCATATTATTCCCAAGGTTCCTATCATGGTCCAAGACTCCAAGTAATGACAGATTATACCAAAAAAGAATTAGCATTCAACTACAATGCCCATATACAGGACAATAGGTCTCACTTTTCATTTTTAAGAATGCGTGAAATTGGAGCTCAGATAATAATTCCTAAACATTTATGTTTTGAAGTCCATAAAAAGAGCAAAGTATATATGATGCCACTTAACTATGTACAAACATGCATTAATAATGGCAATGGTTTCATTTCTTCTCATAAAATTCTACAGTTTAACAGATGAAAATGGACAACAACAAACTAAAACTTTCATTTCCAGAGAAAGTAAAACATTCATAAGAAATGAAATTTCAATAACATGAGTTAGCAAGGACATTAGATGATTAGAATATTACTGATTTCCTACATAAATAATTTCATTCAAGATTTCATATACTTAAGCCAGTTATAACATTAGATACCTGTCATTTTCAAAAATACATCACAACCAGAGGCACTAGCAGGGTTCAAGTGCATCAGCAAACTTACCATAGTGGGACTTTTAGTCATTGCCCAAACTTCCACAGGTGCATCACGAAGCAAAATTAGAAGGTACCTAAAATATTGTGGATATCAAACTACTAGTAAACAAATGTAGAATTAACGCACACTAATCTGATCAAAACACTGCCATATCAAACCTACACACAAACACCCATACATAGTGTTTCCCTTGCTATAAATTTTCACAAGATTTGGGGATCACATATATAGACAACCTCTTAGCTAATCAATTGCAGTGGCTGCAAAAAGAAAAGGATAGATTCTTAACCCATACTAATTTGCTTCTCAATAGAGGTCATTCTTCACACTCACAATGAAGCAGAGGTCATTTTTCTGATAACACTCAAAAAGTGGCTATGGTAACAACTACTAATAGTCTTTCCTATAAAAAAGTGGTAACAAAAGAGCCTTTAAGTCAACATACTCCTTTCATCAGCAATTCAGATGGCAGTATCCTTTTACATTAATTTCTAGACATATATCAACATTCACTAAGATCACCGAAAGGTAGCATATACACCTGAGCAATAGTATAATTACATTTGAACTCTGTTTTTGACCAAGTCATTAAACTCCATCTAGCCAGTACAAATTTGTTTATATATGTAAGCCGGTGTGAATTACAAGCTTATCAAGTTTTGTATCAACACATAAGTAGAGAGAGAGATGGAAAAATGTCACACCAAAGGCAGATTCAGAAACTCAATTGATAATAATGAAAAGATAATGGGGGTTTGACATTCACCTTCCAGACGAAGATGCTCTTAAAGCTCTTACGGGTGCACGTTCTGGCTTTTGCAAAACTCGGAACATCTTGTTAAGGCCACTTCGAAGGCATGTCACAACTATCTTGTTAATATATCCTCCAGATTTTTCATTAACCTTATCCCAAAAATTTCCAGAACATTTCAATTGAACAATGTTGAAAATATAGATGATTAAAAATAAAGTATGAAGTATGGATTGAGTAATATGCAAAATTCATAAGCCTTATCATGCAGACAGACAACACAAGACTGATTTCAAAATTAAGATTAACCACACAAAAATATCTGCAGGGTAATAACAGAAATAAAATTATCTAAACAGAAGTACCAAAATCAATTATAATATACCTGGCTATAAGAAAATGATACCAGTCTAGAATTTCCTAACCATCGCAATCCCCTAACAACACCATTATGTACAGATAAACTTGAAGCAACAGCATTGGCAGAAATATCAATTACATCTATCATCCCACTCTGAGTCCCCAAAGCAACCAAAGGAACAGCTACAGCAGGATGGTTTCCTCCTCCTTCAAATAAAATAATTTCATTAATTAAGAAAGCAAGCATGGCATGCATAGCAACCTCTATCAAAAGGTAATAATATATTTGAACAAATACATAAATTAATGAGAAGATAAAACTAACGGGCCAAAGTTGCCATTAAAGAAGGGTTTGGGACAGCCAGCGTAGTCACCGTCGAAGAAAGAAGCTGAAGCTGTCCAACTAAGCTAATCTGCATCAGGAGGAAAAGGCAAAGCCATTTGCAAATGTTAGTCAATGTTCAGAAATTTGTAACCAACACAAGAAATCCACATAGGTTGCTATCTAGCACTTAGATGCAGTTTTGAGCATAAAAGAATCAAGACTCAAATTATCAGGCCGATCAGAAGGCATATATAAACATAGAAATTCTGACCCTGTGAGTTGGAGTGTATGTTCCTACTCTCGCCCTCTAGGAAAAGGATATCCATTAGAACCAACTAATCTCCATTTACAATTTTGACAAATATTTTTGTGCATCCTTTTTTAGCCTTTGTTTTCTAGGAAGAAGGAAGAGTAGATTGGGAAGATGACTGTTCAGGAGCTTTTACATATATACATATACATATATAGTTGTACTACGTCCCACTTGAAATGCAAAAGGTTGAATGCTCTTGACTTAGTCACTAAATTCAAGGCTTTGCACCATTATATGTTCTGACCAAATGTTGATTAATTTTGAACTCCTGCCATTTATGAATCCTTTCCCCATTAGTATCCAAACTCCTCTTGATCTATTAACATCCTGAAGCCTCGTAGCATAATATCATCTTAGAAGAGGGGGAAAAAAGAACACAGGTTACTTCAATGGTTGATTATAATTATTTGTTCCGGCCTATATCTATGCACTCCGAGTTAAGCCATTCGAGTCATCAATGTAAACCAAGTCTATAGATAGAGACTTACTTTTATTATAATATCATCCTGGTTGGAGGTCGAGCTTGACAGGCAGCTTCTGCTATCACCAGTGGAAGGTATTATGGTGTTAGGATTGGTCCCTATGAATGATACTGTAGAGTCATCATTGACCAAACCTGACCTTTTATCATCCTTTTGATTGTCCACGTTCCCTTCAGTAGTCAAAAGCCAGTTCCATAATTTTCCATCATCAGAAATGGAGATTAAATGTGTCTTAGAAACAATAACAGACTTGACACAAAAATCAAAAGGATTATCAAAATCCTCGCTAAGGAAAGGAGAACTGGGTACATCAGTCTTGCCAATGTTCTGAAGTGTGGAATCTGATTGGCATAAAAGGACTGCAAGTACTGAAGGAGAAGGGACAGAGTTACCGACTGAAGGCATTAACTCTTCCAAGGAGCACATGATATGCACCTGTTCCCCACTGTAATGACATGCAGACAAATATAATTCTTGAAAAAGGAAAATGTTCACAATTAAATCAGCAAGACAAGTAATATCAGGAAATGCAGAGAGAGGACTCAATTCTATCAGTTGTCTATGTTTCATGCAAATATGCGGCACAATTTTATAAGGCTCACGTATTATGTCTCAAACTCAAAATGTATGTAACATATACTGAAATGAATGCATAGATATTTTAGACCTTGAATACTTCTTGCACTCCCATAGCCTAAAAGTGTCCTTGAAACGTCAGATGACAATAATAGATGGTTATAAATTTGCAGAGTGCAAACTACAACATATAAAACAAAGCAAGCCCAGTATGAGTATTGACATAGCTCAAAAAACAGAAACACATTTAGATCAAAGTTGATTATAAACAAAACAAGCAAAGGCTGATGGTTAATACCATATCTAGAGTTGCATTAACAACTAAGACAAACTGGAAAAAAATTTTAGAGAGAAGATTTATAACTAGCATATAATAGGCCTATAAGATCACTTTTCTTATGTTTTTTCCTTTGACAATCAACAGAAAGTCACTACCAACTTGAGCATTTCACCACCACACTGTGCAATTTTATTTTTATTTTTTTGGTGAGGGGAGGGGTTTTAGGAGTAGCTCCAAGTAAGGAAATCTTGCTTCAAACACTGGCATCTTCCTATGGATGACATACTTCAGTAACAAAGACTGGAGTTTTAGATCCCTATATATGGTATTAAAATAAAACTCCTTCAAAATATAAACATTCAAGAATATGGAAATTAAGATGCTGAAGTATCCTACATACCAATGCAAAAAATCTTGCAAACCAATCGCCCTCTTAATGAAATTTAATGAATTTCCAATTTTACCCACAAATATCCGGAGAAAAAGTTGGATTACACTTAGAATGGTTTATTGGTACGAGAATACTTTCCTTTCCATTCCGTTGTGTTTTTGAATTAGTGTATGAATTATTTTCATTTCCTTATGGCAAAAAATCCAAAGAATAAAGATCGACATTGTCATTTCCATTTTATTCCATTTCCTAACGACTGTTGTGTCTAATTTCACCAGTTACTGTTCCATCCATCCAAAGGAGTTCAAAGGCAGTATCTGGCACGCTGGTTAATATTTTATATTTCCCCCTTCTTTATTATGCTGACTATTCTTAGATTGAAGGGAATGTATTGCCACCATATGGTTTCTCTGTTTGCAGTACGATTATATTATGAATTGCCAGTCACCGCTCCCCAAAAGCCCCAAAACCAATAATAGTCTTTCTGGTCGCTAGTCTTTACTATGGGTTATCAAGCTCAGCATGAGAGAAAAACTTCCGCTTTTCATATTCATTTCTGTAGCCTATATAGTTGTCAAAGCATTTTTCATTTACCTTCTTACGATTCCTAATAGCTTATCTATACTGTTTTTCTTTCTTTTCTTTTCTTTTCTTTTTTTGGCCAAGCTGATGTATACTGTATTTGACAATGTACCTTCCGGGATATTCACGCCTCATTAAGAAGAAACTATCCGCATATCTACAATTTAAGACAAGAAATGCTTACGGTTTCCTCCGCCAGGTGCTGAGCTTGCCATCAAGATGAGCACAGTAAAGCCACCCGTTATTCGGATTAGGCAAGACTTCAAGAAACTTACCGCAACCACGAGGCAGTGTAGTAGAAAATAGCGTGGTCTCGTACTGCAAATCAAACACAATCAATTCCCTCGGAAATGTGACAAACAAGATGTGCCTCCACTGCGGGGAAAACGCGAACCTCGCCACGTAAAGAGGAAAGGCCGCCGAGGAAGGCGGCATAGACCCATCAGCCGCATCTCTCTCCAGTTTATGCAATTCGCTACAATCGGTCTGAATTTGAAACTCCTTGATCACAACGTTGTTTTCAGTTTCACCGAGAACCTTGACTGATAAGAGAAAACCTTTGAGCCCAATTGCGCAGATGTGCCGAGAATCAAAAGGGTCACGGTGAATGCAGGAGAAAAATTCAGGTGATGCGTCGTACTTCCAAATGCATCGGCCGGTCGATGTGTCATAAAGGGAAAGCGTAGACGGCCCGTTGATAGCAGCAAGGAAGTACAAGTCGGTTCGAGCTTGGACCCAACACAAGTCTTGGATTCCGAGTTTGGAATCTGTCTCAAACCACATAATGGCGGCCTTGAGCCGAAAATCGAGTAAGGCAATGCGTCCCTGGCGATCGCCGGTGGCAAGAAGGAGGTGGGAGGAGGATGGCTCGGTGGAGAGAAGGTCACGACTAAGAGGAAGAGGGGTCCACCGGACGGCGGTAACGAATGGGGAAAGAGGAGGAGTGGCAGAAGATGAGGGGGAAGAGGGGGGAGGAATGGGAAACGAGGAGATAAGCTGCATAGAGCGAGTGTCGACGATAGAAACGGAGCTGCCGGAAGGGAATGCAAGAAGGTCATGGGAACTCAAGTCTGCGGATCCAAAATTGTTGCGGCTAGGTGGTCCTGGAAGCATGCAGTCCCATGAATCTTGAGCTGATCTGGGACTCGACATTGCCTGGTTGCTGGGTCAATAAGAACAATTGAGAAGGAGGAAGAAGGAGAAGCAGATTGTTTTGGATCGGAAGAATGGGTTTCTGCAGAGTTTGGTATCGTCTATCAGAAGCAACTAGTCAAGGGCAGAGAGAGAGAGAGAGAGACCATAGGAAGAGAGACAGAGAGCGGGGAAAGTTGCGCCTGTTGGCTCGCTTCGATTTAGGGCGGGTACCAAAATCTAGTCAAAGTGAAACAAATGACGACTCGCAATACAATATGTGAGAAAACGGTTGGAATTTTTCCTTTTGTTGTATTTTTTTTTGTTTTACTTTCCAATTAACTTACATTATTACATTAATTTTAATTTGAATATAATTAACGAAATATAACATTTTATTACTAATTTATTATTTCTTCTTTTTATTTAAAAAATAATCAGATGATAAAGACTTGTGAATTTGTAAATAAATACCCACTAATTAATGTTTAACTTAAACAAACATTAATGGCACTAAAGTTCATTCTTTTAAAAAAGTCAATTTTTTCACGGCACGACCCTAACCAAAATAAGCTGCCAAAAGTGACAGCTTTTGTAAATGATGAATTTATATTAGCAATCTCGTATGAATAGATTTAAAGGATTACGATGCCTTGTGATATCTTTTCGGTCATTTTTATATTATTATTATTTATAACAAATTTTGTATTTTTAAATAATTGATAGTTGGGTGTTAAAATTTAAAGACAATTACTTAGTTGCTAATTAAGATATCCATGAAATTAATACTCAAATTCAAGAATACTAAAAATGTTGTGAAGATCATTAATGCTCGGGATAGTTTTTTTCTCTAAACCTCTTTATAGCATTCCTTATAGCACAATGCATTTAGTTGAATATATGATGTTGATCTTTCCAACCCATGCCAATACAAGCAGCAATACATGAAACTTTGTGTCTTGAATTATGTTGGCCTCTTACAATGCAAAGGGACACTCTCTCATTTTGCTTAATAACATTCTCTTATGTCACATTCTCTCTTTTTAACTTATTCGACCCATAAAATAATTTACTTAATTTAATTTACTTAATCATTAAAGTGTGTAATAAAGTCATAACTTACAAAGATTATGATTATTTTACTTTTCAAATCAAATTTATTTATAGTCTAAATTAATAATAGTAACAGATACAGAATTCTAAAATCACATAATTCATTTAATTATATAATCAATTTATTATAAATTTTATTGAAAAAAAAATACTCAATTTACTATTATTGTGAAAATATATAAAGTTAATGCTAAATGAACAAATAAATATACTAATGAATAAATAAGATGCTTTTCTCTGTCACTTAACTTTTTTGCAGGGCAACCAATCCCTTTCAAACTTAAAAATTCATCACTATTTTGCATATAAATAATATATGTCTCCAATTGATTTTCGATTTTTACTCATCAAACGAGTCATATAGAATTAAGCATACCAAATAAATGAATAATTATGTAATTGTCTTAGCGAAGCAATATTAAGTTTTTGAAATTACATATCCACAATAGTATAAAACAAATTAATGCGACAATGATATAAATTTACTGTCTTTTCAACACTGCACCATGATTAAACTTTAGATTAAAAAAAAACATCTCTTTTATATTAGGAATGTTAATATTATAAAACGGGTAAAAGAAAAAGACTTTATTTAGCAGAGGTTCTTATCCGCTGTTTTTCAAAATCTGTAGTCATTGTTTTGAGATATTAACTAATTTCATAGTATTAATAATATCTTAATATGTGTGTGACAATTCATTAGTGATCTCAAATGCAAGGTGAATATTGGGAGGTCAAATATAAATTTGAGAGAGTATTTTAAGGATATTAATAAAAACAAAAACAAAAAATCAAAATAAGGATTGCATGTCCTCTCGCAATTCTTGGCATTATCTCAATAATTGTGATTCTAAATGTATTTATCATTATTTAATAAAGTAAATATTATATGCATTAGGTATTAATTTGTAAACTATATAGTTGCTGATTATAATTGAATACTAAGCGTAAAACTCATGACGAGTTACTTGATAATTATACATTACATTTGATAAATATGCATTTATATATATATATATATCGACGGATTGTATAACTTGTGACAGTACCGAGTAGGGGACACTCTATTAACCTGAGTGAGTCAAGAGAGGATCGTTCCAACTGAGTGACAGTAGTAATGTGAGGAGACAGATGAGTGATGAACTCACATCTCATGGTCACTATTGTGACTGAAGTTGATCAGTCACTATGCGTATAACAAATGAGTGAATTAAATGTATTGAGAGTTGTAACATATCTGAGCATTATGTAAAAAAAAATAGTTTTTCAATGCATTTATAGTATGATAATTATGTATTAACAAAAGTTATGATTTTATCTCAAAAGTTTAATATTTTACTATAACTTATACAGTTGAGTATAACAACATTTGTTTAATGATCATACCGTGTTGAATATGGTTTTGAATATCTAAATATCCTTTTATTTGAAAATATTTGAAATACGAGTCCTATATAGATATACTTCTGAACTATATTTGCTATGTGACAAATTTTAAAATATGAGTACATTCATATGCTGATCTAAGAAATCGTTGGAGTTATTATCTGCTTACTGAGTTGTCAAACTCACTATACGATATTTTCATATTTTTCAGATAAAAATACAGAGTCCGATTCTACAGATAGATGATTAACTAAGTGACATATTCTCTGGGTGAATTTACATTACTTCTAAGACTCACAGTTATTAAATTATAATGTATTTGTATTCTAGAGTATACTCTGAATGCCACAGACAATATTCTTACTTTTGTTGTTATTTTGACATTTATAATTTGATCTGTATAATATGTATATATGAGAGAACTTATATGTATCTATTTTCATGACAAAAAATAGTGTTATGCATGTTATAGTAAATATCTGATTGTGAAAAAAAAATATTTATTTCATGTACTTGTAAATTGGGGGTGTTACAATTTTACTTTTTAAATTGAGTTTATTTATAGTCTAAATTAATAACAATAACAGATACAGAATTCTAAAATCACATAATTCATTTAATTAAGTAATCAATTTCTTACAAATTTTATTGAAAAAATGTTCAGTTTATTATTATTGTGAAAACATATAAAGTTAATGCTAAATTAACAAGTAAATACACTAATGAATGAATAAGATATTTTTTGCAAGGCAACCAATCCCTTTCAAACTTGAAAATTCATCACTATTTTGCATATAAATAATACATGTCTCCAATTGATTTTCGATTTTTACACATCAAATGAGTGATAGAGAATTAAGCATACCAAATAAATAAATAATTACGTAATTGTCTTAGCGAAGCAATATTAAGTTTTTGAAATTACATATCCACAATAGTAGAAATCAAATTAATGTGATAATGATGTAAATTTACTATTAATATGTGTGTGACAATTCATGAGTGATCTCAAATGGAAGGTGAAATATTGGGAGGTCAAATAAAAATTTGAGGGGGGGTGAAAATTGCTAAATTTGAGAGAGTATTTTAAGTATATTTAAATATATTAACAAAAACAAAAAAATTAAATTAAGATTGCATCTCTCAATACGTGGCACCATCTCAATAATTGTTCTGAACATAATCATATGAAGATGGGGATTATGGTAGTCAAGCCTGCATCAACGCTGGGAACGATTGGTGGGGGAGAAAACAGAGGAGCAAAACCCAATGTTTAGCACGTGCAGATTATCCATCGTTGAAAAGTCACTCAAGAAGTCTTCGGACTCAGATCACTCATCGCAAGAGTGTGTGGCCCATATTAAAAGGCAGGGGGACCCCTCAGCCAACGCATTGGTATTCCAATGCTCATTTGCTTTGGGGTAAGCTGAGAGCTTGTCCTTGACCAATTGTACGACGACAACGATGAGGATTATGTGACCGAGGTGGATCCTACCCCACTCAATCCTTCTTCATAATTAATTTACCAAAAACTACGAAAATAAGCCTTCAAGTTTAACTTAATTGCCCATGTAAATTATTTATGTACATAAAAAAATTATTTTAATTAATATGGAATTTTTATTCTCCTATTTATTTAATTTTTTCAAAAGTTTTTGTGTTTAACAAACATTCAACTCGAATTTTGTTAACAATTATGAAGACACTTTAATCGTGTATTATGGAAATATCAATATTTGATACATGGAAAAATAAGTGCATCCTTTGTTAATTTTAACTAATCAATTTTTTCAATAACAAAGTTATTAATTAAGTGATAAGCAATGTCGGAAGTTTATTGAAAATGTTGGAAATCTCTATCGACTTTTAGGGTTTAATTTGGTGAATAAAGTTAAAATTTTATTATTAAATTTAAATTTTAAATTTGAGAATGGCTAATGTTATAACAACTTAAAGTTGATTGATTAATTATTTTTATTTGCAATGTAGAGGAATAATTTTTTGTTAAAATTTATTATATACTTTAATTTTGGAGTAAAGTAATTTTTTTCACTCAAAATTTGTTAATATAAAAAAATATAAATGAAAGAGAAATTAATAATTAATAATAATAGAATTTATAATTTTAATAGAAATAAAATTCCTTAATTATGTATAGTATATACTATAAATTTATGTTTTTTTTTTCTTTTTTTTTGGACATGGAAGTGACGCTGTAGTTGAGGAGGCAGAGAGGTAGCTTTCCTTGCTGCATTTGTCATTGGGCGCTTCTCAGGTACGATCTTTGCTCTCTCCCCCGCCATAAATATACCAAAATAAAAAGGCAACAAAAGTTGGTACAATCCCCACTGACCACAACTTGAATGATATAACACCCACGAGGATCAGCAGCGGATCCCGATCCCATCCATGATGTGTCTATTTTATCTGCTCCCTTAAACCAAATTTTAAAAGGACAAAAAGAAAAAATAGAAGTTGATATTTGTTAATCTACCACTAAATTTCATCTCTTTCAATGATACTATGCACTTAAAAGTCGTTTGATTCGTTGAATGTGATTTATTTTATGTTGATTTATCATAAGTATTTTTGAAAAGTATTTTATTACCTTTTTTAAAATTTAGCATTTTCATGTTTTGTTTAAATCATTGTTCTAAAAGATATTCGATAAATTTTCAAAATTACCCTTTTCAACATATTAAAAGATAAATAAATAAGCGTAATTGAATAAAATATTAAAAAATAAAATACATATTTAGTTTAAGTTTAAAATATAAAATTTAATATTTTAAGATTTGAATTTTAAAAGTTATGATTTATAATTTATATTTTAAAATTTGGTGTTTTAAAATTTTATTATTTAGAGTTTTGAAATTTAAATATTTAGAATTTAAGTTTAGAGTTTAAAGATGGATATCATAGTAATAAAATAAGAGAATAAAAAGATCTTTTAACTCATAAAAAAAAATGTTTTCACTCCATGAAAATATATGATAATTTATTTCCATTCTTTATTCTTAAAAATAGTGTATTCTTCATAATATTCACTAAATAAGAAAATATATTATTTTAAAAAAATCAGATCCTATTTGACAAATCAAACAACCCCGTGTCTATTATAAATATTGACATTAGTGTTATAAAAATGAGAGGTAGCGTATAAAATACAAGTGAGCATCAATTAAATTAGTCGAATTATTCAACACAATCAAATAATATTTAAATTAAAAATTTTATATTCATAATTGACAATAATTTTAGATTATTTCAAAAATTTATGTTAAGTAAATTGAATTATGTGTAAAGTAGAGTGATAGGCCTTAATGAAGTAATAAAAATTTGAATAATCAAAATAGGTTAAACAGATTTTAAATTTTTCAACTAATTTATTTAAAATTAATATAAAATTATTTTAAATTTAAACGGTTCTTTGGATTATATTCACCCTCAATACCAAGGGTAAAAGTTTTGTGAAAATTGAAAATTCTTAAAAATACTCATTGCATCGATGGGTATAGGAAATTAATGAAATTTCATTAAAGCAAATGAAGAAATTTATTGACACATTGATATTTTTGAGTTTCTATTCGATGAAAAAATATATCTAAAAATTGTACTTAATTTTTTTTTTTTTGAATTTACTGAGAATATCTTTATCATAAAAAAAGAGAGCTTCTGTAATATAAATCTAAGCATCCATATTAATCAATAATATATAATAACCCTGTATTATAACAAGGGTGAAAGTCAAGGCGTACTGACCCAAGTGGACCAAAAGATTTTGTTGAAAATTTTGCATCATTGTGTAAGGTTGTAGTCAATCTTTTTAGAAAAAGATCTTCTACGGCTAAAATTAAATGAGTAATTTTTTTTTTTAAAAAAAGATAATAATCTTCGTAAGTGATCTTTTGAATTGAATTTTATCTATTTTTTTAAGATTTCAGCAGTTAATTTTGGAGTAACCTATTCTAAGTATTATCTTTTACAAAAAGGTTAAGATTTGTAATGTCACCGCAGTGAGCAAGACAGTTTATCGGTCAAAAGGAAGTTAAAATGGATATGATGTGGGGGAAGTGCAATGCTCAAGAATTGCATAGAAACTGAAAAAGGTGAAGGGGGGGTTTGCTTCGTAGAGGCGTTGTCAAGAGTGGACGTGACATTAGTGAGTGGGGAAGGCCCATACAGAGGCAGTGTTGTGTAAAGCCTGCTCGGCCTCCTGCGCACTTGAAGTGGATATTTACAGTGATGAGGCATCACAAGGTACCCAAGTCCCCATCATCATTAACTGCATTCAATATTATATATTAATAAATTACTGCAGGCTCTCCTACTCAAGGGTCAGAATTAAACGGTCTTTTATTATTAAATTTTTCAATAAATATAATAAGTAAATATCTTTCTCAACTCGATAATAAATATTTTTTTTAAAAAAAAGTTCTTTTAGATGGTATAATTTAATTAAAGAATTTATTTGCAATCATATAAAAGAAAGAGTTTTTACCTTTATAATTGCCTATTTAACTAATAATTTGGCATTTTTGAGATTAATCCAAAACAAAATTATTCATTTAAATAGAAAACAAGCCCTATTGTGAAAAAGAATATGATGATGTTTCTCTTAACCAAGAGTGAAGGAGAGCAAACTGGTTTAAGCAGATTCTCTCGATTTCTTTACGATGAAGTTGATATTAGGTGGGTTCTGTCATTTTTCCTTTTTAGTGTTCGTGCTGCTATGAAGGGTGGGTGTACGAAAACGCTGCCATGTTGTGTAAATATTGATAATGCATGTAACCAATGGCTAGGTCATGGCATGGCAGAAAAGGTTTTAATGGACTTAATTATCCCAAGGTACCTTTGATAGTAACCCTTCCTCACCCTCCTTTCCCCTTCATGAAACAAAAGAAAAAGTTTGAACATGGATGAAACTATGGTAAACAGTATAAATTATTGGGGAAGACAAAAGAATGGGAAAGCCGCCGCCCCTTCTTTCTCAGCTGCCTGTTATCACACAGCCTTCCCATTACAAATTGGGCAATGAAAATGGCAATAGAGTACCAAAGCACAAGTAGCCCAGCTAGACCCATGAAGAGCACTAGCTTTTCGTTCCACTAGAGCACTCAATTATTTGCCTT
Source organism: Gleditsia sinensis (assembly GCA_037074535.1). NCBI lineage: Eukaryota > Viridiplantae > Streptophyta > Magnoliopsida > Fabales > Fabaceae > Gleditsia > Gleditsia sinensis. Next base: position 7,820,587 of record CM073464.1, on the reverse strand, counting down.
TGCCTTCATCTCTTCCCCATACAAATTGTTGTGCTCAGACAACAAAGGTTGCTGCTTTTGAAGATGCCAAGGCCAGGCCCGAGACCTTATGAGTGCGTGAGGAGAGCTTGGCACAGCGAGAGGCACCAACCCATTAGAGGTTCCATCATTCAGCATATTTTCAGGTTCTGGGTCTTTTCCCGTTTTCGTTGTTATTCTGTATTTCGGTTGTATTTTAGCATTCTGTTGATTGCCCATCATGTGTTTGACTAGGATCGTCAATGAGACTCACAGTTGCGCGACTAAGAAGAACAAGGAATGGCAAGAGAAGCTTCCCATAGTTGCTCTGAGAGCAGAAGAAATCATGTATTCCAAAGCCAATTCCGAGGTTTTATATGTTAGAAATGCTTATAGTTCATTAGATCTTTTACTGTGTTATATACCTTTTCCCTAAAATTTCATAATTTCGTTGCTTAGGCAGAGTATCTGAATCCTGATACAGTATGGGAACGCCTCAACGATGCCATTAACACAATCATACGGAGAGATGATAGCACAGAAACGGGAGAGCTTTTGCCGCCATGTGTTGAAGGTACTAGATGGTTCGCTTTCTTGACAATTTCGTCCGATCCAGCTCTGAAGCGTGCTGAATTTATATCATAATTGATTTATGTTGTGTCTATATTTGATTTATTTCAAAATGAGTATAAACTGAAGATTAGTAAATTTGAGCTGCAAGTGATATATGCTTTCCTTTTGGGTGGCTCCATTCTTTTTGTTGATCAGCTGCACTTAACCTGGGCTGCAAACCTGTGAGAGCTTCAAGAAGCGAACGGCATAATACCCCCAGGACTTACCTCACTCCAAGAACACAAGAGCCTGCTTCTGGATCTCCTAAAATTATTGGGGAATTAGGGCCTCAGTTCTTTCCTCTTCAGTCTGGCAATCCTTTAAGCTTTGCAAAAGCCACAACTTCTGTTTCAGCACTTCCTGTGTCAAATTGTAGCGAGCATGTCAATCTAAATAATAAGCTGATGAGTTCAGGTAACTACCCCTTCTCACACAGTTTTCCTGGGGGGCATCACCAGCCTTTGTTTAAGGAAACTAACATGCCCTTGAAGTTGGGTTCAGTTTACCCCTTGTATCATGGAACTCATTATGAGTCCAAAGAGCCTCAGCGAAGGATAACAACCCTACAAAACTCATGTTCTGAGACGATCTTTGTTGGCAGACCAATCATTACTCCAACCCCAGACCCAGCTAGAATTGGTCTATTGCAAAGCTTATCATATAGTAGATCCCAACGTGTTTCAAAGAAAACAGCAAAAGAAATTGCTGTAGACATTCAGGAGAATTCAGGTGAGAGGGAATGTGACTTATCCTTGAGGTTGGGTCTATGCTTGCAACCCTTCTCGAGCAGCGAAAAAAGCTCAGCTTGTGAAACTGAAGATGTCGATTCAAGAGGTTCTCAAGAGGGCGGCAAGATTGGTCGTCTATCACTGCATATAAATGAAGATTTCTATTTTTACCCCAGAAAGGCAGGCTATGACACCTTTAACTCCAATTCTACGAGATACAAGAGTGAAGATCAGAATTTGGAGGCAACTTTTAGAAAGCTCAAGGCACCTTTAGGTAATCATGAGGAGGATGGGCAATTTTGCCGGCAACTAGGGGTCCCATCCAATCGGTTTACTGGTAGGAGTCAAGGGCCAAGTTTCTAGACAGTCTTTCCTGTTTTAGCACATACGCATTTGCAATTCAAGATATGATCCAAAATGTTGCTGAATCCACTTTTATGGACTCTCTTTATATGTAGCTCGCTACCTCTGCTTATGAAAAATTTGAGAAGCTGAGGATAAGTTGCTAATTGCGTTGCTGCAAATGTGAATTGTAAATAAAATCTTAGCTTTCTCTGTTTGATATCTGCTTACCCCAGAAAAGATCAAAAGAGAAAGGGAAAAAAAGAAAAAGAAAAACTGGTGTGAACTTTTGAAATCATTGTTTAAGATCAAAAGACTTGACTTCAATCTGCTAAGCTGAACTTGTTCAAAAAAAAAAAAAATCTGCTAGGCTAAAATCTCTATTGCCTCAAATCAAGATTAGCTCCCCCAATACAATCTTCGGCCTTCTGTCTTTCACCAATGTCTTCTATTGCAGGAGGTCGGTTACGAGAGGAACATGACCGCATGCTTGAGACATTAAAATTACTGCATATAAACGGGGTCGACTTGAGCTGCATAATGTTGGTTTTTGGACCATTGCCCAAGCAAAAGTAACAAATCCAGAGAGCAGAAGTGAGAATACAATGAAAAGATTAAATTTTTTCAAAAATGAAGGGGCTGTTTCCTTTGAATTTTTGGCCAGGAAATCAGCAGGAGATGGGCCAAGGGCTTGACCAATCTTACAATTACTATTTCTACTCTATAGAGATTGAAGATCCTTTTCTGTACCTTATCTTGGACCACATCAGCAGTCAGCAATGTATTGACTGACTCTATATCCGTTTTGAGTCTGTCTGATCAAGTCTATTTGAAAAGGACAAGATTTAAGTAAAATTTTTCTGAGTGTTAGTTATTAATTTTTTTTAATAAAAATATAATATGTGAATATATTTTTAATTTATGCTACATTTTTAACTTCAAAAAATAAAATTCTTTACCTATCAATCATAGTTTTATTGAAGTCTTTTTTAGCTATAGAATAACGAGCCCAGAATTGCCCCTTTATGTATGAATTGCAATCGTGGAATACCTGCTGCCGATTTAAGATAATATTTTAATATGAAAATCCAGTAGAGAAGTTCAACGCCAAATTGTACTAATTAGATACTTAAAAACTAATACTTTTTTTTTAAATCAAGTAATTTGATTTAAGTTATTAGTTTGGTCTTTTTTTAAAATAGTTTAACCAAAACTAAAAATTCATCGTTCCTTTAGAATAGAAAGTAATAATTTCATAATATTTTTTTAAAAATCTACAATTTTTAAAGAGTAAGAAAAGATCGGCATTTTGTTTTTAATTTCTTGCTCTTCTGGAATCTTCTTCGGCGGATAAGATGGCGAGCGATGAGAATAAGCCAACGTTAGCGGGAATTAAAGAAACGAGTGATAAAGTAAATAATAGATCAATCACCGTTGATCGGAATGCTTTTGGCAAGCGATGGAAGTCATAAAGAGCCCTTTTAAGAGAATCATAATGTACGGCTATTTCTTTTACTTTCTTTATCTCGGTCTTCCCTTCGTGTTCTTTATATTCTCTTTTTTCTTTTCTCCAATTTAAAGAGCGACGGAAAGAACACCACCCATGCCGTTCGTAGATATTGATTGGGAATTCATTTTAAATATTACCTCAACCATAATTTTTTAACTTGAAAATGTTTTTAAAATAATATCAAAGTTTTTATAGTTAAATGGTTAAAACTTGTGTTTTATTATCACTTCAAGTTTAAATTTTTTTTCATATTTGTCATACTATTTTCATTTTTTTAATTAAAATTAAATTTTTGTACAATATATGATAAATATGTACTTTATTCACACTTTAAATTCAAATTCAGATTTTATTTGTCTCCATGTTCATTGATTTTTTTCTCTTTTGGACGAGGCTTTTGTAGGGCACTCAGTTTAGGTGTTTCTAACACTATTGCCAAAAATGTACGAGAAAAGGTAAAAAGCTCAAAAGATCTTTACTATTTAAAAAAAACGGTTATGTATAAAAAAATATTATCAGTATTTTAATAATATCATTAATCATTGATTCTCTTTTTTTTTCTAAATGAAGTAAATATGAAAGAAAATATGTAATTTTGTTAACATATATATTTTTTAAACAAAGTGAAATATCACTATTTATACATAAAAAAAACACTTAAACCAATAATCAAGTAAAAGATAGAGGTATGATAAATAAATTTTACAACTTCTAAAAATAAAATATAAATAAATTAGTATTATAATTGAAAAATACAAAAATAACACACTTTTTAAAATTTAGTTTATTAAATATTATATTTTTATATTTTAAAATACAATTATTATAATATATTAAAAAAAAGATGTAATAAAATAGAGACAACACACTTTTTAATTTTTTCTGATGGTTAATATTTTTTTGTTTTTTTTGTAAGAACAATACTGTAAATTTAATATTTTTATTTAAATTTAAATTTAATACTATAGATTTAGATATAAAAGATGTAAATATTTAAACTCTTAATTTATTTTAATAAAAAAAAATTTAATGAAAGGAAAAAATTCTTCTAATAAATTTTTTTAAAATAAATATAAAATAACTGTAAAACATAACAAAAAAAAAATATATGAAGGAGATGAGGAGGGGCCTACCATCGCATCTCCCTCCTCACGCAACGTTTTCTAACTTTGGAGGTTGCGGCACCGCAGCTTCTCGCGCTAAGTTTCTCTTAAGGTAGAATATTTTAGTTGTCTTTATTTATAGATGATAATATTTTTTTTCTCTTTTTTGAACTGATATAAACAATAATTCTTAGGTGTCGTTTGGTTGGTGATAAAGAAAAAAATAGAAATAAAAATAGAGAATAGAATGAAATATAATGGAATGGAATGGAATGCTATAAAAAAAATTATATTTAGTACATATAATGGAATGGAATAAAATACTGTAAAATTAATTTAAAAATTTATTTAAAAATAATATAAATAAAAAAATATTAATAATATAAAAATTTATTAAAAATATTAATGATTTTAAAAAATAATTTAAATATTATTTTTTTATTTTTTTATCAATAATAAATAATATTTTTTAATTAATTTATTTATTTTTAGAATATATTTATTTTTTTTAAAAAAATATTTATTTATTATTTTACAAAAAATAAGTTAAATTTTTTAAATTTTTTTTTGTAAATATTTGTTAATTAATTAATTTTTCAAAAAAATATTTTTATTATTTATTTAATTAAAAAAAAAACTTAGATTCCATTCTTTTTATCTGATTCTTTTCCTTTTGAGTAATAATGCGGTCTCCCTTTTGTGACAAGCATTTTCATCCCATTTTCTCTCTTCCAAATACCAAATAGTACATAAGTGATGAAATAGAATGTCCATTTCCATTTCCTCCCCTCTATTACACGTACCAAACACCTCCTTAGAATTTATGCCATGTTTGATAGAATATATTGGCACTCAACCCAGTTAGCTTAGTTGGCCCAATGCACAAGGCCAGCCTAGAAGGGTCAGGACAAGCTGAAATTTTCTGTCAGTGTCTATGTTGGGGTTTATACTTTTTATAAGACGCACTCGCGCACATAAATTCAAACATTTATTAAACTGTAGATTCCGAATTCAATCAACTTTCTAGTATCATAAATTACAGCTAGTAGCGTTATTTAAACTAAAACGATAACTTGTATTGCATCGTATATGGAAGAAACTTTAAGGTGGTGTTTGGTATGGATTATGTTTTTAAAATATTTTAAAAAATTGAGTGAAATTTTTTTCTGCATTTATTACAAATTATAAGATTTTATTTTTAAAAATCTTTTATTTTTAAAAATAAAATTTGTGAGGAGAGTAACTCACTTCTATTTTCATCAGAAAAGATAAAAATAAAAAAATTTTAATTTAAAAATATTACGGTATTAAAATACTCTCCACGACTTTAGCCTCTCATCTGTTTTTGCCATAGCATCTATTGTTCTCTTCTTTATTTTTGCCTTTAGTGTGAGATAGTCACCATAAATCAAATATGAAAATAAAATTTTTTTGATAATCTTATTCTTGAGAATCAAATTTCTGGAAATGTAATATTCTTGAAAATAAAAATAAAAATTTCTGCAGACCAAACGCCACTTAGATGTTAGTGAAGAAAAAGAGAGTAGTAGTGGAAAGACAGATAGGACTCCAAAAGACAGTGTTGATGCAGAGGAATTTGATGGTTAAGCAGTAGAGTTAGGTGACTTCACACTGATACTGAACTTCTGGCCCCTTTCATAGTGATCATCTATGGTGCAGATGAAGTAGCGAAGCCCAAGTTGTTGAAGAGAAATCGTGACATTGCCAATTAGTACGCTTTCGGTGTGCGCGCAGTTGTCGTATTCAGTCTTTGATACATCGCCCAGAGTGTGGTTTCCAGTCCAGTCGAAGGCCGATCAACTCAGGAGAAAAGTGAAGAAACCTATCAGAAATTGAAGACTATTGTCGTCAAGAAATGACCCAGATGATCCTAGTTAAAATTGATATCCTAAAAAAAAAGGGAAGATTGAGCTTACTTAGTTTGTCACCAACGAAAAAGTTTCTGGTGGTAGCCCGGTCTAAATAGAAGCTCTGATTAGAAGGAACGTTCCAACCAAAGTTGTCACGGTTGGGTACAGCAGGTATTATCAATAAAAATAAATGCGAAATAATTAATAAAAATAATATAAAAAAATTTAACGTAGTTTACCTTTAAATTTTAGGTTATGTCCACAGAATTAAATTCAAATAAATCTTCTACTAGGAAAATAACAGGTACAAGGAGAGTCTTCCCTAAAATAAATTTGAAGGCTACAACTGAGATCTAACTAAAATAGTGGCTTACAAAGTGTTTCCCACAATACTCCAAGAGTATTTCTTCACTATTTTAACACTCACTATTTAGAAACTATTTCTCAAATATTACACCAAATTCTTTCCTATTTTTCTCTCTTCAGAGAACTTCTTTGGCTTTTCTTCAAATTGCTCTTTGCTGCCTTAGTGTGTGTTTTCATGCCTCCTTGCAATGCCTATTTATAGCAAAAATTGATGAAGGAATTGATGGGCAAATGCTACAACAATTTCGACTGCTGCTTTCTGCAAGCTCCTATTCATTTTTCAACTTCCTGTATAAATTTTGGCTGCTTCTTTTATTGTATTTTTTAGCCTCTCTTTTAAAATTTGTCAATGGTGTGGCCCCCCTATGTTGGAGGGACCCACCACTAACAAATTTCTCCCTCCCGACTACATAGAGGGTTCCACCATTCCTGCAATTAATCGACAGAATTCAAATTTCTCTCTTGGTAGAATCTTTGTCAACATGTCTGATCAATTTTCATCAGTATGGATCTTCTCAAGTTGAAGTAGCTTCTTCTCCAATACATCCCTGATCCAATGATATCTCACATCAATATGTTTGGATCTTGAATGAAAGGAGGAATTCTTTCTAAGGTGAATAGCACTCTGGCTATCACACAATAGCTGATATTTGTCTTGCTGAACATCCAGTTCATTTAAGAACTTCTTCATCCACAGCAGCTCCTTGGACGCTTTTGTCGTTGCAATAAACTCTGTTTCAGTAGTCGAAAGAGCAAAACACTTTTGCAACTTTGATTTCCATGACACATCTCCCCATGTAAATGTAATCAGATAACCCGAATTAGACTTTCTTGAATCTACATCACCAGTCATATCTGCATCTGTGTAAATGACTAACACAGACTTAGTATCTCCAAAATATAAACATATTTTGGAAGTACCACAAAGGTACCTGAAAGTCCATTTCACTGCAGCCCAGTGTTCTTTACCAAGATTAGAAAGGAACCGGCTCACTACTTCAACTGAGTGAGCAATATCTGGCCATGTACATACCATGGCATACATCAAACTTTTAACTACTGAAGTATATGGAACTTTATCCATTTCTTCTTTCTCCTCATCTGTAGAAGGACTCTGTTTAGAACCTAGTCTAAAGTGATTAGCAAAAGAACAACTAACCGCTTTAGTCTTGTCCATATTAAACCTCTAAAGTATTTTCTCAATATACTTCTCTTGTGACAACCACACTTTCTTGGCGCTTCTATCTCTAGTAATCTTCATGCTAAGAATCTGTTTTGCTGGCCCCAAGTTTTTCATGGCAAAAGACTTGCTCAATTGTGTTTTTAAACAATTGATTCTGAAAACATTTCGGCCTACTATCAGCATATCATCCACATAGAGCAAAAGGATAATGAAATTATTATCAGAGAACTTCTGCACAAAGAGATAATGGTCTGAAGTAGTCTTCCTGTAATTTTACTCTCCCATAACAGACTCAAACTTCTTATATCATTGTCTTAGTGTCTGTTTTAAACCATAAAGACTTTTCTTCAGTCTGCAAACATAATCCTCTTTTCCTTTTTGCTTGAAAACTTTTGGCTGCTCCATGTATATCTCTTCCTCCAAATCACCATGAAGGAAGGCATTTTCACATCCATTTGGTTCAACCTCTAAGTCAAAGCTCACTCTAAGTCTAACACTGTACGGATGGATGTCATTTTTGTAACGTCCGGTTTTTTTTTTCACGATACGCATGTTAAATACGTCATATGTATAAACACAATATAATATATATATATATATATATATATATATATATATATATATATATATATATATATATATATATATATATATATATACACATATTTATTACAAACCTCATACATGTTATAATTATACAATACAACATTTCAAAACACAATATACATGTTTACATATATATTACAAACCTCACACATGTTATATTTATACAATACAACACTTCAGTACATAAATAAGAGTTTTTATACAGCACTTCACCCTTGAAATACAAAGGGTGAGGAGGTGGTGCTGATATCTAGATCTCCATTAGTAATGTCATTTTTTGTTGCATCTCATTTCTTTTTATCTGAACATAACACCACAATAATAGTGAGAAAAAAGGTTCCCAATAAACTTAACGTAAATAAAATATGATGAGAAAATATGAGTTATATTCAGTTGTATAAGTTACAGAGAAATATCAAAATTTTGAGATAAAATCATAATTTTTGTTTATGCATAATTATCATACTACAGCACTGAAAGTCCATTTTTTTTTATAATGCTCAGCCCTATCACGGCTTTTAATTTACTCATTTGCTATATGCATAGTGACCGATCGACTACAGTCACAATAAGTGATCAGGGAATGTGATTACATCACCCTCCTGTCCCCTCACATTACCACTGACACTCGGTTGAAGCGGCCCTCCCTTGACTCACTCAGACTAATAGGGTGTTCCCTATTCGGTACGGTCTCAAGCCACACAAACTGTCGATATTCATCCATACATATAAATGTATATATATAAATTCATATTCATCAAATACAATATATAACTATCAAGCAACACATCATGAGCTTTACGCTTGCCATTTAATTACTTTCATAATATGATGCATCATTTTTATACCAAATGATTAATAATCATTCATCACATACCAATATTCAATATAATTCATTTTCAATCAAATAAAGAAAAAGTGTAATTTGTGATACCAAAATCATCATTTTAAAAATATTTTTCTTAAATATATATTTCTTAAAAATATTACAACAAACAAGATTATTTTTAGGTATAAAACAGTGAAAAGTATGATAATCCAGCACCGGACATGGCCTGGTCATGTTCAAAACACGGTCATGCTTGAAAAATACTTCAAACATGCTTAAAAACAGCCCCGAACACGGCCTACCTGTGCTGAAGCAACCTAGAACACAGCCTGGCCGTGTTCTGTGACTTTTCTTTTCTTATTCAATCATATCTCTCTCATATGAACTCCGAATGAGGTTATTTCAAATCCTATAGAAAGATAAGACAATTATCTACAACTTTTGTGTTTATAATTTCTTCAGATTCTTTACGGATTATTCCCAGAAAATTAAAATAACAATGCTTATTTTTACTATCTTGAATTTCGACCTCTACTCAATTAATCAGCAATATCTCTCTCATATTAACTCTAAATTAAGTAATTCTAAAGCCTATAGATCCGTGAGACATATATATACAATTCATATGTTGACCATTTCTTTAAAATCCTTACTGAATTTTTTCAAAATTCCAAAAATAAAAGCTTCCCAATTATTCTAAAATTCAGCTTAATTTATCTTCTCATTTGATTTTCTTTTAAATAATCCCATGCACCCATATGTATGTCCAAATATCCAAAACAGAATTTCATATAAATATCCAGACCACATATTATCTAAAATCACATCTAAACAAATCTAAAAATGTATATATAATTTTGTACAAAATTCATTAATAAATGTTAAACCTACCTCAAATTCCTTTAAACTCGGTGCTTGATTTCTTGATTTATCTTTCCTCTTCCTTCTCCTTCTTCTTCCTCTTTCTCTTCTTCTTCCCCTTTCTCTTCTTCTTCCCCTTTTCTCTTCTTTCCCTTTCTTTTTCTCCTTTTCTTTTTCCTCTCTTTCCTTCCGACACTTCCCCCTTTCTCCTTCTTATCTTCCCATTATTTTATTATTATTATTTTTTTCTACCTACCCCTACCGACCACCTCTTTATCTCCAAAATGCCAATGTCATCATCCATTATTTACACCAATTCCATCCTCCATAAATTACATAAATTAAATGTTATTTTAATGAAATTACATAAATGTCATTTTAACTATTCCTACTATCTTATTTGACTTAAGTAAAATAATTTAATCCTCTCATGAGATCCAAAATCATTTCTCCTCTCTAAAAGAAATAAATTTCAATTAGTAACATAAGAAAAAATTGGGGATATTATAATTTTCACAACTGGTAAAAAAATATCGTCAAAATGAACACCTTTTCTTTGGGTGAATCCTTTAACAACCAGTTTAACTTTGAATCTCGGATGAAGATTGTGTTCATCATGCTTGATCCTGAACACCCATTTATTTTTCAAAACTCTCTTATCTTTCGGCAACTTCACTAGTTCAAACGTTTTGTTCTCATGCAAGGACTTCATTTCATCTTGTATGACTTCTCTCCACTTTTGTTTGTGCTCATCTTCCATAGCTTCTTCAAAGCTATCAGGTTCTCCCCCATCAGTAAGTGTTACATACTCATCATCAGGATATCTAGTAGAAAGTTGTCTTATTCTACTACTTCTCCTCAATTGATCTGGAGAAGACACAGGTGTTGGTAGTTGATGGTGAACATCATCATCATCTTCTTCTGATTCAGCCTCTATTGGAGTATCATCAAGCTGATCGTCATCTCCAACTTGCCTCGACACCACTGTTGGAGGAACTAATCTCAAGTTTGTTGAGTCGCCATTGGAATCAGGAACATCATTTTCTATTTTGTTTACATCTTCAATGATCTGATCTTCAACAAACACAACATCACGACTTCTAATGAGCTTTTTTTGAACCGAATCATAGAATCTATAGCCAAATTGATCTTGACTATAGCCATTAAATACACACTGTCGTGTCTTGGCATCGAGTTTTGCTCTCTCATCCTTAGAGATATGCATGAAGGCTTTGCAGCCAAACACCTGCAGATAATCATAAGAAACATCATTTTCTGACCACACTTTCTCTGGTGTATCATATTGTAGAGGAACACACAGTGATAAATTCAACACGTGTACAGTTGTAAGCAAGGCTTCACCTCAAAAATTTTTGGGTAACTTTGCATGTAAGAGTAAATATCTGACTCTCTCCATCAAAGTTCTATTCATTCTCTCAGCTAAGCTATTTAACTACGGTGTTTTTGGAGGTGTCATCTGATGCCGAATATTATGCTCTTTACAATAAGCATCAAATGGTCCAGTATACTCTCTACCATTGTCTGTCCAATGCATTTTAACTTCTTCCTAGTCTGTCTCTCAACTGAGGTATGGAACTGTTTGAAGACATCTAACACCTGATCTTTTGTCTTCAAAGTGTATGCCCACGTTTTCCTAGAATGATCATCAATGAAAGTCACAAAGTATTGAGCACCACCAAGTGACTTTGGTATTGGCCCACACAGATCTGAATGTACCAGATCCAACACATTCTTTATTCTGGAAGGAGGAGAACTCTTGAAAGCAACTCTGTTTTGCTTTCCCGCCAAACAATTAGCACATTTCTCTAAATGTACTTGATCCATTCCAGATAATATTTTCTTCTTGGCCAAACGTGTCATACTTTTCTCACTAATGTGGCCAAGTCTCTTGTGCCATAATTTAACTGCATTTTCTTTCTCCACGGCATTCACAGTGTCATTGGAGAGATTTGTATGCATAACATACAACGTTGAGTCTTTTCTACCTCTAGCCACCACCAAAGCACTTTTAGTGAATTTCTATTGGTCATTCATAAACATGTTGCAAAAACCTGCATCATCAAGTTTGCCGGTGAAAATTAGATTCAGGTGAATATCTGGAATATGTCTAACATCTTTCAGCACTAATCTGGTGCCATTCTCTGTCTCCAAGCAGATATCTCCTCTGCCAACAACTTTTAGTTAGTTGTCATTTTCCATCTTAACAACACCGAAATCACCTTCTGTGTAAAATGAGAAGAATTCTCTACGAGGTGTGGCATGAATGGTAGTTCCATTATCAATCACCCAACTGATCTCATGGGTTGTAAGATTGACAATATCATAATCATAAATGACATTGAATTCGTCTATGGCACTTGTCTGCTCATCATCACTGTTATTATCTTTCTTCACTTCTTTGCCTTTATTTTTATCATGTTTGAACTTTTGGCAGAATCTTTTGATATGCCCTTTCTTCTTGCAGTAATGGCATTCAATGTTGGTATATTTGTTCGACTTTTCTCTGCTTTTATCTTTAGGCTTTGTATGCCTAGACTGGCTCCTCCCTTTGGATTCTGTAATCAAAACATTTAATTGTGATGAAGTGGTTGAATATTGTGATCTTCTTCTCATCTCTTCATTTAAAATACCACTTTTGACAAATTCCATACTCACGACACCGTTAGGCGCTGAGTTGGTAATTAAGATCTTCAAAGTCTTCTATGACTCTGGTAGGGAGGCGAGCACCATGAGATTAAGTACTTCATCGTCAAACTTTATGCCTATCTCTAACAACTAGTCCACGATCTCTTATATCTCGCTCAAGTGATTTGCTACAGAAATACCTTCTCGGTATTTCACGTACATCAATTTTGTTAAATAAAATAATTTGTTGTTGCCTGTCTTTGAAGCATACAGCTCTTCCAGCTTCTGCCACAGCGTTTGTGCATAAGTCTCATTGCAAATGTGATTGTACACATTATCTTCGACGAACTGTCGAATGAATCCACACACTTGCTCATGTTTAAATTTTCAGTCTTCATCAGATTTAGCTTCTGGTCTTTGTCTCTATTTTAAGCAGTATGAATAGTACTCGTACGTATGAATAATACAAGTACGTATGAACAGTGCCCCCATACAGATTCTTTCAGCCAATAGTAATTTCAATAAAATCTTTTCTGATGTGAAAGATCAGTCAATACTTCAACCACAGAGCATACTAAAAATTTTAAAGAAATAACCACCACGGCTCTGATATCACTTGTTGGGCACATCGGGTATTATTAGCAAGAATAAATGCGAAATAATTAACAAAAATAACACTAAAAAATTTAACGTGGTTTACTTTTGAATTTTAGGTTACGTTCACGGGACCAAATTCGAATAAATCTTCCACTATGAAAATAGCAGGTATAAGGAGAGTTTTCTCCAAAATAAATTTGAATGCTACAACTGAGATCTAATCGAAAGTGACTCATAAAGTGTTTCCTACAATACTCAAAAAGTATTTTCTTACTATTTTAACACTCACTATTTAGAAACTATTTCTCAAATATTACACCAAACTCTCTCCTATTTTTCTCTCCACAGAGAACTTCTCTGACTTCTCTTCAAGCTGCTTTTTGCTGCCTTGGCGTGTGTTTTTATGCCTCCTTGTGATGCCTATTTATAGCAAAAATTGATGGAGGAATTAGTAGATAAAGACTTCAACAATTTTGACTACTACTTTCTGCAAGCTCATGTTCATTTTTCAACTTCTTGTATAAATTTCGATTGCTTCTTCTATAATATTTTTCAGCCTCTCTTTTAAAATTTGTTAATGGTGTGGATCCTTTATGTTGAAGGGACCCACCACTGATAGTCACCAACCTAATAATCTGATTCAGCAATTGTACCACTTAGTAAACCGATTGCAAGGATAATGGAACACCACATGGAAGCCATATGCCTTGCCATTGTTTCAATCTGTGTTCGGCAGGTTGTCCCTGTTAATTACCTCCTTCTCTCCTTCTCAGTTTGTTACAGTCGGTGCAAGAGGATGGAGATGCCTGTTAAGAGATTCTTGTTGCCGCAAAAGCTTTATTTATAAGCAAATACGGTAGAATTGTCAGAGGAAGATTGAGCTTATCTAGTTTGTCGCCGACGAAAAAGTTCATGGTGGTAGCCCAGTCTAAATAGAAGCTTTGATTGTTCAAGCCAAATCTGTCACCAACCTTACAATCTGTGGCAGCAATAGCACGAATTAGTAAACCCATTACAAAGATAATAGAACACCCCGTGAAAGCCATATGCCTCGCCATTGTTCTAGTCTGTGTTCTGCAGCTCGTCCCCTGTCAATTACCCTGTTTTCTCCTCCTCAATTTTGAATGGGTGGAAGGTTTTTCGGTGACTATTTCTTCTGGGACACAGTCACGATCTTCTGATCTGACAATGGACACACTCCCTTCTCTGTAAAAATTTCTATTAATCGTGACCAAAATATCTAAAATACCCAAAATGCTGGAGTTTAGATTTATTAATTTTTTTGAAATATGATTTTATGTAAAATGAAATTTGAAACTCAATCCACCATTAAATTTATACGTATTATATAAAATACCCTTTTTTTTTTGTCAATAGTATTTGAGATAAATTTTTTTATTCAATGAAATATTGACGGAATATCTTATTTTTAAGGTTTTTTTTACAAGTATCTCCACATTTTAAATATAAGAATAATCTCATTCACAGAGTTAAAATTATTTATCTCTATAAATAAATTTTTTAAAATTTAAATTTTTAATATTACAGAAAAAATTTAATTTGTTTATCTTTTGAATAATAAATTTATAAATATTTTGTTTTTAAATTTAATGAAAGGTTACGTACCTCTCCTTTCTTCCACTCTAAGAATTAAATCCTCTTAAAGGTCTCTGTCCAACAAGCTCTCCGCTATTGCAAATCTGATGGGTGAGTACTGAGTTGTAAAACTTCCATTGCAAAATAAATAAATAAATAAATAAAACCCCAGTTTTCAAAGAGAAAGAAAAAAGCTTTTCTACGAAGGGAGGAGAAGTTGGAAAGAAAATGACTCCTATTATTAATATATCATCATCGAAAATCGTTGATGCTAACTGGGGGAAGAATTTGCAAGAAGACGCATCAGGGCAGGTCAAAGTGGGACAGAAAGAGTGTCTTTTTCGAGATTTTCTCAAGGGCGATGAAAAAGAAAGAAGACTACTTCGATGCAGAATTTTATTCTAAATTTTTTATTTCTTCTGTGAAAATGAATGAATAATGCCATTATATATATATATATATATATATATATATATATATATATATATATATATATATATATATATATATATATATATATATTTAACAGGTTGTTTTGAATATTAAAAGTAAACATAACTTCAAAAATGTATTTAAATTTGATAAAAAATAATTTTGGACAGAATAAATTGAGTTGAAGGATTTATAAAAATGAATTTTTAAAATAATTTTAGGTTAATTCAAATAAACAAGATTTAGAAATTTTAAATTCAATTAAATTAGACCAAATATGACTAAATTTTTTTTCTAAATTTTGATGCATTTTTTTTTCTTTTTATAGAATTATCTTATCTTTTAAATTTGTCCGACTTGACTGAAATTGAATTTTTCAAATAATTTAAAATTTCAGTTAATAATAAATATTAATTTTTCTAATTCAAATATTGATGAATTGAATATGTTATATACTCAATATATAAGGGTGGGTGATTCTTCACCCAAAATGGTCCCTCCTAATTTGCCTCTTTGGTAGATTTTGGCAAATAGAGTTGAGACTTGTGATGGTAGGCCTACGAAATAGAGCGTCACATTTTAAATTATATTGAAAAACTATCTATTTTATGATATCCTAATATTTATATACCGTTTTTTTATATTTACATTAATATTTATAATTTTTGGACACTTAGTATGTTTGGGAGTTAGGAATAAAAAAGAATTAATTTATGAAAAAAAGTGAAAAGAGGATTGATGATTTTTTGTTTGTTTGAATGTTTAAATTTCACAAGAAAGAAGAATTTAAGAAATATTTTTATTAAAATTATTAATTATAATAATTTAATTTTTTGATATTGAAATTTTAAAAAGTAATAAATTATATAGTAATAAATAATTTGTTTGTTCATCAAGCTTTTTTATATTATAAAAATAAAATAAAAAATGATTTGAAAGATTTTAAAAGTTTCTTTTTTCTTTACGAAAATCCATCAAAATGTATTAAAAACATTGGTTGGTTCAGGTTCTCACTTCAGTGTGCTTTTTGTAGTATACCCGCTAAATGTCCCTATCATTCAAAATTCAAAAGAGGCAACTCGATGTCTCCGAATTAATTGTTCGTAGAATATTCGAAGGTGTCTAGACTTCTTACTCGCCTTTCTTTTAAGCTGCCGTGAGAGTCTTTTTCTCAATAATTATTTTATTTTAAAATTTTACATTGTGGAATAAAATTTTTAAAATAATTTTATAATAATTATTAACATATTTTTTCATACAAATTTTTTTTATGCTCGAAATATGTATCAAATATAAGTTTGTTATATTTTATACTAAAATTTAATTTTTAATTAAAAAAATAAGACTCGATAAAATAAAATTTTAAAAAAAGTGTAGCAATATCCATAGGTGGTTAAATTTTGAAAAAAATAATAATGAAGAAGAGACCTAGGGCCTACAAAATTCACCGGTCACTATCATCTAGAGGATGTGAACAAAGGGGACACGGATCCCTTGCTGTGCGGGGCACAGTGGGGTGTGCCGTGCCCTCAAAACGTAGCTATTTGATTGTGTTTTGTTTTGTTTTGTTTTTTTAATTTTTAATTTTTGTAATAAATTATTTTAAAAAATTAAATAAAAAATAAAGTTAAAAAATATAATTTTTTGAAAATTTATTTTTTATTTTTAAATTTATTTTAATATATTTTAAAAGTTTAATTTTTTTTCAATAAATTATTTTAAAAATTATTTTCTCTTTAAAAATTAAAAAAAATAAAAATTTGTTGAAAATTTAGATTTTTTTTTCTTTTCAAATAAATTTAACTTAAATTTTTTATGATCTTAACTACATTGTTAGCTAACTAAAATATAAGAATTTGTTGAAAAATTTTAATTTTTTTTTAAATCAAATATAAGAATATTTTTAAAGAAAAAATATTTTTAAAATAATTTATTGAAAAATTAAATATTAAATTTAAATTTAAAAATAAAAAAATGCCAAAAAGCATAACACCTCTTTATTTATATATTTGATTTTTCATCCAATTTTTTAATTTTTTTTTAACAAAAAATTTATTTCCAACAACTTATATTTAGTTTTTTTTTTTAAATTTTTTAAAAAATTCTTATTTTTTAAAGTTTATATTTTATTTAATTTTTAAAATAATTTATTAAAAAAATTAAATTTAAAAAATAAATTAAAAAACAAAAAATAAAAAACAAAACGCAATGAAATGACTACATTTTAGGGGCACCGCACCCCCGACCCCACCCAAGGCACAGCAGGGAATCCGTGTTCGAACAAAGGAGATGATAAAACTTTTTAGAAAATAGTAGTTTTTCCTTTCTGTTATTAAATTTAATTTAATATTAAATTAAAAATTCTGTATATTAATATTAAAAGAGTGTTAATTTAATATTAAATTAATTTATAAATAAAAAAATAAAAAAATTCTGTATATTAATATTAAATTATTTTTATTTTCTAAATTAAAAAAATAATTTATAAAAAGTTAAATTGAAACTTTTTTTTTCCCTGTGTGTGTGAACAATTTTTGTTTTTATGCTATCGGGCAACGGGGCTTACCGATTATTTGACTAATCGAAGTCGTCCCGACAATAAATGGGATACGCGTATGATCTAGAAGATGTTTTGGGGAAATCTAAAGGCAAACGAAAAGCTAGTTTTCATTAGCTGCCTTTCCACGTTGCTTGTATTTTTTTCTTTTGGTGCAATAAATATATTCTAGAATCAGCTTCAGTACCACTTAGAATTACATCTCTTTTAAAATAATTAGTGTTTCTCTTAACGTCAATTTGATATATTTAATTAAAAAATAAAACTTTTTAAATATAAATAATAAAGATAAAAAGCATGTTTTTTTTAATCTGTACAGAAACTACTTGATTTATAAATTAAAAAGATGTTATAAGTTCAGTCCCCGAAGGTAGACGCCCATAACGAAGCATGAGAAACCATAATAAACGAAGGCCCTCTATGTGACTTTTCTTTGTCATCAAATCACTATGACAATATTTTAGTTGTAAGTCGGAATGTGGTAGTTGCTTCGTTTGTCGCCTCTTTTATATTTTATTTCCACATGGTGACTGCCACACCAACCTCGCTGTTTTGGTTAAAAAAGCAGGTACAGCCCTCCCCTACAATGTCACAATTTCATTTGTCAACACCTTTTTCTTTTTTCCAAGCTGCCCTTGAACCAATTCTACCTCAGGACACTGGTGGTAGCTTTGGCTCCATCCTCGCAAATCAAACCCAAATGCCATCATTTCACAATATTTAAAGTGGACTTTGTTGCTATTATTATTCTTTTCAAAGCATTACGACGGGTTAAGAAATTTTGTAAACTTTTTTGGCCACCAAAAAATTGTACCTAATCTTTTATATTTCTCCATTCCAGAACTAAGTGTCATAATAATGAGGTCAAGTATACAATTAAACTAAAATTTTAGTCGCAAAAACCACATTAATCAGAGAGAAGAATAAAAATGTATTTGTAAGCTTATTTTACAGTCACTCACACGGTCTATATTCTCTTCAAGAAAAAGAAAAAAACATAATGGAAAGACAAATTTATTGTAAAATGGCGAGACTCAAAATATGTAAACCAATCAAAGACGACCAAAAAAAATGAATCACGACAATAATCCTACACTACAATCTCTCATATCTAGAACATTAACGCCGCGGCGATCCACAGTACGGCGGCAGGTAACCCAGCAGTTGCAAGTGATGTAGCATCAGAGGTCGGTTGAGGGGGGCTCACAACACCCGTGGGAGATGGGGATGAAGGATTTGTCGGAGAGGGTGGAGAATTAGGAGATGTGGCGGTTGAAGGAGGGGTGGCAGCGGAGGATGGTGGGGTGGCGGTGCTGCTGCTGCCGGCGACGTTGACGGCTAGCTTTTGACCTGCAGTGCAGTGGCCTGGGACTGCACAGATGAAGTAATGCTCGCCGGACTTGTTCAGAGTCACTCTCACAGGTGGGTTATTGTACATGGCAAGGGGAGAGGCAGTATCGCAAGAATTGAACTTTCCCCTTGTCACCTCTGCCACGTTGTGCGCATTCTTCGGGAAGTTGAAGACTGCAAGATATATCCAAATTAGAGGAAAAAAAAATTAGAAAAAAGTGCTTAATTTAACTCAAAACCTCCGAATTTAACATTAAATTATGCTACTTTTGTTATATTGGTTTGCTTCATAGTTCTTACCTAGGATGTCTCCGACCTTGAAGTTCTTGCCGGAAGCCCAGGTTTGGTAGGCAGAAGCGCCACCAGAAGGGATAGTCCAACCCATTTTGTCTCCAACTGTATAAGTTACTGGTCCACTAGATGGAGCTGGAGCTGGAGCAGGGCTTGGTGGAGGGTTGGTGGATTGAGGAGCAGGTGCAGGAACTGGGCTAGATTTTGGAGATGAGCTGGGTTTAGGAGCAGGGGAAGGAGAAGAAGCTTTGCTAACATTAACGGCGAGTTTCTGACCAAGAGAACAATGGGTGCCGAAAGTGCAGATGTAATACTGCTCCCCAGTCTCATTGAGCTTGATGTTTGCAGGACTGCTAGTTATAAGGGAAGCGGTATTAGCACCGGTACAGCTATCAAAAACTGCTTTTGTGACTTTAGCTACGTCATGTTGGCCATTCGCGAAGTTGAACACTGCAAAATTCAAAAAATTAAAATAAAATAAAAATAGAAGCACAAAACATAAGCGCCACAAAGACAACACTTAATCTTTGTTAACTAAATTCTTTACATGAGTATCTAAGATGGATCTGTTTTATTACCGAGAGTGTCGCCTATGGTGAAAGTTTTGTTAGCAGCCCAAGTGGAATAGGTTGAAGCACCACCAGAAGGGATGGTCCAGCCCGTGGCATCGCCCACCACATGCCTAGTCTGACCCGCTGAACCATGAAGCAGAGTGGCCACTGCAACTAGCACAAGAGCAAGCGCATTGAACTTCCCTGCCATAACTAAGTGTTCTTTGAGGTCAGGTCGCCCCTGTTTTCTAAGTGCTCTGTTTTTCCTTCTAATGAAAGAACTGAGAGAGGAGGGCAGAGTCTGCTCGTGTATATATGGAGGAAGAGCGAAATTAGTGTGAAAATTTCTAGTGTGTGGGAAAATTGTGTGGGGACACGTTGTGGGTGTTAGTTGGTCAACAAAATTTGCGTCTCCAGCTTTAGAATGCCGGAAATTGGGACTTAAAAGAGAAATTTAGATACATATCCGCGTAAGACCACCACCCCACCGAACCATTTTGACTTGGAGCGTTTACTTTGCCTCGGCTCCTCTCATTTTACACGACCCATGGACTCCGATGTCTATCATTGAAGTTTATTTAATTATTTTGGTTAATTTTACAATATTCTAAATATATAAATATTCCGATTTGTTACAATCTTATCAATTGTTATATTTTTTTTATAATATTTTAATTCATTAATTTTCTCCTGGTATACAGTGTCAATCAGAATTGAATTATTAATAAAATAATGGCAAAGAAAGGAAAGCAAGAGAAAAAGACGAGGATTTATGGACCACTTTTGTGAAAAAGTGTGAAAGAGAAGTTGTGGGGATGCTTCCAATGTCAGAGCTTGAATGGTTCACAAACTGGAGTTTAAGGCAAAGTCTGGGAAGACTAAGCAAACTTTGAAACTTTTGTAACTTGTAATTAAGGCGTCATGCTTTCGTGTACCGTTCTCTACAATACAAGCACGAAGGATACTACTTTCCTTCTTCTAAATTATGTTTTCAACGCCACTTTACTCAACTCACAAAACAAATTTGAAAAAATCTTTGCAGTTATTTATATCGAGCGAATTCAAATCTCCTTGACCGTTAAAAAATTGACGTTCCTGATTAACTCTTTTTTAAAATTATTTGTTTTATATCAATAGACTTTTATTTATTTATTTAATAAACTTTACATTTAAATTAATTTTTTATTCTAAATTGTTAAATATAAATAATATAATTCGGACAAATATGAGTATGGAACTAAAAATGAATTTCAATCAATAATATTTCAATAATTTATTCTTATTGTTATTTTTATCTAAAAGATTTATGATTTAATATAATTCTTTAATGTTGTTGCTTTGCTGACGTGGAAAACTTTGACTATATGATTGGAGTATTAAAATAGGGCGGAATTGATCTTTTGTTTGTTAAAGAAACACATTTTACAAGAATCTACAATTTTGGTAGAAAGCCACTTCGTACAAAATTGAATGGAATTTGGAATAAATTACTTGGCATAGGAAGAAAATAATAATAATGTTAGTTACACAATTCACCATACTCACAACAACTACATACATGGGATATTCTTTTAAGCAAAAAATGTGTATACCGGTATTTTGCTGAATTGATATTGTTATCAATTCTCAAATGAACGTCAATGTTTTCATCCAAGGAATAATATCAATGTCAGAAGCATCAAAGATTTGTATCAAATGTCTAATGATGTCACCCAAAAGTCATTTTATTCTTAAAATTTTAATTTTGTTAAATTTTCTAAATTATCAATTTATTATTTTTTATAATTTTAATTGTTACACTAAATATAAAAATTTTAAATATTATAACCTCTTATTTTTTTGATATTCTATATAAACAATTAAACATGTTAAATGTGAATTCTACTAAAATGTTTATACTTCTCTGTAGAATTAATCTAGTGTCCTTTTTTTTTTTTTCAAATAATACCTACAAATTTTTCTTAAATTTTAACTTCTTGATTTTTGACTAATGAGAGACAAAGGTTATGTATATTCTTCCAGTCTTATGTTAATAGTTATAGAGTGAGAACTAGAGGCAACCCATTTTAAGATTAATTATCTTAGTAAAAAGTTATGAAACACTGATATTTTAAATGCGCGTTTGATATGTACTTTACATTTGTATTAGATATTATACAATATTTTAAATTATATATAAATATTATATATTTTATTTTATCACAGTATTCATAGTTACTCATATTTTATATTTATCCAAGTGTCTATGATTTTTAAGTAATAAGTTTTTGCCCCAAAAGGAATTTTAATTTATTTGCTCAATTACACTTTATTTCTTACTAATAACAAATAAATAAAAATTTATTTTGATAAATTTATATAAATATTACTAAATAATGTCTACTCAAATGATAGATAATAAATTTCAACTCAGTAGATAAATTAAAAGATCAATTTAAAAAAATTATAATTTAAAGTATATATATATTCAAGTATGGTATTTATATTTACAAAATATTGACTTTTGCTTTTGATTTTACTTTTACATTAGAAATTTCAATTCTTTCCTTTTCTTCCCATATTAAAATAGGTTATTTTTTGTAATATAAAAAAATTATATTCACTTTTTTTAAAATTTTAAAATATACACTTATACCATATATATTTTTAATTTATATAAAAACATCTTATTTATTAACAAAATTATTAATGAACTTTTTATTCTGTGTACTTTTTTTAAAACAAATTTATAAATAGTCTAATTTAGTGTTATAAAAATTACTAAAAGATCAAATTAAAACTTATAAAAATTTGAAATAAAGAAAGATATTATAATCTTTTTAGAAGAAAATAGAATGGGAATGTAAATTTTAAAAATATCATAATATTGTATTAGCCAAACACAAACAGAATGTATTTTTCTCCTTAAAAAACATATTTTCTCACAGCAACATGGGAAAAAAATAAATAACAAACTTTACTCACACCTCCAAATTCCAATGGCATGCACTTTTTGGGCAGCTGAGTTTTGCAACACAGCACAAACTACTAAGGCCAGAATGGCCAATTTGAAGATCATTCTTCTACCCATTTCTTTGTTCTTCCTATTTCTCTTTTTTTTTTTTTTCCCTATATGCCTTGCCATGTAAAGCCAGAACAGGGTTTGTCAAGTTATATAAACTTGGCAAGCAACTAAATTCATTTGTCGTACCCCTTCTTGTGCTCCAAAACAAATTGAACCATCATCGGTCATCAAAATATAACCTTGATTTCAAACTTGTCCGTAGGATCATGGGAAGCTCCTTCCCTATCTGGGTTTTAAAATACCAATTGATACGCGTTGAGTTCGTAAAAAGGTTTATATCGAAACTCAAAAGATTAATTTATTAAGTTGGAAAATGTCAAAACTAAACTACCATCTTTGCAAGTCTTGAATCATTTGATCTTGATCAAGGGACCTTGTTGTCTCATGTGAACAAGGTGGGGAAATCTATCAAGTATTTTTCTTTTCTATATTGCAACTCAGGTTCTAAAAATGACTTGTCCTTGACCATTTCTATGTCTGCAATTTGCAAATAATACTTTTTTTATATTAAAAGTGAACAGCTTATTTTTTCAATTTGACATCAGCTTGTCCGTCATCTCTAAAACTAAGAACATAATTTCACTGTGATGTCCTTAGTAATAAAAACAAGAGAGGACAAAGATTGAACTCCATATAACTTAATTATAAAATAAACCCAAATCAACCTTTTGAAGAAGAAAAAAAGCTTTTAGGAGAGGTCTTATTTTTTCCTTTTGGTTGTGTGTATATTTCATCCTCTGCCTTCTTCTGCTCTTCTTTCGTTTCCAACAAAGGATGGATACAAATATAGAATTGCTAGATGCAGAGCAAATGTAATTTAAATTTTTTACAACGAAATCTTCACATCACATTTTAGCTCTTCGCAGATTAAAATCTTCCTTCCTAAGATTAGTGGTTATCAGAAATTTAACTTGGCAGTATTTAGCTTGGCTCTCCATTTTTTTTATTCCTTAATTAGCAATATCTAATTCCCTAAAACAAACAAAAGTTCTGATTTCAAAAATAGAACTATTATTTTTTACATTAAACTCTCATAACGAGATTTTTTTTTAAGCTGTACAAGTATTTTATATTAACTTTTGAGCATAAGATTAATTTTACTATAATAAGATTGTTTCTCTTTATAAACACTTTTTTTAAAAAATTTAAAATTTTGATATTATAAAAAAAATTTGATTTTAAATTTAAATTTATTTATCGTTTAAATCGTAAATTTGTGGATAATAAACAAAATTGTTTTGTAAATAAAAGTTTTAGATTATGTACACGTTATATAATAAAATATAAAATATTAATAACATTAAAATTAAAATTCTTTTTAGATTCAATTCAAATTTTAATTGTGTGAGCTCGCTGTTTGTGCGGTGTCACAGTCACATCAAGGGAGCACCGTGGCCAACCCACCCTTACAAGTTGAAATCTATCAATGTCTGAAAACAAATCTATGAATTGAAAAGGTCAGAGAGTGCATATGAACATGGAAAAATCTATTTTATACCCTGCACTAAGTTTTTCTTGGACCATAAATTGTTTTAATAATTAATTAACAACAAAAACTGAAAATGAACGTCGTCCAGTCCACAATAGTATAATTATTTATTAATTTATTCCCACATTATACAACAAATACAGCCGCCGCTGCAAATTTATTCAAAAGTAGTACATAAAAATTCCATCAAGACAAATGAAGCCCCCTCTAATAATAGATCACAAACCAAGACAATGAAATCCCAACATAGAAATTGAAAGAAAGAACCCTGCAGACTAAAAATGATTACACCAGAATAACTATTCTAGAAATGAAGGACCAAATTCACAGCAATGGTGATGAGAACAAGAGAGAAAGTAGCAGCCAGAGAGGCGGCTGAGCCTGAGCCCTGTGGTGGAGGAGTCGTTGCAGCTGCGCCCGTGGGGGATGAATTAGGAGCTCCTTCGCTAGAAGGTGGACTTGGTGACCCAGATGCTGGAGGAGAAGGACCTTTCGCAGGAGCAGGGGAAGAAGATGACCCAGTCACATTAACGCTTAGCTTTTGGCCACTACTGCAGTGGCCTGTGAAGGCGCAGGCAAAATAGAACTCCCCGGTGCGATTCAGGGTCACTCTTGCGGGTCCTGTGCTTAGGACTTGAATTGGGCTACTCACGTTGCAATTGTCGAAGTTAGCCTTTGTTAGAATAGCCACGACGTGCCTTCCAGTGGCGAAATTGAAGACTGAAAAGGGAATGAATGAGAGAATGATGAAAACCCAGATGAAATTTCTGTTTTTCTTGTTGAATTAAAAAAGAAGAAAGTTTCAAAAGCAGTGAAACATTACAATATTAATTTATGCTTCTGGATATTGGAAGACGAAAATGAAAAGGTTTTGATTCATGTAGAGGAATTTACCTAGAGTGTCGTTTTCTTTGAATGTAAAATTTGCAGCCCACTTGGAATAGAAGGAAGAGCCATTAGGGGGAGAACTGGTCCAACCTGTGGAACCTCCCACTGTGTAATTTTCAGCTTCTGCGCTCTGTAGGAACATTGCTGTAAAGAAAGCTAAGAGAAGAATCGTCACATTCGTTAACTTGGCCATCTCTGTCTTAGCCTTGTGTCTTCAGGTCGTCCCTGTTCGATGTCTCTTTCTGCTTCCTTCTATTAATGTTTCAGAGACGTGAGAAGCTTGAAAGGGCCTTCTCTTGGAGCAGAATTTATAGGGGACAGACAAACTAACCCCTCATTGTTATTAGAGAAGATGTTAGTTGGGTTTAGATCAGTTCACGGCTTGAATATTATTTTTCTATCCAATGGAAAAGTCATAGGATGGAAATGGTCCAATATAAGCTTCTAATACACATTATCTCAGTTAGCACCATCCCGTAATCCCACCCAAAATTGAAGAGATAAATAAACCATAGATTGAATATATATAATTTATATAATAGAAGTTGACTAGTAGTACATTATATAAGTTCATGGGAGAGAAGAAACCGGACTTTTTTTTCGCATTATTTTCGTCATCAATAGCATAATCATAGCACAATAATTACTTCTATGTATTCCTAGTTACAGGACTTCTAGATATATAAGTTTCACTCAGGAGCAGCCAACATCTCTAGCAGTGGGTCACCGGATTGGGCTCGCCGGAGAAGGAGCTTCATTAGCAGCAGCCTAAGGAATTGGAGATGGGGAAGAAGCTAATTGCACGTGGTGCGGTGGGGAGGAACCATTGAGTGGTGGAGGGATATGAACGGCGAGCGTCTGTCCTCTAGAGCAAGACCAGCACCATCCAGGGTATAGTTTGCAGAACCAATGGTGCCTAGGCGAATTGGCTCCGTCGCATTGCACTTTTGGTAATTTTCTTCAGTCACTTCCGCAAGATCGTGCCTCCCAAACTCGTGCTTGAACACTGCACTTAGCACCAAGCAATGTCACTTCTAATTATTTAAGCTTCTTTATTTGCATTCCAAATACAAATATTTGGATTTTGAATTACACTTAAATAGCTTGCGATACACCTTCACATCAAATTATATACACATTGGTAGTTAAATGGAGGAGAGAGTGGTAGAGGGATTCTTGAGGTACTGTCTAGCCAATACTGTCATCTACCACATTCTGTATAGCTTGTGTTTTCTTTAGCACCGCTGCTATTGCAGCTGCTACAACTACAATCCTCAAAACAACCGTTGAGGTTCTCAAAGCCTTCTTTCACTTAACGTCTGCCTCTCTTTTTTCTCTCCCAAGTCACTCACCCTTTCGTGAGCTGAAGTTTGAAAGTGGTAGTTCCAACTATATGTAGCAGCTAAAGAGACTTCCGAGGGATGTGTTGAGCCACCTGAAAGAGTCACTTCTTCAATGCTACGAATTACACCAATGAAAATGTGGCGCTAGAAATTTGTTGCCACATGCCAACACAAGCCCAGACCAAGATTATTATGGATTTAAATTCTAAGCCCGGTCATAGCTCACAAAAGTTAAAGTTTTTTTTATTTCTATTTGTCGATGGATGAGTTTGAAATGTAAAATAAATAAAAAGGAGAAGGAGAAAAAAATATTTTATATATATATATATATATATATATATATATATATATATATATATATATATATATATATCATGTTTAAATTTTTTTATAAAGAAAGATTATATATATTTAAAAAATTAATATATTGACGTACCAAATGTAATAAAAAAAATTGTTTTCCTAATATCAATCAAATACTAATTTTCAGATTATTTTGCGTGTACCTCAAACTAATTTATAATTTTAGTCAAAGGATCGCGTTTAATTTCTTATGGAACAGTGCTAAAAATAATTGAAAAATATATAATTTAAATTTATAATAATACATCTACATCACATATCTTTCTTTTAAATTTCACAGCTTGAAAAAGTCGAATTGAATTAGTCATTTGAATAATCCACTTACCAAACTTGCTTTCATCGTATTTATTATTAATCCAAAAAAAAAAAGACCACTGATATTAAAATTCCATGACAGCAACAATTCACGCCATTTGTAAAATGACATCGCATAAATAACATTGCCGGAGATGAATTTAAAATATTTTTATTAATGGTCAATATCATTATCAATTAAGTACGATATTAATATATTATGATAAATATTAAAAAAAGTTATTAGATTATAATTGAGCTAACTACCAAGTCAAAGTCAAAATATCCCAATCATTTTCTTAGTTAAGAATACGGTTGGTACAACTTACATCAACATGAAAAATTATGTTTTATTTTCTTTCTAAGTTTCTAAGTTGCAACTTTGTTTTTTTTTTTTTAAATTATTATTAAACTTTGGTCTAATTAGATAGAAGATTAATTTCTTTTAAACCGAAAATCTAATATTGAGATATTAAAAAATTAAAATTTTAATTTTTACTAGGTTCAAATAAAATTGTAATTTTGTTGTAATTATTAAAGAATAGTAATATCTAAAATAAAATATAAAATAATAAAAATAATTTAATTTATTATCGATAAATAACTTTTTATATATCAATTATATTTAAATTATGATACGTAATAAAAATAATATTTTATAAATTATATTTATCATATATTATGATCTAAACACTATTAATAAATTACATTTATATTTTGATTATTTCAAAATAAATCAATTCTTTGTACCATATTAAAAGAATTTCGAACAAATCCAACACGCTACTGGGAATGAAAGGGATTCATTACGAAGATATTATTGATACGAAAATGAAGCCTATCACAAGCTAAAAATGACTCAAACTAATATAAATATAATAAAAAAATATTTGATACACTGGTGAATAATTTTTTATTCATTAACGATATTCAGATCACGACATATAACAAAAATAATAATTTTTAAAATTATTTTTATTACGTGACTTAATCTAGACATTATTAATAGACAAAAAAATATTTACTATTAAATACTAACTCAAATATAATACAATATAAACATGGTGACATTGCGAAGTGTTAAAAAGTGTAAAAAATGTCGGGACATTTTAGACACACAATCCGACTTTGTTTTTGAAGTAACAAGAACAATCGCTATTTGTGGTAATATTTGTTATATCCTGTATCTATACTTTTTAAAAGGTTATAGGACTAGAACAAATATCAACTCTACAATATAATACATTGTGACATCGCCAAAGTGTTAAAAAGTGTAAAAAATGCCGTGACATTCCATGAGTTTAGACACACAATCTGACTTTGTTTTTGAAGTAACAAGAACAATCGCTATTTGTGGTAATATCTGTTATATCCTGTATCTATACTTCTAAAAAGGTTATAGGACTAGAACAATAGATTTATGGCAACGGTGATCAGAAGAAGAGAGGAAGTAGCAACCAGAGTGGTGGCTGAGTCCTGCTGTGGAGGAGCGGCAGCACCTGGTGTGGTTGGGGGTGTAGGAGAAGGAGCTTGGTCTGGTGGAAGGGAAGAAGAGGCAGAAGAGACATTGATGCTTAGCTTTTGGCCCTCTCTGCAGTGACTTGAAAAGGTGCAGGCGAAATAGAATTCCCCAGTCCCATTCAGAGTCACTCTTGCTGGTGATGTGTTGAAATCTTCCATGTCGTCATTGACGTTGCAGTTGTCAAAGTTATCCTTCGTAAGCCTCGCCACGTTGTGGTTTCCGGTGACGAAGTTGAACACTGCAGAAACAGGGCAACATCAGAAACATCAAATAGAATTTTGGGTTTGTGGGTTTAATTGAGAAAAAGAAGCAAGAAGATTACCTAAAGTGTCGCCGACTCGGAAAGTAGAATTGGCAGCCCAGATGGAATAGAAAGAAGCGCCACCAGGAGGAGTAACCCAACCACTGGCGCCACCCACCACATGCTCTGCGGCTTCTGTGCTCTGCGGCATTAATGTGGCCACAGCTATAAGTAGAATTGCCACATTCATGAAGTTGGTCATCTCTTTGTTGTGTGTGTTCATCAGGTCTTCCCTGTTTGATGGCTTGGGAGGCCTTCTGTATCTCTTGCATATATAGCGTACAGAGGGTCAGCAAAACCCACATAACAAGTTAAAGACCATGGGTTCTTAGTCATGATTGGTGCCCGTACCATTGACTTCTCCGAGAGCCTCTTCCAAGTTCTCTGCCTTCAACGATGGAATGGTTCATTTTCCCTTTTTCTTTTTTCAAATAAATCTTTTTAATCATGGTTGTAAATTTTTTTTAATCAAATTATGTTATTATAATACTCCAGAAGATTTCTTATGTACACAACTTAATCAATCATTATTTGTTACACATTGTTCAAAAAGACTAAAAATCCTATAAGTGTAGAAACAATTTATTTATTTTTTCAATTTATTATTTTAAAGTTTAATTTTATATTACATACATTTTTTATTCAGTTTCATTTAACAAAATTGTTGGTACTGAGTACTTTTTAATAATATCTTATGTCATAACAGTATGCTTCCTTTATTATTAATAATTGAATAATTTTTTTTAATCAATATGTACGTCTCACAAATTATCGAATGATAATATTTTAATCATTATATATTATAAACTGGCTACTTTGACGAAACATAAAAAAACTTTCACATTATTAACTTTGTTAATTTTATCAATATAAATTAAATGAAAAAAATAAAAATGATAAAAAATTGAAATTTGAGGTAATAAATAAAGAGAAAAAATATATTTGAAAGAACAAATTAATATTGCGCTCATATTTAAAAGATCAAAATATAGTTGTACTCATTTAAAAGTTATTTAATTTCATTTATTGAGGAGTAAATTCTATAAATAATATGATAAACTGACAAAAAAAATCAATTATTCCAATCTACATTTATTAATTTAAACTTACATTCGTCTTTATTAATTTAAGCTCATGTTTTACAATGTTGCTTCTTCTCAAGAAACCCATATGATATCATAGTTTTGGATAAAAAAATATTGTATGCTGTACATAAAAGACTAATTAGCAAACACCTACATTATTTTAAATCTCTTGTTAAAAAAATGATACTATCATATGAAGTTTATGAGGTATTTTTAATTAATACAGATATAATTATAGAATAAGTCAAAAGCTTTATTATATTAGTTTAAAAAAATTTTAAACAACCACAAAACTTGGCAATCATCCATTTGATTATTTGAATCCCTTCAGGAGTAATATTAATTATAAAAGCAAAAAAAAAGACATATTATCCTTTTATTTTTTAACCAAAAAGAAAAGAAATAATTTGGAGGAGTGGGGTGGTAGTTGTTGTTATTAATATTTTGAGGAAGTTTTTTTTTATACTTACAAAAGCATATTTGACAAGTTCAAGGAAGTTGACTTCGAACATATAAAATTGTAGTCTAAATTATTTATTTATGTTTTTTTTTTCCCGCGTTAAGCATTTGATTTATCTTTTGAGGTTGTTGCTGATGCTTTGTTTGTGCAGGTGCTACAACTTTTACTAAAGCCAAGCTTTTGTGCCACATGAATTTAGTTTGGATACAAAAGAATGGAGGAAGAAAGGAAAGGATTTAAATTTAAATTAGAAAAATTGTCTAAACCAAATCTTCTATTCCTTTCTTTTTCTTTCTCCTTAATTCAAACAACCATAAAATAATTGAGGTAAAAATTTAAGGAAAGGATTGTTTCACTTTCCTCTTCTATCAAAAAAAAGAAAAACTGTTGTCAATTAAGAAGCTTCCTCCAATCTCATAAATTTTGTTCACTTCCCTATTTTCTGGCTTTCAAAAAATTAGTATACTGTCATATTAATGCCACTTAGTGCACCTACCATAAATGGCATGTTTATGTTGTTAATAAGAACTATAAATCCCAAGGTATAGACAAGACATGCAGAAATCAGTTTGCTTCATTTTCTTATAACAGTTACCTACTTGCATTTTTTTTTTTTTGGTAAATAAAAAGTTTAAGAGGAAAAAAAGACTATTCTATTTTAAAGTCAGAATATGTCTCAAGTTTCAATGAGAGTTTGCAACAGTATTTATAGATTGTCTACTAAAAAAGATTATTAACAAAAATAATTGAACTAAAATTTTACAAGAAAAATGTTTTGATCCTTAGCAGATGAATCAACTCCCGTTGGCATAGCTACCCACTTTATTCTCTAATGTAATGTGTATTTAGTGGAGTAAAATTCAAAAACCAAACATGGAGATATAGAATGAAGAAAAGAAAGGAAAATTTTTACTAGAAAAAAAATTACACCATTTGCTGAATAGGGAAAAATGATCAGCTTTTCTTGAAATTAATGGTATAATTTTGTATGACAAGAACTGGCTCCCGAGCCCAAAGCCCCATGTTATTACCATTTTCATGAGAGATGAAAGAGAAGTCAATGTCATCAACGCACTACCTCCAGAAAAGCAGTACCACCAAAGCAGACACACAGAATACCATGGTGTAGGAACCAGACAGACCTTGAGCATAAATTTTCTGCCAAATGAATGCAAATAGAAACCAATTAACATCAAATGGAGAGGCTATATGAACTGCACATGTGAGTAGTTCATTCTCAACCACCTTTTTCAGCAATTAAAATGCTCAAGTGTTAATGGACATTTAACTTTCTCTGAAATGAATATGAGGGAAAGGGCCATCCAATCACACATCAACTGAGACCAAGATGCCACCTTTCCTTTATTTAAAACAGTCTCATGACCCCTGGTTCTCAAGCTGTCACATAATTTTAAATTCACCAATTTCAAGAGAAGAAAATAGTCTTACATACAACAATTAGGAAGAAGGTGACAAAAAGAGTAAGAATAATTTACTTAAGGGATTCTAGCTACATTCTACAAACAAATTGGAAGTTGTGTTACTATTAAAGAGAACTGAGCAGCTTCTAATCCAGTCTAGAGCATCTTAAGTATATCAGTTTCATACTGGACCACATTGACCAGTGCTTGCACAATTAATAAATAACCATTATTATAGGTGCTAACGCTGACTTTTTATCTCTTGATTGTTTCGCATCAGACAACATTAATTTTCTGGAGGGATGATTTAAGAGAGAGAGAGAGAGAGAGAGAGAGAGAGAGAATACCTTTATAACATCCTAAAATTTCCTGAATAAGGAATGAGAAATTCTAGTTGTAGCTAAAACCGAGGATCAAGAATTGTAAAGAAATTGACATGTGAGTATTCAACTTCATTAGCCATGCCTTGAATGGGATTGGCTCCAGAAAATAGTAAGATTGCAGATATTTTCTCATAGGTATTCTTAGTTCCCCAAAGGATTATGAGAAGGGTTATATAGATGTTTCTCTCTAAAAAAAACAAGAGATCAGTGGAAATATTCCATTTTACTCAACCGTAGGTCTTTAAAGTTTTCACATGAAACAACGTAGAAGAAGAGCTTTATCATTGAAGGAAAATCCTCCAGGAAGCATATTAGTTGGTTTAGCTACATCTAGAGATCTTAAATTTAAGGTCAAACGGTGTGTCAAATCTCATAAGATTTTCTTTCTTCAATTATCATAAATTTTATTTTCAGCATCTGTGAGAATCTCAAACTTCCACCCATCTTCATGACCCAAACAGTACTATCAATTTTACTATGCTAATCAGAACTGTATGCATATTGCATCATCATCTTCCCATAGATTTATCAACATTGTTAGAAACAGGACCAGACTCCACCCATCATTCCCCTCAACCACTTCCCAAAAACATACAACAACAGAGAAAAAGGAAACAACTTGCAACAAAGATACGCACTAAGATTACCTTGTTTTATTTTATTTTCTTTTTCAATGAAAACTTCCAAATGGGCTTTAAACCAAACAATATAGCATTTAATGAAGATGATGGTACCACAGCCAAAACAACATAAAAAATAAAGATGATGATGGACACAATTTATGAGGAAAACTGGTACCTTGAAAGACAAAAGAGTCGAATCCCCTGCATTAAGTCCATGGAAACCAATGTCATACGATATGCTGCCATCAGCCTTGAATAGTCCATAATTCCTCTCAGAACCTGGCCCAGGCTTCGAATCCTCATTGAAAACAGCAAATATGTATGCCTTCACGACATTTTTTGGCCTATGTGGGGTTCCTTTCTTCTTAGCAAGCCTTTTACGCAGGTTATAATTATATGTCCTTGCATTGGTTGCGTTTGCCGCAGCTTCATTTTCATCTCCATGTGAAGCCCACCCTGTCTCAGTAACTATGACTTCCATTTCTCCAAATCCAGCATTCTCCAAAGCCGCATAAGCTGCATCTATCTGAGCATCAAGCATGTTATCATAATGCAGACGATACTTCGGATCATAAATTCCCTTTGTTGATTTGAAAAGAGCATAATTTATATCAATATTCGCTGGATCACTCATGTAGGCCAGGAAGGGGTAAGCATTCAAACAGAAAGGAGAGCCAATTTGTGAGAAGAAGTCCAATAGTGGCTTCATAAACTGATTAACATTATCTTTAAATTTACAAGAGGAGGGAGGATAGGAATCTGCAAAAACACCAAATGAGTGTGCGGTAGAAATCTCAATTAGCTCATCCAAATGAAGTTCCTTGGTAGCATTATAAATATTTTTTGCAGCACCCAAAAGAGCTCCCCACATACTATTGTCACTTCCACCCAAAACTTCATTGCCCACAGCAATGCCTCGAATTCTTGTATCAGGAAGAAACGACTGCACATTGTCTTTCACCCAATTCATGGCATGGTCGGTGTTGGAACTCATGTCTTGTAGCTGTCCATTGGGAAGTCCAATTACAATTTCAAGCCCAGTTCCACTAAAAGCCTTGAGAACACTGTGATCAGCATCATAAATTCTCACATTTTTTATTTTTGCTGCTCTGAGAAGAGTAACAACTTGATCAGGTGAGGGTATGTTATCTGCAATCCTTCCATAATTTATACCATAAGTTCCAGTGAATGCTTGCACAGTGAGGGGTGCTGGAAAACGAACAGGGGAGAGCTTCATTAAAATGATGTAGCAGATAGAGTACATATTAGAAACATCTATTGCCCAACATGGCTAAAGACTACATGGGATCTGACACATCAATATGAGCAAAACTGGCATTAAGGTGATGCACAGGAGAGTCGCAAGCATACAATTTCGCTCAATTGGAAACTTTATAAATCCTAAATTTATAACATAGAACTATAATTGATAGAATTGGAGAAATCATCAGTAATAATAAATAGTGATCCCAAGTGAAAATAGGAAGGAAAAACACTTACCATGCCAATAAGTGATAACTTATAAGCAAAGTAATAAAAGAAGAGAGTAAAATAAACTAGCAGAGAAACAATAGAACCTCTCCCTACAGAAGGAGGGAATCGTGAAAGAAAGAAAACGTGCTTTACAAAGGAGGAAGCAAAAATCAGTTTTCGAAGAAAAATTCGGCCAGTTGGATATGAGGAAATAAAGAAAGCAACCAAGAGAAGGAAACGATACAAGAAAAAAAAAATCAACAAGAACTTACTCTCAGGAGAAATTTTACTAAAGATTACCGCAGAAACACCGATCCATAGCCATACAAAATAATAGATATCGATATATAGAAGGGGGAAAAACCTCAGTAAAAACCCCATAAACTGATTCAATTAAAGCTTTCTAACCAAAAGGAGCAGACAGAAAGTACCAATTTGAGAGAAGAAGACCAAGAACGTAAGAAGAAAGGGACCTAACAACCGCAAACTTCTCATGGCATGCGAGAGAACACAGTGATGATCGATATGATTTCTCATCAAGTAGTGGAAGGGGGTCGGTGGAGTGGGCCAAAACAAGGTCAAAATCAAGAATTGTAACGCCTTCTATGCACTTCTTCTTCTTCCTCAGGCATTCCATAGAAGAAGAAGATTCCCATTCTTTTGCCGACTCTAAGCTACAGCATCGCTGCTTCCATTACTTCCTTTGCCTCACCTCTTCCTCCCCAATATCAAAACAACGATTATCTCCGTCTCATGCAAGGGATTGAAGCAAATCAGCGAGCAAAGTTAGAGTCTTGTAGAGCTATAGCAACCGTTTGTGGAAGTTTGAGCGGAGAGGCGAGAAACAGGGGAATGTTTCGAACTTTATAGCTGATGATCTTTTTTTTTTGTTTTTCCTCAGCATTCAACCAAATTTGCTTCTAATTGGTCAATGCCTGCTAATGTGTTTTCTTTGCCGAGTTGATTAAGACTTTTTATATTAATTTAGAGTATTTAATAGAATAAACTTTTTAAATATTGTAACGGTTATTTACATTAATAATATAAAATCTATTTTAAAATATATTATCGCAATTATACAAATCATTCAGTAATTAAATAACATAGTGTTACGTTGAACCAATAATAATAATAACAGTGTTACATTATTGAAAGGTATTTTATTAGAGTAATATATGGTTTAACTCTACGTCTCTACCGAAAAATCTAAGTTATGATGCAGAAATACCAATAATATAAATATCCAACATAATATAATGTAAGAATAATTTTTTTTATTAATTATCAGGATTGGTAATTAGTATGAAAAATATTAAAAATTAAAATGGCATGAATTTTTCAATTAGTTCAATTTTTTACTCTTAACTGTAAAGAACTGTGAATCAAGTAAAATAATTTTTTTTTAAAATATATAGTATTATAAAAAAAATATACAATTGAATTTATAAAAATTGTTTGGCCTTAAAATTAAAAGTGTTATATAAAGTTGTATGAAATATATATTTTTTTAAAAAAAGAACATTTTTGCACGCGGTTTGCAAGAGCGTGAGATTCTCTATGCTTTCGGAATTCGAATTGTGTCATACGCGTTAAGGTGTCTGCTAGTGTCTGTCGGAGGTAACTGATGGAAGGCACGGAGAGAGTCACGTGAGCAACCATTCCCAACACGGTTTCCTCTGCGTGTTCAAATAGGGACGTGCTAGCAACAATCATTAGAAGTTTTTTTAATAATATAGAATTAAGGTGTACTCAATATATATATATATATATATATATAGAATTAATTATGAGTAATATTTTATAAATTGATTATGAGAAAGGATTCATTGATATCAATATTAATTAAAAAATCATAAAAATTATTAATTTAATCAATTTTAAGCCAAAAATTAGTTTCTTATACAATTTATCATTAAATTAGAAGTTTTTATAATATATAACTATTGACAAAATTTTATGAAATTTTAAAATTACTTATATTTTAAAATTTTAAAATAAAAAATGAATATTTTTTTAATTTCATGTATCTCTTTACTTCTATGTCTTTACGTAACTATAATTTTATTTTTATTTTTAAATATTTTTTTAGTCGTCTCTCTTTATTTTTGTTTTTCAATTTTTTTTTTTATTTTTACAGTTTACTCTTCAAAATAAAAATTATAAAAGAAGTAATATTAATTGTCATAAATATAAGAAAAAAAAAATTAAAAAGTTAACAAAAATATTATGAAAAAAAATTTGAGTGATGAATAAAATATATTTAAATAATTAATGTTACATATAAAATAATATTATTTTTATCTATTTTTAAATTTTTATTTTGGTTGATTACTTTTCTATTAAAATAAAAATATTTTCACTACATATTTTGCACCATAATAATTTTGATTAAAATAAAAATATTTTTTTAACAAATAATTTATTTTATTTCGGAACATTCTTCTTTAAGTATACGTAACCAACTTATAACAAGTATTTATTATCAACCGTTTTAAAAAACTCTACTTTTCCTTTTCTTATTATAGTATATGTATATATTTTATAGATTTACCATTGAGTTCAGCTAAGTCATGTTGAAAAAAAAATTAAAATCCCTTAGAAAATATTACTTTTAATATACCCAAAAAATGTCTCAAATATTTTAAGGAGTTTGGTACGCTTTTTATAGCCATTCTCACTTATAAATGTCATTCGAAATATCATTACGTCTTCATTTACATAATATATCACATATATATAATTTAAAATTGACGCAAAACTTATATCTTTATTTTTTATAATTTTTAAAAAATAATAATTATATTATTTTATTAAAAAAATTTCATAATAAACATAAAATTTTATAAGTAAATTGCACTGGCACACATGATTATTTTAATTTTAAATTAAGATAAAAATCATAAAATTTATAAAATATACACTCGTATTTTTTAAAATTTTATAAAAACTATATTGAATAATTTCTTTTATTTTAAATTATTATTTATAAATTTTTAAGAAAAAAAATTAAAATATAAGTTTTATTAATAATTTTATAAATAAAGTAAATTTTTTATATAAATTAAAATTTTTTAAAAAATTGAGTGTACGTAAATTTTAAAAATTTATATGATTTACTCAAATTTCACATGTCATTATGCTTTATAACTTAATATTTTTTATCATAATATTTAAAATATTAAAAAAATATAGGCCGCCATACAAATAAATTATCTCCTTGAAGTGGGTGGAACTGAGTATAAATAGACAAGGACTTAGCGAGCAAGCCTGCTGGAGACAAAGGCAAAGCAAATAGGAAAATAGGAAAGAAGCAAGATATTATATATTAAGTGGGAAACAAGAACTGTGATAGAAGGGGAAGGAAGTTGTGTAAGCAGCGTACCTCTCAATCAGTGGGCATTTTATATGTAGTCATAAACCGACACCTTGAGCAACTCAGTGCCCCTAAAAGAACTCGCAGATAACAAAATGGCATAAAGGGCTATGGCATCTTATCCGAACCCTTCTTTTTGGGTCGTGATGCCTTTTGCATCTTCCTCAATTCAAATTGATTTTGTGTTCGGGGTTTACGGTTTAATATTTTTAAGAATAGTCGTTGACGTCGACATAATTTTAATTTAAAATTTTACATATTTTATGATGTACTGCGCGTGTCCTTTCCAACTATTTAAGACTAATTTATATGTCCTGGAAGTTTGTTCTATAGCTCTTTTGCTTTTAGATAAAGTTTAAAAGCCTTCCAATTTGAGTTGAGATCGTATTAATTTTTACATATTTTTTATTTAATTCCTTGAATTTAATTCGAGTATATGGTATCGAAAAATTTAATATATTATCTAATAATAATTTAAAAAAAAAGCAAAGCAAAAGAGATTATAAAGCAGGAATATATATATATATATATATATATATATATATTATATGAAAAAAAACTAACAAAAAAAAATTAAAACACATTTGATATATAGTAAAAAAATTTATTTTTTTAAGATATATGTTTTTTGAGAATAATTATTATTAAAAATATATAAAATACTTTTAATTAATTTTAAATATTTATTTAATTTTTTATTATTATTATGTTTAGTTATAATAAAAAATTTTAAAAATTTTAATATTTTTATTTATATTAAGATACAAGAGAATGTGAGTAGATAAAAAAAAAAGATAATGAAAAAGAGAAAAAGAGACGAGAGAGACGTATAAAAAAGATAAGTAAAAAAAAAAGAGAGATGAAATAAAAAATAATAAAATAAAAGATATTATTTTTTATATTTAAAATTTTTTTTATGATATGAAAATTTTTTGGTGAGAATTTTTTTTAAAATTTATATTTTTTATAAATTCTATTTTAAAATTTTAAAATTAAATATACAAATTTAAATTTTCTAATAATTCAAAAAAAAAAACTAAACACCCCCTAAAGGTAAACGGCTAAGTAAGGCGGGGTATGCACATCAACATACTGGAATGCAGCCAAAGAGTGTCGAAGCTGAGCTCTAAAAAAGAAACCCGAGAAGATCTTTAATGTTTAATTTGCGACCCACTTGAAAACCTTACCTTCTCTTGCTTAACACTTAATCAATAAGGACTGTGTCAAAAAATATATAATCATGGTCAACCATGACAATTAATAATGCAATTATTCACGCCAAAAGAATAAAGAGTTTGTGATCAAATCAAAGTGGGGGTGATTATAATATGATTAAATTCACTCAAAAGTTAAGTTAAAAAAAAATTGAATG
The DNA here is from genome assembly GCA_037074535.1 of Gleditsia sinensis. Taxonomy (NCBI): domain Eukaryota; kingdom Viridiplantae; phylum Streptophyta; class Magnoliopsida; order Fabales; family Fabaceae; genus Gleditsia; species Gleditsia sinensis. The sequence goes on along the minus strand of CM073464.1, from coordinate 7,781,105 downwards.
GATCGGATGGAATTAAAAAATTTATATTAATAAATTTTTTAAATAATTTTAATTTAATTTAAATAAGTCAAATATAATTTTTTTAAAAAAATTAAAATTTAATAAAACATAATTTAAATTTTTTGTGTAATTTAAAATTTTAATTAAATTTAAATGTTATTAGGTTGAAAAATTCAATTAATTTGATTGAATATGATGCTCACCCTTAAATCAAAGTAAGGTTTCTTTAGAGTTAAAAATTAGTGTTTGATTAATAATAAATTTACAACAAGATAATGCAAGAAATCAATTTGTGAAAATTAACACGTCAATGAATCCCATCACTTAAAAAAAATAATCAGTTTGGCGAATTGGCTTCATTATATAGAAAAGTAGCTTTTATATATGCACACCAACTGCTTTTGCGCCCCCCACGTAGGGAATCTGCTTTTACAACCATATATCCATTGTTGAAAGTCAAAAAGTGAGGCCAAAAGCTCTCTTTTTTAGTGGCAACACGGCCTTTAGCTTAAGGCCTTGGCTTCAATAGTGACAATAGCTTTGGTGGGTGCAGACAGTGTTGGATGGACTCATAAACACCCTATGAATCAGCATGTCACTTGGAAGTTACTAAGCTTATATATTATGCCTATAAGAACCCTTTTGCTGATATTGATGTTCAATTATATTAATATACAATGACTACCATAGAAGGTCGCGTTTCAAAGATAAGTGGTCGTTTTCAAAACATGCCCTACGTGATGAAGTGTTAATTCTTCTTTTGACGAGGATCCTTCTATGTTCCTCCTTTCATAATTCATACCACGCTTTGTATACCTTTTTTCTGCACCCAACAAGCATATGACACCTAATGAGGCTATTTTCTAATATCTGGCACAAAATATATTCCACAAAATATCTCCACCTTTTCCATAATTATATTCCACAAATATTTGTTCTTTAAATTTTCTTTCAGTGGTGAATTTCACATTTAATTTAAGGACCTCATGATATAATAGCTTTGATTTTTTTTATATTGCTAATCCATTGTGTTAGTGCTCATTAATTGATGGGTAAATTATAATTTATTTGTATTTTAATTCAAAATTAATTTTAATTTAAATTATGTCATTTAATCTCCTATGATATATTATGTAATTACTTAACTATTTTGTGATATTTTTTGTTTAAATTTTAACCAAAATAATCTAGTTGACTCATTTCACAAAAAAAATATTAATAAATTAAAATCATTATATATATATAATTAATTAATTAATTAACATTTTGAAAGTATATTTATATATTTATCTATAATTAATTTAATATATCTATTTTTTTACATTAAATCTTTCTCCCGACTTCTCATACTTCCCTGCTGTTCTTGGCTTTTGTAGTAGTTGGGACATCAGTTATCGAATTGAACAAAGAGATAACGACAGCAATCAAGATTTAAATTCATTGTTTTGCTAATTAAGGTGGCAGGAATGTGTCAAATGCTTCAACTTTTGCTATCTATTTGGGTTTAAAGTTATTATAATAAAATTATTCATCTATTTTTATTTAATTATTTTAATTTTTGAGTTAAAATAATTTTTAATATAATATCAAAGTCTTTATTATTTAATGGTCAATAATTCAATTATTATCTAACTCTTATTCTCTTAATTAAAATTTTTTTTAACACAAGATACAATAAACTTGTACTTTTCTTATATTTTAAATTCAAAACATTTGTGTATCAAAAAAAATATTAAAAATTAAAATAAAATTATTTATAAATTTTTGTTTAACAATTTAAATTTTTTTAAACTAAAACAATTTTTTATAAACGTCAAAGATAATCTCTCTAAGTTTTTGACTTGCAGGTTCTCTAACTTGCATAATTTGTATTACAGGTAGATGTAGAAACTGACAATTCATTGCACCTGGTTCCAAGTTCCAATGAATGTGCAACCTTAATTGACAAACAAGCAAAAATGTTGTACAGGACCACGAGCAGTCATAACAGTTTACTTGCCGTTCATCTTAACATTAAACCTTTCGACCTTAGTTATTCCCTGTGAATGTCTTAAATTCAGCAGGCCTTGCAGGGTGACGGTTACCATTGTTAGGGTACACTGCTAGAATCCCACGTAATTAATTTAGTATCTAGTAACATCCAAGTGGCATACAAATAGTGTTACACGTGTCCTCCACGTGTTTCGAATGGTTTTATGTCGACGGAATGTTTTATTATTTTGTCCCTTTCCAAGTAATTACTTTATTGAGAAAATATATATTGGTATTGAACTGGAATTGAAGCCAACTTTCATGGCCAATTTAAATCCTTTTAGTCAACTGGAAGAGAATAAATATGTTACTATGAATGGTACTAGTGGAAACAATTACTTTCTAGTATGACGATGATACCCTTCACTATCTTAACAATGACTAGATCATATTACAGAATCCAGCAATCTTATCCTCAAAAATATCTTAATCCCATGTCTTTGATTTTTCTTGCCCAAAATACCCAAAAAAATAAGGGAAAAAAGAGGGGGGAAAGAAAAATGGCAACGAATTTTCTCTCAACTGCAAACCCCATCCTTCTACCATCTTCATCATCCTCGCCCTCTTCGTCACTAGCAACACCATCTTGCTTTAATCCCATCAAATGCAGTGTGAAGAGGCAATTAACTATTTGCAAAGCAACTCCAATTCTAACCAAAAGAAGCCTGTCCATCAGCTTTCTCGCCAGCTTTTTGCTTTCATTGGCTGGAAAGGGCTGCTTTGATAGTGCTGATGCTGCAATACTTGAGGCAGAAGATGATGAGGAGCTCTTGGAAAAAGTAAAGAAGGACAGAAAGAAGAGACTAGAAAGACAAGGGGTGATCAATTCATCCGTCAAAGAAACAGGTCTGACCCCCCAAACATGACATTTTTTGCCTTTCCCCGCAGCATCTCTGGGTTAATTTGGAAGCCCTTTAATATCTTTACCTAAAGATGGCTTGTAAATAACATTATCTGATTTGTCCTATTATGTGTTGCCTTACATATGAAATTCCATTTCATGCTATGAAATAGAGTCTGGGTATTTGTCTTACATACAATGCTACACTTCAAATTGCACTTGGTGTATCACAATATCCGTATTGTGTGTCTTGTGTCCGCACTGGAATGTAAATAAATTTTCAATTGGACGGATAAATGCAGGGGGTAGCCGTAATGTAATTGGCTGCTTTAAGAATAAGATTATAACCCATTTCTTGAGGATTTCAAATGAACAAAGGTGGTTCATAAAGTTCATAAACTTGGTTTGTACTCCTATAATATGCTATGTTATATTTAAATTTCAGTACTATGTATTTGTCCTGTGACCAATAATATAACTTAATTGACTTGTTTCACTGGATTGCAAATAAATTTTCGGTTGGAATGATAAAGTCCAGCTATGCAGAGGCTATCAGTAATGTAATTGTTAGCTTTAAGATTGCTTTAACCCATTTCTTGAGAATTTCAAACAAACAATGGTTCTATGTTATAAAGCACCAATACTTAAAAAGATGGACAAGCATTAGGGGCCGCACGTTGGACACAACATTTCAAATTGTTCTTGAATGCTATATATTTTATTGTGTCGTGGTATTAGTATGACAGTATCATGTCATGCCTTGTATCTTTGTCAATATCTATGTTTCTTAGGTTCCATGCCCACTTATGTTTGCAACTATCCCTGGTATAGATTGTATAGTGAATGATTAACTACTTAACTCTGCCATCAGAAATTGGGCAAAAAGTTGACATTGCAAAGGCAAGTATTAGGCTTGTTTGCAGTCTTAGTATTTGTGAATAAAGTAATATAGACAAGATTTTAAGTTCTTCCACTGGCTGACTTCAGTTTTCTCCTCCCAGCCATGGTAACCTTTCATAATGAGGAAGTGAGCCTTCACTTCATGATGATTAAATGTCCTCCTAAAAATTAATGAATTTTTATTTTCTTGTTCCTATTCAATTTTATCTACTTGACTTAACTTTGTGAAGGTGAAGATTCTTTTTATTTTTTAAACTTAAAGCCTTCTTTTGCACAAAACTTACCAACTTCTCACAGGAAAACTTTGCAAAATGTCTGAACCACTCAAATTTGAAATGTGTTTACAGGATATCTTCAGGAAATAGTGTACAAGCTGAGCAAAGTTGGTCAAGCGATTGAAAACAACGACCTATCTACTGCTGGTTCTGTTCTTGGGGGAAGCACTGAGACAGATTGGTTACAGAAAGCTAACATAGCCTTTAATAAGGTAAGTCTGACATATAAAATGACTTAATCCGTTATTGACAGTTTCACAATAAAATCTTCCATCATGAACGTTGGACATTAAATAAAATTCCTTGCATGAATCATCTAATTCTTCTATTGATCACTTAAGAGGGTGTAGTTTATTCCCTTGCATCAGATTCTGGATTTTCAGAACGGGAGAAAGTTATTGCCTTTATTATTAATTTCCTGTCTTAGAAATTATAACCTTTGTACATGAGTGGATAGGCCAAAGATCAGAACATGTACATTAATCTTCATTTAAAAGTTTGAATAGCTTGATGCACTTTAATGACATATTTTTCTGCACATGAAGGTTTTGGCTTTAAATATCTAAAGTTTTCTGGTAACATTTTACAGCTGAGCTCCAGTCCTGAAGAGAAGACTGAGGTCGACATATTCAATTCCTCACTAGCTTCATTGATTTCATCCGGTGAGTTGCAAATACATCATTGACTAAGAGAAATTCTTAGGTAGACTTGATTCGTGAAATTTTTTTATGAACATGTAAGTATGTCAAAAGTAAATTTAAATAAAAACTATATCTGAAATGCTTATATATCATTTTATGATTAATTTAATCTATTTATTTTTTGTAAACGGAGTATACCTAAGAATATTCCATTGACTAATACATCCAATTCACCTCTTCAAAAGTCTTTTTCTGTTTGTTTAAGCAAATGCTGACATTTATTCTGGACCTATATTGTTGCAGTTGCTCGGAATGATGTTGAGTCCTCCAAAATTGCCTTTGTGTCTTCAGCCATTGCATTTGAGAAGTGGACGTCCTTGACAGGGTTGGCTGCTCAACTAAAGGGACTTTGAAGCGAAAGAAGATTTAGACATTTCATTTCATCTTTTTCCAAGTGAATATGGAAATTCCATTAATTTTATATCCCCAGATCACCTAATTGGTTGTCTTGGAGCAGTGTCTTCTCTGCTTTAACTAGCATCACTTACGAAGATCAACAAGCTAGTTCATTTCCACAGTTGTAATTCCTTTCTCAAAGTTCCTTGAGGTCGGGTCAAGAACAGTCTCATCCAAAATTGCAATTTTGATGCTATTATTTGAGAATTTAATGACACGTTTGTTATACATGTATTTAAATATCCATCGAAGGGTGTCTTCCAAGTAGTCGTGAGACTATAGAACTGAAGTTTTGATCCTAAATCTATTCTTCCAAACAATTTTAATATCGCACTCTTCCACCGTTAAACTTGCTTTGGCTTCTACCTACTATATAAGCAGAACCAAGAAGGGGCACACATGCCCTCGAGAAACACTTCTACTGATTAATACCACGAGGATTTCAAGTCATACAAAAACTCAATAGCAACATTCTATGACTTTTTTTCTCTTTCAAAGCAACCAGAGCTTGACCATTAGTGAAGGTTAATGGCTTAGGAAAATAAAAGAATAAGACCACTTTCCATTGGACTTTTCTTCAGCTAGGACTGTAAACAGCATAATTACCTGATAAGACATCATTGGATGATAGTTTAGGAGTAAACGATACATTTAGGATCACTTCCTAACATGATCATAGATCCATATCACATTACATGTATCTTACAACATAATGTTACAAAGGGAACTAGAAGCATCACGTCTTCCTAATAGTAATACATCGAAGGATGGTACATTATAGGCCTACTCTGTAATTGTATATGGTTTCAATGAACAATCAGATAAATAACATTGAAAACAAAAACTACGGTCATCTTCCGACAGATCTAAAAGGGTCAGAATGAGGGGAGAGAAGCCAAGAGCTTATGAATCTATTCCTTACTTGGGCCTTTGACCTCACCAGTTCCCTTCCCATGGTTCCCATTCTCAGTCACCTCTGCTTCAGCCTTCTTTTCTATCTCATTAACCTTAGAATGTTCTTCATTGTTCCCTTTCGTTCCTTCCTTTTCCGTGATTTCTGCTTCAGATTCATGTGCACTTCTGCGGAGTTCATCCTTGTTCTCTACTTCCACTTCAACCTTTTTCTCAACAGTAGTGGCCGTTTCCAGATTCGGCAGATCCCCTGACACATCCTCTTTTGTTTTCTCGTCCTTTGGTTGCTCAATCTTTTCTTCAAGTTTTGCACCCTCAGTCTTTTCATCTTGATTCTTAGAAACTTCAGAACCCTCAGCCTCTTTGCCACCAAGTTTCTCTTTCAAGCCTAGTGACTCTCCATCAGCAGTTTTGGATTTTTCCTCATCACTATGTCTATTGACATGATCTCCAGCTTTAGCTTCTGTAGGTTGATCAGATTCTTCTTTGATATCAGTATCCTTGGCTCTACTCTCATCCTCATTTTCCTTTACAACATTCTTTTCCACCTCTACATCTTTATCATCCTTGGTTTCATCAACTTCTTGCATGTGCACTTCTTTTGTCTCCTCTTTTCCTTCCTGGGAGAGTTCTTTCTTTGAAGATGATGATTTTCTGCCTCGTTTCTTTGGGGGCTCACTATCTGGTGGAGGAGTGGCCTTGACCTTTTCACTAATTCTTGCTGATCTTCTTGGGGACTCACCAGTGCCCCAATCAAATTCTGACACAGCAGGACCACCGGGGTGCACTTTCAAATACTGTTCCAGTTGCTTCCTGTTACTAATCTCCTCTCCTGTTGGAGCAGTGAACAAAATCTCATTTTTCTTTGGGGTTCCAGCCTTTTTTGGGAAGAACTGTAAAAGAACAAAAGTTATGAATCATCTTATATGCAAAAACAGGGATAAACAATCATTATACATACATGCCCATTTGGATGGTTTTTTTTCTTGCAAAAGCTCAAACATTTTAGACAAGTTAAAATTTTCAACTTTTAGAACCCAATTTTTTTTTTTTTTTGTGCTTTTTTCAAAAGCTAAAATTTTTAGTGCCTCTAAAAGTGCTTTTACCAGTGGAAAAAAGTATTATATTGTGAAGAATGAAGCTCTCTCTACTATCACATCATAGTTACATTAGAGCATTGAGTGTGTTCATGACTTCCCAATAAATTTCAAAATGTTAATAAAAATGTTGCTTCTTGCTCTTCTATTTGGCTTGTAATTCTCTAGTGCCAGCCACGTCATATTCATGAGATATATCAGTCAAATTGTAGTGACTTCACATTGCTTGATTTAAAAAACTTGGAAACCAGATTAATTTTCACCCAAAAATACAGGCACCTAAAACATAAAACAATGGCATTTGGGGAGGTGGGGGGATGCTATCTAAAATTGGAAATGCCTTAGCCAGAGGAGTTCAACAAAACAAAATTATCTGCTGCTCAAATTCTATATACTATCCATCTCCCATTTCTTGTCTTATTTCCTTCCTTTCTCCACTTCATAAATCTTCTGGATGATGAAGCAGAATCATTCTTACATGGACTTTAATCCAATGCCTAGGTAAACATCACGAGCTGTTAAAAGCTAGCACTTTTACTATTTAACTGCAGGAAAAGAGTAGCATGGCACCAAATTGACCTTTTGTTTAGTACGAAAGATTTTATTTCCCTCTTTCATCCTTCGATACAAGCTATATTCAGGAAAGATGAAAATCCATGAAATGAGATGGAAGAAACAAAAATGAGAAGACAAGCATTAAACTTCACTACAAAATAGATAAGGCCTTTACTGTGGCCAGGAGAGGAAAAAAATTAATAGAAAATAAACAAAGCCATGCAGAGAGAGGACCCAAAGTTAATTTCTAGAAATATAGAACCATTGTTACATGGCTTTGTCATGTGTAAAAAATAAGATAAAAAAGAAAAACCTGAACTTAATCTTAAGAAATTTCACAAGAAAACAATTAAAATAATGATTTTTTTATTTATAGAAATCAAAATAATGGATATAAACATGATGTAACTAACATCATATAATTGTTGAATGATAAGGGACAAGGACATTGGTTTAATATATACAAAATTGTTAACATCGTAACTATTATGACATGGTGGCTTTCTCGTGTATACGAAGAAAAAACACAGAATATATAAAGTTAACTAAGCAAATGTCACAATGAATGTATTTTAAAAAGAGAAAAATCAGAAGTAAAAATGAATGGAAATATAGCCTGAATTTTTTGTCCACACTATCAAAAACCATATACTATTTAATAGGGGGTTTCTTCATGATCATTCAATGTTAGGCGGCAAAAGTAACTAAATTTTCCACATAAAATGCCCAGAAACCGTCGTAGCATCCTATGAATAAGAAAAGAAGTTTATCATACACCATAAGCTCCATACCAAAGTGAAGAGGAGGCATCAAAGCTATTTCAATTACTATTTTAAGCTAATTTTGCTGTAATACAGAAGTTACACTAATTGCACAAAGCTATGTGGCGGGTCACTGCAAGCTTCAGACATAGATCTATCTCCAACCCAAACAACATATTCCTATAATAGCAAGGTCACAAGCTTTACTGTATTAATGGAAGCTGCAGAGTACATCCTGACTTAGCACTATCCAAATTAAATAACTAATTAAGTTAAAACTGAAATTCGGGATAATGCAGTGAACATTAAAAGATTGTCATATATTGGATCCCGCTTAAAATGTATGGGAATACTAGACATGACTGAGTTTCAATAAACCATGAGGTTCATGCTATTCTCAGTCTTGGACTTGTTAGTTGACACAAAGCCTGGAATCCAACCCCGTCACCTTAAAAGGGCAGTTCTATGGTAACACAGCAGTCTAAGCAATCACACAATGTTTTCAAAAAATACTAGATGTCAATGAAAATAATCTGTTGAATGTTTTGATGCACTTTATTTTTTGGGAGGTCAGGGTTACCTCAATAAGTATTTGACAGCACTCTGAGAATAAGATTTTTTTTTGGCCTCAAAATGAATTATTCAAAAATACTTTCTACGGTCTGCAGCTTTTTTTATTTTTTGTTGCCTATAAGCAGTGGAAGTGATTCTAATGCAAGCATGTATGAAACTCAGCCATGTTCTCTTAATGGTAGCTATTTGTACAAGATATATTGGCAACTACAGAATAATAACCTAATTCACAAGTAACTAAGCTTAACCCATTACTTCATTTCATTCCAGAAAGCAACCTAGAAATTCATCTATCATTGTGATAAAGAAATAAGGTAACCAGATTAGCTCATCTCAAGAACATACTAATAAATACAACCCCCGGAACTAGAAATGAACATTCTGTATTAAATAATCTAGAGATGCCAATATGTGAGATGCCATACTTAATAGAGTTTCCATGTCCAAATGCAAAATTCGATGATACAAACACCTAAAACTAGGGAAATCAAGTCCAATCATGTCCTGCTGCCAAATTAAAAATTACGAAGCTACAACCTGTGAAGCAAATCAATTATTATTATTCAAACATTTCATTTACAACGTTGCATTCGCAAACTTCTCCAGGCACATTAGTTGAAAAAACAGGACGATTTATTATATAAATGAAAGAAAATTTATCCTCCGTACTGGAATACAGCAAATTTAAATGCAACTCTTCACAAAACTTGATTTGAAAGCTGCAGTCTCTAACAAAATATTTCCCACTTTTGGAAATAAGAAAAAAATAAAAAGGTGATAACAAAAATAAAAGATGGAAAGATTACATATGAACACCGTACGAATCCACCAAAAGCCATTTCTGTATACAGAACATCAGAAATGTCTACAAAACCCTAACAGATGACTACCACTCAGTGACTCGACAATTTTCTGAATCCAAAGCATAAAAAGACCAAAGCTTTAATGTGAATTCCTAAACATAAGCATTAATAATTAAAGAAGAACTAAGCAAATGCAGAAAAACCCTAGCTCGGGTAACGCAAGCACAGCATCTAATTACGACGTGGAAGACCGAAAATTTGCAAAATAAATCAAACCCACGTTGGAATTTTGCGTATAAGCAACAACTAGAGCGAAAACAGCCAAATATAACTTGAGATACAGATTCCAATAGGACGAATAGTCAAAGCAAAACAAGGCAAAGTACAGAAAGTGAGACAGAGAATAGGGGTGGACCTTCTTCTTCCAACCAGGAGGAGCAGGGAGTTCCATGGAGAAAACTTCCTCCTTCGCACCCTCCTTCTCCACTGAGCTCGACATTTTCACCTGAAAAATTCAGATAATTTCCCAAAAAACTGAGCAGACAAAGAAAGGGAAGACTAATATCCCATTTTTCGTGTAAACAAAAAGAAATGATAAAGCAGCAACTAGGACAAAGGAATTTACTTTTTTTTGTGTGTGTGTATTTTGGTTTATGTTATTCAGTGAATTTGGTTTGTGATCGTTGTGTGAGGACGAGAAAGACGAAGAGAAACAGGAGAGAGAAAGAGAGAGGGAGAGGGGAAATGTAAGAGAGGGTTGGGAGGAAGGACACGTTGTGGAATCGCAAAATGTGTTGGTCGCTAACCCGGGACTCACAGAAAGCTTTGGGCTCGATTTGTGTGTCGGTCACTTGGCAAACGTGACAACGCTCTGTTATGCTGACACCTGTCTACATCGGGATCGGGCAACTTGGGTCCCATGTCTCCCCACGCTAATACGTTTCCTTGCAAATGCAATCTGTTTAATCCGTTAAAAAATTACGAAACTGTTGACTTCCATTTCTTCTTTTTTCATGTGAATATACTTCTTAATTCCAATGTGTTTGGAAAACAAAACTAAATTATCCATGTGGATAAATATATAGATATAATTGTTGTTGGTTTGCCGCATCGGAGTCTGTCTGAAAAGAAATTATTTGTATGTCACTAATATCTATCTCATTATTATTTTGGTCTCATAAAAAAATATATTAATATTATATTTAGTTAGTATTGTTATGAATTTTTATATAAAATAAAATTATTTTTAAAAAAAGTTACTTATTAAAAAAACATTTTTTCTTTGTTATTTGGCCAAAAAAAAAATCTATTTATAAATGTCAAAAGAAACAATTTTTTATTAGTTTATCTATCAAAGCAAATGTAAAAATTTTATTATGAATAAAAATGCTTTATTATAAAATAAAAAATTATAAATATATTCGATCCCTTTTTATAAGAAGCTTCTCATTTTTCTCTCTAAATCATTTTATAAACATTTTCATCAATGATTTTAATGTTTGATTAATCTCTTAAAAAAACTTTTTTTGGTCAAATTACTAAAAATGACATACTTAAACGATGGTTTGTAAGTATAAAAATAATATATATATATATATATAATCATTACTCAAAATAAAAAATATATCAATTATAAAATTTTTTCCATCAATACAAATATAATAAAAGAAGGAAAAAAGGCATGGTGAAGCGGACCTAGATCTTCTGTTGTGGGGGGGATAGCATGTAGTGCTGTGCTTTAAAATAGCACCGTTTCACTTATTTAAACGGTGTCGTTTGGGTTACGTGGCAATTCACCAGGCGACTGGTGCGGCTTATTCCTTCCAGGCTTTGGCCAAAGAACCAAACACCTGGTTCTTTGGCCAGTCGCCTGATAGACTTTCCAAGGACACTAATTTTGCGTCTATCAGTCGATTGGTACATACGACAGTCGACTGGTGGACACCCTTATACCCAGAATCCTCCAAATTTTCCTAATTTCCCTTCGGCAAACCCACCCTGCTCTCTTTGAATTCCCTGAATCTCACCTCCCCCATTGTTAATTTTCGGTCAAATACCATTGATTAATTGGTTGCAACTATCCTTTATAACAAAAGCCTCAACCAAAATCTAGGAAAAATCTCGAGATACATCGAGAAAGTAGCCAAGAAATCACCAAAATCGTAGTTAGGGTTTTTCTCAGTTTTCCTCGATCTGTTTCGTTTATATCCAACCCCGATAGCTACAAATGGCTCTGAATGCATCCTTCAAAAGACCAAGGGTACCCAGAGGGGGGTCCAGCTCCAGCTCATCTCAAGCTTCTCAGCCACTCCTCACCTCTGTAGAGCAAGAGCGAAGTTATCAGAAAACATTTATGGATAGAACCGTAGTGTAGGGTATGTATATGAATATGAATTTTTTGGCTAGGGAAAAATTACAATTGAGCAAGCTAATGAAAAATCAGGGAATGGAACAGTTTCTTACATATGATACATCATATTCACCATTTGTAATTAAAGCATTTTATACGAATTTGAACTTTAAGGAAGATGAATTGGAGTTTTGCTCACAAGTTAGAGGGGTCAATTTTACGTTTAATAAGGATGTGTTTGCTAGAGTAATGGGATTACCTGAGCCTGAAGCTGATGTTGATGTCTGTAGGTTAGATGAAACAATGTCTGAAATCCAATGGTATAACAAGAAGAATGTTGTGTGTAGGATTTTAGGGCAAGAAGTGTCTGCTAATGTTAAGGTTTACACAAAAGACTTGAGTGTTAATAACAACGTGTTTTTTATATGGTAAGCCACATGTTACTTTCCAAGATTGGCAATTTGCCACGACCCCAAGTTAGGAGTACGTAACCGGCATGGGTTTTGAGAATAATCTCATCCTGTAAGCCTCTTTCTTGATATATATAAATGAATTTCTCACAATTAAGATAGATTGTAACCAAACTCATAATTACATATTCATTTGAGAGTTTAACTTTTATACTATATAATTTCAATTATCTTAAAATATACATAAATATTATACAAAATGGAAGCTGAGATCCTGCTTATGATATATAGAACAACTCTAGAGTGTAAAATACGACATAAACCAAAAGTTGAGAGTCTTGAAAACAAATCAGGCTCACTCAGAAAATGTGTCGCCTAGCTGATCAACTATCTGAAGGAGACTGACCAAAATCTATATTCTTATTTGAAAAATGTAGAAATATTGTGTAGTGAGTTTGACAACTCAGTGAGCAGGTAATCCTTACCATAACGAAAACAGGACAAGCAGGGCACGAGTTTTTCTTTTTCACAAGTAATAATTTAATGTTAATAAATTTCATTAATAATTACAAATCAAGTCTCTAAAATAATTTTTGAAACAAAACTAAAAGATCATGCACCAAATAAAATCAAGAATCTCTTATAAGAAACAAAGAATGCAGATCAATAATAAAGAAAATAATAGTTAAAATAAATTTAGATTTTTTCATAAATTGAAGAACTCTCTCTATATTAGAATCATAACTATTTCTCAAGCATGCAATAGATGAAGTGTTCACCATCAATTAGGCCAAGAGCCTGTAATCCATCGGGCAAAAACCCGTAATCCATCAGGTCATTGCTCGCACAATCCATCAGGCAAAAGTCCGTTACATAGAACTCACGATGCACTAGAGTTAGCATTCACAATTACTAGTTTGCAATGTTTTCAATTTAAGTTCTTCTGTATATATACAATAAAAAAATAACAAGCAATGCAAGAGATAAATAAAAGATCATATCACTTTCAAAAAATTATATCCCCACTGATAAACAATAGTCATAACAATTATAACTTAACTTGCACATTTATATCCATAGGCCCACACATGTGCCTCATAAAATCATTTATCAATTCACGCTAAATATAAATATCACCATGACCCAACACAATTTTTGAATATTCTCAATCAGTATAAATTAATATCAATATAGAAATAAAGTATATATGATGCTTGTCCTACATTCCTATAGTTTAAATTAGGAGTCATGCCTTGAAATACATGTTCACAAACAAAAATGAGTTTCACATTAGTAGTAATGTCTCATATGGAAATATTAAATAAATAGTTAAAAATTATGTTATAGTAAGTATTATCTACTCACAAGATAGGGCTCCAGGTTAAACAACTCCAAAATATACTTTTTCCATCCGTATTTGACTAAGTAAACCTCAAAAACGTGTTTGGAGAGTCTAAAAACTAAAAAAATGACTCAGAGAACTTGGTCAACGCTAATCAATGTTCATGGCCGGAAAATACTGTTCACGGCAGTATCATGTGCGGAAAATACTGTTCACTCACTTTTCGAGTATTGTTCACAAAAGAACAATTTATAAAATTAAAGCATTAAATCACATTGTTTGACCGTAAAATTTATCATATAACCAATACTCTACATCATTAACAAAACCTCTAATTTGAAAACTTGAAAAACCATAAAAAAAATTTAGCATTTTAGAAAAATTACCTATAAGTTACTATTCACTATTTTTCGACAAAATTCTGACAAAATTGATTAGTGGGTTTTGAAACTCTCGTCGCCACGAGTCCAACAGTACCTCCAGTATCTCAATTGGATATCTAGAATGAAAGAAATTATAGAGAGAAGTTGAGAAGTTTAAAGAGAGAAAGAAAAGAACAAATTTTCTTCTCCCTGCGCTCTGCACTCCTTTGCCATCGTATATCCCGTTTCCTTTCTCCCTTTTTTTTCAATTAATATTATTATTTAATAATTGAATAATGGGATTTATTTTTATATATATACATATAAATACTATTTTTCATCCTAAAATATTTCAATTTTTTTTAAATTTATATTATTGCAAAATTTTAGTTGCACTCTTAAACTATATCTTTTGTTGATACAAATTTTAATAGAACAAATCACAATATATATATATATATATATGCATAATAAAAGAAAGAATATTTTTAAAAATAAAACAAAATTTATTAGAGGCATATATAATTATTTTAAGCAAAATAAAAATCATTTTAATCAAAAATATATATTTTTATAGCAAAATATTATTTTTTAAAATTTACGGGATATTACATTCTTCTCTTCTTAAGAAATTCAGTCCCTGAATTTTAACTCATCCTATCACAAATAGGGAATGAAGTCAAGGCATAAATTACGGTTATTAACCCCATTACTCAAACAATTGGGGATATCTCTTTTCTTGAGTAATTTTTCCATATAACCTTAACCATAGAGATTTATTTCAACTATAAGTTCTTCACTTGTTGATCAATAATAAACATTGGCTTTTTTTTAATGATAAAACAAAATTCTTGTCTAATTGTATTTCTTAGAATTAGATAACATGAGAAGAATCTAATAGATACCTCATTAATATTGATGCAAGAAGGATTGTATCCACATTACTTAGTCCTGATGGCAAGGCTAGACAATGTACTACTATGCCTACTTTGTTCAAGATTTCAAAAGAGTCTATATACTAGAGCTTAACTTAGCATGGTATAAACTCTTAACACAAATACCTTGATCGCTTTATATTATTTTCGGACATGGTTATCAAAATATTCTCATTTCTCTTCTCAACCACAGTAGGTAAACTTAGGTGTTCTTCATACCTTAATACTTAATCAGTATATACCATAAACTCATTATCCTTTCTAATTTGCATATAATCTGCCAACTTACATAGTTATACATACTTGATATAAAGATTTTTTTTAAAATACGTCATTTGTTAGATAAATTCTTTCAAAATCTCCATACTTTAACCTACCAACCACTTGGATACCATAATAGTTGAGTTTCAAAGAAAATAAATGAACCATCCTTGTAATAAGGAAAAAGAATCTTGCATTTAATGCCAAACATAAATAAGGGAGAATGTAGTAGAACATATGAAAAACATAATAGAAAACGGTGTCAAAATAGGAAGTCAGAAATTTAGACAAAACATTGAAAGAAAATTAAAGTCGATGGCCATAATTCTTGAAAATCTATAAACAAAATCTAACTGTTATTTCGGCAAAAATCGGTGGCCGCAAGTTTTGAATATATGTGCCAAAATATACTTTAAAGCTGTTGATATTCGATGAAAAAAAAATATTTCTGAGTTTATAAAAGTTTATGAAAAACAAAGAATACATAGTTAACTGATATGATGCAGTTGATTGTTTCAAAATAGATGTAATCAATCAACTGTAAAATAAATCAGTTTAAAATAAAAAATTTCAAAATAGTTAGTCGACTTAATAATACCGATAGTCGACTGGCAAGAACATTGAAAAAATAAGATAAATATTTTGATTGTCCCTTTTCAACAACTAACTGGTTTGCATTTTTCACTCTTTTTTTACAATGATGCCTATCACTTATATGCTTAATATGGGTCACAGTCACAATTATTGTACATGTGCATGAGTGCCGTCATTTTTAAAATTTTCACCTTCAATTTAGCTTATATCCACCAATCACTCATATAGCTATTCTAATTATGTCCGGCCTATTTGCATAGCTATCACAAGTATGCCTTTCTCTGAGTTCTATAAATATACACGTTAGTATCTTTACTTTCATACTCAAAGTTAAGGTATGTGCAGCTATGGAGGGAATCACATTCTCTCAGTTTCAAAATATTTGTGTCTTTTATGGTTCTAGTTCTGGAAAAGATGGAGAGTATGTGAAAGTTGCACAAAATCTAGGTATGGTGCTGGCCAGAAGAAAAATTCATTTAGTCTATGGTGGAGGTAACCGTGGGTTAATGGGCTGCATGTCTACAACTGCACATATAGGAGGATATCAAGTTCTAGGTATTATTCTTACAGCTCTAGCTGTATCCAACATCATAGAAAAGACAATTGAAGAAGAATTTAGAGTAGCTTCCATGCATGAGTACATGGCTAGAATGATGAGCAATACTAATGCCTTCATTGCCTTACCAGGTGGTTTTGGTACTTTAGAGGAGATTTTTCAAATAGTCTATTGAACACAATTGAATATGCATCACAAACCGATAGGTTTGTTAAATGTTAACCATCTCTTTGATGGTCTGTTGTCTTTTCTTGATCAAGTTGTGGAACAAAGATTCATCTCACACTCAACATGACGAATTCTCATCTCAGCTTCAAATGCTGAGGAGTTGATTAATGCTTTACAAGCATATGTTCATGTATCTGATCCAATTACAACTCAAATAGAATGGACAACAGACAACCGCAAAAAACGTAAATTGGACTTGGATCATCATCTTTAACTGTAGTAGAACGTAACAATTGCTCTATCACTTTTACTTTCTTAAGGTCTATTTGGACATCCTTGCTGAACATACTCCCTTAGAGTTTGTAAAACTATCTTTAAATATTGCTTATGATCTTCTGAATTCTTAAGAATATTCTAGTATATCATCAATATATATAATAACAAATTGATTCAATGATGACTTAATTACTATTTATTAAATCTATGAATGCAGCTGGGGAATTTTTCAAACTATATGACATAACTAAGAACTCATAATGCCCATAATGAGTCCAAAAAGAAATTTTCTGAATATCCTCTTTTCTATCCTCAATTAATGATACTCATATCTTAAATCAATTTTTGAAAAAAAAATATTGAGCACCTTGTAACTGGTCAAATAGATAATCTATACGAGGTAATGAATATTTGTTATGCACTGTTACCTTATTCAATTGTTTATAATCTATGTACAACCACAACGATCCATTCTTCTATTTCACAAATAGGACTAGAGCACTCCAAGAATAGTACTGGGGCATATAAATATCTTGTTTAACAAGTCTTGCAACTAATTATTCAATTCCTTAAGTTTAGTGATTTTCATTCTATATGAGGTATAAACACTGGTTGTGTTCCAAAAAGTAAATCAATATTAAATTCTATTTATCGTTTCGGGATAATCTTAGAAATTCCTCAGGGAACACATCAGGGAACACTACAAGAAACTGAGGATTCTGTGACAACTAAAGTCGTCACTGAAAGTCAAAAAATCGTCACTGAAAGTATATTCAGTGACGACTTTTTAGTCGTCACAGAACGTATAAAATAGAATTTTAAAATCTAATCAGAGGGTTTCAGTGACAACTGGAGTCGTCACGAAATATGTTTTTAGTGACGACTTAGTAAGTCGTCACAAAAAATATTGTACGGCCATTGTTTCAGTGGCCAAAAAAGTTGTCACAAAAAAATGTTTCCGTGACGACTTTATGCGATTGTCACAGAAAATAACCCTTTCAGTGATGAGAGAGTCGTCACTGAATCATTTTTAATTTTTTTTTGTCAATTTATGATCATATGTTAGAGTTTCAGTGATGATTTAAGTCATCACTGAATACTACTTTTAGTGACGACTTATATAGGTTGTCACTAAAAGTTTTATAAAAATATGGATTCAGTGACGAAATAGTTGTCATTGAATCCTATCTAGTAATTTAAAAAAAAATAGACGTTTGCATTTAAAAGCAAAGCATGCATTACAAAAATAGATGAGAACAAAGAAATAAAATGATATTAAAAATAAACGATATACATTATAAAAATAAATGAAAACAAAAAAGTATAATAAAATGATATATATTAAAATAATTTGAACTACAAATATTTGTTGATAGACAACTATAAAATATCAGTTAACAAAAATAATACACATAGTGAAATATTGACAAATTAAAAACCATCAAGTCAACGATTTTTTTGGAATTGTTGGTGTTGCATTAATTACAGAATTTGGTACAACACTCCCCTCTTGAGCTACTGAAATTTGTTCCTATTTATAGCAAATAAAAACAAATTAATACTCAATGAATAATACAAAATAGAAGTTAATTAAATAATAACAATTATTATAA
Organism: Gleditsia sinensis; assembly: GCA_037074535.1. Taxonomy (NCBI): domain Eukaryota; kingdom Viridiplantae; phylum Streptophyta; class Magnoliopsida; order Fabales; family Fabaceae; genus Gleditsia; species Gleditsia sinensis. The sequence goes on along the minus strand of CM073464.1, from coordinate 7,762,393 downwards.
TACACAGTGAAAATATTGACAAATTAAAAACCATCAAGTCAACGATTCTCTTGGAATTGTTAGTGTTGCATTAATTGCAGAATTTGGTACAACAATCCCCTCTTGAGCTACTAAAATTTGTCCTTATTTATAGCAAATAAAAACAAATTAATACTCAACAAATAATACAAAATAGAAGATAATTAAATAATAAAAATTATTATAAATGTAGATTAATAATTTCTAACTATCAAAAAGTATCCAAAGAAAAAAAAATTCATATATATTGATTCAACATAAGTAAAGGCAGTTAAACTTATATCAATAATGTTTGAACCCCCAAAAATAAACATGATAAATGACAAAGGCTAAAAGAACACAATAATAACATTCAGTAAGTACCATGAAAAATTCAAATTGCACATTGGCTTCCACTTAGGATATGTTCTATACAACAGCAATTTAATTCTCTACATTTTCCACCTTAAATTCCAAAGAGTGCAAAAAAGTAGTAAAAATTGAATTTGGCATATTAAATCAGCCAGTAACACAGAACACAAAAACCTGAAAATTCTGCAGTTGTTCCAAATGCAAACATTCACTTTAAAACAATATTGATGAGAACTTGGGAGGAAAATTCAACTTTTAGGCAAGGTTCTACTTATTCTTCAATTTTTCTCCAACTTATGACATCAGAAAAACTGTAAACATTGTACATAACAAATCTTTTCCTCCATTTCTTTTTATAAATAGATCATTACTATCTCCTCCAAATTTCATGGACAAATACACCAGAATGTTCAAATTGTCCAAATAATTGAATAGCTCCCCAAAAAAATTACAATAGTGCAAACTTCTAAAGTGTGTCAGTCATGTACAACACAAAATAGGTGATGATAAAGCTTTATTCTGTCCTTGCACCTGCAACAGACCATTAATGTATTTTGTTTCCTTAGCCATAAAGCACCCAATACCACATAAAAGCTTCAAATTTGATAGGAAACTTCAATTTCAGGAGTAAATTAATATAATGTTAGCGTCAAACTGCTCCAAAAGCTATATATATATATATATTTACACATAAGGCAAACCCAAAGAAGATTTGAATATTGGTTTTGCAAATCATCTGTGATCAACGCATCAATAAGTAGATAGTCTCCCATCATATCATCATAAAACAAACTACAGTCTTGAGCATTGTACACACATATGGGATAGGCATAGCCAAATAGGCACAGGTTAACATTACGAGACAATACTTGATATACGGAAAGGGCATTACGAGACCAGAAAATAAAAAAAGAAAGGGCATCAAATGAAAACAAATTAAACATGGTTTAAGCAATTAACAATTTTCATTTGCGTACTTAACAATGAATATAATCAACAATTAAGAGAAGCACTGATTTTGTTTAACTCCACTTCTTGGTGACATTATTCTTGTTATACAAAGATGCGATTACAGTTCAAAAGGGGGCGAGGGATAAGTCAGGGCAATGAACTCCTATTGACCATATCTCAAAACTCAAAATTATGAGTCATCACTAAAAGATGAACATTGTAAATAGCATAATATCTACCATATTATAATGAATAAGATAAAAATCACTAAAAGATGTACCATTATTTCAATTGGCACCAAGAGAAGGCCTTGAATTTGACGCCACTTTGATGCAAATAGAAAGGTTATATATGGATGGAGGGGGCAAAGATGCTTACAATATGCTTATAAAGAAATAAAAAATACAAGAGTTTAAAAGACCAAATATTAGCCAAAAGATATTCTCTAATGCCATTAAATATTAAATTGTTAACAATATGGTACATCTAGTCAAGCACTCCATATTATTTACCCACCAATAAACCTTGTAGTTGCTAATGGTAACGGTTTACATGACCAAGATACCCACTACTCATGATAAAAGAGAAATAATCTCAAATTTCAACAAAACAAAGGGATAGCAAAGTACTGCTAGCAAACAATGAGAAAAAGGACATAAACCTTAAAAATGCTAAAAAAAATTAGTAACACTATTATTAATCAATGTCTCAATTCCCACATAATAAATAAGTTGACTACCGATTATATTTCTATATATGCTCCTTTTGCAAAGCGGTACACTTTTAAAAAGTTCAATGGGCCAACTACATTGAATGAAACAATAAAAACAAATTGTATTAGCTTGTCAAGATATCAATCTCCAAGAAACTCAGTCATAATAAAATAATGAACATACATAATTACCTGTTTTAGAGATGAGATTAAAGAGGCCATCTGTGCTTGCAACCGTTCTTCAATTTGTGATTGCAACAATGCATTCATCCTCTCTTCTCGTAATTTCATCTCTTCATGCATCTCCCCACGTAGTTCCGCAGCAACCTCTTCACGTATTTTTCTCTTTTGCTCTTGAAGATGCTCAGAAGTGATTTGGTTAGAAGCTCTTTTGGAAGGAGGTCTAGCTCCATGTCCTTTGTCACGAACATATCCCGTCTTTTGACTAAGAACTTGGGTCAAGATTTCTTCATTGCTCAAACTAGGAGCATCTTCCTGAGATTTGGCTAGCAGTTGGCCCTATATTTAAATCAAGTATGCATTTAGAATAATATCAATAATATAAATTAAAAGTTATACAAATTAATAAAATTAAAGTATACATGAACTTCTTGCGACTTTACATCCGACCATATAACTTTTTCATCTTTAGCTTTATGGGTATGTTGTATCTCCCATATCTTGTCAATTGGTGCCTTCTCTCCAATTTCAGGATTTCTCTACAACAAAATAGCATGAATACTAAATGATGGAACGGGAACATGCACATAAAGACATGTATGACAATAGGGCATTTTAAAATATCACCGTTGATTCTTCAACTTCGGCAAATGATCGCGAACCACACGTATGCTTCATTGTTAACTTGGCCCTGTTCTGTGAATTCGTTGAACTTCTTCCTTACAATAAACTCCATAGCCAATTTCTTTACACATTTTGTATAATAATGCTATTTAAGTAAGCTATAATAGAATACCTTAAAGTCATTTGAGCCAAAATAACTGACCAAATACCTCCATTCATCATCTTTGATAGCTGGAGGCATGTGTGCCAATCTTTCTTCATCAGTCTTGTACATGGAGTAGAAGCCATGCAAGTGACCCCTCTAATTTTTGTACAACCTTTGCGCAGTGGCATTGATGAATGTATCAAATCGCCACTCCATACTTGCACCAACCTCAAATTTTTCCTACAATAATGAACCCAAAGGTATTAAATTCAAAAAGTTAATATGGATATAATATAATTATGCGAATTATTACCTTGACTTTCAACAAAATCTGTTTGCCACACTGTTCCCAAATATTGTACCACTCCCTCTCCTTCAAGGGACAAGTGCATCGTGTGATGTGTCCAATATAGTTTATGAACTCTCTCGATCCATCTCCCACAGCTCGAAGGATATCATCAGGGATCACAATTTGGATCTTTTTACCATTTTTAGTCTTTGAATATACTGAAATATATTTGTATGATCCCATTACATTCTTAGCTATACTACAAGAAGCTGTGAATCACATGACAATAGGGTATTAATCACATAATAATAAATATCAATTAACAGGTGTAAAATATTTTATTTTATTACATGCACTACTAATTAGACATCTTGTGCCTAGCTCTCTTCGCAGTGTGGTTGCATACACAACTGTGGAGTCCCTACATTAGAAGTAGCTTGTGCAATACCTCTAGATCTACGCCCACATCGTCCACCTCTTCTTCTTCCCACCATCTTCAAATCAACCTATTGCAAATTGCAGACCATGTTGTCAGTTTAATGGATTCAATGATAAATGCAAGGCATCTAAAACCGAATAAAATGTGTAATGAATAAATTTGTTTGGACAATGCATAAAATCTAGTAAAAAAATAAAAATTACATATACATTTTACATTCTATGGCATTTTACATAGAGTCTTCAGATAAAACTTCTTCTTCATCACTTTCCTCTTCCATGGTTTCATCTTCTTCGTTGTCATCAATGAAATCAATTTCCCTAAGACTGCTCCCTTCACTCTAATGACCAAGACTTTGAGGTTTAATGTCGTCCCTATGTAATATCACTTCAACATCATCTTGGTCCTCTCTATGAATGAACTTATTATGTTCAACCTCTTCTTATTGGTATGCATCTTCAACAGATAATGATTCACTCTCATCTTCTTGAGGCATGCTGAAAAGGTCACAGGAATTTGTTTTCACAACTACGAGCCAATCTTTATCAATGATTTCATCCAAATAGAACACTTGTTTAGCTTGTGATGCCATAACAAATGGCTCATCTGTACTTAATGACAAATGAGTATTCACGCTTGTGTATCCATACTTGTCGACTTTATATCCTCTTCCTAAATGAGCAACATCCCACCAGTGACATTTAAAGAGGTATATTTTCCTTCTCTCCAAGTAAGATAACTCATAAATATCTTCGAGAACACTATAATATTTCTTCTTGGGATATGAATCATCTCCCTTCACAAGAACACAACTATTTTGAGTTTTCCTTTGAGATGCGCGGTCTCTTGTATGGAATCTAAATCCATTGACCAAAATTGTTGTATATCTATATACTACTCTTTGGGGACCAACGTCTAAACTAATCAACTCATTGTCTCTTTGCCAAGGTGAACCTGACTTTGTAACCTATTGAAAATTAACAACACCGAGAGGTTATGAAATTGCTAATAATATAATGCATTGTTTGATCTTATTAAGGAAACTTACTTGATGATTAAACCATTTGGAAAACTCTTTCATGTGGCTTGAATCAACATATGATGCTTGTGTTTGTGTTTCAAGCTCCTTTTTATACTCTCTACAAAATATGTCATTTAATCTGTTAGAATTTAATCTACGAACAATTTAATTGCTAGCAAACAATAGTTGACTCACTCTATGAACAGCCAAATTTTTTCACAGTTTTGTAGCACATACAGACAAGCTTGATCAAATTCTTTGTTGGATAGAAAAATCGATTTAGCTACACCTTTTGGCTGTCTGCTTTGACTAAATATTGACATCCCACATGATGTCATGTTACCATCATCATCCTTGGAACTCTATTAAAATTTGTTGGAATATTGCTTAGATATCTTGAGCAGAAGGTGACGCTTTCATCTGCTAAATAACCCTCAGCGATTGAGCCTTTAGGACGAGCTTTGTTACGGACATATGATTTCAGTGTGTGTAGATACCTAAAAAAAAAGATTAAAATTAATATGGTATCTAATATAAAGCACCATTCAAGTTTAAGTCAGATAATGCTACCTTTCAATTGGATACATCCATCGGTATTGAACAGGCCTAGCAATCTTTGCCTCTCTTGCCAAGTAAACTAGCAAGTGAACCATAACATCAAAAAATACTGGAGGAAAAATAGTCTCCAATTTACATAATGTAATGGCAATTTGTTCTTCTATGGAATCCAATTCTTCCGTGGTTAAACACTTTGAGCACAAAATTTTGAAAAATTGTGCCAACTCTATTATGGGATCACTCACCTCTTGAGACAACAATCTACGTATGGAAATTGGAAATAATTCTTGCAACAATATGTGATGATCGTGACACTTCAATCTAAATATCTTCTTCTCTACTACATTGACACATCTTGAAATATTTGAGGAAAATGCATCCGAAACCTTTAATTGAGCCAAAAAATTGCAAACTTTCAACTTCTCTTGTGGCGATAGCACATAACATGCTGCCGGTAGCAAAAATGTTGTTCCCATCATTAATAGGTTGCAAACTTCGTCTGATCCCCGAGTCTACTAAATCATACCGACTCTTCATTGTGTCCTTTGTCTTCCCAGCCATATCCATCACCGTGGACACAATGTTGTCTGATACATTTCTCTCAATGTGCATGATATCAAGATTATGCTGCAGCAAAAGTGTTTTCCAATAAGACAATTCGAAAAAAGTACTCTTCTTCCAATTATAAGCAACACTAGATTGTCCACGTATTAGTTTGTTGCCCTTTCCAAATGTCACATTTGGTAAGAGTTGTAGTTGCTCAAGCGCTTCTTCACCAGTTAAATGTCTAGGAGCGGCACTATTTTCTACTTTACCATCAAATGCCCTCCTATTTCGACGCCATGGATGATTGGCTGGTAAGAAGTGACGATGTTCCATATAGCATAATTTGCTTCTCAACAATATTGAATGGATATATTTATGGCAACAAGGACATGCCAATTTTCCCTTTGTTGACCACCCTGAAAGATTACCATATGTAGGAAAATCATTTATTGTCTACATAATAGCAGCTCGCATACAGAAATTTGACTTTGAATAAGCATTATATGTCTCAACCCTGACTCCCACAATTCTTTCAACTCCTCAATCATTAGTTCCAAATATACATCTATATCATCTCCTGGAGACTTAGGCCCTGGAATAAGAAGTGTCATCATAAAGTACGGTTGTTTCATGCATTTCCAAGGGGGAAAATTATATGGTACGAGAACAACTGGCCAGATGCTATAGTTAGTACTCATGTTTCCATATGGTTGAAAACCATCACTTGCTAAACCCATCCTAACATTTCTAGGGTCAATTGAGAAATCAAAATGCTGCTCATCAAATGACTTCCAAGTAACGGAGTCAGCTGGGTGTCTTAACACACTATCATCAACACGTTTCTCCTTGTGCCATCTTATGTCTTTAGCAGTGTGTTCTGCCATATACAATCTTTGCAATCTAGGCGTTATTGGAAAATATTATAGCACTTTGTGTGCTTGTTTTTTACCTTTGTGTTCACTTAATTTCTATTTAGACAATTTGCACTTAGGGCATGATTTTGCATTGGCATATTCTTTTCTGTATAGAATGCAATCATTCTTACATGCATCAATTTTTGTGTAGTCTAACCCCAAATCTTGAATAACCTTCTTAACTTCATAATAAGAATTGAGAACTTGGGCCCCCTCTGGCAACACTTCTTTAAATAAGTCCAACAACATGTCTACAGACTTATCGTTCCAATGATTAAGGCACTTCAAATTAAGCAGCCTAACGATGAATGACAACTTTGACACCTTATCATAATTTGGATATAAACTTGTCTTAGCTTCTTTCAGCAAATGGTAGAACTTTTTTGCATGTACATTTGGCTCTTTGTTGTTTTCCATATTAGGATTCAACTCCTCTATATTCATAACTCCGCATGCATCATGTATCATCCCAGCCATATCATCCTCCTCAACAATATTGTTGTTGTTTTAATTAAACTCACAAGCGCACGAATCTGTTGGAGTACATATTTAATGGTATGCAAGGTCGATCCCACGAGGATTGTCAATTGATTGGAAACTCTAATTTGAATCCAAATAAATAACTCTAACCTAGTTGTCAAAATATTTATTTTGTGAGGAGAATATTAAATCAAGTGTGCAGGGAATTGATGTACTCAAATTAAATTGAAATGTATTCAAGGTAAAAGAATGCTAAGGTTAGAGGATCAACTCCTGGTATGAGTAATGATAAATTTAACTCTTTTATCACTCAATTGGAATTCTCACATGAATAAGGTTCAAATCCAAAAATGTATTACTTTGAGCTCACTTTTGTTTATACATGAATTATATTGACCTCTTTTTACACTATTAATACATGCTTGTAAAATGGATTCAAGTATACATTGTGCCAATTATTATATTGTCTACAATAAATCAAGATTGATTCAAGAATTTATTGTGCCAAAAATTGTCTACAATGTATCAAGGTTCACACCTTACAAGATTAGAATGAAAAGAGGTACGAAGAAGAAACATAACAAGAGATAGGTGGCAAGGCCAACCATAAACATACTAAGAGATAGGCGGTTTGATAGAACCAGCCAATAAGAGAACAAGAGATAAGAAGAAAGAAACTAAGCACACTAACATAATATAACAAGAAATAGGCGGTTTAGTAAAACCAGCCAATAAAAATAATAAGAAATCGACGGTCTGATAAAACCAGCCATTAAGAAGTAACATGAGAAAAGAAATAAGAAGGTAAATACAATGTCAAAGATAAACATTAAGATTAAGAGTTAGATTAATTATTATTCTCACACCAAGAGTTTCACCCTTTACCTTAGCATAAGGAGATTAGTTCTCCATAGTCAAATTAATAAAGCAAAAATGAAGATGAACAAGCATGATGATATTATGAAAGAATAACAAAGTATCTAAAGAAATAAGAACATTACAATACTAAAAATTAGAATTTATGGTCTCAAAACTACACTCTCTTCAGATAATTTTCGACCCCCCTTTAGCTCACAAGACCTATCTATTTATAGATACAACTAATGAGGTAAGTGACAAAGCAAGTTGCACTAAAGTTGGCAGGTTGGATTCCACTATGTCCACCGAAAGTGATCATGATATTCCTCCTTGATAGCCGCCGAATTTGCCGCCCATGTGAAAAGTAAAGTTGTAGTTAATTGTGTCGGCTATCTACCTACTAAATTTTGTGTACATTGACTACGTATTTTATGAGATATGTCCCAAATACTATAGTAAGGTTGGGCTGGACTGCAACAGCAAGCAGATTTTCTTCTAACCCAATTTTTGCCCTTTTACCGTCTAAATTAGCTGATCACGTAAACATGAAAGTTGTAGAAAATTTTGTCAGATATTCACTTACCAAACAGCACACAGATTTTTCACATTTGAGGTTCCTTGAATCTTATATGGTCATAAATCAAGATTAAATATATCCATTAGGATGCGTCTCAAGAGTCAAAAAGTGCTCCTTACTCAGCTATCCTTAATGAATTCATTTTTACCACTTGATCTATAAACATAATTCCCAAAAAAATCACAATTTAACTTTGATTTCTTCAATTGAGTCAATTTTCTATTTTTTCTCCATCTGTAGAAGATGCATACAACTAAAGATAAATACGAAAAATAAGTGCTTAAACATGACAAAGAATTAAGATGAAAGTATTCAATTTATGGTTATAAAACTCACTCATCAAATATTACTTTTATTAGTGGGATTTGAAGTCATCCCTATAACTTCTCCATGAAGATCCCAAATTTTGTAAGACTCCAAAAAACCATTCTTCAACAAATCAAATCGTATTTCATGTTTTACCTTGAATACCACATTTCTACATTTTTTTCATGGACATCTATTTCTACTTCCTACCCTTAATTCACTGTATGACCAATCAAGAAAATGATCCACCCCTTATATGTATCTTGGATCAGCTCTATTCTTAACATTTAACCAATTTTTGTCCATATTATTCCCTGCAAAATTTGCTACACATAAAGTTAGCAATTGGAAGAGAGAAAGGAACATATTTGAATGAGATAAAATGTATGTGTATTGGTAGAATGGAATGGGATCATGTTGGCAAAAGTAGTACAATTGAGATCATGGTGGCATAAAATGATTATTAAAATGAGAATATGTTACACCCAGAGACTATGAATGAATTATAGGACATATAGAGAAAAGAGAGCATAACTAAAGAACTTGTTAGATAGTGCCTTATGCTAATATGAAAATTAAGGAGGAAAGCAAAATGGAAAAAGAGGGCAAAAGTTTTGAATTACACCTACTAGGAATAAAATTGCGATGATTGAAAGTTGTTATTGATTAGATTCTCTAGTTTAATGGTTGCTGCCTAAGCAATAATGTTATAAATCATAATATATTATTCATAATTTTTCACTTAATAATTAAAAAATTTGAATTGAAGTGACTCCTATCATGATATTATAATCTTTTAATAAATGAATAGGTGCTTGTCCTTCGTTTATACTTGAAGTTCAAAAAGAAGTTTGTGTCATATAGTGTATTAAAGATTATACAATAAAATTATTTATGAACATTTACCTAATAATTAGACTTGAAAACTCACATGTTTTGTGTGAAAAATTCTTCCCTGGAATAGAGATATAGTGATAGGTGCTTTTATTATTAATTAGACTTGAACTCCTAAAATAACATTCTCAATACATCCTCTTATAACTTCTTAAGGGTGGGTGCCAATAACCATATTTAGAGGACTATTCAGTTTTTAAATTACAGATTATTCATAGGTGCTTTTTTCTGGTGCATCATTTTTTCATATAAGTAAAAAAAAAGAATTTTTCATAGATGCCAATGCAGTGTTTAAATTAAAGATCAGTTTTTCATATAAGTTAAGGGTGGGAGCCAATACATCCTCTATATTCATAGGTGCTTTTTCCTGGTGCATTATTTTGTCCACAAAAACATTTACCTAATAATTATACTTGAAAACTGACATGTTTTTTTGTGAAAAATTCTTCCCTTGAATAGAGATATAGTGATAGGTGCTTTTATTATTAATTAGACTTGAACTCCTAAAATAAAATTCTCAATACATCCTCTTATAACTTCTTAAGGGTGGATGCCAATAACTATGTTTGGAGGACTATTCAGTGTTTAAATTACAGATTATTCATATGTGCTTTTTTCTGGTGTAGCTAGCTAACATAAACTCTTGCAGTGCAGGAATGGATTACTTTCCTAATCAGCAAGAATGGTGAGGTTACATCTATTTCCCTTTATGAACTCACACATTTCCTTACGCAAAAATGAAAAACATAACTTCATCCTCTACACACGTATGACACTTGAGATGATAAAAGCTCAGCTGGCAGTGCATAGGTCGAGACAAGACAAGAAAATGGTGGGGTTACATCTATTTCTCTATTTTCTTGTTTTTATTGTTTTTAACTATTTTGTGAGCAATGCAGGGGCATAGCATAGGTCGAGACAGGACTAGAAAAAAAAAGGGTAATTGAGATGATAAAAGCTCAGTTGGCAAGCTTTGAACCACCAAACCGTTAACTAGCCCTCTATTTTCCACCTTCCCTTCTAGCTCAAAACAATGCCTGGTTCACCTTCTCTTAATATAAACAACCAATGCTCACTCTCCCAACCATTATCCACAAACCCAAACCATCACTTGTCCTCCTACCCTTCACCATTTCAATATTATTCCCTCTACCTTTTTTACTGGGATTTGAATTTGGGTCTTTCTAAGAATGGCTGGAATTGGAGTTTTTGCAGAGGTTTTTGATGGGGATGTATACAAGTACTACTCTAATGGAGAAGGGAAGAAATCCTCTTTTGGGAAAATTGTTTCTATCATCAATCCCTCTACTAGAAAGACCCAATACAAAGTTCAGGGTAATTGATGATTAAGGATGTTAGCATCATCACTCATTTCACTTTATTTTGCACGTTAAAGTCTTTTTATTGAAATTAGTTATATACTTTAATCTTTGAATATTAGTGGAGGTTTGAGTAGTTTAGCACTTGCAGAGTGTTCTGCCTGGTAATGCCACTGTCCTTGTAAATGCTCTACACACGTATGGCACTTGCACATGCATATATGAGAATTGAGATAAAATGCAGCACAAATATAAATAATATAGGAATAAATTATCAACTAACATATATTTTAATAATAATATGAGAGTGTTTGAATGGCTTGTTCATATGCTTATATATATATATATATAGTGTTGTTGACCCTGCGGGATGGGTGGGTGAATAAAATAGAAAGCAAGGAATTTAAGAAAAGTAAAAAAAAAAGAGGAATTGTTTGATCATTAAGGTAAGGAGAGTGCCAAGATTCGGTGGGAATCGAACTCCTCAACGGCTTGGCTTAGGCTGGAATGAGTCAGAGCAGAATTTTTCTGATCCATATATGAAATCCCTTTCAGCTTGGCTTAGGCTGGAACATTGGATGCCAACAACTAGAATGTCGTAATATCTCCTCCTCCTCCTCCCACATTCATCACCTACACCAATTACCAGTACCTATCTCCAACAAAATAGTAAACCCTACGCAGTGGTATGCCCGTGCATTAGGAGTCACTACATCCCTTAGTGGTCACTACAGCCCCCTGAAACTTGCTCAAATACAGAAAAAAAGGGCCTAAAATCATCAATCCCAACCAGAATATCAAAAACCCCAAAATGAATAAAGAGAATGTAAAAACACGAGTACCTCTAGGAATGTACACCACAAATCTGTGGCACTTGTCTTTCACGAGTGGAGAGGGCTTTGAGAGACTGTGAGTGCAGAGGCATCTTAGTGAGAGAAAGAAGAATGGCCGCGCTGCAGTTCACTGGTTCCTGAGTGTAGAGAAGTCTCGCGAGGGTAGAGATCTTAGCGAGAGAAAGAAGAAAATGGATCAAAGCTAGAGAAACGTGCTGCAAAAATTGGTGTCTCATGAGTGCAGGATGAGTCTTAGCCAGAGAAACGTGCTGCAGAAGTTCAAGAGTATAATCTGTAACATCAACGTCTCCCTATCTCTGTAAAACCAAGCTTTTTTCTGAAGTTCACGGGCTGAGATCTCTAGCTAGTGGCTGGGCTACTATTTCTGATTAATTTAATCATATATCATCTCCTCATGCTGAAGTTCACAGGTATTTCCTTCCCGCGCGCCTAATATTTTTCCATCTCTTAGTTTAAGCTAGACGCCAAATAAGAAATATTTTGCCTTCTTATATTCAGTGACGACTTGGTCGTCACTGAAAGATTAGAAGAACAAAATTTCATTTCCTATCTTTCAGTGACGACTAAGTCGTCACTGAAAGTAACCTTTTTGTGACAACTCTCGTAAATTGTCACAAAAACTTATACTTTTAGTAACAACCTAAGAAGTCGTTACGAAAAGTATACTTTTCAGTGACAACCACCCAAGGTCGTCACTAAAAGTCTTTTTCAGTGACAATTTTTTTAGTTGTTACAGAAAAATGGTCACAAATTGTCAGTTTTCTTGTAGTGAAATTCTCTAATCATTAGAACTTGATCTACATTAGTGCATTTCATATTCATGGTACAGCTTTTAACAATGGATATATCATTTCATCAACAAAAATCTTAATTCCAAATCTTAATTCCGCCATTTAATAGAGAACAGTTATGAAACATATCCGAACAAGTGCACAAAATAGACATCATATTTCATGGCCAAAATAGCTCTACGAACCAAGTCATTCCATGCAAAAATTCTTAACCATTCAATGCAATTTTTCAAGTATAAGCATATACCATATTTAATGCATATATTACGTTACAAACATGGCATATAAGTCATATCTCATCAATATAATGTATGATTATTTTACTGTATCACGCAAACACCATATCTCAACTAACTCGTTGCACATTATTTTATAACTTTTTTTTCATCTCCTAACTGTCTATTTTTTTTATGTGCTATAATTAGGTCAGTATGAACATGCTTGCTATGTGACCTTTTAGCATCACCTTTCCTGCTTTAAGGGCCATTCCCTCTGTAACTTTTCTTTTCTTTCTTATAAATAGCTGAGATATGATGTTAACTTTTACAGCCAATATACAATAACATAAAATATTGAGTGCAATTTGTTACTGATATCATACATATACTAGTAAAAATTATAATTGTTACTAGAATATATGCTAATCACTATAAACTAAATAAACACAATTATGCCATAATATTGTATAATATACATTAAATAGAAAGACTCATTGCTATGTAATGTTGGCCATCACTTTATTTTTAACTCTTTCATATTATTCAGAACAATTCACAATTGAAAATATTTTTGAACAATTGACTTATGACACAACAAAATAAAATTAACTTTGAATAGAAGAAATTTTGACACCTTACAGAATCTCCCAACAACACTTTGATTATAAATATGTCCGGCTCATATCCATATTCAAGGTCCTACTAAAGAATTCTTTGCTCCATTAGACCACAGGAAAACCTAAGGTTCTGATACCAACTTTGTCACGACCCTAAGTTAGGAGTACGTAACCGGCACATGTTTTGAGAATAATCTCATCCCGCAAACCTCTTTCTTAATACATATAAATGAATTTCTCACAATTAAGATAGAATGTAACCAAAATCATAATTACATATTCATTTGAGAGCTTTACTTCTGTACTATATAATTTCAATTATCTTAAAATATACATAAATATTATGTAAAATGGAAGCTGAGATCTTGTCTATGATATATAGAGCAACTCTAGAGTGCAAAATATGACATAAACCAAAAGTTGGGAGCCTTGGAAATAAATCAGGCTCACCCAGAAAATGTGTCACCTAGTTGATCAACTATTTGAAGGAGACTGACCAAAATCTATATTCTTATCTGAAAAATGTAGAAATATCGTGTAATAAGTTTAACAACTCAATGAGCAGATAATCCTTACCATAACGAAAATAGGACAAATAGAGTATGAGTTTTTCTTTTTCACAAGTAATAATTTAATGTTAATAAATTCCATTAATAATTACAAATCAAGTCTCTAAAATAATTTCTAAAACAAAACTAAAAGATCATGCACCAAATAAAATCAAGAGTCTCTTATAAGAAACAAATAATGCATATCAATAACAGAGAAAATAATAGTTAAAATAAATTTAGATTTTTTCATAGATTGAAGAACTCTCTTTATATCAGAACCACAACTATTTTTCAAGCATGCAATAGAGGAAGTGTTCACCATCAATCAGACCAAAAGCCTGTAATCCATCGGGTAAAATCCCATAATCCATCAAGTCATTGCCTGTCAAATCCATCAGGCAAAAGTCCGCACCACCCACAGGCAAAAGTTTTCACAATCAATCAGGTAAAAGTTCGCATAATCAATCAGGCAAAAGTCTGTTACATAGAACTCAAGATGCACTAGGGTTAGTATTCACAACTGTTAGTTTGCAATGTTTTCAATTTAGGTTCCTCTGTATATATACAATAAAGAAATAACAAGAAATGCAAGAGATAAATAAAAGATCATGTCACTTCCAGAAAATTATATCCCTACTGATCAACAATAGCCATAACAATACCAACTTAACTTGCACATTTATATCTATAGGCTCACACATGTACTTCATAAAATCATTTATCAATTTATGTGAAATATAAACATCACCATGACCCAACACAATTTTTGGGTATTCTCAGTCAGTATAAATTAATATCAATATAGAAATAAAGTATATATGATGCTTGTCCTGCATTCCTATAGTTTAAATTAGGAGTCATGCCTTGAAATACATGTTCACAATTAAAAATGAGTTTCACAATAGTAGTAATGTCTTATATGGATATATTAAATGAATAGTTAAAAATTATGTTATAGTAAGTATTATCTACTAACAGGGTAAGGACTCTAGGTTGGACAGTTCTAAAAGATATTTTTTCTATCTGCATTTGACTAAGTAGGCCTCAAAAACGTGTTTGGAGAGTTCAAAAACTAAAAAAATTGACTCTGGGAGCTTGGTCAATGCTGGTCACTGTTTATGGCCAGAAAATACTGTTCACAAAAAATACTGTTCACTCTGGCAGAAATCACTATTCATGCTAAAAATATTGTTCACTCACTGTTCGGGTATTATTCATAGAAGAACAATTTACAAAATTAAAGCACCAAATCACGTTGTTTGATCGTGAAATTTATCATACAACCAATATTCTACATCCTTAACAAAATTCTTAACTTGAAAGTTTGAAAAACCATAAAAGATCTAGCATTTTAGAAAATTTACCTATAAGTTACTATTTACAATTTTTCGACAAAATTTCAGTGAACTTTCAGCGAAATTGATTGGTGGATTTTGAAGCTCTTGTTGTGACAAGTCTAACGGTACCTCCGATATCTCAATTGGATGTTTAGAATGAGAGAAATTTTAAAGAGAAGTTTAGAGAGAAAAAGAGAAGAAAAAATTTTATTCTCCCTGTGCGTTGCACTCCTCTGCCATCATATGTCCCGTTTCCTTTCCTCTCTTTTTTAATTAATATTATTATTATTTAATAATTGAATAATGAGATTTATTTATATGTATATACATATAAATACTATTTTTCATCCTTAAATATCTCAAAATTTTTTAAAAAATTTATATTATTGCAAAACTTTAGTTGCACTTTTAAACTATGTCTTTTCTTGATACAAACTTTAATAAAACAAATCACAAAATAGATATCTTTATGCAAAATAAAAGAAAGAATATTTTTAAAAATAAAACAAAATTTATTAGAGGCATATATAATTATTTTAAGCAAAACAAAAATCATTTTAATAAAAAATATATTTGTTTATAGTAAAACATTATTATTTAAAAATTATGGGATATTACACAATTACTCTTATGTGAGTGACTTAGAGCAAGTAATAGTTTACTACTGGTTGCAAGAGAAAGTTATAGATTATCCTTATTACATGTTAAAATTCATTATCAATGCTCACAAACATGCCAAAAAGGGACTGCCTTATGCATAAGCTATAACAAGGCTCTTAAAATTTTGTGGGATCAATGTTAGAGACGGACAAGTGATAATTCCTAAAAGTTTCAATGAATACAATATGAACAGAATAGGATTTACAAAGAAAGACAATAGGTGGATTTGGAAAAGAGAAAATGAGGATGATCCCGTCTAGAGAGATACAAGAAGCCAAGAAAGGTCAACTGATCATTCAAGTAATCTCATGATGCAACACATAGTTAGTTTGCTTGAGACCACAAATTTCAAGTTAACCAAGATGGATGCTACTCTTATTGATTTGAGTTCTCGAGTGGTAAGCATAGAACAAAATGTGGCAGACTTTTCTATGAAATTGGGGAGATTTGAAGAAAAATATGGACATAGAGTGCATGAGAAACCAGACCAAGATCAAAGAGATGAAGAACTAGACCGAGAGACAAGAGATGAAGAACCAACACAAGAAGCAATAGATGAAGCAGATCACGACCATTTATGCTAGATAGTTTATTTTCTTTGTTTTTGTTTTTGTTTTTGTTTTTGTTTTTAGAAATTATGTGTAATATTGGCATTTTTGTTGACAAGATAGGGGAGTTTTATTCTGCTCTCTATTTTTGTATTGCTCCCCATTTTTGTTGATGACATAGGAGAGTCTAATCTTAGCTAAGTTTATACCAATTGTATGTTGTGTCAATTCAATACAATAAAAATATGAATTGTTAGCCATTTGTAAGTTTCAAAATGCTTTATAATGTGCATTTGTTATCTTAAAGACTGTAATTTTTGTTTCAATTTTTGGTTTCATTGTATTGCAGATACATGACGAGGCTAAAAAGTTTTCCTATCAAATCGGTGTCAAGGTGTTAGTTGCTTATGGAGGTGCACCTATTAATCAATAGGTTCTTTTTGTGTCAAGCTTG
The DNA here is from genome assembly GCA_037074535.1 of Gleditsia sinensis. Classification (NCBI taxonomy): domain Eukaryota; kingdom Viridiplantae; phylum Streptophyta; class Magnoliopsida; order Fabales; family Fabaceae; genus Gleditsia; species Gleditsia sinensis. The sequence continues at coordinate 7,745,181 of CM073464.1, read as the reverse complement.
TTACCTTCATGATGTTTCTCTATCATGCTATGTGTTTGCTTCCTTTACTCATGCTATGTGCTTTCTAAATCTTGCCACTTTAGACAGACTTTTATGTTATTCCTTCAACTTAGTGCTTGTGATTATAAAAAATCTCATTGATATTTTTTGTTCATTAAACAAATATGTACTTGAAAAAAAATCAGACGATAGCATTCTACCGATGCTAATTATTTGTATTATGGATGCTTTAGGAAACTATGGTAATGAATGCTTCATCTACCGCAATAATAGAACCTCCAATAATAGAATCTGCCACATTTTTTCCAAATTGTGTGGTAATAAATGGACAATGGTGTAAAAGGAACAGGAATAAAAAAAGGGCATAAATTATTGTCATCAGTCCTGAAGTTTCTAATCTGGTTATGGTCCCTTCTTAAGTCTTCTGCCTGGGTTTATAGTCAAACAATGCATGCATCATATCATGTCTTGAGTCTTCACTCAATGCCACTGTAGTGTTTGTTATGCCTGATTGAAATTTGTAATATGATTCTAGGCTTGCGGGAAAAGCTTTAATGAAGATGATCAAGAGATGGCCATCTATGATTTCAAAGTGTGTTATCACTCTTACAAATAACTTGCAGGACCTCAACCAGAGCCCAAAAGTGATACGAATTCCTTTTTTGTATTTGGGACGCTGTTATTTGACTGGTGCCTTGTCTCTTGTGAAGTGATTTTTCATAGAGCTTCCTGAATTATGTTATTCAGGATTTTCAAGAATGCCCCTTAGTTGAAAGACCCTTTGAAGTTCATAATGGACAGAAGTGTATACTAGTATAATCCACTTAAATTGTTGATTTATTTTTATTTATAAGTATGAACTGGCATTAAATGAATTGAAAACTTTATTTTTTTTCTATTTATTAATGATTATTTTAGATAAATGATGTTTCATGTGTCACCTTGCATACTATGGGTCTGATTCTACTTTATATTTAACTGACCATTGGCTGGGGTATGAAAAACACAAATTGTTAGGGCTGTGGCAAGTTTGATCAAGCCTCTAGAGAGTTTATAGAGCCCTGAAAGTGTATCCTTCTGATGCAGGTGCAGTCTGACCTAAGTATACACAGCTCAAGTGATATTTTCTTTCTTAGTATAGCCCTGAAAGTGTATTCTTTTGGAGCAATTGGTCACAAAGATTAATGCTCAGTAGTTAATTTGCATTAGATAGATAGGTCGTAACCAATTAGCTATTTCATGGCATGCACTGGAGGGTGAAATTCTTGACATTATGTGTGTGTGTGTGTGTGTGTGTATTTGGGAGGCATATCACTAATGATGTGGGAGGAAATTTCCTTTGTCAATTTCACCATTTAGTGTAGGAAGTATATGATTTGACTATGCTTTATTGATGTTCCTTATTTTTCATTTTTTTACATATAATTGAGTGAATTATTTTCAGATATTTGCACAACCCAATCTCATGGTTACCGATCTCCAATGAGTAAGAGTGTTTCTAAACTTACCTCTAACTACAATGTGAGTTAGGCCCAGTTCATATGCCAATTGAGCAATATATCAAGTATTGATATCTGAAGAAACCGAACCAAACTAAATTATTTTTAATATATTAAATTTATATTATTAAATTTATTTTTTATTATATTTTAAAAATATTTTACATAATTGTTTTTCAAACTTTTTGAAATGGGCCCAAAAAATTCGAAATAGGCCCAAATTTTTTTAAAAAATAGGCCCAAAAAAATTCAAATGGGTCAAAAATTAAAAAAATTTGGCAAAAAAAATTTTTTTTTTTCAAAAAAACGAACCAAACCGAACCGCCTTTTATTGGTTCGGTTTTATGAACCGCAACTGAACCGATTAAGTCCAAAAATTTTTATCTCCTTCATGGTCGATTTGGTTTGGTTGAGGCTCCAAAACCGAATCGAACCGAACCGTGAACACTCCTAATATTTCTAATTAGGTTGCACCATGCGACCAACAATCTTGGTAGGATAATAAGAAATTAGTAATTTCTGAACAAATGAAATATCAAAAATCCATTTAAATATGTAATTTCTCACGTACCTGCGATACATTTGATGCCAAAGACCTTCTTTTTCTCTAAGATTGTACCTCAACCTAACTCTTTATGCGTCTCTTACTCTTTATGCCTACCTTTTTCTTCAATCCCTTTGCCTGTGTGACACATTCAGTGGTATCTTGCTCGGGATGCTTGTGTCTTAAATGATGTTCCATAACTTGCTTGCTCAGATCATCAATGATTTTATTTACCATTAAAAAAGTTTCGGAATCCTCACCTAACTCAATTTCATATCCCTGAACTTCGAATAATTTACGTTGTGAGGCCAGCATGTATATAGTTTCAGAAAGATGTAATGGATGATTATGTTCTTCAACTAAGTCGTTGATTTTATATCTATCATTCTCTCGAATCACTCACATTCTTGCTTTACAATTTGTTCTTGTCTCAAGTCGAGGATTTACAGTTAAAAAATCATTTTTATCAATCTTCTGAGACCCTTCCTTACAGCAAATAAATTTGTATGAAATTATATTTTCATTTTTCTTATTACGATTGAAGTAATGTTTTCTAACTCCAAATCCTATTTTTTCTCCATATTCTACCCAAAAATTCCAAGCAGTTTCTACACTATCAAATTACATACCTAATTTGGGCTTCAAATCACACTCCATGGAATGGTCCATCTTCTGCTGTTCTGCTTGCGTTATTGAGTCCCTAAAAAACTCCATTTCCCTTTTCCCTTCTATCACTTTCTTCGATCTCTCTATTCCCCCTTGCTCTACTTGTGCTTCATTCAACACTACCAATGCTCCTGGCTGTGCTACTGGCCCCTTGAAAACCTCCATTTTCCCGTGCTCTGCTTCATTCTTCTCCATTGCTCGGTGGTCTGTCACTCCTTCTTTCACCAACTCCATATATTTTCCTGCTCTAATTTCCTCCTGATTTTTATGTGACGTTAGCGAAATATCTATTTTGATAGAATGCTGTGTTTTAGTACAGAGTGGAAAATTTTGGAAAAATAGGGTGATCACCTTACTCTCTGACCAGTCGACTGTCGTATAGACCAATCAACTGGTGGGCTTAATTTTAGTGGCACAACAACCACGAACTAGTCAATTGGCCAAAGAACCAGACGCTTGGTAGCCTTTTCATAGGCAACCAGGCCCTTGGCTAGTCGCCTGGTTCTGGGTTTAAGGGTGTCCACCAGTCGATTGTCGTATGTACTAGTCGACTGGTAGACGCGAAATTAGTGCCCCTGGAGAGTCCACTAGGCGCCTGGTGGCCATTCTAGGAGCAAGCAGGCCCAAGCCAGTCGCCTGGCCAAGGGCCTGCTAACCCCTGGAATGGCCACCAGGCGCCTAGTGGACTCTCCAAGTACAACCAGTCTCTTAACCAGGCAACTGGCTTGAGCCTGGTTGCCCTTGGAAAGGCAACCGAGCGAATGGCCACCAAGCGCTTGGTTCTTTAGCCAGTTGCCTTTGGTTGCATTTCTAGAGGCAAACAGGCTCAAGCCAAGCGCCTATCCAAGGAACTGGTGGCCTCTAGAGCTAAACCAGGCAACTAGTGAATTAACCAGTCTGTTGACCTTCATTTCATGCCTCCAACAGGCATTGGCCAAGGCTTAGAAGGAATAAGCTACACCAGGCGACTGGTTGTTTTCACCAGTCGCCTGGTGAATCACCACGTGGTCCAAACGACACCATTTAAATAAGTGAAACGGTGCCATTCTGTAGTACTATGCCTCCCACAGCAGAGGATCCAAGTCCGCTTCACCCTACCATTTTTCCTTCTTTTTTATTGTATTTGATTGATAGAAAAAATTTTATAATTAAAATTTTGATTACATAGTTTTTATATTTTTATTTTGATATATATATATTTTTGAGTAATGATTATATATATTATTTTTATACTTACAAACCATCTTTTAAGTATGTCATTTTTAGTAATTTGACCAAAACAAGTTTTTTTAAAGAGATTGATCAAACATTAAAAACATTGATGAATATGTTTATAAAATGATTTAGTATTTGTTATTTTGTTACAGCATTTTTTTATACTTTATTTTAAAATAATAGTTTAAAAAATTTAAAAATACACTTTTATTATCAAATTAATAAGAGAAATGTACCTTTAAAATTATTTGAAAAGATATTTAATTCTTTTTTAGTATGAAAATGAGGTCAAAATCCACAACAAAACAAAACAAAATTAAAAATGCATATTTGGAATACACACACCTTTACATCATCAACAAGTAATAAATGTCTTAAATTTTGAAAAAAAAAAACTATCGTAAAAGATCATGTTTGATTATTGTAGCAAACTCGTGTTTGCAAATTTGTTTGGGATAATATTAGTTTTCTTAAAAGTGTGTTGATCAACCACCTCCCAATATTCTTAATCTTTTTATGGCAAAAAATTATTTTATTTTTATTATCTAACATTTTCAAATAAATATAATATTACTATATTATAATTATTATTGTATTTATTTAATGAAATGCCTCATGAAGAATATATATATATATATGATAAGTTTTAAAAGAATTGGAATACTAAATATACAAAATTCAAATTCGAATCCGCTGATTCACATGGACATTATTTTATCACCAACTTTGATTATGCAGGCAACGTTTTCGCTTTCAAGTTGGTTGCAAATATAATAAAATTAATCTCTCATTGACTCACCGTGACAGCCTTATCCATACATATGAAACCGAATTATGCTTTTTTTTATAAAAAAAGAAAAGAAAAGAAAAAGTCGGATTTGACCGACTCCTAAGGTTATAGGATGAATCGAGCAGTGCATATTAGAAGCCTGTTGCCAATTGATTTAGCAAGATGAAAGAGAAGAAAACAAAATATTATTTAATTGATTTTTATTTTATTTTCAATATTTTAAAATCGACTTGTGGGTGACAGACAATATTAAACACTTTTGGTGGGTAAGAGTTAAATCGTTTTGACTAGGCAGAAATTGGTAAGAACTGACAAACTCGATGACCCAAATTGGAATTTCCAAAACCAATCAAGTTATAATTAAAAAAATGATTATGTTAATTGTAAAAGAACATAATAATTTAAATTTGAGTTAAAAAATAATTAACAACTGTTAATTTAAATTCTCGCCCTCAATCACATGAGTTAGTATACTTGTTTATATAATTTTTAATTTGATTTCATAGCGAGAGAGAGAGAGAGAGAGAATCAATCATGCATGCAAGTACATAAATTAATTAGAATGCTAAACCTACGGAATGATCTTTCTTTCTTGGCTAAGGTTATAAAAAAAAATAGAATGTGAATCTCACGAAATTTAAATATAACTTAATAAAAAAAATAAAAAATTTAAAAAACTATATAATTTTGAGCGTCTAAAGATGTCTAGAAGATGAATAATAAACAAAACAGACAACAGTTGTTTTTAAAATATTAAAAAATCGTAATGATTAATAACTTGTTTAAAATACTTTTTATTTTCTTTAAGAATATGATATCTTTGAAAAAGTCTTCTTACTAGACTATTAAATTTATAGTTGAAATTTTGAAAAAGAATATATATAAATCTTCAAGCACTTCATTCGGCACGCAACTCTTAGAGAGATCTTTCACTACAGAGGAAAGGAAAATTTTCAAAACTAAAGAGAGAGAAGCTACGGTCGTTGCAGTCCCAAAATATTGCAACACTGAATTATGCATCGCTCTCATATTATTAGGTCAAGGGGAGAGGTAGGTCCAGTGGTCAAATCTAATTGCAAAATAGGCATAAACCTATTGCATAATTAATACAAATCTTTTTGTTTTTGTAAATTTATTAAACGAAAAAGACGTAATTCTACCCTTTGTACTGATAAATTAATAAATTAATATCAGGAGATTAATTAGATGTAAGTCAAAAATTTTAAAAAACCAATCTACCTTTCACAACATTTATTGCTATCCTTCATTAAACATTTGTCATAAACCATTTTCCAAGAATGAACTTTTTTTTATTAATTTATATTCAAATTTTCTGAATTATACTTTAAAATTAAAATATTAAATAAATAATGTCTAGAAGTCTCAATTCGACACTGTCACCAAATGGGCTTATAGTTTTTTTAAACACAGAGCATATTTTTTTTGGACAAGAAACAGAGAATTTAACCAACTTTAAAATTCTTTTCTCGTCACTAGTTTTATGGGCCGAAATTTTTTTCTTGGTCAGTTTATGGGCTTCATCTAATTTTGGGCTTCATTGCATATTAAAGTAACTGGGCTTCTGAAGTCATATACTCCTACTTAAGGGCCGATACAAAATCCCATAATTGTGGAGCTCTGCTTTTATAGTTGTTACTTATCAGTAGAATGTCCACAAAAAAAAAACTTTCGTTAGTAGGACTTCTCCAATACCCAAAAAAAGAGGAAGGGCTTTTCGTTATGATTATTATTATTTTTGGCCAAAATCGTTATTATGTTTTGGTTAAAAAAAATTATAAGGGTTAACTTATGTAGCCCCGTAATTATGATCAAAAAATTAATTCAAAGTTATGCTTTGAAAATATTATTTTTAAGTGTCTGATGACATATCATATCATATTCCATAATATCATTGTTATTATTTTATCATTAAAGTTTAGGACATACCAATGGGGTCTCTCATTAATATTTATCCTTATGTGTGTCTATATATATATAGGGTTAAAAAAATTTTACCCTTTAATTTATATTTTTTAAATAATTAATAAATACGTCTCTGAAAAAAAATTAAAAATTTAAGGGTTAAAAGGCTCAACAAATTAGCTTTCCACAAGAAGATACGAAAATAAAAGCATAAAATCTGACTGACCATTAAGTGTAGATAAATATTAAGAAGTGTGTTCTTAATAAGATTCAGGATAAGATTTAATTTTGCACAAAATTTAATAACACCCCTTAACATAATATTTAAAAAAAAGCATCTTAAATTAAAGTGTGAAAACATGCGTAAGAGAGATACACACAAACGGTTCTGAGCCACATAATTATTTATTACCAATTTCAAAGGATAAAAAAAATTATAAATTTTGTTGCCCATCAATAAATTAAAATGAAATACGAATATCACTTGAGATATTGAAGACATTCAACTACATATTATCGCCAAATAAACAACGCATTATGATTGGGAAATACTAAATAGCCTTATTGATATATAAGAGACAAATGCATGGGTTAGCCATCCTTTGTTGGTTTGCTATATAGAGAGAGGGACATAAATATTTATTTATTTATTTTATATGGTTTTTTCAAAATATAAGTGTGAATTATATAGTTAAGATGAGATACAAAGGTCATCGTGGCGTTGAAGTAATTCCAAACATACACTAACTTGTAAAAACAACATCAAACACAGACAACTGTCACCTGTGTTTGTGAAAAGGGCATCCATCCATCGCTGGATTCAGGAATGCTATTCCTTCTACTTAGCTTGGATTCTTCTCAGAAATTCCAAAATTAACCCACCTACCTTTGGAATGCTATTCCTTCTGCTTAGCATGACCACCTTTGGTTGCCATGCATATATATATTCCACCTTTCAGCCTACACACGAGGATGCTACCTATTAGCTAGGGATACACTTGCACTGCATGCTGCTTCCTGCTATTGTCTTAACCATGTACTCCTTACTTTGACTTAATACATTTAAAAAGATAACTTTTTTTAAAGTTGGCCGAACTTAAGTAATTAAATTAGATAATATACTTCCTTAGCCACTAAAACAATCTTTTCGGATTTCTTTTAGATTTAAATAATTGTAGTCTATGGATAAGGGGTGTATTATATATATATATATATATATGAACAAAATATCTTAGCATTAGAGGTGATTTCACTTTGATGGACAAAATATTGATATCGGTTAATTAAACAGGCATAAAGCTTGAAATACCAAAGCTTTTGTAAAGCTTAAGCTCTAAAACGTTACATAACAAGCAGCAAAAGATCAGAAAAACTAACAACCAAGAGGCAACGGTACACCTCTGAGTACAATAACCAGACTATAATACAAGAGAATGAGTAACAAATCAAACAATATTACAACTAGCTATAAGACAAAATAATCGGAAGAAATTCGAAGATGTTTAAAAGAGAAGTAATACATCTCTCAATTTTCATTGAAAATTTTATAATCTCCTTCATAGCTTAGCTTTCCTCTTCCTTGATGTGGAGAGCTAAGTTTCAGATCTAGTAAAATAAATTATAAATCTTCAAGGACATAATTTAAGAGTCAAAACTCTTAAAATAAAGAGAAATAAATCTTTCAATAGGAAGGAGAAAACTCCTGCAAGAGAGAAGAAGAAACAAATAGGAACAACTAAAAAAAACAAAGAGAGCTAGGTATAGTTCCACTGAAATGTGTATAAGAGTATAAAACATAATTATCTTTATCATTCATCAGTCTACCTAAGAATCTCTTCTATTCTTTATAATTTCTCAATTTGAGAGTATATTTTTAAGAAAGTGATTTTTGAAAATCAAATTCTTAAAAATATATAAACATTTCAATATTTAGTTCATCACAAACTATTCTTAAAAAAATTTCTACAAAATTTAAGAATAAAAAAAATTTCTTCGAATTAAAAGACCCTTCATATCTTTCCTAATTATACGGTTTGCATTTGTGTGATTTCTCTAAAATCAATACACGTATATCAAAGAACCTGAAATCCGTGTCATCTTCCTTTTATATAATCTAGAAACTTATATATTTGTAGTTAAAATTTGAACCAAGCCATCTTTTATTTCGATCAATTAATGAGCATAAAGAAACCATACCCACTTGGTACAAACTTGTAGGTGATCCATGGACCACAACCCTTGTTATTTTGCCCAATTGGTACAGACATGTGTGGTCTCATGAAGGCAGGCTCTTCCTGGATTTGTGAAAGGTCATTGGAAATTAATTTTCACAAAATTACAAAGTTACACAATAAAAAAAACTCAGAACTATTATAAATAATTATATTTAACTTTATCTAATTACCCTACGTAAACCTATATTTGTTTGGAAAATGACATTATAAGGAAAGAAAAAGTTGACTAAGCTCCACGATTTAAATAAGGAAATTTTTAAAAACCCATTAGTACAATTCTAATAGTAGTTAAAGATGTGTGCTATTTATATTAACTATTTAAGTTAAAACTCTTGATCAATATTTAAAAAAAATTATTTTTCTAAATATATCAAACTGAAATAAAGTATGTGCTCTTAAAATTATACTTAGTTTCGACTTACTTATAAATTCACTAGCTCATACTTTTACTAAATCAAAGAAAAAAAATCATTAGTGTTGATCATTAATGGGGTAGCAAAGGTAAAAAAAATGGACATTGATTACACTGTTCCTATATTATCTATATAGCATAACATGCACCAATAACTTACAACTATATATTTATCTAATCATGTAGTAGTTGACTTGCAAAGATTTAGAATTATCAAAACATCATTCTCATTTCTTAATCAAGTAATTAATTTAGCTTCTTAATAACTACTTTAGCTGATTACAGCAATCATTTTTCGGAGTACTGAGGAAAATATCACAGGAGTTGTTCATTTCAAGACAGCAGACCGAACAACGGACAAGCCAGAAAAACCCACCAAACCCTAATTTTTCTTTATTACAAAATAAAAAATAATTTTGTAATTTTATGAAAAAATGAAAGTGTCAAAAAAGTGAACAATATTAATTAGACGCAGCTTGAAATTTCTAAACTAATTTTTATATTTTTAACTCAATTAATACATTATCAAAGTAAAAATCTTAAGATATAAATAAAAACAAAAATATTTGTAAGAAGATCTAAGGATGCGCTTTTAATTCTTTATGGCTGATATTATTAATAGTAAATTATATAAATCATCTTGTTCCCTAAAAGATATTGGTGTCTTAATTAGTTTAGCCCTTTAAAAATATTTACTATTATTTTAGTTATGTATTTTAAAAAAAATACACCATTTTAGTTTTCAACATTAAATTAAGAAAGACCTTAACAAATTTGTCTATGTAGAGTAACTTTATCCAACATTTTCTAATGAAGATTGTTAAAATCCAAATGAAAACAAAACAAAATTTTTGAATAAAACTAAGGATAAAGTCATCTTAATTTATAAAAAGTTGGCTCCAATACATTTTACTCAAAAAAGATGTTTTTTGCTTGCACACGTTTAACGTTTGACAAAATTTGTTTATATGAGCAATTCTATTAACGTTTTTTTAAATAAATTTGACAGTAAAAAAATTAAAATGATATAATCTTACAAAATTAAAAATAAAATAATAATAATAATAAATATATTTAAAAAATTAAATAGATGATATCAGCAATTAAAAAAATAATTTATTTGTTTTATTTTTTGATAAATCTAACTAAGAAAAAATCAAGAATTTTAAAAGTGTGCATAATTCAAGGGTGGTCTAGATGGGTGCTACGTAGACCTCGCAACGGGATAAGTACCGCTAGTGTGTGCTAGACCTCATAAAAAGAAGAAAAACTGTAGCCTTCTTCTCCGATTCGTTGAAACACGGAAGCTCAAACACACAGACGCATAGATAGAGTGAGTGAGTGTGTGTGTGTGTTTGAATGGTAATTATATAAAGGAAGCTTTTTATTTTTGATAAGAAAATAGTGTAAAAAATTAGAACACCATAATTGAGAATGCATTGAATAAAACTTTTCTAATCAAAATATTGTTATTCATAAAATTTAAATTAAAAAATTAACCCTTAAAGTTGAACAAAATTTTAAGTTATTTAAAACATTTTAATTATATCGAATTGAATTTATTAAATTAATCAAATTTAATCTAAAAATATATTTAATTTGTTTGTTTGAATTAAAAAAAATTTAAAAAAAATTTATATAAATTTAATTAATTTAAAATAACAAATTCGATGGACTAATAGTTATTACCCCACGTCGGTAAAGGACGCATTTTGAGGGCCACGAGAATGAGAATTGAAAAGAGAGGGCACGTCCTACCCACGGACCCAGGCAGAGACTGACCTGCCAGTGCAGGCTGCTACTTAATGCCTTTCTGATGCCCACACTATTTACTTCGTTCACGGCTACGGCCTATGGCCTTTTTCCTTCGTGTTCATTTTCGTACATACGTAGCTACCAGCTAAGGTAAAATAAATAAAAATATACACTCTTTCCAAGGTCTTCTACAATTGCTGCAGTTACCTGAGGTCCTTCATATATCTAATTTTTTTAAAGAAATATGACTAATTTTCGTAGATGCACGATGCCCATATATATATGGTCTTCAATGTTGGTTCCGACCCCCTATGATAAGGTACATTCATTGTACTACATTGATGACTCTTTACCAACAAATAAATGGTGAAAATTCAATTATTTGAAGAGAACTTTCTACGCACTCAAAATATATCGGTATTGCCACATGAGGCTAGCTCAAGTGGTTGGGAGAGATGGGAATTTGAGTAGAGAGTGTGAGTTTGAATCTCATCTTGTATTAATATATATATATATATATATATTAATATATATATATATATATATATATATATATCGGTATTTTATTTTTTATATTTAATTGACATTATTATTAACTGAATTTAAATATTTTCATTCAATAACTATTGCTAAAAATATGCAAGCTTTTTTAATTTGATTTCTTATTTTTAATTCTTCTTAATATAATATTTCACTTATTATTTTTTCGTCAATTAATTCTTTACATTAACTTGAATTGCATTTTTTTAGCCATATATAAGCTTTATCAGTAACTTTACTAAAAAAAATGTGATTTAATTTGACTAAAGGATCAAAATAGAGAAGAACGATCATATGTTAAATATTAATAACTTGAGGAAGATTGAAAATATGTTGACAGAGATGCATATGAATGCATATTTTGTATAAATTACCAAAACTCATGCCACTTTTAATTTTCGGTCCTTTAATCTGCCCTTCCTTCCAAAACAAAAGTAGAGGCTTGTTGCAAGTTTTCTTTTGTGTGTGCAGAAATGCAAGCCTAGCCATGATCCATTGGTACTGTGAATTGGGTCCCGTGATTGAAAGAGGATGCTCTTCCTATGCCCAGTCACCACTGATCACCATTGTCAAGCTTCTGTTAGAAAGTTTTATTCAAAAAATGAATACTATAAATATTAACTAAGTCGTAGATTTTTTTTCTTCATACAAATGATCAGAATTTACATTAGAGCAAAATTTCATTCATCTTCTTTTTAAGTTAATGAAAATTTTACTCACAATTCTAATGAAGTTCATATATAAAATTTACACTCACACTTCCTCATATTTTAAAAAATAAAAGTACACTAACTTTTTTATTTTAAATTTTTATAAGTATAATTTTAACTTTGAATGAGTTATATTACATTGAATTAAACTATTTATGAGTTTTTAGAAAAAATTATATTAAATGTAAGTTTTATTAACAATTTTATGAATGAAGAGAAAGTTTTCTTATAAAATTGAAACTAAAGAAAGTGTAAATGTAAATGGTTAATTTATGATAATTTTAGCTTAGGTTCTTTCTATAGAAAGAAATATCAGATGAAGTTTCTAAGTGATTACTTATTAGTACCAAAATTAACATATTACAGAGTTTATCAGTATATATACTGTATCGTGCCTTTTGTCAGATTACGATGAAAATCTAACCGATAAGTTGTAAATATAACTATTATATTTAATTTTTTTGCACTTAACAACTTGACCCTGCTTATTTAAATTCTAGCTAATTAAAAACCCTAGCGGTTTAGCAGGCAATTAATTCCTTTGGATTTTCAAAATATGACAAAATGACACCTCCATTCACTAAAATCTTTAAGAAATCAATGAAGATAAATAAATAACTGAATTGGAGATTTGATAGTAAAATTTCCTTTAATTAAAAATAAAAAATTCATGTCATTACGTTTTTAATTAGCATTTATAAATTTCTGATATTTCAGATGGAAGGGGCTAGTTTAATTTCCATATATTAAAAGTTTAGGATGGTGGCTAGCTAATATCAAAACTATACCATGTATTCTTTACAAAAAAAAACTACATCATGTATTAAAATATCAAAATTAAAACGAGTTATTCGCAAACATTTCATATACATTTAAACTGAGTGGCTTCAACTTCTATACATAATTTAGTGAGTAGAGTTTTGTAATGATGGAAATAGAATTAATTGATACAAAGAATGGTTGACGATGGTCGTTTCCTTTCTCTAGGGTCAAGCATCTTCCGGCAATGTTAATTGCAAAAAGAAGAAAAATCCAGCAAGAAGAATAATATAGTACTAAAATACTTGCAATCAGAATATATTATAAGGAGCTAAAATCAATCCTAATTGTCTAGTTGGTAGTTTTCGATTTAAATTCTTCACACAGCCAATTGAAATTTTGGTTGAGCATCCAGAATTAATAAAGCTAAAGCTAGCTCGTTGTGGATTTCAACTAGCTAGCTGGAAGGGGAGAAAAAAAACTAAAGCCACACACTGCAATTTATACGCAGAGCAGTACTTGGACTAAAGCTTGAAGAGTTTTTTATTCAAAATCATGGATCCTTTTCCTCTCTAATTTTTTTTAAGTTTAAAATTCTTTTTTTTAGTAAACTAACAATTTGATATATAATTTTGTAGGCTCACTTAAATTTAGTCTCTAAATTCTTTTGAGAGTATATAAGTTAATTTATGAAAATATTAAACTCATTACATATTAATCTTTCTATTAAATGTTTAGAAACTAATGTGTAATGAGTTTAATATTTAAAAAACTATTAAATGACTAACATGAAATGAATTTAAGAATTTAAGAACTAACTCATGAATTCAATAGAATTTAAGGACTAAAGATATATAAGTGGATTTATAAATTAAATTCAAAGACTAAATTGTTAATTAGTTTAATTCCTTCTTTTTTACCCTAAACTTATACATGACAAGGATTCTAATGTTCCACAAACCTTTAAATATATTAAACAGTGAAAAATGTCACTGCAGACTGTAAATAATGGTAGAATATTGTGATAATTATGAAACTACAACATCGGAATCAAAATTACAAACGTGGACTATGGTTGCAGATTTTCCATTATGTAATATATATAATTGAACAAAGAGTAAAATAATAATAACAAATAAAAAGAATTAAACCTCATATATATATATATATATATATATATATATATATATATATATATATATATATATATATATATATATATATATATATATATATATATCCACAGTTAAACAACGTAGAAAAGAGGAGAAATACACCAAAAAAGAAAAGAAAAGCACCATCTATCAATAATACCAAAAGAAGGGTGGTGATGCAAAGTAAGTTATGTAGTATTAATTACAGCAGACATGGAAAGGGACAGAAGCTAGAGGGGCAATGGAACAGTGCATTATTAAATGGCTAAATCGACAAAGAGGAGATCTTAATAATGTTGTGGCTTTTTTCATTTTCTTGAGCATCTTTTTATGCCCCAAATATATCTTGTTTGTCTTCTTCAATAATTTCAATGGCTGCAAATAAAATAATTTTGCCCATATTTCTTTGTTATTTCTTATGCACTAATTAAGGCAGATTCCGTTTCTATTTTTTTTTTAATCAATTGTGTTTATGACACATCCATCCTTTGTTGTTCAATTCCTCTTACCTTTTGATCAGTCCGCATGCTCTTTAAACCTCACGTTTAGTGACAATAAAACATGGGACTGAAGACTAAACACAGAGTCTCGGTTGCAAGTCTGAATCACACTGTTCCACAAAAGAAAGAAAGAAAACAATAAAGCAAAAAAGCAAAAAGCATGATGCATATATGAAGGCATTTTCAGTGGCTCTCATGGCTTCCTTCCACTGTTTATGACATTTGATGTAACTGTTTCCAGGTTTTTATGATTGATTTGCTTAGCCCTTGAAACAAAAGCTGCGAGAAAAGTCGTTGGAACAAAATGAAAGACATCCCTAACTTTTTACCACCTAAAATGACAGCAATATTAATACAATTATGTATGCAGATTAATACGGAACTTAATTAATGTTTCTTGTTTCTATTATCACTTTTTCTTTTTTCCAAGTTTAATTATTATATATCGGATTAATTATAAATACTTTTTGGTAACAACATGACAACGAGGATACGTAATTTCAAATCTATTGTTATCAATCTTAACGTTTGACATCAGGAGCAAGAATTCCTGTGGATTAATTTTCAGAAAGCTAATTAGAAAAATCGTTTTAAAAGATGGCATATGCAGCAGGATCAAATTGATCAGTACTGAAGAATTTCAAATACTTAGAAAACCTTAAAAAATAATACAATAAAAACATTCTGAGCTCTGATGAAGTTGTTGAAGAAAGACATAAAATTTCGCCCCCCTAGTCCGCTGTGAAAATGCAGGTGCGTGAGGTTGGAGTGGTCACTCTCATTTCATCAAAATAGTTACTAAATCACCTAGACATATACATATTTGGTAATGCAGCCAAAAACTTTCCTCTCCATTCTTCCCCAAAACCCTAATTAACATCTTTCTCGGTTCTCACCGTAAACAGCTACAGACTATAGCTATAGCTATATAGCTCACTGAACCGCTTTTCCTCTCATCTCTGCTATTGGACCCGGTTTTCCAATACAAATAAAAAACGGCTTTCTTTTCCCTTCTTGGTCCCAGTTTTTCTTGCCTGCCCTGGCCACAACTGAAACTACTTTTTTATCCCATTTTCTTTCTCTCTCTCTCTCACTACTCCTTTGGGTCCCAAGCCCTCCCTTCAACTTATCTTCTTATTACTCTCTACTCTAAATTTCTACCTATATATACAGGAGCGTCAAGTTTTACTGTGTTGTAATTCATAGCCCGGTTTCTAAGCAAGAAGGGGAGGTTTTGAAAGAGAATAAAAAGGCTTTTGCTTTCAACTTCTCTCGTCCAACAAATTACTAGAGAGAGCAATTAGCTTCTTCTCTTTTTTCTTTCCTTCTTTGATCTTAACATCTCCTTCTTCGGTAAATTAAGAAGCTTGAGCAAGAGACATGTCGAGCTGCAGCATCGATGTTGGTCCTGAGCAACTCTGCTATATCCCCTGCAAATTTTGCAACATTGTTCTTGCGGTACCTCTGATTTGATCATGACCCTTTTTTATTTAGTGGCAGATCTGCTTTTCAGTTCTTTAAATCTTCTATTTTTCGGAATTCCTAATATTGTACAAACATACTTGGCTGTTTCTTAATTTTCCTGTTTGGTTTCTTTCTTCCTCCTGGGCAATTCCAAGGAGGAAGAAGTACTCGTTTAGATCCTAAAAATTAATTAAGCTAATGTGTAGTGGTTATGTTATTTGACTGAAATCTCTGTTACATTCAATTTCTCTCTTTCTGGGGCTTCTTTGTTTTTCTTACAGTCAGGTCTCCATCCCTGGACTTTCTTTTTTCCTTTTCTTTTGCAGTCAAAGAAAAGTCATAAATAACCTGAAGGTCCTCAAGGCAAAACACTCTCTTTCTCTTTGTCTATCTCTCTCCGGGAAAGAGAAGAAGAGGGAGCCATGTGGTTGAATTGTTCCTTGTGATAGCTATTTTTGATAAGACATTAATTCCTCAGTAGCCCTTTGATTTCCTATTTCTCTCCTTGCCTGCGACCTAATTTAATTAACTTTCCCTTATCCTAAGGTACTGCACTATACATTAAGGGTTCTGTGTTTAGTTGCCTTCTTTGGCTAATAGGGAAATCATAAACGAGATTGTAAAATCCTGGGTCGTCATATCTTCACTATATATATATATGCAACTTCTAATTTTAGGGTTTTCTTTCTTCTTCAACCAAACCTTTAACCAAGCTGCACTACAACATCACTTCTCTATCTATTCTTCTTATATTATCATTTCTTTTTTATGAGTCAGATCCCAGAAGTCTGAAGAAATATAACGTGATCTGGGTTTTTTAATCAATTTTCTGTGTACTATATAACCATTTCACTGTTTCGTACTTACTTAGATTTTAAATAGCACAATATAATAATAATAAAGGGGTTGCTTTGCTTGGTATAGGTGAGTGTTCCATGCAGTAGCCTGTTTGACATAGTGACCGTTCGATGTGGGCATTGCACAAATCTATGGTCCGTGAACATGGCGGCCGCGTTTCAGTCACTGTCATGGCAAGACGTTCAGGTGATACATAACTCAGTTTCAGCTTATTTTTTGGGGGGTTTCTCTTTAATGACTAACTATAAGTAAGAAGCCTAGCCTAGGTTCTCTTTCTGATTTTTCTGATTCCTAGGGTTTCTAGGTGTTATTTATTTTGAGAAAATCGAAGCCCTTTCGTCGGGCACCAGCTTCTGTAGTTTTTCTGAGTATTTCAAAGCATGTCTGTTTTATTATTTCAACCTCTGAAAGCAAAAAACCTAGCTAGCTAGCTATAACGACCTGCAGCCGCCATAAGCAAAACCTATTTTTCTTTTCTTTTTTGCAATTTTAATAGAGGCGTCAGTGCCTGTCCTAAACTCGTCAAGGCAAAGTATTTTTTTTTCTGAAGTCCTTTGATTGACAAGTGTGTAGGAGTTAGTTCTCAGGTTTAAGATTTCTTTTCAAGATCTTTGTCCTTAACTGTGCAAACCCCTTTACCCATATTATATAAAACAAAAAAATGGTTCCCTTTTTAGATCCCCAAATCGCAGCCCTTTATTTGAACAACTTTCATCTGAGTTTTATGTACTTCATTCATCTTCCGATAAGTTGTATTCTAGTCTAGCTATCCCAATCTCTCTCTATTCCCTCAACTAATCAAAGTAAACCCACAATGGCTGCAAAAACACACCATTTTATGCATAAAATCTAGTTTGAACCAAACATTGAAAATACAAGGAAATTTTTTTTCAGAAAACAATATTGGCTGCATCCACTATAAACAAGAAATTAATTAAATTTATGGCTGTAAATTTTGCTTCTTAATTGGGTTTGACTTTCAGGCTTCTGGGTTCTCCAATCCAGAACATAGGATTGAGGCAGGTTCCTCTTCAAAATGCAACAACAGGATTGCAATGCGAGCACCCATAACCACAAATGTAACTGAGGAAAGGGTTGTGAATCGGCGTGAGTAATTAATAATTAATTGCCCTTCATTTTCCCTCTTAATAACTTGGAGATTCAAAATCATCAAAACCACACAACTTTTTTCCCTTATAATTCATTTAATTTAATTTAATTCAGTACTAATTCACATTACCTAATTATATGAGCTGTTATTATCTTTTTCCAGCTCCCGAGAAGAGGCAGCGGGTACCTTCTGCATATAATCAGTTCATAAAGTAACTAGCTATTGTTTCATATCACAGATAATTTGCAGTCTACGTATTTAATAGGGTCATGATAAAAGCATCAAATGTGTAATTGAAACGTCTTTGTTTATATGCAGGGAAGAGATTCAGAGGATCAAGGCCAATAACCCAGATATCAGCCACAGGGAAGCTTTCAGTACAGCTGCCAAGAATGTAAGTATATGAGAGTATTTAATTACCTTATCGTCTTCTTTTATGAAATACTACTGATACTAATGTGATATCACATCACACTTTATAAAATATATTTAAACATTACATATTTTATTATATCACAATATTAATATCTTGTTTATTAAATCTATTTTTTTATTCATTTATATGAGAGCTAGGGTGGTAATTACTGGCTTATATTTCATTTTTAGTGGGCACATTTCCCTCATATTCATTTCGGGCTGATGTTGGAGACCAATAATCAAGCTAAGATGGAGAATGTAAGTATTGAAGCTAATAGTTTTTTTGGTTTTAATTAAACTTATTTCTTATGACGTTTGGTATGTCCTAAAAATGTTAACCATAATGTAAAAAAAATATCAATATTCTTATATTATTTAAAGCATATACAACAAATAAATTTTAAATTTTTGTATTTGTTATTTTCTTAATCTCGATTATATTAATTAGCATATTTTCTTTTTCTCTTTTTGCTTTTAATTTGCATGGAAGCTTCTTGCACAACTGAAAAGGGGAAAAAGAAAAAGATGCATTCTTGTGTAGCTTATATAAGTTTAAACTAATGACGCAATATTATGCGACATTGTTAATATAATATTATAGGATTTAATAGGTTTGAAACGTCATCTGGTGTAATATTGTTATTTAATAATCTTTCAGGGATCGGAGAAGCATTTAATGTCAAGGGCTGCACTATTAAACAAATGATCAGGGCTAAATCTGATCTTCATCTGCTATACATGTGAGTCTGTGTCATGCAAGCAAATGTCCTGAATTTTATCGTGTTTAAAGGACAATTAACTATTTTTCTTCAACAGTGTACTTTGTCACTTCTCCTTGGTACTTGTCCACTGGAATGTTTTTACATCATTTCAAGTAAGAATGCTGGTTTTCTTATGTCGTCAAACAACTTCTTTCCTTCTAGCTGATTGAGATAATGACTAAATTAAATTTCCCAGCTGAAAAATGAATAAATCAATATCCGTTTAGCAATGTTCAAGAGAATATACAAAGTCAAAACAGTAATATGTATTTTTTTATGAAAATATATTACTTTTTCTTTGGTTAAGAAAGAAAAATATGATATGTGTTATTTGGAGAGAAAAAACCATCGATGAATAGGGAGCCTCATTGATAATTTGTCATAAGCAGTTGTTAGTTTTTACATTAGAAGATTAACTAATTAAGGGCTCGAATATTATAAAATCATGAGAAAAGAAGAAGATAAGTTAAGCATTTAGCTGAACTTGGCTTGATTATGCCAGATGAGCTGCGATACATCTAGATTTAAATTTGTATGAAAAATATTTATAAACTCAATATCATTTTTTGTTTTGTTTTTAGTGCAGCTAAGTGATGTCTAAATCAACTTTCGTGAGTCTAAATAACTTTTTGGTCTGATAAAAGGAAAATAATCATATTATGTTAACCGACCATCATATTCATTTAATTAATTCTAATTTGAGGGATTTTAAAATATAATTAAGTACCATATTGTACGTTATTGTTTATTAACTATATATAGTATGCTATAATTAAAAGTGGTAATCATAGATCGAAATAAAAAAAATGATCATCTAACGTTGACTAGTTGCAGTAGCAGACATTGTTTGAATATCAAGAAATAACAAAAGTTTTATTTCTGGAGACATCAATTTGAGGAGGACTTTACCTAGTATACTTTCGGTGGGAAAAGAGTTAGTACTCCATCTAATTGGGTGTAGGAATATCCTTGGTAGTAACAAAAAAAAATATCTAGTATAAATGCTCGCAAATACTACATAAATTTGGTAAATATAGATAACAAGTGAAGAAGGATTCTGCATAGATGATTTATTCTGCTAAGTGTCCCAAAACTTTCCATGGTTAGAATTAGCTTATAGTAATTAACATGATAAATATTTATTTGAGGATCTATTAACTATGTTTTTCTTTTCTATTAGCCATCCTTCATATAATAAACTTCACACATTTTCATTTATCACATATCTCCTAGTCAGACAACCTTAATTAACTGCATCCTAAATATTCACGAATGTTACTTCAAAAAGTAACAAGTTTAATCTAAATAAAGGACTTTTTTTCTGCCATGCGAGGTTACCAGAAACCAAAGTAACTTTGTGATCCTTGTTAATAGGCATATCGATCGATTGCAGTACTGTTTGAAAAAAAGAAACCCAAGTAACTGAGACGAATAAATTTATTACTAGAATTTTCATGAAATGGAAGGGATGGAAAAGGGGAAGGATAAAAAGAGAGAGAGTTCCTTTTGGCTTTCCAAAGTAAAATATAAGGGTGGCCGTTGCCAAAAGGAATTTGTGGACCACCATTTTGGAATTATGGCATCCCCCATATCTCAACATCCGAAGAATCTCCAAGAAAGCACTAAAAATGGAGCAATCACTTTTGCAAGGGTTGCTTGTCACACTTTCCTATATCGGTCTTTATTCTTCAATATATTTAACCACGACGAAGATGATAAACTCTGAAAGGAGCTTGCCTTGAACTGATGACTCACAAATCATTAAAATTCCCAACGCTACTAAGCAATACATTAATGTTTGAATGTCCTTTTTCATATGACATGACTAATAATGAAAAAAAGGATAAAAAGTTCATATATATAATAGTTTTTACTATGAAATCTGGGGTTTTATAATTTTTCAAAAATATTGCACAATAGCAAAATTCCTTTTGTCTCCCTGACAAAAATAAATTACTAATTAGATGAATTTAGAAGTTAGTGTTTCATAAAAAAGTATCATTACTCTCATAAAAAAAATCTAAATTAAGAAGAAAAGGTTCTAAAACAAACTTATTGATGGTATTTAATTACTTCAATTTCTTTCCCTAATTAACTATATTGAAATTTGGAAACAAGGACTAAAAATGAGACAGGAACACTTCTGATAATTTTAAATAAAAAATTATCTTATATATAATAAAATATTCTAAATCTCATAGGACAAACATTAATTAATAACCTCCACAAAAAAGCTTGAAAAGAAAATTGTCTCGTTAGAACCTGTAATAAGATTAGAAGGGTAAAATTGAACGGGGTTTGCTTGGATGCTGTTTTTACAATATTTATTTATTGTTTTTGGAATCCTGGGTCTGTGAAGGCAGCTGTTGAGGCTGCTCTGTGTGTCCTGGTTCTGACAATTAGAATCTGAAACGTCAAAATCACATCAGTTAAGCATTCATTTCTTTTCAATGTCATTTCATCTCTGACTACCCCCCACCCTCCGTCTTCCACTCTCTCTTGCATTGAAGTTAGAAGAGTTTGGAGGGAATTATTGTTGTTGTGTGCTTGGAGGTGGGCCCTACTCTTCCCATGCAATTTGATGATCTTTAAGTGGGGCCCGTAATTAGAGCTGAAAGGGATAAAAACAAGTGGCTTTGTTGTCGTAAAAAACTGTAGCAACATGTGATTCGTAATCCTATAGCATCTTGTTCTCTACTTCACTGTGGGGCTGCTTTAAACCAAATTCTTCATTTTTGCGATGCCCATGGTACCGCGTGGCGCTTCCACCATCCAACCTAAGCTCTCTTTTGTGAGGACCACTCAGAGAAATTGATGGTAACATTCCATTATCTCCAGGTAACTTCGGTCAATGGGAGGATTCTGGCATAAACCCAACTTGATAAACTCGGTCAATTACTCAATGGGGAGGTCTTGGGATCAACCCAACTTGGAATATATGCTCCCAACCCAACAGAAGATCTCTGTTTATCCATGAAAGCCATTATTCAAGGAAGTGATAGGCAAGTTGATAAAGAGGTATAGAACACCCATTCTGACAATAACTCCTCATTTCTGAAGGTCTAAAAATACAACTATAACGTAGCTAAGAAAAACCTATGACCAACAATGGCTCTTGGTTTCATGGCCTTGCATTTTTAGCATCATAGAAGTCCAGGGCGATTGAAACGAAATGCACGAGTTTAGGTTGCTGAACTTGCCAAATTTTCTGCTTCATAAAAGCTTATTTGCATTCGTATCTTCACTTAATGAACAAATGCAAAGCAAAAGTATACTGTACAGACAGCCTACTGAGAGGACATTACCAAAAAAATAAATTTACAGAAAGAAGAGGGGCAAGAAGGGGAAAACCCCATTAATCAAAATATAATAGAGCCGTCTAGTACAAATTTAGAAGGCAAAAAAGGACATACATGTAAAGTTTTGTGCTTATTAAGTTGAGCACCTCTTCGGTAATCCTCATAGGAAATTTTTGAGAATGGCCAAAACTTTGTGAACTCCTTGCGTCAATACCTAGTCTTAGGATGCTGCTCCCAACATTCATGCCAGATGCTGTGATCCTTCATTTCTGACATTCATAGATTTACCATCACTTTCCCTTGGTAGTATATCAACATGAGAATTCCCTTGACCTTCATTTCTTAAGTAAAATACAATCCATCAAGCCCATCATATTTGTATTGACCGACATCTTTTAATTTCAATAAGCCATTATTCTCATTTGACAAGAAAGAACTGACATCAACAGGAGACTCAGAATTCTTCCTTTTATTTGCCAGCTTCAACTAAGCAGATTTCTCTTTGGTATGTGAAGGTTTCTAGTATATGCTCCAATATTTTGCTGGCCATCAAACTGGTAAGCTTGTGAACCGTAGAAACACCCACCTAATTAGAGCCTTTGGGCTTATATGATAAGTCAAATTTATGAGTGCAGCAGCTGCAGCTTGTCCCATCAGGTTCCAAACTCCTCGTATCAGCAGGAAAGAAGTCTTCATGAACACCAGTACTTTCTTACTGTAAAGGGCCATTTAGAGAATAATGGAAATAAGTGGGTTTTTTCGGTGAAGATTGTGCACCGACCTTATACCACTAAAAAAAAGAGTTTTAGCTATGGTTTTTAAATAGTTTTAGAGACGATTTTAATTGTCGTTAAATCTCTTAACAACAATTGCAAAAACTGTGGTCGAATTATCATTTTAGCGACGATTTTGAAAATCGGGAGAATCCCTAAATCAAAGTTTAGCAATGGTTTTAGAATCGTTACTAAAATATGGTTTAGCGACCATTTTAAAACCGTCGCTAAAATGTTTTATTTGTTAAAAATATTTCAAAATGGCATACATCCAATCACAAGTTTCAGAATAAAGATTTGTTTAAGTATAATTAAATATAATTTATTCAGCATAAATCAATATTTACAAAATCACAAATAGCCAATATTACAAAATGAAGATTAAAATCTTTTACTCCTTATTCATTACAACAAATCTCTTTTTTTATCCTATGCAAATTATTCCTGCTATAAAGTTTTATTTTCTAAAGTTTTAAGTCCACTAAAATGCAAAAATCTGAAACTCCAATTGCTACATGTAAACATAGGCAAAACCTAGATATGAACCAAAATCACAAGAAAAAATGAATAAAAATGAAATGCAAAAATATACCAAAATGTAAAAAAGAAAATAATTGGTTCACAAGAAAAGAATGAGTAGAAGTGAAGCACTTTAATGAAAAACAAATATCGACATAAGAAGCAATTTGATCAGTTAAGAAGCTAAAAATCTGAGGGAGAAAGAAAGAAAATGAAGAGAGAAGGTGGATAAAAATGAAGTGGGAAAGAAAGGAAAAAGGAAGATTAGAGAAAAATGGCGGTGGAAAGGAAGAAAAAATAAGCGGAACGGCATGCGTGAAAAAAAAGAGATTTAACAATGATTTTCTAAAAAATTGTCGCTAAAAATTGATGGTGGTATAAAATATACAAGAAATAATGATATTTAGCGATGGTTTTCTAAAAAAAGTCTCTAAATGGCGACGGTTTACGAAAAGCAGTCACTATGTAACTAGTTACAAAAATTGATGTTATTTTATGTTTTAAGGATGGTTTGTACAACCGTCGTTAAATTACCATTTTGTTGTAGTATATCTTGTCCAGTGAAAGGGTCAAACAGATCCATATCCATCCTCTGATGTATTACCTTTAGATGTCAACTATGTGTATTATAATTAAGCAACTAATTTGAAGTACAATAAATTAAAACCAAATAAAGAAATTATAGAGGATAAAAAAGGTTACATATCTTTATAGAGGAGACTCTCAGAGTCACACTTGGCTCCTTGAAAAATATCTATTTTTCTCAATTTGACCTCCCCTTCTATATTATCATGTAAGTCCTCAAATGCTCTAATTCCATTCAATTAATTTGTTCCTTCCCTACACTAAACGTTTAAAATCCAATATACATAAGGAGTCTGGGAGGAGCAAATCCAAGCACATTAGAAAATTGGGTAAAGAACAATTGCCCTAGAAAGTTTTTGTGAATTTGAACATCAATATAGTAATGTACCAAATTTCAAGTCCTACATTATACTCCCTTAAATTTAAAAAACATACACTTTACCCCTTAAAGATTAAAGCTATTAACAACTCATTAAACCAAACGGTATAGAGGTCATATGCCATACAAGTGATTATATTTTTCAACATTCCCCCAGAAAAAAAGATAGCATTTCCAAATGCTCTGATTTCTCCTATTTACCTAAAGCACAGCCTCTCCTGTTGCTATATTTTCTCCATTTTACTCACAAAACACAATCTCTCTTGGTGCAGATGCTTGGAAGATAAATCTCTATTGCCATGCAAACATGTTGTGATGATGCTTAAAATAGCTGCATGAGCAACTAAGTCACTAGAAGATAAGTTCAAGTCTATTAGAAGATTTCAGGTGAAGTCTTAGTCTTTAGGAAGTTGTTAATGTTTTTTTAATTTTTGAAAATTAGGAAGACATTATCTAAAGTTGTTATTTGTTATGAAATCATCTATTATTGTGGATACCCATTTGGTTTCTCAACTCTCAAAATAATGAATATTATTAAATCCATTATTATTATGAGTGTCCTTTTATTTTTTCAACTTCTAAAGCTATTGAATCTCATTCATTCTCTTTGACTTTTGGGTTATCTATATTTATGATTGTATGCCTATAAATAGAGGCTTCTATGAATCAATGGAATAATAAGGACATTTTTCCTCTATGTGTTATTTCTCTATAAGTGCCTTTACATTCTATATTCTCCTTGTGTAAAATTTCATTTACAACACGTTATCAGCACGAATTTGCTCTTGGCTATTCATTTTCAAATCACAAGAAAGAAATCTTATTGTGTCCCCAATGCTATTAGAGTATTTGAAGTTGTTGGAACTACAATTTTAAAGTGATTCAAATTTTTTTCATGTCTACATCTAGAAGAAGAATGGAGTTGGTAATATGAATTTGAGTTTGTGGGATAATTTTTTTTGAGAGGAATTTTCATTATCTTGCATTTCGAAAGATATGTGATTTTATTTTTACTTGACATTGCATTTATTTATGTGAAAAATGAATTTGGTGCTATAGATTTCTATTATGATTTATATATAATTAAGTATGGTTATTTCATGAAAAGTTTTATTCACAAAAGAAATTAAAAAAAAAATATTTCACAAGGATATCCATATATGCTAAGATAATTTTTCCTGTGGTTAGTCCTTACAATTAATTTAGCAAAATTGCGTTGCCCATGTTAGGATAGTTTTTCGGATATATTATAGTTCCTAAATGTGTAATCAGCGCTAAAACATTTGTAGATACTAATAAAGTGTTCATGCTTGATGGTGCTACATAACAAAATGAGAATTATTACTTTTGGATTACCTCATGTTAATAAAAATTGTTAATTATGTTTCTATTTAATCCTCTATCTACATGAATGCCTTGAAAGTTGTTTTAATGTAATCATTCTTAGAAATACTAGAGATGGATTTTTATTTTTCATAGTTTATAATGTTTTCATCTCGCCCAAGATAGTGAGAAATTTTGTACAAATATCATAAAAGGTTCTTGGAAGACCAATAATTCTCTTGTGGGTTGATTTGAATGAGAACTATAATCACTAGAAATTTAATTTTGTGAATTATATATTTATGAGTACTTTATTTTTAGAATTTATATCCTGTTGAAAACTGAACTACAATTTTTTATAATATAGTTGAAGAATCTTCTGTAATACAGACTATAAATTGAGCATAACCTCTAGTTGATATCTATCTATATGTTTTATTTAATTGAATCATCTGTATAGATATACAATTATACCATATACGGTTGTAGGAATTCTTGAACTTGGTATGTGGGATATCGTATAGAAGGCCAATTAATTGCCCACTTTACTAAATAATTTGTGAAATATGAAATCTTCTTGACATTCACTTTATCTTTTCTAAATTAGTTAGATCCTATGTTATGGTTATTTATCGCTTGCATCTATATAGTGTCATTTTATATCACCCAATTTATATGGTATCTAACTACTTGGAAAATGATTCTTTTAATGCACTGTTCACAATTTGCAAATTGCTTGAGTTAAGTCTCATATACAAAAAGAAGTATTTGTGAACATGCTACAATAAACCAGAAGTTTATTGATCACTATTTGACATGATTGGTTAAGACATCTTGGATCAATAATAATGCAAAAAATTATTAAAAATTCACATCGGCACCAATTGAAAAACCTGAAGATTTTTCAATCTAAGGAATTGTCATATATTGTTTGTTCTCAAGGCAAATTGATTATTAAGCTATCACTAGCTAAAGTTGGAACTGAATTTTCAACATTTTTAAAACGTATACATGGTGATATATATGGACCTATTCATCCTAAATGTGGGTCATTTAGATATGGTATTAATAGACACATCCAGTAGATGGTTTCATGTGTGCTTGCTATCAACTTGTAATCTAGTGTTTGCAAGATTACTTATTCAAATAATTCGATTAAGAGCACAATTTCCAAATTATACAATTAAATTCATTCGTCTTGATAATACTGGTGAATTTTTTTCACAAACTTTCAATGACTATTGTATGTCGATTAGCATAAATGTAGAACATTCTATAGCTCATGTTTATACACAAAATGGGTTAGCTGAATCATTTATTAAGCAACTTTAATTAATAGCTAGACACTTGTTTATGCGAACAAAGCTCTCTGTTTCTATTTGAGGACATACAATTTTTATATGCAGTAGCACTAGTACACATCAAATCAACAAGTTATTATAAATATTTCTCATTTATAATTGGCTTATGGTCATGAGTTAAATATTTTTCATATCAGAATTTTTGGATGTGTGGTATATGTTTTAATAGCCCCACCACAACGAATTAAGAAGGGTCTTAAAAGGAGATTAGGAATATATGTTGGATATGATTCTCCTTCTATTATAAAATATCTTGAACCAATGACAGGAGATGTATTTATGGCATGTTTTGCTGATTGTCATTTTGATGAACCAGTCTTCCCAACATTAGGGGGAGAAAATGAAAAACAGCTGGTCAAAGAAATTACATGAAATGCTTTGAACCTCACACAAAATAATATCAACTTGAAGTTCAAAAGATAATTTACTTACATAGAATAGAAAATCAACTACCAGATGTATTTACTGACCTAAAGAGAGTGACAAAGTCACATATACCAGCTGTAAATACTCATGTACAGATTGATGTCTCCGAAGCACAATTTGTTAGTGAAATCACTAGCAAATCTAAAGCACATCAGAAGTGTGATAGACCAATTGGTTTAAAAGATAAAAATACCCATAAAAAGAAATAAATAATTATTCAACATCAGAAATAGATGCTCTTGAAGAGACTAGAGACATAACAAACAAAGTACTTTCAAAAGAAGTTCAGATACCTGAAATTGCTGAAATTGATGAAAATGAAGAGATCTCAATAAATTATATATCTACGGGGAAACGATTAAATCAGAAAAAAATAGTTGTCGACAACACTTTTGTGTATTCAGGAGCGTTTAATATTTTGAATGATAATGATGATTATGAACCTACATCTGTCGATGAGTGTCGACATAGATGTGATTGGCCAAAATGGAAAGACACAATTCAAGAAAAAATGAATTCACTTAAAAACTGTGAGGTATTTGGATATATACAAACACTGAATGTGTAATACCTGTTGGGTACAAATGGTTATTTGTACGTAAAAGAAATGAGAAAAATGAAATTGTGAGGTACAAAACACAACTTGTTGCACAAGATTTTTCACAAAGACCTAGAATTGACTATAATTTTACATATTCTCTTGTGGTAGATGCAATTACATTTCGTTATCTCATTAGTCTGGCAGTACATGAAAAACTTGATATGCGTCTTATGGATGTTGTTACAGTCTATTTATATAACTCACTTGATAGTGACATATATATGAAAATTTCAGAAGGATTTAAGATGCCTAAAGCATATAATTCAAAATCTTGGGAACTTTATTCAATTAAATTACAAATATCTTTATATGGATTAAAATAGTTTGGATGAATGTGGTATAACCGTCTCAATGAACATTTGTTAAAGAATGGTTATAAGAATGACCATATATGTCCACGTGTTTTTATAAAGAAAGAAAATCCAGGATTTGCTATTATTATGGTGTATGTTGATAATTTAAATATTGTTGGAACTCCTAAAGAGATTATAAAGACAGTAAAGTGTTTAAAGAAAGAGTTTGAAATGAAATATCTTGCAAAATAATTTTCCTATATTACAATTTTATTATTTGAGAAATAAAATTTTATTTATCAATCAACTTATACAAAAAAAGTCTTAAAAGAATTTTATATGGACAAAGAAAATTCATTTAGTATCACAATGGTTGTTCACTCACTTGATGTGAAATAATATGTTTTCGACCTCAATATGATAATAAAGAAGTTCTTAGTCCTGAAGTACCATATCTTAGTACAATTGGCGCACCAATGTATCTTGCCAATAATACAATACCTGATATAATTTTTGTTATCAGCTTGTTAGCTAGATTTAGCTCTTGTCCAATGCGAAAACATTGGAATAGAATTAAACATGTTTTTCGATATCTCCGAGGTACTATGATATGGAATTGCTATATGCAAATGGATCTAGACCATAACTCATTGATTATGCAGATGCTGGATGTTTATTTAATCCACATAAGGCCCGATCTTAAACATGATATTTATTTATATGTGGTGACGTACAATAAATTCATTCAAGTGATAATTTGACAGATCTATTAACCAAAGTCTTACCTACTTCAGCATTTGAAAGACTAATATATAAAATTGGGATGTATCGACTCAGAGATATTCAATGATACTGAGAACTGGGGAAGTATACAAGGAATGATGTACTCTTTTTCCTTCACTAGGGTTTTTTTCCACTGGGTTTTTCTTTAGTAAGGTTTTAATGAGGCATATTCTTTGTAAAATAGACATCCAAGGGGGAGTGTTATGAAATCATCTATTATTGTGGATGTCCATTTGGTTTCTCAACTCTCAAAATAATGAATATTATTAAATCCATTATTATTATGAGTGTCCTTTTATTTTTCCAACTCCTAAAACTATTGAATCTCATTCATTCTCTTTGACTTTTGTGTTATCTACATTTATAATTGTATGCCTATAAATAGAGGCTTCTATAAATCAATGGAATAATAAGGACATTTTTCCTCTATGTGTTATTTCTCTCTAAGTGCCTTTACATTCTATATTCTCTTTGTGTAAAATTTCATTTACAACATTATTTATGTTTTTGTTCAGCCCGTTATATTGGCTTCTGTTAAGATGTTGGCTTTATATATAGAGTGTTTCCTATGAATAAAATATATATATTCTCAATAAAAAAAAATATATTGGTATCATAGCTTTTTCCTTGAGGGATCTGTGAGTTAAGTAAGTCACACAAAAATACAATCATCATAAACCAGTCAACAATGGAAGGTGAACATATCTTTCCACATATGTCGCCACTCATTTTTATGATGATAACTATCAAGCATGGGCTGTTAGATGATTGTTCATCTTGAAGCTTTGGATTTTGGGAAGCAGTGGAGGAGGATTACATTGTTCTAGAGCTACTTGCAAATCCAACCGTGACACAACTAAAGTTTAACAAGGAGAAAAAAAAAGGAAAAAGTCAAAAGCTAAAGCTTCTCTTTTTTTTTTTTGCAATTTGAAACACCAAACTCAGAAGGATTATGAACTTTAAATCAGCTAAGAACATTTGGGATTATCTTAAAGCAGAATACCAAGACAATGAAAGGACCAAAAATATGCAGGATCTCAACTTAATTCATGAGTTTGAGATGCAGAAGATGAAGTAGAAAAAAACATCAAGGACTATTCAAATAAGCTGTTGAGCATAGTGAACAAGGTAAGATTATTGGATAAGGAATTTCCTAATCAAATAATTGTGAAAAAATTCCTATAACCATGCCTAAAAATAATGAATTAAAAATATCTTCTCTAAAAGAATTGATCGAGGGATTTATCAAAAATTTTCTTGGGAGAGTTAGTTTATGCTTTACAAGCACAAGAGCAAAGGAGAACGATGAGGAAAGAAGAATTTGTACATGATACTTTCAAAGCAAAGGTTCAGAAGTTAGGAGGAGACAAAGACAGAGGGTTCAATAACAAAATTGACAATGAAAACAAAAATGAAGAAACTTACCCTCCTTATCCTCATTGTAAAAAAATCAATTATCCACAAAGAAGGCGTTGGTGGAGACTAGACATCAAATTTAGAAAATATGGTCAACTTAGAAACATTGAAAGAATATGCAAGTCTCAACAATCTGATGATCAAGCAAATGCAATTACAGAACAACATTAGGAGCAACTTCTTGTTGCAACTTATTTTGCTACAATCAACAGTTTGAGTAACTCTTGGTTGATTGATAGTGGTTGTACCAATCACATGACCAATAACCAAGAGCTATTCAAGGAACTAAACAAGACATTTGTTTCCAAAGTAAAAATTGGAAATTGCGAGTAAATCTTAGTGAAAGGCAGAGAAACAATGATGATTGAGAGTTTTTCTATAAAGTTTGAAATTTATTTATGATGTTTTATATGTACCTGAAATTGATCAGAATTTGTTAAGTGTTGGGCAGTTAATTGAAAAAATGTCTTAAATTTATATTTGAAGACAAATGGTGTTTGATTAAGGATGCAAAAGGGAGTGATATTTTCAAAATAAAAATGAGAGAAATTTTTTTTGCTCTAAATCTAATGGAGGAGCATATTGCCTTTTCCAAAAAAGCAAGAAATGAAGAGTTGTGGGACTTGGGCACTTCCATCATGCTGGACTATTGTACATGTAGAAGCACAATTTAGCAGAAAGGTTAACAAAGTTAGAAGAAGAATTATCTAATTGTGTAGCTTGTCAATATGGCAAGCAAGCCAGAAGACCTTTCTCTCAAAGATATGGAAAGCAAAAAACAAACTTTAATTGGTGCATACAGATGTTGGGGGCCCTCAAAAAATAGTCTTTAAATGGCAGTAAGTATTATATCCTATTTATAGATGATTTTAACAAATTTTGTTGGATATATTTTCTTAAAATCAAGTTTCAAGTTGTTGATGTATTCTGAAAATTTAAAAGCTGGGTTAAGAATAAAAGTGGTTGCAAGCTATAGAAAATAAGGTCAGACAATAGCAAAGAATATATTTGTGATAGTTTCAAAAAGTTTTTCGAAGAAGAAGGAATTGAGCATCAATTCACTACACCATATACTTCACAACAAAATAGTGTAAGTGAAAGAAAAAATAGAAGCATCATGGAGATAACAAGGTGTATGTTACATGGAAAAAACTTGCCAAAGAAACTATGGGCATAATCTGCATTTATTGCAATTTATTTTGTTAAACAGGCTTCCAACTAGAATTTCAGACAAAAAGACCCTATGTGAAGCATGGTTTGATTATGAACCAAACTTAAAAAATCTAAAATCTCTCATGTACCATAGAAGTACTTCAAAAACTTATAGAATATTTTAACCTTAAAATGGGAAGATTCTTGTGAGTAGAGATGTTCAATTCATGAAAGATAAGCAGTGAAATTAGGAGACTGAAAAAAATAGCTTCTAGAAATTTTGCAGAACTTAGATGACAACATAGATTATGATTCAATTAGAGGTACTAGACTACTATATGATATTTATGAAAGATGTAATATTGCTATTTTTGAGCCTATAGAATTTAATAAAGCAATGAAAGATGAAAAATGGGTTAAACCTATGAGGGAGGAACTTAGGATGATGGAAAAAAAATGATACATGGGAACTAGTGAGTAGACCATAGCACAAAAGACCTAAAGCAGTGAAATGGGTTTTTAGAACAAAACTAAACGCAGATGGATCTTTAAGTAAATATTAAGCTAGATTGGTGGTAAAAGTTAAGTGTTTGAAGTAGATTTTTTAGAGACTTTTACTCTAGTAACAAGATAGCACAAAAGACCTATAGTGGTGAAATGGGTTTTTAGAACAAAACTAAATGCAGATGGATCTCCAAGAAAATATAAAGTTAGATTGGTGGTAAAGAGTTATGCTCAAGTGTTTGAAGCGGATTTTTTAAAGACTTTTACTCCAAAAACAAGACTTGACACAATAAGGATGCTATTAACTTTAACAACACAAAAGGGTGGAAGGTGTACTAGTTAGATGTAAAATTTACTTTCCTAAATGGCTACTTGTAGGAAGAGTTGTTCATTGAGCAACTTGAAAGAATAAGAAGACAAAGTTTACTTGTTGAAAAAAACTCTATATGGCCTTAAACAGGCTCTTTGGGCCTGGTACATTCGAATTGATGAACATCTCCATGCTCTTGGCTTTCTCAAAAGAACAAGTGAAGCTACACTATATGTGGAAAAAAATATACTGATTTAATTATAGTTTCTGTCTATGTTGATTACTTATTGTTAATAGAGAGCAATGAGAATATGATAGAAAACTTCAAACCTGAAATGTGTTAAGTTTTTGAGATGACAAATCTCGGGTTGATGTCCTATTTTTTGGGAATGGAAGTCAAATAAAATGATAATGGAATATTCATATGTCAAAGGAAGTATGCAAAAGAGATTCTCAAGAAATTTCATATGAAAGAATGTAGAAGCATAGACACTTCAATGAACATGAAAGAAAAGTTCAGCAAAGATGATGGAGCAGACAATGTTGATGAAGGAAATTATAGAAGCTTAATTGGATGCTTAATGTATCTTACTACAACTAGACCGAATATCATGTTTACAATAAGTATACTTTCAACATTTATGCATTGTGCAAGTGAAACACATCTTCAAGCAATAAAAAGGATAGTCAGATATGTCAGAGGAATTGTAAACTATGGTATAAAATACTCTTACTCTTAGAATTTTAAGCTACATGGTTTCTCTACCAATGGTTGGGTAGGTTTCATTGATGATATGAAATTTTGCTTTAGTATTGGTTCAAGAATGTTTTCTTAGAGTTTAAAAAAGCAAGATGTGATAGCTCAAATTAAGCATAGCTGAAACTGAATATGTTGCAACTATTTCAGCTGTAAATCAAGTTATTTGGATAATAAAGTTACTCACTGACTTACATATGCAACAAATTGTACCAACACAAATATACATTGACAATCAAAATGCTATTTCAATCTCAAATAATTCAGTGTTTCATGGCAGAACTAAACACTTTTGGATAAAGTATTTTTCCTTAAGGAAAGCACAAAAGGAAGGTGATGAAGTCAGATTAGTGTACTGTAGTTCTAAAAACCAAGTTGTAAATGTGTTGACAAAAGCTCCATCAAAAGCTAACTTTGAAGATCTAAAGGAAAAGCTTGTCTTTTGCAGCTATTAAGCAAAGAGTAGTGTTGTGATTATGCCTAAAGTAGTTGCACGAGCAACTAAGTCACTAGAAGATAAGTTCAAGTCTATTAGAAGATTTCGGGTGAAGTCCTAGTATTTAGGAAGTTGTTTCTGTTTTTTGAATTGTTGAAAATTAAGAAGACGTTATATAAAGTTTTTATTTGTGTTTTAATTCAGTCTATTATATTGCCTTCTGTTAAGATCTTAGCTCTATATATAGAGCGTTTCCTATGAATAAAATATGTATATTCTTACACACAAAAAAACAAACAAAACATGGCAGGATTTGCGTAAGGCAAAAGAAGATGATCATGTGCAGTGTTCCTGAATCTTCATTAAGTGAAGAGTATGTTTCCAAACTTAAGGGCGTAATTATGAATTCTTAAAAGAAACAAGGGAATATTACAAATCGAATACAATCGTGAAAGGATTGATAAACTGGATGTTACTTGCAGATACAAAATAGTCTGTGATTGGTGGGAGGGATTTACTTTGATGAAATGCGGTTGTAATTTCGTTGACTATCAATTGACTGATGAAACCCCCAACAAACAAACAAACACACACATACACACACACAACAACAAACAAATTCAGAGAAAGCTCAGAGGCAGTAAAGTTCAAGATAAAGTGCTAAAAAAAATGTACCCCAAGACTTGGACTTTGTTGATTTGTAAAGCCTGTAGCTGCTTTAACTTGATGGCATTACATAAGCATCCTGTGCTGTACCACCGGACCTGATCAAAATGTTGATGACTTCGGAGAAGGTGATGGAACATATGGTTTTATTGCAACTTCATTACTGGGTAACACTATGCTTTCACCACTTTGTACCATGATTTTAGAACTGGGGCCTGATTCTTATGCATGTGAATCCATATATGCCCTGCAACCTCAATTGGTGAAGCACCAATTTCATCTCAGACATGGAGATATGACTACCAAGTAATCTAAATTGTATAAGAAACAGCAAATTGAACCACATATTCTACAATTCAATGCATCCTAACTCCTAAGAAAAAGAACACAACTTCATGGTACCTGTAAAAATCGGCTATCTTAAATTTGAGGGCAAAAGGTTTTTATTTAAAAAAATTATCTAAACTTCAGTAAATAGTTGATAGTTAAGAATTTCTTTCATTTTCAAAAATAAGTAAGAATACAAGAATCATGGCTATGGTTCAAAGTCAACTCCAATAAAAAGGGGAGAGAAAAGAGAGAGATAATATATTTGACAGCTGTTTCATGACACAAGTTCACATGACTAATGTTGCCATAGTTTCTTATTACACATGGTTTTAAGGCATATTATCTACGACTTCAAAACTATTAACCGCCCGTCCTTCATAAGATGTTTATAATATAGTCTAATGCTTTAAAATATATAGAGAAAACTATGTTTATCTCGAAGGAAATATTAAGAATACTTTTTTGTTATCATAAGTGATTCAAATAATTCCATGATTAAAACTTCTGCCTGGCTTTTCCTTTCTTTCCTTCCCTATCTTTTTGGTTAGAGAGTTTTCTTTATTTTTATTGTTTCTAAGGAACATAGTGGAAAACTGAGACTTGCATTCTAACAATATGTACCTAACCTATATTCCAGTTCTATATCTGCAATCATAAACATATATTTCGGTTTGTTTTAAAAAAATTACAGTGCCCACCTATGTAGAGGTGAATGCTTTATTCAGTTAAAGAATAGCTTGAAGAATAATAGTTTCATAAATCATTTAATAATGTCTAAATATTTCCTAGTGAATAAATTCCACATTCTATAAGGTATATAATAATAGCTCAATCAGTTGAAAATTTAAGCACTTACAATTAACTTCTATCTTCTTTCACAGCTATCGGTATATATATACATCACACTAGAAAGTAGAAAGTAGAAACCAAAATTACTCAGCAATAGTTACCTCATTTATTCCTCTTTAAGCCTCCACCAGACTTAAACTTCAGAAACTTTTTATCTCTCCCACAATTACCCACTCAAATTCAAAAAAATATTCAACATTACTATCTACCACCTGGTGACTGTAGTTAACTTTGACTTGCAACCTTAAGTTCACACCTCTATCCTCAAGCTTCAAGTTTTAATAATAGCCTTAACACCTTAACATTTCTGAGACTTTCCTATGCCATTGCAGAAAATGCCATATTGCCTAAGATAAATATTACCAATTCCTGTAAAACTAGTGTCAACAAAATTAGTCATCTGCTTTTGCTATGGTATTACAAGTACACCACATTTTATCTTATTAACTATATAGCATATGGGGAGGCAATGTTTGAGAGATATGCCCCAGAAACTGAGGTCCAAGGTCATCAGGTTTTCCAGGATGGTGGGTACATGATTGGGCATGTTTCTTAAATGCGTGTGCTTAAATGATAGATAGTTGGGGGGAGGGGAGAAGAGAGAGAGACCCTACAAGATATCCATAAAGAAAACCCATTAGCCACTTGGTAATGTTTATTTATCCTGGTAGCAAGCGCAAATTCATCTTATTAGCTCTTCTCTTCCTAAATTATATATAAAACTGAATAAATTCTTTCATTCTTCTACACTCAAAACTTGAGAGCAGCTACCAAAAGATGATGACATTCCTAATTATCTTACAAGTCTTTATAAAACCCTTCAAGAACACTACATTTAGCATCAAAACCTTCTGAAAGTTGAGTATCTCTATCTTCTCTTTTTCTCGCTGCGCATTGACTGACCCTGATCTTGTTTATAGTTTCATTCTTCATCTGAGCTTCAACCTCCTCCCCTCTTGCCACACCAACAAACCTATAATTGCACAATTTTTTATATTTCCCCATTCAATTTCTGAATTAAGAAACTAGATAGACTTTGCCAGCAGGTTACTTGCTCACATAACATTTTCAACTAAAAATCCCTCAAAGGCTTAGCCAATGTTGAAAGCCAGAGGTCCTCCTGCTATAATTCCACCTAGCAAAAATTGGAGTTCAATAATTAACACTTTCAAGAAGATGAACAAATATTTGCCTGTAACTAACATAGAATTCTATATTTGCATGAGGCAAAGGCCCTAAATCCAACCAAAATGACTAACTCCTAACAATAGCTATAATAAGGAAATTAAATATAATTCCATACAAGGGTCGTCCTATGTTAATTATTAGAAAATATATCAAAACAAAAAGGAAGCAACAACGTATTCCTGAAATCATTTTCGAAGAGTAGACAGGGCAGTCTGTATACTAGATTATATTATATTGTGTATGTAGAGAGAGAGTAGTAAATATAATGTGAGAATTGAAAGCATGTTTTATATGAAGCACAAATATATATAGAAGATAAGGAAGATTCCTCACATGTAAATCACATTCGCAATCATCATCCGTACAACCTTGTTAATATGTTTGCCATTTACCTATAGCAGACAAACAATTTGATTAGAATGATGATTGTCTGGTCAATTCTCCCAGGCAAACAGACTCAGAGAAGGATAATGGAGAACAGACACCAGGATTAGCACCATCATTGAAATCATTCATGGTATTTACAAGCTAGATGCAAAAGGAGCACCAAAGATTCATCAAATGACATAGACAGCATTGTATGATTTTATGCTGCCTGTGTAGAAGAAAGAACAGAAACAATTGAGAGTAACTAGAAAATTATATATCTTTCAGGTTCTAGAGTCTTAAAAACTAAAACAGTACATGAATTTAACCAATGTCATGCCATAGCCATCATCATTTCCATCCAAGCACAAGACATCAAAGTGCTGCTGTACATACCAAAAATTGTTAGCTCTATTTGGCAATTATGTTCATTATCCCTTCATTAACCTCAAATTACCAAAATGTAATCCCTCTTGGACCACATATACCAGTTACAGATCAAAAGTAATGCAATTTCATATTGATATTATGGACTAAACTATCATAACAGAAGAGAAAATAATAGAAGCTCTCAAAAAAGTTTATTTCGTCACATTTCCAAATATTGAGAGAATTTATGGCTGGAATTTTTTTTGGATAAATAAGGAAATATTATTAGAAGGGAAAAAAAAATACATGGAAGAAGGAGGAAAATGTATCCATTTAAAAGGAAAAAAAATAAGGCATGAAAAACATTAAAACAAAATGTCTTTTCGATCTCTTTGCATGTCTAACAAGGAAATTCCTGAAAGAAACCATTTGAAGAACACCAAAGTGAAGCCATGGAAACCATCCTACCTCAAAGCAAGTCTAAGGGTAAGGGTTTTTGATAGATACCCTCTCCAAGATCACAATTAACAGTAACAGACAGCAGAAAAATAGAGGAAGTGGTAGAGTTACCTCTGATTTAGAAGAAATCAGTGTACTGCCCTAGCCAAAGATGTAGAAAATCCAACAGTAGAAAGAAAACAAAACAAAACAAAAAATCTTCAAGCACAATTCAAGGCTACCAGGTGCCTCCCAAACCACTACTAGAAAAATCCTGTTTAGAGACGGAATTTTTTCGTCTCTAACGCAGTTAGAGACGGAAATAATTCCGTCTCTAAAAACGGGGTCGCTAAAATTTAGAGACGGAATATTTCCGTCTCAAAAAGAAATATATCCGTCTCTAAATTTCATAACAAATTCCGTCTCTGATTCCAGATTTGCCTCTCATTTTAGAGACGAAATATTCCGTCTCTAAATCCGTCTCTAATATCAGGAAAATATAAAAAAAAATCTCAAACCTATCAACCAACAACCAATACCAACAGCCAAAAACCAATCATTTCAGGCAGAAATATCAACATACATTTGACATAATGTCAAACCTCTTATCATCCATAAACATATAAACAAAATTTTTAATAATCCTATGACATTACATGAAAATATCACCAATCAAACACTTTTACATCATTAATACATAACACAGTCATAAATAACACAAACTATCATGATCCATCAACAGCATTACTATTTTTGCTCATTGTTATTATTCTCTTCTCTAGGTGGAGACGAGGAGGGCATTCTTATACTACCATCTATCATGAGGCGTCGAAACATCCAATCCCATTCCTCAACCTTTTGCTTTAACATAAAATTTTCATCTTCACTTTGTTTGAGCCATGCAGATAAAGCCTCAATTTTTGCATTCACAACAGAAGAGAAACTTGCTGAGACTTCATCAGAAGTGGAAGACTTAGAAGAAGAACTTGCTGCCAATACATTATGTGCTTGAGATCCTAGTCTATATATCCGTCCTTTATTGTTCATGCCGCCAACGACATTCAAATAAACAACATTGTCTGAATGTTGAGTGGAGTGTTGGCTACAACCCTCATCGCTCTGAGATTCGGACTGTCTCTCAGCTATTTTTGTTCGATACATTTCCTGAAAAAAGAAAATGATTAAACAAAATGAATATTTGTAAAGAAATGAAAATAAAAGAGTAGTGACTACATACATCAATTCTTCCTTGCTGATCGTTGAACCACTCCAATGGCTTTCCTTTGGACCGGTGAAGCCGCTCATACAACTCAAAACATGTCGGTTCTTTATTCATTTGCACCCTCTAAAATAATAAAAAGTTAAATAATATTAAAGTAAGAACTTAAATCACTATATATTTGAGAGAAATTACTCACCATTCTTTTGGCATGCTCTCGTGCAGATATAAACCCTCCACTATGTACATTAAGTCATTCTTTGGAAAGTCTATTTTGTTTATTTTTTCTAGCTTTATCTTGCTAGTCTTCACTATCCCATTCAGCCCTTAATTGTTGTAGCTTCTCTGGTGGAATCCAAGCACCCTTGTCCTCACTGCTACGCACCTTAAACAATACATTTTTTAGGGCTATTGATCCCCTGCTGTCAAATGAGCTTTTAATATTGTGCTCATCATTGTCCAACCACTTAAAATTTGCCTAAACAAAGAAAGTAAACAAATTAACATAACATTCACACATTTTTAAAAAAAAGATATCAATAAATATGATAGGAAATGTTACATATTACCTTGAACTCCTCGAACCACATTTGAATGGTATTGTTGTCAACTTTTTCCTAACTGGACCAAGCACCTTCAAATATTTTCTTGAAAATTGTTGTGATGACACCTCTTGTTAAGATGTCAGGATAAAACCTGAAAGTATAGATATCAATTTAAATAAATATACTGACAAAAAAAAACACAGACACACACATATATTACTTACGTTTTCCCAGATGCAGATCTAATCCAAATTCGACCATCTATGTCCCTTGTTCCCCACTGAATAGTCTATGTGAAAGGAACTGGCTCAACATTTGGACATGAGGATTGATTAGGAGATGGGGCACATATAGTATGTGAGGTGAGGTAGGGGCAACTGTACTAGAAAGATGAGGAGATGAGGCACTGGAATGAGATGCTTGTAAATGAGAAGATGGAGTAGAAGTATGACAAGTCTGGGAAAAGGGAGATAAAGTAGGTGTATGTCCAGTGTGGATCTGGTCAAGGTGAGCTATGTCAGCAACAGGTGATGTGTCTGGCTGTGTATATGGTTGAGAGATAACCCGTTCCCGCACTCTACCTCTACCCCTTCCTCTACCTGTCATCTATAGACAAAAAGATAATCATAATCATCTATTTCAATGAAATTTAATAATAAAAAATAAAAATAATTACAAAAGACAATGATAACGAAACTCATAACCATACTACCATAGATTTATAATCTACTTCAAAAATACATCATATATGATCTACATAATACACTTAGTAAAATGAACCCTAACAATACCTAAACATCTTCATCATTATCATTTTCTTCCTCTTCTTCTTCATCTTCCCATTCTCCTTCTTCCTCAGTATCTTCTTCATCCACATCTTCTATTTTAATATCTATATCTGCATCTACTTCATGTAGGTTCAAAGAAGAACCATATACTTCATCCACAGGGCCTTCAATATCAACAAGACTCTGCTCGAGATTGTCATTTGTAACTATATTACAGGCGATTGCATTGATGACTCTTCTTGGTATAGAGATCACTTTCAGGCATTTTAGTTTCTATTGTAGTTTGTATTGTGGTTCGTGCCTTAATTTTGATCACTACTAACCAATCACGTTGCCCTTCAGGATATTGTGTATAATATACTTGAATTGCTTGTTGTGCAAATATAAAAGGGTCATAATTTTTATATCTCCTGGATGTTCTGACCTCAACAATCCCATAGTTATCTACCTTTGTTCCATGATTTAAGGTGGGATCAAATCAATCACATTTGAATAGAACTAACACCTTTATAGGCCATCCTGTATAGTGTACTTCAATAATGTCTGTTAAAACCCCATAATAATTATTTTCTGTTGTTTCATCCGTACCACCTGGACAACATACACCAAAATTTGTTGTACCCATACCTTGGCCATGATCTTTTGTATTAAATTTATAACCATTTACATAATATGATGGCCATTTGTTGGCTTTTCTTTAAGGACCCCATGCCAAACTCTTTAGAAAGGCATCTTCAACATTATTATTTAACACCTAGTCATCAAATATTTAAGTCAGTCTCACATAAGAAGCAAAATATTAGAAAATAAGGAATTAAGAAGAATTCGTGGAACATACGTATTCTTTAAACCAAATAGGAAACATTGTGAAGATTTGTCTGTCCACTTCCGAGTCACTCATCCCACATTCTTGTAACATATTAGTATATGTGTTACATTTAGAAAACATGTTAGAACAATTTATAGTGATATATATATATATATATATATATATATATATATATATATATATATATATATATATGTCACTTAAATGAGCATTTTATACACTTACATTAAAAATGGCTCCACTTCAGGACAATTTAGAAGAACATATAAATGTGCGGTTTGCAAGTCCCTTTCTTCTAACATGAAGGATATGCATCTTCTGGTTAGACGGTCAGGATAATTAAAGATAGAAAGCGGTGGTCTATTTGAACAACTTTGACCTCCATCATCATTTCGTGGTACTTGAGTCCTTCTACATGGAACATCAGATGGATAATAGTAGGATGCAAATATAGAGGTCTCTTCTACCAAATAAGCTTCACAAATTGATCCTTCAACTACAGTTGTGTTCTTCACCTTGTCTTTTAGTGTGCGAATAAACTTAATACACTTAATTGATACATTTAGTACTATAAATACGATTCCATAATTTAAAAAAACAAAACAAAAAGGAGACGTAACTCTACCTTTCAAATGGATACATCCATCGATATTGCACTGAACCTCCAACCCTTGCTTCGTATGGCAAATGAATTGGAAGGTATTCCATTGAGTCAAAAAAATTTGGAGGAAAAATTTGTTCTAATTTACAAAGAATGACTGGAATGTTTTGCTCCATCACATGTAAAGTATCCTCTCGCAACAATGGGGAAGTCAATTCTCAAAAGAACTGACTAAATTCTGTGAGTGTGTTCCAAATAGACTTTGGTAATACTTTGAATGCAATTGGGAAAAAGCGTTGCATAAACACATGACAATCATGACTTTTCAGGCCAAACAACTTTGCTTCTCTCATGTCAACACACCTTGATAATGTAGAGGCATATCCGTCTGGCAGTTTCAATTTTTTGACCCATTCACACACAGCTAATCTTTGTTGCTTAGTTAATGTGTATTTTGCTTTGAGTTTAATTAGCTTGCCATCTCTTCCATCCTGCAGCTTTAATTCATTCCATCTACAAATTTCTGCCAAGTCGAGCTTTGCATTAAAATTGTCTTTTGTCTTACCTTTAATGTCCATCACTGTGTATAAAATATTCAAAAAGACATTTCTCTCAATATGCATAACATCTAGATTGTGTGGAAGAAGATTTGTTTTCCAATATGGTAACTCCCAAAATATAGATTGCTTCGTCCAGTTGTGAATAACTCCATACCCTGAGATATTATCATATGTCTCTTTAGTTATGCTAGGCATATGTCTAACCCTTTCCAACACTTCTTCACCTGTTAACCGAGGCAGAGGTAAAGATGTTTCAGTATGTCTCTTCTGAAAAGCATTCTTATTCCTTCTGTAACTATGATCAAGTGGCAAGAATTGTCGATGACAATCAAAGAAAGATGTCTTCCGACTATGTCGAAGGGTAAATACCTTTGAACACTCCATACATATTGGACAAGCAAGTTTTTCCATTGTCATCCAACCTGAAAACATCTCATATGCAGGAAAGTCATTAATGGTCCACAACAAACAAGCTTTCATGTTGAAGTTCTGTTTTAGTGAGACATCATAAGTCGTGACACCAGTATTCCATAAAAGTTTGAGGTCATCTATAAGTGGTTGCAAATACACATCAATTCTATTCTTTGGATTGGAAGGACCAGGGATTATAATGGTCAAGAACAAGAACTCTCTTCTCATACACATCCAAGGGGGAAGATTATAAGGGGTAATAATAACTGGCCAACATGAATAAGTCTGACCTGTTTTATCAAATGGAGCAAATCCATCAGCACACAAACCTAACCTCACATTTCGAGGGTCCATTGCAAATTTAGGATATTTTTCATCGAATTTTTTCCAGGCTTCGCTATCAGATGGATGAGACAAAGAGCTTGTTACCCTCACAATTTCCCGATGCCATCTCATTTAACTTGCAGTTTGCATTGACGAATAAAGTCTTTACAACCTTGGAATAAGTGGAAAATACCACATTTTTTTCACTGGAAAGTTCTCTTACTTTGCCATTTCTGATGACCCTTTTGTAACGCTCTTCACCACAAAATTTACAATGACGAAGCTCCAAATCAAGAGGACTATAATAAATCATGCATCCATTTCGACAACAGTGAATTTTTACACAATCTAATCCTAATTGCTCCACTGATTTCTTTGCACGGTAGAGGTTTTTAGGCATACAATTTTCATTTGGCAATGCATTTCCCATAAATTGTACCCACCGATTGAAACAATTCTCAGAAATGTTGAAGTCCAACTTAATACCCAAAGCTTCCATTGCAGCTGACAATTCAGAATAATTTTGACAACCGTCATACAAAGGAGCATGCGCAGCTTCTAATATATTAAAAAAAAATTTGCTTCCGGGTTAAGATCTTCATCCCTCTGTTCACAATGAGCAAAACCTTGTTGCTCTATATAATTACTAATAGATGGTCCAGCAGCATCCATTACCATCTGTTCCTGATCATTAAAGCATCCCTGAAAGTCACTACTTCCATAATATGAATTTCTTAAAACCATTGGTGGAAAGAGAGGTCTTAGTTCATCATGGTTGGTCCAATAATAATAATTACTCATAAATCCCTTCATACAAAGGTGGGTTTTCACTTCATCAACTGAACAATACTTCTGACACATACATTTTTTACAAAGACACATCAACTTTCCTACACTTTTAAAATGATCCTGACTACAAGCAAACTCTATAAACTCAACAACTCCTGCCATAAACTCATATGTAACTGTTCTCTTATCAAGACCCACCCTATTATCCATCCACTTACGATGTTCAAGAACTTCCATCTTGTTTTTAGGCATACATGAATCAAAACAAATATCTTAATTCAATATAGCACAAATTATAATAACATATTGAACCAATACCAACATCAAAGGCATAATGTAAATAGAAATCAATTTTTTAGTTAACAAACCTCCATTTCTTAATTCTTCATCCTCATACAAACATACATCATTTAAATCTTGGTCAGAACAGCAATATTCCAACCATTCTATGCAAAATTAATACC
The DNA here is from genome assembly GCA_037074535.1 of Gleditsia sinensis. NCBI lineage: Eukaryota > Viridiplantae > Streptophyta > Magnoliopsida > Fabales > Fabaceae > Gleditsia > Gleditsia sinensis. The sequence goes on along the minus strand of CM073464.1, from coordinate 7,700,216 downwards.
CATTCAAAGCATATTTTTCAACACAAAATACATGGTTTACATGCAATAGAATAAGGATGATATTCTCTATAAGTAAAGGGCACCCTTGAACAGTAGCCTAGTCCTTAAGTACATAAAGGGAACCTGATGGTGATACACAATCTAGACCAAGACCTAGTCCATTATATTTTTAGGTTGATTGACTCACCAAAAGGCCTATATCTAAGGTACCTAAGTTTACTCAGGTTTAACTTAATCTATGCCTAGCCCAATGACAAACTAAGCCATCTAAGTTTAACATGGACAGGAACTTAGCTAATTTGCAAATCTTCAAGTGCCATACTTACTGTCTTTTGCAGCTTAAATCAAGGGCATAGACTTTCCAAAAACTCAAGGCAAATTATGCTTAAATTGTAATAAAAACTTGAATGCACCCCACAAAATATTGTTTTCCTTATTATTTGATTAATAAAAGCTACCAATGAAACAAATATCAATATATCTCATAACTGGGCAAATATTCACTATTTTAGCAATGCATTGAAACCTCAAAAAAAAATTATATTAGAAGAATATTATATAAATGTGCTAAATGAAACCAACATCCAAGAGAAATCTATCAATCCAACCTCATAGGAAGTGAACCCAAAACCACACCACTACAGTTCAGAGCTGCAATTGCACTTTCAGCCTGCAAATTTGGGCCAAACAAAATCTGAGACAGCAAAAAAGGAAAGGGGAAGTAACAAAACAAATAGTAATTCAATATTAACCTTTAAGACATGTATGAAAATCTGAATGTAAGTAAAATATAATTAATTAAATCATAATAATTATACAATTTCAAGGTACGAAGAACTTTAACCATTTAAATTTTACTTGCACTACTAAATTTCACTAGGCAAGGAAAAACAGGACCATAACCAACAAATAACTAAACCAACTCTTCCAGACGTCTCATAACATATGAGAAACCAGAACTTGAAACTAGAAGAGGAAAGACAAGCCAGAAACCCAAAAATATATAAAGGAAGGTAACAGAAGCAACACCTAAATATGCGAGAGATTTATTGCATTTGACAAAAAGTGACACATATACCTTTTTCACTAATTTCCTAGCAAAAAAACATCTTTCACTACAGAACAGAAAAAATAACAATTCAACTTACATTCCCCCTTATAGATTAATCAAAGCCTAAAACAAGATTTAATCTTCCAGAACTTTGTTAGAAGATATGTTTTCTTTCCAACTTAGAACATACAAAATTGATCCAAATTCCAAGTATCTTTATTTATTGGTATAGATGTCATAATAGAAGAAGAAAAAGTTATTACACGCAGTAATCAAAACTAGAGACCCTACTGCAGGCATTCAAAGAGGCACAAATAAAAAACTCATCAAACTTTAGATTTCTACTAACAAGAATCTTCTTTGTCTTCAAATTATGTATTTTCTAACCTTTGGAGTTTCTACTATACCCCACAAAAATGCCAACTTCTGCCTTTTGATCCAATTTTTCTTTCTCATTTATAAGATAAGTTCATAACACATGCAACTGAATATTCTAAGATGCTATACTAAAGGCTTTACTCCATGCTATGCCTCATAAGGAGTTTTTCCTTTGAAGGCTTTGGTAGGGAATATATTTAGCAAATATACTAAGGTATTAACTGCCTTAACCCAAAAAATTTTACGAAGACCTTTCTCAAAATGCAAACACTTGGCCATCTCTATTATTGAGTGTTTGGGCCTTAAAAAAAGGATTAGAGGAAAAAGGGAAGTGAATCTCATTGAAGATAATGTCATTAGAAATAAACATTCTACTATAAGGACTTAAGGACTTGTAACATTTATGTTTGTCACTCTAGTCCATTACATCACATTAAAGTGGTCTAAATTGAAGTTTATGTTTATTATATGGCCTAAGGTATGAAAAGCAAGAATGACCAATTATTTTTGACTAATTCTACTTGCACTACTAAATTTCACTAGGCAAGGAAAAACAAGACCATAACCAGCAAATAACTAAACCAACTCTTACAGACGTCTCATAACATATGAGAAACCAGAACTTGAAACTAGAAGAGGCAAGACAAGACAGAAACCCAAAAATATATAAAGGAAGGTAACATAAGCAACACCTAAATATGCGAGAGATTTATTGCATTTGACGAAAAATAATGAGTAGAGATATATTGCAATATTATGATAGTACTCCAACATAAACAGATAGTAGGAATGAGTAGAGATTTTGATAAAGGTTTTAGATTCAAGTAGTAAAGTCAGTACAATTTCCCATAAGAATTATAGAAGAAATTGATTTTTTTTTTAAAAAAAGACATTCACAGTTGAAATCAAAGAGAAATCTATCAATCCAACCTTATAGGTAGTGAACCCAAAACCGCACCACTACAGTTCAGAGCTGTAATTGCACTTTTAACCTATAAATTTAAGGCAAACAAAATCCGAGACAGCAAAAAAGGAAAGGGGAAGTAACAAAACAAATAGTAATTCAATATTAACCTTTAAGACATGTATGAAAATCTAAATATAAGTAAAATATAATTAATTAAATCATAATAATTATACAATTTCAAAGTACGAAGAACTTTAACCATTTAAATTCTGAACTAGCTAGTTCATAATTTTTGCCCAAAACCAACTTTAACCGTTTATATATATATATATATATATATATATATATATATATATATATATATATATATATATATATATATATATATATATATATATATATATATATATATATATATATCCTTTTTCACTTAATTTTAAATTTTTTATTTGATTGTCACTTTGCTATGCACAAAGGTATCAATAGATAACTTATATTTATCTACTCTAATTGTAATTTCTCTTCTAATATATATTATTTTTCGTTCAAATGAAATGTTAAGTCTAACAAATTACATATATAACGTGTGACTTTTATACCATTCAACCAATTTAAAAAATTTACTATAATTAAGGAAATGGATAAGTTTGACACTGGAATTAAAAAAGAAAAAGAAAAAAGGGAATAAACAGTTATAGACATAGATCAAAATAGATAACAGATACAATTTCTGCTGTTAATATCTAGCTATTACTATATACTTAGCCATTAAAATAGTCAAAATGATCAGGCCATAGGAACAGGCATGTTGTATTCTTGAAATTATAATTTAATTCTAATGGCTCCTTGACTGTTGACCTAACAACCCAGTATTAACTAGTAGGTGTTTAATTACACACATGCATATTTGATTAATATAATCTGCAGATATTCATATTTAATGGACGCAAAATACTAAATGTTTTCATCCTGTGGTGTACAAAATGCAGATAAAATAATGGGAAAGAGATTAGGTTATTACTAAGTTGAGGGCGAAGAAGCAAGAAGGCAATAGGAAGAGAAAGAGATAGAGAGAGATTTACATATCATAAGAATGGTACACATAATGCCCACAAGTATATAGCAAACTTACAGCATTTCCATTTGTGTGTAAATATATAGTATCTAGTTTGTCAATCATATTATCTTCATCATCTGATCCTTCTATACTTTCAAAGGCACTAGCACTTGGAACAGGAGATTTTGGAGATTTCGGTCTTAAAAGACTTCTCTTTGGGGTACCAGCATGAGCAGATTTTCCTGTAACAGTATACTTGTGTTCTTAGTCAGTGAAACACATAGAAGTGGTACCTTTCAACAAAAGGTTCGTCTTTTTATGCAGCCATTGCAAGTGTCAGAAAAAGAAAGTGTAGTTGAAAGCAAGCACAGTGATAAGAGGTAACACTGAATATATACTATTCATTCTCCCTCCCCCCCCCCCAAAAAAACCTTTTTTCCTTCTCCAACTACTACAACATATATTCTTTTCAAAGATAAATAAGTAAGAATTGAAGGGGAGAAAAATAAATTATTTCCTTAAACAGGACAATGATCCTAAAAATTTTTTTATTTAAATTCCCATGTGGGGCCTTAGAGGAAAAAGCTCCAAGACTGATTCTCCAGGAGAACTTATTCATATGATATAAGTTATCATTCTTCTATTTATTCTGAAGCTTCAGTTTATTTCCCTAATATTTTCTTCTCTCTCTCTCTCTCTCTCTCCTCTAATTTTTTTCCTTTTTCAGCTTATGTGATTCATATTTAATTCATGGGAACCAGAAGCACCCATTATTGTCTGTAAACTCATTCATCTCCCGTTATTCCAAAATATAATGCCTCAGATCTGTTTTAGCTTCCAGTTCTAAGGATCTCTGTGCTAACTGCTATGTACTATCAGAAGAATTTTTAAATAGTTATCCATATGCTTCTGCTTGATGGATGTGCTACATAGATTGCAGGACCAAAGTCATTATTGAAACTTGCATCAAACACCAAATTATATGAAAATGTTGACAATTAAGTACAATTTAGTAGTTTAATTTAATAACAATGAAATAAAATCATACTTCATGCCGCAAGCAGTTGCACAAAGTTTGTTAGAGGACAACTTCGTATATATATATGTTGTTGTTTTTATTAAAACTCGCAAGCGCACGAATCTATTGGAATATAGATTTAGTGGTATGCAAGGTCGATCCCACGAGGATTGCCAATTGAGAAAATTTAATTCAGATCCAAAATAAATATTTCTAACCTAGTTGCCAGAATGTTTGTTTTGTGAGAAGAGTACTGAACAAAGCTTGTAAAGAACTAAAATATTAAAATTAAATATGAATGTATTCAAAGTAAGAAACATGCTAAGGTTAGGAGATCCACTCTTGGTACATCAAATAATAATAAATTTTAATTCTTTTATTACTCAAATGGAATCCTCACGTAAATGAGGTTCCATTCGTAAGATATGTTACATTAAACACGCTTTGAATTATAGATGAAGTGTATTTGCCTTCTTTTATTGTATTAATAATAGTAAATCACTTTTGTAAAATGGATTCAAGTATACATTGTGCCAATCATCATATTGTCTACAATAAATCAAGAATGATTCAAGTATTTATTGTGTCAAAGATTGTCTACAATGTATCAAGATTTACACTTTACAAAATTTAAAATAAAAGTATACAAACAAAGTCAATAATAATAATATAAAGTAGGCGGTAAAACCAGCCATTGAGAAAAGAAATAACAAGAAAATAAATACAAAAAGTGTAGAAAATAAATAACAGAGGGACAATAAAGCCATCCTCTAAAAAAGTAAATAACAAAAAAGTAAATAATAAAAGTGAAGAAAATAAATAACAGAGGGACAACAAAGTCATCCTCTAAAAAATAAATAACAAGAAAGTAAATAATAAAAGTGCAGAAAATAAATAACAGAGAGGCGACAGAGCCGTCCTCTCAGAAGAAAAATAATAAGAAAATAATAATATAAAAAATAAATAACAGAGGGACAACAAAACCATCTTCTAAGAAAGTAAATAACACGAAAGTAAATAATAGAAAGGTAAAAAATAAATAACAGAGGGGCAACAAAGCCATCCTCTAAGAAAGTAAATAACAAGAAAATAAATAAGAAGATAAATACAACATCAAGTATAAACATTAAAATTAAGAGTTAGATACATTATTATTTTTATACAAAGAGATTCACCCTTTCACCTTAGCATTAGGAGATTAGTTCTCCATAATCAAGATAAGAAAACAAAATGAAAGATGAAGAAGCATGATAAAACTTATGAGAGAAAGTAAAGATACAAAATGTATAAAGAGAGAAAAGGATTACAAACACTTAGAACTTCCATAAAGATTTTCCAAACTCCCTTTTCCGCCTTTCCCCCCTCCCTTTAGCTCACAATATGTCTCTATTTATAGACAAAACAAGGGAAGTAGGTGACAAAAATGGTGGGTAGCAAATTGCACTGAAGTTGACAATAGTGTTGCATTATGTGCCCCGAAAGTCATCATGATATATCGCCTTGATAGACACCGAATTTGCTCATCTAATCAACATAAGAGTTGTAGATATTTTCATTATCTTTCCATCCATATAAGGTAGACAAAAATTGGCCATGTATTTTGTGATTTATGGCCAAAACACTATAGCAAGGTCAGGCTGGACTGCAACAGTAAACATGTTCGATTCTAGCCCCATTTCAGCCCTTTTAGTGTCCGCATTTGCTGACCACTTGAAAATCAAAATTGTAGAAAATTATATCTGCTATTTACCTACAAAATTTTGTGTTCATTAAATATGTATTTGTGGAAATATGGCCCAAATACTACAGTAAGGTTGGACTGGATTGCAACAGTAAACATGTTCTGTTCTAGCCCAATTTCGGCTCTTTGGATATCTGAATTTGCTGATCACATAAACATGAAAGTTGTATGAAATTATGTCAGCTATTCATCTACCAAATTTCGTACATAATATATATGTATTTTCTGAGATACGGCCAAAATACTATAGTAAGATCAAGTTGAAAAGCAAGCAACAAACAAATTTTTAACATTGAGTGTTTTGCCTTGAATCTTTATGTTTCGATTCTTTTAGAAATGTAGTCATAAATCAAGATTGAATTGATGCATATATCCATTAGGATGCGTCTCAAGAGACAAAAAGATAATGCTCCTTACTTTACCATCCTTAATGAATTTATTTTGTCTGCTTGATTTATAGACATCATTCCTAAAAAATAACAATTTAACTTTGATTCCTCCAATTGAGTCAATTTCCTATTCTTCTCTTTATCTATAAAAATACACAAAACTAAAGACAAATAAGGGAGATAAATACTTAATTAAGGTAAAAAGATAAGATAAAAATATTTAATTTATGAATACAAAACTCATTCATCAATATATACAACATCAATATCTAACTGGTAAACGCTAAAAAGATATTCAACATCAAAATCCTAGTAAAACAGAGATTGGCTTCGAGGTAATCCATAGAGTGAAAACCAACCCAATCTTAAACAGAAAATTATATTGGATAATCGAAATAGATAACAAATCTGAGGCCTTCTCTGCTTTTACTAAATTAAGGCTATGATTGAATTTCATACAGGCAAAAAGAATGTTAGACTTAACCTACAATAGATATCACATTAAGGAAAAACACAGAAACGCACGCTTGCAATGGGAGACAAAGAAAGAGACCAAAGTCTTTTCACAAACATAACCTTGCCAAATAATATATAAATTCAACCAAAATTGAGAAATTAACGTTTTTTAAATTTCAAAAGCCCTTTCCAATGAAGCAAGACGGAATCAAACCCAACTTCTGTCATTCTTTCTGAATTATTAAACACAAATTTTATCCGAGATACCATTATATGATATAGAAATTTCTTCTAGAGCATCATCCAGAGAAAACAAAAGAAAGCTAATATCAGACAGCCCACCACCCCTCAATTGTCACAACACTGACCTTAAAGTAAGATGTAAAACTCAAGACTGATGGTTGCCTGCCAGAGAGAAAACCCGTGCAATAATGAGCCAGCAAATGGAGCAGATAATTTTCACCAGACTTTTTCGACGAGATTTGCAGTAGCAACAGGGTGTGAGATTGATGTGAAAACGAGCCAAACAATGGAAATGCGGAATGCGACAAGAAGGTCACCGCAGAAGCCCAAATTTTTTCAGTGAGATTTACAACAGCAACAGGCAGTACCGGCAAAGAGCACAGCAACTAGCTAGGGCACAACTGGCTAGGTGATAAAGGAGAGATTTGAGTGTTTAATGGTTATGTTTTATCCTATAATTCATAGCAAACTTGTGGTTATTTCCCTTCTTTTGGTTATGTTTTACTTTAGATACTGCTTTGGTTGTTTTTATACTTGTAGGTGAGAAAAAGAAGCCAAGAAGTAAGGGAAAACATTCATGAAAAGTGCCAAATGGATATGGAACAAGATGAGGAGGAAGCAAGGAGGAAGCTTACCAAAAAGAAGCATGGCAGCCCCCAACACACTGATGTAATCATAATTAAGAACAAAGGAAGAAGAAAATGATAAGAAATTCACGGAAAAAAGCTACATTCCAGTGATTCCAGACCTTTTAGCACTGTTTTGAGCATATCTCCGTCTTATGACCTCCAATCAAAGTGATTCAAGTGGCTGTGAAAATCTAACACAATAATATACAACTTTTATGTTGAACACTTAGTCAAATTCGGGAGATTTCATGGCGTTACAGAGCTCTCAAGTCAAAAACACAGTGCAGTAGGACGAATTCTGACCTTTGGCTACTAATTTTGTCATATCTCCTCCAATTTAGATCCTTTTAAGGTGATTCTGGTGGCTATGGAAAGAAGAGACATAGAGCTACAACTTTCATGATCGGCACTTTGGCAAATTCTGAAGATTCTGGGCGACACGGTGCTAGAACGTCCAGGCTGTGCTTGGAGGCCTGCAACACGGCCTAACCGTGTTCTGGGCAGATGCTGCAACATTTCTCCAAATTCCAGCCCGAAGCACGGCCAGGCCGTGTCCTAGACCACGGCCAGGCCGTGTCCTAGACCACGGCCGTGCTTCGGGGACCGTAAAGAGCACTAAATTTAGGGTTTTGGGTGCCCAAACTGATATATATGCTTAGGGTTCCGCAGCTGAAAGTGGGGAGAACCGATTTCAAACCTTCTCCACTTAGTTTTAGGGTTAGGAAACACCTTAGGATTAGATTTAGAGTAGGATTAGAGTTTGATTCATGTTCTTAGAGTAGATTTGACAGCAATTTCTGCTTGTATTTCATTCTCCATCCAGGTTTTATCTTTCTATCGCTGCACTATCTCTATTTCAATTCTTTGTCTCGGTTTGTATTGAATACTTATGATTTGCTTAATGAATTTGGTTTTAGTTTCTGTTTCTATTATGTTTGAGTAGAGTTTTGATCTAGGGTTTTGGTAAACCCACTTATGGTGTGATGATACACTCTGCACATTGAACCATTGGAACCCTAATTGTGTTATCTATGGTTAAATTAGGATTGGCTATTAAGCATTGGTTATATGAGTTGATGAATGTTTGGCCAATATTTATCACGTCTTAGAATATTAATTGATTGACTGAAAGGTGAAAATTAATACCAGAACCTAATGGTTAATTAGGGATACTTTAATCACGAAAGTAGTTTAAGGTTCTCTAGGAATGAATCAATTAGTGGACACGAGAAAACCAATTAATTGTATTCTATGGTTGGCATAGAACTTAATGGACTTAGGTTGAACTAAGAACCACGAAAGTAGGCAATTGGATTAATCTAGGTACGGTTAGTATCACTTGAAAGAGGTTGCTAGTTAATTAAGGCTAAACCATCCCCAATAACCTAGATAATTGCAATTAGAGGTATAAATTGGATGTTGAATATCATAAGTGTGGTGAACCGTAACCCTAGGTTTTTTTAATTGCTTATTTTCATCTGTTTCATTGTGACAAACTCTCTATCGCTTTACATCGATCTAGATAGCTTGTTTTGTATCGTTCTAATAGTTGACATTGTTCTCTGTGGGATACGACCCGTACTCACCGGACTAGCTACAGCTACGCCGTGCGCTTGTGGTATTTGGTAAAACTTACACACGCAACACTAGGGCACACGAAGAAGGAGGCGAAGATCGAAGAAATGAATGTGGGTGTGTGAAATGAATGAGGAAAGCAAATCAGGGTAACCGGGTAAGGAAGCTTTTTTGGGTTTCCCGGGCAAGGAAGCAGATTGGGTTTTACACACTGCGTGGACTTGGGCCGGATGAAACTTAATGAGTTAAATAATATTTATAAAAATAATTAAATATAAAATGTATTTTTATTTTTTATTTTTTATTTTTTAATTCTATTTTTATAAAAATAAAAAAACTATGATTAAAAATGCATTTAATAAAGTTTAAGAAAAATATGTTTCTTGAAAATATTTTTTAGAACAAGGCAAAAATAAAAAAATTTTAAAAGGTATTTTCAATATTTTTAAAGATAGATTGATATATCTGTCTGAAGATTTTTTTTTTATGGTTCACATACTGCGTTTCTTGCAAGGATATGGGCATGATCTTCAAAATGCAACCTTTTAACTATAACTTTTAAACATTTTGATTTTTTTAAAATTTATTTTTAATATATTTTTTAATATATATATGTATGTGTGTGTGTGTGTGTGTGTGCATGTATATATATATATAAAGACATACATATATACATAAAACTCTTCTTTTAAATTTGTTTTTATTATATTTTGAGAAAAAAAAATTGCACGATGTTCAAAACTTAAATGTCATAATCATATATTCACTAAAAATTTTTTTATACATTTGACAATAAAAGTAATAAAATAAATATATTAAAAATGTGCATATGTTAAAAAAATACTCTAAGGAAGCAAAACATATTTTTTTGGGTCAATAAAACAAAAAGTAGTTTTGTTGTGATTATAAATTTTTAACAAAAGGTAGTTCTTAATAAATTTAACATAAGTTTCACATTTCTCTATATAATTTTACAAATATTTAATTATCTTAATTTGAATATCATTTTGTTGTTAAAATTATTTTTAATTTTTATAAATCATTTAAGTTAAAAAATTATTGAACTACTTATTGAATTTAAAAATTTTAATTATGATAAATATTTAATCATCTTAATTTGAGAATTAGAGACGAATGACTTCCGTCTCTAACAAATAGAGAAGAAATTAGAGACAGAAATTTTAAAGACGGAAATTTTTTGTCTCTAATTTCTATCTTAAAATAAGTATTTTACTAAATAGAGACGGATTTAGAGATAGAAAAATTTCATCTCTAAATCCGTCTCTGTCGGACAAAAGTTACAATCTGTCTCTATTTGAGACGAAAATATTTTTGTCTTTAATTTTTGTCTTTAAATAAACTTTTTCTAGTAGTAAAAATTAAGCGTACATATATTTATTAAGAAGATATGTCTTTTTTGCTGTATTTTGAAGTATTTTCACTTATTTATTTTTAAGTTTATTTTTAATAAATTTTTTTAATTTAATTTAATAAAATAAATACTTTAAATGACCTTTTATATATTTAAATGAAAATTTCAGATTTTTAAAAAATCTTTATATTTCTTAAGTTTATTTTCTTTTTAATTTTTAAAGAATATAATTTCTTAAATAATTTGTTCAAAATATTAAAATTTCAAAATATATTACAATAAATTCAAAAAGAAAATAATCCAAATTTTTTAAAAAAATTGTTTATTTATAAATTTATTTTCTATTTAAAAATAAGACTAAAAAAAATTCTGGCATGAGCTTTTTTTTTCTTCGATAAAAATTTCTTCTCCTATGGTAATTACAAATAAAATAATATTTCTATAATTTTTTAATAATATTCTATGACATAAAATATAAAAAATACGATTTAAAACACACTTATATTTCATAGAAAATTTCATTTACCTCTTTTAACTTCATATTTTTTATTTTCTAATAATAAACACCTATACACACACACACAAATATATATATATATATATATATATATATATATATATATATATATATATATATATATATATATATATATATATATATATATATATATATATATATATATATATTGATCAAAATTATATTACATTCAAAATTAAACCTATATATATTTATTGGGAAGACATAACTTTATTTTTCATAAATGCTTATTTCTTTTTGAAATTATTAAATTATTTATTATAATATTAATAAAATATATCTATTCATCAATTCTGAAAACTGTTAAATGAAAGTAATTATGAAAAATTCCTACAATAAAATATATCTACTCATCATTTATCCCTTTTAACTTTTTTTTTATTTCATTTCATTTTTTTTATAAGTTTTTCACGATAAAATCATCTCCTATATAAAAAAGAATCTGTACATCGTGGGAATAAAAATTATAGTCAATTATATCAACCAAAAATAATAAATTAATGTAAGAAAATATTTATTTCCATTCCATCAACTTATTTCTATAAATTAAACAGGATTTAAATTTTTTCAAAAATTATCTAAATTCTAGCTAATTTTATTAATAATTTAAATATAATTTCAAAAATTAGATATAAAATGAGAGATAAAAAATTTATATATACAATTTATATATATCTGTATGTATGTATGTATGTATGTATGTATATATAGATACATACTTATATACACATATACGAACATACTATATACTACATAATCATTGTGTCCAAAATTATATTATATTTAAAATTAAGCGTACATATATTTATTACAAAGACATGTCTTTATTCTTCATAATTTTTTTTTAAAAATTATTAAATCATTTTTCATAATATTAATAAAATATATCTACTCATCAATTTTGAAAAATGTAAAATAAAAGTAAATATGAAAAATTTGTAAAATAAAATATATTAATAAAATATATCTATTCATCATTTATATCTTTTAACCTCTTTTTATATTTCATTTTACTTGTTCTTTTTTTAGAAATTTTTTAAAATAAAATCATCTTTTTCATAGAAGAGAATATGTATATCATGGAAATAAAAATTATAGTCAACTATATAAAACAAACAAAATAAATTAATGTAAGAGAATTTTGATTTCCATTCCATCAATTTATTTCTACAAATTAAACGAGATTTAAATTTTTTTCAAAAATTATCTAAATTCTAGCTAATTTTACTAATAATTTAAATATTATTTCAAAAATTAGATAAAATATGAGAAATAAAAAATTTATATACACAATTTATAGATTAGAGACGGAATTGGAGACGAAAAATATACCGTCTCTGAAATTCCGTCTCAAAATTTTTTTTCCATTGTTTACGAATTTAGAAACGAAATTAAAGACGGAATATTCCGTCTCTATTCCTCTCTCAAGTCAGAGACAGAATATTTTATCTCTAAAATTCAGAGACGGAATAATTTTCGTCTCAAATTCCGTCTCTAACTGAGTTTAGAGACAGAATTAAAGATGAATTTTTAGAGATAAAAATTTTTCGTCTCTAAATTCTGTCTCTAAATTACAAAACTTGTCATCCGTCTCTAACTTTTCAAATTCGTCTCTATTTTTGTCTCTATTAAAGACGAAAATTATTTCGTCTCTAATTTCCATCTCTAAATTTTCTTTTTCTAGTAGTGAACCCACCTGAGAAACTCCTTGCCTTTCCCCTCTCCACCTCCCTTCTTAATACTCAAAACAACCTTCTAACTATCCATCTCCTGCCACGTGTCCCATTTTTTTAACTGGCATTAGCCACACACCATTTCCTCCTTTTATTCTCCTGCCAACAGACCTTCGTGTCCTCTCATACACCTTTGTAATAAGCACTCTAGCTATGAGTTTCCCAAAATAAAAAAATGAGCATTTTGCTCGATTTAAATATACCATAGAACATTATATAAAACACACTGCCATACCCATACATAACACTTGTCCCTCCCCCCAGCTGCCGAAGCCTCTGAACCACGAAACACTCTAAGCTCTATGGGCATACCCAAGTTTCACTGTAAATTACAAAAGTCTATCCAAATGTAACTAGCTCCTAGGCAAAGTAGAAATAAATGTGAAGCTGTTTTTGGATGAGAGCAACACATCACACGTATCAAACGACAGAGTTTTGTTAGGTCTACGAAAGTATTAATCCTATCAAATTATATATTTGGATCCTTTACTTCAACCACCTGAAAGAGAACTTCAGATCCCAACAACCATCTGGACACTCATGCAAAAGCATTCCCGAAGGAGGATTGTCTCTCCTAACAGTGCATTCATACATCCTTTTTCTCTACATGGGGTTCTTTTTTTCCCTTTTTCTCCAAATAAGTAAACTGGGGAATACAGAACAAGTCCCTATTTTGGAAATACAAAAGTGATTCCATTCATAACTCTTGATTCTCAAACTCAACTTGCTATAAGATGTATCCAAAGCCCAAACACCTTCATTATATAGCCCAAAGAGTCAAAGACCACGCACAAGACTACGGCTAAAGCAGCAGAACACATGACATAGCTCCTATTCTGGTCAATTTCTGTTGACAGACATTGCTCCACTGACATAACTGACGACAACAATACTAATCAAAAGGTTTATCCATAATAACACACAGATATGAAAGAGAGGAGATTGTGGTTAAGAAATAGAAGAGACAGAACTATCTTATACATTAGACTTATTATTTAGAGCCTTCGGGGCAGTAATTGACAGCATCTCTTTGTACGGTCATTTTTTACCCCATGAATATTAATGGGAAGGTCAATTTTCTGCCAATAATAATCAACAGTATCCATCCACAACCTATTTGGTAAGGCACTTAGTTTATTGTCTTAAAAAATCAGTATATGAAAATAATACTTTTGAGACATTTGTTCAGAGGCATGACTTTCTCTGGAGTTCACTGAGGACGCAACCAAGGGGTCATCTCTTTCTACTATAGCTTGGCGAATCCATCAAAGGCCCCCTGCTTTCATTGGACAGCCAATTCCAAATCAGCACGCCAAATTCAGAACTAGTTTCTACAATATAGCGCTCTAATTTTTTAAAATAATAAACAGCTCAATAGTTTTAACCTTTACAATTATACAACACCTCTTATGACAAAAGTAAGAAAAATAATTAGATAGTCAAATATAAATATACAATAAAATATTATATTTACTTTCATGAATGCGATTGGATTTGGTGCATAAAAAGATACACCCAAAATTGAACTCAACTGATTGATTTTTCAAACCATGGTTATTTACTCTAGCTAATAACCCATAAGCTAATTATATGATTGAATTTCAATTTGTTTTGCACATTCCTTAACCATGGTAAATTAAAAGATTAATAGCTTACAATGATATGATCTCTGTTTTTCCTAAGAAGCATATCTCTTAATTAGTTATTTTACGTCTAACTAAGCTAGACCCTTTGGGGATCTTAAAATTAGTTTGCTTGAGAAGGAATTATCATACCAATAGTAAGAAGATAAATAAATAATTTTCTTATAGCGCCAAAATTGTAAATAAAAAATAACAAAATATATGTGCTATTGAAGTCTTAAGAATGCCTGGTGCAAATTAAGTAGTTATATTCGTATAGTAATTCTTAGATTATAATTGTATTATTATAATATATAGGAAGTTCTCTCCAACTAAAATCCTAATTGGACAAAAAAGTTCAATAACACTCCTTATTATTTTACAAATTGACTTAAAACTAATTAATCACAGTTTTCTTTTTTTTTTCTTTTTTCTATTTATTCATTGTCCAAAATCAGTTTCCTATTTGCATGAGCATAAGGTGTCCTCTTATAGGCTTCTAACTCTCGACCAACCCTTTATATATATTCAAGCCAATATGAACTTCCTTATTCATCACTCTTTCGCTCTATATTTCTCTTCTTTTAGCTGGTTCAGCTATGGAATTGCCTAATGAACTAATTCTTGAGACCTTATCATGGCTACCTACAAGAGCCATTTACAAGGTAGAGTCTGCTAACAAGTTTTTCTGGAAAATTTCATCAGAAACATATTTTGTTGTAAGGCAAGCTCAAAACTCCTTCCTAAAGGATGATTCTTCCTTCTTCCTTTTCAATGTTATTATCCCAGAGCTGAATTCCATCCTTTACCATCAAAGAATCTATCCTCTGGGGTGTCTAATACATTCTTGCAGTTTTTGAGAAACTCATCAGCCGAAATTATTGCTTCCAATAATGGTTTGGTTCTTTGTTGTAGCACAGGGCACAATGAAACATAGTTATTTATTTGTAACCCAATAACACAATTATGCCTCCCAATGCCTACTCCAGATTATCTACAGAAATATCCTAATTTAACTTATATTATATTTGAATGTAATTATTAATGCATGCAAATGACTTCATGATTTTTCTCTTTGAGGCCCCAACCGAATGGTCTTCATCATATTATAATTGCAAATTTTACTCCCTTAAGGAAGAAGCTATCTGGAAAAAAAATGGAAAAAAGCTTTTTCACAGATGCTAGGAGAATGAGATTTGACATGCACGTTTATCACAACAGAGTCCTCCACTTTATTTCAACCTGTTAACGACCTTTATTTTAGGCCATATATAATGGCATACAATCTCAAAATGGTTAATCAAGAATGCTAAGAGTGCTAAAAGAAGCTAGAAGAAGATCTCATGGCCTGCCTTGTTAAATGGGTATTTATAAATGAAAAAAAAAAAGAATTAGTTCAGCTCAATCTATTTGTTTAGTAAAATTGAGAAAGTCTGTTTTCACCACCTGAACTTTAACTGATTATGGAGTGTAACAGATAGAGAAGGATTTTGAAAATAAAGGTGAAAGCAATGGAGATGATGAAGAGAGATCCTAGAGTCACAGAATATACTATTATGAATGTGATCGCTTGATTTTTTCTACGAAAGAGAAAGTCTATAACTATAGATTGATTCATGAAAATTATATGATGCTTGAAGAAATTTGTGAACATGGATTGGCTGATAGTCCCGTGTACTTCACTCCATTCTTAAATACTCTTCGTCTATGAAGGAATGGTGCTACAACTTTGGCATAATGCTGTAGCGATCGATGTTCATTTTATTTTTCTATCTTATATATGTATTTTTTGATTTGTTCATGTATTGATCCGTTTTGTGTGTATTTTTTTGGCCAATCGATCCTTCTATGTTTGAGGGCTCATGGTCTCTTAAGTATTTTAAAAAAATTATTTTCGACTTGGCATTATTACAATCAATAAAATTGCCAAATTCTTTAACTTTGTTTCTTTTATTTATTGCTTTAATTATATTATGCAAGACCACTGCAATTTAAAAAAAAAAAAACTCAAAGAGCACTTTCACGTAACCATTACAAAGCAAACAAGAACTGAAAGACAGAACCAACCAATGTCTAATCTCGTAATTCAAAATTAGTTGCTTGGCGAAAACCCAAGTGCTGCACAGAATTACAAATACCTCTTCCATGAAATTTTGAAATACTTCAAATCACTCTTTATTTCATCATAAATAACTCTTTCAAATGTGATCAATGAAAAAAATTATTTAACAACAATTTTTGAGTGATTTTAGCCACAGTTTTAGCCATTGTTAAAGTAGAATGCACAGTCATCATCGGTTTAACAATAGTTTTAAAAAATTGTTACAATGCCATAGCTTAATGATGGTTTATAAAATATTATTAAACTAATGAAAACCATTGTTATAGTTTTTTTTATTTTACTATATTTTAATATTTCGCATCAAATTTTTTTTTTTCAAGATCTTTCTCTTTTCTCTTCTCTCTTCTTTCACAAATAACTCATGCCCATATTTTCTCTTCTCTTCTCTTTGTATCAAAAATCTTCTTGCTATAAGGTTTTCTTTATTGAAGTTTCACGTCTACTTAAATGTAAAAATTTGAAATTTCATTGTTATTAAAAACATAAAAAAAAACTTTGATACGAAAAAAATTACAAAAAAAATGAACAAAAATGAAATGGAAAAATATAGTAAAGTTGCTAGAAAAGAAACTTACCAATTCGTAGGGAAGAGATGAGTATAAGTAAAGCTTTTTGATAAAGAAGAAGCAAAGACTAAAGAAGTAGTTCGGTGGAAAAGATAGAATGACGAGGGAAAAAATGGAGGGAGAAGAAAACTGAGGGACGAAAGCACAAGGGGTGCTCACATGAGGAAGCGGAAAAAACAACATTTAACAACGATTTTAAAAAAATTATCACTAAATGTTGTTATTTAGCAATAATTTAAAAAGAAAATTGCTAAAAAAATTGAAAAACCATCGCTAAAAAAATTTATTATTTTATTTTTAGTGACAATTTTTATAACTGTAGCTAAAATTTTATCACTAAACAATCAATTTTTTTATAGTGTAAATACTCCTAAACTTGTTAAAATGCATTAAATGAGAGTTTGCCATCTAAATATCTATTTATTAAATGCAGACATTAAAAATGCTATGATTAAGTGTAATATAAAACCTAATTAGATAAGGTAGAGAATTATAAATTAATCATTCACATAATATTAATCTTACTTTTTAAGTGCATATATTAATTTCTTGACTATAAATATCGGATTTCACACCTAGATTTAATTGTCTTCTGCCCATCACACAAAAGACAATATGGACAATTTAAAATTGGTGTGACACATTTATTGTATTGGTTAATTTCAATCGACTTATAAATTTGTAAGTGTTAAAGTGATCGATGGTGATTCTATAATATTAAAATTTTAAGGTTTTTTAAAAAAATTTATATAAAAAAAATTAGTACATCAAATGAAATTAATTTTATATTTAAAAAATAGAAAAATATTCGATAGAGAAAAGATAAAGACTTTGTTCAATTTCTCAACACCTAATTACTATTTCAGGGTGGACTGCTATTCCTGCCATTCTTGGGTTTTCAATATGGAATTTGTAGGTTGCGAGTCATTTTCAATAGATTTTTAGGCTAATTTTTCAACTAAAAAATTTAAAATTTTCTTTTAGTTAAGAAAAAATTTTGAAATTATATATTTTTATATTTCTAATTCTCAATAATTAATCGATAAAATAGATTGGAAGTTTAAGTAACTCTTACTTTTTAAGATCATGAATGAAATTGTTATATTAATATAAGAAATACATTTTAACTATAATAATAATAATAATAATAATAATAATAATAATAATAATAATAATAATAATAATAATAATCCGATTGTGGTAGTTAAAAGATATAAATGGTAATAAAAAAGTATCTTATTTAATGAAATTGTAGGGAAATTTTATAAAGTTTGAAAGAGTCGCTATTTTTTTCTCACTTGGTCACTCCTCGCTCTCCTTTCGATTTACATTCTCAATATTCTCATCCCACTCAGCCAAATGTGACTCAATAGTTGTATCATTATTAAAGTTGGTTAAAATCAAGATTAATATTATTTTTGTTTTTTTTAATATTTAACAAGTTATATTTTCGCCTCTAATGTTTAATAGTATTTTAGATTTATTCTCTTAATTTTTTTTCATTTTAATTATGTTATTTAATTTTGAAATTTTATATAATATTTTTTTCTTGATATCAGAAAATAGATACATATTAATTAAGTTTTGTTATAGTTTGACTTATGAGGTCATGTACGTGGTGGACATAAAACTAAGAGAAAAATGTTTTGCTTGTGATATTAACAAAATTAGTTAAGAAAAAAAAAACATTTGATCGAATTTCAAACAAAATTAGGTAATCAAATTAAAATTATTCAACAGAAATAGTGTTTTTTTATTTGAAATTTAGCCAACAAACAAGTTAACTAATAATCTAATTAAAATAAATAAATAGAAGGTCGACACATTTGTCTAAAATAAACGAAGAAAAATTTTAGTTTCAAATTTATAATTGAAATAGTAAGTAAATTTGAATTTGGTTATTAAAGAATCTTTCTTAACAGTTTATAACTAATGAAAAATACTTGTAAAATAAAAATAACTTTAGAGCTTAATTGGGTAAATAAAATTAATTATAAAATAACGTGATAATATTCATGTTACTGAAAAAAAAATGACTAAGTTTTCTTTTCAACAAAAAGTACTAATTCTATCGCTGCCCGAAGGAGTAGCCACACATGATGTGAGTATTTATATAGGAATGCCTATACTGCATAAGAGGGTCAAACTTTTAAGCATATTTCGAAAAGGGTCAAGAGCAGACTGAGCAGCTGGAAATCTAATACTCTTTCCCATGGAGGTAGAGTAACTCTCAGAGTGTCCTAAATAACCTATGGAAACTGCTTTACTTCCCCGAGGGCTACGTGATGATCTGGAAAAAAAATTAGCAGAAGCTTTTTTTGGGGTGAGGGGAATGGCCCAAGGAAAGTGCAGCTTGTCCAATGGGAAAATGTTTATGAATCAAAATCCTTTGGAGGCCTGGGTATCCGTAATCTTAAGACAAATGAATGAGGCTTTTCTCATGAAGGTAGTGAGGGGCATTTCCCAAAAACTTGAGGATTTATGGGTGAAGCTGTCGAAGACCAAATATAAATGCAACAATAAGGCCATACCGAGAACTTCTGCAGGGAACATAAAAAACCTGTTAAACCTATGGAGAGGGGCTCAAAAGGTTCGGAAGGTGGAGGGGAATGGGGTTAGATGGAACATCGAAAATGGTAGAAACACAAGGTTCTGGTTAGACGCGTGGATGCCGGATTGTGGCAAACTGGAATTTACTGTGACAGAATCGATACCTAAGGATCGATATAGTTAATTGATCAGTCTCGAATATGGCTACCTCAGATGGTCAATGGGACTGGCCTAAAATAAAAACTGTTGTGTCCGAAAGAGTACGAATCAACATCACTGCGGTGCTGGCACCATAGGAGACACTTGGACAGGACACCATGGCGTGGACAGAAACGGTGAGTTTACTGTCAAGTCTGAATATGAATTTAGGACCAGGAAACGGAGGCATCCAAATCTGGTGTGGAGAATCTGGAAATGGCCTGGGCCGCAGAAGATTAGGACGTTCATGTAGTTGATTGGACAGGGAAGCCTTCTGACAAACAAGCTAAGATTTGATAGGGACCTTGACAGCTTGGGTGTTTGTCAAGTATATGGAAGGGAACAGGAAACAATCCTCCACTGTCTTTAAGACTGGAATCACGCAAGAAACCTTTGGCTAAGGTTAGTGTATAGCCGAGATTTCGGGACAACTTTTTCAATTACAACTGCCAAGAGTGGCTAGCTAGACAAAAATCTTACACTCGGACCAGGAAGAGAAGAAAGTACAGGAATAGGATGGAACACTGTTTGGAATAACGGCGTGGTGCTTATGGGTCCGATGATGCGAGATAGTCTTCCAACTGGCTTGACATACAATGCATGACATTCTCTTTCTGTGTTTGACGAAGGCCAGAGCGTGCAAGGAAGGTTTAGCAGATAATGCAAAATTACAAGACCGAAGATTGATAACCAGAGAGATTGGATGGAAACACCCAATTGATAACTGAGTCAAATTCAATGTTGAGGGCTCGATCATCAATAGGAACCAAGCAAGTTGTGCAGGAACCCTCAGAAACGCGGTAAAGGGATGGATTCGAGGCTTCTCCAGAGTGTTGGGCAACTGCATGCAGCATAACAAAGGCTGAATTGTGGGGCATCTTAACTGCTCGAAGGATAGACTGGGAGATGAACTATAGAGATATCAAAGTGGAAACTAACTCGGCAGTGGCGGTGGAATTGTGTAGAAGTGGATGTAACAGGGAGTACCCCTGTGCGGGTTTAGTCTCATACATCAACTGCTTCTGACCCAACCTACTTTAACCTTATGGCTTAATCGAGTTAGAGTAATTTTTTTTAAAAAAAAAAGAGTTACTATTTAATTAATTTGACTTTATAATTTTAATAAGATTTGAAAGGTAGGTTCTAGTCATATTGATACTCTATTATTATGTGTTGAGCAAATTGTGAGAGATTAATTTGTAAGTGACGCTAATGAGTTAGAAAGGGAGGAAGATAGAGATATATTGGAAGAAATGAAAGCAGAATCTTTGAAGGGAAACAGAAAGACCTTGGTAGAATGGGAGAAGGAAGGCTCTTTGAAGCATATATAGTTTGTAGCAACGGCACCGAATGTCTTGCCGTGGTTACTTTGCCAATATTAAGAAGTGGAATGAGCAATCCTAGAAATAATACTACTAATTTTTTAAATAATAATTTAACCGATTTTTCAACTAATTTTATAGTCAACACGTAGCGTATCAGATTTGGTAATTGTTATCCGTAAAATTAATTAGGTAAGTTATGAAAAATTGGCAAAATAAAATTTAAGTCCGTGAAAATACATTTAATTACCCATGGTATACTCACCTCCATGTTTGAAACTAAAACAAGTAAAAGCGACTTTTTAAAGTGCGGTTTACTATTACTTTCCAATACAAGAAGATAATTAAGGAAGAAAGTAGCCGAATTTGGCACTGAAAGAGACTGACCCTGAAGTCAAAATTCCCATACTGCATGTTGTATCAAGCACAGGTAGGGTACAATGAAAAGCAGGAATTTGATACTTAAAGAATTGAGAAAGAAGAATAAATGAAACTTTTAATAGCTAGGCACATGATATAACATTTTGCAGATAAAGAAGCTAGTTTAAGCCACATGCAGTGATTCTTGAAGAGGTGGTAATTAACACACACACTTTCCCTAGTACTGAATGCAGGATCTCTTTTCCTTTCTACTTCAATATATCATGGACATCATTTACCTGAGTTTGATACCAAAGAATATTCTATTATACTGGACAATGTAGTTTTGGCATATATACATATAATATTACTCACAGATGGGAATCTTTTTTGGCTTTTTAAAACAGAATAGGGAATTTCTTTTTGGCAACATAACTTAGAGAAACTCCCCCTCCAGGCATCTAAATGCTTTGGTGCAAATAGATGGATCAATTGCTACAATTGCACATAATCTTGACAACATTTTTTTATATTACAGTCAGGTAATGTTTAGATTGATTTACACACACTTCAATTAATTTATCTTCTTTGACTTAATTAAAAACACTGGAGTCTGATTTCAAAAAAATTGACAAAGTTAGGATTTGAATTTGTTGCAGCGTGTATAATTACATATCACATCCTCACCTTCCCCACTAGACCATTCCTTTAGCATTCACTGAAACGGCTTTTAACTTGTGGTAGGTTTGGTTTTTGATTCAGTATTGATGTCATTTAGTGCTATTCTTTAGCTTTAAACTTCACCAATACGTTCAGTATTGTACAAGGTTGATGAATATGGCTGGAAGAGGAAAACGACACAACCATAATAATTCCAAAGGCATCAAGATAAACGGCGACCAGCACAAAAGTGATATACCAGATTCCCATTCAGGAAAATCACTTATTTTTCGTCATTAAGGTTTTCTCTGTATCGTTGTCTTTTTCCCCTCGTAGGTTTATTTCTTGCTAACAATCATTTATAGGCAACATGAAAATGACAGAACAACCACGCATGACTAGTCTAGTCCTTTGCTCATCCTATCTAATACTTACCACATAGAATTAATTGGCATTTTAAGCTGTTATTCCTATCAATCATGATCACCTTGGTATTTAGAACCTCCATTATACATAATTGTCCATGTTTTTTATCTTCTTCTTTTTATATATATATATATAATTTAATTTTAACACTAACACTATTAAGCGTTCAAAAAGACTTTCCTCAAAGGATAATAAGACAATGATGTAAAAAGCATTTTGCAGCCGAAAGCTTGACCCCTCAGGAGATTGAGCTTTCCACCATTAGATTATTTACGAAAATAGCTTGGTTTTGTACTGGTTATATAAATATAGATAGAGATCCAAAACAAAATATATATTCTAAAGGTATACTATTCAAAACTCTCGCCGTAAAATCATTTCATGACTTTTAAGAAATTAAAGCACTTTTATGGAAATTAGACCTCCAAAAAATAATCTTCAATTAAGCAACAGGTGAGACACTTTTTTTCTCCAAGTGTACGAAGGTGATGCAGAAATTCAAACCTAGTTATCTCTTGCAAACTATTCAAAACTCTCACTGTTAAGCCACTTTTAATGACTACTTTTATGGAAATTAGACCTCCAAACAATAATTCTAAAGGGTGTTTGATACACAGATTTTTTTTAAAAATTTTAATTTAAAAAATTAGAATTTTTATGTTTGATACAAATTTTAAAAAATTCATTCATGAAAAATTAAAATTTTTAAAAGTAAATTTTTAATAAATTTTTCACAAAAAGAAGGAGTGTAAATCTTAATTTTCTATGGACGTAGAAATCTTCTTATAATAATATAAAAGAGATTTCACAAAAAAATCACACTCTCTCTCTTCACTCACATTCTCTCTTATCTTTTTTTATGTTTGCTCTCTCACTTTCTCTGTTATAAGAATAGAGGATATTTTTAAAAAATATATAAATTTTTTAAAAAAATTAAGTATAACTAAATAAAAAAATAAAATAAAAATAAAAAAGATATTTAAATATTCACAATAATATTCAAGGTCAACTAATATATTTTATATATTTTTAAAAATTATAATTCTCATCAATTATATTTTTTAAAAACATAATTTTAAAAAATAAAAAACTTTATGATTTATCAAACTTCCTCTAAGTATAAATGTTTGAGATTGCCCCACAAATCATGTTAGGGTGTGAACTATATATGACCTAGGGATGGTTGCTATGTTGATTTGATATTGCATTATATGAGAACAACTAATCAATAAAAGAGGAAAGAAAAAAAGAGAGAAAAATGTATAAAAATAGAGTCATTCTAAATAATTGCAATATGGAGGGTGCAATTTTACTGCTTTTAGTTGATAGTTTTTGTCCATCCAGTTTGTGTCAGATATTGTTAGGTTTAAGTCTTGTAGCCATCACAATCATCGGGTGCTGCTTTGTCTGCTCCACTAAATTTGTATGACATAAAGAAAAGCTTCACATAATAATCTCTTTTAATAACTAAAATACCACAATTTATTGTCTTCGCTAGCAGCAAGAGTGGTGATGCTCTAAGGCTCTGAGGCTGATTGGTGAACCCTAGGCTAAAAAGCCTGGAAAAACGGCATCTAATATAGTCGAAATGACATTTGTCAAACTAGGGGGCGCATGTGATTAAGCTCTCTTCTGTATAAATTCTCTGAAGAAAGTATCAAATTCTGCATAGTAACACTTATAATTAGCCCAGTGACACGCTTTAAAGGGCCCCTTTCTTTTCTTTCCTTTTTCATATGTCAATCTTGACAAGCCCTTTCTCAGCTCCTCACCACTCACTAGTCTCAACATTTATATTATGGAGTATAATTGACACAAATATATAACACGACAAAGATATTAAAGATATTTATTATGTTTATATTTAATATATTAATATTTAAGATATTTGATGTTATTTATATATAATTTAAAATATTATATTATATTTAGTACGAATATTTAATACACATCAAATTAAAAAATACTCTAATTTGAAGTCTCGTTATTTGTCATGACTAATTTGAACTACTTTTACTTTCTTGTGAAGATCTTTTTGCAAGTTGAGGTTGATTGGGATACAGAGCAAGATTTATACTGAAAGGATCATTGTCGTGAATATCAATCATCCAATTTACGGTAATTGGGTGCCAAATATGTATAGGATAAGCAAGACAGCTTAGCTTACCCATGTGAGACAGTACGACCAAAGGGTATATCTAATATCACCCGTCCATTGCTGTCCCCACGCAGCACAAATTTTTCTTGATGAATTAGGCACATTGATTCCAACTCCAACCCCATCATCAATTGCGCATATATATATATATATATATCAATGCAGGCCTTAGCTTTTAGCAAGAATGCCTGAACTTAAACCTGAAAGAATGGAAAAAATGGAAGCTTTTAAGGCGTCTAGTGATCAAAATGAGAGAATTGACACTTACAGAGTTGCTTATATTATCCATTTCTTTCTTGGTGCTGGAAACTTGCTTCCTTGGAATGCTTTGATCACAGCAGTAGATTACTTTGCCTACCTCTACCCAACAAAGCACATTGAGAAGCTTTTCTCTGTGGCTTACATGAGTTCATCTGTTCTAATACTTGTTATGATGATGAGCTGGGGAGGTTGGAGCAAGACAACCTTAAGGTTGAGGATGAACTTGGGGTTTTCTATGTTTGTTATGTCTCTCATGGTGGCTCCTGTCATTGACTGGGCTTCCTACAGCTCTGAGGTGAAGGAGAGACCAAGTGGGGCATTTTTCTTGACTGTTGCAGCCGTTGTGGTTTGTGGATTAGCTGATGGCCTGGTTGGTGGAAGCCTTATAGGATCAGCTGGGAAGCTTCCTAAACAGTATATGCAAGCCGTTTTTGCTGGAAATGCTTCCTCAGGTCTGTCTTCATAACTTCAATTTTGGTTTTTTTGCTTTTCATTTTAAACAGGCAGGTTATGTTTTTTCTATATTTGTCAACAAGTCTCAGGAACATAAAAATGCCGGCCAAGATGAAGCATGTCAGGAAAAAAAAAAACTTTTAACCAGACCACCATGCTAACGTGCTATACTTTCAACAAGCTTCGTTGGTATATGAATATCGATTGCTATATTTGATATAACAATTGAAAGTTGTCATAAAAGAGATACAATTATTATTTTATAGAAGTTAACAACCTCAAGCGATTATATACTTACTTGGGTTCAAACTTTAGTATAGAAAATTTCTAAATATATCTTACTAATGCAAAGTGTGTCTTAAAGATTGTTTGAAGAAGTACTCTCACTTGACATACAAGCCGACTCAAAATATCCTAACAATGTGAAAAAGAAAAGTCAACAAAAGTTATAACTTGACGGTTAAAATGAGTTTATCATATGCCTCTTGGCGTTTTTGGATGACATTAGTTATTTTTGGATACCAAACAGAGACACCTTTCCCAAAGCCACCTAAATATAATATGCAAGCTTTTGACTGTTAGAAAAGAAAAAGAAAATAGATTCCGAGTCTAGATTTGCATGGGTTGCAACTGGGTTGTGTCCTTGTTATGTGCCATATTCTTCTGTCTATAGAAACACCTAGTGGTTCAGCTAATTGCATCTAATTAACCCACTTCTGCAGTAAAAAAATGAACAACAATCAATAGAAAAGTGAAAGTTCCCTCCCAGTAACCTAAATAAAGAGTAAATTCAACTAGCATGAAACAAATAAAGCAGTTTTTGCAGTGCCTTGCGGCTATCTAAAGTTCCAAGCTTTACCGCTCATGATCAAAATCTTTTCTGGGTGACAGGTATCATAATTTCAATCTTGAGGATTATAACCAAAGCTTCACTCCCACAAACCCCAAAAGGCCTTCAAACAAGCGCCCACTTGTACTTCATCGTGGCCACAGTCTTCCTCCTCTGTTGCATCATCTTCTGCAACTTGCAATTTAAATTACCAGTCATGCAGCAATATCACCAAAAGATTGTTCAGGAGGAAAACTCGTGTTCAGGGCCAAAATTCTGGGCAGTGGCTAGGAAAATTAGGTGGCCAGCTTTTGGGATTTTCATAATCTACTTAGTCACTCTATCTATCTTCCCAGGATTCATAGCAGAAGATCCGGTATCTGAGCTTTTTAAGGATTGGTACCCTATTCTGCTTATATCAGTTTATAACGTGGCTGATCTAATGGGGAAGTGTTTAACTGCGTTTTATGTTGTGAAATCTATCAGAAAGGCAACCTGGGTTTCCATTACTAGGTTACTGTTCTATCCACTGTTCATAGTTTGTCTTCATGGACCCAGGTGGCTGAAAACAGAGGTGCCAATGGTGGTTCTGACATTTATGCTTGGATTGACCAATGGATATCTGACAAGTGCCCTTATGATTCTTGCCCCAAAGTCAGTGCCTTTCTTGGAATCGGAGTTATCTGCCATCGTGATGATAGTGTTTCTGGGATTCGGTTTGGTTGGTGGATCAGCTCTTGGCTGGGTCTGGATAATATAAGCTCTCTGGACTATGGGGACGAGAAACCAAGGGCTCCTACGTAGTTTCGTAGTAGCTCTCGAAGGTTAAGAATACCAAAATCTTGCCAGAGCCAGCACACAAGAAAATGTTAGAAAGCGTGAGATTTTTGAGGGAATTTCTACCCACTTTTTTATTTTTTTAATGATTCATGAATGATAAATCTTCAGCATATGTATGAAATTCTAAAAGCTGCGTTTATTGGTCGATCAATAGAAATAGAATATTCTTGTGCCAAATGCAAATGTTTAGAGTCCACTCATTCCAGATTGAAGATTTGAATCTTAGTCGGTGTGACCTCTTATTGTGTTTGAGACACCATCCTCCAAGAGTGGGCTTCATATCCTACGTTTAAAAAATGAGGGCGTGACTTCAAATGCTACGTTGAAATAAGAGTTTGTGAGTATTTATGCCGACAATCTTACCGTAGGGTTTAATTTATGATGACAATTTAGCAAGTTGTCACCTTCTTCCTCTGTTTTCTTGACAATGGAGTCGAAATTTTTTGTACCTAACATTAAAAAAGTTAGTACAATTAGAATTCTAATTCTATAACAATTATATAACATACATTTTTTATAGTTGTTAAAATGAGACAAATCAAGTGAGTTAGGTCACTTGAGCCACTTAAAAATGTGAGGTTTTGAATTGGGTTAAAAGTGACACGGTTCACTTAGTCTATAAATTATACAAGTTTTGGCTCATGAGCCAACCCTTTCTTTTTTTTCTTTTGAGTTCTCTAAGAGTCCCAATATGTTCATAGATTAAATTGAGATGTTTTAATTTAATTCACTAACTCAAGTGTTTCTAATAAAATGATACACTAATATATTATGTTTCTTTATATAATTTAAAATAATGATAAAAACATAAATTTAATTTCTCACTATATTTTAAAAGTTAATTGCTTTTATTTTAAAAATATATATTTATTATTAACTTGGATATGTGTTTTCAAATTTAAATTATAAAATTATATCATAATATTACATATTAAAATTAATTTTAAAAACATATATTTATATAAAAGTATTTTATTGATTAATAATTAAAATATTATATTTTTATTTTATTTTTAAATTTAGTAAGTTAAATTAAGCAACTCAAGGGAGTCGAGTTTTTAAAATTTCAACCCATAAAAAAAAAAAAAAAAAAAAAGTCAATTCGTGGTAGGCCAACTCTACCGTTTGGATGCAAGTAAGCTACCAAGGGTATGCATTTAACTACTAGGCCTAGTAGGCTCAGTTATAATAGTGACAATTATTAATAATTTTCTCCAATTGAATTTAATTGTTACTCCCATTTGCATGATATTATGGTTTTTTTATTATTTTTTTTAACATATCAAAAATTATATTATTTAATAAATAAGTATAAAAATTTAAAAAAATTTTAATAATACACAATAAAAAAAATTTATAAATCAATCATTTACTTTTGAATAAATGGCAAAAAAATTAAATTAAGAAATAATATACCTCTTAATTATTATTAATAAAAAGTATTATAAAAAAATTACAATAATTTTTATCAATGATCAGATTATAAATGACTAGACATCTTATAAAAAAAGAAGATAATACAATTTTTTTAAATATTTTCATAAGATTAAAAATTTTATATACAATTTTTCTTTCAAATTTAAAATATTATAACCTGAAAAATAATTTATAAATCTTTAAAAATAATGATCAATACTGAATCTCCTTTAACAAAAAAAAAGTATTTAATAAGAAAAATTCTCCCTGAAAAGAAAGAAAAAACTTGCTCAGTAGAAAGAGAGATTTTTTTTCTGGGGAGGGGGTGGTGTCGGTGCCGGGGGAAGCTTGTTTTGCTGCAAGAGTTGCGGAAGAATCTCAAAATACTAGTTGCCTCCTGCCCTTTTCGCAGTTAATAGGACCACTTCTGTGTTACATGAGAAGCCCACATCAAGCTGTAATCAACTCCACTTTGCTTTAATTAGCTGGAAAAATCTCAAAAAAAACAAAAACAAAAGCGGTTTGATTTGTCATAAAAAAAATTATGAAATAATTTTTTTTATCCTAAAAATGTATCAGCCTCTAGTCATCAGCCTTCCAAATTGGAACACAGCAATTTATTGAAAACTGACGTACATTAATAATACAAAATTATTTCATTTTATATGAATAATAGAATTAATTAGAAAGAAAATTTTAATTTTAATTTATTTTTTTATGTATAAAGAGAGTCGAAAAACTCTTTACTTAAATCCTTACTCATCTAAAAAGAATTTTAATTTAGTTTATTATTTACCAGAAAATAATATATTACGATAAAAACTTAAATAAAATACAAATACATGGTAAATGGTTTCTTCATGACGCCAGCTGTTTAGGTTTTGGATAAGAAGGGAGGAGGCCCAGCAAAATACGTTATTTGACATAGTAAATTTAATGAAATTTGAAATATTATTAATTTTTTGTAACTATCAAATAAAACTTTTTTTAAAAATATTTGCGTAAGCTGCATGCCATATTGTAGACGTCGGCATAATAAATAAGATAAAAAAAATACGGTATATTTCAAACTAAATGCTTCGAAAGTCAAAACTATCCATTTATATAATTATATACGCTTTGGCAACAAATTCGTGGTGAAGCACGAAATATTATTTTAATATAGTTTAAATTTTTTTTCTTGCAAAAGATCTTGATCTTTGTGGGTTGAATTTTGGAGGGCCATTAATAGACGATAACTATTAGTAGACATAGCTGTTTAAAGGAGGGACCATGGTTAAAAAAATAAACAAAAAGAGTACGACGTTGAATTTTATATTTTTAATATTATTGTAATACTTTTATAAATTACAATGGTGGGGGGAGGGGGGGTTTGAGGTTGACAATTTATATTTTGTTTTTGCATACTTTTTTAATTCAGTCATTATCCAAACACTGTATTTGTCATTTATAGCTACGCAGCAACGTCGTCTCAATGTGTGGAGTTTCTTTTCGTTACTCAATTCCTTGTTTTTTTAAGTTAAACATAATTTAGTCCGGCAACGTTCCTTAGAAAATTATTTAAAAATTAAAACAAGAAATACTTCATCAAAGATAAATTTTATAAATTTATGAAAATTCCTCGTACTCTTCTATTCTTCAATAAAATACTCCTAAAATTTTCTTTTATATTTTTTAAACCTAATTTTGATTAATTTTTAAATAATTTAAAACTTGCTCAACAATGAGTTGGGTAGAAGGACTAAATTATTTTTTTAATGTAAATTAAACAAACAGAAATTACAATCTCTCTTTAAGTTAAGGGTTAAAAGAGAATGAAAATCAGAGAAAAATTGATATTGTATAAATATTTTTTAAAAAAATGAAAAACAAAGTGATTATTGCATTAAAAATATAAAAAATACTAATTATACAATTAATTTTTTTAATAATTCTTCCATATGATTTATATTTGAGCTTAGGTTCTTTTGCATTTAGATCCTTTAAATTATTAATAAAATAAAAATAGAAAAAACAGATATAAAATAATGAAATTATTATTTAATAAATAAATAAAATTTATTATTTTAGATATAAATTTTATAATTTTTTTTCTTCAACTTTATCTTATACGCTTGTTTTACTCTTGCATGTTAAAATGACGTCTGGAATCCGTACAGTGCCTTTCGTCGTCTCGTGAGGTGTAGCTGCAACTGTAACTACCGGGAGTTTGATTAAAACGGTGTGTTGTAAAAATTTCGGAGCACCACCCGCAGCGCCATAGACAAAGTTCCTTTTTCTTCTTCGTTTCGCCGGCCACCTTCTTCGGAGCCGAACCTTCTCATTTCATTTCCCGTCTCCGGAGCTCGGGGGAACTTGTTGCTTGCGTTTTCTTTTCATCTATAAGAAGAATAGCTCTTGATTGTTTCTGGATTATTCCCATTTGCTTTTCCCCCCTTTGTCTTCATATTCCTATTCTACCAGCCAATATTTTTTCGACTCACCGTCCGTTTGGCTGCTCAGAATTTAACAACGTAAGGTACTGGCTAAACTCTTTACTCAAGGTGCCGGATTCTTGTTTGCTTTTTCTCTTTTTCACTCGACCATCCAATTGAGCATTGGTTAGGGTATCACGTTTTTGGTTCGGAGGAATAGGTTCTTCAATTTAAAAATAGAATATATAATTATGATCCGCTGTTTTTCCGAAAGCTAATGCAGTTGATATAGATATAAATGTGCGGGAATGAGTGCTCGTCCTTTTCTGCATTGATCAGGAAATAAACAGAATTTGTTTTCGGTTTATGGGTATTAAGAATTTAGTTTATATTCGTGCGGGATTTTACGAGCCAATTGATGTTTTATAGGTCATCTCTGAAACGACAATTTTGACGAGAAGTCTGGTTGCTCCCGACAAATGAGCTTTAGAAAATCATGAAGAATGTAAGGAGAAAGGTTGGGAAGTATGAGGTGGGTCGAACCATTGGGGAAGGCACCTTCGCCAAGGTTAAATTTGCCAAAAACACAGAGACAGGGGAGAGTGTGGCTATTAAAGTGATGGCTAAGAGCACCATTCTCAAACACAAAATGGTTGAACAGGTGCTATTTTATTCTCTTTTTTCTTCTCTACTCTGACAGAAACTTGTGTTCCAACTTCCAAGCATATTGTGGACAAGCGTTGTGTTTGAACTTTGCAGTTTTCTTCTTATTAAAGCTTTTGAAACCCTTGAAATGCATTTGGTTGTCTAATTTTTTTCCCCTCTTTATGAGGTCATATGTTTGAAAACACTTGAAGCTTTCTTAGAATGGATGCATTCAGTCTTCTCATATGAGGTCATAAGCTTTCTTAGAACGGATATATTCAGTCTTCTCATATGAAGTCATATGTTTGAAAACACTTGAAGCTTTCTTAGAATGGATGCATTCAGTCTTCTCATAATCATGTTCGGTGCTGTTGTTTATACAAATTTAGAGATTAAATGACCGTTGTCTGTTGAATATATAGCTAAAACACAAGCATGAGGTCAAAGTTTTGATTAACTTTCTGACTTCTGTTCATAAAATTATACTCTAACCAAAAAAAAAAAGAAAAAAGAAATCAACTAATAGTTAGCTTCAGAACCACTATAAAGTAAATAAATTAAGTAAAGTGACAGTGGATAGAATGTCCTTTAGGTTTTATTTGTGAGGCCTCATCTAAAAAGGAAAAACTTCTGACCTTAAGCATGAGAACATGAAAAATCTATGGAGGTTCATAATGTAATTTAAGCTGGGCTTCAGTTTTACTGAATCCAGCGGTGTATCTTACACAACTTGATTAATAAGTGTATTCTAGTTCTAGAGCACTAGTTACTTAACATGAATTTATAAATCAACACATGAATGGCTGCTTGGTTCCAACTCGATGTAGGATAAGGAGAACCCTTAAGAGATTCAACTAAAAGCTGATAGTAAAAATTGCAGTTTGGGTGTTTTATATATGCATTGCAATGCTAGTCTCCATTTCTAGCGTATGAATGTTCTACAATAATTTTGTCTACGTCCCTCCAGTCAGCTCAGCAAAATATCTTCCCCATGATTATGCTGCTTTAATGTAGCTTGTGCTTCATCTGCAATCAAAGGCTTACACTTTTGTCTATGTGCTTAACAATGCATTTAATTTATCACAGAATATTGATGTATGTTGGTGTTGAATCTGCTTCTATCCTTCTTTTTGCTATTAAATATTTTAACTTGAATCCTGTTACAGATTAAAAGAGAGATATCCATTATGAAGATTGTCAGGCATCCTAATATAGTTAGGTTGCATGAGGTATGTGTAGACAAATCATGGTATATCCATCATTTGTTTCCTAATTATGCTCCTTCACTCACATTTTTTTTCAAATTTCAGGTTTTGGCCAGCCCTACCAAGATTTACATAATTCTTGAGTTTGTAATGGGAGGAGAACTATATGATAAAATTGTAAGAGTTATTATTTTTACTTTTTTATGCTATGAGATGTATTCTAGGTTCTTCTTTTATTCCCAAGTCTGACCATCTTTAGTTAGTAGCATTGAACAGGTGCCTATCTAATAATTTTAATGATGAGACCAGGTGTTTTTTTTTTTTTTTTTGCAGATATTTATTCTTCTTTGTTGTTTATGTTATCATCTTTTCTGTACTTTTAGGCTCAGCAGGGGAAGCTTTCAGAAAATGAATCTAGGCGCTACTTTCAACAACTTATAGATGCTGTTGCTCATTGTCATAACAAGGGTGTGTACCATAGAGACTTGAAGGTGAAAGAAAATATATGGTGTTACTTATGTTCTCCCTGTAATTTTTGTTTAGCACATATTGTTCTAATTCTGATCAATGTTGTTTCCTTTCCTTTTATAGCCTGAAAATCTTCTTCTTGACGCTTTTGGGAATTTGAAGGTTTCTGACTTTGGACTGAGTGCCTTGACTAAGCAGGTGAGAATGTTCCTTTACTTGTATAAAGGAGAAGAAAAATAAAATGATTGCATTTTACTGGAATTTAATTTAGAAAGAAAGTTTCACTTTTGTCAATGCCTTTACTCCCTAATATCTCCCTTCTCTTTCTCTCTGTCTTGCTCTCTTGCAGGGTGTTGGCCTCCTTCACACCATCTGTGGAACACCAAATTACGTTGCTCCTGAGGTAAAATTGTTCACACAATTTTGGTACCTTAATAATTGCTGCCTTGATCTTTTGCCTCTTTAGTGGTGAAATCATTTGTTAGTTTTGATTAATAATTCTCGGTGTCAACTTCAGTTTTCAACAGCTGACAACACACTTATGATGTGAGAATTCGTGTTAATTTTATATTACTGATTCACTAGTGTTGAAGTAGATCAACATATGATGAGAAACTCCTGATATGTATTCTCTGTAGAACCTTTATCCTAAGAGAAGAGTCATGATGGGGGGTTGGAGAAACTGGTGCGGAAGGATTCAATTTGAAGACTTCTGGGGAAGTTGAGCATGTCTCTTCATCTTGGTTTTATGCTGTGTGAAATTTGGACCAGTTCATTGTTTAGACATATGATGTTTCAAATGGTAACTTTTGTGCTTTCTAGTGTGCTGACATTTATATACTTATGAGCAGCATGGTAACTGGTCAGTTTTGGTAGAATTTTTGTCAGTGTGACAGGTTTTGTGTTTTTTTTCCAAGTGATTGAATCATGACTATACATAAATTTGAATTTTTGTCAATAAGAATCATAATCATTTGAAACTATCTCTTTCATGTATTGCAATTTCTAACCAAATGTCGTCCTGCAGGTGCTCAGCAATCTAGGTTATGATGGTGCAGGAGCAGATGTTTGGTCATGTGGAGTCATCCTCTATGTTCTAATGGCCGGATTTCTTCCTTTTGAGGAGGCAGACCTTCCAACCTTGTTCAAAAGGGTATTTTACCATTCCCTTTTAATCTAGAAGTAGAAAAATAAGAGAGATAGGAAGAAAATAAAGTAAAAAACGATGAGTGAAAAGGGGATGAATGGAAGAATATATTGTTTTTCAAGTTTATCAATGCAAAGTATCAATAGCTAATTATATAACTACTACGAGCCTTAATTGCATTTTCAATCTGAAGCTAAATCTATAAAAATAATAATAAATGAGGATAATAAAAATTATCTAATAATTATGAAGAAAAATGAAAGTAAAGTTCAGTGATAACAAAAAGTGAAAAAGAAAAAAGATTGCTAAGTCAACACAGTTTTTATGGTAACAGAAAAATTGCCCAAATTGAAGAAGAAAACTTCAGTGAGCATAATCTTTCCTTCTGCATCGTTCTTATTATTTTAGTTCTTGTTATTTTGTAGAATGTGATAGATTAAGAGGCGTGATTCTTATTTTCATGCTTATCAATTATCATCTAATGAAGCTTGATTTGCTGAAAACTCTATGGATCCTCTTGTCTCTCAGAGACCATGAGGATTCTTTTTTGAGTGGGCTGAATGTTTATTGTAAAAGCATTTGCTGCTGCAGATTCATGATTCACTATTAACTGTCATTATTGTTTTTCTTTTTCCTTAAATGTCTAGATTAATGCTGCAGAATTCACTTGCCCAATTTGGTTTGCTGCTGGGGCGAAGACATTATTACATAAAATACTGGATCCAAAGCCTAAAACAGTGAGTACATGATTCACCTATTTTAGACATGGATTTATAATGATAAAAAACTTAAATATACATGCATTGCAGTATTTAGGAAATGCTGATGACTAAGAAGAAACCTTGACATATTTTATATTTATTCTTTCTTCTTTGTTTTTCTACTACTTGGTGTAGGTTGTGTTATCCTGCATACAAGTGATTAATCAAATGCTGTCTTTGTATCTATACTCAGATGACTTTGGACATTAATAATCTAGATAATAGTGACCATGTGTGAAGATAGGATGCCTTTGGTAGGCATGTATATTTGTAGGCGATGCTGTGAATAGCAACCCAAAGGGCCGAGTTGGTAAGGAATCAATTATCCCAACAGTTTAAGCTGTTAGAAGACTGGAAAATATTTTTCTTGATGTATTACTAACAGTTAGTGATGCCTATGTCGTTGATAAATATAAACCCAATGGTTGCAAATAGTTTTTTGCCCCTTTTGGGGGGCATAAAAAAATTGCAGATAATTGAAGGCATAAGTAGTTGGATTTTCAGTGAGCTGGAAAGTTTCTTCTCCTTTTGAGCAAAGGATGTTGGTACTGATTCACTTAACAGTAGGTCGCACACGGTGTTGTGTTTTTATAGAAAAATATGAATTTCGCTTAGAGTGAAGTAAATTCTTTCTATACATTTGATTTTTATATATGTCTCTGCTTGCATGTATTTATTCTTGGTCTAATTAATCATAGCTCGCACTTATTTATTCCTGATAGTTGCTACATGCTGGAAATTTAATATATTTTTTCTGAGTTATTTTTTGTTTTAATGCAGCGTATTCAAATTAAAGAAATAAGAAAAGACCCATGGTTCCAGAGAAATTATGTTCCTGTTAAACTCAGGGATGAGGAAGTGAACTTGGATGATGTTCAGGCTGTTTTTGATGATATCGAGGTTTGCTGTTGCTCTTTAATTGTTTGATTTGTCTAGACAAAAAGTTATTTCGTAATTCTACATATTACTTTTTCTTATGATTTTAATACGTGTAGACTAAGAGCTGTGCTACAAATACAAAGCACGGGTACAGATATGTGATTTGTGTGTTATCCTTAAAGGATGTGAAATTGTGAATAAATCTGCATCTGTATTATTAAATCTGATATAACATGTCAACCAGTGGTATTGAAGTCTAAAGGAATGCTTTCCCTATTTTAAATTAAGGGTGGGAAATAAGAAAGTAATGTGCTTCTGAATTACCGGATTAGTCTTCTGTTGCGTGTCAAGTTATGCCAAAAATATATTGCTGTAGATTTGCGTTTGATTACGGACAGGACATATGTATAGATGGATACTCGCTATTAGGTATCTTAAATAAATATCTGGTCTTGGTCTCACCATTTTCATTTTGAGCAATTAAAATGCTGCATTAGCGATATCAACGCCTGGCAGACATTACATTCACTGTTCTTAGATCGTTTGACACTTTTCATTGTTTCACAGGACAAGTATGTGGCTGAACAGTTGCAAAATACTGACAGAGGTCCTTTGACAATGAATGCATTTGAGATGATAACCTTATCACAAGGGTTGAATCTATCGGCACTATTTGACAGGCATCAGGTAAAGCACTATCACTTTTGCATCTCTGCTGTGTCAGATGCACCATATAACTTTTTGTTTACTTCCAAGTGCCTGGGTCGCATCTGATTTCTTGTTAAGTTGGAGTCTCACTGGTGTAACATGGCCGTGATCTATTATAAGTCCAGCAAATTGATTAATATTTTTTGTTTTTAAAGGTTGTTTGTTGCATTGTCCCAAATGATATTCTTTTGCAATCCTAACAGGATTATGTAAAGCGGCAAACTCGTTTTGTTTCTCGTGAACCAGCAAAAGCTATAACTACATCTATTGAAGCTATTGCAGAGTCAGTGGGCCTTAAGGTCCATTCTCGCAATTACAAGGTACTACTCTGCATGTCCGCCTTTGCCTTAGATGTATGTTGGATCACTCAATTTCCCAAGGAGCTTAACCTGATAGGAAGCACTATTGTGACATAACAGTCATGAACTTCAAGCATTATTATGAGCAGAACCAATACTGCAATTCCTGCGGCCATTTCCCTTAAAAATACTCATTATCATCTTTGTAACGTTTGGTGTATCAACAACAACTAAGTCTTTTTTCACTAGATGGAGTTGGCTACATAGATTAAATGACGCTACAGTGGCCTATTATAAATAAGTTCAAAAGATAAATTATTAACTATTAAATTATTCTTAATAGTTTCACCTATTGTTTTCTTTGGTATATCACTTTTTAAAATTAGTTTACTTATGTTTGGAGAGATAATACATATGCAAATAACCTATTTCTAGATGGGGATCAACAATAAGTGATGGTTGGGTGATTAACTCCTAAATGGGCAGAGATTTACCAGATTGTGAAGGGAAATTTATGGTAATTTCTAGCTTTATTAAATCGTTTTTCTATAGGTTCCCTAATAACATTTTTCTCGCAGATGAGACTTGAAGAAGTATCTGCAAATAAGGCTGGACAACTTGCAGTGGTTTTGGAGGTAAGTTCATTGAAATTTTGTTGGTCTTACTATCTTCAGTATGAAGACTTTATTTCTCTCTCAGTCATATTTTAAATCTTATGTTTTTTGTGAGTAAGGTTTTTGAAGTTGCACCATCCCTTTTCATGGTAGATGTTCGAAAAGCTGCTGGGGATACTCTTAAATATCACAAGGTTAGCTTCTAGATCTTCATATATTTCCATTTTTTCCAGTTATGCTTTAAGAATCACTCTAAGTTTGGAAGATGTCCAAAAGGGAAAAGGATCATGCATATACTGGCTTTATGTGTGTATGCATGTGCCTTCAGGCAATGTGATCTCTTGTGTAAGTGTCCCATAGGAAGACATATGTTACCCTAAAGCATGGTGTGTCTCTTTCTGTAATTTTAGGCATAGGGTTCAAACCTGAAGACCCTCTCCCCTGATATAAATGTATGATTACTGTAAATCCTGTCTCTTATCAATCTTACTATTCTAACTCAGTCAGAACTACTCTATACACCATAATTTTTATGTTATTTAGTCTTATGTATGGTCAACTGATTGTTTTTCCTGTAAGTCAGTAGCATCCCATGTTTTCTTTTTTAATTCTGAAATTATCCAACGGCTGCTATTCAGTACTTGACTGTAGGAGGTAATTAAGTCTGTAAAATGCCCTTTGGTGGAATGATGCATTATATCCATATTAGGCTTGGTGCGAATGGAGTGAAATTTGGAAGTGGGTTGAATCAGGACTAGTATAGATTTTTGAGTTGATGTTTAAAGTTTGACATTGGTTTGATGATTGGTGTTCTACAGAATTGGACTCTACAGAAATGAACCAGATCTATATGTTCTTATTATTCTTAGGTTTCTGTCTTTGTACAGTGCTTTTGCTATCTGCTTTTCCCTGTCATCCTGGCTTTTTTCTGCATCATCCATATTTGACTTGATTTTGTTACAATGAGATCAGGAGAACTTTGGAGGAATAGCACGTGACCGTGAATATGTCTGTTCAGTGCCTTATTGAATGCCAAGTTTGATGTTACTCTCCTAGTCAATAGCCGCACATTCATTGAAATTTGTTATGACATAAAAATCCACAACCTATTCCTTCTGTTAGAGATATTAATAGTAACCAATTATGAGACTTTACTTGACAGTTTTAGATGATTTTTGTCATAGTATCAAAGTCTTTATGACCAAGTGTCAAGAGTTCTATCCTTGCTGTCCCCATCTCTTAAATTAAGTTTCAGCACAAAGTACAGTGAATTTGTGTTTTGTCCACATTTCAAGTTCAAAAAACTTTTATGTAAAGGGACATTTTTATAGATATTAATAAAAATCAAGCATGAACCTTTACTTGACAGTTTAAACTTTTAGGATAAAGTGGTTCTTGACACCCACAAAGCCATGAAATAGGAGTGTCTAGTAGCTACCTCAGCCTAGTCCTACTTTCCCATGCCACAGCCAATCTATCAAGATTATCAGACATAAACATTATTTCTGATTTGAAGTTGGAAAATGATCAAGTAAGAAGATGGTAAATTTGAAAATATTTCAATACTTAAATTAGAACTCAAAGAAAAAGAAGATAGATAAGTCTACTTAACTGTAGTAAGGATGACATCTTTGGCTTTGGGACTTAATGTCCTTTCCTGCAATTGCAAGAGTGGCAGGGTTGCAGGTGGATTTGCCGGGTAATTTCTGTACCCTTTGTCACATTCCTTGAATCCTTCCTTCACCAAGAAAAAACTCCACAATCCTATGCTTATTATATGTTCTAACTCTAACCTGATCATTGATCTGACTGACAGACATGGCTTTATAACTCAGTCATAACAAGACTAAATTTGTATAACTATGCTTAATTGGTAATCACAATTGAGTACAGATTGGATTATCTCACCCAACAGTTTGATTTTGCCAAAAGATGCCTATAAGAATTTCTTCTCCCTCCCCCACATTGTCAAATGTGTGTATACATTATGAAGTGCAAATGCATGGAGTCATATGCATATATATTTATATATACTACAACAACAATAACAAAGTCTTTTTCCATGTATATTTATTTACATATACATGTATATAAATTGCTAACATATGTTTGTGCTCCTGCAGTTTTACAAGAATCTTTGTGAAAGACTAGGAAACATTATTTGGAGACCAGCAGAGGTCACTCCAAAACCTAGTATTCTTAGACAAAAGACTTGCTAATCCAGTTCTGTGGGTGTGAAGCGAATCATAAATGGAAGGGCACTAAAAAAGCTGCATAATATGGGCATGTTTTCCAGCCATCACAATGCAATTTATATTGTGTATGTGACGTTATATTATGAATTGGCCTTATTGTCAAATAAGAGTATGCTTTAAAGAGCGTCGAGTGAGAGTATGCCTTAAATATCAGGGCTCTGATATGGAGAGCCCCTGTTTCACTGTAATATAATCATCTCTTGTAATATAAGCCTGTAAAGAACTTATCCACTGTTGAGACCCCTACTTTTCCTGTGAAGAGAAATATTTAGGTAGCATTACTTAATTGCAGCATGCTGAGATTATTGTATAATTAGTATTATCCTCTTGCAAAAAAAAAAAAATTCGGAGCTTCCAGTTTGCCAGCATCAACTATTGGAGTGTCATATTGACAGAATCTTGTAACACATAATTCAAGCCGGACATTGTACTTGTTAAAGGTTTTAATAAAATTATTCATAATCTTTTATTAAATTTAAACTTTTAAGTCAAAATAATATTTGATATAATATTAGAGTCTATGATTGAGAGATTAGAAGTTTAATCTTTTTTTTCTCATTTTTTATAATTAAATAAAATTTTAACACAAGATAGATAAATTTGTATTTTGTTCAAACTTTAAATTTAAAAGACTTAAGTGTAAAGGAGTGTATTAAAAATTATAATAAAATTATTTATAAATTATAACTTAATTTAATTCTTTGAATTAGAATAATTTTGCTAAACACAAGATATGCAATTTTTATCCGAATACATGTTAATTACTCCGGTACTTGTGCCTTTATGTACATATATGCAGCCTTCATAAACAATGTTTATTACACTAGGGTAAGTTTTATCTGCATAAAAATGTGTATAACTTTATTTAATAGTGATATAAACAAATTAAAACCATTTGACTTTATTCACTCTATGGTGACTAAAACAATTTTATAAATAGGATTAGTCAGCCATTAAAAGAAGAAAATTTCAGCCATATACGTGGATATATTTGTGCTTGTTTGGCATAATCTCATGTTATTCATGGACGGGTTTTGAATTCTATACTCTATTTTCGCTATAGGAGTGAACAATATGGTTGTAGATAATTTTTATTTTTATTTTTTGCAAAAGCATATTTTTAATTGTTTTTAAAATCCTTTTAATAGTAACTATTATTGTAGAAAGATGGTTTCTACTTAAGAAGAGAATTTTTTTAAAAATAATTGTTTTAAATGACCAAAAGAAGCTTCTTCTTTTTTGTTCACCATACTAACCAAACACTGGAAAAAATTACAATTTAGTAACAGCCACCTCAATTGGATTATTTTTTTGGTATTGAAAAATAAGTACTATATTGATATATTTTTTTCATATAATCTATTTTTAAATTATGGTTGAATTTGATGCTAAAATTTAAAAAATAATTACTTGTCGATATATTTCTAATAATAGTACTTAAATATTCAATATCACATGGCGTGCTAGAAATATTTCCCAAACACCTCAAAATGAAAAAAAGAAAACACTAAATTCTAACGTGTTTGTTTTCCCAACCCCAGGTGAACTCTATTCTAAAGGTACTTGACAATAAGGAAAAACAAAACTCTAATAAAATAATTATCCACCAACTCATCTAATATTTTTTTATTATATATATATATATATATATATATATATATATATATATATATATATATATATATATATATATATATATATATATATATATATATATTAGAAGTTAACAATCTCTTAACAAAGTGTTTTGATTAAAAAATATTTTTCAGTTAAAGACACAATAAATTCAAGTGTATTTAAATTATAGTTTCATAACCTTACATTTTTATAATGTAAATAATGACTTAAATACTCCTACACTAAGTATAAAGTTAATTATGAGAACATAATCTAAATATCTTTATTTTTATTGTGGCTTTAAATAAAAATAATGAGAATCTTTTAATCAAAAGACCCTATTGAAGATTGTTAATATATAATTAACTAGTGTGAAGCGCACAGGAGTGTGTGTATATAAAGGTATCTTGTTTGGAATCATATTTCTCAGTTCTCATTTGTTAAGACAATAAAGCCCATAATGTTGGCAAAGTTTTATGTCGTTGGGCAAACCTGTTTTGTGGCTAAAGCACAGCCAACGAGGTTGGAAATGTAGTTGGTCTTTGGTTGTTGCGGTAGCTGAGAACATCCATGAACATGCCAGGGTGTTCTTTGTTCCCTTGTAAATTTTTCAGCTCGAATGATAGCTCGTTATGTATATGAGGTAACCATGAAATTATAAAGTTTAGCTCATGTTTACCACAACAACTGACTTGGGACATTATTGTACTACACACCACGTACACCAACTTCTCATGCTTATTTATAGGTATGCTGCTATGGTGAATCTATATTTTACACGTTATAATATTCTAAAAGCTATTAACTTTCAAGGGTGAAAGAACTTGTTACCACATTTGCATTTCCATGACAGAAGATAATAGCCCTCATCTCTCTGTGCTGATGCCTTGTCGCCATCTCTATGATGGGGAGAAATAACCAAAGCAGCCATGCAAGGCTTGCAGCTCTGGCATTTGTTAAAACACCCAGGAGGCCTTGACCCCAATACCAGTTTCTTCTGCTTCAGACCCTTGCTATCTTTTGTTGATGCTGACCCAGCTGCTGTTTAAAAAATGTAAACCAGAAACACACATGTAAATCCTAGAGAACCCGTTCTGATGTGAAAATATTTGGAATTATTGACATTGGTGGGTTGTTTTTACCTGAAATAGAAGGAAAGAATGTGAGGGAAATGATGAGAATCAGTGTGACTGAGAGTTTTAGCTCATTAGGGTGTATTTTTGGAGAATCCATCAGTCTATAAAAGAAGCAACATAAAAAGGTAAGCTAAGAAGTGCGAGACCGGGGTTCCGGAGGAAGATATAGGAAACAAGGAAGGAACGAATGGCTATCTGCAATTATAGAATGGCTTGCTTTTGCTCACTGATGCAATGCGTTGTGCATCTCATCACTTTTAAAGGCCCCAATGGAAGATCGTGGTTTTGAAGTTTTTTGGGAGCAACAGCTGCTCTGACTCGAGGTTTTCAGTGTTCATGACTGAAGTCACAGTTTCTTTTCATCTTTTGCTGCTGAAATGACCACCCGATGCCACCTTTTGAAATAATTGAAGCACTCCACCGCCTCTCTTTTGTCACCATACACGGAGTGGGTTAAAGTTTTTTTGTCATGTCCCTTTGGCTATTCTTCTCTATAGTACCATTCAATTTTTGAGTTTGCAGGCAGTATTTGCCTCTTTGAAATACATATTCCTACAAGTCGATTCGATCAATATTTTCTGTTTAAAACGAATATATTATAATGGCTTTACATTCATCTTTTTCATTTTTGTATGGCTTCCCTGAAGCCCCATTCACTTATGGGAAAGCCTTTCTTATCCTCCACTGATTTTGGCTTTGATTCTTATTGCTGATTAGCCAATTCTGAAAACCCATTTAGGAACAACTTGCTCTTACCAAGGGAAAAAAAAAATATCTTGGCTAATCGAATATAGGATTTTAGCCTCCAACAGTCTAACTCTTAGTTTGTTTCTTCATTTTTCTCCAACCAGAGAGTAGCCCGCACTAGAGTTTAAAGAAAATATTCTGCTGAACATGCAAAAGATAGTGGGTTATTCTTGTATGTAGAAACAATATTTAAATTTAGATGCAAAATCAGAGCCTTGTCAGAGAAATGTAATCAATGAGGAAGGGGTGAAGGATTCATTTGATTTAGAGATTCGACTCATTTTATAACTAGATAAATCAAATCAATTATTAAAAAAACATATAAATTAAAAGTTGGTCATACTAAAATGTGTATATAACATACTTACATGTTATTTACGAAAGAAAAAAAAGAAAAGAAAAGCAGTGCTCAAATTGGTCAGATGTGGGGCAAAGGCACCCTGGTTTCATAGGGTGGCCTCGAAAGTGGTAAGGGCAGCAGTCGTCGTTAAAGATTGAGTTTGAAATTGTGATCTGAAAAGTCAAAGGAGGGTGCTGCAAATTCAGCGTTTTGCTTGATTGGTGTTGGCTTTTTATGAGTCGGACAAAATGGTCATTCAATTAGAAAAGACAATGAGCAGT
Source organism: Gleditsia sinensis (assembly GCA_037074535.1). Classification (NCBI taxonomy): domain Eukaryota; kingdom Viridiplantae; phylum Streptophyta; class Magnoliopsida; order Fabales; family Fabaceae; genus Gleditsia; species Gleditsia sinensis. The sequence continues at coordinate 7,655,830 of CM073464.1, read as the reverse complement.
AGCAGCACTATAGTGTATATATATATATATATATATATACATATCCTTTTTTCGAGCAAACAGATTTTCCCACAGGAGAAAGTGTCGTTAGCGTATCTTGCTATTGTAGATATTACATCAAAGCAAGACGATCATCCAGTACAAGCTAGCATTTTCCCGAAGTTTTTGCACTCCTTGCAAAAGCATAATCATTGTGCCTTTTTTAAAAAGCGTAATATTCTTTATAATATTTTTTTTATTAAGTATATGGGTTCAAATAAATTCACTTGACAAGATTATACTGATTTTTATCTAAAGAATATATGATGGAATTCTATATCGAGAAACCAATAATTCATGTGGCACTTAAAAAGATTGAGTTCTTCTTTCTTATAGACCAATTTTAAGAGAGTTTCTCCGCTTGCTTAGATGTCTATCAATTGATTTTAGAGCTAAACCAACCTCGCAAAAAGTTATCTATGGAGAGAATGCAATACGATGTCAGGCTTAAGTGCCACAAAGTGCTACTGTCAGGGGGGTGCTATGGGCCGATTGTGCGAGTTAAGATATATATATATATAGTAAATCAGTAGGCTACTCTGAAACTATGGATTAAGGCAAAAGTGATATATCTATATATTAACTTGCCTTAACATCTATATATGGCAATCCATTCAGACCCACTACCCCTACGCCTAGGCATCCAAGGCAACACGAACATGGGGCAATTATTACTTCGCATTGTCTTTTTTTTTTTTTTTTGGACAGATTACTTCTCATTGTCAAGTCCCAAACATGAACAGAGCTGAAAAATCATTTCCAAACCATCACTACAGTAACAGCCTACTTTAAATTTGATACCACATGAATTTCTTTCACAGCAAATGTTCACAGAAAACGCGAAGTTTGATAGGTTTCAATGTGAACCAATTTTTCTGGCACCGCTTTGATCTTATCCGCTAGACAGGTCCATGATCTTTTTACATTTTACAGCATAAATAGAAGAAAGAACAATAGTAACAATAGAGGCAAGAAGCTTTTTCGTTATAAAATGACAAAGTGGTCTGCAGAGTACAATTCATAAGCAGAAGATGCCTACAAAAACAAGGACTCGGTTTAAAAGAAAGGAAAAAACAACCTAAAACATAGGTTGTTGTGGCAGATTCGACGAAGTAACTGCCACTACCTAAGCCCTTGAATATGAGACACCTAGACTTGAAATTGCCCTACACAACGACACTGTCAAAAGACAAAGGGAAAACAAGGACCCTAAACCCTCATCATCAAGATTTCCGGCGTGGTAAGACGCTTGACTCACACTAGAAACTAAACTGACAACAAATTTCAAAAGAAATACATAAAACTAAAGCTTAAGTCTGGACACCACCAAAGAAATGTGAGACAGAAGCTAAAACACTCACTGTATAACATCCAGCAATACAGAATAAGATATAACGTAATGCACTATCCACGAGTGGAAACTAACATCAACCAGGAGACTTGATAACTGTATTCTCAGAGAACCATAGCGATAAAAGGTGTGACTTCCAGTTAGCCCAGGCCAAAAGGGTTGTAACAAGCATTCCCGTAAATGTAAAATGCTTGCAAAAAATGGGGTCAAGAAGAGATCTGCCAAGGTTCCTGGAAAACAACCAAGTCACACAACCCAACACCATGTCCACTGTTGATAAGCATATCAGTCCAAAAAGTTTGCTGAATATCACTGCCTGTGAGCTGATTATTGTGAGCTTGCTAAGTGTATTGTTTATCCTGAATTTCCAAATCTAGTTCAATGCCATCGTTTCCACCTCCTTCCCAGATTTAGAAAATGTGTTTGTTTCTGTCTCGGTTAAGCCAGAATATCACATCTCCACAAGTTTGCTATTAGCAACTCAATTGCGCTATTGCCAATCGAATTGCAGTTTTGGAGATTCAATCCTAGCAAGGTTTTGCCCAGTTTTGTCAGGAAAGGGATGCTCTTGTTTGATAAATCAGAACAGCCTGACAAGGAAAGCACTTGCAACCTAAGTTGCCTAGCACCAGAAAGGGAAGCTATACCAGCATCAGTAATTGCACACTTTGACACATCTAGATCATTCAGCAGGAAGCAGCTATCTGCAATGGCAACCAAGCTTGCATCAGTTATCTTCCTGCATCCTTCAAGATTTAGTACTTCAAGGGTTCCACCATGTAGTCTAGCCAAGGTTGAAACTATGTTATCTGTCAAGTTCCAGCATCCAGTAAGATTCACCTTGACAAGTCCTGCCTCACAATTCTCTAAAAGAGGGAGAATGCCAGCATCTGTTATGCCATAAAGCCCAGTCAGATCTACATGCTGAAGTTGGGGGCACAACTTTCCAACCATAGCCAGGCTGCCACTGCCAAAACCAGGGCAGTTTCTTATGGACAAGGAACGAAGAGACTCACAAGGAGAAAGCAGAGATACATCACAATCAATATCCTTAATTCCCATGCACTTCACAAGGGTAAGAGATTTCAACTTTCTTTTGAAGTTTGAAAGGGCACCAATAATCCCAGATGGGGTAACCCTGTTACACTCCTCGAACTGTAAGCTCTCAAGAGATCCTGCAGCTTTGGCAAATTCTATCAGTCCATTGTCAGATACAAAGCAACACTTGCGAAGGCACATCTGCTTCAGATGGAAGCAACCTTTACCAATGGCCCCAATGCTTGCATCAGTTACTCCTCGGCAGGAAGTAACTGTCAATGAGACCAGTTTCTGCAGACCCTGAGCTGTGCCCATGGCCCAAAAGCCCCTTTCACTGACATTTTGGAGACCACTAAGCACCAAATTGGTAATTGACTTTCCGTAATGGCCCACAACAGCAAGAGAAAAATCTGTAATGTTTAAGGCCTGAAGCTTTACCTTTGACAGATAGGAAGCAGATGATAACAGACTTGATACTCCATGATCCCCAACAAGAGGGCAATCCTTGATAGAGATGCACTGTAACTTGGGGCAAGACTTTGCAATAGCTTGCAAGCCCTCATTTCCAATCTTTGGACATGATTCAATATTTAAGGTGGTCAAATTTGGACAGCCCTCAGCTATTGCGATCAAGCTCTTGTTGCTGATTGAGGAAGACTGGCATAGGTCAAGCCTCTCCAACATATGACATCTTTTAGCTATCTCAGACAGACCCTCATCTCCAATGGATGATAAATTCCATAAAGAAAGTGATCTAAGAGAAGGACAACCATGAGCAACTGCTGAAAGGCCGATGTTAGTGACACCACGTACAGAGTTGCTTCCTCTGATAGCCAATTTCCCTAGTCCTCCACGGCCACTAGTCCCAACTGCAATCGCAGCAAGCCTCACATCAGTTGCTTTCTTCCCTTCCAAACACCTCGTAAGGTAGCCATCACCTTCAATATCTTGATCCTCATCAGCAGACATCATTTCGATGTCAGAGGAAACATGCTTCTCAGTAACCTTCTCGGCCTTGCAGATTTCATCTTTGCAGATACTGCTCATTAGCAAAAGCCACTGCTTAGATACACACGCACATGAGGTCCTCTCTTTGCAGCTGGGTAGCCGTCTGAATATCTCAAAGAGGCATTCATCAGGAAGAACTTCAATAGTTGGCTTTTGAAGTTGATCTTGCCCAAAGTCAAGATTCTCATACATAAATGGGGCACTGATGCGAGCTCGCTTGCTAGGAGGATAGTACACATCAACATTGGAACCAATAGTGTACAAGCGACCCAAATCCATGGGATTTGAGGAAAAAGAACCCCCAGGATAGAATTCATCATCACCTGGAAGAAAAAAGTCATCCACAAAATCTAAAATGAGCCAAACAAATTTGTTCCAAATCATAAAGACATTATTTTCCAGAATGAAATCTCACTATTTGTATTACAGATAAGGCATTTAGAAAATTATGAATTGTAGAAATATTTTCCTCTCAAAAATAGAGAAAAGACATCGGAGTTCTCAGTTACAAAGAAAGTAGTAGATCCACAATTTTTTTTTTTTTTTTTTTGCGGATTCTTATTGCATCCAAAAGCTCTCTGAGTTTCCATATATATGTAACTAAACACAGATATCAGTCTTTCTGAACCTAAAACGTTGGGAACAAAAGCAAATAGATGGGCGGTGATCCCCTCTATTAAAGGGGAAAGCGGGTTTGAGCATATCAAACACAACATCAATCACGAAAACCCATTAACCTAGACATGCCTAAGTCGATTCAAACCCATTCAAAATAGAAAAAAGAAACCATGAAACCCAGAAACATACCACTGTAATTGACGAGGGTAGGCATGAGCGCAGAGAGACAGAACACAAGAATCCGATATCCAACAGCTGAAACCAGTCACAAAGGGCAGACAGAACCGCAACTATGAGCAAGAAAAACGCAAAGAAGCAGATGAAAGCTTGGAGGGTCAAGAGCATTTGAGAGCAAAAACCCCACGGAGCAGGGCAAAAAGAAGAAGAAAGAAAAAAGCTTTGAGAAGTGAAGAGTAATGGGGTGGGTTGTGAATGTGGGAATCTATGTAAATATGTGTCGTGAAGAAAGTATTATAATGGGAAAGGAAGAAACATAGGCATTCGTCCACAGATACATTACTACTACTGGCTTGGATAGAGAATGCCGAATGCAGATGCAATGAATCGTTCCTCAAAACAGGGTATTCCCCACAGTCTCTCTTCTCTCTCTCTCTTTGTCCAACCAAACCGCCCACCTCAGCGTTCTCATACCAATTCCACGAACCGAAATACGGAACCGCTTTTCGCCCTTTTCTTTCTCTCTTTTTTTTTTTAATTATTTTTTTAATTGATAGAATGTAAATTATGTAATCTCTTAAAAATAATAACAATTATAATTATTGCTAAAAAAAATAATTATCTAAAATATTTTGAAAATGAACTAATAAAACTTACAAGAGTTATGAAAAAGTTAAAACAATAAATTTGTATTTATAAAAAAAATTCACCTCTACTCTTTTTAAATGACAAAACATAAATGTAAAATTTTTTTTTTAAGTTATTTACACTAATTACCATTAATTAAAGTATTTTTATTTTTTATTTTATTATAGATATTACATTTAAAAAAATAAAAGTTAAAAATAAAATTGACGAGTATTAAAACTTTTGACACTCGTGATTAGAAACTTATCATTTGCCAATAATCTTAAATTTTCTTATCAATTCTTTTATTTTCTTCATTCCTATATTCTCTTTTTTCTCTATTCATACCACTTAATTCCTAGATAATATGCATTCACAGTCTCGTCAAAAGATAAAAAAAATACATTACTAAATTTAATAATATTCTTAATTTGACAAAACGATCGAAGCAATAAATCAGTCCCTTGCATCACCACGGAGTGGATGAAAAATTCTTCATACTCAAATCCCTTAGACTTCTTTTCATGAAAATAAATTTAACTTAAAATAATTCAGACTTATTTAATAACTGTTTTTAAAAATAATTTTTTGTTTTTTAAATTATTTTCAGAGCAAAAAAATTTATTTAAATATTATTTTATGTCTTTATTTTAAAAATAAGTTATTTTTAAAACAACAACAAAAATTGTTTTTAGAACACTCAAAAAAAATGATCAAATAAATTTTTTTACTTCTATTTTATCAAATAATTTTTAAAAACAAAATCAAACAAATCGTTTAATTCAGCATGGTAATTTTTTTTCTCTAACTTTAAAATTTTAAAATATATATTAAATTATATCACATAAAAAATTCAGTATTATAATTGTAAATGTAAATGACAGAAATATTTAAATAAAAAATAAAAACAAATAAGCCTTTAAATTAGGCGTGCTAATAATTTTTTTCTCTAACCTTGAAATTTTAACATATATATTAAATTATATCACATAAAAAACTCAGCATTATAATTGTAAATGTAAATGACTTTATATTTTAAAAAAATATATAAAGTTTAATAAGCCGACCAAGAGCAAGAGGGGCAAGTGCAAGTCCAGGTGCATCCATTTGAATTTGATTAAATGCATGTAGCCGTTTGGCCAAAAAAAAAAAAAAAGTGTGACGGGCGATGGATAGACTATAGGCAGAACGTGGGTTAGGAGTTAACTAAAGGCGCGTGTTTTGCGAGTTTTGGATTAGAAAAGAAGGAAGCTTCGGGATTAGGGTGTCCTCCATCTGTACTTAACCTGTCTTTGTCTTTTAACAAATTTCTAACACCAAAATGACAAAACAAATTCTCCTTGTAAAAGTAAAATCACCCATTTTCTAAGTAGTATCTTAGAATTTTCTTTTTCGTGTCTTTTTTTTCTCGCTCACCAAACAGCTGTTACTGTAAATTGACCCATCCGAAGCGAATTCCACAAACGAATGATGTATCTTCCAAGAAGTTGGAGCCAAGGTACATACATCAATCAGTACGTCACGGCCTCAATCAATCACACTCTCGCAATGTTATTAATTGCAAAAACAAAAATAGTTAGTTGTATTTATTTAAAAGCTTCGTTGTCTTTTTAACCGTTGCAGTAAATATTTTAATTTAAAATGAAGCAATATTATCTTTTTATTTTTAAAAAATTTTAAATTCAATCATTCATTCATAATTTTATTACTTTTTAATAAATATTAAAATGAATGGACATAACTTATTTTTTTATTTAATTATTTAAATGATACTAAAAAATTAAAATCACTTTTATTCATATTATATTACGCTCTAAGTCATTATTGACAATTTAAAACACGCGATTTATCAAAATAGTCTTTATAGAAAGAAAAAAAAGCTAGATTGGTAGCTTAACATTTATATAATTATTTTGTATTAAAAAAATAAAATTGTACCAGAGAATTTAATCATAAAATTTACAAATTAAAATATTTACAATAATACAACAAGAAAAATTGTATTTAAGTCTTATTTAAATTAATAATAAATGAATAACCCACATGATATTAATTCTAATATTTAATAAAAGAGATAGAATTGATATGAATGCATTGGTACATGCTGCAACTTTCGTCTCTCTTTATTTTCTAAAATGTAAAACCTTTATTATTATATAATATAAATCTCATCCTGTAGGTATTTATTGATAAATTATTTGATAAAAAAATAATATATAGATATTTTTATAATTTAAAATTATATTATCATCACATTTAAAAAATTATTTTACGTCACCTCTCTTTCTTTAAAAAAATCTAAAAGATAATGAGAATGGTTATTATGATTATCTTATTTGAAGTAATTTAAGATGAAATTATTTGCCCAAGATGAGTTACTAACCTCGGAATTAAGGCTTCATTTTTAAATAAATTTGTAGTAAATTTTTCATATCAGATGGGAAATTAAGATTTCTCTATTAATATACAAAAAATTAGAAATTTGTAAATAAATATTTATCTTGTACTAAACTAATAATAATTATAAAATTTATTGTAATACAAAAAGTATAAATATTTGATGTAACCTATATCAAATACACACAAAAACTATTTTTAGGACTTGGGGGTTTTATCCTTACTCATAAAATGGTTGAATTGAAGAAAACCCAGAAAAAAGGAAGGATCAAAATATAATACTATAAAATTAAAAAGAAAAATAGAAAGAAAAAAGTAAAAATATTGTTGAATCATAGATCAAAAGTGTATTCTTTATCTTAATTATTTGAATTTAAATTTTAAAATTAATATTTTAAAAAAATTTATTCTCTTAAATACATTTAATAAATAAGAGGTTATACGTAAAATAGTCCCAAATTCATTAAAAAAGAAAAAGGAAAGCAAAATACTTTTGTAATGGGTTGGGTATGGATGACCAAGTTCATGAAAGTTCAGCTTTTAATGGATAAAGCTGAGAAACACACGGTCTAACCTTTGTTGGTTCAAAATTGGGATGCATTTAAAGTCTGCAAAGCAAGGGGGATGGTGTGGACTACGGAGGAAGGAAGGTGGGAGGAGGTAAGCGACATAAATGTGGTCAAAATCATCACCATCACGGTACTCTGCGGGGGGGAAAACAGAGTGCAATTTACTTAAGATTGATTGGTTGACCTGGAAATGTAGCCGAGAAAATCTATAATGGTTTTTCAAAATTGAGAAAAGTGGGACCCAAATGCAGCCTCCAAAAATGAGATTTTGATGGTACTGACATGTTGGACAAGTTGATTCAGATGTGCAATGAATTTGATTTTGTAGCCGTTATTACAAAGCTGCTGCGTAGGGTCCAATGCGTGCCTCCAAATGGCAATTGGCAATTTGCAATTCCAATTGGAACATCAAACATTGGGTTAGAATCAATGGATCGATCGGTTTAAGGGGAAATTACTTTTACGTGTTTCATTCATATCACATTGACACATTTAATTAATCACTTCCTTTCCATCAAAGATATGTCATTTATAATGACATTATGAAATTTATTTTTTTTTTAAAAAAAAAAGCTTTGCAATTTGACCATAAAAATTTGACATAATTAAAAGTTAATCTCATGACAATGCATTTGATTATACATAATATGCTCCTTTTGACTAATTAATAAATTCTCCGACATGATTCATGAGGCCTATTTTGTCTTTTTCAAATAGTGTTTTTGTATACGAGCTCTTTTGAAAATGTTACATATGAAAGAGAAATTCTTAAATTATTTTGATAAATCAAAAAAATATAATTTTAAAATTATTTAAAGAGAGATTTAAAATTCACTAATCATAGTAATAAGTGATTGTTTAAATTTTAAGACATCACAAAAATTTATGTCTCTATAAAATATTATAATTCATACATTTAAAGACTTACAAAATTAATCTTTTACCCTTTAAATGAGATAAAAATTTTAATAAATTGAATAAAAGAAAATTATTTAAAGAAAAAATTTAATTCAAAATAAATTTTGACTGTAATATAAAAAAACAAATTTGGTATATATAAAAAAAAAATTATGCCACATAAAATTATTATTTAGATTGATATAATTAATTATCTAAGTTATCAATTAAAAATATCATACAATAATAAAAAAATAAATTATATAAAATCAACAGAAGAATAAATTGTAGTTTATAAATCCCAATATAAATTCATAAATACAGATTTTTTTGATAAAAATAATTTATAAATTAATTTAAAATTTATCAATTAATTAAAAGTTTATAAGTTATACGCTATTTAAAGTAGCGTATAATTTATAAATTTTTAATTAGTTTAAATTATTTAAATAAATTTATTTATTAAATATTTTTAATTAAATTAAATATATTTATAAATTAATTAAATATATTATAAATTAATTTATTAAATTTGTCAAGTGAAAGACTTTTATCGTGTAAAGAAAGGAGTTCGTAGTTGAATTTTGTTTCTTTTTTAATTCCCCAACGCGTATCCAACGTTAGATTTGTCGACAGCTTTAGTGCGTGTTTGGTTTGGCGGTGGAATAAGAAAAAAGCCCGTTTGCTGCTAATGTAACCGTGATTTTTGCAGAAGCAACACTTTGTAGCTTCTGCAAAAATCACGTTTGGACAAAATCACGTTGTCCAAACGCAAAACCAAACACACCCTTAATCTGAGTTTTAACGAAAAAAAAAAAGACTATATAATTTTTAAATGTAGTCAAATTAATGTCAACTTTCAATTCAAATTCAGTGAAATGCATTGTTTGCGAAGTGAAATGACCTTTCGAGCTGCAACCAGCCAGCCATCCCGTACCCCATTGGGAAGCAGGCTTTTACGGCACGTCACTTCTTCAATTGGATTCTACTTCCCTGTATCGGACACCTCATTTTTCTTTTACGGTGATTTTATACACAACAATAATAATAATTAAATTTTTTTTTTATTAAATGAGATTGATTATATAAATTAAACAATATCATAATAATTTATTATAGATGAGATCAATAAAAAAATTATTAACTATTAAATTATCATTACTTTATACACGTTTAATTAAAATTCAACTGTATACTGGATTTCATCGCTAAATTTATTAACACTTTTAGATGTAAATTTTTTAAAGATTATGTATGAAATTTTTAATTAAAATAATTATTAATATAATATCAAAATTTTATAATCAAATAGTTAAAAATTTGATAGTTACAAATTTTCTTTTTTTAATAAAAAAAATATTAAGTTTCATCATCAAATATATTGAAACTCTACTTTATTCACATTTTAGATTTAAAGAATTTTTATGTGAAAAAATAATCTTAAAATTTGTACTTCATAATTTAAACCATAAAATGAGAAGAAACAATCTAGAATGACTCAATCCACTTAATTATTTTGTTATCTGCTTTTACTTTTTCAACGGGAGATTGATGATCCCTTACTTGAATTAAAGAAATAAATTTACACACACAAAAAATGTTATGTACAAATAATATATTAAGAGTATGTTTGATAAGATGAATAAATTAATTATAATTTATTTTATTAATTTATAAATTTATTTAATAAAATTAAAAGTATTTGATGAACAAATTTATTTAAATAATTTAAATTAATTGAAAATTTATAAATTTTAAATTATTTTTATCAAATAAAATTTAAGTGATAATATCATTACGAATTTAAGTAAATTAAATTAAATGAAAATTAATAATTATAAATTAATTAATTAAATAATTTACCTTTGCTATCAGATCAAAGAGATACAAATTAAAGTTTAATGACAAAAAAAATCAAAGTGGATCTTAATAATGTTATCATATAAAAACATATGGGTCACATGCCAGCTATTACTATTAGCATTTCTGTGAGTAGGCGTGGGGGGCTACGTGAACCACAGAAGCCATGGCAGAAGGGTATGGCTACATATATAATTAATGAATAAGATTAAGAAACAAGAATCATGGGACTAGAAACATTGGATCTAACCAACTTGGTTCTGTGTCTTTGCATCCATGTCTTATTAAATGTTCGTTCCTTCCTTCGACCGAGTGAGCCGTAGAGTGTCGCAATTCTTAAATTGGTTGCAACGATGCATGTATAAGGTTACCAAACAATCCACCGGCTCTAACAACGTTATCTCTTGGTTTTCAACTTAGGTTATGTCTTGAAAACTAAAAGCTCGAGCACGTAGGTACATCGACTTTACCTAAATTTTAAAGTAATGATTTATTAAGAAGAAGAACTCACTCGGACTTCTTTAAAAGATGAAACTCTTTTTTACTTGCACGTTGAGATTCACTTATTCATTATTATTATTTTAAAATTTCAAAATATGTATAATGATAAAGGAATTAATTACACTTTTTAAGAAGTTCAATTCTTCCTTTAATTTATGGGTTGAGTTTATTTGGATTTTATAATAACGCCAACCTTTTCAAAATTTTCTGTCCACCTCTATTTGATCCATATAATTATACAATATAATATTGATTGTTGTTGGGTTTAGTAAACTGATTTCAATTGAGGTATTAATATTATAAAAGTCTTTGATTTAATTATAATTATATTTAGATAATTTTTTTTATTTATAGATGATAAATTTTTTTAATATTTTAAGTAATATCCTCTACTGTTTAAAAATTACAAGAAATTCACATCCTTAAACCTTTAAATTAATTTTTTTAGTACAGAGTTTTAACTTAAATTGTTAATTTTTATAAGATATTAATTGTAGTTTTTTATATGACAATCTTCAATAAATATATCAAAAATAAAATTTTTAAATTTTCACTATATTTTATATTTTAAATATATAAAAAAAACGTAACATAACAAATCAAATTAAAGGGACGAGATGTTTTATTTATGTAATGATAAATAAATATTAAATAAATAAATAAAAAGAAAAGAATAATGGAACACAAAAGAAAGGGTTAGGTGAAATGGGTGTGTTCGGAGAACCTTCAGAAGCCTAGAATGAATCATCGTTGTTTATTCCATCGTTGTATCTTCCATTATTTTTTTAATCTAAAACCGATACGGATGCATGTGAACCAACCAGTCTTCTTTTTTATTTATTTATTTTTCAAAGTTCTGAATCTGATTAGTCTTTTTCTTCATTGAATGAACGACGATAAGTTACTAATAATACTGAGGCTGCCTCGTAATTCATTGTACGGGGCAAGCAATTTTGACTGAATGTACCGACAGAAAATGAATGCAAAGACCTTTGAAAGTTCATAAAATTTTTTCTAAAAGAAATAAAATATAAAATTGTCTGAATATCATTTTGGTTCATGAATTGTTGTCGATCATATTGTCTTGGCGTAACCTAACAGGATTCGAATCATATTAATAAAGACCGTGAATGATGAAGTTTGCCACCTATAATTTCGTTGTTAAAAATCCCTTGCAATCACTGCAAATCAATTATTCGGATTTAATAAGAAGAGAGGGTTTGAAGGAACGAGGAGGATTGTCTTTTCTTCTGTAATTTATTTTCTGATTAAAAAATAACTAAAAAACAGTGAATGGTTTTCTTTACCACGCAGAATGGTTTGGTATATACTTTTAATTTAAGATTGAATATATAAAAAAATACATTGTTTTAAAATTTAGTTGTCATGTTTGAATTGGCAACATTAAGGAGAAATTTAAAGATTTCCAAATAAATTTTGTCATAATTCAAGGATTTTGTGTTTATAAATCTATAAAATACTGTCTTTTTTAAATAAATCTAAATGAAGATGAATAGTTTGTCAAGTGGTCTCATGATAGTTTATGTTAATTTTTTTTAAGAAAAAAATGAAAGAGTTAACGACAAGATTAATTTACAATAACTATATATTTTTGAAAAATTAAAACTTCAAATGATATAATTTTTAAAAACGATTTTATATATTTAGTCACTAATTTATTTCTTTTAAAAAATAAAAATATAATATGTCATGATACTAAATTTTTTTATATTTAATACAATAATAAAAAATCATCATTAAAAAACAATATTTTATAATAAAAAATTAAGAGAGTAAGTGCACGAATATGAGTTTCTTATTTCTGATTCCTCTAAACATGGTTGGTTTTTGTTTGAATATTAAATTTTGAGTAATTCTATGAAGTTTTGATCTCTTTTTGTGGTCGGATAAATTTTCAGATTCTCATTTGAATATTTTAGTCGTTCGGATATAAATTATAAATAAAACAAGAATCTCAAATTTTAAGGATAAGGTAATTTAATCTCTTAAAAATCAAGCACGAAATCAGTATGAAATTGTTGACAAAATTGTTTTGGGGATTCGTCAAGATTCAGTTGGTGAGATGATTTTCTGGAACTGGGTTCTGAATCATCTAGACGCATACATCAGCTGGAAAGGTCGACACCTCACGAAACCCAAGCTTGGCTTAGAAACCTGCGTGATTTTATTCTACTTCTCATTCATTTTTTTAGTTATAATTGAATTGAATATTCAGAGTTGGAAATTGCAAAAGATCTTGATAATGAGTTTTTTTTATATAAATATTTTTGACTCCTGTAAAATGAGAAAAAAATTTAACGGTTAAATTAATTTAATAAAAAAAATTGGATAAAAGATAATTCATATCTAAAAAAATGTCATAATATTTATAAGCAAACTCTAAAAATAAAATAATAATTTAAATTGTGTAGTCTAATTTAATAATTAATAAGTCTAAAATCCCTTCTTTCATGAATTGGTATTAGTATGACAAGGTTCAAATGTTGGCCTGGGGAAGAAAACTAAATGGTCTAATTTGTGTTTCGTATACACACACAAAGAAATTGACCTCTAAAAATAACTCCTAAAAAAGAAAGTTGAACTGAAATTTCATGGGTTACCACTAAGCACCACCATAATCCTACATCATGCGGACATTTCAGCCAGATACCTTTTGAACAAGTCATTGCCTCCAAGGCTGCTGGCCAGCCCTCTAGAATCTTAGAAAATGGCAACACAAGCTATAGATACCCACTGGTCCAATCCGCTTTTCTTGCCTGATTGTACTTTTCTTTTTTGGACAGGCTCTTGATTGTTGGCTATGTTTTTTGTTTTTGTTTTTCGTCGAAGTTATGTTAGATTAAAAGTTAGAACCACCGGTAAACTGGGCTCTCGCTGACTTGCAATGAGATTGAGAACGTGAATAAAGCAGCCTGAAAGAGTATAAATTAATCTTATTTCATTGTCTGGTTCGTTTGGGAAGGAAATTGCATTTCACATCTGCTGTAGTGCATGGAACTAGTACAGAATTATGTAGCTCATAAAAATAAATAAGGAAATGAAAGAATAACTTAATGTAAGTGATGCTTTATGATTTTGCATAATCAAGGCTTCAATTTTATATTTTAAAAATTGAAAGAAATATGTGTATCCAACTCTAAAACTTCAACTGAAAAAAAATTCCCAGTTTCAGTACCTTTTCCTTGAAATACCGTAAACCGTGTGTTTCTGACACCAGTGCGGACTAGAAAGAATTATGCACTCAGATCATATGACACACAGACAATGTCCAATAAAAGAAGGAAATAGAAAATGAAATCAAGAATAAGCATTTCTTCATAACGTCCAGAAGCATTCTTTTCAGAAGGAAAAAGAAATGTCTTGTCTTTCCAGCCACATGGGGACGTGGAGGTGGGAGTGACACAAGGGGTGGAGCAGCAAACAACCTGACTCGCATATACATAAATAAGAATTACAAGAAACAGCAGCAACTTCTGCATTCAGCAATTCAAATTTCAGTTTGGACGTGGTATACAGGCATGTACAGGAGACTGAAAACAACAAAGGATAGGCTTGGTGTTTAGCATTACAATGGAAGCACAAACTTGCGTTTGATCTTTTCAGCTTCTCTGCACAACTATACACTAAAGCCTTTCATGGGTTAAAGACAGCATTTTAATACAAAGAAACTTGAGAGGCAGCATCAGTGTTTTGATCTCTCAATCATACAACCCTTCGTGCTCCCAAACATCCACCAGGAATTCAACCATCTCCTGTATTTTGAAATCAAGTTAGCAATTAGTAATTTTGCATTCACGCCTCAAATACCTCAGCAAGGAATTATATATATACATAGGACACTTCTGTGTCCCAAAAAAAAAAAAGCAAATATATACATAGGACACTTACAGGCAAAGGTAAGGGCTTGGGGAAAGGCTGTCTGGTCCCAAGCAAACTTTCATAAGACAGATTCCAACTGCAACCAACATTGTGAATAGAAAGTCATCTACCGGGGAGAGATTGAGAAAGGCAAAGGGGTAGCACAAAAGATGTTGATGGAGCTTACAAAAAGGCATTTAAAGAGAATAAGTATCAAGGAAATATTTTACTCTATGTGCTTTCTAAGCTAAAAATATACAATTTATGTTTTAAACTTTTGTGAAACTGCAGATAAAAGGAAAGGAAGGAAAAAAAGTGTGTGACTGTGTATAATTGAGTGAGTACGAAGTAGCAGGAATCTGATTGGACAATTCAGTTAATCAACAACCAAGCCATAATTATTGGTTGACAAGGGATGCAAGCAGCTAACCAAAAAGCTTTGGTTGATTATTAATTACTCCTTGCATCCCTTGATCTTTGTCCCCTCTCAGAGAATCTAACTATAAAGATGATGTCCCTCATGGTTTCAAAGTGGTTTAACCAGTTCTACTTTAATTAATTGGCCCAAACTTAATGCATTTGACCTACTTTAGTCTGGGTTCTCGTTTTCGTTGACTTTGCTTCCTCGATCTGCTGCTTGCAATCCACTGAAGCCTGTTCTCATTCCAGAGAAGAAGACCTACAACCCAAAAACATCCGTGTGATGGAAATTAACCTTTCTTTTCCCTATTAAGAAAGATCTTACAAATAACATACGACCACAACATACAAGTAAACTATAATGGTACTAATACACAATACCGGCATTCAAATATCGAACAACCAGCATACAAATTTCATATGCTATACTGGTAGGATAGAAAAACATTCAATTATATCAATACTTCCTTGGGAGTCTAATGTCAAACTTGCCTTGGTTTACAAATTCAGGGTGGGTGCCAGTGGTAGAAGTTCCACTGCTATGATAGAGGATTTGATTTAATGTGCTGACAGAGGAAATGCTTCTCTGAGATTGAACGGTGCTGTTATCCAGATCACATGTACTCGAACTCCAGAAACCATCTGATATGGTTGGTTTTCTCACTGTCTGCCCTTGAATTCTTAGTCCCTTTGCTGGTTCATCCACAGCTATAATTGGTGTGGGTTTTATGCAGCATCCAAAACAACCACTGCTCTGTTAAAAGACTAGTTAAATAACAGAAAAAACGAAGGCTAGTGCCAAATCTATATAAAAAGAAATAATCAGCAGTTACTAAGATTCTCTGGGAAGATTGCAAAACCATCAAGGAAATGAACCCTAAAATAGCATAGAGGATGCCCAAATTGTTTCTCTGTTCTCAACTATTGTCCTAGAAGTAAAAACAGGATCTACTGCACAACTTCAATGTTCTGTTTCATTTCTCAGATTGAGATTGTTCAACGCAAAATTTGGCATTACTATAACTCTAGGGCCATGAAGCTGAACCAAGGAAAACTTGTGATAAAGCATTACTGCCAATGTCGCAATTTGCAACACATGGCCACCATCACTCCCTTGTTTGTCATCTTTATGGCAGTTTATTTTTTTTTATTTTTGGACAAGTTATGGCAGTTTATTAAACTAGGATTTTTGCTTTGCTTTTCCTGGATAACTAGTGAATAACCGATGATGTACAGAATAGAAATTGACTGTTGAAGGAGCCCTATTCAGAAACAGTTGCCGTATGTACTAATGAAGGGATTCTCTTTCATAAACGGATACAGGTTTGCTCTCTTTAAGTAGTTCTAGTCAGAAAAGTGTACTTTCATGGCTGCAATTGGATCTATAATTAGAGTGCTGTTGACACAAATCCACCGTCCTATTTTAACAAATTAGTCATTTATTACACCTACAATGTCCCTTTAAGCTCCCTTCAATGCTGGAGTTCTGACGTTCATTTTGTAGATGGCCCTGTTCATTCAATCCAACCCTCAACCCGCCCATTATGAAAGACATTTTCTCTTCCTATATCACCCATTTATTCATTCACTAAAAAGTAAAATAATTTTATATCCCTAACGAATATTAGTCCATCCTTATCACTAATACATAATTAAATAACCATAAGCCAACCGGGTATATTACAATTCAAACCTATTCAACTAGTTTGCACAAAAGGCTGGGAGCAATCGTGGTTGGTAGCGAAACTTGCTTAGTCAATTTACAATATCAAATTATATTGCTTTAAGTAGTAATATATATAATTTTGCTCCACAGAATGAACTCAAGTTACTACTCTAATCTCCTTCCGCGAACTTTTTTTTTTTTAAATAGAAGTCAACATCCTCATATTCAAAAAAAAAAAAAAAATTGGAGTTCTTTGCCTAAAAAAATCAACGCTAATCAAAGCACAATGAATAGCATACTCCCAAATGCTAAGCTTACTCAGCAGTAAGTTTTCCACTTTTGGAAACAAAAATGAAAGCAAATAATCAACCTCCAAATGTCCAATACAACAGAGCTACTTTCAGAAATGGAAAGCCATTCAAGCAAGCAAATTGATTATAGTACTGGAAATCGAGGGCTCACCCCATGCAAGCAAAAAGGTCACTGATCCAAGCAGTAATCGAGCTACTAATCATCATCATCTCCACCAAAAATCAACAGCAGCACATAGATTCCCCACGAAAATTCCAAATCCGTGAAAATGAAAAGCGTAGCAAAAAAGGTTTGTTTCTAAACGACAAATCAAAGTGAAAGAGGGAAAGTGGACAAACAACAAGAGTTTCCCGTTAGAGAAGAAAAATCAGAGTTTCCGTTGAGTTTCGACTCTTTCGATCCTGATAAGTCGTCTGGGTGGAGCGGCTTTTATCGTGTTTGCTGTGCTACTATCGAGGTCTGCCGCCATTGTCGTTTACTAGGTGCTTGACATTCACAGTAACCCTTGACGCTGTTCTATCAAAACTCTCCTCACGTAACAATTGTCGTTTTCTTTGATACGCAATTAAGGTTATGAAACGCAAATCAAAACCATAATGTTCCTTCCTGTGCCCTTTAGCTTGTGACAATTTATATATTAAAAAAAAAAAAATTAGATTTCCCCTGAACATGGGAGAATAAGACCGGATTGTTTAATAGAAACCACACTAAGAAAATTGGGATTAGATACCCATTCGAAATGGTTCCTTCACCATCTGTTGGATGGGATGTTTTAACTACGTAGCAAAAAGGTTGAACATGCATTGATATAGTTTTTTTCAAAAAATACATAATTTAATTCAACTAATAGAAACTGAGAAGATTTTATTTTCTTCTTTTTAAGTCACAATCAAAAAGAGAATATTTAGAAGAAAAGTTCCCACCTTGTAAAGTTTGCCAAGAAAAAAAAGGAGGTAAATACTTGCATCTTTCAAAACTACAAATATTCATCCTTAATTTTTATGGGCCAACATTTAACATATTCTGTCTATAGAGTATTTGCATTTAAAATAAAAAGGAGGGGGGAGATTATCCCAAGTTCCAATTCTGCTATGTACCACAAAGCAATCAGCAATAGCAGCATCACTACTTCACATGTTCTACCTTTTGCAGCTTCCGATCCCTTTTACCTAATATCAAACAATTTCAGACCAGAATAACATAACTGTACATAAATATGTGACGATGCAAAGCCTTCAAGCCTTTATCTATTATATTTAAAGGAAAATATAGTTATATTTGAATAAGTAAAAGGAAGAAATAGTTTTATTAAGATTAAGAAGGTAGATGCCAGTACACTTGAGACTCATAATATTTACCTTTGTTACAATATTCTGTTATACCCAAAATGGTGCACACAAACAAGCCCAAAAGGAGAAAGAGGGGTATAACAGAATATTGTAACAAAGGTAAATATTATGGGTCTCAAGTGCACTGGTATCCTGACTTGTTACCAAGTTTTTCTACCATTGAATTAAAATTAGGAAAAAGGTAAAACATAGATCTGAGTTATTAATTCTGCCAACAAAACAGGTTATCGGTATACTTAAGGAACAATAGAATACCTGTAACAAAATCCTAGGTTGAGGATCTATGGATAAAGTGGTCTAGTTAACGGGTTAAGGGAAATGTAAGTGTGTCTCTAACTGACCATTTTAAGTACTGAACATACAATAGTAAAGAGTGCCCTCAAGTTTTACTGCGCCTTCTAATTAGTAATAAAATCCATGAGTGATTGATCAAATACAACAGCAAAACAAAACAACAAATTTTTAAGAAGAAAACTTCATCACCAATACAAAGAAAGGAGAGAGGCAGAGATCTTGATCTAGTACTATAATTAATTATTAAATTCTTCATATTAAGTCATCGCTCCTCATCGGCTTTGGATTCCAAGTTCCTAATCGTCCTTCTTACTTCTTAGACAGAATAGAGGCCAGACCCACCCTCCATCCATACAACATAGACAGGCTCTGTCTTTGTGGAATAAGAGATGCCAAACCTGTACGCAAGCTGTTAGCAGGCCTAATCTCCTGCTTGGAACTTGTCTCCAAGGACCTGAAGTCATTTTAGAAACCGCATTACTGGGATTCAATAGACAATAAAGAGTGCCAGTGAAACAAGTTGAAGATGATTCATGCTAAATCGATGATAAGCTAAAGTCTATATAGTTGTGTTCATTAAGTAGGTTTATGTGTGTATGCATGCATATTGTACGCCATATAGAGCAAGCACTGAGGAATTTAAAGACAAAATAAAATTATGAAGTTCCAAAAACCAAAGTGACTGTTGTTTTGATGTGTCAACTTTGCAATATGGCCACCAAATATGAACCTACAATCCACCCAAACCACATGCAGGCACCACCAAGAAAATAATGACATACACTGTATTAGATGACCCTTCTAGTGCAACTGTTGACATGCCTTGTCTTTGCTTGTGCTTAGGGTTGGCCGTGCATAACACATATACACGTCCTCGACGTTTAACTGTCCTACAGAATTCACACATCTTCTTCACAGATGACCGCACCTTCATGATTACTGAAAGCCAAAATTAACAAGCTATTATATATACACTACAGTAATCATCATTAACCAAATAACACAGTATGATAAACAAACAAGGACAAGTCCCATGTAGTGCTCCACACAATCCTAGATCTTGCAAACGTATTAAAAGTTTGCACAACATTACATTACACAACCAGAATACAAATGTCTAACAATAAGATGCTTTTTTAGTTATCCTAAAAACTGAACTATGCCAATCCTGATCTTGATCCATTCAAAAAAAGAAAAACAAGAAAAGGAGAAAAAAAAATTCATTAGCAGTAAACATCGGACCTCAAAAGCATATAAGGCTGAAATATTTACTTCCCCTTTTTTTTTAACCTTACCAGTGAGGCACCCCAGCTATGGATTGTCTAAAATTTAAGTTATAATGTTGTTTTCATTTGGCATTGTTCTGTAGTACCTTTTATTAAAGATTAAATTATTCATCTTATTGTAGTTATTTTAAAACTTGAGGGGTGTGAGTTCTTGTTTCAATTTGAAACTAGAGAGAGTATGGGTGTAATTTTCCCAATCCTCAGGGTGAATGTTATTTACTCATAACTAAAACTCAAGTCCATACTCTTAAAAGTTTAGGGTAGTTGCACATTCTGGGATGAATCATCTACTTACCAAATACCACAACTCGTCTTTAGTATTCCTAGAAGAGAAGGACATCGACTATCATTTACAAAGACTCTATTTTTATGCAAAAATCAAGAAACAGTCACACCAAACCACATCATCCAATGCGAGATCAATTTGCAGGATGCAACATGATATATAATAAAATATTGGAAATTAACTAAGTTGTTCCCAGGTACTTGTAGATTCAGTGTGATCCTATCAGTGACTTCTAATATAAAATACACAACAAAATGATTTGCTAGTTTCCAGTTTCCAACACTGGCCGGTGGCACTCTTCAATCACGCCCATCAAATTCCATGGAATTCAAATGAAAACCCATGATTTATACAGACACTGATAGCAGTAAAGCCACCTAAACTTGAGAGGGTCGGCTCCCCTCCATTCAAGAACCAATAAAAATACATAACTATTTGGGCTTCAAAATAAAATTTATAAAAGAAATGAAACATGACAAGTGAAAATAGCTGAATGATATTATGAGAAGAACCTTGAGACAATCGAATCTGATATGAAGCACAGAGAAAGGACTGAAAATCAAGCGACAACTCTGCAGAATCGGCGTCGTAGATGAGGGTAAGAACTAACGAGCAGGGAAACAGAACAAGGAGAGAAGGAGAAGGGCCTTTCACCGCCACACCATGTTCTGGACCTAGCGGTGGCTCAAAATGGGCCTGTAGGCGACATGCGCAGGCCACAAACTGACGTGTATGGCCTAAGAAAGCTTGTTTGCAAGCCCAATTCCTATCAGCGGGTTCATATCCTCAGCTCTCCTTTTCTCTCTCCAAGCAAAGCAGAGCGCCCCAAACAATACATAATTACTTGTCCAAAAAAATATATACATAAAACTATTCTCTACAAATTTACAATATTTTAAATTTAAAAAAATAATTATATTTAAACTTATTAATTTTTAAAAAAGATAGAGAGATTTATTGTCTCTCAAAAGATTTCTTTTTCTTTTTTTGGGACGTCTGATCAATTGTATTTTAATAAATTTTATGATAAATTTTTGTATTATTGATTAATAATATTTAAAAGGTGCATTATTTTTTATCTATAATTTTTATCTAATATTCAAAAGTGTAAGTTTATTTTGTTATTATTTTTTATATCTTATTAAAAAAATTTGTAAATTTTAAGTCTTTATGTCTATTTAATGAATAAAATAATTTTTAAATTTGTATAAAATAAGATGTGATCATTCATATAAATTTTACTGATTTTGAATGATAATACAAATTAAATTGCATACCATTTCGAGGCTCGTCATTTTCAATAATTTTTTATTTGTGTATATCAATGCTGCTCAAAATTTGGATGTCAGAGGTCTATTAGCTTCTTTAGTATTGAGGATAGAAACAATGAAGGATATAGAAATGCAGCCTTGTATTGAGAATAGAAACCTTGCGGGTGCGAAGAAGCTAGCTGAAGAAAAAACTCTAGAAAACATGAATTTCACAATCAACAAAATCCCTGAGGGGAAATTCAGCAGCAAGACTCCTACTCTCACCCAGGATGGAAGGAACAATGAGGGAGTGGGTTCACCATTGTTACATAGGAAATAGGAGATAGGCTTTTCCTACAGAGACAGGCTATTGGGTGTTTACAGCAAAAACAACACAACCAATGAAATAGATGCGAGCGATATAGATGACTTCACTGACGAAGAGTCTGACGAGGCCATCAAGGGGAAGTTGATCCAGAGCTATGCCCTGAGGTGGAAATCTCAGAGGAAGAAAGGAAGGTCTATTACAATAGATGGAGGAAATCTCTCATCATTAAGCTCATGGGCAGGAAGATTGGGTTTAGATTTCTTAAAGAAAGGGTGACAAGACTCTGGTATCCCGCGGGCTCCCTGAATCTTATTGACATAGGAAATGATTTCTATGTAGCAAATTTCACAAACCCAGAAGACTACAACTACGCACTTCATGAGGGCCCCTGGATTATCGCAGGCCATTACTTGGTAGTGCAAAGCTGGAGACCCAATTTCAAGCCTCTCGAAGATAACTGGAAGAGAGTGGCAGTATGGATCAAGGTATCCTGACTTCCTATAAAGTACTGCAACAGTCATTTCCTCTGGAGGCTTGGCAATAGAGTGGGCAAAACCTTAAAGATCGATAACCACACTTTAAGAAGGATGAACTCAGACACAGGCGAAGATTTGAAAGTGGAGAGAGGAAAGTTTGCACGCATTTGCATATAAGTTGATCTACAGAAGAAATTGGTGGCCAAATTTAAAGTGAAAAAAAGGATTTTTCGCATAGAATATGAGAGATTATATTTCATATGCTTTAATTGTGGGAAATGGGCACCGTAAGGATCAATGCAAGCAAAACATTTACAACTCTTCAGAAGGCAAGAACGAGGAAGATTCAACTTGAAACAACCAGGAGAGGGAGCATGGAAATAAGGAGACAATGGTGACTTACCCGCCGGAAGCAAAAATCCCCAGAAACCACACAGCTGTCGGAGAGGACGCCTACGGACCTTGGATGCTGGTCAAGAAATCAGACAAAAGGAAAGGTGTTAGACCTCGACCACCTCAACAGGCACAGAATGACCAAATGACATTAAATTAAGGAAATGCATAGCAGACGCACCTGAGTCGCGGAAAGACCTTGCAAAAGCTTCCTCTTTTAGCATACTAGATAGCTTAACGGTGGAAAAAGGAGAAGCCAGCACATCCACCGAGGTGAGGATACCAGAAGTCAGACTCGCATTACCCAAGATGAAGGGTCTTCAGTTGGAAGGATCCAGAAGCCATGTGCATAAGGGAAAAAGCAAAGCACCGATGGGCAACTTTGGCCTGGGCCCTCAGGGAGACAAAATGAAGAAGCAGACTATCCAAGCCAAGCCCAATCAGTGAAATACTGCCTCAGCGGGATTCTGGATCCTCAGCAAGAAGCCCATTGAGCTAACTTGTATGGTAGACAGAAACAACAGGCCCAGTCCCAGAGAACCTCTACCAGATCTTCCCAAGAGCCCGGTCCACTTTGCTAGCCAGAGCAGGATGAATAACGCAGACGGCCAGGAAGGCAACCTCTCCCTAGTAAACTTGAATATCCCAGCACTGAACAGGGGGGACTCAGATTGCATTCTTCCCATGGATAAGTACGCAGGACTAGGGATGGACCTGGAGAATCTCAAACCCCCTGATATTAATACAGCACATACCACCCCAACTGAACCCAGTCCATCCCAAGGCCAGGAGGATGCAATAATGAAGGAAATGATGGATGACGCTCCATCAGACACTAATGGGCTCCAATGATGTTACCCACATCAACTTCTTCTCGCTTTCTTTTATAAATTTTATGTCTTGGAACTGTAGGGGAGCTGGTGCCAAATATTTCCCCTTCCTCATTAAGGATCTCACCCGTATGCATAAGCTCAGCCTCATAGCCCTGCTGGAGCCCAGAGTCAGTGGTAGGAAAGCTGATACTATCATCAAGAAGATAGGTTGGTCTGGTACTGAGAGAGTGGAGGCTGTTGGCTTTGCCGGTGGTATCTGGTTGCTTTGTGGTTGCTTTGGGATACCAATCAAATTGATGTTAAGATCTTATCTAAAGACAGCCAGTTCATCCACTCAGAAGTAAATTTCAAGAAGGAGAGAAGGCATTGTGTAGTAACTTCGGTGTATGGTTGCACCAATCATGTGGGTAGAAAGAACTTTTGGCAGAAACTAGGTACACTCAACAATAATCTGGACATTCCTTGGCTTCTGTTGGGTGACTTCAACGCTTATAAAAATATAACAGAAAAAGCAGGAAGCAATTTTATGAACTGGACCTCTATGAGGGATTTCGATGCTTTCATTATGGGAAACTCCTTGATCGATCTTGGTTTCAAGGGGCCAAGTTTCACTTGAGAGAGAGAAGCTGTTAAAGAAAGAATCAACCACGCCATTAGCAATCTGGAGTGGCAAACAACTTACCCTGACTCAGTAGTGTACCACCTACCAACTTTGAAATTCGACCAACGACCTATCCTAATGAATATATGGCAGGAAAACACACAGGAGAGAAGCACCAAAGCATTCAAATTCTAAGTAGCTTGGCTGCTGGATAACTCCTTTCCTGATATTGTGTCTAATGCATGGAGAGAGAATCAAAATTGGAATGTTGCCTCAATCAAATTTAGGGAGGAAGCTACCTCATGGAATCAGAGGGTCTTTGGTAATGTTTTCAAACATAAAAGCACTATCTCAGAAGATTGGCTGGGATTGACAAAGCACTCATCCATAAGGAGATCCTTTATCTCCTGAATCTCAAGTCTCACTTATGGAAAGAATATGAAGACATCCTTATTAAGGAAGAAGCCATATGGTTCCAGAAATCTAGGTGCAATTGGCTAAAAATGGGAGATAGGAACACTAAATTCTTCCACATCTCTACCATGGCGAGGAGGATAAAAAACAAAATAGTTACCCTGATGAATGATAACGGAAGATGGGAACATGATACTCACAATCTCAAATCTATGGTAAGGGATTACTTCCAATCTTTGTACACCCAAGAGGAGGCTGCCTTCCAACCTCTCCCTCTAAAGGGGTGTTTCCCAAAGATCAGTGAAGAGGAATTGAGCACGATTCAAAAATCCATCTCAGAGGAGGAGATTAAGGACACAACTTTCAGCTTGGGAGCCTTTAAGGCCCCTGGCCCAGATGGTCTCCAAGCTATTTTCATTCAGAGTTAGTGGGAGGTGGTTGGAGCTTCTATATGCAATCTCATTCAAGAAATTTTTGCTAACCCCAGCCTGGTGGAGAATATCAACCAAGCCCTTATTATGCTCATTCCAAAAGTGGAAAACTCTGAATGCCTAAAGGAATTCAGACCAATTGCTCTTTGTAATGTGATATTAAAAAGCCTGAAAAAGATGATTGCCAACAGATTGAAACCTCTCATGCATCGATGGATTAGGCCATGTCAAAGCAGTTTCATCCCAGAGAGACATATCTCTGATAACATCATCATTGCTCAGGGAGTTATGCACTCTATGAAAAGAAAGAAAGGAAAGAAAGGGGTTATGGCCATCAAAGTGGATCTTGAAAAGGCGTATGACAGGATTCGTTGGGATTTCTTAGAGGAGACACTGTGGGAGGTCGGAATGCAGGACCATGGCATAAACCTTATTATGAATTGTATCTCAACCGGAACCATAAGCATCTTGTGGAACGGAGATATCACAGAGGAGTTTAAAATGACATGAGGAATAAGACAAGGTGACCCGCTTTCCCCTTATCTCTTTTTCCTTTGTATAGAAAGACTTTCACATTGCATTAACTAGGCAGTTGAGAACAAAATTTTGAAAACCTATCCGAATTTGCAGGAACGACCCTCTGCTTTCACATCTCTTTTTTGCAGATGATCTTATTCTATTCGCAGAAGCAGATCTGGACCAATGCAATATGATCAAGACATTACTTAACACATTTTGTTGCAACTCTGAGCAGTTAGTTAGCGAAAGGAAGACTAAATGCTTATTCCATTCCAATATCAATCACACCCGCTCAGAACAATACAGCTTGGAGTTGGGGTTCCAATCCACGGGTGATCTTGGATCCTACCTGGGCATGCCCCTCATCCATGGAAGGGTCACTAAAAGAATATTCGCACACATTGCAGAGAAAGTGAAGAAGCGGCTTAGCAGATGGAAAGAAAAAACTCTCTCCTTGGCAGGTAGGATCACCTTGGTTAGTAGTGTCCTTAATAATTTACATTTTTTTCTCTATGCAGACTGCCCTACTACCTAAAGGATTATGTGATGAACTTGAGAAGATGAACTGCAGTTTCATTTGGGGAGGTACAGATGAGGCAAGGAAAATTCACCTGACAAATTGGGATAGATTGTGTGACCCGAAGGAGGAAGGAGGCTTAGGTTTTAAGAATTTGAGAATGATGAATGAAGCTTTTCTTATGAAGATTGCCTGGGGGCTCCTTCAACACCTGAATGACTTGTGGGTGAAAGTTCTCATAGCAAAGTACATAAGGGACAAGGCCCTTGTGCCCACCCTAAGAGACAAGAAGAAGGATTCCTCCAATTTATGGAGAGGGGTTCAGCAAGTGTGGCAGACTATGGAGGATGAGATTGCTTGGTCAGTGGGTAACGGTAAGACTACCAAGTTTTGGCTTGATGAATGGCTTCCAGGTGTTGGGCCTCTTCATAAGATTGTCACCATGCCTATCCAAGAGGAATTGAGGGGCTGCAGTATTAGAGATATGGTTGCAGATAGTGGACAGTGGAATTGGCCCAAATTTGATAACTCTCTCCTTGAAAGAGCAAAGAAAGCACTGATGACAATGCTGCCTCCCAGAGAAGATTTGGGAGATGATCAAATCATTTGGAAACATAGTCAGGATGGTATCTTCTCGGTCAGAACAGCTTACAGAAGCAGAATAAATAGGCAGAATGGCACCCTACCAGTCTGGAAGAAAATATGGCGTTGGCCAGGACCGCAAAAGATACGAACATTCCTCTAGCTTGCAGGACAGAACCGTATCCTGACAAATAAACTGTGATTTAAGAGACATCTAGACACAGATGAGCTTTGCAAAAGATGCAGGGTAACCCAGGAATCTGCTTTACACTACCTAAGGGACTGTGGTGATTCTACAAACTTATGGAAGTGACTAGTGCATCCAAAATACTGGCAGGAGTTCTTTTCGTGAGATATACTGGATTTGATCAACCATAACCTATCCCGAAAACTGAGTAACCGAGAACACAGCACTTTGGAGCGGGGCATTCTCTTTGGCACTACGATATGGAACTTATGGATTAGGAGATGTGAGATTACCTTTCAAACCCAATATTAAGGACCTAAGGACCTTCTCTTTCCGTGTCTATACCAAACAAAGAACTACTCACAGTAGTTACAGGCCAGCTCTACACTACAGGGAAGCAGAAGAATGATCAAATGGATTACCTGGACACCTCCATCTGAGCATCAGGTCAAGTTCAATGTTGATGGCTCCATACTCTCCTCCGAATTTGCTGGTTGTGGGGGAATTTTGAGGAACGGAGCAGGAGAATGGCTTATCGACTTCTCAAGAAACCTTGGCTTTTGTGGAATTTTAACCGCCGAACTCTGGGGTATAACTTCAGCGCTCGAGATTGCGTGGGACAAGGGATGGAAGGATATCATTGTGGAATCAGACTCCAAGATCGCGATCGAGCTGTGCTTAAAGGAACCTAAAAGAACCCATCCGAGCTACAGTTTAATCACCTATATAAGACAGCTTATGCTGAGAGATTGGAGGGTTGAAGTGCAACATGTTTTCAGAGAGGAGAATAAGACAGCAAATTGGTTGACTGTCGAGGCTCACAAGAAGGATGCGGGCCTTCACATCCTGGACTGTCCACCTAAACTTATGGGTGAGATCCTGTTAAATGATATTAGGGGTAATTTGGTTCCACGATCCGTTTCGGAATAGCCCTTGGGCTTCTATCTGTACCAAAAAAAAAAGTATTCTAGCCTGAGGGCTGGGATGTAAGTATGTTTTTTTTATAAATTAATAAATTTTTAACTTCAAGTCAATGTTTACAAATTAAGACTCGTTACACGTACAAGTAAAAAATGACGACATTTAATTTGCAAATTTGAATGGAGTCTTTCTTGATAAATCTTTTTTGTTATGCGTCTACCAATTTGTGCAAAAAGTTTGAAGAAAATTGTTAAAGATCTCAAGTTTAATTCTTGGTATATAAATAAAGTAAAATAAATGCCAATAAATAATATCATACAATAATAGATAGATAGAAGACACTCTTGAGGGAATTCGCGTGGATTGAAAAATATTACAGTCAGTTTGATAATAATCAAATGACATTATTTTTTCAGTTTGAACCAAAGAATTTTTTAAATATAATTTAAAATAAAATTTGTTCTATGTTTTATAAGAGATTTTTTTTATAAAAAATATGATTGGAGTTTGAAAAAGAAAAAGGAGTCTTAGACCGGCAACAAACAAAAGAAAGATTTATTAAATCACATAGTTTAAGTTCTTGGAATATAATTTTTTTAGAGAGAATATTTTTTGTTTGAGTCAAGGGTATACATAGTTTAATTCGATTTAATTTTTAAGGCTCGATCAAATTGAATCGATCTAGTAAAACTGAATAAAAATTAAGTCTACTCGATTCAATTTATGTTTATAAAATCGAACTGTTTAAAAGTTTTCAAAAAAAAAATATTTGAACCAATTTTTTTGATATTTTGACCCATTTGAAATTTTTTGGGTCTATTTTTTAAATTTTTATATCTATTTTATTATTTTTTTTGGTTCATTACATATTTTTTTTGAATTTGTTTCAAAAATTTAAAAAAAATTATAAAATATTTTTAAAATATAATAAAAAATAAATTTAATATATTTAAAATAATTTGATCAATTCAGTTCAATTCGATTAAAATTCTATTTTAACCGAAAATCGAATTGAACCGATCAAATTTTTAAAAAAATTAATTTTATTTGATTTTTAAACGAATTAATTTGATTCAATCAATTCGAATCGGTTTGGGTTGATTTTGTTCACTCCTAATTTGAGTCAAGAAGAGAAAATAAAAAAAAATATTTATTAAAGATTATTTTAATTAAAAAAATTAAATTATTAAATAAAAATATATAAATAATTTTATTTTAATATCTATAATTCTCAATACACACCGATTCAAAATTGAAATGTAAATCAACATCATCATAAATTCAAATTTGAGATGTAAATGAACATCATCACCGTACAGGAGAAAGTGATTAAACCGACGAAGAAAAACATTAGTCAGTGCCAGTGGATATTAACGACCACTGCTAATATAATAGTAATACCCGAGGATTGATATTTGCATTAAAAAAGAAAAAAAGGTCACAGACAGAAAATGTCTGGGATATTCCTGCATTTAGGAGATATGCGTCAAAATGATGTCACTAGCGAGAATAAAAGTACAAGCACAACCAAACCAATGTTTTTAATTGCGCTAAACCTTATCTCATACCGCCATCGTTTACCATTCAATTCCCACTGCTTAGTGCTTTGGTTACCACTTACCATGTATAGTAAGCCTGCTTCTATCAAGTATCAATCACCCACCTCACAACCTTATGTGTCATCCGGGGTCTCTTTTAACATAATATAATAAATTATCCACCAAAAAATCTTTCGTATTGACAACCATCGCTACTAATGAAGTTTTCCTTTCGGACCATATCTTTATTAAGCATAAGCATGACCTCTAATATCAAAGTTAATATCAGTAAAAAAATAATAAATAATCCAAAATCTATACTTAAAGATAAAAAAAAAAATTTTTTTTACGTCTTAGAATAATTAGTTCTTGATTATCGACCCAAAGATACTAGCTAGATGCATGTATAAAAAAAAGATTATATGTAAAAGAATTCATAAACATTTAAATAATAATTTTAAGTGGAGTGATAATTAATGATTAATGTTATATTTTATGAGTACAATGTACAAAAAATATCGTACGTCACCATTAATGGTGCAATTTTCAAAATAAAATATTACATGTGTCCTTATTTGCGAGTGTAATTTCTTGAAGTTGAATTCGCGAGAGACTTAATTAGAATATTAAACCTTGGCTCACGGCACTTATTTGTCCAGATATAATATTCTTAGTTAATATTCTCAAAATAAATGACAATTTTATAGAGAAATTAAGTGTTTTTAGTCTGTGAAAATATTTTTTATATTTTTTTATATTTATGAAAATATATTTATTTTATATTTATATTTTTAATATTTTTTTAGTTATATAATTGTGTTTTAATTTTGTTTTCATTTTTATTATTTTTTTAATTATATAAACAATAAAATATTATTCATATAATTTAAAATAATTGTAAAACTACTATTGTTATAATTTTTTATAGTGTTGAAAACTATAAAAATGACTTTTTGATCTTTTAAAAAAATTTAAAAATATTTCTTAAAAATAAAAACGCAAAACAATAAATAAACACATTTTAATGGCTATTTCAGTTTTAATTTTTAAAATTTGCAATTCAACAGCCTCCAGAAATATTTACTGGTAAAAAAAACCAACTTCTTACTATAAAACCATCCAAAATGAATATGCAAGATTTTTTATAACATTAATTTTTTACTTTTATATTAAGGAGCGTTTTGTCTGCTATAGAAGCTCCATTATAAATGAATGTGCAAATGCACCTGAAAAAAAATGTCACTCAGTTCGAACCCGAGTGAGGAGAATTTTAAATGCTAAGTCTCAACGACCAAAGAAAAAATCTACAAGGTGCCACAATTTCATTGATAAATAAAAACGAGGTTAGATGGGAACGAATTATTGCGGGGATTTGTTTATTACGAAGTGGTTGGTAGAGAGGGTACATTCAAGCAAAAGCATTGGTTCTTTAGTTGACGAGGTAAAGAGGGAGGCCTATATAGACTATTATGTATGGTATGGTCCACATGGGAAAGAACCCTATGTTTCCCAGAAACTTCCTTTTTCATTTTCTCTCACTTTCACATAAACAAAAAGCATAAAGTTGCTGAAGTCACAGGGAAGGTGGATCCAAAAAGCATCTATGAGATTTGAAGATGTCATCATCCTGCTTTGTAAAAATGCGGGTGTGTGTGTGTCGTGTTCCACTAATCCACTTCAATTTGGCTTTCACCCTCTCCGCTTTGATCACTCATATTTTCCCACATCACCAACCATAAAGAAGATCGTTGCCACTCTAGGGTATCAAAAAGTTTAAAAAAAGACACTAAAACTACCAATGACTTGGGTAATATAAATTATATTTTTAGGTGCCGATGCAGATTTTGCATAAGAAATCTTCATATGTCAGGGGAACTTGCTATTTTCTATTAGTCCAATTACACCACTAGTAGGCCAAAGAAGACTTGAGCTTCCTAGTTTCTAGTAGGGAGGAGCATGTTTCAAAGAATTTGTCTAAATTTGAATTCACTATAAACAAATATTTCAAATAAATCGAATTGGGTAAAAAAATTTATACAAATAAATTTTTAAAATAATTTTATATAAATTTAAATGAGTTTGATACACTTTTTTATAATTTACTTAAATTTAACCCAATCAATCCAATTATCTAATTTTTTTTATAAACATTTTACATTACTTTACATTCGACTAATTTAATATAATTAATTTTTTTTAGTAATTTAAAATTTTATAAATATTGTTTAAATCATAAATATTTTCATTACATCAATGTTAATTTTCATTTCTCACTTGTGAAATCATAAATATTTTGTTTAATCAAAAGATGGAAACTTTTCCTTTATCATACTCGTGAACAAACTAAGATGAAAGATAAGACTTGGATAACTTGAAAAGAAATTTTGAAAAAACAAAAAGTGAAACATTATCCTTACCGATCCATACACATATCCACTAATCCACTGATAGAACTTTTCCCTAATGTGCAAAATTTGTGGCGGAGCTTTCCTAGAGGGGAAAAAAAAAGCCAAAGGGGGTGGTGATTCTTTGTAGAAAAATCACACATAAAGTGGAACTCACCTCTCTTTTTTTCTCTCGCATTTAATTTAGAAGTCTTTACCGTTCAGTTTCATTTCGTTTGAATACAAGCATCAACTCGTTACCATTTAAATACAAGAGAGATTGATGAACCCATCCAATAATTGATGTGTGAACAATATTTTTTCCAACTATACTTGACTTTGCTTTGATGTTTTAATTATACTTAAAAAATTTTAAAAAATTCTTTAAATTAATTCGAAAATATACTTATTCTAATTTATAAAATATAACTATTTATAATTATATTTTTAACTCCTTTCTCGTAGTTGTAGATAAAGCCTTAAATTATCATGGTTCAATTTATAAAAAAAAAAATTATTACACAATCATTTTTTCTTTTGTCAATAATATTTGCATTAAAATTTTGAATTTATAAAAAAATAATTATAGAGACGAGCAATATTAATACTCTAAATAATATTAATTATGTATTTGAAAGTTGTATTTATCTTATAAATTTAAAATTATGTGTATAAAACAAACTTAATCATAATATAAATAGTTACATCAAATTGATTGGAATATATAATCTTTAGATCAGAGAAAAAAGGTATATAAGATTTATTTATAAAGGATTTGCGGCGGAAGAGTGTTCAAGAAAAGAAAAGCATCAACTTGTAGTCAGATTCAATTTCTATTTCATGATTCTTCGTTCACATGGCTTTGTTACCCTTTTATCCAAATTAAATCATTGCTCTACTCCTCTCTTGCTTATCATTCTTTATTTCTACCATATACATTAATTATTCATATTCTTGTCTTTTACAATGAAATTTGGTCCCAATTTTATAAAGATACCCCCTATATCAATCAATTCTCGCTTTAAGTCATTTCGATTGATTAAAAAAATATTATTATTTCTCAATTTGAATTTAAATATTATAAATTTTAAACTTTAAATTAATATTTCAAACAAATATGAAAAAATATCCTATTAAATTCACTTATTAAAATTCTTATCATAATAATTTAAAAAAAAAATTATTGACAATTCTCTCACTTGTAATCTGGCATAGCTACAAGATTAGATATTATTATTATACAAAGTAAAATTAAAGGAAAAATATATATAATTTGATAAAAATAATATTTAGTAAATAAATCAGATATATTGATTGGGAGTAAATTTTACATATTTCATCTTTTATTTTCTAAAATTTTAAAAATACCAAGATAACTTCAATTGGCTCCCTTTTGTGTAGGGTTATTTGCGACAAGACCTAGAGCTTTGGTTTGGAGAATTCCCAATTTAAGAAAATTTAAATTAATTTTAATTAATTAAAAGTGTGTTTGAAAATTTTAATAAATTAATTTATAATTTATTTGATCAAATTAAAAATATTTAATAAATAAATTTATTTTAATAATTTAAATTAATTGAAAATTTATAAATTATATACTATTTTAAATAATATATAATTTATAAATTTTAAATTAACTTATAAATTTTAAATTAATTTATAAATTATTTTTATCAAACAAAATGTAAATTAATTATTAAACAATCTACTCTTATTAAATTTAAATTAATTTTTTAAAAAAATTATTTTTTAAATTAAAATATTTTTTGTGAAGAATATACTCTTAAAATTTTAAATCAAATAAAATTTTAAAAATATTTTGTTGGTAATAAAATAAATAAATAAAAATAAGAAAAAAGAGATGTGGATACTTGATATTGTGCAGCGTTTCTTAGCCCCATGTGGTCATTGGCGAGGATGATTGGTCAAACACTCAAAAACGAGTGTCGGTTGGAAAATGGACCCTCTGGAATTCTGGGACATGCAACTACTTTCACGCCAGGGACACTAAATATTTAAAGCTAATTGAACAACATAAAAAAGACAAGCTTGATTTTTTACTATTAGTTTTTATCTTTATTTAGACACTTTTTTACACGTATTTTTAAAAAAGATAAAATAAAGAATAATTTTTAAGGAAAACACAGAGGGTGTAAAATAAGAGGCTCACAACCCCCAAAAACTGGAGGTCTCGACTCTGAAAAATTTCAAATCGGAAGGGTTTGGAGGAACGGACAAATAAGCTGATTTAAAAGATTATGTTCCGCCAGGAATGCAACCCCCAACTCCTGTTTTCAGTTGCCCATGATGTTTTGTTCTCGTTGCCCTTTTCTGCTTTTAATTTTCGCCAACCCCCAACTGCCAAGTGTCTTCCTTAAGAGGTTTGTTTGTTTACAACTCTCCTCCCCACACTTATTTGGAGACCGGAGAGAGATGAAAAGAATAATCGACCAAACATTGAAGCTGTACAGTTATTTTGGTTGGAGAGAGAGATTTTTTCCCCCCTCTTCATTTGTGTGGATGAGAACGCATGTGGCCATCTCAATTAATTTATTTTTTTATTAATAAAAAAAATTATTATAATATTAATAGTTATAGTACAAATAAGATAGATATCATAATAAAAATTATTCATATTTTTTATTAATTAATTAAATATTTTAAGTTAAAATAATTTTTAAATAAAATATTAAGTTTTTAAATAAAATATAGTAGATTTATAATTTATCTATATTTTAAATTTAAAAATTTTTTATGTAAAGAAATATGCTAAATATTATAATAAAAATAATTAATAAATTTTCACTTAATAATTTAAACTTTAATTTGATATTTATATTTGTTAAATTTATGATAATTATGTTGAATATTTTAAAATAAAAATTAATGTAAGAATAAAATTTACTGAAAGACTTGCTTAAAAGACTAGACGTCGGTAGGGGAAATTAGGTCAACGTCAAGTCTTCAAAATTTAAATTAACTACTGGGTTGGGGTTCACGATTCACAAAACAGCTTGCTTTGTAGAAAAGGGGAACCCGTTTCACATGTCTATGTTCGCATTCAAATTCATATCTCACGAGGCATCAAAACTTATGGCAGCGAAACCACAGAACATGCTGTAAATTGGCCCACACGCTGCCAAAATATGTAGGAAAGTATGTCACTGACACCCATAACTACTACCCTTCACCTCATTTTTCATCAAAACCTCACCCCTTTTCACACTCTTCTAAATCCTATCCTTGTTTGCGTTTCACACTTATACATAATATTTTAAATTGTATTTAGTTATTAAATATTTTGTAATATTATAAATATTCATAGTGTTTTACATTCTATCTTTTTAATAAGCATTTGGTAAACAGTGATTTCACATTTCTTGAATACTGTAATATTTGAGATTTTTTTTTGGTTTTTTATGACAATTAAATATTGTCATAAAAATATATAATTATTATTTTATAAAATTTAATTAGACTAATAGTAGTGTGATTTTATTTAAAATAATATTATTTTATGACACTTTTTGATATTTTAAATAAGACTAAATATCTTAAATACTAATATATTAAATATAAATATTTTTTTAGTCGATTATTAACCAACAATTTTCTTGACAGAAAAGTTTAAAAAAATGTTTTAACACAACTCTCGTTCTTCTTTCAAGAAGAATTGGTTGTATTTACAAGTGAGAATACAACTACAAATTGAAGAGACTGCTAGTTTGCGTGGAAAGGACATAAAAGAGAACAGAGGAGGGGAGAAAAAAAGGAAAGAAAGAGAGAGAGAGATGTTTGAAACAAGGCCAGAGAAAATTATCCTAAAATATCCACAAAATCCTCTAGCAAGAGGATCCACCCAGCATCCGGTCACCTCGATAGAAAGAGCTATTTATTGCCTGCAACTATCACAGGCTCCGGTGGCCCATTTCTCAACTTCTATTTCCTAATATCTGTAAGAAAGAAAAAAATTGAAAAAGGAAAAAGGAAAATGGAAGAGAGAGGGAGAGAGGGAGAGGGAGAGAAGCATAATCACAGAATATTCACAGAAAAACAAATCAGTAAGAATAGGCCAATCGTTGAGCCACACGATCCCTCAGAATTCCATTGTACAGAGCTGCTCTATTTGCAGGTATTCCTCTAATCTCACTTGCTCCGCCATTACAGTTCCTTTGGACCTTCGTTTCCGAGTTTGAATGCCCAGAATTGCTAGTCACGCGTTGCTTCAGCTGCCTCCTGAACTCTTCTCCATCTCTGCCTGAATCCACCACATCCTCCGAAAAGTGCACCCTCTTCTTCTTCTTCTTCTCCCTTTTCTTCCCATCTGCTCGACAACCCAAAAACAGCATAAAGATCGAATCTTGCTAATGTATTTGCATGCAAAAGCAGGGGAATATAAGCATACCAGAGGATATACAAGATCGTAGAATTGGAGGCGAAGATTGAACGGGGAATTGGAGAGATTTCTGGAGACGCAGAGCCAGGAGGATCACAGTGCCGGAGACTGCCATGGCTGTGGCTAAGACCACACCTTGAGAGCTGATCATAGAAGACATACCCACAAGAAGAAGAAGAAGAAAAGTTGGAAGGGAATGTGGAGATGAATTGTGGAAAAAAGGGGGAAAGAGCGGAGTGTAATTTGGGGAGACGGAGAGGAAGATTATTATAGAAGCGGCGAAGTATGAATATAATATTTGAATTAAATTGGGAATTATTTTACAGATAAACATAAATATTTTAAAAAACATTAATGAAAAAAAAATGAATATAATATTTAACATATCGGAAAGCATGGTAATGCCTGAAATTTATTATTTAAGGAGAGGGGAAAGAGAGGGTGTGCAGTGTCCAATTGAAGGTTTGGGATTGGTAGAATTGAGGGGGAGAAAATTCAAGTTAGATTTTATGAAAGATAGACATATTAGGATTTAGGTGTTTGAAATACTTTTTACAACATAAAATTACAAAGAAAAATAAAAATTGATAAAATTAATATTTAATAATGATTCATTTATAGCTTTTATAAATTTTATTTTTTTTAACTTTATTTTATAAATTATTATTGATTTTTGAAAATTTATTCAGAGAGGGTCATATGCAGCGCGTGCAATCACGCTCCAAAGTGAAATTGACATGGCATTGTCTAATAATTGAGTGTTGGACTGGGACAAGTCTTGGATCTCTGGTTGGTCCATGTTATGATGGTATGCAGAAGTTAGAACTTATTAAAAAGTTATTATTTTTCTGAGTTTTTTTTTAATTAATATTATTATCTTGTTCGGACTCGGCTGCTAAATTGAACCAGATTTTAATTTTTAATTTAATATTTTTGGTCCCAAAAAAAATATGACGCATTGAATGAAAAATAATACAAGAGGCACCAACCTTGATTAGTTCGACTTGGTCAACATGGGCGTGCCACGAAGTTCTTTAATTACTTCCTAAAAAAAAATTGTGATACTCCCATTTGAGTTTTTTTTTAATTAGTTTAAATTGAAATTCAAACTTAAATTTTCAGTTTTAGAGTCATAAGATTTTTCAACTTGCACAATTGAGATTTCAAATTAACCATTTTAATATAGAGATGCCAATATTTATTAGGTTTTGAACTTGGGTTTCTAAGAATTTTCTAATATTAAAATTGAATATACTCACTAAAATATATGAAGGTTGAGGCTTTAATTAATATATTTAGGGATTTTCAATTGATGAATTGAATTTTGATGTTTAGAGAAGACCAACTTTGTTTTCTGGGTTTGTAAGGGATTCAACTTAGATGTCACGCAATTTCATCCCTATCTCATCACTTAAATTATACTCAAGTGACGTATAATTTTTTAGTTACATAATTATTAAAATATCACCCAAAAAAATACATGATAATGACGCATGTTTTATTTAAGAAAAGTAATCCATGCAAGAGCACCACCTCCTATGCAATAAATTTAAGTAAATATAAATCAAGTGGTCAAATGAACCCTTCAATCTAGAGATAAAATTTTCAAACTTAATTGATGTGTTTTCACATTAAAAAGTGTTTTTTTTATTCTATTTCTTAATATATGGATTCACAAGTCAAGATTTTAAATTTCAACCTCTATTTCATTATATACACACAAAAATTATATGGGTTCATATGAGAAAAATTTTCAATAAAAAATTAAAATTGATTTATTGGTGAAAGAAATTTTTATTTTATTTTATTCACTAATGGAATAAATTAATTTTGATAAACTATTATAACTTACACAATTAAAAAATTTTATACCTTTCAAAATATTAGAGGCGATTATTTAAATTTATTTTTGAAAATTTGAAAAAAAAATACTTGGATTAAGATACAATAATTTGAATCGAATTCAGTTTATTTATTAAA
This sequence comes from Gleditsia sinensis, assembly GCA_037074535.1. Taxonomy (NCBI): domain Eukaryota; kingdom Viridiplantae; phylum Streptophyta; class Magnoliopsida; order Fabales; family Fabaceae; genus Gleditsia; species Gleditsia sinensis. The sequence continues at coordinate 7,617,506 of CM073464.1, read as the reverse complement.
TGGAGCAACTCAATTAATATATTAAATTTATTTTTTAAATAAATTAGACTTAGAATTTTGATATTTAACTTGTCAACATCCAATTATTAATAAAATATATTTTCCATACTTTTATTTATATATAATTTTATTAAAAATTAAATATAAATATAATAATTTATACTTCATTACAATATTAAAATATATATTTTTATGAATATGTTTAGTATACACATACACAAATATAATATAAAAATAGATTTTTTAATTAATTCAAATTATATATATGTTTGTTAATTTCTCACTCTCATTCTCCATGTAATATATTTATTAATATATATAATATTCAGAGTCGATTCATTTATTAAATAAGTTAAAAATAGTTAGTTTACTTAAAAATTGAATTCAAATATTTAAATTTAATTTATTTTAAATAAACGAATTTGAAAATGAGTAGGGTCCCTTAGCAGAGTCTATGAAGCAGAGATCCGGGGTTGAAAGAAAAAGAACAGATAAGCCAACGGTGGCTGCTTTTATTTTTTAAATTTAAAATTACAAAACTTTACGTGACGACTTCACGCAATTATTAAAGGTTCTCTTCGATAAGTGTAAATTAATTGATAGAGGGGAGACGAGATTCCTTCAAAACAGATCAGAACCTTTAACATGGAAACTGAAGGCGTGAGAACAGAAAAGACCAATCAATGATTGAGGAAAAGCATTGGAATCAATTAAGATTCTTCTCTGAAAATGGATAAAGGATTTATTTCCATATTTTGTTTTTTTTTAATGCAACGAGATATTGTAATCTGTTTTAAAAATAAACTCAAGAATAATAAAGAAAACCCAAAGACAAAAAAAAAAAATAGAATAAAAGAAGAAAATCCCAATAATACTGAAAATTTGGAGAGTGGATTATTAATTATAAACTCATAATTGAATAGAATTTCTTAGAATAGACGGAGCTTCTGTCACCCACTACACATTGTCAGGCTGGTCTCTCCCACGATTGCGCGCAGTTTTATGTGTCTTAATTAATTTATCCCGAGAGAATATTATAAATTTTTTTCAATTACGCACATGCTTGCATATATTGCAGGAGAAAGAAGGGGATTTCATTTGTGTGGAAAGTATAGTTTATTAAGTTATAAGATAATAAAAAATAAAAAAATATCATATTTTTTTAAATATATTTAATAAATTAAATAAATTAATTTATAACGTATTTAATTAATATATAAATTTTTTTGATTAAATTAAAAATATTTAATAAATAAATTTATTTAAATAATTTAAATTAATTAAAAATTTATAAATTATATATTTTTTGAAGTGCGTATCATTTATCAATTTTTAATTAATTTATAAATTAATTTTATTAAATATAATATTAATAAACCGTGAATTAAATAAAAAAAATTAAAAATTTTAAATAAAATTTAAATATTCAAATGATACTATAAGTTATATTTGGTTAACATTTTTTTTTGCAAGTACGTCAATCAAGATAAACTTAATTTTTTATCCATATCAAATGTTATTATTCTTTTTATTTTAAATCAGATTTTTTTTTCAAGCCATAGATAAAATTATATTATTACTACGTACATTGAAAACCTATATTTCTGCATATATAATAAAATAATAATACTTAGGTCACAAAAAAAAATTAAATATAACTTTGGGAATTAATTTGATAAGGTTTTACTTTTATTACTTGAGTCCTAACTGTAACCTTAATATCTATTAAAATTTTAAAACCAAAATCTAAGTTAAATTTTTGTATAATTATCGATAAAAATTAATTAGGAAATTTAAGATACTTAAAATGCTTACATTGTGAAATATTTCTTATATTTTTTAAAATAACTTTTAATTGTTATATTAATTGTTTCTAAATCTTGAATTTAAAGTAGGTGACATCAGAATATTTTATATATCCATGTGATATCAAAAAGTCAGAGATTGATTAGTTAATGTTTGTGATTGTAATGAAATAATAGACCATCTTAAATTTGATAAGTTGAGTTGAAATTTCAGAACAAGTGGCTATAATTTTCTCAATTTGCCAGCAATTTAGCAGAAAACGTGTTTTCTTAGTTTAATGCTAATGAACACTTGGAATTCGCCAGCCTAATCTGAATAGAACGTCATTATATTTACTAATGATAGTTAGGTAGGTGATTGAAAAATCCTTACATATATTATATAATGCATCAATTAAATATGTAAAAATTTAATTAAAAATTTGTTAAAAATAAGTATTTCAAATAGTCGGGTTTTGACGTAGTTTCTATATATTTTTTTAGCCTTTGGCCCTCCTTGTCACAAAAAAAAGTCATATATATTGATATATTTATTTTTTTTTTTTTTTTAAAACAAAAAATTTTAAAAGTTAAATAAATTGTTTCAACTTTAAGATGGGATGCACTGTAATTAATAAATATTTACCAATAAAGACTTATTATTAAAAATCAAACATAGGACTTTTTAATTGAGTCGATATTATCAATTAAATTATTAATTTTTTTACATAATTTAATGTATGTAAAAGTTTAAGACTTACTAAGCAATTGTCAACAATAACGTTTCCATCGGTTTCCTTGAAATATCTTTCTTCATATGCCAATCCATTGCTGGCTTTTAGTAAAGGTAAGCAGAAGTCAATGTTTTTTTTTTTTTTTTTTTTTTTCTGAAAAGAAAAACACACACACACACACAGAATTCTATAAGGCTCTACTTCTACCTTTAAACTATGTCCACCAAAGAGTTATAGAAGCTGGAATTTTTTTTTTGTTCACAATGAATAAGCAAACTAATTTTTCGAAATACCAACCAACAATTTTTTTTTTTTAATAAGGTAACTCTAACTTAAAACCTCAAACTATTCAAATACTACTATAAGACTTCAAGAAATTAATTTAGGGTCAATATGCTTTCACATGGATATGAGTTTCAGTAATTCTTTTTCGGTGAAATAATTAGTTTATAAAATTTTCAATTTCGTTCATAATTAAATTCATTTTATAATAGAATAACACTGATTTATAGCGAATGAACAATCACGCGGGAACAAAATGATCTCTTTGTCAAATCAAAATACAAAAAATGTATTTCAGGACTTGTAATTAATTCAAATAGCCAATAAACACTAGTTGAATTGTTTTTTCCCCCCAGAAGTTATGGTAAATAATAGAGAAGAAGAGAGGATGAGAAAGCTGGAAGCATAAGAACCGATGTACAATGACTGACCATTCCCCTAATATAATTGGCTTAATGGAAACAGGCCTTGTATATCGGGGTTAGCCAAGTGGAGGATTTGAATTTGACATGAAAAAAAAGTAAATACAAATTTTTTTATCAACTAATAATTAATAGTTTTGTATCTATTTCTATTTTTACATGAATAAGAAGATTTAAATTCATAGCTAGCTGTCATCCTCAAAGTAATGGCCTTTTTTTTTTCTTTGATTAAATTGGCTTTTCAATTTAGTGAAATTTGAATCTTTTTATATGATATAAGAAAATTGATTTGATATATCATCTATAGATAATTTTTTATCTACTAACAGTATTTAAATTGTGACACGTAATAAATATAATATTTTTTAAAATTATTTTTGTTATGTGACATAACTTAAACACTGTTGATAAATAAAAAATTATTCACAAAAAATAGATCAAATACTAATTCATAATATAATTTTTATGTGAAAAGAGATAAAAACACAATAATTAATTATAAAATAAAATAATATATTATGTCTATCTCTCTCTTCCCATAATAATGTCACGCTAAAGAATTTTGTTTTAGTTAATTATAGAAGACAAAATAATCTGTTATGTCTCTCTCTCTCTCTCTCCTAGTGCAGTTTAGTGCCATTGATAGATTCTTTCCGATGGAAGGCATGACTAAATGCTACTTCCTGCTCCTGGGATCCTTTAAAACATCAGCAGTGAGCGTGTGACGCGCGCTAATTATATACCATTCAGTTTCAAAACTAGAGGAGAACTCGATAAAGTTGTACAAAAAGGTGAATGAACAATAAATCACAGGGATAAACAGTAAGATGATGTGTCAGGACTAATATCCTGAGCTACTTGGAGAAGGTAATCTATGTTGATATCATCAGGAAAGTGTTGTAAAAGCTTTAGATTAGCCACAAAATCACCACTTAATAGTCTGCTTTTCAAACAAAGTAGCATTGCACAACAGATCCTAAGGAGCATATCCTGCAAGAAACAGAAAGAGCTTAATATGATGATACACCATTCATCTGAATAAGATGAGAAGCAGCCAAACACAACTAAATCTGCAGTAAGAATCTGGTATAAAGTACTAATTTTATTCTAAATGATAACTGAGGATTTTGTAGAGAAAAAGTGAGAGACCTGAACACCAAAAGGATTACTCAGAAGTGTATCCCATATTCTCAAGATAGATTCAAAACTGAACTCCTGCGTAAGTAGCAATGTAATCCACCGGAATGCATAGAATTGAGGTTTAACCTGCTCAAGGCATCATTTTCACAGCACGGAATAACACAAGCTGTTGAATACAATATGATTCAATCTTAACCAAATCTAAGCAAGCTAGATTTCCTACTCAAAAAAGACAGAGACTTCAAGCTATGAAAAAATTGGAGAGGGGCGAAAAGTGAAATGTTCTACCTTTGTTGTAAATTCAAGATGATGCCATAATTCCTCATCATTAACTTTCAGTAAATCTGATAACCGGGAAAGAGTAGCAAGGATACCCCTTGAACTATTATCCAATTGTTGACAGAAATGATCCACTGAATCACTTAAGATTCGAACGAAACATGAAAAGCTATCTGCTTCTGCATTTGCCTAAGCCAAAAACAACGAATTAGAAGTATGTAATAAAAGACAGTTTTATGTCTCTATTTTAAGACTAGTGTAAGCTGACATTTATGCAGACAGGAAAAAGAGAACCGTAAGGTTCTATTTTACAAAGCAAAAATTTCTTCTGAAGTACAATTACTGATATTTCCTCATTTGCAAACTTGTGACAATGTACCAAAATTGATAGTTGTTATATGTTAACCACGGACATATTCAAAATGGTCAAATTCGATAATCCATGGCTAAAATCATACAATTAATGGGTTTTCAGTGAATCAGTGTAATGCATATCAATCAACACATTATAAAGGCCACTGACACCAACTCTGTCCCTGTTTACTTGGTTTCTGTCCTCTTTGTGTGAATAAAGAAGAAATAAAACGTCCAAATTGTTTCGTAGTTTATCTTGCAGGCTTCAGCATATTTTGGGGGTAAAAAGAGGAAGCATTTGTGGTATCTAGAATTAAGTGAAAAATAATACACTTTTATTTGGACTTTCAAAATACCAGAAGTTAGGCCCTTCTGAATACATATATATGTTATGCATATGATATTTCGGGATTACCCTAGAGAAAGAAAACCAACAAACTGATGCGGATCCCATAACACTAATGTCCAGAAAGTGCTTACGGCATTTTCCTTGTCAGTGTCAGTACTGAATACATAGTATAATGGTGCCAAGACCTCATTCATGCCTTGTACATAACGAATCGCAGGATTTAATTTTGCAAACAGTAGAAGAATATTCTTCATTGCTTCCTGTTGTCAAAATAACAAGAAAAGCCTCAATCAGAGATAAAACTCTTAAAATCTGTGACTTAGAGATGAAAATAGGTTTTCTTTTTTATTTATTTATTTTAAGCTGTAGTTACCCTGGTTTTTCGACTAAACGATGATTCCCCAGAAAAGAATGGCATGTCAGGATGTGTACGCAGAATATCACGGTCTATCTGTTCTACCATCTCTGTGTGCTAGAAGAAGAAGGTCTAACAGTGATAAATACCAACTTTATTACCATGCAGGCAGTCACAAGGCCCTTTGAAATGGAGAAGAAATTTACCTGAAAGTATTCACGCCAAAGACTAGCCTTGCCAAGGCTCAGAGGGTGATCTTCCTGAGAAATTTCATGTCGCCTTAGTGTTCCATCAACATCATTGTCCTCCTGCTGCAAAGCAGAACTTGATTCTCCATCTTTCTTCCAGGTATATTCAGACTGTCTTAGATTCAACAAGTTGATCGGTGAAAAATAAGAGTTAACAATAATATCAAACCGAATATACCTGTAGAAGTTTAAAAAGAATATAACTGCTTGTGTGAAGAAAAGCAAGTCAGCAATATCTTACAGGATTCAGGAGAAGCTCCTCTTTCAGATTAGCATATTTTTGCCTACTCTCTTTCAATTCCTTTTCCCAAAGTTCATGAGAACAAGGTAAGTAACCCAAGAGTAGCTGGTTGCGGAAAGCATAGCAGGACAATCAGCTGCTTGTATGCAGAACATAACCACGATCAAAGGAATTTATATTTTTGCAAATGAAACATGCATCTATACAGGTAGTAGTGTAATATGCTTAGTATAATGGAATTCTTAAATGTTAAATTAATAACATCCACTCTTTTATTTCTAAGCATTATGTATCCAATTCTCATGTTAAAATGCAAATTGAGGGTCCCTCAGCTAAGAGTAACGTGGGTAATTGCTCTAGGTTCTTAGCCAAGGCTTTACCAAGCATAAGTAAATACAGATGGGTATCTATGATATACATTTATGATATGCCTATATATGCAAAAAATGAAGCATGGTAAGTCTATAAGCACTACTATTGGATTTTAGCTATCCTTTAACTATATATCTCTAAGATGCAATTAAATGAAAATGAAAAGAAGTTTGTGTGTCAAAAAAAGTTAAATACTTCTCTGCTGCTAAATAATTCTGTGTATACTAACATGCATGAGAAGAAGTGAAGAAAAGAAGGGGAGAAAAAAAATTGACATTTAATCTATTCCCATTTGGAACTGAATATTCTACGCCACTAGCTATTTATCTACCAAGTGAAGATTTCAAGACATCTCTTGCTAAAAAGAGAATATTTCAAGACACGTGAATGGATGTCCAATCAAATTATATCGTCAGAACACTAAATTATTTCTCAATGGTGCAGGGAGCTTCAAGGGTAACAAGGGATGAAATTCAAACATGAAAAGAAATTTTATATCATCATCATAGGATAGCACAACAACAACAACAACTAAGCCTTTTCCCACTAGGTGGGGTCGGCTACATGGATCAAACGGCGCCATAGTGGCCTATCATGGATGAGATCAATAGATAAGTTATTAACTATTAAATCATTTTTAATAGTTTCACTTATTGTTTTCTTTGGCCTCCCTCTGCCTCTAATTATTGGACTATTCTCCATCCGATCTACTCTTCTCACTGGTGCTTCTGCAGGTCTTCTCCACACATGGCCAAACCACCTTAAGCGAGATTCAACCATCTTCTCCACAATAGGTGCTATCCCAACCTTCTCTCTAATGCACTCATTTCTAATCATATCTCTTCTGGTGTGTCCACACATCCAGCGCAACATTCTCATCTCTGCAACGTTAAGTTTATCTTCATGTTGTCTTTTAATCGCCCAACATTCAGTACCATATAATATAGCAGGTCTTATAGCCGTACGGTAGAATTTTCCTTTAACTTTGAGCGGCACTTTTTTATCACAAATGACACTCGAAGCTTTCCTCCATTTCATCCATCCAGCTTGAATCCTATGATTTACGTCCTCCTTTACTTCGCCGTCATTTTGTATAATAGACCCAAGATATTTAAAACTTGTAACTTGTTTTAATATATAGTCTCCAAGTTTCACGTCTACATTCGTATTTGTTCGTCTCTTACTAAAAATACATTCCATATATTCTGTTTTATTTCTACTTATTCGAAAACCATGTGTTTCTAAAGCTTGTCTCCATGACTCTAGTTTCAAATTTATTTCCTCTTTCGATTCACCAACTAAGACTATATCATCTGCAAAAATCATGCATTGAGGCCCCAACTCTTGTATATGTTCAGTAACTGCGTCCAAAATCAAATTAAAAAGATACGGACTCAAAGAAGACCCTTGATGTAGTCCAATAGTTGTGGGAAAATCCTTTGTATCCCCATTTTGTGTTCTCACGCAAGTCGTTATCCTGTCGTACATGTCTTTGATTGCTCGAATATACGCAATACGCACTCCTTTCTTTTCTAAAGCCTTCCATAGAATCTCTCTTAACACTCTGTCATATGCTTTTTCCAAATCAATAAAAACCATATGCAAATCTTTCTGCCTACTTTGATACCTTTCCATCAATCTCCGTAGTAAATAGATTGCTTCCATAGTTGACCTTCCTGGCATAAATCCAAACTGGTTCTCTGTAACTTGAGTCTCTTGTCTTAATCTTTGCTCAATAATCTTCTCCCATAGCTTCATAGTGTGGCTCATGAGTTTAATCCCCCGATAATTGGAACAATTCTGTATGTCTCCTTTATTTTTATATATAGGGATTAAAGTACTTCTCCTCCATTCATCCGGCATTTTCTTAGATTTCATTATCACATTAAACAACTTAGTGAGCCAACTTATACCCTTCCTTCCTAAACTTTTCCACACCTCAATAGGTATATTGTCAGGTCCTACTGCTTTGCCATTATCCATTCTCTTCAAAGCCCTCTCTACTTCAAACTCTTGGATTCTACGATAAAAAGTATAATTACGATCCTCTTCTGCAATATTAAGTCTGTCAGAGTTACAGGTCAACTCATGCCCTTCGTTAAAAAGTCCTTGAAAGTAACTCCTCCATCGTGCGTGGATATCATGCTCCCTTACCAAAACATTACCCTCTTCATCTTTAATACATTTCACTTGATCTAGGTCCCTTGTCTTTCTTTCCCTACCCTTCGCAAGCTTGTAAATTTTTCTTTCTCCCTCCTTAGTTCCTAAAGATTGATATAACCCCTCAAAAGCTTTAGTTCTTGCTTCACTCACAGCCTTCTTAGCGTCTTTCTTAGCCACTTTATATTTATCCCAATTTGCATTATCTTTACATAAGTGCCACTCCTTATAACACTCTCGCTTAACCTTAATCTTATCTTGCACCTCCGCATTCCACCACCAAGATTCTTTACCCTTAGGTCCAACGCCTCTTGATTCTCCAAGTATCTCTCTTGCTATATTCCTTATCCCTTTGGCCATCTCGTCCCACATATCATTAGCATTTCCTTGGACCTCCCAAAGCCTCTCTTCCTCCACTTTTCTTTGAAAATTCCTTTGTTGTTCATTCTTCAAAGACCACCACCTAATTCTAGGGATTGTTTTCTTACTCTTTCTTTCTACTCTTCTCATAACTCGTACGTCCAAAATTAGAACCCTGTGTTGAGTAGCCAAGCTCTCACCGGGTATGACTTTACAATTTGTGCAGAACTTTCTATCTGATTTCCTTACCAAGAAAAAATCTATTTGAGAGTTTGCTCCTCCACTCTTGTATGTGATAAGATGTTCTATCCGCTTTCTAAAGCAAGTATTTGCTATGGTAAAATTATAGGCTAAAGAAAAATCCAAGATAGTTTTACCCTCTTCATTTGCATCTCCTAATCCAAAACCTCCATGTATACCCTCGTATCCTTTCGATTCCCTCCCTACATGACCATTCAAATCCCCTCCTAGGAAAATCTTTTCTCCCAGAGGTATTTCTTGAATCAAACCTACTAGATCCTCCCAAAAAGTTCTCTTGTGATGCTCCTCTAATCCAACTTGGGGTGCATAAACACTAAAAACATTAAAAATATCCCGCTCAACTACAATTTTTAAAGCTATAATCCTATCTCCTAATCTTTTCACATCTACTACATTGTTTCTCCACTCCTTATCAACTATTATACCTACACCATTACTAGTTCTTGTCTTGCCGGTGTACCAAAGCTTAAAACCTGAAGAATCTAATTCTTTTGCCTTCTCTCCTACCCACTTAGTCTCTTGTAGACACATGATATTGATCCTTCTCCTAATCATGGTATCAACTATTTCCATTGATTTTCCTGTAAGTGTGCCTACATTCCAAGTTCCAAAACGGATCCTACCCTCATGAACTAACTTCTTTGCCCACACCCGTTCATTAAAGTGTGGGAACCCTTGCTTATTTTTCACTGCATCCGGGCGCCGATGCAGCGGCCCTTGCTCTTTTGACACTGCACTCGAGCCATACAGCGCGTTGCTTCTGGGCAACGACCTAGCTTTAACACTATTGCTTTGTTTATCCATGTTCATGCGGTTACGACAAAGTTTTACGTTGGCTGTCGCACGCCTAACACAACCCTCCTCTTTTATCCGGGCTTGGGACCGGCTATACGAATATAGGCAGAGTTCATCATAGGATAGCACGATCTCTAAATTATCTTTTTGGCCAGTATTCCCTATGTTACACAGTGTTTGTTATAGAAACAAATATCTGCAAATGAAAGAACGACGCAAAGCCACCAATACGATTTATGTCTCTACTCCATATGCTCGTCAACAAAATCACAAACTGAACACAATTAATGTAAACTTGATGCGGTTTTTACCTTCCAAGTTGTTGCACGCAAACCTCCTCCATCAGGGATGCCAGTGCTTGCAATTCTTTGCAACTTTTCCAAATTAACCTCCCTTTGAGATAGCTAAATGAACAAAGCAATAGGGAAGATAACACAACAACACGAATTTCTCCCCCAAAAATATGTCTAAAACGTAAATTAGCCCCATTACTTGTAATGGGTAGCAGAAGAAAAATCATATTAGAGGTCACACTCTCACCTCGTATTCCAGATCCGATCTTTTCTCGTCCACAGCAATAGCTTTCAACACTGAAACTGGAGTGGCAACAATAACGTCTTTACTGGGTCTCTGCCGGACTTTCGGGTCTTCCTCTTCGTCGTTATCTTCATTATCAGCATCACTTTCTCTATCAAACTCTAATCCATTGGGTTGAATCGGCTCTAGCTCTTCCCCCAACTCAATTTCCCAGTGAGATCCTCCGATTTCGTCGTCCTTGCCATCAAATCCGGAGAGCAAGCTGCCCAGATGATCGGGAAAGATCCTCCGGCCCTTGTCTGGAAGAGGAAGCTTGAGCTTGCCTTTGATCATGGCGGGTGAGTTAGGACTGAGTTTATGGAGACGAATCGGTCGAGTTCAAATCGTAGGATAACGGAAGAGGATTGCTCCGAAGAGGAAAAGAAGAAGGGAAAAGGAGGTTTTTCCTCCATGACTCGGATATCGACTCAGTTACCCTCACACTCTCTCGCTTAGAAGAATGGTAGTTTAGTTGTTAGTTAACGGTTGAATGGTAGGCGCCAATCTGCCATAACAAATTGACCCGTGGACGAAAATCCATATCCATCAACCCGCTCCAATTGCAAGTGTTTCGGGCTAACCTTGAAGGAGGCAATACTTCGTTCATGACGATCAAAGAGGATGTGAATTAAAATGGGGTGAACTGATTTGGAAACTTAAAAAAAGAAAAAGAAAAGGAGTTTGTTTAATATTTTATAAATATATATAAAAAAATTCTTTAAACAAAAAGTAATAAGTTCTTAATCGTATATCTAAAAATTAATAAATTATATTTAAAAAAAAAACAGGGCTACAAATTTTTATAAAAAGTGTTGAAAAAAAAGGTAACATCTTAAATAAAGCTTATAGTCTTATACATTCTTTATTTATTGGAATGTAAATTTTATTGTGCTTCAAATGCACTAATATTGCTTATTAATTAATAGATTTTTTTTTATCATTTTAGTTTAACAATGGATATGCCCAAATAATATAAAATATCAATGGATTTTTTTATATTATTATTTGACTTCAACTAGAATTTAAATTTAATTTGAAACCATTCATCCTGAATACAACTAATTTAAGCCAAATTAGTTCAATAGTAAATATCGATGCACGTGAGACACAATAAAATTGATCTTTTTTATATCACACTTAGAGTAGTACATGAGAATAATTAAAGTGATATAGATCCTGTATTTATCATTTTTATTAGATTGAAAACTCAAATTTAATTATGTTTAAAGGGTCATTCAATGCTATTTCAAGCTTTTTAAAAACAACCATGAAATTAATCTAAAAATTAATACAATTGTTTGTCATTGTATGTTAAGAAATAACAACATATTAAGTCGGTAATAGTGATTCAACAATTCTCCGTCATTTTTTTAATTCATATAGTTTACGTCAAAGATGGAATTAACCTACACGAGAAGGAGATGGATACTTAATTAAATTTTTTTCAATTTTTTCTTTGATTTTTTTAATGATTTTAATGTGTTGGCAAGCAATCTCTTTCAGATCGTTTTCCAATTAAATGTTATCTGCAGTGACCACAAAATTAAATTAATTTATATGACCAATACATTTGTAGCATATTCTGTGAGCCTTTTATGTATTTTGTAATATATATAGCATCATAATAATGAATAATATGTGCCTAATTTTCACCCCTATCCCTCTCATAATTAATAGAGACCTATATATGTATATTGAGTATTTTCTTTAATTATCTCACTAATAAATTCTTTTCTTAACAATAAATATAGAGTTATGTTTACTATTTATAAAAACAAAATCACTTTAATTGTTAATATATATATATATATATATATGTTGAGTTTTAACTTCAAATTCTTTAGAAATCAAAACGATCAAATCGAGTAAGTAGGAGAAAGGAAGGGAATTATTTATGCGAGGGAAACTTAATTTTTAGTTACTACTGAAACACGGCTTAATATTAAGAGATGCAAAGGTTAAAGTTTGAATGCACCATATAGGAAAGTACGTAGGGAATATGCAGACAACTTGGCAGGGGCAGGGCTTAAGGTTTTGGACCACATGTTAATGTAGGTTTAGGTCAAGTCGCAATTCACCATTCCCTCTATACGTGCCCTGCCTCAGGTACTGGGTTTCTCTCAACACTCTTTAATGATCTTTAAAAGCATCTATATTCAACATTTGAGCTTGCTCTTTTACGGTCACTGAATGATATGGTAGATCCGTAGGCACGGTGGAGTGACTGATTATTTGGTTGTTTTGTACTGCAAATAAATTAAAGGTCATCAATAAATGTGAGGATTTTTAACTTGATTAAATAATATTTAGAATTAAAAAATTAACATTTATCATTTTTAAATTATTTGAAAATTTTAAGTCACGTCAAATTGATTAAATTATACAAAAATAGAGTGACAGAAAAATTTTATAAATAAAAAAACAATAGAATCAATTTAAATGAGTTTAAGTTTATATTAAAAAATATATTCGATTAGTTGATGCAAACTTAATTTTTTAAATAAAATATAATTCTTTTAAATTTATTAATTTAAATCGATTTGATTAATGTAATTTTTCTTAATGAGTTGAGTCGAATTTTTGTTTACTAGGTTGGGCTTGTAGGGTTTAATTGCTATAATATAAATAATTATAACCAAATTTCTAGCACTTCTTGAAAAAGAAAAAGAAAAAAGTTCTGACCCAAAGTCTAGCCTAATTTAATTTTTTTTATATTCAATTCAATATTAACTCGAATATAAAAAATGCTTAAACTTGAGCCCAAATTTGAAGTACGAGAAATTATTAACTTTTATTTAACTTAATTTTAAAACTAAAAAAGTAGTATAATTGAATAAAAAATAATAAACATTTTTAAAATTTAAAACATTTTAAAAAATATTAAATTATATTTTTTTACGTTAAAAATTAAATAAATTTAATATATATATATAATAATTTTTTTTCATAACAAAATATGTGTTCAAATCGGACTACCCGTTTTAAAAACAAAATCCGAAACTGGCCTAAATTTAATTTGAGCCAGAAAAATTGCCCAAATTGAATTCCAACTCTAACTCTAAAGCCTGTGGCCGAGCTTGGTCGAGTGGACTGTGGACAGTTATAGGATGCAGTTGAAGCATGCATTTAATATCAAACACCTATTATTTCGTTGTTAACCCGTCAATGTTTTTTTTAAGAGGACGTTTGATATACAATAAAATTTTTTATTTTTAAAAAATATAATTAATAAAAATAATAATTTTTATAAATATATAAAATTTATTTAATTAACTTTTAAAATTGTTGAAAATTTTTAAATAATATTTTTTGAAAATTTTTAAATAATATTTTTTGAAATTTTTTAAAAATATTCTTATTTATTTATTTTTTAAAATTTTTTTTGTTTATTTATTTTTTTAATAAAAAATATAATAAATTATTATTAATAATTTATTAGGTTTATATTAATTTTAAAATTATTAAAAAAATATATTAACAATTACATTTATTTTTATAAAAAAATTTATATAAAATATTAAAAAATAAAATTATATTTTATTTTTTTATAAAATTTCCATCTTCCCAGAAATCACCAATTCTCATTCTCCTTTATATAATCTTTTTATAAGAATCTTTATTTAAAAAAATTCTCAAAAATTAAAATTTTTTAAAAATCATAATTTTTATTTTAAAATTAGATAAAAGAATTTTCAATTGTTATATTAAAATTCTCAAAAATTTTAATTTTTTATTTTATCAAACATCCCTAAAAGTCGAACGCTTTCCTTCTTCAATCCCATCCTACTTTCCGTTTATGTGTGCTATCCTCCATGCACCCACTTCTTTCTTCAAACTGATCCCTTAATGAGTCTTGTCTTAATCATGAGATCGAGACTTGCACGGTTAAAAACATTGAAAGCCACTTTCGGTCATTAAAAATATTGAAAGCCGCAGAACTGGAATTATTTTAATTTCCCGACATATAATCAAACTTCTGCTACTATATATACTATAACGACTTTTTTTTTTCCCTTAAATTTTAGGTCGAAAGGAATTTAAATTCAATGAACACTTAAAAAAAAATTTATACATAATCTATCGTGACGAGACATAGTAGAATTCAGACTAAAATTTATAAATGTTAAATTACAAATTCGTATATTTAACACTACTCACTTCTATATATGACTTCTTTCTTCTTCTCCTTTTTTTGAGTTCTTCTTGTACTTCCATGTGTTTATCAACTCAAATGTTAAGGGTATATATATGCTGCAAAAAATTTGCACAAAAGATCAGAAAAGCCCTTAAAATTGGATAACAAATATATATAGGGAAAAAGCTTCAACAATATTATATGAGGAGCGATTTATTAAGTTCATGAAGATATACTAATTAAGGAAAAAAAAGCACAATTAATTAATTTCATATACATGTGAAGGAAAAAAAGCAGTGGCAGCTCAACTTTAAATGTATCCAGCTGTGATCAGAAGGATAAATTAAATGTTATATAGCAATCTGGCATGAATGAAACCTTGATGGGGCAAGTGATTGCCTCTTTTATTTCTACTTTTTATACCACGAACTCATGATCCATATATAAGCTCCAAATACCAACACAAATTAGTATAAATAATAGATGTTTGAGTTCTTTAAATATGTTGTTCTAAATTTGATTTCAATTCAGGTATATAGAATAAATTTATTTTAGAGATATATATCTATTTTGAAAATCTCAATTATTCGAAAAATTAGCCTCTTGACTGTTAGTTAAAAAGATATTATTTTTGATGCAAACCAAAATATATCACCTCCAAATTCTTTGGGAGTGGCTCCAGCACTCACCTGATCTCTTTCCTATTATTTTCCTTCGATTTATTGGCATTAGGTAGGTAGATACGTATGTCCTACTTTTTAAATATCTAAAAAACTCCTTATAGAAATTTTTAAGTATGGAATTTATTGAATTTTTTTTACTTAAGGTGATATTGTATATTGTAGTTTATATCTTGTACTTTTTTAAGTATGAAATTTATTGAACAAAAAAAGTATTTATCAAAGATATTATATATATTGTAGTTCATGAACCTAACTTTATGAAGAAATTAAACTTTTCGTTTCGGATGCGACATCAATATATTAATTAACATGAAAATGCAAGTACTATAATTTTAAATATTTTTAGGAGAAACAGTAAGAACATGTGTGCAATTCAAAACCACCATTTTCAGGCAACATATAATGTAATTACACTTTGAGATTATTTATCTGTTCAATTATAAATTAAACCAATAATTTAATGTAATCTATTCATAATGAGACACTTTTGTGTAAGTTTAGTTTATATTAATTCATCAATCACTGTTTGTTCTATATAATTTAGAGACTTCAGTACTATATTCAAATAATAATTTTTAATTATTATTTTCAATCATTTATAGATAAAATTCATAAATAAGTATTAAGCTACAATATAATTATTATCACTTTTTTACACAGCTAATAAAAAGTAGTGCACAAGTATTAAGCCACCAAAAGTAGGAAGTCCTAGGGCTGCAGTATTGGTAGGGCACATTGTTGAGAGAAGCCAAACCAAGTTTTAATGTGTAAACCTAACGACTTGGAGAAAACTCTTGATATATTATTCAATTTAATGGCATGAAATGACTTCCAAAGCTGGCATTGCCACACCTTAAGTAAACCATAAGTGACCTTGTGCTCCTCTCCTTAGGGTACGTGACCTACATAATTAATTGGACCCCCCCCCCTTGGACCATTTCAACCTTTTTGGATAAATGATTCAAGGCAGACCACGTCTAGCCAAAAACATAAATGACAGAACCCACAGAAAAAAAACGAAGAAAATCTATATATGATTATTGAATACTGTTTTCTGACTTGTTATGATTTGTTTTGGTTTCTAAAAAAATTATATACAAAAAACTGCAAACATGTTATTGAAGAAGATTATTGTTAATTAGAGTTTTTTATGTGACCAGAAGTTAATTTTTTTTAATCTATATAAAGAGAAAATATTTGGTCCACTAATTATAGTGAATCAAATTTTATATAAATAAAACATTAAAAGTCTATTAATTGTCTACTTATATAGTTAAAAAAAATTAATTAAATTAAATATATATAATAAATTTTTAATACTCTACCTTTTATAAAATTTGATCTATCTCCATTGGACCATATTTTTTCCATCTATAAAAGATATAAGCGTGCTGAAAAGAACGTGCAAACTAATATTGTCTAGTGAAAAGTAAAGACAGTTTTAATTTTCACTGTCTTATACAAAAATATTTGAAAGTCACTCATTTTTATTGAGGCATTTTTATAAGATAATCATTAAAATTATATTTTAATAAATTTATATTTCTAAATTATAACCCTTTATTTTTTTTCCATTTTTAAATTATTCTCTAATTTTATCTTAATCTATCATTATTTCTTTTAACTGCGCTCAATGTCTGTGCCAATTTCTAGTAATTAAGATGAATATATGTATAATTAAAGGAAAGATGATTTTACTAGAGATGATAATATGGAAGTTAAAGGTTGAAATTTGTATTTGAAGTGTTCTTCGGTATTACATACGTACGGTCGGTCAGGTTATCCTCGAGTTTTGTTTAGTTAATTTTTTTTTATATAGAGATTTTAAGAACTCAATCTTTTTCATTAATCTGATGCATTAAAAATTGAACTCAGATTAACAAAGGAAGACGCCTCTTCTCGTAGCAACTAATAAGCTAACTTCTTCAAAATCAAGTGGACTCTTAGAGTACGTACACTCATAATAAAGGGATGCATGTCATGCATGATCCACCCACCCAATTTGGGCCCCAGTTCAACGTGGATTATTTCATTCGTTAAGATGTCAATTTTAGATATAATAAAGAGATTTATTGTTTAGAAATATGATCCAATTAAAATGGCGTAACATGAAGGGTAAAGAATGGCCATTTGCTTTCTGTGTTGAGGGTTAATGTTCACATTGGCTGCCGCTGCTAAAGACAAGTCCTCAAGTCACTCATAATGGCAACATAAATTGTTCCATCTACTTCTTTTTCAACATTTCTCTCTCTCTTTTTTAGTGAACCATTAATTATATTTGTGGCATTTGAATTGTCTCTTTTATAAATATTTTTTGTAACGTCAATTTCTTGATATTATAAAAAAAATTCAATTACTAAATTTAAATTTATTTATTCTTTAAATAAAAAATATATGTGGGTTCTTCTCTTTATATTTAGTCACACAAAAACTATAAACCAAATAATTTATCTTTTCTTAATTGATTTTTACTTGTAGCAGAAATTTAATAATAAAAACAAAAACTAGAGTATCCAATTAATTAGGGTCACCTTCATTATCAGCATTATGTTATATATGAAATTATATAATTGAAATATATTGAAAGGAGTTTAGTGGGGTTAAATTGAGGATGGATTGGATATTTTTTTAGAAATATAATCAATTTTGATTGTATTATTGGCCTTATCAAATGGCGCAGATAGAAATAGAGTAAGTGGGTAGAAGAGACTTGAGGGAGGGGTGGCACAAGAAAGTCAAGCATCAACATTAAATGAAGGAGTACTATTGAAGGGAGGATTTAGGTGATGATGTTTAATTCTAGTACGAGAGATGTTTTAGTTGGCCGACAGTGGGCTCTCTTTGCTCTTAAACTCATTTGCTTCCCTCCCTCTATATCTACTCTTCCCACACACTCTGTTCATTCTGTACTTTCCTACGTTACTCACCATCTCAACACCAGAGATGGTGCATTCAAAGAAGTTCAGAGGTGTCAGGCAGCGTCATTGGGGTTCTTGGGTTTCCGAAATTCGCCACCCTCTTCTGTAAGTCAACCCCTTCCTCTCTCTCTCTCTCTCTAACTGAGTTACCAAATATTCTTGTCCTTTTTTAATAAATTAATAATTTCACTGCTATATTCATAGATTTGTTGAATTTTAATTTTTACATTTTTTAAGTTTATAAATTAATTTTGTTAATGTTTAATAATATAAAACTCATTGTATGATAATCTTTTGAAAAAAATCAATATATATGTTAAATTTAATATTTTAAGAAACTAATATACTAATTAAGTGAATTTAAAGATTGAAGTTGAGAATTCATAAATTCAAAAAAAAAAAATAGTTTATTTTTGTTTTGTCATTTAACTTTGGTTAAATTTTAAATTGGAAACTTTAGGATTTCAGTAGAGTGAACCAATTGGGTGATTGGTAAATATTCTTGTCTCACTGATGCAGGAAGAGAAGAGTGTGGTTAGGCACATTTGAAACAGCGGAAGAAGCAGCACGAGCCTATGATCAAGCTGCCATTTTGATGAGTGGCCGGAATGCGAAAACCAATTTCCCGATAATTCAAACTTCCGAAGGCGAACCAAAGACCGGTAAAACTGAAGATTGCGCAGCAACCCCACCAAAGGATCTGCAAGAAATCCTACACGCAAAGCTTAGAAAATGCAGCAAGGTACCCTCCCCTTCCATGACCTGCCTCAGGCTGGACCCTGAGAATTCTCATATTGGAGTCTGGCAGAAGCGCGCTGGGCAGCGCTCTGAATCCAACTGGGTCATGAGGGTTCAGCTGGGCAAGAAGAGGGATAGTAGTACCAATATTGAGGGTGAAGATCAAAGTCCTTCACCTTCTTCTTTGTCTGATCAGTCGACCCCATCAGTTATTGACGTCGGAGCAGAGATGGACGAAGAGGAGAGAATTGCCCTGCAAATGATAGAGGAACTTCTCAATAGGAACTGCCCTAGCCCTAGCACTTCTTCATTCAATGGCATAGAAGAAGGGGACGGCAGCTTTTTCCTTTAAGTTCTTTAATTATATCATGGTGATCATGTGTTGGTCTTGCAAGGTTGTTTGGGAGAAAAGAAATTTGTAGCCTATATAAAAGGTATCATATGACTTTCTGTAATTTCTTAAAGACAACTATATATGTCTGTATAGATATTTCAGTACAATTTGAAGAAGAAAATAAGGTGTGTATACAAATATTGTTTCAACATCAAGGAAATTAATTACTCCAGTTCTATTTTATTGTATGAAGCAGATTATTACTGTAAAGGGAATTCCCCTTTTTTCTTTTCTTAACGCTTTGCTTTGATAACTGCATGATGTTCAATCTTGTTTGGTTCTTTTGGGCTGCTCTTAATTATACCGTATTTGAATAAGACAGTATTAGTATATATACTACCATATATATCATACCAATAAATTTTAGAACAAGGGTGTTTGTTAACATTTTTAATTTCTTTTTCCTCTCGTGGGGGACTTCTACCACTTTAGACTATATCTTGTTAGTGACGTTAAAGAATATATGTTCACAAATGATTTTATTAATATTTCTAATATTTTTATACATAAAATTTTTTAAGCTTAAGACACTAAGAAATCTCACACTTTTAGTTGGTGACTTTTTATTGACAATCTTAAAAGTTGCCAATGAAGATATAATTTGGTGGGGACTTTATGAAGGCATCACTAAAGTCACTTTCGGTAACAATAAGAATTGCTAGTCAAAGTTTTGATCTACCGTGACAACTACTAAAATTAAGGTAATTTTTTTTTTGTAACTATTGTTATGACGAAATCACTTTTTAATATTCGGTATAAAAGTTATCACGATAAGTACTTACTATGACAAGACAATAAAAATTCAGAACTAGAACTTTTTGGTAATGAATTTTTATCGTCATTAAAATTCTTATTCTTTGTAAAGAGATTAAATAAACCCTAGATCTATTAATTATACATTGTGATTAAACTAAATTTTGATTAAATTCCAAGCAATTTTGTTGTGAAAAAATCTATGATACTATTTTATTTAGATAAGATCAGGAAAGGCAAGAATGGTTTTTTAATTAAATAGTAATTAATTTGTATTTTCCACAATGTCTCTTTGCATGCCTACTGTAGAGTATCCAAATTTCACAGCTGTATGAAATGGCCTCGTTTTGGTTGGAGTTTCAAACATGCATGGGACCTGTGGATGTGGAAATTTCATAATGGTCAAACGTAAGCATTTAGGCTCCAACTTCCACAGAGCGTCCATATTAAAGCACAATATATAATAAGTATTAGCATCATTTTCGTTCCGTACATCCACATGGTGCTGCAATTAATGGAGAGAGTGACTGCTTTTTTTTTTTTGGGAGGTCGAAAGAGTGACTGCATTAAAAAGTTTAACTGTTAAGGCTAAGTCACTTTGGATCACATGCAGTTTAAGTTCATAGTACTTGCTTTTCCTTCGTTTGATTGATTGTAATATCAGAAAAAACAATTATAGTATAATCAATGCTATTAATCAATATACTTAATTATATTTTTATATATAATATTTCATAGTTGTGGGTAATTAGAAGTTACAATCATGTTTTTATATACAGAAAATCTAAATGCATATGCTCCCCCAATGTGATAGGATTTAAACAGAAGCAAATTGACAAAAAGTAAACTTTTTTTTTTTTAATTTTGTTATAAAGAACTCGAGTTCTAGGAGCTCAAGTTCTTTATTGTTTAATCTTTTGGATATTTTTATTTTTTCTATAATTATTAAAAAAAGAATTATGAATTTTAAGATGTTGAATGGTGAAGAGTTTCAACTCTTCATAGCATTTCTTATATATATATATATGGAAAAAATGCACTTTGCCATTTCTTTTCAATTGCAACAATTTTTTCTCTTATATTTATTTTTATTGTAATTTCTCCCTCATCCTCTATTTTTGTGAGAAAAATGATTTTTTTTGGGATATGAAATGACAAAGCTACCCCTCAATTTTTTTTAAAAAAATCAACAATATTTTTATTATAACACCAAAAATTTCATTTTATTTAAAAAAATTAATTTTATTTTTTTAAAAGGGAACACCATTTCCCTTTTCTTTTTTCACTATCACCCACGACCCATGAGCTCCATTTAGAGGACCCATCATTGTAGCCATTGAAATGAGAGACGACGGTCACTACGACTTGACTCCAGCCACTGCAAGCTCTGACAGCCACTGTATTTATTCCTAATTCTAAAACGCGCAAGCGTTGTTGATCAAATCCCTAATCGCAAGTGGCCCGTGAGCACAACCATCGCAACTAACTAAGTAATGCTATAGCTTTTCCCACTTCATTCTAAAATTTATCCTTGCATCTAGTCTTCATGCTGACCAATGTAGATCCCACATAAACGAGTTCTTGATTTGCATTTAGTCTTAGTGCTAGCCAAGTAAAATTTGTGATTGCATTTAGTCTTAACACTGACCAAGTAAGCAAAAGGTACAAATACTCAGTCCTTCTAGTTTTTTATGAGCATTTCGCTATTCAACAAACAACAGAGGCATGTTTCTTAATGAATTTTCATCTTAGAAAAATTGGAAAGAAAGGGACTAAAGAGTTTCCACAGTGCAAATATTGAAATATTTGAATGTGCCTTTTGAGACTATTAACATATTGGAAAATGACTTACTACGCAAAGCACTGAAGGAGTATTCCAACTGGCCTACCTTTCCTTAACTCTACATCGAATGTGAGTTTTTTGGTGGCTGTGATATCACTCTTGGTACGTCAAATTTCTTTATGTTAATATTTTTTTTTTAAATACTCAAATTCTTATTTACAGCTTGTTCAAGCTTTCATGAATTTGATACATAACATAAGTCAATCCTAGCTTGAGCCTTAATGACCTGGTCAACCTGTGCTTTTATTGAGTTAACTTGATGCGTATCTCACCCACGGAATCGTTTAAAAAAGACCAACCTAATAATTATAATTGGCTAATCCAAAATGAATGAGTTCAAGGGAAGAACTATGATGATGATGAACTTCATGTTTCATATTTGACAAGGGGAACATGAAAATCAAGTGAGTATAATATCATCTAATGGATTCCTTTCTAGAAAATCAATGCTTACATTAGAGGAGAATCTCCTTACCGTGATAATAGCACAATCAAATTGGATACGGTATTTGTGTGTCTGTTTCTCTTATATCAAAATGCATGTGTTCAAAATGGTTGAATTCATGTTAATATCATTTACAGTGTTAGGACTTAGGATACAATTTACTTTTTATTATTTTGAGTCTGAATATTCTCAACCATGAACTAAGAAAAAAGGGATTTAGAAGCGTACATCGATTTAAATGGAAAAGGACTGTCCATTAACCATTGGCAAAGTGATGCTTATGCAAGATTTCCATGAAATTAAAGCTAACATGCCAGCATATACATAATCATATTTTACTTTAATATTTGTTTATCAGATTTTTTTACCTGTACCTACAGCACTTCCATGATAATTGAAAAGAGAAAGAAAACTTTAGGTTTCCAATAAGTGGTCTTGCTTTTATTTGTTCAATCTGTTATTAGAATAACATCAGACTGTGTTATTACCATTATGTGAGTTTGGGGAAATACTTGCCTTAAGTTATATTGCAATAATGCTTGTGTTATTTCCAGACCATGTTAACACGTACCATTATGTAATTGTTATATTCCTTAAGTTAAATAAGTCTTATATATGCAAGTTTGAAAAATGCAATGTAAGTAAAGCATGTCAAGACATGAATTAATTACATTTTTTCAACTTAACAAATGGTACGCACAAAAAACTTGAATGCAATAGAATCAAAACTCATTGATATTCAACATTGATATTCATGGTGCTTTCTTATTGTTTATGAATAACACAGTGGAATATATAAAACAGTACCCTAAGGTTACCACGTTTCCAAGTTCAATCATGTTGATATTATTGTTTAAGATGATCTGAGTTAAAAGTATATTATGGAAATACTTCTAATTCTTTGCTTAGGTTGCTGCTACTTGCCTTGCAATTCATTTAAATTCAGAATCATATAGTATATGTGAAAAGAATCAAACACAGAATTATACAGTATATGTTATTATTTAAATTCTGATTTTTTGTAATTTTTTTTACAAGATTGAAGTATTGAATTATATCTCAAGGTTCAAGCTAACATGGTTCTAGGAGCTTCCAGAGAAGCGCCACTATGCGTGATTGTGGACGCCAAGTTTGTCAAATCACTTCCTTTACAAATGATAACTTCGGAAGGAGCGAGGTTCCTAACGTGTTCAAATTATCAGTTTACTATGAGATGTGATTTCTTCAAATAGGTAGATCCATCGATGTGTGAATATGGAAGACGTGTCTGGTTCAAATTAACATAAATACAAGCTTTACATGTACCTAGTTGGGAAAGGATGAATAGAAATGCTAGAAATAGAGAGCTCATGAAAATTTTTTTTTTTTACATCTCAGTGTATTCTGTTAGGTGTTGTTATTAGGTTTTGAATGAAAGATAAAATAAAATCTTGAATGTAGTTGTATTTTGTAAACATTAACCAAACTATAATAAAAGTGTTGCATTTCTTAATTGTTATGAAAGCAGTTGTCTTTAATGATGGGCTTCTTAATTTTATTTCTAAATAACCATGCAAATATTAATACATAGGAGTCATATACTATCCATTAAATACAATAGTTATTACAATGAAATTATATACCATATACTAAACACAAAAGTTAATACATGGATCTATATACCATCCATTAAACAAAAGAGCTAATACAAAGGAGTTATATACTATCCATTAAATATAAGAGTCCATTAAACACAAGAGCGAATACAAAGGAGTTATATACTATCAATTAAACACAAAAACTAATACAATGAGTTAAATATCATTCATTAAGTACAAAATATAAAACTACTTCAAAGACTTCTTTTGCTGGCTAAGAGGTGGAAGTATTTTCTAGTTAGACGTTGGAAGCACTATATGAAGCCTTCTTTCTAAAGTATTTCTCAATTTTAACATAGGCCTAACCACTCGTGTATCTTCCTTAACATTCTTTCATTTGTGACTAAATAGTACCTACAAAACACAAAAATATTAAGTGTAATATTATGCAAAATTAAGCAGAAGAACTAATACTCAATTAAAAAAACCTTCTCCCTCTTAAAAGAACTTCTCATTTCAACAATGTGGCCCCTAATACTTGTAACTTGAATCTGCACACAATTTATTTAAATCTCCAAATAACCATCAACAAAATAAAATAATAAACACTGTTTAATAAAAACATTCGGATAACAAATATTGAGGTTAAAAACAAAAAACTCATATAATATCACTTAACCAATAGCAAATTTACTTAAACTAGATTCAAGAAATTTGTCACATTGGTCTGAAATTTCTTGTCTTCTCTCAGTTGCCCACTTCTCTTACAAGTCCTTGCATTGTGTCCTTGAACTTGCACTTTGAGCACCTCACAACTTGGCCATGCATACTCATTTTATAAGGATTCTTTACTTTCTCATCTGTACCTTTAATCATTTGTTTCTTAGGTCTTTTAGGCATCTTTTTGGGTTTTGGAGAATATATATTTGGGAAGTGTGTCTCAATCCATCCTGTCTCATCAAGTATTGGATAAATGATCAGTTCTCATCAATTTCATCTTAATAATCTCTATCATCGTTATTAATGGCTTGTCTCTTGCGTGTAAGATGTAGTTATTGAAGCTCTCATTTAGGTTATTCTCCAATAAATCACATTTGGATCTCGTGCTTAAAAATATCCTACACCATGTTTTTGGGTCTATGGTTGACAACTAATTGTAGCCACTAGTATCCAATGCCTTGATTCTCTCCAAGGTGTTATTGAATTCTCTTGAAGTCAAATAGTTTGCAACCTCTTGCAATAGATTTTTCAATTCCTGGCCGTTGTGTCCCCTATCCCTAAAGTTAGCATAGAGGTGCCTAACACATATTTTATTATTTACATTTGGCATAAGTAGTTGAAATGCTTGTGTCAGGCCCTACATAGAACAAAAAAATATACAAAACATGAGGAAAAACTTTAATTGACCACTTTGTGCATAACATATATACAATACCCCCAAAAAATAGTATTACCTTCTGCCTATCATATATAAATGTTCAATCATATTCTGCAACTCCTCCAATATCATGTAACAATAATTCTAAAAATATATCCATGTATCCTTGTTATCTATCTTAAAAACATCACAAACTATTGGAAACAAATTTTCATTCTCATGCCTCTCGATATCTTATAGTAATTGTCCTCCAAATGTAGACTTCAAATAGCAACTATCTATACCCACAAATCTCTTACAACTTGCTAAAAATCCTAATTTCATGGCTCCCAATGAGACATACATCAATTTTCTAATACACCATGGTTGGTAACATGTACTTTCACTGTATTTCCTGGATTGTAGTCAAAAAGGGTTTGGGCATAATTATAAATCCTCTTGTACTGATGACTCAATTCTCCATGAATAGCCCTCATGGCCTTTTTTTTCACTCTCTAAATCTAGTGCAATGACACATCAGTTTTCAGATTTTCAATAATCTCTGCCATCATATTGGAAACCTTTCAATCTAGGTTTCTTCCTAATTTCTTTAGATATTTATTTGATAAATAACTCAAGGTGATCTGCCTATTCCTATAGGCTCTAGGACAAGAGTGCTTTGGGTATAAAGTTTTAATCTGAAATGTACTTTCACCTTTTAATTTGATTCCATATATTTTAATCTCGCAATTTTTTGCACATTCAACTATGACTTCATCAGGATTATTTTTCTTCCACTTTAAGTTTTCCCTTGTTAGATTTCCATTCAGTTACTGTAGTTCTAAAAATGACCACATTAAAAAAAATTTGACCTACTGTAAAGACTATATTATCCATGTCTTTATTAGTCATGAAGTCATTATATTTTTATGTAGGACAATCTTCAGCACTACTTACAGGTGGATATATCAACTCATCAAAGGGTACATATTTTGATTGGACATTGATATCTAAATAATTGGTATGTTCGGTTTCTTTAATCGTGACTTACCTTGGTACCAAACTTGTTCTCTTCTGTGACTTTGTTTGAATGGACTCCTCACCTATAAATACAAATTAAATGTTTATATACAACTATCCACATAGCTAAATATTATATAGAATTTATCAATGTACTCAAAATTATGTCAATGGAATTAGATAATCAATTTACTCGACAAATTATAAATCTCTTTATCATCGCTTACCACCTCTTTTCAGTAGAGGCCATCCTCAGTGCTGCTGTTATCTTCTTCACTTACATAGTCACTATTTTTTCTTTCACTTACTTGCTTAAATTCATCATCTCCTTTCACTGACACATCTTAAAGGTCACTTATTGTGTCTATCAAATATATTGAAGCTTCCATATCTGGCTTATAAATATCATATAGCTCTGGTATGCTTTCAATCTCAGCATCTAACACAATGTGTACAAGCCCTATATTCAAACTCTAATTCGAAACAAGGTAGTGAACAGAGACACTTGGTTTTACCATGAATTTTTGTAGTTCATGCATTAACTCAAAGTATGACACTACGTCTCTATCCATATGATGCATAGTTGCCACACTACCTTCTCTATAGGTGATCTCCTCCAACCCCCTATATAGTCTACCAGCATAGTGAACAATGAAATTTACATTTGATTTATTTGAACCTACATAATTTTTTTTTATAAATTTGTAAGTGCATAAGGCATTAAAAAATAAAGTTAGTCTATTGTTTGAGTATGATTATATCGTGAGACAAACTAAGTAGAGTGGATTCATTTGTCATCTAAAATATTATATAATTTGTAAACACAATTACATTTAATTCATGATATCACCACTACTTTCTTTCCCACTTATTTTCCATTTTCTCCATAAAAGTCTCTCTAAAATCTAAAGGTCCAATGCTATATTTTTAGGATAACCAGTGGCTTTATAATTTTTCTTTTCCATTAGAAAATAGACTCTGTAATAATGGAGTTTACTTTTTACAAATTTGAGACAATGACATGAAAAAATTATAAAATTCCATCAGCACACTTCCCCTACCATAACATAAACATGGTCGGACCACTAAAAATTATTATAGTGGCAAACAAAACAACATTCAATCAATAAAATAAATTACACTGGTGGGACAGAATCTGTAGATGCATGTAGAGACCATTTCAAATTTCATCACATGCTTCACATTTTTTTATACAATCAGTTCTCCACATGCTCTGTACCTAAACCTTTCTCCTTCATAGCAAGATAAAAAAAAATCACAATTGAATCAAAGAGTGTATTGAAATAAAATGGTGCTCGTGGAGTTAGACAATGGCTGCTTGGGTTGGCACAAGGGTGGGTTTAGTTTTTCCAAGAGAAGATTAGGAGTCATCAGAGCCTGCAGTGGCTGGAGTCAAGTCGCAATCGCCGTCGTCTCTCTTTCCGGTGGTTGAGATGCTTCTCAATGGTGGTTGCAATGCTTCCAATGGTGGCACGCTGACGGGTCCTCTGAACATCGAGCTCGTAGGTCATGGGTGATGGTGAAAAAAGAAAAGGGGAATGGTTTTTCTCTTTTTTAAAAAATAAAATTAATTTTTTAGAATAAAATGAAATTTTTGGTGTTATAATAAAATAGGGTTGATTTAAAAAAAATTAAGGAGTAACTTTGTCATTTTATATCTCAAAAAATTTATTTTTATCACAAAAATAGAGAGTAAGAAAAAAATTACAATAGAAACAAATTTCAGAAAAAAAATTGCAATTGTACCAATAGATTAATTAGGGTGGCAAAATGTATTATATATATATATATATATATATATATTGAGATATCAAATAAATAAGAATTGAAGATTAAAAAAAAACTATAAAATTATATCTTGACCAAAATTTTTTTATGGAGACAAAATTGCTGGAAGGACGACTATGTAATATAAAAATGTTATACGCTTTATATTTTAAACGTAGCTTTCTGATTTTGGGGAGATCCATGTTAATGTTAGTGTGAGATTAACATTGGAAATAGGATAAGAAAAGGGACATCGATAATGATGAAGTAAAGAAAAGATTTTTTTTTCTTTCTCTTATGTAACTTTTACGTAAATTAGAGGAATAAAAAGTGATTAAAAATTTTCCTTTCTTTCATAATGACATGTATTTTGAGAATGATAGTGAATACTGTTATCTATAGAAATAATATAATAAATTTTTATTTTAATTGTCATCTCAGTTTTAGGTTACTTTGGGAAGAATAATTTTAGCTAAAAAAATTGCAATTATTGTTATTCTCATTTTTACTTATATATTTATAAAATTAGCCGTCTCTATAGGTACCTTTCATTTTGCATGTGTAGGTTCAAACTAGGTTGTCTATGTCATGAAGGCACTTCAACTACTTTAACTACATTCATGATTGATTTGCCAGACAAATAAAATTAAGCCAGGTATTGCAAATTAAGTTGCCCCGCTTGAGGGTTTTTGGTGAAAATTAATGATTTCCTCAAGATCATGAATAGATATTGGTAGATCCCAAGTCCTTTTCGTATGAACTTAATGATAGATAGGAATGTATGGTTTTGGTTGAAAAGATTTTTCCTAATTTAGCTTGTTGATGGATTAAGTTAACCTGCATTCATCTGACTCATCACCCATCTATCACATGTAGTGTTTCCCTTTTTCCTATGAAAAATGTGTGTTCCTTTTGTTTTGTGGTGGACAGAGCAGATAGAACTCGTGGTCATACTTTAATAATTAGTGGTAAAGGCTACCTATAGAGAAACAAACCACGTAGTTAACTATTATTTGGACTTTAATTTTTTATTGTACTGCAAATGGTTGAATTGGTGAGAGATAAAAATAAGACGTATAGTTCACGAAAAATTCATATAAATAGTTTCTACTCTTCTCTCTCGCATGAAAATTGTTGTTTGCTTGCAGAAAAATGTATGGGGCGAAGGGTTCTCAAAAGAGAAAAACATGGAGATCAGTATCTTGCACAATTTATTAATTTTTCATCACAAAACCAAGTATGAGAGTAATCCAAATTTGGCTCTAAGTAATCTATATATATATATATATATATATATATATATATATATATAGGTGGGTCTAGGTAGTTTTTTTTTTAGATGACTCTTTTTTATTATTTAGATATCCGCTTTGGATGACTTTCATTTTTTTGGGTCTGCAACACATTATTTTTTTGTTTAAATTTGTTCAGAAAATGGAGAGTTAATGAACTTCATCTGTCTTGAAAGTTGATATAGCTAGCGCAGGTTACCCTACAATATACATATAACTTGAAGTCCAAGGAACTTGGAAGAGTTGTAGGGCCAAGTTAACTTAGGTACACATTTAGGACCTCATGAATCATGATAACAAAAATGAAGCTGATTTTAATTAATTAATTTCCATTATTTGACAAAACCGAGATATATCAAAATATGTATGACATCGACCCAAAGTACAGAGGCACACACCTCAATGATATATGTATATATATATACCCAAAATTAGTTGGGCTGTTTCTCTTTCATTTATTTAATTATATCCATATTCAGATTTGAATATAGAGATATATTCTTAGGGATGGAAAAAGGCTTGGAAGGTTTCTTGCTTCTGTTCCGTCACGGATAGCTCAAACTAAAACCTGAAATCCCTGGGAAAATTTACTAAGTTTAGCCAATTAAGTAGATTTCTCTCCTCGATAATCAACCATCACTGGTAAGAATAACCACCGCCGCCGCTGCACTTACCCATCGTCAATAAACAGCCACCACCACCTGCCCAGCTCATAAGGCCATGTTCAATGGGAGTTACTTAACCTTCATATTGTTGTTTTTTAAGTCTGATACACCGTGAACTATGTCTACGGTGGCACAAAAAGAAGATTAAATTTTAAGTATAGGTGTTTTTATAACAACAATGTTTAAATTAAAATAATAATTTTTTATTATATATTTTTATTATTTTTAATTAATATTATTAAAAATAAATTTATATTATTTTAAAAATTTTATTTATATATTTATTATTTTAAAATTTATATTAAAAATTTTATTTTACTTAAAATATTATTATTAAAAATAATATTTAAATTTTTTTATGTATTTATTA
Organism: Gleditsia sinensis; assembly: GCA_037074535.1. Classification (NCBI taxonomy): domain Eukaryota; kingdom Viridiplantae; phylum Streptophyta; class Magnoliopsida; order Fabales; family Fabaceae; genus Gleditsia; species Gleditsia sinensis. Next base: position 7,586,816 of record CM073464.1, on the reverse strand, counting down.
TTTTAAAATTAAAATATAAATTAATTATATTTTAAATTAAAATATAAATAAAATATAAAAAATGTGAGATAATATGTGAGATTTATTTAATAAATTTTTAAGAGTTACATTATTAAAATATAAAATTATTTAAAATATTATAAAATTATTTAAATAATAATAATAATAATAATAATAATATGACACTGAAATTCACTTAACCAATTTAAATAGGCATGGGGATGTTCTAAATAGCTCTGTTAACATGTCACGTCCAATTGTGGGTATTTAATTAGTACCATATTATCAGAAATGACAAATGTACTATTTTTAGTAGTATGAAATATTATCTCCAAATTATAAAGATGACTTACATCCCACTATTTTGAGTTTTATATATTTTTATAAAATACCAATTATATTATTTTTATGAAATTTTTTAATTATCATACTAAATATAGTAATATTAAATATTATGATATTTTATATCATAATATATACCATGAAATTCAAGTGTACGTACCGTCCACTTAGTTGCTATATTTCATTCATAGAATTGTCTATGTACAATACTCCTTTTTTTGTTTTTTTGTTAGACTTGGCGCAGGAGTTATTGAGTAAAATAAGGCGCAAGATTGGCATCACGAGGGTTTGATCCAGATCCACTAGAGTTCGGCCCATTGTTCTGCAGCCCAATCTAAAAAAAATGTTAATCACTACCTTTCATCATAATTTCACGTGAACAATGGGCCGAACTCTAGTGGATCTGGATCACGGGAACAAGATTATATCTTCTTAATATATTCGATTATCTTATATTTAAATGAATAAATTTCAAATTTGGTCACGAATTGACCACATGCCCCATACATAGATGAAATTATGCTTAATTATACCACAAATGAGGAAGAAACACAACAATTACAAACGCTGGATTCTCATGGGACCAAATCCAAGAAAGGAACAAAATTGCTTAAATACAAACAATCATGAAATTTTAAAAAGAAAAAATGAATTATCTAAATTGACCCTTTAGCGGCGGCACCAATATCACCGTGTCGGTATTAGACAATAATATCTATTAGCGCTTCAATTTAAAGAAACGAATAAAACTAATTTAATAATCTAGAATCAGAGAAAAAGGAAGATTAATATACAGTAAGTAATCTTCAAGCGTGTGACGAAGACCACGTGTGAAATTTAACCGTTTAAAAAAAAAGAAATAGAATAAAGAAAGGTGGACCTTTAACTTTAATTCAAGATAGGGAACGAAGGAAGCTGGAAGAGAATATGCCAAAATGCCATATATTTTAGCTTTTATTTTTTCGAGGAATTCAGAATTTTGAAGAGGATATGCCAAAGCGATGTGCTGATAAAAAGAAGAAGCCTATATTAGGTTTTTATTTTCAAAGATAAATATATTGTGACGAAAAATTAAATATTTATATATTAATATTATCGATTTCACAGTAGTTTGTACATTCAAATATTTACTTAAAAATTTTATTTCTCGTATGATAATTAAACATTATAAAAAATAAAATTAGTATTTTATAAAATTAATAAAGTTTATTTGGAAGTATTTTGACATATTTTTGTTTTACTATTTTTCAAAAAAAAATTGAAAATAATTCTAAAAACTTTTTTTAAAAATAAGAGTACAAAAAAAATATTTTAATATAAATTTTAAAAAAAATAATTGAAAATAAAATAGTATACTCTGCATGATGAATATGGCTAATTTTTGATAAATTATTTATATTTTTTTATTAATAAAAATAGTTTTATTTAATTTTAAAAAATATCTGAAGATAGTTTTATATAAAAATAATGAAAATAATAAAATAATTTATTTTAAAAATTATTTTTTGTTATATTTTTATAAAATAATTTTTTAAAATTAATTTATAAAAATAACGTGATAAATATTTTTTTTTTTTATAAAACAAGAAAAAAAAACCTGTTTTAAAAACTGTTTCCAAGCCAGTCTTAAAATTTCCATGATTTACGGTGACATATAAAAAATACCACTCAAAAGTTGTCATCTGCCTTCTATTATAAATGTCATCAACATCTTGGATACTTTTAAAATGCAAAATTTTAGATGGTCACTATACATGTGGTTGTGAGATTTTTTTATTTATTTTTGCGATAAAGTTGTGTTTTCACTTGATTCCAATTTTTTTTTTATAAATGATTTTAAAGATATACTTTTTATATTAACCTAATATATTTTGATATTTTTTATTCACAAAATATCTTTAAGAAATAAATATACGATAGTAAGGAAAAATATTTTGATTGATTGTAAAAAATGTCAAATTTAAATTTCTTTTAAGTGAGTTTGTTTTTTATCATCCAAATTCTATTTTTAATTGCTTCTTATGTCAAAATATTAGACATAAATACTATAAATTTGACAGACATAATTGTTGAGTTAAAATTATATGATAATATTAAAGTAATTTATTATTATTTTTTTTTAACAAAAAAAAGTTCTATTAAAATAATATAAATCGATCTACAAATAACACAGATAGCGTAGTTAGCCGATCATGTTAAGCCGTTAATGTCAAGCCACGCTGTTGACACACAATAAATATTATATATTATTAAAGTTTTTCTTTTAAAAAAAGAGTGTTTGATAATATCCTAACTAAAGATAACAATATTGTCTCATAGTTTCTTATTTTTGGTATTATCTTATTTTTGGAAAGCAAATAAATGTGAAAAAATTAATAAAATAAAATAAGACTGCTTTGATGATGAAATAAAATTTAAAATCTACTTAAAAAATCTATGATTATTTCAAAGTAATTCATCTTTAATTTAATGACATTTACTACACTACTTCTTTACTTTTGGATCCATTTTGTTTCTTATCTTTTGTGTAAAATAAAAATTTTAAAAATTTTAAAATATTAATAAATTGATAAGTATTATTTCATTTGACAAACATATAAGAGTGAAAATATTATGAAATATAATGATATATATTATGAGAAGCATGTATCTCAAAGATCTCATTACAAAGTGAATTTGAAAAAAAAAATTAAAAATTAAATTGTGGATAAAAATATAGCCCATTTGTAAAAATCAAATTCTGTCTGAAGAATATCCACGGGCAGATCCGAATCTTGAACAGAGGTAGAAACTGAAATTCCATGTATACCCTCCAACCCGTCCAAGTTTTATATAGTTGACGACGTCGTCGTGAAGAACAAGGTGACACGCTGGCACCGTGAATTGGCACAGAGAAGAACCACGCGTTTATGCTTTTGACATTTTTCTCTGCGTTGGAATATGGGAATCAATTTCCTTGGAAAGAGATATGGATATTCCAAATGCCTGAGAATTATACCACGCGTCATAAATGAGTGGAGCTCCACTTCGCTTGGCTTAGACTCGGCTGCTTTAGTTAGCCGAGCCTTACAGTTCTTGGAACTCCCATCCATCCCTCTACACGACGAGATATATATATATATATATATATATATATATATATTTCATTTTTTTCAAAATAGCTTTTGAAAACAATTTTGAAGAATAAAAAAATTTTTAAAAAAAATTTGAAAGATTTTTTTTAACAAAATTTAAAATTAGAAAACGAAAAAAAATCTGTTTGGAAATTTTTTTAAAAAATTTAAAAATTGTGGCACAAAATATTTATTTTTATAATAAATTTAATATAAAAAATATTAAAATATTAAATTCTAAAACATTAAATTTTAACAATTTTACATTTAAATTCTAAATTTTAAAATTTAAAATTTAAAATTTAAATATATAAACTCAAACCTTATATTTTATGTCCAAAATTTTTAATATCAAAATTTTAAACCTTAAATCTTAATATTTTAAAATTTAAATCAAAAATTTTAAACTCTAAAATATATTAATTCAAAATATTTGAATTTTAAATCTTAAATTTTTTATATTTTAATTCCTTATTAGTAACATCTACCAATTATGCTCTATGTATCTTACATTCTTAAATTTAAAAGAACCTGTCTCCTCAAATTTTAAGTTAGCAAAAAATAAAAAATAAAAAATCTTGATTTAGCGCTAAGAGCCAAGAGGAGCTGGGCCTCAAACATGTAACCAATTAATATCAATGTAATTTTCAGCGTTCCATCACAATTTACAATCAAATGAAGCTCATCTTCCATTGCATCCTAAAGTTAGTACATCTTACCGATAGATATTGAAAGCTACTCTTCAACCTGGCGATGTGAATAACAGTGTTAAGTGTTAACATTGATATAGTGTTTTATTTTTTCTTTTTTGAGAAAATTATTTTGATGTTTCTAAATTATTTTATGTTTTAGATAATTTCTTGAAAAGAAATATTGAATCTCAAGGATATCATATTGAAATAAATTCATAAATATGATTTGATAAATAAATTTCAATTTAATAATTAAGAACTTTTTATAATATTAAAAATTTAAATTCATAAAAAAAAAATATTTATAAAAAAATGATTGTTTTAATACTTCAAATGATCCTCTCTCTTGTGTCTCCAACTAACTCGGCTCCACTAGCTTCTGCCACAATCAGCAACTGGATTGATTTCGCCACGTGGCATGCTCGCTTAGTATCTTTACTCAGAGTGGAATAAAACCCAAAATATGCTCTCTCTCGTTTGGATATTCCAACAACGACCCACACGAATATTCTCTTCTGTTACCGTTATATCACCCTCCCAACCCCTCCCCCCCTTCCATCTCCTTCTCTTTCCATCCTCCATTCTTTCCTTCCTTCACTTCCTCGTGTAAGAAAGAATTTTTGTTTTGGTCATTTTTACCCTCTTCTTTTCCCTATATTTAGTTTTTCTATCTGAGTTAACGGAATTAACTGACGAAGCATGAAATTCGGCAAGAGCCTCAGCAACCAGATCGAGAAAACCCTCCCGGAATGGCGTGACAAGTTCCTCTCTTACAAGGAACTCAAGAAGAAGCTGAAGCTCCTGGAGCCTGTCAAAGCCGCGCCATCCGCCGGCGACGACAGGCCCACCAAACGGCCCAGGCTTGATGCCGCCGATTCTGCGCAGGAGGAGATCGACTTCAGGAACTTGTTGGAAAATGAACTCGAGAAATTCAATACCTTCTTCGTTGAGAAGGAGGAGGAGTACATTATCAAACTAAAGGTGCAAATCATTCATCCTTTCATCTCTTTCCTTTGGTTTAGCTAAAATGGTAAAACAATTAAAATGTTATGATCTGTTTAGCTGCCGAGAAAATCTGTCTCTTAGGAGGTCTTTAAACACCAATTTTCGCACACTTGTGACCAGCGCCTTACGTGATTTTGATTAAATTAAACGTCAAATCACTATTTTAAATGTACTTTGAAATTAAACTTTTGATTACGAAAGCGCGGAGGGTATATTGCCATGCGCGGTCAAACTGGCTCTGGAGATTACCTTAGTTTCCTGCTTATATAAACTCTCTGCAACTCTTAACCTGCAGAGAACTGCGCAGCGCACTCCACCATTAATCTTCTTTCATCATTTGTCTTCTCTAACGGACCGGCGGTCCGTTATTTTGCCAAGTTGTTATGAGCCTTAGTCTTTTTGGTGGTTTAAGAGTGTTTGCGCATTAACCGAAATTAAGTTCCTCTTATGCTATTTGGCGCACCCCTACATCGACCTGATCGATACATTACCGTAATAAATTTTGACTCTCAGCTAAGGAGCACGTATACACGTCAACTAGGAGGCATCATAGTTTTATGCATGACATTGCTCACTTGTCCCATATATACTGACACAGATACTGTTACTAGTCCCAACGTTGGTGAGATAAGCTATTGTGAGGTGGTAAACTTGAGAGCCTCTCTCACTTGACATAGGCTAATTTTTTGGATTGAGTTGTCTTCTTGGACTTTGGTCCTAACATTGCAAAAAAGGGCTGGTGCTCCAACAGGGAAAAGGGCTACTTGGTGCCGAGAAGAGCCTGGAGTGAAAGCTGTCCGCGGACTGCGGATGTCCGGCTTCCCGAGAAGAGTGAATGTTAGGACCTAAGTCCAGGAGCTTAACTCAAAAACTAGCCTATTAGATGAGAGCCTCTCAAGACCATTCCCAATGGGAGAGCTCAGTGCCAATGTAGGACTTGTAATAGATTCTGAATATGGGATATGATACAATTTCTCTGCGACACATTGTGAAATATCTTGTCATATTTGATTCAAGAAAAGTATGGGACATCATATCACTCCATTTTTTTTAAGTATGGGTGCTTCATTTTGGGTGTTGATTCCAACAGCAGTCACTTTTGTGACTCTAGTTAAAGTTAAGACATGAAATGCAGTGTAAAAAGTGGTTGTTGTTGCCTCTCCAAAATATCATCACTAGTTTTAAGCAATTTATGTCTAAGAAGGTTTAAGCCAATTGAGTATAATAGGATCAATATTGGGGATTTGTGTTGTCGCTAATGTTTGTTATGGTTAAAATGCAGTTGTTACAAGATAGGATGGCCAAAGTAAAGGATTTTAACGGAGAGATGATGAAACTTCGAAAGGAAATTGTGGATTTCCATGGAGAGATGGTTTTGCTGGAAAACTACAGTGCCCTTAACTATACAGGTACAATCAATATATTACTTTTTAATTAGTCTCAGGACAAGTCATTTGAAGAGTGAACTAGTATTAAATTTGGGTTCTGTAAACTGTAATTTGTCCTTTACACAGTGAAGCATAACTCTCTGTGTTACGACCTAATATGCTTGTGTGCCAGAGGTTGATCATACGTCCTTAAATTTGCTATCAAATATGATGAAGAGCTCCACAGATATTCCTGTTTCAAGAGTCACATCATCTAAAAGACCATGGCTACGCTTGAACAGAGTAGTTTGACTCTTTTTAATCCAAGAGTGATTCTGTTTTGAAAATGCTCCTAAAGCACTTGGATTATAAATCAATGTATTTTTCAGACTGATTTGCCGTGATTATTTTAGATATGTTATCTATACTCTCTAGTAACTTTCGGTGGAAAAGCAGTGCTTGGTCAAATATTTTATAATTTTATTTAACTAATGTAATTATACTGGCTCATGTTTTTATATGTAGGAAGGAAGTCTCAGATACTCAAATTTCTTTCTCACCATGTATATTTACTTCATTAGTGTAATAAAGTATAAACAATATTTCTAGATTAAATGACTCTATGGGGGATACGTGACCAGCCTGGAATTGATATTTCTGAATATAAATTGGAGACTGCGTTGCATAAGTAATAAGATTTACTTTTTATTAACCGTTCAAGATATCTAATTTTTTCCTCAATTTGCTCTCTACAGGACTAGTGAAAATACTGAAGAAGTATGACAAGAGAACTGGTGCCCTCATTCGCTTACCTTTCATTCGGAAGGTATTGCAACAGCCTTTCTTTACCACTGAGATGCTCTACAAACTTATAGAAGAGTGTGAAACAATGCTGGATGGCCTCTTTCCTGGGAATGATCCTCCAGCCTCTGGTGAGGCTACTCCCCATGCTGACGGGTGTGATCCTTCAACTTCAACCACTTCCAGGATTGATGGTCCGCTGATACCAAAGGAACTAGCAGAGATCGCGTACATGGAGAGCCTCTGTTTGAAGAGTACCATATCAGCATTGCATGTTTTGCAGGAAATTAGAAGTGGAAGTTCCACAGTTAGCATGTTTTCGTTGCCACCATTGCAAATCAATGGGTTGGAAGAAACGTGGAAGAAAGTCCCGCTTCTGGAACAAGTAGCCAAGTAATCTACGGGATTACGCTGAGGCCAGTGTAGTTGGATCGCTGTTTTCCCTTTTCTTTTTCTTTTAATATTGACGCCCCTGTTATGCATGCCCTTAGATACAAACACAGATGCTAAATGTATAGATGGAATTAATTGGATAGAAATATAGATTCTATACCTTCCATATAATAAAACCTCTGGTATTCGTAGTAGTCATGTTTTGACATTTTGCTGACGCTCATATATTCAATGTACTGTAATTATATAGCCTCCATCCGCTTCATGGTAACATGTTATAAAATCCTTTTGGGAATCATCTTGATAGGTAACCTCTTTATGTATGACAATCTCAAGTTGTTACGACAAAGGACATGCAAAATGTTATTTCGTTAGTTTCACGACAATGTTTTGCTTAGGACAACTTTCACGTTCCATTCAACTCTACTGAATTAGTGATAATAATGGCCGTGCTAAATAGAGAGGAATTCCCTGTTGGTAGCTTATGGTGATCACAAAATATTGCTGATTGGTGAATATGTCTGATGGTATTTCTAGAAAATCAAAAGGTACGATGATCGACGTTTTACTAATACACAAATATTTGTCTGAAACCTTGTTGACAATTAGAACGCATCTTAAACGAGGAGATGAAATTTCAAATACTCATTCTAGTTTGGGTCATGAAATATGGAAACAAAAGGTATAGCCTAGCATGCATCTTCTGTAACTTCAATTTATATGCATGATTCCGTTGCATATTTATCTTGTGTCTGTATACAGGGATCAAGTCTCCTTGGAGAAGAGGAGGGCGAAATTTGAATATTTCATGCAAGGTTTACGCACGGTAATGCCATCAAATTCTTCCATGACGCCTACATAGCATTGTAGCTATTCAATTTAGGCCGAAATATAAATTGTTGTTGCGTTGTTCCCATCGACCATAAATTGTCATTGCGGGTGAGATGGAGCAATACGATCAGTCTAAGTTGGTTTCCCTCTTCATCCTCAGGGTGTGTAAGCACTCTAATGCAATGATCTTTGGGCAAAACCTGCTCTGCGTGGTTTATGCCGAGAAATTTCGCTTATATCTGTTTTCTTTCTTTCGAGATTTATCCGACAAGACAGTACGTAGACTATAAAGAATTTGATGTAGGCTTTTTATTATATTATTCTAAGATAATTTGTACAGTATATATACACCCAAGAGTGGCTTAATTATATCCACTATTCTAGACTAAATATCCGTGAAATAAGAGAATGCAATAAATGGAGATTGCAGAGAATAATTGACAGCTAGAGATATAAGTGGTGCTCAATCAAGGTGCATATTTGGTGCTCTATCATGCCCCCGCAAGCGTAAAGGTCCTGGGAGGACACTAGGCTTGGATCTATGTAGTTGAAATAACTTGCGAACAAGAGGTTTCGTGAGTGAACCTGCAAGCTGATCAGATGTATGAACATGAGTGATGCGAAGCTGATTACGAGACACTTGATCATGAACAAAATGGAAATTTATTGCAATGTGCTTCATCCTAGAATGAAAAACTGGATTGGAACATAAGTAAGTAGCACTAATATTGTCACAGTAGATAGTTGGAGTTGTGGGGGAAGAGATTTGAAGTTCTCTAAGTAGGTTGGCAACTCAGTTCACTTCAGCAGTTGCAGTAGCAATGACACGATACTCAGCCTCAGTGGAGGAGCGAGCAACAATAGACTGCTTCTTGGAGCTCCAACTGATTGGATTGGAACCAAGAAAAACAACATATGCAGATGTGGAGTGACGTGTATCAGCATCCTCAGCCCAATCAGCATCTGCAAAGGCATGAAGATGAAGAGGAGATTTAGCAGAGATGAAGATGCCATGATGTGAAGTGCCCCGGAGGTAACGAAGAACTCTTTTAACTGCAAGCCAATGATTGGAAGTTGGTTTATGCATGAATTGTGCTAGTCTGTTGATTGCATAAGTAACATCGGGCCGAGTAAGGGAGAGATACTGCAGTGAGCCTAATACTTGATGAAATTCAGTAGGATCGTGTGCAGGGGAGCCATCACTGAGCTTGAAAGTTTCAGAAGATGACATAGGTGTATGGACCTCTTTTGCTTCATGTATGTTGGTTCTATGGAGAAGATCTTCTATATATGTTTGATGAGAGAGAAACAACCCAGTAGGTGTTCGATGAGCTTCAACCCCTAAGAAGTAATTTAATTGGCCAAGGTCTTTAAGAGAGAACCTGTTGGACAATTCTGCAGTAAAGTCGTGAATTGTGGGTTGATGACTACCAATGAGAATCATATCATCGACATACACAAGTAGGTACATGGTGTGCTGGCCCATAGTGTATATAAAGAGTGATGTGTCACTTTTTGAATTGGTGAAGCCAAAGTTGATAAGGAAGGAGTGGAGTTCAGTATACCATGCGCGAGGTGCTTGTCTAAGACCATAAATAGCTTTGTTCAGCTTACAAACATGAGTGGGATACTTAAAGTCAATGAAGCCTTGAGGTTACTGCATATATACTGATTCAGACAGAGTGTCTTGGAGGAAGGCATTATTAACGTCTATTTGATGCAAGAGCCATCCTCGGGTTATGGCAATGGTGAGAACAAGACGGATGGTTGTCGGTTTAACGACTGGGCTGTAAGTTTCGGTGAAGTCAATGCCTGGACGTTGGTGGAATCCTTTGGCCACCAGACGTGTTTTATAGCGAGAGATGGAACCATCTGGGTTTCGCTTGATTCGGAAGACCCATTTGCACCCGATGATATTTTGGGTAGGAGAGGTGGGCACGAGAGTCCAAGTGTGGTTTTGCTGAAGAGCAAGGAACTCTTCAGTCATAGTAGTACGCCATTAAGCATGTTTATTGGCTTGGGTGTATGAAGTGGGTTCAGTTTAAGTGGACTGTGATGATATAGTTGTGTTAAGGGAAAAAGGTTTACGTGGTTTGAAAATGTTATTTTGGGAACGTGTTGTCATGCGAGTAGGTGGTGAGTGTGGAAAGGAAGGAGGAGCGGTGAGAGGCTGGGCAGAGGTGTTATTGTCTCGTGAGGGTGGGTTAGGTGGGGAAGAAATGAGAACAATGTCCTGGGCAGGGACGTCAACACGTTGAGAGGAGGTGATGATGGTGGGTGGTGATGGTGTTTGTCTTGGAGCTGTTTCAGGAATGTGGGTAGGCAAGGTTTTTGCATGGGATGGTGTAACAGTGAGGGATGGTTTTCTTCGGGAGTATGTAATGATGGTGGGGGGTGGTATTTCAGCTGTGGAAGATGAAGCTGGGACGTCATGGACAGAAGGAGAGGAACATGATCGACTAAACGGTGTTGAAGAAGTGGGAGAGGCATTCTAGGCATGAGATAGAGTAGGAGCAACTTGTAGAGAATTATTGGAGCTGCTATTGGCATGGCACGAAGGAGGGATGGGGATTGATGTAGGAACAGAGGGAGTATTGTCATCAGTAGATGAGGTTAAAGGTGGAGTTATTATGGCTGAATTGGATCCAAACAAATCCAGAAGTTTAGAAAAACTTGGATAAGGGCTATACAGCTCACAAGGTGGTTTTGATTTGTATGGAAAGTGACTCTCAATGAAAACAACATGGCGGGAAATAAAGACACGATTTGAGGAAGGGTCAAGACAAAGAAAAGAATGATGTTGAATGGAGAAGCCAAGATAGACACAAGGCCGAGATCGTTGTTCTAGTTTGTGCTTCGTATAAGGCTGAAGCCAAGGGTAGCATAGACATCCAAAAACACAAAGGGAGTTGTAAGCAGGTTGTTGGTTGAAAAGTTGTTGATAAGGAGTGTGGTGATGAAGGATGGGTGTAGGCATACGATTAATTAAGTATATGGCATATTGAAAAGCTTGAGGCCAAAAGCGTAAAGGAACGACAGAGTTGTGAAGGAGAGTGAGGCTTGTTTCGACTACATGGCGGTGTTTTCTTTTAGCTAAGCCAATGCGTTCAGGTGTATAAGGAGGAGAGGTGAGGTGTTGAATGCCTTGTTGAGCAAAAAGTGTAGTGAGAGCTTTGTACTCTCCTCCACCATCAGTATAAATAGTTTTAATCTTTGTACTAAAGAAATTTTCAATTAGTTTGGAAAATTTGTTAAAAACAGTAAACACTTCAGATTTGAGTTTGAGAGGATATAACCATGTGTATTTGGTGAAATAGTCAATGAAAATAATATAATAATGATAGTTGCCAAATGAGGTAATAGGAGCAGGGCCCCAAACATCAGAGAATATATTTTGGAATGGTTTATTGCATTGAAGGGAGGATTTTTTTAAATGACAATTTATGACTTTTATTACACAAACAGGAATCACACACTTGTTGTGGGGAGAAGTCAGATACAGGAATGTCGTTACTAGTAAGAATCTTCTTTTGAACAGTAGGTGAAAGGTGACCAAGACGTTGATGCCATAATTGAGAGGAAAGAGCAATGGAGGTGGAGGGATTAGGAGTGAGCTTATTGATGATTGAGGATGGCCATTCATACAGGTTGTGCCTACTCTGGCCTTTCGCCAAGGATGCCTCCGTATTCAAATCCTTCACAAGCAAATGATTAGGAAATAATTCAATAGAAGTATTATTTTGTTTACAAATTTGAGATACAGAAATGAGGTTTCTTTTTATCATAGGGGCACACAAAATATTGTTCAATTCAAATGACGCAGTAGACGAATTAAGTGAGGTTGACCCAATATGAGAAATTGGAATAACAGTACCATTACCGACAACAATATCCTTATTGCCAAGATAATCTGAATGCATGGAAAGATTTTGTAGGTCAGAGGTGATATGATGTGAGGCCCCTGAGTCTACAACCCAATGTTTCTTGTGGCTGCTTGACTCTCCTTCAGCGAGATTTGCTTGAGGTCAAGGAAAATAGGATGTTGGCTGTCCACGGGATCTACAGATCTTGGCACTATGTCCTGGTCTATCACATAATTGACAAACAATTTGAGGTTGATTTTGCCGTGAGTTCCATGGGTTTGAATAGGATTGAAGAGGATTCATACTTCGCCCAAAGGAGGATTGTTGTCTGTTGAATTGAGGATGGTTGGACTGGAAGTTGCGGCCATCTGAGTGATTGTTATATCGACCCCGGTTAACTCCACGACCACCATGCCCCCTGATGTTTGATCGTCGTTGAGTGAGTTGAGCAGTGACTTGAGCTTCTTCCTCAATTGGTTTATCATGATTGCTAATCAACTCCTCATCTAAAAGTTTATCGTAGAGATCTTCAAAAGATATTGGAGTGTCACGGACACGTACAGCTACTGTTAATTCTTTGAATTCATTACCCAAGCCATTTAGAGTGTAAGACATGACCTGAGAATCATTTAAGGGATGTCTAATGAGAGCGAGATCATCCACGAGACTCTTGACTCTGCTCATGTAGGAAGTTACTGTTTTCCCTTCTTTTTTTGTTTGACATGAGGGAAGATAATATAGACAGCATACGGGTGTTGGAACGATTGGCAAAGCTGGTTTCCAGTTTTCTCCAAGCATCAGCAGAAGTGGTGCAGCTGTTGATCGTTGGGCTGATGATGTTGTTGACGGTAGCTTGAATGCCGAGAAGCACTAAACGGTCTTGTTGTGTCCATAGTTGGTATTCCGGATCAGTTGGGAGCGGGCATGGATGGCTTCCATCAACGAAACCAAGGAGACCATAGCCGAACAGAAGATTGGACATTTGAGACTTCCACGAGGCATAATTGTTGCCATTCTTCGCCAATTTGAACAGAATCTGTGACGAGGCATTAAGAGATATTAGATTTCTAGTTGTTTAGAGAGAGTTACCTTGAGCAGTACCATTTGTTGGTATAGTCACGGTGGCATTATTTCCAGCATTGGGTGCTTGGATGTTTTCCATCGGATTGTGAGAATACAGCTTAGAGCAGATTTTCCTGGGCTTTGTTCAAAGGACAGAGAGCTCTGATACCATAAAGAATTTGATGTAGGCTTTTTATTATATTATTCTAAGATAATTTGTACAGTATATATACACCCAAGAGTGGCTTAATTATATCCACTATTCTAGACTAAATATCCGTGAAATAAGAGAATGCAATAAATGGAGATTGAAGAGAATAATTGACAACTAGAGATATAAGTGGTGCTCAATCAAGGTGCAGATTTGGTGCTTTATCAGACTATTTGTTACTAAAACATGCTTTGACATGGCTGTTAAATAGCTATTCTTCTACAATTTCCTGCAACTTCATATTATTCTTTCGCAAATTTTGTCTCCTTTATGTGTTTACGGGTTCGCGTCTTTTTGGAGAAGGGAACAGCTAAATAGTTTGGAAATAACCCAATTTAGGTTAAATGATGCCAAACTTACTAGGCTCCTGTTGGTTTTGTGCTGTTTCCATTAGACTTAAAATTTCATATTCAGATGAGATTAAATGATACAATCAGTTTAATTTCGACACCCTTCATCATCCTTAGAACACGTAATAATGCATCATCTTTGTTCAAATCCTTGTCCTTCATTCATGTTATAAGCGTATCAGCATTGCATAAGACAGATTCTGCAAGTACTCCTGAGTGATGAGTACAGAGAATCAAGCATAGCCAAGAAAGCAGCCCATTGTCAATCTGATATCCGTTGTTTTGATCAACCTCCTTCACGGGTTAAGAGTGTTGTATTTTGCAGATATTATGGGTGCAAGTCACCCATGACTATGTCTACTTACTTCATTTTCCACTAAATATAAAAAGCAATGATATGATTGGCTATTCCCACCCCCGCTTACTAGTTACTAGCAGTGTGCAGTGATAGTTATTGTTAAGAATTAAATAACAAAATCGTACGACAAAATTATTATATTTTTATCCTTATTTGTAAATTTCTCAATTTCTTTCCTCTATTTTCAAGATTCGCTGGTCGTTTTCTTTCTTTCTTTTATGTGGGTCCCCTATTCTTGAACCATTGATCTTCTTGGAAATTTACACAAAGATGAGAGTATCCGATTTCCCCACGTCAATGCTTGAGAGCAAGAATCTTTTTATTTTTTATTTTTTATTTTTTTGGGTACAAAGCTGGAAACTCGAGAATTATTTTCTTGGACACTGTCAGGCCTAATATATTTTCTCTCCCATCTCGTGCCTTCCCAAATCCCATGGCTTCCATACCGACTCTGTTCGTGCTGTTTGTAATGCTATTTGCAAATGAAGTTAGAGCTCAAAAAAACCATTCCAACATCATAAGCTTGGGTTCTTTACTCACCCCAAAAGGTAACTCTACTTCATGGGTCTCAGCCTCTGGTCTTTTTGCCTTTGGCTTTTACCAACAGGGTAATGGCTTTGCTATTGGGATATGGCTAATTGGCAAGTCCGAAAACATAATTGTCTGGACGGCTAACCGTGATAATCCCCCCCTTTCCTCTGATTCTTCATTGGAATTAACCGAAAGTGGTCAGCTGCTCCTTCAAACTGGGAAAGAGAGTCGAGAACTCGTTACTGGTTTACCAAAGCCTGCAGCTTCAGCATCTATGCTTGATTCTGGTAATTTTGTGCTTTACAATAAAGATTTGGATGTTCTCTGGCAAAGCTTTGATACCTCGACTGACACCATATTAGGAGGTCAGAATTTATCTTCTGGAGGTGAACTGGTCTCTGGTATGTCCAAGTCTGACCACTCAAGTGGACATTTCATTCTCAGTATGCAGAGAGATGGAAATCTTGTTGCCTACCCTGTAAACAGCTCAATGCAGCCAGATGATTCTTACTGGTCCTCGGCGACTTTCAACGTTTCTATTTATCTTAGTCTTGGCCGTGAAGGTTTTCTTTCGCTACAGAATGAGAATTCGGCATTTCGTGTTTTGAGCAATAGCACTAATCTCGGAAAGAACGCAACCTTAGTCTACCGTGCAACACTTGATGAAGATGGGATTTTTAGATTGTATGCACACCAATTTGAGAAGAATACTAGCTCGAGTGTGCAAATTGTGTGGTCGTCTTTGTCTACTCCATGTGAAGTCAAGGGGTTTTGTGGCTTCAACAGTTATTGCTCGATTAGGGGCGGCAATGCTATATGTCAGTGTTATCCTGGATTCGTGCCCGTTACACGAAGTAATATGTTCCTGGACTGCGAACAGAACTACAGCAAAGATGACTGTGATACCAGTGCTGACCCAATTATACTCTACAATGTTACTTCCTTGCAAGATATGTGGTGGAGTGATTATCCTTATTTGGTTTTTAAAATGGAGATGGAAGCTTGTGGGAAGTCTTGTCAGGAAGACTGTAATTGTGGGGCAGCGTTATACTCGAACGGAAATTGCAGGAAATATAAGCTTCCGCTTAGATATGGAATGATTCAAAATGCATCAGCCACGGCCCTTTTCAAGTTGCCTCTAGGAAACATCATTACACCAAACCAGACCATCTCATCTCCCAGGAAGCCGAAGGTTCTTGTTGATAACAAGAAAAAACTGATTCTGATTCTATTCTTGACATTGGGTTCGATTTCATTCTTTTGTTTGGTTTTTGCAATGTCTATTTTCTTTATCTACAGGCGTCGAGTTTATTCGTATACAAAGCTGTCTGGAAGTGCAAATCTGGGATTTACTGAGGAGTGTGGTTTACGATCATTTTCCTTTGATGAACTTCTAAATTCAACAGGGGGCTTCTCAGAAGAGGTTGGTAGAGGATATTTTGGAGCGGTTTATAGGGGAACAATAAGTGGAACTAACAGAAGGATTGCTGTCAAGAGACTAGATAAAGTTGTTGATGAAGGGGAGAGGGAAATTCAGGCTGAAATTACTGCAATTGCTCGAACTCATCACAGAAATTTGGTTCAGCTAATTGGTTTTTGTATTGATGGTTCCAGAAAGCTTCTTGTTTATGAATATATGAGCAACGGGTCTCTTGCAGATCTTCTCTTCAAGGCTGAGATGCGCCTGTCTTGGAAACAAAGAGTCAAAATCGCATTGGATGTGGCTAGAGGAGTTCTATATCTACACGAAGAGTGTGAAGTCTGTATTGTCCACTGCAATATTAAGCCCCAAAATATACTTATGGATGAAGCGTGGACAGCAAAAATATCTGATTTTGGGTTTGCAAGGTTATTAATTGCGGAACATTCAAGAACTACAACTGGAAATGAGATAACAAGTGGGTATTTGGCACCAGAAAGGCAGAAAGATGCATCAGTATCAGTGAAAGCTGATATCTACAGCTATGGCGTGGTACTATTGGAGATCATATGCTGCAGAAGCAGTATAGACATAAATGTTTCCTCGGAAGAGGAGATAATTCTTTCCAGTTGGGTATATAATTGCTTTGTAACGGGGGAATTGAATAAACTTGTTGCAGACGAAGATGTAGAATGGCAGACAATGGAAAGAATGGTGAAGGTGGGATTATGGTGTGTCCAGGAAGACCCGTCTTTGCGTCCTTCGATGAAGAATGTCATCTTGATGTTGGAAGGGTTGAAAAGCATTCCAATTCCTCCATCTCCAGCCCCTCTTGTTTGATAATATTTTAAATTCTGTGGAGCTCTTAGTGCTTAGGTATCTATCCTTGTTAAGCATAGGATTTTGCATTCAAATTCAACGCAACGATCAATAAAGCCGTCAATTAGACAGGATTTCATGCAATTGGGGCATCCTAGTGTTTGCCTATTTATCTTAGCTGTGTCTTCTACTGTAATTTCATTTTATCTTGTGTACGTGTGTCCGCAAACTAGCTTCCATGCTTAGGATGCATGGGAGTTAATTTAAATAAAAGGAAGTTTATGTTCTTCATTGTAAACGAGACGTTTCTTTCCAGTCGTGATAGATTTTTCATGAACGTGTTTGAAACTTGTGATAGATAACTGTGTTACACTGTTGGAAGATAATAACTAGACGAAAAATGGCACCCAAAAAAAGAAAAAAGAGAAGAAAGTTAGGGTCATTGAGACCAGAGTATAGAGTAGTTACGGCTGCCATTGCGTTCTTTCTTGGAAAGACAATTGAGACCAGAGAATAGAGTAGTTACGGCCGCCATTGCGTCAATACTTTTGTTTATAGGAAGTGACTGTTATTTTTAATTTTGCTTCTCTTTGCACAGAAGATTTCAAAGACCAAAGAGTATAGTAGTTATGGCTGCCATTGCGTTCTTTCTTGGAAAGACCATTGAGACATATATAATTTTTTTATTTTTTTTAAAACACATTTTACTTAAAATAACAATATTTTTTTATTTTAAAATAAATAATTCTTTTGATTTTTAAAGACATATATAATTTTAATTTAATTTTTTAAATTTAACTTTATCAATTTAATTTTTTAAATATTAACTTATTTTAAAAAAAATATTTTTAAATTTATTATATTAATAAATATTTAACATATTTTTTTATCTGTTATAATTACATAGTTCATGTAAAGATATAATTTAGTTAAATAATATTTTTAATTATTAAAAATATAATTTAGTTTAATTTTAATAATTTAATTAAATTGAAATAAACTTATTATTATTAAAAGAAATTAAAAAATAATAAAATAGAGAAAAAATTTAAAATGCGACAAACAATTGTGTTAAATACATTTTCTTATATATTATAATTAAAAATTTATATAATTTAAATAAAAATATAATTTAAGTAAATTTTCATTTTAATTAGTTAAATAAATTTATTAAGTTTTAATTTATAAAATTAAGATAGAAATATTTTTAAAGAAAATTAATTCTTTAAGTAAGATTTTTTAAAAATAAATTTAAAAATAATTTTAATGATTTAATTAAATTAAAATAAATATATTGTTATTAAAATAAATAAATAAATAAAAATATAAAAAGCCAAAACGCCGCCAAAAGGCGCCGCCGAGGATCCACATCCGAGGGCGGAGTAGTTACGGCTGCCATTACATTCTTTCTTGGAAAGACCATCGAGACGAGAGGATACAGTAGTTACGGCTGCCATTGCGTTCTTTCTTGGAAAGACCATTGAGGCCAGAGGATAGAGTAATTACGGCCGCCATTGTGTCAATACTTTTGTTTATAGGAAGTGACTGTTATTTTTTATTTTGCTTCTCTTTGCACAAAAGATTCCAAAGACCAAAGAGTATAGTAGTTATGGCTGCCATTGCATCAAATATCTACTTTCTTCTGCTCATATCTTTTGTAGGTGGAAGAGCTCAAACAGAACTTTCAAAGCAGATCAAACCTGGTTCTTCACTTTCCCCTACTACTCACCCCACCTTATGGTATTCCCCTTCACGTCAATTTGCATTTGGCTTTTATCATCAAGGCACTGGCTTTGCAGTTGGAATTTTGCTTGTGCGGACGAACAATAATACAGTTGTATGGACGGCGAATCGTGACGATCCTCCAGTCACCTCAAATGCAAAGCTAGAACTAACCAATGATGGTAAGCTTCTTCTGCAAACAGGGCAAGGACCAGATAAGCTTATTGCTAGTAATGCAACCGCTTCCTCTGCCTCCATGCTTGATTCTGGAAACTTTGTTCTGTACAACAAAAATTCCAGTGTCATTTGGCAAAGTTTTGATTACCCTACTGATACTATCTTAGGGGATCAAATTCTACCTTCTGGGGGTCAATTGTTCTCTAGCTCATCAGAGACCAACCAATCCTCTGGACGGTTTCATCTCAAGATGCAGCTCGATGGAAACCTTGTTCTGTATCCAGTAAATACAGCTGACACAGTAGGGGATTCTTACTGGGCCACTAATACGTTAGGCCATGGTTCAAAATTTCATCTTTTCCTCAACAAAACAGGTCTTCTGCTTATCGTGAGTAGCAGTAGTTTTGACATTATCTCAACCGTGGCTAGTGCGCCATCTTCCGATAACAACATCGATGGTAACAATACAATTTATCGTGCAACTCTTGATTCTGATGGAGTTTTTCGACTGTATGCTCATTCTGACGATAAAAATGGCGAACACAGAGTTTCAGCAGTGTGGTCAGCGTTGCACGATGCTTGCAAGGTGGGGAGTTTCTGCGGGTTCAACAGCTATTGCACGTTCAATGACAACCAACCCTACTGCAATTGTCTTCCGGGAAGTGACTTTATAGATCCAAGTCAAGGGACTCTTGGCTGCAAAAGAAACTTTTCAGAAGCAGAATGTAGAGGTGGGAAAGAAAACGCAGCCTTGTATAGCATGTCCGCGATGGACAATATAATCTGGGGTGATCGTCCTTATGTCGAGGAAAAAATGGCAGAGGAAGAATGCTCATCTTCTTGTTTAAAGGATTGTAACTGTGGGGCTGCTCTTTATCGCGGTGGGATATGCAAGAAACAAGAGCTTCCATTGAGATATGTCAGACGGGATATGGCGGTGTCCTGGACAGCATTCTTAAAGACAGGAATTAGAGGCCTCAAAAGCTGGAATGCTACACTTCCTATACCTCAGCCTGACCAACCACCTCCAATAAAGACTACTAGTCACAAAGCAATTGTGCATATTATTCTTGTCATCTTGTGTTTTTCTTTTCTTTTATGTTCAACTATTGCTATCTCTAGCCATTTGATTTACAAGATTCGAGTTTTAAGGTACAAAAGGCTGGTGGAGATTGGAGATTTGGGTTTGGACGAAGGGTTCACTTTGCGGGTATTTTCATACAATGAGTTGAAAAGAGCAACAAATGGTTTCAAAGAAGAGTTGGGTAAGGGCTCTTTTGGATCAGTTTACAAAGGAACTTTAAACAAAGGCAGAAGACTTATTGCAGTGAAGAGGCTAGAGAAGTTAGTTGAAGAAGGAGAAAGGGAATTTCAAGCAGAAATGCGAGCCATTGGAAAAACCCACCACCGGAACTTGGTTCGCTTGCTAGGCTATTGTGCTGAGGATTCTAAAAGGCTTCTGGTCTACGAGTACATGAGCAATGGTTCTCTTGGAAAGCTTCTTTTTGGGGATACAATACGCCCAGATTGGGATGAGAGAAGAAGAATAGCACTGGACGTTGCAAGAGGGATCCTTTATCTCCATGAAGAATGTGAGGCCCCAACCATTCATTGTGACATAAAGCCTCAAAATATATTGATGGATGAGTTATGGACAGCCAAAATATCTGACTTTGGGCTAGCAAAACTTCTAATGCCAGATCAAACAAGGACCTTCACGGGGGTTAGAGGGACACGAGGATATTTGGCCCCAGAATGGCAGAAGAACACCCCAATATCAGTGAAGGCAGATGTTTATAGTTATGGAATAGTGCTGTTAGAAATTTTATTCTGCAGAAGAAACTTGGAAATTAACGTATCAGAACCAGAGCAGATACTTCTCTCCGGTTGGGTTTACAAGTGCTTTGATGCCAGAGAGTTAAATAAGATAGTTCCTGGGGAACCGGTGGATAAAAACCTGCTGGAGAATATGGTTAAAGTGGGATTATGGTGTATCCAAGATGAACCCTTTCTCAGGCCAACAATGAAGAGTGTGGTGTTGATGCTAGAAGGAGTTACTGATGTATCTATTCCTCCTTGTCCATCTGGTAATTCTATGTGAATTTTCTGTCCGAGAAAAAATTTGCAGTTTCAACTTTCATGTAGTTTTCATTTGCTTTGTCTTTGTTATTCTACATGTTTTGATGTGATTTGTATTTGGAAGCTTGTGGCCGCGTGTAATTGATAAAAGTAAGCAAGTTAGCAGCCATTGTATTCATTTCCCTTGTTAATTCATGTTTTAGTTGTTGACACCCTTCTTCTCTGAAGTTTCCATATGGAAGAAATAATGTTATTCATATTTTCCTTCGAAATTGAAACGACATCCTGCACCAAGTCAGAATACGTCCAAGACTCGTGAACCAAAAAAGAAATTAATAATGGCAAAGAAAAGACAAGGTGGGACGGAACAGAGTTAGAAAAGACAAGTTGTGATTTAGAGTTGTAATCAATATCCTATAAATATGTTCAATTTGAGCATGTTTATAGATTTTTTTCATTACTTTTTTTTTTATACCATTTTCGCTTCATCGATCTAATACGTGTACGTGGAGACGATTTTACTTAAAACTCTATTTATCTATTTATGGGTTAATTTTTTAAGTCAATAATTTTTTTAAAAAAATTAGATTGTGTAGAGAGTGTAAGTTGGGATACGAGTAGACTATAAAAATTAATTTAGTCCATAAGTCTAATTTAACTCAACTCCATTTATCCCTTGGAGTTGAATTGAATTGGTTTGAATGATTTTTTTTTTAATATTTCTAAAAATATCTATAATAAAAATTAATTAAATTATAAATCAAGTGTCTTAATTGTGTGTATTGTAATCAACCAAGTGTCTTTTTGTAATTTAATTTATGTTATGCACTTATTAGACTATGTTTGATTGAATATTTGATGTTATGCACTTATAATTTACATTATATTTAAATATTTAATGCATTTTTATAAAGTTATAATTAATTGAGTCATAATTTCTTTCTATTTAGTTTTGATATTTTGATTTTAATATTTTTATTATACAGCATTTCAAATTTTGATATTGCTATTATTATAAATAAAGTAATGTTGATAACTGAAAAAAAAAAAAGAACAAACGTGCAGTTGAGTATTTAAGTCAATAATTTAAATTAAAATAATATACATTAATTTACCACAAGTCTTTATGGTGTGAATGCAGGGACGCAAGTCGAACTCTCATTCAACATGCGGCATACAGAATCACAAGTGACAAACGATTTAATTATGTTTAATAAAAATAATTTAAAATTTATAAATTATGTTATTTAAAATAATATATAATATATAATTTTTAAATTAATTTAAATTAATTATTAAATATCTCTAATTTAATTAATAAATTTATAAATTAATTTATTAAATACACTTTTAGACCACAAGATTATGATCTTAATAGTTTCACAGTCAATTATTCATTCAAAATATATGTTAATTTAAATTTTTTTAATAATATTTTATATATTTTTAAAAATTAATATTTTCATGAAATATATTTTTAAAATATATAATTTTAAAGAACGAAAATTTTTATCCTGTATCAAAAATCTCCTTAAAATTGACTGATTGACTCGAGGAGTTGTGTAGCAAAGCTTGATGAGTGGCAATTGTTGTTCATTTCCACGAGAATATGAAAAATTCTTAATCAGTAATATTAAAGTTTTTGAATTCAACTGACAATTGTGAGTTGAATTCACAACGCAATAATTTAAATAAATAAATAAAAATACATGTAGATATATTATGGCGCGAAATTTGGGGGCACAGGTCCTACAACTCGTTCAACACACGGCATGCTGAGTGGCAAGTGACAAACAACTCAAGGGCAAAGTTGTGAGTGAGGCTGGCAGCAACCTTTTTCTCCATGTTACTTTCGTAAAATAGTTGATTTGGTAAACTCGAGGAAAAGTTTAGCGTAGAATGCGCCCCATTTTCACAAGAACATGAATTTTTTTAAAATATTTATTATATCAATGACTTAATTAATTTAATAATATTAGAGTCATTTTTAATATTAAAATTTATATATATATATATAAATCTATGTCTAGATTATAAAATTAGTCACCAACTCATACGGATTCGTTTTAGTGAACAATTTGCTGAAATAATGTTTAATTAGTCACCTTTCTTCTAGTTTATCAAACTTTAAGTACTCTTCGATGTTTCCTCGAAAGTGATACTCTAGAATAATAATGCAAAAATATGAAGAAAAGCGTGTGTGAACAAAATGAAAACAAATAAACATATGAGCAGGAGCATAAAGAAAGAAAGAAAGAAAGAAAAACGCGTGGAGGAATAAATTAAGCTGAATCATCAGGGCTAAGGAGGTAGACCTCTCCACCATACAATATACAAACTCAGATCAATCTGAGTTTAGATTAAATGACTGTATGGGGGATACGCGCTATTTCCCCTTTTCTTTTTCTTTTAATATGGACGCCATTGTTATAGATATTAGTTTGAGTTAATTTTAATATAATTTTAAATATGTATATTATGTTAAAATATTTAAAATTAAAAAAATATTATTTAAAATATTTATTAAAAAATATTTTGTTTGTACAAAATTTTTAAAATATTTCTATTTTCAAAATTATTGAAATAGTATTTAAAAAAAAATTAATTCCTTAATTGGTCTAACTTCCTTCAACGAAGCATTTAGCTTGACATAGAAAAGTGTGAAATTTTTTATGAAAGCTTGGCACTTAGGTTCTGTTTGTTTTTTATTTTTAAAAATTATTTTTAATTTTTAATTATTTTTAAAATAAAAAAACTTGTTTAGTAATTATTTTTATTTTTATTTCGAAAATAAATTATTTTTAAATAAAAAACAAAAAAAATATTTTTATTTCTTATTTTTATTTTTAAAACACACAAATTTTTTTTTAAAACAGTTTATTAAACAAATTTTTTAAATTTTATGTTACACAATCATTTTTAAACAAATTTTTAAAAATAAAATAATAAAAACAAAATCAAACAAAATTTTAAATTCTCCTTCCGTAGACCCTTTTTTTTGTTTCCAAGAATTAGAGTGATAAAATTTTTAGTACGCGTTTGATTTCGCGGTGTATCAAAAAAAAAAGCTCGTTTGTTGTTAATATAACCGTAATTTTTACTGAAATAATATTTTATTGATTCTGTAAAAATTATGTTTGAACAAAAATTATGTTGTCCAAAGATAAAAGCAAACACAACCTTAATCTGGCTGGCAATTTTGGGTATTCGGTGGACCCGAGAAGGGATTGGCGCTTTAGTGGAAAAAAGAGTTGTTTTTGATGAAGGAAAAAAGAAATTCCTTTTATACATGGTGGGAGGGAGGGTGTGGGGGAGAAGATCATGGCATTTTAAGGTGATTCATTTTTTCATGTGTGGTAGATTCTGAAAAAAGTTATGTGATCCTTATAATATTATTATTGCTAAATGTCTGCTACATCGAAAATCAATGTAGTTGAAGAATTTGTTACCCAAAAAAAAAAAAAAGGCCGGTTGTTGAAGAATGGGTTAAATTTTCTTTTAAAAAAATAATAATATGTGATTTAAATGAGTAAATTTTATTTATTTATTTATTAAATATTAATTTTATCAAAATATATTTTTTTTCAAACTTTTTTTCATATATTTTTTTTATTGAAATTCATTTATATGTGACTTAAAATGTGTAACAAAAAAGTTGTTATATTTTATTGATCGTCAAAAATATAAATACTCGAAAGCTCATAATTTATGTCTCCTTTGGATTTATATAGTCCATAATATATTGACGAAAAGTTTATTTCAAGTCCGTTGTCATTCTAATTAAGGTTTACTCAATTGAAATTATTTCAAGGTCCAAATTTTATTATTTTGGTATAATTTAAAGTTGTTTTAGATGTTTATCTATTTTTCAGTATTTTTATAATTTTTATTTTGTTATTTTAACATTTTCTAGTGTGATTATTTTGTCCAATTTAAGACATTTTGATCTATTAATCAATTTTATAAAATTTTATTTATTATTTCTTGTTGACACTATTTTTGCTGCGTCAATCTAGTACGTGTACATGGAGATGGAGATGAGTTTGCTTAAGACTTCTATTATCTATTTATGAGTTAACTTTTAAAGTCAATAACTTAAGAAAAATTGATTTTGTAGGGAAAAATAGATTTAATTGATAAGTTTATTTTAATCTAACTCTATTTAAATAGAGTTGACGTGAATGAGATTTCTCTAATGCTTCTAAAAATATTTATATTAAAATTAATTAAATTGTAAATCAAGATGGTGCGTTGTAATAAAATAAAATAAAGGTTCCTCAAAAGAATGGACTAGCTTGAGTGGCCGACACTTTTCTTGTATGAAGTTTTCACTTTCCATAAGGAAGAAACGATGTTATTCGTATTTTTCTTGTATAAAAGTGATGTTGCGAAAATGGTTTTTGTTTTTATTTTCAAATTGTTAAAAAGATGTTTGGTTTACAAAATGAAACCATGTTTTCAAAAAATGAAAACTTGTTTCTTTTCAAAATTTCAAAGAACATGTTTTGATAAGTGCAGCTACGTAGACATTGATTGTTTTCCTTTTTTAAAGAGATTTTATGTATTACTGCTTATAAAATCTATGCTTTTTTTGTTTTTGTTTTTAAAAATAATTTTTTATTTAAATTATTTTTAAAATTTTAAAAAAACTCATTTAAAAATTATTATCTGTTGTTTTGAAAATAAGCAAGATATTTTTAAAACAAAAAAAAAATAAAAAAGAGTTATTTTTATATTTTATTTTTATTTTCAAAATATTTTTAAAAAAATAACATATTTTTAAAATAATTTATTAAATTAAAATTTTTTATTTTTATTTTCCAGAACAATTTTTAAAAACAAATATATAAATCTATAAAATCTCAGTACATATAAAAGGCCCGAGAGGAGAAAAAAGCAGAGGATGACGCTATACACAATGTGGTGCTCGACGCTGTGTTCTTGCCAGCAGTGCAAAAGTAGAGGATGACGATGCTCGACAGTGTGCTTGCATCGTGAAGCTTCGACGGACACGAAGAAAACACAGGAATTTGTGTCGCTTGGTGAAGAATGGCCCCCATTTTCACATGAATATGAAAATTTCTTAAATATTCATTATATCAATAAATTAATTAGTTTAATAATATTAGTGCAATTTTCAAGTCTTGAATTTGAATCTTATTCGGTATTAAATAAATATAAAAAAAAATCTATGTTTACATTATAAAATTTTAAAAAAAATTTCTAAAAATTTGATGTTAAAAAATTGACAAGTTTTGGACTTGAAGATGAGATAAATATAATGTGCTTAATTACATAATACATTTATTTTTTTAAATTATATAAAACATATTAATTATACTTTACATATCATACCCAAATTCAAGTTTTACCATCCCTACTTCTCCCAGAATTGCCAACCCCATTTCTTGTTTGCCTATTATAATTTTTTGTTCTCAATTAATTCGCTAACAATGGTACTTAGGGAAAAAAGTAAGTTTTTTTTTGGATAGCAAATTTTATAAATTAATGGAATTTTAAATACAATAAATTTAAATTACAACAATTCAAATTCTTACATTAGCAAAATCTATTGATTGAACAATTAATCCTCACACTAGAATTTGAACCTTTTGTATTTATTATCAAAACAGGCCTAAGCTGGCGTGTTAGCCCATACACGAACCAATGTGGGTTTGGAGTTTGGACCAGATAAAACGCTGCACTTTTTTTTTTTCCTTTTCTTTTTTATTTGTGCCAAAAGGATGCTCATTTAAATGCCAACTTTGTTTACCCAGTCCAAATAAAAAAAAAATTTATTTGTGTATTTTTTGATATTCATTTATATAATATGTGTATTAAAGTATAAACCCCACATATTGTTTTGTTTAGTCAGCATAAATTTTGTTTTTTGATACAAGTTTTCTTTGGACACGCACAAGTTATTCGTGAATCAGTAAAACCAAGTTTGGGTGTGCTTTTTGGGCCATTAAAAGAAAAGACCATCTCCGGCGTAGCCCAAGACAGTTGGGTCAAACTAACATGCCCATTTGACAGGGCTACTTGGCTTATGTAAATTCAAATTTATTATCTATTTATTAAATATTATGATTTTTTATTTATTTAAAAAAGAAGAAGATAGAATTACTTGATTGTCTATAAAAAAATAAAAGACAATGCTACAAGAAGAAAATTCAAAGAGAAATTTGAAATTCACCACAGAAATGATTTATTCAATTTTTTTTGAATAAAAATAGTTACGAGATTAAATAAATTTAAATTAAAAAATTTAATAATTATCCAAACAGAATATTTTGCATCAGAATATCTTATATACGTTAATATTACATCCAAATACTGCCTCCGCTAATAGTGGAACTAAAAGGTAAGTGAAACTAAATAATCGGGATCAATTTTTCAGTATTGTTTTTGTTCTAGTTCTCTCTTTATCTTAGCATTGACCCCTCATTCCCAAACAGAGAAAGGTTATTCAACCTTTACATGCATTGTACTCTCTAATATCTTTTATTACCAATCCTGATTAATATTCTTACATTATTAATTAAACACAGAATCAATGCAAGAGGAAGCTTCTTCAAATGCAATTTGAGTTGCTCTATTTTCTTATTATTTTCCCTTCCAGTCTAAGGTATGTGAATATTGCTAAGCACACCGAAATATAAAACACCCAATATTTTGATGCAACCAAAGTGTCGTATGACTATCCAAGATCACTTAAGAGGACAAGAGTATTGTACATATTTTTTTTTTTAAAAGGGCGGCCCAGTGCACGAGGCTCCCACCTGATGGGGTATGAGGAAGGTAGATATACGCAATCTTACCCCTACAAGCAGAGAGGCTGTTTTCAAAAATCGAACCCGTGACCTTCAGATCATAAGGCAGCAACCTTACCGTTACGCTAAGGCTCACCCTCTCTACATATATTAACATTGGTATAATTTATACTTATAGGATCATAATCTATATGAATATAGAAATGTGGTGCCTAACTCTCCCATTCTGTCACCAACTCATATTGATTCATTTTAGTGAACAATTTGCTGAAATAATGTTTATTAGTCACATTTCTTCTAGTTTATCAAACTTGAATTTATATGCATGATTCCACTGCATATTTATCTTGTGTGTGTATACAGGGCTTCAAGCCTCCTTGGAGAAGAGGAGGGTGAAATTTGAATATTTCATGCAAGGTTTACGCACGGTAATGCCATCAAATTCTTCCATGACGACTACGTAGCTTTGTAGCTATTCAATTTAAGCGGAACTATAAATTGTTGTTGCGTTGTTCCCATCGACCATAAATTGTCGTTGCGGGTAAGATGGAACAATACGATCAGTCTAAGTTGGTTTCGCTCTTTATCATCAGGGTGCATAAGCACTCAAATGCAATGATCTTTGGGCAAAACCTGCTCTGCATGGTTTATGCGGAGAAATTTCGCTTATATCTGTTTTCTTTCTTCCGAGATTTACCCGACAAGACAGTATGTAGACTATTTGTTAATAAACCATGCTTTGACATGGCTGTTACATAGCTATTCTTCTACAATTTCCTACAACTTCATAATATTCTTTCCCAAATTTTGTCTCCTTTATGTGTTTACAGGTTCGCGTCTTTTTGGAGAAGGGAACAGCTACATAGCTTGGAAATGACCCAATTTAGGTTAAATGATGCCAAACTTACTAGGCTCCTGTTGGTGTTGTGCTATTTCCATTAGACTTAAAATTTCATATTCAGATGAGATGAAATGATACAATCAGTTTAATTTCGACATCCTTCGTCATCCTTAGAACACGTAATAATGCATCATCTTTGTTCAAATCCTTGTCTTTCTTCATCTTGTTATAAGCGTATCAGCATTGCGTAAGACAGATTCTGCAAGTACTCCTGGGTGATGAGTATAGAGAATCAAGCATAGCCAAGAAAGCAGCACATTATCAATCTGATATCCGTTGTTTTGATCAACCTCATGGGTGCAACCGTGCAAGTCACCCATGCCTATGTCTATTTAATTCATTTTCCAGTAAATATAAAAAGTAATTATATGACTCCCCTTTGTGTTCAACTCAGGCTATTCCCACCATGCTTACTAGTTATTAGCAGTGTGCATTGAGATATATATATATATATATATATATATATATATATATATATATATATATATATATATATATATATATATATAGACACACACACACACATATATATATATATATACACATTGTGCATTGATATTTATTGATAAGAATCAAATAAAAAAATCGTACGACAAAATTATCATATTTTTATCCTTATTTGTAAATTTCTCAATTTATTTTCTCTATATTCAAGATTCGCTGGTCGTTTTCTTTCTTTTTTCTGTGTAGGTCCCTTATTATTGACCAATTGTCCTTCGTAGAATTTTACACGAAGATGGGAGTTTCTGATTTCACAATTTTCCAGTGTACTCCTTGGCGTGGAACCACACATCAATGCATGAGAGCAAGTCAAGTCTTCAGTCATTCCCGTAATTAAGTTGTTTATTTTTTTTGGTACATGGCTGGAAACTCGAGAATTATTTTCTTGGACAGGCCTAATATCTTTTCTCTATCTATTTTTCTCTCTCTTCTCAGACCTAACCAACTCCCATGGCTTCCATACCGACTCTGTTCTTACTGTTTGTAATGCTATATGCAAATGAAGTTGAAGCACAAAAAAGTCATTCCATCATAAGCTTGGGTTCTTCGCTCTCCCCAAAAGGTAACTCTTCATGGGTCTCGGCCTCTGGTCTTTTTGGCTTCGGCTTTTACCAACAAGGTAATGGCTATGCTATTGGGATTTGGCTAATTGGCAAGCCCGAAAACATAGTTGTCTGGACGGCTAACTGTAACGTCCGGTTTTTTTTTTTTTTTTATTACGCATGTTAAATACGCCATATATATAAACACAATATATATATATATATACATCTTTATTACAAACCTCATACATCTTATATTTATACAGTACAATATTTCAAAACACAATATTCATGTTTACATATATATTACAAACCTCACACATCTTATATTTATACAATACAACATTTCAGTACATAATTAAGAGTCTTTATACAGTACTTCACCCTTGAAATAAAAAGGGTGAGGAGGTGATGTTGCCATTTAGATCTCTATTCGTAACGTCATTTTGTGTCGCAACTCATTTCTTTTTATCTGAACATAACACCACAATAATAGTGAGAACAAAGATTCCCAGTAGATTTAACATAAATATGATGAGAAAAACAGGGGTTATGTTTAGCTGTATAAGCTACAGAAAATATTAAGATCTGGAGATAAAATCATCATTTTTAAAATGACCTGCCTCACTCGGCGATCTGATCAATGCAATTTAAAAAAAAAACGACCTGCCTCAGTCGGCGATCTGGTCAATGCAATTTGCTATACGCATAGTGACCGATCGACTATAGTCACAATAAGTGACCAGGGAATGTGAGTACATCACCCAACTGCCTCCTCACATTACCACTGTCACCCGGTTGGAGCGGCCCTCCCCCGGCTCACTCAGGCTAATAGGGCATCCCCTACTCGGTACCGTATCAAGCCATACAACCCGTCGATATTCATCCATACGTATAAATACATATATATTAATGCATATTCATCAATTAGAATGTAAACTTATCAAGCAACTCGCCATGAGTTTTACGCTTGCCATAATTATTAAGCAATTCGCCATGAGTTTTACGCTTGCCATTCAATTTCTTTCATAAAATAACATGCATAATTTTCATATCCAACAATTAATAATTATTCATCACATATCAAATATCCAATATAATAAATTTTGAATCAAATAAAGAGAAGGGTAATTTTTTTTGGACGTATTCTGTAACCTTTCTTCCCTTATTCAATCATATCTCCCTCATATGAGTTCCGATTGAGGTGATTTCAAAACCTATAAAAATCTAAGACAATTATCTACAACTTCTATGTTTATCATTTCTTCAAATTCTTTACGGTTTATTCCCAGAAAATTAAAAATAAAACACTTAATTTTACTATCCTGAATTTCGACCTTTGCTCAATTAATCAACCATATATCCCTCATATAAATTCCGATTGAGGTGTTCTCAAAGCCTATAAAACGCTAAAACAATTATCTACAACTTCTATGTTTATCATTTCTTCAAATTCTTTACGGTTAATTCTCAGAAAATTAAAAATAAAACACTTAATTTTACTATCCAGAATTTCGACCTCTGCTCAATTAATCAGCCATATCTCCCTCATATGGACTCCAAATCAAGTAATTCCAAAGCTTATAAATCCGTGAGACATATATCTACAATTCATATGTTGACCGTTTCTTTAAAATCCTTATCGAATTTTCCCAGAATTCCAAAAATAGAGGCTTTCCAATTATTCCGAAATTTAGCATAATTTAACTTTGATTTTATTTTATATATTCCCATGCACCCATATGCATGTCCAAACATCCAAAAATAGAAATTTCATATAATTCTCCAGACCACATGTTATTCATAATAAACAAAATTTATGAGTGAATGTTAAACCTACCTCAGATAGATCCTTAAACTTGCGTGTTTAATTCCTTCCACACAAAGTAAAATCCTTGATTTTCCCTTTCCTCTTCCTTTTCCTCCTTCTTCCTCTTTCTCTTCTTTCTCTTCTCCTCTTTTCTTCTTCTCCTTCTTCTGCCGACACACTTTTCTCTTCTCTCTTTTTTTTCTTCTTCCCTTTTCTCTCTTTTCCTTTTCTTTCTTTTCTCTCTTTTTTTTCCTTTCTTTCCCTTCCGTCACCTCCCCCTTCCCCTTCTTATCTTTTATTTTATTATTATTATTTTTTTATTATTTTATTCTATATTTTCTTTTCCCTTTTTACCCCCTACCTACCTCCTCTCTTTCTCCAAAATACCCTTGCCACCATCCCTAATTTCATAAATGCCATCCTCCATTAATTACAAAAATGCCATTTCAATGAAATTACATAAATGCCATTTTAACCATCCTACTATCTTCTTTTACCTGAGTAAAATTGTAAAACGATTTAATCCTCCCGTGAAGTCCAAAATGCTTTCTCCTCTCTAAACAAAAATTCCAATTAGTAACATAAAGGAAAAATCGGGGATGTTACAGTTCTCCCCCCTAAAAAGAATTTTGACCTCAAAATTTAATGTTTACCTGTCTTCAAACAGTTGTGGATACTTCTGTCTCATGTAATCTTCCCTTTCCCATGTGGCTTCTTCCATTGTTAAACTCTCCCAACCTACTTTCACCAATGGAATGGTTTTATTTCTCAACTGTTTCACGTCTTTATCTAGAATTACTATCGGCCTCGGTCGGTAGGTTAGATTCTCGTCTACAGTTATTATTTCTTCTTGAATTATGTGCGACGGATCTGGTAGATACTTTCGAAGTTGAGAAACATGGAACACATCATGCAGATTTGACAAATGCGGAGGAAGTACAATCCGATACGCCGATGACCCTATCCTTTTCAGAATTTGATAAGGTCCTAAATATCTCGGACTCAATTTCTTAATTTTCATTGCTCGGCCAATTCCGGTAGTAGGAGAAATTTTCAAGAACACATGCTCACCTTCTTGGAATTGTATCGGTCTCCTTCTCCTATCGAAATAGCTCTTTTGTCGACTCTGAGCTGTTCGCATTTTATCTCGAATTATCTGTATTTACTCAGAAGTGTGTTGCACTAACTCAGGCCCCAATAACCTTTTCTCCCCCACTTCATTCCAACATAATGGCGATTTACATCTCCTACCATACAAAGCTTCATATGGTGCCATTCCAATACTAGAATGATAACTGTTATTATACGCAAACTCAGCCAGTGCCAGATATCCGTCCCATCCTTTTTCTTGCTCTAGCACGCACGATCTTAGCATATCCTCTAAAGTCTGTATAGTTCTCTCCGTTTGACCATCTGTTTGAGGATGATATGCAGTACTAAAACACAAACGAGTACCAAAAGCTTCTTGTAGTGCTCTCCAAAATCTAGAAGTAAATCGAGGATCTCGATCTGAAATGATACTATTAGGAATTCCATGCAACCGTACAATTTCCTTCATATACAACTGGGCCAACTTATTCAACGAGCAGTTTTTCTTAATGGGTAGAAAATGCGCAGATTTCGTCAGTCTATCAACTATTACCCATATCGCATCATAACCTGTCTGAGTCTTAGGTAATCCAACAATAAAATCCATAGATATACTATCCCACTTCCACTCAGGGATTTCTAAAGGTTGTAACATCCCAGAAGGTTTTTGATGTTCTATCTTCACCTTTTGACAAACCAGACACTTAGACACATATTCAGCAATGTCTCTCTTCATTCCTGGCCACCAGTATAATCTTTTCAAATCTTGATACATTTTTGTAGATCCTGGATGGATTGTATACTTACTTTGATGAGCTTCTTCCAGAATCTTAGCCTTCAAATTCTCTCCTTGTGGTATACATGTTCTGCCCCGGTACATAATAATTCTATCCTCTGACATTGCAAAGTCAGGCTGATCTCTTCGATCTTGTAAAAATTGATCATGTGTCTGCGCTTCTTTAATCTCAGTCTTCAAGTCACTTTCAATTCTTAATTCACTAACAATCAAACTACCAGGAACAGTCATAACTGATAATTTCAAATTTCTGAATTCCTCAATTAACTCCATTTCCTTTATCAGTATTTGACTTAAATGCAACGACTTCCGGCTCAACGCATCAGCTACTACATTTGCCTTCCCTGGGTGATACTTTAATTCAAATTTGTAATCATTAATGAATTCCATCCACCTTCTTTGCCTCATATTCAATTCTTTTTGGTCAAAGAGATACTTTAACCTTTTGTGGTCACTGTATATTTCAAATACAGCTCCATATAAGTAGTGTCTCCACATCTTCAGGGTAAAAACTATTGCAGCCAACTCTAAATCATGAGTAGGATAGTTCTCCTCATGCGGTCTCAATTGTCGTGACGCATAAGCAACTACTCTACTTTCCTGCATCAAAACACAACCTAAACCTTTCTTGGAAGCATCCGTATAGACTACAAAGCATCCAGAAGGGTTAGGAACAACTAGAACAGGTGAAGAAGTCAATTTGACTTTAAGCTCTTGGAAACTATTCTCGCATTCTTCAGTCCAATTAAGGAGACTCCCTTTCCTGGTCAATCGAGTCAAAGGCAAAGCTATTTGAGAGAATCCTTGTATAAACCGTCTGTAATATCCTGCTAAACCCAAGAAACTTCTAATTTCAGTCACAGTTTTAGGTCTCTCCCATTTCAGCACTGCTTCAGTTTTACTGGGATCCACCGACACGCCATCTTTAGAAATTACGTGACCCAAAAACTTCACTTCTTCCAGCCAAAATTCACATTTTTCCAACTTAGCGAAAAGTTTCTTTTCCTTCAAGACCTGAAGTACTAATCGGAGATGCTGGTTGTGTTCTTCCTCACTCTTAGAGTAGATTAAAATATCATCTATGAACACTACTACGAATTGATCCAAGTAAGGTCTAAAAATGCGATTCATATAGTCCATAAAGACTGCAGGTACATTTGTGACCCCAAAAGGCATGACTAAAAATTCGTAGTGTCCATACCGAGTTTGGAAAGCTGTTTTTGGAATGTCTTCTTCTTTAACTCCAATCTGATGATATCCTGACCTCAAGTCGATCTTAGAGAAAATAGTAGCTCCCTTTAATTGATCAAGTAGATCGTCTATTCTAGGCAGCGGATATTTATTCTTAATAGTCGCCTTATTCAATTGCCTGTAATCAATACACAATCTCAAACTGCCATCTTTCTTCTTTACAAACAATACAGGCGCTCCCCAAGGTGATACGCTAGGTCTGATAAAATTCTTTTCTAACAGCTCTTCGATCTGCTTCTTCAGCTCTTGTAGTTCCACAGGAGACATTCTATAGGGAGTGATAGAAATAGGCCTCGCCTCTGGTGCTAAATCGATGGAAAATTCAACTTCTCTCTTCGGTGGAGGTTCAGAAATTTCGGAGGAAAAAACCTCTGGAAATTCACGGACTACTGGAATCTCAAGCAGTTCCCGTTTCATACTCGGGTTGATGGTATACAAGAAAACACATTTCAAATCTGCATTCCTCATCTCCTTATAGAGTCGGTGAGCACTAATAATGCTATACTTTTGGTCCTCTGGTGGATCCGAGAGGAACTCAAAAGTCTTATTGCAGCAATCTAGTAGGACTCGGTTCTGACTTAACCAATCCATACCCAAGATGACATCTATACCGTCCAGAGGTAGACAGATCAGATCTACTACAAAGGATATGTCATTCAATACAATAGGACAATTCAAACACACTGAGGAGGTAATTATTTTTCCTCCTGTAGGTGTCACCACCGCTAACTCGTATGGTAACTCCGCAATAGAGTGTTGTAATTTCCCCACACATTTTATTGCTATGAAAGAATGGCTCGCGCCAGAATCAAACAATACATTCAGAGACAAATTGTTGATACAGCACGTACCTTGTATCAAATCAGGAGCTGTCTTTACTTCAGCACCGCTCAAGGTGAAAACTCTTCCTGTTGTTTGTTGAGTTCGTGCAATACCTTTCCCTCTGCCCAGTGGACACGATCGTGCTATGTGCCCCTTCTGTCCACATTGGTAGCAAGTAACTGGATCAGAATAACATGGATTATTCCCATGGAATTTCCCGCATTTTCCACACTGACCCGTTGTCGGATTTTTCAGAAAAGGTCTGGGTTCCACAATTGCTGGTTGTTTACCTCTCATAATATTCTTTCCTCTGGTATTTCTATCCATAACTGGGAACTCTCTCTTCCGCTTCCACTGAGTCCGCCTCTCCTTTTCATCCTCGACTGCTTTTAGACTTGTTGCCAGCATCCGACATTTATTTACCAACGAGGCATATTCCCGAATCTCTAATGTCACCACAACATTTCTAAGCTCCGGGTTCAGTCCTGATTCAAACTTCACTGCCTTCCAAGCTTCATCTGGATTATTCTTCAAAGTACTTGAAAACTTAGACAGTTCTTCAAACTTGGTAATATAGTGCTCAATGGTCCCATTTCCCTGTCTAAGCTGAAGAAACTCAATCTCTTTCTCAGCTCTCACATTACTGGAAAAATATTTGTTCAGAAAAGTATCTCGAAACAAGTGCCATGTAATTTCCCTGTTTTGATGTACCAGTAACTCTTTGGCTCCTCTCCACCAGTATTCAGCTTCTTCCTTCAGCATATATGTCCCAAGATTAACCTTCTGCTCATCAGAACAATTTAGAACTTCAAAAATCTTCTCGAGTTTCGTCAGCCATCTCTCAGCAACTATTGGGTCATATGCACCCACAAAAGACGGAGGTCGCGTTCCCATAAATTCAGACCATCCATTACCATTTCCAGTTCTGTTCCCATTTCAATTTCTTTCATCTCCCCTAACCTCATCATTATTATTAATATTTTGAAGATGCTGCAGAATCTGATTCGTAGCAGCTGCCTGAGCTTGAATAGCTGCGGCTATGTTATTTAAGGTAGCATCTGCGCTGCCTGGCAGATTCCTTCTTGGTGGTGCCATAACTCACTGTATTTTTAAAGAAAAATATTAGTCACTATTGAGGTGATCAAACTCAACAGTAGTTCAGAATTTTACAGCAGTTATCACACTACACAAAATTATAAATAGGAAATACTAGTACTTTCCTACTGTATTTATCCGCTACCTTATACAACGTTTCCACATAACTATTCAAGACTCCTCTAAGTCAATTTAGGTGACCACCCACCCCATGGTCGCCTAAGATCGACCGCTCTGATACCAACATTGTAACGTCCGGTTTTTTTTTTATTACGCATGTTAAATACGCCATATATATAAACACAATATATATATATATACATCTTTATTACAAACCTCATACATCTTATATTTATACAGTACAATATTTCAAAACACAATATTCATGTTTACATATATATTACAAACCTCACACATCTTATATTTATACAATACAACATTTCAGTACATAATTAAGAGTCTTTATACAGCACTTCACCCTTGAAATAAAAAGGGTGAGGAGGTGATGCTGCCATTTAGATCTCCATTCGTAACGTCATTTTGTGTCGCAACTCATTTCTTTTTATCTGAACATAACACCACAATAATAGTGAGAACAAAGATTCCCAGTAGATTTAACATAAATATGATGAGAAAAACAGGGGTTATGTTTAGCTGTATAAGCTACAGAAAATATTAAGATCTGGAGATAAAATCATCATTTTTAAAATGACTTGCCTCACTCGGCGATCTGATCAATGCAATTTAAAAAAAAAACGACCTGCCTCAGTCGGCGATCTGGTCAATGCAATTTGCTATACGCATAGTGACCGATCGACTACAGTCACAATAAGTGACCAGGGAATGTGAGTACATCACCCAACTGCCTCCTCACATTACCACTATCACCCGATTGGAGCGGCCCTCTCCCGGCTCACTCAGGCTAATAGGGCATCCCCTACTCGGTACCGTATCAAGCCATACAACCCGTCGATATTCATCCATACGTATAAATACATATATATTAATACATATTCATCAATTAGAATGTAAACTTATCAAGCAACTCGCCATGAGTTTTACGCTTGCCATAATTATTAAGCAATTCGCCATGAGTTTTACGCTTGCCATTCAATTTCTTTCATAAAATAACATGCATAATTTTCATATCCAACAATTAATAATTATTCATCACATATCAAATATCCAATATAATAAATTTTGAATCAAATAAAGAAAAGGGTAATTTTTTTTTGGACGTATTCTGTAACCTTTCTTCCCTTATTCAATCATATCTCCCTCATATGAGTTCCGATTGAGGTGATTTCAAAACCTATAAAAAGCTAAGATAATTATCTACAACTTCTATGTTTATCATTTCTTCAAATTCTTTACGGTTTATTCCCAGAAAATTAAAAATAAAACACTTAATTTTACTATCCTGAATTTTGACCTTTGCTCAATTAATCAACCATATATCCCTCATA
This sequence comes from Gleditsia sinensis, assembly GCA_037074535.1. Lineage (NCBI taxonomy): Eukaryota > Viridiplantae > Streptophyta > Magnoliopsida > Fabales > Fabaceae > Gleditsia > Gleditsia sinensis. Next base: position 7,548,634 of record CM073464.1, on the reverse strand, counting down.
TAAATTCCGATTGAGGTGTTCTCAAAGCCTATAAAACGATAAAACAATTAACTACAACTTCTATGTTTATCATTTCTTCAAATTCTTTACGGTTAATTCTCAGAAAATTAAAAATAAAACACTTAATTTTACTATCCAGAATTTCGACCTCTGCTCAATTAATCAGCCATATCTCCCTCATATGAACTCCAAATCAAGTAATTCCAAAGCCTATAAATCCGTGAGACATATATCTACAATTCATATGTTGACCGTTTCTTTAAAATCCTTATCAAATTTTCCCAGAATTCCAAAAATAGAGGCTTTCCAATTATTCCGAAATTTAGCATAATTTAACTTTGATTTTCTTTTATATATTCCCATGCACCCATATGCATGTCCAAACATCCAAATATAGAAATTTCATATAATTCTCCAGACCACATGTTATTCATAATAAACAAAATTTATGAGTGGATGTTAAACCTACCTCAGATAGATCCTTAAACTTGCGTGTTTAATTCCTTCCACACAAAGTAAAATCCTTAATTTTCCCTTTCCTCTTCCTTTTCCTCCTTCTTCCTCTTTCTCTTCTTTCTCTTCTCCTCTTTTCTTCTTCTCCTTCTTCTGCCGACACACTTTTCTCTTCTCTCTTTTTTTTCTTCTTCCCTTTTCTCTCTTTTCCTTTTCTTTCTTTTCTCTCTTTTTTTTTCCTTTCTTTCCCTTCCGTCACCTCCCCCTTCCCCTTCTTATCTTTTATTTTTTTTTTATTATTTTTTTATTATTTTATTCTATATTTTCTTTTCCCTTTTTACCCCCTACCTACCTCCTCTCTTTCTCTAAAATACCCTTGCCACCATCCCTAATTTCATAAATGCCATCCTCCATTAATTACAAAAATGCCATTTCAATGAAATTACATAAATGCCATTTTAACCATCCTACTATCTTCTTTTACCTGAGTAAAATTGTAAAACGATTTAATCCTCCCGTGAAGTCCAAAATGCTTTCTCCTCTCTGAACAAAAATTCCAATTAGTAACATAAAGGAAAAATCGGGGATGTTACACTAACCGTGACCATCCCCCTGTTCCCTCTAATTCTACATTGGAATTATCCAAGCCGGGTCGGCTGCTCCTGTTAAAATATCTCAATTACAATAATCAGAGTAATAAGTATAGATTAAGAAAGCGTACATGAAGAATCCATGAATTAAAGAAAAGGAGAATTGCAATCTATTGGACTCCTTTGACTTTCAGAGAGAATTCAGAGAGAGAGAGAGCACTTAAGATTGTGGTCATCTGATCAATCACGTTAAACTAATTCCTATAGACGTTGTTTAATGGATAAAAAAATAAATCAAATAAACTACTAATTAATTAAATAAATAAATATAATTGAAATTATTTCTTTCTCTCTGACTCAGTCAGCATTTTGATAGGACCAATACTGACAGCAAAAAAAGTTGTAGGTTGGGCCTTTGCCCAAATTTCCTGTGCAGTCCACCTATCACAGTCTACACAAGAATATAATGGCCCAATCTGTACTGGGCTTAATAATTAATAAAATAACAATCTATATAAAAATATTCCAACAATCTCCCACTTGGATTGTATTTAATTAATTATTTTAAAAAAACACCATTAAGCCACTATCTAAATTCAGAAAATGAAACTTTACAAAATTACTGGATCCTATGGGGAAGCAAGTGATATCAGACACAAATATAATGTTCCATAATCTGAATATGACAGAATATAATTTATTATTTTCAATTTAGTTCAGTAAGAGAACAATACATAGTCACTGATTCCTATAGGGAAACAAGTGATATGTATATATAAAGCGTATTATGACAAAATCATTGAATCCTATGGGGATACAAATGATATAAAATGCATCAAACTCAACTGAATAAGACTTGCAGAAAATAAAAATAAAATAAATAATGACATGATATCAAATATTTATCAGACTCCCACTAAACCAAGAAATCAAAAGAATTCACAATACCCATATAAGTTACATGATTTCAAAACCTTTTACGGGTAACCCTTGGTCAACAGATCTGCAAGCATTTGGGTACTAAGAATGGTAATTACATGAGTCTGACATAATTCTACAAGTTTTCACACATGATTGCGGTTCATAAAAGAATTGTCACCATACTTTGAGCGTTTATTCCTAATTACAACATTGATTTGAGGATTAGGAAGTTTAAGTGACCAATCATTCAAACGATATAAATCACATGTTAAGGATGCAAAGCCAAATGGAATCAAAACATATATCAATCTTTCTATTTCCTTAAGAAAAATGAATAACCATCAATATTTAATATAAAAGTCGAAATTAAACTTCTTTTCGCAAATGGAACATAAATAACATTATTCAAAAACAGAACATGTCTAGAATTTAAACTTAAAGAAATAGATCCAATGTATTCTATTGATGCCCTACTCCCTACAAAGTCAAAGATTGTCCTCTTATATTTGAGTCTCTTCCTTTTCCTACTTGTTATTCAGTTTAAAACAATCATTTTTCATGTGTCCGGATTTCTTACAATAATTACAGATGCCATTAAAGATCTTCCATTTTGATTTCTCATTCTTCTCATAATTTTTCTTAAAATTTGGTTTACTAGATTGTTGCACCTCAAGCTTCTGCTCTTTTTTCTTATTCCATCCTCCAGACTGACTACTCGAGCCATGAGATACATAGTTCAGATAGTGAGACTGATTCTTTTTTATAGCTTCTTCTTCTTGAGTAACAATCGAAATTAATTGGTCAATAGACCATTCTGCTTCCTGCGAATTATATGAAGTTCTCAAGAATTCATACTCTGTCGGCAATGATTGAATAGCACAATAAACTAATGTGCTTTCACCTAAATCAAGTACATATGATTTTAACTTGTTATAGTAATGAACAAGTTTCAAAATATGCTCCTTGACACCAGATACTCCATCATACCGAGTATTATCAAGCTGTGAGAGGTAAAAAAAATTTTGACTTTTATCTAGTCTCTTATATTTATCACCAATAGCTTTCAGATATTCCACTGCAGTATCTTTTTTAGGAATACTATCCCTAATACCCTTTTCAATAGTATATTTGATCATCACCAAACAGATCCGGTTGGACTCAAACCATTTCTTATGATAAACTTTGTCAATATCACTAGACTGCTAAGTGAGATCCCCCGATTTAGGTTCTCTCAAAGTCAAATCTTTCTCAGAAATAGTAAGGTACATATTCAGGGACTCTTTTCAGTCATCATAATTAGTCCCATTGAAAGCCTTCACAAAGGATAGTTGCGCAAAAGCAGAAACTGAAATTAACAACAAAATGGGAAATAGTAATTATGCATGCCCAACATAATTATAATACAAAATTCCCAAAACAAAATTTTAGTTATGCAACTATAATGGCACCAAGAGAAGACTTTTATACAATTAAGATTTGTCTCACACAAAAATCCATACAAAATATATTTAATATTTCCATACCTCTAGGGTATAACAAATATTTAATATATTATAAGTACTATATTTATGCGTATCCTTAAAAGTTCAAACCCTCAAAATTACATTAACAATGTCACACCTATGGGGTATGTCCATAATGAATGCAATATGATCTTAAACATAACAAATTTATAAGATTTTCATAATCTCTAAAACAAATTGAAGAAATTTTATGAGTTTTTAGAGTTAATTAGGAATTAGGGAAAGCATATGTGAATAAATACAAGATTAAGAGATGTCTAGGGCAAAAATTATAATTCTAGTTTTTTTTTTTGGAACTGGACTGGGCCTGTTGTTTTGGCCCAATTTTTTTTCTGATCTGGACTGGGCCGGTTATTGGCCCAGTCTGCCAAATTTTTTTTGGACTGGGCCTCACTTTTGGCCCAGTCAACCCGGCCCTTACTTATTCCGGGCTCATTTCACGAGCCCAGAATGCAAGCCCTTTTCCAAGCCCAGCCCAGAACGTCTTCATCCTCAGCCAGCTGGATCCCTAGCGCCCGACCCGGATGCCATCGTGACCCGGTTGGGCAGTTGCGCAGCGCTGCGAGCATCCAGTCTTCCAGGTGAGATTATTCGGCGGTTTGGACGGCAGTTTCCGGCGAGAAAACCGTCGTTCTGACCGAAAAAACATGAGGAATACATTTCTCACATAGATGGCAGCAAAAAAACATCGAAATATCAAGATCTATCCTATGCAATCTTCGATTTCATACAAGGATTCTACTTCCCGATACGGTGAGATCGGGTGACTGGTTCTCGTGAATGGGTGGTGTGAGTCTCGCTTCGGGTCCGAGAGATGAATCTCGCAACACCCCCATCGAGATTTCATCAACCAGAGCAACAAAGATCATTCAAGATTTCGAGTGTGTGATAGCGCAACGAAAAACAGAGAGGAAGGTGATGAATTCATTCAGATACATCCAGGTTATTTACAGGTTTAAGCGTTGTTAATCATGGTTATCTATTCTAGAATCATTCTAGGCGTTTTAATCTTCCAGATATGCGATGAAAGGATGCTTGGCCAAGAGGAATGAAAAACAATACCATCGCAAACAAGCATAGGCATACAGAAAGGCAGCATTTAAAATTAGAAGCATATATTATACGGATAGAAGGTATTGAAAATTACGAAAATTGCATAGCAAGATTAAATATGTTTTTCATCTTCACAAAAAAAAATAATCTGAGATATTATAACGATGCTCCGACGTTGTTTAACGGATAAAAAAAAAATCAAATAAATTATTAATTAAATAAATAAATATAATTAAAATTTTTTATTTTTTTTGATTCAATCAGCATTTTGATAGGACTAATGTTGTCAGTCAAAAAAATTGTAGGTTGGGCCTCTACCCAAATTTTTTATATAGTCTACCTATTACAGTTTACACAAAAATATAATAACCCAATTTATACTGAACTTAATAATTAATAAAATAACAATCCATATAAAAAATATTCCAACAGCTCGTTCATGCTGGAAAACGAGAACTCGTTACTCGTTTGCTAAAGCCTGCAGCTTCAGCATCTATGCTTGATTCTGGTAATTTTGTGCTTTACGGCAAAGATTTGGATATTCTCTGGCAAAGCTTTGTGATCCCGACTGACACCATATTAGGAGGTCAAAATTTATCTCCTGGATATGATCTGGTCTCTGGTGTGTCCAAGTCTGACCACTCAAGTGGACATTTCATTCTCAGAATGCAGGGAGATGGAAATATTGTTGCCTACCCTGTAAACAGCTTAATGAACCCGGAGGATTCTTACTGGTCCTTAGACACAGCGATGCCGATGTCCACTTCATATTCTGTTTCTCTCCGTCTTAATCGTGAAGGCTCTCTTTGGCTAGGGGATAATGAGAATTCCGCATATCGTGTTTTGGTCAATAGCACCAACCTCGGAAAGAACGCAACTTTAGTCTACCGTGCAGCTCTTGATGAAGATGGGATTTTTAGATTGTAGGCACACCAATTTGAGAAGCATAGTAGCTCGAGTGTGCAAATTGTGTGGTCCTCTTTGTCTAATCCATGCGAGGTCAAGGGGTTTTGTATTGATGGTTCCAGAAAGCTTCTTGTCTACGAATACATGAGCAGCGGGTCTCTTGCAGAACTTCTGTATAAGGCTGAGATGCGCCTATCATGGAAGCAAAGATTCAAAGTCGCATTGGATGTGGCAAGAGGAGTCCTATATCTACATGAAGAGTGTGAAGTCTGTATTGTCCATTGCAATATTAAGCCCCAAAATATACTTATGGATGAAGCTTGGACTGCAAAGATATCTGATTTCGGGCTTGCGAGGCTACTATTGCCGGAACATTCAAGAACTACAACTGGAAATGAGGTAACAAGTGGTTTCTTGGCACCAGAAAGGCAGAAAGATGCATCAGTATCAGTAAAAGTTGATATCTACAGTTATGGCGTATTATTAATGGAGATTATATGCTGCAGAAGAAGTATAGATGTGAAAGTTTCCTCAGAAGACGAGATAGTTCTATCAAGTTGGGTATATAAATGCTTCGTAGGAGGGGAATTGAATAAACTTGTTGTAGATGAAGATGTAGAATGGAGGACCATGGAAAGAATGGTGAAGGTGGGGTTGTGGTGTGTGCAGGAAGATCCATCTTTGCGTCCTTCGATGAAGAATGTCATCTTGATGTTGGAAGGGTTGAGAGATATTCCAACTCCACTTTCTCCATCTCCAGCCCCTTCCTTTTAATGATCTTCTCAAGTTCTACAATATGCTCTACTGTAATTTCATTTTTTCTTTGTGTTATCGTTTTTGTTGTGCCTGAAGTGTATCCTCAAACTAGCTTCCATGCTCCCTGCTTAGGAAGCGAGTTAATTTATGTAGAAGGAGGTTCACGTTGTTCATTGTAAGTTGTAATAGATATTTAATATGTTTGAAACTTGTTATACATAAACTTGACACGTGTGACAAGAAAATAATGGGATGAATGACTTCTGTACCTTCTCCTTTCTCCTTATAAATAACTTAGTTTTATTATCTTTAAGTAAGCAGACTTTTCAAACGTGAAACTAACACTACTAAAAAAGACAACCCGGAACATACGGTGATAGTTTTGATAATTAGCGTCCTTTTCTCATGATGTGAAACGAAGACGAAGACGAAGACGAGGTGAAAAGTCACATTTGCACATGGGGGGATAATTGCACCGAGGCCATTCGTGGCAGGCGGACGTGTGAGAAGTGACTTCTATAGATCACTTTCTGTGATAATGATAAAGGTCGTTTCTCGGAACAAACAGAACTCATGAACTCCTAAGCCGAGGCTGTGAATGTATTACCAATTTCTCTAGCTAGCTTCTCTTTGTGAGGGAAGATTTCGAAAACCAAAGAGTATAATACTTATGCCTGCCGTTGCATTAAATATATACTTTCTGCTGTTCATATCCTTTGTAGGTGGAGGATCTCAAAAAGAACTTCCAAACGATATAGCACTTGGTTCCTCACTTTCTTACCCCACTTCATGGTATTCCCCTTCCGGTTACTTTGAATTTGGTTTTTATCCCCTTCCGGGCAATGGCTATGCACTTGGAATTTTGCTGGTAGGAAAGAACGATTATACAATTGTGTGGACAGCAAATCGTGATGATCCTCCAGTCACCTCAAATGCAAAGCTACAGCTAACCCAGGGTGGTAAGCTGCTTTTGCAAAACGGGCATGGACAAGAAAAGCTTATTGCTAATGTAAACGCTTCCTCTGCCTCCATGCTTGATTCTGGAAACTTTGTGCTATACAACAAAAATTCCAGAGTCATTTGGCAGAGTTTTGATCACCCAACTGATACTATCTTGGGGGGTCAAGTTCTTCCTACTGGGGTTCAATTGTTGTCTAGCTCATCAGAGACCAACCATTCATCTGGAAGGTTTCGTCTCAAGATGCAGGACGATGGAAACCTTGTTCTTTATCCAGCAAATACAGGCGACAGTTCAAATAATGCTTACTGGGCGTCTGGTACTTACGTCTACAATCTCCAATATCATCTGAACCTCACCAAAGCAGGTTCTCTGCTTATCGTAAATAACAGTAATTCAGAGACGATCAAGATTTTGAGTGATTCGCCATCTTTTTCTACCTACAGCATATATCGTGCAACCCTGGATTCTGATGGAGTTTTTCGGCTGTATCTTCACGATGTTGGCTATGGAGTAGTTTCAATTCTTTGGTCTTCATTGTCCGGTGTGTGCACGGTGAAGAATTTCTGTGGGTTCAACAGCTACTGCACATACAGTATTAACAGCCAAGTCAATTGCACTTGTATTCAGGGGACTGACTTTATAGATCCAAGTCAAACCACTCTTGGCTGCAAAAAGAACTTTTCAGATGCAGAATGTAGAGGTGGGAAAGAAAATGAAACCTTGTATCGCTTGTCCACAGTGGACAATATAGACTGGGAACATCGACCTTATTTGCAGGCAGTGATGTCGCTGAGACAATGCCGACTTTCTTGTTTGGAGGATTGTAACTGTGGTGTTGCCCTTTATGAAGATGGGATCTGCACGAAAGAAGCGCTTCCATTAAGATATGTGATGAAGACAAGGTATCAGCTATCGGTGCCCACGCAGGTGTTCTTGAAGGTGGGAACTAGAAGCCCGAAAAGCTGGAATAACACACCTCCTATTGCTAAGCCTGACCAACCGCCCCCAATCAGGACTAATAGTAACAGAGCAATTGTGCTGATTATTCTTGTTATCTTGGGTTTTGCTTTTCTTTTCTGTTCAACTATTGCAATTTCTAGCCACTTGATTTACAAGATTCGGGTTTTGAGGTACCAAAGATTGCTGGAGACTGGAGATTTGGGCTTGAACGTAGGGGTCACTCTGAGGGTATTTTCATACAATGAACTGAAAAGAGCAACAAATGGTTTCAAAGAAGAGTTGGGTAAGGGTTCTTTCGGAGCAGTTTACAAAGGAACTATATGCAAAGGAAGAACACTTATTGCGGTAAAGAGATTGGAGAAGTTGATCGAAGAAGGAGAGAGAGAATTTCAAGCAGAAATGCGAGCCATCGGAAAAGCCCACCACAGAAACTTGGTCCGCTTGCTGGGCTATTGTGCTGAGGGTTCTAACAGGCTTCTTGTTTATGAGTACATGAGCAATGGTTCCCTTGGGAATCTTCTTTTTGGGGATACAAGACGTCCAGACTGGGATGAGAAAAGAAGGATAGCATTGAACGTTGCAAGAGGTATCCTCTATCTCCATGAAGAGTGTGAGGCTCCAATCATTCACTGTGACATAAAGCCTCAAAACATACTGATGGACGAGTTTTGGACAGCCAAAATATCTGACTTTGGCCTAGCAAAACTACTGATGCCAGATCAAACAAGGACCTTCACCGGGGTTAGAGGGACAAGAGGATACGTGGCCCCGGAATGGCAGAAGAGCACCCCAATAACTGTGAAGGCAGATGTTTATAGCTACGGCATAATGCTATTGGAAATTGTGTTTTGTAGAAGACACTTGGAAGTTAACATATCAGAACCAGAGCAGATTGTTCTATCCAGCTGGATCTACAGGTGCTTTAATGCCAGAGAGTTAAATAAGTTTGTTCCTGGGGAACCGGTGGATGAAAACCTGCTGGAGAATATGGTTAAAGTGGGATTATGGTGTATCCAAGATGAACCCTTTCTCAGGCCAACAATGAAGAGTGTGGTGTTGATGCTAGAAGGAGTTACGGATGTCGCTATTCCTCCTTGTCCATCAGCTAATTTTATGTGATCTGTGAGAAAAAAAATTTGCAGTGCTTTGCTTCTGTTCTCCCGAAGTGTTTTCACGTGATTTGCTTTTGTTAGCTTGTGTCTGCATGTTAACAGCCAATGTACCATTTCCTTTGTTAGTGGGGCTCCTAGTGTGTTCTTGTCTTGAGTTTCGATATGGATGACAGAGTAATTAGTATTGTCCTTTGGAATAAGAAATGAAATATATCATTTCCAAATCTTCTTTTCATTTGGTTAGGAATTGGTCTTCTCTGTATCTAAAGTTTCTAATATCTTGCCACAAATTTGTGACAAAATTTCATTGGTCAATAGTCAATTTTTTTTTCCTTCTGTAGAGGATTCATAAAAGCCTTTCAGAACTGTGTAGAATAAATGACTTCTGCATGATATTATTTTACTTTAATGTTGGTAAGACTGCAGCATATTATTGTAATGCTAAAATACATAGACTGATAGAAGTATATGTCTAATATAAACCACTGGTTGTCAGCCAGATGGACTAGGAGGTAGATAATAACACAAAAGTGGCAAGCTCAAATATGAAAAAGTGGGACCCAAAAAACACTGCCGTACAGTGCGGCAAGTTAGAATCATGAGGAGAGTTTAATCTTCGTAGGTTGCGGTCTTGAGTTTGTTTACACTCATATGTACCCAAAAAAAAAAATATTAGTGGGAAGAAAAGACATGGGGGAAGGGGGCCCATTGGCCCTACTTCCTTCGATGAAGCATTTAGTTTAAAATAGTAAAATGTAAAAAATTCTATGAAAGTTTGACACTTTGAAGAAATTTTAAATTCTCCTTCCGCAGACACCCCCCCTTTTTTCACAAGAATCAGAGTGTAAAAATTTAATCTCGCTAGAAATTTTGGGTATTGGAAATTATGAGGTGATGGATCCGAATAGAGATTGGCTCTTTAGTGGAAAAATGAGTTGTTTTTGACGAAGCAAAAAAGAAATTCTTTTTATACATGGTGGGAGGGAGGTTGTGGCGCGGGAAGATCATGACATTTTAAAGTGATTCATTCTCTCATGTGTAGTAGATTTTGAAAAAGTTATATGATCCTTATAATATTATTATTGCTAAATGTCTACTATAATGGAAATCAATGTAGTTGGAGAATTTGTTTCCCAAAGAAAAAAAATGTTGAAGAATTTATTAACCCAAAGAAAAAAGTGGTCGAAGAACAGGTTAAATTTTCTTCAAAATAACATAATCTATGATTTAAATGGGTAAATTTTATTTATTTATTAAATATTAATTTTATCAAATTGTATATTTAATTTTAAAAAAATTTACTCTATAAATTTTTTTTAAAAATTCTTAGAGAATTCAAATTCATTTATTTGTGACTTAAAATTTGTAATTTTTAAACTTTATTGATCATCAAGAGTCTAAATATTCGAAAGCTCATAATTTATGTCTTAGTTTGAGTTATGTAACCCAGAATATATTAATAAAAAATTTGTTCCAAGTCCTTCGTCATCCCAATTAAGGTTTACCCAGTTGAAATTATTTCAAGATCCAAATTTTATTATTTTAGCATAATTTAAAGCTATTTTAGATTTGTATCTATGTTTTTAGTATTTTTGTAATTTTTATTTTGTTATTTTAACATTTCTTAGTGTGATTAAGAACCCTAATTAAGACTCTAAATATACACTATTTTGTCTTCAATTTAAGACATTTTGATCCATTAATCAATTTTATAAAATTTTCTTTATTATTTCTTATTGACCCTATTTTTTCTGCTTCAATCTAGTAACATCGAGATGAGTTTGCTAAAGACTTCTATTATCTATTTATGAGTTGACCTTTTAAGTCAATAATTATAAAAATTGATTTTGTAGGGAGTGATGTAAAAAAGGATTTGGTCCATAGTCTTAATTGCAACTCTAAATTCTAAATTTAATTTCATAAATGGGAGTGTACTGAATAATCTTAACCCCACTCTATTCAAATCAAGTTGATATGAATGAGTTTTTTTAATACTTTTAAAAATATTTATATTAAAATTAATTAAATTAGAAATAAAGACAGTGTGTTGTAATCAATCAAATGTCTTTTTGTAATTTAATTTGTGTTATACACTTATTAGATTATGTTTGATTGAATAGTTGATGTTATGCCCATATTCTTTCATTATATTTGAATATTTAATGCATTTATAAAGTTATTGTTTTTTTAGTCATATTTTCTTTTTCTATTTAGATTTGATATTTTTATTATAAAGTGTTTCAAGTTTTGTTACTACTAATTTAGATTTATAATTTAATTTTATCATATGATGATTTATAAAGAGACAATAAAAAAGTGAAAGTGATGTTGATGACTATTGAATATAATGCAGAAATAAAGGAGAGGGAATGACCAAAAAAGTTTTCTCTTGGAGTGTCATGCAACTATAAATCGTTCATTTATTAATTTTATTCACCTATGAATAGGAATCAACAATAAAAAATAAAATCACCCCAAATCACGTGGTAAGTCTTAAAAACTGTAGTAGAGTAAGCTCAAATTTATTTTTTTTGGTGAACGAAGTTTAGATAAAAAAGTCTATTTTATTTTAAAAGTATACATATAAAAAAAAAAGCTTATAATAGCTCTTATAAATTGTTTACTAAAAGAATAAACTCAATTTTTTAATTTTTCAATAAATACAGTTCAGAAAAAAAAGAGATCACTATTTTAAAGTCAAAATCTGTTATAAATTTTATAAATTATCTACTAAAAAAAATTACTCAAGGACAATGTTGAGGAGCTGGCAACAACAATTTTTTCATATTATTTGAGGGAGTTTGGTAAAAAAAATTATTTTAAATTTCTAAAAATGTTAATTTGAAAATACAAAATTCTTGTATTTAGTATCAAGATTTAAAACATCATTAGCAAAAAATTTCAATTCTCATAAAACTTTAATTTTTGAGAATGATTTTTTAAGGTAGATTTTTACAAAATAATTCTTATGTAGGGAGGTGAAAATTGAATATTTTCATAAAGGTCAAAATATTTTTATAAGATAAAATGATAAGTATACCCTTCATTATATTTCTTAAATAATTATACCTTGTTTATTTAAAGTATAGTACCTTTGGTACAGAGCAGTTATAGTTATCTTTCATTTTATTTTTTATTTTTTATTAAAAAATTGAACAAACAACAAATTTTAAAAAAATAGATAATGGATATTTTTAAAAAATGCACCAAAATTTCTAAAAAAATTAATTATAACCAAACATAAAATTAAATGATTTTTAAAAAAATATTATTTAAATATTCTCATCAATTTTATAAACTAACTAAATATATTTTATATATTTTTAATAATTATTATTTTTATTAATTATAATTTCTAAAAAATATAATTTTTAAGAACGAAATTTTTTGTCATTTATCAAACGCAGTTGGTTAGTAAACTCGAAGACTTGTGTAATTTGGTGAAGAATGGCCCCCATTTTCACATGAATATGAAAAATTATTAAATATTTATTATATCAATAAATAAATAAATTTAATAATATTAGAGTAGTTTCCAATATTAAAAGTCTTGAATTTGAATCTTAATAGTTATTAAATGAATAAAAAAAAATCTATGTTTACATTATAAAATTAAAAAAAATCCTAAAATTTGATCTTAAAAAATTGACAAATTTTGGACTTGAAGATGAGATAAATATAATGTGCTTAATTATGTAATACATTTATTATTTTTTGATTATATAAAACATTAATTTTACTTTACAAATCGATGATGCAAGTTTGGTTGATATCACATACCATACCCCAATTCAAGTTTTACCTTCCTTACTTCCCCCAGAATTGCCAACCCTATTTCTTGTTTGGCTATTATAATTTTTTGTTCTCAATTAATTGGCTAACAATGGTAATTAGGGAAAAAAATTAAGTTTGCTTTTGGATAGTGCATTTTAGAAATTAATAGAATTTTAAATACAATAAATTTAAATTACAACAATTCAAATTCTTACTGGAAAAATCTATTTGATTGAACAATTAATCTTCACGCTAGAATTTGTACATTTTGTATTTATTATCAAAACAGGCCTAAGCTGGCATGTTAGCCTATACATGTGGGTTTGGAGTTTGGACCAGATAAAACGTTGCTCGTTTAAATGCAAGCTTTGTTTACCTAGTCCAAATGAAAATAATATTTTTATTTGTGTATTTTAAAATATTCATTTATATAATATGTGTATTAAAGTATAAACGAAACACATTATCTTGTTTAGTGAGCATAATTTTTTTTTGGTACAATTAATCAGCATAATTTATTTGTGAAGCAGTATGACCAAATTTGGGTTTACTTTTTGGGCCATTAAAAGATAAGATCACGATTGGCTCAGCCCAATAGAGTTGGGTCAATCTAACATGCCCATGCCCATTTGACAAGGCAACTATTTGCCAAAAGCTCATATCCATCAGGACATAGCATTGCACAGCGAAAAACCTTAGCTTTCCCTTCACAGCGCCACGTAGGGGGATGGTAGCGCCACGTAGGGGGATGGTAGCCATCCTCTCTCTCTCTCTCTCTCTCTCTCTCTCTCTCTCTCTCTCTCTCTCTCTCTCTCTCTCTCTCTCTCTCTCTCTCTCTCTCTCTGTTCATCCTCCCTCTTCTTTCCCACACATGACGCCTCTAGGTTGGGAAAGTTCTGTTGTTGTTTTAATTAAACTCGTAAGCGTACGAATATGTTGGAGTACCAATTTAATGGTATGCAAGGTCGATTTCACGAGGATTGCCAATTGATAAAAAACTCTAATTTGAATTCAAATAAATAACTTTAACCTAGTTGTCAAAATATTTGTTTTGTGAAGAGAATATTAAATCAAGTGTGCAGGGAATTGATGTACTCAAATTAAATTGAAATATATTCAAGGTAAAAGAATGCTAAGGTTAGGGAATCCACTCTTGGTATGAGTAATGATAAATTTAAATCTTTTATCACTCAATTGGAATTCTCACATGAATAAGGTTCCAATCGAAAAATGTATTACTTTGAGCTCACTTTTGTTTATACATGAATTATATTTACCTCCTTTTACACCATTAATACATGTTTGTAAAATGGATTCAAGTATACATTGTGTCAATTATTATATTGTCTACAATAAATCAAGATTGATTCAAGAATTTATTGTGCCAAAAATTGTCTACAATGTATCAAGGTTCACACCTTACAAGATTAAAATAAAAAGAGGTACAAAAAAGAAACATAACAAGAGATAGGTGGCAAGACCAACCATAAACATACTAAGAGATAGACGGTTTGATAGAACCAGCCAATAAGGTAACAAGAGATAAGAAGAAAGAAACTAAGTACACTAACATAATATAACAAGAAATAGGCGGTTTAGTAAAATCAGCCAATAAAAATAATAAGAAATCGATGGTCTGATAAAACCAGCCATTAAGAAGTAATATGAGAAAAAAAATAAGAAAGTAAATAAAATATCAAAGATAAACATTAAAATTAAGAGTTAGATTAATTATTATTCTCACACTAAGAGTTTCACCATTTACCTTAGCATAAGAAGATTAATTCTCCATAATCAAATTAAGAAAGTAAAAACGAAGATGAACAAGCATGATGATATTATGAAAGGATAACAAAGTATCTAAAGAAATAAGAACATTACAATACTAAAAACTGAAATTGATGGTCTCAAAACTACACTCTCTTCAGATAATTTTTGACCTCCCTTTAGCTCACAAGACCCCTCTATTTATAGATACAACTAATGAGGTAAGTGACAAAGTAAGTTGCACTAAAGTTGGCAGGTTGGATTCCACTATGTCCACCGAAAGTGATGCCTTGATAGCCACCGAATTTACTGCCCATGTGAAAATAAAATTTGTAGGTAATTGTGTCGGCTATCTACCTACCAAATTTCGTGTACATTGACTACGTATTTTATGAGATACGGCCCAAATACGACAGCAAGGTTGGGCTGGGCTGCAACAGCAAGCAGATTTTCTTCTAACCCAATTTTTGCCCTTTTACCATCCAAAGTAACTGATCACGTAAACATGAAAGTTGTAGAAAATTATTCATTTACCAAATTTCACATATATTGGATATGTAATTTATTATTTATGATTAAAATAATGGAGTAAGGTCGGGTAAAAAAAAATAGCACACAGATTTTCCACATTTGAGGTTCCTTGAATCTTATATGGTCATAAATCAAGATTAAATATATCCATTAGGATGCGTCTCAAGAGTCAAAAAGATAATGCTCCTTACTTAGCCATCTTTAATGAATTCATTTTTACCGTTTGATCTATAAACATAATTCCCCAAAAACCACAATTTAACTTTGATTTCTTCAATTGAGTCAATTTTCTATTTTTTTTTCATCTGTAAAAGATGCATACAACTAAAGATAAATACGAAAAATAAGTGCTTAAACATAAAAAAGAATTAAGATGAAAGTATTCAATTCATGGTTATAAAACTCACTCATCAAGTTCTCTCCCTCACGCTGCAAATGTATCTGGATGTTACTACTCCTTCGCTTCGTTGAGCACTGAAAAATCCTAGATTCCCTCTCACAGCATTGCGTATGGTAGCCATCCCCGCCCTCTCTCTCTCTCTCTCTCTCTCTCTCTCTCTCTTCATCCTTCCTTCAACACCCTGTTTCTGTATGTCCTCGTGGGTAGCGTCAAAGATCATAGCGAAGGGCATAGGTGCAACCACTGCTACTTCTGTTGTTAAGACTGTGGCTCATAGGTTTCTTTACCAGTCTAGTGAGCGAGTTCATTTCTATGTTCGTTATGGTTTTCCTTTCTTTGGGAAAAGATTTGTTTCTCTCGGTAGGAGAGTATTTTCTTTCTTAAAAGTTTTTTTTTCCTCTTGTTGTAGAAGAGGTGTCAAAACTTCAAGAAATGCATTTCATTTGTTTAGACTTATAGTTTGAGTTTGAATTTGAGTGAAAAGAATAAGATCTACAACATTAATTTTACGAGTATATAGAAGACATTTGAAGAACATTTAAGTGGTGTATTACATCTCTTCTTCCTCTTTGAAATTTCACAAATAAAATGATTTATTCAATTTTTTTAGATAAAAATGTTTACGTGATTAAAATAAATTAAAATTTAAAAAATTAATAATTATTCAAACAAAATATTTTGTATCAAAATATCTTATATAATTTAATATTACATCCAAATACTGCCTCCGGTAATAGTGGAATTAGAAGCTAAGTGAAGTTAAATAATTGAGATCAGTTTGATCTCCTATATCCAGTATATCCTTTAGTTAATTGTTTCTGTTCTAGTTCTTTCTCTATCTTAGCATTGAACCCTCATTCCCTAACAGAGAAAGTTCATTCAACCTTTACATGCATTGTACTCTCTAATATCTTTTATTACAAATCCTGATTAATATTCTTACATTATTAATTCAACACAGAATCAATGCAAGAGGAAGCTTCTTCAAATGCAATTTTAGTTGCTCTATTTTCTTATTGTTTTTCCTTTAGTTTAAGGCATGTGACTATTGCTAAGCACAACGAAAGATAAAGAACCCAATATTTTAATGCAACCAAAGTGTTATCTAACTATACAAAATCACTCGAGAGGACAAGAGTATTGTACATATTTGAACATTGGTATAATTTATACTTGTAGGATCATAATCTATATGAATATAGAAATGTGGTGCTGGACTCTCCCATACTCTATGCTGTATTAATGATCTGTCACCAATTCATACTGATGCATTTTAATGAACAATTTGCTGAAATATTAATGTTTATTAGCCACTTTTCTTCTAGTTTATCAAACTTGAATTCATTTGCATGATTCTAATGCATATTTATCTTGTGTCCGTATACAGGGCTTCAATTCTCCTTGGAGAAGAGGAGGGTGAAATTTGAATATTTCATGCAACGTTTACGCACGGTAATGCCATCAAATTCTTCCATGACGACTACATAGCTTTGTAGCTATTCAATTTAAGCAGAAATATAAATTTTTGTTGTGTTGTTCCCATCGACCATAAATTGTCGTTGTGGGTGAGATGGAACAATACGATTAGCCTAAGTTGGTTTCCCTCTTCATCCTCAGGGCGTGTAAGCACTCTAATGCAATGATCTTTGGGGAAAACCTGCTCTGCATGGTTTATGCCGAGAAATTTCGCTTATATCTGTTTTCTTTCTTTCGAGATTTATCTGACAAGACAATATGTAGACTACTGTTAAATAGCTATTCTTCTACAATTTTCTACAACTTCATATTATTCTTTCGCAAATTTTGTCTCCTTTATGTGTTATGGATTCGTGTCTTTTTGGAGAAGGGAACAGCCACATAGCTTGGAAATGACCCAATTTAGGTTAAATGATGCCAAACTTGCTAGGCTCCTGTTGGTGTTGTGCTGTTTCCATTAGACATAAAATTCTGTTGGGTTTTTAAAAATTGAAAACAGCAAAGATTGAAAATATAGGAATTGAAAAGAGGAAAATTGGAGGAAGGCTCATACTCTTCCTTATTCATAGCTTGATATTTATACAAAGATCAAGATAACTTTCATCTAGTGGATTGATACAACTAATTGAAAATTTAGATAAAATAAATAATGCTAATCATATCTAAATGAAAATTTAAAAATAATAAATAATACTAATCTTAACTAAATAAAGATTATGATAATGCTAACTAATTAAATAAAGATTTTTCTAATGATTTCTTTTTTTCAAATTTTGAACTAAAATGCCATCTCCAACACTCCTCCTTGGCATTTTTGTGAAAAACACCAATATTTTCTTTCTGAATTTCAAATATTTCCTTAGATAATGCCTTTGTAAGCAAATCTGCATGTTGATCTTTAGATGCACATGGAACTAGGATCACTTCATTAGATTGTTGACCTTCTTGAATAAAATTATACTCCTCCTACATTGCTTTTCTCCAAGTTGGGGAAATCTTCTGCCTTAGAAAAATTATTGGGTTTTGAAACAACAAGATTGCATTGGTATATATCTTGCAAGGGTCTTGTAACATTGACTAGTTCATCATCCAAGGCGTTGTCATCTGTCACAACTTTAGCCTCATTCCATTCCATAATAAAACTTTTATTTTTCATCTCTATGCATAGTATTTCACTACCATGAGCATAAAAAATAGTGCAATTGTTTGCTTTGAATTCAAGAGAATATTCCTTCTCTAACATTTGCCCAACACTTAACAAATTTTGACTAAGTTTAGACACATATAACACATCTGTAATAAGTTTGATACCTGCAAAGATCTCTATCTGCACTGTGCCTTTGCCTTTCACATCCATAAGGTCTCCGTTTCCAATTTTCACTTTTGATTTAAAGCTTTTGTCAAGGTATTTAAATACTTTTGCATCAAATGACATGTGGTTTGTGCATCCACTATCAATAAGCCAAGTGTGATTAATATTCATATTGTGAAAACATGTAGCAACAAAAAATTCCTCCTCTTGAGTTTCTAACTCTGCTGCTTGTACTTGTTGAGGTTGATAGTCTTTATTTCTTTGCTTGCATACTTTTGCAACATGACCTGTTTGCTTGCAATTTCCACACACAGCATCGGTTCTCCACCAACAATATTTCTCTAAATGTGTAGTCTTTTTACAGTACCTGCAAGATGAGTATTTTTTCTTACCATTATTACCTTCACTTTTTTCTTTGTTTTCTTGTTGATTTTGTTCACGAAAGGAACCCTCCATGACTTTTTCTTGCCTCAACGCTCTTCTCTGCTCTTGTGCTTTGAGAGCACTCATTAATTCAGCAAGTAAAATTTGTGAGAGATCTTTGGATTCTTCTAAGGAGGAAATCTTATATTCAAATCTTTTTGGAAGAGTCACAAGAACTTTTTCAACAATTCTTTTTTTAGAAAATTCTTCACCAAGTAATCTGATTTTATTAATAATTAAAGATATTTTATCAGAATATTTGGTGATAGTTGTAACAACTTTTTTATTATTATACAATATAGAGCTCACATACACGTCATTAATCAAAACGTACGTACAACAAAATCAAACACATAAATAACTACATCTTATTTATTCTGGTTCACCAATTCCGGAGATATAGGTGCGGGTGGTTGCACTTTCACTGGAATCTGAACCAACTCGACCACAAACATATTATTTGATTCTGAGATCTGCCCAATATAAAGTAACTCGATCCAACGTACACTAAAAGCCAGAGCCATAGAAAAATCTGCATAACTAATTTTTTGAACATGATATGGAAATATAGTGAGAATTAAATTTCAATAAGTTCAACAATAAATCATCATCAATATAGCTCATCATGTCATGTTCAGCTATATAAACTACAGTAAATATCTTTGGTCACATGAATGCACTATATCTATGCACATGAGAATCGTACAGTAATGACATGTCTGACATAATTAATTATTTTCAGAATATCATATGATGACTATCAATTTATTCTCATATCAAGCTACCCCGGTCAGGGTGAGTATTATCTACTTTCCGGTATAGACTTTTCTCGCTCCGTCCGACATGGCCCACTTTCTATTTTTTTTCTCATTAACATGATCATAACCGCTGGTAGGGCGTCCCCTACTGGTGCACTATACGGATTGCCATGTGACCGTACTCATTTCTTTTCTTTTCACAATGATAGCCAAAAATATGCTTTCAATAACAAGTATGTTCAACAAAATATAACTATTACCAAAAATCATTGGTAATCATGTTATGAACATAACCATTTCAAATATCACTTTATAAAATATTTTCATGTCAAAATTTCACACGTAAGATGGTAAGAAATTCATACAATGGCAATGGCTATGTCATATACTAGTCATTTATTATTTTTATTTATAAGATTCTTCTTCTTTTTTAAATATTAATTTTATTTCTTTATTTTTTTTATGCAGGTTTTCATCCTATCTAACCTTCTCTTACTAATCAAAGAATAACTCCCTCACTTTAACTCCGATTTAGGTGATCTTGATATCAATTTAAAGACAAAGCAATTATTTAAAACTCTTATGTTGAATAGTTGAACGAAATATTAAGAAATTATAGTGATATTACTCCCTCAAAGAACATGTTATTTCTTTTCAGGTAGGTTCTGACCTCTACCTACTAATCTGTCCATATCTCCCTCATAATAATTCCAAATTAAGTGATTCCAGTGGATAAAATTCTGTGACAAAAATAGCTATAATTCATATGTTAACCATTTATTTTAATTCCCTACAGAATGTTCCCAAAAATTAAAACACAGAAACTATCATAACATATTCTTTCCTAATTAACCATTTTCTGATCATTGCTTATTAATCGGACCATATCTACTTCATATGGACTCCACATCAAGTGATTCTAGTGGCTAAAAATCCGTAACACATATAGCTATAATTCATATGTTAACCATATATTTTAATTCCCTACAGAATGTTATCAAAAATTAAAACATAGAAGCTATCCTAACATATTATTCCCTGATTAACCATTTTCTGACATTTGCTTACTAATTGGACCATATCTACCTCATATTGACTCCAAATTGAGTGATTCCAGTGGGTAAAAATTCGTTAGACATACATCTACATTTTTTATGTTAATCATTTGTTTAAATTCCTTACCAATTCTTCCCAAAATTTTAAAATTAGAAGCATAAAAGTTTGCCACCCATAGCCATACCTATGCAGAACTATTTACACCAACCTAAGTATTCAAACATACATAATATGCAGAACTATCTACACCAACCGAATTTCAACCCATCCTACCACATGTAGGGAATGTAATTAAGGCACAATTCAGAGTTACCAACTTTATTACCTAAATAATTAAGGATATTTTTTTCTGTATATCATCTTTACTTTTTAATATGTCTATCCACTTGAGTGATTTTGCCATATAACTTAACCATAAGGATTTCTTTCATCCATAAGTTCTTCATTTTATATCCTCTAGCTCGCATGGATATATCTATGGGTCGATATTAGAAAACACACACATAAAGGAACATATTCACCTTCATATTGTGTAACTATCTTTTCTTATTCCAAACTTCTATCAAGTCATTTTTGGTTTTCATATATCAACATCATCCCATGAATATCATCATCTTAATCTATCATCTATTTTTATCCTAAAATCCTTTAATCAATATGTTAAACATACGTAGCAATAAATCCACCAAACCTTTTATAATGTTTATGTACCATTGACACATATCTAATAATTTTAACTTACCTCATCATAGTAATTCTATACCAGCTTATTAACACCATTAAATTCATTGTCAAAAATTTCAATTATTTCTTCTATCATATCCTAAAGCATCTCTGTCTAGTTTATGTCAATCCCATTTAATTCACCCAGTCATTTCAAAAAGATTTTTCGTAACAATTACTCATACATGAATTCTCAATTCTAACATAACTCACATCCTAAATACTAGACTCAATTTAGCATGATATAAACATTTAACACAAACATCTTGATCACTTACATTATTTTCGAGCATGGTTATCAGAATATTCCCCATATTTTTAAATTAAGAGTTCAAAGATTAATTTAAATCCTACTTTCCATATTTTATTCCTCAAGAACTTCAACACCACTAATTCTCTTGATTACATTCGTCAAAACACCATAATAGTTGAGTTTCAAATATAATAATAATAATAAATAAATAAATAAATTAATTAACTTTTCTTGTAATATGAGAAAATAATCTTACATTTAATGTTAAATATTAATGTAGGACAATGCAGTAGAATAGACGAAAAGCATAATAAAGAACGATGCTAAAATAGAAAGTTAAAAGTTTGGACAAAACTTTAGAGAGAGTTAAAATCGGTGGCCGTAATTCTTGAAAATTTGAAAACAAAAATTTAGCTGTTATATCAGCAAAAAAAATTGGTGGCCGCAAGGTTTGAATATATGTGCCAAAATCTATTTTAAATCTGTTGGTATTCGGTGGAAATATATCACATGGAAAAAGAAACATTTCTGAGCTTATAAAAGTCTGTGAAAATCAAAGAATACGTAGTTAACTGGTAGGATGCAGTTGATTGTTTCAAAATAGACGTAATCAATCAATTGTAAAATAATCAGTTCAAATTAAAATTTCTCAAAATAGCTAGTCGTCTTAATAATACCAATAGTCGACTGAAAAAAATATTGGGAAAATAAAATAAATCATTTGATTGTCCTTCTTCAACAACTAACTTGTTTACATTTTTATTTTCTTTTGTTTTTCAATTACGCCTATCACCTACAACTTCTCTACAAAAATCAAGATATCAAGGTTTCATCAAAGACAACAGACAAATTTCTGATGATATTTTAACCTTATTCTCTTTATATACCTAATATGAGTGACTATCACAACTACTATACATATACATGCTTGTCGTCATTTTAGAAAATTTCACCTTCAATTTAACTGATATCCACCAATCACTCACATAATTGTTCTAATTATTTCCGGCCTATTCACATAGCTATCATAAGTATGCCATTCTCCGAGTTCTATAAATGCACACGTTAATATCTTTACTTTCATACTCAAAGTCAAGGTGTGTGCAACTATGGAGAGAATCACATTTCGTCAATTTCGAAATATTTGTGTCTTTTGTGGTTCTAGTCCTGGAAAAGATGGAGAGTATGTGAAAGCTGCACAAAACCTGAGTATGGTGCTGGTCAGAAGAAAAATTCATTTAGTTTATGGTGGAGGTAACCGTGGGTTGGGGTGTGTGTCTACAGCTGCCCATGTAGGAGGATGTCAAGTTCTAGGTATTATTCCTACAGCTTTAGCTGCATCTAACATCGTAGGAGAGACAATTGGGGAAAAATTTAGGGTAGCTTCCATGCATGAACGCATGGCTAGAATGATGAGCAATACTGATGCCTTCATTGCCTTACCAAGTGGTTTTGGTACTTTAGAAGAGATTTTTCAAATAATTTCTTGGGCACAACTAAATATGCATCACAAACCGATAAGTTTGTTAAATGTTAATCACTTCTTTGATGGTCTGTTGTCTTTTCTTGATCATGCTGTGGAACAAATGTTCATTTCACACTCAGCACGACGAATTCTCATCTTAGCTTCAAATGTTGATGAGTTGATTGATACTTTACAAGCATATGTTCATGTACCTGATCCAACTATGGCTCAAATAGAATGGACGGCAGACAAATGCAGGAAGCACAAATTGGATTTGGATCTTCATCTTTAGATGTAGTAAAACGTAGCCATTGTTGTACCACTTTTACTTTCTTAGAGTCTACTTGGATACCATTTTTACCAACCATACTCCCTCAGAGTTGGTAAAACTATCTTTGAATCTTGCCTATGATCCTTTGAAGTTTTGAAATATTCTAGTATATCATCAATATATATAATAACAAATTGATCCAGGGATGACCTAATTACTATTCATTAAATCTATGAATACAGCTAAGATATTTGTCAATTTAAATGATATCACCAAGAACTCATAATTCCCATAATAAGACCTAAAATAAAATTTTCGTACATCCTCTTCTCTTATCCTTAATTAATGTTACTCAAATCCCAAATCAATTTTTAAAAAAATATTAAACACCTTATAACTGGTCAAACAGGTAATCTATACGAGGTAATGAGTTTTTATTCTACACTGTCACCTTATTCAACTGCCTATAATCTATGCATAGTCATAGTGATCCATCTTTCTTTTTCATAGATAGAACTGGAGCACTCCAAATCAAAGTATTAAGGCATTTAAATCCTTTGTCTAACAAGTCTTGTAGTTAAATTTTGTTTTAAATTCAATCGATATCATTCTATATAGGGATATAGATACTAGTTGGGTTCTAAGGAGTAAATCAATATTAAATTCTCGAATTGTCATGGCAAGGTTGTGCAGGTTTTCCTCCGCATTATTTGCCGGATTCCTCCTTGGTGGTGCCATTTCCTACTGTAGCAAAAAATAAAGTTATGCTGCTATTGAGGTGATCAAGCCCAATAGTTAGTTTCAAAAAATATTTAACAGCAATAATAACACCACCTCGGCATATAGATAGGAAACACAAGTAATTTCTTACCTATAAGAAATCACTGATCCCCTATACAGCACTACCACAACATACTCAAGACACTATAAGATCGATTCAGATAACCAACCACCCACTGGCCATCTAGGATCGACCTGCTCTGATACCAATTATGTAACAACCTTTTTATTTATTTATTATACAATATAGAGTTCACATACACGTCATTAATCAAAACGTACGTACAAAAAAATCAAACACATAAATAACTACATCTTATTTATTCTGGTTGACCAATTCCGGAGATATAAGTGCAGGTGGTTGCACCTTCACCGGGATCTGAACTAACTCGACCACAAACATATTATTTGATTCTGAGATCTGCCCAACATAAAGTAACTCGATCCAATGTACACTAAAAGCCAGAGCCATAGAAAAATCTACATAACTAATTTTTTGAACATGATATGGAAATATTGTGAGAATTAAATTTCAGTAAGTTCAACAATAAATCATTATCAATATAGCTCATCATGTCATGTTCAACTGTATAAACTACAGTAAATATCTTTGGTCACATGAATGCACTATATCTATGCACATGAGAATTGTACAGTAATGACATGTATGACAGGATTAATTATTTTCAGAATATCATATGATGATTATCAATTTATTCTCATATCAAGCTACCCCGATCAGGGTGAGTATTATCTACTCTCCGGTACGGACTTTTCTCGCTCCGTCTGACATGGTCCACTTTCTATTTCTTTTCTCATTAACATGATCATAACCGTTAGTAGGGCGTCCCTTACTGGTGCACCACACGGATTGCCATGTGACCGTGCTCATTTCTTTTCTTTTCACAATGATAGCCAAAAATATGCTTTCAATAACAAGTATGTTCAACAAAATATAACTATTACCAAAAATCATTGATAATCATGCCATGAACATAACCATTTCAAATATCACTTTATAAAATATTTTCATGTCAAAATTTCACACTTAAGATGGTAAGAAGTTCATACAATAGCAATGGCTATGTCATATACTAGTCATTTATTATTTTTATTTATAAGATTTTTATTTTTTTAAAATATTAATTTTGTTTCTTTATTTTCTTGATGCAGGTTTTCATCCTATCTAACCTTCTCTTACTAATCAAAAAATAACTCCCTCACTTTAACTCCGATTTAGTTGATCTTGATATCAATTTAAAGAAAAAGCAATTATCTAAAACTCTTATGTTGAATAGTTGAATGAAATATTAAGAAATTATGGTGATATTACTCCCTCAAAGAACATGTTATTTCTTCTCAAGTAGGTTCTGACCTCTACCTACTAATCTGTCCATATCTCCCTCATAATAATTCCAAATTAAGTGATTTCAGTGGATAAAATTCCATGACAAAAATAGTTATAATTCATATGTTAACCATCTATTTTAATTCCCTACAGAATGTTCCCAGAAATTAAAACACAGAAGCTATCCTAACATATTCTTCCCTGATTAACCATTTTCTGATCATTGCTTACTAATCGGACCATATCTACCTCATATGGACTCCACATCGAGTGATTTCAGTGGTTAAAAATTTGTGACACATATAGCTATAATTCATATGTTAACCATTTATTTTAATTTCCTACATAATGTTCCCAGAAATTAAAACATAGAAGCTATTCTAACATATTCTTCCCTGATTAACCATTTTCTGACATTTGCTTACTAATCGGACCATATTTACCTCATTTGGACTCCAAATTGAGTGATTCCAGTGGGTAAAAATTCGTGAGACATACATTTACATTTTTCATGTTAATCATTTGTTTAAATTCCTTACCAATTCTTCCCAGAATTTTAAAAACAGAAGCATAAAAGTTTGCCACCCATAGCCATACCTATGCAGAACTATTTACGCCAACCTAAGTATTCAAATATACATAATATGTAACATGATATAGTAACATCCATGACCAATTATTAAAGTTCTAAGATCAAAATCTAATATAAATATTACAAGTTTCAAAACTTTTCTTCAAAAAGAAATATTATTAAACTTACCTTGAGCACTTAGTCCTCTAGATTTCTCCTTCCTCTTTCTTCCTTTCTTCCTCTCCTTTCCTCACTCTACCTTGCTTCTATTTTTCCTCTTCCTCACTTGGACAAAATTCTAATGTTACAAGGGTGGGTTTTGGTTATATAGACTATAAAATAATTCACCTTTTATAATCATGGGTCTACCTGATCACAATTAGGATGCACTTGGTTGAATTTTTGGAAAACAAACAACTTATATTCTTATCTTCCTCTTCCTTAGTCAAGATATGCATAGGAAAAGGAGATTTGTATTTTAAAAATTATGATGATATGTTTTTCTTAAGATAAGAGACAAGGTCCCTTTAATTTAGGGATTCATTTCCTTTTTCTTTTGTCTTAATCAAGTATGATAGGTTTGCCTTTTTAGGTGGCAAATTTCTAACCCTTGAATCTTCCTTGCTTAACTAAAATTATTTGTGTAGCATAATGATATTTTTTCATAATGCTATGTATTATTACCCACTTGCTAAAATTATGAGTATAGAATATAGATATTTTGTCCTAATGCCATGTATTATCATACCACTTGCTAAAATTATGAATGTAGGATATCACACCACTTGCTAAATTTTTGTTTTAATGCCATGTCACCTAATCTTGATTACACCTTTATTTCATCACTTTATTTTATTTTTCCTTTTGAGTTTGGGCTCATTCTTGCCCATTTTCATAATTTTTGGGCTACTGGTCCAATTTCTATATCCTAGTCCAAGTCTATGTTTTATTTCTTCCTTGGGCTATCCTATTGGCTTGTTAAAAATTCATGTGAAGTAGAAAAATTCTATATGAAGTGTCCATAGTTGAAAGCCCAATTTATGGGTAGAGATACTAAACTTAGTAACTTTAACTCTTAAATTGGGAAAAATTACCCTAATCCAATCTTCTTGAAATTTTAATACCTTTACTGACTTCACAAAAATTTATCTTTCTTACCAAAGAATTTCACATTTCTTTAGTATATTTATTTTTAATATTTTCTCTTAAATTTTCTCTCTTTACCTATTTCATTAATGTTAGAATATTTCTATGCATATACGTAAGGTAAAGAATTTATAAGGATTATATTTCCTTAGATATATAAAAATTGTCTAATAAATTTTATTTTCTGACGAGATATTACAATAGTTTCATCTTGTTGCATGTGTAGGGACTCAAATTCCCTTTTTAGGTTCAGAACTTGCATTTGTCTAGTTCTATCACTTCCTTGATACTCCAATTTTAGCTTGTCCCAAGCCTCTTTGGCATTCTTGCAAGTAATAATTCTAGGAAACACTGAATCAGAAACTAAATTCTGAATAAGAGTTTTAACTTTGTACCTTTTTGTCCTTTCTTTGTTGTGAACTTTAATTTGAGCCATTGTAGGATCTCTAGGAAGTGGAGCTATAGGTTGGTCTTCATCTACAACTTCCAACAAATTATATGCCTCCAAATATGTTTGTATCTTTACTGACGATATTTGATAATTTTCACCCGTAAAGACTTGAGGAATTATCAAGGATATATTGTTGATTGCCATTTGATGTGTGTTTTTTTTAAAAAGATAACTCACTGTTTTTCTCTCAAACTCAAATCCCGTAAGACCAAGTAAGACTTTGATACCACTTGTTCGGTTTTTAAAAATTGAAAACAGCAAAGATTGAAAATATAGGAATTGAGAAGAGGAAAATTGGAGGAAGGCTCATACTCTTTCTTATTCATAGCTTGATATTTATACAAAGATCAAGATAACTTTCATCTAATGGATTGATACAACTAATTGAAAATTTAAATAAAATAGATAATACTAATCCTATCTAAATGAAAATTTAAAAATAACAGATAATACTAATCCTAACGAAATAAAGATTATGATAATGCTAACTAATTAAATAAAGATTTTTCAAATGATTTCTTTTTTACAAATTTTGAACTAAAATGCCATCTCTAACAAATTTCATTGTCAGATGAGATGAAATGATACAATCACAATACAACAAAAGCGCAGCATGAGGACGGAACAATAACGACGGTCCATACAAACGTCGCTAAATCTTAGTTTAACGATGGTTAATAAACCATCGTTAAACTTGTAATTTTAATGATGGTTAAATAAGAATCGTCGTTAAATAAAGACGGTTTAGCCCCAGCCATTGTAATATGTCGCGGATTGACCCGTTCATTGGAAATGGTGAAATTTTACGACAATTCTAGTCGTAACTGTCACTCAGTAACGACGGTTTAGTTATAACCGTCGTCAAATAACGACGATTATGACTAAACTGTCGTTACTTCACGACGGTTATGACTAGAACCGTCATTAAATAACGATGGTTATGCTGAACCATCGTGGATATGCAACGTTCAGAATTTAGACAGTTACTCGTAAAATGTGTGGTTTAACGACAGTCTTAAGAGAACAGTCGTGAAACCCATTTATAACGATGGTTTTAATTAAAACCATTGTTATATGGATTTGACGACAGTTATTTAACCGTCGTTAAACCACGCGGTCATCTATAAATTCGTTTTTCCTCTTTATTTTTATTACGAATACTTTAAATCACAATTTTTTTGCATAAAATCCATCAGTCGAGGTATTTGAGTGTGCTTTATGAGTTAAATTGTATTTTACGAGTTGTGATATTTTGATGTGCTTTGTGAGTTATTTTTATCTTACTCAAGGTATGTCATATAATGATATAATTGTATTTGACTATATTTTTAAATATAGTATGCTCAAAATATTTTGTTATTTAATTGTTGTTTTCTTTTGTGAAGATCTTGTGGCAATACTTCGACTTTTGTGCGTTATTTATTTGAAATCACTTTGAAAGTATGCAATCTAATTATTTTTATTTTAAATAAATTTATTTCAAAATATTGTATGTTAAAATGCAATAATAATAGATATTATATGTACTTCATATTTATTTAGAAAAATATAATTTACATTTTAATGTACATATATGAATAAATTTTAAAATTTGTGTTACTTTTTCAATGTTTATGATGTTTAAGATTATAATACATTATGTCCGTTGAAAATATGTAAGAGTTTTTTCTTAGTAATGCTAAAATATTGGATTTAATTAATTTTGAAGTAAATTATATGTAATTAATATTAGAAAGAATTTATAAACATTAAAAATAGAGATTTTAAGGCGGGTTGATGGAATAATATTGTAAAAATTATTAAATACACGTAGTTAAAAATAATTTTTTTTAATAAAAAATACAAGTAGGTTTTAAAAAATGAAAAAAAAAATATTTATAATAACATAAATTTAGTAGAGGAATTGAAGTTTAGTTGATGAAGTAAAATAATAAATTTTAATAAATAGACAGAGTCAGTATTAAAAATAAATTTCTTTAAAAATATACGTATGTTTTGATATAAGTTTAACAAATTTTTATAATAATATAAATTTAGTATAAAATGATAGTGAATTCAATTTTAAATATAAGTTATTAAGTGTTAAAAAAATATAATTAAAATTGATACAGCTAAATCAAAAATAATTATTATACTGTTAAACGTGTTTAAATAATATACATAAATTAGTAATAGTAAAGTTTAAGTACAGTTGATTTTAAAATATTAAAATATTTACGCAGTTGATGAGGTAAAATAATAAATATTAGTAAATAGATAGAATTAGTATTAGAAATTATTTTTTTTAAATTAAAACACATTTAAAAATACACGTAGTTTTAAAAAAATGAAAACAAATATATATAATAACATAAATTCATCAAAAAATAATAGTGAAGTTAGTTTTAATATACTATGTTTTTACACTAGATTCTCTATTGACTAGTAATGTCTTAAGTATAATTGAATAAAACTATCCTTGAATATATGGCCCTTGTATGGGCCACTGCTATTATATTTTCAAATAGAAAATTGAAATTTCAATTCTTTATTTGAATTTCTTAGAAATTTTACCATGTAAATATTATAATTAAAATCGTAGCGGCAAATAAAAAATCATAATTCAATCTTTTATTGCTAGTGGCTGTCATTGTCAAGACGACGTGATCTACCAGATTCAATCATGAAATTCATCCTTTAAATTAATGACATTAGGATCGGAGAATGAAATAAAATTGGCACATGACCAAAAACTTTATTAATGACACTGTTTCAGAAGTTAGAATTTTTCTTCTTGAATTTGTATAGATTTTTCAAGTGTTTTATTTCATATTATGCAAGCCAATGGCATCATTTATGCAATTTTTATAAGGTGCGTCAAGTCTTGCCAATAAAATTTATAACTTTTAGGCATCTAAGTTTGCATCATAAGCTTCTTAAGATCAAGTAGGTATTTTATTTCTCTATTTTTAACTTTCTCTTCAATATCTCTCTTAAACTCTTTAAGATCATGATTTTTTATTTATATCTAACCAATGATGATGATTCTTTATTTGGTGCTTCATTGAATGTTAATTATCATAAAGTTTGTCCCAAGGTTTTTTTCACTTAAAGCATTTTAAACATCTTCAAAATGTGTTTTGGTTTATGCACAATCAATTACAAATGCCTTCCCATGCAAAATAGTAATGTTTTCAGTTTAGACTAAGAGTTATTTAGGTTAATTGTTATCTAAATTCATAATTTTGTCAGATATGGATAAATCTTGGATCAATAAACATTGACAATCAATAGAGTACCTGAATGGTTTAGACGAATTTTTTAGAATTCACAAATGCCAACTCTCGTGTCGAAGGTAGAATAATATGTCCATGCCCAAAGTGTAGATTCAAGAAATGGCAACTCATCGAGGTTGTGCAGGACATAGTCTGTGATACATTTGGGGTTCACCTTGAAAATGAAAACATCGATTCTGTAGATATGCATGTTCGACCATCAACAGAAAGGATGGATAATAGTGTCAAAAAATTTTATGAGTTACTGAAAGATGGTCAACAACCACTCTATGAAGGGTGTGATAAGTATTCCAAATTGTCTTTCTTGGTAAAGTTATATCACATCAAGTGTTTGTACGAGATAATTAACAAAGCAATGTCAATGATACTTGAGTTGCTTGTCGATGTATTCCCAGATGCCAAGATTCTGCCTTCATTTTATGAGGTTAAAAAAGTCATTAATAAGTTGGGGTTAAATTATAAGAAAAATCATGCATGTCAGATTGATTGTATGTTATATTGAGGTGAGCATGAAAGTAGAGAAACTTGTAGTAAGTATTCCGCACCGAGGTGAAAATCGAAACTGAAGGGGGTGAAGCGAAAAAAGGTGCCTAATAAAATTCTTAAATACTTTTCACTTAAGCCAAGGTTGCAGAGATTGTTCATGTCTTTTAAGACTGCTGAATTTATGAGATGACATTTTGAAGACAAAAATTCTGATGGCATCACGAGGCTTCCGAAGGATTCTGAGGCAGGGAAGAGATTTGATCTTTTGAATCCTCAATTTGCATAAGATCTGAGGAATGTTCGTTTGGGCCTTGCAACGGATGGTTTCAATCCATTTGAAAACCTATCTACAAGTTATAGTATATGGCTAGTTATGCTGATTCCGTGTAATCTTCCTCCTTAGATGTCTATAAAACAAATTTCATTCATGTTGTCAATGATAATTCCAGGGAGAAAAGCACCGAAAAATGATATAGATGTATTTTTACAAACACTAATTGCGGAGTTAAAGGAGTTATGGGTTGAACATGTTAAGACGTACGATACCTTTAGTAAATAAATGTTTAATATACATGCAGCTCTTTTGTAGCCAATCAATGATTTTCCTGGCTTTAAATGTTTATCAGGCTGGAATACTCATACTGAATTAGCATGTTCGCACTGTAACTTTGATTCTATTCCAGTGCGTCTCTCTCACAGTCAGAAGTGGTGTTTTATAGGACATCGGCACTTTCTATCTCTGGGTCATAAATTTAGGATGGCTCGCAATAGGTTTGATGGAAAAGAGGAAAGAAGAAACCCTCCTCTACAACTGACTGGTGTAGACATTTTAAGATAAGTAGAGGATATTGAAGTTGTCTTCAGAAAAAATGTGAAAACTGATGCTGACACTCAACAACGGCATTCCCGAGGTTAGGGTTTGGTTGATTATGGAACTCAACAGTGGCGTAAGAAAATTATATTTTCTAAACTTTCGTATTGGGCGAATAATATGTTGCGTCATAATCTTGACGTCATGCATATTGAGAAAAATGTATGCGACAACATTATTTACACTTTACTTAATGATTCTAACCATTCAAAGGACTACGTAAATACGTGAAAAGATTTAAAGGAGTTTGGTGTGAGGTCTGAGCTGTGGCTAAATGATGACGGTAAATATCTACTTGCTTTGTTCACATTGACAAATGCAGGCAAGGAAGTATTTTTCAAAACACTTAAAAAAGTATCTATACCCGATGGTTATTCTAGTAATATCTCCAGATGCATTGACGTAAGACAGCGTAAAATCGGAGGGTTGAAAAGTCACGACTGTCACATCCTTATGGAACAACTGTTACCGTTAGCTATAAAAAAGACACTTCCCAAGCTAGTGTCCGCAATTCTAATCGAGTTCTGCTCATTCTTCCGACAACTTTGTTGTAGAGTTTTGAATGTTAATGAATTTGGTCAACTTCAAAATCATATCATTATGACGCTGTGCCATCTAAAAATGTTATTCCCGTCGTCTTTCTTTACAGTCATAGTGCACTTGACTGTACATTTGGTCATGAAAGCGAAGTTAGGAGGACCAGTCCAATATCGTTGGATGTATCCCATCGAAAGGTAAAAAATGAAGAGCACATAATTCAGATTTCTTTCATTATTGTTAATTCAATTTTATTCATTTTATCTATATTGTCTAGATACTTTGGTATACTTAAATCTTTCGTGCGGAATAGAGTAAGATCAAAAGACACAATAGCAGAGTCCTACGTTGCAGAAAAAGTTTTATTATTCTGTTCCAGCTACTTAGATGGTGTTGACACTGTCTTCAATCGTCCTCCTCGTATGGATAATCGACCCGATGTTGGGACGTCTGATAGGGGGTTATTCTCATCAATAGGAAGATCAGTTGGTGGGTTTGAATATTTCACGTTTTCTCCCCGGCAAAAATTGTAGGCCCACTGGCATGTCTTAACAAATTTCAATGAAATTGATCCTTACTTATAATAAGTTAACTCACACTTAACTACATTTGCATATATATTTTCATCCGGTGTATCATTAAGTGTATATACAATGTTTACTCAACAGGGAATTCAGAGACTATGTACGGCATAGTTTAAGAAGTCAGACGTGAGCATCTACCGAGATAGATTAAAAAGCCCACATGGAATTTGTCTCTTGATTTTCGCATCGTGTAAGTATTTCAAGGTGGTCACATTTCATTCATATATCAAATATGAGTACAACTCATCTTTTATTCTTTTTACATATCGCAATTGATGACAGTGGATTGCAGTGTGTTGATTTAAAATTTTTTGCACTTGGTCCACTAGATAGAGCACGTCGATACAGTGCTTACAATGTAAATAGATTTAAATTTCGAACTTTAGAGCGAGACCAAGGGATGACATCTCAAAACAGTGGAGTTTACAATACTTTTGGGACGAGGAGTTATGCAAGTAGTAGTGATAGGAACATACAATTTGGTGGCGTCCTGTATTACGAAAAACTATTGGACATCATTGAGTTAAACTACTATAGGCATTTTACAGTTATATTATTTAAGAGTATGTGGGCCAACACAACTACAACGAGAGAAATTATAGTTGATGACTTCGGGATGATATCGGTTGATTTTTCTTAGTTGATTCACACTGATAAAAATTATGATGACAAGTCATACATCTAGGTATCTGAAGCTCATCAAGTGTACTATGTACAATATGAGTTAGACAAAAATTAAAATATAATAAAGTATTTGAAATTCTATGACTTATACGAGATGATTGAAAAAAATGAAAATCTTATATACGAGAGCAATGATACGTCTCTCCTTTATGTTCAACTCAGGCTATGTCTATTTAATTCATTTGAAACCCCATGCCTATGTCTATTTAATTCATTTTCCAATAAATATAAAAAGCAATGATATGACTCCCCTTTATATTCAACTGGCTATTTGACTATTTCCACCCATGCTTATTAGTTATTACCAGTGTGCATTATATATATATATATATATATATATATATATATATATATATATATATATATTGTGCATTGATATTTATTGATAAAAATTAAATAAAAAAATCGTAGGACAAAATTATTATATTCTTATCCTTATTTATAAATTTTTCAATTTCTTTTCTCTATAGTCAAGATTCGCTGGTCGTTTTCTTTCTATCTTCTGTGTGGGTCCCTTATTATTGACCAATTGTTCTTCGTGGAATTTTACACGAAGATGGGAGTTTCTGATTTCACAATTTTCCAGTGTACTCTTTGGCGTGGAACCACACGTCAATGCATGAGAGCAAGTCAAGTCTTCAGTCATTCCCGTAATTACGTTATTTATTTTTTTTGGTACATGGCTGGAAACTCGAGAATTATTTTCTTGGACAGGCCTAATATCTTTTCTCTATCTATTTTTCTCTCTTCTCAGACATAACCAACTCCCATGGCTTCCATACCGACTCTGTTCTTGCTGTTTGTAATGCTATATGCAAATGAAGTTGAAGCACAAAAAAGTCATTCCAACATCATAAGCTTGGGTTCTTCGCTCTCCCCAAAAGGTAACTCTTCATGGGTCTCAGCCTCTGGTCTTTTTGCCTTCGGCTTTTACCAACAGGGTAATGGCTCTGCTATTGGGATATGGCTAATTGGCAAGCCCGAAAACATAGTTGTCTGGACGGCTAACCGTGACCATCCCCCCGTTCCCTCTAATTCTACATTGGAATTATCCAAGGGGGGTCAGCTGCTCCTTCATACTGGGAAACGAGAACTCGTTACTGGTTTGCTAAAGCCTGCAGCTTCAGCATCTATGCTTGATTCTGGTAATTTTGTGCTTTACGGCAAAGATTTGGATATTCTCTGGCAAAGCTTTGTGATCCCGACTGACACCATATTAGGAGGTCAAAATTTATCTTCTGGATATGATCTGGTCTCTGGTGTGTCCAAGTCTGACCACTCAAGTGGACATTTCATTCTCAGAATGCAGGGAGATGGAAATATTGTTGCCTACCCTGTAAACAGCTTAATGAACCGGGAGGATTCTTACTGGTCCTTAGACACAGCGATGCCGATGTCCACTTCATATTCTGTTTCTCTCCGTCTTAATCGTGAAGGCTCTCTTTGGCTAGGGGATAATGAGAATTCCGCATATCGTGTTTTGGTCAATAGCACCAACCTCGGAAAGAACGCAACTTTAGTCTACCGTGCAGCTCTTGATGAAGATGGGATTTTTAGATTGTATGCACACCAATTTGAGAAGAATAGTAGCTCGAGTGTGCAAATTGTGTGGTCCTCTTTGTCTAATCCATGCGAGGTCAAGGGGTTTTGTGGCTTCAACAGTTATTGCTCGACCACAAGCGGGAGTGCTGTGTGTCAGTGTTATCCCGGATTCGTGCCCCTCAATCGTAGCAACATGTTCCTGGGCTGCCAACAGAACTACAGCAGAGATGATTGTGAAACCAGTGCACATCCTCTGATGCTTTACAATGTCACTTCCTTGAAAGATATGTGGTGGGATGGAATTCCTTATTTCAATGTATCAAAGAAGATGGAAGATTGTAACAAGTTTTGCCTGGAAGACTGTAATTGTGGGGCAGTATTATATACGAATGGAAGCTGCAATAATTATATGCTTCCGCTTATATATGGCAGAATGGTTCAAAATGGATCATCAGCCACGGCCCTCTTCAAGTTGCCTTCAGGAAATATCATCACTCCAAAACGCACCCCTGTTCAAATGAAGCCGACGGTCCTCAATGATAACAAGAAAAATCTGATTTTGATTCTAGTCTTGACTTTGGGTTCAATTTCATTCTTTTGTTTGGTCTTTGCAATGTTTGTTTTCTTCACCTATAGGCGTCAAGTTTATTCGTATACAAAGCTGTCTGCAAGTGCAAACCTGGTATTTACTGAGGAATGTAGTATACGGACATTTTCCTTCGATGAACTTGTGGAATCAACCGGGGGCTTCACAGACGAGGTCGGTAGAGGATCTTTTGGAGCAGTATATAGGGGGACAATAAGTGGAACCAACAGAAAGATTGCTGTCAAGAAACTAGATAGAGTTGTTGACGAAGGGGAGAGGGAATTTCGAGCTGAAATCACAGCAATTGCTCGAACTCATCACAGAAATTTGGTTCAACTTGTTGGTTTTTGTATTGATGGTTCCAGAAAGCTTCTTGTCTACGAATACATGAGCAACGGGTCTCTTGCAGAACTTCTGTATAAGGCTGAGATGCGCCTATCATGGAAGCAAAGATTCAAAGTCGCATTGGATGTGGCAAGAGGAGTCCTATATCTACATGAAGAGTGTGAAGTCTGTATTGTCCATTGCAATATTAAGCCCCAAAATATACTTATGGATGAAGCTTGGACTGCAAAGATATCTGATTTTGGGCTTGCGAGGCTACTATTGCCGGAACATTCAAGAACTACAACTGGAAATGAGGTAACAAGTGGTTACTTGGCACCAGAAAGGCAGAAAGATGCATCAGTATCAGTAAAAGTTGATATCTACAGTTATGGCGTATTATTAATGGAGATTATATGCTGCAGAAGAAGTATAGATGTGAAAGTTTCCTCAGAAGACGAGATAGTTCTATCAAGTTGGGTATATAAATGCTTCGTAGGAGGGGAATTGAATAAACTTGTTGTAGATGAAGATGTAGAATGGAGGACCATGGAAAGAATGGTGAAGGTGGGGTTGTGGTGTGTGCAGGAAGATCCATCTTTGCGTCCTTCGATGAAGAATGTCATCTTGATGTTGGAAGGGTTGAGAGATATTCCAACTCCACTTTCTCCATCTCCAGCCCCTTCCTTTTAATGATCTTCTCAAGTTCTACAATATGCTCTACTGTAATTTCATTTTTTCTTTGTGTTATCGTTTTTGTTGTGCCTGAAGTGTATCCTCAAACTAGCTTCCATGCTCCCTGCTTAGGAAGCGAGTTAATTTATGTAGAAGGAGGTTCACGTTGTTCATTGTTAAGTTGTAATAGATATTTAATATGTTTGAAACTTGTTATACATAAACTTAGACACGTGTGACAAGAAAATAATGGGATAAATATACCTTCTCCTTTCTCCTTATAAACAACTTAGTTTTGTTATCTTTAAGTAAGCAGACTTTTCAAACGTGAAACTAACACTACTAAAAAAGACAACCCGGAACATACGGTAATAGTTTTGATAATTAGCGTCCTTTTCTCATGATGTGAAACGAAGACGAAGACGAAGACGAAGACGAAGACGAGGTGAAAGTCACATTTGCACATGGGGGAATAATTGCAACGAGGCCATTCGTGGCAGGCGGACGTGTGAGAAGTGACTTCTATAGATCACTTTCTGTGATAATGATAAAGGTCGTTTCTCGGAACAAACAGAACTCATGAACTCCTAAGCCGAAGCTGTGAATGTATTACCAATTTCTCTAGCTAGCTTCTCTTTGTGAGGGAAGATTTCGAAAACCAAAGAGTATAATACTTATGCCTGCCGTTGCATTAAATATATACTTTCTTCTGTTCATATCCTTTGTAGGTGGAGGATCTCAAAAAGAACTTCCAAACGATATAGCACTTGGTTCCTCACTTTCTTACCCCACTTCATGGTATTCCCCTTCCGGTTACTTTGAATTTGGTTTTTATCCCCTTCCGGGCAATGGCTATGCACTTGGAATTTTGCTGGTAGGAAAGAACGATTATACAATTGTGTGGACAGCAAATCGTGATGATCCTCCAGTCACCTCAAATGCAAAGCTACAGCTAACCCAGGGTGGTAAGCTGCTTTTGCAAAACGGGCATGGACAAGAAAAGCTTATTGCTAATGTAAACGCTTCCTCTGCCTCCATGCTTGATTCTGGAAACTTCGTGCTATACAACAAAAATTCCAGAGTCATTTGGCAGAGTTTTGATCACCCAACTGATACTATCTTGGGGGGTCAAGTTCTTCCTACTGGGGTTCAATTGTTGTCTAGCTCATCAGAGACCAACCATTCATCTGGAAGGTTTCGTCTCAAGATGCAGGACGATGGAAACCTTGTTCTTTATCCAGCAAATACTGGCGACGGTTCAAATAATGCTTACTGGGCGTCTGGTACTCACGTCAACAATCTCCAATATCATCTGAACCTCACCAAAGCAGGTTCTCTGCTGATCGTAAAAAACAGTAATTCAGAGACGATCAAGATTTTGAGTGATTCGCCATCTTTTTCTACCTACATCATATATCGTGCAACCCTGGATTCTGATGGAGTTTTTCGGCTGTATTTTCACGATGCTGGCCCTGGAGTATTTTCAATTCTGTGGTCTTCATTGTCCGATGCTTGCACGGTGAAGAGTTGTGGGTTGAACAGCTACTGCACATACAGTATTAACAGCCAAGTCAATTGCACTTGTATTCAGGGGACTGACTTTATAGATCCAAGTCAAACCACTCTTGGCTGCAAAAGGAACTTTTCAGTTGCAGAATGTAGAGGTAGGAAAGAAAATGCAACCTTGTATCACTTGTCCACAGTGGACAATATAGACTGGGAACATCGACCTTATTTGCAGGCAGTGATGTCGCTGAGACAATGCCGACTTTCTTGTTTGGAGGATTGTAACTGTGGTGTTGGCCTTTATGAATATGGGATCTGCACGAAAGAAGCGCTTCCATTAAGATATGTGATGATGACAAGGTATCAGCAATCGGTGCCCACAAAGGTGTTCTTGAAGGTGGGAACTAGAAGCCCGAAAAGCTGGAATAACACACCTCCTATTGCTAAGCCTGACCAATCGCCCCCAATCATGACTACTAGTAACAGAGCAATTGTGCTGATTATTCTTGTTATCTTGGGTTTTTCTTTTCTTTTCTCTTCAACTATTGCAATTTCTAGCCACTTGATTTACAAGATTCGGGTTTTGAGGTACCAAAGATTGCTGGAGACTGGAGATTTGGGCTTGAAAGAAGGTGTCACTCTGAGGGTATTTTCATACAATGAGCTGAAGAGAGCAACAAATGGTTTCAAAGAAGAGTTGGGTAAGGGCTCTTTTGGAGCAGTTTACAAAGGAACTATTTGCAAAGGAAGAACACTTATTGCGGTAAAGAGACTGGAGAAGTTGATCGAAGAAGGAGAGAGAGAATTTCAAGCAGAAATGCGAGCCATCGGAAAAACCCACCACAGAAATTTGGTTCGCTTGCTGGGCTATTGTGCTGAGGGTTCTAACAGGCTTCTTGTTTATGAGTACATGAGCAATGGTTCCCTTGGGAATCTTCTTTTTGGGGATACAAGACGTCCAGACTGGGATGAGAGAAGAAGGATAGCATTGGACGTAGCAAGAGGGATCCTCTATCTCCATGAAGAGTGTGAGGCTCCAATCATTCACTGTGACATAAAGCCTCAAAACATACTGATGGACGAGTTTTGGACAGCCAAAATATCTGACTTTGGCCTAGCAAAACTACTGATGCCAGATCAAACAAGGACCTTCACCGGGGTCAGAGGGACAAGAGGATACGTGGCCCCGGAATGGCAGAAGAGCACCCCAATAACTGTAAAGGCAGATGTTTATAGCTACGGCATAATGCTATTGGAAATTGTGTTTTGTAGAAGACACTTGGAAGTTAACATATCAGAACCAGAGCAGATTGTTCTATCCAGCTGGATCTACAAGTGCTTTAATGCCAGAGAGTTAAATAAGCTTGTTCCTGGGGAACCGGTGGATGAAAACCTGCTGGAGAATATGGTTAAAGTGGGATTATGGTGTATCCAAGATGAACCCTTTCTCAGGCCAACAATGAAGAGTGTGGTGTTGATGCTAGAAGGAGTTACTGATGTCGCTATTCCTCCCTGTCCATCAGCTAATTTTATGTGATCTGTGAGAAAAAAAAATTTGCAGTGCTTTGATTCTGTTCTCCCGAATTGTTTTCACGTGATTTGCTTTTGTTAGCTTGTGTCTGCATGTTAACCATTTCCTTTGTTAGTGGGGCTCATAG
This sequence comes from Gleditsia sinensis, assembly GCA_037074535.1. Classification (NCBI taxonomy): domain Eukaryota; kingdom Viridiplantae; phylum Streptophyta; class Magnoliopsida; order Fabales; family Fabaceae; genus Gleditsia; species Gleditsia sinensis. The sequence goes on along the minus strand of CM073464.1, from coordinate 7,508,166 downwards.
TGTGTTCTTGTCTTGAGTTTCGATATGGATGACATAGAGTAATCAGTATTGTCCTTTGAAATAAGAAATGAAAGATATCATTTTCAAATCTTCTTTTCATTTGGTTAGGAATTGGTCTTCTCTGTATCTAGAGTTTCGACTATCTGCCCACAAATTTTTGAGACAAAATTTCAGCTGAGTAAACCAATCGTCATTTTTTTTTATCTTCTATAGAGGATTCATAAATGCGTTTCAGAACACCGTAGATTTGGTAAATTCTGCAGGATATTATTATGATGCTAAAATACATAAAAATATGGGTCTGAGATAAACCTCTGGGTGTAAGCCAGAGAGACCAGGAGGTAGATAATAGCACAAAAGTGGCAAGCTCGAATGTGAAAAAGTTGGCCAGAAAAAAATGCTCTGTGAACGGTTATTCAGATTATTCAATTGATAAAATAATATTTTGATTAAAAAATTAATATTTAAATTTAATCATAATTTTAAATTATTTTAAAAAGTTAAGTTATATTAAGTTATGGATTGAATTAAATTTTTTTTTAAAAAAATACGTTTAATTTATCTTTTTCAATGTAAAATTTCTTTAAAAATTTATTTATATAAATTAATTAATATAATTTAATTTGTATGAAATATTTTTTTTATTTATTGAATTTAGTTAAACCTACCAGTTATGCACATCCTGCACCGTGTCAGAATCACGTCCAAGACTCGGGAACGAAAAAAGAAAATATTAATGGCAAAGAAAAGACACGGTGGAATGAACAGAATAAGAGCGTGTTTAGTTTCTTGGCATGAAATGAAAAATTGCATGGAATCCAAGATTTCATTGTTTATTTGGATGGAATAAAGCATTTTATGAAATGCTTTATTCTATCAAGTGATAGAAAAGTCAAGTCATCTAAAAATTGGTGAAATGTTGCATTTTATTGTAAAGCAACCTTAATTTTATATTTTTTTATTAAAAAAATTTAATTTAATTATTAAAAAATCTAATTTGATTATATTTTATAAAAATTAATTTACAAAAATTTTTTTTTAAAAAAAATATCTATTTTTTAATTTTTTTATTAAAAAAATTAATTAAATTATTTTATATTAAAATAAATTTAATCATTTTTTTTATCTTATTTTTTTATTCTTTCAATTTATCTATTAATCAAATAATAAAATATTATATTACCTCTTCTTTTTTATCGCATACCAAATAAGGTAATGGTATTCCATTCTCTTTTTTATTCTTTCTTCCTTTCTTCTTTTCATTTCACTAAAATTTATTTCATCCAACCAAACGAGCCCTTAGATAACGGCTAGTCGGCCCTACCCCCTTCAATGAAGCATTTAGTTTAAAATTGTGGAGTGTGAAAAAATCTATGACAGTTAGACCTTGATATCATTTCAAAGTCTTAAATTTTATTGTTTTGACATCATTTGGAGTTATTTTAATTTTTTAATCTATTTTTTTAGTATTTTTGTAATTTTAATTTTAATTTTTCAATGTGATTTAGAGTTGTAATTAATATCTTATAAATACACTATTTTTTGTTCAATTTGAGACTTTTTGATCCATTAATCAGGTTTATAGAAATTTTTCATTATTTTTTTGTTTATTCCATTTTCGCTGCATCAATCTATTCTGTGTACATGGAGACGATTTTGCTTAAAACTCTATTATCTATTTATGAGTTAACTTTTTAAGTCAATAATTTAGAAAAAAAAAAACAAATTAGATTTTGCAGAGAGTGTAAGTTGGGGTACGAGTAGACTATAAAAATTAATTTAATCGATAAGTCTAATTTAACTCAACTCCATTTATTCCTTGGAGTTGAATTGGATAGGTTTGAATGAATTTTTTTTCTAATATTTCTAAAAATATCTATAGTAAAAATTAATTATATTATAAATCAAGTGTCTTGATTGTGTGTATTGTAATCAACCAAGTATCTTTTTGTAATTTAATTTATGTTATGCACTTATTAAATTATGTTTGATTGAATATTCGATGTTATGCATTTATAATTTACATTATATTTGAATATTTAATGCATTTATAAAGTTATAATTTATTGAGTCATAATTTTTTCTATTTAGTTTTGATATTTTGATTTTAATATTTTTATTATACAGAGTTTCAAGTTTTGATATTGCTATTCTAGATTTATAATTTGAGTTAATCATATGGTGAGACAATAAAAAAAAAAGTGAAAGTGATGTTGATGACTGAAAAACAAATAAAAATAAAAATAACAAACGTCCCTCAAAAGAAAAAACCCCGTTACGAAAGCAGTTGAGTCTTTTAGTCAATAATTTAAATAAATAAATAAAAAACATGCAGACCACAAGTCTTCATGGCGTGAAAGCAGGGACGCAAGTCGAACGCTCATTCAACACGCGGAATGCAGAATGGCAAGTGACAAACGATTTAGACCCCAGGACTATACAGACATGGTAGCTTTGCAGTCAACCATTCACTCAAAGTTCACATTAATTTAATTTTTTTTAGTAATTTTAAAAATTAATTAAATATATTTTATATATTTTTAAAAATTATTATTTTCATCAATTATACATTTTAAAATATATAATTTTTAAGAATAAAATTTTTATTATATATCAAACGTCTACTTAAAATTGACTGATAGACTCGGGAATTTGTGTAGCAAAGTTTGATGTAGAAAGTCCCTCATTTTCACGAGAATATGAAAAATTCTTAACCAATAATATTAAAGTTTTTGAATTTAACTGACATTTGCGTGTTGACTTCGCAACGCAATAATTTAAATAAATAAATAAAAATACATGTAGATATATTATGGCGTGAAATTTGGGACACAGGTCCTACAACTCATTCAACACACGGCGTACTAAGTGGCTAGTGACAAACAACTTGGACCACAAGACTACAGACTTGGTAGCTTCACATTCGACCACTCATTAATCTTCGTGGCATAAACGTCCAATGAAAAGGACTCAAAAGCAAAGTTGTGAGGCTGGCAACAACCTTTTTCTCCACGTTACTTTCGTAAATAGTTTATTGCTAAACTCAAAGGACTTATGTCACAAAGTTTAGTGAAGAATGGGCCCTACTTTTACAAGAATATGAAAAATTCTAAAATATTTATTGCATTGATGAATTAATTAGTTTAATATATTAGAGTCACCTTCAATATTAAAAGTTTTGTACCTTTTGTATTTATTATTAATACATTTATTATATAGTAATTTTTTTATATTGCAAATAAGAAAGTTGTGAGACGTAATAGTATTAAAACAGACCTACGTGATTAGCAATGTGAGTTTGGAGTTTAAACCATATCAAACAGTGCTCTTTCTTCGATCGAAACGTTGCTCATTTAAGTGCAAGCTTTGTTTACCCAGTAGTGTGTCAAAATAAAAAAATAAAAAAAATTTATTTGTGTATTTTGTAATATTCATTTATATAATATGTGTATAAAGTATAAACCACCCACATATTATATTGTGTGTGTTTTTTTTTTTTGCACAGACATATTATATTGTTTAGTCAGCATAATTTATTCATGAGCAAGTGCGACCATTTTTGGGTTTACTTTTTGGGCCATTAAAAGATAAGACCATCACCGGGCTCAGGCCCCTGAAGTTGGATCAAATTAAACATACCCATTTGAAATTTCACCAAAGGAATGATTTATTCAATTTTTTTGGATAAAAATAATTACGTGATTAAATAAATTAAAATTACAAAACATTTCATAATTATCCAAACAAAATATTACATCCAAATACTGCCTACTGTGATTTGCATTGAATATTGAGACTGCTAGATAGTGGAACTGGAAGGTAAAGTGAAGCTAAATAATTGGGATCAGTTTGATCTCCCATATCCAATATACCTTTTAGCTAATCGTTTCTGTTCTAGTTCTTTCTCTATCTTAGCATTGAACCCTCATTCCCAGACAGAGAAGGTTCATTCACCCTTTCCGTGCATTGTATTCTCTAATATCTTTTATTACAAATCCTTATTAATATTCTTACATTCTTAATTCATCACAGAATCAATGCAAGAGGAAGCTTCTTGAAATGCAATCTGAATTGCTCTATTTTCCTATTGTTTTTCTTTCAGTCTAAGGCATGTGAATGTTGCTCAGCATACCGAAATATAAAGCACCCAATATTTTAATGCAACCAAAATGCTATCTGACTGTACAAAATCACTAAAGAGGACAAGGGTATTGTACTTATTTGAACATTGTTATAATTTATACTTATAGGATCATAATGTATACGAATATAGAAATGTAGTGTTAGACTCTCCCATACTCTGCTGCTGTGTCAACGTTCTGTCACCAACTCATACCGATTCGTTTTAGTGAACAATTTGCTGAAATAATATTTAATTAGTCACCTTTCTTCTAGTTTATCAAACTTTAGGTACTCTTCAATGTTTCCACAAAAGTGATACTCTAGAATAATAATCCGAAAATATGAAGAAAAGCTAGTGTGAACAAAATGAAAACAAATAAACATATAAAGCAAAAAGATTAAGATTAATTGAGTAGGAGCATAAAGAAATAAAGAAAAACGCGTGGAGGAATAAAGCTGAAGCATCAAGGATAATGAGGTAGAGGGTGACGGTGAGTAGATCTCTCCACTATACAATATACAAATTCAGATTAATCATTGCAAGCCCCAATATGAACATGAGAAAAGTTTTAAAAAAGAGTAGCCATATTTTTATGGGTCCATATTCTGCACTAATCAGAAGTGTCATAAAAAAGCATATTATTTTCATGAATTGACGTAGTTTTTTTACCAAATAAAAAAGCTCTAACTCATGTCAGCTGAAGATACCTTCTTTTTCGCAGACATACCTTCATAGGTTTATATAAGTAACAAGAAGAGGTACAAATGCTGCAACCAAGGGAAAGTGAACTATCGAATTATACTAAGAAGTTCGAAAAACCTCCTTGTATTGTTGGTTTGAAATGGAAGCCATGTACTGGTTGGGTTCTCTAATGATTTTGGTGATGAGTTTGGCCGTACAAGCCCAACTGCAAACTGGGTTTTATTCTACTTCATGCCCTCGTGTTGAGTCCATAGTACGATCCACAGTTGAATCCCACTTCAATAAAGATCCCACCATAGCTCCTGGCCTTCTCAGGCTTCATTTCCATGACTGCTTTGTCCAGGTTTGTTTGCTACCTCAACCCCTTTCTTCCAGTCACATGGTGTCCTGTCCCAGCATAATCAAGTTCCTAGTTTCCCACATGTTTTAACGCAAGATTAACTAGTCATGCGACAATATTGTCTTCTACAGGGCTGTGATGGTTCAATATTGATAGCTGGCTCTTCTGCAGAGAAGAATGCTCCGTCAAACCTCGGTTTAAGAGGATTTGAAGTGATTGATGATGCAAAATCACAACTAGAGGCTACATGCCCCGGAGTTGTCTCTTGCGCTGACATTCTAGCACTGGCAGCTCGTGATGCTGTCGGCTTGGTATGATCTCTAACCTCAAATCTGATACACGCAAAATTATATACACACGGTCTACATGAAGAAATTGTCTCTACAGATGATAAAATAACACTTTAAATATGGCAGACTGATGGCCCAAGCTGGTCAGTACCCACAGGAAGAAGAGATGGGACAACTTCTTTATCATCTCAAGCCTCTAACTTGCCTTCTCCACTTGACCCTGTTTCTATCCAGAGGCAAAAATTTGCTGCCAAAGGCCTGGATGATCATGACCTTGTCACACTACTTGGTATGCTCTCTCTCCTAGCATTTAAGCCTCAAGAGTCTTATTCATATAATACAAAATTACATTTCAAATTAAATTTGAACACTTAGGCTATGACTGATTCTTCACATATGCATGCAACTAATACATGGTGTGAAATAATTTGGTTCTGTGATTCTTGTGTACATGCAGGTGCACATACCATAGGCCAAACAGATTGCAGATTCTTCAGTTACCGCCTATACAACTTCACCACCGCTGGGAATTCTGACCCAACAATAAACCAAGCTTTTCTAGGCCAACTTCAAGCACTTTGTCCAAAAAATGGAGATGGGTTACGAAGGGTTGCGTTAGACAAAGATAGCCCAGCCAAATTTGATGTTAGTTTCTTCAAGAACGTACGTGATGGTAATGGGGTTTTGGAGTCAGACCAGAGGCTGTGGGGAGACTCTGCTACACGAAGTGTGGTGCAGAATTATGCTGGGAACATAAGGGGGTTATTGGGGTTGAGATTTGATTTTGAATTTCCAAAGGCCATGATCAAAATGAGTAGCATAGAGGTGAACACTGGTACACAAGGAGAGGTTAGAAAGGTTTGCTCAAAGTTTAACTAATGTAACTATTGTTGGTTGGTAGAAGTAGGATGGTTTGGTTTGGGGCATTGGAAATGAAACTATAAATGACAAATAATAATTGGTGTAATAATTGTGTCTGAATCTGATGTAAAAGGCAAGCTTTTTTAAGCTTTCTTAGTTGCATAATCTTGGAAGGAACCTCTTCTTTTTTCTTTTTTTTTTTAAAAAAAGGTTGACTTAGTTTACCGTAGACAAGGAAGGGACATTTATTAAAAAAAAAAAGACGTCGCCTGAGAGATTCGAACTCTCGCGGGGAAACCCCATGTACTTAGCAGGCACACGCCTTAACCACTCGGCCAAAGCGACTTCTATGAAAGCTGCGTTAATCATATATATTAATTCTTAAGAAGTTTAGGATCACTGTATTCCTTTGATCTGGCCAATCTGTTACTATTATTTGAGAAATCTCAAATTGAAAATGAAGGTGAGAGAATTTAAAATCATTTTTGGAAAATCACTTGAGAATTTTAATCCTTTCATCTCTTGTTTACAAAATAAGATTTAGAAAAAAAATTCTAGTATTATCTTTAAAGTCAACGAAATTATTATTATGATCTAATATAAAAACATTAAATTAAATTGTTGATTTAGAAAATGTTTGCACTAAATCACATCTAGCTAGCGACTTAAATATAATCTAATATTATAAAAAAAAATTATAATTTGTCTTCATGTGTTTTTATCCAAAATTAATTAATTTATGTATACTTTAAAATGTGTCATTTAAACCCCGTAATATTATTTTTTTATTTAAATTTTATTAAAAATAATAACATAAATATTAAAATAATCAATAATTTTATTATTAATAAATTATAATTTATTTTCTTATAACTTATATAATTTTTTAGTATTGTATATTTAATAATGAGATTAAGTTAATTATCATTTCAATTTTCACATTTAAACAATAATTCTAAAAAAAGTTAAAATTTTAAAATTATAAATAAAATATACTTTCAACAATAAAATTATTTCTTATTTTTATATTCACATAATTATATTATTAAATTTTATAAAATATTATTATAAAATAATTAAATAATTACATAACAAATCATAGGTTTTGAATCATAAAAAATAAATTAATTGAGAGATAAACTATAATTTACTTAAAAGAAAAAAAAATATACGACATCTAAAATGGAAAACACCCGAAGAACGAGGTCGTTTAATATGCTGCTTCGTCCAGCTTGGCACAGTGTCGACCAGGGAAATCAGGAATAGTGCTACTTTTCTTCTTTTTCGCCCCCACCTCACGAAACCACTCTCCCTCTAATCTGTATCTGCAGAAGCCAGAAACTCACAACACAAATACAGACTAACAAACCCATTGGCGAGGAAGGCACGAGCCTCTCTATCTCTCTGTCTCTGCAATTCAAAGCAACAATCTTTTTTTAAAACTATGGTTGCTGGTTATTGATAAATTATTTGAGCATGGTACGGGCACACATTCATACCCATACTCCATAAAGAGACACCCGCCCCACCAAGTATATATGTTCTGATTTAATCCGTAAGAGATAATTTACAATATAATATTCTCATTTTATTATTATTATTGTTTTTCTGTCGCTGTTTCTTCAAGATTACTTGAACAACCCTTCAACCGCCTATCTTTGTCTCTCACTCTCAAGTCTCAGATTGATTGATTACACTTTTTGTTCACTTCAAAAAGTTTCGTGCACTCATCGATTTTGTGACTATTTCGCTAGTTTGTAATACCATGGCTTCTCGAACCCCAGTTTCTCAATTTAAATCCATTTTTAGTGAATCTCATCTGAGAGCACCTTCTCAAAATCTTTCCTTTGCACCTACTTTCATTGCCAACCCAAAATTTGGCTCCTTTTTCTTGCCCAGAAAGTTATCCGTGCAATTTCAGGTTTCTCGTGGGATTTCCAAGATGCCTATGAAGGGTGTTATTGTTTCTGCTACCACGGCGGAGAAAGCCAAGAAGCGTTACCCCGGTGAATCGAAGGGGTTTGTGGAGGAGATGAGATTTGTGGCAATGAAATTGCATACCAGGGAGCAGGCTAAGGAGGGGGAGAAGGAGATTAAGGAACCCGAGGAACGATCAGTGGTCAAGTGGGAGCCCACAATTGATGGTTATTTGAGGTTTCTTGTGGATAGCAAATTAGTTTATGATACACTGGAAAAGATCGTCGAAGATGCTGCTCATCCTTCTTGTGAGTTGCTTTTTATTCGTCTTGGGACTATTTGTGATATATTGTGCTAATCTGATTGATAATCGATTAAGTTGGTTTTCATTGTTCTGACGGTTCTACAGTATGTTGGCTGAAAATTTATTGATCTTGTTTCTGGTTGATACATAGTTTTCTATCTGCTTTTTAGTTTTCTTTTGCATTCTGACAGATTCTAAGCTTGTGCAATAATTCAAATTGCCAACTCTGCTTCGTTGAATTCCATCTATTACTATTATCTAATGATGTTATGTGAATACTGTGGCTTTCATCATCTTCCGTGTGCAGTTTGGGATTTCAACATATTAATGATGGGTGATATTCAAGTTTCAGAAGGGTTTTGTTTGCTGCTTTTATCAATCTTTGGGTCATATTATAAATTATCTACTGTAATAATCCTTACGAGGCCATAACAGGAGCTAATTGTCTGCCTGGGTTTAAAGCTATAGCTGAATGCGTCTACTTGCATTTTCTTTTTTTAATTTCTACTTTTGTGTTTTGAGATAATATCCAAATCATGTTATAACTGAAAATGTGTGGCTTAGCCCCATGTCCGCTTCAAATTGAGTACTCTGAGAGACTAAGATCTTATAGAGCTTATGAGCCTCGTGAACACTTCATCTCTCCTACTTAATTTGCAAAATAACTGAGCAATAAACATTGATATTTCAGACATCTTATTTGGTACATTCATGCAGCTTCCCCTTTCGAGGGTTATAAGTTGGTGTTCTTTGGGGGGGGGGGGGGTGTAATGTCTTGTATATTTATTCTTACCTAATCTGATGGCTAAATGCTAAAGTTCTTATTTTCCTTCTGTAGATGCTGAATTCAGAAATACAGGATTGGAAAGGTCTGCAAGTTTGGCAAAAGATCTGGAGTGGTTCAGGGAGCAAGGGCATACCATACCTGAACCTTCTTCACCTGGAGTTACCTATGCACAGTATCTTAAGGAGTTGTCTGAGAAGGATCCCCAGGCCTTTATTTGCCACTTCTACAACATATACTTTGCCCATACAGCTGGTGGTCGCATGATTGGGAAAAAGGTAACCAATCATATGCATGAAGATTGTCGCCCAATAATGTCAAATGGTTCTTATTCTATATCACTGATTCATATGGTGCATTGATCTCCCTCAGCATAGTGTCTTCATTATTGACCATGTTAGACATATTTGAGATGAAAGAGCAAAGTAGATACCCGAGTTCAATCGGTAAGAGAGGATTGCATCCTTTCTTAGCAGCCTGGCTTTGATTCTTTATGGGACTAGTCTAAGATTAAAATTCTAAATACACCAAGTCAATGTATGGAATGCACCCTAAAATTGCTCAGGAGGAGATTTTAGCCGGCGCAGAGCTCAAGGACACCCATGACTTTAATACCAAAAAAAAAAGCTGATTTTTTTTAATAAAGTAGGATTATACAACACATCTCAGCTTTTATGTTAGACTCAGATGTGGAAACTTCCCACAATGTTAGTGTCTATATACAGTACTCTGCAGAGTTTTGTTGGATATATACCATCATTATATTTTGTTTTTCTTTCATACTCTGCATCAAATACCTTGTCATGTATATGTATAGGCATGTTGACGGTAACTAATTAAATACTATTGGTGCATGCAACTTGTGAAGCACTGATACATCAAAAAGGAAGATCTATCGTATTGGATATGTTTCTTATACTCTTATTAGATATGATATGACATGACACCTAAAATTGCACTTGATATTTACATATTTTGTCGTGTTGTAATGTCCGATTCATGTGCCGTGTATGTGCTTCTTAAATATTACTGTTGCATGCGACCTCCTTGATATCTAACCTAGTGCTAAAGACTTGAACAATGTGATTTCCAATCAATCTGAGAGTTATTGAGAAAGAATTACTAAACAGCATTTTGCATGTTTGTGGTTTTCCACTTCTTTTGGGTGGCTATGTGTTGGCTTCCAGCAATATATGGCACACACAACAGTGTGATCCTTCTCACTAAGATTTACAATGTTAAGAGATTTTTCACTAATATTTTCTCAAGCTGAGGTAAAACCTAACAGTGAATGTTACTTTACCCCTTCTATACTCAAGACATTCCTTCCCCCATCTTAATTTTAAGGTTTAATTTACAGGTAGCTGAGAAGATACTTAACAAAAAGGAGTTGGAGTTCTATAAATGGGAAGGTGATCTTTCCCAGTTGTTACAGAATGTGAGGGACAAGCTAAATAAAGTTGCCGAAGTAAGTTTCTTGTAATCATAATTTAGCTGCTTTCCCTCTGGTTCTTTTATGACAAAGGGGCAATGAAAATTTCTCTGATAGATCAATCTAATTATGATTTGGCACATGCTACTGCCAGTCAGACACGGGTGCTTGTTGATTCACCTCCAAACAAGTCACCTTTTGCATGGTGCCTATATATTATGAGCTGCTTATTCATGATTGGAGGCCACCAATTCATTTATGGTTCCCTTCAAAGTAATAGCAGCTATATTCTCCCTGCCTATATTCGTATAGCCGGTCCCTAGCCCGGATAAAAGAGGAGGGTTGTGTTAGGCGTGCGACAGCCAACGTAAAACTTTGTCGTAACCGCATGAACATGGACAAACAAAGTAATAGATCAATCTAATTATGAATAGACACATACGTTTAGACTTATTTTTAGTCGAGTCCACTTTTAACATGATTTTATATTTATTTATAATTGGCTTAATCGGTCTATTATTTCTTGTAACGGAGCAATAGCTTATCAATTCTATTGCCAATAGCTTTCTATTTTTGTGAACTGGGGTTGTTGAATGGTGGTTTTTGTCAGGGATGGACTCGAGAAGAAAAGAATCATTGTCTGGAAGAAACTGAAAAATCATTCAAGTTCTCAGGGGAGATACTGCGTCTGATATTATCATCATGATAATAGCCGCCTTCTAATTCTATTCATGTAATTATGTGTAAGCAAAGAGCGCAAGCCAAGAACATTGTGTGAAATGTATATTATGTAATTTTCGATTCAAGAATTAATAATATATTGCTAATGTTGCACATAGGCTGCTCTTTTTGTTTTCTGACTTGGGAAATTTTGGCATCAGCTCCCTTTTTGTTAAAAAAAAATCATAATTTTTGTATGTAAATTACATTTATCTCTTAAAAATTTTGAAATTATTTAACCAAAATTTCTCTTTTGTTTATAAAATTAGTAATAAAATTTATATTTTATATATTTTTTTCTTAAAAATAGTATAATTTAATACATTGTAAATTATTAAAATATTAAATTCATATTTATAAAAAATTTAAAATAAAGAAGTTGGTATAATTTTTTTTTCAAATTTTAAAAGGTATGAAAGTAGTTTTTATAAAATTTAAGAAAATTTTTTGTTTTAATTTAAAATTTTAAAAAAGTGAGCGTATTTTTTATAATCATAGGAGGTTGATGTAATTTTGTCCAGTTATTTTCACATATTTAAAAATTTATTTTTAAGATATTTAAGTAATACAAATATAAAAAAATTTAAAACTCATATGTTATATATAATTAGAAATTTTAATTTAATTTAATTTATTTATATATTTTCAAATTTTTTACATATAAATTTTTAAATACACAAAATATTAGAATACACGTGTACTCAACATCACTTAAAAGGTTTTTTCAATAATTTTTTAAAACAATATTGTCAGAAGCCAACCCCGTCGATTATGGTTGCGGCTGTTTATTTTGGTACATCCCATTTTAGAATATTGGATAAAGGGTATGCCATGGATTTAAATATCTTGGGATCTAAATATTACTTGGAAGTTGGGAAACACTAAAATTACTCTGACTCGCCGAGAAAAGGGACCAATAAGACAAGGACATTGAAAGTGGCAAATTAGTGGAGCGGGGGCACGTGATGCCCTCATAGATGGCGGCCCCACACGCTAGGATAGCGACAACTTTCTCTGTAGTTTTTACAATCAAATATAATAAATAAGCATAACAAAATAAATAGCGCCTGTAGCTCAGTGGATAGAGCGTCTGTTTCCTAAGCAGAAAGTCGTAGGTTCGACCCCTACCTGGCGCGTGAACTTTTTGTTTATGCTTTTATGCCCAATGTAGAGAAACACAGTGGGTCACTTCACTAGAAACAGCGCCAGTCATCAACATTGACTTGGCTCTTAAATGGGGGCTGTCACTTTGCAGGACAACTGCCCCTATATTTCTGCAGATAGGCTCTAGTTTCTCATAAGCTTTCTTTGGTTAACTTTGCTCTATGATCAGCTTCTCTTGATCTCACAAGAGAAATAAGAAACCTTTTCAATTCAACTACGGTCTTTTTTTTCATAGCTTGATTATTAAACTTCATCCATCATTGCTTTAATTTAATGAAACTCAATCTGGCAGGCAGGCATGCATGGAATAGATAATAATTATGAATTCAGACAAAGTGCCACTACACTTGCCCTCTTACAAGGTAATATAGTCAAAAACGTATAACACAAACACAAACTGTATCTTACTGACAGTTACAATAGTGCAACATAAATTACACAACACCAATTGCCAACATAGGAACATTTGACCCCGCTTTTTCCTCTCTCTCTCTTTAGCTATAAAGGTTCTTGAGCATCCAATGTATGCAATCTTATGGATCCTAATCATCAAATGTGCTCATGAATCCACCAAGAAAGCCAGCTCCATTACAATCTCCACACAACATATCTCTTTTACCCCTGCAAGACACATCCATGTTGGAGAGCATTAGATTATAGCCAAAACAAGAAAAAAGACTGCCTGCCACTTACTTATCTTCAGTTTGCAGGTCATGCCTATCTGTGATATCTTCATATTCTGAGATTTCTACTCATTATTTTCAACTTTTAATATGTAACTTGTCAACAATAGCACAGGCCAAAACCCACATAAGATTGTATTAAAAGTACAAACTACCAAAAACAAGTGATACAGGACAATAAATGTCAACAGTTGCAAGTAAAGCAACTTTTCTGCATTACTAATCAATGTGGTTGACAGAAGTGAGAGAACCATTAACAGTACTTCTACATATGCCTCATGTATTAAAAAAAGAGCAAAATAAGTGGATATTGATGTACATTCTTACATGCTGATACATGATGTTGGTGAGAACACTGATATTGATTTACATACTTACCACAAAAACACATAGCATAGGACAGACACACTCACACAGAAAAGACAGGACTATGGTATTTAATGCAGGTACCTGCAAAGCCAGCATACTGCACCAGCTTTGAACTGTCCGTTGAAGTGATCCACAGAATTAACTCCAGAGCCTTTGCATTGAGAACATAAAACTGCACCTAGTAGTTGAACCAGAAGATAAAAGCTCATCACGTTGTATGCCAATGTTTATAATTGAAGGGAAAAAACTAAAAAATACCTGCTAGCTCTCCAGAAAATTGGTAGAATCTACAGTGCTAAAGACTAATGTAGCAAAAATAGCAGGCCTCAAATAAGCATTTGAAAACAATTCTAGAGTCCATCAAGAACTACAGATATTACAAATGTAAATACAAAGTAAAGAAAACAGCATCAGCTGTGACTAGCTGTTAATGCATGAATATATCTCTTGCTTAATTAAACTTACTAAAATAATGGAGAATGAGACTCTATCAGAGCTTTAATAATTTCAAATGATCCACCACCAGTGTCAAGATCTAGCTATGGAAGTATATTAAAGCAATGCTAGTTTGCATATAACGCATGCAGAGCCACTACTTTTATACTTAGTTCACACTTAAAAGCAGCATCACTTTGTCACTAAGTTTCTAGGCAGATATCAGTATTTAGTAGAAAACCTGCTTAACTCAAGTAGTAAGCAATCAAATTAACAAAGTTGGAGTTTAAGGACAATGCCCTCCAATTAGCATACAATTTTAGAGGAAAAGCTACTAATTTCTCAACGATAGAAAGAAACCCTTGGAGGATCAAAATTGTTGAAGTCTATGGTTCTATCATCCTATTAGCTGTACCAAACTAGCAGTTGATATATTATATTGCATGGAGGTATTTGTTAAATATAATCCCATCTATAGGGAACATTATAAAAGTACGAAGACCATAATGCAGAAGTAATTAATAATCTATATTTTCACTTACCATTTCCATCACAATTAGAACAAATAAGGCTCTGCGTTTTGGTGCTTTGATTTTTATCAGTAGCCTGTATTAAAGCAAGATCAAAGAGTGTCATATAAAGTACCAGTTTAAAATAATGCATTTTCAAGTTACATTGGCCAATAATCTCCCCAGGTCCTTAAGCATTAGTTATTACATGACCCGCCAAATCCTTTAATAGAACCTCAACCCATGCTTAGTAGATGTCTACTTCCCAGTCTATAAACCAGATATAATATAATAAACTATGAACCACTTTACTGACTACCATCAAACTATTACCCCATAGCAGCATATATTCAGTTATCCTAGCATCAGGCACTATCCATCCCGATACCAGAGTGCGCCTTCCTCCCTTTTTGGTTACTTGTTTGCAGCAACGATATAAATAAAAGGCAATCAAGTTAACAGCTGTGCATGGAAACTGATCACTCAATACTCATGAATCTCCCAACAAGAGTCCAATACAAACAAATTTTAGTTCCTAGTTAGTTAAAATAATAATCACAAGTTATGACCTACATTGATTGCCTAAAGTGAACATACGTCTATTTAAATGACATAGTTGAAAACAGCTTACTGATGAGCTAGAATGGTCTGAGCAATGCGTCCATGTTTGTCAACTAAATTATAAGAATTTTTGAAGTAAAACTTAATATTGAGCATATAACTTGTAAATGGGATGCTGAAATCAATCTCACCTTAACCTCCAAAGATTGAAAGTTTCGAGCTTTAGAATTCTGACATGCTTCGTTTATCTGAAAAGCCTTTCGACCGGTCGAATTGCTGGTAACTATACCTATTTAAATTTATTAAAATTCTCATTAAATAACACAAGTTTTGCAATCCAAGAAGTGCGTGAAGCAAACAGAGTTAAGAATACCTGGTCTGTTCGAGGATTTCAAGGAACAAATAGGAGTGAAACAGAAAGTGTGCGCCATTCACAGCGACTCCGAGTACTTCTTTCCCTTTTGCTTTAACAGAAGAAAAATATCGAACGGATTAGCCAAGCTAAGGCTGAAGAATGAGCTCTCAACTTTTTGGAGGCAACCAATACCAAGTTGAAACAGATAAGGCCCTCCTCTCGGTGGGTAAAATTTAGGCTTTGTTCCTCAAATACCCTTAGACATATCCTAATTAACCCTGAATAGGACTGTTTTGACTGTCAAATGTTGAAGACCAGTACTATTTGTAAATTTAAGCAATTTTTTTTTTATAAATATTTATTCTTATAAATTTTACGTTCCAAATATTCTAAACGTGAAAGAGTGTGTTAAAAGTCTCATGTAGATTGGATTTTAAATATTGTATTTGTTATAAATTTAACCAGCTTCTTATAACTCGAGTTTTAATAATAAAGTTAAGTACAAATTTTTAATTTAAAAAATAGTGGATATTAGAGTAAAATTGATCTTACCTCTTATTCTCCCTCTCCCATTGCTCAGCCCCCGGAGAAAAACCAAATAAAAGCATAAACAAAGAGATGGCGAGCACTCTGTTGTCGGTGTACCGCTTTCTTCCCTCACAAAGTAATCTTAATGAATATATATGTATTTTTTTATCAATTTTCTGTGTCAATTTTGTAGAATTTCTTTTGAACTTTACCTTCCTCCTTTCAAGAATTGTGAAAATTCTTCCAAAGGGTATACATACTGAAAATATGAACTGTTCCATGGGGTAAAGTTTTATATTGGTGTCATCGGCTTACAATTATGGGTTTGTTTCAGAGAGGGACAAGGTGGGATGCTTGGCTGACTACAGGAGTTCATTTTGTGGACAAATAGTGTGCAATCCAAATTTTTTGAGGAGACAGATAGCTAGTCGCCATGGAAGCCGTCTTGTAGTTTCCTCACTGGTTATTACTTAACCCTTCTACTATCTATTGTTTTATGTCATTTTCGGAAGCTTACTATAATGTTTCACATAAATTTTGTAACTTTTTAATACTGAGCATCTGGACATAAGGGTACTCTGAGCAGCATTGCCTAGTTGGATTTACATTGCAGTTTCTTTTTGGCAGGTTGGAAGGAGGATCAAGAGCAGAGAGACAGTGATTCCCGACCCAGATTACAGGATTCCAATTGTGCTTCTCGGTAGTTACTGATTCTTTCTTGATTTATATGTGCCTAACCATATCAATTTAGACTTTGCAAGAAAGTTAAAAGGGTTATAACCACGGAGGGTGCTAATTAACATGGAATAGGTCTACATGTTTGAAGTTAAACATAAAGTGTATATTTTTCTTCGAGAAAGATGAATATTCAAACAAGGCAGTCAATAATACTGACACGAATAATCTGATCATCAATTTATCCATATGAACCGGATGGTGGAGAACCATGAATGCTCTGTTCAATTTTTCTTGGTAATAACCTTGGAAAAAAATTCTTACCTATGTGTGGCGTAAGATGCATAGGACTGTCCTGGATAAGTCATATAGAATTACAAACTACATAGTTTTGGCTCTTTTCTTAGGCTAGTGATCGAAGTCTACAATTTAAAAAGGGCTAAGTTTGGTTCATCTAAAAGTATTTATCCCCTTTTGTTTGCTGGCTTCTTGGTTACAAGGTGAATCAAATTCTTTAGGGACAAGATTTACTATAATGTTTTGACAACTTACGGATGTTTTCAACTATTAAAGAAAAGTGAACACTTCCATACAACTTTCTTTGTTGTCTTTCCTTTATGAAGGAGATTTGTTATCGTCCTAAATAATTATGACTTTAAGTTGTATCAGGTATGACTGGTGGGTTGGCTTACACAAATAATCTCGTACCTGCTGTACCTGTTGGTCTCCTTGGTTTGCTTCTGTTGTTCCAGGTAATTATTATTAGAAGATAGTGTAAGTAGTAGAGGTGCAACTAATAGAATCTGGTAGAGAAGCCTGCCAGTTATGACAAGATAGTCCATATTCTTTGTTTCAACAAGGCTTTCAACAAGGCTATTACTTATTTGTCTTCTGACGATCTCTTCTGTTTACTATCAGCTGTATTACATTTTCTTTTCTGTTTTCAGAAGCAAGCTGACCCTTTTTCTTGTCATGTTTGTTTTATTTCGTCAGACCACTAGAGTAAGATTCGTCTTTGATGATGAGGCTCTGGTAAGTTCTCTCCTACCTTTCCAAAAAAACTGTGGTTTATTATAGAAAACCCCAAATAGAGAATTCACACTCATTAGTTTCTGCAAAGTGCAAACAGATTTTTTATTTATTTATAGAAATTTATGATTTAGTAGATGTTCGTGTTCATCTTGTTCCTTGAAGTGGTGCATGAAGTAATTATTAAAATGAATCCATTTAACACAAATAGACTAAACTTGATTACCACACACCCTGATTTTAGAGTTGTGCCAGTGGGACTCATTCTTTCAGTTACCATGATTGTCTATACATACATATACTTGTGTTATGGTTAGGGGTGTTCTCGAGCTTTGACTAAATCTCCTAACCTGTTTTAATCCATTTCTTCATGGAATGTATTTTTACCCATTCCTGGGTTTTTGTTTTCTGCTATATTACCAGATGATAATAGCATTATATACAAACTGTGGTTTTAGGAGGTAAAAGTAGGTGATCAACTCCAGGAATCAGGGGAAAATGTCTTTGTAGGAGGAAAAAATCGGTGGAAGTAAGTACGTGGTTTAGCTTCCAAAGTCAAATCAAACTAGAGTCTCATAAATCAAACTTGTTTGATGTGCTGCAGGTATTCAACATTTGTTAACTGGGAGTTTTGGTGGCCAAACTTCCCTATCTTGGTATACTTTAAGGAGACACAAACAAAGCCAGAGGGACAAATTCATTTCTTCCCTATAATTTTTGTAAGCAGAAGAAATTACTTGTGTTTCAAGACTTCAAGCTTTGACATTTTTCTTTATTTGATCCTTGCTGCTTTCTTGCAACAAGCAGAATGGGAAGCAGCTTTACGATGTTATGGTGGAAAGAGCTGGCCCTTCTAAAAACAGTGGGCCAAAAGAATCCTAAAGGCTGAGAGTATATAGCCTCAGGTATCAAGTCCATTTTGGAATTGCAAACATTCCATAAACCCAAGGGTTGACAAATTCTGTGACTAGGATACAGGTTTGTTTTAGATATATATACCTTATGTAGAAATAGTTCCTTATTCGCTACAAGTATCCTGTGTGGAGAGAGAGTAGGGGTAGATTGTTCTGTGCTTAGAATTTGGAGACACAGGCCATACTCTTTGCTAGTAGGAACCTGCTATATTAAAATTAGTAAAAAAATTATTAATTTATTTAATTATTTTAGTTTATATATTATCTATATTAGCAATTGTACACTCACAATTTATACTTGATAAATTTCATTATATGTTTATTTTTAGGGATTATGTTTGAAATTAAGATTATTTAGTTTTGATTTTTCAAAATTTTTCATGCCCTTCAATAGGCTTACAAGTAGCAAGTGACCTCATTCTCAGTAGCCCAATCTTTTTGCTTTAAGAAAAAGCACAAAATTTAAGTAAAATTTTTGTGTGTTTATAATGAAATTTTTTTAATTAAAAAAATTAATGCGTGAATTTTTTACAACTCAATCCTATTTCATTAAAAATAAATTCTTTTACGTATCATAGATCATAATTATATTGAAGAATCTAATAATAAATGTATATGAATTGCACCTAAATTTTTTTCATATTATTTCTGTCTGTCTTATTTGAGAAGACGACGTTGGCCCTTTGTCTGTCTCTCTTCTTTATGCAGTGCAAGTAGCCAACAAGTTGAAGCTACATGAAACAATCTGTTATTTTGGAGTCTGGTGTTTCTGAGATGTACAAAATGCCCCCGAAGCCATCTTAAATAGTAGTTGAATAACGTGGAAAACGTACATAAAATGGTTAACAAGAGATGTTATTCCAGTTTTTTGGGAGCTTGACCCAACATGTTAAGTTCATTCTGCAAGTGTTACTGTTTATTGTATTTATTAGCAGATTTAAACCCTTCATCCAAAATATTTGAATTCCTTTATCAATATCATACTGAATAACTTTCATATATAAATATAGAATATATTTTTTTTTAAGGTTTCAATGTCCACCCACCAATGCTTCTGAGGTAACTAACACAGCTCTAATGCACTTATCTGATTCACCGGTAAAACTGGTCTCTCTATAAAAGGTGGCATAGGCTCAAATTCTCTCAACTCTCAAGCTAGAAAAAAAAAAAATTATCCCTCAACTCTTTCTGGTAAAAAATATAATAATAAATAACACATACAGCTTGGTAAACTCAATACTAAGAAAATGAACTTTCATAAACAATTTTGCGGTAAAAAGATTCGCATTCGTAAGTGGTTAATTTGTTAAACACATGAATTAACCTACACCATATTGAACTAATCAATCAAGTAAAATAGCAATATTCAATTTGTTTTAAGAGGAATTAATCAAATCAAATTAAAGCATTATAAATCAACATGATTCGAGTGGACCTTTTTTTTTCTTGATTTACGTCCAATTTATTTAAATATAATTAATTAACTTACAAAAAGGTAGACAATAAACAGCCTCTCATCTATCTTCAATTGAGAGCAGGTGCAGTTTCCTTATATCAGATAGTGCCCAACGGCTGATAATAGGCAACCATTTGATGTGATCTTATTTCCTTGGCATCCTCAATAGAACACAAAGAAAACTAACCAGTGGCAAAGAAGATTGAAAAGAAAACACCTCAGTGAACAAATCTTTGCAGCTAATATTTTACTAACGTACGATATTCATCAAGTCACAAGGGCATCTATTATCAATATATTATAGGACAAATTTTAAGTAAAATTTCTTAAGTATTTTATTAGGAGGTTTTTCAATAAAAATATATACTCTCTTTTTTCAACAAACCATACTTGTATTGATTGCTTCCCAAAAAAAAAAAAAAAAACTTCTCCACATTTCTTAATTATATGGAAAAAAAGCCTCATAATAAACACTTAAAAACTGATTGGCCACAAAAAAAAAAAAAAACTCACCACCACCTAAAAACTGCACCAAAGTTATTTTCTACATACTTCACTGTCTAAGAATTAGCTGACGCGCTGTTAACCACCTGGAAATAGAGTATACAGAAACTACCAATTGGTTTTCCATTCTGGGGCAGCCAAAATGGAAGACAAGGATTATGTTCAATCCTTCTTCCTGCAGTGTGCATCTGTGCCATGCCGGGTGCAATCATGATAACCCACACTACTGAGGAAGTCCCGAATCTCTTTTGCACTGCTATTACTGGCCTTTAACAAACGCTCATCTTCTTCATAGATGAGATAGGGGGCCTCACTTCCTTTTCTTGAAAGCAGCCTTGATGCTCCTTTAAGCACATGATATTCCCAGCCCTGAACATCTATCTTGAGGAGAAGCACTGATTCGGATTCAGGAATCACTTCGTCAAGAGGAACTGACCTTACTTGCAGAGCTATCTCTTCGTTGGATTTAAATGCCAACTTTGCCCCGGTGGCAGAAACAGCACTGTTGTCCAGACGACCGACCAACTAGCAAAACAAGGAAAAAATTGACATGATCAGCACACAGTAATTTGGAGATCTCAAGTTCTAACTCTGCTAGCCCAAATCATATCATTTTATACAATTAAAACTTGCATATGGAACCATGGACTCAGCGATTACTGCTAAAAATCAAGACTACCAATGAAATGGGTTTTTGTAGCAGCATTTTCAAACTATTAACTTCACCAACCATGATGCACACGCCATCTTTGAGCATTATTTTAAAATGCTATAGAAACCTCTTAATGGATTACCATATATTGCACATGGAACAGACTTATGGAGCCATAGCACCACGTTTCAATCATATTACCTCAAGAAGAGGTTGCTGAGACTCATGGCATTCATCCAAGTCCAACTAAAGCTGACTACCAGCTTTAACTGGGCATATCAATATATCATTGTTCCCAAGTCAATGCCAAAAGCCTGTACCAACCTGCCCCAACACACTTCATAAGGTCTTTCATTATCTTACGATCGCCTAAAATGTTCAAAAACTGAGACATAACTTCACATGTTAAGCTTACAAATATGCTTCGACTGAATACTATATTACAATATTCAGACTGAATCTGTTGCACCAGAATCTAGATTATATGGAAACTAGAAATGAAAGATCAGTAATTGCTTCGTAAATTTAGAGTAGAAGCAACTCTCAGAGCATCCTGGTTTATCATAATTACATATGAAATTCCATAATAAATCTACCATGTGAAATTTAAGAGAAGTAGTACCTTGTGAAAGGTAATGTTACCAAGCCGATCCGAAGCTGCGGCCTGAAATACAGTAACCAAATCTGCCACCCTGTTGAAGTAAATCCCTTCACAAATCTTCTGTAAATTCTCCAAAACAGGCTCGAATGCCAAAACCCGGAAACCCATTGCGGAGGCTGCGAAGCTCGCCATACCCACATTGGCGCCCACATCCACAACAAACCCATCCCTTCCTTCGTTCTTCTTTCTCTCCAAAACCTCCTGAATCGTGACCGAAATATCGGGTTTCCGAAAAGGTTTCCCTTTGAGCATTCTCACGATGTTCTTGTGAGGCTTGTCGGGCAGATTTCCGAAATCGGAAAGCGAGTATAGAAACGAGTATCGAACGCCTTCAACCGTGCTAGCAATGACAGGGTGTGCTTGAGGAGATTTGACACAATCGAATGGCGAAATTGCAGAGAAGGAGAGATGGGTATCGACGGTGAGGAAGCCAGGGGTCGGGTTTGAGGGGCGAGACGTGAGGGATAAGAAGAGGAAGAGAAGAAGGAGAGCGGCACAGAGAAGTGAAAGAAGGAATCTTGGGGAGAGGAGTCTTGTGGGTTTATCTCTTTTCCAGGCATTTGCCATGGAAAAAGAAAGTGAAGGAGATAAAAGCTTCTCCCAATGAAATGGTTACTCTTTTTGGGAATAAATTTTCCGGGAGAAAGAAGGATTTTGAGGGGAAAAATGAGATTTTGGATCTGCGAAGCGGCAATGGAAGCCTTTTGATCTTCCGGAACCGACGAGTTTATAGTTTTAACGATGCAGGCAATTCAGCATCTATAACAAAGGAAGGGGGAATCCGAGGAGAGAGAGAAGAGAGATTGGAGCAAGAAGACATAGTAGCACCCAAAAAAAAAAAAATTAGTTAGACAACATTTGTCAACATAAAAACAATAGGTAGAAAAAATCAATATATTCTTTTTAATGATATTTATTTCCGAATAGTTTATATGATATGATTTGATTTGGTTTACAATTTTGTTTTAAACTGAAACTCCCTCTTTACCATAACCAACTCCTCATAATGCATCACCATACAGGCGTTAAGACCAAAATTTTCACTGTACCCGTTATCCTTAATTCTTCTTCTTCTTCTTTTTTCGTAACAATTCTTTTAATCCTTACACCACTTAAAATTTGTCACGTAATTGTCCTCAAACTATTTACCAACTCTAAAAATTCATATGCATGGTTAACAATAATAAGTGAAATCGGTGTCAGAACAAATAATCAACCAATTTTTTTCAAATTTTTTGGACATGTTTTTCAACTTTTTCGGCTGCTACACAGATTGGATATGGTCTGAATTCTCTTTGAGAATCATTCTTCTCCTCTTTAAGTTGAAGCTGCATTTGAGGCAGTAGCCCCTTCTTCCCTCACTTTCTTCTTTTTCTTTTTTTCTTTTTAGTTTAACATATTTTCTATTTTTTTTATAGAATTTTTTCACTTTTTAGAAGTTTTTTTCCCCTTGTTTGGAACTCCTCTCCTTTTCTTAAAAAATTTGAACTGTGTTAAATTTTTCTTTTATGATTTATTATTAGTTATATTTAACTTGTATGCTAGCCTTTTCTTTTTTTATTCTTATGATTTATCGTCTGTTGTATTTAAATTGTATATTATATTTTCTTTTACATTTTGACTAATATAAATTAAAAAATGTGTTACTTCTTCTTAATATGAAATTTTCTCTCTTCCTTCGAAGACAAGGCTTGTTATGTTTTTTACAAATTTCAAACTTATCGTGTTATTTAATGACTGATATCTTTTTTTATAAGTAAGAAAAAAAATCAATTCCACTAACCAGGAGAATTATAGTCCAATTGAGCATTTTTCAATTTTTGTATAAAAAAAATTTGTATATCTTAACTAAAAAATGTATTTTAAATATTATGTCACAATAAAAAATCATTTATAAATATTAGATTATTTTAACTTTACTTGTATAATTATATTAAAATCTTCCAAAATTACAAAATTGTCATCAAAAAATAAATCACAAAATCTTCTGCTTTCAACCCATTTTAAAAATATAACCTTTTAGCAACTACTGAGAATAATTAGATTGCTAGGGATTTTCAATTTACAAGATATCAAGCCTTTCTTGTTATTGAACAAAACTAGGTCTGGCGTTATTGAATGTAACGTCTCTTGCACCAACAGATATGTATATCGAACAACAACAACTCACATTTTTTCTTTTTGCAAGCGCCACGGTACTAGTATTGCTGTAAAAGCCCTCTTTCATTCCCTTTTTTTTTCTGGAAAAGTCAGCCAATTTAAGCATGTTGTAAAACATTAATCATCTGCAATTAAAAAAACTTTCTAACTTTACATGCATTTGAATTGTCCAAAATTGTGATTTCACCAAGAACATTAACGAGAATTCAGTTGTTAGCCCAAAAAAAAAAAAAAACTCAGTTGCGTGTAAAGTGAAGCGCCCTTCTGCTTTTTTTTTTTTTTTGGTTGGGGAGAGGGGGGGCGCTGAGATCTCAGATATTTGAATGCCATGCCACATTTCCATTTCCATGGAATTACTTAACGCTGACATTTTTTACTTTACAATACACAAGCTCTGCTTAATGAGCAGTTGATTCCAGTGAAATAATTAAATTTGTAAGGATACATTATCGGATCTACAAAACCTTTTGAATTGCGATCTCTTTAGCAGAAGTAGCTAATCTGCGGAACACCTTGAGATTGTGCCCTACTTTCTCCTGAGAAAACAAGTTATCACACAAAAGCATGAGAAATACATTCCTTTAACAAAAAATTCATGAGTATTAAAAACATAATAAATAATTCAGCCCCTGAATTTGAATCTTTAGACCAACTTAACTTTAATTTTCAAATTTTCTTGGTTTTATGAAATAGTCCTTAAAATATAAAAATCATTAGACATTATTTTTTTTTAATTATCTTGAAAAATTAAATTCCATTGTACCTTAATCCTTCACGTTAGTTCTTAGAAAGATTAATTTGCAACAAATTTGATATTTTCTAAAACTAAAGTGACTTCTGATGTTGACTACTCAACAATCCAGTGACTACCAGAGTATCAGAAACCTAAATTGACTTCTCTGGGGAGAGGTCAATTTAGGTTTCTCAGTTCAATACATGATTCAATTTCGACAAAGCCATGGGGCATGAAGAGGTGAAGGGGTAACATTGATTAGGGACTACAAAATCCACTATTACTGTCTAATGAATTTTATCAAATAATGTCAAGCTGATGTATATGTATGGGTAAATCAGGAGTCTGTATGTTCGTCAAGGAAAAGGGGCTGTGAACTTGGGATTAAAATACTTCCAACTCAGTAGAAGATAATACATTTTTTCCTGTATAATGTTGAATTATGCATACATATTATCGTGGGTCATTACCAAATTTAACCATTCATTGTCACCCTTAGCATCTTGCAATCCTACACAAATAACACTTGATTCCTCTTAATTACTACATGATAATCTTCTAAAAAAAAAACTTGGGTACCTACTTGCACACTTTCTCCAACTATGCCATATTGTCAGTATCCATGACCACAACTGACACAACCATTGAAATGTTAACAAGAATTACAAAAGTTGTGATCATACATACCTCACTCAGTAACTCAAGTCGTTCTAGGGTTGGAATTAAATTTCCACACAATGATGCAATGTCTTGTTGTGGATCATACTTTTCACCATAAGTAATTGTTTTTGTGGTCAAAGTGGCATCAGATACAGCAGAGCTGCCAAGAAATACAAATATTAACCCTAGGAAAGTAACTAAATACCTAAATATAATCAAGTAGGAAAGAGAAAAGGTTCACATGATAATGATACAGTAACACACCATTGGTTACTTTTTACATCAAGCTAAAATGTTGGGCAAAAGGATCAGTGACAATGTTCTAGGGTTTTAATTCCATGTAGAAGAAGTGTATTCTCATTCCAGAATCAGAAACTTTAAATGACTCACCTCTCCTGAAGATGGATGAGAATAATATTTAGCACATGTTCAGAAAGTAGTAGTAACAAAGTTATTAGCTGATCCCTACTACCAACAACTCGACACATTTCTACCATTGCTATGTGTCTCCTGTAAAAAAACCATTTAAAAAAAAACGAGAATGTCATCAGAAAAAGGAGGAAGGTATATGAAAAATCAGTGAAACAGAAGTATATACAATTAATATGATGACTGATTATAGTCATGAAACCCTAAATTAGCGAACACTAAGTGAATCATGATGAATAGAGAGGAAAACAGTCCAGGCTGCTTCCTCAATACTATACTAGGCATCCTAATTACTGATTTTCTTTCTAGACTACAACAAAAAATGGTGAAATAATAACTAAAGATTGACAGAATCATGTAATATTAACGTAAAGATAGAGCAAAATATGTTATGACTTTCAGAAGGTCCTACAGAACTCTAGAGTATACAAATCTCATATGCATAACAGGGTTCAGAAATAAAATTTATGTCCACGCAGGGCACCTCATAACTAATTATTTCAAGTGAAAACTAATTCCACCACAGAATTATTAGTTTGCCCATATACATTAGAACAATGTAAGGCATATTTCTATCCAGCGTTACTGGTAGAGGATAAAGGCAGGCAACAAAAATTGGGATTATAAACGCATGCAAAAGGACAATCTCAATCTCAACGCATTCATTTTGCATATTTAAAGATACCATTCTTTTTTAACTCAGGTTCACAAGATACTAAGGTAATTCGTATTTTAGTGTTCAGACCAACACTATTCAGATTTCTTGAACTTCTAGAATCAGGGATATGTTCGTAATTTTCATATTTCTAGAAAGTAAAGAGTTGCATCTAACCTTTTCTGTATATTGTCTGAAGTTGAAATACAGTCCTGCCGAACACACATATTGATGATTTCATCCACCTCCTGTCTTGATAATTCATTTATGTCTCGAATCTGGAAAACCATATGCATAATGTTACTAATAAACAAACATATAATTAATAAATAAATCTAAAACAAAAGCAGACTGCAAGGAAACCAGTTTCTTTCTTCCCCATTTCACCTTATTCAGTAGTAAGGATTTCTCCTCAGCGGCTCTTTCAAGGGTAGTTGTAACAGAAGTAAGAAGAGAATTGAGCTCGCTCAATGAGGGTTGTTGAAGTTCAATGGAAGTAGGGTAGCTGGAGGAAGCATCTGAAGACTGATAAAGCAAATTACAATAAAAGAAAAATAAATTAATCTGTTTAACAGGGGGAAAGATGTTGAATTCATTAACTACTGCTTTTTTCCAAAAAAAAAAAATACATGCTATACCTGCAATCTCAGGGATTTCTTAGTGACTAGAAAATATAAGTAAGAGGTCAGACTGAAGCATAAGCGAAACAATTGTAACTCTGAATTCCTCTGTTTCTGATCATTCATGAAGCAATGTGATCATCAAAAGATTAGAAGCATGAAACAAATAATGTAAGAATGTATTTATTGTAACTTACAAACCAATTAAGAAAACAGAACACACCTCTGGTGATAATGATACTATTGATCGAGCAAAACTAGGAACCTCCAAGTCGCGAGAGAAAACAGCATGCATCACGCCAAAAAGGCCTTGAACAAAACCATACCCATCACTCTCTTCATATGGCCAAACCTATAATAAAAGCAGGATCCAAAGTTGCAATTTTCAAACAAAATTCTAGATGTAAAGGCCAAAAAGAAAAATTACTGTTTGGTATCAAGTAGAGACAGCACAAATGGATATAATAAAAAAGCAAGATGATGGATGGTTAGGAAGCCCTGCAGATTTGATGCACTTCACCATGGAAACAACAATCATTTAGAATTTGACCCATAGAAGGCTTAGTTTTCACATAATAAAATAGCACTTCACTGATTATGGAAGCTAGCCAAAATATACCTTTTCAGAAACTGTTCACAATGAGAGAAACTACTTAAATGAGCATTTACCTTGCTAAGTATACCGACAACAAGATTGATCTGCTCCATTTTTAATTCATCTGCTTCGGTAATATCTACACGGAGAATTTGATCATGGAGTGATTGATGCCCTTTGACAAAATCAATTATTTCCCGGACAATTTTATTCTTCATCTGCATTGTACACAATAGGGAGAAAGACATCACGTTATTGTCAATGCAACCAAAATTGCATTTTTTTTTCCCTCTTTCAGAGGGAGAACAAAAATATAAGAGCACGAAAGAAATAAAATAGACAGAATTTGAGGGTGGGGGGAGTTGACTATCAATCTTGTTGCCATGTTTCAAATGATTCACAGCTTGTGGTCAGTTCATGACTCAATTTAGTCAATGTAATAAAAATTTCTAAGGAAGAAAAAAAATAGAAGTTAACCATCAATCTTGTTGCCATGTTTCAAATGCTTCGCAAGAGCTTGTGGTCAATTCATGACTCAATTTAGTCAGTGTGATCAAAAGTTTTAGAAAGACCAATAATAGGTTATAACAGATGCCTCAATAAAGGTCTCAGACTAAGAAGGTTGAAAATGTAATTAATTGCTAAGAAAAAGTGATTATTCCATTTAGAATGATTGAATTCTATGCCTACTTCTAAAGCCAAAGACATACAAGAGCTGGAGAGCCATAGTTATAAAACTCGTAAGGGCCATGACTATCCTAAAACAAATGACTTAACGTAGAACTAAGGATCAATTAAAAGAACAAGCATAACTCCAACAAGGAATCTAGTAAGATGATTCACTCGCAGGAAACAACCAAAACTCAAAGGAAACCAGATTTGAAATTTTGAAAAGCCCAACCTCCAAAAAATTTGATGCATCCACCAAGGAAGTTAATGAAAAGACTAATCTCAAAACTGGAGTGACTATCATTCGTTGTCTGTCAACATCCACAGCCATATCTCTTCGATGTCTTATCTCAACCCGCCTAAAACCTCCCTGTAGATACTTTAGCTTCAGTAAAAGTTAACTGATAAATGAAGAGTAGATGTGATACAAACAAGGAAATTGCTCATTCACCTGTAAATTGATTGCCCTGCCAGATGCAAGATGCTCCAAAATGCCCATGGAAAGTAGTACCTGTGCTCCAGATTTACCATACTTGTGACTGATTCTTAGTAATAAAGCAAGCTCAGCTTCAAAGGTACAGGCTCGCTGCAATGAGTCCAGTGAATGCCCACCATCCTTGAACAAAAAAGAACTTGCATTCTCAAATCCATGAGGTAGGGAAGTTAAAAGAACACAAACATCAAGACTATTTCAAGGAACTTGATTTTTATGATTTGCGTAAGAAAAAAGAATATATTCGTCCGTTTGCATCAACTTAAGCTTTTGAAGAGAGATTATCCGTTCTCAGTACAAGCACATTTAAAATCCAAACAAAATAAAATCACTACACAATATATTCTTCAGAACCAAAAAAAAAAAAGTACAAACGAATGATACTTTGCCATTTCTAATAAATGTCATTCAAGTTACAGCTACAGAAAAGTAGCCCATGGGTTGAAATGATTCAGGAAAATACTCAAATGAGAAAGATTGAAATCATGAAAATTGGTCATATATTCCATCACAAAGTAGCTGTCAACATGTGCGCTCCCAACAAGATAGATATAAAATATTAAAAGCTTAGATCTACAAAATTTAACCAATCAATGAATCCAGTTAGATGAAGATATTCTCTGAAATTTGAAAAGTGAGAGTAATGATAAACTTGCTAACAATCACCAATTCAAGATAATGAAAATGATTGCTGGTACCATCAGAACCAAATCCAAGCACACAAAATTAACAGATGAGTCAGATCCTTTGTGAAATGGGATGAACCAAACACAACTGTCAGACCAGCAACCACAGGGTGGTTTCAAAATAGAATGAACTGTCGATGGTGGAAAGAACAAAAACCTGATTGGAAAAATTGCTTATGCTCGTTAAGCAAGACCTTAAAAATCCTCTGCTTTGAAGTTGGCTCAAGAAATATCTCTCATGATCTATACAAATCAATGCATCCAGAACATAGAGTGCTATAGTCTTCCCAGGTTCACTGCCATGGGTTGCATCTTTTATGACCTAAAATTTCGAATTAGAAGAAACTGTAAACAAGTGACTATAGATTATGGTTCTATTACAAAATGAATCTCATTAACTAAATTGCATTGTATGGAACAAACGAAATTAAACACCAGAATTTTAACCCAAAATAGACCACAAATATTAAATAGACAGCATATAGAAGCAACCAGAGAAACCTTGAAGTCCAATAGAAAGAGAGGATATGATAAAGAATTGAAGTTTCCATGGTATAATGAAGGACTAGAAATAAATACTCCGAAGTTACAGAGAGAGAACACTATAAGGCAAAGAAAGACAAATGCCACAATTTTGAGGTCAAATTTCATCAAGCATGACAAGACAGCATATCATCCAATGTCACCACTATTCTGATCAGTTCAAACAAAAGAACACCGCCTACCCCTTCCCAACTAGATAACTAAGCTACATATATTGTTAAAAAGACACGGTCTTCCAGCGAACAAACTATAATCTTCAAGTAAGACTCAGAAGTTGAAGCCAATTTTGATTCCCATATTGAAATTAAAAAGAGAGAGATTAGCCAAAAGTAAACTTCAAAATGTATGCTGGTTTAGTATTTCATATAAAAAAACATAGAAAGAGTAAGCATGACAAGACAGCATATCATCCAATGTCACCACTATTCTGATCAGTTCAAACAAAAGAACACCGCCTACCCCTTCCCAACTAGATAACTAAGCTACATATATTGTTAAAAAGACACGGTCTTCCAGAGAACAAACTATAATCTTCAAGTAAGACTCAGAAGTTGAAGCCAATTTTGATTCCCATATTGAAATTAAAAAAGAGAGATTAGCCAAAAGTAAACTTCAAAATGTATGCTGGTTTAGTATTTCATATAAAAAAACATAGAAAGAGTAAGCTACCCACCAAATCCAAGATGCTCTGAGCCTCTTTCCTCAAAGTAGAAAAATTTGCATGAGCCAGTTCTGCCTGTTCTTTGTCAATCTGGGAAAAGAAAAAGATATCATGATGAGGAATTAATCTGTCACTAGATTAAAAGGAAAAAAATGTAATTTATTAGCATGAAAGGGAAGAAATTGCACCTTTGGGAGGTCAATATATTCATTATCTTGTTCATTGAGCAGCAAGAATTGCAGAACTGTGGTTGGAACATCTGGGTCAACCACATTCTGACAATACTGGAAATAGCTAAGAAGCAAGGCATATTGACTGCACAAACGCATGCAAAGGTAAGTTTGCCAATAAAGTAGTAAACAACCAGACAAACATCAGCAGTTACCAGACAAGTACCATACCGTCTCCTTAAAGCTTCTGATGATTCATGCCTAAGAACAGCCATGATAAGCTTAAACAATATGGTCAGACAAGTACCATTTGATAATTGCTTTGCCACAATAAGATCAAGGCACGTGATATTATCAGAATTCAGGCTGCCAGGGAACAAAAACCTTTCGTCTTGCAGTTTAGCCATGCATGTCAATGCTACCTGAGGGAAATTTTCCATAAATAAATATAAAGGAAATGAACTAGGAAAATAGCAGACTCCATCAACAAATCTAGAAAATATGAAAGCAAATATAAATATCTACCTGGGATAATATAAATGCCATCTTCAATGAACAGTCTGGAGAAGCAGAAGCACCAAGAGATGCATCAAGGACCCTGTCAATGCAATGCAACAATTACACAGAGCATAACAATGATAAGAACCAAGATGAAAAGAAGTGGCTTTTTTCTTCTTTTGCTAATTGAAGACAGGTGACTCACTGAAATAAAATTTCAGATCGATCTCCAAGCATTGTTAATCTTCTAGAAACAGAGACCTAAAAAGTCAGTCAGTTGGGGCAAATAGCACAAAGTTAGATAATATAGCAGATAAAACATAAACATGTGTCAAAGACTACCTCAATCCCAAAGCTTAAGCTGTTAGGTGAAGGCCTAGGATTGGCATTTACTAATATCTTTATCACACCTACTCACATAAAAGCCCTAAGCTTAAAATGTGGACAAAGCAAAGACCCATTATACCTTCTACTAAAATTGAATTTAATAAGGATGGGGGTGACAAGAATTTATCTCCTGACCACTTGGTCAAAATAGACTCTGATACTATGTCAATTCAAATACCACTTCAACCGAAAAGCTTAAACTGTTAGGTGAAGGCCCAAGGCCCATGATTTCTTTTTTTTTTTGATATCTCGAACAATGGAAAGAAAGATGTGCACCTCAACAGTTTGAGACCAGGCAGTCAACATATGGAGTTGTGCAGCTTGTTCCTCAAGATTCTTATTGTATTTCCACCCCCATCTTAGCAGCTGTTGAATTGTCTGTCTTACATCATTTAGCTCAACTTCACTGTCAAGATTACTCAGTTGGGGATAGGCAGAATTAAATTTCTGAAACAAAAAAGAAACTATATTAAAATTCTCATAAATTCATTAACCCAAAAAAATAAGAAATGACATACTATAGTCCCAGGAATACATATATGAACTATAAACCAACACATTCAACACCAGAGTGAACCAACCTGCAAAAGTTTGTCATGAAAGGAAGGTAGGTCAATTAGCCGGTCACCTCGCTCAGAATAATAGTAGACACCACCCTTTCCAGAACTTGCTGGATTCCCCAGTATGTCTTGTGCCTAAAAATATATGAAAGCAATAGCAGACAGCCAGACACCCAAAGCAGAAAAGAGTAACTATTAAAATAGTCCAGTACTAGAACCTTAGCTGCAACTTCTATTCCATACGCAGAAATCAGTCTTCCCCAAAAATGAATAATAAAAAAGAAAATAGTGCAGAGAAGAAAAATACAAATGTGGTGTAGTTTAAGGACTAGCATCCCACCAGCAAGTCATACTTCATACTAGTCACAATATTTGAGAGCTTAGTAGTCGTATCTGGGGATCTAAATTGGATGATTTCAAGCAATTCTAACACCTGCATTTGAAACAAAATAAAATTGAGAAAGAAAACAAGCAGCAAAGCAGCTGCAGCTAGATAATCAACAAGGAGTATAACAGTAGTAAATAAGTTGGAGATACAGCTACATCTTCTGTTCCATCGGATAAAACAACAAAAGTTTGCTTCAATCAAAAGAATAAAATGAGTAATTAAAAGAACTACACTAGTTGATATATCATTCATCAAACCATCCGACATAAAACAGGATGATGAATTGATGATAAAGATCATATTCTTAGGAAGAACTGATACATTTTGTGCACAACACGATAGCATAGGGGAATACATCAATTATTTCTGTAGAATTTAGGACACAGGGAAGTTGAGAGGATTAAAAAAATCTACATATAAACTAATAAATAATAAATTTTAAGAATGTATATTTAAGTAAAAAAAAATTCCATAGTTTATGTTTCTAAAGTATAGGTCAGTTAAACCAATTTGATAAAAAAATTGCTATAGTTTCTGTTTCCAGATGCTGCTGAAATTGGGGAAGGCTCCATTGTTGGCGATGTGTGAACATGATGTACTCCCCCATATGCTATGGGCAACATGGATATCAATAATATGCTAGACTAACATCCTAAGACAGCCATGAAAATTTGAAGACATAAGTGAGCAATTTTGGCAAGCTGGAGCTACGTAGATAGAAATTGTATTTATTGTAGTAAGCAATATAAAATCCATGATATGAAAGTGATGAGTT
The DNA here is from genome assembly GCA_037074535.1 of Gleditsia sinensis. Lineage (NCBI taxonomy): Eukaryota > Viridiplantae > Streptophyta > Magnoliopsida > Fabales > Fabaceae > Gleditsia > Gleditsia sinensis. The sequence goes on along the minus strand of CM073464.1, from coordinate 7,474,516 downwards.
TATCCATAAAAGCGAACAAACCATGACATATTCAATGATTAACAGTACCTTACTCTTACTGACAGTTCTTATAGCAGCATTTTCAGCAGTATCTTGCAGAGAAAACAGAGACATGCTCTGGTCTCCACCAATTTCAGTGATACCTTGTCCAAAAAGATAAGAAAGAGTTGTCTGACATGATTCTTTGTGTTTGGAGTTACTAATGTCACCAGCATGTAGCTCAACAGCTAGGAGTTTCAACAGCCATGCTCTCTGAAAAAGGCACAAGAGATTAAAAGATATTAACCCAACAATAATATGCACAGTTCAATGGTAATACATAAATGACTCCCAGAAATTAGCACCATAGAGACATAAAGATTTATACACTGGAAAATAAATATGAACGTGCAATATAGCATGAATAAGTTGATTAATGAGAAGTATCAAGATCAAGATTTTTGTCATTCTAATACTTAGAGAGACCTAAGGATCCGCCAATAAACTTCACAATGAGATCCAGAGAGAATGCAAAGTTCAATTAGAAAGATGGTTAACTTGTTAAGCTCTCACCATCATCAAATAACAAACTATCAAATACAAAGTATAACTGCCCAACATGAAATTTGCTTTGTTTTAAGTTCATTACTTCTTATAAGAGTATCATTTTCTGGAAGAATACATAATGGATAGTAAAACTTAAAGAAACTCCAGCTTTCAATATGTGCAGAATGTTTTATCACTTCCTTTCTTGGAATATAGGGAAAATGTTACTTATTTATAGTTTTATATATATACATAAAAAGTCCTTAGTAGCACATGAATAAGGCTATCATAATAACAATTATAGGTAACTGATAGACTACACTCCCACTATTCACATAGTTCAATAAAATACAGTTAGAGCTCTGAGAATGATATATGGGACAAAAAAAATTTAAATTGATTGTTTGTAAACAAACCTGATGAAGGGAACTAATACGAAGTGCCTGGTTGCTATTTCGTTTTGGAAGTGGAGCAATACCAATTGTATCAAGGTGCTGCATTGTAGAAAGGGAAGGAATTTCAGAGATATATCTCACAAGGATAATTAAACACAAGGAGAAACAATAACCACTTGACCAGGAGCAAAAAGAGAAAAAATCTTAAATACATAGAAAAATGTTTACCTTAACAAAGAATCGATACTTTTTGTTTGACAACAGATCCATTGTAGGAACACATGTTTGTGGATCTACACACAACTCATAAAGGAGCTGCATCATGCAAAATGTCAAGATTTGTTCTAGAAATGCAAACAGAATGGCCAAATGATTGGACTAATGAAAAGGAACTGACTTCAATACTAGAACATTCTCTACTTGGTTTAAAATGTTAAGCAATAGATCAATTATTATCTGACCTGAAAACCAAATTCATGAAGTAATGCATTCACATCAGGCTTCAAAAGCTTCTCCAGGATATCAAGGATAACCTTCATGCAACTGTTGATAACATAATAAGGTCACAGTTCTATTTACAACAATCAATATAATTAAGTAGCAATCTAATAACAGATTAAACCTGTAATGAAATTTAGGCTGTAAAACTGTGCGTTCAACAGGAGCATCTATGTCGAATTTAAGTAGTAAATGAGTGATATTTGGAGCAGCCCTGCTGATATTGTCAATTAGAAGCTGAAAGCATGTAAACCATAGATGAGAACAGCAGTTTACAAAGATTAAGCACAAGGAGGGAGGATATCAAGACAAAAGCTGACAGGGCAGGAGGGGGTTAAGACTGACTTGCATAATAAGGATGCCCGGATCATCATTACTACTAAAAATATTCTGAGACTCTTCTGACCGCAACTCAAGGCAGGCTGCATAATCTTCTACCAAGCTGTTTGCAGCATTAGATTTTAGCAATAACTGAACAAGCTCACCCATGCGAGAGCTGTCACCCAAAAATAATTATATATCAATTACATGGCATTAAGTGTGATATCCTGTCACCACAACTCATCAAACCACAATTTAATAATAAGAAAGTGGAGAAGTATTCAGAGTGCCTTAAAGTACTCATGATTTTGATAGAAGATTGCTGAATTTTCGGCTGATATTCATATCTGACATACTCCAACAAAGCCACTATTTGATTATGATCTTGGGAGAGTATAACATCCAAGGGCTGCAAGCAGATTATAAACCATGGACAAAACCATGCGTAAGAAATTATCAAATCCAATAGAATATGATCTAAACTCAGTTCATAGTTATACAATGACACTGTGACAGGATTCTTCACATTATTATGGATTAAAATAAACCAGAATGAGCAGCCAGGAGGTCTGCTGGGTCAGCTGCATAACTACATTTACACTATTTAGCATAATAGACAGCAAAAAATACAGGCAACAGAAAATGAAAATTACTATGTATGAATGCCACCATGATTTGTACCACATGGGCTTGCCCAAAAAATGCATGCTCAGAACAGACATTTTATTTTTCCCCTGATCTCAGTGAATGGTTTACTTATCATCAGAATGACAGTATCTTATACCATTTTTAATGCAGATAGGGAGCTCAGAGTTAAAAACGCCTTAGCATTCAAGCATGGAGCACAGCAAATAAAATTTTACTAATTCAAAAAACATTTCTTTTAACTGCTGCACCTTGCTCTTTTTTAGAGCCTTGTTCTCTTCCTCTTAGTTATCCCCTTTCTGTTAGTGACTGTGTGGGACATGGCCATGATAGCATTGGGGAACAACGTGGCCTTCTACCACTTCCAATCAAAAATGATACTGCTGTTGATTTATCTGTAGGCCATTGTGGAAGTGCTCTTGATAAAAATGCCATCACCATAAAGCATGATCTACAAGAGGGGGAGAGATGGAACCCACTGGACTTGATGAAGTCTTTGGGCTTGAACTTGGTGAACATAGAGGGAGTAAAAGTAACAGATATGACACATGTGAAGACTTGTGGTCGAAGGAAAAGGGCTGGGGGTTTGGAGAAGGAATTGAAGAAGTCAGCCTCCTCAATTAATTATGATGGAGGTAAAGGTCAGCAGGTGATGAAGGTTGTCCATGAAGATTATTGGTTGGAATGTCGGGGGTTGGGAAACCCAAAGAAAAGGGTAAGGGTTAAAAAGATTATCTCAGAGTCAGCCAGATATTGTGATGTTGCAGGAGACTAAGCTTGAGAGTGCAGATAGCTCTTTGGTGAGCTTTTGTGTGGGATTCTAGAATTAAGAATTTGGGAGTGTTTTCCTTCTGATGGAGCTTCAGATGGCATGTTAGTGATTTGGGATACAAGGGCAGCTATATAGGTGGACTCCATCCATGGAGTGTATGCATTTTCAATTGTGCTTGATGTTTGTTTGAGGGAAGGGTCAGTGTTGGTTCTCTTCTATTTATGGTCCTACTAGACCCATTTGCGGTCTTGCCTTTGGGATGAGTTGAGTTTTTTGTTTGGGTTTTGTGCTCCGTTTTGGTGTGCTAGGGGTGGTTTTAACACATTCAGGTTTCCAAAAAGATGTGGAGTTGGTTGAGAAATAGCTATTATGTGGTAGTTTGATGCCTTTATTAGAGAATGTGGTCTCAGAGATATGCCCCTTAGTAATGCTCTGTTTACTTAATCTATTTCAAGGGAACAGACTTCATCATCTAGGTTGGATAGATTTCTGTTTACGAATGCTTGGGAGAAAGTATTTCCTGATCTGGTCCAAGAGACATTGCCTAGGCCTGTTTCAGACCAATTTCCAGTAGTTTTGGAGTCTGCTAAGGTCAAGTGGGGTCCTACCCCTTTCAGGTTTGGAAACATGTGGTGGGGGCATCATTCCTTTTATCCCTTTGTGGAAAAGAGGGATGGGAAAGTTTTAAGTTTATGAAGGTACTTAAGGAAAAGCTGAAAGTATGGAATAAGATGTATGGGGATGTGAGGAGTACGAGAGACTTTTTGGTGAGGGAGATTGATCTTCTAGATAAATTGGACGTTGAAGGGGTGTTCTTTAGCTAAAATGGATTGATTGGTATTAATGTGCCTAATGAGGATCTTCGAGATTTGGCTTCTATGGCAGGTTGTCAAATTCTTCAGTGGCCATTGGTCTATTTGGGTATTTCATTAGGAGGATACCCAAAGGTGGCATCTTTTTGGGATCCTGTGATTCAAAAAGTTTCCAGACAGCTGGATACTTGGAAGGGTCAATATTTTTCTTTGGGTGCTCGCATTACCCTGAATCAGTCTTGTTTATCTAGCATTCCTCTTTATTATTTGTCCCTTTTTCATACCCCTATGCGTGTGGCACATAGATTGGAGAGAATTATGCAGGATATGTTATGGTTTGGTGTCGGTGATTTGCAAAGGGATCATCTCATTGTTGAGAGACTTGCTGCAGGCCAAAAAAAGGAGGCGGCTTGGGGTTGGGTAACTTGGCTAAAAATATTGCTTTGGTGGGTAGTAGCTATGGCATTTTCCTTAAGATACTGCTACTCCGTAGCATAAGGTAATTTGCAGTAAGTATGGTTTAAATCAGAATGGATGGGATGCCAATCTGGCACTCATTGCTACTCGTGGGAGTCCTTGGAAATTCATTTCTCAGTGTTATAACTCTTTTTGGCTTTTTCTTTAAAGCTTGATGATGGTTCTCATATCAGATTTTGGGAAGATGCCTGGGTGGGCGGTTATTCCCTTATGGAGTTGTTTCCACATCTTTATAACCTCTCTTCCTTGCATAATGCACCAAATAATCCTTTTTGTGTCCTTCAACGTGCTTCAGTTTCCTGGAACTTCCATTTTTTTTAGATACCTAAATGATAGAAATGTTCAAGATTTGCAATCTCTTTTGCTTCTTTTCTTCTTTTAAAGAATGTCAATTTTACATCTATTTTAGATAGGAGAATTTGGTCTCTTGATCCTTCTAGTGTTTATTCTTGTAAGTCATTCTTCCATTTTCTTTAACTCATTCTCCTAATAGGGAAAAGTTTGTTCTAGATAAAGTTATTTGGAAATCTAATGCTCCCTCTAAGGAGAAGTCATTTGGTTGGATTGTGGTACTGAATAGGATTAATACTAATGACTTGTTGCAGATTTGTAGGCCTATTTCAGCTATGTCTCCTAATATTCATGTTATGTGTATAGATAGTTCAGAATCAGCTGCACATCTCTTCTTACACTATCAAGTTGCTGAATTTCTGTCGAATAATTTGCTTGGAGTATGTGAAGAGAGTTGGGTTTGTCCAAATTCTTTATTAATACGGTTTAAAGGGTTTGGAAGGAGAAAAGAGGCTAAGATTATCTGAAATTGTGCTGCTTTGTGGTGTATTTGGTTGGAAAGGAATGCCAGAATTTTTCAAGGCATTTTGAGGTTTTTGGACATGTTATGAGAGAGAATAAAGTGTATGGCTTCTCTTTGGTAATCAACTCATGGTCTCTTCAAGGGAGTTGCCATTTCAGATTTACAAAATGATTGGACTACAATTTTGCACATTTAGCTTTGAGTTGTTTGTGTCTTTCTTTGTCTTCAATTTTCTTGAGGGGAATATCTTATTCTCCTTTTCTTGTACTTCTGTCTTTCTTTAATATAGTTTCTTTTTTATCAAAAAAAAAAACATTTTTTTAATAATTCATATGTGGGATGACCGACTAATTTTGATAATTTCTTCTTATAACAACAACCTTTGTTAAAACACATGAACCAAAAGAGAGGATAAAACAAGCAGCTTCAAATATTTATTTTTTAAAAGTACAAAATGTCAACCAACTTGTTCAGAAGATTTAATAACTTACCTGGTAAAGAGGTCGCCAATAATCAGAAAGATGTAGATCCTTTTCAAGAACAAGTACTATAATTTCCAAAGAAAGCTGCACTGCATTCTCTAGAAGCTGCCCATATATTTGACTACCCCTTTCAGCAATAACAGAATTCACCCCTGGCAGAAGAATACCCATGATATTCCGAAAAGCAGTCTTACCACTCATGAAATCCTGGAACCAATTAAATATTAAAATATACAAAAATAATCAGTTAACTTAAAATGAGAATTAAAAAGTAGAACATCTAGAAATAATTGATGCAGTAATGCAACAAGTGATAGGGAATTGGATTTTTGAACGTTATATAAGGTATAACAGGATATTAAATTTGTGTACCTAATAGCTGCTGATCAATCATAATCCATAAGTACAAATCCATACAGCTTACAAAGATATAAGATCTATTGTCCCATACAGTAAAAAATTTACAGCCAAGAATAAAAAATATACCACTTTATTACTAGATCAACATTTTGGTATGACAAGTCATGGCCACGTTATATTGAAAATTTTCAATAGAAAAACTCAACCAAAATATTGAAAAGCACATACTTTTAGCAACTCTAGAACAGGGAGCTGTGTCTGAAGTGGTGATGATTCTTTAGCAGTTAAAAGCCGTGACTGATCAACTAAACCTTCAATGTCCTCATCCTCGATGTCATAGGTGCTAAGTATCCTGCAATATTAAGTTATATATGATTTAACGTTCTCCACCTATAGAAAGAAAAGTTTACATTCCACAGATCATTCTAAATCAATTTATAGAAAGACAAGGCTGAAATGTCATTCAAATAGATGGGATTAAATCATTAAAAGAATAAGTCAATTATCAGTGGTGAACAACATCAAAGATGAGTAACAGAAGCATAACACCAATTACCTATCAAATAATAAAAATGGAACCACTTACATGTGAAAATGTTTAAGGCAAGCTCCAACTAACTGCCATTTCTCACAGGGATCTGCATAAGCTCTTTGAGGAAATGGCCCAAAAGCATGATCATAGATGAACCTAAAGATGCCAATAAATCTGCAAAGTAACATAAGAAATTTCTTTAACTTCAGATTGAAAGCATCAAAAGGAACCAAAAACACCAAAAGACATTAGAAAGATAAAGTGACCAGTACCTTTTCCCTCTATCACTCAGGTCTTTTTCTTCAGCCATAAGAGCATTTATCAAATTAAGGAAAGATATAGTTGAAGGATATTGCTCTCTCCTTGCTTCTATTTCATTCAATTCAAATTGCATATCATAAAGCTGTCAAAAGTAGAAATTTACTGGCACGTGAGAAAAAAAGGAAGTAAATGTGTTGAAGGCTAATTAATTAGGGGACAGTGACAGAAGGAAAAATAATGGATGAAGAATAGAAAACAATGGTGGAGCTTCATGAATAAACACAACATTAAAAAAGTTCCCCACACGCCGAAATTTCCCAATGGAACCATCCTTATTGGAGCAGGGATGGGGAAGTATCAGTGACATTTCTTAAAGTTAATATTAACTTTAGTTTTTAGTATTTAATATACAATATTTTTTATAGAGTATACAATATACAATATAATTTAACCTACAGATGTTTGAATTGATTACCCTTTTTTTTAATTTATTATTCTCTAGATGTTTGTTTTAGCAGATGAGTGTGTAACACTGTCCTCCTGTTTAAGTACAAAAAACTATTAGGATTACAACATGAAACATAAGCACTTTGATTTTAAAAAAAAAGATAGAAAAAAAAATAAAAATTCAATAAAAGAAAATGACATTTGTGGACTGGAGTGGATATCCCCAGGAAAGGAGATGAGGACAATCAAGATAACTGGTTGCATGTTGCATGATTTTTTATTTTTTTTGGGACACAGCGTGTTACATGATTTTAATTCTTATAACTTTGGCGTTCTAGTACTGTCTATTTCTATAGGGCTTAAACAGCAAAAACAACCAGATTTAGTTGTCACTTGACAGCAAAGAGAAAAGAACAAATTGAAGATGCTGCATTACATAAAATTGTTGAACCTTTCAAGCTTTTATCAATAGTATTGCAATGAGTACGACTAAACTATAGTAACATGATGGCAGAGGAAAGGTTGGGGAAGCAAGAAGAAAAGGACATATGAAACAACCTGAGTAGCCATGGGCTGTGGACCATTCTGCAAATGAGGCCCAACAACCACTGGAAGATCATATTGCTCAAGATAGGTCCAAATGGTATCCTTCAATAATGGAGAGACACGAACAAATGTAGCTATAGCATTCCTTAGAGCGCCCTACATTCACATAACATATGCTTGTTCAGAAGAACAGTGCAAAAATTTCACCTGAAACTTCTAGTGCTCAACAGAAATAAGAATCACATAACAGATACTGTTAATGTTCCAGAAAGGTCAATCGCATAGAGCCATCATACCTTCAGATAAGGAGGCACATTTTCATAACTAAGAAGCTTGAACAGTGGCTCGATATCAGGAAACCAATTTTTCCTTTCTATAGGGTTCCCATTTTCCACAACCTGTATACCAGACAAATACGTGGTAAAAGACATCATACCTTGCAATTGGAAGAAAAAATGAAAAGGCGGGTCTTGTAGATTCCACAAAGAAACAATCAGTTGCCAAATCAACATAAACCAAGGATCTTTGTTCAATATGCTAATGCAACAGAAAAATATTTTCAAATAACAGACAAATCCCATTTCATCTACTTCACATTGAGCAAAATTCCACTTCTCAAATTCATTAATTAAAATTTCAGTTCCCAAGGTGGTGAGCCTATGAAAGAAGCTGCAAAGACAACCATTACATTTAGGCCACAAAAGATGAGATAATCTAGCCTTGAGAACCATGAACCAAGGGAAATCGAAATTAAACAAAACGTTTTGGAGTCATCCCAAGTTGGACTTAGATAGTGACTTAACCCAGTATGTCATCCAGGCTAAACATTGAATTAATCAAATATAAGATGTTAATCAAGTCAACCCAAGTCAATTGATGGATCTCTACATATTTATTATAAAATGAGGGAGCTCCACAAAACTTTTAAGCCAAAATAATAATACACCAAACTCATGTTCTAAGCTATGAAATATATCCTAGGTTTGATTAGTTAGTAGGATTGAACAAGTTGGCTCAAGCTGAACACAAGGCATGAATAGCATACACCTCAATACTAGACCTAGTTAAACCACTTCCAAGCATTGCCTATACCTCATTGAGTTAGAATTGAAAGTTCCCACCAATCACAGACACAGTTTTCATCAAAACTTGGAATGTTAACCAGGAAACTTGATAACTTAAGATCAGTGCATAAGTCCAAATGCTGCAACCTTCTTCTTTTTTTCCTTTCAATATGACATAATGTCAGACAAAAAAAAGAAATAAACACATTTCCTAAATTGCAGAAATAGCATCAGACTAAAAAAAAAGGCAACAAATAAATTAATCCTGTCTACTGATCAGACATCTTCCCATTCTTCCCTCAGCATCCACTCATTTCTATTTTTTCATCAAAATAACTCATTTTGAGCAATTTCAATTCATAAAAGCCAAAGGTTAAGAGGTAACTAATAAATCACCTTTGGGCAAAGATAAATTTAGGAAAATATGTAAGTTACAACTGATCTGGTACAAAACGATACAACACATAATAGGTGAAGTCAAACCTTCATAAGAACATTCAAATATGCCACAAGTGCTTTTGCATCCCCCTCCTGAATTTCAGGCAACATTGCTCCAGCAGTTTGAAGGGACTGTTTAAATTTCTCATCATAGATTGCTAAGCATTCAAACAAAGTGCTCCATCCAATTGAGCGAAATGCTTTACCTTGCAGTAACTCATAAACTTTTGAAGCACCTTCCTGACTAGAAGCCTAAAAAGGAGTTTCCAAGACAAAAATAAATGACCGGATATAACAAAAGTTGTGGGGCAAGATTCATTTAAAACAATCAGAAATTTTGCTTACCAAGGTGCTCAGCATATTCAAGAAAGCCACAAGCGTTTGGAAATTTGTATGGTCCTCTCCAGCAAAATTTGCAAATGTCCACAATACATCGTTTCCAGACAAGAGCTCTGGTTCTTTCTGATAACTTAATGAAATTTTTTTAGGTCATGATAACAAGCAAAAGCCTAAAAAACCAATTACAGAATTTCCATGCCATTTAAATCCTTAAAAACATAGAGCATATAAAGGGGATCAACCAAATAGGTTTCACAGTTTTCTTCTCCCAAATAAGCAACCATATAGGATTACTTAGTATAACTAGCTGAAATAAAGATCATCCAAGAGCACCAATAACTTGATTAACTGACATCAACCATTTGGATCTTTAGATCTATTTAAAATTAACTGTCAGTGCTTCATATGTTAAGAATAAGAACAATTAAGTGGCCAAAAAAAAATTACATAAATTTTGTTGTCATTGATCAAACTGACCTGATAAATTTCGCTTACAAAGTCCAAGATAGAAATAAATGGTATAGGACCGGTTTCAGTGCCATGTAGAGAACTTAAGCTATGGTCCTGCACAAAATCATGTGACCCAGCAACACGGTATGGACTAAGCATACTCATAGCCCTCTCCTTGGATTCTTTTATCTGTTAAGTATAAGAAAAATATGAACAAAGTGATATCTTGAAGACAAAAAAAAAACCAGAACACGAATTTTATATATCGTAATAATCATCCAAACCAAATAATTTTTGCTATAAGTGTTAATATTTTTCAGTCACTAAAAAGAAATACAATATGCCAGTCCTAGAGTTGAACTTCAGCATTCCCAATAAAAAAGAACATATACTAATGATTTACAATGAAAATATCAACCTTCAAGTATTAAATCACACTCAAACAACGAAGACCAAAATAAACCAAAAGGATTAAAAATTAAACAAAAAAAAGAGGAATACAAGATATAGGTGTAAACCTAGAAAAACTATCCATGATCAAGACAACAGAAAATCAGACAGACTGAGCAATTGAGAATATCATTGTCCTTTATTCAGGTCAGACACAAAAATAAAGAATCACCCAAGGAAAAAGAGGAAGAAACAATATTTTATTTTCCATTTCTTTCAACTTTATCAGGAATGCAAATTTTGTCAAAGTTGAAGGAAGAGAAGGGAATCGAGGTGCAGAAATATGAAACTTAGAAATATTCAAATATGTCACACCTTTTCCAGCATTGTATGACTCAAACAAGAATTTACAGGTTCATAACTTATTCAAAAATAAGAAACTACCTATAATAATTAAATTAATCTGTTGAGAAAATAGGGGTGAGCAAAAATTAGGGAGGAAACGAAGAGACCAAAACAAAATATGTACTACTGAAAGACTCTATATCAGTGCTACAATACTGACCCCTCATCCTTTATTTATACCAATACTTTGACCGCAAAGGACACTTATACCCTTTACTTTGGGTGGTCAACAAGAAACTCAACCTACAAGAATTTCCTAAATTCTTAATATCTCTTAATAATAATTCAGCCACCAAACTTAATCAACAGACCAGATTTGTGCATTCAATACACCAATTCAACTTGTTCTATTCCATATGTAGGTGGGTGAAAAAAATCAACTGACCTTGTCTCTGGCATGTGGGTTAGACAAGAAGCAGCTAATCAGCTTGTGAAGATAAGCATTGTACATATAGACCATATCTTCATCATCATTCTGAATGAAAGTGCACAGTTACCTCACATTTGTGGCAATAAAGTACAAAATCATGAAAAATTAAGAATTTACATTAATCAAGCTTTTCACAGCATCCCACACAATATTTACAAAATAATAATCTCCTAAAAATTGATATTGCACATGTAAGTAAATCAAGATCACATATATAATAAACTACAATAACCAAGTTTTTTCCTATTAGGTGGGATTGGCCACGTGAATCAAACGTCGCCACAATGGTTTATTTTAAATGAAATCAATAGATAGATTGTTAATTGTTAAATTTTTCTTAATAATTTCACCAACTATTTTCTTTGGCCTCCCTCTACCGCCACATATATAATAGACTATCTAAAATTTTATTTTTCTGGTGCAAAGAAGCCAAAAAAAAAAAAAAGAACATAATCCAGAAGGAAACTGTCAAAAGTGGGATTTGAACCATGCCCTATGGAGGACCAAAGCAAGAGTAGAGAATCTAAGTTTGAGAATGTGTTTAATTAGCATATTAAATTAGACAACACTGACGCAAAATTATTTGATAGCGAACTCACAATGTTAAGCCAAATTATAACAGTAAAATGCTAAACACTTGCTTCGTATAAGCTTAAAAGCAAAATTACACTATACGTAAACTTGATTAAAATAACAAAATAAAATTTTTGAAGGACATTCAGTTCTTATGATTAATCAACACTGTATAAAGAAAAATGAAAGGAGCATCCAAATCAAAAGTTGATCATTAAAGCATGACCGAAAGGAATAAATAAATAAAGCCAGCATTCTCAAAAATATTTTCCTGCTTTGATATCAGTGTCTTATATAAGACATGTATCGAGCATTATATAAAATGCATTATATCTAACCTAATTAGGAAATCATGCCTCTCATGTATTATTTACCTAAGCAAAAGAAAAATCTACATCTTGAAAAGGTAACAAAAGTATGGGGTAGCAGATGAACCTGGTAAGCTGCAGTACGTAGAACTTTATCCAGGAAAAATTGGAAGACATTTTGTGAGAAAATGATGTCCAAGCACTGAGTAAGATAACCCATTTCGTTCGATGAAACACTTAAAACAGACTCTCTCGAAGCATTTCCATCATGTACTAACATCAAATGTACCACCCAAGCAAGCCTTATGCCACCAATGAAGCCATCAACAATTGGATCATTTCCTGTAGCCATTACCTTGAGCATGCAAGGTCATCAACAACATCCCAAATTATAACCAGAAAGTTTCTTAATAGTCAGTACTGTAACAGTAGTTATCTTAAATCTTACAATTTCATGAAATTCACGTCTGAAGGAAGCATTAGAGGAAAGGACAGATGCTTTATCAGGCACAGTACTCAAACCATCTGAGACAAAGGCAATCACAAGAGAAAAGAGAAGACTAAAGGTAATCTGCAAAAACAAAAAGTATGGAAATTTGAGGAAGCAACACAAATCTTAAGGGCAGAAGGTATCTAACATATAGAAAAGCAAGAGTTTAATTTGAAGCTTTTATAGCCCATGACGCAACACATACACCTCATTGTTCAAGTATAACTCTTTCAAAAGTCAAACATACAATTTTCTTAAAGGAAGAAAGAAATAAAAAATTGATAATAATACATATAGCCAAGAGGTTATCTATGTTTTAGCCACAGCTAATGTAACTTTTGTATTTGGACTAGAAATATAATATAAATTATTGAAACAATGAATAAGACATATCAAAAAAAAAAAAAATTTTACATAAACAATCATGCCCATACTGAATAAGGAAATTGTCTTTCACTAACTCAATTTCCTAATGTATAATTTCGTTCCACTTTATCTATTTTCCACTATAAGGTGGGTACTGGTCATTGCCTTCAAGATGTTTTGCTTCAGTCAACTGCAGCTATGGCTCTTCTTCCTTCTTTTTCTTTCAATTATACAAAAGTAAATAATAGTTTTCTTCTCTATTGCTTCATTGAAGCGATTTACAATGGAGATGACAATCACATAATAGGTTAACAAAATTCTGTTGTCATTCAGAGCCATCCTTCTCAGTGAAAGACAGCTCAGAGAAGGGCTGAACTGCAGCAAGCATGCCTTTGTTTGCACCTTTGTAATAAGGGAAATGTTTAATTTAAATTACAAATAAAATAACACCAGAGAGCAATATGAAGCCCCTTATGCCACACAGCGATACTCACCTCAGAAGTAAGAACACAACCCAGAAAACTGGGACACAAATAAATCATTGTTTGCATGATTTCTTTCAGACATAAAATGTGTTTGACTGTTTCAGCGTGTGTAATTACAAAAAAAAAAAGTCAAATGCATCACCACATAACAAAAAGGTACAAAGTTTTGCTCAGTTAAGAAGAGTATAAAGCTGTACTTGATGTTTGACGGTGGTACCGCTCTCACTGACTTCAGAAGCACTATCTTTTAAAGCAGAAAAGATATCCTTTACATCCTTTGGACCTGAAAACAGAAATTGTCTAGCGATATTAATCAAAGTATACAGAAGAATGAAATCCCAAGATAACCTAAAATGCTACAATGCTTACTCATCCGAACAATTAGAACAGAAAGGACAAGACAATGTCCAAGTATAAGTCTTTCTCTAGAGACCACTGCCCGCCGTTCTACAAGAGAACCTCTTGAATCAAGAAAATAGCGCTCAGACAGAGGACCACCCAAACTGGACGGTTCCTCTCTATTGAGTTCCTACATTCAGAAAGCAATTTGTATAAAAAAAAAATTAAATTTTACAGAAATGAGAATAAACCAATAAGTTCAAGGCCAAATATATAAAGGTTCCTTAACTTTGTTGGGTACATTATCAAAAAGGAAAAAAATTATTTCCAAAGGTTATAATCATATCATTAACAACAACAACAACAACAACGTCTTTTCTCACTAAATGGAGTTAGTTACATAAATCAAATTACGCCACAGTGGCCTATTATAATAAAATCAATAGATAAATTATTAATTATTAAATCTTTCTTAATAGTTTCACCTATTATTTTCTTTGACCTCTTTTATCTTTAACTATCGAACTGCTCTCCATCTAATCTACTCTTCTCAATAAGGCGTCCGCAGGTCTTCTCCACATGACCAAACCACCGTAAACAAGATTCCATCATCTTCTCCACAATAAGTGTTACTCCAGTTTTTTCTCTAATATACTCATTTCTAATTATATCTCTTCTAATGTGTTCACACATCCAGCGCAACATTTTCATCTCTGCAACATTGCTTTTATCTTTATATTATCTTTTAACCACTCAACATTCAGTACCATACAGTATAACAAGTCTTATAGCTTTACAGCAAAATTTTCCTTTAACTTTAAGCGGTACTTTTCTATCACAAATAACACTCGAAGCCTTCCTCCAAAGATATGTGTTAATGTCATGTTACTCTGAAAGATACTCACATAAGTGTATGCACATCATGTATCCTGGCACACAACAACCAGGGGATATATAGGCCTCATGTGCTAGTGCATATGCAGCCAATACTCCACAAAGGAAAAATTAATTAGTCGTACCATTTATTCTCAATAAGACAATGCCAAGAACTTATGCAAATACATTGGGCTTGGCAATACAGGCAGGATTGTTAAGTCTGACTCAAATGGTCACACAACTCAACCTTCTCCAAAAGACAACATCTCTTTCAAGCTACTTTCCTGCTAATATAGAACCTATTCATATAACTTGCCAATTTAAAATTATTCAGTGCAAATTTTGTAGCAAAAATACGACTTCCAATCATGTTAACTTAAATAGCTTAACTAGTTTAAACAACAAAAACAAGACACTCTATGTTACAGCCACATAAACATTCCACTAGCCGAAGAAACAGCAGTAAGTTATCCAATAATTGCATGACTCTCCTTGCTATTGGCTTCTACCAGTTACATACAAGTCCGAAGAAAAATAATAAATTCTAACAAGCCAAACCTTGATAAGAGATATCAACCGTTGTCTAAGGCCAGAGTCGATAAGATCTTCCAGATATTTCTGAATGTCAGCCAATAAATCATCTTCAAGTCCTTGATCAAGCACCACAGCCTGTAAAGGAAACAATAGAAAACCACTATAAGGGAAAGAAAATCAAACGAATCTGACAGATTGGGTGAAAAGAACATACCCTAAACAGCAAATGAAGGGATGTTATCAGATCTCTTCTCTCAGTATACCAGAGTCCTGTTGCAAGGCGTACAATTTCTAGTGGTTCCCTTCCCATTAAGCCCCACTACAGATAAAGAAGAAAATTACATAGAATCACAACACCAACATAATTTTTTTAATAAATATAACAAAAACATATGATATCTAGGACTAAAAAAGATGATAAAAAATCAATCCAAAAGGAAACAACAGAAATCTACCTCTTGATTAGCCAAAACAAGCAAGCTAACACAATCAATTTCATTCAGATGGAGATCATCGCTCAATTTGAGGGCCTATGCTTCATCAAAGTCAATATCAGAAAAAAGGGGAAAGACATGAGTGCATGTATAGTTGTATAAAATTTGAATGAAACTGCATTAAAATGTCTCATCATAATAATCACACTTATCTCCAATGTAAACAATTCTATTGGTAGCAAGCATGATAAGGAAAAAATAATTTATTATATATCTTCATCATTTCCCAAGATATCAATGGGCTAATTCAATCAAAAAGCTTGAAATGAGTTATGTCATTTGAGCTTGAGCTAGAAAATATCACAACACTAATTTAAGTGGAGAGCATGAACTGACTCGCCTTGATGATTGATCATCAACCATCAATAGAAATATAAAACGTGATTTGGTTTGCCACATAATTGAAGAAAGGTATCTCAGGCCCAAAAAATGTTAGCAAGATCTGACAAACTCAAGTACACAAAAACCTGAGAAACTCCAAGCAGTAAGAAATTCTACTCTGTTCCATTCACTTTTTATTCAATCTTATCATTCTTTCTTTTCTTTCATCTAGTTCCATCTCCATGTTTTTACTTTAGCTGCACATTTTGTGTTTATAAAGGCAATAGAACAGGCGAAGATAAAGAACCAGTGCCTGATTTCCATGATTCTCACACACTAAGTATAGGATTGCACAGATGTGAGTCTTTGTGCAAGCAAAAAGCTCAACATAACAAAATTGATCAGTGGAATAATGTTTCAAGTTCAATTACTTTCATTTGACAGTTAACAAGTTATAAAAAAGGTAAATATTTAGAAGCACAGATATTTCTTATCAAATATTAACAGTGAGATATTAGCATTCCAGAGGGTATCACTTAGTAAGAACAAGTTAGTGTGTGCACGTGGGTGCGAAAGATAGCATTTACATTCATAAATTTTGCAAGTTTTAATTTTGATCCTATTTTTACAATTAAACATTGATCAATAAACTCTCATGCAGTCTTAACATTGCCTTTGCCACTTTCGGTGACCTGTTCTGCAGTCCTTGTGACTAAACTGACCTTTCATTGATCCAACAATCGCAGATAGAGACCACAAATATTCTACAATTCATATAATTTTTTTTAGACAAAAATTCTACAGTTCGTATATAATTTCTTTATTGTACTAAAAAGCAACCAAACTGTGTGCATTTGGCCTAGAGTACAGCCAAACCATGTTAGCAGCAGAAGGGTGAAAAATAGAGAAGAGAACTCACAATCTGGACATCCTGATCGTCGAGAGAGATTGGTGGAGAATCCGGAAGCCTAACTAATTTTGACTGTACTTGATTTCGATCAGAGGGCTTTGGAGGCTACAAGTACACAAAACACTAAATTACCGTTACAGGAAATTCGAAAAATAAAACTTTTACTAAACATAATATAATGGGAAAAATCTCCCATTTTCTAGGTAACTGCCACTTTTGCGGAACCACTGCTACTTTAAATTCACAGTAGATGAAATTTGTAGTGGAAGAAAATAATGATAACAAAATGAATGAAAGAATGGCGTACCGGATAGGAGAGAAGGGAACGAAAGGAGGGTAGAGAGCTGCGAATGGCGTGCAAGAGCTCAACCCTCTGGGCCGCAGTAGGAGGCGAAGGGCCGAGAAGCGCTGATTCGAGGGTGGCTAGGAGTTGCTTCGGAGTGACCATTGAACAAGCGCAGTGAACTGGAGCTGAAGCGGCAGTTGAAACCCTAGAAAGAGATGGTAAGAAAGTGTGTGATTGTGAGCGTTCGCGTTGCAGAGGAAATTTGCAGGGGCAAAGAGCGGGAAACAAATGGGGTTTTCGTGAAATCAAGATCGGAAGAAGAGAACCGGGAGAGCAACATTAAACCCTATAAAAACCCTTTTTCACTCAACCACCCAAAAAAATGTATATACAGTATATATAGTGGACTCAAAAGCAAGGATCGACGAAAAATAGTCCAAAATTTTCAAAAATGTTAGGTTTGTTTGTTTTTAATTTTTAAAAATTATTTTTTATTTTTAATTATTTTAAAAATAAAAAAATTATTTAATAATTATTTTTTATTATTATTTTAAAAATAAATTATTTTTAAAATAAAAAAATATTTTTTTATTTTTTTTTATTTTTAAAATATAAAAAATTAAAAATTAACATACTTTTAAAATAGTTTATCAAACAAATATTTTTTTTTATTCTGTAAAAAAAATTTTAAACATAATTTTTAAAAATAAAGAAATAAAATAAAAATTATACAAGTTCTTAAATTTTGAATGGCATAAGATTGAATTCTGAGAATACTTTTTAATATTAAAAAATTGAGGTTATAAAAAAAATTACTAACTGTTACAAATAATAGATATTGAAAATAAGTTACTTTGTTTAGTATTTAAATGTTTGATGTCTGAACTTTTTTAACATATGTTAACGTATCCAATATTATTATTTTATTAATTAATATTTATTTTAAAATATTAAAAAATTAAAAATAAAATAACAATTTAATTTCTTAATTTATAAATACATTTCACTTTAAATTTTATATTTTTTAAAAATTATAATTTAGTTCTTAAAATTATCAAAACATCCTTATTTTGTTAATTCATAAAATTGCTACAGGAGAATTTGATAAGTAATACTTAATGAATTTATAAATTTATAAATTAAATTATTATTTATTCAAAAAGTTAATAAAAATTAAACTTAGTACTATTTAAATATATATTCAATAAAACTATCAGTTTTTGCTATAAAAAAATTACACCCCAATTGATTAAAATCAATGAACTTCAAATTTGGTAATTGTTAAGTGTGAGTTCAATCTAAAGCTGCAGCCAAGTCACATTTTAATATGTTTAGATTTGTTGATTTACAACTCACAAAAAAAAATTATTCATTTAAAATATATTTACATTATGAATTCAAATTCAAAAATCTGACTTATATAACGCATAATCGTATGTATATTTATAAGTTAATTTAATAAGAACTTGCACAGTTTTGTAGGTAAACAAAAAAATTACACAATTGTATATTATACATGTGTGCATAAATGAAAATTTTGAAGAAATATATATTACAATTGTTTAATGATATATAAAATATTTTTCTTATATATAATTTTTAATGAAAATATATAAATAACATATATACAAACAAAAAATTTTGTTGGTAAGTTTTCACAAATTTAATGAGTCAAGTATTAAAATTTTAAATTTTATTTATTTAATTAAACAAACTTAACATGTTTTTCAACTTTTTTATTTAATAAATGAGTTAAATTTAATTTTAAAATGTAATAAAATAAATTCATGTAATGCATGAATAATTTAATTAATTAGTTTACATCCCAACTCAACCTAATTCTTAGGTTCCATGTAATTATTGGCAAAAGAAGAAAATAAAAATAAAAATAAAAATAAAAATGAAATATAATGAAATAAAATACTGTAACTAAAATTACAGTTGATATGACACAAAAAATAATAAAAATTTTATTACTTTTCTATATTTAATGAGTTAAGTATTAAAATTTTTATTACTCCTCTAAAGCCTTTGTCTCACCTCGCTGGTAGTAGAATCTAGCCTCTTTGATAGCGAAGTTTCATCATTCTTCGATAAGGTCCACTCAAGCATGACACAATCACACACTTCCTCCCTATTTCTTCTTCTCATTTCTCAGCTTGGTATTTCTTCTTTTAAGCCTACATCTCACCTTGCCAGTAATATATTCTGGCTTATTTGGTAGCAAAATTTTATCATTCTTCAATAAGGTTCTCAACTTCTCATATTCATCCTAAAATTTTGTCCAAAAGTAGTAGCCCTAAATTGTAGAATTTGACAATTTGTTGCTATATAGCCTATAGGTGGTAAATCTTCTTTCTCCTAGTTGTAATTCATACCTGTTTGGCTGTTTGGGCTTGATGAGATGATACTTTGAAATAATATTATATCCCTTTTTCTTTACATACTTGTTTGAGATTGATTCTTCTTTTTTCTTATCTGAATCCTTGTAGGCTAATTTTAAGCCTCCAAAAGCTAACCTAGATGTCACAGTCTCAAGTTAGGAATATGTAACCAACATAGTTTTTGAGAATAATCTCATTCCGTAAACCTCTAATATGATACATATAAATAAATTTCTCACAAATAGTATTAATTGTAAACATACTCATAATCACATATTTATTTGAAAGTTTTACTTTCTATACTGTATAATTTCAATTATCTCAAAATACATAAATATTATACAAAATGAAAGCTGAGATCATGCCTGTGATATATGGAGCAACTCTATAGTATAAAATACGATATAAGCCAAAAGCCGAGAGCCTCGGAAATAAAGCAGGTTCACTCAAAAAGAAAGTTTCGCTTAGCTAATAACCTATCTGGAGTAGAAGGACCAAACTATATATTTGTATCTGAAAAATATAGAAATATCATGTAATGAGTTTAACAACTTAGTGAATAGATAGTACTTCCTATGACCTCTTAGGTCAGCATATGAATGTACTCATATTTTAAAATTTATCACGTAGAAAAATACAGTCTGCAAGTATATTCATATGGAACCCGCATTTTAAATATTCTCAAATTAAAGGATATTCAGATATCCAAAATCATATACAATACAGTATGATCATTAAACAAATATTGTTATACATCAGAACATTACTAAAAAAAATATTCTCCGTATAAGTACAATAAATAAATAACAAATAATACAAGAAATAAATAAAAGATCATGACATTTCCAGAAAAATCATATATCCACTATTTAACAATAGCCATAATAATTTCAACCTAATTTATACATTTATATCCATAGGTCCATACATGTACCTCATACAATTATTTATCAATCTCTGTGAAATATAAAACATCACCATGACTCAACACAATTACTAGGTGTTCTCAATCAACATCAATTAATATCAATAGAAAAATAAATAATACATATCAAATATAGAGAAAACAAATCATTAAAATAAGTTTGGAACTTTTCAAAAATTGAAAAACTCTCTATTAAAACCATCATCATTTCTGAAGCATGCAATAAGGGAAGTATTCACCATCAATTAGGCAAAAAGGCATGTACTTTATCGAGCAAAAACCCACATAATCTATAAGGCAAAAGTCAATTACATAGAATCCAAGATGCACTAACTGCTAGTTTACAATGTTTTTAAATTAGATTCCTCCACATAGATCATTATTTGCACATATTTTATGTCATTCAAAACAGAGGTTTCAGTATAATACAAAATTTTTAGTTTCAATACAGTTCCTCTATTATAAATTTTTCAATTAGGGTTATCACATATTCATGCATTTTTCCAAGGTAGCCTTATAGTTATTCAGATCAATATTATGTGCCTAGAATATTCACTTTGCCAAATGTTGAGAAATACATTTAAAACTACATATTCCACGAGTTTCAAAATCTATTTGCAAAACTATACTTTTTTTGAACTATATGCCAGTTAGTAAGTAGAGTAGATATTTTAATACATTTCAGAAACTTATGATAATATAAATAACTAGTAAATAGAATCAATTATACATTTAAAATTCATTAAGAGCATAGGATAAATAATAGAAAAAATAATTTACCCATAGGGTAATGCTCCAAGTTGGACAGTCTCAAAATGCATTTTTTCAATTCTAATTTGATTAAATAGACTTCAAAAATGAGTTCGGATAGTCTAAAAACCTAAAAAATGACTTCGAAATTTAGAAATTTGACCTCCAAGAACTAGGTCAACACTAGTCAACTGATGGAGATTATTCACTACTGGAATCACTATTTATATCGGCCAAATTTACTGTTCACGACGCACAAAAGTTGTCAGATGGTTGAAAAATTTCATATCCTGAGGTTTTATCTATCTCTTGAATCCATTTATAATGTCAAATTTTCAATTTGAAATCTTTAAATAACAGTTTTAGAGTTTACTTTTTTTAACATTTTTTACTTCCGATCTATGACAATTCTGTGGTCAATTTGAAAAATTGTTCCGTCAAAATCGTAGTACTTTTCGTCCTGAATCCAATGGTACCCTCAGTTTTTTGATCGAAGGCTCGAAGGTACTCCAAATCTAAAGAGAAAAAAATGAGGAGAGATATTTATACTATTCATTCATCAGCTACGGAAAAAAATGATTTTTTTTAATATTGATGGAGGGACCAATTAGCAAATTTGCTAATTATTAGAGGAAGTCCTTGCAAATTTTATTATTTACATTTTAAACCTTAAATTTAAAAAAATTAAAATTTGACCCCAAAAATATTAATAAGTTTCCATTTTTATCTTTAAAACTTTTCAATTACATCCATACTCCTTTATTTCTTTTAATAATCCATACATAAACGAAAATTACTAAATTTTTGGGGTGTTACTGTAATGTCCGATTGTTATTTATTTATTATTTTTATAGCAACTTTGTAAGATTCGATTTACTTTAATTTTTTTTTTTCATATTACGCATGTTAAATACGCCATATGTATAAACACAATATATATGTATACATATTTATTACAAACCTCATACATGTTATAATTATATAATACAATATTTTAAAACACAATATATATGTATACATATATATTACAAACCTCACACATGTTATATTTATACAATACAATATTTCAGTATATAAATAAGAGTCCCTATACAGGACTTCACTCTTGAAATACAAAGGGTGAGGAGGTGGTGCTGACATCGAGATCTCTATCAGTAACGTCATTTTCTGTTGCATCTCATTTTTTTATCTGAACATAGCACCATAATAATAGTGATAACAAATGTTTCCAGTAGATTTAACATAAATAAAATATAATGAGAAAAATAGGAGTTATGTTCAGTTGTATAAGCTACAAAAAATATTAAAATTTGAAGATAAAATCATCATTTCAGTTTATGTATAATTAACATTTTTTTTTGTACAGGTACCAAGTAGGTGTCCTCCAGCCGACCGCCGAAGACTAATCCCCCTGAGGAGTAGAGATCACCGAAGTGGGTTTTGCCTCTACCAACAAAGCATTTTCCATACACACGACCTGGAATCGAACCCAGGACAACATGCTTAAGGGACCCAAGCATCTACCATTTGTGCTGAGACCTTGTTGGTATAATTAACATATTATATATGCACTGAAAATTCACTCTTTCTTTTAAAAAAATGTTCAGCCATATCACAGTTCTCAATTAACTCATTTGCTATACGTATAGTGATCAATCGACTACAGTCACAATAAGTGATTAGGGAATGTGAGTTCATCACCTACCTGCCTCCTCACATTACCTCTATCACTCGGTTGGAGTGGCTCTCCCTCAACTCACTCAAGTTAATAGGGCGTCCCCTACTCGGTACCGTCTCAAGCCATACAATCTGTCGATATTCATCTATACATATAAATGTATATATATAAATGCAT
Source organism: Gleditsia sinensis (assembly GCA_037074535.1). NCBI lineage: Eukaryota > Viridiplantae > Streptophyta > Magnoliopsida > Fabales > Fabaceae > Gleditsia > Gleditsia sinensis. The sequence continues at coordinate 7,451,217 of CM073464.1, read as the reverse complement.
ATTCATTAAATGCAATATATATTTATTAAGCAACTCGTCATGAGTTTTACGCTTGCTATTTAATCACTTTCATAATATGATGCATCACTTTTATACCAAATGATTAATAATCACTCATCACATACCAATATCCAATATGATTCATTTTAAATCAAATAAAGAAAAATAGCAATTTGTGATACTAAATTATCATTTTAAAAATATTTTTCTTATATATATATATTTCTTAAAAATATTTCAACAAATAAGATTATTTTTAGGTAGAAAACAGTAAAAAAAATATGATAATTCAACACTCAACACAGCTTGGCCATGTTCAAGACACGGCTATGCTTAAAAAATACTTCAAACATACTCAAAAATAACCCTGAACACGGCCTACTCATGCTAAGGCAACACAGAACACGGCCTGACCGTGTTCTGTGACTTTTCCTCATTTATTCAATAATATCTTCCTCATACGAACTCTGATTGAGGTGATTTTAAATCCTATAAAAAGATAAAATAATTATTTACAACTTTTATGTTTATCATATCTTCATATTCCTTACAAATTATTCCTAAAAAATTAAAAACAAAAATATTTATTTTACCAATATGAATTATAGACTAATTCTGACCTCTGCTTAATTAATCAGCCATATCTCCCTCATATGGACTCCAATTGAGGTGATGTCAAAGCCTATAAAAAATTAAGACAATTATTTACAATTTTTGTGTTTATCATTTCTTTAAATTCCTTATGGATTATTTCCAGAAAATTAAAGATAAAAATAATTATTTTTACTATCTTGGATTCTGATATCTGCTCAATTAATTAGCCATATCTCACTCATATGAATTCCAAATTAAATAATTTTAGAGCTTCTAAATCTGTGAGACATATATCTACAATTCATATGTTGACCATTTATTTAAAATCCTTACCGAATGCTTCCAAAATTCCAACAACAAATGCTCCCCAAATTATTCCGAAATTCAGCTTAGTCTAACTTCTCCTTTATTTTTCTTTTATGTAATCCCATACTCCTATATGCATGTCCATACAATCAAAATATAATTTCATATAAATATCCATATCACATGTTATTCAAAATCATATTTAAACAAATCTAAAAATATATATATAATTTTGTACAGAATTTATTAGAATATGTTAAACCTACCTCAAACAAATCCTTAAATTTGATGCTTGATTTCCCTTTCCTCTTCCTTCTCCTTCTTCTTTCTCTTTCTCTCATTCTTCTTCCTCTTTCTTTTCCTCTCCTTTTTTTTCTTTTCTTTCTCTTCCTTACCGACACTCTTTTCTCTCCCTCATAATTATCACTCATTTTTCCTCACCTACTTCCCTTATAATAATTAAAAAATTTCTTACCTACCACCCAATATTTACAACTTTGCCATCTTTCATTATTTACAAAACTATCATCTTAAAGTATTTACAAAACTGTCATCTTAAAGAATTTACATAAATGCCATCTCAAGAAATTTACATAAATGCCATTTCAATTAAATTATATAAATATTATTTTAACCATCCTAAGATGTTGTTTAATTTGAGTAAAATTATAAAATAATTTAATTCTCCCTTGAGATCCAATATGCTTTCTTCTCTCTAAAAGAAAGAAATTCCAATTAGTAACATAAGGAAAAATTGGGGATGTTACAGTTACACTAGAGGTATTCCAAAATGTTCCCTCAAGTATGTCTGTGTCTGTTTGTCTTCTTTAACTTCCATATTTTTAGCTGTTTCTTAGACCTACCCAATCGACCAACCTGAGTGTGTCGGGTGAACTGAATCTAGGCTTCTCAAATCGAATTAAACCCGATATGAACAGGTCACCCATTGATTTGGTCGGTTTCGGATAGGTGTAAGGCAACCCGATGATTGTATGGTCGAGTTGGTTAGATCCCCAAATCCGACCCACTTACACCCCTACTTGATTAGAGAGGAGCTCGACAGATTCGATACTCAAGTTCGAGGGTGAGGGAGGAGTTCGAGGGTACAGATCGGGTGAGGAAAAAGCTCAGGGGTATAGATCGAGTGAGGGAGGAGCTCAGAGATACAGAACAGGTGAGGGAGGAGCTCGAGGGGTGAGGGTGAGAGAGCTCAGGTGAGTGAGGATGGAGAGCTCGAAGGAGACTGAGAGAATTAGGGTGAGAGAAGTGTGAAAGTTCGAGGGCGATGGTGAAAGAGCTCGGGTGAACAAGGCTAGAGCTCGAGAGTGAGGGACAATTTTAGAGGTATAGGTTAATAGTGAGATATCTGGTCTCTATCTCAGCTATAGAGACATGATAGAAAGTCTAACTAGAGTACAGGATAGGACAATAAATAGGATAATATTATCCTATCTGACTTGTACACCAAATATAAAATAGTTGCTCTTATCTTATGCTCCAAACATACCCTAAAAATAGGATGAAAAATTAATAAAAAAGATAAAAATATCCTAAAGAATAAAATTATTAAAACAATATTATTTTACTAAAAATTATTTTAAAATATTATAAAAAAAAAATCATTAGTAATATAAAAATTTAAATTAAATATAATTATGGTAACAAAATTTATTTTATTATATTTTTATATTAACTTAAAAAATTATAATTAATTAATTAATAAAAATGTATTTTAGTCTTTTTATTTTCTATTCTATTTCATTTATTCTCTTTTTATCAATTAGATAATATCACCTCTCTCATAAGAAGTAATTTGCATTTCATAAGAATCAAAATTCTATTAACTATACGCAATAAATTGATAGAATAAAATTTAAATTTTTATTTTATTAACTTATTTTTACAAACTAAAAAGGACATTAATATTTTTTGTTTGAAAGGAACCGGCGAGCTTCAACTAATAACCTTTATTGGTACTATATTCTTTGCAATCATACTCTCCAAGGTTAAGAAGAAATTTTACATACATTTTTTACACTTAAAATAAGTGAAAAAATTAATAAGAGTTCACTAAAATAAATATATTAATAGATCGTACACATTATCTATAAAATTTATTTTATTAAATTATTTTGTATCCCTTTGGAAACATACGATCAAATTGGAACCATACTTTAATAAATTTTCATAAATTCAAACGTGTATTTAAGTTTTTTACAATAAAATTGTATACAACTACAAATTTTCCTTTATATGAAAAAAAAAAAGAAGATGACGCCAACGGGAAAGATCATAGTTAACTTCCCACACTTCTTTGCCACAGAGATTCTTTCACACTTGACTTCATTCCCTGGTTTTAGTTTCTAGAATATTCCCGATATTGTCCAAGCTTCTGTGCTCAACTAGATAGGTAGCCGAAAATGAAAGCAATTACAAACTTAAGTTATTAAGAGCCACAGGGAATATGCACCAAAAAAGCGAACAAAAAGAAAAAAATATATTATTGAATAATAAAATTATTTTTTTATATTTAATATATTTTAAATAATGAAGAAATAAAATAAAATGTGAACAAAAAAATAAAAATACTATTAAATAATATTATTTTGGTTAAATAAATTATTTTAAAGTATTATAAATTAAAAATAAAATAAACTATTAGTAGTTTAAAATAATGAACTAAATTTTATTAAAATATTAATAATATAAACAAAAATTTAAAATATTATTTTTTTATTAATAATAAATAAAATACAAATACATTATCAACAAAAAATTATTCATCATTTGATAAATATTTGTTCTTAAATATTTTGTAACCAGAAGTAATTTGATAAATAGGAACCAAAAAGAAGAAATAAATGTTCAGGGATGAAATGCTTAACAAAGAAGATACCAAATCAAAATATGCAAACCACCAAATGAAGGACGTAATACACGCAACGGCAAGACAACTGCAGATATATAAAAACCACTTGCCACAGCTAAGTTGAGTTGATATTTACCTGATCAGGGAAAAAAAAAAAAAAACTGGTCACTACCACGTAATGACTTTCAATAACGAAATGATGGTATACTGTATCTTTCACAGACAAGTGGACCATGAAATTTCGAATGAGTCCAAATATCAAAGATAAGCTAGCGAACAATTCTGGCTATTCATCATCACAATTAGGCACGAGACTTGATGACTAAAAAGGCAACTATAATCCGGCAAAAAATCAGCTCACTACCAAGAAATGACTGTTAAAGTCTTAAGTCAATTAAGTATTTAAATATTATGTTTTTTTATAAATATAGACAATTTTATCTCGAGTTTTAAGAGAGAATTTAAGTCCAAAATTTTTTTAATATGGTATCATGAATCAAATTTTTAGAGAAGAGTTAAACTAATTTTTTTTTTAATATGATATTAGAGTTTGCTCTAATTTTGATATAACTCACCTATAAATATTTATTTTTGTAAATTTTACGTTCTAAATGTTCAGTATGAGGAGAGTGTGTTAAAGTCTCACACTAAGTGTTTAAACATTATATTCTTTATAAATCTAAACAATTCTTTCTCTCATAACTCGAGTTTTGCGAGAGAAGTTAAACCCAAAAAATTTATAATAATAACATGCTCAAATAACAAATAGGCATACCATATCTTTCATGGATAGGTAGATAGAGAAACTTCAAAACTACGAAAATGAGAAATGATTTTCTTTTTAATTTTAATTTATACAAAACTTCTATTCTATTCACAAAAATTATTAACAAAACTTATATTTTATGTATTTTATCTTTCAAAAATTTATAAACTTCGTTCAATGTATTATAAATTATCAAAATATTAAATTAATTTTTATAAAAACTTAAAATAATTAATGAAAATTAGTATAGTCTTTTTAAAACTTGAGCAGTTATATATGAGTTTAAATTTTATTAACTTCAAAAGGCTCTTGTCTCAGCTGAAACTAGATGAAATGTTTGCATAATTCTTACAAAATGGTCAGATTAACTTTCAAGCTATTTTAAATATATACTTGCTTACATTAATTTGTATTTGAGATTTAACTCTTAAAATGCTTTTTGAAAAAAATTAAATACAGATTGGTAAAGAGATTTCGGTTTGAGTCTGTATTAATATTGTTTTGGTGTTTATTACTTGGATGAAAAAGATAAATCGTTTTGGAATTTGTTGCACGATGCATGCCTGGCAGGCAATTGGCGTGCCCTTACAGCCCTACTCAAATCAATCCAATAATTTTTAAATTAAAAAATTAATATTTAAATTCAATCAAAATTTCAAATAATTCAAATATCTTGAATTAAGTTAAATTTTTTTAAAAAAAGTATTACACTTAATTTATTTAAATTATTTTAAAAATGCATTCGTGTAAATTTATTAACTCAATCTGATTTATTTGAAATGATTTTTTTTAATTAAATTTGAATGAATTTAATTAAGTTATGTTTATAGAAAAAGGCTCAATAGTTACAATTCGGAATCTGAGAAAATCTGTGTTAATATCAAAACTCACTACAACCCTCGTGTGGTGTTTGCTTTTTGTTCACTTATCCATGTTTGAACAGAGATAAAAAGAAAGGGCGAGGTTGGGATTCACTCGGGTATTGGTCCCGTTTGTTTTTGTTTACTTATCCTTGTTTGAACAGATCGATATAGAAAGAAAGTTTGAGGTCGAGATTCATTCAAATATACGGGTCCTATTTCCTTTGTCTTCAAACCTAAATCCAAACAAGTTTAAGGGGTGTGGGCCCCAAGAGTTGGACCACGTAAAATTGATAGTATCTTTTTTTAGAAAATGGGAGGTAGTCTCCAAACTTCAAAACTTTCCATAATTGAGGATGTGGACCAGGCCATTATAAGTTGGGAGATGGGCAAATTGATTGACCACGACATGAGCGTAGTGAAAGCATCTCCGACGATCAATAGGGTATCTGCTTGAAAGCCTCCTCTTGCCGGTTGGGGAAGACGCAAATCCAGGCTACAATAGGGGAAACGGGATCTACGTATCTAGTATCCAAGGGAACGCGGAGAACCTGAAAAGTGCCACATTGAAGAATTTCGGAGGCAAAAGAGATTCTCAATTGCCTAGATGAATTTATATGATTAAGCATTTTTTACCGACAGGCCAAAGGAAGGCAAGAAGTGGCTGGATGGTAAGAAACACTCTTTGAAGATCAAATTTTCTAGAATAATGTAAAAACATTGGTTAAATTTTATATTTGGCTATTACACAATTGTCACTAGCTTTAAGGTCTTTAATTCTTAATGCACCAATATTTCTTGAATCTGGATAATATCATTTTCAATAAAATTAATATAATTCTTAAGGTTTAATTTTTTATTTTTATTATAAATACTAAAATGGATCTCAAAAAACTTTACGTACTAGAGATCTGACGATAAAGTTAAGCAAAATCAAGAAACAAAACTATTCACACTGTAAGGACTAAGCCCCTCCTTAACCGTTTAAGAAGCGGCATCACCTGACAAATATTGAATGCTGTTGTTATATCCACCAAAAACAAGAAAACATATTCAAAGGCAAAAGGAACGGGGCCAATTAATAAAGCCACATTTTCTTCTATATATCTACAGCTAGCAACCAGCCTCAACCTCAAACAGCAGATCGAGCAACTAGCTAGGAACGTAGGTCACAAATTCACAATGGAGCCAATTAGCAACAGGTACGTAGTTACGAAGAGCCACATAGAAGGTGCACCAAAAGAGTCTCACTTTGAGCTCAAAACTGGGGCTATTGCTCCGTCAGTTGAGCCTCATTCTGATGATATCGTCGTTAAGAATCTGCATATCTCTATCGACCCATACCAAGTAAACCGCATGAAGAGCTTCAGCTCCTCTCACGAAACTTCAAGTTTTGCAACGCCTATAACTCCCGGCCAGGTAATTAGACTCGCATTATTATATTTATTATCATTTTCAGTACTGCAATGAGAGCATCTCGAACTAGGGGTGACCAAAGGGGCGCCCGTGTAGGGTTATCAACCGAAACCAACAAAATTGGGTTGAAAAAAAAAATTCAAACATGACCAAAGTTTTAAGTTACTTGAAAATTTTAGATTAATTGGGGTTGGGTTAGATGGGTTGACCCGATTAGATCGGGTTAGATAGGATTAGGATTAATTTTTTTTTAAATTATTTAATTTATTTGATCCGTACCAATTCTTTTATCCGACTTAAACTGATTCAAAGTGATTTATTTAATTGAATTGAATTAGGTGATCAAATTGGTGTTTACCTCTATCTCTAACTATATTGATAATTAAGTTCTTTTTGTGGTAACTTTAAAGGGTTAACTACATTTTTTTTATTAGTATGGTGAATTTAAATTTTTATTTTTAAAGTGAGTGTTCAAAGTAAATGAACTCAAATTAATAGAGATATATTTTTTTGTTGTATTTTGGGAATTTAGTCCCACATCGGGTGGAACGTAGGAAGGGAAGGAAACCTTATGCTATATATAGAGGCCTTCTCCCTTAGTAAACTTTGTAACATCCCGTAATTTTTAGATATTTTCTTTAGAAATTTTTTACCTTACATATATGCATAGAAATGTTCTAATATTAATGGAATAGGTAAAGAAAGAAAACCTAAGAGAAAATATTAGAAATAAACATGTTAAAGAAAGGTGAAATTCTTAGGTAAAAAAAGATAAATTTTTGTGAAGTAAGTAAAGGTCTTAAAATTTCAAGAAGATCGGATTAGGGTAATTTTTCTTAATTTAAGAGCAAAAGTTACTAAGTTTAGTATCTCCATCCGTAATTGGGCTTTAACCTATAGACACTTCATATAGAGTTTTTCTACTTCACATGAATTTTTAGCAAGCCAATAGGATAGGCCAAGGAAGAAACAAAACATAGACTTGGATTAGGATATAGAAATTGGACCGATAGCCCAAAAATCATGAAAATGTGACTAAGCCCATTATGAAAGGAAGAATTTTAACCAAAGTAAGGAAAATGGGCAAGAATGAGCCCAAACCCAAGAGAAAAAATAAAAAATAAAAATAAAATTAAAGTGATGAAATATTAGTGTAATCAAGATTAAGTGACATGACATTAAGACAAAAATTTGGCAAGTGGTGTGATTCTACATTCATCATTTTGGCAAGTGGCATAATAATACAAGGCTTTAGGACAAAAACATCTATATCCTACATTCATAACTTTAGCAAGTGGGTAATAATACATAGCATTATGACAAAACATCATTATCCTACACAAATAATTTTAGTTAAGTAAGGAAAATTCAAGGGCTAGAAATTTGCCACTTAAAAAGGAAAATCTATCATACTTGATTAAGACAGAAGAAAAAGGAAATGAATCCCTAAATCAAAGGGATCTTGCCCCATATCTTAAGAACATATCATCATAATTTTCAAAATACAAATCTCCTTTTTCTATGCATATCTTGACTAAGGAAGAGGAAGACAAGAACATAAGTTGTTTGTTTTCCAAAAATTCAACAAAGTGTATCCTAATTGTGATAAGGTAGACCCATGATCATGAAAGGTGAATTATTTGGTGGTCTATATAAGAAAACCCACCCTTACAACATTAGAATTTCGTCCAAGTGAGAGAGAGCAAAAATAGAATCAAGGTAGTGTGAGGAAAGGAGAGGAGGAAAGGAAGAAAGAGGAAGAAGAAGTTTATGGGACTAAGTGCTCCAGGTAAGTTTAACAATATTTCTTTTTGAAGAAAACCTTTGAAACTCATAATATTTATATGAGATTTTGATCTTAGAACTTTGATGATTGATCATGGATATTGCTATATCATGTTACATATTGATCTTGCATGTGATGTATGTTTGAATACTTAGGTTGGTGTAGATAGTTCTGCATGGGTATGGCTATGGTTGACAGAATTTTAAGTTTCGGTATTTTAATTTCTGGGAACAATCTATAAGGAATTAAAATAAATGGTTAACATAAGAATTAAAGATATTTGTGTCATGGATTTTTAGCCACTGGAATCATTTAATTTGGAGTCCACATGTGGTAGATATGGTCCGATTAGTAAGCCAAGGTCAAAAAAATGGTTCATCAGGGAAGATTATGTTAGGACAGCTTTTGTATTTTAATTTCTGGGAATTATTTGTATGGAATTAAAATAAATGGTTAACATGAACGTTATATATCTATGTCTCATGGAAATATACCCACTGGAATTATGCAATTTGGAGTTCATATGAGGTAGATATGATCCGATTAGTAAGCAGAGGTCATAAAATGTTTATTCAGGGAAGAGTATGTTATTAATGTTTTAGTTTTTGAATTTTTGGGAATATTCTGTAGGGAATTAAAATAGCGCGCCAACATAACAATTATAGATATATGACTCATGGATTTTTACCAACTGGAATAACTCAATTTGGAGTTCCAATTTGGGAGATATGGTCTAATTAGTCAGTAAAGGTCAGAACCTATCCGAGAGGAACTATCCTGTACTTTGAGGGAGTAATATCACATTTGTTTCTTAATTTTTCGCTACAATGTTCAAAATAATAGCTTTAGATAATTGTTTTATCTTGAAATGGACACCAAGATCACCTACATCAGAGTTAAATTGAGGGAGTTATGGTCTGATTACTAAGAGAAGGTTAGATAGGATGAAAACCTGTATCAAGAAAATAAAGAAATAAAATTAGTATTTAAAAAAAGAAGATGAATCTTAATAAATGACTAATATAGCCATAGCCATTGCCATTGTATGAACTTCTTACCATCTTAAGTGTGAAATTTTGACATGAAAATATTTTATAAAGTAATATTTGAAATAGTTATGTTCATGGCATGATTACCAATGATTTATGGTAATAGTTATATTTTGATGAACATACTTGTTATTGAAAGCATATTTTTGGCTATCATTGTGAAAAGAAAAGAAATGAGCACGGTCACATGGCAATCCGTGTGGTACACCAGTAGGGGACGCCCTACCAACGGTTATGATCATGATAATGAGAAAAGAAAGAGAAAGTGGGCCATGTCGGACGGAGCGAGAAAAGCCCGTACCGGAGAGTAGAGGATATTCACCCTGACCGGGGTAGCTTGAAATGAGAATAAGTTGATGGCCATCATATGATATTTTGAAAATAGTTAATCCTGTCATACATAACATTACAGTATGATTCTTATGTGCATAGATATAATGCATTCATGTGACCAAAGATATTTTCTGTAGTTTATACAGTTGAACATGACGTGATGAGCTTTACTGATGATAATTTATTGTTGAACTTACTGGGATTTAATTCTCACTATATTTCCATATCATGTTCAGAAAATTATTTATGCAGCTTTTGTTTCTAAGGCTCTGACTTTTAGTGCACATTGGATCGAGTTACTTTATGTTGGGAAGATTTCAGAATCAAATAAGATGTTTGTGGTCGAGTTGGCTCAGATCCCGGTGAAGGTGCAACCACCCGCACCTGTATCTTCGGAATTGGTCAATCAAAATAAACAAGATGTAAATATCTATCTGTTTGATATGTTATACGTATGTTTTGATTAATGACATGTATGTGAACTCAATATTGTATAATAATAAAGGAAAAAAAAAGGTTGTTACATAATTGGTATCAGAGAAGGTCGATCCTAGATGGCCAGTGGGTGGTTGGTTATCTGAATCGATCTTATAGTATCTTGAGTATGTTGTGGTAGTGTTGTGTAGGGGATCAGTGATTTCATATAGGTAGAAAATTACTAGTGTTTCCTATCTATATGCCGAGGTGGTGTTATGATTGCTGTTAATTTTTTTTTTAAACTAACTATTGGGCCTGATCACCTCAATAGCAATTTATTTTTCCCACAGTAGGAAATGGCACCACCAAGGCGGAATCTAGTAAACAATGCGGAGGAAATCTTACACAACCTTGCCACGGCAATTTGAGAATTTGATATTGATTTACTCCTTAAAACCCAACTAGTATCTATATCCTTATATAGAATGATATCGATTGAATTTAAAAAAAAAATAGTTATAAGACTTGTTAGACAAGGGATTTAAATGCCCTAGTACTATTATTTGGAGTGCTCTAGTTCTATCTGTGAAAAAGAAAAATGGATCATTATAACTATGCATAGATTATAGACAGTTGAATAAGGTGACAATGTAGAATAGAAACCCATTAGCTTGTATAGATTACCTGTTTGACCAGTTATAAGGTGTTCAATATTTTTCCACAAATAGATTTGGGATATGAGTAACATTAATTAGGGATAAGAGAAGAGGATGTAGGACTTATTATGGGCATTATGAGTTCTTGGTGATGCATTTAAATTGACAAACCTTTAGCTGCATTCATAAATTTAATGAATAGTAATTAAGTCATCCTTGGAACAATTTGTTATTATATATATGGATGATATACTAGAATATTTCAAAAGTTCAGAGGATCATAAGCAACATTCAAAGTTAGTTTTACCAACTCTAAAAGAGTATGGTTGGTAAATATGGTATACAAGTAGAGTCTAAGAAAGTAAAAGTAGTACAATAATAGCTACGTTTTACTACATTTAAAGATGAAGATCCAAATCCAATTTACGCTTCCTGCGGTTATCTGCCGTCCATTCTACTGGAGTAATAGTTAGATCAGGTACATGAACATAGGCTTGTAAAGCATCAATCAACTCCTCAGTATTTGAAGCTGAGATGAGAATTTGTCGTGCTGAGTGTGAGATAAACCTCTGTTCCACAGCTTGATCTAGAAAAGATAACAAACCATCAAAGAAGTGATTAACATTTAACAAACCTATCGGTTTGTGATGCATATTTAGTTGTGCCCAAGAGACTATTTGGAAAATCTCCTCTAAAGTACCAAAACCACCTGGTAAGGCAATGAAGGCGTCAGCATTGCTCATCATTCTAGCCATGCGTTCATGCATGGAAACTACCTTATATTCTTCCCCAATTGTCTTCCCTATATTGCTGGATGTAGCTAGAGCTGTAGGAATAATACCTAGAACTTGGCATCCCCCTGCATGTGTAGCTGTAGCCATACACCCCATTAACCCACAGTTACCTCCACCATACACTAAATGAATTTTTCTCCTAGCCAGCACCATACCCAGATTTTGTGCTGCTTTAACATACTCCTCATCTTTTCCAGGACTGGAACCACAAAAGACACAGATATTTCGAAACTAACGGAATGCGGTTCCCTCCATAATTTCTATCACCTTAACTTTGAGAATAGACAAAGATACTAATGTAAGTATTTATAGAACTCAGAGAAGGGCATATTTATTATAGCTATGCGAATAGGCCGGGTATTATTAGAACAACTATGTGAGTGATTGGTGGATATCAACTAAATTAAAAGTAAATAAAAAAAAATTTCAAAAATGACGGCAAGCATGTATATGTACAGTAGTATGACTGTGACCCATATTAAGCACATAAAGAGTATAAGATAAGATATCACCAGAAATCTGTCTTTATCTTGTTGTCTTTGATGAAGCATTGATGTTTTGATTCTTGTAGAAAAGTTGTAGGTGATAGCCGTCATTGAAAAAAAAAATGCAATCAAATGATTTATTTTGTATTCTCAATGTTTTTGCCAGTCGACTATCAGTATTATTAAGTCGACAAGCTATTTTGAGAAATTTTAATTTGGACAGGTTAATTTACAGTTGATTGATTACATCTATTTTGAAGCAATCAACTGCATCCTACCAGTTAACTACATATTCTTTGATTTTCACAGACTTTTATAAGCTCAGAAATGTTTCTTTTTCCATATGATATCTTTCCACCGAATACCAATAGATTTAAAGTAGATTCTGACACATATATTCAAAATTTATGGCCACCGATTTTTGTTGAAATCATAGATAGATTTTGTTTACAGATTTTCAAGAATTGCGGCCACCGATTTTAATATTTTTCAATGCTTTGTCAAAACTTTTGACTTTCGCTTTTGGAACCATTCTCTATTATTCAAAATTGGTGGTAAAACTCCTTTAGAAGTTTAGTCTGGAAAACCTGTTACTGATTATAATTCCTTACGTGTATTTGATTCCGCTGCATATTATCATGTGAAGGAATCGAAGTTGGATCCGAGAGCCAAGAAGGTGCTCTTTATGGGGATCACTACTAGTGTTAAAGGATACCGCCTCTGGTGTCTTGAAACAAAGAAGATAATCCTTAGCAGAGATGTTACTTTTGATGAATCTGCCATGTTGAAGAAAGATGACATTCAACAGATCAATAGTACTCCGTAGAAGGTAGAGTTTGAAAGGAGAATCGACCCAGTTATGTACAAAGAAGGAGAAACTCCTATGGCAGAAGAGGAGTTAAATGAAGAAGAGGTTCAGACCCAAGAATATCACCAGCAAGAAGAACCGATTGCATTAAAGAAGCCACAAAGAGTAAGACACAAACTTGCTCGATTTAGTGATATGGTGGCTCATGCATCTATAACAGTGAATGATGAAATTCCTACCACTTATCAAGAAGCAATTCAAAGTTCCAAAGATGAGGAGTGGAGGAATACTATGAATGAAGAGATGCAGTCTCTTCATAAGAATCAGACATGGAAGCTAGCAAGTCTGCCGAAGGGAAAGAAGGCTATTAGATGCAAGTGGATTTATGCAAAGAAAGAAGGATTTCCTGACAAGAAAAGCATTCGCTACAAGGTGAGATTGACAGCTAAAGGCTATGCTCAGATGGAAGGAATTGACTACAATGAAGTTTTTTCTCCAGTGGTGAAACATTCCTCTATCAAAATCTTACTGGCCTTGGTAGCTCAACTGGATTTAGAACTAGTTCAACTTGATGTAAAAACTGCATTTTTACATGGAGACTTGGAGGAGGAAATCTATATGACTCAGCCGGAGGGGTTCAAGGTTGTTGGAAAAGAAAATATGGTATGCAAACTTGAAAAATCATTATACGGATTGAAGTAATCTCCAAGACAATGGTACAAGCGGTTTGACAAGTTTATGTTGGGGCAGAAGTACACAAGAAGTAAATACGATCATTGTGTGTATTTACGCAAGCTACAAGATGGATCTTTTATCTATCTTCTTTATGTTGATGATATGTTGATAGCTTCAAGGAATTCTAGAGAAATTGACAAGCTGAAAACTCAACTAAAGCAAGAATTTGAGATGAAAGATTTAGGGGAAGCTAAGAAGATTTTTGGCATGGAGATAAATAGAGACAGACGATTGGGGCAACTTTGTCTAACTTAGAAACAATATCTGAGAAAGGTGCTGCAACGTTTTGGCATGGATGACAAGTCAAAACCTGTGAGTACTCTGCTTGCTCCTCATATGAAACTTAGTGCTGATTTATCTCCGAAGAATGATGCTGAACGAGAATATATGGCAAAAGTTCCTTATGCAAACGCTGTTGGTAGCTTGATGTATGCTATGGTGTGTACGAGACTTGACATTTCACAAGCAGTTGGGGTTATGAGCAGGTATATGCATGATCCTGGTAAAGGACATTGGCAAGCTGTAAAATGGATTCCACGGTACATTCGGAACACCGTGGATGTTAGGTTGTTATTTGAGCAGGATAAAAAGATTGGTCAATATGTAGTTGGATATTGTGATTCCGACTATGCTAGTGATTTGGACAAATGAAGATGAACTACCGGTTATGTGTTTACACTTGCAAAGGCACCGGTTAGTTGGAAGTCTACTTTGCAGTCAACAGTTGCTTTGTTTACTATAGAGGCAGAGTATATGGCTGTTACAGAGACTGTTAAGGAGGTTATTTGACTTCAAGGATTGCTGAAGGACTTGGGAGTTGGTCAGAAGCACGTCAAGGTGCATTGTGACAGTCAGAGTGCTATTTGTTTAACAAAGAACTAAGTCTATCACGCACAAACGAAGCATATAGATGTTCGATATCATTTCGTAAGGGAGATTCTTGAAGAAGGTGAAATACTACTTCAGAAGATCCAGACAGCTGAAAATCCTGCAGATATGATGACTAAAATAGTGACATCGATCAAGTTTCAACATTGTATGAACTTGATCAATATTGTGAAGATTGCAAATGGGTAGCACCGTAGGTGCATTTGAAGATACTACTAGAAATAGTATTACTGTGAGAGAAAATTTTATAACTTTTGGGACTTTATTCCCAAGGGGGAGATTTGTTGTATTTTGGGAATTTAGTCCCACATCGGGTGGAACGTAGGAAGGGAAGGAAACCTCATGCTATATATAGAGGCCTTCTCCGTTTAGTTGATTTTCTCTCTTTTGTATTTTTTCTGAGGAATATATTTGTAGTGGTGTCCGGGGACGTAGGCACAATTGGCCGAACCTCGTCAAATCCTGGTATTCTCTTTATTTGCTTTTCTGCTTCTTATTTATCATTGTAAGCCATTGTTAAATTTGCTATTGGTGGAAAAATAGCTCAAATTTCCACAACATTTTTGCCAATTGAGATAAATTCTTTGGGTGACATGTATTAGAAGCTAAATTATTATGGTGTTTGTTTTATGATGGCAGCCTATTGATGCTCTTGCAATTGGAAAAGTGTTGGCTTCTGGGAATCCTAAATTTGAGAAGGATGATCTGGTTATGGGAGTATTCAACTGGGCAGAATACAGTTTGGTTAAAGAAGGAAGCATAATAAACAAATTGGAAACCTCGGAATTTCCACTCTCTTACCATATTGGAGTTCTGGGTAATTGCATTTGATTCCTTCTCATTAGAATAACATAGAATGAGCTAGTTAATTACCTGCTTCAACAATAACAAATTTTATATGCAGTTTTTTTAACTAACCTTTTGCTATTGAATTCTTTTCATGTAGATATTTTTGTTTAACTCAATACCACATTTTTCACTCTTTAAAAAAAATTCCTCAACGTTTTATAATTTAACTGAAAAACTTAAAAATAAACCTTCCTTTCAACACTTTCACACACAAACATAAATATGTAGCTTAGTAATTTTTGATTCATTTGGTTTGGACTGTGTTTGAATTCAGATATTCAACTCTAGAAATGAATTTAAAATTATTGAATCAATTGACTCATTTGTTGGGTAGTTTTTCATTTGCTTGGTTGTGAGTTGGTGACTTCATTTGCACAACCAAAACATATGCATATGGTCAGAAATTTATTAACTTTTTACATCTCTTCTGAATGCCAAGAATGAATAGAAAAATTTATTGTGCCACTAGATGGATAGAACTTATTTTGAATTTCACTTTATGAAAGATTTTTGTGAAACTTCGAGTCTAAAACCCGTTAAGGCAGAATCACAAAAAAATTGGAAATCTAACCCTCAGTGACTCTAATCACCATAACCTTAATGGGGCGTGCTTGCTTTGTTTTGCTTTTTGTTTATCTCCACATCCTTTGTAGAAGCGTCGGCAGTCTTGGGTCCATTAAAATAGACAAGTCCATTTTGAAGCCAAGAGAAGGAACGAAGAAGTTGGAGTCGGGACAAGCAATGGCAGTGGCGTTTACTTATTTGTTTTGTACATTTTCCACGTTGTCCGAACTCCGAAGCAATCTGAATTGGACAATGCACTTTCCTTTTTTGTTCTTTGTCACAGGATTTAGTGGACTAACAGCCTATGGTGGATTTTTTGAGGTGTGCAAGCCCCAAAAAGGAGAAAAGGTATTTGTATCGGCAGCCGCTGGATCAGTTGGAAATTTGGTTGGACAATATGCAAAACTTCTGGGTTGCTATGTTGTGGGCTGTGCAGGGAGCCCTAAAAAGGTTTGCTTTACAAAATACTTTTTTTTTTTAAAGGATAAGAGTTCATCTAATTTTTTAAATATTTATTAACAAATTTTTTATAATAAATTATTATGATGTTATTTAATTCATATAATCGATTCTATTTAATTAAAAAAAATTGTTATTATTATTATTATTATTAACAAATTTTTCAATAAAATGATAATATATAAATATTTCTTTTTCTCAATGATTATCAACTTGTTTTATAAAAATAAGAATAAAAACTAATTAAAATATTTATTTTAAATAATATAATAAATTGGCATTCTATTTTAAAGAATTTTTATTGACTCTTTGTATCAAATGGTTGTGTAAGAAATATAAGAATTTATCTATTGATTCTTTCAAAAGAGCTAATCTACGTACCATAATTTTATAAATTTTTTTACTGCATTTTAAGGTTTTTCTTTTCTTCAACGTAACATGACGTTTAAGTGATTTGTTATAGGTGGCATTGCTCAAAGACAAGCTAGGGTTTGATGATGCATTCAACTACAAGGAAGAAACAGATTTAAAATCCACTCTCAAAAGGTTATTAGTGTTGACAGATAAAAACTCATTTCTGAATAAACTCAAAACCAAAACTAAAATATTAAATTGTTTGAACCTTTTAGGTACTTTCCCAATGGGATTGACATCTATTTTGACAATGTGGGGGGTGATATGCTAGAGGCAGCAGTTGCAAACATGAATGCTTTTGGAAGAGTAGCTGCTTGTGGTGTAATCTCAGCGTATACAGATGCTGGAAAGCGAGGCGCACCAGACATGGTGGACGTTGTGTACAAGAGAATCACCATTAGAGGATTTTTAGCTACTGACTATATGAATGTTTTTCCAGATTTTTTGACACAAACTTCGGATTACCTTCGCTCTGGAAAATTGCATGCACTTGAAGACATCTCGTTTGGGGTGGAGAGCATTCCTTCTGCCTTCATTGGACTCTTCAACGGTGACAATGTCGGAAAGAAAATTGTGAAAATTGCAGATGATTAATGAAGTATAGGAGAATGAAGAGAGGGAGAGAGAATGAGTCACCTTTTGTGAATGATCAATAAAGAAGACACAGTTTTCATATTGTATTTAAAGTAGTTATAATGACTAATGAGTGGATGATATTAAAGTTCACTTAAGGGTCTTAAATTTGAATTTCAGTTAAAAGACAAATAAATTTAAAATAAGTGTGTTAAGAAATTAGTGTTACACATATATATTTTTCATTTCTTTTACATGATTGAGCTAAGGTTTGAATTTAAAATTTCTTGTTAACTGTCTATCCCTTTTCACTACTGGATTTATGGCTTGACTGAGAGTGAATAGAGGATAGAGCGAAGTGAATTTAATATCCAAAATTGTTAAAAAATAATAAAATATAGGGTGGTTTAGGATGAGTTGCAAATCTATTCCAACCTGCCATACATTTTAATCAAATCCATTCAAATTGGGGTGTTTGGTAAGAACAGCGAGTTTTCTTATTGTTTGTAATTAATCAACCAAAAAGTGAGCAAATTAGATAGAGACGTGGAGAGGAAGGGTTGAAGTTCATTAAAAAGGCTTTGCAAGTTCTTCAAAAATTTGCTATACACAACTCAATCTCTTGAGAGGTTGAGTTATTTTATTATTGGATCAACATTTTTACATAACAAAATGTGCTATTTTATATGACAACTGAGAATCTTTAAACAAAAACACTCCACATCTAAAAAAATTGAGCTTCCTATTGCAATACTTTTTTTTTTTTTTTAAAAAAAGGTGACACAGATTTTTATATAGCTGCCCGTTCAACTTATTAAAATAGATTATTTGAAATATAAGTTTTTATTTATGTTATAATCAGTCTAGGACCAAATTATTTAATTTTGATCCATTTACTGGAAGTTATACAGGTCAAACTGTTTTTGTTTTGCTTTTTGTAAATAAAAAATTATATGAGTTTTGTTGTATAATTTAAATAATGTGGAGTTATAAAACTTGTGATTATAAGTTTATTATGATATTAAGTTTTGTATATAAATTTGTTTCAACTTGATATTAATTATATTTTTGTATTTTGTATATAAATTTTTTTCAACTAAATATTAATAATGAATCAACATAACCTGCCTCAATTTTTGGCCAACCCCGTGTTGTTGTTTTTATTAAAACTCACAAGTGTAAAAATCTATTGGAGTATAGATTTAGTGGTATGCAAGGTCGATCCCACGAGAATTGCTAATTAAGAAAATTTAATTCAGATCCAAAATAAATATTTCTAACCTAGTTGTTAGAATGTTTGTTTTGTGAGAAAAGTACTGAACATAGCTTGTAAAGAACTAAAATATTGAAATTAAATATGAATGTATTTAAAGTAAGAAACATGCTAAGGTTAGGGGATCCACTCTTGGTACATTAAATAATAATAAATTTTAACTCTTTTATTACTCAAATAGAATCCTCGCGTAAATGAGGTTCCATTCGGAAGATATATTACATTAAACGCGCTTTGGTTTATAGATGAAGTGTATTTGCCTTCTTTTATTGTATTACTAATAGTAAATAACTTTTGTAAAATGGATTCAAATATACATCGTGCCAATCATCATATTGTCTACAATAAATCAAGAATGATTCAAGTATTTATTGTGCCAAAAATTGTCTACAATGTATCAAAATTTACACTTTACAAAATTTAAAATAAAAATATACAAACAAAATCAATAATAATAATATAAAGTAGGCGGTAAAACCAACCATTGAGAAAAGAAATAATAAGAAAATAAATATAAAAAGTGCAGAAAATAAATAACAGAGGGGCAATAAAGCCATCCTCTAAAAAAGTAAATAATAAAAGTGTAAAAAATAAATAACAGAGGGGCAACAAAGCCATCCTCTAAAAATGTAAATAACAAGAAAGTAAATAATAAAAGTGCAAAAAATAAATAACAGAAGGGTAATAAAGCCATCCTCTAAGAAAGTAAATAATAAAAGTGCAGAAAATAAATAACAGAGGGGCAACAAAGCCATCATCAAAGTAAATAACAAAAAAGTAAATGATAAAAGTGCAAAAAATAAATAACAAAGGGACAACAAAGCCATCCTCTAAAAAAATAAATACTAAGAAAGTAAATAATAAAAGTGCAGAAAATAAATAACAGAGAGGCGACATAGCCGTCTTCTCAGAAGAAAAATAATAAGAAAATAATAACAGAGAAAATAAATAATAGAGGGGCAACAAAGCCATACTCTAAGAAAGTAAATAACAAAAAAATAAATAAGAAGATAAATACAACATCAAGTATAAACATTAAAATTAAGAGTTAGATAAATTATTATTTTCATACCAAGAGTTTCACCCTTTCACCTTAGCATTAGGAGATTATTTCTCCATAATCAAGGTAAGAAAACAAAATGAAAGATGAAGAAGCATAATAAAACTTATGAAAGAAAGTAAAAATACAAAATGTATAAAGAGAGAAAAATATTACAAACACTTAGAACTTCAACAAAGATTTTCTAAGCTCACTCTTCAGCCTTTCTCCCCTCCCTTTAGCTCAAAATATGTCTCTATTTATATACAAAATAAGGGAAGTAGGTGACAAAAATGGTGGGTAGCAAATTGCACTAAAGTTGACAAGTTGTGTTGTATTATGTGCCCTAAAATTCATCGTGATATATCGCCTTGATAGCCACCGAATTTGTTGATCTAATCAACATAAAAGTCGTAGATATGTTCATTATATTTCCATCCATATAAGGTAGAAAATAATTGGCCATGTATTTTGTGATTTATGGCCAAAATACTGCAGCAAGATCAGGCTAGACTGCAACAGTAAACATATTCGGTTTTAGCCCAATTTTGGACCTTTTAGTGTTCGAATATACTAACCACTTGAACATAACAGTTGTAGAAAATTATATTTTATATTCATCTACAAAATTTCGTATCCATTAAATATGTATTTTCTAAAATATGGCTCAAATACTACAATAAGGTTTGACTAGACTACAACAGTAAACATGTTCTGTTCTAACCCAATTTCGGCTCTTTGGATGTCTGAATTTGTTGATCACATAAACATAAAAGTTGTATGAAATTATGTCAGTTATTTATCTATCAAATTTCGTACATAATATATACGTATTTTCTAAGATATAGCCAAAATACTGTAGTAAGATCAAGTTGAAAAGTAAGCAGCAAACAAATTTTTAACATTGAGTGTTTTTTCTTGAATATTTATGTTTAAATTCTTTTAGAAATATGGTCATAAATCAAGATTGAATTGATGCATATATCCATTATGATACGTCTCAAGAGACAAAAAGATAATGCTCCTTACTCAGCCATCCTTAATGAATTTATTTTGTCTGCTTGATTTATAGATATCATTTCCAAAGAATCACAATTTAACTTTGATTCCTCCAATTAAGTCCTCCCAAATATTTTTGATATTATCATGTGAATTCTATCTCCAACCTTATCCTCATCCTTATGTTATATGCTCATAATACTCTCTTTTTTAAAGTACCCCCAAACTTATTTCTTTGGGAAGTTCTATTTTTTTCCTCTTTTTTTTTTAAATTTCTTCCATTCACCCATGAATCGTAGCTTTTCAAATGATCATTCCTGTGAGTGAAAGGTAAAAGTTAGAAATATTTTTATTCAAAGGTTAGATAATCATATAGGTGTACAAGAAAGGATAAATATAGGCTCAAAATAGGTTACTAGGGATGGCATAATGTGTAGGTTGGTTTGAAAGGCTCAAACGATTCCAACAATACCTAATTCATTTCTTAAATAGAGACTAGTCTAGAATTTCGTTTCAAGTGACAATCAAATAAGTTCTAGAGTTTCATGAGATCACTTAGCATATTTGAATCACATAAATATTTTCTGAATAAACAATAAATCAAATGTAAAAGAATAAGTGCTCAGGATTTTAGAATTCTCAAGTAAAATATAGGTTACAATTGAGTTCAGGTTCACACATAACACTCAAAACTCATCTATTTTCCTACGGTTACAAGAACTTTCAATATTTTCATCATTGGTGCTAGTTTTGCATATTCCCAAAACATCACTCAATTTTTTTTTGAAATCTAGGTGCTGGAACCTATACAAAGATAGGAGGCTAGACACCTACATCTTTTTTTTTATTGAAGAAAGAAGAAGGACAAGCACAAAACAAACAACAAAAATTGAAAGAGATATTACCTGGAAGGAAATCTAGGAAAATATGAACCTGCAGTAAACTAACCAGAAAGTAAAATATGGCCCAAATACTACAATAAGGTTTGATTGGACTACAACAGTAAACATGTTCTGTTCTAACCCAATTTCGGCCCTTTGGATGTCTGAATTTGCTGATCACCTAAACATGAAAGTTGTATGAAATTATGACAGCTATTTATCTATCAAATTTCGTACATAATATATACGTATTTTCTGAGATACGGCCAAAATACTGTAGTAAGATCAAGTTGAAAAGTAAGCAGCAAACAAATTTTTAACATTGAGTGTTTTGCCTTGAATCTTTATGATTTAATTCTTTTAGAAATGTGGTCATAAATCAAGATTGAATTGATGCATATATCCATTATGATGCGTCTCAAGAGACAAAAATATAATGCTCCTTACTCAGCCATCCTTAATGAATTTATTTTGTCTGCTTGATTTATAGATATCATTTCCAAAGAATCACAATTTAACTTTGATTCCTCCAATTAAGTCAATTTCCTATTCTGCTCTCCATCTATAAAAATACATAAAACTAAAGACAAATAAGAGAGATAAATGCTTAATTAAGGCAAAAAGATAAGATAAAAATATTTAATTTATGAGTACAAAACTCATTCATCAAATACCCCCAAACTTAATCTTTTGCTTGTCTTCAAGCAAAACACACAAACATCAAAATTCAAAAGATGAGCGAGTGATGAGTTGTTTTTGGCTTACTAAGGATTCCTCAAGTATTTAAAATATGCAACCAAGGAAAATATCAGAATTCCAAAGTTATGTAAAACTTTAATTCAAATGCAACATATAGTTTACTATTGAATCCCAAGTGTGTGTGTGATAATCTTATGACATTAGACTTTTTGCATTCAAATAAATTTACATAATTAAATTTTTAAAATAGATCTCCAGAGTTTTACATTTGAGACTCCATAAGCATATTTTTTATGTCACTCTCCACTAATGTAGATTAATCATAAAATTTAAGATCATTAAGACTTTCATTAGGCTTGTAATGTATGGCATAGGTTAAAAGTGGATAAAAAGATATGAAAACTCAATTCACTCTATAACATACATGATCATTTAAGTCCGCCCAAATATTTTTGATATTATCATGTGAATTCTATCTCCAACCTTATCCTCATCCTTATGTTATATGCTCATAATACTCTCTTTTTTAAAGTACCCCCAAACTTATTTCTTTGGGAAGTTCTATTTTTTTTCCTTTTTTTTTTAAATTTCTTCCACTCACCTATGAATCGTAGCTTTTCAAATGATTATTCCTGTGAGTGAAAGGTAAAATTTTGAAATATTTTTATTCAAATGTTAGATAATCATATAGGTGTATAAGAAAAGATAAATATAGGCTCAAAATAGGTTACTAGGGATGGCATAATGTGTAGGTTGGTTTGAAAGGCTCAAACGATTCCAACAATACCTAATTCATTTCTTAAATAAAGAGTAGTCTAAAATTTCGTTTCAAGTGACAGTCAAATAAGTTCTAGAGTTTCATGAGATCACTTAGCATATTTGAATCACATAAATATTTTCTGAATAAAAAATCAATCAAATGTAAAAGATTAAGTGCTCAGGATTTTATATTTTTCAAGTAAAATATAGGTTACAATTGAATTCAGGTTCACACATAACACTCAAAACTCATCTATTTTCCTAAGGTTACAAGCACTTTAAATTATTTTCATCATTGGTGCTAGTTTTGCATAATCCCAAAACATCACTCAATTTTTTTTTGAAATCTAGGTGCTGGAACCTATGCAAAGATAGGAGGCTAGACACCTACATCTTTTTTTTTATTGAAGAAAGAAGAAGGACAAGCACAAAACAAATAACAAAAATTGAAAGAGATATTACCTGGAAGGAAATCTAGGAAAATATGAACCTGCAGTAAACTAACCAGAAAGTAAAAATTTATTCAATCAAATAAAATGTGTTACAGATGAAGATCCAAATCCAATTTGCGCTTTCTGCGGTTATATGCTGTCCAATCTATTTGAGCTGTAGCTTGATCAGGAATATGAACATATGCTTATCATGCATCAATCAACTTATCAGCATTTGAAGCCGAGATGAGAATTCGTCGTGCTGAGTGTGAGATAAACCTTTGTTCTACTACTTGATCTAGAAAAGACAGCAAACCATAAAAGAAATTGTTAACATTCAATAGACCAATGGGTTTATGGTGGAGATTCAATTGTGCCCAGAAAACTATTTGAAAAATTTCCTCCAAAGTACCAAAACCACCTTATAAGGTAATGAAAGCATCAGCGTTATTCATCATTCTAGCAATGCGTTTATGCATGGAGGCTACCCTAAATTCTTCCCCAATTGTTTTTCCAATGATGTTTGATACAGCTAGATCTGTAGGAATAATACCAAGAACTTGACATCCCCCTACATGGGTAGCTGTAGACACACACCCCATTAACCCACGACTACCTTCACCATAGACTAAATGAATTTTTCTCCTGACTAGTGCAATATCCAAATTTTGTGCTGCTTTAACATACTCTCCATCTTTTCCAGGACTGGAACCACAAAAAACAAAAATATTTCGAAATTGATGAAATGTGATTCCTTCCATACCTGCAATCACCTTAACTTTGAGTATGAAGATAAAGATAATAATATGTGCATTTATAGAACTCAGATAAAGGCATACTTACAACAGCTATGTGAATAAGACGGTTGCATAATTACAATAGCCATGTGAGTACGCTGATGGATGACAGCTAAATTAAAGATGAAAAATTCAAAAATAACGGCACACATGCATATGTACAGTAGTTGTGAATATGGCTCACATCTTCCTCTGGTTTTACGTCCAGTAACGGCTTAAACGCCCTCTAAGGGTTGAGGATATGCTTCCCATCCAATTTTCTTATAAATTGGCAAACAGGGTCTTTTAATGTCAGATTCTCAAGACTGTATCGTTTTTGTTCTTTTTTAAAATGGGGCCATAAACCAACAATCCCAATATGCACAGATCCATTAGGATGCATCTCAAGGGACGTTGGATGAAACTCATCATCCAATGACTCCTTACTCAACCCATCCTTAATGAATTTTATTTTATCTTCTCGATTTACATGAACACATCCCAAAGAACGGCAACGTGTGTTGCAAGTTTCACGTCTATATTTATGGCAGATACCCATTCTTTTAGCTCTACACTTTTTAGCAAAACTGTTTTTTCCTAAACTAGGCATGTAAGATATGTAACCATTTGCAGACTCACCTGCTAATCGTACCTTAGCTTCAATTAGCCAACGAATATCAGCAGGTATTCCCATTATCATCATCAACCTTAATCTTTCAACCCGAGTTTTATAAATTTTCAACAATGCATTGGGTGGAAGAGAAGGAAAATTATTTTTCAAGTTTGCAAGTATGTCTTCCATTCTCAATTCAAATTTTTTTATTTTTTATTTGAAGAAAGATCAAAAGCAACAAAACCAAGAAAACAATAACAATTCAAAAGAAAATATTAATGAGGGAACAAATTAATGCAAATTAAATATAAAAAAATCTCACCTAAATAGCGTGCGTAGCAATTTTTGACAAAGGAAGCAAATCAATCCTGGTAGACAGCATCACGCAGAAGTGTCTCCTCTACCTCTGGATTTTGTAATTCCAAAAATGATTTCAATCTTTGGCCATTGAATTTAAATACATAACCATTTTTGGGATTTTCAATCTCTACTGCACCATGTGGATAAACAATATGAACAATGAATGGTCTTGACTACCGAGAACGTAATTTTCCTGAGAATAAATGCAAACGAGAGTTATATAGAAATTTTTTTGACCTAAATTAAATGATTTTCTTAAAATATTTTTGTCATAAAAAATTTTCATTCGATCCTTGTACAATTTTGCATTCTCATATGCATCATTCCTTATTTCTTCCAGTTCATTGAGTTCAAGCTTCCTGTGGGAACCTGCTTTGTTAAGAGTAAAGTTAAATTGTTTGATGGCCCAATAAGCTTTATGTTCTAACTCAACAGGTAAATGACAGGCCTTGCCATACAATTCGATAAGGAGACATTCCAATAGGGGTTTTAAAAGCAATACGATAAGCCCATAAAGTATCAGAAAGTTTCAAAGACAAATCTTTTCTACTTGGGTTAATCGTTTTTTATAAAATATTTTTAATTTCCTTATTTGAAATCTCAACTTGACCACTAGTCTGAGGGTGGTATGGGGTAGCAACTTTGTGTGTAATACCATATTTTCTCATTAACTGCTCAAAATGCTTATTACAAAAATGTTTTCCCCCATCACTAATGATAGCCCGTGGTGTGTTAAACCTCGAAAAGATGTTTTCTTTCAAGAATTTTACCACAATCTTGTGATCATTTGTTTTACATGCAAGAGCCTCTACCCATTTTGACACATAATCCACATCAATAAAGATGTATAAATTACCGAAAGAATTAGGAAAAGGACCCATGAAATCAACTCCCCACACATCAAATATCTCAACAATAAGAATGGGAGTTAAAGGCATCATATTCCTCCGTGAAATACTACCCAATTTTTTACAACGCTCACAAGAACTACAATACAAATGGGCATCTTTGAACAATGATGGCCAGTAAAAGCCACATTGCAAGGCTTTTGTAGCAGTTTTTTTAGCATTAAAATGACCTCCACAAGCATGATCATGATAAAAATAAATAACACTATATTGCTAACTCTCAGGAACACATCTCTGAATGATTTAATAAGGAGAATACTTAAACAAGTATGGATCTTCCCAAAATAATTTCTTTACTTCTGCTAAAAATTTTACCCGATCTTGCTTACTCCAATGTGTAGGTATTTGACCTGTGGCAAGATAATTAGCAATGTCAGCAAACCAGGGTAACTTAGAAATAGACATGAGTTGCTCATCTGGAAATGAGTATCCGATAAGCAAGTTATTGTCACCCGATTTAACTATCAGCTTAGACAAGTGATTAGCCACAACATTTTCAGATCCTTTCTTATCCCGAATTTCTAAATCAAATTCTAGCAACAACAGTATCCATCTTATCAAACGCGCTTTAGCATCTTTCTTAAAAAGAAGATACTTAAGTGCAGCATGATCTAAAAAAACTACAATTTTAGATCCTAATAAATAAGATATAGATTTGTCTAATGCAAATACCATAGTTAGTAACTCTTTTTCTGTTGTAGAATAATTTAATTGAGTATCATTAAAAGTTTTACTAGCATAGTATATCACATAAGGAAACTTTTCTCGACGTTGACCCAAAACAGTTTCCATTGCATAATCAGAGGCATCACAGATGATTTCAAATGGAAGATTCCAATTGGGTGGTCTAATGATGGGTGCAGAAGTAAGTAGGGATTTGAGCTTCTCAAAAACTTGAAACCATTTTTCATCAAATATAAAAGGTGCATCTTTGGTAAGCAAATTACACAAAGGTTTAGAGATTTTGCTAAAATCTTTGATGAATCTGCAATAAAATCCTACATGGCTTAAAAAGAAATGTACCTCTTTCACTGTCCGAGGAGGTGGAAGACTGGAAATCAATTCAATTTTGGCTTTATCTACCTCAATCCCTTGATTTGACACAATATGTCCCAAAACAATTCATTTTTTAACGATGAAATGACATTTTTCCCAATTCAAAACAAGGTTCTTTTTCTTACACCTAATTAAGACCAATCTTAAATGGTGTAAATATTTCTCAAAACTAGACCCATGCATAGAAAAATCATCCATGAATACTTCTAAAAATCGCTCTACCATGTCAAAAAATATGCTTATCATGCAACACTGAAATGTAGCAGGTGCATTGCACAATCCAAATGGCATTCGACGATAGAAAAAATTTCTAAAAGGACAAGTGAATATGGTTTTCTCTTGATCCTCGGATGCAATGGGAATTTGGTTGTAACCTGAATATCCATAAAAAAAACAATAATATGCATGTCCAGCCAACTTTTATAGAATATGATCTATAAAAGGAAGTGAAAAATGATCTTTTCTTGTTACAGCATTCAGCTTGCGATAGTCAATACAAACACGCCACCCAGTTTGTACTCTAGTGGGAATTAATTCATTATCCTCATTCTTGACTACAGTAATGCCAGACTTCTTAGGAACTACCTGAACCGGACTGACCCATGCACTATCAGAAATCGGATAAATGACACCCACATCAAGAAGTTTAATCACTTCAGCTCTCACAACTTCTTTCATATTTGGATTCAGACGTCTTTATGTCTCTCTTGAGGTTTTGACATTGTCCTCCAAATGTATACTGTGCATGCAAATTGATGGATTAATACCTTTAATGTCTGCTATTGTCCACCCTATGGTTTTAAAGTGCAGAAAGTAAATAATAAGAAAGTAAATAATAAGTGCAGAAAATAAATACCAGAGGGGCAACAAAGCCATCATCTAAAAAATTAAATAATAAGAAAGTAAATAATAAAAGTACAGAAAATAAATAACAGAGAGGCGACATAGCCGTCGTCTCAGAAGAAAAATAATAAGAAAATAATAACAGTGAAAATAAATAATAGAGGGGCAACAAAGCCATCCTCTAAAAAAGTAAATAACACGAAAGTAAATAATAGAAAGGCAGAAAATAAATAATAGAGGGGTAATAAAGCCATCCTTTAAGAAAGTAAATAACAAGAAAATAAATAAGAAGATAAATACAAAATCAAGTATAAACATTAAAATTAAGAGTTAGATAAATTATTATTTTCATATCAAGAGTTTCAACCTTTCACCTTAGCATTAGGAGATTAGTTCTCCATAATCAAGGTAAGAAAACAAAATGAAAGATGAAGAAGCATAATAAAACTTATGAAAGAAAGTAAAGATACAAAATGTATAAAGAGAGAAAAAGATTACAAACAATTAGAACTTCAACAAAGATTTCCCAAGCTCACTCTTGAGCCTTTCTCCTCTCCCTTTAGCTCACAATATGTCTCTATTTATAGACAAAACAAGGGAAGTAGGTGACAAAAATGGTGGGTAGCAAATTGCACTAAAGTTGACAAGTTGTGTTGCATTATGTGCCTCAAAAGTCATTATGATATATCGCCTTGATAACCACCGAATCTGCTGATCCAATCAACATAAAAATTGTATATATTTTCATTATCTTTCCATCCATATAAATTAGAGAAACATTAACCACATATTTTGGGATTTATGGCTACAATACTGCAGCAAGGTCAGGCTGGATTGCAACAGTAAACATGTTCGGTGCTAACCCCATTTTGGCCCTTTTAGTGTCCGAATTTACAAACTACTTGAACATACAAGTTGTAGGAAATTACAGTTTCTATTCACCTACAAAATTTCATATCCATTAAATATGTATGTTTTGAAATATGGTTCAAATACTTCAGTAAGGTTGGACTGGACTGCAACAGTAAACACATTTTGTTCTAGCCCAATTTCGGCCCTTTGGATGTCTGAATTTACTGATCACATAAACATGAAAGTTGTATGAAATTATGTCAGATATTCATCTACCAAATTTCGTACATAATATATACGTATTTTCTGATATACGACCAAAATGCTGTAGTAAGATCAAGTTGAAAAGTAAGCATCAAACAAATTTTTAACATTGAGTGTTTTGCCTTAAATATTTATGTTTCAATTCTTTTAGAAATGTGGTCATAAATCAAGATTGAATTGATGCATATATCCATTATGATGCGTCTCAAGAGACAAAAAGATAATACTCCTTACTCAGCCATCCTTAATGAATTTATTTTGTCTGCTTGATTTATAGACATCATTTCCAAAGAATCACAATTTAACTTTGATTCCTCCAATTGAGTCAATTTCCTATTCTTCTCTTCATCTATAAAAATACACAAAAGTAAAGACAAATAAGGGAGTGAAATGTTTAATTAAGGCAAAAAGATAAGATAAAAATATTTAATTTATGAGTACAAAACTCATTCATCAAATACCCCCAAACTTATTCTTTTACTTGTCCTCAAGCAAAACACACAAACATCAAAATTCAAAAGATGAGTGAGTGATGAGTTGTTTTTGGCTTACTAAGCATTCCTCAAATATTTAAAATGTGCAACAAAGGAAAATATCAAAATTTCAAAGTTATGTAAAAATTTAATTCAAATGCAACATATAGTTTACTATTGAATCCCAAGTGTGAAGTGTGTGTGTGATAATCTTATGACATTGGACTTTTTGTATTCAAATAAATTTACATAATCAAATTTTTAAAATAGATCTACAGAGTTTTACATTTGAGACTCCATAAGCATATTTTTCATGTCACTCTCCACTAATGTAGACTAATAATAATATTTAAGATTATTAGCACTTTCATTAGGCTTGTAATGTAAGACATAGGTTAAAGGTGGATAAAAAGATTTGAAAGCTCAATTCACTCTATAACATACATGATCATTTAAGTCCTTCCAAATATTTTTGATATTATCATGTGAATTCTATCTCCAACCTTATCCTCATCCTCATGTTATATGCTCATAATACTCTTTTTTTAAAGTACCCCCAAACTTATTTCTTTGGGAAGTTCTATTTTTTTCCTTTTTTTTAAACTTCTTCCATTTACCCATGAACTGTAGCTTTTCAAATGATCATTCCTGTGAGTGAAAGGTAAAAGTTAGAAATATTTTTATTTAAAAGCTAGATAATAATATAGGTGTACAAGAAAGGATAAATATAGACTCAAAATATGTTACTAGGGATGACATAATGTGTAGGTTGGTTTGAAAGGCTCAAACGATTCCAACAATGCCTAATTCATTTCTTAAATAGAGAGTAGTTTAGAATTTTGTTTCAAGTGACAATCAAATAAGTTCTAGAGTTTCATGAGATCATTTAGCATATTTGAATAACATAAATCTTTTCTGAATAAACAATCAATCAAATGTAAAAGATTAAGTGCTCAAGATTTTAGGATTCTCAAGTAAAATATAGGTTACAATTGAGTTCAGGTTCACACATAACACTCAAAACTCATCTATTTTCCTAAGGTTACAATCATTTTAAATTATTTTCATCATTAGTGCTAGTATTGCCAATTCCCAAAACATCACTCAGTTTTTTTTAAATTTAGGTGCTGGAACCTATACAGAGATAGGAGGCTAGACACCCACGTATTTTTTTTATTGAAGAAAGAAGAAGGACAAGCACAAAACAAACAACAAAAATTGAAAGAGATATTACCTGGAAGGAAATTTAGGAAAATATGAACCTGCAGTAAACTAACCAGAAAATAAAAATTTATTCAATCAAATAAAAGGTGTTACAGATGAAGATCCAAATCTAATTTGCGCTTTCTGCGATTATCTGTTATCCAATCTATTTGAGTTGCAGCTTGATCAGGAATATGAACATATGCTTGTAATGCATCAATCAACTCATCAGAATTTGAAGCTGAGATGAGAATTTGTCGTGCTGAGTGTGAGATAAACCTTTGTTCTAGAGCTAGATTAAGAAAAGACAACAAACCATCAAAGAAATTGTTAACATTCAACAGACCTATGGGTTTATGATAGATATTCAATCGTGCCTAGGAAACTATTTGAAAAATTTCTTCTAAAGTACCAAAATCACCTGATAAGACAATGAAAACATCAACGTTGCTCATCATTCTAACAATGCGTTCATGCATGGAGGCTACCATAAATTCTTCCCCAATTGTTTTCCAATGATGTTTGATACAGCTAGAGCTGTAGGAATAATACCAAGAACTTGGCATCCCCCTACATGTGTAGCTGTAGACACACACCCCATTAACTCACGACTACCTCCACCATAGACTAAATGAATTTTTCTCCTGGCCAGTACAATACCAAAATTTTGTGCTGCTTTAACATACTCTCCATCTTTTCCAGGACTAGAACCACAAACGACACAAATATTTCGAAATTGACGAAATGTGATTACTTCCATACCTGCAATCACCTTAACTTTGAGTTTGAAGATAAAGATAATAATATGTGCATTTATAGAACTCAGATAAAGACATATTTACAACAGCTATGCGAATAAGACGGTGGTATAATTACAATAGCCATGTGAGTAGGCCGATGGATGACAGCTAAATTAAAGATGAAAAATTTAAAAATAATGGCACACATGCATATGTACAGTAGTTGTGATTGTGGCTCACATGTTCCTCTGGTTTTACGTCCAGTAACGGTTTAAACACCCTCTAAGGGTGGAGGATATGCTTCCCATCCAATTTTCTTATAAATTGGCAAACATGGTCTTTTAATGTCAGATTCCCAAAACTGTATCATTTTTGTTCTTTTTT
Organism: Gleditsia sinensis; assembly: GCA_037074535.1. Taxonomy (NCBI): domain Eukaryota; kingdom Viridiplantae; phylum Streptophyta; class Magnoliopsida; order Fabales; family Fabaceae; genus Gleditsia; species Gleditsia sinensis. The sequence continues at coordinate 7,419,043 of CM073464.1, read as the reverse complement.
AAAATGGGGTCATAAACTAACAATCTTGATATGCACAGATCCACTAGGATGCGTCTCAAGAGACGTTGGATGAAACTCATCATCCAATGACTCCTTACTCAAGCCATCCTTAATGAATTTTATTTTATCTTCTCGATTTACATGAACCCATATCAAAGAACGGAAAAGTGTATTGCAAGTTTCACGTCCACATTTATGGCAGATTCCCATTCTTTTAGCTCTACGCTTTTTAGCAAAATTGCTTTTTCCTAAACCAGGCATGTAAGAGATGTAACCATTTGCAGACTCACCTGCTAATTGTACCTTAGCTTCAATTAGCCAACGAATATCAGCAGGTATTCCCATTATCATCATCAACCTTAATCTTTCAACCCGTGCTTTATAAATTTTTAACAATGCATTGGGTGGAAGAGAAGGAAAATGATTTTTCAAGTTTGCAAGTATGTTTTCCATTCTCAATTCAAATTTTTATTATTTTTTATTTTGAAGAAAGATCAAAAGCAACAAAACCAAGAAAACAATAGCAATTTAAAAGAAAATATTAATGAGGGAACAAATTAATGCAAACTAAATAAAAAAAATCTTACCTAAATAGCGTGCGTAACAATTTTTGACAAAGGAAGCAAATCAATCCAGGTAGACAAGATCACGCAGAAGTGTCTCCTCTACCTCTGAATTGTGTAATTCCAAAAATAATTTCAATTTTTGGCCATTGACTTTAAATACATCACCATTTTTGGAATTTCCAATCTCTACTGCACCATGTAGATAAACAATATGAACAATAAATGGTCTTGACCACCGAGAATGTAATTTTCCTGAGAATAAATGCAAATAAGAGTTATATAGAAGACTTTTTTGACCTACATTAAATGATTTTCTTAAAATATTTTTGTCATGAAAAATTTTCATTCGATCCTTGTACAATTTTGCATTCTCATATGCATCATTCCTTATTTCTTCCAGTTCATTGAGTTGAGGCTTCCTGTGGGAACCTGCTTTGTCAAGAGCAAAGTTAAATTGTTTGATGGCCCAATAAGCTTTATGTTCTAACTCAACAGGTAAATGACAGGCCTTGCCATACATAATTCGGTAAGGAGACATTGCAATAGGGGTTTTAAAAGAAGTACGATAAGCCCATAAAGCATCCGAAAGTTTCAAAGACCAATCTTTTCTACTTGGATTAATCGTTTTTTCCAAAATATTTTTAATTTCCCTATTTGAAATCTCAACTTGACCACTAGTCTGAGGGTGGTATGGTGTAGTAACTTTGTGTGTAATGCCATATTTTCTCATTAACTGCTTAAAATGCTTATTGCAAAAATGTTTTCACCCATCACTAATGATAGCCCGTGGTGTGCCAAACCTCGAAAAGATGTTTTCTTTCAAGAATTTTACCACAATCTTGTGATCATTTGTTTTACATGCAAGAACCTCTACCCATTTTGACACATAATCCACAGCAACAAAAATGTATAAATTACCGAAGGAATTAGGAAAAGGACCCATGAAATCAACTCCCCACATATCAAATATCTCAACAATAAGAATGGGAGTTAAAGCATCATATTCCTCTGTGAAATACTACCCAATTTTTGACAACGCTCACATGAACTACAATACAAATGGGCATTTTTGAACAATGATAGCCAGTAAAAGCCACATTGCAAGACTTTTGTAGTAGTTTTTTAGCACTTAAATGACCTCCACAAGCATGATCATGACAAAAAGAAATAACACTATATTGCTCACTCTCAGGAACACATCTCCGAATGATTTAATAAGGAGAATACTTAAACAAGTATGGATCTTCCCAAAATAATTTCTTTACTTCTGCTAAAAATGTTACCCGATCTTGCTTACTCCAATGTGTAGGCATTTGACCTGTGGTAAGATAATTAGCAATGTCAGCAAACCAAGGTAACTAAGAAATAGACATGAGTTGCTCATCTGGAAATGAGTATTCGATAAGCAAGTTATTGTCACCCGATTCAACTATCAGTCTAGACAAGTGATCAGCCACAACATTTTCAGATCATTTCATATCCCAATTTTCTAAATCAAATTCTAGCAACAACAGTATCCATCTTATCAAACGTAGCATCTTTTTTAGAAAGAAGATACTTAAGTGCAGCATGATCTGAAGAAATTACAATTTTAGATCCTAATAAATAAGATCTAAATTTGTCTAATGCAAATACCACAGCTAGTAACTCTTTTCTGTTGTAGAATAATTCAATTGAGTATCATTAAGAGTTTTACTAGCATAGTATATCATATAAGAAAATTTTTCTAGACGTTGACCCAAAACAGCTCTAATTGCATAATCAGAGGCATCACACATGATTTCAAATGGAAGATTCCAATTGAGTGGTCCAATGATGGGTGCAGAAGTAAGTAGGGATTTGAGCTTCTCAAAAGCTTGAAAGCATTTTTCATCAAATATAAAAGGTGCATCTTTGGTAAGCAAATTACACAAAGGTTTGGAGATTTTGCTAAAATCTTTGATAAATCTACAATAAAATCCTGCATGGCCTAAAAAAGAACGTACCTCTTTCACTGTCCGAGGAGGTGGAAGACTGAAAATCAATTCAACTTTGGCTTTATCTACCTCAATCCCTTGATTTGACACAATATGTCCCAAAAGAATTCATTTTTTAACGATGAAATGACATTTTTCCCAATTTAAAACAAGGTTCTCTATGGATGGTAATAAGACAGACCCAGAAGATGTAATTGTGTCTGTTTTAACTTTCCATTCATTGGTATCCATCAATGGAGTAGTCTCTAATAGAAAATTTATTTCATTGATCAAACAGTCCTCATCTATGTCCATGTTGAAGTATGCCAAACATTTTTCTAAAGGGTCATATCAAAAGAACTTAAAAATGAATCATCAGCTATACTTTCAATCATGTTGACCTCACATAAATCACCAGCATCCACAGGTTGACGAGAGACATTAAAAACATTAAGTTCCACAGTCATATTTCCAAAAGATAGATTCAAAATTCCATTTCGACAATTAATGATTGTATTGGATGTTGCAAGAAATGGTTTACCCAAAATGACTGGAATTTGTGTCTCTGTATTCTCAACAGGTTCAGTGTTAAGAACAATGAAATCTACTGGAAAGTAAAATTTATCAACCTTAATGAGCACATCCTCTATGACACATCTAGGAATTTTTGTGGACCTATCAGCTAACTGAAGGGTTACTGGTGTAGGTTTTAACTTTTCTAACCTAAGTTTTGCATACACAGAATACGGCAACAGATTCACACTTGCTCCTAGATCAAGTAAGGCTCGGTTAATCACATGGTCACTTATAACACAAGAAATTGTAGGACAATCGGGATTTTTGTACTTGATAAGAGTTTTTTGTTGAATTATGGAGCTCACTTGTTCAGTCAAAAATGCCTTTTTTGGAACATTAGTTTTTCTTTTCACCGTGCAAAGATCTTTCAAAATTTTTGAGTAAGCAGGTACTTGTTTGATAGCGTCAAGAAAAATGATGTTAATGCATTTTGGTAAGCTGGTATAGATGGACAAGATTGTGTAATATGAGATGTACTAGAACATAAGGCACATGCCTATAGCCTAGTATTGGTGGAAGGGTTCAGAGTGTGGCTTAAAGTTAAAGCTTCAACCTTTCTAGTCAGGCTAGCTAAGGCAATTCTAACATCTGTGTCATCACTCACCTCATAAATTCCTCCCTTTTTGTGTGTTTGAGACTTCTTATCCCTGAAATCTATGTAGATCCTATATTAATAATTTTCAGATAAATATCCTAAGGATTCCCAAGCTTCTCCCTCATTCAGTTGTAAAAATATCCCACCATGCATACTTTGGATCATTTGACGGTTTGATGAAGTTAAACCATCATAAAAATATTTCACCAATCTCCAAATTTCAAAACCATGATGAGGACATTTCAAAAGAAGATCAGTAAATCTTTCCCAACATTCAAAAAATTGTTCACCCTCTTTTTGACAAAAATAAAAAATTTCTCTCCTAAGAGCGTCAGTTTTAGATATGGAAATTTTTTTTGCCAGAAACTTATTTACCAAATGGTTCTAACTAGTAATAGTTCCTGTAGGAAGGGAGTTCAACTAGGCTTTAACTTTATCTTTTAATGAGAATGGAAACATTCTAAGTCTAATTGACTCATCATTGAAATTTTGAAAGCAAAATGTTGAACAAATTTCAAGAAATTCCTTCACATGTATGTATGGATCTTCTCTTTCCAAACCATAAAATGATGGTAAAAGTTAAAGTATGGCTGATTTGAGTTTAAAGTGAGTTGCAGTAGTTTGTGGCAAAACTATGCAAGATGGAGTATTGGCTATGACAGGTGAGAAGTACTCCATAAGAGTTTTCTCATGCACAACTTGTTCTTCCATTTTTGATGATGTCTCAACAAAGTCTAATATTCCAATTTTTAAATCAAAGGGTGATCCTAAACTTTTCCTAACCAAACGCTGATCTTTATCACGTTTCCAAACACGCATAAACTAAAATCAAAATTATAAACAAATATTTCTAATATCATATAACACAATTACAAAAGAGGATAATTTTACAACTTAGTAACATATATATACAATGTTAACTACAAGTAACCAAAATGCAAATACAACAAAAAAAATCACAAAATTTTGCAACAAAGAATTTTTTTTTCACAAAGAAAATTTTCTATACAAAAAATAAATATTCTAAATAATAACTAGTGAAGAATTTTACTTACTTGGATCTAATTAGCTTTTCTGTCGGAATCCCCGGCAACGGCGTCAAAAACTTGTTGTTTTTATTAAAACTCGCAAGCGCACGAATCTATTGGAGTATAGATTTAGTGGTATGCAAGGTCGATCCCACGAGGATTGCCAATTGAGAAAATTTAATTCAGATCCAATATAAATATTTTTAACCTAGTTGCCAGAATGTTTATTTTGTGAGAAGAGTACTGAACAGAGCTTGTAAAGAATTAAAATACTGAAATTAAATATGAATATATTCAAAGTAAGAAACATGCTAAGGTTAGGGGATCCACTCTTGGTACATCAAATAATAATAAATTTTAACTCTTTTATTACTCAAATGGAATCTTCGCGTAATTGAGGTTCCATTCAGAAGATATGTTACATTAAATGCCCTTTGATTTATCGATGAAGTGTATTTGCCTTCTTTTATTGTATTACTAATAGTAAATAACTTTTGTAAATTGGATTCAAGTATACATCGTGCCAATTATCATATTGTCTACAATAAATCAAGAATGATTCAAGTATTTATTGTGCCAAAAATTGTCTACAATATATCAAGATTTGTACTTTACAAAATTTAAAATAAAAATAAACAAACAAAGTCAATAATAATAATATAAAGTAGGCGGTAAAACCAGCCATTGAGAAAAGAAATAACAAGAAAATAAATACAAAAAGTGCAGAAAATAAATAACAGAGGGACAATAAAAGTCATCCTCTAAGAAAGTAAATAATAAGAAAGTAAATAATAAAAGTGCAGAAAATAAATAACAGAGAGACGACATAGCCGTCCTCTCAGAAGAAAAATAATAAGAAAATAATAACAGAGAAAATAAATAATAGAGGGGCAACAAAGTCATCCTCTAAGAAAGTAAATAACATGAAAGTAAATAATAGAAAGGCAGAAAATAAATAATAGAGGGGCAACAAAGCCATCCTCTAAGAAAGTAAATAACAAGAAAATAAATAAGAAGATAAATACAACATCAAGTATAAACATTAAAATTAAGAATTAGATAAATTATTATTTTCATACCAAGAGTTTCACCATTTCACCTTAACATTAGGAGATTAGTTCTCCATAATCAAGGTAAGAAAACAAAATGAAAGATGAAGAAGCATAATAAAACTTATGAAAGAAAATAAAGATACAAAATGTATAAAGAGAGAAAAAGATTACAAACACTTAGAACTTCAACAAATATTTTTAAAGCTCACTCTTTAGCCTTTCTCCCCTCCCTTTAGCTCACAATATGTCTCTATTTATAAACAAAACAAGGGAAGTAGGTGACAAAAATGGTGGGTAGCAAATTGCACTAAAGTTGACAAGTTGTGTTACATTATGTGCCCCAACAATCATTGTGATATATCGCCTTGATAGCCACCAAATCTTCTGATCCAATTAGCAAAAAAGTTGTATATATTTTCATTATCTTTCCATCCATATAAGTTAGAGAACAATTGGCCACGTATTTTGTGATTTATGGCCAAAATACTGCAGCAAGGTCAGGTTGGACTGTAACAGTAAAAGTGTTCGGTTCTAACCCAATTTTGGCCCTTTTAGTGTCCGAATTTGCTAACCACTTGAACATAAAAGTTGTAACACATTATATTTTATATTCACCTAAAAAATTTTGTATCCATTAAATATGTATTTTTTGAAATATGGCCCAAATACTACAGTAAGGTTAGACTGGACTGCAACAGTAAACATATTCTATTCTTGCCCAATTTCGACCCTTTGGATGTCTGAATTTGCTGATCACATAAACATAAAAATTATATGAAATTATGTCAGATATTCATCTACCAAATTTCGTACATAAAATATATGTATTTTTTGAGATACGGTCAAAATACTGTAGTAAGATCAAGTTGAAAAGTAAGCAGCAAACAAATTTTTAACATTGAATATTTGGCATTGAATCTTTATGTTTCAATTCTTTTAGAAATGTGGTCATAAATCAAGATTGAATTGATGCATATATCCATTATGATGCGTCTCAAGAGACAAAAAGATAATGCTCCTTACTCAGCCATTCTTAATGAATTTATTTTGTCTGCTTGATTTATAGACATCATTTTCAAAGAATCACAATTTAATTTTGATTCCTCCAATTGAGTCAATTTCTTATTCTTCTCTTCATCTATAAAAATACACAAAACTAAAGACAAATAAGGGAGATAAATTCTTAATTAAGATAAAAAGATAAGATAAAAATATTTAATTTATGAGTACAAAACTCATTCATCACCCCGTTTCAACAAATGTACACACTTATGACAGTTATTTGCAAGAGGAAACAATATATAAGTTCAGGCCCTACTTAAGTTGAGCATAATAGGAAACAATGGACAAGATATACTACAGCGAGTTGAGTGAATTCTCATATTTGCTATCAAGACATTCAACAAAGCAACAATTGCATTGATGATTTGTCACCCAGAAAATTTAATAAATGTGTGTTATAGAATAAATGCATTGGCGTTGGAAAAGAAGAAAAATGAATACATTGGCATTGGAAAAGGAGAAAAATTATGATGCAGTGAAAATAAATGTGAGATAAAAATTAGTCGTTGGACAAATCAATTATATTGGATATCAAAGCGAAGCTTCAAAAATTGCATTGGCTTTAGAGATATCAGACCGTTGCAAATATGCCGTTAAAAATTAGCTGTTGAAAGATTTTTTTATAAAAAAAATGAAACCTTGAAGCATCAAATTTTTGCTATAAATTGGATCTCATTTTGAAAAATTTATTCATACAAATCCTCAATTCTCTTTATTTTTTTCTTCAATTCATACTTCATTTGTTTTGACAAATGGATCCCAATCAATTTAATTTGAATTCTTTCTTACATTTTATACAAAATTATCAACCTCCCACTAGCAAAATTTCTCAAATTCTTCCATTTTTTTTCAAATCCACAAAATTATCAACCTCCCACTAATCAAAATACTAAAAAATTTCAATTTGGTATGTTTCCATTCCAACCAATCAATCCTACCATGTTTTATAGGCCTCCTCCAATAGGTACTAGCGATGTAGAGTCCACTGATCAAAAACTTGAAATACCAGTTGAGTCCATGTCCTAGTCTCAAGTTTCACAATTTTTCACCCAAGTTGGTTTGGAAAATATTGTGCTCGATGAAAGACACTACAAGAAAAGCGGGGTTTAGCGACGGTTATTTAACGACGATTATAAAAATCATCGTTAAATCAGACTTTAACCACGGTTAAATAAACCGTCGAAAAAATAGGAGATATAACGACGGTTTAACATAAACCGTCGTTACATTCCACGGACATTCGACCGTTCCTGGGAAAATGGACCGGTTTTACGACGGTTCATAGATAACCGTCGTAATATCCTACGGAAATTAGACCGTTTATAGGGATTTGCTCCGGTTTAACGACGCTTTATGTAACCGTCGTTATACCACGCTCCCATTGGACGACGGTTTGTCAGGAAACCGTTGTTAAAAACATATTTAACGACGGTTATTTTTTGAACCGTCGTTAAAATATGGTTTAACGACGGTTTATAAAAATCGTCGTTAAACCGCGCCTTTTCCTATATATTCGCCTTGCCTCTTTTATTTTCATTACGCAACTTCAGTTTCTCTCTATTTCTTCTTACAAACGCTTGTGAATTTTTTTCTGTCAAAGGTTCTTGTGATTTTGGTGCTTCGAATTTATTTGCTTAATTTGAGGTAAATTTTTATATACTTTTACTATTATAAATTATTTTTTATTTAAATTGTAAATTTTTTTAAATTTATTAAGTACGTTATTTGTTTTTTTTAACTTTGTATGTAGATATTTCATTTATATACAGACAGTTGTGATTCAAAGTTGTTGATTTCGACATAAGGTATGTATTTTAATATTAATTATGTTTAATGTTTTGAATTTTTTTTTTTGATATATTTGTATGTTTTATTTAAATAGTTTATACTTTTCGTTTATTAGAAATTATATTATTTTTTTAGAAAATGATGTATTATGTTATATAGGTTAATTATCTGTTGTTAATTTAAATAAATTAATATTTATATTTGTTAATTAGAATAATTAAATAAGTATTAATTATTATTTTTGAAGAATGTCATAATTATTAACTTAGAATTTTATGTTCATAATTATAAGGTAAAACAATTTAAATATGATAACTTAATTTTCCTTCCAGTTAAAGTGACATGTGAAAAGAAAATTGTACGAAATATTGTATAGTAGATTTAAATATAGCTTTTAATGTCAAAAAAATTAAACTGAAATATTACTAAATAACGTGAAACAATGTTAATATGATAACTTAGAGCCTGTTTGGTTTAAGAAAATATTTTCAATTTTCATTTTCAGTTTTTATTTTTTAAAAATAGTTTTCATTTTCAAAATTTTAAAATATAGAAAACATGTTTGGTTTACAAAGTGAAAATGTATTTTCAAAAATAAAAACAATGAAAACATGTTTGGTTTGAATTTTTAAAAAATTGAAGCAACAAAGAAAATAGACAAAAATGAGAGTTCATCGTGTTTTGCACCTTTTGAGAGTTTACTGAGTTTTCAAAATAATAGTGAAAAAAAATGTAATTCATAAAATATTTATTTACCAAAGTTATAGACAACAAACAGCAAACAAAATGTAGAACACATTTATTGAAACTCAAAAGTATTCATAAAACCAATTAAAAGTACATAAGTCTGATTTTATTAATAAAACCAGATATTTTGAACTCCATTTTCACGTAATAATTTTTAAAAATTCTAACCAAACAGATTTTCTACTCTATTTTCTGTTTTCATTGAAAATGATAACGGAAAATTAAGTAACCAAACAGTGCCTTAGTTTCTCTTCCAGTTAAAGTGCGATGTGTTTGTGCTATTTATTTTAACTTAAACATAATTAGTTAAATTTAAGTATGCAAATTAAGTAGAAATGTTAAATTGTTAAATAAAATTAAAAATCATTAAATTTTTGATTGGTTTATTATTTAATTCTCGAAAAGGTGTTAGATTATGAAGTTATGCATTAAAAATACATTATTCAGTGAATTATTAATTAATTTTTTTGATTTCATAATGGTTTCAGTCATGGATAAGACTTGAATCCATAAACCTCGACACACCCGAGAGTATTTGGAAGGTCTACAAGGATTTTTAGACTTTGCAAATGCTAACTCGGGTGTGGAAGGTCAAATAATCTGCGCATGTCCAAAGTGCAGATTTAAAAAATGGCAAACTACGAAGGTTGTGCGCCAACACTTGATCGTCAAGCCTTTTCCACAAGGCTACGATTTTTGGAGTATGCACGGAGAAAGGGTAACAGAAGATCCTACTACAAGACATCAAATAGTACTACATGATGTTCTAGAACGTCCAATCGTCCGAAATGACCCTGTGCAGGACATGGTCCGTGAAGTATTTGAAATTAATCATGAACATGAAAGTGTTGATTATGTTGATATGCCGGTTCCACCGTCAGGTGAAAGGATGGACGAAGGCACGATAGATTTTTTTGAATTACTAAAGGATGGGCAAGAACCATTATATGAAGGGTGTGACAAATACTCCAAATTGTCGTTTCTGGTAAATTTGTACCACATCAAGTGTTTGTGCGGGATATCCGACAAGGCTATGTCAATGATGCTGCAACTATTGGTTGACGTTTTTCCGGATGCAAAGATTCCAACTTCGTTTTACGAGGCAAAAAAAATATTAATAAGTTGGGGTTGAACTACAAAAAAATACATGCCTGCAAAAATGATTGCTTGCTATTCTGGGGAGAAAATGAAAATGAAGATGCTTGTAACAAGTGCAGTGCATCGAGGTGGAAACCGAGGAAAAAAGGGGAGAAGCGGAAGAAGGTGGCTAATAAAGTCTTCAGATTCTTTCCATTAAAGCCCCGGCTACAAAGATTGTTTATGTCTTCTAAGACTGCCGAACATATGAGATGGCATTCCACAAACACAATTAGTGACGGTATGATGAGGCATCCGAGGGACTCCGAGGCATGGAAGAGATTTGACATCTTAAATCCTCAATTTGCATCCGATCCTAGAAATGTGCGTTTGGGCCTTGCTACCGATGGTTTCAATCCATTTGGAAATTTAAGTACAAGTTACAGCATATGGCCAGTCGTACTGATCCCTTACAATCTTCCTCCTTGGATGTGTATGAAGCAGAGTTCTTTTATGTTGTCAATGATAATTCCTGGTAGAAAGGCACCGGGAAATGATATAGACGTATTTCTGCAACCGTTGATTGAAGAGATGAAGGAGCTATCGTTCGACGGTGTGCGGACTTACGATTCATTCAGCAGTGACATGTTCAATATGTATGCTGCTCTCATGTGGACAATCAATGATTTTCCTGGCCTTGGATGTTTATCAGGTTGGAATACTCATACTGGATTGGCTTGTCCATACTGTAATTTTGATTCAACTCCTGTGCGCCTTCCTCATAGTCGAAAATGGTGTTTTATGGGACATCGTCGTTTTCTAAATTCGGGTCACAAATTTCGGCTTGCCCGTAACAGGTTTGATGGAACAGAAGATAGAAGAAATCCTCCACTGCAATTGAACGATGTAGATATTTTGAGACAAATTAATGATATTAACATTGTATTTGGAAAGAACGGAGAACATGAAGGTCGAGAACAGAGGTCCCGAGGTCACGGAGGGGTTGCAGCTGGGACTCAACAATGGCGAAAAAAGAGTATATTCTTTGAACTTCCATATTGGGCGAACAATTTATTGCGGCATAATCTTGATTTGATGCATATCGAAAAAAATGTCTGCGACAACATTCTGTATACTTTATCAAATGACACTGGCCGTTCAAAAGACCACATCAATGCACGAAGAGATTTACAGGAGTTAGGTGTTAGGTCAGAGCTTTGGCCAGATGAGAATGGTAAGTATTCGCCTGCTTTGTTCACGTTGACAAATGCAGGTAAAGATATCTTTCTCAAAACACTGAAAAATACCTCTGTGCCTGACGGATATTGTAGTAATATTTCTAGATGCATTGATTTAAGACAACGTAAGATTGGTGGGTTGAAAAGTCATGATTGTCATATTCTTATGGAACAACTACTACCGTTTGCCATAAGTAAGGCACTTCCTCAGCAAGTGTCTGCAGTTCTGATCGAGTTCTGTTCGTTCTTTCGACATATTTGTTCCAGATCTTTAAATGTCAGCGAACTTGATCAACTTCAAAATCGTATTGTTCTGACGTTGTGTCATATGGAGATGATATTTCCTCCTTCCTTCTTCACAGTAATGGTACACTTAACAGTTCACTTGGTCCAAGAAGTCAAGTTAGGCGGACCAGTTCAATATCGTTGGATGTATCCTATTGAAAGGTACAAGAATTTAAAAATTCAAATCTATTTTATCTTGTTTATGTTTTTTTTATTATCAATTTTTCATACCTGGTTTAACGTATGTTGTACAGATACTTGGGTAAGCTTAAGTCATTCGTCCGAAATAAAGCAAGGCCAGAGGGCTCAATAGCCGAGGCATGTGTTGCTGAAGAAGTTTTGATATTTTGTTTAAGGTATTTGGAGGGTGTAGAAACATTGTTCAATCGTCCTATTCGGGTCGACGATCGACCTGATGTGGCGACGTCGGTGGGGAGTACATTGTTTCCACAAGTAGGAAGGCCAGTTGTTGGGTTCGAGTATTTCACCCTTTTTCCCCGAGAAAAATTGCAAGCCCATCGGCATGTCTTAATAAATTGTCCGGAAGTCGAATCTTATCTTCAGTGAATACACCAAACTTTACTGTTACATTAATATTTATCTAATGGATATGAATCATTAAATTTAGAGATTGAGACTTTTTTACAGAGAATTTAGAGATTGGGTAAGACATAGCTTACGAAGTAGAACCCGATCGTCTTCTGAGATAGATAAAAAAGTTCATAAGGAGTTTGTTTCCTGGTTCACTTGTCGTGTAAGTATATAATTTACCTAGTCAATTTATATTTACAATCTAATATGACCATAACTCACGACTCAATTTTTCTTTCCCAGATAGCAAATGATAGTAGTGAGCCATTATCAACTGAACTAAAATTTCTGGCAATTGGGCCCTTGGATAAAGCACGCCGATATAGTACATACAATATAAATGGATTTAAATTTCGAACCTTAGAGCGAGACCAAGGGTTGACAACCCAAAATAGTGGAGTTCATGGTATTCTTGGGACGAGGAGTTATGCAAGTAGCAGTGACAGAAATATGCAATTCGGTGGAGTGCCGTATTATGGAAAGTTATTGGATATTGTAGAATTAAATTATCACGGCCAATTTACAGTTACTTTATTCAAATGTATGTGGGCCAATACAACAACAGCGAGGGGCATTACCACGGATGGTTTCGGAGTGACATCTATCGATTTTTCACGGTTGATTCATACAGGTGAAAATGACGATGACGAGCCGTACATCAAAACATCCGAAGCGCATCAAGTATATTATGTAGAAGATGCGGTTGACAACAAATGGAATATGGTTGTACATTTGAAGCCTCGTGATTTATATGAGATGGGCGAAAACGATGATAATATTTCATATGATAGTGATCCGTTGCGCGTTCAAAATTTAGAAACATTATTTCCAGAAGAAACAGTGAATTTATGTCTACTACGGTACTAATTTGACCCTGTATTATCTTGAATATATTTTGAGTTTTTTTATGAACAATTTAAAATTTTAATGTATTTTGATATATGATTTTAATATTTTCTTATTTTTAAATGAACAATTTATGAGGTGAAATTAATTTTATTAATTTTTTTCTGACAGGCATAGTGACGATGCGGAGGGGTAGATCTGGATTTGCGGGTAGAGCGGGTGCGGCGACATCAGCTGGCCATGTTGCTCGCCCGGCTAGTAGCGAGGGAGGACAGCCTTACGATGATGATACTGTCCAGTCAGTAGATGTCCAGTCCACGGTACCTCCGGACTCGAGGGCGCTAGAGTCAGAGGTTGGACCGTCCACACTACCCCCATCTGACGATACAGCACCGGAGTCAGATCCCACCCCGTCCACAATCCCCTCTTACGATTTCCAGGAACCATACGACGATTTTGATATCAACTTGGACGTCAATGATTTGTTGGTTGGCGTTGAGGTGGAGCATCAGATTGCTCAGCAGGAGCGTAGGCGCAGGAGATCGTGGACAGTCGATGTTATAGGTATAATATAAAATATTTTTTATATTTATAATAATTAGCGTCTAAATATTGAGTTAACACATTTATTTTATATTGTAACAGATGAGACCGGTCGGGTGACGCCCAGACAGATGACTGTCCACGATGTTTGGGCGTTACCTAGTGGGCACAAGGTGGTTGTCCAGTGTAACGACATCCACCAGCCCATTGGAGACGGAGGTGGTCTCCTTGTTGTCTTCCTTGGCACCATTGGAGATAACTTCCGTTTCTTTCCGATCTCATATAAAGATTGGAGGAGCATTCCAGAGGATTACAAGGCCGGAGTGTTTCGTGACACGATACAGGTATGAAATGTTAATTCTTCTTAAGTATACTTTAATATTTTTAATGTTTAACTCATATTTTTATTATTTTTTGTAGACACATTTTAATGTGACGGGCTTGCACAAGAAGATCATTTTACAGTCACTTGGAGCCAAGTGGAGAGCCGCGCGTTATAATGTGTTTCGGCTCAAGTACGACGGGACCAGGACGAGGGAGGAGTTGCTGAACGACGTACCCTCTGGCATTCCACGTGACCAATGGGCTACGTTCGTTGATTACCGACTGAACGCGAGGACCAGAGTAATTTTTTATATTAATTTTTTCATATATATTTTCTTTTCAAAAACATTGATTAATTATTTTATTTATGCATTTATTTAGGATGTGGCTGCTCAAAATAGACGTAACAGAAGACGTATGACGATGCCACATACAACTGGATCCAAGAGTTTAGCACGTAGAAGGGCTGAGCTTGTGAGTTTTATTTCAAAAGAATTTTATTCCTTTTTAAATAACAAATATTTTTCTTTAAAATTTTTATTAATTGTTTATTTATTCAGGAGGCGGAAGTTGGGGGCCCAGTGACTCGCGGTGATGTATGGACGGCAGCTCATAAAAGGGCTGACGGAACATACATCAACGACGAGGCTCGAGCAGTTGCGGTATGTAAAATATAGCTATTGTTATGTTAATTCAAAATTTTATTTGATTATTTGTTAATTGTAATAAAAATTTAACGTCTTTTTTTCATTTTATAGGAAAAAATTGTCTCGATCCAACAGGAGGATAGCTCTTCCCAAGAGCTCTCGACAGATGATTCACTTGCGAGAGCCTTGGGAACTGCAGAGCACTCGGGTCGTGTTCGAGGATTTGGGTTAGGTGTTTGTCCAACCCAATTCTTCGGACGTCCCTCTGTTGGATCGAGCTCATCATCTGGGTCTGGGCCTTCATACACTGAATTACAGAATGAGGTGGCTCGTCTGAAAGCGACCATACATGAGCGAGACCTCGAGTAGCAGCGCCGAGAGGCGGAGCAGTAGCGACGAGAGGTGGAACGAGAGGCGGAGCAGCAGCGACGAGAGGCGGAGCGAGAGGCTCGTGACGCTGACATGATAGCTCGACAGAGACAGATGGAGGCAACTATGGCATTCTTGCTCCAGAACTTTTCGGGTCAAGTGCCGCCTGACATTGCACTTGTTTTGAGTGCAAATATTAGCGTAATATTTAAATTCTGAATTTCATAAATAATTGTTATTATTAATATTTTTAATTTTAAAACGCTTATATAATAAAATTAATTTTCAGGTCCCTAGTGATAAAGGCAGTGGACATCAAGAAGATCAGACGCCACAGAGTCCTCGGGGTCCGAGTTCATAGTTGATGATATATATTTATTATATATTATTTTTTTTGTACAAAAATGTATATTGTAGTTTTAATGTTTAAGTCATTATTAATTTTAATTCTATAATTTATTTGTGAATGTCTTTTACATTATTCTATTTATTTTTAAAATTTTAATATGTAACGATATAAGAAATAAAAAAAGTTAACATTATAAAATAGACAATTTGAGACAAAAAATTATACTATAAAAAATTAAATATAATAATTATAATATTAAACTAAACTAAATTAAAATATAAATTATGAAATTTAAGATAAACATTAAAAATAAATAAATAATAATGTCAGTTATAATTATTAGAATAAATATATATATTTGAAAAGATAAAATATGGTAATAATAATATAAATATAAATAATTTTGAAAAATAATCATTTTTAATAAAAATTTAAAATTAGAAAGGTATAACGACGGTTCTTACAACCGTCGTTATATCCAAATGTATAACGACGGTTTCTTGAACCGTCGTTATAACTGTCTTAACGACGGTTCGTACAACCGTCGTTATATCCAAATTATTTATGACGGTTGTACGAACCGTCGTTAACCTACACATGGAGACGGTTGACAAATCATCGTTAAGACGGAAAATAACCGTCGTTAAACCCTGTCTTAACGACGCTATCCCCACGGTTCGTCCAAACCGTCGCAAAGCCAATGTCTCGGCGACAGTTTTTATAACCGTCGTTAAGATAGTTAGCGACGGTTGTAACCGTCGCTAAATCCACTAAATAACCGCCGTTGAACCCCGCTATTCTTGTAGTGAGAGGAGAAAATGCAAGTAAAAAAAAATCTCGAGTTAGGTTCACAGTAGAGGAAGATACACTTCTTATTCGAGCGTGGCTCAATATTTCAAAGGATGCAGTTGTTGGTGTTGACCAAAAAGTAGATAATTTTTTGTCAAAAATAAAAAATAATTATAACAACTATCGCGATCGGTTACAAGAGAGGGAATCCGTTCAATTAAAATCTCGATGGCATCGGTTGAATAGTGTAGTTCAAATGTTCGTTGGGTGCTACAAACAAATTGTTCATAGAAAAAAAGTGAAAGCTTAGAGAATGATATCATGACTGAGGCATATGCTATTTTTTGTCAAGATGAGGGCGAATAATTCAAATTTGAATATGCATGGTGACTACTGAAAGGTGAACCTAGATGGACAGCAGAATCAAGTGAGGGTTCTTCAAAAAGAACAAAGATTTCTGCTTCTAAAACATACTCATCATCTTCTAATCCGGAGACTCCATTTGAATGCACATACGATCCAACCTCACCTACTATAATTCGGCCCATGGAAAAAAAGGCAACAAAAAGGAAGGGTAAAGAGAAACAACTGAAATTTCTTCTGACAATGACTTTATTGCAGTACAAGAGGCACAAAGTTACAGAATGACTTTCATAGAAGAATTCGCACGAATTAAGGTGGAAGAAAACAAAGTAAGAGAGAAAGAGTTGAAGTTGAAGGAGTTGAAAATGCTCTTCAAGGATACATCTAGGATGACAGAGAGACAACGCCAAGATCACGAAATATTATGTAACATGATTAGAAAATCACATGGAAGTAATTAAGATAATATTGTAATCTAATTAGAATTGATATGTAATTTAATAATATTGTTCAAATTAGTCGTTATTATTGTTATAAAAAAAATTTGTATTATTTTTAATATATTTTATGTTTTTTTACGTATTTTTTTATATTAAAATTAAAATGTAAATGAATTAATATTTTAAGTTGAAATAAAAATAAAAATAAATAAAATATAAAGATGGGTAATCTGTGAGACTCATTTAGTAAATTTTTGAGAGTTATACCATTAGAGTGTAGAGTTGCTTAAAATACTATAGAGTTGTTAAAAAAAATGATGATATGGCACTGATGGGACCCACTCAAGCAATTTTGGTAAGTATCATAATTGGTGATACTCTTACAATCCTACTTAAATCAATCCAATAATTTTTAAATTAACAAATTAATATTTAAATTCAATCAAAATTTTGAATAATTCAAATATATATCTTGAATTAAGTTAAATTTTTTTTAAAAAATATTACACTTAATTAATTTTAAATTATTTTAAAAATGCGTTCGTGTAAATTTATTAACTCAATCTGATTTATTTGAAATAATTTTTTATTAAATTGGAATGAATTTAATTAAGTTACGTTTATAGAAAAAGGCTCAATAGTTACAATTCGGAATCTGAGAAAATCCGTGTTAATATCAAAACTCACTACAACCCTTGTGTGGTGTTTGCTTTTGTTCACTTATCCATGTTTGAACAGAGATAAAAAGAAAGGGTGAGGTTGGGATTCACTCGGGTATGGGTCCTGTTTGTTTTTGTTTACTTATCCTTGTTTGAACAGATATAGGAAGTTTGAGGTCGGGATTCATTCAAATATGGGTCCTATTTACTTTGTCTTCAAACCTAAATCCAAACACGTTTAAGGTTGTGTGTCCCAAGAGTTATTAAGCTAAAACATATTAAAAGGCCAAAGGAACGGGGCCAATTAATAAAGCCACATTTTCTTCTATATATCTACAGCTAGCAACCAGCCTCAACCTCAAACAGCAGATCGAGCAACTAGCTAGGAACGTAGGTCACAAATTCATAATGGAGCCAATTAGCAACAGGTACGTAGTTACGAAGAGCCACATAGAAGGTGCACCAAAAGAGTCTCACTTTGAGCTCAAAACTGGGGCTATTGCTCCGTCAGTTGAGCCTCATTCTGATGATATCGTCGTTAAGAATCTGCATATCTCTATCGACCCATACCAAGTAAACCGCATGAAGAGCTTCAGCTCCTCTCACGAAACTTCAAGCTTTGCAACGCCTATAACTCCCGGCCAGGTAATTAGACTCGCATTATTATATTTATTATTATTTTCAGTACTGCAACGAGAGCATCTCGAACTAGGGGTGACCAAAGGGGCGTGTAGGGTTATCAACCGAAACCAACAAAATTGGGTTGAAAAAAAATATTTAAACATGACCAAAGTTTTAAGTTACTTAAAAATTTTAGATTAACTGAAGTTGTGTTAGTTGAGTTGACTGGATTAGATCGGATTAGATAGGATCAGGATTAATTTAAAAAAAAATACTCAATATATTTGATCCGTACCAATTCTTTCACTCGATTTAAATTAATTTAAAATAATTTATTTAATTGAGTTGAATTGGATGATCGAATTGGTGTTTATCCCTATCTCTAACTATACTTGTAATTAAGTTCTTGTTGTGGTAAATTTAAGGGGTCAAGTACATTTTTTTATTAATACGGTGAATTTAAAATTTTATTTTTAAAGTGAGTGTTCAAAGTAAATGAACTTAAATTAATAGAGATATATTTTTTTGCCAATTGAGATAAATTCTTTGGGTGACATGTATTAGAAGCTAAATTATTATGGTGGTTGTTTTATGATGGCAGCCTATTGATGCTCTTGCAATTGGAAAAGTGTTGGCTTCTGGGAATCCTAAATTTGAGAAGGATGATCTGGTTATGGGAGTATTCAACTGGGCAGAATACAGTTTGGTTAAAGAAGGAAGCATAGTAAACAAATGGGAACCCTCGGAATTTCCACTCTCTTATCATATTGGAGTTCTGGGTGATTGCATTATTTGATTCCTTCTCATTAGAATAACATAGAATGAGCTAGTTAATTACCTGCTTCAACAATAACAAATTTTATATGCAGTTTTTTAACTAACCTTTTGCTATTGAATTCTTTTCATGTAAATATTTTTTTTTAACTCAATACCACATTTTTCACTATTAAAAAAAAAATTCCTCCACGTTTTATAATTTAACTGAAAAACTTAAAAATAAACCTTCCTTTCAACACTTTCACACACAAACATAAATATGTAGCTTAGTAATTTTTGATTCATTTGGTTTGGACTGTGTTTGAATTCAGATATTCAACTCTAGAAATGAATTTAAAATTATTGAATCAATTGACTCATTTGTTGGGTAGTTTTTCATTTGCTTGGTTGTGAGTTGGTGACTTCATTTGCACAACCAAAACATATGCATATGGTCAGAAATTTATTAACTTTTTACATCTCTTCTGAATGCCAAGAATGAATAGAAAAATTTATTGTGCCACTAGATGGATAGAACTTATTTTGAATTTCACTTTATGAAAGATTTTTGTGAAACTTCGAGTCTAAAACCCGTTAAGGCAGAATCACAAAAAAAATTGGAAATCTAACCCTCGGTGACTCTAATCACCATTACCTTAATGGGGCACAAGTCCATTTTGAAGCCAAGAGAAGGAACGAAGAAGTTTGAGTCAGGACAAGCAATCGCAGTGGCGTTTACTCATTTGTTTTGTACATTTTCCACGTTGTCCGAACTCCGAAGCAATCTGAATTGGACAGTGCACTTTCCTTTTTTGTTCTTTGTCACAGGATTTAGTGGACTAACAGCCTATGGTGGATTTTTTGAGGTGTGCAAGCCCCAAAAAGGAGAAAAGGTATTTGTATCGGCAGCCGCTGGATCAGTTGGAAATTTAGTTGGACAATATGCAAAACTTCTGGGTTGCTATGTTGTGGGTTGTGCAGGGAGCCCTAAAAAGGTTTGCTTTACAAAATACTTTTTATTTCTTTTTCTTTTTTTTTAAAGAATAAGAGTTCATCTAATTTTTTAAATATTTGTTAACAGATTTTTTATAATAAATTACTGTAACATCATTTAATTTATATTATTACTAAATTTTTCAATAAAACTATAACACATAAATCCTTCTTTCAACTCAATAACACATTATAGACTCAAAAAAATTTAAGATTCGTATGGTTTATCAATTTGTTTTATAAAAAATAAATAAAACTAATTAAAATATGTATTTCAAATAATATAATAAATTGGCATTTTATTTTAAAGAATTTTTATTGACTCTTTGTATCAAATGGTTGTGCAAAGAATTTATCTATTGATTCTTTCAAAAGAGCTAATCTACGTACCATAATTTTATTAAAAAAATTACTGCATTTTAAGGTTTTTCTTTTCTTCAACGTAACATGACGTTTAAGTGATTTGTTATAGGTGGCATTGCTCAAAGACAAGCTAGGATTTGATGATGCATTCAACTACAAGGAAGAAACAGATTTAAAATCCACTCTCAAAAGGTTATTAGTGTTGACAGATAAAAACTCATTTCTGAATAAATCTCAAAACCAAAACTAAAATATTAAATTGTTTGAACCTTTTAGGTACTTTCCCAATGGGATTGACATCTATTTTGACAATGTGGGGGGTGATATGCTAGAGGCAGCAGTTGCAAACATGAATGCCTTTGGAAGAGTAGCTGCTTGTGGTGTAATCGCAGCGTATACAGATGCTGGAAAGCGAGGCGCACCAGACATGATGGACGTTGTGTACAAGAGAATCACCATTAGAGGATTTTTAGCTAGTGACTATATGAATGTTTTTCCAGATTTTTTGACACAAACTTCGGATTACCTTCGCTCTGGAAAATTGCATGCACTTGAAGACATCTCGTTTGGGGTGGAGAGCATTCCTTCTGCCTTCATTGGACTCTTCAACGGTGACAATGTCGGAAAGAAAATTGTGAAAATTGCAGATGATTAATTAATGAAGTATAGGAGAATGAAGAGAGGGAGAGAGAATGAGTCACCTTTTGTGAATGATCAATAAAGAAGACACAGTTTTCATATTGTATTTAAAGTTGTTATAATGACTAATGAGTGGATGATATTAAAGTTCACTTAAGGGTCTTAAATTTGAATTTCAGTTAAAAGACAAATAAATTTAAAATAAGTGTGTTAAGAAATTAGTGTTACACATATATATTTTTCATTTCTTTTACATGATTGAGCTAAGGTTTGAATTTAAAATTTCTTGTTAACTGTCTATCCCTTTTCACTACTGGATTTATGGCTTGACTGAGAGAGTGAATAGAGGATAGAGCGAAGTGAATTTAATATCCAAAATTGTTAAAAACTAATAAAATATAGGGTGGTTTAGGATGAGTTGCAAATCTATTCCAACCTGCCATACATTTTAATCAAATCCATTCAAATTGGGGTGTTTGGTAAGAACCGCGAGTTTTCTTATTGTTTGTAATTAATCAACCAAAAAGTGAGCAAATTAGATAGAGCCGTGGAGAGGAAGGGTTGAAGTTCATTAAAAAGGCTTTGCAAGTTCTTCAAAAATTTGCTATAGACAACTCAATCTCCTGAGAGGTTGGGTTATTTTATTATTGGATCAACATTTTTACTTAACAAAATGTGCTATTTTATATGACAATTGAGAATCTTTAAACAAAAACACTCCACATCTAAAAAAATTGAGCTTCCTATTGCAATACTTTTTTTTTTTAAAAAAAAAAGGTGACACAGATTTTTATATAGCTGCCCGTTCAACTTATTAAAATAGATTATTTGAAATATAAGTTTTTATTTATGTTATAATCAGTCTAGGACCAAATTATTTAATTTTGATCCATTTACTGGAAGTTATACAGGTCAAACTGTTTTTGTTTTGCTTTTTGTAAATAAAAAATTATATGAGTTTTGTTGTATAATTTAAATAACGTGGAGTTATAAAACTTGTGATTATAAGTTTATTATGACATTAAGTTTTGTATATAAATTTGTTTCAACTTGATATTAATTATATTTTTGTATTTTGTATATAAATTTTTTTCAACTAAATATTAATAATGAATCAACATAACCTGCCTCAATTTTTGGCCAACCCCGTGTTGTTGTTTTTATTAAAACTCGCAAGCGCAAGAATCTATTGGAGTATAGATTTAGTGGTATACAAGGTCGATCCCACGAGAATTGCTAATTGAGAAAATTTAATTCAGATCCAAAATAAATATTTCTAACCTAGTTGTTAGTTAGAATATTTGTTTTGTGAGAAAAGTACTGAACATAGCTTGTAAAGAACTAAAATATTGAAATTAAATATGAATGTATTCAAAGTAAGAAACATGCTAAGGTTAGAGGATCCACTTTTGGTATATCAAATAATAATAAATTTTAACTCTTTTATTACTCAAATAGAATCCTCGCGTAAATGAGGTTCCATTCGGAAGATATATTACATTAAACACGCTTTGATTTATAGATGAAGTATATTTGCCTTCTTTTATTGTATTACTAATAGTAAATAACTTTTGTAAAATAGATTCAAATATACATTGTGCCAATCATCATATTGTCTACAATAAATCAAAAATGATTCAAGTATTTATTGTGCCAAAGATTGTCTACAATGTATCAAGATTTGCACTTTACAAAATTTAAAATAAAAATATACCAAAAAAGTCAATAATAATAATATAAAGTAGGGGGTAAAACCAACCATTAAGAAAATAAATAAATAAAAAATAAATATAAAAAGTGCAGAAAATAAATAACAGAGGGGCAATAAAACCATTATCTAAGAAAGTAAATAACAAGAAAATAAATAATAAAAGTGTAAAAAATAAATAACAGAGAGACAACAAAGCCATCCTCTAAAAAAGTAAATAACAAGAAAGTAAATAATAAAAGTGCATAAAATAAATAACAAAGGGACAACAAAACCATTCTCTAAAAAAGTAAATACTAAGAAAGTAAATAATAAAAGTGCAGAAAATAAATAACAGAGAGGCGACATAGCCGTCCTCTCAGAAGAAAAATAATAAGAAAATAATAACAGAGAAAATAAATAATAGAGGAGCAACAAAGCCATACTCTAAGAAAGTAAATAACAAAAAAATAAGTAAGAAGATAAATACAACATCAAGTATAAACATTAAAATTAAGAGTTAGATAAATTATTATTTTCATACCAAGAGTTTCACCCTTTCACCTTAGCATTAGGAGATTAGTTCTCCATAATCAAGGTAAGAAAACAAAATGAAAGATGAAGAAGCATAATAAAACTTATGAAAGAAAGTAAAAATACAAAATGTATAAAGAGAGAAAAATATTACAAACACTTAGAACTTCAACAAAGATTTTCTAAGCTCACTCTTCAGCCTTTCTCCCCTCCCTTTAGCTCAAAATATGTCTCTATTTATATACAAAATAAGGGAAGTAGGTGACAAAAATGGTGGGTTGCAAATTGCACTAAAGTTGACAAGTTATGTTGCATTATGTGCCCTAAAATTCATCGTGATATATCGCCTTGATAGCCACCGAATTTGTTGATCCAATCAACATAAAAGTCGTAGATATGTTCATTATATTTCCATCCATATAAGGTAGAAAATAATTGGCCACGTATTTTGTGATTTATGGCCAAAATACTGCAGCAAGATCAGGCTAGACTGCAACAGTAAACATATTCGGTTTTAGCCCAATTTTGGACCTTTTAGTGTTCGAATATGCTAACCACTTGAACATAATAGTTGTAGAAAATTATATTTTATATTCATCTACAAAATTTCGTATCCATTAAATATGTATTTTCTAAAATATGGCTCAAATACTACAATAAGGTTTGACTAGACTACAACAGTAAACATGTTCTGTTCTAACCCAATTTCGGCCCTTTGGATGTCTGAATTTGTTGATCACATAAACATAAAAGTTGTATGAAATTATGTCAGTTATTTATCTATCAAATTTCGTACATAATATATACGTATTTTCTAAGATATATCCAAAATACTGTAGTAAGATCAAGTTGAAAAGTAAGCAGCAAACAAATTTTTAACATTGAGTGTTTTTCCTTGAATATTTATGTTTCAATTCTTTTAGAAATATGGTCATAAATCAAGATTGAATTGATGCATATATCCATTATGATGCGTCTTAAGAGACAAAAAGATAATACTCCTTACTCAGCCATCCTTAATGAATTTATTTTGTCTGCTTGATTTATGGACATCATTTCCAAAGAATCACAATTTAGCTTTGATTCCTCCAATTAAATCAATTTTTTATTCTTCTCTTCATCTATAAAAATACATAAAACTAAAGACAAATAAGAGAGATAAATGCTTAATTAAGGCAAAAAGATAAGATAAAAATATTTAATTTATGAGTACAAAACTCATTCATCAAATACCCCCAAACTTAATCTTTTGCTTGTCTTCAAGCAAAACACACAAACATCAAAATTCAAAAAATGAGTAAG
Organism: Gleditsia sinensis; assembly: GCA_037074535.1. Classification (NCBI taxonomy): domain Eukaryota; kingdom Viridiplantae; phylum Streptophyta; class Magnoliopsida; order Fabales; family Fabaceae; genus Gleditsia; species Gleditsia sinensis. Next base: position 7,394,259 of record CM073464.1, on the reverse strand, counting down.
TGATGAGTTGTTTTTGGCTTACTAAGCATTCCTCAAGTATTTAAAATATGCAACCAAGGAAAATATCAGAATTCCAAAGTTATGTAAAACTTTAATTCAAATGCAACATATAATTTACTATTGAATCCCAAGTGTGTGTGTGATAATCTTATGACATTGGACTTTTTGCATTCAAATAAATTTACATAATCAAATTTTTAAAATAAATCTCCAGAGTTTTACATTTGAGACTCCATAAGCATATTTTTTATGTCACTCTCCACTAATGTAGACTAATCATAAAATTTAAGATCATTAAGACTTTCATTAAGCTTGTAATGTATGGCATACGTTAAAGGTGGATAAAAAGATATGAAAACTCAATTCACTCTATAACATACATGATCATTTAAGTCCTCCCAAATATTTTTGATATTATCATGTGAATTCTATCTCCAACCTTATCCTCATCCTTATGTTATATGCTCATAATACTCTTTTTTTTAAAGTACCCCCAAACTTATTTCTTTGGGAAGTTCTATTTTTTTCCTCTTTTTTTTTTTTTAAATTTCTTCCATTCACCCATGAATTGTAGCTTTTCAAATGATCATTCCTGTGAGTGAAAGGTAAAAGTTAGAAATATTTTTATTCAAAGGTTAGATAATCATATAGGTGTACAAGAAAGGATAAATATAGGCTCAAAATAGGTTACTAGGGATGGCATAATGTGTAGGTTGGTTTGAAAGGCTCAAACGATTCCAACAATACCTAATTCATTTCTTAAATGGAGAGTAGTCTAGAATTTCGTTTCAAGTGACAATCAAATAAGTTCTAGAGTTTCATGAGATCACTTAGCATATTTGAATCACATAAATATTTTCTGAATAAACAATCAATCAAATGTAAAAGAATAAGTGCTCAAGATTTTAGAATTCTCAAGTAAAATATAGGTTACAATTGAGTTCAGGTTCATACATAACACTCAAAACTTATCTATTTTCCTACGGTTACAAGCACTTTCAATATTTTCATCATTGGTGCTAGTTTTGCATATTCCCAAAACATCACTCAATTTTTTTTTGAAATCTAGGTGCTGGAACCTATACAGAGATAGGAGGCTAGACACCTACATCTTTTTTTTATTGAAGAAAGAAGAAGGACAAGCACAAAACAAACAACAAAAATTGAAAGAGATATTACCTGAAAGGAAATCTAGGAAAATATGAACCTGCAGTAAACTAACCAAAAAATAAAAATTTATTCAATCAAATAAAAGGTGTTACAAATGAAGATCCAAATCCAATTTACGCTTTCTACGGTTATCTGCTGTCCAATCTATTTGAGCTGTAGCTTGATTAGGAATATGAACATATGCTTATAATGCATCAATCAACTCATCAGCATTTGAAGCCGAGATGAGAATTCGTCGTGCTGAGTGTGAGATAAACCTTTGTTCTACAGCTTGATCAAGAAAAGACAGCAAACCATCAAAGAAATTGTTAACATTCAACAGACCAATGGGTTTATGGTGGAGATTCAATTGTGCCCAGGAAACTATTTGAAAAATTTTCTCCAAAGTATCAAAACCACCTTATAAGGTAATAAAAGCATCAGCGTTACTCATCATTCTAGCAATGCGTTCATGCATGGAGGCTACCCTAAATTCTTCCCCAATTGTTTTTCCAATGATGTTTGATACAGCTAGATCTGTAGGAATAATACCAAGAACTTGACATCCCCCTACATGGGTAGCTGTAGACACACACCCCATTAACCCACGACTACCTGCACCATAGAATAAATGAATTTTTCTCCTGGCTAGTACAATATCCAAATTTTGTGCTGTTTTAACATACTCTCCATCTTTTCCAGGACTGGAACCACAAAAAACACAAATATTTCGAAATTGACGAAATGTGATTCCTTCCATACCTGCAATCACCTTAACTTTGACTATGAAGATAAAGATAATAATATGTGCATTTATAGAACTCAGATAAAGGCATACTTACAACAGCTATGTGAATAAGACAGTGGCATAATTACAATAGCCATGTGAGTAGGCCGATGGATGACAGCAAAATTAAAGATGAAAAATTCAAAAATAACGGCACACATGCATATGTACAGTAGTTGTGATTGTGGCTCACATCTTCCTCTGGTTTTACGTCCAGTAACGGCTTAAACGCCCTCTAAGGGTGGAGGATATGCTTCCCATCCAATTTTCTTATAAATTGGCAAATAGGGTCTTTTAATGTCAGATTCTCAAGACTGTATCATTTTTGTTCTTTTTTAAAATGGGGCCATAAACCAACAATCCCAATATGCACAGATCCATTAGGATCATCTCAAGAGACGTTGGATAAAACTCATCATCCAATGACTCCTTACTCAAGCCATCCTTAATGAATTTTATTTTATCTTCTCGATTTACATAAACACATCCCAAAGAACGGCAACGTGTGTTGCAAGTTTCACGTCTACATTTATGGCAGATACCCATTCTTTTAGCTCTACAATTTTTAGCAAAACTGTTTTTTCCTAAACCAGGCATATAAGATATGTAACCATTTGCAGACTCACCTGCTAATCATACCTTAGATTCAATTAGCCAACAAATATCAGCAGGTATTCCCATTATCATCATCAACCTTAATCTTTCAACCCGTGCTTTATAAATTTTCAACAATGCATTGGGTGGAAGAGAAGGAAAATGATTTTTCAAGTTTGCAAGTATGTCTTCCATTTTCAATTCAAAATTTTTTATTTTTTATTTGAAGAAAGATCAAAAGCAACAAAACCAAGAAAAAAATAGTAATTCAAAAGAAAATATTAATGAGGGAACAAATTAATGCAAACTAAATAAAAAAAATCTCGCCTAAATTGCGTGCGTAGCAATTTTCGACAAAGGAAGCAAATCAATCCTGGTAGACAGCATCACGCAGAAGTGTCTCCTCTACCTCTGGATTTTATAATTTCAAAAATGATTTCAATCTTCGGCCATTGAATTTAAATACATCACCATTTTTAGAATTTTCAATCTCTACTGCACCATGTGGATAAACAATATGAACAATGAATGGTCTTGACCACCGAGAACGTAATTTTCCTGAGAATAAATGTAAACGAGAGTTATATAGAAGAAATTTTTGACCTAAATTAAATGATTTTCTTAAAATATTTTTGTCATAAAAAATTTTCATTCGATCCTTGTACAATTTTGCATTCTCATATGCATCATTCCTTATTTCTTCCAGTTCATTGAGTTGAAGCTTCCTGTGGGAACCTGCTTTGTTAAGAGCAAAATTAAATTGTTTGATGGCCCAATAAGCTTTATGTTCTAACTCAACAGGTAAATGACAGGCATTGCCATACACAATGCGATAAGGAGACATTCCAATAGGGGTTTTAAAAGTAGTACGATAAGCCCATAAAGCATCAGAAAGTTTCAAAGACCAATCTTTTCTACTTGGGTTAATCATTTTTTACAAAATATTTTTAATTTCCCTATTTGAAATCTCAACTTGACCACTAGTCTGAGGGTGGTATGGGGTAGCAACTTTGTGTGTAATACCATATTTTCTCATTAACTGCTCAAAATGCTTATTACAATAATGTTTTCCCCCATAACTAATGATAGACCGTGGTGTGCCAAACCTCGAAAAGATGTTTTCTTTCAAGAATTTTTCCACAATCTTGTGATCATTTGTTTTACATGCAAGAGCCTCTTCCCATTTTGACTTATAATCCACAGCAACAAAGATGTATAAATTTCTGAAAGAATTAGGAAAAGGACCCATGAAATCAACTCCCCACACATCAAATATCTCAACAATAAGAATGGGAGTTAAAGGTATCATATTCCTCCGTGAAATACTACCCAATTTTTGACAACGCTTACAAGAACTACAATACAAATGGGCATCTTTGAACAATGATGGCCAGTAAAAGCCACATTGCAAGTCTTTTGTAGCAGTTTTTTTAGCATTAAAACGACCTCCACAAGCATGATCATGACGAAAAGAAATAACACTATATTGCTCACTCTCAGGAACACATCTCCGAATGATTTGATCAGAACAATACTTAAACAAGTATAGATCTTCCCAAAAGAATTTCTTTACTTCTGCTAAAATTTTTACCCAATCTTACTTACTCCAATGTGTAGGTATTTGACCTGTGGCAAGATAATTAGCAATGTCAGCAAACCAGGGTAACTGAGAAATAGACATGAGTTGCTCATCTGGAAATGAGTATCCGATAAGCAAGTTATTGTCACCCGATTCAACTATCAGCTTAGACAAGTGATTAGCCACAACATTTTCAAATCCTTTCTTATTTCAAATTTCTAAATCAAATTCTAGCAATAACAGTATCCATCTTATCAAACACGCTTTAGCATCTTTCTTAGAAAGAAGATACTTAAGTGTAGCATGATCTAAAAAACTACAATTTTAGATCCTAATAAATAAGATATAATTTTGTCTAATGCAAATACCACAGTTAGTAACTCTTTTTCTGTTGTAGAATAATTCAATTGAGTATCGTTAAAAGTTTTACTAGCATAGTATATCACATAAGGAAACTTTTCTAGACGTTGACCCAAAACAACTTCCATTGCATAATCAGAGGCATCACAAATGATTTCAAATGGAAGATTCCAATTGGGTGGTCTAATGATGGGTGCAGAAGTAAGTAGGGATTTGAGTAGGGGTGAACAAAAACCGAACCGGACCGAATTAAACCGAAAAAACTGAACCGAACCGACCAAAAACCGAACCAAATCGATTAAAATCGGTTTACTTCGGTTTTTTTTTTTGAAAACCGACCAGTTCAGTTCGGTTTGATTCGGTTGGGACGGTTTTTTTAATATATTTAATTTATATTATTAAATTTATTTTTTATTATATTTTAAAAATATTTTACATAATTTTTTTAAATTTTTTGAAATGGGCCCAAAAAATTCGAAATAAACCCAAAAATTAAAAAAAAACTAGGCCCAAAAAAATTCAAATGGGCCAAAAATTTAAAAAATTTGACAAATTTTTTTTTTTGAAACCGAACCAAACCGAACCTATGTACACCCCTAGATTTGAGCTTCTCAACAGCTTGAAACCATTTTTCATCAAATACTATCTTTGGTAAGCAAATTACACAAATGTTTGGAGATTTTGCTAAAATCTTTGATGAATATGCGATAAAATCCTGCATGGCCTAAAAAGAAACGTATCTCTTTCACTGTTCGAGGAGGTGGAAGACTATAAATCAATTCAATTTTGGCTTTATCCACCTCAATCCCTTGATTTGACACAATATGTCCCAAAACAATTTCTTTTTTAACGATGAAATGACATTTTTCCCAATTCAAAACAATGTTCTTTTCTTACACCTAATTAAGACCAATCTTAAATGGTGTAAACATTCCTCAAAACTAGACCCTGCATAGAAAAATCATCCATGAATACTTCCAAAAATCGCTCTACCATGTCAAAAAATATGCTTATCATGCAACGCTGAAATGTAGCAGGTGCATTGCACAATCCAAATGGCATTCGACGATAGAAAAAAGTTCTAAAAGGATAAGTGAATATGGTTTTCTCTTGATCCTCGGATGCAATGAGAATTTGGTTGTAACCTGAATATCCATCAAGAAAACAATAATATGCATGTCCAGCCAACCTTTATAGCATATGATCTATAAAAGGAAGTGGAAAATGATCTTTTCTTGTTACAGCATTCAACTTGCAATAGTCAATACAAACACACCACCCAGTTTGTACTCTAGTGAGAATTAATTCATTATCCTCATTCTTGACTACAGTAATGCCAGACTTCTTAGGAACTACATGAACAGGACTGACCCATGCACTATCAGAAATCGGATAAATGACACCCACATCAAGAAGTTTAATCACTTCAGCTCTCACAACTTCTTTCATATTTGTATTCAGACATCTTTATGGCTCTCTCGAGGTTTTGACATTGTCCTCCAAATGTATACTATGCATGCAAATTGATGGATTAATACCTTTAATGTTTGCTATTGTCCACCCTATGGCTTCAAAGTGCAGAAAGTAAATAACAAGAAAGTAAATAATAAAAGTGCAGAAAATAAATAACAGAGGGGAAATAAAGCCATCATCTAAAAAAGTAAATAATAAGAAAGTAAATAATAAAAGTACAGAAAATAAATAACAGAGAGACGACATAGCCGTCCTCTCAGAAGAAAAATAATAAGAAAATAATAACAGTGAAAATAAATAATAGAGGGGCAACAAAGCCATCCTCTAAAAAAGTAAATAACACGAAAGTAAATAATAGAAAGGCAGAAAATAAATAATAGAGGGGTAACAAATCCACCCTCTAAGAAAGTAAATAACAAGAAAATAAATAAGAAGATAAATACAACATCAAGTATAAACATTAAAATTAAGAGTTATATAAATTATTATTTTCATACCAAGAGTTTCACCCTTTCACCTTAGCATTAGGAGATTAGTTCTCCATAATCAAGGTAAGAAAACAAAATGAAAGATGAAGAAGTATAATAAAACTTATGAAAGAAAGTAAAGATACAAAATGTATAAAGAGAGAAAAAGATTACAAACACTTAGAACTTCAACAAAAATTTCTCAAGCTCACTCTTGAGCCTTTCTCTTCTCCCTTTAGCTCACAATATGTCTCTATTTATAGACAAAACAAGGGAAGTAGGTGACAAAAATGGTGGGTAGCAAATTGCACTAAAGTTGACAAGTTGTGTTGCATTATGTGCCTCAAAAGTCATTATGATATATCACCTTGATAACCACCGAATCTGCTGCTCCAATCAACATAAAAGTTGTAGATATTTTCATTTTCTTTCCATCCATATAAAGTAGAGAAACATTGGCCACGTATTTTGTGATTTATGGCCAAAATACTGTAGCAAGGTCAGGCTGGATTGCAACAGTAAACATGTTCAGTTTTAGCCCGATTTTGGCCCTTTTAGTGTCCGAATTTGCTAACTACTTGAACATACAAGTTGTAGGAAATTATAGTTTCTATTCACCTACAAAATTTTGTATGCATTAAATATGTATGTTTTGAAATATAGCTCAAATACTTCAGTAAGGTTGGACTGGACTGCAACAGTAAACACATTTTGTTCTAGCCCAATTTCGGCCCTTTGGATGTCTGAATTTACTGATCACATAAACATGAAAGTTGTATGAAATTATGTCAGATATTCATCTACCAAATTTCGTACATAATATATACGTATTTTCTGATATACGGCCAAAATGCTATAGTAAGATCAAGTTGAAAAGTAAGTAGCAAACAAATTTTTAACATTGAGTGTTTTGCCTTGAATATTTATGTTTCAATTCTTTTAGAAATATGGTCATAAATCAAGATTGAATTGATGTATATATCCATTATGATGTGTCTCAAGAGACAAAAAGATAATACTCCTTACTCAGCCATCTTTAATGAATTTATTTTGTCTGCTTGATTTATAGACATCATTTCCAAAGAATCACAATTTAGCTTTAATTCCTCCAAATGAGTCAATTTTCTATTCTTCTCTTCATCTATAAATATACACAAAAGTAAAGACAAATAAGGGAGTGAAATGTTTAATTAAGACAAAAAGATAAGATAAAAATATTTAATTTATGAGTACAAAACTCATTCATCAAATACCCCTAAACTTAATCTTTTGCTTGTCCTCAAGCAAAACACACAAACATCAAAATTCAAAAGATGAGTGAGCGATGAGTTGTTTTTGGCTTACTAAGCATTCCTCAAGTATTTAAAATGTGCAACAAAGGAAAATATCAGAATTCCAAAGTTATGTAAAACTTTAATTCAAATGCAACATATAGTTTACTATTGAATCCCAAGTGTGAAGTGTGTGTGTGATAATCTTATGACATTGGACTTTTTGCATTCAAATAAATTTACATAATCAAAATTTTAAAATAGATCTACAGAGTTTTACATTTGAGACTCCATAAGCATATTTTTCATGTTACTCTCTACTAATGTAGACTAATCATAAAATTTGAGATCATTAGGACTTTCATTAGGCTTGTAATGTAAGGCATAGGTTAAAGGTGGATAAAAAGATATGAAAACTCAATTCACTCTATAACATACATGATCATTTAAATCCTTCCAAATATTTTTGATATTATCATGTGAATTCTATCTCCAACCTTATCCTCATCCTTATGTTATATGCTCATAATACTCTCTTTTTTAAGTACCCCCAAACTTATTTCTTTGGGAAGTTCTATTTTTTTCCTTCTTTTTTTTAAACTTCTTCCATTCACCCATGAACCGTAGCTTTTCAAATGATCATTCCTGTGAGTGAAAGGTAAAAGTTAAAAATATTTTTATTTAAAAGTTAGATAATAATATAGGTGTACAAGAAAGGATAAATATAGACTCAAAATAGGTTACTAGGGATGACATAATGTGCAGGTTGGTTTGAAAGGCTCAAACGATTCCAACAATGCCTAATTCATTTCTTAAATAGAGAGTAGTTTAGAATTTCGTTTCAAGTGACAATCAAATAAGTTCTAGAGTTTCATGAGATCACTTAGCATATTTGAATCACATAAATTTTTTCTGAATAAAAAATCAATCAAATGTAAAAGATTAAGTGCTCAGGATTTTAGGATTCTCAAGTAAAATATAGGTTACAATTGAGTTCAGGTTCACATATAACACTTAAAACTCATCTATTTTTCTAAGGTTACAAGCACTTTAAATTATTTTCATCATTGGTGCTAGTATTGCCTATTCCCAAAACATCACTCAGTTTTTTTTTTGAAATTTAGGTGCTGGAACCTATACAGAGATACGAGACTAGACACCCACGTCTTTTTTTTATTGAAGAAAGAAGAAGGACAAGCACAAAACAAACAACAAAAATTGAAAGAGATATTACCTGGAAGGAAATCTAGGAAAATAGGAACCTGCAGTAAACTAACCAGAAAATAAAAATTTATTCAATCAAATAAAAGGTGTTACAAATGAAGATCCAAATCCAATTTGCACTTTCTGCGATTATCTACTGTCCAATCTACTTGAGTTGTAGCTTGATCAGGAATATGAACATATGCTTGTAATGCATTAATCAACTCATCAGCATTTGAAGCCGAGATGAGAATTCGTCGTGCTGAGTGTGAGATAAACCTTTATTTTAGAGTTTGATTAAGAAAAGACAACAAACCATCAAAGAAATTGTTAACATTCAACAGACCTATGGGTTTATGATAGATATTCAATTGTGCCCAGGAAACTATTTGAAAAATTGCTTCTAAAGTACCAAAATCACCTGATAAGGCAATGAAAGCATCAACATTGCTCATCATTCTAGCAATACGTTCATGCATGGAGGCTATCATAAATTCTTCCCCAATTGTTTTCCAATGATGTTTGATACAGCTAGAGCTGTAGGAATAATACCAAGAACTTGGCATCCCCTTACATGTGTAGCTGTAGACACACACCCCATTAACCCACGACTACCTCCACCATAGACTAAATGAATTTTTCTCCTGGCCAGTACAATACCAAAATTTTGTGCTGCTTTAACATACTCTCCATTTTTTCCAGGACTAGAACTACAAACGACACAAATATTTCAAAATTGACGAAATGTGATTACTTCCATACCTGCAATCACCTTAACTTTGAGTTTGAAGATAAAGATAATAATATGTGCATTTATAGAACTCAGATAAAGACATATTTACAACAGCTATGCGAATAAGACGGTGGTATAATTACAATAGCCATGTGAGTAGGCCGATGGATGAAAGCTAAATTAAAGATGAAAAATTCAAAAATAACGGCACACATGCATATGTACAGTAGTTGTGATTGTGGCTCACATGTTCCTCTGATTTTACGTCCAGTAACGGCTTAAACAACCTCTAAGGGTGGAGGATATGCTTCCCATCCAATTTTCTTATAAATTGACAAACAGGGTCTTTTAATGTCAGATTCCCAAAACTGTATCGTTTTTGTTCTTTTTTAAAATGGGGTCATAAACTAACAATCCTGATATGCACAGATCCACTAGGATGCGTCTCAAGAGACGTTGGATGAAACTCATCATCCAATGACTCCTTACTCAAGCCATCCTTAATGAATTTTATTTTATCTTCTCGATTTACATGAACCCATCTCAAAGAACGGCAACGTGTCTTGTAAGTTTCACGTCCACATTTATGGCATATACCCATTCTTTTAGCTCTACGCTTTTTAGCAAAATTGCTTTTTCCTAAACTAGGCATGTAAGAGATGTAACCATTTGCAGACTCACCTGCTAATTGTACCTTAGCTTCAATTAGCCAACGAATATCAGCAGGCATTCCCATTATCATCATCAACCTTAATCTTTCAACCCGTGCTTTATAAATTTTCAACAATGCATTGGGTGGAAGAGAAGGAAAATGATTTTTCAAGTTTGCAAGTATGTTTTCCATTCTCAATTCAAATTTTTTTTTTTTTTTTATTTTGAAGAAAGATCAAAAGCAACAAAACCAAGAAAACAATAGCAATTTAAAAGAAAATATTAATGAGGGAACAAATTAATGCAAACTAAATAAAAAAAATCTTACCTAAATAGCGTGCGTAGCAATTTTTGACAAAGGAAGCAAATCAATCCAGGTAGACAAGATCACGCAGAAGTGTCTCCTCTGCCTTTGAATTGTGTAATTCCAAAAATAATTTCAATTTTTGGCCATTGACTTTAAATACATAACCATTTTTGAGATTTTTAATCTCTACTACACCATGTAGATAAACAGTATGAACAATGAATGGTCCTAACCACCGAGAACGTAATTTTCCTGAGAATAAATGCAAACGAGAGTTATATAGAAGAATTTTTTGACCTACATTAAATGATTTTCTTAAAATATTTTTGTCATGAAAAATTTTCATTCGATCCTTGTACAATTTTGCATTCTCATATGCATCATTCCTTATTTCTTCCAGTTCATTGAGTTGAGGCTTCCTGTGGGAACCTGCTTTGTCAAGAGCAAAGTTAAATTGTTTGATGGTCCAATAAGCTTTATGTTCTAACTCAACAGGTAAATGACAGGCCTTGCAATACACAATTCGGTAAGGAGACATTCCAATAGGGGTTTTAAAAGCATTATGATAAGCCCATAAAGCATCCGAAAGTTTCAAAGACCAATCTTTTTTACTTGGGTTAATCGTTTTTTCCAAAATATTTTTAATTTTCCTATTTGAAATCTCAACTTGACCACTAGTCTGAGGGTGGTATGGGGTAGCAACTTTGTGTGTAATGCCATATTTTCTCATTAACTGCTCAAAATGCTTATTACAATAATGTTTTCCCCCATAACTAATGATAGCCCGTGGTGTGCCAAACCTCGAAAAGATGTTTTCTTTCAATAATTTTACCACAATCTTGTGATCATTTGTTTTACATGCAAGAACCTCTACCCATTTTGACACATAATCCACAGTAACAAAAATGTATAAATTACCGAAGGAATTAGGAAAAGGACCCATGAAATTAACTCCCCACACATCAAATATCTCAACAATAAGAATGGGAGTTAAAGGTATCATATTTCTCCGTGAAATACTACCCAATTTTTGACAACGCTCATAAGAACTACAATACAAATGGGCATTTTTGAACAATGAAGGCCAGTAAAAGCCACATTGCAAGACTTTTGCAGCAATTTTTTAGCACTAAAATGACCTCCACAAGCATGATCATGACAAAAAGAAATAACACTATATTGCTCACTCTCAGGAACACATCTCCGAATGATTTGATCAGGACAATACTTAAACAAGTATGGATCTTCCCAAAAGAATTTCTTTACTTCTGTTAAAAATTTTACCCGATCTGGCTTACTCCAATGTGTAGGCATTTGACCTGTGGTAAGATAATTAGCAATGTCAACAAACCAGGGTAACTGAGAAATAGACATAAGTTGCTCATCTGGAAATGAGCATTCGATAAGCAAGTTATTGTTACCCGATTCAACTATCAGTCTAGACAAGTGATCAGCCACAACATTTTCAGATCGTTTCTTATCCCAATTTTCTAAATCAAATTCTAGCAACAACAGTATCCATCTTATCAAACGCGCTTTAGCATCTTTTTTAGAAAGAAGATACTTAAGTGCAGCATGATCTGAAAAAATTACAATTTTTGATCCTAATAAATAAGATCTAAATTTGTCTAGTACAAATACCACAGTTAGTAACTCTTTTTCTGTTGTAGAATAATTTAATTGAGCATCATTAAGAGTTTTACTAGCATAGTATATCATATAAGGAAATTTTTCTAGACGTTGACCCAAAACAACTCTAATTGCATAATCAGAGGCATCACACATGATTTCAAATGGAAGATTCCAATTGAGTGGTCCAATGATGGGTGCAGAAGTAAGTAGGGATTTGAGCTTCTCAAAAGCTTGAAAACATTTTTCATCAAATATAAAAGGTGCATCTTTGGTAAGCAAATTACACAAAGGTTTGGAGATTTTGCTAAAATCTTTGATAAATCTACGATAAAATCCTGCATGGCCTAAAAAAGAACGTACCTCTTTCACTGTTCGAGGAGGTGGAAGACTATAAATCAATTCAATTTTGGCTTTATCTACCTCAATCCCTTGATTTGACACAATATGTCCCAAAATAATTCCTTTTTTAATGATGAAATGACATTTTTCCCAATTCAAAACAATGTTCTTTTCCTTACACCTAATTAAGACCAATCTTAAATGGTGTAAACATTTTTTAAAACTAGACCCATGCATAGAAAAATCATTTATGAATACTTCCAAAAATCGCTCTACCATGTCAAAAATTATGCTTATTATGCAACGCTGAAATGTAACAGGTGCATTGCACAATCCAAATTGCATTCGACGATAGGCAAAAGTTCCGAAAGGACAAGTGAATGTGGTTTTCTCTTGATCCTCGGGTGCAAAGAGAATTTGGTTGTAACCTGAATATCCATCAAGAAAACAATAATATGCATGTCCAGCCAACCTTTATAGCATATGATCTATAAAAGGAAGTGGAAAATGATCTTTTCTTGTTACAGCATTCAACTTGTAATAATCAATACAAACACGCCACCCAGTTTGTACTCTAGTGAGAATTAATTCATTATCCTCATTCTTGACTACAGTAATGCCAGATTTCTTAGGAACTACCTGAATAGGACTGACCCATGCCCTATCAGAAATCGAATAAATGACACCCACATCAAGAAGTTTAATCACTTCAGCTCTCACAACTTCTTTCATGTTTAGATTCAGACGTCTTTATGGCTCTCTTGAGGTTTTGACATTGTCCTCCAAATGTATACTGTGCATGCAAATTAATGGATTAATACCTTTAATGTCTGCCATTGTCCACCCTATGGCTTCACTATGTTCACTGAGGACTTTTATGAGTTCAACTTCATGTTCTCTATCTAGGTCTGATCCAATGATAATAGGTAAAGTCTCAGCAGGTCCTAGAAACACATATTTTAGAGAATCTTGCAAAGGTTTTAACTCTACCTGAGACGGTTTCTCTATGGATGGTAATAAGACAGACCCAGAAGATGTAATTGTGTCTGTTTTAACTTTCCATTCATTGGTATCCATCAATGGAGTAGTCTCTAATAAGAAATTTATTTCATTGATCAAATAGTCCTCATCTATGTCCATGTTGAAGTAAGCCAAACATTTTTCTAAAGGGTCATATCAAAAGAACTTAAAAATGAATCATCTGCTATATTTTCAATCATGTTAACCTCACATAAATCACCAGCATCCACAGGTTGACGAGAGACATTAAAAACATTAAGTTTCACAATCATATTTTCAAAAGATAGATTCAAAATTCCATTTCGACAATTAATGATTGCATTGGATGTTGCAAGAAATGGTCTACCCAAAATGACTGAAATTTGTGTCTCTGTATTCTCAACAGGTTCAGTGTCAAGAACAATGAAATCTACTGGAAAGTAGAATTTATCAACCTTAATGAGCACATCCTCTATGACACCTCTAGGAATTTTGTGGACCTATCAGCTAACTGAAGGGTTACTGGTGTAGGTTTTAACTTTCCTAACCTAAGTTTTGCATACACAGAATACGGCAATAGATTCACACTTGCTCCTAGATTAAGTAAGGCTTGGTTAATCACATGGTCACCTATAACACAAGAAATTGTAGGACAACCGGGATCTTTGTACTTGATAAGAGTTTTTTGTTGAATTATGGAGCTCACTTGTTTAGTCAAAAATGCCTTTTTTGGAACATTAGTTTTCCTTTTCACCGTGCAAAGATCTTTCAAAAAATTTGAGTAAGCAGGTACTTGTTTGATAGCGTCAAGAAAAGGGATGTTAATGCATTTTGGTAAGCTGGTATAGATGGACAAGATTGTGTAATGTGAGATGTACTAGAACATAAAGCACATGCCTCTATCCTAGTATTGGTGGAAGGGTTCAGAGTGTGGCTTAAAGTTAAAGCTTCAACCTTTCTAGTCAGACTAGCTAAGGCAATTCTAACATATGTGTCATCACTTACCTCATAAATTCTTAACTTTTTGTGTGTTTGAGACTTCTTATCCCTGAAATCTATCCAGTTCCTATATTAAGAATTTTCAGATAAATATCCTAAGGATTCCCAAGCTTCTCCCTCATTCAGTTGTAAAAATATCCCACCATGCATACTTTAGATCATTTGACGGTTTGATGAAGTTAAACCATCATAAAAATATTTCACCAATCTCCAAATTTCAAAACCATGATGAGGAAATTTCAAAAGAAGATCGGTAAATCTTTCCCAACATTCGAAAAATTGTTCACCCTCTTTTTGACAAAAATCAAAAATTTCTCTCCTAAGAGCATTAGTTTTAGACATGGAAATTTTTTTTGCCAAAAACTTATTTACCAATTGGTTCTAACTAGTAATAGTTCCTGTAGGAAGGGAGTTCAACTAGACTTTAGCTTTATCTTTTAATGAGAATGGAAACATTCTAAGTCTAATTGACTCATCATTGAAATTTTGAAAGCGAAATGTTGAACAAATTTCAAGAAATTCCTTCACATGCATGTATGGATCTTCTCTTTCCAAACCATAAAATGATGGTAAAAGTTAAAGTATGGCTGATTTGAGTTTAAAGTGAGTTGCAATAGTTTGTGGCAAAACTATGCAAGATGGAGTATTGGCTATGACAGGTGAGAAGTACTCCATAAGAGTTTTCTCATGCACAACTTGTTCTTCCATTTTTGATGATGTCTCAACAAAGTCTAATATTCCAATTTTTAAATCAAAGGGTGATCCTAAACTTTTCCTAACCAAACATTGATCTTTATCACGTTTCCAAACACGCATAAACTAAAATCAAAATTATAAACAAATATTTCTAATATCATATAACACAATTACAAAAGAGGATAATTTTACAACTTAGTAACATATATATACAATGTTAACTACAAGTAACCAAAATGCAAATACAACAAAATAAAATCACAAAATTTTGCAACAAAGAATTTTTTTTCACAAAGAAAATTTTCTATACAAAAAATAAATATTCTAAATAATAACTAGTGAAGAATTTTACTTACCTGAATCTAATTAGCTTTTTCGTCGGAATCCCCGACAACGGCGTCAAAAACTTGTTGTTGTTTTTATTAAAACTTGCAAGCGCACGAATCTATTGGAGTATAGATTTAGTGGTATGCAAGGTCGATCCCACGAGAATTGCCAATTGAGAAAATTTAATTCAGATCCAATATAAATATTTCTAACCTAGTTGCCAGAATGTTTATTTTGTGAGAAGAGTACTGAACAGAGCTTGTAAAGAATTAAAATACTGAAATTAAATATGAATATATTCAAAATAAGAAACATGTTAAGGTTAGGGGATCCACTCTTGGTACATCAAATAATAATAAATTTTAACTATTTTATTACTCAAATGGAATCTTCGCGTAAATGAGATTCCATTCAGAAAATATGTTACATTAAACGCACTTTGATTTATATATGAAGTGTATTTGCCTTCTTTTATTGTATTACTAATAGTAAATAATTTTTGTAAATTGGATTTAAGTATACATCGTGCCAATCATCATATTGTCTACAATAAATCAAGAATGATTCAAGTATTTATTGTGTCAAAAATTGTTTACAATGTATCAAGATTTGTACTTGACAAAATTTAAAATAAAAATATACAAACAAAGTCAATAATAATAATATAAAGTAGGCAGTAAAACCAGTCATTGAGAAAAGAAATAACAAGAAAGTAAATACAAAAAGTACAGAAAATAAATAACAGAGGGGCAATAAAAGTCATCATCTAAGAAAGTAAATAATAAAAGTGCAGAAAATAAATAACAGAGAGACAACATAGCCGTCCTCTCAGAAGAAAAATAATAAGAAAATAATAACAAAGAAAATAAATAATAGAGGGGCAACAAAGTCATCCTCTAAGAAAGTAAATAACACGAAAGTAAATAATAGAAAGGCAGAAAATAAATAATAGAGGGGCAACAAAGCCATCCTCTAAGAAAGTAAATAACAAGAAAATAAATAAGAAGATAAATACAACATCAAGTATAAACATTAAAATTAAGAGTTAGATAAATTATTATTTTCATACCAAGACTTTCACCATTTCACCTTAACATTAGGAGATTAGTTCTCCATAATCAAGGTAAGAAAACAAAATGAAAGATGAAGAAGCATAATAAAACTTATGAAAGAAAGTAAAGATAAAAAATGTATAAAGAGAGAAAAAGATTACAAACACTTAGAACTTCAACAAATATTTTTCAAACTCACTCTTTAGTCTTTCTCCCCTCCCTTTAGCTCACAATATGTCTCTATTTATAGACAAAACAAGGGAAGTAGGTGACAAAAATGGTGGGTAGCAAATTGCACTAAAGTTGACAAGTTGTATTGCATTATTTGGCCCAAAACTCATTGTGATATATCGCCTTGATAGCCACCTAATCTTCTGATTCAATTAGCAAAAAAATTGTAGATATTTTCATTATTTTTCCATCCATATAAGTTAGAGAACAATTGGCCACGTATTTTGTGATTTATGGCCAAAATACTGCAGCAAGGTTAGATTGGACTGCAACAGTAAAAATGTTCGGTTCTAACCCAATTTTGGCCCTTTTAGTGTCCGAATTTGCTAACCACTTGAACATAAAAGTTGTAACACATTATATTTTATATTCACCTAAAACATTTCGTATTCATTAAATATGTATTTTTTGAAATATGACCCAAATACTACAGTAAAATTAGACTGGACTGCAATAGTAAACATATTCTATTCTTGCCCAATTTCGACCCTTTGGATGTCTGAATTTGCTGATCACATAAACATAAAAGTTGTATGAAATTCTATTCATCTACCAAATTTCGTACATAATATATATGTATTTTTTGAGATACGGTCAAAATACTGTAGTAAGATCAAGTTGAAAAGTAAGCAGCAAACAAATTTTTAACATTGAATATTTTGTCTTGAATCTTTATGTTTCAATTCTTTTAGAAATGTCGTCATAAATCAAGATTGAATTGATGCATATATCCATTATGATGCGTCTCAAGAGACAAAAAGATAATGCTCCTTACTCAGTTATTCTTAATGAATTTATTTTGTCTGCTTGATTTATAGACGTCATTTTCAAAAAATCACAATTTAGTTTTGATTCCTCCAATTGAGTCAATTTCTTATTTTTCTCTTCAACTATAAAAATACACAAAACTAAAGACAAATAAGGGAGATAAATTCTTAATTAAGACAAAAAGATAAGATAAAAATATTTAATTTATGAGTACAAAACTCATTTATCACCCCATTTCAACAAATGTACACACTTATGACAGTTATTTGCAAGAGGAAACAATATATAAGTTCAGGCCCTACTTAAGTTGAGCATAAGAGGAAACAATGGACAAGATATACTACAACGAGTTGAGTGAATTCTCATATTTGCTATCAAGACATTCAACAAAGCAACAATTGCATTGATGATTTGTCACCCAGAAAATTTAATAAATCGTGTGTTACAGAATAAATGCATTGGCATTGGAAAAGAAGAAAAATGAATGCATTGGCGTTGAAAATGGAGAAAAATTATGATGCAGTGAAAATAAATGTGAGATAAAAATTAGCCGTTGGACAAATCAATTATGTTGGATATCAAAGCGAAGCTTCAAAAATTGCATTGGCTTTAGAGATATCAGACCGTTGCAAATATGCCGTTAAAAATTAGCTGTTGAAAGATTTTTTTTATAAAAAAAATGTAACCTTGAAGCATCAAATTTTTGCTATAAATTGGATCTCATTTTGAAAAATTTATTCATACAAATCCTCAATTCTCTTTATTTTTTTCTTCAACTCATACTTCATTTGTTTTGACAAATGGATTCCAATCAATTTAATTTGAATTCTTTCTTACATTTTATGAAAAATTATCAACCTCCCACTAGTAAAATTTCTCAAATTCCTCCATTTTTTTCAAATCCACAAAATTATCAACCTCCCACTAATCAAAATATTGAAAATTTTCAATTTGGTATGTTTCCATTCCAACCAATCAATCCCACCATGTTTTATAGGCCTCCTCCAATAGGTACTAGCGTTGTAGAGTCCACTGATCAAGAACTTGAAATACCAGTTGAGTCTATGTCCTAGTCTTAAGTTTCACAATTTTTCACCCAAGTTGGTTTGGAAAATATTGTGCTCGATGAAAGAGGAGAAAATGCAAGTAAAAAAAAAATATCGAGTTAGGTTCACAGTAGAAGAAGATACACTTCTTATTCGAGCGTGGTTCAATATTTCAAAGGATGCATTTGTTGATGTTGACCAAAAAGTAGATAATTTTTTGTCAAGAATAAAAAATAATTATAACAACTATCGCGATCGGTTACAAGAGAGGAAATCCGTTCAACTAAAATCTCAATGGCATCGGTTGAATAATATAGTTCAAATGTTCGTTGGGTGCTATAAACAAATTGTTCATAGAAAAAAAGCGAAAGCTTAGAGAATGATATCATGACTGAGGCATATGCTATTTTTTATTAAGATAAGGGCGAACAATTCAAATTTGAATATGCATGGTGACTACTAAAAGGTGAACCTAAATGGACAGCAGAATCAAGTGAGAGTTCTTCAAAAAGAACAAAGATTTTTGCTTCTGGAATATACTCATCATCTTCTAATCCGGAGACTCCATTTGAATGCACATACGATCCAACCTCACTTACTATAATTCGGCCTATGGGAAAAAAGGCAACAAAAAGGAAGGGTAAAGAGAAACAACTGAAATTTCTTCTGACAATGACTTTACTGCAGTACAAGAGGCACAGAGTCACAGAATGACTTTCATAGAAGAATTCACATGAATTAAAGTGGAAGAAAACAAAGTAAGAGAAAAAGAGTTGAAGTTGAAGGAGTTGAAAATCTTCTTCAAGGATACATCTGGGATGATAGAGAGACAATGCCAAGATCACGAAATATTATGTAACATGAATAGAGAATCATATGAAAATAGTTAAGATAATGTTGTAATCTAATTAGAATTGATATGTAATTTAATAATATTATTCAAATTAGTCGTTATTATTGTTATAAAAAAAATTTGTATTATTTTTAATATATTTTATATTTTTTTACGTATTTATTATATTAAAATTAAAATGTAAATGAATTAATATTTTAAGTTGAAATAAAAATAAATATAAATAAAATATAATGATGGGTAATCTGTGAGACTCATTTAGTGAATTTTTGAGAGTTATACCATTAGAGTGCAGAGTTGCTTAAAATACTATAGAGTTGTTAAAAAAAATGATAATATGGCACTGATGGGACCCACTTAAACAATTTTGGTAAGTATAATCATTGGTGATACTCTTACAATCCTACTTAAATCAATCCAATAATTTTTAAATTAAAAAATTAATATTTAAATTCAATCAAAATTTTGAATAATTCAAATATATATCTTGAATTAAGTTAAATTTTTTTAAAAAAATATTACACTTAATTAATTTTAAATTATTTTAAAAATGCGTTCGTGTAAATTTATTAACTCAATCTGATTTATTTGAAATAATTTTTTATTAAATTGGAATGAATTTAATTAAGTTACGTTTATAGAAAAAGGCTCAATAGTTACAATTCGGAATCTGAGAAAATCCGTGTTAATATCAAAACTCACTACAACCCTTGTGTAGTGTTTGCTTTTGTTCACTTATCCATGTTTGAACAGAGATAAAAAGAAAGGGTGAGGTTGGGATTCACTCGGGTATGGGTCCTGTTTGTTTTTGTTTACTTATCCTTGTTTGAACAGATATAGGAAGTTTGAGGTCGGGATTCTATGGGTCCTATTTACTTTGTCTTCAAACCTAAATCCAAACACGTTTAAGGGTGTGCCCCAAGAGTTATTAAGCTAAAACATATTAAAAGGCCAAAGGAACGGGGCCAATTAATAAAGCCACATTTTCTTCTATATATCTACAGCTAGCAACCAGCCTCAACCTCAAACAGCAGATCGAGCAACTAGCTAGGAACGTAGGTCACAAATTCACAATGGAGCCAATTAGCAACAGGTACGTAGTTACGAAGAGCCACATAGAAGGTGCACCAAAAGAGTCTCACTTTGAGCTCAAAACTGGGGCTATTGCTCCGTCAGTTGAGCCTCATTCTGATGATATCGTCGTTAAGAATCTGCATATCTCTATCGACCCATACCAAGTAAACCGCATGAAGAGCTTCAGCTCCTCTCGCGAAACTTCAAGCTTTGCAACGCCTATAACTCCCGGCCAGGTAATTAGACTCGCATTATTATATTTATTATTATTTTCAGTACTGCAATGAGAGCATCTCGAACTAGGGGTGACCAAAGGGGCGTGTAGGGTTATCAACCGAAACCAACAAAATTGGGTTGAAAAAAAAAAATTTAAACATGACCAAAGTTTTAAGTTACTTAAAAATTTTAGATTAACTGAGGTTGTATTAGTTGAGTTGACTGGATTAGATCGGATTAGATAGGATCAGGATTAATTTAAAAAAAAATACTCAATTTATTTGATCCGTACCAATTCTTTCACTCGATTTAAATTGATTTAAAATGATTTATTTAATTGAGTTGAATTGGATGATCGAATTGGTGTTTACTCCTATCTCTAGTTATACTTGTAATTAAGTTCTTGTTGTGGTAAATTTAAGGGGTCAAGTGCATTTTTTTATTAATACGGTGAATTTAAAATTTTATTTTTAAAGTGAGTGTTCAAAGTAAATGAACTTAAATTAATAGAGATATATTTTTTTTGCCAATTGAGATAAATTCTTTGGGTGACATGTATTAGAAGCTAAATTATTATGGTGTTTGTTTTATGATGGCAGCCTATTGATGCTCTTGCAATTGGAAAAGTGTTGGCTTCTGGGAATCCTAAATTTGAGAAGGATGATCTGGTTATGGGAGTATTCAACTGGGCAGAATACAGTTTGGTTAAAGAAGGAAGCATAGTAAACAAATTGGAACCCTCGGAATTTCCACTCTCTTATCATATTGGAGTTCTGGGTGATTGCATTATTTGATTCCTTCTCATTAGAAT
This sequence comes from Gleditsia sinensis, assembly GCA_037074535.1. Taxonomy (NCBI): domain Eukaryota; kingdom Viridiplantae; phylum Streptophyta; class Magnoliopsida; order Fabales; family Fabaceae; genus Gleditsia; species Gleditsia sinensis. Next base: position 7,372,642 of record CM073464.1, on the reverse strand, counting down.
AACATAGAATGAGCTAGTTAATTACCTGCTTCAACAATAACAAAGTTTATATGCAGTTTTTTAACTAACCTTTTGCTATTGAATTCTTTTCATGTAGATACTTTTTTTTAACTCAATACCACATTTTTCACTATTCAAAAAAAAAATTCCTCCACGTTTTATAATTTAACTGAAAAACTTAAAAATAAACCTTCCTTTCAACACTTTCACACACAAACATAAATATGTAGCTTAGTAATTTTTGATTCATTTGGTTTGGACTGTGTTTGAATTCAGATATTCAACTCTAGAAATGAATTTAAAATTATTGAATCAATTGACTCATTTGTTGGGTAGTTTTCCATTTGCTTGGTTGTGAGTTGGTGACTTCATTTGGACAACCAAAACATATGCATATGGTCAGAAATTGATAATTAACGTTTTACATCTCTTCTGAATGCCAAGAATGTACAGAAAAATTTATTGTGCCACTAGATGGATAGAACTTATTTTGAATTTCACTTTATGAAGGATTTTTGTGAAGCTTCGAGTCTAAAACCCGTTAAGGCAGAATCACAAAAAATTGGAAATCTAACCCTCAGTGACTCTAATCACCATTACCTTAATGGGGCACAAGTCCATTTTGAAGCCAAGAGAAGGAACGAAGAAGTTTGAGTCAGGACAAGCAATCGCAGTGGCTTTACTCATTTGTTTTGTACATTTTCCACGTTGTCCGAACTCCGAAGCAATCTGAATTGGACAATGCACTTTCCTTTTTTGTTCTTTGTCACAGGATTTAGTGGACTAACAGCCTATGGTGGATTTTTTGAGGTGTGCAAGCCCCAAAAAGGAGAAAAGGTATTTGTATCGGCAGCCGCTGGATCAGTTGGAAATTTGGTTGGACAATATGCAAAACTTCTGGGTTGCTATGTTGTGGGCTGTGCAGGGAGCCCTAAAAAGGTTTGCTTTACAAAATACTTTTTTTTTTTAAAGGATAAGAGTTCATCTAATTTTTTAAATATTTATTAACAAATTTTTTATAATAAATTATTATGATGTCATTTAATTCATATAATCGATTCTATTTAATTAAAAAAAATTGTTATTATTATTATTATTAACAAATTTTTCAATAAAATGATAATATATAAATATTTCTTTTTCTCAATGATTATCAACTTGTTTTATAAAAATAAAAATAAAAACTAATTAAAATATTTATTTTAAATAATATAATAAATTGGCATTCTATTTTAAAGAATTTTTATTGACTCTTTGTATCAAATGGTTGTGTAAGAAATATAAGAATTTATCTATTGATTCTTTCAAAAGAGCTAATCTACCCACCATAATTTTATAAATTTTTTTACTGCATTTTAAGGTTTTTCTTTTCTTCAACGTAACATGACGTTTAAGTGATTTGTTATAGGTGGCATTGCTCAAAGACAAGCTAGGGTTTGATGATGCATTCAACTACAAGGAAGAAACAGATTTAAAATCCACTCTCAAAAGGTTATTAGTGTTGACAGATAAAAACTCATTTCTGAATAAACTCAAAACCAAAACTAAAATATTAAATTGTTTGAACCTTTTAGGTACTTTCCCAATGGGATTGACATCTATTTTGACAATGTGGGGGGTGATATGCTAGAGGCAGCAGTTGCAAACATGAATGCTTTTGGAAGAGTAGCTGCTTGTGGTGTAATCTCAGCGTATACAGATGCTGGAAAGCGAGGCGCACCAGACATGGTGGACGTTGTGTACAAGAGAATCACCATTAGAGGATTTTTAGCTACTGACTATATGAATGTTTTTCCAGATTTTTTGACACAAACTTCGGATTACCTTCGCTCTGGAAAATTGCATGCACTTGAAGACATCTCGTTTGGGGTGGAGAGCATTCCTTCTGCCTTCATTGGACTCTTCAACGGTGACAATGTCGGAAAGAAAATTGTGAAAATTGCAGATGATTAATGAAGTATAGGAGAATGAAGAGAGGGAGAGAGAATGAGTCACCTTTTGTGAATGATCAATAAAGAAGACACAGTTTTCATATTGTATTTAAAGTTGTTATAATGACTAATGAGTGGATGATATTAAAGTTCACTTAAGGGTCTTAAATTTGAATTTCAGTTAAAAGACAAATAAATTTAAAATAAGTGTGTTAAGAAATTAGTTTTTATTTTGCTTTTTGTAAATAAAAAATTATATGAGTTTTGTTGTATAATTTAAATAACGTGGAGTTATAAAACTTGTGATTATAAGTTTATTATGATATTAAGTTTTGTATATAAATTTGTTTCAACTTGATATTAATTATAATTTTGTATTTTGTATATAACTTTTTTTCAACTAAATATTAATAATGAATCAACATAACCTGCCTCAATTTTTGGCCAACCCCGTTTCACAACTGTACACACTTATGACAGTTATTTGCAAGAGGAAAAAATATATAACTTCAGTCCCTACTTAAGTTGAGCATAAGAGGAAACAATGGACAAGATATACTACAGCGAGTTGAGTGAATTCTCATATTTGCTATCAAGACATTCAACAAAGCAACAATTGCATTGATGATTTGTCACCCAGAAAAATTTAATAAATCGTGTGTTACAAAATATTGTGTAATATATAGGTCAAAGGTAAAGAGTATTGCTGAAGAAGTGGCCATTTCTGTTATCTGTTTTCTGTTCTGTTTTCCCATCCTTCCTGTTTGAACCCATAGCAACCTCTGAAGTCAACTGAATAAAGCAATTATTTGCCTGTTGGCCGCTGGGTGATGCAAAGGCAGTGATCGTAGTTGGTTTGCTGAACCCAGGTGTCAAGAACACTGCTGTGCTTTGAAATCTTCTGCTGATAACAAACCATTGATAAGGCGTTTAAGTCTTCCAGCCCCGGGACCAGGTCTAAGTTGAGTGATATTTTTTATGCCATGATCCAGGAAGGTGATGTTTGGTTTTGCTTGACGGAACCACCTGCCAGGCACATATCCATCTGCATTTCGGCCCAAGAGTTCGGTATCAATCTTATCCAGGACAGCTTCATTCCTGCCAAATTTCCTAGCAAAAGGAGCATTGCTGTCTACCATTCTCTGGTAGTCATTATCTGTAAGGAAATGTGGGTGTTGTTTTGGAGGGTTGTCCCATGATATGAAGTGAAGGTCATGGTTCACAGTAGTGTTGCGAAACTCATCAGCATTGCAGATGACTGTGTGAAAATACCCTTCAGGAGAGGATAAAACGTTGGCATAGTACATCAAGACCATCCTGGGCAAGTTATCCCAACCCCATATACAGTATTCAACAAATGGGCGAGTGAGCATCATCCAGGCAGAACCTGAGCAAATTCAAGGAGCAAGATATGAACTCAGATAGCATAGAATCTAGGAAAAATGATTCCAAGTTTTGGCAATCTTAAAAGAGAAAGGAAACCGGAATGAACATATGCATGCAATAAAATCTAATGTAGGAATGCAATCATTTAATGGGAAAGGGACACAGCACATGAGGGAAGGCTTGCCAAAGGCTGCACTATAGTATACTAGTATGGTCAACAACTAGTAGCGAAGGTACATAGGAATGATGACTTCAAGACAAACGTGAAAATTTGTGGCAAAAAAATGGAACTAAAAAACGTGATTATGAGTGTTTGACTTCAGTCAAGTATTCTTTTTATTGCTATTTGGTTAATTTTGTTTTTCTTCAATTTATCCAAAGGCGAGATGTTTCATTTACTAATTGGACATCATTAGAACTTCAAGGATATATCCTTTAATTAAGTAGGTATGAGAAGAAGAAAATATATATTGAGTCAACAAGAGGCAACCAAAACAAGATTTCTCACCTGTAAACAGCTTATATGCTGTTGGCACATTTCTTTTCTCTGTCACCCAAAATACATCAGATTTATGCAGGCTATAAAGACCTGGGTCGATTATAACAGGCTTGGCCCTCTGATACCTATTGAAAATAGTAAAGTTGTAAAGAAGAGGTAGATTTGATCTTCACACAATTGTATGTTATTTTTTTAAGGAAACTTAGTAAAACTTGACATGAACAAAATGGAGAAAAGGATTAGAAAAATACTCCTTCCAGCCAATGTCACTGGTGTGCTCAATGAAGTTAAGGTGTCTTGGAATAGTTGAGAGTGTATGCAGCAGATCTGTCGTAATGCAAATTAAAAGAGTGAGAGGAAGACCCACAGAATTGGATAACATACTATATTTTGCATTTTTTCATTCTTTCCTAAGTGAACATATTCAGACAGGATCTAGCAAACCATCAAAATCTTTTGTGGTATCAATTTATGGCCAAAATACAAATAACTCTCTTAAACTTTGACATTGGAAATGACCCCCTGTGGTTTTAATTTTGAGGATTACCCCAATTAAACATTCAATACACGGCAAATAATGCCTTCTATACACCAAGATCTAAGAGAAAGTAAGGAAAATGGATAAATTGAATTGGGAATGTGGAACTTGATTCATTAAACAAGGATGCTAATGCTACAAAGTTTTTTATTTTTTTATTTTTTTTAATTTCATGATTTTGTGCAATTGCAATTTTAGTGCTCATAAATTTGTGACATTTTCTTATAAAAAGGTCTATTTACCGCATATTAAGGGGTTAACGAAAAAATTAAAATCATAGGTAGGTGCTTTACTAGAGAGTCAAAGTTGAAGTAGGTTATTTACAATTTAGCCTAAATTTGTTGATGAAAATCAGCATGTATGAGATAATGTAGTTATGCTTTCGAAAAAAAATAAAGCATCAATGCTGGAACTAGTGCATTTACAAGCAAATCTATGTGATCCCTGGAATTCCTTAGAACCCCAACAAAGCTGGACAAAGAAAGAAGCCCGCCTATGACTATGTTGTGAATCAGTTTATGCATTAAGTGATAAGCAAACTAGCTCATAAAGAAAATGATGTTAATGGTTAAGTAAGAAAGAATAATCTGAACTTTGAGTCAGATGTCACTACAGTTATCTGGGATCAAAATTAGCAACAACGTCGTTGGTATTTGGTAATATCCTGAAATAGGAAACAAATAGATAGGTTCTCAACAACGCATTCAGTGTCTGCCAAATCATATAAGCTAAGCCACTAACAAACAGAACACTTTTTTGTTCACTCATAAAGCCACGAAATGGAGCAACCAAGAGAATGAAAGTGAATCAACCAAAAAAAAAAAAAGAGCAAGTTTATACCATCCTGGGTAATCAACGGATAATCCGAAGCACTCAGATTAATGAACCAGTCCCAGTCTCCACCTTCCTTGAGCAAAATGGCAGCGGCGTGAAGCGTATTGGTGACCATGGTGGGCCCTCTATAAGTGACCAAGTTGGCCTTCGCAACCACTCTCACATTGCCCAATTGCGCAAAGAGAGGTTCATTTCTGATGAAATTGGCCAAGTCCAACCTCTCCTCTGCGGATGCCTCCAGGTCCAAATGCACAGCGTACTGATTTCTAGGGTGGTAAAGTGCCTTGAGAGTCCTCTTCAAGCTCTCCCCATCTCCCATTGATCCAGAGATCAAGTAGGCTATTCTGGGAACAGAGTCCCCCACAGTCTGAGACACCCTTAGCTTGGATTCAACGAAGTGAGGAACCTCCTTTCTCACGTGGGTACGGTAGAATTGGAAGGAAGGATTGGAGGAAACGAAAATGGAAAGGAATATGAGCAAGGTGGATAATAGTAGAGAGAAAACCAATGGAAGAAACCATTTCTTCTTCTTCGGTGACTTATTGATATCCATTACAAGAAGACCAAAAAGAAGAAGAAGAAGAAAAGAAGGTGATGAGAGTAGGAAGCTCAGGCAGAAGATGCAGGTTTTAGTTGTGTGGGTGAATAAGCTCGAAAGGGGGGAAAGTGTGGTGGGGAGGCGCAGGATATGGGAGTATGCGCCGGAGGATCTATGTAGGGTGCGAAATGCGCACAGGACAGGAGGCCAAGCATCTACGATAATCATGGCCGTTAGTGGCTGCGGGATTTTTTTTTTTTTAAAGGTTAAATTTTGAATTAATTTAAAATTTTTAAATGAAAATAAAAATTTAATAGTAAAAATACTCTATTTTAAAAATTTTTTAAGCAATATCTTGTTATATTCAAAGTAGATGAGTAAAAGTTAATAATAAAAATTCCTTAAATTATATATAACAAATATTTATTTTTAAATTTATGTAAATTAAATTTACACGAAAATACCTAGTGTGAAATCGTGATAGAGAAATATTTTTTTTTTAAATAACCTGTTATATTTACGAATATATTGCATAGTGGGAAACAAAAAAATATGTCAGTGTGAAACTCCTACAAGTTATCGAGTATGTTTGTGATGATTTTAATTTAAATCCATTAATATAAAATCATATAAAAATAAAATAAAAATTCCTGTCATTTTTTTAAAAGGGAACAAAAAGATTGGTTTTAATATTTATTGGTTAGATTATGACCTTTATTGACTTATAATCTTCAAAGAAAAATACAAAAGAAAAAAAAAATATGAATAATATAGTAAGTCCACGTTTCTAAGAGAGCTCTAGACATTAAATTTATTAAAATGAAAAACATAGTAATATTAATATAGTGGAGTGGAAACCGACGTTGGAAGGTTGTACGACGTTGCCGTTTGGTCCAGGAAGGTGCCGGTCAATTGAAGCGAGAAAACAAGAATCCCTCAGGGCACGAGACAAGACCAACAAAGGGGTGGTGCTGGTGCTGGTGCTCATGCACGGTGATGTTGTGATTCGGCTAAACCTTTTTATTTATTTTTTTTTTTTTATAAAAAAAAAAGCAAATGCTGTTGCCACTTTCCCACTCAGAGTTAGGCAAATGGCACTGGTCAGTGGTTACTAACTCACTATGTACATATTTGTTCTAACTATAAATAATCAAGAGCATTTCAATTTCCTTTTTTGCACAAGAGGAAGCTTTTTTCGTTGAAAAAAAATAGTAATGAGAATCAATAACTTTAATTTTTATATCGATTAAATTGACAATATTTATATTTGACACTTATTAAAAATATATATAACTATTAAAAAGCAGCCAGAAGTCAATTTAAATATTAATATTACAATTTTTTTTTGAAAAAAATTAACCATCTACATAAATTTCAAATATTAAGAGAATTTGTACTTGCATTAGATCTCCTATCCAAATATTTTTAGGTACTACCAAGCAAATTGCTCAACCTAAGTCCGTGGGATTAGAAATTTAAGTGCAAGGTTTTCTGGTAGGCCACACAATTTTTTTTCCAAACAAACTGTTTTGAATCACACTGATACAATGAATGCTTCCTTTAGAAAATGCGAAAGCTAGACAATTTTGGGACCCAATAGGCCTAATAATGATTGCATGGTTAGCAATTATATTCCCTTCTCTCTCTCTCTCTCTCTGCTCAAGTCTTCTCTTTTGCAACTTCTAACCTCACCTTTTCAGCTTAAAATTGGAAAAAGTTGCAGTTTTAGTGGGGAAGGGGGAAATGAACAGAAATCCCTATAAATTCGCTCCTATAGAGCAAGTCTGACGACTTTGATTAGTTTTTTTTTTTGGGTGAAATATTGGTACACTAACTAATGGCTTTTTTTTTAGTTGCTATTATTTTGTTGTCTATATTTATATTATATAGCCTTTTATTACACTTATATCTTATAGTTTTTAATATTCTGATTACAGTATATAATATTATTTCATAGTATTCAAATTTTTATACTTAACATGATAATTAAAAATTATAAAAAATGATAGAATTAATATTTTCATTATTTTTTTAAATAATATGAAATATCACTCATATTATTGATATTTTAAATATTTTTAATGTATTTTTATACCAATATATGAAATATAAACATATTAAAATAATATTTAATATATCAAGATAAGATAGATAAGCAGACCAAATGACTTTTAACATTTTTTTAGGTGTATTGGTGTGAAACATACAAAAAAAAAAAAAGCGATTCGGTATACTTAATCTTAAGCATAAGAAGGCCCAAGGGCCTGCCATCTGACAATTCAAGAATGTTGGCTTTAGCCCAATCAAGTTTTGGGGTTTTTTTCCCTGGGGAGGGGGGGGGGGGCTACGCGAAGCCCAGTGATTCCCTTCATTTTGACCCACAGCAAATATCTTATTATAACTTTTAAAGAGTGAAATTATAATTTAGAGTAGGATATTTAGATTTTTTTTTTGTATTTTGTATTAAAAATAATTAATTTTTTAATTTTAAAAATATACACACATTTTTTTTGGGTATAAATACACATATCCCTCTCTTCTATTTTTAAAAATATACATAAATCTCACTTATATTTTACATTAAATATACTTTTTTTTTCTATTCTTTAAAAAAAAAATATAGATCTTCTTTATATAATTTAAAAAATTATCAATTATTTTTTCATTTTTAATATACCTATTATTTTATCATTTAACATATCACAAGTAGATTTGATCATATGCCAACTAGTTTGTTTGACTCAAAAAATAGATTTGAGCCCTAATTAAAAATCTGAATTAAATTTGAAATTTTGGCCTAGCCTCAAAAAAAATTTATAAAATGGAGAAACGTATTATTTAATTTTTCAAAATTAAATCTAAAAAATTAAAATTGGAGAAAGATTAAGTATATTTTTAAAATGTATATTTATAAAATAATTCAAACTTCTCCAAAATTACTAAATTATATTTTCTTTAGTAAAAAGTGAAATGAAGTGTATTGTATGCAAAACACGAGATTTTTGTGGATGATTTTGAAAGTAGAGGAGGATAAGTGTATTTAATGGAAAATATTGAAGAGGTCAAAATATTTTACTTTAGAATTAAAATTTGAATTTGTAAACTTATTTAGTTTTAATATTTAAATTTTTTTAAGTGCACGAAATTATTTTTTAAAATTATCAACTTGTTTTATTTTAGTTTTTTTGTTAATAATCGAAAATATAAAATTTGTTGCATATTAATTTATAAAAAAAAATACAATAAATTTGATATTTTTACATTATATTTTTTAAAAAAATTAGAGATTAAAAATAAATAACTTTATAATTTTAAAATCAAATTGTTAATCTACTCTAATTTTTAAATTATTTATTAAAAAATATTTGATTTAGTTTCTAAATTATAATACATTATACATCTTGACCCGTATTCGCTTTTAAAATAAACATCAATAAAGTTCAATGTTTTGGTTGGACAATTCGCCTCAATGCCAATTGAACTGAAACACCGCGTGCAGCAGGAATATACCTCTTAATTGTATTGTGTGGGGTGGGTAAGCCCATATGACGTTGATTGGTTCATGAATGAATACTGGTCCCACTCATTTCATCTTCAAAGCTACAACCTCAAATCTCATTACATAAACAGAGCAACCATGCTTACTTGCTTTTCATATTTTCTCTCTTTTGTTTATCCTAATTTTAGTCACTCCAAATTAATTTCTCTCATATATTATCATTTATCTTGGATATACATTTAATTGCAAATTTTTTATCATAATATTAAGGAAGTTATTTTGTTTGAAATTGAGCTGTTGAAATTGATTTTTAATAGGTCTTTATTTTTAAATTTTTTGTTTGTATTACAATTAGGTAGAGTAAATTATATATATATTTTTAATATTTATAAAAATTATACTCACACTTTTTTTAATTTTAAATTGAGATGAAAATTTATCTTAAATTTTATAGCACTTACAATTTACACATTTTCAATGAATATTCATGAACATTAATTTGATTTTTTAATGAATATATTGCTTTGAATTAGATTAATTATAAATTTTTAAAAATGAATAAAGTATAAATTTTATTAATAATTTTGTGAATAAAAAATATTTTGATATAAGTTGAAACTAAAAAAAGATAAAAGTATATATTTAAAAATAAAAAAATAAATAAATGTAATTAAAGAAAAATATAACTAAAAATAATGGGATAATTAGGCGTTGAATTTGAGCGGCATCCAAGGTTGGTAGAACTCATGAGTCAAATATTGCTGGCACGCACGTATATCTAAGGATAGGTTTTAGCTGTAAGTCTATTACGGCCTCACATGAAAACTGAATCCCCTTTCTTCCCGCAATATGAGAGAGAGAGAGAGAGAGAGAGAGAGAGAGAGAGTGTGAGAAAGTTCTTCTTCTTTTTTTATTTCTTTTGATGGTCAAAGTTTGCCAAACAAGGTTTGTAAGATTGCAAATTGAGCAAAGGTTACAAACGTTATGAACATGAACATAAATCTGCATTAATCCCATGTGAAAGAACACTCTCAAACACGCCAAAGTTCCCACTATTCGTTCCCATTTTCAATAACTTTACCTCGACCAAAATTAATAACGCCAACGCCATTATTTTGTTGCTCTTTCCACAAAAAGTGCCTAGTTTAGTTTTTAACACATTCCTTTTCTCATCATGATTTAATTTCCCATAATTCACTGAATAACGTGTTTTTTTTTTAATTGTACGGTATTTTCAAATCAATTTATAAGTCAATGGAATTTAATTTTCTTCTCAAATGATCTAAAAAGGTATACTCTTTACGTCAATTTAATTTATTTTTAAAAATAAATTCTCTTATGTATTGATTTTAAAGTTTGAATCGAGTAAGCAAAATAAAAAATATATTTCTTTGACTATTAAGTTAACCTCTTGATTTTTTTTCACGCTCTATTTAATACTGTATTTAATACATAATTAATATGACATTTAAAATATTTATATTTAATATATTGTTAATCAAAATATTTGATGTTATTTAAGATATATAATTTTAGGTGTCACTTGCGTCATTTTTAAATTTTATCTTTGTTCATTGAGTAAATTCATAAATTGGTATTTTAAAAAAATACCCTTGACTTAAATTTTGTCATTAAATAATATAAAATGTATAATTTAATCATAAACTTTTTTATTTAAATTCAATTTAGTCTCTATGATAGCTCACAAATACATTAAGTTGATATTAAAATTAAATAAATTGAGCATTTAAATGTACATTATGTTTTTTAAAAAATAAAACTAAAATCACCGATATTTTTTAAGAGTGAATTGTGAGTTTATATAACTTGTTAATTTTCATAAAATACTTACTGTATTGTTTTTATGATAAAATTAATTTTAATATTAAATGTGAAAATTTTAAATTTATAATATTAAAAATATAAACAAATATAAAATAAGAAGATACCCAATTACTTTATAGTGATTTCAACTCATCAACTTGTTCGTAGTTTTCCATTCTATGTGCATAGTTATTAAGTCGCAATTGGGGGTACTAAAACGTGGTGCTCCATTAATTATATACTCAGTTGAGTGAGTGCTTCAATGACATCTCAATTATGGAGTAAATGACATTACAATGAAAGACTAAGAAATTTCAACACACTCAGTTAACAACTAGCTTAAAAGTCTTTCTCACCTAATTTAACTTTTATGAAAGTTAAAAACATGCCCTTTTTTTCATCCAATTAAACAAAGTATGAACTTTTCCTCTTTTTATTACTTTGCTTTTATTATCCCTGAAAGCACCACCAAAGGAAATTTAACAACTAATCCCCACCTAATCTTTTGTTCTAGTTTGGATTTCGCTTTTCCCTCTGTCTCTTTTAATTTTATAAAAAATTAATTGTAATTTTATATATTTTATTTTATAAATTCATTAATTCAGTGTTTAATATAAATTTAATAAATGAGTTAAAATAATTTTTTTATTTATCGTAAATATAATAATGACAAATTTAATAATATATTAATAAAAAAATTAATATTAAATTTTTATTGACTGAAAATAAAAGTATTCAAAATGTAATTAAAAGAGAGACGAAAAAATTAAAAGTGGAGATAAAAAAGTCCTACGTTGTTGGGTACCTAGTGGAGCCCATCAAGCTTAAATAGCCCCAAGTTCCAAATGGCATATCTCCAACTGAACTCTCCATTTCTGTCTTGTGATTTCCGTGGCAGTGGGTCTTCTTCCTCTTGCAGACTTCCTGTGAGGAACCCAAACCCTATTGAACTGAATTGAGTTGTTCTGCATCTGAGAGATTCAACCCAGATCCCTCTTACCCTTCCTCTATTGAAAATCCCAAATTTCTCATCGGGGCACGGGGTTAGGGTTGGGATTCCGATCGAGCTGCAAATATGGCTGTCTCCGATGGGGTTGTGAAGAAAGTCATCCTCTCCTATACCTACGTCGCCATATGGATCTTCCTCAGTTTCACCGTCATCGTGTACAACAAATACATCCTCGACCGCAAGATGTACAATTGGCCCTACCCGATCTCCCTCACCATGATCCACATGGGCTTCTGCTCCTCCCTTGCCTATCTCCTTGTTCGCGTCTTCAAGATCGTCGAGCCTGTTTCCATGTCGCGCGAGGTTTATTTCAAGTCTGTTGTACCCATCGGCGCCCTTTACTCCCTTTCCCTCTGGTTCTCTAATTCTGCCTACATATACCTCTCTGTTTCCTTTATTCAAATGCTTAAAGCTCTTATGCCTGTTGCTGTTTATTCTATTGGGGTTTTGTTTAAGAAGGAGGGTTTCAAGAACGAAACCATGGCTAACATGGTCTCGATTTCGGTTGGGGTTGCGATCGCTGCTTATGGTGAAGCAAAATTCGATACCTGGGGTGTGACTCTGCAGCTCTTGGCGGTTGCATTCGAGGCCACCCGGTTGGTTTTGATCCAGATTTTGCTGAATTCTAAGGGGATTTCACTCAATCCAATCACCTCACTTTACTACATCGCCCCCTGTTGTTTGGCGTTCTTGTCTGTTCCCTGGTTCCTCATGGAGTACCCGTCTTTAAGAGACAACTCAAGTTTCCATTTGGACTTTCCGATTTTCGGGACCAATTCGTTTTGTGCTTTTGCTTTGAATCTCGCTGTGTTTTTGCTCGTTGGAAAGACATCCGCTTTGACCATGAATGTTGCTGGAGTGGTGAAGGATTGGTTGTTGATCGCCTTCTCCTGGTCTGTGATAAAGGACACAGTAACCCCAATAAATTTGATTGGTTATGGGCTAGCGTTTTTGGGGGTTGCATACTACAATCATTCCAAGTTGCAGGCTCTGAAGGCTTCGGAGGCGCAGAAGAAAGCTCAGCAGGCTGATGAGGAAGCTGGAAGATTGTTGCAAGAGAAAGACGACGAAACGACCGGAAGGAAGAGCGAGAACCAGAATTGATTAAACTGCTAATCTCATTTTTTGATACAAAGAACAGAGATTTGATATTTGTCGATTAATGTTGGACGATGGCAGATTTTGTTTCGGGTGTGTGGTGTAATGATTATTAGCTATTCATGTTATTTCTCCCCCTTAAATTTTATTTTCTTTGATGGTTCATTTTACTTTAGCCACTAGGGGCTGAGATTGATCTTTGTCCCTTAATGAGTTAAACACTGTGGATGTTCTGGAACACTTTCTTTGGAGTAAAGCTTATGGTTTATTAACAAGTTGATGGTTGATATGTCTTGGTCTGTGTCTATGCTTATGACATTTGCTACATTTGTTGAAATTGCCTGTCATTCTGATACCCATTGGATAAGCTATTGTTGTTGGCCATTTTCTTTCTCTAAAAGGGAAAGAAATTTATGTTAGGGTAAGTTTGCAAGAAACCCCACTTTCAAACTCCCCCCTCCCCAGAAAATCATCTTCTTTCTATTTTTAATATTGAAGACGTTGATTCCTTAATCCGTGTATTTTCGTTAGGTTCTATTTCTCGATCTGCATTATTATCTCACTTTTCTTTTGGAACTCTGATTGACATTCCCTGCCGTATGATCCTCAGTTTTCTTGGATCTTTGTTACAAAAATGGGGCCCCAGAAAAAGAATAGGAAATACCTGCTGAAGTTGGGTGACAGTTTCCTTTTCCCTTTCACATATAATGCATGCATCTGTCCCTTAAACTTTTTTTACGGATCAGAAGCATAGTGGTTTGCATGTTCTATTACGTTTTATATTCTCCCTGTCTAACTGTTTGACTTCTTTGCCCGGCTCATCGGACTTCAGTTTACTGTCAAAAGAATGTGGCATGTACGATATAGTCTGCTATTTGCTTGAACGGGCATTTATCTCGCTCTCCTTTTCTTGCCCTTTTGAGGTTATAAATCTCTCGACCAGGAAAGCAACCTGTAATCTAGTATTCAAATTTTGCTATTTTCATTTCAATTCACAAAAATGAACGAGTCTCGTTTGTGGTATGCTGTATATAATACGCTGATGATATTCTTTCAAAGGTTGAGTTTGCCGAGTCACACCTCAAATCTGCCCCTTAGATTCAATGAAGCGAGACAATGGAACAGAGTCTTAATATTTTTCCTCTTACCACTACCTTCGCGTTTTGAATTCTATATTTCCTCCAATAAATACGAATAGTTCGTGTGTTTATTATTATTATTATTTTTAAATGAAGAATAGAAGTACTGTCGTTTATTTAATTTTTTTTTTCCAATCACATGGTCTAGTTTTTAGTGGCTATGTTTTTAATTTGCTTAGGTAACTTTTTGTATTTGGTGTGTACCAAATGGATTGCATTTATAAATTAATACCATTATGAAATTAAAAAACAAGTCTAAAAGTATTTGAGAATTCTAAGACATGGGATTTGAATCTTTTACTCCCTAATATAGTCACTATTATCACTTACCACGATCACCATCACTCTTAGTCATTATCCCATATATTTTTTTAAACATGCCCTATAACAATAAAGGCCCCCCTCAATCGTTGTACCCCAAAAGTGAATAGCCCTATGGAAAAATTAGACAAATTCGTCCCTAAGTAATAGAAAATTAGCAGAATGAAAATCTGAAAAAAAAAAGAATTTAATTTTTCAGCTATGGAATGGTTTAATTGACCTTATTTTCCAACTTATTCAGAATTTGTGGTTAAAAGTGGAGAATCATTCCAACGGCAAAATATCATGTATGAATATGATTAGAACCTCCACCATCCAAAAATAAAACCCAAATAATGTTACTATTGTCATAGTTTTGAAAAGTGAAATTTAATTTTTGTCATAGTTTTGTTGATAAATTAAGACTCAAAAGGTAACTTTGCAATAGTATGATAGTGGGTAAGATGCCAAATAATTAATGAACATGAAAAAGATACTATTGTTCAATTTTATCCCAATCTTGAAGAAGCATTGAGCAATGCAAAAATATATGAAAAATTATTTGATTTATTAATGATAGACAATTTTTTATTTATCAGCGATGTCTAAATAGTGACATATGATAAAAATAGTATTTTTTTAAATTATTTTTATTATATATCAAAATTTAAACATTATTAATAAATAAAAAATTATTCACCAAATAAATCAAATATCAACTCAAAATATATTTACCAATTCGTCGCATACAGTCCATGACGCAAATCCATGTAAGTAATTAGTTTTAATGTATTTAACACAAAGGGTAGGATCAATGGATCCACATACTCTGAAGTTCTCCGAAACTGTACCATGTGAAATTCGCTCAATCCCAAGCGTCAACTCTCATTTACAACTATTATTGTACCACGTTCTCATTGAACTTTCCATCTCTAAAGCTCACCTTTCCAACTTGCAGTTTACTATTGGCCCAAATAATAATAAAAAAACTTGCTGCTTACTAATGCATCCATCGGCGCTCTTCGTTGCAAGTCACTAATGCAAACAGCTTGATAGAAGATGACGCAGCCTGCCTTGAGTTGCGGTCCGAAGAGTCTCAGATTATAGAAAGTAGTAATGATGATCCGGACATCCTTATTATACAAGTTCCTCTTAACCTCTTTTCCTCGGTCAACTTTTGTCTTGATATCCTCTTTCCTTGTGCTTAATCTTTGTAAATTGCTGTTCTCATCTATGGATTACATGTTATTAGATTTCCACTTAATTATATTGATTGTGGTAAATGGGGTCACTTCCTTTTCATTAGTTCAATCATTTGCCATTTATATTTGCATTTCTAGAACAAATCTTGACATTTTTCATGTTGTCGATCCACTAACATTTGTTCCTACAATGGATCTGTTGTCAAACAAAAAGTATCAATTCTTTGTTAAGGTAAACAGTTTTCTATGTATTTAAGGTTCTTATTCTTTATGCTTCTGGTCAAGTGGTTTTGTTTTTCCTCATGTTTAATTGTCCTTGTGAGATACATCTCTGAAATTCCTTCCCTCACTACAACGCAGCAGCTTGATACATTCGGCATTGCTCCACTTCCAAAATGAAATAGCAACCGGGCTCTTTGTATCAGTTCCCTTCATGAGGTTTCTTCACAAACCATCAATTTCAATCCTTTTGTCCCACATATATATCATTCTCAGAGTCTTCACTGTATTTTAGTGAACTGGGGGGGGGGTGTAGCCTATCACTTGCCTACATATAAATTTGAATAAGTAACTTTTTCCTGTATTCCGAGAAAGAAAGTGAAGGAAACATTTGGGACATATTGAAGGCTGGAGTTTCTTCAAGTTACACTGTTTTTTGATACATTGAGTATTCTTCCAGAAAATGATGCTCTTATAAGAAGTAATGAATTAAAAATAAAGCAAATTTCTAGCCAGCATGTTGGGCAATTATACTTCATATTAGATAGTTTGTTATTTGATGATGATAAGAGCTCAAGTAGTAACCATCTTTCTAATTATGATTTTTGCATTCTCTCTGGATCTCATTGTGAAGTTTATTGTCGGATTCTTAGGTCTCTCTAAGCATAGAATGGCAAAAATATTGATCTTGACACTTTTCATTAAGCAACTTCTTCATGCTATATTCCACATTCAAAATTATTTTCCAGTATAAATCTTTATGTCTCGATGGTGCTAATATCTGGGAGTCATTTATGTATTATCGTTGAACTGTGCATATTGTGGTTGGGTTAATCCCGTGCATGCCTTTTTCAGAGAGCATGGCTGGTAAAACTCTCAGCTGTTGAGCTACATGCTAGTGACATTAGTAACTCCATACACAAAGAAGCATGTCAGAGAATTCTTTCTTATATCTTTGGACAAGGTATCACTGAAATTGGTGGAGACCAGAGCATGTCTCTGTTTTCTCTTCAAGATACAGCTGAAAACGCTGCTATAAGAACTGTCAGTAAGACTAAGGTACTGTTAATCATTGAACATATCATGGTTCCTTCACACATCACCAACAATGAAGTCTTCCCCAATTTCAGTGGCATCTGTAAGTGAGAGAAATGGATGAATGAAAGAAAGGAAAACTAGAGACATTGGATTGTGTCCTTGTTGAAGGCAGCAAAGAGGGAATGGAGAGAATAAGCCTTCATTTTATCCTTTGGCCAGTAAAAGTCAATTACTGTCCATCACTATATCATCTTCTTTAACAAAGTGGTTTAACTGACCTGTATTTTATAAACATAAACAACGGAAATTTTTTTAATTGAATATATACTTTTAAAATTTATTATTTTTTTCGTTTATATGTAGATTTTTTTTAGTCCACCCTACCTACCTGTATCCAACATTCTACAGAAAAATTGATGTATTCCCCCATGCGAGTTGTGGAATAAATGTATCAGTTCTTTCCTAAAAGGACGATCTTTATCAGTTCTTCTGATCAAAGCAAACTTGTCTTTTTTTTTTTTATCCAATGGAACAGAAAATGTAGCTGTATCTCTAACTTTAACTCCTGTTATACTCCTTGTTGATTACGTAGCTTCATTTGCTTCTTGTTTTCTTTCTTAATGTTATTTTGTTTCAAATGCAGGTGTTAGAATTTGCTTGGATTCATCCCTTCATCCCGCATGCCTTCCTCACTGCAATAACTAGGGAGGCCTACGTTGTGGCTGCGTTTTAATTTCTATCTTTTTGAGCGCACACGTCTAGTTCATTCAACCCACAACTTAAGAACAGTATATATTATTATGCTACTTATATTTACTTAGCTGTAGATTTATTTGGAGCAGGTGGATTTTACTGCATGAACCATCCTCAATTATCAAGCACTTATAGGCGAACAGAAGAACAAGATAAATTAATGACTGTTAGAGGGAAAACATTATTTTCTTCTGGGTAGACACATTCACTTGCTTTGTCCACTTATTATTTTGAATATGAAATATTCAAAACATTTCCAGTTAGATTATATCCAAATCTTTCAAGCAGAAAATGAAGGGGCAAAAGCATTTGTCGCTACCGTCAACTTCTGACTCTGACTGTTTCTAAAACAACGTAAAAAAATAATAATCTCCGAACCTCCAATAAGAAACACTTAATAAGGTGACTTGTGAAAGATCGATGGATATTGCTCATTTGTAAGAAAAAACACATTATTAGTAAAAGTCTAATTCAACATTTCAAACCAAACTGAGGATTTTTAGACGGGTTGAATAGGTTGCAACAAGGACACATATATTGAGGAAATTGTGATTATGCAGTTTCAATTAAATAGAAAAAAAAAAGTATGATACAAAAATGGGTCCCCAGAATCAAATAACATAATAGCAAAATATCAGCAGAGAGAGACAAAGTAAGGGCAACGCATCTCACGAGATCATTCCTTGTTACCCAAAAAAAAAAAGTGAAAAAGAAAGAAAGAAAAGAAACCCAGAAATGTGAAATGGAAATATGTAAGGGATGAATGCAACACAGAAGAAGCATATTTAGAAGGTAAGTAACCTTTACGGCTGTCATAATGGGAGAAAGAATGAAGGGTTTGAACTTAACTCTGCGATTACTTCTGGCACCAAGAGAAGGTAGAATCCAAGTAGAGAGATTGTATTGGTCGCCATCCCTGGACCAATCGAGCTCTGTAGCCGCACAAGGACACTCTAAACACTCCTCTGCTTTTGCTTCCCACCATTCTTTTCTTGTTAGTAAATCACACTGAACCACTCAATACTTACCAGTTACCACTTTGGCGTCTCTGTAGGTGGAGCAAGAGAAGATATGGGATCGAAAATGAGGGTGAGATTGAGCTTCGTCCCTTAATGAATGTTCTGGAACACTTTGCTTATGGTTTTCACTACGTTTGTGGAAACAGCCTGTGTTTTATTTTGATCCCCATTGGGTGCACCATGGTTGTTTTGCCATTGTCTTTCCTGTAAAAGGAAATAAATTTATGGGTAAGTTTCCAATATTGAAGAAACCCTCCGTTTACACTCCCCCATCCCAGAAAATCAACTTCTTTCTATTTAAATGAAGAAATTTATGTACCTAGTCCCATAAAAGCTACGTATTTTAATTAGATTCTGGGTTTCGATTTGCATGATTACCTCACTTTTCCTTTGGAACTCCGATATACCTTCCCTGCCGTTAGATTCTTAGTTTTCTAGAATCTCTCTAAAAAAATGGGGCGAAAAAAAAAAGCATCTTATGCATGGATCTGTCCCGTCATCTTTTTTTACGAGTTCGAAGAAGCATAGTGGTTTGCATGCATGTTCTATTACGTCGCATATTCACTCAGTTCTGTTTGACTCTCACTTCTCACTACTTTGCCTGGCTCATTGGTCTGCATTTTGCCTGAATGGGGATTTAACTCTTTCTTACCCCATTGATGAGGGGTGGGAATTGGGATTGGTTCATTGCCCGTCAATCATCGGAGTGTTTGATACTATCTTGATCAGGAAAGCAACTGTAACCTAGTATTCCATTTTGCTATTTTTCATTTCAATTCACAAAAATGAACGACTCACATTTGTGGTACGATGTGTAATATATATATATATATATATATATATATATATATATATATATATATATATATATATATATATATATATATATATTTTGATGACCTTCTTTTATAGGTTGAGGTTAATGCTCGGTCACATCAGTAGCTATCGCCACTGCCATTAACGCTATCTCTGAGCCTCCACTTGTCCATCATCATTATTATTTTGATTGGTGCCTTCTACCACAGTGTACACTAATTAAAATATTAGACATCACACAATTCTCCCTCAAAATTAACTAGAATTATTTTTTAATATACTATAAAATAATACTCTAGAAAACTGATACTTAAGAGGATTATTTAGAGGGGGGAAATTAAGAAATTATAATAAGAGATATAGAAATTTGAATATATGGATCTTCTTGTGATGAAACATCGCAAGTTTATCATATATCTTTATTGGACCAAATTTTTTGAAAAATGCCGAATATATGGACGAGTGTTTCATTATATATTATTTTTCTTTTGTTGCCATGGTGGAGGCGTGGAGCTCTTATTATAATTGAAAATTTTTAAATATATAGCCAGGCTGAAGCTGTGAGCGGGCCGGGGAACATTAGCAAAACAAATAAATAAAAAAGAAGAAAGAAACAGGAAGAAGATGTGATAGGGGAATTTTCTTTTCTGACAATGTGTTAAAGAAATTATGCCATATTTTATTTTATTTTTTCAAATAATAATAATAATAGTAATAATAAATTAGGAGCGCCTGAGATCAGACCAATTCGTCCCTGAATCATGGAGAATTAGCAGAATGAAAAAAATAAAATAAAAATAAAGACTAAAGATGAAGCACTTATTCACAATTTGTGGTTGAAACTGGAAAATCACACCAACCGCAAGATATGATGCATGGACCGCTGATATGAATAGGAGCTTTCTTAGACTTCAGTTTTCCGTTGATAATATGTAAAGCAAATTAAAGGATCTCCACCATCCAAAAATAAAACCATAATTAATAAGTAAATGCACAAGTGGAATTTCACCGTAGTTTAATTACGACAAAAAAAATTATAATGATATGTAATTTTAATTTTTAAATTGTTCATCCAGTGAACTCTTTTCAAAGATTAATTTTTCAAATTACTAATTAAAAGATATTAAATTGTATTAGTTAAATTATTTATGTAACTAGAAAGAAATTATTCAGGAATCTGTTGTGACTGTCAATTTTCGATAGGTGTCTCCGAAAATAGTTGTCTTTGTCCCTCATAATCAAGGGAGACATTAAAAAAGAAATGGAAAAATTATAGTTAGTGTCGAAATAATGATGTTCTTGGGATGTTATATTATTCGCTTTTTCCCGATTCATGTGGAATTACGTGTATTTGACCTTGCGTAAATTAAGGAGGGATTCTAAACACCTATGATGAGATGCCAAAGGAAAGGTTCAGATTCTTCAGAATCCATTTAGGTCAAACTTCAGTAAGTGTGGCTTTTACGAATAGTGAATTAAGACTTCTAAAAGAAGGAAAAAGATACCAAAACAGCTCTTATGAATAATGTTTCACGTGCTTTCAACTGTGTCAGTAGTAACAGAAGAATGAAAAGAACACCACACGAAAATTTTCATTATATGATTCTTATAAGATCAGTAGTGGTGATATTCACTAAAATTATTTAAATTAATTTTATAAGTATTATATTATTATTATTATTTAAATAAATTTATAGTATTTTAAATATTTTTGTATTTTAATAGTATAATTTTTAAAAATTTATTAAATGAGTCTTACAAATTATCTTATATTTTTATATTTTATTTATATTTAAATTTAAAATATAATTAATTTATATTTTAATTTTAAAATAATAAATACATAAAAAAAATTTAAATATTATTTTTAATAATAATATTTTAATATAAAATTTTAAGTAAAATAAAATTTTTAATATAAATTTTAAAATAATAAATATATAAATAAAATTTTTAAAATAATATAAATTTATTTTTAATAATATTAATTAAAAATAATAAAAATATATAATAAAAAATTATTATTTTAATTTAAATACTTTTGTTTCTATAAATAATAATGTTTTAAATTTTTTTTTTGTGTCACCGTAGACATAATTTATAGTGAGTCAGACTTAAGCAACTCCAATAAGAGTTAAGCAAGGCCCATTGGAGATGACCTTAGAATCTTATCAAACTCTCATTTGATATGACACTATATGAAAAGTTCTACGGTACACATATATGCACCCTAAACACAAAAATTTCTCTCATAATATCTCATAATATGTATAAAAAATAATTAAATAAATTACATTCACCTTTTTTAAAATTTTTATTTATAAAATTATTAACAAAGTTTGTACTTTATATATTATTTCTTAAGAATTTATAATAGTCTATTTTAATATAATATAAGTCATCAACAAGAAATTTGAAGATTTTAACTATACATTTTGTAAACTTTGAAAGAGATTCTTGTAACATCTTGTACTTTTATTTTTCATTAATAATATTTTGTTATAAACAAATATATTTTTATTTATTTAAAAAGAATTATGTTCTACTAAAAGTAAGTATATTTTTAATTAAAATAATTATATTGGCATTTAATAAATTTTTGTTGCATTTTTAGAAATATTTTTCTTTCATTATGTATAAATATATTTATTTAATGATTTGTTTATTACGATTTTAATAAAGAAAAATCATAATTTAAGAATTTAACTAAAAGTTTATGAGAATGTAAATTTTTAAAAAATTTTGGGATATTTTAGGATAAAAAATGAAATTTATATAAAAGAAAATCCTATTATTCAATTATTAAATAATTATTATTATTATAAAAAAAAAATATAAGGGGAAGGGAACGTAGAAGGGAGAAGGCACTTCTACAAATTTTGAAAAAAAAATAGAGAAGATGAATAGTGAGTGAATAGTAATATTCAATTTTTTTTTAGATCTAGAGTGTCTATTGACTTTCGATCTCAAAATTAAGGGTGTTACTGAATTTAAAACGAAGAATACTATGGTTTTAACCGATCAATTTTTTAAATCAACCATTGAATCGCTATAGATCTGAAGTAGAAAATTTCAAAAAAAGGTAAATTATGAAACTTTTACTTAGAGACCTGCAATTGAAATTCTGACACTATAGATGGATTCAGAAAGTAGTTAAACTTTAGGATATGAAATTTTTCAACTATCTGACAACTTTTTGTTCATCGTGAATAGTAATTTTCAGCGGATAAATAGTGATTTTCGGCGATAAATAGTGACCAAACTCCCGGAGTCATTTTCTAAGTTTTTGGAAAGGTTCAGATTCTTCAGAATCCATTTAGGTCAAACTTCAGTAAGTGTGGCTTTTACGAATAGTGAATTAAGACTTCTAAAAGAAGGAAAAAGATACCAAAACAGCTCTTATGAATAATGTTTCACGTGCTTTCAACTGTGTCAGTAGTAACAGAAGAATGAAAAGAACACCACACGAAAATTTTCATTATATGATTCTTATAAGATCAGTAGTGGTGATATTCACTAAAATTATTTAAATTAATTTTATAAGTATTATATTATTATTATTTTTTAAATAAATTTATAGTATTTTAAATATTTTTGTATTTTAATAGTATAATTTTTAAAAATTTATTAAATAAGTCTTACAAATTATCTTATATTTTTATATTTTATTTATATTTAAATTTAAAATATAATTAATTTATATTTTAATTTTAAAATAATAAATACATAAAAAAATTTAAATATTATTTTTAATAATAATATTTTAATATAAAATTTTAAGTAAAATAAAATTTTTAATATAAATTTTAACATAATAAATATATAAATAAAATTTTTAAAATAATATAAATTTATTTTTAATAATATTAATTAAAAATAATAAAAATATATAATAAAAAATTATTATTTTAATTTAAATACTTTTGTTTCTATAAATAACAATGTTTTAAATTATTTTTTTTTGTCACCGTAGACATAATTTATAATAAGTCAGACTTAAGCAACTTCAATGAGAGTTAAGCAAGACCCATTGGAGATGACCTTAGAATCTTATCAAACTCTCATTTGATATGACACTATATGAAAAGTTCTACGGTACACATATATGCACCCTAAACACAAAAATTTCTCTCATAATATCTCATAATATGTATAAAAAAATAATTAAATAAATTACATTCACCTTTTTTAAAATTTTTATTTATTAAATTATTAACAAAGTTTGTACTTTATATATTATTTCTTAAGAATTTATAATAGTCTATTTTAATATAATATAAGTCATCAACAAGAAATTTGAAGATTTTAACTATACATTTTGTAAACTTTGAAAGAGATTCTTGTAACATCTTGTACTTTTATTTTTCATTAATAATATTTTGTTATAAACAAATATATTTTTATTTATTTAAAAAGAATTATGTTCTACTAAAAGTAAGTATATTTTTAATTAAAATAATTATATTGGCATTTAATAAATTTTTGTTGCATTTTTAGAAATATTTTTCTTTCATTATGTATAAATATATTTATTTAATGATTTGTTTATTATGATTTTAATAAAGAAAAATCATAATTTAAGAATTTAACTAAAAGTTTATGAGAATGTAAATTTTTACAAATTTTTGGGATATTTTAGGATAAAAAACGAAATTTATATAAAAGAAAATCCTATTATTCAATTATTAAATTATTATTATTATTATAAAAAAAATATAAGGGGAAGGGAACATAGAAGGGAGAAGGCACTTCTGCAAATTTCGAAAAAAAAATGGAGAAGATGAATAGTGAGTAAATAGTAATATTTAACTTTTTTTTAGATCTAGAGTGTCTATTGACTTTCAATCTCAAAACTAAAGGTGTTACTGAATTTAAAACGAAGAATACTACGGTTTTAACCGATCAATTTTTCAAATCAACCATTGAATCGCTATAGATCTAAAGTAGAAAATCTCAGAAAAAGGTAAATTATGAAACTTTTACTTAGAGACCTCCAATTGAAATTCTAATACCATAAATGGATTCAGAAAGTAGTTAAACTTTAGGATGTGAAATTTTTCAACTATCTGACAACTTTTTGTTCGTCGTGAATAGTAATTTTCAGCGGATAAATAGTGATTTTTCGGCGGTGAATAGTGACCAAACTCCCGGAGTCATTTTCTAAGTCTTTGGAACCTCTGGACACGTTTTTGAGGTCTAATTGGTCAAATTCGATTTGAAAAAGTACTTTATAGGACTGTTCAACCAGTAGCCCTACTTTGTGAGTAGACACTTCTTTCTATGATTTACCCCGTACTCTTCTTGAACTATAAATATATAATTATTTTTGTTTACAATTATTTATGCTATCATAAATATCTGATTGCAGAAATAATAATTTAAAAAAAAAATTATTTTACGTAACGTAAATTGGGGGCGTTACAAGTTAGTATTAGAGTATTAGATTTCCCTGTAGCTAATAGAGCAAAGAATTCTGTAGTAGGACTTTGAGTATGGGTATGTAGCTGCAGACATATTTATACTCATGGTACTGTTGTGAAATTCTATAGAGTGTCATCTTTTTCTTCCTTCTAATTATTTTTTCCTTCGATATGTGAGGTTTAATTATCTATGCGTATGTCCTAAATGGTACCTTTTGTGTGTAGAGTACTAGTTCAACTTTTAAACTTATTTTGACGAAAAGTGATAAAGAGAACCCTCTTGAGAAATTAACTGAAAATAAGAAAATTATATCCGAACACAAAGGGAATGGCTTGTTTGGATGTCAAGAAGGTTTGAATTGATTGTTTGATTTGCTTATGTGAAACAATATGACGAATGACTAATATAATATTGATAGTGGGTTATGATGTGATAGAGATTGTTAACTCCAAGATAATGATTTGAAATAAAGTGAGTGTTTTGAAAATAGATTTAAATCTCTTTTTGGATGGATGAGTTGAAATCTATATATATAAATAGATTTGGTAAGTTGTGAGTTGGATTGAATTTGAGAGCAGAGAATCTATGAAGATAATATTTTCAATGATATATTTTGTTGGTATAAAGAATTCGAAGACAATTTGGTTTTTAATAATACTATGTATAAGTATTATGATTAAGGAATGCTTACTTATGGAAATTTAAAATTTAAGGTATGCAAAATGGGTAATTCATGTGAAGGGCTCTTGGATAGACATAAGTTTTCCATGATTGATTGTTAAGATATTGCATAAGCATGTTAAAGAATAAAGTCACAATAGGTTGAATTTGTTTAAGTGTTTTGAAATGCGATCTAGCTGATACAGTATGAAGATGTCATCAATAGCAAAAACTGTTAGTAAATGAGTTGCAAGTAGTGAACAATCATGGAAGCAAGTACCCATTAATTTAATTTCATCTTTAACGACTATAAGTTATTACAAAAAAAAGGGGTGCTAAGGATATTTGGCAGTGGTAAAAGATGTTGATATAAAGTATACTAATGTAGATTAGGTTCCAATAGTTAGGAAATTTCTTGATATGTTTAAGAAGAATTGCCTAGATTACCCTCGAAACGAAAAAATAGAATTTGATATTGATTGACTTCTTGGAACCCAACTAGTATCTATATCCCTATATAGAATGATATCGATTGAATTTAAAAAAAATAGTTACAAGACTTGTTAGATAAGGGATTTAAATGCCCTAGTACTTTTTATTTGCAGTGCTTTAGTTCTATCTGTGAAATAGAAATATGGATTACTATGACTATGCATAAATTATAGACAGTTGAATAAGGTGACAGTGTGAAATAAATACCTATTACCTCGTAGAGATGATCTGTTTCTGTTTGATCAGTTACAAGGTGTTCAATATTTTTTAAAAATTGATTTGAGATATGAGTAACATTAATTGAGGATAAGAGAAGAGGATGTAAGAAAATTTTCTTTTAGGACTCATTATGGGCATTATGAGTCCTTGATTATGTTATTTAGTTTGACAAATATCCTAACTGCATTCATAGATTTAATGAATAGTAATTAGGTCATCCCTAGATCAACTTGTTATTATATTTATTGATGATATACTAGAATATTTTAAAAGTTCAGAGGATCATAAACAACATTCAAAGATAGTTTTACCAATTTTAAGGGAGTATGGTTGATAAAGATGGTATCCAAGTAGACTCTAAGAAAGTAAAAGTGGTACAATAATAACTACGTTTTACTACATCTAAAGATGAAGATCCAAATCCAATTTGCACTTCCTGCGGTTGTCTGCCGTCCAATCTATTTGAGCCATAGTTGGATCAGGTACATGAGCATATGCTTGTAAAGCATTAATCAACTCCTCAGCATTTGAAGCCGAAATATGAATTCGTTGTACTGAGTGTGAAATGAACCTTTGTTCCACAGCATGATCAAGAAAAGACAACAGACCATCAAAGAAGTGGTTAACATTTAGCAAACCTATCAGTTTGTGATGTATATTTAGTTGTGCCCAAGAGATTATTTGAAAAATTTCTTCTAAAATACCAAAACCCCCTGGTAAGGCAATGAAGGCATCAGCATTACTCATCATTCTAGTCATGCGCTCATGCATGAAAGCTACCATAAACTTTTTCCCAATTGTCTTTCCTACGATGTTAGATGTAGTTAGAGCTGTAGGAATAATACCTAAAATTTGGCATCCTCCTATATGGGCAGCTGTGAACACACACCCCATTAATCTACGGTTACCACCACTATAAACTAAATAAATTTTTCTCCTGGCCAGTACCATATCCAGGTTTTGCACAGCTTTCACATACTCTCCATCTTTTCCAAGACTAGAACCACAAAAGACACAAATATTTCGAAATTGATAAAATGCGATTCCCTCCATAGCTGCACACACCTTAACTTGGAATATGAAAGTAAAAAAATTAACGTGTGCATTTATAGAACTCAGAAAATGGCATACTTATGATAGTTATGTGAATAAACAGGGAATAATTAAAACATTATGTGAGTTATTGGTGGATATTAGCTAAATTGAAGGTGAAATTTTAAAAAATGACGTCAATCATGTATATGTACAGTAGTTGTGATAATCGCTCATATTAGGTATATAAAGAGAATAAGGTTAAGATATCACCAGAAATTTGTCTTTTCCTTGTTGTTCTTACTAAAGCATTAATGTCTTGATTCTTGTAGAGAAGTTGTATGTCACGACCCTTGTAAAAGCAGGCACGTGACTGACACAAGAATAGGAATAAATCCTATCCAATAAGCTTAAAAGCAACTGACACCAAGTTATCACTATGACTTACAACATATAAATATAAACAACATCATGCATAATGGTTCAGAATTCATAAATTCACATACAATTGGCATTAAGCCATACAATACAAAAATCATCTGTCTTTCATACAACAACAGTTCTACAAACATTCAGATACGCAGGGATGCAAGGATCCTGCCTGTAGTTCATGGAGCTACCTTATAAGACAAACTGAAAATATCTAAACAAACTGGGAGCCTTGAAAGCAACATGGGCTCACCACAACTCTTTCAACTCACTAAACAGTTGGAGTTAGATTTGAATCTTTTTGACTATCTGAAAAGAGAAACATATGATGGGGTGAGCATAAAACTCAGTGAATAGGTAATCCTTACTATAAAGGAAACAGGACAAGCAGATCATGAATTTTTTCTTCACAAATATAAAATTTAATGCAAGAAAAAGATGAATGCCATATGTATCATGTGTTTAAAGAATCAATAACAAGAAAAATTCAGTATTAAAAGGCATAATATCAATGTTAGAGTTTTAACTCTCTCTATATCAAATCCACAGTCATTTCTCAAGTATACAATAAAGAAGATATTCACCATCAATCAGGCTAAAAGCTTGTAGTTCATCGGACAAAAACCCGTAATTCATCAGGCAAAAGCCCGCAAAGTCCATCAGGCAAAAGCCTGTACAATCATCAATTAGGCATAAGCCCGCACAATCATCCCTTAGGTATAAGTCCGCACAATTCATCCATCAGGCAAAAGCCCGCACAATCAGTCATGCAAAAGTCCATTACACAAAATTCAATATGCACTAATCAACAATAGCCACAACAACATCAACTTAGTTTATACATTTATATCCAAAAGGCCTACACATGTACCTCATAAAATCATTTACCAATTCATATAAAATATCAACATCACCATAAACCAATAGAGAACTAAAATATAAATGATGCTTATCCTGCATTTCTAAAGTTTATACTAGGATTTATATTTTAAAAGAAATAAATTTCACATTAATAGTAATGTCTCATGTGGATGTATCAAATGGATAGTTAAAAATAATGTCATAGTAAGTATTATCTACTCACAACACTAGAGATTCAAAGTAGTTGAACTCTCTTGATCTCTTCCAAAACTCAATGGTCGAATTGATGTTGAAAGCTGTCTTTCGCTATTTCAAAACCTAGAAATACAATTTCGGCATATCAATTTCTAACCAAACACCACGAATTCACTATTTTATGTTAGTCAAAAACATTGTTCACTGTTCACGCACTGTTCATCTGAAACCTTTTTTCATGATTTAATCATTTAAATCATGATATCCAGCCAGAAAATTATTAATACACTGATTATTCTATCTCCTAAACATGATTCTAGGTTCAAAATTACCAGAAAACATCAAAGAATTTTGAAATTCGAAACTTACCCATCGCAGTTACTATTCATCATTTCCGGTGAACTTCCAGCGACTTTTCGGTGAAATTGATCGGTGGGTTTTGGAGTATTTTTTGCCACAAGTCCAACGGTTCAGACGGTTCGTCAATCGGAGGTCCGTAGCTCCAGTTATGATGGTTTGAAATTGAAGAGGAAAAATGGGGGAAAGAGCTGCGTTTTTTTTTCTTCTTTCTGAGTGCCCGTATGCATATATGCGCAGGAGCTATAGTAATGCTACAATAAATTAAATTATATTTTTTTACTGAGGGACATTACATAGTAAGTAATAGGTGTAATTGTAAAAAAAAAAGTGAAAATGCAAACAAGTTAGTTGTTGAAGAGAGTATAGAGTAACTGTGATGAGGTAAGTAGAATTGTTAGACATATGTTAATAGTACATAAATGTTATAAAAAGATTGATGGATTTATTGCTACGTATATTTAACATATTGATGAATGAATTTTAGGATAAAACTAGATGATAGATTAAGATGATGATATTCATGGGATGATGTTGATATGTGAGAATCAAAGATGACTTGATAAAAGTCTGGAATAAGAAAAGATAGTTACCCCAATATGGATGTGAATATGTTTTTTTATGAGTGTGTTTTCTAATATCGATCTATAGATATATCCATGCGAGTTTGAGGATATAAAGTGAAATTGATTAGAAAAAAATGAATACAAATAATTCAATATAGGCCAAAAGTCTAAAGGAATCATGCATGTTGAACACTAAAAATTATCAGTTGGTGACTACATATTTTTGAAGGAATCACCAATGAAAGAGGTAATGAGATTTGGAAAGAAATACATATTAGATTCTTCTTATGTTTCCTAACTTCAAGAAATTCAATTGGACAAAAATTTGGTTTAACTATGGGTACAATTGATATTTATTGTTGATCTATAAGTGAAGAACTTATGGATGAAAGAAATCCCTATGGTTAAGTCATATGCTAAAATCACTCAAGCGAAGAGACATTTTAAAAAGTAAAGATGTTATACAGAAAAGATATCTCTAATTATTTGAGTAATAAGGTTGGTAACTCCGAATTATGCCTTGATTTCATTCCCTACATGTGGTAGGATGGGCTGAAATTCGGGAACCGAATTTCTTAAGGGGAAAGAATGTAACATCCCGTAATTTTTGTTTTTCATTAATAATATTTTGTTATAAACAAATATATTTTTATTTATTTAAAAAGGATTATGTTCTACTAAAAGCAAGTATATTTTTAATTAAAATAATTATTTTTTTGCTTAAAATAATTATATTGGCATTCAATAAATTTTTGTTGTATTTTTAGAAATATTTTTTCTTTTATTATGTATAAAGATATTTATTTAATGATTTTTTTTTACGATTTTAATCAAGAAAAATTATGACTTAAGAATTTAACTAAAGGTTTATGAGAATGTAAATTTTTAGAAATTTTTGAGATATTTTAGGATAAAAAACGGAATTTATATAAAAAAAATCATATTATTCAATTATTAAATAATTATTATTATTATAAAAAAATATAAGGGGAAGAAAACGTAGAAGGGAGACGGCACTTCTGCAAATTTCGAAAAAAATAGCGAAAATGAATAATGAATAAATAGTAATCTTCAACTTTTTTTCTAGATCTGAAGTGTTTATTGACTTCCGATCTCAAAATTAAGGGTGTTACTAAATTCAGGACGAAGAATACTACGATTTTAACCGATCAATTTTTCAAATCAACCATTGAATCACCGTAAATTTGAAGTAGAAAATTTTAGAGAAAGATAAATTCTGAAACTTTTATTTAGAGACTTCTAATTAAAATTCTGACACTGTAGATGGATTCAGAAGGTAGTTAAACCTTAGGATATGAAATTTTTCAACTATCTGATAACTTTTTGTTCGTCATGAATAGTGATTTTCGACGGTAAATAGAGACCAAACTCCTGGAGTCATTTTTAAAGTTTTTGGACCCTCTGAACACGTTTTTGAGGTCTAATTGATCAAATTCGGTTTGAAAAAGTACATTATAGGACTGTCCAACTAGTAGCCCTACCCTGTGAGTAGATATTTCTTTTTATAATTTATACCGTGCTCTTCTTGAACTATAAATATATAATTGTTTCTATTTACAATTATTTATATTATCATAAATATCTGATTGCAAAAATAATAATTTATAAAAAAATATTTATTTTACATAAAGTAAATTGGGAGCGTTACAATTCTTATTTCAATTTAAAATTAAAGAAAATTTAAATTTAACTTTTACATAGTTAATATAATTTATTCAAAATAATTGTATGAAGAGTAGAAATTTATACCAGATTAATAATTTTACAAAACCAGAATTTTGAAGTTAATTATCCATTTTTGTTCACTTCCGTGCTCTCATTTGTCTGCGTTCGACATGCCAAATTTTCTGATTAAAAAGATAGGCTCATTCCTATTCGATATATTTGTGATGGGAAATTATTTTTCATGAAAATATATAATTCTAATAAGAATTACTAATAAATAAGTATGGAATTTTTTTTATTGGAAGTATGGAGGCTAAGTATACAGTAAGGTGATCGCCATAAAAGTAACAAAACTTATCGAAGGTTTAGATTACAGACTCATGGCATGCATGTTGAGAAAACAAGATTATATCTTACATAACGAAGCCAATCCTGAACATTATCCCACGAAGAATAATTCAAACCCATTCTTCTTCTTATACACGCAAAATGGGATTAGTCTCTAATGCCTCTTCAGCACCTTTCCTGTGCATCAATTTTCCCCATTTCCAGAGCAGATTTTGGTTTCTTAGGCTTGTACCACACTGCACACACCAGAAATGCTACAAAATTTATGAAGCTAAGTATGGTAAGCAAGGCATAGAACAAATCAAGTCTTCCATGGTTGATATTGTCGGCTAGCCATCCCTGCCCATCTTTAGCCCCAGTTACTTTCTTCACCACCATTACCAGGAAGCTACTGACGAAGAAACCCAGAGACAGAGTTGTGAGGAACAGACCCGTGCTCATGGTTTTCATCCCTTTTGGGGATTGGGTTATGAAGAAATCGAGTTGGCCTGTATAAATGAAGGCTTCCCCTGAACCCACCAAGAAGAACTGTGGAATGAGAAGGAAAACACTTATGGGTAGCGTTGCTGGGTTGCCCATAACCCCTTTCGCCACTGATAATCGTTGTCTCTCGCATAGGGCGGCGGCAGCCATTCCGAGAGTTGAAAGCACAAGCCCAATTGCAATCTTTTGAAGGCTGGTGAAACCTGTTACGCAGAAAAAGAGAAACTATATATGTTAATTTCTCTAATTATAGTATTGTTGCTACCGAGGGTTAAAAATTTTGTTCTTCAAAGTTTGTTTTTCTGGTGTGAGGAAAATTTATTTTCAGTGCTTGTAGATTTTATGCGATAAGCGTGCAAGTATGAAGCGTCAGTATTTAAAAAATAGAGCTGTATAATGTTTGAATTATGTTCGGTGAGTGATTACCTTAATTAATGACTACTATATTATATTGAGTAACATCAATCTTTTGATATGAATTAAGTTACAAATTAAGGATAGGGCAGTCCTTCATGAACTAGCAAGATAAATTGTTTGACTGTTACCTCTTGTTCTGTATTTTTATTTATTTTTACCTTTTTTTCAGTAGAACTTTAACATCTTGTTGTTCAGCTATATTTTATAGTTCAGTAGTTTATGCGTGGGCCTAGTGCAATGGAGTTGTAATGTTTAAACGTCACTAGGTATTGCGTACTCTATCTTTTGTTACCTGGTTTGCCTTTCCACTTCTTCCAAAGGGGCATGACGAGTCGGTCATAAACAGCCAGAGTGATTAGTATGGCTGCCACAAAGAACACTGTGAGAGAGCCTGCTGGAATTTGGAAGTTTCCAATAGACCTTTCCATGGTAGCGGCTTGCTCAACTGAGAAGGTGATCATCTGGGCATACGTGGTCCAGAATATGATGGTTGTGGCCCATACCGGTAGGAGTCTCACCATCATTTTTACCTCCTCTACCCTTGTCAATGAGCATAATTTCCAAGGGTTTGGAGCAGAACCGGATAAGTTCTTCTCAAAATCATTTTCTGCTACAATGGCAGCTTTCTCCAGAAAACTGTAGCAAGAAATGAAACGAGAAAAAGGTGAAATTATATATTTAAGCCCAGGAAAATGACTTGGCTGCTATAAGGGAAGAGGGGAGATATACTTACCGGAACTGATCTGTGTGCTCTATTCTTGAGGCCTCAGGAGTGTCTTCATACAAACAGTCTAGATTGTATGGAAGTTCCATCTTCCTTTTACTTATGGCTGCAACAATGACTTGGAAAATGTGGACAATGGGGCTTCCTGAGCTTTTCTTATATCTGTATCTTTTAGTTCCTAATAAGAATACCAAAATGGCTATGACCATAGAAACAGAACATATTCCATATGCCCAACTTCGACCCACTTCATCTTGTATATATACAAGTACTGTTACGGCCAACAGAGTTCCAAAACTAATGAAGAAGAAAAACCTGTTGAAGAAATAGCCCATTTGAGATTTCTCCTTCTCATCTTTCTCATCAAATTGGTCTGTTCCAAATCCTGAAACACTAGACTTCAGGCCACCGGTCCCTAGTGCAATAAAGTACAGAGCCATGTATAAAATTCCCATTTGGAATCCACTGGCTTGCTTGCAACTATCACTGCTGGCAGTGGCATGGCTGTGGCAAGGGGGTGGACGTAGCTGTGGCAAATTTGTTGAGATTGCTAATGTGGCCGTACCCTGAAATCACCATCCTTTTCACAGTCAAAACTAAGCAGAGTTACCAGAGTATATATAAGCAATTATAAAATTATAAAATAAAAACAGTTGTAGTAATAATAATTATCATTACATTATTTAGTCTATTGCCTGGCTTTTTTTTAGTGCTGCACAATGAATAGTTCAAAATAAGGATGATATTTGATTAGGAATAAGTGTAACCTTCAGGTCCAAAATTAGCTGTAGCAGGAACTAACCAGTGTTTGTATTGCGGCAAAGATTCCGATTGTCTTGTATCTGCCAAGAAAGGAATCGGCCAGAAAACCTCCAAGCAAACACAGGAGAAATGAGGTGCCCATAAAGTCAGTCACAATATTGGCTGAAGTAGAGCTTGGCAGATGCATGGTTCCAATCAAGTACGTCACCAGGTTGACTGCAATCCCCATGGTGGAGAGCCTCTCAACAATTTCAATCCCTGTAAGATTGGTGGCCATTAGTTAATACTTTAAGATTTCATATCATTACTCATTGAACATTTTCTTTTATGACAAAAAAAAAAAAATTCCAGTATGTTAGTTGCACTGGAGATGATTTGATTTAGAGCATATATATGAAAAGCTTTCTAGTGCTCTTTGTCAATGAAAACTTAAATTATTAAATAAAATTTATAAATAATTTTATTATAATATTTAATATGTCTCGTAGAAAAGTCTTTTTGGATGAAGAAGGGGGAAGCAATAATTGAAACTTTTAACTATTTGATCACAGAAATTTTGATACTACAACAAGAAATATTTTGACTAAAAAACCTTCAGGTGTTAAGTGAAGGCTCATAGATATTGCTTTATTATAATTTCTAATACACTTGGCTGTCTTCCTTTTGTTTTATTATTCCGGGCTTTTTGGGGAGAAAATGAAAAGATAAAAAAGGATTACTGAGAAGCAGGATGATTGGCACATAAGTGCTGTGAATAAAATAATTTTATGTTCGCAGGTAGAACGTAAGTGAAAAGTGAAGCTCATACTTTAAAAGCAGAAAATGTAGGTGGAAAGTAAAGATCAAGCTTCAGAAAAAGTGGCTGATAAAGTAAGATGAAAAAAAAAAACTATTGAAGAAATGGAATATTGCCATGATCTTTCACGAGGCCCGTATATAATATTATGCCCTTTTCCCCTGTATTCCAAACAGAAAGTGAGACAAGAATTATCATCAGAAGTATTTGCGTGCTTTAGTTGGTCCGTTCCACTTATTTTGTCTCCATCCTCGGCAGAAATTGCCACCCCAAAAAAATATCAGGTAAAATCAAATTGAGTATTGTAACAAACTTCCAATGAAAAGGGACAGAACCCCGAATATGGATCCTATTCTTCTAGCTAGGTACTTTGAACACACCAAAACCCTATCCGTTTCTAGATCAGACTTTTATGAAGCACCAACTTCTCTTTTTTCCTGAAAAAAGTGAATCAACAACTTGCAACTGACAAAAACATGCAAAGCTCTTTCTCCGTGAAAGCATACCCTCTGTTACTTCTTACATTGAGAAGGCAAGTAAAGGGATTCATTGTAATTTGTAAGTTAACTATAGTATATACTAACTAGACATTTCTTCTGATGTATTGCTCATTGAGTCAAGTAAGAGCATCTTGTATAATTAACAGAAGGGGGAGAGAGAGAGAGAGAGAGAGGAATAAAGCTACTACTATTACATCAATGTGATGAGAGGAAGAACACAAAAGGGTTGAAATCGTCTAAGGATTTAGTTTTGGGCAAAGTACACCCTTACTGTGGTAAATAAATAAATGAAGAGAGGAAGACAAACCTAGAACAAGAGCAGCAGGCACCCAACCGCCAGTTTTGGATCTGTCAGCGGGAAAACCTTTGTAGTCCACTGCATCAGCGGCTGTCCAACTCATCTTCCCCTCCTGAAATAATGGGACAAAATATATTTGAAAATAAGGGTAACGTTTCAAGTTAAAACTGCCATTGGTTAAAAACTATTTCAGAAACTGATCACAACCCAGTACTAACCATTTTCTGAGGTTTCAAGTCTTCCACGAAGAAAATAGCTTGAAAGGCTGAAATAGAAATTAAGCTAGGATTCTTTGTTTTTCTAGGTTTCAACTCACAACTTAGTTTTGCGGTGGGAACTTCCCCTTTTATAGGTAGAGAGCTCAACGAATCAATTTGAACATGAAAGTGACCTCCCACTATACAAATGAGAGATCTCTGCGGGCTCTTGATAAAGGTAGTTGTAGGGATTAGGTTTATCGCAAATTTAAGTGGGAAGGTTCTAGGATAGATTCAAGCTTTGTTTACTTAGATATTTCTAGGAATATTAATTAAGAAATATAAAGGTGATGTTGATTGAGGAGAAATTGAGGAATATGTCGAATCTGGAACATGCAACAATACAACAATGCAGTCTACCTCTTCTTTATGGCAGGAGAGATTGATTTGGGGTGAGAAGGCTGTGAGCCACTCAACCTTGGCTGGTTCTTTGAAATGCTTTTGCTACCCCACACACGAGAAAAGCTTCCCTACCTGCTTGTTTTTCTGTATAGGTGGAAAAGGATAGGACATGTAGCTTCATATTTCGTGCCTTAAGGACTCTTTTGTGACCTGAAAGTATTTTGATCATTGTATTATCATTAACCTAATTATGGATTTAACTATAAACTGCCGGTTCTTACGGAATTGTCGATTTTTTCAAGTAAAAAGGAGGTTATCTGCTCCCACTTTACACTATCATAACGCATTTATAAATCATATTTATTTGTAGTGAAGATCAACTGGTATATTAACAAGCATATATATTGAGCAGTTAAAATGCCTTTTTCTCGTGTGATTCTCAACTCCTTTTCTTAGTTTAACAGTTAAAGGTCTGGTGTTGGCTGATTTCGTGGTTCTCTATATTTACAAACTGCAAGAGATTGTTATGCCAATTCAAATAAAATTGGTATTTGCAGAAATAATGGTGGCATTAGTTGAAAGATCAAGTGCCCTACAACTGGTGTAATCCCTCATAGTGTTACCTATCACGCGTCTCACTGCCACACCAAAAGTTTGAACTACTAGTAAAAGTGCATCTTAATTTCCTTACTGGGTGTTTAGTTGGGGGAGAAGAGGGGGGAGATTTTTTTAAAAATTACTTTGTTAATTTGGTTCAATAATTTAAAAGGATGTCTGAAAAAAAATGGAGGGACAAAATTTCTCTTTTTCCGTGGTTTCCTTCACCTCAAAAAATAAGAGGATTTAAAAAAGAGAAAAAATGTGAACAGGTAAAAAAATGAAAATATTTTCAAGTAATAAATTATTTTACAGTTTTTAACTCTGTTTAATAAATTATTTTATTTCATACTTTATGTTAAGATAATAAAAATTTAACTACAAAATAATACCCAAAAAAAAATAATGATAAAGAAAAAAAATTCAAAAAGTCAGCTACACTCATTATAGGCATCTTGAATAATCCTTTAGGAGATGTTACCCGATAAAGCCAACAACTATTTTCTTTTTATTCCCTCAACCCTACTATATTATCTCATAAATTTTTTATTTGTAACGAACACCCCTACGAACACTTCATTAATCCCTTTATTTCCTCTTACTACGATAGACGATGTAGGTTAGAAAACCATAATTGTGTTAAGATTAAAGATCTTGTTTACCTTATCAGTTTGAACCATTAGTACAGATTCAGTAGTAAGACAAACCCTAGTGAATCTAGCTAGACTCTAATGATGTGAAGTAATACATCGAAGTGGAATAGCTTAGTGATAGTCAAATGCACAATCAAAAGAAATATTGACAATGGTTTTGACTCAAATAATTGGGACTGAGTAGGGCCAAGAGAGTTGACAAAGAGTCATCTTTATCACTCATACCATTGCATGTAGAAGTTCTCAACTCTAAGGTAATCAAATGCAGGGCATAGCCCATAAGAATTCCACATGTGCACTGTACTTACTGCACGTGCACGGCGCCAGCACAAGTACCAACAGACAGAACCAAGTTAATAATTCTTACCGACCACCCATTAGAGAAACATGCAACATGTAAAAGTTCTGCTCCACTGTTTGCCATGCGAGAGTGGCCAATTTAACCCATAAGCAGCCAACCCCACTTGTGGATTCCCTTGTATCTCCTTCCTTTCACTGATAAGTATGTGTCGCCACTATTATGAAAGCCCATGCACACCTCAATTAATTTATTTTTACGTTTCAGTTAAAGATAGACTATTTATAATAAGATCTAATGTTAAGAAATTGACAAAGTTAAAATTCGAACTTCACTTTTGATTCCTGTATTTTCTTCATTCTATTAATAAATATGTTTAGTTCCTATTAAATATATTTTTTTACATTTGCAGTCTGGTGGTGGTATCTATTTGTTTAGTTCTAATTTGTGTACAATTCAATAATTCACTTTTTACTATAGTTAAACGTCGGTTATTTATGTCAAGATCTACTTATAATAATATATTTAACCATAGATTATATGATTGAATCTTTTAACTTAACACATGGATCCCAACTACTACGGAAGAAAATCAACTTGGCTACCATGGCATATCCAACAACATGTGTCTATGCGTCCAGGCTCCAAGTGTAAAGGCGTCAATCATATCTTATCTCTTTTTTTCTTTCCCTTTCCTGTGTTTCGTACCCTGAATTTATGCTGCTTCTTTCTGTGTCTATCTGACTCGACGTTTTGCATTACCAGGAAAAAAACACGGTAGACTATTTTATACATATAACTGATATAAGAATCAGTATGCTGCCACCCTTTTCAATCATACGTTGAGCATAGTGCTCTTCCTTCTAAATTTTTAAGATCATTCCAGTATGCTCTGGGGATTTTGAACCTCTGAATTTGTTTACATTAGTTAATTTGACTAAAGAAAATTGTGTGCTTATACTTTTGAGCGTGAAATGAAAAGAAAGATCCAATGGAGCAAATCAATTTGTGTTCTGTGAATCTTACTTGCTCTAAAGACACCAATCGTCACCAGGTTTTGTTAAGGAAGATATTGTTAGGAAAGATTCACTTCTTATTATTGAAGCCTGCCAACACTAACAAGTTGGTATAGTTGGCTGATCTCTCTTCTTCAATTCTACACAATATAGAAACAGTATATCTGATTCTAACATGGTCATCAAACTTTCCATTAGAGAGTGAATGCTTATTTTAGTTTGCATACAAATCATATACCCTTATGATTGTTCTGCGAAACTTTTGTTGTATTTAAATAATCCAAAATCAGAAGCCCTATTTTCAGATGTTTTATAGAATACTACAAAGAGGTTATCTTTCGAATCTTGAGTGTTTTTCTACTCCATAAACGCATCTATCTTGACCATGATGGTCTTCTAGAAAAGCAAGTTTTTTTTTTCTAATTTTATGCCGCTTGGCAATAGCATACACTTTATTATAATAAAAGCAAAGCATAAGTGGGAGCAAACTGTTGTGAACAAACACAAAAGATGACAAACTTTGAGGAAGTGGATAGTTAAATTATAACTATAGAGTCTTGTACCATTTGAACTCTCAAAAGTTTAAATTTTTGAATAGTTTTTTTATATATAATTTTAATATATTTTCTTACATAAAAGTTTTTTGTTTAAAATTTGTCAAAAACTATTTTATTTAGAAATTTAAAATGTAAATAAAATATAATTTAATATATTTTGTGTTGAAATTTATTTTCGAAAAGAATCAAATTATTGATTACTTTGTCTTAAAGGTTAAGGCTCCCACACTTTGTCAAAGATTATGACAGTTTGAAAACTTAAAAGCGTTTTAACGAAGAACTACTAATAATTTTAGAATTAATTGTTATTTTGGTATTCACAAGATATATATTTTCTCAATTTGATTCTTTAAAATTTAACTTTTTTATTTCAGTTCTTTAAAGATGGTTTTGTTTACAAAGTGTAGCCGAATGCCGCTTTGTTCAACCTCTACTTTCTCTCCACTCCTGACAACAAAACAAGCTAGTAGCAACCAAAGTTATTTTTCCAAGAGGTGTTTCGTTATATTAATCTTGTTAATAAATTTATTTATTTTTTTCTAAACAAGAACTTACATGACCTAATATGGTCTGCTACATTTTACTCAACTCAAAAAAAAAAAATCGTCACTGTTCGAGTAAAATGCAACATACCAAGTTAAATCAAGTAAATATTAAAGGGCAAGTTAAACTCTTAACTAGGCTAAGTAATCATATTTGTTAATCAGGTTAACGTAAATTTTTTTTAAAATATAAGTGTCCATAGATTGAAATAACAAAAAACTAAACTTTAAAAATAATAAAATTTTAAAAATGTATACTATAATCTTTTAACTTTATCAATAAAAAGTGTTGCTATTTTTTTTTATATACATGTGTTAGAGTAGTGGCTTTAAACAACAATATCATAATTCACTTTGGTGCTGCATAAGGTCTTTTAAAATGCCTTCCAATTGATGAGGGTCGTCATGTTAATAGTTGCGATTTGCTTCTCGTTAGTGGCATGCAATTAGTATATTTCTAATAGATAAGCCTCCCCCTGATGGGAGAAAACTGACAATTAGGCACTACATAATCTGCAAATGGTAGTGCAGAATCTGCAATTTGACTCGAAAAGAAAAAAGATTGTGGTTCGTTAATTGGTTCGACTAATTAATTTGAGGACAGTGAACAAGTTTGGCCCGAGCCCTCAACCATAGACTATGTTTTGTGCCAATGGTCCACCATTTGTTTTCAAAATCATTAGTATTTTATTTATCTATTTTGGCTGACGGTGAAGATTAATTGGTTCAGGAGAGGGTATGAATCACAAATCTAATACATGGCCCATGCAATTGATGGATCAACGACTAAAATCATCTACTCACAACCTCAAATAGGGATATTGGGATGCACTTTATGCCTGATTAAAACAGAATAATTCTTTTCCACCTATGGCTATGCTTCACTCTTATTATAATTTTTCTTTTTCAGTATCGATCTTGTTAAGATTTTTTTTTGGACGCAACATATGAATCACAAGTTCTTGAAAATTTTGCATCTATGACACTGACATTATCACTTTTCTCGCCCAAATAAAGTCTTCGATGCAATTTGTGAAAAGTTACCAGAATTTGTAGAAGTTTGGCGAAGAATTATTGATCATTATTTAGTCCTTTTCATTTTTTTTTAAAGTAGAGTAGCTGTCAACAATTATTTAAATGTAAAACCTTTCAATCATTGAATGGCATTATAATAGCAGTGGTAAAACGAGGCAATTTAACACGCATAATTTTTTTTTTTGTCCAGATCGTATAACCCTCTCCCCAAAGCAGATTCGAAGTAATCATGGCCTTTTTATATTTCACGGGCTAGCTTCTTGTTATATATATATATATATATATAGAGAGAGAGAGAGAGAGAGAGAGGAGAGAGAGAGAGAGAGAGAGAGAGAGAGAGAGAGAGAGAGAGAGAGAGAGAGAGAGAGAGAGAGAGAGAGAGGGAGATTTTAAGTAAGTTTATAAATAAAGTCAAATATGCAATGGAGTTGGGTGCTTGAGTTAAATTAAACATAAAAACAATGAGAGGAGTTTATAGATAATTAAAAGTATTATAAAACACAAATGATAAAGGCAAACCATCTTTCGTTTATTCCTCGGTCTAAAGTTTGGAGTCTTTAAAGGTGTTAGAATGTAGTTAATCCAGCTGGCAATCTATTATTTCTGATATAATAAGTTGTAGGTTCTGTTAGAGTATATCAGTTATTATGAGCTGGCTATATATACGTCACTTTGTATCAAATGCAGGGATGAATATTACGTGAGAATTTCCATTGCACTTCTTCTTCTCTTTCTCTGAGTACGTTTTCATGGTATCAGAGCTAAAGCCTCACGGCTAAATCGCCATGGATGATCTTCAAGATCCACCTACACCACCAGCAAACAGGAAAAGCAAAATCACTACGTTCTCATCATCTCTTTCTATCAAACTGGATTATACGAACTACCTGCTATGGAAGAGACAGGTATTGGCTTCGGTAAAAGGGTTAAGTCTTGCAAAATTTTTCGGTCCAGATGAGGTACCTCCAAAATACAAGTCACAGACATATGCAACATTAAGAAAAGTGTCTACAGAATTTGAGGAATGGGAATTGCAGGATCAATTACTACTCTCATGGCTCCTTTCGTCTATGAACGTCAACATGCTTACGCGCATTGTGGATTGTGAGCATTCCTTTCAAGTATGGATTCGATTATCTGAGTACTTTGAGTCACATACCAGAGCCAAAGTGTGCCAGCTAAAGAATCAACTGAGGTCAGTAAAGAAAAATGATTTATCCATATCTGAATATTTGCTCAAGATTAAATCTTCAACTAATACTCTTGCTGCAATAGGATATCCTCTAATAGATCATGATTACATTGACATAATTCTAAACGGTTTACCTATGGAATATGAAGCTTTAGAAACCTCTATACTCACTAGAAAAGACATTTACACTATACACGAAATAGAGGCTTTGCTATTGACTCAAGAGGCTAGACTTGAAGATATGCATAAAACTCCACATTCGGTTAATCTAAATAATATGCAAAACGATAACACATCACGTGCTGAAAGCACATCAAGTGTAAACATGGTCCAGAAGACTCCACCTCAGTATCAAAACAGAGGATTCAATCCAGGAAGAAGTTACAACAGATCTTCAATAGTTTGTCAAGTCTATGGTAAGGTTGGGCACACAACACTTCAATGCTACTACCGGTATGATTCCACTTATCAGACACCAATCACCTACAATGAATTTCCTCCAAACAAGTATCAAAATAATTACTCTGCCTACTCTACAATGGATGCCTCTCCTAATCCAAGGTTAATAGATCTTGCCTGGTATATTGACTCCGGAGCAACCAATCATGTTACTCCTGAGTCTTCAAACCTAATGCAGCATCATCCCTATGGAGGTGGAGAACAAGTACAAATTGGTGATGGCTCAGGACTGCAAATCTCAAATATTGGTCAGTGTTCTATATCCTCACCATTTACTTCTACATCATTACATCTGAAAAATCTGCTGCATGTTCCATCTATGTCAAAGAACTTAGTAAGTGTCTCATCCTTTGCTAGAGATAACAAAGTCTACTTTGAATTTCACCCATTTACCCGTTATGTAAAGGATCGGAAAACACACCAAGTTATGCTGGAAGGAACGCTTGAGAATGGACTCTATGTTTTCAGAGATTTTCCCTTAATTCATATGCAGAATTCCACCACCAGGTTTCACAATTCATTCCCTAGGATAGAATCTCACAGCCACTATAAACCATCAGCTCAGCTAAGCAATAAATGTCCATTTGTAGCCACTTGGCACAATAGGCTAGCTCATTGTAATCTTCAAACAGTGTACCATGTAATGAAACTCTGTCATGTACCAATGAGAAGCAAGGGAAGTTTTCATTTCTGCAAATTTTGTTGTGCTGGCAAAATGCACAAATTACCCTCCCCCCATCCACCACGGGTTACACACATCCATTGCAATTAATTCTCACTGATCTCTGGGGTCCAGCTCCAACTTTTTCCAACAGTGGAAACCGCTATTATATCATATTTATAGATGCCTTCACAAGACACACATGGCTATTTGTTCTTCAAACTTAATCACAAGCCTTTGAAGCTTTTAAGCAATTCAAAAGTCAAGTAGAAAATCAGTTCAATTGCAATATTCAAGCTATCCAATCAGATTGGGGAGGGGAGTATAGAAGCTTCACTACTTTTCTGCAAAATCATGGCATCAAGCATAGGGTGTCATGTCCCTATGCACATGAGCAGAATGACATTGCAGAGAGAAAGCATAGGCACTTGACAGAAACTGCACTCACACTATTAGAAGCTTCATCTCTCCCTCACAAGTATTGGGATCATGCTTTCCTAATGGCTGCTCATGTTATCAACCTATTACCATCACCTACACTGGACAATCTCAGCCCTCACCAAAAATTGTTTGGAAAGCTACCGGACTATCATTCACTCAAACCATTTGGATGTGCTTGTTACCCCCTCTTACGGCCCTACAATACCCACAAATTCCATAAGAGATCACAAGAATGTACTTTCATAGGCTATTCTTCTCGGCATAAGGGCTTCAAGTGTTTACATCCATCGTGTAGGATTTACATC
This sequence comes from Gleditsia sinensis, assembly GCA_037074535.1. Lineage (NCBI taxonomy): Eukaryota > Viridiplantae > Streptophyta > Magnoliopsida > Fabales > Fabaceae > Gleditsia > Gleditsia sinensis. The sequence continues at coordinate 7,328,399 of CM073464.1, read as the reverse complement.
TCTAGAGATGTTGTTTTTAATGAAGAATATTTTCCCTACTCTAAACCTTACCTATCAGACACTCACCCTCTTCAATATTCCTCAAATACACAAAGCACTACTCAGCTATTACCCTCACTATTATTCCCACCTAGCACTAAATTTGATTCAGCAGTCACATCCCCTGCATCATGTTCTGATTCATCCTCAATCTCAAACATAGATCCATCACTTCCATCTGTACCTACTAACGAATTTTATGTCACTGTCAACACCTCATCACCTCAACCTTCATCATATCCCATTGAACCATCCAACACCTCTCCCATTACAGACATCTCAACTGGACCTTTAAATCAAAATGTTCCCAGACACCCCATGATAACATGAGGCAGAGCAAGTACATTCAAACCCAAAACTTACATTCTACATAAAGAACCAACATCAGTCGAAGAAGCTCTCACCATCCCACAATGGAAGCAATCCATGTTAGAAGAATATCAGGCACTCCAAAAGAATAACACATGGACACTGTGTGAATTACCAGCAGATCAAAAACCCATTGGATGCAAGTGGGTGTTCCAGATAAAAGAGAATCCTGATGGCACAATAGCTAAGTACAAGGAAAGGTTAGTGGCTAAGGGCTTTCATAAAAGAGAAGGCATTGACTTCCATGAGACCTATAGTTCAGTTATAAAACCCACGACAATAAGGGTAGTACTCACTCTTGCCCTTGCTCAAAAATGGCATCTTCACCAAATTGATATCAACAATGCGTTTCTCAATGGTTTTATCCAAGAAGAAGTATACATGAAACAGCCTCAAGGATTTAAAGATTCCAATCCACAGCTAGTTTGCAAACTTCAGAGGTCTCTATATGGGCTCAAGCAAGCTCCACGAGCTTGGTTTGATCGACTCAAATCCGCCTTATTACAACTCGGGTTTCTATCCAGCAAATGCGACGCTTCTCTCTTCATCAGAACCACCTCATCGCATGTCACAATTCTTTTAGTCTACGTCGATGATATAATACTCACAGGAAGTTCATTCTCTGCTATTACCGAACTCATCACTCACTTAAATCTCCAGTTTGCCTTAAAAGATCTCGGTTCACTCAGCTATTTTTTGGGAGTTGAAGTAAAAAGATTGTCGAATGGGTCACTTCATCTTTCTCAAGCAAAATACATTGGTGATCTTCTAGCGAAAGTACAGATGAATAAAGCAAATTCACTACCTACCCCTATGGCTGCAAACACCAAATTATTCTCCACTGACAGTGAACCTTTTACTGACCCTTCTACCTATCGCTCAGTTGTAGGAGCCTTGCAATATGCAACCATTACCAGGCCTGAAATATCGTTTGCTATAAACAAAGTTTGCCAGTTATGCATTGTCCAAGTGAACTGCACTGGAAGGCAGTTAAAAGGATTCTTCGATATCTTGGAGGATCGTTATCCATGGGTTACACTTAAAACCATCAACACAACTTGACTTACAAGGGTGGTGTGATGCAGACTGGGCATCGGACTTTGATGATAAAAGATCCACGCCTGGTTTCTCTGTGTTTCTTGGAGACAATCTAGTGTCGTGGTCCTCTAAGAAATAAACGGTGGTATCTAGGTCAAGTACAGAAGCAGAGTTTCGAAGCATGGCAAGCCTTGTAGCTGAGATTACTTGGCTTAAATCATTACTCTCTGAATTAAAAGTTCAGTTAACTGGTCTTCCCATTATATTTTGTGACAATTTGAGCACGGTTTTAATGACGAGCAATCCTATTCTTCATGCACGCACGAAGCACATTGAACTCGATCTTTATTTTGTCTGTGAGAAAATCCAGAATAAAGATGTGTTAGTTCAGCATGTGAGTTCATCAGATCAAATTGCTGATTGTTTTACTAAACCACTTTCCATGTCTCGATTTCAGTCACTGAGAAATATGCTCACTGTAAAAACCCTTGAGGATTGCAGACTACGAAGCAAAACTGACAATTTGTTCAAAGACAACCTCTGATGTCTGGAGCCAACAAGAGAAACATAGGAAAATGTTAGAATGTAGTTAATCCAGCTGGCAATCTGTTATTTCTGATATAACAAGTTGTAGGTTCTGTTAGGGTATATCGGTTACTATGAGCTGGCTATATATACGTCACTTTGTATCAAATGCAGGGATGAATATTACGTGAGAATTTCCATTGCACTTCTTTTTCTCTTTCTCTGAGTGCGTTTTCAAAGGACATTTCAATTGGTTCAGCAAACTACGTAAAACTGCCCTAGTTCCCTCATCTCTCTCTCTCGTCTCCAACCCAAGCGGAAACCCTGGCCTCTGTAAGCATGCAGCCATCCCCCCTCCCTCCGCCTCTTTTCTTCCATTTTTCACGTAATGATGTGGTATGCGGCAACCCTAGCCTTTGTTAGCATGCTGCCATCCCCCCTCCCTCGAGGTCTCTTTTTTTATATATATAAATAAATTTTCTTCTTTTATTAAAGAAATTTCTTTTTTTTAAGAAATATTATTTTTTAAATAAATTCCCTTCTTACTAGAAAAGATCTACTACTAGTTAAATTTTTAAAAAGATCTATAATTTTCTTTTTAGATCTACAATTTTTTAAAATTAAAAAAAATATATAAAAATTTAAATTTTTAAATAAGATTGAGAGATATATTATCTCTCATTGAAGAGCGTCTTTATCTTTTTATAAGATGTCTAATAAATTTTAATTTAGTTAAAATTATTATAATTTTTTTATATTATTTGATTAGTAGTCGTTAAGAAGTATTTTATCTTTTTATTTAAAATTTTTATAATTTTAAAAAATATAGACTTAATTTATATTTAATTTTCTTTTGATGTCTTATTAAGATTTTTATAAATTTTTATATTTATTTATTGAATATAATAATCTATTAATTTGTAAAAAAAACTACTTAAAACATCAATCTAAGACCTAAGGGGGATTAATATAAATTGTTAATTTTTCATTAAACACACACAAAAGATATCAATTAAGTTTGTGGTTGTGAATGTGCACCAATGGAACAAACATCTTTATTCAACACAAATTGATTTAATAGATAAGAATCAAAATATTTTATTTATAAAGTTTATGTTTATGACTAATAATTTCTTTTAGTAAATCACTTACTATCAAAGAAATTTAAATTTGAATTGTTGTAATCTTCTAATTCTAACTTAGATGATGTAATTTTAATTAAATTAGAAAAATAAATTAATCTAAATCAACACAAATTGATTTCAATATAAGATATTAAATGTAAGTGTAATGGTGACGAATGTGAGTGGTTTAAGGAAAAATTTAAAATCAAACCTCAGCTCAGTTTGTTTGGATAGAAAATAAAAAAAAATGAGAATTATGAAATTCTTCTTATATTTGGATAAAATAAAAAAGGAGAGAAAATTAATTATAAAATTAAATTTATGACATTCTTCAAAACTTTAAAAAAGGGGCGAAGGTAAACACCGTGAAAGTCGTCGTTTAAAGCATCAAAGATTTCGTGTCGTTAATAGGCGAACAAACTGCCGTTTATGGAGAAAGCCTATCAAACTCAAGGGCATGTTGTTCTGTGTTGAGGGGTCTGTACCCTGTCTCCGACTTAGCTTTCTAATGGTTTACCGCCAAATGGGTTTCAAAACCCTCCATGAAATACCGGTACAACGGTTATATGGGTCCAAAACATTCTACTCATTCAAACATGAACACCACCTGCTCGACCAAATTCTTCGCCCAAACGTTGTCTCAGTTAACCGTTCCATGCTTAACTGTTTGCATAAGAAGTTACCCTTTCCAGCTCTTGCCATCTTCAAGAAGCAGTCTCAAATGGGTTTTGTGGAAAACATTGACGAAGTTACATTTGCTCTGTCTCTAAAGGCTTGTCAAGGGGAGCTAAAACTTGGGTTCCAAATCCATGGACTTGCCACATCTAGTGGGTTTGTTTCGTATGTTACAGTTGCAAATTCGCTAATGAATATGTACTGCAAGTCTGGACATTTTGGAACTGCTTTGCGGATCTTTGAGAATTTGAGTCATCCTGACATAGTTTCTTGGAACACCGTTCTTTCTGGGTTTGAGAAGAGTGAGGATGCATTGAGTTTTGCTCGTACTATGAATTTGAATGCGATTATTTTTGATCCGGTAACATATACTACTATTCTTTCTTTCTGTTCAGATGATAATGAATTTTTGGTTGGATGGCAGTTGCATTCTCCTATACTAAAATATGGATTCGGCTGTGAGAATTTTATAGGGAATGCACTTATAACCTTGTATTCCAGGTGGGGACGATTAGTAGAGGCTAGGAGAGTGTTTGATGAAATGCCTAAAAGGGATTTAGTGTCATGGAATGCAATGCTTTCGGGATACGCCCAGGATGGAGATAATGGCTTGGAAGCAGTTTCTCTGTTCATCAACATGATCAGAGAAGGTATGTTGCTTGACCATGTCTCATTAACCAGTGCAGCTTCAGCTTGTGGTCATGAAAGAAATTTAGAGCTAGGGAGACAGGTACATGGTTTGACCATAAAATTGGGATATGACAGAAATGTTTCAATTTGTAACGTTTTGATCTCAACCTATTCGAAATGTGAGGTTATAAGAGATGCAAAATTGGTCTTTAAGCTCATGGATAATCGAAATGTAATCTCTTGGACTACAATGATATCTATGGATGAAGATGCAGTTTCTCTCTTTAATGATATGAGAATTGATGATGTGTATCCGAATGAAGTTACATTTATAGGATTAATCCATGCTATAACAATCAAGAATCTGGTGAAAGAAGGTCTAATGGTTCACGGGTTATGTATAAAAAGCAGCTTTTTGTCAGAACCAACTGTCTGCAATAGCCTTATGACCATGTATGCCAATTTTGAGTCCATTAAAGAGTCAAAGAAGATTTTTGAGGAGGTAAGAAACAGAGAAGCAATATCATGGAATGCTTTAATTTCAGGGTATGCTCAAAATGGCTTGTATAAAAAAGCTTTTCTTACATTTTTGTCAGCAATAAAGGAGATAATGCCCAACCAATACACATTTGGTAGTGTCTTAAATGCACTTGGTGCTGCTGAAGATATATCTCTGAAACATGGCCAACGCTGCCATTCTAACTTGCTCAAACTTGGTTTGAGCAGTGACCCAATTGTTTCAGGGGCTCTCCTTGACATGTATGCCAAGCGGGGGAGCATAAGCGAGTCTCAAAGAGTTTTTAACGAGACACCTGAAAGAACCCAATTTGCTTGGACTGCAATAATATCTGCCTATGCTCGACATGGAGACTACGAGTCTGTGATGAGTTTGTTCCAGGAATTGGAGAGGGAAGGAATCAATCCTGACTCGATCACTTTCCTTTCTGTCCTAACCACATGTTGCAGGAAAGGCATGGTGGATATTGGCCGGAAAGTCTTTGATTCTATGATCAAAGAGCATAGCATTGAGCCAACTTCCGAACACTATTCTATTATGGTGGACATGCTGGGCCGTGCAGGGCAACTTAAAGAGGCAGAAGAGTTGGTGTGCCAGATTCCAGGAGGACCTGGTTTGACTGTATTGCAAAGCCTTCTTGGGTCTTGTCGATTACATGGGAACATTGAAATGGCCGAGAAGGTGATTGATCGTCTGATAGAAATGGAGCCCACGAGTTCAGGTTCATATGTTTTGATGTCAAACTTGTATGCTGAGAAAGGTGAGTGGGAGAAAGTGGCGGAAATGAGGAAAGGGATGAGAGAGAGGGGAGTAAAGAAGGAAGTGGGGTTTAGTTGGGTAGATGTCGGTAATATTGATTCCTTGTATTTGCATGGATTCTCTTCAGGGGATAGGTCTCACCCGGAGGCTGAGGAGATCTGTAGGACGGCAGAGTCTCTGGGATTAGAAATGAAATTTTGGAAACGAAGACGGAGAGAGAGGGAAAATGAGGAGTGTCAGGTTTATAACTAAATATAAATTAATTGAAAGCTTAACAGATTTGTTGTCTAGGACATGCGGTGGTTAATCTTGTACCTGGTCATTCAAACGAAATTAATTATTCTTTTCTTCTTCTCTTAAGTTGGAATAATGAGACTCCTATAATGTTAGTGAGCATTCTTGAACCAGCTAATCCGTGCTCTAAGAATTCATTTTATGATTTTAATCATTTTATAGTCCTGAAACTAAAAACAAACATGAGAGTCACGTATAAGTTGAATCCTGAATAAAATCTCAAACCAAAATGGAGAAACAAAACGTACGTGAGCGGCAGGATTCGAACCTGCGCGGGCAGAGCCCACATGATTTCTAGTCATGCCCGATAACCACTCCGGCACGCCCACTTGATGATGGAACGCTTGCTCCAGATCATATTAATCCTTCTGTAGTATTTCTCCAAAGGAGAACAAATCAAACTAAAACAAAAATTTAATAAAGTTTTGTAAATAGTTGTTATCAAATTCTGCAATAAAAATATAACACGGTAAGAAGCTTATTTTTAAAATAATCAATCAATTATAAAAATATATTATTGTGTTATATTTTTATACCTAAATTTTTCCCATTTATCAATATATTTAAAAAGATGGGTAGTGAATAATGAGAGATAAAAATGCAAAATATAAAATTATAATCATAAAAATTAATAGAAATGTACAAAATCAATCTAAACAAAAAAAATTGACTAAATCAACTTAAATCAAATTAAAATAAAAAAATTGATTAGAAACAGTTAAAATCGAATTTTTTATTAAAAAAAATTAATTAATTCGGTTTAATTTTTGATTTTTAATTTCTTAAAAAAATTGAATTAAATTAATTAATTAATATACTATATATTAATATTATATTATTTAATATTTCTTACCTCCTGCTACTCCACCCAACATGTCACCATTCAATCGAGCTGAACTGCATGCTCCTTTAGCATATTGAATATTTATGTCCACAGTGGCTTGTGTCTCCGTCTATTAATTGTCATGTCAGTAATATTCACATGTATTTTAAATTTAGAATTTTTTTTTGGATGAGGTCCTCAGTTTTTCATTGCAGGTATATCAGGAAGAACCATCGATCTTTTCCTCCAGTAAGTGCACTTTAATTTTTCCTCGTGCTTTCTTTTCATGCTGTCCTCCTTCTACTCCCCGAAGTCCATTTCACAAGGTCTTAAATGCTCCTCCCTCTATCACTCTCTTTCTAGACATCAGGTTCACTAGCAGTCCCAACGCTACCGTGAGCTGTTATGATCGGACCATACCTCCCTGTGGTCGTCACGTTCCTCTAATAGCAGTCTGCCCTCTAAGATGCTCTGTACTCCCAAATTGTAGTCTGAACTCCGAGTCAGGTTGGTAAGTCAAGACAGTGGCAACGCTGTCAACCTGACCGGACCACCCCATGGCAATGAAGCTAAGTCATCGCGACTCTGATCCCATGTATCACACAAGACCCGAAAGTGCACCAAGAAGAAGGCAAAGGATATTTCAAAATGTGAGGAGGGGCTGGGGGAGACCAGGAGTGGAGTAACTACTTTTGGTTCATCTTCAAATTGAAAAATAGTGGAGGATACAACTTTTAGAAGTATATAATTTAGTATCTTTTTTCTTTGAAACCGAATTTATATAAAAAAAATGATAATTTTAAATTCTTTTTATTTTTTATTTTTTATTATTATAAAAAAGCATGTAACTTTCTTTAATCGCCTCTTTTATTGTCGTCAAATCCATTCCTTTTTCATTATATTTTTTTCTCCCTAAAACATCCAAAGATATCATAATATACAAATAACATAGGTTAGCCTGATACAATTTAACTAATGCATGATCCTTTTTGAAAAATAGGTAGTCCACCAATCTACAAGCTTATGAAGATGAGCAAATGAATTAGACGAGTTTTCGTTCCAGAATTTTTTTCAGATGTTTCATAAACTAATTATACACCACCAACCAAGAGATTCTTAAATAAAATGGGTTTATAAAAAAATTTATATGCCAAGTCAGTTATGTAAAAATACATAAATTTGTGAAAGGTAAATCTACTGAAAATGTGTTTATCATACTTGTCTAAGATATGTCTGAAATTTAATTCAATGTTTGCGTCTCTTGCTCTGAAAGGAATTTTTTTTGAATTCTGACCAAAAAAAGATAGAACAATTACGCAATTACTCAAACAAACTCGCAATCTAAATTTACTAACAGAAATTAGAATAAATCACATTGAAAATATAATATCAGTTTAAAGCATCACTCATGCTAGTTTAAACAAATATAACACTCAAATAATCTTTCACAGTAGAGAATATTAATAAATTGTAAGTCAACATATATATCATTTTCCCTAATACAACATCTTGTCCAGTCAGAGCCTCTGAAGGAGAATTCAGCACAACTCAAGAAGCCCATCATACCGAATAAGCATTCTCAGATTAACAGCTTCTCAATAGCATCCTGCGTTCACATCAAATACCCAGAATGTGCATATTTATTTAATACAGAACGAGACAATATTAAGTAGCTCGCAAACAACTATAAATCATGAAGCAAAGCACGGTGCATACCTTTAGTTGTTGTATTTGGGATTTCAATTGACTTCCCTCGTTAGTTGTCACAGAACATGCAATCACTGGCCGGGTGACACCGCATGCTCGCCCAAGTGCTTGCTTTGATGGTACAAATACGTAGGGCACATTCTGAGAAATTCAATCAGATGAGTTACGTGGTTATACACTGCTGATATATATGACAGGAGAACAAAGAAAAGGTTTCTAACACAAATGTATATGAAATCATAAAAACATTGAATTGAAATAACAGTAGCTGAAATGATGAAGGGAAAAAAAAGTATTAATTAATGCTGAGACAAAGGCAAGACTTCGAGCTGACGCTAACTTGCTAAGCTACCAGAAGTTTACCAACATTATGTCAGTGTATTATTTATTACTCATACCACACCAACTTAAAAGATATGGAATCTAACCACACACAAAAAATTAGATTCTATTATGAATAAAATTTGACACTTTGACAGAGCTAGACACAAAGTACTTTAGGGATACAAATAAGCCTATTGCCCAACAATATACACAATAAACAGCCAAGCCAGCTACAGCAAACTGAACTAGATAAAGCAAAAAGCCATAGGACAAAAGACCGCAGTGTATCTCCTGATCCATTATATAGGCATGAGAGATAATACGTAAATCTTCCTTCCACTGCAACAGTCTGACAAACCCCATTATTCATTAGCTAAACTTCCAATATTGATTTATGGATTATTAGTTATTAACAAACTCACTCACTCCATAAAAAAATGATAGAAGAAAATTTCGAAAATTTCAGGGACCTGGCAGTCAACGCTCAAGTCTCAATCCTAGTTAATGTCTATAGCATGTGGCATGCCACGTAGTGTTGTGCCAAGCCACGTCCGTAACATATGACTAAAAATATTCTATTGTCATCTTCCTCATTGACATACTTATGATTGAAGTTCAACGTAACATATGATGATATGCGCCAATTGTACGAATCAATTCTTACACAACATCATCAGGATAATGAAAGCCACATCTATATTGTAACATTGAATTGCATTGCAAGCAGTAGAACAAACGAATAGAAAAGATAAATAGGATCAGTAAATTACCTTATCCTCCGCAAGCAGAGGAAGATGGAGAAGAATTTCAAGTGGCTCAGTGTCAGCTGCCATTACTACGAACTCGGAAATACCCCTGTTCAGCGTCTTAGTTGCTGAAGGCCCCGAAAAAATAAAACAAATGTAAACAATATTTATAAAAAAGTATCAACTCACAATACGAATCCAGCAAGCCAATTTTAATTTATTGAAAAAAAACTGCCGACAACGCTGATCGCTAAGTTTTGACCCCCAAAAAGAAAATCAGAACAAATCCAGAAAAGGAAAACTTGTGCTGCGGATGACAAAGCAGGGTATAGAAAATCCAGACCTTCATTAGCACCCTTTTTGAGCTGTTTATAGTTGGCAGCTTGTTGAACAAGATCCAAAATGGTTATCGCGAGTTGGGTATCGGCCAAAGGGTAAGCTTTTGGATTCACCGCCTCTCCTGTCTGCACAGAAACAAAGAATAAACCATTAAGCATTCAGGTAACGAATAAAATGATTGTACAGTGAAGCAATTGGACGCAGGCTAAGAGAACGAAAAGAGGCACCATTTTTGGCGACGTTAATTGAACGGGAAAAGGAGGCTAGGGTTTTTCGTGGAGGAAGAAAAGGAAATAGAAGCGCTTTGGGGTTTATAAGGAGCTGCTCTTATTACCAGAACCATCGTCCTTATATATACACTGTTGCTAAAGGGGCCCTACCTGATCTCAGACAGTAGTTGATCAAAATGAAAGTTCTGGACCCATCAATTTAATTTGTTAAAATATATGGGCTTGTTTGATTCTGTTTTTGTTTTTTTGTTTTAAAAACTATTTTTGAAAATTATATTTAAAAGTTGTTCTGTAAAACAAAAGTAAAAAAAAATCCGTTTAATAAACTGTTTTGAAAACATGTTATTTTTTACTTTTTTTTCTTCTGAAAATAAAAACTGGAAATAAAAACAACCTTTCATTGTTTCTGTTTTTTTGTTTTAAAAACAACTTGTTTCCAAAACTTATTTTCGAAACAACAATAGAAAACAGTTACCAAACGAATTTTTTTGTTCTGAAAACAACTGAGAACATAAAACAATTTTTAAAACAGGAAAACAAACAGACCCTATAATTTTCTTCGCAAAAAAGGTATATGATCATCATATCTTTTTAACTAATAATTTATTAAATATAAATTCATTTCAAACTAATCATTATCATAACTTTGCAAATTTCACATAAACTACTGAAACCATAGATGAATTGGTCTCATCAACAAGAGGCTATAAGATTTCACAAAAGATTCTGATTTTTATAGAAGAAAATGATGGAAGTAATAAAAATTGAAAAAAATGCATATTATTATCACGATATATTAATGTAATTGTATTTTTTTTTAATTTAAACAATGTCTCTCCTCATTTATTTTAATTTATCTTTTATTATTGATTTTAATCGTAAAATTTAAAAAAAAATATCAAAATTATTCTTATTTTAAAAATAAAAATAATATATATTTTTAAAAAAATAATAACTATCCCTTTTTAAAAAAAACAAAAATTAAGAAATTTATATTTTTCTTTAAAAAATAAATTACATAATTTTGAAACGAAATTCCTTTCCCTGTCTGCATCTTCCTTCGCGACGCGAGATCATCCATTAAAGTGCCAATCTTCATTTTCTCTTAAAATTTGTGCAGTAACCTAAAATTCTTGGTTTGATTTTAGCATCCTATGTAACTTCAAAATTAGTTCATTTAATAAAAAGAAAATGATGTCTTATAAGGGTCGAAAAATCTAAGATAATTGGCCGATCTTTTTTTTAATATCTGAATCCAAAACATATATTTATTATCTGAACTTACCAAAATTTAAAAAAAAAAAGTTATATTTTTAATACTCTATAACCTAAAATACTCAATTATTTTTTTATAAAAATGAGTGAATAATGAATATTGAATTGTAGCTATTGAACAAATTCGAAATATTGATACCTATTTTCACCTTATAAAATGTAATTTATAAGATTAATTTACCTTAACCGCCAATCGATATTGGACAATATTTGAATGCCAAATCTAAATTTGTCTAAAATTAATTCAAATATCTAACTTTAATACTCAAACCCTAACTATTATTTATTATTAATCGAATATCAAACATTTATTTTGTTCGGATATCTGGAGGCATACTTAACTTAATTAAATGAGAGAGTATCATTTTGAGTATAAAAAAATAGAGATAAAATATATATAATGATCTTATAAATATATTATTTTTATATATAAAGAATAATAGGTGTATTTTATCTTAAATAATATTTACTTATAAATGTTAACTAGAGTTGATTCAATTGACAAAAAATTTAAATAAAAATACTAAAATCTTGTGTTGGTAATCAATTCCCTCAAAAACATTTTGAGGCTCCTAATATTTTGGATGAATCTATATTTGACTCTTGGTAAATCTCCACTGATCTTTACACTAAAATATTAAAGATACGGTGAGTTTAACAAATAAAAATGTGAGGTTGCCAATTGATTTCAAATATACCACTAATACCATGACAAATAATAATGAAATAATCTTTTCTACCAAATTAAAAAAAAAATACTACAGATAGTTTTTGACATTTTCCCAGTTAATTGAGTATTGATCGAACAATGTCTTCTTATTTTATGTTTATTAGGTTTTTGGAAGTCGCTGAGTTCGACAAATTTGGCAGTGAATCATCTTTTGTCGTTGTGCTTTCAGAAAGCATGGAACCTGGTTTCAAAAGAGTGAGTATGTCACAGTATAAATGATCTTCATTCAAAATCAGCCAGTAAACAATTTGAGTCCCTTCCCTCTGTCTCCCTTACGGTCAAGGTGTTGGCTGACAGTACATGGTATGACCTCTTTGAAAACCTTACTAAACATGAAGAACAGAAACAACCTGTGTAACTTGTAAAGCCAGTTCAAAGGTACAACGTAGAAATGAGTAAAAGAGGCGAATATTTGCGTGTCAAAAGGCCTAAATTAGAAAGACATGCTATTTTTTGGTAAAATTTACTCGCAACCCATATCTGGGACAATTTGCAAACAAAGCGGAGGGTGAAATTGAAGGACAAACTTGCATCGTTCTTAACAAGAAGATGAGGACATTTATAACACCAAAGTTGCAGATAACATGACAGAGTTCTTTAATCTTCATCTAATAACTGTGCTCCCACACCCATATCATATTTGTTTCTAGGTACCAAATGCCAGCTCGATTGGGTGGGTGAAAGTTTGAATTAAGAATCGAAGGTTCCAGCCTACCTAAGAAGAAATATCCCTGTCCTGATTTTCCCTCCCCTCCTTTAGCATATATCCTATGTTATGTAGAACTTTCATGAGTTTCATCCGTTTCACTATCTTGCCACGGTGCCTCCATAGACAGCAAAACTTTGAGAGATGCAACAGAGTACATTTAAAAATTTTCTGTTAACCTTAAGGAAACAAGCAAACCAGACCGCTCGAACATACAGCAAAACAATTGTTTTAAATGATTCTCCAATTACAAATAGCTTGAAAGGGTATGAAAACACGTACTGGAGTCGGCTCCAATAATAAAAACGAATAGGTTACTTAGGAACGATCCAAATAATTTCCCCAATGCAAAATCTACAGGACCGATCCAAAGCTAGGACCCTCATCAGGACACAGATCATTACTTGTTCATAGAATCATTAAAAGGCATAGTTAAATAGTTAGAATACATTTAAAAGATTTTACAAGATCTATGGCGTGTAAATAATACTTCTAAAGTTTGTGGCAGAAAGTATACAATCTAGAGGAGTCCAAGGAGAAAGCCACAACTTTCAGGACAGATTCCAGACTCCCAACATATTCTCCAAAATTCAGGGCTGCTAACACCCCCCCTCAAAATGCAATCTGCAAAGAGAAACAATACAAAATCCTATCACTATTAGCATTGACCAAGACTAACACACTAAGTGTCAATGCACTAATATAGTAATCAGAAATTAAAACTGGATTGCATGATAAGGACCCGTTTCTGTCAACCAAATAGCTGGAAATACACATGCGTGCTGAACTCTGACATCAATTTAGTAGACTACATAATATATAAAGTTACAAACAACAATCCATCAAATGCAACACCAAAACCATAAATAGTTAACTGATTCGTAGGAAAACATGTACCTAATATAAAGTATTTGAATACTAATTTACATCACCAGCGTGAAGGTCCCACATATTTGGAGGACAGGTTTTAAGAACAAACTTATGTACTAGTGCTGGAAGGTGACCAAAGAGTTCATCAGAATAAACTGCCAAGGCAGAGTCCTTGGCCAGTTGATTAACATAATTATATACCATTCACACATTAACCTGTAAAAATCACTCAACAAAAGACAATATTGAATTATTGATTATATAAGTTAACACATTCACATCTCTTGCAATGAATGTTATTAATATTTGAAAGGAAGATCTATAGGAGATATTTGACGAAATTTGAGTACTAACAATCTACACAAGTGACTTATTATGAACTGCTTCACGGATTTCAGATTGAAAATTTAATTGTACATTCGCTATAATCATCACAAGCTGGTAAATCTACGTCAAAAGACACGAAAATAAAAATTGAACCTCAATTCAACTAATCACTTCACTGTATCAAACTTCCGAAGCATGTCACAGTGAGGTGTTTCCTGGATATATCCCCATTGTCGACGCTGCAACTCAAGCCGACAGTTCTGTGAAAGAATGCTGAAGTATTCCCTCTCAACCCTATCTTCAATTACTGTGCGCTCATGGCTATTTGGTGGGTAATCTTGAGCAAAATTGGTAGACTTGACATAATAATTGACACCCTTTGGTGTAGTAAACCGGTATTCATATGGATAGGTCCGAGAAAGTACATAGATAGGATCTGAAGACGGTAAGAAGTTCAAAAGCACAATAAGCAGAACGGGAAGCAGCTGAATAAAAGCGCGAACGTTAAAGCCGCCAGACCCTTGTTCACCCGGCCTATGAGCCATCCCTGGTCCAAAATTGAAGCCACCAAAAGCAGTTGCAGGAGCCATCCCACCATAGAAGAAATTCCTAAATATTTCCTCTGCATCAATATCAGCCTCGTAAAACCCATTGTACGCCCGTGGCCCCTGCCTGGCCGCGCGTCTCTCGTAAATGGATTCATCATCTCCGACAAGATCATACTTTTTTCGACTCTCTTCATTACTAAGACACTGAAATGCCTTGGACACAGCCTTAAACGCTTCCTCAGCACCCGGAGCTTTGTTTTTATCAGGATGAACCTTCAAAGACAACTTTCTGTACGCTTTTCGTACATCCTCGACTGTGCAACTCTTCTCCAATCCCAAAATGTCATAATAATTCTTCTTCCCCCTTACTTCTCTGACTATCGTAATTTGCTCCTCCGTATATGTAACTGATGACGAAGACGATGAAGATCCTGCTGACGAAACCCTTCGGCGAATAGAAGGCTGATCCGAGGGATTCGATGAAGAATTCACAGATGGTCCATTGGCGGTCGCCGGCGATGATTGGGCACTTGTATCCTTCTCTATTGCTTCCAAAAGATCGTCGACGGGCAAAGTCGGGTCAAGACGACGAGCTTTCGTCACGAATTTCAAAGCGCGGGCCCGATCCCCATCTTCTAATGCCTCTTTCCCAATTTTCAAGCATTTCAACGCATCGTCCTTGTTGCTATCCATATCAGAATATCACACCTAACAGATATTTCTACAGATCTTCAGAGACCTAGCGAAACAAAAAAATAAAAAAAATTGGTACTTAACAATTCACAACTTGATCAAAGGAATTAACGATGTCTGAGTCAGAAAAATCGAAAAAACATATTCAAAGACGGAATTGAATACCACGATGAGTTTTATTAATCAGATCGACAACAAACAAACAAAAGCAAAGGAGTTCGATGAATTCTCCTTACCGATGGAGCTAAGAGACGAGCGTCGAAGATTTTCCTCCCCAGGGAAGAGGGTAATCGTAAACCCCGCTCGATTAGGGTTTCATGCCCGATGAAAATTACAGATCGTTCTCGATGGCAAAGGGTTAAGATTTTGGCGTAGAACTGAACTTCTTCGTTCTCGATATTTATAGATGCCGTCCAACACGCGCGGAACGGCGTGTACAATACTTAATTTGTTTTTTTAGTTGAAAATAAGATATTTTGAAGTTTATTTATTATACATCTATTTTATCGTATTTTTTCATTAAAAAAGTTGATTATTACTACTTATATACATATTATAATAATTTATTCATAAACACGAATTAGTTAAATTATTATAAAATATTTAATAAAACCTTTATAGTTATCAATATTGTGTAGATTTAATTTTATTTGACGAGGTTCAATTTTTTAACTCCCTTAAACTTATAGGTGATTATATTATAGATTATTATTATTATTATTTACACCAATCATAATTATTCACACAAAAATATTGAAAACCATGACTTCACTTAAAATTAAATTTTAACCTAAATCAAAAGAAGAGTCATCTATATATGCAATTATGTATAGCTGTTAAAGTAGTATTGAGCAAATTATTTTTATATTTTCATCCTCAGACTATTTATAATTACATTGTTATTTGACATTTTTATATATATTTTTTATTTATTAATTTAGCTTATGAAATTTACAAAAATATAACTAAAAACTCCTGGAAAAGAGTGTTAAACTAGTTTCACTCAAACATTTTTCATTAACTGTAGCATTATTAGTTAGCATCCTTAGAAAATATGTATTTATTGATTTATATTCCGTTCCTTTCATTTCGAGGGGGAATCTCGGGCGAAGAATGTTTTCCTTGGGTCGGGCTTCCTTTCAGGCAACCCAATAAAAAAATTTTGGGCTCAGACTTTAGGCCCACATTTTTTAACCGATATCTAATCGATTTGGGCTAGGTTGACCCGACAGACACAGAATTTAGAAGCCCCGCCTCCAATACTGCTGATTCTTTTTCGGTGTTTTTCTCTCTCTCGCCTCCGGAGGGATCTTTTGCCTCCGTTCACAGTTAGCCTCTTGCCTCCCTCTCACTGCTTGTTCTCTGAGAAAAGCAGCAAAGTGACGAGAATAAGCCTTTGGACTCACACTCTCACGGTAGCAATATCTTATTCTTCTTTGTCTTATTACCTTGTTGAATCTTTGCCACTCTGAATCTACGCAAGGTTCTGCCGTTGGAGATGGAGACCCAGAAACAGTTTCAAGTGGACCTGGGTAACCTCATGGCGTTCAACCCTCATCATAGCTTCCCTTCCCAACCTTCTTCAAGGTTCAATAATTTTGAATTGTGGCTCTTTTTTCATCTTTATGTGATGCATGCAAGCCCTGTTTTTTGAGATGACAGTGCATTTTTTTTTCACTTATTCCATGTTTCGAAGCTTGCTGTTTAGGCTCTTTTTTTCCTATTCAGCGAGATGGATTTTTTTTTTTCATCGACAAAATCGTACCTTCTGGCCCAGTTTTTTTTTCTTCTCAATTTAATTGAAAAAATAATCATAATTCGGCATACCTTCGTACTCAAACACTGATCGAAAAAGTTGCAGAATTGAGTGAGTAGCTGGTATTTTTATGTGGAGAAAGAAAAGTAATCAAATTTCAGCGTGCAGAATGCTTGTTAATTTTGTATTTGTCTAAAGGTTACCTTGGTTTAAACTTCGAAATTGAAACAGTGATTTGACCTAGTATTAGTTATCGGTCTTAACTACCTAGGACAAGGCTTGACTTCGGATTAGTGATCACTTCCTTTTTATTATCTTCTTGACGTATACATTGTTACTGAAATTGTAGTATCCTTCTCATCGTTCTTACGTACATATGATTTTGAGGAGACTTATCACTTAATGCCATTGTTAAACTTCATTTGTTCAATAAACCCAGGCAGGAGCTTGTCAAGGAGTGTTTACAAAAGGGCACTGAGTTAGTTCAAGCTATTGCAGATAGTCTCTTTAATTTACCTTCAACGGAAGATGTAGATGGACCTCTTGTGAAACTACCACCACCAGTGACAAAATTGCCTAGGGAGAAGCATGTAAGCTCCTCTTACTTTTTTATTTATTTATTAATGTGGCGCTCTGAAAGCAGATGTAAATTGTGCATTACTGTGCCTTTTATACCATAAGTCCTCTCCATTTGAATCTTTATCTTTGCTGAATTGCAATTTTACTTACTTTAAGGAAAGGGAATTGGTTTATGCTAACCATACTACCTTGCAGTTAGCTTAAGATTTGTCAGACTGGACAAAACTCAGTATTTCAGAGCATGCAGAGCAGATGGGATTGTCAAAAGTTACTTTTTTAAATAATTTTATTGTCTCCCTTTATAGTTTGTACTGTTCCTTTCTATGTATTTGCATGTGTGACATCTCTAGGAATCCTTAGAAGCAACAGGAAAACACCTTTCCAAGAAATATTGGTTCTATGAGTAATAATGTTGAACTATTAGCAGACAACTAGGAATTAGTCAATAAATTTTCATATTATAGTCCCATTGCAGTTTGTATTAAAATACCTCAGTCCATGGGTTTTTTTATTGGTATTCCTAAACAACAAACTTATTTGCTTATGAAGTTTATAATGCTTTCAGCTGCCAAAGCCAAAACCTCCTACAAAATGGGAACTATTTGCCAAAAAGAAAGGTTAGTCATCCAGCACATGTGGCAATCAAATTCTTTCATATTACAGAGAACTTTATTAAGTTGTTCTTAAATCCAGGCTAGTCAGATTAGTGCCTCGGGTCCTAATCTTAACCAATCAACTATATTGTACTTTGCAGGCATAAAGAACCGTAAGAAAGACAAGCTTGTATATGATGAACAGTCTAGCACTTGGAAACGTAGATTTGGATATGAGCATGCAAATGATGAAGAGGATATACCTATCATTGAGGCAAAAATGACTGACGGTAAACATTTTTTTTCTTAATGAAGGAGCTGTTATTATAATCACTTTTACTATTTTTTCTTCGTGGCCAAGTACAAGGCATGGACACTCCTTTCACTGTCATTTTTGGGCACCAGCCACCAACAAACGTACTTCATGTGTTAGAGTAAAAGTTTAAATTTTGGGAAAGGCATGACAAGCATGTGTAAGACATGTTCTGATCTCAAGAACTCCCTTTGAAAAATCTGCAACTAGAGCACTATAAATCAATTTGAAGATCTGAATTATTAATGGAAGAAAAGGAAAGATATAATGACGTACTAAATGCTATATCATAACACATTGTCAAGTGTCAACTTTTCTGTGTTTTTTAGCATAGTTATTGAAACTAGATTTGTCATTAACCCAATAAAGATATCAAATCATTGAATCACTGGTTGATCTGGTTATTTTAAAACAATATAATATTTTTTATACAGTTAAAACTAAATAAATAAAAATATAACTAAAATTTCAACTAAATAAAATGTAATGAGTTGTGCATTTTATTTTAAAAATTATTTAATTATAACCAAGTTTGAAATACAATCCAACCCTCTTATTTTGGAGAGTTAAACAAGCCAATCCACTGAGTTGAACCCATTTTGATGTCTATACTTAGCTGCTGGACTTTAAGTTTCTCGCTGATGGGAATGGAAAAAATGTGGGATGTTTCAGTATATATTAGTAGACAAAGTGACAAGTCTTTTCTGAAGGGTCTTGCATAAACTTCTAATAAATCTTACTTTTGCAAAAAATAGAGGGAAAGAAGTTTTAATTTTAGATATTTGAGTTGAAAACCAGTACAATTATGTAGTGTTACAGGAACTGGACCTGCTGGTTGAATCAGTAAACCAGCCACCAGTCTTGTTCAGTTCCATTATTTGATTGGCTTTCAACTAAAAATTTTAAAACTGTGATTTTGACAAGTCAAATAAGTTAGGTTATAATTTATTTGATTAATTTATAAGTTTGTTTGATCAAATTAAAATTGTTTGGTAAATAAACTTATTTGAGTAATTTAAATTAACTGAAAGTTTATAAACTATACCTTACTTGAAGTAGTTTATAATTTATAAGTTTTCAACTTTAAGTTAGTTTATAAGTTATTTTTGTCAAACTGTAAGAGTATGATTTATTAAAAGTTGCAGGACCATTCCATATAAAGGCCCACATGACTGAAAGTTTGGTCCTTGTTTGTCATTGTCTACTTGTATAGATAACACATCTTACATTTTTTTAATTCCCACTGAGCTGGTACTTAAGGACCAGCTGATAGGCAAAACTCCCTAACGCCCATGAGTAGTGTATAATACACTACTATGGTTACATATTAATAACATACTAGGTACTAGCAGAGTTTTTTTTTTTTTTTTGACAAGTATTGAATTTACCAGATATACAAATATTTAAGAAATCAAGTATTAAATTAGTTTTAGTTTTATTAAATTATATGAATTTTTTTTTATTCTAAAAGGGTAATAATTTTACTATTTCATTTATTAAAAGTATTAGGAATATATGAAATTGAATTTGTTATAATTAACACATTTTTAAAATTAAATTCAGAACTTATTATATTTTATTCAGTTGATTTTTTATCTTAATTTGGTTTGTTAACTATATAGAAATTTATTACGTTACTTTAATAATAAGTAGTTTAAGTAGTTGCTGAGTTGATGATCATCTAATGACTCATTGGTTTCAATAACTATGCAATAACAAAACCAGACTGGACTATCGACCAGTTCTGTTATTGGTCCGACCAGCCAGTTGAGTTACTAAAACACTGTTTTCAGGGGTAGCATATTGTATATTCTCATGTGTGAGCCTGTCATATTAAATAGTTTAATATTAGTAAGCTGATGGGTATCTCAAATTGTTTTGTGAATATAATTTAAACCCCTTATGTCATGCTAATTTTTTTCTATAAAACTTACAATTAATGCTATTAGTGTCTTATTTTGCAGAGATATGTTCACATGTCCAATTATACATGCTTGCCCACGCGTGCAGTTGTTGTGCCTATTTATGTAGATAACTTAAATTATGCAGTATGTATGTAGTAATAAAAGCTATAAAGAACTCATATTACTGATAAATGTTCTAACATTTTGCAGATCCACAAGAAGATCCTTTTGCCAAAAGAAGAGAAAATAAGAAGAAAAGAATTGATAAACAGGAGAAAAATAGGCTTCAGAACTTGAAACAAGCTGCAAAAGTTGGCGCTTTACCAAGGTTTTTCTCTAAAATTTTACCTAGTTCTTGAGGTTTTAATGGCACAGAAATTCGTTTTGTTACTATTCATCAGAAAATATATAGTAGTTGTATATAGCTTCCTAATTTATGCATAGCTGAAGTGGCATTGTGTCTACATTATATGGACTCTTCCCTCCCTGTCTCCACTTGTCTTTTTCTATTTCTTGCTATAGTAAAGTCCAGGTTCCTGTCACGGGTCATATACCTTACCCTCTCTTGTGGACTTATCTTAGATGTTGACTACTTTCCCTCTTTGATGAGTTATTGAAGTTTTTCCTGCTCAACTTACAAAACTTAACTGAGCTCTACAAGTCATTGCTATTTTATTATCTTGGGTCAATCAGTGCTGCTGTTTTTACTTCTTGTTACAGGCTTTAAAGCCTAATGACTTTTGCTAACGGGTAAACTGATATTCTCAGGTCTAAACTGATAATTTTACACACCTGTTATTAGTGGAGTAGTGGACCTTAACTTCTATGGCATGTAACCATTTTTAATCCTAATTTTCTTGTCCCCGTTCTTCTTGTTATCTGCTAACACCTCCAAGTTTAGGACCATTTCTCCAAAAATTAGACAAGGGTTATCAGATTTTTTGCTAGTTTATTTGAGGGTTTCGACCTAGTTTTTTTTTTTCTTTTGTATATTTAATATATAGTTTTATTCTGTTTCTTTTTCACATGCACGCTATCTTGCTTTAAGTGTTTTCTCTTATATTTGTTGTGAGAACTGAGTAACTTTCTATGCAGCCATGTTCAGTTGGCTGCTACAGCTTTGCCTATTACAGGAACTCAGGCAGCACCAAAGAAAGTTACCAAGGATGAACTAGGTAATGTAGCTGGATTAGCAGCAACTGCAACAGCCAGTGGTGGGAAATTTGACAAGAAGTTGCCAGGTGAAAAGGCCGCACCACATAAGGGAAAATATCGGAAGGTTGTACACTTATCCTCTTACAGTTATAGATTTGTCTGATCCATGAAAATAATTTTATGCAGAAGCTTCTGTTTCACTAAAATGGTTAATTGCTTTGTTTTGTTTCATCCAGTTCCTGCCAGTTGTAGAAGGAAAAGGGATTAGATCGCAGGAGAGGGAGCAAACTGAGAAAGTATTAAACAAGATTATCTCCAAGAATTCCCATGACATTCTCAATGTTGAAAAGGTACACTCAAGTCATTTACTAACCTTGTTTCCGATTTTAACCAAAATTTGTAAATCTTCTTAAACTTGTACTATCTGTAAACTAGGCTATCAAAACATACAATGTGAAGAAAGAGAAAAAACGCAAGAGTGAGAAAGGGAAGGCTTCAGCAACCGGCAGCAAATTGAAACCTCAGAAGAAGTCTTTTAAAAAGGGAAGTTTCAAGAAAGGCAAAGCAAAAGGAAATTAGATTTTGGTTTTTAACTAAAGCCTGTAGAGTTTTTGACACTAGATTTTGAAACATTGCTTATTGGTTTGAAGTTTTGTAGAAGATGGTTTCATCTATTAAATTCCATATGTATTATGTATTCTCTCTAGCTATCTATTAATGTATTCAAATCAATTAGGCTTGGGTTTGGTATGCTTTCTCTTCAAGGAGGCCCAGAATACTTATACATAGGTTTTTGAAACAGTGGACTTCTATTGTAGCTAGTTTGGACTTCCATGTTGAGGGTGGATTAAGCATTTGTTTCAAACTATAGGAGGTTAAGTTCAAGGGATCATGCCAATAATTGGATACAGAATTGTTTTGCTCAGTCTTGCAAAATGTCAGGACCTACTACTGGTAAGAAAAAACACTACGTTTTTTCTTTGTGGGACAAAAGAAAACAGTAAGTAGATGACATCAATATTTATGCGAAACTTTGTTATTTTGCAACATTACTTTCTTTTGTTAAATTGTCGCTGAAATAAAATAAAATAAAATATTATTGTTATTAATTTAAAAAAAAACTTAACTTGGGTATGGTGATAATAATAATAATAATAATAAGCTTTTTATGACTTTTTATGTAAAGAAAAACTATTTTGTGTTTGAATATAATAAAGGTACTTTTGAGTTATGTCAAATTTGTGAGGCATGAAAGTTAGCTTTATCAAGTATGGCTATTCTTTCATTGGTTGTTTTGTTCTGATCTGAAAGGGAGGATAGGGATAGCGGAATTCAATTTATTATAAATTACCCTTTATTCAATACTTGCGAATATTGAGAGCCCTCCAAACATTACCTTTATTCTGTGCTTCACATTCCACAAAATAACAATTCTTCTGCGGCAGGCTGTTGTCTCCCAAATTTTTGAAATACCAATTTTTTCCAAATCCTGTGGCCAAAAACTCCCTTGAACCCAACTTGTCAATGGAGACATCCATGGACAAAACGCAATAACAAATGGATAATTCGAGTTATATTTTATACAATAAGTTAGCCAAAATGCTGGCTAGAAATTTTGTATTTCTAAATATGTTGAATCACGATAAAATAAAAAAGAAGAAGCGGAAATTATAAGACTTCTACACAAAAACAAAGACCATGTTCTCACATTCCTTTCAAGGATTACGAATAAATATAAACAAATACCAAACAGTTAGAGTGTTTTTCTTTTTCAACATAAAATTAGAAGCTAGCTGCATTCCTTCATTATTTTATTCAAGAAGTTAGGCAAAATTCTGGCTTGAAATCTTTGATTTGAATCACAATTAAAAAACAAACAAAAAAAGGTGCAATTGATTTTTTAAAATATTTTTAATTTTTATTCTCTATTTTTACTCTTAAAATCTATTTTGTTTACAAGTTTTTATTATTTAAAAAATGCTTTTTTTATGTTAAAAATTTAATATTTTTATTTTCAACTTAAATTGACATAAATAAATTTAATGTTACTTGATTTTAAAATTTGATCTTCAATAATTATAATTTTTTATTTTTTTAATATTTATTATAGATTCTTTTTTAAAATTACAAAAATATTATAAGTCTTTCTTTTAAAAAAAATATTTTAGATATTTTCTCTTTTCACTTTGTTTTAAATTTTTTTAAAGTTCTGACAAACATATTTTCAGTAATAGTCTTTTTAAAAAAAAAATACAAATAAGAAATAAGAAATAAGCAAACCAATCATAACATAAATTTTTTTATACTTAAATGTTGTAATCGAGTCAAGTTAAATTAAATTTTAATAAATTTAAATTTATTTATTTAAAATAAATCAAACTCCAATTCAAATTCAAACTTTAAACAAATTAAAGAATATATAATCATTATTAATTTATTTTTTTAGTGTCATATAAATTATTATATGTAAATAAAAATAATAATAATTTATTCAATAATTGAGTTATTCACAAATTTAAAATAATTAAATTTTAAAATTTTAAATTTGACTCATTAAATTAAATAAATTTAATACATTAATTAAATTTATTTATTTAAATAAATAAACCGAATCCAATTTAAATTTTTATGGAAGTAAATTCAAATAATTTCCCGATAGTTGGATATGGTTGTCCGGGCGTGGGTGTGGCTGAGTAGGAGCTGAGGATTCCTTACAGAAGTGACGTGAAATTTTGACATGCGATGAAGAAAGTGAAAGTAGGCCTCCAAACTGTGAAATATGCCATTGCAGTTCGAATTTCTCAAAGGCTGGTCATAGGAATTGGCTCTCCAAAAACTGAATCCTCACAAGAATGACTTCTCAAAGAACAGCTTTTTTGAAGCTAAGCCTATTGAAGGCATAGCATTGTACACTACACCATCTCTTCCTCTCTTCTCTGCTTTCATTTAGGAGGCAGAGATTCTCAAGAGAGGGCGTTTATATTCTTCGGTAATCCATTTTTTTTTCCTCTAGAAAAAATTCGTTTCTAGCCAATTCAGTTTATCTTCACTTGCAAAATTCGCATATTCTCGAGTACCCATTTGCTTGAAACCATCTTTACCTTGCTTTATAACTCCAAAATTTTCCATTTTTATAGCGAAGTGGTTCCGTATATTGGTATTTTAGAGAAAATAGTCTTAGGGTCGATGGGTAGAGGAAGGCTTCAAGTTCAAGAGGTTGAATCTGGTAACAAAGATGTAGTGATATGTTCTTCTGGAATCAAGTTTGTATGGAATTCTCACGAGAGTAATCTTCATTCCACTGGCTTATTTGCAAGCGTTGGTCTAGCGGGATTTGGATTAGGGATTTCACCAAACCCTCCAAATGTTCCAGATAGTGGCACAAAGATTATGTTGGCTAATTCATCCATGAAATACGTTTCAATGCCTGAAGCAGGTTTCCGAACTAGGTATATTCTTTCAGAACTGTCCTGTGGTGATGCCTTTGAAGTTGAAGACGAAGGCCTGCTTATAATGAAGGAGAAGAAAAAGAGAAATGGACTTAAGCTGAAATGGAAGATTAGGAACCCATCGTTAAGGAGGTTGATCAGTGGGGCAATTGCTGGGGCAGTGTCACGAACTGCAGTAGCACCATTGGAGACTATAAGAACCCATTTGATGGTGGGAAGCTGTGGGAATTCTGCCTCTCAGGTGTTTCATTCTATTATGGAAGCTGATGGATTTAAGGGGTTGTATAGGGGTAATTTTTTAAACGTCATCCGAGTTGCACCAAGCAAAGCTATTGAGGTGAATATTGACATGATTTTTCTATACCTCAAGACATATGTTGTAGAAGTGAAATTTTTTATGTTTCTTTTGACATGTCTGTTAATTATCATCAAACTGGTTAGTGCTAACCCCGATGACTTGGTTCATCACTTTTTATCAAAATCATGTGTTCATTCTGTAATTTTTTTCTGTTCTCTCTTAATATTGATAGAAGTACATGTCTTTTGTAAATTGCCAAAACAGATATGTAGATGAACCATATGTCTCAAGATTTTTGAAAATTTGATATTTGCATATTTATTCAAAATTTGGCACTTTCTTTATGGCAGAAAATATAGAATCACTTTGATTACTAATTCATTGTATGAAAATTGTTGAGCTTTTAACTTGTTGGGTTCCTTAAACTCTTCTACTTACAGGTGTTATACTTTTAAGTATGACAAACCTCCAATAGTTCTACCATGATCACATAGGAGCTGCATCATTCTATGGCCTAAATTACAGCAACTTCTTAAAAATGCTTTTATGCCATCTGATGGAAGCATTTCTGCAGTTATTTGTATATGATACTGTTAAGAAGCATTTGTCTCCGAAACCTGGGGAACAGCCAAAACTCCCAATTCCTCCCTCATCAGTTGCAGGTGCTGTTGCTGGAGTTAGCTCTACGTTATGTACATACCCTCTGGAGTTACTCAAAACTCGTTTCACTGTTCAGGTAATCGCTCACCAGAGACACCTATGAACGTCCTGTCATATGTATGCTTTGTGCCTATGTTTCATGAAGCACTGAACACATTCACACTGTTCGTATGTATGTGTTAGTGTTCATACTTTCTAGTTTTGTGCAAGTTCAAGAGTAAATTTCACTTATTTCTCTTGAAATTTTTTAAACTTACGGTCATATCTTTTATATTTTTAATTTATATGAAAATGTCTCTTCCATTCACGAAATTGTTCATAGAACTTGTAATTTATACATTTTTTTCTCTTAAAAACTTATAAATATCTCAATTCAAAACAATACAAATCGTAAAAAAGTCAAGAACTTTAAATAAGTGAAGTTAGTATAGTTATTTTAAAATTTGAGGAGCTATGAGTGTAATTTTATAAATTTCAAGAGAAATATTAGTCTCAAATTAAAATTACAAAGAATGTGAATGTCACTTTCAAAAACCTTAAGAAGGGAGTGAAATTTACTCTCAAGTTTAGTTCATAACTTTATATTACTATAATTGCAGAGAGGGGTGTACAAGAACTTTCTAGATGCATTTGTGAGAATCTTTCAAGAGGAAGGTCCTGCAGAACTCTATAGAGGCCTCACTCCTAGTATAATTGGTGTGATCCCTTATGCTGCCACGAACTATCTTGCTTATGATACACTGCAAAAAGCATACAAGAAAACTTTCAACAAGGAGGAAATTGGGAATGTGATGACCCTTTTGATTGGATCAGCTTCTGGTGTTATTTCAAGCAGTGCAACATTTCCACTTGAGGTGGCTCGTAAGCACATGCAAGCTGGGGCTGTCAATGGAAGACAATATAGCAACATGCTTCACGCTCTCGTAAGTATACTCAAAAAGGAAGGCCCGACGGGTCTGTATAGAGGACTGGGGCCAACTTGTTTGAAACTAGTTCCTGCTGCTGGGATTTCTTTCATGTGCTACGAAGCATGCAAGAAGATACTTATTGAGAAACAAGAAAATTGACAACCCACTAGAAAACTTCAGATTCTTTCCGCAGAACATATTAAGATTTTAGGTTGGGAAGAGAAAAAGATCTTCCTTAGTTGCCGTTTCAATGGTTTTCTCACAAAGTTGTAGTTGTCTCAAAATCCTTACATATTTGAAAATTTTGAGGTGGAGGGTTTCTCTTTAAAATTGTTATTCACCGATTGTACCGGCTTATTTTGTCTTTGCTGAGAATCTGTTTAAAGAAAAAAGGGTAAAGATGTCTCTTTGTGTAGTATGAGATCAGTTGTACAACTAGGCAACTTGATACACCTCTTATTCTTGTCACAGCTTACGAGCCAATAGTCATACCAGGTGACTACAAAGTGTCTTCAATTGCGGTTGAAATAATCACAAGACCTTTGAAGCTTAACGGCCAAAAAAGAAAATAAATAAATAATAAAATAAAATAGATGGTAACCCCACCTATGAAAAGATAATAATATGCTTTTAAAAAGATAACGAAAATTGCTTTGAAGTTTCAATAGTTGAATCCAGTTTTCCATCTTGTTTACGAGTAATTTTGTGAATCTCTACCAAGAGAGCGCAGAAACAGGTTTCTTTGACGAACTAACTTCTTCCTATGGAGATATCTCCTTGGCTTCCACCATGACCTTGGGGAGATCAACATCTAATTATTATCGTAAACTAATCTTAAACTTACAAATTAATTTCTAAAAATATCAAACTTGCACATTATGTATTTGATTTTTTCAAGAACTAAAGAAAAAAAAAAAGACTAACATACAACTAACTTGATAATTTAAAGACTAACTGTATTAAAAAAAATTCAGAAACTACAATTAAATATCTATAAATTCAGAGACTAAATTATCAATTTATTCTTATACATAATATAACCCCATCAAGAAGATAATTTTACCATATTAAGAGCCTTATTTAGAGGAAGTTTGATGTAGTATTTCAGGAATCAAGTTACATGTCAAAGTATCAGCCCTAACAGATGTTTTAGACATACTAGTAAAATAGGTTTCCTCAAAATTCACATCAATCATAAATCTTCTTAGAATGTGCATAACAGGCCTCTAATTATAAACATTCTAAACATCATCACATTTAGCATATCTAGCAAAACAGAAACAAAACTGAATTTCTTGTTCATTGATTCACTGCCTCAATCTGTATTTATCCAAGCTAGCAAACTCATCCAGATTACAATAATTAACATTACTTCAAACCAACCGAAACCAGATAATAAGAACAACCTTTTTAACTCTGCTCTTCATCTCCATTATCTCTTTCCTCTGCTTCAGCTGCCATTAATTCATCAAAGTTTTCAGTCTTTCCCAGCAGTATCTCAATCTGAAGTCAAAGAAAACAACTATCAATCTACTATCAACCTTCGAGTAAACAGTAAAATGGCATTAAGAAATACAACTAGAAAAGTGAGGATACGATTTGCACATACAGAAAATGAAAAAGGAAATTTAAACCCAATGAAGTTCAGCCCATAAAAGCACAAACTGTAAGCAAATGCCAATGAATATGTCTACATTAATATGGGGCAGGAAAACCCAAAGTACTATGAAGCGATATCTCCATTAATAAATCACTTGTCAAGCAATGACAGATCATGTCGAACTACCAGTACCACATTTTCCATATAATTACCTTGGCCTTTTGGACGGGTCGTCCTCTTGAGTCGTCTTTGATGTCAACAGTTGAGGTCATGATCTCTGCAAATGTTGAACAATAAGCTTACATAACCACAGATCTTGACAGCTAGTTAAAATATGAATAACAAGTGGGTGTTTATATTCTTACTCTTCTCGACAGCCAACCCATTATTTTTCAGTATTTCAGCAACAGTCACCACCGTGGCAATAGCTAATAGACACAGAAAACATGGCAATCATAATGAGAAACCAACCAAAAAAAAAAAAAAGAACAGAGATAAGTCATGCCCATCTAATGTCAATAGTGCTCACAAATGTCTACCCAGTGCCCAACAATGATGATGCAAAACTCACGTGGGAGGAATTCAATTAATCAATCAATTAAAATTACTGTGCTGAATTCACAATCAATTTCAACAAGTGCAAATTCATTCTAAGTGTCAAACAAAAACAAAGTAAATCAATCTCTTACAACTCCCTTCGACACTATACGACATTCCTTAAAATAATCATATCCCTCCATAAACGTCTCACTAGCAAAAATAGAACACTATATTATTTGTAGAACATAGTTAGATTAGAATACTGAATTGTGCCCTCAACTAGATATAAAGCAATTATAAATTACCTGAAACTGAAACCAGTATTTAAATTGACAATGAATGAATTTAGCTCCAGCACACCGTAGCATGCCAAACCAGGTTACTCAAATTTCTAAATAAATAAGAATTGGACACACGGCGTTTGTTGGTATACAATGGATTGAGAAAACAAAAAACGTTTTGAGAAATACTCACCCATTCCAAGGGCAGAGAGCTCCACTTCAGCGTATTGTTGCATGTATCTCTGCGGAGATATATAAACAAAGGAAGTATTAACCGATTGTACACGAAGGTACAGTCAGTATCCAGATCGAAAGAAGGGGGCAGGAAGAGTGAAAGGTGAAACCTTGGCAAGATTTACGTAGAAGAACAGAGGCTTCTTGGTATTAGACACTTGAATCCGATTCTTCTTCTGAGAATCTGCGCCCAAGTTCATGGTGTTCACTCCTTCCGTAATTTCTTCCATTTGGGGCTAAACAATTGCGAAGAACCCTAACCCTAACACTTAAATGTCTTCTCTCTCTCTCTTACACAATCTCTCCTTCCTCCGTTTGATCGAGAACGCCGTCGCAGTATAGCCGCAGAGAGAAACGAATGCTCAAACAGAGAATGAAGCAAACCCTCTTCAGGCTAGACGAGGTTGTCGATCCCAGATTGCAAGCAATTGGTGACTCGAAAATTTTCTTTTTTAAATTGTTTATAAAAAACATGTTTATTCTATTTCAAGAATATAATTAGTTTCTAAACTGGAATGAACATCTGTTTAGCGCAATCATAGCTGTCCATATTGAAACTAATCTTTAATTATAACCTATTAATTACATTACTTGCAAATATAATTGGTTTTTTTATTTATTATATTTTCAATTTATTCAAATTTAAATTTTCTTTAATATAAAGAGATATTTATAAAATCCATGAATTTTGTGAAATTAAATAAAATTTATCTAAATAAATTCACACCATAGTAGCAATTAATAATAGGTTTAATTACATTTTTTATAATTTTTTTAAAAAAATAAGTTAATTTATTCTCTTTATAATTTATATTATTTTTTAAAGTTTAATAAATAAATAAAAATAATTATTTATTATTTATTATTCATTTTATCATAATTTTATCACACGCTGTATATGATGAAATAGTAAATATATATATAAAATCACTTAAAAAATATATTAATTATAGACTTAATTATATACATATAATATACATATAAAAAATTAACAGTAAAATTAATA
Organism: Gleditsia sinensis; assembly: GCA_037074535.1. Classification (NCBI taxonomy): domain Eukaryota; kingdom Viridiplantae; phylum Streptophyta; class Magnoliopsida; order Fabales; family Fabaceae; genus Gleditsia; species Gleditsia sinensis. Next base: position 7,297,835 of record CM073464.1, on the reverse strand, counting down.
AAAAAATATTTTGACTTATTAAAATTAAATTAATTAAATTTATATTAAAGATTATAAAATAATTAAATTAAGACTTGGAAACAATTAAATCTTAATAATAAAAAGTTCATTTATTTAAAATTTTCCCTTTTTGAAATAGACAACTTCTTTATATTAAAAGTAAACTGGTACTAAGTTCAAGCAGACTCTTATAAATTGGCTCACTTATGGAGAATTCCATCTCCCCCATACATGTAATACCAACCAAAGGCCTACCTAAATACAAAATCCATCACCCAAGGCCCACATCTGTTTTTTGTACGGATATATACAATGTTTATTTAAAAAACTCAAAAAAAATTTAAAAAGATAAGAAATTTTCATATATATGCTTTGAATCACTTTGGTCCGATAATTTATTATTTTATTTATTAATTTTTTTTTTATGTTTTACTTTTTAATAAATCAAGAAGTGTCAATTTGCTTTCTTACAATCACATAATAACAAATTATTTAAAAATAATTACTAATTTTATTTGTGAGATGATTAATCGGTGTTGCTTTTTAATAAATGTAGAATAAATAAATAAATTGACATCCACAACAAGTCACTAGTTGTATAAGTGTTTCATTATACTTTTTTTTATATAATTTAAATGTCTAATATATTATTGTAATTTTTTTTATCTTCATTTATTAAATACTTAATTTAAGATAAAATATTTAAAATTTTACAATTTCGGCACACATAATTAAAAAAAATTATATACTTTCTGTAAATATAATCTTTAATTAATTATAATATGTTATAAAATCATCTATTATTGTGGATGTTCATTTGATTTCTCAACTCCCAAAATATGAATATTATTAAATCTATTATTATTATGAGTGTCCTTTTATTTTCCCAACTCCTAAAGCCATTGAATATTATTTATGTTCCTTGGCTTTTGGGTTATCCTCATTTATGATTGTATGCCTATAAATAGAGGCTTGTATGAAGCAATAAGATTATGAGGACATTCTCTTCTCTATGTGTTATTTCTCTCTAATTGTCTTTACATTCTATATTCTCTTTGTGTAAAATTTTATTTACAACACGTTATCAGCACGAATTTTGCTCTTGATTATTAGTTTTCAAATCACAAGGAAGAGATTGTATTGAACTATTTATCTTGGATACTAGATGCTGAAATTCATCTTGATACAATGGGTCTTGGAGACACCATTAAAGAAGGAAATGGTGAATCAATGCAAAATCGCACTAAGGCGATGATATTTCTTCGTCAGCACGTTCACGAAGGACTAAAATCTGAATACTTTACTGTGAAAGATCCACTTGTTCTTTGGAAAAATTTAAAAGGTATGACCACTAAAAAACTGTTATTTTTCAAAAGCTCGTTATGATTGGATGCATTTACATTTGCAAAATTTTAAAAACAGTTAGTGAGTATAATTCTGCAATGTTTTGTATTAGCTCCCAATTAAAATTATGCGGAGAAGAAATTTATGATAAAGATATATTAGAGAAAACTTTCTCTACTTTTCATGCCTCGAATGTGCTCCTGCAGCAGCAGTATCGAGAAAAAACATTTGAAAAATACTCACAATTGATTTCATGCTTTCTTGTGACTGAATAAAATAATGAGCTGTTAATGAAAAACCATGAAGTTCGTCCAACTGGTTCTGCTCCATTCCCTGAAGTGAATGCGACTATAATTAATAATGGACGAGGACGTGGTTGAGGTCGTGGACGTGGCCGAGGAAGAAATAATGAATATTTTCACATGCAGATCTTTTAATTGTTCCTTGAAAATTTTTTTGTAAATTCTAAATTGAGACATGTGCATTTTGTATGAGTCAGGGCCATCTAAAAAATTGTGATTAAAATATGTGTCTTGATAGCTAGAATTCTTATTCATGGAATTGGATATATTTATAACCCTTATGTTAATTGTTTAATTAACAACTTGGACTGATGAGTTTAAAGATGATCATATAATGATTTACAATTCTTGATATTCTTCAAAGCATTTCTTGAGGCATTGTTTAGACCTTAGAAACCTTATAATGTTAGAATTTATATTTATTAACTTTGAGGTCATTGCCATCTTTTAGTTTATTCTGATATTGTCTATTTATTATATTTTAAAGTAAAAGTGATGTATCCTTTAAGTTGGTAACCTGAGGGCTAACATTGGTCTTAGAGTATTAAGAAGATATTTTTAACTATGCTCTTATTTGCATTTTAAATAAGTTGGGTGATCTATTAATTGGCTTTATATTTATTCATGAGATTTGATGGTCAATTGCCTACTTTACTAAATAATTTGTGAAATGTGAAACTCTTATTGACATTCATTTTATCTCTTTCTAAATTAGTTAAATTTTATGTTATGGTTATTTATCACTTGCATCAATATAGTGCTATCTTATACCACCCATTTTATAATGTGCCTAGTTATTAGAAAAATGATTCTTTTTATGTACTGTTTACAATTTACAAATTGCTTGTGTTAAGCTTCATATACATAAAAGAAGTATTTGCGAATATGCTACAATAAACCAGAAGTTTATTGATTCAAAAACATTCACTATTTGACATGATCGGTTGTGATATCCTATATCAATAATGATTGAAAATTCACATGGGCACCTATTGAAAAACCTGAAGATTTTTCAATCTAAGGAATTGTCATGTGTTGTTTGTTCTCAAGGCTAATTGGTTATTTAGCTATTACTAGCTAAAGTTGGAACTGAATCTCCAATATTTTTGAAAAATATACATGGTGATATATGTGGACCTATTTATCCTAAATGTGGGCCATTTAGATATGGTATTAATAGACACATCCAGTAGATGGTCTCATGTGTGCTTGCTATCAATTTGTAATCTAGTGTTTGTAAGATTACTTACTCAAATAATTCGGTTAAAAGCACAATTTACAAATTATACAATTAAATCCATTCGCCTTGATAATGCTAGTGAATTTTCTTCACAAACTTTCAATTACTATTGTATGTCGATTAGCATAAATGTAGAATATTATGTAGCTCATGTTCATACACAAAATGGGTTAGCTAAATTATTTATTAAGCAACTTTAATTAATGGCTAGACCCTTGCTTATGTGAACAAAGCTCTCTGTTTCTATTTGAAGACATACAATTTTATATGCAGCAGCACTAGTACACATCAAACTAACAAGTTATCATAAATATTTTCCTTTACAATTGGCTCATAATCATAAGTTAAATATTTCTCATATTAAATTTTTTGGGTGTGCGGTATATGTTTTAATAGCCCCACCGCAATGTATTAAGATGGGTCTTCAAAGGAGATTAGGAATATATGTTGGATATGATTCTCCTTCTATTATAAGATATCTTGAGCCAATGACAGGAGATGTATTTACGGCATGTTTTACCGATTGTCATTTTGATGATTTAGTCTTCCCAACATTAGGGGGAGAAAATGAAAAACAGCTGGTCAAAGAAATTACATGGAATGCTTTGAACCTCACATAAAACAATATGAACTTGAAGTTCAAAAGATAATTTACTTACATAGAATAGAAAATCAACTGCCAGATGTATTTACTGATCTAAAGAAAGTGACCAAGTCACATATATCAGCTGTAAATACTCATGTACAGATTAATGTCCCCGAAGGACAATTTGTTAGTGAAATCACTAGTAAGTCTAAAGCACGTCAGAAGCGTGATAGACCAATCGATTTAAAAAAAATAAAAATCCCCGTGAAAAGAAAGAAATAATTATTCAATAGTAGAAATAGAAGCTCTTGAAGAGATTAGAGACATAACAAATAAAGTACTTTCAAAAGAAGTTCAGCTCTTGAAGAGATTAGATACATAATAAACAAAGTACTTCTAGAAGAAGTTCAGGTACCTGAAATTGTTGAAATTGATGAAATTGCTGAAATTGTTGAAATTGATGAAAATGAAGAGATCTCAATAGATTATGTATCTACGGGGAAACGATTAAATCGAAAAGAAACAGTTGTCGACAACATTTTTGTGTAAATAGTAGCGCTTAATATTTTGAATGATAATGATGATTATAAATTGAAATATGTCGATGAGTGTCGACGTAGATATGATTGGCCAAAATGGAAAGACGCAATTCCAGCAGAATTGAATTCACTTAAAAATTGTGAGATAGTTCAAACACCTGAAGGTGTAATACCCATTGGGTACAAATGAATATTTGTATGAGAAAAATAAAATTGTGAGGTACAAAGCACGGCTTGTTGTCAAAAGGTTTTCACAAAGACTTGGAATTGATTATAATTTGACATATTCTCATGTGGTAGATGCAATTATATTTTGGTATGTCATTAGTCTGGCAGTACATGAAAAATTTGATATGCATCTTATGAATATTGTTATAGTTTATTTATATGGCTTACTTGATAGTGACATATATATGAAAATTCCAGAAGAATTTAAGATGCTTGAAGCATATAATTTAAAATCCCGGGATAAATTACAAAGATTTTTATATGAATTAAAACAGTCTGGACGAATGTGATATAACCGTCTCAGTGAATATTTGTTAAATCATGGTTATAAGAATGACCATATATGTCCATGTGTTTTTATAAAGAAAGAAAATTCAGGATTTGATATTATCATGGTGTATGTTGATAATTTGAATATTATTGAAACTCCTGAAGAGATTATAAAGGTAGTAAAGTGTTTAAAGAAAGAGTATGAAATGAAATATCTTGAAAAAACAATTTTCCTAAATTACAATTTTATTATTTGAGAAATAAAATTTTTATTTGTAAATCAACTTATATAGAAAAAGTCTTAAAAAAATTTTATATGGACAAAGAAAATCCATTTAGTATCACAATGATAATATGTTTTCGACCTCAACATGATAATAAAGAAGTTCTTGGTCTTGAAGTACCATATCTTAGTACAATTGATGCACTGATATATATTGCTAATAATACACTGCCTGATATAGTTTTTGCTATCAGCTTGTTAACTAGAATTAGCTCTTGTCCAATGTAAAGACATTGGAATAGAATTAAATATGTCTTTCGATATCTCCGAGATACTATTGATATGGGATTGCTATATGCAAATGGATCTAGACCATAACTCATTGGTTATGCAGATGCTGGATGTTTATCTGATCCACATATAGTCCGAACTTAAACATGATATTTATTTATATGTGGTGACGTACAACAAATTCATTCAAGTTGTAATTTGACAAATTTATTCACCAAAGTCTTACCTACTTCAGCATTTGAAAGATTAGTATATAAAATTGGTATGTATCGACTCCGAGATATTCAATGATACTGAGAACAGGGAGAGTATACAAGGAATGATGTACTCTTTTTCCTTCACTAAGGTTTTTTCCCACTGAGTTTTTCTCTAGTAAGGTTTTAATGAGGCATATTCCTTGTAAAATGAACATCCAAGGGGGAGTGTTATAAAATCATCTATTATTGTGGATGTCCATTTGATTTCTCAACTCTCAAAATATGAATATTATTAAATCTATTATTATTATGAGTGTCCTTTTATTTTCCCAACTCCTAAAGCCATTGAATATTATTTATGCTCCTTGGCTTTTGGGTTATCCTCATTTATGATTGTATGCCTATAAATAGAGGCTTGTATGAAGCAATAAGATTATGAAGACATTCTCTTCTCTATGTGTTATTTCTCTCTAATTGTCTTTACATTCTATATTCTCTTTGTGTAAAATTTTATTTACAACATAATAGACATTATTAGAACTTAACTAAAAAAAGAAATTAAGAAAACAAAAATAAAACTGATTTTCCATAATTTATTTTGATTAAGACACTTTACAAAAAACCAGATTCACTTTTTACCATACTGATTCATTGCACCTAATCGAACCGAAACCAAAACAAACAGCCCAATTTAATGCAGTTTAAAAGATCACTAACAAATGAACATACTTTGGACCATGCTGCAACTTTCAGTGAAATTTACATTTCAAACTTTCTGCAATACTAAATCAGACTAAAGAACATGTAAGATTTAATAGAAATTCAGAAATGTAAATATCATGCCCAAAATTTTAAGGAAATCTGGTTGATACTTCAAAAAACAAAAATTGCAAAGTAATAGTCCCCTTTGTATGTAGTTAGAAGTATGAAGAGGAAGTTACAGAAGTAACGTGCAGATTGAATACATTAGCAAAGTGAGCTTATCCAATCTATTCCTGTAAGAGCCCAAACCATAAGAAGTCAGAGACTCGGTTAAAAAGAATTATACTTCACCATCACTGTATAATCCCATATATTACTAAATCCCTCCATACCAAAAAAAGGAGTCAGAGTTTGAGCTACCAGTCTAGTCCCATCCAGTGGCAACAACAGATACATAACCAGTAGGCCCATCCCCAGTATTCTCAGCTCCATAAAAACCAGTGTTAGCATCAATGTTATGGTAATTAGTAGCAGGAACTGTTTTTGTTATATCATAAGAAGAAGAATCACTGGAAGAGTTTGTGATGCCATAAGAGGCATCGGTGCAAGAGTCCACTGCATAATCTGCATCCTTATGAGTACTGAAGTAGTTGTCATTCTCCACCTCAGGTTCAGCAATACTTCGAAAGTCACGGCCCCCATAGTTGCCACTTCCACACCGCTGACCCCGTCTGCTATGATTAGTACTAGCTGCTGAACTGTCACCGGCAGCATATTGGCAGAGCCAAGAGGGAACTTCCTGGTTTGCCTCCTGCATGAGTTCAACAAGAGACTTTGCAAGAGGGATGTTCTTGTCGCTGAAGAAGGCAGTGGCCAAACCTGACTTACCAGCACGACCAGTTCGGCCAATCCTGTGAACGTAGTTATCTATGTCCTTTGGCAAGTCAAAATTGATAACATGAGCCACACGAGGTATGTCCAGACCTCTTGAAGCAACATCAGTGGCAACCAAAATAGGAGTAGCACCACTTTTGAAAGATCTTAAAGCTCGTTCCCTCTCCTTCATATACGTGCGAGTAAAAATTAATATAAAATTTAAAAGTACAATTGAACATTAGGATTGTCTATGAAAGAACTTTTGGGATTTAAATGTGCACATTGGGCAGAGAAAGCTATCAATAACAGGACAGATTTATTGCACTAGTAGTTCAAACAGCAGACACAGACAGCTAGGACTCAGATTCATGAAAAATACGAGAAAACATCAGAAAGAAACTAAGAAGCTAACCATTTGAACTTTGTCACCGTGTATCGCGATGGCTGGAAAGCCTTTTGCCCACAGCCAGTTTTCTAAAGCATCTGCTCCTCTTTTAGTTTCAACGAAAACTAGAGTCAAAGCTTGCTGCAGTATAGAAACCAATAATTATATTCATTCTCAAAAACTCAAGCCTGCAATATATAACACATAAGGTATATAAATAAAGAGACGAATCAAACTTAAAGTAATGTATACTCATGTAATCACGAAGGCAGATTCATTATTGGTCTAACAAATATTCATTTTTATCTTCCCAATGGCCCCATTTACCCTATGAGAACGGAGAATATCCACAAGATGGTTTCTTTTGTCAATATCCTGAACTAGTTCAACTTTCTGTTCAATCAGTTCAGTGCTGGAACCAACTCTTCCAACAGCTAGGAATATGTAGTTTGAAAGAAAGTCCGCTGCAAGCTTCTGCAATAAAGGAAAATCATTGAAATTATATAATCAAACATCCAAAGGCCAATCCTAGCAAAGCAAATTATTCATATACAAACTCAATAAACAAACCTATATCAAGCTAAAATTTAAAACCAACCAAAATCTGGACTATGAGCCAATGTTCCAAACAGGCTAATGTTACCTCATAGTCCAAAGAAAACGTTTTTCTGCTAGATGAGTGTAAAAAAAATAATTCTAAGTACCAAAGAATACGTCATTCAGACCAGAGTATAAGTCATAGCATTGAACATGGCAGACGAAGAGTGAATTCACCTGTATATCATCCGGGAATGTAGCACTGAAAAGCATCGTTTGTCTAGCACCTGGCGGAGGCATGTCCATTTGCTCAACAATCTTCCGAATTTGAGGCTCAAAGCCCATGTCCAACATACGATCCGCCTCATCCAGAGCAAGAAATTTTATTCTCTTAAGTGAAACCCTTCCTCTCTCAATCATATCTACCAAACGCCCAGGAGTTGAAACTAAGATATCCACTCCTCTTTCTAAATTGCGTAACTGTTTAAGTTAAAAAAGAGGAAGTGATTAAAAAGAGACAATTGGACCAATCATAAAGTAACAGAAGACAACACTCATTTTGAGCTGGGGACTATAACAGGCACATCCGGATATGGGTGCTTCTTTTGCAACACTCTCCTCTTATTCGTGGCATCCATAAAAGAACTATTTGTTATTGAAAAAGCAATTTCACGAGAAATAACAAAGTGGTAAAGAAATCTAGTTAAGCACCAGAAAAACATGGACAACTACAGTAACAGGACTTAGAAGTGGAGCTTCGAGACCCACCACAGGTAAAGAAGAAATCCTTATGGCTAAAAAAGGACTAGTACGCATTAATCACAAAGTTAGACCATGATGTTAGCTCATTTATCCGACTGCGTAAATTCCAAAAGCATGTGGAATTCAAATGCAAACCTGCTGAACAATCGATGCTCCACCATATGCAGCAACAACCTTCACTCCGGTCTGATAAGCGAACTTCTTGGCTTCATCATGTATCTACACAAGAATTACAACAACAAAAAAGAATTTAGCGTTATCTCAACTAAAATCAGAAACGCACCCGCATAAAGCTAAGAAATAACTAAATATTAGAAAAGGAACCCAATCCAATAAACCTGACATGACAACTCCCTAGTTGGAGACATGATAAGCGCAGTAGGATATGCAATCCTGCCTCCACGAGGGGTCGCCAAAAACCCAGAACGATCCTTCAAAACCCCAGATATAATGGGGAAACAGAACGCTGCAGTCTTCCCTGACCCGGTCTGCGCACAGGCCATCAGGTCACGGCCTGCAATGGCAATGGGTATTGCATGACACTGAATGGGGGTGGGTTTGACGTACTTGCAACGCTTGATATTCTTGCTCAAATCCTTGTTCAAGTCAATTTCTGCGAAGGCATTGACAGGTGGGGGTATGTCTGAGCCACTAGCCTCCACTGGGATATCTTCGTATGCATCAAAATTTCTATCACCAACATTTGTATCATCCTCAATCACCTGTAGACCAGCGAACTTTTCAGAAATACCAAACTCGCTACGATTCAAATAAAGGCTTGACTCATCGGTCTCTTCTGGGCAAGCAAACCTCGGGCCTCGACCGCGACCTCGGCTACCCAAACAACCATTACTCAGACCGCCCATTGATTGTTGTCTAGCACCAGAACGGTTAAAAGGGACGAACCCAGACTGAGTTGACTCATTAGAGGACACAAATGAGTTTGCGTTGTTGAAAGTGGACATCCCATTGTTCCTGTAATGTGGAGGAACGTAACTGGGTCGAGAAGAGCGACTCGGCTTCTGAGCCAAGTTGTTACCAGCATCAAACCATGCCATTGTAATGGTTAAAAGTTCAAGGCTATAATAAACAGCGAAAATGGTTAAACCTTTTACTTCCCTCGGAATAAAACGTGAGAGAGAAAATTAGCCCAGTAACTAGCCCGCTATGAACTTTCAGAGAGAGAGAAAGGAAGCCTGAGCTGAATGCGAAGGTGGGAAGGCAGCTTCGCTTTACGAAAAACAGCCATGAGTGTTTTATACATAGAATGGCAACAAGAGCACTTTACGACCATTGGACTCTGGACACGGCCGGGTTCAGAATGATGTGAGCATTGAAAAAAGGAGAGAGAATGAAGTTCTCTGTGCCACAGCAGCAGTAAAATCATCTCTCTTCTTTTCCATAAACGCTGCGAAACCCTCTTATCTCAGAGAGAGAGAGAGAGAGAAGGCACGGTTTCCCAAAGGGAGGGAAATGTTCTCCGAAAGAGCAGGGTCTTAGTCTGGGGCCAGTCATGGAACGCCGGGGAATTTATTGCACGAAAATGTCCTTCGTATTTGATCTAAACGACAAGATTGTCCCGGGGAAGGTTGTGACGCTGCGGTTGAAGGAGGCGAGCGTAGCATACAGGCTGGAGGTAAATGAAACGTCTTTTCAATGTGGGACCCAGAGTAAGAGCGTGGCAAGTAGGAATTGGTTGGAATGCTGGGGAGGAGTGAGCTAGAGAAAAAGGGGGGGGGGGGGGGAGAAGAAGAAGCAGAGAGTGGGTTAGTGGGAGCAGGTATTCATATTTGCACCCTCTAAAACGTGAATTTAATGCTCGCGTGGACTGTGTTGTACTGGAAAGTCTCGAGTATCTGAAAGGCCTGCGAAGGATTATAATGCAACTTATCTGCAATTTTATATATACATATTTTTTTAAAAAAATGCAAATATAATTTTTTAATGTATTATAATAAACCTAATTATAATTTTAGTATATTAATTTTATCTTGCTGAATTTTTCAATGGTCTTTATTTTTTATTTTTAAGAATTATATTTTTTTTAAATATATAATTGATAAAAATAATAAATTTTTAAAATATATAAAATATATTTGATTAATTTTTAAAATTATTAAAAAAAATTTAAATAATATTTTTTAAAATATTCTATATTTATATTTGTTTATATTTAATTTTTTGATAATTTTTGTATATAAAAATATACTTTATTTTTATAAAAAAATGAAAATAAAAAAAAAGAATGAGAAAAAATATATAAAAATAAAATGAAAAAAAGACAAGAGACAGTGAAAATAAAAAATATATAATTTATTATTATTATTATTATTATATTATTAATAAAATATATATATATTTATCTTTTAATGTTATAATTTTTTTTAAATCATAAGAAACTAACATTCTTACTCCTTTATATAAAAAAAAACTTTTGTGAAAAAATTGTTAAAAAATTATTTTTAAAAATTTTAAGTTCTTAAAAATAATTTTTTTTAAACCGTGTACTAGATATCACAATTTTATTTTTTGAAATTGAGATTCCCAACAAATTTAAAAAATTCTTTGTGCTAATGATGTGGCTAAACGGTGAATTTTATGTCCATTGCATTAACCTGTTCAGATTCAGAAAATTTTCCTGGATAGATTTTTTCAAGAAAATTTAGAGAATCTCAGTTCATATTTGTGTGTCTATGTCTATATAATAAATGTTAGTATAATTGATGTAAAATGGAAGATGTTTAATAAAAATAATGAAAAAGAAAATCATATTAAGTAGTTTAGAGAATATTTTAGATTAAAACTTTTATCTGTGTTGACTTTAAAAATAAAAAATTGTAAATCTCTTAAATTTTCCTCAAAATTCAAAAACTCTTAAAACATAAAAAATAAAAATAAAAACTTGAATTAACTTTGCCATGCCTCAGACATAGTAAAATATGAAAAGAGTAACGTATCATGTTCATGTGGTTAATAAAATAAATCTGTGTTGAGGAGGATGTGGGAGGCGGAGAAGAGGTTGTACGTATTTACTATTTAATCCCAAAAATGTATTCGACAATCATAATCCAGTCTTGAATAGGCATGACATCAAGCCACAACTTGAATTACAAATTTTAAGTTACAAGAATATCAAAGATGGAGAACTAACGTATTATTGGATACACATCCAACATCCAAATTTATCCTGAATGGCCAAACGTTGACTTTGTGGTTGCTTGGAGATTGGCCAGCAGCTCCCGCACATGCATTTATAGGAAACTAGGCACATTACCAATGGAGAACATGATTTTGAGCCCATACCCGTTAATATAGCACCATGTATGTTCTGCTGCTTCAGAGAATAACAGCATGGCTTTGTTCATTCGGATTGTCTTTCAGTGAGTAGCCGCTTCTCTTCCTCCTCTAGCCTTTGAAGCCATTTGAATCCTAGATCACATCCTGCTCTTGCTGCTATTTGAAATTTTTCTCTTGCCATCTCTACTGGATCCACTGCAAGACTTGCTGAATTGTTGCCCGCTTTTTTTGCAGCTGAGCCTCTGTTCAGACTGAATTTTGTCAATGATTCTGGGACCTCAACACCTAAGGCACAATATTTTTATTTCATTAGGAAATGATCATACTCATAACAGGATGCCCTTAATGGAAAACATATCGCAAGCCACAACACTAGATCTTCCACAGCCAGAAGACATTCAGGCAAAGAAAAGCAAGCTGTTCAGGGCCAACTTTAATTGATATGCTAGCCTTACTTATCTCAGGTTATGTTCCTCTCTTCAAGGTTCTTCAGGTGCCTTATAGAACATTGAAGGGCAATTCATCTTCTTCATTCATCATAATGACATGTCCTATTACTTCAGTGATTTTCCATTAAACTTTTCTTCCTTGAGTAAGAAGACCAATTTGAAAGGGAAATTTTAGTTCTTCTGTGCACATCATTTCCCTTGTTTGGAAGTTTTGAAATTTAAGGGGAAGGGAGTAGGATGGGAACAGTTCCCCTCAAATTTTGAGGGGGGGGGGGGGGTAAAGAGCATGAATGTGTCGAATGACTTATTTTAAAGAGTTGTTATTTCCTATTTTACCTCCAAACTGTTAATAAGGGTTATATTGAAATTTCAAACTTAATTTTTCAACCCTCTCTCATTAACCATCCAAACAAGAGGAAGCTTGCTCCTTTTCATTCCATTTCCACTTCTTCAAAATTTCCAAACATAGCCTTTAGACATTAACTCATTATGTGCAACATGTCCTCAGAAATTATGATATACCCTATAATCGGGAAGAAGGTAAGAGGAGTTGAGTTGGGAAGATACACCCTATATATAATAAAATGGAGAAAACCGCAGCTGCACAACTAACCTTTAAGGAGAAGAGATCCATATGCTATAGCAGCACCAGCATGGCCCTACTTATATAAGAAGAGTAAATTTAATAAACATATGGCAAAACCTTTGAACTTTAGCCAGTGAAACAAAAGCAATAATTCTTTTTGAAAATAAATATCTAATCTAGTAAATTAGAAACAATAAATAACTACTTCTAGCACACTTCTATCAGTTCCAGAAATGAAGAATGACCATACTAATAATAGTTTATAAAAACAGATAAAACAAAGAAACAAAATAAAATAAAAATGCAACTCAAAACTTGAACAACTATGAAGCAGGTCATGTGTAATAAATGTAATAATATAACAGTTTATGTCTCATAAAACATATTTCCTCTGCTTTTCTGTATGGTTTGAATAATAAAATGCCAAAACCACGCGAGGTTAGGTATGATCTTACAGAGGAAGTGTAAATGACCTATACCATAACCAAATATGCAAGTATATTGGACGGAAGGCTTTACTGACCAAATGTTGAAAGGACAATTGTCAATCAATATCAAGAGAGAAATGCGGAAAATAAATACAATGCACATATTTTTAAGTAAGTTAATAGCTTTTGCCTTGTGCTATATATCCTACTACCTTCTCTGATGCCCTATGGAAACACCATAATGCTGATGCAATATCTTTCTTGACGCAATCACCTGTCAAATATACAGCACCCAGAAGATAAAGAGCACCTGGATGCAACTAGAACATAGCACGCTCCAGTAAGGTTTTGACAGACATCTGGAAATAATAACAAGTAGACATCTTAAACAGAAAAATATACCTGGTCCACAGCTTTCTCCAAATAATAGAAAGCTTGCTGATCTGATTGGACATGATCGTTCTGTCCAGGGACAAAAAAAAAAAAGAAGAAGAAAAAGAAACTTACCTATCATTTAATATTCTGAAAAGAATATATTGAGGGATTAAGGACCCATTTGTAGTGATATTTACAATAAGGACCAAATAACTAGATGATGTGGTTATTCAGTTAAAAAAGGTGGTGATAATTTACTTAGTGTAGTTATTTTGGAGGTCCTTATTTGAAAACAAATCCCATAAATTAATGCACCATCACAAGATTCTTCATGCTTCGCAAACATGAATCAAAATAAGTAACTTTGGAAAGAATGAAGATTATGTATTAAAAAAAAACAACAACAATAACAAAACTATACATTTTCTTATTAAGTGGGAGCGGCTATATGGATAAAATGCCGCCAAAGTATCATTTACATCAATAGGACCCCCAAAGAAGTCTGATTAGAAATGCACTAGGCAAGTCACAAATGGGAACTTAAAGTAATTCACAAGCAAAGATTATAGAGTTACCAAAAATAAATCTGAAAATAGAAGTGAATAATCATTAAGTCATTCAAGGATTTCCCAGGGATAGAGGAATAATCACGGTCAGAGCCTCAAAATTTGCAGCTTAGACTGCCACCTACTTAACAGATGTCAGTCACAACATATAGAGTTGACCCTCACCTCAACTCTTAAACGACAACCCAACTCATACTGTGCATCTGGATCACCCATTTCTGCTGCTTCTACCAATAAAGCTGCTCCTCTGTTTAAATGAGAAGGCAAATATATTCATACATACATCGCACAAGTATCAGGAACATAATTAAAATGCTATGCAAATTGAAAAAAAAAGAAAAGACCAAACTCAAAAACTCAGATATGACACCACTGGACAGGCATATAATGCATGTAAACTGAAAATGAAGAACTAAGATAAAAAGAGCACGAAACAGTGACACCGCAAAATTGCCATTGAAGCCAAGGTGGCCGTTGCAGTGTGTGTAAATGTATAAGTGAACAAGCCTTCCCATTCACTATATCTTTGTTTTAATTACAATTTTCAACACATTCTTTTGAATGTTTTTACTTAGCGTCTTGGCCTACTACCATGGATTGTTAATAAGCCGAGCAAACATCAATATGTAACTACACTTTGAAATTTATCTACATTCTTATAATTTTCTTTTGCAGGCAACTAAAGGCTCCACGAAATATTTTTTTTATACGTTAGATGTATGCGGATTGTGGCACACTATTTCAGTATATCTTTGCAGGAGGTTGGCTAGAGAAGCAAAAAAGGAGAATGTATCATGTATGATAGAGCAGAAAGAGTCTACTTACATAGCTTTATTTGCTCCTGGGACATGGTACCTCAGATGCAATTTGGACAACCAATACCTTGCATGGGTGTTGGTGTTGTCAGCCTCCAAAGCCAGCTCAAAATTCTCCTTTGCTGTCTAATATCAAACCTCAAATAAGCATATATAAACCAAAATTTTGTACGGATTACTGAAATTCGCATAATTTTCGGCAAGTACAGGATAATAACTGTGAGATACCCCCAAAAAAAAGTATAGAGTCCATCATGTGGTAACATTATGAGAAACATTTTGCTTCATAACAAGATTTGATTATACTTATATTCAATAACTGGTCACGAAATCACACGTGTTCAATCGCTTCAGTATACTCGTGATCATTCCATCGACCGAAGAAGGAAGGCAGATAACCAATCACAATAGCACAACAACTTCGGAAAAGATTAATCAAAACCGATTACTTATTTTCCTTTTTCCTATTTTAATTTTCTTGGCAGCCAAACAAGCAAGAAGAATCTCTGCCTTAATTCAGCTAAAAAAATGTGGGTATTAATGTATGAGTAAGCATAAAATTATGATACCCTAAGAAGAGGAATGAGACGGCGATCATTAAGCTCGCAATAATCGATTACTCTATCGACCTCCTTCAAAGCACTCCAGCCTTTAGCTATGAACTCCATAGCTTTCTTGTTCCTACTATGCAATTCTCTCTGCAAAAACCAACCCAGTGGTGAGCAAGATGTTTAGTTGAGAGTATGGTGGGAGCTGTGAAATAACGTGCCTGTTGATTGAATTGAAAAACAGCACGAGTGGCGGGTCTCCGAGCGAACTTCGCAAACAACGCCCTCGGCAGCATCTTCTCGGCGGAACTGAACAGAACTGGAGGGAGACCTCCGTCTGTCAGTGGTCAGTTTGTGAGGCCTGGTTCTGTAGAACTGGGTAGGGCTATCAATCTAGCAAGTTAAGCCCAGCCCACACTTTCTTAAGTCAAATTAATTTTAAGTTTATAAAACATCATGTGTTAATTATTGGATGTAATTTTAAGTTTAAATAGATGAATTGGATGTAATTTTGTAAATTTTTTTAGATTAAACTCAAATGTTAATTATTTAACCTAAAATATTTTTAAAGTCAAATTAAGTAGTCTGATCTAATGCCTACTTCCGTGTTAAGTTGTGCACTTCTATTATTAAGAGTGTTGAAGAGGGATTCAAACCAATTAAAATTAGTTTGGTTTATTTTATTTTTTCAATTGGGGAATGAATTAAATTGAATCATTATACATATTTTTATAATTTATAATTTATAACTATTTATATTTATTTATTTATTTGGGGGCTTAATTTTTAAATAAATAAATTTATATTTAGCTAGTTAGTATAAAATAAAATTTAAAATTCGATGTGATATAGTCTTATGACCCATAATATAAGAAGTTCTAAATCTATATATTTTTAAAAATACTTTATATTTTGGTTTTCTGTAAATTCTATATTTATTCATTTGAAAATTGAAATGTGATCAAGATATCATTCTCTTTTAGTATAATAACAAAATGTACGTAAACTAGTAATTTGTCAGTAACATAGCCTTCCGTGAAGAGAAAGTAAGATAACACAGATATTCAAAAGAGAAATTCAAAAATTATTTATATAATGCATACATTTAAAATATTTTAGTATCTAAGATTTCTTTTTGTTTTCTGTTTTTAGTAAAGATCTAAGGTTTTGTAATTAAATGCACGTATTTAACATAGATACCTACAAAATGTTAGCATGTATTCAAGACAAAATTTTTTAGGTATTATATATTGAGATTTTGAAATTTATTTTAAAAAAACATTTTAAATAATATTAATATTATTCAAAATATTATTAGCGGGAATAAAATAATTTTGTCAATACTTATTGTCTTAGAGTGACACTGTTACAAGTCTCACATTGATAAAATAAATTATTATAGAGTAGTACTTAAGTTACTCGAATTTGAGAGACGCTCTCACCCAATAGACTAGTCTTTTAAATTGAATTCTCTTCTTGAACTTAAGTCTTAATATTAGTATTTTCATTTAAAAATGAAAACGCAACAAAATATTAGTATTTTTATTAAAAGACAAAAACGCGACGGTAGAAGATAATTTTAACATAATAAAAGTCATCTTGAGCCAAAAGTTATTGTAGAGTAATACTTAAATTTAAAAGACTCTTTTATCTAATAAATTAATTTTTTAAGTTAAACTCTCCTCTTAAACTTAATTCTATCAGACACTTTTGCAATATTGATCCTCTTGTCGTTAATAATCCATGATTCTTTGCTATCTCAATTAAAACAAAAATAAAAAATGTAGGTTTCCAACCGGGGTTTCAATTTTCAATTCAACGACATCGAGGGGACACAATATACGAGAAATTTAAAATAATTCTAAAATAAAAAGATTTTTTGTTCCGTCTGTTTAAAGAACTATTATTTTAATTAAAGGGGGAAGGAATCATTTACATTGTCAATGCTTCGTGGATTACTATACTAAATATTTTAATTTTGAATATTTAAATAAAATCATATATGGACAGCTGAATAATAAATTAATAGAATTAATTAAAATATCCAAGACGCTAAGATTTCTATCGTTGTTAAAGTAAATAAAGAATTACGTTCAAACTTTTTTAGTTTTAATTCATTATGCTCGAATTTATGAGTTGGAGAGACGTGGACTCCATCTCGTTCAAATTTATGCACTCAACTCCATAAAAATATTTATTTTTGGTTTAATTGTTGAATTGGAAAGGAAAAAATATAAGAAAAATAATTTTTTTTAAATATATTGATTTAAATTAATATACATTTTTTAATAAATAAAATATATTTTATATATTAAACTCTAGTTCAAGTCTAATAAAGTTGTAATAATTGTCGACAGCCTTTGGCCATAATTACAAGACAAAATTCCTAGATTTTAATAATAAATAAATAATTGAAAGAGAAAGAGAACACGTGGTGGTGTCTATATTCGTCTTTTTATAAAATCTTCCAAACTTTGGACGCCGTTCTATTTGAAAGGAGGGGGATCCAAGAACAGGGGAATAGAACAGTACGAATATCCATCCCCCTCTTCGCCCTTCCTCTCCCTTCTTCTGTTGAATCCCATTTCGGATTTCCCTTCCTTTTCTTCTGAATTCTGAGGGATTACTAATTACATCATGGGTGCTGTCAACACCTGGAACGCCATGGAAGTTGCAGAGGAAGCTCGCAAAGACTACAGCTCGGAGATCCTTTCTTCCACTCTTACGATTCAACCCTCCCAATCTCTTTCTGAAATCAGTCATCGCATCATGTTCGTGATCATAACTTTATGCCTTGTCGTTTCAGCGCGTGCTTCTCTTATGAATCTTAATAGTTTGAATTTCTTCATTTCGCTCGTTTTATTTATTTTTGACCCTCGAGCTAATTTTGTTGGTTTCATGCCTAACCTTCGTCTTTTATTTCTACCATTGTTGGTATTTTTACGAAATTATGAAACTATGATGGGAGTTTAGATAGATGGTTATACTTATTAGCTAAGTCTCAGTCGGATTCGGAAATTAAAATTTTTTACATTTTTTCTCTTATTCGTATTCAATACCTGGTAATCTTCTATGTAACGTTACAATATTTATAACACTCTTAACTAAAAACGAATTCCGATTCTGGGCAACATTCTTCCCCCTCTCCAAATATATATTTAGAAAATATCATTACGACCCTCCTATAACATTGACGAGCTGGAAACAACTCAAATCAATCTTTCTCTGTGATTAATGCAGTGCTCTGTGCAAGGATATGTTCAAGGGATGGTCAAATTTGAATGATTCTTGCTTTGATATTAAGAGAATTTCTGGAGGCATCACAAATTTGTGTGAGTAATTTCTTCTTGTTATTCACAATTTTGACTATTATAATCGGAACGAACTTATCTGATAATTTATCTGTCGCTTGATTACTTCGTATTCATCTTTTTTTTTTCCTTGTTTTATGTACAACCTAACTGATAATTTATCATTATCTCTCAGTACTCAAGGTTTCAGTTAAGGAAGAAAATTGTAATGATGTCTCTATAACCGTTAGATTGTATGGACCAAATACTGAGTATATCATCAATCGTGAACGGGAATTGCAGGTTAGACCGACTACTGTGTCATTAAGTCAAAATTTGTGGTTGATCTCGTATTGTGGTGGGAATCTAGTAGACAACTTGACTTTTTTGTTATTGTTGTTAAATCTTGTGCTCTTAACTAATAATGATTTAAGTTACATGATAGCTTAAACTGTAGATATGCTCATGCAGTGCTTGTGGTGATAATTTTCTGGATGATAATATATATCCTTTTCTATTATTGAAGTTTCATCAATTGACCGTTGCAAACTACATTAGGATTTTTCATTCTGAGCTATTATGGACTTCAATTATGATAAGATGACTTTAGCAAATGGTAATACAATGAATTCCTTCCATTCTTTTCTTTTTTCACTTTTTTGAAATGTCATAAGAATATCATATGAAAAACTTATCTGAATTCTGGGTTCCTAGCCTAGTAGAGGATGCGGCATTTTAAGATTCCAGTTGTTCTAAGTTTATGGGAATTAGAAATTTAGAATGTCTCTCAACATGTAATATCCAATTCCATATACCACTTTATTCTTATTTTTTGTTTTGCCCGTAAAAACAAAAAATTTACAACCATGATGTAACAACTGAACAAGCGATTTATGTTTATATCTAAATTCTTCTTGAGTTCAATGTTATTGAAAGTTGGGGTTTTCCCTAGATTTATTTTATAAACTTGATCTTCTTTCATGCATGCCCGATTCATGAAGTCTACAAAATGGATTAAAGGGATTGGTGATCACTATAGGAAAAATAAAATTTGGTGTGGTTGCATATAAATGCCCAGAAGATTTTGATTGTTGTCATAGTAAAATATGGATTATAATGGTGCATTTAATTAGGTTAGATTAGTTTGATTTTCTTTATACTCTCTATAATTTTTACTTGCATTCTCTACCTTGTAATTGTTAGCCAAATATTGTGTTTAGGCCACCAAATACATCTCAGCTGCAGGATTTGGTGCTAAATGGATTGGAGTCTTTGGAAATGGCATGGTGCAATCTTTTATCAATGCACGTACTCTAATTCCATCAGGTATACATTAGAAAACTCACCGTAAGAGGAGGCAGTGATATTGTTTGGTTAATTAAAAAATAAATGTACTTTCTCAAATCATTTGCTGTAGATGTTCTTAATAAATTTTTGGCCGAAACTTAAAACATCTCTAACTAGTGACTCTCCAACCAATAATGCATATGTCATACAGTGCTGTAGTAGTTATGGGAATTTCTTTTCTGAATGAAATGTAGCATTTATGGGGGAACTATGTCTTGTAGTAAATTCCTTACTGGATAAACTATAATTTACAGCCAATTGGTTCACTAGGTTTCTCCTGATTATCCTATACTTGCCTATAAACAAAGACAATAATTGATTTTGACTTTTGAACTCACCTTACCTCAAATCAAATTTGAATTTTCAATTCACCTTCCATAGCCTTAGTCTCGTAGCCATTTCTTCTACCATTTTATTTTCTTTTTAGTTTTGTGATGTGCTAATTAAGTAGGATTTGGAGTATAGGCTAAGAACGTCGAATATTGCTCATTTAGCTAAGCGTATGCACTTTTAATGCTTTACCTGCTCGACTGCAACATGTTTAACAACATCATGTATGTATTTTTTTTCCATGGCAGACATGAGGGAGCCTAAAATAGCTGCTAAAATTGCGAAACAAATGCAAAGATTTCATCAGCTGGAAGTTCCAGGTTCTAAGGAACCTCAGTTATGGAATGATATCTTCAAGTTCTTTGAGAAAGGTCCTTTATTTATTCTTCCTTGTGCTGTAATTAATGGTTTGCTTCGTATTGTCTTTGATTCTTGCTCTTGAGTTACATTTGTTTGAAGTGAATTTGATTAGTGTTTTGAGTTCTGAGATTTTGACCTTTCCTTTGATTTTGGCCAAAATCTCAAGCAGCCCTTCAACTTTGTCCTACCTTTAGTCCTCTCTCTGAATTTTTTTTTGAGTGAAACAGCTTATGATATTAATTTTGTTAAGTAGGATCTTCTATCTGTATCCCATTAGTTGCATTGACTGAAAGCTAAATGATGTATTTTGCCATGTAAGCATCCTACTGTTAGAGGGTCCTTATGGATATTGGCAACTTACATGCATATATATCTATATTTGGAGTCCATATTTTGTTACAAAAAAGGTCCTGTGTTCTTACATACTGCATTCTATCTCCTAATGTGAAAAAATCTCATTCAATGTGCAAAGCCTAACTTCACTAGAAACGAATTTTGGAGATAGATTAAGAACATGCCCAATCTACTCCTTGCAGGGCTAATGCACTGTATATGCTTGAAAGTTTGGCATTTCTAGAATTTGAGTTGCTTTTGTTTTCTTTTTTTGGTTTTATTTTACAGCATCTGTTCTTGAATTTGATGATAGTGGAAAGCAGATGACTTATAAGACGATTTCATTTAAGGAAGTCCATGATGCAATTGTGGAGCTCAAGGTACTTACACGTTCCATACATTTCTAGAATTGTTGTCTTTGTAGCTATCTGTTGTAATAAAAGGGTCAAGATGAAAAGAAGTTACTCCCATCTTTGGATAGGCAATGCTAACTTGTATGCTAGTAAACATTGATATTCATTGTCTCTAGGTTCTCATTGGTTCTGGATAATGGTGGTCTGTGCAGGGACAAGCAGAAGCACTTGCCATAATTGATGTTGTTAATATCCAATGACTTTTACTAATTATTCTATTTGAATTAGGATAGGGGGGAAACAAAGTGTCTTTTCGTCCAGCCTCTTGGATTTACCACAAAATACTTTCCATCCTTTTACTTTTGTCCAAAGGCACTCGATGAATGACACCTTGAAAATGTAAAAGAGGCTGAACTAATGATAGTGAATGAAGCATTTAATAATTATCAAAAAATTTATATCTTTACAAAAGGTTTCTTGATATTGCAACAGGAATTGACTGGTCATCTCAATTCGCCTGTGGTTTTTGCTCACAATGACTTGCTTTCCGGAAATATAATGATTAATGATGAAGAAGGTATCCACCAACCTTTGTATCAGTTTGAAGTGTGTCTTCTTTATGAACTTTGTGAGTTCTTTGGGTTAAATATAAAATCTCCTTTATCAAAGTAAATTTCTTCCATCACATTCCTCTTTATTTCTTCTTTTCAACATTTGCGCATTTTCTTTAAAATCTTGAGCATAACAGAACTACAACTTAATTACTACTGATGAGGGAGCAAGTTTACATGGTTTCTAAATGTTATGAGTATTTCCCAGTAAGGATCACTAGATTGGTACAATAGCATCTATTTTCAGTCTTATTGAGTTGAAGGAGAAGAATAGGACTGCATCAAAATCATGAAATAAATCTTACTGAGTGTGTTTGATGTAGGGAATGCATCCTCTGCATCATTTCTATCTCTTTATGACAAACTACTAAGGAGACTAATATGCCTTTGACATTGGCATGGCATATCAAGTAGTGTAACATTCACCTATGAAGAGAGAATGCTGAACTGACCAACTTATTCATTTCTTCATATGGGCTTTTTTTTAAAAAAAAAAAATTTCATTAACTTGTGATTCTGACGAATCTACAGATAAACTTTACCTCATTGACTATGAGTATGCATCATACAACTATAGAGGCTATGACATTGGAGACCATTTTGAGGAATATGCAGGCTATGAATGTGACTACAACTTGTAAGTCTTTATATCCTATTTTCATTTGGCTTACTTCTTTCCTTTTGCTAAATCAGTTTCTTTCAATTGTTCATTGAGGATTTCGTCTATGCAGGTACCCAAATAAGGATGAACAATATCATTTTTTCAGGCATTACATACAACCTGACAGACCACATGAGGTATGTAATCATGGCGAAGGGGATTAAATTTTTAGTATGTTTATTAAATAAGCCCAATAATAATCATATTCATTGTCACATATGTGATGTTAGTAAAAGCAATTTTTTTTGGGCGGTGGGATAAAATTGGGAATTGATACTTAATCCCTGTCAATAAAATTAATTTGGCTAGTTTAGTGATTTCATATTACCCCAACATTTTGAGGGCTTTAAGCGTAAGCATTTATCAGGATGGCTCTATGGTTTGATATTGGAGTACTATAGGCTGTTGCTGATTTTCCATGACTTATATTATATCAAGTCTCTAAATATCTTCCCCAGACCTCTATGCTTTTCTTTCTCGATACTAACAATAAGATTTGGACTTGATTTAGCTCTAGTTCGGGCATGCCTTGTAGCATACTGCTTGTCAAAAAATTTGTCACTAGTTTGTGAAAAATCAAAACACATGCATCTAATATACTCTCTCCTGCATTCATATCATTAATTGATTAATGATTTATTTTATAAAATAGGTGGCTGAGAAAGATCTTGAAGCTCTTTATGTTGAAGTAAATACATATTCATTGGCCTCTCACATTTACTGGGCTTTGTGGGCGTTGATTCAGGTATAATTTTTCCTCCTTTTATTCTTATAAATTAACATTCCTAATAATTCATATCCATGACCGTTACTTTTCGCTGCTGATGCCAAACAGGCCAAGATTTCTCCAATTGATTTCGATTATCTTGGTTACTTTTTCCTGCGTTACAATGAGTACAAAAGGAAGAAGGAAAAGTCTTTCTTTCTGGCAGGATCCTACCTTTCAGGACGCAGGAGTCAGTAGATCATATATACTAGTGTAGGAATCACTAGTAGGGTTTTCTATGTCAAGTTTGTAGCATGAGGTCCTCGATTCATGTAGTTAGACATTTGTGTATTGTAGCCACTTATGATAGTAATAACACATTTTATGCAAATACCACATTTTGGGCCCCTTATGCTTTTCTGTTGTAAGCCCGAAACCCAGGTTGACTTATGATTGTTATTCATTGTCCCTTATTCTTTTTGTTACAAAGAAAACATCGAAGTGAGTTGGATAAAGATTTAAGAGGTACCGTAGGAGTAGGATCGAGCCTATGGATATCCAATTCAATTTCATTTGAAAGACAAAAACAGGTGCAGTGTGAAATATTGGCTCATTGACACGAAGTGAAAACCTACTTTATCAATAAATTTTTTTGCAGTTTCTTTGAAATGTCACTCTTTTCATGAAAGAAGATTTTCAGTATCAATTCAATTAATCTGTTTTCGTTGTTTCAAAGTGATTCCTTGACGCATGCAAATTTCAGCTTTTCAACATATATTCAGTATGCTCATATACCAATTTCAATTTTATTCTTCAAGTTCATTGTATGCCAAGTGAGATTTATTTTGTGAGTTTTATTCATGGAGTTTATACATGGGGGAGGAGTGCTATATTTAAACTTGAAATCTTCACAATAAAATATTCAATGCCCATCAAGTTAGAATACGAGAACTAAAGTTTTTAAAAAATTCTAGTATAGAGATGTGCGCTAAATTATTAGAGAATAACATTTACATTGACTTTTTTTTTAAATATATGTTTTCCTATATAGTATTCATCAAACTAATTATCAGTTCAATTTCATATTATTCTTAATAGTATCTTGTTTTATTTGCAGAAAAAAGGGTTAACTACTTATTGAATTTTTAAAAAATTACCTTTTCTATCAGTTTAGTCTTTAAAAAATAATTATCATTAATTAACCCTAAATTTTCAAAAACCCATAAATATATAATTCTACTGTTGACTAAATTAATAGTTAACCCTGATTTTATTTAGCATGGAATAAATTGAAAGTTAACTGTGCTCGAAGTAATTATTTTCTAAAAATTAAATTGATAAAAGATATGCTTAGATGATAGTGATTAAATAAGAAAAAATTCAGATCTTCTCCTTGATCTAATGGGTAATATCCCCTATAAAGAGGGTGAGAAAGAAAAACAAAAAATCAAATGATGCAACGGCTCCAACAAAATATCTCAAAGAGAAGTCTACAAATTATAATACTAGTCTATGCAAGAAAAGTTTCTTATAACTAAAAAATCATCCAACCCACAAATTTTTTGTTTTTTGTTTTTTTGGGGCATAGTAACCCACAAGAAAGACTTGTCACACACCACTGTGCAATCATTACCATTTACATCCATGGAAGTTTCAAATTTTAATTTATGTACAAAGATTAAACTCTGCAAATGGTGTGTGAGCATATGGACTAAAGCCACAAACTCATAGTTAAAGCAATGGTTTCTTCCTCAAGCAATGCTACCTACAAAACTCTTGCATTTACAACTATGTACAACTAGATGGGTGTTGGAGCCACATGTACAGTTGTACACAATTGTAAATGCAGAAGTTACTTATGATAGATTTCTTGCAGCAACACAACAATATATGACCTGGGAAATGGCCTAATCAATTTTCAACAACAACTACGTATCAATATCTGTAAGACTATGTGATTACTAGAACAAGTAATCTATGTATCACCTCTCGTGATGAACATGATCTCTAGGGCGTGAGATGAAATGTAACAATAGATATTGCGCCATTTTGATCCGGATGGCCTGGGCCTGGCTTCACACAAGCAAAATTCATTTAGATGAGATGCTGTAAGTCATGACCAAAGGTCATTGTCGATTCTCCAGCACTATACAAACCCTAAGCTTGAAGAACCTGACAATGAACTATGTGACTTTTGAGTCGGTTTCGCCCAGCAAGACTAGACAACAAATTTGTGAACAAGGTCTTGAACTGTCCTTTCCCTGCAATAGTTTCCCACAACTGTTCTGCTGATGATCCTTTCAAATCTTCAAACTTGGAAACATCAACCAGAGAAATGCTCATATTATTTCGGATGATACAAAGTTTGCCATTGAGGGGAACAAGAGCAGCTGCCTCCATAGCCCTTGAGTTCCCCAAATGCAGTTTACTGTCAATATGCTTGCTCCATGAATCGGTCACCTCATCATAAACCCTGAGTTTGCAGCCATCCTTGCATTCTAAGGCATAGAGCTGTCCATTAAGGGTAGTGCTTGGGTTTCTCCAGCCAGTAACCATTCCGTCATAAACAGGGTGCCAGCTATCACTCTCTGGCTGGTAGACCTCACTCAGAACCTGCCGATGAGAACCAAGTCCCTTCAGGTACCACTTCCCCTCATAGACAACTCCTATGAAAGGCACCATTGCAGTGCTCATATCTGCAATAAATGACCATCGATTTTTGTTGGGGTCATAGACTTCAGCTGATCTCAAAGACCGGTGCACACCCTCATTCTCCCCACCAGCCACATACAAACAATTGTTTATGACACAGGAGCCAAAAAAGTGTCGCCTACGAAGCATGTCTGGGGCACGGTGCCATTTGTTAGTCCTAGCACTATAAAAAATGACACGTCTCATGGAACCCTTTTGTGGATCCTTGCCACCAAACAAGTATAGGTGACAGCCACTAAGAACAGCACAACCAAATCCAAGAGCTTCAGAATATTCCTTAGGAACAGGTGGCAGGGGCTGCCATAGTTGGTACACAGGATCAAAAGCATGCCATGAGATTTTCCCATCTCGATCTCTTTTAATGACATATATCCATTCTTCTGCAATTCCAACACTCTTTCTGAGTGAGTAAAAGAAGTTACCAACCAAGAGACGATACCATCTTCGGCAGACTAGTCGGAGTTTACGGTGTTCAATCCTTGGGACTCGGATTAGGCAGGCAATGGCAAGATCATCAGGGAGTCCTGGAAGTAGAGGAGATTGACTGCGGCTTCTGTCACCACGTGCCGGCTTGTTTCTAGTTGGGTGAATGGATGGTTTAATGTCAGGCCGAAGACAGAGCTTTGATCCAGGGACATACTTCTTTGCTCCAGCAACAGTTTTTAGGCCTGTATCTACTCTGCATAAACATGCTGTCGTATCAACCTGCACAAACAGATTTGAAAAAGAACATTCTTTAAGCTACTTTCTCATTAAAAATGAGAGCAACTCAACATCTTTTTTTTTTTTATAGCATATATGAAATTAACATAAGATATCATCTGTCTCAGCATCAAATACAAAAAACACATAGATGTAGCAGATAGAGCACCTTGTTTACTTATAACCTGAACATCAATTAAACAGAGAAATTTCATAGGTTAAGATAAACTTGTATATACATCTTTGTTGATTTCTGATATAAATTATGAAAAAAAAAAATCTGTAGCACTATATGATATTTTGATGAAATTTGACCAACATTGGTAGTTGTACACTAAGGCATTTGAAGCTCTTATACAATGGACCTGCAACAAGCCCATGTATGTAGAATATGCCTGCAATTTGCAGACCTAAAGCCTAAATTTAAGTGGTCCATGTTAGTAGATAATTCATCCATTTTGATATGCAAAAGATTATCCCATTCTAAACACGCTATTTTGAGACTCATTTCATTATATTGCCATCTGATACAGCTAACAACTTATAGCAACATCATCCCCAGGATTCAAGCAATAAGATAACTAGGATATATAGTAGTTGGCCTATCATTTTGGGGAGGTTCAATTAAATATTTAAAGGCAACATATAGAAGGTAACAGAAGAAATGCTCAATGAATAATGGGATTCAAGACTCTTCAAGCATTGATCCCTGAAGTCTTCCTGTCATTACTACAGCTACAATCCCTTTTTTTTTTCTTCCCTTCGAAAAAGCCCATTTTCCAAAGCTCTTTAGAAACAATAAATTAGGGAAAATTTCAACCACAGTAATCACTAAACATCAAGAATTACAAACTCAACTAAACTTGAAAATCAACCAGCTCCAATGAAACGAAAATATAAACGAGACCCAAACAACTTAGCGTTGGTTTACCTCAACCAAAGATGATATGTCATAAAATACGAAAGAGAAACAGAAGAGCGAATAAGCAAATTACCAAAGGAGGTTGAATAACTCTGTCCATTTTCTGCGCTCCAATGCTTCCCAGACGAAGGTATTTCAGTCCCACCACCAAAATCAAGTATTTACCTCTCGAACATCATGCTCAACACGAAATTACAGAGAATCCAGTGCCATAACCGACTTTTCCAGTTCACTTTTTTGGAAAAAAAAATGAAATTTCGAAAGGAAATTTGAATTATATCCCAGAAAAAAACTTTCTTGATATTTTAAAATGCGCTTGCAGGACGAGATAAGATTAACCTTATAACGAGCTGTGTTAGTGGACAGAACGGTTTAAGAGACCCTAAACCGAACAAGCCGCAGAGAATGGCTTCCAAGGCACGCATTCGATGAAAATGATCACGGCACAATCACCATTATAGAACACCATCGACGCGACCCATGTCGAATATTAAGAACCCAATCTGGAAAATCTCAAGAATCAGTGGCCATGGCAGAGGAATCAAAGAACCTGAAACCTAAATGCGAGACAGCTCGAAATTGGGGGCAAATGAAGCACTGAAAGAGGTAAAGAGAGACCCATGTCATCTGACCATTAAACTTGAGTGGAGTTCAGGGCCCATCACCCCAACGGCACAACCTACCAAGCACAAGAGTGTGTTGAAAGAAGAGAGAGAGAGAGGAAAAAAGCAAACCTAAACCATTAAAGGAGGAGAGAAGAAATGATGACACCTTGGTGGTTGTTCATCGGAGAAAAGAAGAAACATTTCACAATTTGGAGTTGGAAGATAGCTTTTGTTTGGAGAGACTGGTATCATTTAGGGGAACTCCAAGACTCTTAATAAAAGCCTCTTCCTCCATTGACCAACATTCAAAAAACTACTGTGGGCCCCACATCCGCTGAAAATTCCCCCACCAAATTGTTTTTAAAAATTAATAATATACAAAGATTTCGTGGGATGTGTTGACCCACCCCGCGTCTTCGTCATCATACTATTCCAACTCCACCAAGGGCAATATGGTCATTATGATACATGTCGCTTTTGCATCAAATGAAATTTTGACTATATATTAAAATTTATAAATATATAATTATTAATCTCAACATATTCATATTAAAATAATTGAATTCATAAGAAACATTATAATAATTTCTTTTTATTTTTGCTTTCAAATTTAGATTTTTTTAAATTATTTTACAAAATAAAATTAAAAATAAAAAGATAAAAATTGATATGTTTAATAAATAAATAAAATCTATTGACTCAAATGAAATGTAAGTCTTACATATTATATTTTTTTTTAATTTTATTTTGAAAGATTTTAAAAGATTCCAATTCCATCGCATTGCAAAATAATTCGAATGGGACAGAGAATTTAGGGCGAATAGTCTTCTCCCGCGCGCGGTTCCCTCAAGTAAGTGGTGATTGCGTTATGATAACAACGCTACCACACGTTTTCTCCTTTTACTTTTCTTTCTTTTCTTTCTTTGTTTTTCATATTGAGTTAGCAAGTAATGAGAAGAATTGAGGTTTTTCAGTGATGTTTGCGGGTGGATTTCGGAATTATTAGCTTTTGACCAAAAATCATCTTTTAAATTGGCGTGGTGAACGGGCAGGCACGGAGTCGGAGTGTGCTCTTCGCTTCCATTATAAAAGAGGTCCTACCAAGTTAAGTAACTATCACCATCCCCTCATTTTTATCCTCACAACACTCCCAGTGAACCAAAATATTCCTTTTACTTCAAATAAACAAATAATGTCATATTGAAAGTTCTCATTCACAGTTCTAGAATTGCAGTCCCTTAGCGTTTAGGTCAATTTATTGTGACATAGTGGATTGACTTGAATATACAATGAGTAATTATTTAGTTTATTATTAATAAATAAAAAAATTATACTAAAAACGCATTAAATATTTTTTTAATATATAATTGCCCTCAAAATTAGGCGGAATTTGACGGTACATGTTTATTTTTTTCTCACTAATTTTTCTAAAATGTGGTGCTGCTTTAACGGAGTATGAAGCAATCCACCGTGCTTAAATTTGCAAGTTGTAAAACGTTAGTGAGTGTAGCATCCTTTTCCACACCAATGGGATTTGGTTCCTCATGCAAAAGATCCTTGACATGAAATCTCTTTCCAGGTGGACACTCCTAATCACTTGGGTGTTGGGGTTTTCGCTAGTTTGGAGTATAACCTTTCAACCTCCATGCATGATCAACTTTTTATATTCCCATTTGCAGCAATAATTCATTTTACATGACGTAACTTGACTGGACCCACTCCTCTCTTTCTTTCTGCGTTATTCCTTTACACTGTCACTCGAAAGTTTTACACAGATCGTCTATGCTGCAACGACAAATTAATTAAACCATTTTTTTTTGTCTCAAATTAATTTGCATTCAAAATTTAAAAAAGTTTATAAATTTACAGACTAAATTATTAATAATAAAAAATTTTAAAAGATAATTTTTTTATAAATTTGAAACTTACATTAAATATAATACGATATGTTTTTATTCGTATTATATTATTTGTGTTTTTTAGATTAAATCTGCTTTTTAGTAACAAATGCTCATCATGACGCCATAAAGGAGGAACGCCGCCGAGTAATTTATTCATTATTGAGCTCCCTACCCGAACTCCTTGACTGCTACTCCTTGGCTTTACAGCAAAACGATGAAGAAAGCAAATAGTTAAATGCCGAATGGAAATTTCTCATCTCTGGATTCAAACATGGCGTCCAACGAAGAAAACTTAACCACTTTCTTCCTGCTCTAGATGTCATCTAGAGACCCAGTTTGTCCATTTCATTTAAACTTAAGTAGAGGGGTGGGAAATTTAAGAGCACGGCTCACGTAAGGCCATGCGCATCCTCCAAAACCCTGCCTAATCCCATCTTATCTTTGTCCAGAAAGTTCCTGTCTATTTAAAACTGTTCTTATATTGTAATGTTTATGTCTTGTCTGATTGCTCATCTCAGTCTACAAATGAGTAGAATTCTTTACGGTGATTTGCTCTTTGAAACAGTAGTAGTCCCCTTTATTGCTTTCGGAATTCAGTGGATACCAATAATGAGATGCACGAATCAGATGAGCACCGAGCATGAGATTGATCATTAGAGGCACTTTTTCTTTATGGGGCTGGAGATGTTGATTTGAAACATGTCTTTCTCAACTTCGGGGACAAGAGATGGCTGAGGTCTTGGTGGGGGCCTACGATATGAAAGCCATTTTGTGTGGGAATCAGATTCCCGAGGGGTTTTCTCTCAATTCAGCATCGTTTTTCTTGTAGAGAGAATAAGGAAAAGTAGCTATAGTTAAGGTACAAGGTGACGAGATGTATAGCAAATCCTTTTTCGGCTTAAAATAACTGACAAGTACAATTCAGAAGCCATGTCAGGAAAAACAAAAATGACATTCATGAGATCAATTTTTGGGTTTAACTAATCCAATTTCCGATTCATATGTGCAGCAAAAAAAAATCAAAAGAGATCAATTAATCAAAATCAAATTATAACAAACACGCATTCATACTGAATTTCTACATTTTTATGTATAACAAATTTACTCAATTTCTTTACATGCGTTAAACCAAGAGAATCTCAATCACGATTGTTAACCACAGCATGGGAATAAGAAATCCTTAAACTAAAAAAAAAAATCCAAATGATTTAGTTTCATTTGGAAGGAAGGAACAAGTTATTATACTCTTAATGAGACAGGATTAAGCAGCTTTGCTTTTATATACATGGTAATACTGGATCTGAGTAGTTTTGCGAAGGCTATCTCTAAAAAGGTTTTAGAGCAATTCTAACTTGCGAGCCAGATGGAAACAATGGAGGCCCTAATACGGAGTATATCAAATATGATACAAAATTTTCTGAATGAATTGATAAATAGAGCTCCTCTCTTTTAAAAGATGCAGTCATTCACTCAAGACAGTTATCTCAGTTGACATAAACCTGGGTTCAGAATGCGCCCCTAAGAGTGCTTGAGAAGGAGATTTAGTTTCGGACAAATATCAAAGACACCTCCAACCATAATATCAAAAAAGAAAAAGGTGTGGTCATTCAGAAAAAGAAAAAGATTACCAATAGGGGGTTGGGGTGGGGGTGGTATTATCAACCATGATGACCTGCAAAACCAATAATGCAAAAAATGGTAATGCTAATATGGTATCATCAACTGACGGCACTTGGGCACCCACTCGATAGAACTAACTTCTTGTCCACATTAGTACCATATCTCTGGCTTTAGCTACTGAGACCAGCTGGTATATCATCATTCTAAGGTAACGTGATTCCAAAATAAAAGGGATTTCTGGTCCTTACTGTAACCACCAATTTGGGAAAACATGGAAGGTAATACATCATAAATAGTCAAAGATAATTTTCAATCTAACCATGGCTACCAATCATTGATGTGTGTTAGAATATCTTCATCTAAGTCAGTACTATTCCCCACTTGAATCTTATGAGGCTTAATCTGTACGGAGCTCGTCATTCTGCAGCCGGAACATTCCAAATATGAGGTAAGGGGTTATTACCATGCAAGCCATGAACAGTGTAAACTGCAGAACATAGGAGCAATAAGGTTGTTATCACAACTTTACCTTTTGGTACCAAACAAAACAATTAGGTAGCACAAGTAAAACATATCGTAAAAGTGATATGAAACTGTTTCTACTTTCTATACCAGAAGAGGAAGTGTCAAGAAATTCCATATTGGCCACAATGCAAAGGAGAACCTGGAAGGGGGAAGGATAGGGAGTCAGCAAAACAGGGGTATGCTTAAACATACCATGCAGTGAAAGTAAAAAGAGAAGAGATTATTGTTTCTCACAAGCAGTAAGAGATGAGTCCAAATACAGTAACGAATGGCAAAGCAGTTATACTCGTTACTTCCCATTTTTTTAGTCCCCATTTTTCATCAAACCTCCTAATACTCCATGCCAAGATACTCGTATAAATGAAAATCAGTGCATTCAGACCAATACCTATCGTCCCAAGATATAAAGGCAGTCTGCAAGAAAATTAAGGAGGTCATGAATATTGTGACAATGATTTAAGTCAAGAATTAGAACCACTCAGATTCCACAGCCACATTTACAGATATTCAAAAACGTATGACCATAATCATCTTATACATCATCAAAAACAGGTTGCTTTCTTTATAGTTAGACAGAGAGAGAGAGAGAGAGAGAGAATCCATTTACAAAGCACAATATGCTTCTGCCCAACAGAAACAAATGGATAATGCAGTCTGTAATTAACATTTTTAGTTTGGTTTCCAACATTAAAAATTTGTCTTTCAAACAACTCCTTGATGCTCCAACTGGTGGGAAGCACACATATGACTTAGTCAATGAGACAAGGCAACTATGCTAAGATTACAGGTTTATTCAATATAAAAAAATATTGTTACAAGAAACAAAGTTTTAAATAACTCAGCAGGTAATGAATATTATAATTGGAACAATCTAATACTAGAATTTTCCCGAGTAACAAAGAACAAATCTCCTTCCTCAACCCTCCTTCGATCAGGAGAAAAGGTTAAACCTACAGCACATGCTAGTTAAATACACCGACTTCCCTATCATTTCTACACCTTCTAAATTGGACACTTTCAAAACTAACCCCTATAACACTTCAACCTAAGTATTGTTATCATAATCGAATATGAAAGCATACTTGAAGATACCAAAACTGGTGACCAATATCCCTGCGCCCATGTTCATATTGTACAACCTGGTGAACGTAATGGTTATCAAGAACTTCAACCACTAATGTTTAGTGAGGTTTGGAGCTATAAGTCTTCCATCATTACTCAACATCTGTATATGTTCCAATCCCAGATAGTTCACATTTTCAACATGTCTTCCAACAATTTTACCCGTGACAGTTAATCTTGGCCTTGAAACTATACAGGACACCATCTTATGTACAATAATAAAGCATAAGTAGTTTGGATCTAAATATTCAATAACAAAAACAAAGTACAAAAGGAAAAGAGTAATAACAGATCCACATTAATGATGATTGATGACTTTTTAGCTCAATAATACACAATTGATAGGTAAGTGTTTATAATTCAAACCATTATGCATGGGAGTACCTGGGTATTTCCCAGTTTTCTTTTGGTAGGCCAAGCAATAATTGTAATAAATATAAGTAAAAATTGTGAATGCACTAGCCCAGTGAAATGGGGAGTACTAGAAATATGATGCAAAAGAAAGAAACTGATAAGATCAAATCAACATGCAGTTAGAAGAGATGCAAAAAGTTAAGAAAAGGAAGGCTTAACAAACGTGTTACCTTCTGATTCGATCATCATGAAACAAGAGATGTATCAAATTGGAATGCTGATCGCCAAAGTATATGATGAAAGCGGCTGAAGCAAGCCAAAGAAAATTTTCCAGAATTTCGATCCACGTCCTATCTCTAGGACTTGGAGGCGAAGAAAGACGCAGCCTTGAGCATGCATCGTCGTCGAGATCATCGCCACTGCTCGCGTACCCCTGGCTGTGTCTCTGCCGCATAAATCCACCTCCCCCAACAGGTGTACCGCCAGACATGGTAACAGATAACCACGATTACACAAACGACATGCAGTGGAAGAACCACCCCTCAGTATAACCAAAACCTCTCTAATTCCTCACCCAGCTGATTCTTCCGGTTCCACAGATTAAGCAAACAAATATGAAAAAGCAATAATTTGCCGCGGAATTAACAAAACCTGTCAGAAATTGAATGCCTCTACAAAACTTGTAGTTAAAATCTCAATGCACCCCAATGGCAGGTTGAGTTCATTGTAAGAATAAAAATCATCGTCACGTCGCAAAAAAAGAATGATCATACCAAAGAAAGAAACTCGCCCATCTCCAAAACGCATATAAGAAAAGAAAACAAATTACTACGAATTCATTAATCTAGAAGAACCCAAGATCCGTTTCAAGAAAATCGGAAGAAACCCATTTAGACCCTTCAACGTTCTGGGGGCTAAAGCCTAAAAGCCCTGAATCTTTAAAAGAACCACCAACACAGTAATTCCTTTAGTTTCTCCCATTCAAGTACACAATGGAAGGATATAGCAACCAACGAGACCCAAAAGGGTACCTTAGTTCTTTGGTTCGCACACAGTGTGCATGCAGAAGCCTTTCTCCAGCAAGAGTAGCAAGATGACAAGGTATCAAATTTAAAAAATTTCGGTATTTTTCGACCGAAAGAAAGTTTTGAGGGGAGGAGCATGGGGGAGGAGATTCTTTTCGTGTACCTAATTATAAATATAGAAGGCTTCGAAACCTTCCAACCTTCCTTAAATTTTGGTGCATTTTTGGCTTCCCATTGATATAAATTTATGAAAAAGAAATTCAAATTTACTAAGCGTTTTTAGAAAACAATAAAAAAAAAAAAAACCACACACACAGACACACACATTGAATCTGAGGGATGACAATGGGGGATGAATGGCTCTAGTTGCTCGTGATTATGATATTTTTCCAAAAGTGAATGGTTTGGTTAGTGAAAAAAGTCAGAATTTTTCTTTTGTCAATTGACTTAATTTGCAGCTAAACTTTCCAGAGCAACGTTTTCTTCTTCTTGCTGGATGTGGGTTATCTTTTGCAGTTACACAGCATTTGTCGGATACAGCAATGAGCATTTCTTGTTCGGCACTCAAGGGCTTGATCAAATTACAGCTCAGGCTTAGTCAATGTTGCTTTTTCCACGAAGTGTGGGATGGGTCTCACAAATTTTTATTTTGTTGCAGGTCATGTGGGGGAATAGTGGATTAGTTTTATATACAAAATATAAGTTATTTGAATTTTTGAGGCCACAAGGGCCTTCTTGTTGGGACATAATATAAAGATGTTCTTCAACTTGTCATGGAATATATCATTATATAGCATTGTGAGACTGTTTTATAAAAGAATTTTAAGTTTGATTCTGTCAAAAAGTAATGTAAAATTAAAATTTTAAATGGGGCGGGTGATAACTAGATTCTCTGTATTTCAAAGAAGCAAGGCAGTCTCCTAGTGCAATTAGCTTGTACTTTTCTATAATCGATGTCTTGTTAGGCTTCAAATTCATCCATCCAATCCAATAAAGTCACCATAAGGGGCCGCGCCGCCAATCAGACAGTGATTTGGTGACCCCTAAGATCTAAGATCAATGGGGAAGGAGCTTTTATCTAAAGAAGATGAAAGTGGGGAAAGTAGGTCATCTACAAGATAACATTCATGATGACATTTCCTGGGTGGCAAGGCATGCCAAACTACCAGTTATCTTTGAAGCAGAAAGAAGTATGCAACTTCCTAGTGATAATAAAACTTTCTCATTATGTGTGATAGTGTTGCCTTCTTTGAAAATGGGACTGCATGATGGTATAAGGTTCTATGAAATGCAATCTTCCTTTTACTAAAACACATGCAGCTCAGTTTAAAAGCACCAACAATAATTACTACGACAATAAATGATACTTGGTTTTCAAAGATGCGTATCAAATGGGAAATGCCATGTGAAAACGTGATCTTGTCAAGTCCAATTCCACACTAACTCAAGCAAAACGTCCAAGGTCACGAGCTAGTTTACACTTTAAATGGACCCTTTTCATTTATAAATGTTCACATGCAGATCCAATCATCTTTCCATCTTTCTGCTAACAAAATGGTCATATTGGCTTGAAATTCTTCGCACGAGCTTCCTTAATTGAGATGAATTCTAGAGGAACAATATGATTAATTGATTAGTGTTACCGCATTCACAGGATGACAAATTATGGGTTGTTGGGAACAGTTGGCTTGATTTTTCTCTCTCTAATGGCATCATCATAACATATACATGATGACAGCGGATCTGAGAGAGATGGACACTTCTTTTTCTTTTCTTTTTTTCTTTTCAAAATCAAACTTTAAATATCTTATTGAGTCTGTAGTAGCCGTAGAAGAGAATTTTCAGAAGAGAAGTTGGAAAATTCAATATTACACGTTTATGCTATAGCACATATATCAAATCATGTGTACAGTGGTTGCCTCCGAAGCACTTCCATTTGACAAGTTGTTAGAGAAACTAACATACATACAACATTCATTGCCCACCCCCAGCACTGCACAAGCCAATCAAGTCCATCAGCGTTGCATATAACAAGTCAAGAGACAAGTGACCTAGGAATTTCCTGTATTCAGAGTCGCCATCAGTGATGTCCATATGAAGCTTTCGCTCCTCTGCAGAACTGTCCTCCATGACCAACCACCAGGATATACAACCTTCACTATCTTCTGGATCCACATGTGCAACCAGGCTGAGTGTTTCGCCCTGCTCCAGCTCGAAAGATAAGGATAAGAAGTCCCGATTTGCTTTGATCCCAACCATTAGAGCTTCCTGATAGAGCCAATTAATAATTTGGCTAGCAACCTGCATATTTCAATTACAGGTAGTAAGTTGAACGCATTATTATATGTAGGAGACATGTTTATGTGAGTCTGCTATTATGAATGCAATCCTCCATTTTCTGAGACTGCAATGACCACCAAAATGGAAAATTATTGACTTATACCTGCTGCAAAATTATCACAGGAAGATCAGCCAAGTTGCAGTCATATCTGTGCATTGAATGGGTTTCCTCAGACTTTCCCCTGAACAAGCCTACAACTTTAGGAGCACCTTCTCCTTCCACGTTGATGCTATCATCATTTACAACCACCTTAGTCCAAAACTGAGACTTGATAGCATTTTTCTCACAATGGATATCTGATGTTTTGGTTTGGCAACCTGTACGGAGTATAGACTGAGGAACCTTCATGAAGAGTGTCCATGATGATGTCCGAGAATGCCATGTGGGATTAGAAATCAGTTGGAGATATGGGACCCTGCATACCTGCAGATATAAAAGGGCATAGTAAACAAAATTTCTAGTTTACATGAAACACAAGTCAAATTTGAAAGAGAAATACCACATTCTCCAGCTCAGCAAGAACTTTACTTGAAAAGATCCTATGAGCCAAAGACATAGAAAAATGACCAAGAAGACCAGATCCATCCTTTGCCGGCGCCCCAGAAAATCGATTACCAGAGGAAATTGGTTTTTCATTACCTCTCCCAAATATATGTTCATGATAGATCTGTTGAAGGTAAATTTCATAGCTGATAGGATTAGGAAACTCCCATTTCTTATTTTTGAGGGAATTCTGTTTTGCATCATGCAACTTTGTCCCATCAAATGAGTCCAACCGTAAAATTGCATTTTCTACATCACTAACTGCACCTTCAACTTCATGATCATCTTGACCAGATGACACTAGAGATAAGAACACAGAGGTTCCTTGACTTAAGCTTAACTGTAAATAGTTTTCACGTATTCCAGTCACACTGACTCCAATAGATGTGTTAAATGCTTCGCGATTCACTAGATCAAACACCTGGAAGCAGAAGTACCAAAGCAATAAACCAACAAAGCAATGTTCACAATATGAAATAGTACAAACTTGGCAAAGCAAACCAACTGTTGAAACAAGTAACAATAAAAGAACATATCTACCTGCTCATAAAAAATTGCTTGATGTGCTTCACGGAGGAGTGAATGTGACTTCTTAACACACTCTTCATCACTTAAAGACTCTTTGTCACTCTCTCTCAACTGGTTCTCACCTGAAAATTTGAATTTGTTTTTATTGGATTGCCTCTGGATATCATCTGACTGTGAGCCAAGAAAACCAAATTGAAGTGAGTGGCATGAACTGGGAGATACATTTATCGCAAGCATGCCAGCTGCATCATGGTCAACACGAACAGTGGACAGAGAAGATGAACGAGTAATAGTTGCTGGATCATATGAATTATCAAAGAGATCAAAGGTGAAGCCTTCATTTCCTGGAGCTATAGCTGCCAGACGCTGCCGTTTAACTTTCCAATTTTGCTGCAACCTATCAGCTTATCAGGACATGTGATGGATATAGCATGATGTAAGTTACTAAGAAAGACTTCTTGTTGCAACGGGCTTCTTTGACTCGTTGACAAAATGAATTCTGATGTTTACTGAGTTATTTAAGAGCCAGCTTGTGAAGGAAGTGAAATGCAGTTATTTAAGGTTTCATATTTCTTGCCAATATTTATGCAAATATGTTTAATGAAATATAAAGTTAACAAAGGAAAAGTCACCTGATTAGAGCACCATAAAATCTTGCCTCCCTAGCAACTTGCTTTTCAAAAGCTTTGGCAGATTGCTTGAAATATTTACCAACATGCTGCAAGGAGAAAAAACATTAAACAAAAGTTTCATTACATATCCCAACAAAAGCTAGATTCCTGGGTGATTGTAACAGGCAGGTTAACATAAGACTCCAGTTGCTTCAAGCTTTGAGTTACATTCTTTTAATTTTAGTATATTAAATTACTTCAGAAAGAGAGAAATTTTCCCGACTTATAATTATATAAATAAATAAACTGAGAATAAACTTAAGCGCATAAAGACAATAAAAGATAGAAGAATACATACACGGTAACATTGTAGTTTGGTGGCTGCAGATACACCAAGATCAGACAAAACTTCACTTGGTAATGGTTTTGGCCTTGTCATGCCAGCCACAGTTACTGCATCGTTTGCTTCCACCTAAGCAAAAATTAAACATCATATTTGTATTGTTAGTCTGCAGTGTGCACACAACTTTAACTATAAAAAACAAGTTCAAAAAATTCTTAGATCATATTTTTTAAAAAAAAAAGTTGCTAACCAAAGTGTGAGAAATTGATTATTCACAAAAGGCTCTATTGCGGTAAACTGAATCAAGGCAAGATGAGATAAACTGATGATTTCTAGTTCCTCTGGTATTGTAAGATCACATTTACAAAGTTTTCACTCACCTGTCTCCAACTTTATATTTATTTGTTGAAAATAACTATTGTATAATCGTAGAAGACAACATATAGAAAGAATCCAAACCTTTTTATTTTAAAGAATGTTCCTAGAGAACAATTAATTTTTTTCATGAGAATTCCTGTAAAGTTCAGAAAGCACCGTGAAAGAAAGAGAAGTGAGTAAAAAAGAAGTAATAAGCACTACTCACAGTGTTGATGAGATCTATAATGACAGAGAGCTCCTGATGAGCCAACTGTAAATTCTCCACCATGTTCTGCCATTGCCATGGCGTTGAGGCTTCCTTTGAGGTCTTCTTCTGCTTCTTCTTTTCATTGTCTTTCTCAAGAGCCCATGCAAAGTCAATTCGCCTAATTAGTGAGAGCCGCTTCTCATCATAATCCAGATCTCTGCATAAATACACAAACAAAATTTATGAATGGAGTTACCAGAACAAGCACAAAAGTTATTAGGGATCACAATTCTTTTAATCATATGTGTTTTAAAATCACATCAGCATAATATCTATATAAGCTATGTCAATCTACAGTTACATTCAATCAATACCAATTGCAATCACAAAAACACAATGAATCGATACCATTCCCTCGGAGGGCTGCGGTAACTGAGGAAGAAAAGTTTTTTGCTGTTCATCTAAAGAAACTGAGTTGATAGTAGCAAACATAAACGCATGTTCCACTCAGTTTTGTTTGGTATATGAGAAAGATAACGGTAAAAGGAGTTGTACTCTAGACAATTTTACTTTAGGGCTAGTTCGAATGGAATTTCCCACATTTCTTGAGAAAATTAAACGCAATGCAAAAGAAGATAAAAGGAAGTAACATACGAAGGGAATCGTTCGAATCCATTTTCTTCAATGGCGTCCAAACGCTTGATCGGAAGCTTATCGAGGGAGACTCGTATATTCTCCTCCATTTTCCGAGGCCTGGATGTTTTTCCCGGAAAATTTGACGAACCCTATCGCCGACCTGGGACTGGGAGTTTTAGCAGCGGCGAGAAAGTGGGCTTTCTTGCCCAAACTGCCCTTCAAGTATAAGCCCAGCTCGGTTTAATATTCATCAAGACCAAAAAAAAAACAAAACAGATAAAGAAAACTTCTCATAAATTTTAATTTTT
The DNA here is from genome assembly GCA_037074535.1 of Gleditsia sinensis. NCBI lineage: Eukaryota > Viridiplantae > Streptophyta > Magnoliopsida > Fabales > Fabaceae > Gleditsia > Gleditsia sinensis. The sequence continues at coordinate 7,256,935 of CM073464.1, read as the reverse complement.
TTTTTTATAATTTATGCTTTAAAGAGATTTTTAGTTTCAAATTTATTTTTAAAAATATAAATATTTAATTCTGAAATGAAATTCTTAAAATAATAAATAAAAAATTTATAGCACCCATAATTATATTCTGATATTATGTCTAATTGAAGGTAATATTGTTTATCGAAAGCCAAAAATTTAAATTTAGTTAGTAATTGATAATATTATCAAATATTATATTTTGAGTATTAAGTAATTACACTTATTTAATATAAAACTAAAATTAAGAACTTTATCTTTCATTTTTTTATTTTTGAGTATTTTTATAAACTATGAATATGGTGAATTAATTTTTTTCTAATTTTATTATAATTAAAAAAATTATTTCAATAAATACTTGTTCCAAAATTTAAATTTAAATTTTTAAAATTGTAATTTGACTTCTAGGTACAAGGCTAGTTAGTGTTTCATGTTTTAATATATAAAAAAAAAATTTTAAAGATTCAATTTTAAAAATTATGTTTAAAAATTATTCTGTAAAATAAAAATAAAATAAAATAAAAATTTGTTTAATAAATTATTTTAACAATATGTTGTTTTTTTTGTTATAAAAACAAAAATAAAAAGTAAAAATAATTTTTTAAAAAAATAATTTTTTTAAAAAATAATAACAAAAAATAATTATTAAACAAATTTTTTTATTTTAAAAATAAAAAATAATTTTTAAAAATTAAAAACAAACAGAGCCTCAAATTCTCAAGTCCGTGCTCAGGTTATTCTATTTCTTTGTTAAATGTTAATCTTGTCGCTTTATTATTGCTCGGTGTGAAAGTGAAACGGTCCCTTTTTTCAGTTGTTATTTAATAATAAGGATAATATTTCAGAAAATTAATTATTTTAAATAGATCAAGTTAATATAAAACATGCGTCTTTAAAATATTTTTTTTTTTAAATTTACTTTTATTTTATACCCAATTAATTTAAAAATATTCTTTAAGAACGTTTAATGTGTCACAAAATTTTTGGTTTTTAAAAATTATATTTTTTAAAAATATAATTAATAAAAATAATAATTTTTTAAAATATATAAAATATTTTTAATTGATTTTTAAAATCGTTAAAAATATTTCAATAATAATTTTTTAAAATTTTCATTTATGTATATAATTTTTAAAAATATTTTTATTTATTTATTTATTTATTTATAAAAATATAATAAATTATTGTTAATAATTTATTAAGTTTATATTAATTTTAAAATTATTAAAAAATATATTAACAATTAAATTTATTTTTATAAAAAAATTTATATAAAATATTAAAAGATAAAATTATATTTCATTTTTTATAAAGATTCTCTCTCTTTATAATAATTCTTTTCATGAAAATCTTTATTTTAAAATTATTTTCAAAAATTGAAATTTCTTAAGAATCATAATTTTTATTTTAAAACTAAACAAAAGAGTCTTTAATTTTTATATTAAAATTTTCAAAAATTCAAAAAAATTTCTCCTATCAAACACTCTTTTGATATAAAAAATAAAAAAGCCAAGACTACAATTTTTTTTTATCCTCTTGTGTCAAGAACATCCTATGCGTAATCAATATTAAAATTATTTGTCTAATGCGAAACATAATTTGAGCTTCTTGCTGACTTTTGGATATGGATGCTTCAACTCCTTCCAAACTTTTCGTCTCCCACGTGGTGAAATGAAATAGAATGTTATTAGTAAAAGTTGATTATATTAGTTGAATTATTTAATTTGATTGAATAATATTTAAATTAAAAAATTAATATTTATTATTAACTAAAGTTTTAAATTATTCAAACAATTTAAATTATATTGAGTTAATCTAAAATAAAATAATAAGAAAATTTTATAATAAAAAATAGACAATCAATTTAAATTTGAGTTTATATTTAAAATTACATTTAACATGTTTATGTAAATTTTATTTTTTTTAATAAAATATAATTCTTTTAACTTTGTTACTCTAAATTAATATGATTGATGTAATTTTTTTTTAATAACTTCAATCGAATTTAAATGACTTGTCAAATTATGTATTATACTACAATATCTAATCTATAATCTGTTCACCCTCCCCTCTAGCAGCCTTAACATTTAGACATGCTAATCACACAATATTTATAAGATATGAGATATGATCCCTATTGAACCAAACAGAGCATGATGAATTGTAATGTCAAGGTTATAATGGAACACAGATAATCTCACTGCCAATACTAGTAAAGAAAAATGCAACAAACCGATGAACAGAACATCATATGCTTAAATGTCAAACGGTTTTAAGCCATCGTGCGGAATAACAATGATGAAGGCTAAGAATATTCGTTCGACAATTTCTCTTATTATTATTAATAAAAATAATTTTTTTAATTAACAATTAGTCAATTTACATTTTATTTATTCTCTTCAATCTTTATTAATAGTTAGATCAATTGCGTTATTTTTATTTATTTCTTAAATCTTTAAGTAGCACAATTTTAGCATCTAAAACAAATTTCTACAATATACATATAATATATAAAAATAGATCAATCATATAAACACCTAATTAAAGGTAATAAAAAAAACACCTAAATTCAAGAGCATTGTAAATAAAGACATGTTTGGTAAAAAAAAAATTAACTTAGATTAACGTGTAAACTGATCTGAAAATATTTTTGTCATATCAAAAATAAAAAAATAAAAAATTCAAGGCATGCATCAGGTAAACTTCACCGACATTTATAATAAATAAAGTAAATGCATCTTATAGTAATATTTATGAAATTTGAGAATATTTATGTATTCTTATGATCCCTTGCTCTATTTTTTATTTTTTAGATCATAAACTTCCTATTTAGTTGGAAAAAAGAAGAAGCCAAATTACAAGAGAAAATCCGTATAGTATAATAGTTGATAAAGTTCATCTCAAATAATTTTTTTTAGTTCAAATGCAGGGTCTTTAGTTATTAATTTTCTCCCAATTTGGAAGATCATATCTATAGGACGAGGGACTCTGCTTGTGGGAATTGAATGCAGCTCCATAGAACTCCTCTAGCGTAATGGTGTTAATTCAGGGGAAATTCCTGTATCATTTTCTATGATTGGACATGTAAAGAGACGTAAACGAGACCCTTCTTCGCGGGTGTCTCAATTTGCACGTTTCTTTCTCAAGAGATTTGCCTGTCTGTAGTTTTGGTCCCTCACCAGATCGGGGTGTCCCCGAAAATGCCAAACCTGGAAAAGAGACATGGGCCAAACAAAAGAAAGGAAACGTAGATTAATTTTCATGTTACCTTTCTCAGGTACAGTGAGCTGCACAATTGGACTTTGGCTTTGTTTATCAGAACAAACACGGGAAAGTCCAAGAAGTGAATTTGAGTTTGAATTTGAACTGTCTCTTCAAAGCATCAAGCTTGCCAGTGCAGCGGCAAGCTCAGCAAATATATATCGCAGCCTTTCAATACCACCAAGATGAATCCCTCACTTGCTTAGCACACTCACCAGTCACCAGCTTGTCACTTTTGCCAGCCAGCCAGCCAGCCAGCTTTGTTAAGCAGTGAACTCTGCCGTAATGGTTTTTGCAGATTTCTCACTGAATCGACTTTTCAAATTCAATATACTATCTTGGGACATTGCTTGTCCATCTTTGGCTCTTTGCACAACCCAAGAAAATGGGTAATCCAGGACTTCATCTTTCCAGACACATGAAAAGTAAAAACCAACAGGAGAGTGTTAGGACTTGAACCAAGAGGAGAGCTTATTTTGAAAGACTAGTTTAATTTGTTTGGTTTTAATAGTTGTCCAATGTGAAATATAACATTAAAGGGTTTGCAATGGTTAATTATGAGTAGCATTCACTTTGATGGTCTAAGTCATTCTTTTCCACTGTTTAATTAGTTTTTTTTTAGTTGTCCTAATTGAAAAGTCTTAAGACATAAGTATCATCTTAAAGTGTTATAATCATTCAACGTAAAACTAGCGGAAATATCATTCTTTTTCATAGGGAATTTAATCTACCGTTGAGAATTACATGCACATGCATCATCAGCACACACACCACACAAGAGTGCACACATACACACATTCCGTGCATGAACTATATATCAAGTTTCATTTAGAATTTACACTCCCCAAAGATAGATTAAAAGATTTTATATGGGATAAGTGTACAAAGAACTCAACCTGTTCTCAACTAAATTATGTTGAAATTTGTATATATCTATAAATATGTATAAATTTCAATAAAACTAACATAATTTAAGAGTTCAACCTTTTGATATGACCATTTTTTCTAAAAACTTGTCATTTCATATACTAAGTTATGAACCGAGAACATAGTTATACTTTCACTAGCATTCATATTTTGAGTTGGAGTGAAAAATTGCCTGAATGGCCATACTGAGCTGATCAAAGACTCGAAATCTACTGGTCTTTTCGCTGAGCTGAAAAACACGTGATAACAACTGGAATCAGAATTGTGGAAAAATCTTTGGTTCCCTAGACTTACTCAAGTGACCAAAGAGTCAGCAGAAAAAACCAAGTTGCTTTGCCCTATATTTGGATGATTTACTTTTCCTTTCAGAAACATTTGTATTGACAAAATTGAATATTTTTACATCATAATTAGGTGACAGGTTTTGCATATGCCAAAATGTATTTTGCAGAATTGTTTCAATTGAAGCACAATTCGAGTGGCACACTCTGTAATTACCTCCAATATTTGAGGTCTTTATAATTGGAGAGGGAGGTTGTTTCAGCGTCAAGTTTCCTCGTCTGCCATGAATAATAGGTAAAGACAAACACAGCCTTACGTGTGTGGAAGCAATATTATTGGTTCTTATCTCCATCTCATTCATCAAAACAAAATCTACGTGTCAAATTGCTGTCTGAAGGGAAGCAAATTTCAAACTTGACTTAACATTAAAAACACGCGGAGGAAAGGAGGGTCTCTGTCTTCCCAACGCCCTTCCTATTTCTATAAATAGAAGCAGGCCAAAGCCATAGAAGCATAATCTAAGCCTTTTTGGCCCCTAATTCTCTTTAGTTCTATTCAAAATCTGGTTCTCTTTTTGTTTTCTTTTTCCACAGTTCTTTCTGATTTTTCAAAAAAAGAAGGGAAAGACAGAATGGGTAATCCTCTGCAACTGAAGTCACTGAACCACATCTCTTTGATGTGCAGATCAGTTGAGAACTCCATTGATTTTTACCAAAATGTTCTTGGATTCTTTGCTATTAAGAGGCCCAGTTCATTCGACTTCGATGGTGCATGGTATGCTTAACTATATACGTATCATACCCAAAATTCATGATAAAACCAAAGAATAGCATAGAAGTCACCAACTTGTGCAAACTCTTTTATAATGGTAAAAATCAATTTGAACAACATATTGGTGACACACATCAATATTCAATCCAGCATGCTCTGAATTCATGTGAAACCAGAAAAGGGTCCAATTTTTCACTTACTTGCTTTTGCTATTTTGCATTGAATTTGAAATTATAATTGCGTTTTTTTTTCTTCGGTTCTGTTCCTGTTTCTTTGCTTACTTGCATTCTCTGTTTTACATTGAGTTTTGAAATTTGAATACTAAGTGCTTTGTGGTTCGGTTACGATCCTGTCTAGGCTATTCAATTATGGAATTGGCATACACCTCCTCCAATCTGAAGACCCAGAAGGCATGCCCAAGATTGGTCCCATTAATCCTAAGGACAACCATATTTCTTTTCAAGTATGTTTCTCTGTCTCTCTGCATCTCACAAGTGTAATGCTATATGTCTGTATTCTTACATGAATGGATTGAATTGTGCATTATTTTTAGTGTGAAAGCATAGCAGCAGTGGAGAGAAGGCTGAAGGAAATGAAGATAGAGTACCTGAAGAGAAGAGTAGAGGAGGGTAAAATCTGCGTTGATCAATTATTCTTCCATGACCCAGATGGCTCAATGATTGAAATTTGCAACTGTGACAACATCCCTATTGTTCCCTTATCAGAGGAAGCCATCAGGTCTTGCTCAAGTTTCAATTGCAATATCCAAAGCCAGCAGAAGCACATTCAACAAATGACTTCTATGCAACAACAAGAGCCAGTGACATGCCTGCCCTCATTTCCCGTAAATTCTTATGTGAAATGATAATATCTAAACTATGTTCTCTACTCCAAATAGTAGCTTGTAATACTTGCTTATGACACTTAAAGTTGGAGGCCTTTCTTTTATGGTTTTTGGTATCCAATCTTTAGTTCAGACAGCATCTGATAAGGGTCTTAAAACTCTTTGCAACAGAAACAGATCAAAGCATGATAAAAAGAACATGGAAAAGAACCCTAAATCTTTGTTATTATTTTTCCTTGGAGAGAACAAGATTAATGGAACCGACTTGGGTAATTACTGGAAAATACAGGTTCTAACAACAACATAAAGCTCATACTTAACTTCAGAGTTTTGGACTGCAAATGGACTGAGTGGTTTTGTCCCCTTAATTTGAATTGGCTTCCCCTGCATGAGTGAACGAGATTGGTTTCCCTGCAAATGGAAAATACAGGTTCTAACAACAACATAAAGCTCATCAATATTTGCAGAGAGAAACATTATATTTTGGAAACATCTTAATCAACTAGTTCTATCATATTTTTGCTATACTTTTCAAGGAATGGTATTGGCAGATAAAGAAGGGGTTTGATTTCTCGAAGTGGCATCAGAGCAAAGTGAAGAGATTTTCCCAAGGCAATTGTCCAGCACGGGTCCTCTGTTTTTGTAAAATTTCAGTTGTCTGTTGGAAAAACTTCTTCATTTTTGTGACAGAGAGGTTAGCAATTCGATGTACTAGGTTTTTGAACCTAGGTCTCACTGCCAGGCAGTGTATCACCTATCAAGGTGCATCTGAAAATTGAAGGGATGGCTAGGGCAGGGCACAAAATGATTGCTTCAAAAGGGAAGATCTCGAGACTGACTAAAGCATTTTCACTGCATTATTCTCATAAGCTTGGTAATTTAAATCCTGCACAAGCACATCCAGTAAAAAGTGCAGCATATCCATGGGCAAAATATAGAAATAAAAATACTATAGATAGCAGAATTAGTCTAAAATATAAAAGGTGGCCTCGCTCACCTCCATGTAGAAATAAAGAATTCTGTCCTGCAGATCATTTTGGCTGCCATTTTCAAGGGTATTCAGAAAACGGTGTGAGAAGAAAAAAGAGTTTATTGGTACATGACGAAGGATTTTTGTTTCCGCTTTGTGAAAAAATGGGAAACTTCAAGGCATCAATTGCCAAGGGCATGAAGTGACACCTTTAAGCTGATACAGAAGAAGACTGAAGACTGAACATGAGGAAAGTGAAGAACTAGGAGCTCCCTTCAGTCCAAAACAGCAAGAAGTTCTCTCCGCCTGTTTTGGGCTGCAAGGAACTCCCATTTCTGCAACTTTCACAATTTGAAAAACTGCGACGAAAGTGCAGGTTAGGAGGCTAAATGGGCTCATTTATATGAACTTCATTTATCTTAATTCAATTTGTTGCATCCACTCCAAAATAAATATAAAATAAATGAAGGATTCATTGTTAACTGAAGTTACCGTTACAAAGGACCAAGAACAAAGTGGCTCCTTTTTTTGACAATTTGTGCTTTACTTGTCCCCGAAGGGAGATTTTAGCCATGTAAAGAGCACCTAGCCAGGATAGGCATAGCTGGAAAATGGTTCATGACTAGGTTCAAGCCTTCCAACTACCAAAGTAGAACATAAATGCTTGATAGCAACGCACTTTTGTATTAGAGATAAAATATAGCAGAAAATACAAGAAGGCAACAAGCATTACCATGTAACAGGAATTAACAACATTCTCAGAAAGGAATATGAATTACAAACCCTTATAAATTGGTTCACGAGTGCCACTGCTTTATTACCTTGGAGGTAGTAAGTGTTATATGTTCTGCCAACTATTCCTTTGCTTGTGGTCCCTTCTTGGCCTGGGAGAATAGTGCTGCAGATATCTACGAGTCTGTACAAGGATTCTCAAATCTCTTAAGTTTTGATGGAAAGTTAATGTTTTTTCCGTTGTTTCCCATCAAGGAATAGAGATGGGATTGCATTCCTACCATGATTCCTCTTTTAACAATGTGATGGGAACTTCATTGGCTTTTCAACAAACACTTACTGCTCCATTTCGCTTACTATTTCAGTGACCTTGATTCCCCCCTACTCTATTTAATATTTAGCAAGTGGATTTAGCTGCTTATTGAGGTGTAGCAAACTTTTGAAAGCGCCCCTTCTCCTTTCTTCTACCACTGCAAAATTTTAGCACTCACAGGCTTATTGATTTGATTCTCCCTATCCTCTCATAGGCATTATTGACTTTTGAAGGTCTCTTCCTCTCAATCGCATAGGCTCATAGCCAAAAATTGTGTTTACACCAAAATATATTGGAGAATATGAACCCTTAATGTGCATTCTACAAGTACTTGTTAAAAGGGTGTGCTTGTTAGAATTGGATTTGCCAATCTAGGTATTTAATTTTAGGACTGTAAAAATGAGTTTAACTTACAAAGTTAATTTGAACTTAGTCTTGTAAATAAAATTGATTAGATTAATATATAAATAGTTTATTTTGACAAAAGTTTTTTAGTCTTGATCTATTTGACCCTTGGAGTTAGGTCATGCCAATTTATGTAAACTTTTCTTTTTCATTTTCAAAGTCTTAACATTTTAAAAAATTTGTAAATTACCACAATTGAAAAAGGAAATCTCTTGATAGTACTATAACTAAAATTAGCATATGCAATAATATGTAAAACAAAAATTTATATTTAAAAATTTTGCAAAGGCTAAATTGATTCTTTTATTGCTATTAGGCATTCTTTTTTTTTTTTTTTGGACAAGTGAAAATCACTTTTTATTTATGAAAGATACTACAATAGAGATTAAGGCCAGCAATAGAAGACTAAGACAAGTAAAATAAGTGAAATTTTAATTCTACAATTTCTAAATATATAAAAGTCATATACTATTAGGTTAAAGGCAGTTTAATCCATATTAAAAAGGTAGCTTATCCATATTAAATTTGTGTAGTGTAAGGTGGACTTGGGATGGCACGACTTCAACATGCAACTACTAGGTTAAAAGCCCAATGCTCCATTCACCATAAATGATTGCCCTTGGATTCTAATTTTTTTTTTCACTTTTAAAATAATCTAAAATTTATTATTCAACAAAATCCTATATAAATTAAAGTATCAACCTAACCCACAACCACAAAGGTCTACTACTAAATACCAATTGAACTATATATCCGAAAGCATTAAATATAAGAGTGAAATGATAAAAGGTTGGCCACTCTTATTTGCTGATATGGTATAAGGTCTTGTAAGTTGACACTGTTTCTCAAATTTTTTAGAAAAAAAAAAAGGAAAAGTGAGTTGGGCTGACCCAGCAACTCTTATATGGTTTTTTCGTTGGCCGGCCTGGCTCGGTCCACTATTTTTACAACAATCCCACTTTGACACTATTATTTAACTTTAATTATTATAGTTAGGGCGCCCTCATGTTATTTGAAATTAAATCTCTATTTCATATAATTCTGAAAACGCACATTTTTAATTTATCATAATATATTTAAGTTTTTGCTTTTATAATTTTTTTTTAAATTGAATAGAGATAGGAAACTAAGTAAAGAATTGAATTTAAAGTGACAATAATCAAAGTGTTTTTCTAACAATTTAGTGTTTTAAGTTGATATAAATATTATGAAGTGTGACAAGGAGTTTAAGTAATTTATAGGAGAGTTTAAATTTAAATCTTTATGTCATTATGTAAAAGAATTAAAATTAAAAGTTTTAAATAATTTGTATACATGAAGTATTAATTTTTATTTATACATGGTTATTGTATAAGAAAGAGATAGTGAAAGTAGTCAAGTAATAATGATGACAAGCTCCAATAGCCATACTTCGTCTCCGTCTCATTCTTGCATTAGCCCACATCATTCCTTCCGTTCTCAATTAAATGTTTTTGGCCAATTCTAAATTCTCTTTTTTTTTTTTATAACATTTATTCATGAAATATGATGAAAGAATTATATCATACACAAAAATCAGTAACATTAATATATTAAAGCCGATAAAATAAGTAAAAAAATAATTAATTATGCACTTATAAACAAATAAAAAAACTAGATATTAATACAAAAAACGAAGCATAAACAACATACTTAAGTACTAACTTAAAGAATTAATTATATCAAAATTATAACTCAATATTATAGAAACACAACTAATACAATAGACTATAAAAAAAATAAAAAATTATTTATTGAGAAGTAACACACTTTTAATCTTATTTGAGAATTAGATTTCTTCAATATTTTATTAAAATACAAGTAAATAATATGTAGATTTGAATGTAAGAGATGCAAAAATTTGAAGCTCCAAATTCTCTTCTTAAAAAAACATTTTTTATAAGAAAAAAAAAATCGAAATGAGAAAACTCTCATAAAAAAAAGAAGAAAAAATCATAAAATATAAAATAAGACGAGAGATTTCTGTTTGGCATTTTAGGTTGTTTGGGGGGGAACGTTTGGTGTTTTAGTAGAGCCATTGACGTTGGGGTATTCCTCATTGAAGCATATTCTATAGGCGAAATTATATTTTATATATGTATATATAATTTAAGTTTACGTTGTAATTTTATGAGTTTATCATAGCAAAATATTAATTGAAAATTTACTTTTAACACATACTTTTGACTTTCATATATATGTTGAAGTTAATTATTTTCTTATTTATCATTGATATATCAATTTTAGTCCTTTCCTTACCGTCCTTCAAACCTGTCATGTAACAAATTTTTTTATAATACATGATGACAAAAGGAATATATATAATCTAAGACACATCTTATAAATTATCTAAGTCTCTCTTCGACATTTTAAAATCTAAGAATTAAATACAAGATAATTTTTATTCTTTTGGGATGTATTCTAGTTTAAAATTGTAATTGTACATGTGAATGCGCTTTAAGATTTCTCAAAAGAACATTTTCGTTTTAGATGAAATTGGAAATTAATTAAACAACCTTACCTTAATACCAATAAAAAAAAAACTGGAATGGAAGCAAAGTAAGCTACTTCTCATTTTTACCATTGCTCTATAGTAGTATTTGTTAATTTGTATTTTAAAATATTTATATATAATTTAAAAAATAATACGAATATTCAATTCTTGTTAAATATAGATAGGGCCGAATGAAACTATATATGAAATATATGCACTTTGTAGTCGGTGTCATAAAGCTGCATGGCCCATCCAAATTTCACGTTAATGGGAGAAGACGCTGTCAATGTACACAGAAGGGCTATATTCTTCCATCATCAACAGTGACAATCTGAGTTATGATAGTAGGGGTCCGGCCGGGACTTCACGACGAACTAACTACTCACTCACTTGATTTGATGAGCTTTCTATTCTGTGAGAGTCCTCTCCAAATCGAAGAAGGTTAGCCATTGGAAAAGCCTACCAAAATCATTTCAAAGCTAAGAAACTATAATCCAAAAAGACCAACAGGAGTCCACGTCTCCTCTAACAAACATGTCTTCTCAATAATTAATGTCAAATACATCATGAAAACGATGTTGTATTTCCCATGTTTCTTCCTTATTGTTTCCATACTTCTCAAGAATTATGTAGCTATTGTCTATAAATATTTTAATTTAAAAATCTAGCTAGGTTGTAATGTTTAACCTGCATTCCCGTATGAATATCATTTAAATTTAAAGTGTAAATTTATTTATTATTATACTTTATATTAAATTTAATTTTTTTTTAAAAATATATATTTAACAAAAATCGAATTTTTGAATTTTTAATCACAAAAACTCTGATATTATATCAAGAATGATTTCAACTCAAAATTTTTTCATAACCCTAAATCATTGATGATAGGTAATTGGGACCACTAGGAATTTAAATAGTTCCTTTGTTCCCATATGCATTATAATCAAACGGTACTTTTCAGTTTCAGAAATGGATTGCCCCATTTTAAGCTATTGAAATTGCAATTCCCTTCGCCAACCTCTTTATACTCTTAATTGTTTCCTCTAGTTGATGCTACAACATTATTTAGAAACAGTATGGTGCAACCACCACCCCAATTACTCAACTTATTATACATAAACATATAGAAATTGCAATCTATTATAATCTAATCTAATTATATTAAAGCCATCTATAAGTGTTTTCTAAATAGATCATTAAATGATTCAAGTATAAAGAAGGGATCTGGATCTCCTGTTGTTTTGCACAATGTGCAGTTGGAGGGAGAAAGATAATGTGGGATGGAGCCCGCAGTGCAACATTGCAGACAATCCCAATCCCGTAAAGAAGAATAAAAGGCATAATGCCCATTATGAACTAATAGTTCATATAAAATCAATCTCCTCTCTTTAAATTAATCTGTAAGGGATTATATTGAAAAAATTAATCTGTAAGATATTGAATTAAAGGTTTATCTATATGGATGAAAACATAATTTTTTTTTTCTTGATTCTTTCCTTTAGAGGAATATAATTTATTAAAATTGTTGAAAAACTTGTAAATCATACAATACAACTGGTTGAAAATGTTATCTTTATCCTGTTTATATTGGGAGCTTAGCTGTATCTGTACACTCATTCATTTAATTGATAGGAATGGGTGAAGCTACCTCAACCGTGAGGGTATGAGAGGAAAAGACAAATGTCCATAGGTGGGTACTATTAAAAAACCTTTTTCATACCACAAATTGCCAAAATATTAACCTCCTTGTCTCATAAACGCTCAAGCTTAAACAGTTTAGTTTCTGACACAGTCATTAATGGTGATCCATCAGTTTTAACAAAAAAAAAAAAAAAATAACCATTTCAGAGAGTAGTGTCCAAAAACTTGTTTCAGCTCATGCCTTTTAGCTGTTGATTAAAGAGAGGAATGTGAAGATGTAAATTAGACAGTGAACTTTTTATAAGGGTACCCCAGCAAAATTGGCGGTGGCGAAGTTAGGGGTCCGTGTATGCTGGTTGTATAGAAGCAGGTTATTGGGAGACAAATATGCCCCAGAGGCTAATCATTAGTCCCACAACACAATGCCGATTATTTGAGCTTTGAAGCAATGCCAATATATACATCTAATCTTAGGTAAAATCAACACTACCATTTTGTTATATAATCTTGATGATCACAATCAAAGGCAACAACACATGGGTTTGCCTTTATAAATATGTCACTTTCTTCCTAATAAACATTATTCTAATGGGGTCTTCCTTGTGCTCGTGATTCCAAGCACTTCCCTTTTCAACACATTTAATAAGTATTTTTCTATATGCCTTGGCTCTAATTGGATCCATTATTACTCATTGAGACTCTGTGGAGAGAGTGTCAGAAATGGCTAACCAGCAGAAGAGAGGATTCTTCTACGTTTACAAAGGTGGCACAGGAAATCAAAGAAAGAAGGAATTTGAGCCTGCTGGAGTGGAGGTGGTGAAGAAAACCAGTTCACGCAGTTGGTTAACTAGGATATCAAAAACTCCAAGTTTAATGAATATTGGAAATGGTGGCCATGGAGGCTTAAAGGTAAGAGCAGCAAAAACAGCAGCAGCAGCAGAAGGATATGTTGAGGGAAGGAAATCAACTTCTTGCTTAGAGTTAGGATCAGGAGGAGGATATGTGGAGGGAAGAAAATCAGTGTCTGCAGCATCTGAATTAGCAGGAGGACAGATAGTAGAGGGAAGAAAGTCTGTGTCCCACATCGAATCAAAATTGGCAGCAGCAGCAGCAAGAGGAATAGAAGTTGAGGCAAGAAAGTCGGTGTCTCAAATTGAAACGTTGTCCTCTATGACTGTGTGTCTTCAGGTTAAGGTTTTGGTCTCAGACATGCCAAGCTTCATGCAAGTACATGCCTTCCGTTGTGCCAGGACAACCTATGATAGCTTGGAGATGTTTAGCTCTAAACACATAGCTCATAACATAAAGAAGGTATGCTTGAAAGTTAAACCTACCCCTCCATTTGAAATCAAAATCTCAGTTTCTTGGTTTCTGAAAATAGTTATCTTTTCTCTCCATGAAAGAAGCTAGTTCATTAAATGATTACCTGGTACTGTTCTATATTCTTGTAGGGCTGTATAGCTAGCTAGCATGGTAGATTGTGATGGAAAATTGAGAAAGTGTGATATTGATACAATTATCTTCCAGGCGTTTCTTTTTGGAATTTTGCTTCTGGGATGATTGGGTTTGGGTTCATTGAACCCCACAGAAGAATAGAAAGAACCACTAGACCAACCATTAATTGACATTTTCTTTCTCTCCCTCTCTCCTCTTCTGTCTTTGTTTATTTGTCAGAATAATTCAAAATGTTCCAATGGACCGAGACTCAGACAGTTAGACTAGATCTTTCAATCCTTACCGTCCAATTGAGACAATACATTGTCAAAATCAAATCATTAATTACAGGATTTTCCAGCATCCCATGTGTTAAAATACTATTAGACTCCTCAAGGCCCTAATTTTATAGCTAATAATGCACTAATTGTCTTAATAATAATGAAACTTAACCGTGTAAAGTAGCCATGTGCACAGCAGAAACATGATTTAATTATATTTATTTATTTCTGGTCAGCAAGATTTGAAAATTATAGTACTTTTTGTTTTAATATATGTAACATATATTAATATGTGTAAGTTCATGTGCAGGAGTTTGACAAAGCGTATGGTCCGGTCTGGCATTGCATTGTGGGCTCAAGTTTTGGCTCTTTCGTGACGCATTCAACGGGGCGTTTCCTTTATTTTTCAATGGAAAAATTGTATATTTTACTGTTTAAGACCAAAGTTAAGAAGGTTTCAGATTGAGTAAATATAATTTTTTTTATAGGATTCTACGTCGAGTTTCTATGCTGGTCTGTTGTATTCAGATGTCTGTACATGAAAATTGGAATGTAATGAAATTTCTTTCGTACGAATATATGCCCTTTGTTTTAGGGTTTTGCATTTTTTGAAAGTGGATTCAAATAGTCTATAATAGCTTAAGGTTTGGAATCTCATACAACTGGGTTACATTTCTCTCGTTGGCACGATAATATAAAATATATATCATATTTAGTATGAATGCACGACAGACATACGATAATGTAATTTTTTTTTAAATTCATTTTATAATTTGAATTAAGGATATACGCTTCTTGAGCATCGTCCACAAACCATTTAACCAATCTCTTGTCGGCAGCTCTTGTGGGTGTTGCAAATTCAATCTTAATGACAGAATACAGATATCTAACAAGAGAAAGTAGAAAACTTAATATTTATATATATAATATATAAAAATTATGACTTGAATGTTTCCCATTTTCTCATACACTGATTCCATTATGAACAATTGAATATTAAGGAACTGGTTGAAGGAGAATAGCATCTCCCCTCTTTCTTCTACCACCCATGGGACCCTCTTCATTTATGCTCATGCTGGGCTATCTGGCAAGCAAGCATAGGCTTCCTGATCACAAGCTCTGTTGGCAAATTGGAAATTGATGGCATCAATAATCTCTGTTTGTGTTTGAAGTTCAAATCGCATGGTGCTTTGACATTTGCTTTAAAATAGTTTAAAGAAATGTAATTATACTTGTTTAATGTTTGGCTTGAGTCTAACTGTAAACATTTGGTCTTAACCATTAATATTAGAACGCAGTTCTATCATAAGTTAAAAAAAATAAAAATTGTACTACAATTTTTGGCCAAATACTAGATCCAAAGATTTAAACCTCACAAACGTCTTCAAAGTGGTTGGTTATGGCTCAATCAGGGTTGCTGAGCTGTGGGCTTGGAGAACGGCCAACCTTTGGGATGAATCGGATTCTTCGTAAGTCTCATTATTTTGATTCTATTCTTTGCAATGGTTTATTCAAGACACATCCTTATTACTCCATTATTGGTCTAGAAGGCTACAAAATCCTCAAGAGTTATGGTTTGGTACATTTTCTTGGTACAATAAAACAAAAATAAATGTAATAGTAGAGCTATTATAATCATGATGAGGATATATAAATGGCCATAGACAATTTAGACCGACTTTAATTTCAAGAACTCTGAGCTGGTCCAATATTTAGGGACTTGACCTAAGTCTGTTGACATAACTCCTTGAGTGGATCTTTGATGCGACTCAAACACAAGTCTATATAGAAGCACATCCTCTCCTTAGCATGCACTTGACAATAGGGGATTATCTCATTGGCCAAAGAGCCCAAAAGATTTCATTTCTGAACATGATAGCACCTCTCAAGTCTCAATAGTACGATAAGTACTTGAGATTCTTAACACAACCAATCAAAAAGTTTTATGAACTTAATTGCCAATAAATTCACCAACTGAGCAAAATGAACAAATTATACTTGAAGTTCAACTATAAATAGCGTTCTTTTTTATCGGGTGTAAATTTTTTGACTTTCTAACATTCTTGTTTCACTCCAATCCTGACTTAAACATACTTACACTTTAAGAAGTAATTTTTGTTTTAATATTAACGTGTGGGTGGCATTTGTTTTACTATATCATGGGTTATATGTGCTTATCAATAAGTATAGTTGTATAAACAAGCAAACATGTAATATATATATAGGGAGCACTTAACCTCTATTCTTATTTATATCTTATTTAATTTTACATAAGTTATGGACTTAATTGTTAATCTATTCCCAATTTTTTTTTAAAAAAAAATTGACCACAAAAAAAATCAAACTTACAATTTGACTTATGAACAATTCTAGTTATGCTATCTGACCTAAGTTTAAAAAAAAACAATCTTTGAGAATAGAGGACAATATTTAAATATTTTACAAACTAGATAGGAAAAAATATTGTGAATTGCCATTCATATTTTTAATATTGCATTCAAATTCTGTGTGGCTTAGGTCAATTGCTTATAGAAGGGGTTGGATTAACAACTAGGACAATTGTTTTTTGGTCAGTTTATTATCAACTTGGACTTGGAATTTTATGATGAGTATTTTATTATATATTAACAAGTTTATGATGAGTTATAATATGTGGAAATATTAATATAATAATAGTATATTTTTGGGAGCTTTGAATTTCAAACTCATTACGTACGTAGTGTAAACAGCTTAAAGTATGAACCTTTTCATGAACAGTTACACATTTAAATTAATGTAACAATAGTTTGGGTAAAAAAACAAAAATTGGGTGTACAAGTTATCTCCTCTTATTAGACTTAAATTAAGTTAATTTACCCTTAAATTTTTAAAATGTGTCATTTAACTTTTACAATTAGTTTTATTTTCTATTTAAAATTTAAAAAATAATATTGTTATGTTAAAAAATAAACAACTTATTATTAAAATAATTACTTCATTTATATCTTAAACAATTTTATTGCAGAAAGAATGCCACCGTTTCATTGTCCTTTTCAAAATTCATTTTGGGGGGGGGGGGGTATTTGCCAAAAGCGTCTTACAATTTCACAATTTGCAACGCATATGATGCGCTAAGAGTAGACATATCTGAGAGTATTATTCTTTATATATATACTATATTTTTAAAGTCTTCCTTCAAATTATATCAACGTAAGTTTGTTCAATTAGCAGAAGCAATTCCATAAAATTTTTACAGTCATTTATACCATGCGGGTTTAAATTCTCCTAATACCAATAATTTTTATTGGTGATCAACCCTTTGCAAAGAAATTTTCAACTTGTCCTCAAATTACCATTTCTTGTTACCACAAAAAAAAAAGAGGTCCTCCTTCAAATTAAATTTGGATTTCAACAACCCCAACTTCAAACTTCTAATTTTAAATGAAATAATTATAACGATAATAACTAGTTAACTACATATCATGCAAAGATATACACGTTTTAATTTTAAAAAAAAAAAAACACAAACATGGTAATCAAAGACAATATGTTATAGAAACTGGAAAGTGACCCTTAATGGACGTTTCTATAATAATAGTTAATAGGCCGGCAGCTTATAATGTTTGTATTAGGCTATTAAATGCCAACTTGAAAAGGATGCTTGCCAAATTCTTCAATTTCACAATTATTATTTTTTTAAAAAAAAAATTTTGGTTTGATGGTTCAAAATCACAACCTATTAGTGTTTCATTAGTTCTTGGGACCAATAGCCCCTCCTGAACAGAACAGTGTGTTGAATTATTTAAGTAAAAGATTACTGTAATTATGATTCCTTTTTTTTTTCATTAATATTTTTCATGTTTTTACACACTTGACTAAAAGGAAAGCAAATGGTTTTCAGTAATCTTTCCGTATTTTCCATTCTCTCATAAAAAAGGTATAAGTCAAAAACATTAATTTCCTCCAAATTCTTTTTTAATTTTTTAAATATCGTCTCTATTTGACATAATCCATTTTGTTGCCAAAATCAAAAGCATGAATTTCATTCCAAGTATAAAGTGAATTAATCTACCAAAAAAAAAAAAAAACAAATGAAAACCTAACATATTAATAGAAAGGAAAAACAAACAATAGGATGGTGGATTCAACACAGAACACGAGACAACTTAGTAAAAGATAATATTATTTGGCTGATAATTCTATGTATCACTCAAATTTACAATAATCTCATATATAAAACACTATTCAAATATATATAAACTATAAGATGAAGATCAATGAACTGATTGATAATTTAAGTGGCATCAGGATGATCGATTTCTAAACTTACCTCTTTTGCACTTCTCAATCCAAGTTCTTACCGATTTTTAAAATTGAAATAATTTTAATGTCTAAGAGTTTGATCCCTAATCTTACCTCTTTTTACATGCTGAAAAACTGAGATTGGATATCATCATCTAGGTTTCTTAGGCTTTGATTTTGATTGATAGGTGGAACCAACTGGCTTCCTAAAAAACCCACAAAGTCCACAGCTGGCTAATTTAGAAGGTCGGTCCTTATTGGGTGGTGGTGCAGCCATGATCGTCCGATGCTGCCTTGCTCCGGCTGACCGGTTGCGCTCTATGGCTCCCATGGATCCTACGCTCTGGGCATGTCTTAGGTCTCTGGGTTCCACTTTCTCAGCTTCTTCTTGGCTAAGCTTTGCTTGGTTGAGGGCAGAAGAAAGAAACTTGTCATTCCAAACCAAGCCTGAAGAGCCTTGCCTCCTGAAGGATGTCGCTGACCTCTGAAGCTCAGCCATATGTGCCTCTCTCTCTGTGATAGGGTTTTGACTTTAGAGCATCGTTTGGTTGAAAAGGAACACACAAACCCAAGTAGCTATATGATATAAGAGAGAGAGAGAGAGACGGGGGAAAATGACAGATAAAAGAATAACAGAAATAGAACGAGTCTGGCAATCTATATACCGGGTATATATATATATATATATTGCTAAATATGCTGACGGTAAATTAATAAAAGATAATTAAGTAAAAAATTGAAACTATATATAATAACTCAATTTTACTCTATTAAATTATAAAAAATTAAGTAAAAAATCGGAGTGTCGTCACCAAACTTAACGTAATGAGAAGTTTCGGGCCTGTCCACACTATATAATTACAATAAATGATCACCTTGGTAATAACGACGGAAAATCTACAGTAAATTGTATCAAATTGTACTCTTTTGTATTAAAGAGAATAAATAGTAAATTACCTTCAACCAACAGTACTAACACTTTTTTTGATTTTTATGTACACAAAAATCTGCCTTTTATATAAATATTATTATTATTATTACAGTTTTTATTTATCTATTTTTTATAAGTTTTTAATAACCTAATTTAATACAGCACAAATGATTAAATAAAATAAAATTAAATCTTATAAAAAAATTTAAAAAAGAAAGAAAGATTAATATAATATATTTTCAAATTGGATGGAATATAAAATGTAAATTTTATAAATTTTAAATTATGAGGCGTGACAAAAAATAGAGGCACAGCAAAAAAAAGAAGTTATTATTATTATTATTTTTAGGACAATTTAGTGAATTTCGACTTGCACAAAATTAAACTTAAACTCTTTTAAAGGTGTAATTGGTCTCTAACACGTTGCCTTGATGTCTCATGATTTAGTAATCATATTGATTATTGTATTTCTGCTTCAAGAGAGAGAGACATTATTCTACGGCAACGACCATTACATGATTCTAAGCTTCCTTCGTAATAATAATAATTGGCTTAGAGATCCCACACTACTTAACTACTTCGACTTCAATCAAAGGTTATGTGGTAGGCACACAAAAAAGTTGAAAAGTAATAGTTAAAGGGTCAGTAATAAAGTGACAAATTCAAGAATGGTAGTATCCAGGGTGATGATTGCTCAATTTAGTAAGACTTTGATTTCAAATTATATTTGGTGATTAATTTATCGTGTAAAGTTTACCGATATTTAGCCAATTGTTAGTCTATCAGAATTTTGAATTCTTCAAAAAATTTATAGTCAATCAGAAAGAGTGAGAATTAAAAAAATAATAACAATAACTAACGTGGCTATGTCTTAACTTGTCGACTCATTTATGCCTCCTGGCATTGTCGAATAGACAAATTGCTTGCAAAACCCTGCTAAAATTTTCAGCAACTAAATTGAAAGCGTTGATCAAATAAAAAAAGAAGGAAAAACTCTTTAAAAAGTCGCATACTGTACTCCTTCATGTCAGACGTCATTATTTAGAAAAGGATTAGTTTCACAACTGCCTTGCTGGTTTGATCAAGTGTTACCATTTGAATTTACAGGCAATGGCATCAACCATAGCGCCAAAACAAAGAGCTAACAAGAAGAGAGATCCATGCAAAAACTAATAGCCTGTAGGATTTGTTACCGTTAAAGCAGTGGTTGAGATACTCCTGGGTCAAGAGTAATGATGCAGACACATTGACGTAGGAATTAAACCAAAAGTTAAGATATTAAACACAGATTTTTAATAGCCTAGTAACGTAAATAATAGCCGTCAAAAGTTGAAAATTAACAAGAGTTTGCACTCAGGAAAACCTAAAATACAAAAGCACTGACCAAGTAGTGAGTTTTTACAAGCAGACCTGTACAAGAAATAAAAGTAGGCTAATTTCACTTTCAGCTTAATGTAAATCAGTAACCCACTCTCGGTTTAAACTTCTTAGTCCAATTTAATATATTCAACTAGTTAAACAAAAACGTAAAAAAAAAAAAAAGAGAGAGAGAGAGAAAGAAAGACCTTTTCTAGACAAACACTAGTAATCTTCACCTCAGGGCCCTATATTAACCTTCCCCTCCCTGGAAGTAAGAGTTTCATCATTCTATCAATGCCAATAACTGGTTCATCGCATCTCGCACAGTAAATGATGCTAGAAAGCACCTTCTCCAGCCAATCTATCTTCGTTATCGTCTGAAAAAATATTAGTCTCTAGAAAGTATTAATCATCTACATCTCATTATTCAATCATAGCAGATATTGCCATCTTCCACATAATCCAACCTCCCCTTGTCCTTGAGGATTTCACTTAAAGGTTTGGGATCCTGGAAGTCAGCTGACGTGCTTTTAAAATGGCCTTTTTCTGCAGCCTTCTTCTTCTCTTCTTTAATTTCTGCTAGAGTCTTGGGTCCAGAAAATGTAGTAGTAGTAGACTCGTCAATAGATCTCCTTTGCTTTGAAACTGGTTTCCTGGAGATTCTAGGTGAAAGATACTGCCGTTTAGCTTGTTTTTCTTTATAATGCTTCCTTGATATATGTTGCGGAGAATGCCTCGATAAGCTGTGCTTGTTAGAAATTGAAAGAGTTTCACCCTCTCCAATTGAGTCTATGGTGCTCAATCCCACCTCTGATGTCAATCTTCTAGTATTTAGCCGTTGATCAACACTGTGCCTTTGAGGCCTATACTGATTTCGAACCATCAGATATGATGATTCATGTCTTCTTAATAAGCCAGTAACAGGCCGACCATTAATTTCCCTACGTCTCCTCAAATGGTCTCGTAGATCTAAGTTCCTGTCACAAGCAGCCATTTCTGCTGGCATCCGAAACCTCTTCCTGGACAATATAGAATCTAATATTCTCTCTCTGGAATAAGGAGAAACTTTTCTGTCATCAGCAAGAGTATGATCACTCTCTATACATCTGTAACCATCATAAATCTCTTGCTCATACAAAATGTCAGTTTCTGGACACATAGGATCATACTCAACTGTGTCTTTGAATTCATACTGCAAGTAATGCCCATTCAATTCCCTGGGTTCCCGATCAAGCACCGGTAAATATTCAGAATCATCCTCATAACCCAAGTTCTCCATTTCATCATCAACAAGAACATCAAATCCAGGGGATGATTCCCATCGTTCCTCAGGTTCTATGTGACTATTTACTTGCTCCTCTGTACTCTGTTCAGTGCATAAGTGAGAAATGTTATAAACAAAGTCTTCTGCTGAATGTACGGAATCTGGCCCAATCACAGTGGCATCTTTATACTCATAAGTAGATATCTCCGGGGAAGTACTTTGCTGTTTAACATTTTTTGGTACTGGTTGCTGAAGATCTTCGATAGGATGAAATTTACATTCAAGTGGAGCCTTTGGGGCAATTTCAGATGGATCAAGATCTGTTTCAGCTGGTGTTGATATCACACCTGTTTTATTTCCTGATGATGTTTTATTTTCTAGTAAGTGCCCATCAGTGCTTCCAGAATCATTCTTCATAGACTTACCACTAGAAAAGCTATAATCAGGCCCATGCAAAAATGAGCATCTGTCACCTTTATTGCAATATCCATTGAAGAAAAAATAACAGGGAACCTTTGTCTTGTTTTCAGGTAAAGAAGATTGTGTAGGTTCAGATGGCACTCCGGTATGCCCTTCCAATGGCTGTGAAAATGATAAGAGTAAACTGCTGTCAGGTTATCAGATAAGAGCAAAGATATCAATGGATATGTGTAAGATAGCTTCAGCCATTTTGATATTCATTATAATTAGAGATGTATTTACCACTTTCGAGCAAATCTAATCTTCTTAAGTTAATTCAATATAGAATCACCTATTGAACCACACAAAGTCTATCTGATTGAAATACTAAACAAGATGATTGCAAAATGAATACCAAAACAAAAAGAAAAAAAAAGAATATCAGCTTTGTTATGCATAAATAACACACACATTACACATATTTACATGTAAACCTCCAAATCAAAACAAGGATGCCAGAAAAATAAATAACAGCAAAATATAAACTCACAGGGTGTCTAAAAGCACATGTTGGATTAAGACATTTCCCAGATAACCAGTACCAGCAATCCCTTGGGTTTAGCCTTGCTATCTCATTATGCCGATACTCACAATCAACCCCCTGAAAAAGAAAACAAAAAAATATTACTTGGTGTCCAGACACCATAAAGTGAGATATACATAAATGAATTCGCTTCAACTTGAAGGGAAATGACCAATAAATAAATAAACAGAGATCCTAATTCCCGTATAAAACCCTAGGAATCAAATTTCTGGATAGAACCATCAACTTGACTATTAGAAAAAAGAAATAGAAAGAAAGCCATATAAACTCCTGAACGGCAAGCATTATTCTAGTTCAAAATTACGAGGACACTGAAGCAAATTCGAGCCAGAAACAAGCGGCAGAAAAAATGTAAATCAAGAGCCAACAAAATTAACCGAGATCCGTGCACTGTAGGGTTAGACCAAACACATTCAAAAATAGCGACCAAAGAAGCAGCCGGGGATTGGCAACACGTGCACCAAAACCAAATGCAGATTAACAAATAATTGCGAAAAATGGAAACTGATAAAAAGAAAAACCACACACCAAATAAAGGGGTAAAAAGGAAACGAGAGGCATTTTTTCCGACGAACCTTCTTGCAAGTGAGGGGGGAGGCCAAGAAATAGACGCAATCGGTGTTTCGCTTCAGCAAATCTTCGTCCATCTTCGAAAAGAGAAACCCTTTCAAGGGTAATTATCAGAAGAGATCAAGAATAGTCCATCAAGGTTCGAATTTGGCTCTTACGTGGTCTGGAGATCGCCCTGAGAAAGGGGGACAGGAGAGCAAGAGATAGAGGGAGAGAGAGGCGTTTTAGGCTGTCTGGGTTTTGTACTTTGTTATTCTCTGTTCGGAATTGTTGGGCTTATTTTCTGGGCTTAAGACTCGGATTTTAAATTCTTGGAGATGAGAGGGAAGATCTTGGACTCATATTGGGATTGAATGGAGCCCATGATCCGAAAGACATCCAAGAACATCATGTGCCCTATTTTATTTAAAATGAAAAGGAAAGCATGACCAATTAAGATCTTAATATACAAAATGATTTATAAAAAATATATCTTTCAAATTTTTATTTTTTAAAATTATTAATTAAAACGATTTATTTCACAAAAAATATAAAATAATTATAAATTGATTCTATAGTTAATATTTTTAGTTCAAAAATTAATATGAGACTTATAAGACCATTTAATAAATAATTTTATTTAAAAAATGATTTGTTTCACTCATGGTTATAAAAAATTATTAGCCTAGTCCTAATAGCTTGAATAATTTAATCTTATTAATCATATGACAAGATTAATCATCATCATGTTGCAACAAATATGACTTCAAGATGTTTACCAAAAAAATATTGTAGTGACTTTAAAAAAATGGCTCGAATGCCTTTTGACATCTAAGTGGCACATTGATTTGCATTTTCTTAAAATAATTTTTAAAAATTTTAAACTAAAAAAAACATAAACTAGAGGTATTTTTTCTTTTTTTAAAAATGATTTAAACTAGAGGGTGAGAGAAATGCTTATTTATTTTAGCTCTACCTATAATTATTTCTCTTTGTTGGCATCCAGCTTAGTCAACTGCATTTATAAAAACTCAAAAGGGTTTTGGTAAAAGAATATGTCATTTCTCTTTACCTATGAATTTGATTGCTCTTGAAAGTAATTTTAAAAGTAAAATTCTAAATACAACAACTTGATATAAGAAAGTGTCTCCTTAAAATTCTTTGGAGCAAAACCTTAAGTACGCCCCTCCTTCTAATACTAAAAAAAATGCATTGCTAAATATCTGCAAAATTTTCAAAATTCATAGCCACTTCAAAACAATCAACAAATTTATTAATATCTGTGTAGAATCCTAAGTTTCTTAAAATTTGTAAACCATTTGCTCAGTGTATCCAAGATCTTTGAGTATGCCAGTAAGCTGCAGCAAAACAAACCATAAAATGCGGTTGTTCAAGAGATCCAGGAAATTAGGTAGGTCTAGTACACAAAACACACAAACCAATTATATACCTTTCCTTGTGACCGATCCTTGGCCTTGTCACCAGATACATGTTTCATCATCCCGGGGGGTCCGTCCACACATCTGAACAAGCAGGTGTAGGTAACATTAAAGTTGGGCATGAGCAGCAAAAAAAATGCTTAAGTCAATTTTGAATAGACAAGTCAAGCATATAGGACACAATTTTTGATAGAATCCACCTCTAACATGCTATATAAAGTAGAATTCACAAGAACAGCAACAACAACAACGATAATCCATCTCCTGAACCTTCAAAGACTATAATCAACTGAAGCTACATGAGCATGAACTAGTACCAAAAAAAAAAAATTATCCTATGCCGAAAAGTTTCCAAGAATCCTAAATACTTGAACTCTTGGTTCTACAATTACAGGCTTAAGGACAAATGAATAACAGGAGAAACAATGAGTAAAAAGTCTGGATTCAAGAAGCAGAAATTTTGCTTGATGGATGATGGAGTTTTAATCAATTGCATTCCCCCAGGGAAGCCAATTCATGCATAGTTACAGTGGCTTCTGGTCAAGAATTGTAAGAATCCTGCTTGACATTCTGTAAGAGTACTCCAAACGACTGGTTTTGGAAGTGTCTCAACATGGATGATTTCAACCATCTTACAAGATGGACACAAAATGTTTTCTGAAGAACAAGATAGGATGGAAAATTTCTTTTCGTTTCCTCGGAGTTTCGTATTGTTTCAATATATTAGTCAGGACAAGATATGGAGAGAGACTTCAAGCATGGAGGAAGTGCCATATCTTAATTATTTATAAAGTATGTAGGTATAAGTTTCCACAAGAAAAACTCACAAAAATAAGAGTATCATCACTAGGACTGGGTAAGCCTTTCACAACCATATCCTTTGATATGTAGCCCGCACCTCCTCTCCAATTCTTGGTAGGATTATCAACAGTGTAGAATATCTATAAATTTTGTCAAAAAAGGACTTCATTAGTTCATTAATAAAAGAAACTGGCTGTAGACAAACAATAGTAACTTCGCTCAACAAAGTTGTAACCTTTAAGTTGGGATGGCCAGCTGCTAGAATGTCAAGCTTCTGTTTAAGCAGTATGTCATCTGGGGAGACATTAGCATAAAGCAATGATATCTGTATAGGCACATAAAAGGCTACATTAAGCTATAATATTCTCATGTTTATTAGATATAAAGCTAGGGAAAAAAGGTTATCATATTTTCTTTTCATAAAGAAAATTACTCTATGCATAGCCAGCAATATGATTCAAATTCCCCAAATTTCAATAGATTAAAAACTAAAACTTGTTCAGACAATATTGATTTGGTAAAGACAGGCATTTATCATGGGGGAATGTTGCAAAAGGTATCGTATCAATAAAGAGGCCCAACACGTACCTGACTTTTGTCATCAGGGTTCTTCAATATAGCCTCAATTACTTGAAGCATTGGAGTAATTCCTGTGCCACCAGCAATCTGAGTTATGCAATAAAAAAGGAAAAACGGATTAAAGATCGACTATTGAAATTAGTAAAATGAGATATTGTAGCATGTATGTATATATATTATACACCGTTATATTAAAATGAAAGACATGGAACAAAAAAGCAATTAGACATACTTTCGGGAGAAGTAACAAATTTGTTAAATTCAAACATATGTTTGGGACCTTTCACTGGGTTCCCAATCCTGTATAAGTACATGCTATTTAATGGTATAGTCGAGATTGAACCCAAAATGCCATCATTACCAATGTTTGCCAGTGTCGTTTAGCTTACCATGCCAATATGCTTCTTCATATTGGGAGTATATCTGAGCTTTTCAATGGGCCTGAAAGAAACAGTCACTCAAACAAAAAGTTGATGTATGGAAAGTATTCTGCTATTCCTTCTATGCTATTTTGAATGACATACCCTTTCACTTCAACTACATCGCCTGGTTTTAAGCTTGCGAAATGCTGATTCATTTTTCCTTCAGGATACACCTGCAACAATTTGAAAAGTAAAGTACTCAAGCAGCTCTTTGTAATTTTTTGCTAGACGAAAAACAAGATGAGACAAGTAATTCCCCCACTAATAGTGACATACCTTGATTAACAAATCAATGTATCCCTTAGATTCTGGATCTGATATAGGAGTATACCTGAAGATTCAGACAACAGTACCTTCCCAAGTCAACCTCTAAGTAAATTCAATAGAAAACAAGAAACTTTTAGTATCTATAATTTGACATCCACATTGAGTACCAACTTTTAGTATTTTATTCTTTTCAGAATTCTACTTTTACAGCCCCCCACCATGTAAAACAATGACGAACAATAACAACAACAATAATAATTTCAATCCCTTGACTGTGTACATCGACTGAATCCAAATGCAGATAATATATCAAATAACTTTCCTCAGGCTTCTGGGTCTTCCATTATTGATAACATGCACATGCATCCCTGCTCAGAAAGAAAGGTAGTACTAGATATAAAAGGAAAGGGGAAAAAAGTCAATAATTGATATAAAGCTTGTGTTTTCTCCCATAGAACTATTTAGTCTTTGTTTTCTTCCTTTCGAGCGTTTGAACCCCATCATATTACCACCCCCACCCGAAAAAAAATTCAAAAAAAGCATAAGCGTGACTTCATATGACTATGAATTCATCACAAAACTTTGGAAGTTAAGGGAGGTTGTATGTGC
Source organism: Gleditsia sinensis (assembly GCA_037074535.1). Lineage (NCBI taxonomy): Eukaryota > Viridiplantae > Streptophyta > Magnoliopsida > Fabales > Fabaceae > Gleditsia > Gleditsia sinensis. The sequence goes on along the minus strand of CM073464.1, from coordinate 7,229,040 downwards.
CAAATTCCTAACTAACTATAATAATACAGGGGTCTGTGCTTGGCAAACTTCAAAGCCTCTTATAAAATACCATCTACTTCTATAAACTAAGTATGTAACTCTGTTAAACCAAGCTATCCTGTTTCTAAAAGCACAAACTAACCCTTTACCCGGCACTACAATATAAAATTTACTTAAATGTTTCCATTCCATTGTCTAATGGTTAGATTTGTCATGCTCCTAAGAAATAGGGGAAAATGATGAGGTAATACTGTGAGAAAACTTCGCATAATAAACTTTACAGTGTAAGATTCCCAGAAAATCAGCACTCCCAAGGTAAAGAGTCCCTGCGAGGCCCATTACAAAGGGCATAAAAAAGAAAGAAATACTAAGAGGAGGAAGTTGATAAAGAAATACAGCAAAGGAAACTGTACTCTGTCCACAAGAAAGACAATTGCAACTGCTTTAAAAAGTAGAAAATAAAGTATATGGTGCTCTCCAATCTCATTTTACTTCCTAAACAAAAAATTTTATGGCCAATAACAGCAGTTAGCTAGATGCACTCTGTCTGAATGATTATCATTGACAAACAATGCTGGCTAAAAGGGATTTTGCCAGGCATTTTGAATGAGGAAATAAGTGATCTTCTTAACTAACCATACTGGGGCTATCTATAACAGACAGAAAAATAAGCAAACGGTAAAAGTAAATGAAACCTCCAATGTAAAAATTTGATATTAATAATTAAAACAATCATTAATATTTTATATTGAAGGAAGCCTCAAAGTTAAGAATCATGAGCTAAAACACCAAGAATACAAAAAAAAACTGCAGATGAAGTATTCATTGTATAAAAAAAGAAAACATACTATGACATATTTTGGTTTTCCTTCAGCATCCTGTCCCAATGGAGCCCTGCAGTCACAGGGGTATGCTTGTAGGCCACATCATTGTGAAACACAACTTAAAATATGAACATTAGCATATCAAACCTTGTAAGAATGCAAGAAGCAACATCCAAACCCAACTTTCTAGTGGGATCAAATGAAAACCTGAGATACAGACGAGAGAGATATAGTCATCCAAAAACCAGATTACACCAATTGTGGCATTTGCACTAATGAAATCAAGATAGTTATAAGACTGTTTGAGTACACTTTTCTATTTATAGTATGTATCTAATAAAGATATTTAATCATTCAATATGATTGATTCATGTTGTATCCGATTTGTTCTCTAGATTAGCAACTTGTGCTTTAGTTGTGATGCAAAATGTGCTAACTGCTAAGCTTTTGAGTTCTCTTGATATGTTTTTTACGTTTTACATAATATAGGAAAAGCTAAAGTACCAAAAGTTTAAAGAATGGACGCGATAAGGACCAAAGCTTCATTATTAAGTATTAAAAGGATATGGAATATAAATACCATAAGTAAGATTAACTGATAACCAGAGCAAATAATTTAGGCTTAAAATCACAGGGATTGCAATATTCTTTCAAAGGACATGTGTTTCCTGATTGATTCTCTCCTGGAAATATGTAGATAGACTTCTCCCAAAAAGCCAGAACATTGATATAAGATTTACATAAAAGATATAGCATGAATACGGTGTTTACATACTACACAAAAATATCTGCTAATCGGTACATCACTACCGCTCCGACAAGCAAGAAACACCTTTTATTATTCAGAAATCAAGTATAGTTACCAGGAACATAGTGTGATTTGGATCATGATCCATGTAGGGGACAGGGCATGGAACATAACTAGATTTGCATGTGGGAAAGATTTGATTGGCTTGCTATTATGGGTCATGGTACGCTAATGGAGCTTTGTTGGGTTGTATACTAAAGTATAAACCTTTTTATATCGCCTCACTCAAATACTAAAGTGAACCAGTTAGAGTTTGATAACTGCAATAATTGTGGGCTGATAACATGTTACAGTTTGATATTCTTAATCTCATTTTTATAAATATTATACTAAATACTAGGAGGCATACTTCTCTCCACAAGGGTGACGTCAAATGACCTTTTTGTTGTAAGAGGAGTTGACAAAGTTAGACGAGAAAACAAAAGAAACAGTATCACATGCATTACTAAGACTCTATATGTAACATCTCGATTTTTCTTTTATGTTACTAATTGAAATTTTTATTCAGAAAGGAGAAAGCATTTTGTTAGACTTCATAGGAAAATTAAATAATTTTACAATTTTACTCAAGTCAAACAAGATTATAGGATGGTTAAAATGTCATTTATGTAATTTCATTAAAATAGCATTTTTGTAATTAATGGAGAATGTCATTTATGTAATTAATGGAGAATGACATTGGAGTAAATAATGAATGATGGCATGGGTATTTTGGGGATAAAGAGGTGGTAGGTAGAAAAAAAAATAAAAAAAATGGGAAGATAAGAAGGGGAAGGGGGTAAAATAGCATTTTTGTAATTAATGGAGAATGTCATTTATGTAATTAATGGAGAATGACATTGGAGTAAATAATGAATGATGGCATGGGTATTTTGGGGATAAAGAGGTGGTAGGTAGAAAAAAAAATAAAAAAAATGGGAAGATAAGAAGGGGAAGGGGGGAAATGTCGGAAGGAAGGAGAGATAAAAAAAGAAAAGGAAGAAAAGAAAGGGGAAGAAGAGAAAAGGGGGAAGGAAAAGTGTCGGCAAGCATATTTTCGGCAGAAGAGAAAGAAGAAGAAAAAGAGGAGAAAGAGGAAGAAGAAGGAAAATGAAAAGGAAGAGGAAAGGGGAATTAAGGTAAATTTCTTAATTGTTTCTCTAATTTCATCATCATTTCTTAAGGAATATTCTAATTCACGGTATGGATGTATGATTTTATTTTGTGTAGAAGGAATCAAACACGCAAGTTTAAGGATCTATCTGAGGTAAGCGTAACATCCATTCATAAATTTTGTATAAGATTATTTATTTATTTTTAGATGTTATTATGGATAACATGTGGTCTGGATATTTATATAGAATTTTTTTTTTGGATGTTTGGACGTACATATGGGTGCATGGGATTATATAAAAGAAAATAAAAGGAAAAGTTAAATTAAGTTGAATTTCAGAATAATTGGAAAGCCTCTATTTTTGGAATTCTGGGAACATTCGGCAAGGATTTTAAAGAAATGGTCAACATAAGAATTGTATATATATGTCTCACGAATCTATAAACTTTGGAATTACTTGATTTAGAGTCTATATGAGGGAGATATGGCTGATTAATTGAGTAGATGTCGGAATTTAGGATAGTAAAAATAAGTGTTTTGTTTTTTTTTTTTAATTTTCTGGGAATAAACTATAAAAAATTTGAAGAAATTATCAATATAAAAGTTATTTGATTCAAAATTTTATTATATTGGACATTTGATATGTGATGAATAATTATTAATTGTTGGATATGAAAATGATGCATGTTATTTTATAAATGAGATTGAATGGCAAGCTTAAATCTCATGGTGAGTTGTTTGATATTTATATATTGCATTTGATGAATATGCCTTTATATATATGTATTTATATGTATAGATGAATATTGACAGGTTGTATGGCTTGAGACGGTACCAAGTAGGGGACGCTCTATTAGCCTGAGTGAGCCAAAGGAGGGCCGCTCCAACCGGGTGACAGTGGTAATGTGAGGGGGCAGGAGGGTGATGTACTCATATTCCTTGATCACTTATTGTGACTGTAGTTGATCGGTCACTATGCGTATAGTAAATTGTATTGACCAGATCGCCGAGTGAGGCAGGTCATTTTTCAAATTGTATTGGCCAGATCGCCGAGTGAGGTAGGTCATTTTCAAAATTAAGTGGACCAGAGAGTGAGGCAGGTCATTTTAAAAGTGATGATTTTATCTCCAGATCTTAATATTTTCTGTAGTTTATACAGCTGAACATAACTCATATTTTTCTCATTTTATTTTATTTATATTAAGTCTACTGGAACCTTTGTTCTCACTATTATTGCGGTGTTATGTTCAGATAAAAAAAAAAGAGATGCAACACAAAATAACGTTATTGATGGAGATTTAGATGTCAGCACCACCTCCTCACCCTTTGTATTTCAAGGGTGAAGTGCTGTATAAAGACTCTTAATTATGTACTGAAATGTTGTATTGTATAAATATAATATGTGTGAGGTTTGTAATATATATGTAAACATGTATAATGTGTTTTGAAATGTTGTATTGTATAATTATAACATGTATGAGGTTTATAATAAATATGTATATATAGATATATATTGTGTTTATACATATAGCGTATTTAACATGCGTATATATATATTAAAAAAAAAAAACTCAGTCGTTACACTATATTGTTTAACATGATGTTGAGCCAATTTAAAAACATGCAAATAGTTTATTTGTATTTTGTCCAATAAGATATACCTGAATAAGTGGGTATTGTGACTAACCCTTGCGGTGTCTTGCAACTTAAATTGGATCCATTTATCTGGATTGAGAGCTGAAAAGACAACAAAAACTCCCTGAATCTTCTTTATAAAAAAACTGCAGTTAAAAGATCTCAACTACAATTAAAGTTATAAAACAAGAACAATTTCTTAGAAGAAAAGTATCAGTATCTCTGTCAGAAAAATCTGTAAGTACAATCCAACAACTTCCCCGTAATTTTCTTAAGAACTACTCGTACTATAAGCCATAAAGGACAATTACAAACAACATAATTCATGTAGGTTCATATATGTTTTTCTGCTCACCCAGGGAGGATACTCACCAATGTTTTGACTTTTGTCTTCTTTGAATTCTTCTAAATGAACCTGCAAATAGAAACCATTGCAAATCGAGTACTATTTTCATGTCAAGAATGGATTGCCATACAAATATAAGTAATTTAAATAAAATACTTTAAGCGAAGTACAATTTTTTTTTCTTTGGATAGAAGAAGAAATTTTATTAGAGAGAAAAGAAATTACTACTTGTTGAAGGATAAGAAATCGTCAAATGAGAAAACACTAGAAAACCTCAAAACAAAAGAAAAGAAACAAGGTGCCTGAAATGTTCGTCAATGCAGTAAAGCTGGCCAATCTCTCTGCACATTAGAAATAGTGACTCCCTTAAAATACCCGTGTACATAGCGCTAGAGAAAAGCCATATAGACAAGCTCGTTTAAATTGCATGTAGACACGCAAGTTATCATGCGAGTTTATAGAGTTTGACAAGTTTGACCTTTTACGTAGAGTTAACTCTGATTGCGTTTGTACACTCGTGAACTCGTAACGAGTTTCATAGTTAACCCGAGAGTTTAACAGTGGTTATTAGGATATTGCTGTTATGATTGATATTGTCCAGTGGTTAGTGGTTTTTCACGTTCTTATGTGAATGTGCTTTACAAAGGTAACATGTTGATCTAGAATTACCAAATATTATTGTGTTCATTATTTGTCACGTTTGAATGTTAATTTTCTCGTGGGGAAATCATACATTTTTACCAACAAAAACTTGGACAGACGCAGTTATCATTTAGCCCACATTGCAGCAGTGATCAATGAGTTAGAAAATAAAACAAAACCCAGATGGCGAAATGATAAGAAATTACCAGGTTGGGTGAGGAAAAGTAATAAAAGTAAGAGAGACCACCGGAAATTGCCGCAATTGCACCAAATGGCACCGGGAAATGACTGTAAGTGGAGTTGTATTGGCCATTAAAGGCATTTGCGGATGCAATCGGAGTGGCTCTCGCCAACCTCTTGAAAAAAGTAGCCATTTTCAGTGTTGCTGAATGCTGAGGCAAGGCACAAAATGCAGATGCTAGATCGCCCCACTAAAGCTTAGCAAGGCAATGAGGACTCAAGCTCAAGACTCTTGGCTACTTGGATCACTGGGTTGTAGGACTTAATTAGGAAGTGATCCAGTGCGCTCAATCCCTTCAAAACTACGATTTAGCATAACCCACATTTCTTGTCCTGGGTTTGTCTTATGGTAAATAGTATTAAACGGGAGTAAATTAATTACAAGCTCTATTAGAAAGAAAAGGCCGAAAAATTGTACTAATAAGCTAGAGATTCTCAGCCTTAAAAGGTGCTTGCAAGGTGCTGTATCTTTGATAAAGAAAACTTGTTGTATAGATGTCTTCCTTTTTTTTTTTTTATGAGAAAACTTTAAATTGGAAATTCTTTCCATTCCCCCATTCTTCATGTCCATATGACATAGCAGATTAAAAAAAGAAAAGAAAGAAATCAGCATGTACATTTCAGAATAGTTGCAGTCAGTTATTTTTGTAGATATATCTTCTAAAAAATGATTAAGAGATAATTATACTAATTTATATATATTTTTTGACCCCATGAGGAAATTTTTTTACTATAGTAGTGTGACTGAGACTTAGTAATTTTTTTATGAAATTGGACTTTTTTTGGTACATTACCGCATGGATCATTGTATTTAAAATATTATAAATCTCTCTAAAATAGATATAATTAAGGACCTATTTAAAAAATTAATTAACGATATATCCTAATATACTGAATGAGAAAATGCTCCCATCCATATCCATATCCAATATCCAAGTCAAACAAGTGGGATTAACATGGTATGGTACCCCAATAATACTTGTCAAGCCCGCAATCTAAACTCAAATAAATAATGATGCGAAATTGAAGACAACGGATTCGTCGTCATACCTACGATACTAGCCTGTCAACTCTTCCATCATTTTCTCTTCAAGTTGATATGCTGAAATATAGTGCCCCATTAGACAAAGTAACCTGGGATCGTTCAGATATTGTTTTTTAATTCACGCCAATCCTCATACCCCATCATTTTCATAGAGGAAGCTGGTAGAACCTAGAAGCTTTACATCACAGAAACTTAGGGAAAGAGAAAGAGAGATAGAGCTGCAAGCTTTGCTCATAGCTTACAGAAAAAAAAAAAATTCTAAGGTCCATGTATTCTGTTATGTCAGCAGCAAATACACTAGCTGACGACAGTATATTCAGTAAATCTCTCAGAAATTTGTTATTTACCTGAGTTATTATCGATTGATTAAACCCCACCAAAAAAAAGAAAAAAGAAGAAAATTTTTATGGAATGATAAGACTTATTGAAGCTAAAAGCATTTGATTCTACCAGCCACATGAGAAACACATCAAGCTAAATGATGGGGAGTAGGGACCACCATTGAATACAAGACAAATAATTCTTCCCTTATTTAACCCGAACGTGACAAAAAGCGAATTCATAGTAGGGGCCTCAGATTTCGTCGAACTCCGGAAGCAAATGTACGCGTGTCCAAGTAATATTCAATATTTCCTCTGTCCTTGTAGAAAGAAAGGATGCAATGATTCGATATTAGACCAACCACAGAATGACATATGTTTGGTTGTTTTATGAGAACACTTGGCATAAAGTAATTGCTCATTTCTCACCCGAGTCTTGGCTTTAGCTTTCTATATTTCAGCTTGATAGTGCTACAAAGAATTGAAACAAATGTCAATTTGTCACTATATAGGTGTGAATTTGGACTCTCCCAATTTTCTCTGAACATCCCTCAAAAGCTAGCTACTACTTTGCCAAGTAATTTTTTTATCCTTTTTTTCCTCCCATAATTTGATCATATTAAATTCCATACAGAATCACTAATCAGAGTAATTCCTGATCTTGTTTGTCAGATGAGAATAAATATAATGCAATTTGTTTCTAAAAAAATTCTTCAGTAGATTTAGTTTATAAAATAAACACTTTTTAATAAAATTTACCTCTTATCATCATCGCATGTTTATTCTCAATTAACTTCATCAATAGTAATCTCCATTTGAATTTCACATGGTATCAATAATGTATTGAACGGTGGAGAATGATGAAACTCTAAGCTAAAGGCTGACAAATTCATTTCCAGACACTATCACCTGTTGGGTATGGCCTATATAAGCTCTGGCAGAGTTGGAGGGTTATGTCGTTACCTAACTTTCGGCATTCTACCTTGCATTATATATGAAACCTGACTATGATGTTGCAACCCTGTTCGGTAGCTAAGATTCTTCGGAATTAATTGAACTACTTCATATCAAAAAGTTCGTAGTCTGATTCTGTAGAATCTGGCACGGGAAAAAAAGAGAGTCAGATTATACTCCTCTGGAGCATCTGGTTTTGCTGGGATCTAAACACTGAAATCCATGTAAGTTCAACCCAGAAAGGACTATCTCATAGAGGCTTTCGGCTGTCGAGTAATGTTTGAAGGTGGCCTTCTGAAATCCTTACAGACACTGACCCACCCTCCATTTCTGACTGGAATTGCCTACAGAAAGAGGGGTAAATGCAGAACAAGACCAAATTCAAGTACAGCTTTGCAGTTTTCAGTTAGATGTCAGAGCTCTGCTTCTCTGCTAAGCCTACCAAACACTATTGGGTGTATAGGAGGATTATCTGTAATGTCAACTCTGATTTTCCTGGAAAAGCTTGTTTATTGGAGCTCAAGAGATGGTAGAACATGCCTACCTTTTGTTGTCTGCAGCGACCCAGCGTTAAGCAATGAGCTTTCGCTTTATAGTCGATTCCATTCTACCAGAGATTATCAAATCCGATTGAATCATGGTTCGGTGATTGAGAATTTGAGACGTAAAAGGAACTTTCTTCAGCAATCTGGGGCTCGATGTTTGGTGATGCCCTGCCATCTCTCGCACGCGTGGCATAGTGAGGTCTCTGAGGATTGTTCGCTTCCTTTTCTTCATGTTGGCGAGTGTGTGGCCATGGAGCTCAAAAAAGCAAAGCTAAAGCCCATCCAAGCTGCGAGTACTGTTAGGATTGGAGTGCTCGCCACGAATTCCATTTTGGTAGCTAGTTATTACGAGGAGAAGCTTCAAAGTCAGGTATTGCTAATCTTAATCAGTAATCCTTCCCTTCTGCAAGTTCAATACCAGTTTTCGCATTTTAGGGCTTTTTGCAAGGAAGAACTGGGGTGGGGTGGTTGAGAAATTCATGGTTAAAAATAATAGAATAAGATTGGGATATTTTAAAATTCTAAAAAATATTTGGGTGAATTTTAAAAAAATTACAAATTTTAAAATTTACATTTGAGTGGTTAATAAAAAATTATAATTTTAATTAAATTAATATTTGATTTAAATGATTAATGTGATAAAAATAATATTTTTAAAAAATATTTTTATAACGTATTTTAAATAAATTTTGTAAATAAAAAATTATTTATAGTGTATATTAAATTATTTTGTATTTTAATATAATAAAATTTATAAAAAAACATTTACATAAAAATGTCTGTTTCGCACTTGTCTGTCTTTATGAATAAGCGAATCTTAATAAATGGGTGAAAATAAATAACAAAATTATAATTTAAATATCATAAAACTTACGGAAAATGCTTCTACCACATACTGCACTAAATAATGGGGTAAGAACTCTTCTTTCCATTTCAATTCTTCCCACTCCCTCTCTGCTAAGGACAATTCACTCTCTTCAAAACTTCTGAACATGCCTCTCATGAGAATTTATGACAGCAGGGATTTGAAGTAGTGTTGCTGGACAAAGAAACCAAGGAGCACACACTGGATCCGGCTGTGGAGGCATTGAAAAGAAAGGACATGGAAGGGGCACGGAATCTACTGAGAATCGCAATTCATGTTCTTCTAGTCAGGGCAGTGAACGTGGTAATTCTTGCTTCTGATGAGTTGCTGGGTCTTCTCCCTCACAATGATCCTCTCCTCAAGAAATGCATAGACCCAATGGATGCTTTGGCCAGGTCCACTATACATTGGGCAGAATCGACAGAAAAGGTACACGAGGTTGTTTAGTATTCCTATGTTCAAATGTTTGCTATAATGGTGGGAGGATTTGTCCCTGATAAGCAGCTCCATCTTAGTTATCTTGTTATATCAGTAAATGGTGACAGAATTTCTGCTTTCCCCTTGGACTTTTCTTTGATGGAAAGAATGAAGATAAGATGGTATAAATTTGGATTGAAGAGACTGATGTATGCTTCTAAACCCACTTAGACTGAGGATGAGAGGCTATATTCCCTTTGTTTCCTAAATAGCACTGAAAAATTCTGAAACAGTGCAGCATTTGGCAATCACCCAACCAAACGGGCACTTGAATAGATGGGGAAGGTATGGGCGATTATGATGGACCTCAAGAGATATATGGAACTGTTAATGGGTTTTGAGCAGCAAGGACACGTGGAAGGGTTTGTTAGGAGGTTCTAGGAGTAATTTGTTCGAAATTTTGCTATAAAAAAAAGTGAGGCAGAGAAGAAAAATTATGGTTAATGATTGTGGTGAGAGAAAACCTAGCTTCTCAAATTGTTAGGAAGTCATCTTTATTTTATTTTAATTTTTTTTTTCATTTTTGTATATGGTGGTGAACATTATCCCCGCTAATTAGTGACTGAGAGGATATTTGATAGTTATTTTGTCTATATTTCTAGTGCATTTTTGTTGTTTTGATTCTATATTGGAATAAAGTTCATGGGTTTTTATCAGATTATCGTCTATATTTCACTCCAATTCAAAAGTCTAAATCATTAAATAAAAAATCACAAATAATTTTATTATAATCACTATCACACTTACTCACATAAAAACTCAGATTCAACCATTTTATTTAGTCACAAAGACAGATACCATATCAAAAATAAGTCCAACTAAAAAAGCTAAGTTGTTGGGTGAATATCCAATGCTTTTATTATAATATCTATCACCACCATAAAAGAAGAGCCAAAGTTTAGAACATTCTACCATGAGTACTCTTGGCATAAAGGTATTCTACTGAACAAGAAATGAAATCGCATTGCTTGATATAAGCCTTGCAAGTTAGGTAGTAGAAGCAGAGGGCAGGACTAGCACAAAAGCTTCCTGATAAAATGACAATAAGCAGAGTCTGTAGGTAAACAAAGAAATAAAACATAACTTGAAGAGAAAACCAGCTGCTCTAATATATTACGGTTATTGGTAATAAAAAAATAAAATAAAAGAGTTTTACAAGAGAAATAAATAAAGAATGCGAAATCAAAGTAGAGCTTTTCAATTCGAGGAGTGCAGAATCTTTACAACAATTTGGCAGGAAGTTGTAAAATGGGGACATCAGTCACAGGCATAATCCACCCTCTACCTTCTTGAGATACATAACACTAATAAGATTTGATTTAGATCCAAATCTTCGTTGAAAATGAATTTCAGCCATTCCTATAAATTTGATACAGAACCAGTAGGTTGTTTTAAATGACATTCAACACCATTAATTTGATCTTGAAAGGCCCAAGCGGAGATAAGGTGATGGGCTATCGCAAAGGGTCCAGGAACAAACATTGGAGCAAGTTCACCACTTTCTACATTGAAATCTGCAGCCAAGCTGTGACTTTTTTCCACTCCCTTGCACATTTGTTCCACTTTTGCTGCTGCAGTTCTTTGGGCTTTCTTATATTCAGCAAATGTCAAAGCTTTTCTTACATCTTCTCTACTGTGCCACTGAGCATCTAGACAAGGAAGGGGGGAAAGGGGGGGGGGGGAGGAAGCAAATGCTTTTCAGATGCTAAATCACAGCATATTTGTATTTCACACAAAAAAAATGCAGTCAAAATAACAGACTAGGACTTCCTATATATGAATGCAAATGAATGATGTGAGGGGAAAGAAAGTTGAAGTTAAACAGTCTTGATTTTCTAAGGGAAAACCCACTACTTTCTATATTCCCTGCTCTTTTTGTCGTTGTATTCATAAACAAAGCTTAAGATGATGACGCCCCGCAAGACTTTCAAAATTGTGATTAGTCACAGAAATCAAAATTTTCTCATAATTTCTAAATTCTAAACAACTTATTTAATATTGGAGAAGCTAACACCATTTAAAACAAATCGCCAGCATCATAATTCATACAATATGTTCTTCTAAAGTTCTAATTTTACAATTCTCACATATCACTAATAAGCTAACAACTTGAAGCCATGCTGATATGCAAAGTAAAATATAAGTGTGTAGCAAAAGGGTATTAAACCATCAATATAGAGAAAGATAAGCCACGCAAATTGGCACATGCTAGGAGTTCCTTCTTTTTCCTTTTTTTTTTTTTTTTTTGAGGGGGGAGGGGTCCTGGGACAGGGGTTAAGAGATAGGTTAATGAGTAAGTGATAGAGTTCAATCTACCTTCTAACTCCGTCTTGTCCACGTTTATTTCAAGAGATTTTGCATATGCAAAGAACCCAATCATCAGTTGGCATGGCATGCTGTTTGGTCCAACTAGAAACAAAGCAAATAGAATAGACACTATTAACCACACAAAAACAGGGAAAAATTGATAACTTTCATTTAAAAAAATACACAAACAAGAAAATATATATATGTATGTATACAGAGAGAGACAGAGAGAGACAGAGAGAGAGAGAGAGAGACATGCGCACACACACACACACACACATAATTGAGATATCATTACATTAGACTATGTTAATCTGTACTTAACTGTTTCTGAAGGCTGACTACAAAAAAGAACTAACAGTTATCAAATAGACTTTCGTCGTATTCAAGACATTAATACTGATTTAGGTTACTATGAATATGTCCAAACCAACTCAGGACAACAAGTGATTGGACTTGCATATTACATTACAAATAAATGAAGGACAGCAATCCCATAACATAACCTGAAATGACAAAAACATGAAATTTTGTTGAACTCGTTCACATCCTCCATTTGCCACATCTGAATGACGAAGCAAAACTAAGCAAGAAAAAATAAAACAGTTTGATAGAAAGAAAATTCTATTGAGTACAAATATTACAAGATTATACAAGTACAAACATCAATAAAGACATGCTTTAAAGTCTAAATTACTAAGCAACTTTACACAACAGGAATTGCACTAGGTTTATTTTTATTTTTTTCAGATGGCTATAGACAGTAGACACATTAACCCTAAAAAACACACATAGGATAAAATCATAAAAGCAAAGTGTTAGACTACACCAAGGCGTGTAGCATAAGTTATACCAGGCCATGGCTGAGAACTGTGATATACAACTTCTCCCACTTCAATACCAGTCTCCTCCCATGTTTCTCTTCTCACAGCCTCCTCTAAACTTTCTCCTGGCTAAAGGCAACAACAGGATACAAGCTGAAAAAACTTTCAAATATGGAGAAAGGATTCAAATTATAATAACTAGGCGTTATCTATGCATAAAAATGGATCTCAAGCCAACAGAACCTAGCTTTAGTCACATCTCCTTTCCCTTCTAAGAAGATCCCAAAGAGGAAAATTTCATTTAAAAAAAAGAAATATTTTGGCCATTAAGACTGCCATTGGCTATTTTGGTACATCGTACACCAATTCAAATGATTTTTCCCTCTATGTACTATTTAGTCAGTATATGACTTGTAAGGAACAAACTACATCATTTAATGTCATGACAGCAGACTTTGAGTCCCTACAAGATTAAAAAAAAAAGCGTTTAGAAGATGGTGAAGACATTGACCTCAATAAAACCAGCTAAGCAGCTCCACATTCTTGGTACAAATCTTGATTGTTTACTCAAAAGGGCTCGATCGTTCTCTCGATCAATGACTAACATAATGACCACCTACACAAAAATCACATGAACAAAGAAATCAACAAGACACTTGCCATTTACTGATTAATCACCCCTTCAAATAGAAGATAGCAAACCGGGTCAACACGTGGATATATTTTCTTTCTGCATGATTCATTTGAACATTGCTTCCGCCTCCCAGCATCCATAGGGACTGTTTTCTCTCCACAATGTCCACAAAAACGTGATAAATTATGCCATTCTAGCAGTGCCCTGGCCTGGCTTAACACGGTAATTAGATATACGAGTTCAACATCAGTATATTTGACAGAAGTGTGAGACAAATAAAGGACAACAAACTAAGAAAATTATATAATTACTGGCAGCTTCTATAAACGTTTGATATTTGAGACCTAGAATTCTGAACTTAATCAATGATTGGTTGGCTTTATTAGAGAATAACCATTACTATTAATTTGCCAAATTTCTTATTAAAAAAAAAAAGGAAATGAAACAGTCAAGCAAAAAAGTGTAACCTAGTAAATTGTGATACATCTCTAACTTTTTTCTTTTTTCTTTTTAACTCCTTTCAATCCTTTTCTTTTCGTGGGGGCAGGGTCCGCAGGGGTGGGTTAGCTTATGTCAGTTATACTTGTCAAGGCAATGTCTATTATAAAGTTGAAGGCAAATACATTTAAGTTTCTACAAAGGCTAAGGGTGGCACCCACGGTAGACATGAAAGACAAATTTACTGATTAGTAATTAGCAGATAATACAGCTATAAAAGACAGTTAATTATGCATTGGCTAGTGAACCAGAACAACAAGCAGAAGCAAATGAATATAAAAAATAACTTACATGACCAGCAATGGCCAAGTTCCCCATGGCTTGGAAGTCCGCCCAATCTGTAGCCACCATGAGTGTTCGCAGCTCCACAAAACAGAACTGCTTGCTACACAATTCAGGGACCAGGCTACGCTCAGCAGAAACATCGATTGCCCAGTAAACGACGTCGTCGTCCGCACGCGAACCCAGATACACCAACGAGTCTCCGCTCAATTGAACACCAGAATGTTCCAAGAGTCCCTTGAGATCATCCAAATTGATCCAACCCAGATGCCAAATCGGTGGCGATTCACCGGACCCAGCAGCCGAAGACGCTAAAGGCTTCCCATTTCGGAAAGGTAACACCTTGAAATTTGGGGAAGATGCAGAATGAGTATTATCTAATAGTCGGGTCTTCAGTGCTTCAAGATCTCTTGTGGGTGAAAAAGGGTCACCCGGATTCGGGGATTTGGATCTTAAAGGGTTGCCTGCAAAGGCATGGGACTGTAAGTTGATGGACATGGTGGTAGGGTAGGCCTTCAATTGTGAGAAAGCTCTTGTTAGAGATAAGGTCTGAAGGGAGAGTTTCTTAGTTATCGAAATTATGGAAGAGAGGGTCGAGGAAGAAGGAAGAAGGAAGCGTTTGACCATCTTCCATTGGCAGCAAGTAAGTTTTGAAGGAGACAAAGGAGGCGGGTGGGGAGAGCCAGGGATTGGTGGTAACTGGTCACTGAAGAGGCCTACAATAGTGACACCTGTCCCGCTTGAGAACCTCGGGACCCACAAATCTCTATCTTTTGCTTTTTTTACTCTCACAAGAACCACACAGCCTCAGAAAAGTTTATCGCTCGGACAACCCGTGCAAGACTAAAGAACACGATTATTTTATACAGATTATTCAACAATCCTCTTATAACAAAAGTTTTTTCGTTGCAATAAACTTGTAGATATGTCAAAAAAATTTAATAATTATTTTTTAAAAAATATCACTATTAAGAAGCAAGTGAAAAGTCGTATTCGAAAAAAAAATTACTTCAATAAACATCATATAAAAATGGTCATTCATAAATTTTTGCTGTTTAAGAAAAATTACTCCTACCATAAATACGTCAAGATAATCACTTTTTTTTTTAATCTAAATAAATGAAAGAAGGAGAATAATATAATAGAGGCAACAAATACCAGCTACTGCTAGAAAATCACTTCTTCTTCTTCTTCTTTTTCAATGTATGAAATATGATATGAACAAAATATAACTTAACCCATCCGGGGCTTTACCCACAGTCACGGATTTCTAAACCACCGTGACTTTAGATGATGAGGCCAATCATCAGCATAAATTCCATCGATCTTCTTGGGTGTTTTGCACTTCGCCTCCTTCTCCTCATTTGAAGCATCATTGTCTTCGCCGGACACTGATGTCCCTTTCTTCTTAGCCTCCACCACCAACTTCTAACTCTAATTTCCACAACAACTAATATTAGGTCAGAATAGCATACATTTTTTTTATATATTAATTATTTGATGAGTTAGGCATCAAATTTACATATTAACGCTTAATATCTCATGTTATAATTTTATTAAATAACTTAATAATAAACCCTTAAAATATTATACCTAAATTTCATCCTCTTCATTTAATTTATGACTAAATTGGATTTGCCTCAAGCTAATTCAATAACAAAATTTATGAATTTTTTTCATGCTTTAAATTTTATACTGTATTCATTATCTGTTGTCATTCTTTCTATTTTCTTTTATCGTGTTTTTATTTTAATTTTTTATAGTTAATTAAATATGATAAAAATGTGATTATTTAGACAAAAATGCCTCCAGTTATAAATAAATTATTTAAATGTCTAGATCTAATAGTAGTACCTAAAATTCAAGAGTAAATAATTATTTTGATCTTGAATTATACACATATTCTCGATTTATACTCTCAAAGTGTTGCTTTCTCAATTTAATCTTCTAAAGATTTAAGCAATTCCAAATGGCGGAAGACAGAAAATTCAAGGGGGAGTGCAGCAATATCTATTAAGATTTTACATTATTTGTCAGTTTAGAAAATTTCACATTATTTATTTATTTCATTTTATACTGTTGGATTTTATGCCTATTGTGTGATATTTAACCTTCTTTTTCATTTTTTTTATTATCAATTTTGTTAGTTTTGTTATTTATACAACACTAAATACACATTCCTTTTACACATAATTTTGTTATAAAGAATTACTTATATCTTTATTATTTAAATTAAAATTATTGATAAAAGAGTACGTACATAGAATAAAATGTACAAATACTACTTCTCAATTTTTTTTAAAAAAGTAACTATTATCTTATACTTTTTTTTTAATTATGTCTAGTATCACATTAAACTCCTAGAAGCATAAGATAAATTTGATTTTATCAGTATAATAATGTATTAACATTTCAAATTAATATACTTATAGTAATATATTTATGTGTTTATTATTATTTTTATTGCATGAATGATGATATGAATAAAATATAATCAAAATCCTCACACACACACACAAAAAAACTGTTAAAATAGTAAAAATTGAGCATCTTAAACCAGAAAAGTATATAAAACTATAAGGAGAGAGAAGAATGAGCGACAGAAAATTAAAAGAAGTGAGAATCCTACGAACTGAATATATATTATCAAAATTTTGTATCTCCTGGGAAATTAAACATCATCTCCCTGCATTCCTTGGTAAAGGCGGTAGATTATCAGGCCAATCACCATAAATTCCACTCATCTTCCTCGGTATCCTTGCAACCGGGCATGAAGCTTCTGCTGCTCCCAAGCGTTTAGCCACTTTTTCTTCTGATTTACAGAACATCCACTATTAATCAGGTGATAAGACTCGGAAATCAATTTTTTCTTCCATAATATTTCACTAAAAATTTGAAAGTAGATTTTATTAAAATAAATTAATTACTAAAAAATATTTTAACAAAACTCATTTTTTAATATGTTTAAATAATTGGATCTATCTAAGCTCTTTTTGTTTAAAATAAGCAGGTATAATTAATTGTAAGTAGTATAAATTTTTAAAGTATATAAATTAATTACATTCATTTTTTTTTCAATTTTTTTAAAAATACACTCACTGTCCATCAAATTCTAAAAAAATTACATTAATTACATTAATTTTAAATTTTTATAAGTATTAATTTGATCTTTTCTCATTTGTATTACATTGAATAAGATTATTTATAAATTATTTTAGAAGAAAAAAAATATACAATATAATATAATATAATATAAACTTCATTAATAATTTCTTAAATTAAGGAAGATTTTGTATAAATTAAAATTAGAAGAAGTGTGAAGATAAATTTTAAAACTTTTAAGAGAAACACATGCAATTAATTTACTCAAATTCTGAGATACACCAATATATATATATACACACACGCGCACACACGCACACACCACGCACACTGAAACATGTCCATTTGAATGAAACAGTAGTAGGTACCTGGTGGGGGAATACGTGCGCCTGTGTTCACTGGCCTTTCACTTTGTGGATCATTAGACCCTTTCCGGGGATCAGAATTTGGAGGCGGATGGGTTGTACTGATGATCATTGCTGAGGGGTCCCTGATCAGTTTGGGAGGTGGATCGGTTGTATTGATGGTAATTGCTGAGCTCTCCCTCATCATTATTTGGGGAGGTCGATGATGGGTTGGGATGGTTATTGCTGAACTCTCCCTCATCGTTCCGGGATCATGAAGAAATTGACAGCTTTCGCCAAAAGGACATTCCCTCAATTTCATATAATACTTGCATCCCTTCTTCTTTTCATCTGCTATTTTCCCGCCATCGTTTTCCAATTTCCAATAATCATAAATAAGACCTCTCCAATTTGGTGGCGAGTCTCTCAATTCCTCGTCGCCGTGTGCGTAGTCGCAGTTCCCGCCCTCCTCACAAGTTCCTTCCGTTTGGAATTTCACGCATAAGCGCGTCTTGAAGAAAATGTCCTTCTTCAATACGGCAATGTCGCTCTCGGAAGAAGCCATGACACCCAGAATCCGATGGAATCGATATCTGAAGCAAAAGGCATCGACATGGATCCATAACAACAACAAAGAGGGGTGATCAGGAAACTCAAAGTAGAAAGCTCCAGAGATTTGGAATTGATGGAATGAATTATCCAAAACCAAATCTTGGCCAAGGCCAAATTCTCGGAGGAAGAACAAATCGAATCATAGAATTCCAAGATTAATTAGCAGAAAAACACAGATTAGAATTCTGGGAATGAATTGGATTCATCACCAAGAAATCCATATATCTTCACAGTGCAATTAATTAAAACTAGAATGGCTATTAAAAAAAGAATGATAAGGTACCACACAAGCAGTGAAGTGAAAGGGGCAAGAAAACCCTGAAAGCCAGAGTCCCAAGACTTGAACCTCCCTAATACGGTCTAATACCTGGAAAGCTGGATACGCCTATCCCCGATACTAACACGTCTAAATGGCTCTTACTTTAAAGTTCTCTTTTGGCAACGGATCATTTTTTTTTTTTTTTGCAACAAGATTTAACTGCAGCTTTTGAAGTATTTACTATCAAAATTTTTAATAAAAATATGAAATATAATTTTTTTTTTATATTTCAGTATTATATGATTGACTTCTTTAAAAAATTCTTACATATATCATATTTTTATTATAAAACTGGATAACAAACACACTCAAAGAACTACAACTAATTTTTTTCTTTTTTTTTTATGTGCTTTAAATAATTTTAAGATGTATTTTTAAATGACATACAAAAAAAAAAAGATTTATGCTTCAAAAGGATAAAAAATGAATTTTTTTAACAATTCACGTGTCATGCCAAGCATATACAGTAATATATATATGATTTGATAGATATTCAAGAGAAAACGTAATCTGGTAACATTTATTTTCAATTAAGAATTTATTATTTATTTTCGGCTGGAATTAGAAGGCAATATCTGATTTTAGGGAAAATATTGAGGAAAATATATGTTAATTGAATCATGCAAAATTAATTATTACAGTTTGTTATTAATTTAAACAAAATTACATATGATAATATGTGCTCATAGCTTGGAGCTTCATGAAGAAGCTTTTATATTTATATATACACACACACACACACAATAAAGAATGTTACCAAAAAAAATTCTTTAATTAATAAATGACTTTTCCTCATCAGACATATAATTTGCCGTCATTATAACATCAACTATATCAACTATATGATATTAGTATTTAAGCGCCATTAGTAACAATTTTCTCTTATTGCCACTAAAATTACTTTTAATATTTTCCAATCACAACTTTTTATAATTGTCACGGAAAGTATCTTTTAATAATGACTTTTTTTATTATCACAAAAGTCATTTATTAGTGTCTAATTTCTTGCTGTGGCGTATGTCATAACACCCCACTTTATCTTTTCTTACATATAATATTCTTATTATTAAATGTATATCAGTCACATCTATATGTTATTGACTATATTAATTTAATAATACAATTATGAGGTGTGAAGAAACTCAAATATGAAATTTAAAAGAATATGCAAAGTTATAGCATATTGAAAATGTAATAGATGGCATATGCAATTAACGTTCTTTTTTCCCATTGCATTTTCTGTTTGTATCTTTGAATTACGGTTTCAACGAAGTTTAATTACCAAATTTTAAAAAAAATTATCTTAATAGCAACATTGTGATTAATGAAACGAATATATTGAGTTCTGAAGTTGATTAATGGTGATAAATTAATAATATTAACTTAGCAGGAGTGAAGGTAATTATATGTGAAAGTATTAAACTACAAAAGTGAATAAAATGACTATAAGATTAAATATGAAAAATGATGTTCAAATTAATTTTTATTTTCTCTACAAGCTTGCACCAAAAAGAATTTTTTTTTATAAATTACACAAATTTATAATTTTTGAAAAAAATTTCTTTTATATCTTACTGAAAAAAATTAGGAAGTGTAAGTATTTTTCCAATAAATTAACAAAGAAACCACATAGAAGTCATTGGAGAGACGTGTATAGGTTGATGAATGATGAAGAATTGAAAATCATTAACGGACCAAAATAGCGATTATTAGGTTTCTGAAGGAAGGAAGAGAGAAATTGAAAAAAAAAAAAAACTTCATGAGAATTAGCTAACTAGTAACTAGCAAGGTACTGAACAACGTAAATATTGGCAATGTCTGAGGAAATTAACAAGAGTAAATTAGTGACATCTGGGGTATTTTAAATGTTCTTTTCAGTATCTGCGTCACCTGAAATAGAAACAATAATACTATCATTGAACTGAGGTTGAATATCATTAATTTGCTAACAACATATTTTAGAAAAAAAAAATCAAAGAAAAAAACCCTTCTCTCACCGGAATCTTTTGGTGTATTGCACTTCAAACATTTCATCCTTGTACTGTCATTATAAAATCCACAGCCATTTCTGTAAAATTAGAAGGCGAAAGTAGTTTATATATATATGTTAGTAATATTTGGATTATATGCTTGTATATGTATGATAGTGTTTCTCATATAATTAATAGACAGAATTATCAGATTTTAAAGTAGAGAAGAAGATATTAGCTATTTATGAGTTTTTTTTGTAAGAGAAAACATACATAAAATATAAGTTTTATTATTACTTTAATGAAAGAAGGAGACATTTTTATATCAGTTAAAATTACAAGTGTGTGTGTAGATTTCAAAAAAATTCAAAGAAGGTAAATATAATTTATTCAATATTTTTTCCATCTTTTTAATTTCTTGATCCAACAATAATATCTGTAACAAAATAATTAAATGACAAGCACCATATATTAATTAATTCTTCTTTTTCAATTATTGTTATAGTCCTTACTCTCACTCCTAACCTTAATTATATTCTGTCTTTTGTCTTAACAAGAAACTACTACTCATAATAACATAAATGCATGAAATGCAGCTGCTTACAATTAATTACTTGCTTAAATTAAAGAAACGTCAACACAGATACATAGACCAATACTAAAGATGAATATATTGATTTGTTAAAACTTCAAAAATTTTAATACATACTCTTACACCTTTCAATCCTATTAAAAATAATTATTTATTTTTCATACTTAAAAGAAGTGCTCCAGGTTAATTTTAGAATACTGGTGTCTATAAGTTGCTTATAATTGAATTAGGTTGGAGAGCAGAAATGGGGGAAATAGAGAGAATAAACTGACCTAGGGCAAATCCATTTGCGAGACCTCCATCTTGCAAGACCATATTTATATGCATCGCATCTATAGCAGTTGTCACTTTTTATTAGTCTGCCATCGTTGGGAGCTAAACAGTCACTGCAAATCCATTCCTCTTGAAACGCTTTATTAGTTGATGGAGGAGAAGGGCATTTGTTTTTTGGCGAGAAGTCAGAAGGGCTTTGCTTCATGTGATCTTCTGCTGCTAATTTTGGGTCATCCTCCACGTCCCAATTCCCAGATGACCCTTTTTCTTCTTCAGTGATTCCATGTCTCCATTTTGGAGGTGATGATGGTGTTGGCTCTCTAAGTTCGTCTTTGCCATGTGCAAATTTGCACTTCTCACCATTCCTACAAGAATCCATTTCGCGATGATATTCACTTCTTCCTCTGCTGCTCGTTCCTTTCTTGGATGCTGAATCTGGGTTCAAAGGTTTCTCGTTCCTTATGAATTCAAATAAGATTCCAATGGAATCTAGGCAACAAGAAATTAAGAGAAATCATCGGGAAAACTATAGTTAAACAGAGGGAAAGAAAAAGAAAAGAAAAGAAAGGTTTTCTTGCTAATCAATTAGACCACCCAAAGAATTGATGCCAAATAAATGGTAGAAAAACCAGTAAATCATAGAATTTTAGGATTAAGCAGAAAAACCCAGATGAGATTATATATTAATCCTCAAAATCAGTTGGAATTGGAAATAAAATTAAGTTGGAATCTTTCAGGTACTGATCACCAAGAACAACATTTTTTTTCTGACAGAAAAAAGAAAGGAGGAAAGAGAAAACCGACGGGCAAGTTAACCTGTAATCAAAAGAGAAGTTCTGCACAGCGAGATACTTCAATCAGCAATAAGTATGACATCCAAATGTGAAATGGCTTTAGCTTTATTTATAAGTTCTTTTAATTTTGTGCAACGGTTTCACTTTTATTTTATTCTTCTATGCTTTAAATAATTTTAAAATTGTATATTTTAGAATAACAACAAAAGAAAATGGCTCACGAGTCACGAGTAATAGAATGTTCCTAAAAAAATATCAAAAAATAAATAGTTTTCTTTTAGACAATTCGCCCGTCGTGCCAAGCATATGTTAAAAAAATTTGTTTCGAAAAATGACATGGATCGATAGCAACAACAAAGAGAGGTAATCAGGAAACTCAATGTAGAAAGCTCCAGAGATTTGGATTTGATGGAATGAATTATCCAATACCAAATCTTGGCCAAGACCACATTTTCAGAGGAAGAACAAATCGAATCATAGAATTCCGAGATTAATTAGCAGAAAAACACAGATTATATAAAATTCTGGGAATGAATTGGATTGATCACAAAGAAATCCATTTTAATAAATAAATATAAAATGTATTTAAAAAAAATTAATATATATATATATATATATAATCAGAACTCTCTGAATAGGATAAATAAGATAGAAAAATATTTGAAAAAAGTTAACCTACAAACGATGAAACACCAAAAAGTGGCTGGACAAGTATCTTTTTCAAAGTGCTTAAATATATCTTTGATACTTCTATCTTAACAAATGCTTCAATCTATTTTCTTTATTTTAAAATATATTAATTTGACCTTTAACATTTTTTAATACGTTACAATTAAATTTTTTCATAAAAAAAACTATTTATATATAAATAATTATTAACAGTCACATCATCAAAATTATTTATATATGAACAAGTATTTTATGTGAAGACTTGATTAATATAATGTCTGTAAAAAAATGAAGTACCAAATTGGCGTATCTTGAAGTTAAAGGATTAAATTAAGTCATTTATTAAAATAAAAAAATAAAAAAGTACATTTAAATAAAAAAAATTAAGATTTTTTGGGTATTCGAGAAAAAAAGTAATCTGATAAATTTTCAATTAAGAATTTATTATTTATTATCAATCATGAATTAGAAGGATATACCTGATTTTAGCCAAAATATTAAGGAACATATATGTTAATTGAACCATTCATTTATTATTACATTTTTTTTATTAATTTTTTCATAATAAATTTGGTATAAAATACATAATTGAATATAGTTTAATAAAAACAATTGATTTTTTAAAAAAAGCACTTATATATATAAAATCAGAACTCTCTGCATAGGATAAATTTTTAATCTTTTAATAAAAAAATTAATAATAAAATATGATAGAAAAATATTTGAAAAAAATTAAATAAAAAACATTAACCTGCACTGTCCATGAAACGATGAAACACCAAAAAGTGGCTGGACAAGTATCTTTTCAAAATGCTTAAATATACATTTGATACTTCTATCTTAACAAATGTTTTTATTTATTTTAAAATATATTAAATTTAATTTCTTACATTTTTTAGAAAATTATAAACAAGTATTTTTTATAACTAATTTTTTATTATAGGTCATAAAAAAAATTATTTTGACTATCTTTAATGTCATTTTTTTATATTGAAAATAATAATATTATGTAGTAATTATTTAGTTTATGTGAAATCTTTTACAATCACATCTTCAAAAATAGTTATATGTGGATGGATTTTGACAGAACAACTTAATTGCAACATTTTAAAGAACGTAAAATATTAAACTAATGCTCATTTAATTGAGTGGAATGAATTTTAGTTAAAAAAATGACAATAAAAATTTATTATTTTATTTGGTATATGATAGAAAGAAATAAAATAAGGTGATACTCTATTATTTAATATAAAAATAAATTAAAAAAATAAAAATATAGTATAAATAAATTAAAAAATTATCTTTAAACTGTAAATTATAAAACTTTGTATTTTTATATGAATTAAATTAATTTAAAAAAAAACAAACTATTTTTCTTTTACTTAAATTTATCACTTTATCTCTTTTTATGATAAAATATAATAGTTTTTTATCATAGTTAATTGATTAAAAAGATCATAAAAGATTAAAATACTAAAATATAAAGTCTTATAATTATATTAAATTACTATAACATAAGTTCTTTATAAATTAAAAATTAAAAATTTAAATTAAGTATAACAATGGAATCTTATATCCAAAAATTTTGAAAAAAATAATTTTTTATTATTTAATGGAATAGAATATCCGATGAAATATCTATTCCATCCAATTAAAATATAGAATTTTAAATTTTATTTTTTATTTCTAACATATCGTTAAAGTTTGTAGCTCATTCGATGGTTAAGATAGGATAAAAACAAATAAAATAGCAGATTGGATAAGAGTAGGATAAGAGCTTGATAAACTTTTATCTTATCCAGTATTTAATGCGTATTAAGATAGATATTATATTATTATATCATGTATTTAAGACAAATCAAATAATAGTAGCATATGATGTAAATTATATAAAATGACAAAATTACTCTTATAATAGAATTACATATATAATTATTTAAAATTAATTTTAATATAACTTTTTAATCACCATTAACTAAGAAACAAAATATGATAAGAGATATGATAATATAAGGCAAGTTATCATATTCATAACTCAATCTATTTTATAGGATAATAATTTCAATTAAGAGACATAATATAATAAGAGATCTAATAATATTATCCTATCCTATCAGTACACCAAATATAAAATAAAAGTAGAATATTAAATATTATCATATCCTGTCTTCTCTATTATGTACACCAAACGAAGTACTTTGTATATATTTTAGGGGTTCTTTTTTTTCTTTCCGAAAACTATATATTTTTTACTTTAATTTTTATCTCTATTTTCAATTTTTCTTCAATCTGTTAAGTTTTATAACTGATACTCTAATCTATTTGAGCCATTGCACCTCATACATTTCTAAATTCAACGTAACTTTAAAGGTAGCTATCTAAATATATCGAAGTACTTTGTATCAAAAAAAAAAAACGAATAAAATACTCAAAAGACTTTTCTCATAAAAAGAATGACAAAATATAATATCAAATAAATAAAAATAATATTAGAATAATTTTATATAATTAAATGTGTAGTTTAAACGATAATAAAACGAATATATTGAATTATGAAGTTGATTGAAGGCGATAATAACTCAAGGGCCAGTGGCAGATAATTATGAAAATATTAAACTAAAAAAAGTGAATAAAATGACGATAAAATTAAATATAAAAAATCACGTTCAAATTACTTTAATTTTGTAGATAAAAAAATATTTTATTTTTCTATAAATCACCTTATCTTATAAATTTCACCATGAAATCACACTTGAAGTCATTAGAGAGACGTGTATAGATTGATGAATGTTGATTAATTGAAAAATCATTAATGGACCAAAAAAGAGAGTCAATTATTAGGCTTACGAAGGCAGGAATTAGAGAGTAATTAAAAGAAGAAGAAGAAGAAAAAAAACCCTGCATGGGAAGCTAACTAGTAAGTAGTAAACTACGAAGGGACTGAATGAACAAAGTAGGTATTGGCAACGTCTGATGAAATTAACAAGTATAAATTAGTGACATCTGAAGTCTTCTAAATTTTCTTTCTCAGTATCTGCGCCTCCTGAAATAGAAGTAATAACTCTATCATTGAACTGAGGTTGAATATCATTTGCTAACAACATATTTTTGAAATAATTTCGTGGAAAACTAACCTCTCACCTTATCATCCGGGCTTCTGTGTATTGCACTTCCGGCATTTCATCCTGTTATCAAAATTATCGTATTCACAGCCATTTCTGTAACATTGGAAGATAAAAAGAAAAAGAAATTGTTAATTATATTTGGATGTATATATATATATATATATATATATATATATATATATATATATATATATATATATATATATATATATATATATATATATATATATATATATATATGCATGAATATGTACGATATATAGCTTTTGTTGTGTAATTAGCAGACAGAATTGTCAGATTTTAAATACCTTAGAGAAGAGAGACTAGACCTGGGCATTATGAGTTTTTAAGATAAAATAATACATATAATATAATATACTTAATTTATTAATAATTTTATGAATAAAAAAATTTGTTTTCAATTAAATTAAAATTCAAGTAAGTATAAATTTTGAAAATTTTAACAAACTTAATTGACCAATATATATATATATATATATATATATAGTAGTTCTTCCTTTTCAATTACTGTCATTTAGTCTTTAACTATTTTCATCTTAAGAAATTATATTTTGGTAACAATTTTTTGACGTCGTCACTAAATAGTTATTGTCATGTATTTTTAACAACAGACTCTTAAAATTAAAATGAAACTTTTTAATAACTATAAAAAGTTGCCATTGAATCAATTAACTCTTTAGCATGACAAAAATCGCAACCAAAAACTAGATTTCTTGAGGTTTAAATCATGAGAATTTTGGTGACAACCCGACCAAAAGTTGTCATGTAAATTTTTTTCAGTGATTGAAGTCCTAATTGTGTCTCACACCTAATCCTAATTATATTGTGTCCTTTGTGTCTTAACAAGAAATTGTTCATAATAACATAGATCCAGGAAATGCCGCTGCTAACAAATTAGGTTGTCGTGTTGTGGTTGAGAGCACAAATGGTGAAAACAGAGAAAATGTAAACTGACCTGGGGCAAATCCATCTGGGAGTCCCCTTTGTCATATTCCATTTCTTAAGACCAACTTTGTATCGACCGCATCTATAGCAGTTGTAGCTGTTTAGTCGGCCATCGTTGGTAGCTTTACAGTTCCTGGCGGTGCAAGTCCAGTGTTCTTGAAACGCTTTACTAGTTGATGGGGGAGAAGAGCTTTGCTTCATCTGATCTTCTACTAATTTTGGGTCATCTTCCACGTCCCAATTCCCAGATGACCTTTCTTCTTCTTCAGTGATCCCACTTCTCCATTTTGGAGATGGTGGTGGTGGCTCTCTAAGTTCCTCTTTGCCATGAGCAAATGTGCACTTCTCACCCTTCCTACAAGAACCCATTTTGTGATGATCTTCGCATAATTGGGTCTTGATGAAGAACCTGCAGCTCCTTCCTTTCTTGGATGCTGAATCTGGGTCCAAAGGATTCTTGTTCATTGTGAATTCAAATCAGATTCCAACGGAATCTAGGCAACGAGAAATTAAGAGGAATGATCAGAAAAACTGTAGTGAAACAAAAGAAAAGAAAGGTTTTCTTGCTAATCAATTAGACCAACCCACATAATTGATGTGAAATAAATTGTAGAAAAACCAGTGAATTATAGAATTTGAGGATTAAGCAGAAAAACCCAGGCGAGATTGGTAATCCCGGAAATCAGTTGGAATTATAGAATTTCAAGATTAAGCAGAGAAATTTTTTCTGCTAGAAAGAAGAAAGGAAGATTGAGAAAGTTGGGAGGGAAGTTAACCTGTAAACAAAAGAGCAGTAATGCACGCTGAACAGTAGCGAGATGCGCCAATCAACTACAGGTACAACACATCCAAATGTGAATTGGCTCTTACTTTATTTATTAGTTCTTTTTGGGCAACGGTTCACTCTTTTTTTTTCCTCTATACTTTAAATAATTTTAAAATGGTATAATTTAGAATAACATAAATGAAAAAGATCACTATTAAAGCAACAGAATGTTTATAGAAATAATAAATAAATAATTTTCTTTCTGACAATTGGGGTATCGTAGCAAGCATATGTCAAAAATATGTTTAATTTAGATATTCCATAGAAAAAAAATTTGGTGAAATTATGAAAATATTATTAAATTATAAAAAGTAGATAAAATATTATGAAATTAAAAATTAAAATTACAACTTGCTTATAAATGACCTACACTTATAATTTCACTGATAAACTACACCTAATCAGTTCCTTTATTTTTTCTTCATTCTTGATTGAAAAGTTTAATTAATATTTTTTTCTTAGAGATAAAATGAGTAAATTTTTTTTTCCTTAAAATATGAAAATAGAGATTGGGACTATAGGACTACCTCGTGTGACTTTACTATACTAAAATATTCTTAAATTATTCAATTATTTCAATATATATAAATAATTTAATTTTTCGTTGTGGGTATTTGTTCACCATTCAAATTGTTACGCAGAAAAAAAAATTATTTTTTAAAATTATTATATATATACGTGCAAGCACGGAAAGCAATAAATTAACGGAGAAATTACAGAGGGCGAGGCCCACGCAGGGGAGGACTTAAGAGCAGTAGAAAATAGAAAAAGCATCGCTTGCTAAGATTTCTAACACCACCACACCAGGTCCATCCGAAGTCATGTTCCATTTCTTCCACGAGCAGCCAGTGATACAGTGCTTACGTTGATTCTATTACCTTCCTTTTCTATAAGGTATGTTTCTTCTTCTCTGCCTTTCTTCCATTCCATGTATTATATTTGAGGGTGGAAACTGGAAAGGAGAACCCATATAATATATGCGATCATTTCTGCTCCAGTTTATATATTGTATAAGCTATTCGTGATGTTAAACTTAAACACTTTCTCGGCAGAACTCTCCGAGTTTGTGATTTTGCGCCAAGGCTAGCTTTGAGCTTGTTTTTCAGCACTTAGCATACTTGTCGTTGATATATTTGATAAAATGCGACAAGGGGTAGAGTATTGCACTG
Organism: Gleditsia sinensis; assembly: GCA_037074535.1. NCBI lineage: Eukaryota > Viridiplantae > Streptophyta > Magnoliopsida > Fabales > Fabaceae > Gleditsia > Gleditsia sinensis. The sequence continues at coordinate 7,199,940 of CM073464.1, read as the reverse complement.
ATATATATGTTATGGAGTATTTGGGGCCACAAAACATGGACCCCAACTTTGGATATAGGAGAATGATGCTCTTGCATAATAAAACACAGCGTTTTGTTATCATTTTTATGCTTCGATTTGTCTAAAGGCTATGTCTTTGGTACTCTAGAATGCATAGGAATTCGAAGAGCCAGAAAAACTAGCCTGCATATATATATAATAGCTGATAGCAAATATACTTGGCCTATGCCAACCCTTGTTGTCTGGGGCCTCTAGATACTACTTATGGTTTCCTTCAAATCGTTGCTATTATCTGCTTTGTATAATTCTCTAATGGATCATTAGAGAGAGGTTGATAGGTTGATGAATGATGAATGATGGTTAATTAAAAATCGCTCGTGGACCAAAGAAGAGAGAAGCTAGCTACCAAGGGATTGAACAAAGTAGATATTGCCGATGTCTGAGGTTGTCAAAATATAGGAAACAAGTTAGAGAGGGAGAGAAATCTCTGAAAAAGATATTTAAATAGAAAATTTAACGTCAGTTGTTGCTGCATCATGGGAGAACAATTGGAGTGCTTAGTGATCCAGCTCATCATCTTGTTCAATATGTTTGGGTTCGACCTCAGTGCAGAACTAATCGAATGAAAACATGAAGGAAACTAGAAGAGTTAATTGAAAACGTGCAATATAGTCCCATTTCCTATTTTCGTCAGTGCAGGTTGTAAACATAATTGTCAACTTCGTTTCCCTGTTCTTTTATTTTCTTCCATCTAATTTTCATTTTGGCCTGAAGGGAAAATACTTTAGACTTATTTTAGTAAATAGTGTTTAGCAATTTTCCTCTGTTCCTGCAAAGGACAAAACATAGTCAATATCTAATTTGCAATCAGAGGGTACCAGTTAAGGAATATAAATTTGCAGATTTTAGATGCCTCTTGGAAGTATTTCTTTTCTTTCTTTATCAGAAACTAAAATAATCACTTTCTCTCCAGCTTATTTCATATTATCTAATATGCTCCCGACGTGATAGAAGGACCTATAGAAAGTAATTGGTCTGAATCTTGCACTACAGTTAAATAAATTATGCTTTTCCTTAATCTGCCGCATCTTTTTCCTTGATGTTAATACCCAGAAAGGAAAGAAATTATAATTAGAAGAGAAGAAAGGCATCCGACATATGCAGCTAGCTGGCCCTTCACTTTGGATCCCTGCAATATGCTGGGGGAACTAGTTCACTAAAAGCGGGGTCCTTGCTTAACATCTTCGAAGCACATAACCAAAAAGCTAGCTTAAAGGAAGCCCGGAATATATTAAAAGCTAGGTAATGAAATAAAGAACATATATATGCTTTTTGACCCATAGCATCCGTGAACCAATATTGCTATTAAGTCAATGAAGGAAAATCACAAAATGATAATGAAGCTCTACGCGTAATACAAACTTGGAATTATTTTCCAATTTTGGATAGAGAATAACAAGGAACCAGGAAAACATTCATGCCCCAGCAACAAATTAATTTGTGAAAACAATTGTATTTGACTTGCTTGGAATTTACTATTAGTTGTAGTATCTCTGCTTTTGAACAGAGCATCAGGTTCTTATCCACAAAATTATTTCCTAGCTTGGGGATTTTATGCTTAAAGGTATCCCGAATTATTGGTCTCACAGAAAAGCTGACTTTTGAAGTTAACTGCTAAAATAACTTCCTTGAATCTGATCTCATTTATATTTTCCTTGTAATTTTGATTAGTGTTGAATCTATAGATCATGGTGGTCCGTGAGTTGGGTATGAATTCTCTGCTGATATAAGAACCATGCAAAACATTCTTCAGACCACTCCAATGGAATTGACGAAATAATATAGATGTTCCCCACCAGCACACAATGTCTTTATTTCTTCTCCGTCTCGCTACCTCTCTCTCTTTCTGACCCACAGATTCTTGTGCACTTACACTCGAAGTGTGGAAGAAAACAAGGGAAAGTTGAGGGGAGGGGAAGAGTTATTATAGCTGCTAAAGCTTAATTATCTCAGCAACGAAGAAGGTAACAATTTATATGGATTTTTATAAGCTTCTTGTCAGAACGCTTAGCATCAAACAATTAAGCCGGAAATGCTTCCTAGTGTGAAAACATGGCTATACTTTTAACAGAGGGTCTTCATTAATGATTAGTTTTTAGAGCATAAGATGGGAAAAACAAGATATGGTGTTGGTTGTAGAGAAACTCTGTGAATGGAAATCAGTGATATCTGGGGTCTTCTAAAATTTCTTCTCAGTCTGCCCCACCTGAAATAGAAGTAATCAATATATCATTGAACTGAGGTTGAATATCATTTGCTAAGAACATTGTCAAACCATTTTATAGCTAAACAGAGAAAACATCCTGAAGACTAAACTTTTCTCACCAAAATCTCTTGGTGTTTTGCACTTGAAGCATTCTGACCTGCTAGCATAGTTGTGTACTCCACAGCCAATTCTGTTACATTAAAAGGTGAAAAAACTTTTGTTAAATAGTAAATTTTTTTGGATATATGTATTTGTATGATATTTTTTGTTGTACTGTAAACAGAAGATGGTTAAATACTTCAAAGAAGTGAGTAATCATTTGATACATATTTTTTTTCTTATTTTATTTTTTCATCTACTTAATTGCTTATCCAATGTCTATATCAAATTTAACTTAGTTCTGTTGCTTTGAACGCCACATTAATTGTTCTTTTTCAATTTTTGTCATGGTCCTCGCTCTCCCTCTTAACTTTATTGTGTCTTTTGTCTAAGAAGAAACTGCTTATCTTAACATAAATACATGTATTGTTTTGTTGCTTTTACAATATTTGGAAATCCAGATGATATGTTATTAATCTGTCAAGTTGTAAAGGAGTGCAGGCTCTTTATTGGTATTCCATCATCAGGTTAGCATTTTATGCAATTATGGAACTAATGTGGCTGGGAAAATAGCACAGATACTATTTTCAATGCTCAAAATACAGAGAATGTGAACTGACCTAGTGCAAATCCAATCGCCACTCTTCCATCCCGGGGGAAAACTGGAATCTGATCCATATCCTCCAGAGGCCATCACGTTTCCCCCATATCCAGAAGCATAATCATCTTTGGATGCACCACATCTATAGCAGCTTGATCGGCTGGCATAGTTGTGAGCTCCACAGTTCATGGCGGTGCAAAACCAGTCCCCTGCCAACGCTTCAGTCCTATTGTAGCCATAAGTTGATGGGTCAGGCCCTTCAAACTTGGGGTATCCACAACGTTGGCATGCATCCCGTTTCTTGAAATTTATGTGCTGGCAAGCGCCACACATCCAATCTCCTCCGGTCCAGCTCATTTTTCCTGTTTAATGTTTACATGTCAGGTCGTAAATGACAAAGATGTTAAGGTTTTGTCAATTCTCAGTGCTGTGAGATAAGAGTTATATAACTTAAATCTCTATGCATGTGCCCTACATGACAATGGGAAACTATTTAGAAGCCTTGTCCTATGAGCTGAACCTGATTTTTGTTATAATACATGCAAAGTAATCTGGAAAAGTGGTTTTGCATAAGGAACCGTATATCTTAGGAGATAGCAACCTCCTCAATTTTCTTACTATACATCAATAGGGTTATAGGAGCTTCAGGCACCCTAATTTCTAGATGATTGATCATGAGGTTACACTGGAACTGCATTTACAAAGGAAGATTGCATATAAAGTTCACATATAGAAAAATGATAAAAAATTTGAACAACAAACACAGAAGTGAGAAGTTTACCTTGCTATAGAATGATATGTAACAGAGGTAGCACCCTATCAATGGTTTGTTGCTATTAGAGTAGTAGTCTAAGAACGGCTACTAAATCCAGATGGTGAGTCTGGTGCTTAAGTCGAGACGCTTTATATACTGGTTGTAAGACCATATGTGTGGGGGACATGGATGCCTCTTTTTCGTTTCCTGGTAATCAGGAGATGGTTTTCTTCAGATGGGATTCCAAAAGTAGAAATTTTTGAAAGATGTAGATAATAAAACTGGCTACTGCTTCTCTCATTATTCTAACAGAGGGTAGGGAAGTGGGCTTCCGAAGGTGGGAAATAATAGTGCATGTGTACAATACATTTTTACCCATCTAAAACCCCTCTTTTTCCCTTCTTTACACGATTCCTATGCATTATTGGAGAACATATCCAGGGAGCGAGGTGGTATGAGGGGAAGCTGCTATGTGTAAGACTGCAACAGAATCCAATATCTTCTGAACCCCACCATTGGCTTGATAATATGAGCTAATCCGACCCAACACATATCGGATCCATGCGTAGATGCATAACACTGTTTACGTCAGATTCATGTCCAACTTGCAAACACATTCATATCCAACTTGCAAATAAACCTTCACTGAGTAGACTTATGCAGTATGTGCAGTAAAAGTGAAAGGGGTTGGAATTAAAAAATTATGGGGAATCAATTCTCATCTTATGCACATCCATTTCCAAATGCTTTTTCCTTTATTTCGATTACTTTATCGCAATAATTGAAATGCCATTCGAAGATTCATATCCATTAGCAATCCTTTGTTTTACTTCATTGTTATGAGTATATGCATGTTAAATTCTAGGGTAACATGACCTGAAAATAAATGCACTTGAACACTTGGACATGTGTGCATAGATCGTAGGACATGATGCTCTTTATGGTTCCTCACATGTGATGGTCTGCCACCTCGTAATATAGTAGATGTGGTAGAAAACAAACAGGTATGGCTAGCAAACTCTCTCTTATTGCTTGACTTTGTTTCTTTCTTTATTTTTCAGTAAAGGCAAGTGCTGTGAAATTTTATCAGAATAATTGTCGCGGCGGACCGACGCTTAGCAGAATGGACAGGTGAACTTGGTCATCTAGTTTTCCAAAGAAAGTGATACTCTGGAATCAAAGTTCTTTGGACCTCCATATTGGAATTTATACGCTTTAGTAGCAGTTCAATCTTATATTTAACTGCTCCTTAAGACATCTCTCTGGTGAGTTTTTTTAATCATCATTCTTCATCGATATCTAACAAAACTGTATAAAGCAGAGATGAATATAAGGCTGTCTGTAGTTGACTTACCAACATTTATTTAATTATTATAAGATGAATATATAACAGAAAAGACGAAATAAACCTGTAACCTGTATATGATCGAACTATAACTTTTCTTTTTCATCAGTTAACGCACATTATGAAGCAGCCACTGGAATTTTCCTCTTTCCCTTTTAAACTGCTGCATGACTTGATCTGCAATAATTGCAGCTGCATACTAGCTGTTAATTATTATTATATAATTCATGAAGGATAGTTTTCAAAACTTGAGATAAATATACGAATTTTAGGCTTGAGTATTATAGACAAATGTTTTTTTTTAAATCTTAGTATATTGATTATGAATTACAGAAAAGAAGACGGGATCCAAGGTTGGTAACTTCATTAACTACCATTAAGAAAAAAAAAATTAGGTACATTTTATGACACGTGAACAACGGTATTATATTTTTATTAGGATACTTGACACTCAAAAACTTTACCAAGTCTTGTACCTATCATTAAGGCATGCATACTCAACTATCTTCTAGAGAGAAGGAAAATAAAAAATTTAAGGTGATTAAGATGGTTTGGATAGGTGAGGAGAAAATTCATAAAAATTTTATTAAAAAAAATAAATTAAATAAAAAATAATTTAATAATTAAAAATAAAAAAATAATAACAAGTAAAACTGTTAAAAAAAATTAATAATTAATAATTTATTTATTAATTTTATTTATAATAAATTATTATAGCGTTGTTTAATTCATATAATCGAATTTATTTAATAAAAAAAAAATTTAGTTGTTAATATTAATTATTTCTACCTGCTAAGTTGCTTAGATACCCAATGCCTTTGTCGTCATGTCATTAGACCTCTAAGAAAAACGAGGAAATAGCATATTTACAGATCATATACCTCGCCAGAATATACTCCATTACTGGGATTTTTTTTCCTACTGTCCATTGCTGGGATTCATGAACCCCAGTGAGCCCCTATGACATGACATGCGGGACCTATCATCTGCTGACATGGATAGAATAGTTAAGTTCTTACAAAAAAAGAAAGAAAATTATATACTGTTAAAATAATATTTCAGAACAAATCTAAAGGCTAGTATTAGGTTTGAAGTGATGAGTTATAAGAATTCCTCTCCCTTGGCATCTATGCTTGCGTATTGACCATGGGTTCGATAAGGAAGAATCCCTACTCACCTGTTTTCACCAGACACGGTGAATATTCCCACGAGTAATAATTAAATAGAAATAAAATAAAACCTCAGACAGTGCTCCCCACTCGTTATTCTCAATTTGTGATCATTCTCAAAAGGAGGCCATCACTCCTCAATTATACTTGGAGAATCCACATTATCCCTGACGACATTACCTCCAATAAATAGCCGTTGTTTTTGGGATTTTTGAATATTCCCTTTTCATTATGGGGCTGAATGCTGATAACTATAGCCGCCACCAGAACCTCATCATAATTAAGATGTTAACAGCAACCCAAAGTCCCCATCAAAATACAAAGTTTATTAACTTTGAACTTACTAGTTTCTCCTGTGTCCCACTTGACCATGTGCTGTAAAAGTAGAGACCAAACATGATTAGCTAATCAAAGACTTGTTTTTGGCTTTTAAATTTCTATTTTTTGTATTCTTGACAAGCTAGGTGCTTCATTTTTATGCAACAGATGAATAATATCAAGATGTAGCGGCAGGTGTTTTAGTCATGGCAGATGTTTCCCTCGCTATGAAGTTTATCACCGTGGCGTCCTCATCCTTGAAAGTGAGAAAGTGCAAGTGCCGCTTTTATTCTCGGTATAATGAAGAGGATAACACATCTGCTACTAAAGATTCGATGAGCAGTTGTGTGTAATGTGTTGGTAGGTTGAAGGTTAACAGCATCTATCAACCCTTCTTATATTTGAATTGTGGCATTTGATGGATTAAGAAATAAAGTTATGCCTTAACCGATAATTATAACTTTTGAGGCAGTAATAAGCCCTTACAATTTGTATTCTGAGTTTTGTTTGAAAGAGATAGTAGGGATGAAAATTTGAAAGTAGGAATACATTATGGAATGGAGAGAAATATATTACATACATAACAATGCAAGGAAGCAAGTCCGATTAGTAGAAGGGATGACACCTTTTTTCCTCTTATGGGTTTAAATCTTGTAGAGATTACTCCAAGAACAGTATCTTGAACATATTAGGTCAATGTAGTTGAGTGCGTTATGTAATATTATTACATCAAAATAAATATGAATTTTTTACATTTTTATTAGAGTTTGGATCATACATCCTACATAGTTCATTCCCATTTCAATTTGAAAGCTTGTAGTAGAGAAACACTCCATTAATAAATAATATAAATATTAATATGTCATTTTCAAAAGCATACCAAGATGTGATATGTATTTAATAATTAGGATTTTTGGTTTGTTAGTCATGAGACTAAATTGAATAATTAAATTATTATTTTACTTAAATACTGTGATTCTCTTTTAGGTATCTCTTATCTTCTATATATCTATTTTTTTTTCATTTTTACTAAATTAACTTAACTGTCATACTCTGTAATTGACGAGTGTTGAAAATGAGCTCTCATCATAAGTATCTATCTCGACATAATAAAATGATACCAACAAGTTTTCCAATGGAAAAATGGCATAATGACCGGAATATCTGTAACAGTAGAAAGTTTTGCAAGGTTTAGGTTCCCATGAGCTTAGGAAGCAAGCACTGGCCTTTGTCAAAATGCAAATTGCCCTCAACATATATTCTCATCAACATGTTAAAGTTTCATACCTTCAATTCTTGCTTCTGACTAAAGCCACCCTCAATCACAAACTACAGTTCTTATCTTCTTGTCGCGTTCTCATCCTTTGTTTTTTTTTTTTATCTCTTCGATAATCCTCTACTGGCTAAAGCCTATTTTTTTTTTGTTCCTTTTCATCGTCTCAGGCCAATTGACTTTTTAGTTTTATTTCCTACTTTTATTATGCTAAATCCACTTTTTCTAAAAGAACCTGTTTGAAGTTACCTTTGTTCTTATTTTTTTCCTTTCTAATCAGCCTTCTAGATTACTACATTAAAAAACCTGGTAGACTTTTTTTTTGTCTTTATCTAGGAGAAGAATCTAGGATAAACTTTACCATTTTTTTTTTCATTTACTTTTTTCCTCTTTTCAATGTCAGGATAATCTTTAAAAAACAAAAAGAAAAATTAGATACAATTAAGGTATTTGTCACAAGACTCATCAATAAAAATATAAAATATAGATTTTTTTTTTTCTTTTTACAATTTGGTACACATCATAAGCTACTTAAAAAAATTATCAACAGCCAAGATTTTTAATAATTAATTTTTTTGAAAAAAAAGTTTAAGCTGGAAAAAATTACTTTATTTCAAAGCTAAAGCAAATATAATTTATTATAGATCCAAAGAAAATTATTGACAGTAGAAATTGTTTAGGTCCTTAATCATCTAACTAACCCGGCAACTAATTCTTTTTTTTTTTTTTTGGTGCTAGTCATGTTGCTTGAAAAATGTCCCAAAATGTCTTGGCGGGTAATTTTGTAACTACCAATCATAGTCGTTCGCATTGTACTGTAGCCTTATCTATTTTAGGCCAACGGTTGCAAATAGGCACCGCACCATCACGAAGACATGGTTTTCTCGTCACCTTCACTGGTTACTTCACACTCCATTCTTCACGTTCTTCCGAGCTCTTATCCTCCATACAAGCTACTCCAGGATCACCCTTCCCTCATCCTCCTCTCTAAATGCAGAAGCATCCAATCCCTCAAACAAATTCACTCTCACATTATCAAGACTGGACTCCACAACACCCTGTTCGCACAGAGCAAGCTCATCCAGTTCTGCGCTGTTTCGCCCTTTGGCGATCTTTCTTACGCTCTCTTGGTGTTCGAATCCGTCGAAGAACCAAACCAAATCATGTGGAACACAATAATTCGAGGGCACTCGTTGAGTTCCTCACCAATTTCATCCATACAAGTTTATGATCGTATGGTGAAATCAGGGGTGGAGCCCAATTCTTATACTTTCCCTATCCTTTTGAAGTCTTGTGCTAAAGTCAGGGCTACCCACGAAGGGAAACAGGTTCACGCCCATGTTTTGAAGCTTGGATTTGAGTCTGATGCCCATATACACACTTCGCTTATTAATATGTATGCACAGATTGGTGAATTGGATAATGCAAGATTGGTTTTTGATAGTAATACTCTAAGGGATGCTGTGTCTTTCACAGCATTGATCACTGGATATACCTCAGAGGGTTATGTGGATGATGCTCGACGCCTTTTCGATGAAATTCCCCTGAAAGATGTTGTGTCATGGAATGCCATGATTGCAGGCTACGTCCAAAGTGATCGCTTTGAAGAAGCACTGGCTTGCTTTAGTGAGATGCAGAAAGCAAATGTCCAACCCAATCAGAGTACTTTGGTGACTGCTCTTTCTGCTTGTGCTCATTCAGGATCATTGGAATTGGGCAAATGGATAGGTTCTTGGATTAAGGACAATGGGTTTAGTTCAAATCTTCAGCTTACTAAGGCTCTTATTGATATGTACTCGAAGTGCGGTGATATTGATACAGCTCGAGAATTATTTGACGGAATAAATGAAAGAGACGTGATTTCTTGGAATATTATGATTGGTGGTTATTCTCATATGAGTTTCTACAAAGAAGCCTTGGCTCTCTTTCAGCTCATGCTTAGATCAAACATAAAGCCTAACGACGTAACCTTTTTGGCCATTCTTCCAGCTTGCGCTTACCTTGGTGCTCTTGACCTTGGCAAGTGGATTCATGCCTATGTAGATAAAAATTTCAAGAACATAAGCAATATTTCTCTTTGGACAAGTCTTATAGACATGTATGCGAAATGTGGCTGCATTGAGGTGGCAGAACAAGTATTTAGAAGCATGAATAATAGAAGCTTGGCTTCCTGGAATGCGATGATATCAGGGTTAGCCATGCATGGACATGCAGAGAGGGCTCTTGAGCTTTTCTCTGAAATGGCCAATGAAGGATTCCAACCTGACGACATCACATTTGTTGGAGTTTTATCTGCTTGTACCCAAGCTGGTTTGGTAGATCTCGGACACCAGTATTTTGAATCAATGATCCAAGATTATAAAATCATACCAAAACTGCAACACTATGGATGCATAATAGATCTCCTAGCTAGATCTGGGAAGTTCGAAGAAGCGAAGAATCTGATGAAAAATATGGAAATGGAGCCGGATGGAGCTATATGGGGTTCTCTGCTTAATGCTTGTAGGGTTCATGGACATATTGAGTTGGGTGAATATGTTGCAGAACGCCTCTTTGAATTAGAACCTGAAAGTCCCGGGGCATATGTGCTTCTATCAAACATATATGCAGGAGCTGGCAGATGGGATGATGTAGCAAGAATAAGAACCAGTCTAAATGACAAAGGAATGAAGAAAGTTCCTGGTTGCACCTCTATAGAGATTGACAGTTCTGTTCATGAGTTTCTTGTTGGTGATAAGTTCCATCCCCAGAGCGAAGATATTTATAAAATGTTAGATGAGATAGATGAGCTTTTGGATGCTGCTGGGTTCGTGCCTGATACATCTGAGGCACTGTATGACATGGATGAGGAGTGGAAGGAAGGAGCTTTGAGTCAACACAGTGAGAAGTTGGCTATTGCTTTTGGTTTGATAAACACAAAGCCTGGGACAACGATTAGGATCGTGAAGAATCTTCGTGTTTGTGGAAATTGCCATTTGGCTACAAAGCTAATATCCAAGATCTTCAATAGGGAAATAATTGCAAGAGATAGAAACCGTTTTCACCATTTTAAAGATGGTTTTTGCTCCTGTAATGACTACTGGTGATTGACAAGTGCAGAAAGAAAATTGAATGATTTGCATTCATAATCGTTGATGATTGGTACATTAATGCTCTCTATCTATCGAAGTGCAAACCCATATTTATTTATTAATACATACGTTCTGGATTGCTATAATAGTCCAATGTAGGACAATCAAATTCAAAACCCAAGTTAACCCTTTGAATTTATGCTTCGGTATTGGAGGGTTGCCTGAAGGAGTTCTTTCTTGCAGTTGCCAAAACTGTCTTATCAGCCACTATGAAATATGCAGCTCCTGCCACTGTAATAAAATTATAGTTAGATGGCAGAAGCTAAAAATTAAGGTGACTATAAAGGCAAGAGAGATGAGTATGCTCACCTGTGGAAATTATGAGAGCTTGAGCTGTGTGATTCAGATTGGCTCTTGCCCAAGGCAGCATCCTTACACTAGCGAACTGCATATCAAGTATAATTTGAATCAGGATTTTGCCAAGACGCTCCATTGGAATATTATATAATGGTTTTTTTTTTATTTTTTTATCAATGTAAATTTCAGTGTACACTTCTACTAACGTAAAAATCAGCTGATTTTCACTGGCAAAATTTGAACCGTTAATGTTTTCATCAAAGGCTTGACTATTTGCGCCTTAGTCTCTAAAATGTAGGGTGCATTTGAAAGCATCCAAATCCAAGGTAGGAGGACTTTATTCTGTCAAAATTTTGTGGGAACAAAAAGAAATTTGGATAGGTGGGAAAGAATACTTACAGTTGGGATAGCAGTGGCAATGGTGGCTGCAACAGCTGCCTTAGCTCCTGCTATCACACCCTCTGTTTTACACAGGAGATCAAAAGCAAAGTTAGATAATTTTTCAGATATCGGAAAATCTGCTTTGTGTCCAGCATTGGTCATAATTATTACACTAGATATATGGTCCAAAACTTACCAGAATTATCCAAAAGATCAATCAAGATACAAAAGAAAAAGCAGGCGATGGTGGAGAATTGATCTATTTTTAAAGTGACGAAGTATAGATTAAAGCAGAGATAAAAGAAAAAAGAGTGGAATGGGGGATTAAAGCAGAGAGAAGTATAGATTACCATGAGAACAGCGCTTGGCCAAGGCCAACTTTTGGTCAAGTGAAGCCAAGCTAGTCCTCTCAAGAGGAGAATTAGCAGCAACATTTCCCTTGGCCATCCCCAGAGATTCAATTGAACAAAAGATAATTACTGATGGAAGAAGTTTTGGTGAACTCTGAAATAATCTGAGTAGTTCTGGATGAAGAATAAGTAGAAGTTGCTGAGATATTTATAACAGGAGGAGCTAGTGAAAAATAAAAGTAAAAGGGATTTTTTTAATATATTCTACCTTTCTGATTTTGAAAAAAGAGGAAGGGTTTGAACTTTTGATGGTTTTATTCACTTGGGTTTGTTATAGTCGGTTGATTCTTGTACCATGTTCCCAAAAACCCCCCCTCGTTGTCCAGAATTAATTACTGTGCAAAATGGGCATGAGGGTAATTTAAGCTTGAGCACCCCCATAGTCAAAGGTGGAGTTATGCCGGATCCTAGTAATGCAGAAAACAACAGGCATCATGAATATATTGCTCACATTATCCAATCCGGTCTTTAAACTTACACAAAAAGCCATAGAAGTTTGGTTATTTTATTTTTGCTGTGCCTCCTGTTTTCTACATTGAGAAAAGCCACTTTTTCTTTTGAGGCAGTGGCGACTAGAGAGAGAAGCCAGTGGTTTAGTCCAAAAGTGACTTTAAAACCATGGGTGGTGGTCACTGCCTCACTGCTCATCCCAATAACCCAGAGAATAGGCATGAAAGAGATGCGTGGATTTAGGTAAGCCCAGCTACCCCCTGCTGCCGTGCAGATAGGTGCAATGGACCTGTCTGAGCAGCGAGGAGTTAAGCTAAGAAAACAATTATTAAGGAGATTTAATTTATAAAGTATTAATAGATTAAATCAATTAATTAGTTATATAAATTATATGTAAGTACATTAAATTATTTTTTTTGAAAGTGAGACACATTTTTTTATATTTTTATACTAAAATGATTAATTAATATTTTATAAATAGAATCTAGTTAATTAAATTATTTAAATTTGCAACACGGAATTAAACATTAAAAGTATGCTTAGCTCAAAAAAATTGACTGAAACTGAGAAAAAAAAATTATTTCGATCAAATTGAATTAAATAAATATTTTCTTTACTTTAATTTGATATATCTTAAATTTTGTTGATGATTTTAAATTTTAATATTAATATTTCAATTTAAATAAAACCGGCACTCCCACCAAACATAACACGTGCAATATGCCGCAGAGGAACAGACATGTTTGATGGTTTTGAGTTCGCCGCAGGAAATGGTGGATTTCCGGTGAAGTAGGTGGCCATTGCCCAATGGCAAGGCTGAAGAGTTGGACACCGTACAAGTTTCCATGTTACTTTTGTGGGTTTTGTCAATAGCTGTCTGTCAACCAAAACCGTCAAAAAGTAATAAAAATAAAATATGAAGATATTCTGATATAAACTACTAAATATCAATCTAATGCTCATTATATTGATCAATTAAAGTTTCAATCTACAAATAAAGATGAAAAATAAATGAATTTACACATTAATTATTGATCAATTTTTAATTTTATATGCTATTAATATATGAATTTACACATTAATTATTTTATTAATTCTTAAAATTATTCAACTAGAATTTGATACTTTTAAAAGATAATTTATATACTTAAAAATATATATACTTATATATATATATATATATATATATATATATATATACACACACACACACACACGCTCTAAACTAGTAGTTTGTATCATATTTAATGGGCCGATGATTGGGTCTGAATTATGGATTAATATTTTCCACTTCTCATGGGCTTTTTTGGTTGATAATCCCATATGTCCACCAGAGCCCATGGATCTCACTTTAATTTATAGATACTAGCCCAAAAAACTCTTGTTGTCAAAATAAAAACTAGAAGAATGGATAAATGCAATGGATACATGAATTGAAAATAATAAAATAAAATAAAAAATTTAGTGGAGCAACGTTTTTGGTTTCCAGTTTTCCCATATGATATTTTTCTAGCTATATATAAGAAAGGCCATAATAATAATAATAATTTTACAAAAATTTAGACTTCTTAAAAAAATCGAGTTACTTAACATCGATCAAATAAATTTTGAAATTTTCATTTTTATTTTTTAATTTATCGTTCAATCAATATATTATTAGAGCATCTTAAAAAGGTTCTCACAGAACAAATAAGTGTCTTGAGAAGGATTGACTTTTTACCACTTGCCAGGTTTGCTCATTTTACAGACACTGAAATCTATATGACCAACCTGCCTTTCTCCATAATCATAATTAACCTAATCGTAGCTCTCCATACTGATCATTACAAAGACCACAAATTCAGTGATTATGATATATATATATATATATATATATATATATATATATATATATATATATATATATATATATATATATATATATATAGAGTTAAGATTGAAGATTAAAATACTCACAAACTAACTCCTAGGGTACTTTACTTAAATAAACGTTAAATGTTGCCAGGAGCTAGAGTGAATAGTTAAGAGTTCTTAACTTCAAACTTTTACTTGATCATATATCAAAAAAATTAAAAAACACGCATAATTAAAGGTGAATAGAAGGTCATGTTACTCAACCTTATTTGAAAAAATTTAGGTTAGAAAATTAATATCTAATAAATTTTAAATTATCTAAAAAAAATAATTTATGTCAGGTTATGTTAGTCAAATTAGATCAAGTTGATTAGAGAAGTTTAAGAAATTTTTAAAAAATACACTTGTTCTACCTGTTTAAAATTGAATTTTTTTTAAAAAAGTTTACTTATATAAATTCATTAATACAATCGAAATAATTTTTCTTTATTGAATTTGATCATAAGTTTTCATATTATACACAATTCTACATGTAATTAGACTTTTTGAGCAGGTAAATATAAGAGTTGTCATATTGTACAGGACCCAATATTTACAGAGTGCATAGTTTATCCTAGTCCAAGCTAGGTGGGCAGGGATGCCCATTGAGTTATATATACTTTTTTTGTTTGGTCACTTTCAAAGCTTTATATATGCAGGGACTCTTTTGCCAAATTGCACAATTATTTAGACTCAAGTTCTGGAAGACAGCGAATTCATAGCATAATTAAAGAGATTCTTCTGTGGAATGAGCAATTATAGTCATAAATCGACCCGGATAATCCTGTTCAGCCACGAAATGATCAAGTTGAAGCAATAGAAAAGAAGGAACCATCAAATCATACATACTCTTAAAGTTGGGTGGCCATAATGCCTCCTCTAATTAGGCTTTTCCCCCAAAATTTGCTATCACATTTTGTTTCTGCTTATTTAATTTGGCGAAAGCAAGAACTTATTCTGTCCTGCAAGGTGGGAACCCATGTGTTCCTTTCCTAAGGTTGGACACTCTAATTGGAGAAGAAGCTCGCGTGCTTCTTATGCAAATTGATCCCTCACAGTCTCTCTAAAACTCCATCAATGACATAGGCAACATGGTAACTCTATTGAAGCTAATGGAACCTTAATTTGATGACGAAAAATTGTTCGGTAAAATTCATAAATAGACAGGTGAACAAGGTTGATGATTGGACCGCCATATAATTTTGAGTAGATCTGTAGTAAGGAGAATGGTCAACATTGTGTCAAAGCGATGATTTTGACCGAGACTTTGATGCCCAAGGTAGACACAGCTATCTCAGAAGAAATATGTGAAAAATTTATGTGTACAGAGTTCATAAGAACAATCAATCATTGTCCATGGGATATTTTGATAAATTTCTTGTACAAAACAAGATGTCAAGTGACATTTAGTTAGGATTCGCCGATTTTCAATAATTGAGATTGAATTTGAAGATTAAATACAGTAACATAGTTTCGAGTTCAGATAATAGCGTTTGTTTGATATAATTAGTATGAACTAAACTTTAGTATTAGGTTGAATATTCAAAATAGATCAACCCAATTAGGATATTATCATAGACTATTTTAATAAAAATTTAAGAGTGAATCATGCACACTGATAATTTGATATGTTATGATAATTGCTCTTCATTGATTTAACCTAGCTAGCGAGTTTCTTCTTTTATTTTTCCTCAGAACTATGACTTAACTATTAACTATCCTAACACAATCCATGTACAAATCTCTAATAAAAGCTCATGCTTTGGGAATAATATATAATTAAGATTTTTCAGAATACTATTGGTATTATTAAAATTTTTAAGGAAGATTGATGTATTTTAATTTATTTATTTTTTAAATATGAAAGAAGTTTACAACCTATAACACAGGGAATGAGGTTCAAAATAGGAATCTCTTCTTTATGCAGAAGTCAATACCATCTGAGCCAAAGGAGCATTAGTATCATGAGTTGTCCATATCCTTTTTCCATTGCTATGGAAAAAGGATATACCATGTAGAAACTCTTATAGTTGTGTTCTAGCTTTACAAATGGATAATCACCCTACTCATTTATTATGTTCTTTGGCCATTATGTATATACATAGAAACAGTATGTTTCTAGAAAAGAACCAAATAGTCCTTATTTTTTACCTTTGAAGGGGGAGAGAGAGAGAAATGAAGTTCAAAAGATAAGTTCATAGATGTATGATTCATTTATACTTTAGGTAAGGAAAAGATTCCTCTTACATTTTGATTGGGGTTTCCTTGGTTTTGATGATAAGATCTAAATTATTACCATCTATTTCATTGCATTCAAAATGGTCCACTCTCCCTACACTCCTAACTTCTTTTTGTTTCCCCTCATCATTACCCTTAGAATCACAATTCCCAAATCTCTCTCCCATTTCGACATTATACAACTAACTTCTACGCATTGCATTGCTGAATGAATCACTCATTTAAAATTACTTTTTGCTTTTAAATTAATTTTTTTAAAAAAATTAATGTAATAAAGGAACAAATAATATTTTATTAAAATATTATAAACGTTTTTATTAATACTATTAATTTTTGAAAAAGTTTCATAAAAATATTTTTTTTATTATCTAAATATGACATATCTAAAAGAAGATAATATAATTGAATAATATTTGTAATATTTTATTTTGAACCAGCGTATTTTTGTTTTAAATAATAATAATTCCTCTTCTAATTTTGGTTCAAATGACAAACTCCAATTTTTTGCATAGCATATATATAAATAGATTCTACGGTAATTTATAAATAATTTTATGTCTTTATCAAGCATATATAAAACTTTAAGAAAATATACCTTTTCTTAGATGTCTGAGCAAACATGCTTTGAGTGAATCATAAGTCTCAAATGAGCTTTTGGAATGTTCACTATAAAATTTGATTATCTAGAGAGATAAAAGACCATATGATTTACAAGCTACATTTTACCAGAAAGAATGAGAAAAAGCAACCAAGAAAACATTTCTTTTGGTTATTTCGGTGAAAAGGGCATGTGAATGTGCAGATATGAACGAGCCAGACAAGAAAAAGTATACAATCCTATAAAGTATATTGATTAAAATAGAGTTTATTTGCCCCCTTTTTCTGCAATTTTCTTTTCTATGAGAAGCGTAATTATTGTTATCACATGACACTTCTTAAACTTTATGACAACCACATTACAACAATCATGGGTTCCCTCCTCTTTACAACTACAAATGCTAACTACTAATAAATTTTATGGTGGATGGAGACTTATAAATTAATTAAATATAATGAGTAAATAAACAATCTAAGTTCAATGCATAGTGCCTTGCTATAACTTCTAATTCTACAACAAAGAAAAAAAAAACCAAGGAAATTCTTTCACATAGTAAAAAGGAGTGATATCCTTCTTTATTCATGACACAAGTATTTTAAGAGTAAAATTTTAAATACCAAATTAAGACTGTCTCAAAAGAGCACTTTAACTTAGACAAAACTTGAAAGATATCCCGAACCATAATAAACAAAAAAAAAAGAAGAAGAAAGAACCCTTAACATTTTTTTTTTGGCAGACACATATATTTGCAAACCTGTTTTTCCTAATATTTACATTTTACACTTAATTAATTAGAAGTAGTCAAAATGATGAGGAATCTGATACGGTTCATCCGTGTCTTTCTTACAAAGTTTTGGTAACAAGACTTTACTACTTCTAATCTTGTTCAAGTCTTTAGGAACCACAGGTGGCTTAACTGATCTAATCAAAGCCCAGTTTACACCCTTGAAGAAGTCATGCCTCTTGATCTCAACGGAACCCAGGCAGCTTCCAATTCTCTTCTTGGGATTCTTCACCAAAAGCTTGCTTATAAGGTCTTGAACTCT
Source organism: Gleditsia sinensis (assembly GCA_037074535.1). Classification (NCBI taxonomy): domain Eukaryota; kingdom Viridiplantae; phylum Streptophyta; class Magnoliopsida; order Fabales; family Fabaceae; genus Gleditsia; species Gleditsia sinensis. Next base: position 7,181,671 of record CM073464.1, on the reverse strand, counting down.
CACCATCTCTTCAAACTCCTTGCTGCTGCTAGCGGCAATCCTAGGAAAAGCCAAAGGCTGTTTAAGTATATTAATGAGGGTTTTCTCGTTGTTCTCACCTTTGAAGGGTGTTCTCCCATATAACATCTCGTACAAGAACACCCCAAATGTCCACCAATCCACTCCACTCCCATGGCCTTGCCCGGAGATAACCTCTGGTGCCAAGTACTCATGGGTTCCCACGAAGGACTTGGACCTTGCATTAATGGGTTCTGCAACTAACTCTGGATCAAGTTCTTGGAATTCCACTTCATTTTCACTTATAATTGTTGTCATATTTGCTTTCTTTTTCTTGCTTGACGCCGAGAAACAAGATAGAACAGGCTGCATGGGAATAGCACAGGCAGATGTTGAGCTCTTTGAGGTCTTGAAACTGGTTTTGCTTCTTAGGAGCTTAGGAACGACGTCGCATTTGAGAGAAAGATCAAAATCTGAAAGCATAATGTGACCATCTTCTCTTACTAACACGTTCTCTGGCTTCAAATCTCTGTACACTATTCCCATCATGTGGAGATACTCTAGGGCCAGAAGTGTCTCAGCTGCATAAAACCTGCGTGTTTTGTTAAACCCAATTTACAGCTTAGTTTACAGCCTAACAGAAGCACCAAACTCTCCAAAACTTAAAAAAAAAATAAAAAAAAAGCTTGGAAATATTGACTCAAAAAGGATAATTAGACATTTGTTACACTATGATCTTGATAACTTAAATACTTTGACATGAGATGATGGTTTATATAAGATATCATAATATTAATTTGTTGTGTGAAGGTTGTAATTAATATTTTATAAAACTTAACAAAACTAAAAATAATGTGACGTGAAATCTATAGTTTTAAAATGGCATGAGATATAATCATCCAAAATAATTTATGTTATGACACATTATTACTTTGGATGAAATCTGTCATTTTGAATGCTAGTATAAAAATATTGAATGACACTTATCATCTAAAATGATGTTAAGGTGAAATGATAGTATACAAAATAACTTTATAGTATTTTAGTGGAATTTAAAATATAGTGTAATGTGGTATAATGAATTAATATCATGATACTATGATGCTACTCCATTTTTTAAGCAGGAGTGCTTATCAAAAGTTCTTAATTAGAAAAAAGGACTTACTTGGCAGATGAAATGCTGAAGCGTCTTCCTGGCTGGCGTTGCCGAGCAGCGTACAAGTCTCCACCGGGGCAGAACTCCATGACCAAGCAGGAATAGTGGGAAGCATCAAACTCAGCGTATAAAGTAGGCAGAAAAGGGTGATCAATAATACCCAGAATCTCCTTCTCCATCTCTGCTCTCTGCAACTTGTTCCTTATCGCAAGTGCTTCTCTGTCAACCACTTTCATGGCGTAGAAGCAAGGCGGCAACCCCACCTCCTGCACGGGGTTCCTTATCTGGCAGAGGTAGACGTTCCCGATGTCGCCGCTGCCTAGCCGTCGCAGGAGGCAGAAGTGGTCGAGCCCGACTTGGCCCTTGTCGCCGTAGAGCCGCCGCATGGCCTCCCATGCAGCGTGGTTTGCTTTGTGGGGCTTAGTACTGTGAGAGGAGGTGACGGCGGAGGAACAAACAGAAACGGAGCTGGTGCTGCTGCGGCGGTGGCTACCGAAGCTGAGGTTGCTCATCCAACTCCTGGTGGAGTCTGGCACCGTGGTTATGGAGGAGCAGCTACTGTCATAGTCGGGTTCATCTCCGGGTGTGGCGGCTGAGGCGGCGGTGATAGTGGAGGCCATGGTGGTTGCAGGGTAACATGTACGTGTGAAGAAACTGTGTGGGCTTCACATCGGGTTTCCCTTTATATATAGTATCTTCGTGGGCATTGGTGGCTTGCTAGCACATGCTCGAGATGAAAATTGACGTGGAACAAAAATTAACAAAGTGGTCACTTTTGCTAAAATAGAATGGCAGATTTTATATTTAAACAGTTAAAGGCGACACTTTCAATTTCTTATTCACTATGTTGTCATTCTCATTCTTTCTTTTCTTTTCTCTTTTAATATTATTTTTAGAAAAAAAAATTATTAAATTGACTATGAGACATTGTCATTAATTATGGTCTAATACATCATTTTATAGTACTATTCATGGGCTTTGATTAAATAACTTGGTGATATTTGGTATGTAATATATTCAAAATTTAAATATTTACTTATACTGTGTTTAAACATAATATATATTCTAAATAATATGGGAATGTTGACTTTTTAAAAAAAATATATCTTGTATTTTAATTTTTTTATAATTAAGTTTGTAAATAGTTGACAAAAATGCGACTTTAACGGAAAGCTTTTGAAAAGAATCAATTTCAGGTACGTAGCTATAGAAGAATGTTAATCCTTACAATAAAAAAGAGTGAAGAGAAATAAAAAAATATTTGTCAAAAGTAGAACAGTGATAATTCCTTGGAGATTCTTCTAATATTTGGTGGCAGCCATGAATAATTTTCTGGGTGGTTTCAAAAATGGACGGAAGGAGTGGTGGGAAGAGAGGAATAAGGGTATTTGGGCATGTTGTCAGAACTGCCGTTGGGTCTATAAAAATGAGGGGAAGAAGGAAAAGTCGACAGTAAGTAGAAAGCTATGGCGGTGTTGTTTTGAGGCATGCTGCTCACTCGTCTGACGAAGCCACTAGCCCTTTTTCTTGCAAAAGTGAACTTCCAAAAGAGAATGTCCATGAAAATGAAAATTAATATTATTAACATTGTAACTTGTACTTCATATTCTTTATATTATCCTCGCACCCCTCTAAGATTTGTTATGGCCTATAACTAAAGTGTAATTAAAAAAATGACAAACTTTTTTGTTATCAATTTAGGTTGGATTTTTTAAGAGAGCATTTTAAAACTAAAATGGATTGAATCAAGTTAATATTAGATAGTATACCTTTTTATATGAAAAAAAAGCCTTATCAAGAGTTTCAAATCGTAAAAAATGTCCATTAAGGATGTAAAAGAAAGGATGACAAAAAGCAGTTCTGGTGGTGCACATGCCAAATCCTCATTTGAAAATTAAGAGTCTTTAAACGCACCATAATTTAGTCTTACCTTAAAAAAAATGGTGATTTTCTAAGTCATTGTGTTATGAGCACGATCATCACTGGTGTGAATGTGTGTTTTTCTATATATATATATATATATTCGATTGCTAAGCGTTTTTGCTAAACTTTTCTTGGGTAGAGATATATTGCTTTTAGGGAATAATATAACAGCTGGTCCCACAAGAATTTTTGGAGGAATAAGAATATTAGGTAAAAAATTCAAGAATCGAGGCGTAAAGTGGTCTGAAGATCAATAAAAAAAGAATAAGCTGAAATATACTGAAGATGAAAATAAGCATGAACTGTAAAATTCAGTTTGTTTATAGTAGAAATGAATAGTCAAGAGTTTCAATAAATTGCCTATTCTTTTTCTTTTTTCAATTCATGCATCAATTTAAAGAGAGACTAATAATGTTTTAAAAATTGTCGAACACTAAAACTAAGATACTCTTTTAATTATATTTTTTTTTTATACACTCCCTTTCGAGAATCAAAGTCAGACAAGAAGGCTAATTAGCTCTAAACCACTCATAAAGCGAACATGAATCATTAATATTATCCTGTTATTATAACTTTACAAATATTCTTGGAAAAAATTGCATGCTACAACTTTTCCCTTTTCTTTTATAAGTCGACGGTCAAAAAGTACTCGCTCTTTATGTTTAAAGCTTCCGCATAGTATTTCAAGACTCGTTTTTCCGAATCACAAAGCAACTCCGCAAACCACATCGAAAACTCTGCCTTAAATGCTTCTGCTCTTCTTCTTTTCTTCTTTTTCTTTTTCTTTTTCCTTTTAATTTTTCTAATCTCCAGCAAACACGAAGAGCCCGTGTCCCGAATTGATTTCACCACCTCAATATGAAATGGGAAAGCAAGGAACATAAATAGTAGTTATTGCATATCTGCATAGTCACCTTTATGATGTTCTTGTGATGCATGTGAACCCATGTACAGTACTACCACGTAATCTTGTTCTTGAATATTCTTTAGGACACTGAGCTTGTCTTGAACTCGATCGTTTGAATAAATGCTCCTATGAACGGTTTTAGTTTAGCATACAGGCATATATGTAGATCCCTTTTGAACTTGTATTTTCTTTGCATTCATAATTTATTGGTTAATTAATCCCACTTGTTAATGGCATCAAATTCCCTCACTTTTCAGACTTTTCATAATCAGACAACAAAGATTACCCTATCTATCTGTTTCTGGAGTAGACTAGCTGTCACCTACTCCATTTCATCATGCTGATTTTGTGGACCCATCAGCAAACTTTGTGTTTTTTTTCATTCTTTGTTTTCTTGATCAGATTAGAAATACTGGAGATAATCTTATATAATAGAAGTTCAAGCACGACTTATTCATGCCAAACACTGAGGATATGGGTTGATTTGAACTGGATATCTATGTTGGGATATATCATATCAGATCTTGTTTCCCTTTTGATGGCATACGTGTTTCTGCGGAAACACTAGCAGTTCTTGTTTCCTGCAATTCATGTAAGCCAATAAGTCTAATCACTCCTGTGTATGTGTTATCCATAGATGCTTATATATTCTTATTTTTGTTATCCATTTCTTAATTTTTTATCAGCAACATCTTATCGTTTTTACTTTTGGCTGCAGTTTCAGGCAGCAGACCCAGCATAATTTACAGTGTTGCAGAGTGGCAAATATATAGGAAGACTCAAAGCTCCATCACTTGACCCATAACATTCTTCTCCCCCAACCTTCAAAAGAAGCCATCAAATGCCCACCAACCTTTATCATGTCCATTTGTTTCTATTCTGAAAGGGGAAGAATCCACTAAGAAATTGGAATCAAAACAAACAAAAACAGGAAAAAGAAAAAAAAAGGAAGAAAATAAAAATGCCATTCACATTCATATATAGAATTAATTTATGGAACAAGCTCGTCAATACCAAGGACTTTATTTCTTGTAAATTTTTTTGCCTAATAGAGATGCATAGCCACAATTATTGCCATCTGAGATTTGACGTATGCTTTCTCCGATTAGACGCTTATCACTAAAACAAAAATTATAATTATTTGTTTAGTATGCGCAAGAAGAATTTATTGACATGGCCAACCTGCCAACAATCTTTCCCAATAGCATTAAGCGTTCAGTACTTGGCCAAAAGCCAATGTTATTGGGCAAAACATAACTATATTTTCTTAAATTATTATATATAGAATAATTGATGAGCATGGCCAACTTTGGATCTCCTAACATGCATTGTGCTGAGTTGTACATTGAAATCTGCCAATCTCAGAGCAAATTGATAATGGATTGGCAGAAGTTGGGGAATGACATGCATAGAGCAAACGAAATGGACACAGAAACAACCAAACTCAACATCTTTCAAAGCAGAGTTCCACTCCGGCAATAATTTGCAGTATACACTGAACAAAGTGTGGCCAATCTGACAACCCTTCATGACAATGTTTTAAAAAAAAACTCAGATTTATTTATCAAAAAAAAAGGGGAAGCAGAAATGTGGAAATATAATGGATTTACAGCTGAAGAAAAGTTAGGAGCATATTATAAAAATGGGAAGCATAAATTTCAGTGAAAAGCGGACCAAAAGCAGGACACGTACGGGGTGCATACACCGGGAAAACTGCAGTTGGAGCCTCATGGGATCTAGATAATATCAGTATGTAGTTGTCTGCGACATATAATCATGGGAGCTCCTGTTTATGGGGTCCAAAGGACATCTATTTTGTTTTCATATGTTGTGTTTGTGTTTGAGTTCAATGGCTTTAAAAATTTGCATATATCCAAACCCTGCATGCTGGTTTCCGACACATCAACGTCAAACAAATTTGAAATATCTGTTTGTGATTAGAATAAGTGAATTAGAAAATTTGAAATACGCATTTAAGCACCAGATTCCTTTAAAAATTTCAATTTGATGCTCTACGCCACGTCCAAGTGGAAATTCTAGTCTTTAAATAAAAGAACGATAATTTTTTTTATTTTGTTTTAAAGCAGTAATTTTTATTCAATTAAATTTTAGATTCCTCTTATTTTTGTGGACCAAATTTCTTATTTTAGAATGAAAAAGAGAATAAAATTACAATCTAGAATGCTGGGCCTCAGCTCTTTCAGGCCCAACAGTGGAAGCCTTGATGTTGAAAGATTAGACCCAAAAGTGAAATCAACAAAAACTCTGAAGCGACATCAGAATAAGCTAGACTGGCCCAAAAGAAGAAAACTTATGTGCTTGCTTTTTTCTTTTTTTCTTTTTTTTCTACTAAAGAAATTCTAGTCATCTATCATAATTTTTCAATTTCTTTATTTTTTTTACATAAAGAAAGGAGCAAGATGTTAGAATTGAATTCAAAGACATCAAACTTATTTATTAATATTGATTGTAGGTGTATAGAAACTATTAACTCGTTGGCATCTAAATGGTACCGTAATACTGATAAAAATAATAAATAAATAAAAATTGATTGTATTGATAGACTGTATTAATGCGAATAGTTCAATTTTTGTTAGAATTCAAGTAATTTATTTTCCTTTTAATTTCTTTTTAAGCAACAAAAAGATGAATGAGAGGACAAATATACTAACTTAAGCAACTATATAAAGTTATGAACTTGATTGATGAATTTGTACTTTATGAATGTCAACAAGCTATTATTTCATACATCTCATCGACCTTCAGTTACTGAAAAGGTTACAAGATTTTGTGATGGAGTCTGCATATATGGGCATGAATCAACTTCCATAACATTTAAATGGGTTGAAAAGGCAGGTGGTTTTGGAGTAGGCAAACTTGCTCCTTCACTGCTAAGCATGGAGACAACATATTCCATGGTTGGCCTATCTTTAGCATTTTCTTGGATGCATAAAAGACCCAGTTGGATTTTTTGCATGAAAATGCTTGCAGGACATGATTCAGACATGGTTGCATCCATCAACTCTATGCTTCTCCCGTATTTCCGAAGCTCCCAAGCCTTAGAGATTCCAATCATAAACATAATTAGCAACCTTAAGATCTTAGATATACCAGAATCAAGGAACTACTACAGTTACTTACATATCCTAGTAAATTTAGTGTGCAATGTGTCTCCCAAAAGGTTGCATTCTTCCTGCCACTTATAATCTCAAGTAGAATGACACCAAAACTGAATATATCAGATTTTATAGGGAAAAGTCTATGCACTGCATACTTAGGTGACATATAGCCACTGCATCAATAAGACGATGTCATATTAGTATATTAATAGTATATATGTCACAACATTAAGAAATAATTTAGATAGAATTTTTGTGTGTTTGCAATCAGATTCTTTGATAGAATTACTGACATATGAAAGAACATTTTTTAAGGAGTCAATAATATAGTTCTAAGTCATAAAAAAAAAGTCCACGTTTTATGCTTCCTGATTATGAATATATAAATACAATTGAGTCAACCTTATTTTTAAAAGAAAAAAATAATAATTTACTATGTTCTGGCAATCCTCTTTATTTTAGCTTGAGTTTCATTCTCAGAAAAATTCCTTGCCATGCCAAAATTTGATATTTTAGAATTCAAATTAATATCTAATAAGATGTTACTTGTTCTCAAGTCTTAATGGATGATTCTCAATCTGGAATACTTGTGAAGATAAAAAAGCCTTGAGCAATCCCTTCAATGATATGCAATCGTTGTCTCCAATTGAGCCTAGTTCGATTTATTGGATCTACATTGGTTATATACTGCATGAGAATGTATTGCAGATATAAGGATCCAATCAATAATACGGGAAAAGTAGATCTAACGAGTTCCCATACCAAAAATGAAGGAATCTAGGCTTTGTTAGGTAGGTACTCATAGACTAATATCTTTTCCTCTCACTCAATGCAATAGCCCACAAGTTTGACAAGATTTATGTGCTGAAGCTTAGAAATCAAGTGCACCTCGGTTTTGAACTCCTCTAGTCCTTGTCCTGAACTTCTAGAAAGTCTTTTGACTGCAACTTCTTGTCCAAATAAAATTTCCTGTCATTGTCAAATGATAAGTATTTAGTGGAGAATAAATGTAGATATTTCACTCTCTTATACAATTTTAATTAACAAATTTGCGTGATTTAGTTTTCCTGGCAACAGATGATAAGCAATACAGCTTTTGCTTCATAATTTTGCGAAGTACCTTATAAACAGGGCCAAAACCACCTTCTCCAAGCTTGTTTTTAGCTGAGAAGTTGTCAGTAGCATCTGCTATACAAGAAAAGCTGAGCAGTGGTAGTTCATGGTCTGTGTTCCTGCTGAGTTCGGTTACATTTGAACTTCCAGCCTTGCCAATACTACTTAATTGCAAGGGCAAAGGGCAAGAGCCCTATTATGTCTCTGATTCCATACTGACTCCTATTTAATCATGATAAGTTAATTGTCAGCACGATGCAGCCAAATTCTTTTAAAAATGCTACGATCCTTACAGAGTTAAGATGAGGTACCTAAGCAGACACACTTTCTCCATTGCAATAGACATAAAAGCAATATCAGAAGGAAAAATACTGTGGAAACCACTGGAAGTATGACTACTAGTAACAGCTGCTTCCTCTTACTTTGCTCAATTGAGAAGCTCAAAAGAATGACAAAGGATATAAGATGATGAGATGATCCGAAGCCATTACATAGCCAAGATTTCTTACAAAACTCAAAATTAATCATTATATCACATGGCTCAACAAACCCTGAAATATGCAGCATACTTCAGGGATGTGTTCGCTTGTAAAGACCATATTTACCATTCCTTAAGAAATTTGGGAAGTTAAATGCAAGAGTCAGATAAATTTATCAAGAACATTTCAGGGAATTAGTCTTTCTAATCTGATCCACTAGTTAAACAAATTAGTTAGCCTAGAAACAGTTTTATAGTGATCATAAATGTTTTACTACTCATTAGTCTTTTTGAAATATTACCTGATTTTGAGGCATCACCACGTACATATATTGCTCTGTTTCCTCTCCCTAACATGAACAGCAGATCACCTCTAAATCCGTAGTAAAGTTGACATCCAGTTCCATCATCACGCAAAGAAGCATAGGCAGCACAAGAACAATTAGTCTTACACATCAGTTCACAGTTAATAGGACCCATACGGTTTGACCAATTTACGACCATAGATTGTGGCATTGATCCTTTGATCTCCAAAAAGTTATCCCCATCCTTGCAATCATGAGATATTATTATAATACACTCTTTTGAATCAGGCACCGTTGTGCTTTTACACAGAATGTGCTTGACAACTGAAATCTCTAAGCCATCCATTCTGAACTCATTAAGCAGACCATCTGAGGCTAACTCGAACCATGAAGATAAACCATTCCCATTATTATCATAGGTAAGATATATCTCCCTCCGTTTCATAACAAAGCTAAAGTTATGTCTTTCTGTTGAAGTTTCGAAAACAAATCTGAACTTTTGGCCATCCCAAAAACCAATCTGCTGCTGCTGATCTGTGCCACATTTTTAACAATGTCCTATTATTAGGGTCCAGGCCTAGGGAAAAAGGACCAGTACTTGGGACAGAAGGACTTAACCATGATAAAGAAACTGTCTCCTAAATTGATCTGTGTCAATGTTAAAGAATCCCAATTTCATTCCAGGGAGAAACGCATAAGTTGGATAATGAAAACTCTTCCATATAATATGAAAACCTTCTGAAAGAACTAGATTGCCAATGTCAAGAATCTTTGCAGTTGTATTTTTACTTGTCGCCAATGATCCAGAGTTTACAATTATGGGACTCAGCCTTCCATCTGTGATCTCCACGTTCCCATCAAACCTTACTGTGAGACCTCCAGACGAATCTATGAGGGGGTTATCTCTGTTTGCAACCCAAAGTGCCTTTCTGTACTTATCATTCCTGAACCAGATTCCCAGGTATATGTAGCCAGACTCCCTGGAGCCAAAGAAGCCTAATTCAAAAATACCACCAGCCGAAACTAAGGTTTCATTGTAATGCATACGGTCTCCTGGCCAAAGGGTATCTAATGCAAGAGATGAAAAAAATAAACAGAAGCAGAAGATAGCACACAAACCAGGTGGCAAACCTCTGTAACCTTCCATTTTAGAAATCAGGAGACAAAAACTTGATTTGGGTTCAACACTTAAGTGTGCCAAACTATAGTTTTGAGACTCTAGTGTTGAACCAGCCTACCAGATCAAGCGGTTAAAAATGCCTTCTCTTCTCCCCAAAAGAGGAGCGTGTGCTTGATAGGATAAGTCAGAGCAAAGGACAATTGAGGAATTTAGAAGAACGGGTTGTCCCTTTCTTGTTAAACAAGGTTCTAAACAAATTATTAAATTAATGCTGCAAATTAAAAGCGAGTTCGGCTTAGTTCTTTGGACGATGTTTATTTAATATCTTGTACTGCATGTTCGAATATGACTCCCAAGCATTAGAGTTTGGCATATGTGCATCTTATATTTTGGTCCAAGGCGCACACACAACTTACCAGTAAGGCAATTATTGTTTTGGTACAAAACATTTACAAGGTCTTCTCCCCTATACGCATCACAACTTTCAAGTTCAGAAGATGTTTTTGACAAAAGAAACAAAAGAAAGTTCACAATTTGCGCAAGGTGGATTGAGATTCTTGCCTTTTTTATTGTCAATTTCAGAGAGAAAGAGACAACACATATAAATATTTGACACCAATTATTTTTTCAAACGTGGAACCATGCCCTAGAAAAACATACCTCATTTGCCAATGCGAGAAACATTATGAAGATTTTAAAACCCATAAAGCTATCTTGCCTTAGCTCATCTTTACCCGTTGCTAATAAATGGGGTTAGCAGGGTGGTTAAAAGATATGATATGTATCTTATCAATAAAATACCCGTTTCTTTTCATAGGCAAGACGAATTGTTTCGAGAATAACCGGAGAAGCCACGTTGAGAGTGACTATTCCTCCCAAGATGACTGCAGCTCCCGAATCCAAAGTCATGTCTTCCCATATGGATGCTTCTTAGAGGCAATTTCTCAAACAATGAGACAGCAAGAGAATAGAACATCCAAATTCTGGGACATTCGCTAGTCACTGCGTGTTACTGGGTGTTGGGTATAATCTCCATTATGTTCTGGCGAAAATGGATACTTCCACACTGCAGAAAATGAGCACTTTCTACCGACATAGTGAGTAAACTAAAAAGAGTCAAACTTCTTTGCACGGAAAGAATAGAGTCAAAGAACAAGGCAACTTTGCCGTTTCCTCTGACTAAACGACGACATTGCCTTATCCTGTTGGCATATACGACTATGCGTTTGGTGGGGCAGTTGCCACGACCTCTTTGCTCGAAACATTAAGCTCAGCGACGAACTGCTGATTTTGTCATCATCGTTCAGATGTTGCAGTTGAGACCGCAAAAATCTGTACTCTTTAGCAACAATCTTCGATGAAAACCGTAATTACCAAAAATCCCATTAATTTGTTGAACTCTCAATCATCAGCTTCACTTGTTCTTTATTACGTCCCTTCACTTTCTCGGAGAAACCGCAACTTTCTTCTCTTTTCTGGCAGAAAAGGGAGCCATGGCTCCATATCCCTCAGATTTTGTTCCTTAAGAGCTTCTTGTGCCCCTAGCTTTACCAATTACGGCGGCTGGGATGATGTGGGAATTGTCAATGGCTCGGAGGGACCCGGTGAGTCGGATGTGCTTCGTAATTTTCTCATATCTGTAGGACTTGACGATAGGAAGAACATTTTCGTATTCATGTTGGGCCTCGTGAGTGCATTGGCAATTTCTAGGGTTAAGGTTTCTTCCATCATTCTGCTTCCTGCTTCTGTGTTGATTTTTGCCGTTGGTTTTATGGTAGGGATTTTTCGTAATGGAAATTTCAATGATTTGAGAGTAAATGGAAGTAAGAGAAGGTCAAAGGAGGAAAATGTGAAGTTTTCTGCTGAGAAATTGAGGAACTTGGTGAAATTTTTTGATGAACTTGATCTTAAAATTAATAACTTGAAGAGTGATATACAAAATGCTATCAGAAATAATAAAATTAAACTGGGTGATTTGGATGGTTATGTTAAAGTCACAGATTCAATAAAACTATCAACGTTTGATGCTAGGAATATTGTCAAGACTTTAATTGAAAGTGAGGAAAACTCTAGTAGCGTTTTAGTTGAGAAACATAAGACAGGTAGAAGAAAGAAAGAAGTTGGAGAAAGTGGGAACCAGATGCTACAATCTATTGGCAGTTTGTTAGGAGAAAATTTGGTTAGCTCCAATTCTACTAAAGTTAGAGAAAATGTTAAGCAAGAGAAACTGGAGAAAAAAATTGATCAAGCTGGAGGAAGTAGTAGTACTCCTCCAGTTGAAGATGGGGCTTTAAATTCTGTCAATAATTATAAAGCAAATGGAAATTTGGGTTCTTCTCAAGATTCATTGAGTTCCTCTGTGTTGGGTGTGGATAGAAATGGAAGAGCAAAAGCTACTTCTGAGAAAGAAATGTTTGATTCAGGGGATGTGGGCAGAAGCACTGAAAGATTTCCTGATGAAAAAGAATATAGTTACCAGAATAACAGATTGCGGTTCACAAATAATCACAGCTTCTCTTTAAAGATGGATTCCAATAGCATAACAGACATGTGGGAATCCCATGGTAATCTGCTTGATTCTGAAGATTTTAATGTCAGAATGAAACACATGGAAAGTGAATCTTCCTTTCTGCGTGAGCAGATGCTCAACAGAGCTAATGAAACGTACAGGTCTTCTCATGAAAAGGGGGAAAATGGGTCTTACATGTCTCAGTATAAAGAAGATAGGGAGAACAGTGACAATCACCGCCATCCTCCCAATGACATGTCTGCCCATAAGAGTGGATTGAATACCTCTTCAACTTCAAAGATATCGAATGATATAATGTTTGATAGATATCTTGCTGAAGCATCAGACCTTTTAAAGCAAGCCAAAGAGTGTATAAAGGGTAGACATGATGAAGATCAGGCTGAAATCATGTTATACAAGTCTGCCGACTTACTTTCCAAAGCTGCAGAGTTGAAACCTATGAGTTTGTTGGCTGTAGGTCAGTTGGGAAACACTTATCTTCTTCATGGAGAATTAAAGTTAAAAAGTAGTCGTGAACTTAGAATTCTTCTGTCAGGGAGCATCAATTCATCATCTGGAAAACATAGTAGAATACTGAAGAGACTGCAAAATAAAATCACTCGTAAAGAAGAAGTTGCACCGTTGCTGATTGATGTATGTGAAGAGTGTGAAGAATTACTTGTGGAGGCAGGCAGAAAATATAAGCTGGCGTTATCAATTGATGGAAATGATGTGAGAGCCCTATATAATTGGGGTCTTGCTCTCTCTTTCCGTGGGCAATTGATAGCAGATATTGGTCCGGTATGCATTATTCTTAATATCGTTAAATCACCTGTTTCAGTTCTTTAATTTAATTGTTTGGGTTCTCTTATGGTTCACCAATAACTACTTACAAGAATCGCTTTCCAATTTTTATATATTTAATTTCATGAGATTGTTTCTTTGTTTTATTTATGTATAGCCACACTGACCCCTGTACAATTTACCTAGCTGCTAAATTGGATCTAGAAATTAGTTATTAGTTAGAATCTGATATAATAGGTTTTGTTTCCTTGCTGTTGGTTGGCATAAATATTTCTGCCAGTTTGATTAGCTGAGTTTTTGTTTTTGTTTTCTCAGTTTCTAAATTTAGTTTATTTATTTTCAAATGTCACAGGCTGCAGCTTCTGAGGCTGATAGGGTGTTCTTGGCTGCAATTGACAAATTTGATGCCATGATGTCCAAAGGCAACGTTTATGCTCCTGATGGTAATATGCCTGTGCGCTTAAATTTGTCATTTGCAATTTTCACATATATGAAGGATTTGCCGACAGTTTGTGTGTAAAATATATGGTCCTCAATGGACTGGTGCAGAAGGCTAAGGCTATATAGCACATACTCGGTGCAAAATAATTGTCTAAAAGATGTCTTTGAAAGAAGAACTGCATTATGGAGAATAATTTAGGGTGTTTGAAATATACTCATACATCAATGTCCAAGAGACATTAGACACTAACTTCATAATAGTTGCTTTTGAGTTGGTTTAATGGCATCACGATCTCACAGAATTTCTGCATCAAAACTCTTTTCCTTGGATGCCAAGTTGTTCTTTTACAGCATCTCACTTTAATTTGTTTTTCTGTTTCCTTTTGTAATTAGAGCATTTCTAAAGATTTCCTTGTATGTTTGACTATGATTTCAACATGTTGAGTTACAGCTTTGTTCAGATGGGGTGTGGCATTGCAGCAAAGGTCTCGCTTAAGGCCAGCTAGTAGTAAAGAGAAAGTAAAGTTGCTGCGGCAAGCTAAAAGGTTATATGAAGATGCCCTTTATGTGGACTCCAATAACATCCAAGTACGGGACGCCTTATCTACATGTATTTCTGAGCTCAAGTATAGGCAAATATAGTCAATTCATCGAAAGAGTCAACTCTGAAAAATCAATAATCTTCTTTCCAAGTTTTTATTATGTTATATTTGGTGTTCATTTTTCAACTAAGCAGGTTATTTTGGGTGTCAAGAGTTGCCCCTTAGTTATGGAATGAATAAGAAATCATCTTCCTTGGTTTCACCCTTTATTGTTTTTATGTATTCACTTACATTGAATTACATAGTGCCTTAAGTGCACCAATACTTTGCTTTATTGGCAGGCTTATCAACCCTTGGATCTTTTTTCTTTTTTGACCTTTTTATTAAGCAAGACCTTTGCGGTTAAGTGCACCACATGGTATGGTTCATTATCTAGTAATGCCGTTAGCTAATGATGGTAAATTCCAATAATGAAGGCACATAAGTGGCAAATGAGAAATATGACTTACAGAAATAGGTACAAATTTTGGTGGTCCTCCTCCTGCTTACCTTCATAGTGGCCTATAATGGCTCTAATTTAGGATGCATAATGCTTCAGTTAATGTAAAGGCGTCAGGGCAAGGACTAGTTTCTTTTGTGCCCAATCAAAAGCTTTGAAGTTTGAACTACACGTTGAGACTTGGATGCGCGTGCATTGTCTGTTACTTTTGATTCATAAATTGTAATTCTGTCACTCGTGCAAAGTGCAAAGTGCTTTTTCCGTTTAAAGAAACAGAAGTTGTTTACGTAGTAAGTGGAATGCTAACACTCAAGCCGCAATGTAATTAAACAGAAGAAGAACCATAAAGTAATTTTTATGCCTAACTTTAATTATTAATTACTACCTCATAACTATATAATGATGCTTTTAACTCTTCTCACTTGAGAATCTTTGTTTCAAACAGTGTAGATGCCAGTGTCTAGTTATAAATCTATACCATAAAATAATCATCACATATCAAATACAAAAGTAACGGCTTTAGCCCATAAATCTAGTTTCATTCGTTCTTTCATGAAAATGCTGCATATCAGTGGCACTGGTGACCATGTTTGATGATCAATCTTTTTCAAAAAAAAATTTCTCGCTTCATGAACCAGATGAGTGGCTTTGACGAGTACTGTCAAGTGGGGAACAAGAAAGGAAAAGAATTGAAGGTGCTGCATTGAAATTTTTCAAAGTTTATAGATTCCAACAATCTCATATTTCAGGGATGAGTTTTGTAACTATGTTGATGTTACTATGTTGATGAGTTTTGTTTATTTATTTAAATATTTTTATTATGTAACTATGTTGATGTTACTGGTACTCGTTATCTGTATATCTCATTCTCATGGATTTTATTTTGTGACTATAATTAACCAAACAAATTTGTATGTTCCTCTGCTAATGAAAGCAATAGGGTCGCAAAGTAGAAGCATTTTAGCTCGAGACTCAAACGTGTTATGGTTGCTGGAAATCGAGGCAGGGATGCTCTTGTTGCACAAGGACTTAACTGAGAAATTCATATATAGATTATTAGATTGTTCCTTGGATAAGACCATTATTTCCAAGTCTCCCTTGCCCTGCTGTCTGGCTTCAACACTGGGATACCATTGCTTGGATTAAAAATAAATTATCTATATAAATACATTATTTATTGTCATAACTCAAACAATTTAAAAACCATTGATTCTGAAACTTTATCTTCTATATTCAAAACTCTTAGGATCTGCTGTGATTGACATTAAAAAGTGTGTCTGCTGCCACTGCAAATAAGTGGTTTTTCTGCTATAGATGACTTCGCTCAGAGTTTGAGACCAAAACATTCTTTGCGATGTTGATTATAAGGATGCATACTTGCAAGACTTTCATACGTGCTTCAGGGAATGACATAGTAAATGCTCATTCTATTAAACTTTGCAAACAATGTAGCGTTGATCTTGTTGAAGCACTTCTTGGTCTTCTTGTTTGGAGTGCATACAAAAACCAGAAGTCCTTCAAATGTTCAGTCAGCAGCTGCTGGCATTTCTGGTCTGATTGATAATTCATCATCCTCATTCCTCAGTACTCACTTATGCCCTTACAGCTCCACCATCACAGTCTACATCATCTAGACCCCCTATATCGTCCACATCAGACTCCAATGGAAAGCTAGATCAACGTTTATAGTACAGAGAACCGGACATTTTTAGCAGCATGATGAAGCATAAATTCAAGCCTTTACTTAAGCCGACCTGTTTAGTACACCGTACAGTTCTACTGTCTGCTTGCTTCTGGGGTGACAACGAGGAAGCATGCATGTTCAGTTTTCAAAGAATCAGCAAATCATTCGTTTTTCTAAAGAGATTTTTCTCCCCTTTTACCTTATAAATTTTCTATGAAATATAGAGGTGATTTTTGTACTTTGTAGGTTTCTCTATAGTCTTATTTTGCTATAATGTCTGCATGGCTTTTTCTACTCAACTCCATTTCTGTTAAATGTTCTTCAGAAACATGGCAAGATTGAAGGATCTTATGGCCATAATACTATTCTAGGTTACTCAGTTTATCAATAGTAACAATTTCCTATAGAGTTTCTATTGTTAACATCACCACAAACCACTTTAATCAGGCTTTGCATAACTTCTGATCAGCTATGACCATTAAGCATGATAATTCAATAGCCCATTTTTGGTGTGTCCCTTCCTTGTACAATAGCTTCTCCATGCCAACCCAATAGTAGCTGAGAAAATTTTATGTGGCGACATATTTTTAAGTTGTTACTAAAAATTTTCAATAATATATATTTTAAAACTTTTCAACAAGAGTTCAAAAAATGTCACAACTAAAAAGTGTTTTAATGACAATTTTTTTAATCGTCACCAAATAATTGTCATTGAAAATATCAAAATTTTTAATTATATTCTATGTCTTTATTCCTTTTAACTATGCCATAAAGTAACATACTCATATAAAGTTGCAAGTAAAGAATGGAATCAAATGGAATCAAATCATAACAAAGATCTTGGACAAGTTTCACATTAGCCGTCATGATTTGGATCCTATCAACCATAGATACATATCTTTGAGGTGTGTAGGTGTAGATGTGTGAACAGATATTCAATATTAACACTCTTGTAGTGTACAAATCAATATATATTTAAATAAAAAAAAATTATTTTTTCAATTTGAACATGCGTTAGACTTGACTTAGACATGCGTATAACAAGATTTGAACACAACTAACAAAAAAAATAATAAAAAATGACTAAAATAAGTATAAAATAAAATATTAGAAATCACATTTTGACAAGATAAATAAAGTTCTTTCTTAAGATTTTACTTTGTGCAAGAATAATATTGCCTCACATCATTTAATATAATATTTTTTTTAAAAAAAAATTAGTTTCAAATTAATACTTAAAATATAGGATAATGTGGTTTTTATTTTAGAATGCAAAGTTTAAATATTATTCTAGGATACTCACTTTATTAATAGAGACAATTTTTAAGTTTTTAAAGTTAAGTTCCCCCTAAGGAAGATATTTTTTGTAGTTTCTTCCTTTTACAATAACTTCTCCTCTAACTGATGTCATATAATAAAATGCGAAAGGCATCAGATTAATCTGTCAGTTGTCTTCTATATTTTATACCTTTTAATTATAGTGTAAAATAACATACTCATATGAGATTGCAAGTAGAGTTCAACCAAGTAAATAAGCAAATCATAACAAGGATCTTCGACAAGTTTTTAATCTATTTCATTTACTGATTATTAATCTTTTGAGACAGCTAGTTGGTAGTTAAAGTGAAGAGGTGGGGACAGAGGAGTGGAGAGAGCCAAGAGCTAGATTCTTCCTTAAAGTTCCCAAGACTTCAACTATGGTGAAAGCAAGGAAGTTGATTCACCTGGGTTCTATTCCTTTCTGGTGTTATGTATTTGCCAACCATTTGGCCGCAGCAAAATCAAAAGCCTTTCCTCTTCTCTGCCTCCGCAAAGCTAGATCCTTCCTTACTTGCATAGGGCACCATGGATAACATTTTGCCAGATCATCAATATCAATTTACATTATGTAAAGTTTAAATAATATTTGATTTATATCATAATTAATTAAAACATTATTTATAATATCGCACATGGCACGTAACTAAACACTAGTATAATAAAAAGAGAAAGCATTAAATCTTTCAGTTGTTTTCTATCTTTTATAACTTTTAATTATAGCGTAAAATAATATAGAGGTTGCAAGGAGAGAATGGAATTAAATAAAGAAGCAAACCACAACAACAATCTTCAACAAGTTTCCAATTGGTTCCCTTGATTTGGATCATATAAAACATAGGCAATAAATATCATGAGAAATGTAGACAACTATATTAAAATGTACACGTGTCATTCATGTTATTTATTGATATTGTCATAATATACAAACATACTTAAGATATATTTAAATAATTTTTTGTTTTTTTTCTTGGACATGCATTAAATTAATTAAAAAAAATTTACATCACAATTTGAACACAACTAATTCGCTAGAATAAAAAAAAAACAAAACAAATACAAAATAATAAACTAAAAACTATGTCTGAGACAAAAAAGAAATTCTTAATATTTTACCTTTTATATGAATAACATATTTTAATATCATCTTATATAATAGTTATTTTAAAAAAAATATTAGTTTCAAATATTTAAAATATAAGATAATGATCTTTTTTAAACAACTTAAAGTTTAAATAAATTAGAATATAATAATAATAAAAAAAATATGCTTGGATACTCACTTTATTAATAGAAATAATTTTTAAGTTTTTAGTCCCCGTAAGACCACTTTAATCATGCTTTTTTGATTAGTTATGAAGATAAAGCAAAAAAATTCAATAGCCCTTCTGAGTGGTCCTTCCTTTTATAGTGGCTTCTTATCCAATTGTCTTTTACATTTTGTGGCATAAAATTCACTCAACTGAGGATGAAAGTAAAGAATGGTATCAAAGTAAAGAAACAAATCATAATAACCATCTTCAACGATCATCAATCTTCTGAGACAGCTACTTAGCAGTTAAAGTGAAGAGGTGGGGACAAAGGAGTGGAGAAAGGCAAGGGATAGCTTCCTCTTAGCGTTCTTAAGACTTAAACTATATGGTGAAAGCAAGGAAGTTGATTCATCTGGGCTTTATTCCTTTCTGGTGGTTATATATTAATTTGCCTACCACATGGGCACAGCAAGACAACAACCTTTCCTCCTCTCTGCCTCCAGCAAATCTAGATCCTTCCTTATCTGCATAGTGCACCATGACTAGCAATTTGCCAGAGTATGCCGAGAAAATAGTGGAAAAACATAACCCTGATGGAGTGGACTACGATGTTAAGCCACTTCTCCTGCTTGTTGAGAATATTTTTAGTCATGCCGCCCTCATTTCTAAAGGTGTTTCAGAGGTATGATGCAGAGGATGTGCAAGAAAATAATGGCAGATATGTAACTTCAGTTTGGTTTTGCCTTTCTTAATTTGTATTTTTCTGCAGGTAAGCGTTGATCATGTGGATGACAATGCCTACCATCCCAGCTCTTTAAACATTCCTGAGAATCTGTCTGATAAGATTAATCAGATTTGTCGCAAGGTAACCAATAATTAATATAGATCATCTAGATCAAAATCTATAATTCATCTTAATTTTTATGGTTAATATCAAATAAATACGTGAGAATATGTAGTTTAATATAGCTATTCTAAAAATTTAAACTCAATCGAAGGAATGAGTACTTTATATTCTGCTTAATATACATTTCATTAACTTAACAATGCCAAAACAAGTGAAATTTTCAGATTTCCTACAAGGTTATTCAGTCCGAACGTTTAGCTTCCACAGTTGATGCAATATTTGACATGCTTACAAACTACGAATGGCATGTGAAGTTGGTGCTGACCTTATCCGCTTTTGTTATGGGCTATGGCGAAATTTGGCTGCTTCTCCACATTAATTCTATAAATCAAATTGATAAACCAACGGAACTTCTGCTGTTGTCACGGGGTGGTACCACAGTTCTGAAAGATTGCGTGGATGAGCTTAATGAATTAAATGAGTTGATATTGGAGGGGACTAAATGTGTGATTGAGTTCAACGATCTACCTCAGGCATACATTACACCAGAGTTATCAGATTACACCACTGCTTCCACTATATATATCCCAAGCATTTCCTGTATCATCATCTTGGGTGTTGTGAGACTCGCGAACAGCATGGCGAGCTTCCATATTAGTGGAGAATTCCCTATGTAAGTTTTTTCATTCCATTCAATTATGATGATTTCAATGTGATGACACATCTAGTTTATACTAAATATTAGGATTTAAAATTTGGACAAGACTCAACATAACATCTGGATATTTAATTTTTATTTTCAATTAACCATTATATTGTTACTTGCTCCAAGAAAAATTTTCTATTTATCATATTTCTTTTAGAGGACCTTACATAAAACACTGAAAAATGGCCCCAAGATTTTATCTCTAAAATTTTCATTAAGCATATAATATAATAACCAAAACATATTACGATTTTTTATTTTATTTTTTATATATAAACAAAATTCTATAAAAAAAAATTGGAGACTCCACTAATCATGAATTATCATGTAAGGACCTCAAAAGTATATTTATTAAAAAAAATATTAATATATTTATATCTTTATTAATTATTGATTTGATTTATCAATTTTTAATCGAGCGGTTCTAATTTAGACTTTATCATAAACAAATTAAAGTATAATGATAAATGTTACGGCTATAAAAGAGTTAAAATGACACTTGAGTGAATTCAACAGTTATGGGAACTTCTTTGACATCGTTTATGTTCTCCAACAACGTATTCGTGAACTCAAGGAATGCCTCGTTAGTTGCCAGAAATACATTGGTAAGCACACATGTCTCTCTATATACCTTACTGCAATTCTATGTATATGGAGTACGTGCCAAGCCAATCAGTTGATACAAAATCACCATTCAATATTCAGAGAAAAAGAAGGAAGTCGAAGATTATGAAAAGCTGTGCAAACTCTTCAAAGTCATTCACAATGACAACATGCAGGTTCTCAAGGCTCTAATATATGCTAATGATGATGATATGCCATCTCTTTTCGACAGTTCTACAAAGAAAAGGGTTTGATTTTCTAACACTCTTACGTATAGATTATATATACTAGTGATCCGGAAGCTAATTGTATATATATATATTAAATGGAAACAAACAGGTTGGCCTTGATGTGCTAAAGAGGAAAAATGTTTTATTGCTAATTTCGGGACTAGACTTCTCTCGCAAAATGCTTCTGACTCTTGAACAGATTTACGACGAGTCCAGAGTGCGTGCATCAGAGTTGGAGAATACATCATATGAGTTGGTTTGGATTCCAATTGTGGATGGCCAAAATAGCACTGAATTGACAGAGGAACAACTAAGCCAATTTGAAAGCATGCAAGCGACAATGCCATGGCACTCGGTGTACCATCCTTCATTGATAAACAAGATAGTCATTCGTTTCATCCAGAGTGAATGGGAGTACAAGAATAAGCCAATTCTTGTGGTTTTGGACCATCAAGGGGGGGTAGCTTGCTCTAATGCTATCCACATGATGTGGATTTGGGGAAGCCATGCCTTTCCTATCACAAACTCGAGTGAGGAATCTCTCTGGAGGGAAGAGACGTGGCGACTCGAGCTACTCGTTGACGGCATTGACTCAGAAATATTGAAATGGTTAAGCATGTGAACTTGGCATTGGCATATCAGAAATACATACATTGCCCAAAAATATGATGTCACGCATACTTTAAAAATAGAGTTTTATCGCAATCAATCCGTGTTCAAAACCCATTTAAGTAATGACTCTACGCTTAAAAATGACATATTTTATTGTATGAGTATACATGCTTCTGTTGTACTACTAGAAACTTATTATTCAATTTTGTCATTGAACAGATAAGGGATGGGAAATACATTTTCTTGTATGGAGGGGATGCCTTTGTAAGGGTAAGAGATTTTGTGAAGGAAGCCCGCAGGGTTGCAGAGGCTGCACGCATACCCTTAGAGATGGTTTATGTTGGTAGAAGAAACAAAAGGGAGCAAGGGCAGCGAGTGTTGGATGTCATAAGTCAAGAGAAGCTAAGTATTCGAACTATGGAAGATCAGAGTATGATACGGTTCTTGTGGACCCGCCTGGAGAGCATGCTCTTCTCCAAAATTAAACTGAAGCAGGACAACGACCTTGTGATGCAGGAAATCAATAAGCTCCTTAGCTATGACAAAATGGGTGGATTTATAATTTTAGCAAGAGGATCTCATATTGTGGTCAATGGGTACGCTAATACGGGTTTACAGACCTTAATAGAGTATGAGAAAATGTGGAGGGAGGATGCAGAGAAAGAGGGGTTTGAATCAGCTTTTGGGAAGCACTATCGGAAGCTCCACGAAGCAGCAAACCCATGCTGCAGACTCGAGTTCTCGAATGCAATGGGGAGAATCCCAGAGGATATAAGATGCCCTGAGTGTCAGCGTCACATGAACATGTTGACCACTTTCCAGTGCTGCCACGATGAACGAGTTGATGATGACATTTGATCTTCCTAGATTGTGTCTGTTCTCGTCACTTGTATTTCTCAATTCGTGCGTCTTTGTTATCTCTCACAGTGAGAAATTGGTGGTTTATTTTCTCTATTGTTTATTATGGCTTTGGCATTAATCAATACATACAAGTTTTAATTATATATGAACATGATGACGCCTTTCTCGCATCAGCTTTCTTCCATATCACTGTTTGTCTCCCACCTTCAGTTGTATTCCCCGAACAGCTACTTTGGTCTTTTTCCTTTGTGGTACCTAGTTACATATATATATTTGAATCTTGAGATGCCAAGAGTTCTATAGCTGCTGATTCTGGGACAACCTCATCAATCATCAAATTCTTCTTCAAGTTCTGCTTCGAGTTAGTAACTCTCAACAAAAACAATGGCTACAAAAGTTGCAATGTAATCAATTTAATTAAGAATGAATTGTAATCTTCTTGTCAATTAAACTCCAAGAGGGACACATGCCATCTTTCGCGACGGTGCTTGGATGGCACAGCAATTGCAACTTTAAAAACTTTAAATTTTCCTTAAAGAGTAAAAATATTAAATTCATATAACCTTTTTTTCTTTTTCACCTAGAATTTGACATTAGCAGCACTCAACTCCCTTCAATTTTTTAAGAAAAGCATTCTAATTTTCTAAACGAAGACAAAACCTGTGCATGGGTGTTATGTTTCAAAACCATATACTTCTCACTTGTAATTAGGACATTAAAGATTACAAAAATTTAATGTTTTCTCTTTTTATGAAAAATTGAAGAGGTATTTTGTTGTGTTTTAAAGTTGAAGTCATGAAGTTGTAAGTCCTAGTTTGAGAAAGTAAAATATTTCTTTTTTCTTTTTTCTTTTTTTCAATCCAACCGTTGATAAGCTTGTGAACATAGCAGAGTACTATGGGCTTGGGGAGAGTTCACTGGCATTCATCCATATTTAAATAATTGGCCTGCAGAGAAAAACAAGTTAACATTCCTCATATCATATAAATGGCACATTCTTCCTAGACTAGATTAGGTCATAAACAGTACCCCAAAAAAATATGGACAAAATGGGACTTTCTTATGCGCAGATTCTTCTTCTTCCTGCTATGTAGAATGTCTCTTTTTTCTTTTCTTTCATTTTATCTTTTTTATCATGTCAATGGAATTATCAAGCTTTTTCCAACCTTTAGAATATTTTGGAAAATGTATAACTATGTAAAATGATTTGAAGGGTTACTTTGCTTTAAATCTACACATCACATTTTTGCAATTTTTTATGGTGACTACTAAAAATATTTTTATCAAATCAGATAAAAAAATTAATTTTTTTAAGGTCAAAAATATAATGAGTAAAGGCTTCTCTAAATTAATTTATTGAGCCATCATTCTCTTCATAATTTGAATTCTTAAACTTATACACGGTTTAAAATTATTAATAAATAAAACTATTGTTCTACTTTTCCTTTAATGCATATTATATTAAGGAAATAGACCAAATCCCATGTCTCTGCTTATATCAGGTGGAGTTTCAATGCAAATACTTCCCAAATCTTGGTACTCCAACTCCATTTGCATATATATAACTTAATTCAATCCACTCAAAATTATTTGTTTAATCAAATTTTATTGAATAATTAAATTATGTTCCCCTTTATAAGATAAGAATGGCTACAATATTCATACCTGTAGGCAAGAAATTAAATTTCTTTTTATAAAAAATTTTAAAATCTTTTTGTTTTTAAAATTATCAAAAATAAAATAAAATATTTATTAAAAAATTCTGAAGTTGCAAGAGAGTTAAAAAATTATTGAAATTCAAATTAGTTTTTATTATAATAACGTGTTCTACTTATCATTTAATTTAGATAATAATTGAAGTTAATTTTAATATAATTTTATATATTTATATATTTATATTATATTAAAATTATTTTAAATATTTATACTTTTAAAGTTATCGAAACAGTGCGTCGTGACAAAACAAGGAAGGCGCGCTGTTTCTAATTAGAGACTCAGAATGGCTTGGAAATCTCGCTCAATCGAGGGGTACGTCTACAGGCACCACGTGATGCTCACTGGTCGGTTACGCGATTTATTGATTGGGTAACAGAAGATTGGAGTAATATGTGAGCTGATTTATTGGCATGTATAAACATTGAAGCATTCACTGCTAGAAGCTGTTATTCATATTCCTACAAGGTTTTTGTCAAAAGATAATTTTATAAATATTATTATGAAACTAATTTCGTTTAATTTTTTTATAACAATCTTTTTTAAATTTAATTTTTAATTTTTTTTAAAATTATAATTCGCTTACTATTTTGAATTGTTTAAAATATAATAACAATTTTATAATTATTTATATTTTTAATAAATAATTTATAATTTTATCTAAAAATAATATCAGTGACTCACTTATCACAATTAAATTAGCCGTGTCATCTAAAATTTAAAGATAAAATTAATTTTTAATAAAAAAAATATTTATTATCATTTTAAAAATAATTTATTTAAATTTTTTACTTTTCAACATATTCTTACTTGCTACTACGATTATAGATGTAATTCCAATACTACTATGTCCACCGCTTATTTTTTATATATATAAAATAATTTTAATTTGTATTGAATTTTATTTATTTTTATACAAAATAAAGAATAATATATTTTTAAAAAATAAATAGAAATAATAATATATTCACCTAAAATTTTAAATTCAGCTAAAAATATAAATAAGATTATAAACCTTTTAATATTAATATTGTGATTGTGTTTGTATATCAGCAGTCAGCACCATTTTCTTAGGTGTCTTTAAAAGTATTTAAAAATAATTAAATCATTTAAAATAAAATTTTATATAGTTTCACTATTATTTTTTTATTTTTTTACGGTAGACAAACAATAATAAATGGTAATAATTATAAAAATTATTATTCATTAAATTTTTAATTAAACTAACATTGCTTAAATCAAACAGAAAATTTCTAAAATCATAATATTAGTAACAGCATCAAACAAAAAAAGAAAATCTTGGGTAAAAACTGGTGCGTATAAATTCTGTATTTTATCCCAAACCCTCCTTCGTCTTCTCTCTCCTCTCATTTTCTTCTCTTGCTGAGGAGCATTAACTTCGTCCATTTCTTCTCTCTTCTCTCTGTTTGAGCTAAACCTTTTCCTCGGAATCGAATCACATCGACAAATTCAGATCTTTTGGAATTTAAAGATTTGATATTTCAATCGATTTCCGGTAACTAATCGAATCCCTAATTTTTACCAATTTCCGCTGTGGTGTCTCCTCGATCCACAACGCCTAATTTCTCAAAATGTGGATCAGCTTTTATTGGAATTGCGATGAAGTTTAATTCAAATTTTAAAACTTTGTAATCCTTGAGGAAGTGGATTCTGATGATAGTTGTAGTAGATTTACATTTCTCAAGCGGTCTCTTGGGAATTTGAGGTGTTTCTTCTGCTCGGAGCCTCAGATTATGCGGGAATGGGATTTTGGAGTTGGTTTTGTTGTGTAAACTTCTATGTCTGTTTTTATGTGAGTTCAGTTGGGGATATGGTACTGGAAGGTCATTGTGCTGTTCTTGTGTCTTAAACTGCTTCAATACGTGGGGTAGTTTTGAATTCAGACATTAACTTCTACATGAAGTCTTTATTATATTTCAGAGTTCTCGAATTTGAATTGCTTCCCACACACAGACGTACTAATATGCTTATCTATTCATTTATCATGATTCACTTTGTCCGAGGTTCGATTCTGTTTAGTTTTTTTTTTTTATTGTTATTATAATTAACATAAATTTCAAAGATATTTCCCGTCAATCATTTAAAGCTCTATAATATATGACCAATTAGCCAACTGGTCTCTTTGGTTAAATTCAGCTGTAAATTATGGAAGATAAATTTGTAATTCTTTTTTAATACTGTTAATTCTGCAAATTGTATCACGGATGCAGTGTCAGTGTTACAATATATTTGTCTCCCACCCATTCTTTAGCTCAATTGAATTGAACCCTTTTTTTCGTTCAATGATTTGGTAGAGGTAGAGACTGTAGACTGTAGAGCCACAAGTAGTTTGATTGTTGTATATTCTCAAATTGAGTCCCCATTCTGATTATGATACTCTACCGCTGACACAATTAGTATCAAAGGTTTTCTGTTAATAGATGATATCCACACACCCTCTTTCTTCTTCATTTTGGGGGGCTAGGGTTGGAAGACTGCTAATAATGCTAGCAAAGTGAAAAGCTCAGAATCTAATTTTTCATGTCTTCAATTATAAAATAACATTCCTGAAAGGTTGTTCCGGATTAAGTGCAGTAAGAATCTGTGAGAATGGAAGTCATGGTGTTGATGAATTACAAAATTGCGGCAATATTTTCAATTAAGCAGATTGCATAGCATAATGGGGAAACATGAGGAAGGAGAAGGAAAAAAGAGATATTCCATGAGCAAGATACTGAGTTCAAGATGTTATCTAAGTGTGTTAATGTTGGGAGTTGAATCATGAGTCTTATCCAATTTAGAGTATTTGACTTTGAATTAGTACCTTAGCAATTAGCCTTGTTTTCTGTATACATAATATGAGAGATTAAAATAATTGAATGGCGATATGTGATGCCAACACAGGATAGATTTTGGAGTTACAGTGTGCTTAACTGACCATATCTTTCCAAGAGTGGGGCCTCTTGTGGAATCCTGTCCGTGATTACTTTTCCTACTCAGTAGACTTTCATGGATTTTTGGTCTTCTGGAACCGTATGAAATTTTTTAGTTTATGTCCAGCCATTGCAATGGTATGTTAAATTTCTTTTAGCTGATTTTTTGTTGCACTAGAATATATTATTACCTATATCTTTTGCTTTAAATGATCTTACAGTCATATGTGATGTGTTTTACATCAGTTTTACATAATTTTCCTGTATATTATATTCATTTTGCTCAATTTCTCATGTTTACACTATCTATATGTAGCGTCAAATTCATTCAATTGTTTTCTCAAGGCAGTGGAGACTTTAGTGTATTTTTAAAAATATTGAAAACTCAAAATGCCAAAGGAGAGAAGAGAGAGTTCCTTTTTGCATGGTAGTAGCAGAACATCACCTTATCAAAGCAGCTCTTGTCATGCCAGAAGATCTGCACCTAAAACTCCTTTAGAGTCTGAAGACAATTTTAAAGAATGGGAAGAAGCTAGATGTCCTGTCTGCATGGAGCACCCTCATAATGCAGTTCTCCTCATATGTTCATCCCATGAGAAGGGATGCCACCCTTACATGTGCAACACTAGTTATCGCCACTCAAATTGTCTTGATCAGTTCTGCAAGTCATTTGTGAAAAACTCACCAACAATTCCTCAAGTAGAAAGTCAGATCTCAACTACTAACACATCTCATGTCCAGATGGCTGGTACAGAAGCAAATGCCGTCGATATGCAAGAAGAAAGAAGTGAGGGATCTGTTACAACACATCACTTATCCTGTGTGGATGAGGAAAATCCAAAGCTAGTATGCCCTCTGTGTCGAGGGCAAATAAAGGAGTGGAAGGTTGTGGATGCTGCTCGTCATTTCATGAATGAAAAATCAAGAAGCTGTTCCTGCGAAACTTGCGAATTTAGTGGCACATATACAGATCTTCGGAAGCATGCAAGGCTTGAACACCCCCTTGTGCGGCCATCGGAGGTAGATCCAGAGCGGCAGCGTGACTGGAGGAGGTTGGAGCGACAGAGGGATCTTGGAGACTTGCTTAGCACACTGCAGTCTTCCTTAGGGGAAAGGGAAAATAGAGTTGACGATGGTATTCTACCCATAGATGATGGTGGTTGGCTAGCTGTGTTTTTCCTCATTCTTCATCCTGCATCTGTGTCAAGGGGTACCCCAGGAACCAGACTCCAAATGCATATAAGAAGGAGATCTACCAGGCTCTGGGGGGAAACCTTTGAAGCTGAATCTCCATCCTCTTCTAGAGATGATGAAAATGAATCTTCAGATGGTGGGTCTGGTCCTTGGAGACGCCACATTCGGAGACAGATAACACCTGATGATCAGCCATGACTTGGAAGCTTCAATGAATCTACTTGATTAAATTCAATGTTCCCATGTGGGTGTTCTGCGATCCCTCCACTTTGCAGATTTTTCATTCATTAATGAATGGATCTTGGTCATTAAGTTGCCTCTTTGGTTGGAGTTGGGAGTAAGAGGGGAGTTTTCAGCTTGTATCTTTAAATCTGTTCCATCGAGTGTGGAACAGTTTTGAGATGGAGGGCTGTTTGTCAAAGAATGAGAAAACAGTAATTCTTTGAGGATTGCTTAAACTGTGTATTTAAATTTTTTTTTTCTTTACTTTCTCATCTTGCTGCAATTTCTCAAGGATTTTAAACAATTGTGCTTGAAATAAATTTACTTGTCTCTTTAATATTGATTCAGTTCACCTATCTTTGCTAACACTGCTGGGCTCACTTGGCAAGAAAAAATTAATAAGAGCATTGTGGTCATATGAGATCTTTTAATATTTAGCCTTCTCGGTGGATCTTTACTTACCTATCAATCGGCTCTTTTTTGTTTTTTGTGGATTTTTATACCAAAGTGTCTGGTATTATACACTTGATAAATGTGGGCGTAGGGTTAAGAATATATAATGGGCATGTCAATGGCGTCCTTATCAATCGGAGTAACTTATCTTTGGTTTTTATACGGAAATGTACTTATTATTTTAATAATTTTGCATTAGAAATTTTTTTAAAAAAATCCTTATATATAATTGTTCTACTATTCCCTTTTGTGCTTTTATTTTTTTCTTAAATAGTCTGTGGCCCTATTTAAGGGCTAAAGCCGTGCATTTGAAAGCATGGCATTCGCCCTTTGTGGGCAGAAGCTTTTTTTTTTTTTTTTTCAAGCTAGCATATAATATTAATAAAAAATATAATAATAATGTAATAAAAAAATATGATTAATTTTAATAATAACTCATTTTTTAAAAAATTATATAATAAATAAATAATTTACAAAATCTCTAATTGATATATTTAAAAAAATTATATAAATAAAAAATAATACACTAATTAATAAATTTAATTAAAATTATTGGATAATAAAAATTTTTTAAAAAAATATCTTAATCTTAAACATTCATTAAAATATAATAACAACTCTTATATTAATAAATTAAATTTATTTATATAATTAAAAATTTTAAAAAATTATACAAATAAAAAATATATATTAATTGATATATTTAATTACATAATAAAATTTAATTCTTTTTTAAATATATATGTCATTTATAAAATAATATTAACGATTTTTATAAATATTATTTTGATAAAAATAATTTTTTTTAAATTAAAATTAATAAAATATTATTTAAAATTAACAATATCTTAATAAAAATTAAATTAGTTAACTTTATTACTGATTAAAAAAATTATAAAATAAAATCGATTATTATAATTTAATAAATAATTTTATATTTTAAAACGTATAAAAAATAAATTTTAAATAAAAGTATAATAATTTTATCTCCATAAATATTAGACCGGCCAAGCAGGAAAGGTTGCAACAAGGAGTATCCGTACGCAAGCCTTGCAGCACACATCAAACCTCTCGCGATCAAAAGAATGAAGCATCATTGTACAACAAAGGTAACAGTAACAGAGCCGCGCATTGGTCGGTATCAAAGGCTCATAGCATGCATGAATTACGGTTTGCACCCACAAACCACAAAACAGTGTGTGAAGTCTACTTTTCTGACTCATCTTTTTGTACCCAAAAAAAAAAAAAAAGAGAGGTTTTTTTTTTAAAATCTTAAACTTTTTTTAATAAATGAAAAAAAGAAAAAAAAATATTTCAAAAATGCATTTTTCCCTATTATTAATTTATTCACCCCACGCAAACGACAACACCTCCAAACACAAGGACGACGAGCAACTACGATAAAGCGTCGTTTTTATGAGTCAACGTCATGAGGACTGAATCTCGCGCTGCTCGAGCCCAAACGATAACAAAACGCTGTCGCAATTATTGCTCTCCAATTGATATTTCAAAGATCGGGCGTACCTCAACAGCAGTAAAGGTATCTCCTTTTGGTTCCTCTCTGTCTCCGGCGGGCGATGGATCTCTGAGGCTCATAGTTTTTTTCTCGATGGAATCACTCGCAAAAGAATCCCTTTCAGTTTTGTAAGCTTGCCCCATAGTTCATAGAGTATAGGTCGAAATGGGGATAGCAGGCACATCCAACTCGAACTCTGAGTGTGATGGCGGCAACGTCACCAAGACCTATGTCGTGTTGAATGTCTACGATCTCACCCCTCTCAACAATTACTTGTATTGGTTTGGATTTGGAATCTTTCACTCCGGCATTGAAGGTTAGACCCATTCGTTTAATCTATGTTTAATTTATGAAATGTAAACTGAATGCCATGTATCCCGGTAGGTGACATCAAATTATATTACATGTTTCGCAATTAGACAGGTTTTGGGTGGCAATTAGTGAGCAGGAAGACTAGATGCTATAGCATGTTATATCAGTGCATAGTAATTAGTAACAGAATATGATCCTGAAATTCTGCACTTCAGCTAGGTAGTTTGCAATTGTACAAACGATTGACACCCTGAAGTAATTTTATTTAAGTTGTTATGACCTTGGGACCAGCAAAATATACTTGTCTGAGACTTAATATACCTAAACAAGACATTTGCAGCGATGTGTCTGTTGGGGTGTGCACTGATGCATGCCTGCGTGTGTGTGTGTGTGTGTGTGTGTGTATGAGAGAGAGAGAGAGAGAGAGAGAGAGAGAGAGTTTGATTTGTCTAAAAGTGGTTGATTGAGAACTTATTTTTTATTAAAGAAACAAAAAGTCGTCTAAACAAACTAAATTTTATTTACTGTTTGATATACTAGTTCACAGGATCTAGGAGTACTTATGATTAAGCATGCTATTTGTAATTTTGTTTGAGGAGTAAGGCTATTTGCACAACATTACAGTCACAACTACGCACAGGTTGCATGAGTTTAAGTGGCTCCACTTGAACTCGTTGTTGTCTAACTCTATGCAGCCACATCTGCATTTGTGTCCAGCTGTAGCTCAAACATTTGTGTGCATAGCATTATTCTTTTTGCTATTTATGATATTCTCAAAAGTTGTTCGAGTTATTGTTACTACTGTTAATCCAGTGAAGCTTTTTTTTTCCTTATACAGTACACGGCAAAGAATATGGGTTTGGAGCCCATGACTTCTCAGCTAGTGGAGTTTTTGAAGTGGAGCCAAGGAAGTGCCCTGGTTTTATATATAGATGTTCAATCACTTTGGGCCAAATAAATATGCATCCTTTTGAATTTCGGACATTTATTGAAAATATGGCTTCTGAGTATCATGGAGATACCTATCACCTTATCTCTAAGAACTGCAATCATTTTACTGATGATGTCTCTTGTAGATTGACTGGAAAACAAATCCCAAGTTGGGTGAATCGGCTTGCTAAGCTAGGTAAAACTGTCCATAGAAATTTGATAATAAACTTATTTTCTACATGTCTTTATATCCTCTTACTCAGTCATCTTCTGAATTTTTATAATGATCTAGACAGAGGTTGCTGTAAGTTTCTTCAGAGACACAATACACATCAATCTTCTGTCCACCCAACATTGGTTTATGAAGTTTAGGGTCATTACAAGATATGAACTTCCCTGAAAACTTTAAATTGAAAAGGAAAGAAAAATGTTTTTCTAAAACGATCAAATTATAATCACTCTTATGGCTGGAAAAAATAAATTGTTATTTGTAAATTGAAGGAATCAATTGTAGATAATATAATCTGACAATGATATCACATTTGGGTGATGACTGATGACTTCATTCCAGTCCATCTACTCTCATCAAGTTTTGTTCAGGGAAGAAAAATACTTTCTGAAAATATCAAATTATAGTTGTTCCTTTGAAAATAAATTTAGTCATTTGTAATAAATAATGTTTTTTATTTGGTACATTACATGAGGCCGAACCCTTGACCTATCTCATTATCCCACCCCACCCAAACTACCTGAGCTAGCCTCAAGTGGCTAATATTCTTGGTCAAACTTTCAGGTGCTTTGTGCAGCTGTCTACTTCCTGATAGCCTTCAAGTAACTACTGTTAAACAGCTACCTGAATACCACGAGTGCTCCGGTGTGTATATCTTATTTTTCCTTACTTTTTCATAACAACATTTATTCTATGCACACTCACACTTCCATACTATCAATGGATACAACCTTTCTGAGCTGCCTTTCATGGTGATTGCTTGCAGAAGATGAAGTTGCTGAATCTCTTTCAACTGCCACTCCACGTGATTCAACAGAAATAGATGATGGGCAAGAGAAGCGTCTTCTATCACCATTTGGTGGAATTGAGGATGTAGTTTTCGTTAAAGAGGGCCAAGTAAAATAAAAATGATGTTTTTGAGGTGAGAAAAACCTCCATTTGATTGATTTGATTTGCAGCGATTCTTTTTTCCCAAGGTTTTCTCATTCTTCCAAAACTTTCATCATTCCTTTGATTATTTCATGGTGCTTGAAGAATCCAAACTAGTTAGTGTGTTTGTATTGATTTCTGACGTTCTGTGTCAGGGTTTTTGTATGGAGCTTTTAAAATGTTTGTGTACTGTTTTTTCTATGTAAGGGGATCTTCGCCATGCAAAAGAAATCCATGTTTCGAATCTGTTTAGATTATAAAAGATTCTTTTAGGGGTAGATGAGCCAGTTTCTTGAAGGCATTGATGTGAAATATTGACATTTTTGTAAATTGGTATTTCTTGAAATTCCCTTTTGGACTCGTAATTGGAGCATTCTGCAGGTGAGGTAATTGATGTACCATCATGCATGCAGAGATTCTTAGGAAGAAGTTTCTTACTCCCAATTTATTATAATTGCATAAATGCTAACTTAACACAAAAATGTCTCATTAAATGTAATGTAGTGGCATAAATGTTACCTGGCTAGGGTTCACTATTTTCTGTTCTCATAGTAGCTAACCAAAATACAACACCCTTGAAGCCACTGTGTGGTTATAGTGGTGAGGAGTACAGGTTATCTGGGGGTTTTAATTTAGGCTACAATGCAATTTACTCCATGCAATTTACACCCATGTGCAAATTAACCTCTTGCGCTGTAAAAGGTGACCATCAGCCTCCGAAGCTCATCATTCGTGTAACTTATCCTTTTTGTTAAACATTTTTATTCAAAAATTTAAGGAAGACATAGTTATAAAGTCCGACGAATTTGGATAAAAATGTTAACGGAAGGGACCAACTGTCCAAAATATTGACTTTAAAGAATTGATAGTTAACTTATGAACTACAAGGACTAAATCATACATGGGTTTAGAGGTAAGTTGCATTTTAGCCTTTATGGGTGTTTGGTAGATGGATTTTGTTTAGATTCTTGAAAAATTGAATTTGGAAAAATTTAATTCTTATGTTTGGTTTTTGAATTTTAAAACAGGATTCTCAGGAATTCTGAATTCTTGGGAATGATTTTTTATAAGAATTTTCACCAAAAATTTCTTATGTAGGGGGTGGGAATTCAAATTTTCCATGCTATGAGAATCTTTTTAAATATAAAAAGACAATAATGTCCTCTATTTTGTCATTTTTTTATCTCTCTCACACACCTCTCTCTCTCTTACCCATACTTTCTCTCTCATATCTTTCTCTCTTACTTTCTTTCTCATAATTTTTTTTTTTATTATTTTTTTTGTCTTTTTTGCACTTACTTTCTCTCTCTCATTTTAACATAAGTAAGGATATTTTTGAAAAAGTACTACAATTTTCAGGAAAGTTTTATTATAACCAAACGTAATAATAAAAGATTCTCAGATAAATATTTAAAGTCAACTAAACGCATTTTGTACATTCTCAGTAATCATCATTCTCAAAAAATATGTTTCTCAGAAGAGATGATTTCTAGGAATGAAAAATATTACAGTGTACCAAATGCCCCCTTAAATTAAACTTTTGCTTTCTTATGTACTAATTTTGTTTAATTTTATAAAATTTATAACTTAAGAAAGTTTTGTGTAAGTCTTAAAAATCTAGAAGTAATTCAATTAAAGTTCAAATATTTGACTCTTTGAGCACTCACTATTGCACCTATAGTAACTTACAATATAAACTGACAATGAACTGACCTCCAATGCCACACAAAATCCTTTGAACGATGTGGACACTGCAAAGTCAACAAATGGATCATCCACGGCATTTCGAAACTCGAAAGCTGAACTGGTTCTGGTTGTTTAAAATTGGAAAATGAAATATCAATGGAAATAAATTTAAATTAGAATTCGAAACGGCCTATTTAATAACTTTTAAGTTTAGGGGATGAGAATTAAGAGAAGAAATAGTCAAATTGGAGAAAAAGGAAAGGCGCCAACGGGGAGGAAACATGACTGTCAGGAGGGGCAAGAAGTGAAGACATCAATGGAAATAAATCAAGCCTCAGGAGGTTACCATGAGAATATCAGAAACGAGTGACATCTAGTTCCCTCTATTCTATTTTAAATCATTTTTTATTTATTGCCACTTTCTGCTGAGATTTCTCAGGAAAAGAAAATAACCAATTATTCGGTTTTTTTGGTGCAACCGAAAATTTGCCAAATTGACAATTAAATTAATTTTATTCAAATGTCTCCAGAATGATAAAATAGAATAATGATTCATGTGATTGACTTCCCTCTATAATGCATCAAATAATTCCATAAAAGAAGTGAACTCTCATAAAACACCATTGTAGAATCCAAATAATTTAACTCCTGACAATTTCATTGATTATTGAATTAAACATCTAACTCCTAATCATTTCAACTAATAATGGCTTAAACTGCTTACTCCTAATCATTTTGCAGCTGACATGACATTAATGGCAATATGCAGAAAGTATTTTTCTCCTGCAGAATATATTAGCCGCATCCAAACACAGTTCCAAAGGATTGAAGTCCCATATTTATAAATTTGTTTCAACAGTACGATATCATCAAGGTGCCAACCTTTCTGGGCATGCAATGCATATCCAAATATCAAATGTACCATGCATATCAAACCCAAGCCTCCCTAGCAAATCCGAAGCCACTGAAAGATATGAAAAAAGAAAAAGAGAATAAAATAGCTTCCACATAAAGCTGTGACTTGACATGAATCCAACTAGGCAGGATTTCCCTCAAGGCCCAATTTTGAAGTTAACCAAGCACAGACCTCATCCATCTCTTCCGGAATTGTGTAATGGCCCAGCCTGCCATTAATAATAATATTAATAAACGCGGTGAATAAAAAATTGAGTGAACTACCATATGAGTTCTTGAAAAATGTTCCATCAATTTAGTTCTTAAAAAAATTATCACCATTTGACTCCAAAATTGATGGTCGACAGAACTTATGACAGATCATATTGATGGACTTTTAAAATATTTGGAGTGAAATGATGGTAATTATCTTTTAAGGACTTAAATGGATGGAACATGCAGGGACCCACACGGTAGTTTCTCTAAAAAAATTAAATTGTAGCATGGAATTATGGAACCCTAAAGACTAGAGCATAATCTTTGGCAGGGATTTAGTGTTTAGTACCCATCATAGGCTTTAAATGTTACATCCTGAAATCCAGCAGAACTTAAGCTCCTTGATGATTTCTCACCAAATTTAAAGGGAACCACATCATCACCTGAAAGAACATACATGCCAACGTTATTTTGTCCATACTTTTACCAGTAATTACCTAAAATTGTTATGACAGCACCGAAATTGGGAATTTTCTCCACCAATATAGGAGCTCACACTCTCAAACTATGAAATTGTATGACTTCTGTCCCATTAAATATATGTACATTTCCCCAACACCTTACTCAACACATGGTATTGGTAAACTGCTAACCTCAATAACTCTTGTTTCTTGGTATAGACTATAGAGTGGACGTAAACCTTTTTGTCAAAAAATCAGCAGACTTTTGCCTTGTAAGTGGTGAGATATATTTAAAACTTTTTGACAAAATAAAAAGAAAATGTATCTACCAAAATTCAGTTAAAATTATTTTAGGACAACCCAAATGAGTACTGTTAAATCCTTAATGGATGGAAGCAAGAGGATATATTTTTATATTTAACTAAATGGAGGAATATATGTGAAGAATAACGGGAGAGATTGAATGATATAGAATCTAATGACTCATAGGAGACCAGCCTGGTGTTATTAGCAATTCAAGTCACTTGAACTTGGGAAAGCTACTAGTGATGCACCTACTTCTCAGGTGAGGTGAATTACAGTCTATCATCTTCCAGTTTCTTAAGAAAGGAAGGATGCCAAGAACATATTTATTTTTTATCCCTCACGTCAAGGCAGCTTAATAGGCAACTAAAACTAAAAGATTACGGCTTGGGCAGGGTTCCTAGTTGCCATGTTTTGAACTACAGCATCAGTAAGCGAGTCTGTAGAAACTAATTTACAAGTTGAAATAAGACGTTTATGAGCCATCATCTAATCCAGTGTTTAACAGTAGACCTGGTTCAGTAATGCTAGCAAAGATGCTTGAGCAAATTATACTTAAGGTTTTGTAAGATCTATCCCATAATATATTCATACAAGAGATGTGTATGACTACCTCTTCCATGACACATCAAAACGGGCAAGGATTGAGCACGCCTTGTGGCTTCATCTTCCCCTTGTAACTTGTTACTCATGGTCCTGGATAGGAAGAAACTAAAATGATTTCGCTAAATATATGCAAAATTGGGCAAGGGTAAATCAAACTGAGATGAGTTAGAGCAGAATCGAAAGGCCAGACTTTGCACATGGAAGCCAACCACTTAAACCAACAACTGCACGTAAGTTGGCTGGATATGGATTGCCATTCCCATATCTCCTAAGAGCAAAGCAGGTTGCAGAATAAAGGGCAGTAGCCGCTCCCATGCTGAATCCTCCAAAACCAAGTTTAACTGTCACAGATGTAACATAGTTACAACTATATCAAAAAAAATTTTTTTTTTTTACTTCTACTGACAATAAACATTATACAACCAAGAAAACTAAAATAATATCAAAATTATGCAGTTTATGAAAGAATCTATAGCCCTCCAGTAGCATCTGAATTTAAGGATTTGCACTTGCCACTTAAGCATACCTATAGTAAACTTTTGAGAAGGTTAACCAACCACATGTGCCAAAATATTCATTCCAATACACACAAAATTATTTGTACCCACTTACACGTGACACTAAATGAAAGCTTGTGCATGGGCATATAATATACCAACAAAAGATGTTGAGCAAACCCAGTTTGCATATTGCTTTGTATCCGCAATTTACTAAAAAATTTTAAGGCAAGCTTTCTAATGTCAACATGGATAATCAGAAGTTTAGAAAGTTTAGCATTTATGAGAAGGATGGATCTGTTCCTCCATTTTTGTTCCTTCCTTTCTTTTGATTTTATTATACTTATTGGTATGCATGACCATGTTTGTTAGCAGAATATGGACTTGAACCAGAGACCTGAATGAAGCAAATCTCAAGCAAGGACAATCTGTTTCATTTTTTAGGACTAAAGGAGTTGAAGGTGAGGAAATTGGACAAGGACTACTTTTAGAAGTTTTTAACTCTTATGACAACCTATCAACAACAAGCATTATTTCACAAATTTTTTAAAGCGTGACACCTGCAGAAGAAATCTTTCAAACAAGAAGCATTGAAAAAGAAACTGTATGAATTTAAGAAAAATAAATTAAACCAAATAATTGCATAAAACCTACTATCTGCTGGTTCTGTTGACAACAAATTTGCAACATGTGCAGCAGAAGCATCCAAACCTTCTAGATCATCAGGAGCATCTTCTGAGAGATCTTTAACATCAAACCCTAACCAAAGTTAAAGTAGCAAGTCAGAAAATCATCAAGACAAACATTAGGTTAATATAAGACCTAGCTTCAGTTCTATGTCCTAGAATGTATTTCTCTACTTCATGGGTTTTGAAAGACAGGCGGACAGCTAAATTCCAGTACCAATAAGATGTGATTACTGTGCACCTTCTACATGGCAACAACTACGTATGTTTATATTATTTCAATCTGGAAAACTAGATGTTGACAGGAGTAATCAGAGCCTACAAAACAATCAAACTTACAAGCAGTAGAAGGAAAGCCACCAAATAAAGTTATTGGTTGTGTAGGAGCAGTTGGACATATCCATTTAATCTGCATCGTATAAATTAACAACAAGATGAATTTATTAATGAGTATAGAGATAATCTTACAACTTGGTAGAATATGCAATTATGTAGTGGCAATTTAGGTTCTCCTTAACAATTCAAAGGTCCTTATCCTTACATTTCGAAGAGGAAGGGTCTCTAAAAGCTGGGACCAACTGCCAAGAGCAAAGCAGAAAATGAAGATCTGAGTCACAACCGCATGATTAAAACCATGCTAAAATATCAAATTAATTTGGCTCTATCTTTTGTGCCAGCTGTTGTTTCCATGTCTGATGTACGTTTCTCTCTTATGGGTCTTTTTTGCATTTGAGCTGGCAGAATTGGAGTAGGAGTTTTACTGTTTTTCACCTTTGGCTCACAGATTCAAGTTGGACATTTGAAAAGTATACATCTTAGGACATTTTTCCCTTAAATATGCAATACAATCAGGAGGAGGTTTAAAAGGAAGTAAAGAAAAAAAAATCAGAGATGCAAACCTAGTAATAAAAAATTAAGGACTCTCATAAGCAGAGATACAGATTATTTGAAAAATACATCAACATAGAACTGACAAAATTCAGTAACCAAGTGACACTGCTAACATTCTTTTAAAAGATTAACACAGACATGTTGGAAATGGAATTTATTTGAAAGACGGTTAATTAATAGCAACAAAAAATGAGACACGTGTACTATATATATTAATCAGGAGTGGACCACTTGAATTACGTTGAACTATTAGCTTTTGGTAGTAAATACAACTCACAATATATAAGTAAGTATTTAGATAACCATGCATTCATGATCCAATCTTGACATTTCTTGTTCCAGGAGCTTAGATTGAATGCCTGTACTTAATAGAGAATTTGAAGGGTGCTAATAAAATTCAACTGCTGCTGCCAAGTTTCCCAGTACTTGTTGGACCAGGAAACTCTATGCAATCATAGATAACAAGTTTAAATAACTAAAGACAACAATATATTATTTGAATTTCTAAATATTGCCAAAGACTCACAATCTACTAGTTATTGGTAGCAAAGAAAGATCATGAAATATAAATAATTAGGAATTCATGCATGGAAGGATTAAATTCTTCATATCTTCTTCCACCAGCTTAAATTGAATGCCTGTACTGCAGTACAGAACAAAGAGGGATGCAAAGGGTGCTAAGCGCTAACTAAATAGTATACAAATGCAGCTGCTCTAGATCCAAATTCTTACAAGACCAGAAATCTCTATGCAGCCATAGATGCCTTGACAAGTTTAAATATCCAAAGAGAACATGCCATAAACAATCTATCATTTGGAAAATGTATGTTGTCTGTCAAAAGCCTAAAGAAAGATCCATATCAGTCATAATAAGTGACAGGGATACAAGAAGACAAATATATAAGCCTGGTTGGTTTCTGTTCTGAGATTCTCTGTTCCATTTGCGGTTCAAAAAAAAAAGAAAAAAAGAAAGAATTAAAATTAGAAGCAATAACAAGCTTCAAAAAATTTGATCAATAGTAAACAATATCAGTTTCAAAAATATGACCAAAATGTTACTTTGATATGAAATGAGAAAAAGTGGAACTACTTAAATGAAAAGAAAGCAGACGTTGCTGAAAACAAAGATATCACATTTTTCTAACCATTCCATTGAACCGAATTTGATGATAGTTTCAGAAACACATCCAAACAATTCCACAGTTATACACCACTCACCAAAATAATAATTAAAAAAAAATTAACCAATAATTGATTGCCAGCCTCCTAAATATAAATAAGATAGTGTGAAACCCATGGAAATGGGGGTAAGTATTGTTTATCAATGTCAAAAAAGAAAGGAAACTTAAAAATTTAAAACTAGTATTCACAAATTGAAAAGACCACAAAAAATGCAAAAGCAGATACAAAAATAAAAACCAAAATTTATGTCATCTTTCCTTCAATTCACAACAATCTCGGTCATGAAAACAGTAAAAAAGAAAGCCTACAAACTTAAAACGTATCTCCCAACCATAAACAAATTTTGAGTGATATGAATTCCGGAAAAGCAATAGGATTGTCATATCACCTGGAGCCATTATCACCGAGGCCATGTAACCAAACTATAGTGGCTTGGTGATTGCCTTTAGGCCTAACCACATATGTTCTTCCAAACTCAAATACTCTTCTAACAGATGTACCACCTGAAATGAAGCCATATGACAGTCAAAGAAAAATTATGACAAACGGAGTTGGAAATCATTTTCCCTTCCTACAACTCCTAATAGATAACACCATTCATCCATACAAATGAATCCCAGAGACTGATGGGAAAACTCCCTCGTAGATAAAAGCCATCCTGAAATGATGTGATCCAGATAGAGCTGCAGAGAAAAACTTACCAGAACCCAGTGATTGTCCAGCAAAGCTCATTTTAACCTCCAAAGGAAACACCTATTGAGTAGTCCTACAGCTGCAAGAGAGAAACATTCACATTATACAATCAATACCTAAATCCAGTTAAATAGTCTAGACCTCTAAGAGTAATAGCATGCCCAGAGTTAATGCAGATCCAGGCACCCAACCAGGACTACAAAGTCAAATTAGAAATGCCACAAGTTAGCACTGTGAGGCACGAACCTACATTTTTCCATGTTCTTAATGTTTCTCCCCAACTTTATTATTAGAAAAGCATACAGGCATCTGTACGCAGTATTTTAATAAAACAGAATAAGTGGCATTCATGGACATCAAAATAGAAAGGGAAACACCCATATGCTAACCCAAAAACTTAAACCAAATACAAAGCCAGTCACACCATCCAATATTCCAGAATGTTATTATAATAATAATAACAGCAACAATAAATTAAACCCATCTCCCTTGAGGTTAGTTGAAATCACACCAACCTCTCTCTTGTTTTAAAATTACTCTAGTCTCTCTTGTCTTTGATTTTTCACCTTACTGAAGGCAGTACGTAGAGGGTATATGTGTCTGAAAAGAAATTTAAATTGGGTAAACTCAAGGGTGGGAGGTCTATGTAATTTACTCCAAATCTTAGATAACAATGATGAACCTTAAAACCCAAGTCTCCAAACTTGCTGCATAATACTTGCATATAGTGTTCTTTCATTTAAGGGGCACAAAATATACAGGACATTTTCCCCAAGCTTGTTAAATGGAACACAATTAACTCCAGAAATGCTGAATGACCTCATATTAATATGGTTCGGAGAACTGGGGACATTAAAAGCCATTGGGAAGGTTAACTAACACGTGTAAGTCGCTGGAATCATTAGATAAAGAA
This sequence comes from Gleditsia sinensis, assembly GCA_037074535.1. Classification (NCBI taxonomy): domain Eukaryota; kingdom Viridiplantae; phylum Streptophyta; class Magnoliopsida; order Fabales; family Fabaceae; genus Gleditsia; species Gleditsia sinensis. Next base: position 7,139,185 of record CM073464.1, on the reverse strand, counting down.
CGAATATTTGAGAACTTAACTCGATAAAGAGGCCAACATCAGATGAATAACCCATTCTTAATCAGCTGCTCAGAATTTGCTCAACTAAGACACCCTCTAGAGTTACAGGGACGAATAGATAAACCCCTTACAAGTTGCATCAGGAAAATAAGCACATTTCAATGAATCTACGTATTCACAAACGGACAGTCAATGTCTAGACTAGCTCAAATCTGTTTAAAGAATGCCCTGAAAACACCCCAGACAAACACTAGAAAGCCCCAGAAAAAAGATAAAATTTAGCAATCAATCTCAATAACCCATTGTCTTCACTGAAAAACACAACTAAAAATGACACAATAATCCACAATATACAAATCTTCATATAATACTCGTAAGCTGAATAAGAAAACTCCACAAATTTATTCTTTTTTTTTTAAATTAAAAAAAAAAAGCATCATAATGGAAGGATGGATATTCTTCTAAACAGCGATAATCAAAGTTATGACAAAAGATAGAAGTGATTAACTGTTCAACAAACCTCAGTTGCTGTGTGGAGGCTCCAAAGACGAAATGCAAAGCTTTGTTTCGTCCTTGTTCTTCCCTCAATGATGACAGTGGACTCAGTCGTATTGGAAGGGAGTGCGCAAGAACAGCCTGGGGTATTGGAAAATCTTCACCGTCGATCAAATCCCTTATGGAGATACGAGCGCCACGTGTCGTTGTCGAGGATTCGCGACAACCATTTCGGATGCAAGGAGATCGGAAAGTGGTCCTCGACCTGGTCCATGCTCTGCCCCTCCCTAACGTGAGCTTGTCTGGATTCCTTCCTCCAAAATTTAAAATTAAAAAATTAAAGAATACTCCGAAATTATCTAACTTTATATTTAAATTCTTTAGAAATTCAGAAAAATAAATCTACCTCAAACTAAGAAAATTATATTAAAATTAAAAAAATGAATAAAGTATTTTACTTATCAGTATAACACTATAATATGAGTTTTTTCGACTTGTACTACTTTAAAAAAAAAACAAAAGAAAATTAGAAAGATGACGAAAATAAAGTAAAAGATAGATTAAATTTATCATCATTAAAAGATTAGTTTTTTTAAGAATTATGGCATATTATATTAATTTGTAATTTCCTTAAATATAAAATATCTTGTTATATGACTCTAACATTAAAAAAGAAAATAAAATAATAAACAGCTTATAAATAAAGGTAATACTATGATGAAAATGTTACATTTTTAAAAAAAACAAATAGTGACACCTTTTATTAGTTAATAATTCAAATATCGCCAACTTGATTATTTATAGAAGATATGACCATTCATTCCCCTTTCGTAATTTTTGCACATGTTCATGTTATTATAATCAACAACCGCTACCATTATTGTTTTATTTATTTGCATATGGTATATTAAAAAAATCAATACCCCGTATCAAGCATATTTAGATACATAAGAATTAAAACTTTAATTTAAGCAATAAATTTATTCTGCTCTTACTTCTTTAATTAATTATAAATAAATTTTGGTTAGTGTTTTTTTATGGGATTTTGGTTAGTTTATTTCGCAAATTTACATAGACTACTTAGTTCTAAGAAATAAACTAAAACTTATATACTAATATTCAATTTAATTAGTAAAGGTTGCTCACGATTCTTTTTTCCCAATTCTTCCTCTATTTTTTTTTTTTGAATTCGTTCACTGAATAGTTTCTCACTCGTTGGAATAAATTTTAATAAAATAAAAAAAAAGAATAAAAAAAAGAATAAAATATTATTATTTTATTTAATATGCGATAAAAAAAATTAAATAATATAATATTTTATTGTTTGATTAATAAAAATTAAAAAAATAAAAAGATAAGATAAATAAAATGATTAAATTAATTTTAATATAAAATAATTAAATTAATTTTTTAAAATAAAAAAAATTTAAAAAAAAATTCTTATAAATTAATTTTTATAAAATATAATTAAATTAAATTATTTTAAAATAAAAAAAATTTAAAATTAACATTATTTTATGATAAAATTTTAGATTTTCTTTTAATCCTTTGACATTATCATTGTACCAAAAAAAAGAAAGAAAGAATCTATTTTTTATCAAATCAAACAGTAAAATCTCACTTTCTATTTCAAATTCTTTTCATTTTAGCGTAGCAAACGAACTTTTTAAAACTTTAAAATCGCTTTCTATAAAATATGTTACACGCATTCATATTTTTTTTTTATTTTTTTATTTGTTATAAACAATTCTTTAATACAACAAATATTAACAACATCGTATTCAAAATCCTTCGGTCCAATTATTAATTAGGATTGAACGAGCAATAACTGAAAACCTTACTTTTTATTGGGTATCATTTTGCCGTCTGTAAATTTTGTCATGTCTCTGTCTCTATTCTTTTTCTATTTGAATATTACTCGTATTCTCTTTTGAAAAGAAAAGGATTCTGACTTTCTGAAATTCAAGAAATTGTTCGCACAAGATTAAGTCAAACTGGTGGAAACAGAACCACAACGCATTCACACATTTGGAGAAATACTTGATTATATCTCGTTTAAAAAAATTAATTATAAATAAAAAGTATAAAAAATGTTAATGAGTTTTTTAATAAGATCTAAATTTAACATATTTTAATTTTTATTTATAATTACTTATTTCATAATTTTTAAATATTTTTAAGAGCACCAAACTAATCCGAAATAAACATCTAGAAATGACTTACCAAGTCTACTAAATAGTTTTTTTTTTTTCTCGTATTCCTTAGTTAGCCAGCAAGGTTTGAAAGGAGAACCAGAAAGAGCCCAGAAACAAGGGATGATAGTAATGAAAACTGATAAATTATATACCACGTTTGCTCACTGTGACTTCAGAAACTAAAAATTGAACCTATACAATTCAAACAACAAGATAATTAGAACCAAAACTCAGGTAAATTCAATTAATTACTTCAGGACCTCAGATCGCAAAAGCAGATAGCTTATCAGAGCTATCTGCCAGAAAGAACTGTGGTTGCCAACGAGCAAGTTGATGTAAAATCCCCATAGCTCTGAGCCAACCTTGGCATAATATTACCATCTTCTTGTGCCTGATCTCCCTCCACAGGTAGTAAATCAACCAGAATCATTCTGGTATCAGGCGGCTCATCCACCCTCACACGCCCTTCTAGCATCTCACCCACCTGAGCCATGCTAGGCCTCCGCCTGGGCCTCTCTTGGATGCACCATAAAGCCACATAAACCAGTCTTCTTACCTCCCTCTCCTCCAAACCCCCACTTTCTACTAGCCTACTATCCACAATTTCCATGAACTTCCCTTGTCTCACTTTCTCGTTCACAATCTTTGGAAAGTACTCCCACTTTTTCTTGGACTTGTCTCTAGGATCTTCCACCAAACACACATTCCTTCTCCCTCCTATCATCTCCAGGAGGACCATTCCGTAGCTGTAAATGTCAGATTTCTCAGAAACCCCATGCTCCAACAGCCATTCTGGGGCTAAATATCCTCTTGTTCCTCTTACTGTAGTCATGACTTGGCTTTCATCCCTGCCCATGAGCTTTGAGAGGCCAAAATCTGCAACCAGAGCTCGACAATTTTCATCCAAGAGTATGTTCTCTGGCTTCACGTCTAGGTGTAAGATTCTAGATCTGCAATCATGGTGAAGGTAAGAAAGTGCCTTGGCTACATCAATGGCTACTTTGTACCTTAAGTTCCACGATAAGCACCCCCTACGACGTCCCTGGCTTCTTGTTGGGGGGAAAATCCAACAATCCAAAGACCCATTTGAGATATACTCGTAAACAAGGTACCTAGGAGCGGTAGGAGCATTGCAATAGCCAATTAGCCTCACTAGATTCACATGCTGAACACTAGCAATGGCTGCAACTTCTGATTTGAACTCTTTCTCTCCTCGTTCCTCTCCATGGATTCGTTTCACAGCGACTGAGGTGCCATCGTTGAGAATCCCTTTGAAGACTGAAGCAGAGGCTCCTTGGCCTAGAAATGATCGAAACCCATCCGTGGCTTCCTCTAGCTCCTTGAATCGAAACTTGGTGGGAACCCCAGCAACTTTTCTTAAGAAACTGTACTCTATCCGAAGCTCTCTGCCTTCTGATTTCAACTGGGTCTCCAGAATCCTCCTCCTGCGATTGTAACGCAGTCTGATAAGCACACAAGCGAAGACAGCAAGAATCACGGCAATATCAGCACCGCAGATGAGGAAGAAAGCCCTTGATAGCTTCAAACAGACACGAACTATAACGATGAGGATGATCAGGGCAATCACTGATATGACAGCGATTGTGTTCACTCTTCTGTCCTCCATCAAAGTTTCATTTTTTTTCTTCTGGGTTTTCAAGTATAGATGGAAGCAGAAGGACCTCTCTATACTTCCACCCACCACCTTGTGAGAAGACAAGGGTTGAGTTGAGTAGTTAAGCTTAATCTGAGACTGCAGAAAAGAATGTGCTAGTTGAATTTTAATATTTAATTTAAACGCGGGGACCCATTTCATGGAAATAGCCAAAAGTTGAAATGGCGAGCAGTTTAGAATATTTAATAGGGTTAAGAGCAACCAAGAAAATTGGGACATATTTCTGCTAGTGTTTTTCTGACCAAAGAACCCTGAATGATGATAAACCTGTATAACGTGAGCATTTTTGGGGTCAACAATTGAGTTCCTTAATAATATAGTTAGAGAGGGAAAGTCACGTGGGTTGCTGCGCTCTCACGGTGGAAGTTTCTGTTCCAAGGATGGTGCGGCCTTAGTTTAGTTTCCTCTCTGTTATCAAACAAAAAAATGAAAGGGGAAAGTCTTCTCCTAAGCTCAGGATTTTGCCCTATATAAAAAGATCAGTATAAGATAAGATGCTTTATATACAGGCTAGTACTAGAGACAGGCATGTCATGTAAGATGTAGCTCTTCGGAATTACATTTATAATATTAATTCTGTCTATAAATTTCTTGAAATTAGAATGAGAATTTTTGCGGTGAATATTCTAATTCCATGATGGGAAGGTCATATTCAGATTACAAATTCTGACAAAATCCAAGTTAAAAACTGGAGGAAAAATTCTTAACCTATTCAACTTGACCAAAACTATCCTTAATTTTTTCTACATAAAAAAACATTTCTACAAAACATGAAGATCTAATCACTTAAATTTTTGGAAATAAATAATGAAATACCGTCCTTATTGTTCGTAACTAAAAGTGGGTCTGTGCGTTTGATTGAGATGTTAGTCATTGACCACAGGAAGTAGTGAAAACCAGAGATGAATTTTGAAGGACAAATGATTGAATTGTTCAAATCCACTTGGGTTTTAGTGGTTGCGAATATTATGGTGCTGTGGACTTGGTTACCCGCTCACGGATAGTACCTCTGAAGATGAATTAAATATAGCAAGAGTTCATTCGTGGCAATGAATTAGTCCACCGAAAGCAACATTTATTGATGAAAGATGGGGTGGCTTGTTCATACATTTGTTTACACCAATTTTCTTTTAATTTTAAACATTTACCAAATGATTTATCTAGTTTCAAGTTTATCAATTATTCTTCTTACATTTTTAACATGGGGCATATAGCTACCTCATGGTTAAAAAGATAAGATAAAAATTATTAAATTAGAATTAAAGATTTTATAAAGTTTAATATAATAGGTTTATTTTAATTGAATTTTATTAAAATTGGATTATTAGTTAGTTTGGATTTTAAATATTAAATATTTTAAATTTAATAAACTATTTCTCAAATATTGAAAATTTAACTAAGTTAATTATAAAATTTTAAAATAAATATGTCACAAAATAATTTCATGATATCTTACTATTTTATAGACAAATGTTAATAAAAATGATACCTCTGATTAAAAAATAGTCAGAGGCAGAAGCTTCTTAAGATCTGATACCTCTTACTTGTGACATATGGCAGTGGAAGACTTAATCCGGGCGTAAATTTCAATCTTCTTGCTCGTAAAAAATTGGCTAATTACGTCAGTATTTTTAACTCTTAAGCAGAAGAATACAAGTTCTGGCTTTTGTCCGCATTTTTTTTTAAATTAAGAATAAATTAATTTTTTTCTTCAAATTTTTATGCCATTTTTTTATTTTAATCTCTCTCGATTTAATATGTTACTTGTTAACATTTTTTATTAATTTAATTTTACATTAACTCGAATAATTTTTTTTAGCCAAATTACTTATATAAATAAACAAAATATACACTTATTTATTATTTGATATGTTAGAAAAAGAGATTAATTCAATAATTTCATAAAAATAATAATTTGAGTTGATGAAATGATTTAAAAAACATAAATTAAAAATAAAATTTTGTATATTTCCGCCATCAAAATATTAATTTACGTTTTTTTCTTTATGATATTTGCAATTTTTTATTCTCCAAATTTATCAAACTATGTTATAATGAACTTGACTTTTTTTTTTTCAATTAAAAAATTCATTAAATTTTGCTGAATAATTTTTTTAAAATGTATCACAATATTGTGGTTCTTTTCCAGACCCGTTACCAATAATTCCAGATCATATGCAAACTTAAGAGTTAAGATCTCCAAAGTGGAAATGTAGAATTCAGCTTTTGACAATTATAGTTTAATAAGTTTTTTATTTTTTATTTTTTTTACACAACGAAAGTTTCCTAAGAGGAAAATGAAAACACATTGACATTCACAATTTTAAAATTAACTTGTAATTATAAACATAAAAATTGACAAATTTTAAATCAGAAAACAAGACCAAAATCATGTATACCAGAAAATGAATTGACTTGCAAACAAACAAACAAAATCAAAGAATTTCCAATAGACCTCGCTATTTACTTTTGAGTTTTATTTTTGTTGATTACGTTTTTCTTGTGTCATTGGCTTTTTAAGCAAAACCACCAAAACAAAGAAATTTCTATTTTTTATTTTATCAAAATCACTAATTAAGAAAGAAGGGAGTTTAGGGCCATTTTTTTATAGTAATTTTTAAAATATATACTAAAATGATTATAAAAAATATTACAAAAGAGTTGTGACCGTATAAGGTTATAAAAATAATATTATATAAGTTAAAAAAAGCTTTAGAATTAAATGAATCACACTAAATCTAAAAATAATAATAGGAAAAATTAAAATAATGGAACATTTTGTTAGTAATTCATATATATATTCTCATTAAATTTTAAAAAATATAATTTTAGAAAATAGAAATATCAACTTTCTCAAAAAAAAAATATTTTATTTAAAATATTAAAATCATTTCGAGTCCTGCTCATAAATATAGGTTTGTTAAAAGTTTTTTTTCAAGTTTTCCATCTCAATAACATTTTTTAATGATAAATATCGACACTTAAAAGAATATTTATTATATTTAAATTATTACATATTTAGTAATAAATTAAATATTAATAATTTTTAAAAAAAATTAATCAAAAAATAATTTTTAAAAATATTAGAATAATTACTCTGCTAAAATTAATTTATTAAAAAATATAGCATATTATTTTTAAGACAAAAAAATTACACATAGGGAGTAACCGTAGAGTCTGCAACCATACCGCCAAACTGACACTGCCCTAATAGTTGAACGTTCATCCCCGCGTGACTGGCGGTGCAGAGCTCAGTGTGACATGAGGAGTTCCGAAAGCACCGTCGTGAGCGATGGCGCCGCTGTTGTCGACAAGGGGGTGGATTATGCGATGTACTTCTGCACCTATGCTTTTCTGTACCACCAGAAGGAGATGCTCTCTGATCGGGTTCGCATGGACGCTTACTTCAATGCAATTTTCGAGAACAAACATCACTTCAATGGCAAGGTAACTCTTTTTATAGTTATACGTCTTTTGATTACTTGGAATAGAGCACGAACCTATGTTTTTGTTACGGTGTCACCTTTCCCATTGGTTGGTTGCCGAGAAAATTAAGACCGCCGAAGCTTTAGTAAAGGTGGGATTGATTTTGTAATATGGAAAAAAGAAAAAGAAAAAAGAAAAAAGAAGAAAGAATGAATATAGTTACAACTCTGTGTGGGCTAATGTGGATGGGGCAATCGCATACGGTTATAGAAATGTCTTAACGATTTAGGACTTGCTAGAGGTTTGAATGCAATGGAACAATAGAAATCCATATTTATAGTTATTAAGTGGAACTTAGTTTTTTTCTTTTTCTTTTTTTTATGTAAGATTCATTAAACTTGTTCTTTTTACCTATCTCTGGGAGTGATTTCGGACTGACTTAGTGAATTAAATGTGGAGAAGACTGTTTTAGATGTCGGGGCTGGAAGTGGCATTCTTGCTATATGGTCGGCACAAGCTGGTGCAAGGAAGGTGTATGCAGTAGAAGCAACTAAGATGTCAGAACATGCTCGTGCACTTGTCAAAGCGAATAATCTCCAAAATGTGGTTGAAGTCATTGAGGGCTCAATGGAAGAGGTTACCTTGCCAGAGAAAGGTTAGCCCTATTAGCTTACTGTATTAGCAAGTAAGTCAAAATTTCTTTACATAATGTCACTATCGCAATTGGTCAATCCAATGTTTGCTTTTGTGTATATCATTGTTATTGCTGATGTTAGTTGTTGTACAACTTGCAGTTGATGTGATAATATCTGAGTGGATGGGATATTTTCTTCTTCGTGAATCTATGTTTGATTCAGTTATATGTGCCCGTGACCGCTGGCTCAAACCAACAGGCGTGATGTAAGTATTATGATAACTTATAACATTTCAGAAGGCAAAGCTGCGTTTTGATACATTTTCACAAATTCGTATTGTGTGTTTTTTTCTTTCTAGTATGCGTGTACACCTTTCCATTCTTCCATGTGTGTGTTAACTAGGAAATTGACATGAATTAAAATTGAGTTGCTTTATTTTTGGTATACACTTATACCTTTCTATTCTTCCATTTGAGTCTTAACTGCTAATGAAACGACTAGTCTACTACCATATTGAGTGTCCTTCTTCTCAGATTTAGCTGTGGGATCCACTGAAGTATTCTTAGTGGCTGAATTCTAGATATATGTTAATACTATATATTGCCAGTTTGCCATTAGTTAATTTTAAAAGTAAATTTCAAATATTAAATGTCTTTGTTTACTTGTTTGAATTTAAGTGCTACACAAGCATAGAAGTTTTATTACGCATAGCATAGCTTCTTCAAGTTTCTCTCTATAAATTTCAGTATGCAAATCTCAAAATGAGTAGTTTTAATGGGGGAGAAAACACTCGAACTTAATATAAAGCAAATCTATATATATATATATATATATATATATGAATTTGACATCGTCAATATACATTTGGAAACTCCACGATGACAGGCAATTTCAAATTAGAGAATTTTTTAAATTTCTGCTCTGATCCTATACTTGTAACAAATGGCGCTCTTGATTACAAAGACCTATTTAAGAACAAGCTAGGCCTTCAGATAGGTAGACCCTTATATCTTTGCTGTGAGATAGAAGCTTTCAAGTCTACATACATGCCCCATGCTGCATAGCATGAAAGATGTGAATGATGATACGGTTGGTCCTGGTGAAGCTAAAAGCTGGTAGATGTTGATTAATTTTTTTTGGTTGCCTACTCTTTTTCTTCATTTGATTCTAAGAAATATACTTCATTACTTTGATGTTAATTTGTAGATTATCTAAACTTGGCACGCAGTGGTTACCTTGTTCCATCAGTGCATTAATAAATGATTTAATATGGCTATAAATGATTTATGATTGGCATGAAAATGCATATTGTGTTTGAGTAGTTCTTTAGTTGCTTCAGGTTTTATAATTGGAATTGGTATTTGACTGACTATAGTTATGCAGGTATCCTAGTCATGCTCGCATGTGGATTGCACCTATCAGGACTGGGATAGGAGATCACAAAATGGGTGATTATCAATCAGATATGGATGATTGGTACAACTTTGTTGATGAAACAAAAACATATTATGGTGTTGATATGAGTATTCTAACAAAGCCTTTTTCTGAGGAGCAGAGGAAATACTACCTACAGGTAAGTTGTGTATGTTTGCCAGTTGGCACACCTTAGACTTATTGGTAATTTCATTAAATACTACTTTAAGCGTGGTTGGGAGTCAATTATTTTTTCTAGTATTTATGTTTAATATTTTTGACATATCACGTGTAGAAGTTAAATTTGCTAGTGTTATTTCACAAAAGGAATTGCATAACTGAGATATCTGTTGTTAAATGATGAATTTTAACTTTTTGGTAAGTGAGTTCTCACATAAATTGATAGTGCTTTTTTGCTTATAGTTCTCTTGGAGATATTTTTAAAGCACTTTCTGTTGGCACATCAGTGCTTGAAGAAAATTACAGTAGAAGGATAAACTATTTATTAAGTTTGAATTTTCCATGACATATGAAATTAATTGATGCTCCTCCTTTATGTCTACTTAAGATGAATTTTTATGATTTCTGTAGACATCAATGTGGAACAACCTTCATCCACATCAAGTAATAGGAACAGCTGCTATAATAAAGGAGATTGACTGTTTGACTGCCACAGTAACTGATATAAGGAAAGTCAGATCAAAATTTGCTTTGTCAATAACCAAGGAAAACACAAAGCTGTGTGGGTTTGGAGGGTGGTTTGATGTGCATTTTCGGGTGAGCTACTCTGTGGGGTCCCTTTCAAATTTCAATGGCATTAGAGCTTTCAAATATCATAATCCAATTGTTTCCTGTTTTTGTTCACCAGGGAAGAAGTGAGGATCCAGCTGAACATGAGATTGAGTTAACTACAGCTCCTAGTATAGATTACAGCACACACTGGGGCCAACAGGTTTGTGATTGGTGGTTGATTTGTCCACAATGTCATTTGTTATTATCGTTCTGCTTAATAATATAGATTCATAGCTTTTACAAAAGTTGGAACATCAGTAAAGGAGCAGATGATCCTTCAAGGGTTTGCATTGCTGTTAAGATGTGACCGAAATTTTATCTTAGAAGAGACATTGACAGAGAAAGAGACTTAGAATTCATACTTTCTGTGATAGACAAGGCCACTTAGCTTTCTATGTGTTGATATTGACTGGTCATGTCGTGTTCAAGCTTATAGCATTTTCATTTTATGGTGCCTTGCCTGTCCCAAATTTTCTATTGGAGTCATAGCTTTATGAACTTTCATGGTAATGGTAGTGTTGTCTTACTGTCTTCATTATTGGCCAGGTTTTCCTCTTACATCCTCCTACTCGTGTCAGTGAAGGTGATAATTTGAGTGTTTCCTTCTTAATGAATCGCTCAAAGGAAAACCATCGTCTGATGGAGGTTGAGCTTGGGTGTGAGATTCAACAGCATTCTGGCAATCTTCTTGCGCCTTTCAAAAATAAGTACTACATTGAATGACAACGATGATTTCTTATTATGGGGACCTCAAACTTTATTTAAGGTAGATTCCATAGTCCATGATGTATCTTGAATTGTGACGAATAATTACACTATGGTTGCCCTAGCTTGATGCTATTCTTCCAGTTGCATGCACTTGAACCGGCACTTATGCCTGAAACTCTCTGAATGTTTCATGCACGCATGTTCACAACTACAGGCACCAAAGTTTATGTAGGATAGTGCAGTGACTCACAAATGATATGAAATGGATTTTTTCACCATTGATTACTTAAATAAGAACCGAACTGACCAGTACCATGGGGATAGTTATTGATATAAAGCACATGCAGAGTGGAATCGGTAATATAACATACCTGCAGGCGTCAAATTGTAACTCAGAGAATGCCCTGTTTTAGCCTCTTCCTTCTTCTTTTTTATTCTCTGCCTTCATTTTCATCATCATGAATGACCATGATATTATTTGTCAACAGATGGGACTGTACAATTACCACTCTCTCGGGTTGAATGAGTTCGTTCTGATTGAGGAAAGAGAAGACAAGCAGTTATCCATAATACAATTTTGGTTTCTCCAAGTATCTGCTTGTGACACACGAGGACTTTGTTCAGCAAATGTTTCACTGTAGATTGTATTCCCACATGTTGGTTATTTTTTCCTGAGTTTCAGTGGAAGGTTGTGGCCCATTTTGCTATATAAAGTTTCATGCTTCACTGTTGTTTGTATTATTAGTAGGTACAAAGGGTTCGTGAGGATTTTTATTTTGGATTTTTTTAAAACGATAACATTTCTTTTGGCATTTAAATAGAAGGGAAATATAAATGTTCCAATCTACAAGATATGCTTGAAGTGTTATGCTGGATGTAGAGATAATTTCATCGTTCAACATACATGGCTTTTAGCATAATGTCTTAAAAAAAGTTTTTCTTAATTGAAAAAAAAAAGGAATAATCTTTTGGGAGAAAATTTCAACGCTCTTGCTTCTATGCCTAAAAAAAATGACACCTTAACTGGATATGGAGTTTAACTCAAGATTTTGGTGTAAAGAGTATGAACACATACACATTAAAGCATTCCTTCAAATCTTCTGCTTTATTGATTGCATATTTCTATTCCACGCCGCTCAACGTGGGTTCTTTAATGCACATTCTCTATATAGACTGAATACTTGAAAATGATGAAAATAACAATATCCATAATTCAACATGCACCGTGAGATAAGTAGCCTCTCATGTGCATCTAGCACGATGTGCTTTTGCCTGGTGCCTGCACATGCAATGCCTTTATTTACTCTACAAGCTGCGTGGAGGCCAAGCTTCAACTTGTAGATTCTTGCCTTCAAGCTGCATTTGTAAATTGTAAGCAAGGGCTCTCAAATCAAAGTCAAATCCTCAACCTCTCAACCTTTGAGGCTTTGAGCAATCCATGAATCCCTGCTATATAAAGCAGCACTTTCTTCATCATTTTGTTCTTGTCATAATCCTGATATAGTGTCTTTATCTTGTATATCTTTGTCTGCTACTCCTTCTTCTTGCTTCTTTTAAAAATATGCAGAGATCTTCCAGCATCTCCAGAACATCAGATGAGTTGTTGGTCAACTTGTCAGCAGCATCAGCAACTCTGAAATTGGCAGCTTCAAATGACTTGTTGCCAATATATGATCCTATATCTGATCTTACCAAGAAGAAAATCCCTCTTCATCTTAAATCACCTGCAGAAAATGCCATTCACCTCATTCCTATTCTGCTTATCGTTTGTGCTTTGATTCTTTGGATTTTCTCTAATCGGTAAGTGTACGTGTGAGACTGAAAAAGAATCCACACATATTATTAGTGTCCTCACGAATAACATTAGAGTAAGATATCTTCCTGGTCATTTTGTTTGCAAAAAAAAACAAAAAAACACCAAGGATGATGAGCCTCTTCTATTCATCTTTTTATATGTTATTAATTATCTTTTCTGTTCTTGTTAACAATTTCTTGGGGTAAATAAAGGAAATGCTTCATTGATTTGTTATATATCGTTGTCTTATTTGAAAACTTACCGTCCAATAGGAGAGATGGAAGAATATTGAAGAGGGCGAAGATGGAATTAATGAAGATTCTTTATGCTTCAATAAATTAAAAAATTTCTTTTACATTTATTTTCTCCTCAGTTGTAACAATTTGATGTTTATATTTGTGATTATCTGTGTGCTTAATCCCAAAGCAGAAGCAGACATGCCATGAATAATATACTGAACAAGTTGAGGGAAAAACAAAATAAAGAGACCAAAAAAAAAAAAAAAAGGAAAAAAATACATCTCCTCTCTTATTTCGATTTTATAGAGATGAAGAGAAAATATAATAAATTACCAATTCACCTTTAGTTTTGTACTGAGGTGAACGGTAACTGATCAATTTAGAAATTGTACCTGTTAGTGTACTGATTTTTTCTTCACTTTGTTTTATTCTTGAAGAAATTGATTTTAATGAGAATATTATGATCAAATAATCCCATTATTAAAAGCATATAATATATATCTGAAAGGTTTTGTAAATAAAGGAATAAAAGAAAGAGGCAGAGCAAGCGTTGAGTTGAGAAGGAAACTTGAAAATTTTGAATATATTTGATTTATAAAAATTAGACAGATAAAATAAATTATAAATAAATATATAAATACTTATATTAGTATTATTTGAAGTAAAATTTATTTTTAATCTGAAAAAAAATTGATAAAATTCTTTAAGTGTTTATAATGAAATTTTGAGTATGTTTGACAAGTCAAATAAATTAACTTATAGTATATTTGACTAACTTATAAGTTTGTTTGACTAAATTAGAGGTGTTTAGTAAATAAGTTTATTTGAGTAGTTTATAATTTTTTATCATACGATACTTCAAGTAGCGTATAACTTTTAGCTGATAGTTTTTATAATTATTTTTTTTATTCTTATTATTTTATTCAAATTCTAATACTATCCTACTCACAAGATGACACTGTTTTTACTATATTCAAACAATATTCAAATTATATACCCTACGATGAACTTCTATATATTATTGATAATGACACAGAAAATAAAAATTTAGAGACATCTACTAAGATAAAAGAGATTTACAATAATATTACTAATTTATTGTAAGACACTATATGATATATTTATTTTGTATTTTTTGAAATTACATAATGAAGTGTAATTACTAACAAAAAATGATAAATTTTATATAAGTATATCATTTTATGTTATTTTACATTTATTAGTTAATTCCGTTGATATTTTACCAAACACTTGTAATTCAATAAATTAGCTTAACAGCTTTCAGCTTTCAGTTAAAAGTTAACTTTTAAACTTTCAGCTAATTTATCAGCTATTTTTGCCAAACATAATCTTTGTAATAAAAACATATCATGTAAATTTTTTTAAAAAAAGTCAATTATATAATGCTGAATTATAAAAAAATATTCATATGTTATGTTTTTACTTAGAAACTGCTACTAAATCTTATCTTTTGATATATATATATATATATATATATATATATATATATATATATATATATATGATTCAATTTACTCATTATAAATTTTCCCCCGCTAAAAGAAGGCAAAGAACAAGAAAAAGGGAAAGGGTGGGTGGGGAGAACGGGTGGCAGCATGTGTAAATTCCAAAAAAAAAAAAGGGCTTTGTTAAATTGTCTCCAAGATTTAAAATAATAATAATAATAATAATGAGGACTATTTCATTAGAAATCTGTGTTTTTGCAGCATTAGAATTTTTGTTTTCTGCTTGGCATTAAACTTAAGTTGTGCACTAAACTTGGCAGAAAGCAAGCACCCAAATAGTGAAAAGGTTTGGCAATGGGATTGGGTGTATCAAATCCAATTGTCCGAAGAGAGATCAGTCTCAATTGACACCTAAACTGACTCAAAAGATATCTATTTTTGATATACTTTTGAAATAAATCTGGCTTTGATGCTATTTCCAAAGAGATTGCTTGACTGCTGAAGCTAAATCAAAGGATGTTCACCATCTCCGTCTGTCCAAAAAGATTCTTGCACATGGAATTGTTGGGAATGTTTAGGTGAATTTCGACTAATTACACAAAAAAGTAACAATTTTTGATGCCTACTTTCGCTTCCAAGGAAGAGTTACGTTGAAAGAAGGTAGCAACAACGACATCTCAACTTTATTTAATAAAAGAGAATACGGAACGTATACTAAACGTTAATGATCCGAAGGCAGGTGTTGCACTCATAGAAAAAAGGTTCAAATTAGCACCAAAATTAATTGTTTAATCCATTGCTTAATCTCTTCAAGTTGGTTTGGTTCCCTTTTCGATGTATCTTCAAATGTTCTTTCCTTAAAAATGTGGTTTTGAAGGCAATGAGTTGAGCTTGTGGATGAAGAAATAGTACGGAGTTTGGAATCCAACCAGACTAAACCAGCTTTGGTTATCTTGCTTTCTTTTAAGTTGGGTGGGTTAATTGTAAGCCTAACTAGGCCTAATATATATTTAATATAAACTTGGCACCAAGTCCACCACCACTTCATTTAGGTTGGTAATATGTTAGGTTTAGTAGACAAATAACAGAACTTATTTATTAACCCCTTTTTAATATTGTGGAAGATTTGATTTAAAATAAATTAAACCATACAAATTAATTTGTAAAAATAGTTTCATTTGCAAATTTTATTTATCTAGAAAATATGTTTGTTTTGTGAAATTAAAATTTTTTATATTTATTTTTAAATTTAATTTACATAAATAGTTATAAATATTACTTAATTTTTTAGTGTAAAAATTTATAATTATGATATTATTTTTATTAGTTTAATAATTATAATAGACTTATTTTTAATATAACAAAAATACAACTCATTATTATTTGAAAATACTAAAAATATCTTTTAAACGTTTTTTTTATTTTCACTCTATTTTAAGAAATTTTTTTAAAAACCATTTTCGCTTAAACTCTATTAAATATATTTTCAATTATGTTTTTTTTATTTTTAATAAAAATAAAAAATAAACAAATCAAACAATCCCTTCTCAAATGATGTAAACATTCATTTTCTCTTTTGATTTGAAAGATGGGATGATGGGAGGATTGGCTTCTGAACTGCTGAACTCAACGTTTGGAGAGATTGAATTGAAAAGGTGTGGCGAGGAAGTGTGATTGGTGGGGACTGGGTAGCGGGAGGAATGTACGGATTAAACGGGAGGTTTGCATAAAAAACATAATGCAATAAGAAGCTTTTGATTGAAAAAGGTCCCTTCGTTCATCTTTCATGATTAACTTTGGCTCAGTTTTAGGCAAACTTCTCTTTCAAATTCAAATTGCCCTAATGCCTAGTAAATAGGTATAGTCACCTCCAAATTCTTGTTCAGTCTCAAATCTTCAAATTTACCCCATCTTAAATTAAATCCAAAACATTAGCTTAATTGGTGAGAGGGTATTAAAATTTAAGTATAAAATGGTTTTTCTCTATCAGAATAAAGAATTAGCAATGGCCATTTTGAAAAATTTAGGATCTATTTGTTTTTTGTTTATAAAAGTTGTTTTCTATTTTCAGTTATTTTTAAAATAAAAAAATTCGTTTAATAACTATTTTTTGTTATTATTTCATAAATAAATTTTAAAAATAATAAAAAATAGAAAAATAGAAACAATAAAAATTTATTTTTGTTTTTAATTTTTGTTTTTTGAAAAAAAAAATATTTTCAAAACTGTTTATCGAACGAATTTTTTTTACTTTTATTTTATAAAACAACTTTTAAAAATAATTTTTAAAAATAAAAACAGAATCAAATAAGCCCTTAAATATTTTAAAATACTCTATAAAAGGTAAAGCTAAAGAAACAAAATACAGAATAATAAAATTAATATTTAATATATATATATATGAAATCTATTAATTTATATATAAATTTCACAAACTGTCCCATTCTATCTTCATCTTTACCTTATAAAATTTTTAAAAAGATCCCAAAAACCTTTTTGCTACCAAGTACCGGCCCTCCCAAGTCATTCTTTTTGTTTCAACTGAATTTTAATAATGCTTTTTGAATTAGGAAGAGAACTCAACTCGCAAAACTTGTCTAACAAGTAAGAAAGTTTCAAAATTTGTCTACCATTGTAGATGTCAATTATTGCCCAATATTGTTCGTTGAGCCCTCTTTGTTTCTTGCATGGTATGAGTGGGCGTTGACAGTTTCTCAAGAAAGCGTGGCTGCTCTTTAAATTTCAAAGGCTGAAGTCATGGCTGCTTGAGATTTTTATTTTTATTTTTATTTTTTCTGTCTCCTTATAAGTCTTTCTTCAACATTAACACCAAACAAATGCCTTCTAAATGGACCACGTTTTCAAGAAAGAGCAAAAACATGTTTATTTATTTATATATTTATTCATTTCGTCAAGAAGACAGTAAATTAATCCCCAAGAAAGAAATTTCTCAGGGCCATTTTGTTTGCTGAAGACAATTCCTAAACATAAAACTTTTAAGGGGTTGGCCAAACCAAAAAAAGTGAGTATTTGTTGTTTTGGTATACACACGGTTTTACATACAAATTTCTTTGAGTTGCCCCATAAAGAATTTTCTCATGAATCACCTAATTTAATTATGAATAATTTACCAGTGACTTCTAACTATGATATTGAAAAAAAAAATCTTAATATTTTTCATACACATATCCTCCCAGGCTTTGATAATTAGTATATGATTAATTTTGATTAAAGTATTAAATTTATTTTTATAATGTTAATTTATTATGTATGTATACACATAAACTTTTTGCAACAATAATTCAAAATGTAGTTAAAGAATACAGTTTAATTATTAGTTTGATAAAAATTCAAGTTCCATCTTAACATTCTTATTATATTTAGTAGTTACATAATTTGTGCACTTATTTTTTGAGTTTATTAAAATGATTGAGATAAATAGAAATTTTGGTAAACATAATATAGATTAAAATTTTAATATTTATTAATGTATGAAAATAAAATGTCTCACTTATACAGTTTTGCATAACTGGGACTCCTTATGTATAATTTATAAATCTATATTATGTGGTTGAGGATGTTGGGTCTCTTTACTCCAAACTTTTCGAAAAAACAAAGTTAATAAAAAAAAAAGTTGTGATTTTGTCTCGGAGGATCTTTTTTTTTTTTTTTTTTTTGGTTCTTTAAACTGCATGTAGGATCAGACAGATTTTCATTCCGCCGTCTAAAATGAGAGAAAGGAAAAGAAAATGAGTTTTCCTTCGTCATTAATTTTGACGGAAAAAAAATCTAATCTTTGCAGAAATCCCAGCAAGATAATTTTGTAAAGCTCAACTGTCAGGGCACCTCTTTGCATGGTTTCGTCTTCGATCTCGCCCAATTCTTCCAAGAAAACCAAATTTGTTGGATTTTCCTTGACAATTGATCGCGAAGATACTCCTCAATCTGCTGCTACTGGTGTCTGTGCGAACTCCGTAACTTTGGCGACAATTTAGTTTTTAAAATGTTTTATTTTTAAAAAATTTATATTTTTGGTAATAAAATTTAAAAAAATAAAATATATAAAAAAAATTTAAAATATATATTTAATTGCCACCTTATTTTTTAAAAAATAATTTATTATATTATTATTAAATTTTTATTTTTATATTTGATTCACAAAAAATATTTTTTTAGAATATAATTATCTTTTCAAAAATATTTTTAGAGAAATTTTTTTAAAATAAATAGAATAAAAAAATAAATAATATTTTTTATTTAAAATTTAAAGTTTATAAATTTAAAAGTTAAAACTTAAGATTTTGAATTTAAAGTTTAGAATTTAAATATTAGAGTTTAGTAGTTAAGATTTATAATTTAGAGTTTAAAATTAATGAGTTTGAATTTAAATTTTGAGATCAGATTTTTTGGTTTAAAATTTTTGAATTTAAAATTTAAGAGTTAAATATTAAGCTTTAAGTTTGAAGATTTAAAATTTAGAATTTTAAATTTTAAAATTTAGAGATTAGAATTCAGAATTTAATATTTAAGGTTTAATAATTAAGATTTAAAATATTAGAATTTTAAATTTAAAGTTTTAAAATTAAATTTTAAAAATAGATATTAAAATTTAATCATTTTATATTAAAAAAAATTTACGTTCTCTTCACAAAATTTATTCTCACTCCCGTCTCGTATATGGGAATAAAAGTGAAAGTATTCATAATTTTTTATTTTTAAAAATAAACTTTTATCTTTAATATCAAACATAGAGAAAAAAAAAAAAATTTCTGCATCACTTTTTGAGGAATCCTAATACATTCCAAGGTACCAATCACTACCTTGGATTATTTTGGTACAACAAACGAATGGAGCGTGGAGCGTGGCTTTCGGCGTGTCATAAGCAAGACTCTCTGGCACGTCCTGGCAGCGATACCTAGCTATGAATGAATGAGACATAAATTACTGCCTTTGATGTTCAGATGGACATAAAAATTAATTTAATTTAGTTTTAAAAATACATTTTTCAAAGCAAATGAAAAACAACTCACTACAATTTTTTTAGGTAAATAATAAAATAAATATTTTCTTAATTCTCACATCACTGAGAAAGATAAATTAAGAGTGCATTTTAGTATTTATAAAATAAAGAAAATAGAAATTAGAGTTTTTTTTATTATAAAAATATCTTTACACTTAAAAATTGTTTTATTATAACAATAACTTTATTTTGGATCTATTATAAATATAATTCTAAATTTAAAAAATTATGTATATAGTTAATAATACAAAAGTGGATCAACAGTACAGTACCTACATAATGAATGTCTATTGAACCACCACGAGATGAGGTCCATATTTCTCTTAGATCATTGGACGAGGTACAATATTTTAATAATAACACTGCAAAAACAGATTAATTGAGAGATTTAACTTTCAAAAAAAAAATGTTAGAATAATTGTTTTGTTTATTTAGACGCAGTCAAACTCCTAATCTTTAATTTGAATATTATTTTAAGGTAAAAGCACAAATATTTAATTACGTGTGAATAATTAATTAATGTCTATTAAGCAAAATGTATTTAGAGGTTTGAGTTTTATCATAATAAGAATCTTTCTTTGGTTAAAAAATTAGAGAATATTATTGTAAATAAGAATATTCCGTTCAATATTAACAATGTAAAATTGTTTAATTAATAAAGGTGATGATATATTTTTTTTATTAATTTGAAATTGATTTTTCTAAAAAAATATTTTATGAATAACATCCTCAATGCATTAGACACTTGGGCCTCGAAATGTAAAATTGTTTTGTAAATTTTGATTAATTAAAGTATTAAAACCCCTCATCTCTAGTGCCTAAATAAAATTCAAATTATAATAAAATCCAAAAAAGTACTATGATAAAGATTGAGAGAGGACAAAAAAAGGGTGATAAAAAAGATGATATGGGTTATGCGTAGTGCACACCACTGCTTGCAATAAGATGCAACAGATAATTCCCACCACAACAGGCTATTCTTGGGCAGTTGGCAACCTGGCAAAGAAATTTCAGTTTACCATATTCGTTGATGATTAAAAAGCTTCAATTTTTAATTATCAAATTTAAAAAAGCTTTAATTTTTGTTTATTTTTTGAAACCCCTTTTAAGTTTCATGGCTAACCCACCATTAATATGATTTTTACATGGACAAATAAAAACAAGAATAATGCAGTAAACAACCACAATCATACCCAGGAGAGTGAAATTTTAGAGACGAAAAGATCGTCCTCTGAATCGGAGCAAGGTCAGTGATTTTTCTTCTTCTCTTTTCTTACAATTCGATCTTCTTCAGGGCTTCTGGGATGTACTAATTCAGTTTTTGTTCTCTTCATCTTTGTGCCTAATTTGTTTATCAATGAAGTTTCAATTTGAATGTTGAATAGTTTGTTGTTTAAGACAAGTTGTTCTTACGAATGTTTGAGTCCATTTTCTTTGACCTTCGTTTGGTTGCTGAGAAAACGGAGGAACAGAATCATATTTCTTCTGTTTGTTTGTGTTTGCCTGATTTAGTAATAAGTTATTTCCTGGGTTTTATTTGTTTTCTTTCATCTAATATCACAAAATCTAGAAGAAAAACAGAACCTTGAAACCCACCAAATTACTGTCGGAAAGCACAGTCGGTCGGATTCTTCCAACCCCAGATTGATTCCTTTAGTATTCAATGATATTTTAACGGCACTGAATCTTCTGATCGATAACACTTGTTGTAACTGATTGGTATGTCTCCGTTTGGGTGTACTTTTTTAATTCTAAATTATACTGTTCCTTCATCTTCTACTTGAAAGATAAACGTAGAATGAATTTTGGCTTTGTTTGGTCATCTGTTTGTTTACTGATCAATATGTAAATACCCTTACTTGATTTCCTAAAAGTCAGTTATTTTGCTGGTCTGGGGTAAATTTCTTGCACTGTTTTTTCATCTTCTTTCCTCTTTGCTCTCCTCCAGGATCTCCTTCTCTTCTCAATATCTCTACAAAAATAAAGACCAAATTCAATTCTACGGAGAATTTCAGAATAATGTTGTTATTACCAAAAGCTCTTCCAGCGACCAAAATTGGTCACTGACTTAGGATTATATGTATTATGGTTATCTGGCTTCTCTTTAGTTTATCTGTCTATCGATTATTATAATTATATATTTTGTAGCCTCTTTGTGACAACAATTGATCATTGTAAACTGTTTTTCTATTCTTTTCTGAGTGGCTGCATGTTTTGGTGTTTAGATTCAGAGTCTGTCCTTCTTAGAGATTTTAAATGTTGCATTGTTTCTTATTATGCGCTTGTTCTTGAACAACAGGTGTTTAGATTGAAATTTTGCAGTAATTTTTACCCAACTATGAGATTCAAGAAAGGAACTAAGGTGGAAGTCTTAAGCAAAACAGAGGTGCCTTCTGGCTCCTGGCGATGTGCAGAGATCATAAGTGGTAATAGCCACCACTACACCATTATATATGATGAACATAAGGGTGCTGCTGGTGAGGCAATTGTGGAGAGTGTATCCACGAAAGCCATAAGGCCTTGTCCTCCTGCACATGGAGTCACAGGGAATTGGAATCCAGGTGACGTTGTAGAGGTCTTCCAGAACTTTTCTTGGAAAATGGCTATAGTTCTGAAGGTTTTGCAGAAAAAGTACATTTTAGTCAGGATTCTTGGATCTTCTTTGGAATTTAAAGTCAACAAGTTTGACATCCGCGTGAGACAGTCTTGGCAAAATGACAAATGGATTGTGGTTGGAAAGGTGTCTATTTTTCTTCTTTATTGTCCCTTATAAATTTTTTTTCTCAATCTTCCTTAGCAATTGCCAAACGCTGTTTCCTGTATAGATATGAATCTGCTTTCTTGTCTTGTGTTAAGTTGGTTTTGATTGAGCTTTTGGAGTTCCATTTATTCAATATATTATGTTTGCTAACAGTAGCTGATAAGAAGTTGGATAATTGGCACTTATCTTTGGTTTGTAGTCATGTTATGTTTTCAATATTGCCTGTTTCTTCAATTCTCCTCTTTCCTTCTTATTTTCTCTTGAAAAATGCATAACAACCATTAAGTTTCATGAGATGTTCTTTGTATTATTGTTTCTGGATACGCCATGCTTTGTTATGTTTGAAAGTTTATTGATTCTTAATCTTCAATACACAGGCTTCTGCTAGCTGTGAGAATGGAAAACATGATGATATACTTACTCCAAGGCATAATTTAATATCCAGTATCCAAGTTCAGAAGACAACTACAAAGAAAAAACCGTCTTTGAACATGGACTATCATCCAGATAATAAGGAAGTTAATTTTCTGGAATCCCAACTTGCTTCTTCTAAAACATTGAAGCGAGGGTGCCATTCACAAGTTGAGACATTTGCTGAACCTCCCCAGAAGTGTAGAGCCATTCAGAACAAAGGCAGGTATTGCAGAGCAAGGGTTGGCAATCCATCCATACTACTCAAACAGGTAGATGGTGATGTCTACCCAAGAAAAGTGCTGGCTGATAAGTGCATACCTGCTTCTGTAAACACCGGAAAAATTGGGATTTTTGAAATGGAAATGGAGAGGAGAAAACACATTGGCGCAGTTGGTTGTTCATTTCCTGTAAACTTAGGATCAAATGATGCTGAGAGCTTTACATGCTCTGTTGGTAGTTGTAGTGTCTCTGGCAGCAATTCCTATAAATTGCATTATCCTGTATCTGCAGGTCCTCTTAAAGATGTAGATGGTCTACTTGGTGATGCTGAATCTTTTTGCCAGAGGGGAAATGAGGAAGGGATTTGTTCTCTTTCTACACAAGAAGAATTGGTGGCAGAAATCCATAGGTTAGAGTTGCATGCCTATCGTTGTACCATTGAGGCATTGCATGCATCAGGACCATTAAGTTGGGAACAAGAAGCACTAATGACAAATCTTCGTCTTTCGCTCCACATATCAAATGATGAACATTTAATGGAGCTAAGAAATTTGATTTCTTCTGAAAACAGTATTCCTATAAGATGAAAGGAATTTATTTTCCAAGTTAATACTTTTTTCTTAGTAATAAAGTTTAATAATAGTTTGTTCTTCTTAGCGTCACTTTACTGTAAGAAGCCAGATGAGATATTTCCTTCCTTCATTTTTGTTTTACGAGTTAGTGTAATTTGATGTGAATGTATATGCTAAACTTTTTGAAGGAATGATCTTCTCTGATCTCCAACTTGTATATCTGTTCTTTAATTCTCTTATTCATGTTGGGCTTGTTCTGCTAGAGCTAAACACACTTCACCTACATCTTTATGGCACCCCTTCTAGCTTTTGCAGACACTTGGCAGGCATGAACTGACTACTGAGTATTTAAAAAACAATGATTTATCTGAAGCTCTACAACTGATATGCATATAGGAATCCAACTTTATGTTCAGAATTTGTATATATTCTCTCATGTTTCAGTATAAGTTGAATTTAAAATATGTTTTGCATTCATTTTGGACCTCTTCTGTTTTAAGAAAGAAGTTGTCTGCTTTTTAATTTGCTCAATCGTTTTATGGGATGTAAATATTGAATTGTCTCTATAATCCATATGTTGGCAGCATAAGCAATGTCATTTGAAGATACTAGTGATGCTTCCCCTGCATTTTCCAGGGCTGAGTAGGAGTAATTTAGGGTTCCTTCCAGATTTCTACAGATGACGTTGGTGCTTGAAACCTTTCTCTTGGTACAGACAAGGGCTGACTTTTCTAGTATGGCTCTTAATGAGCCACCAAGTCTGTAGAGTTGAGGAGTTCTCGCATTCTTCCATTTCAGGCTCGTGAGCCTCAGATATCTATTTTGTGGAAGGATGCAAGCTCAAAATCTTGTAGCTGCCTTGGGCTGACCTGATGTCAGAATGCCTAATAGGTTTACTCAAACTTTCACATCACCTTATCCATTTTTAATTTTCCTGCATGCTGATGCATGTATAGTGATCAATGTTATGCAAATAGAAATACACAGCTATCTTCTACACACACACTCCCTCTTTAGAGATCGTTACATGTTGAAGCCTAGTTAATGGTCAATTAAATTATGAATGCGCAACTTTGGAATGCTAATTTAATGGGAACTGGGTAAAGAGACCATCTAGGAGACTTATATAATATATTTGTGTTCTAAAAGATAGTCAATGATCACATCTATTAATTAATAGTAAAATAATCAAGTTGTCTCAAGAAGTAAAGAAGTAACACTTACTTTCAGAAATTAAGATACCTCAGTTAGTTCCGTTAGGAAGCACCTGCAATAGAAATCTCCTGCTGAAAATTATGAGTGACTTGTCATCTACAAGCTGCTGTTTATGATATTGTTGGGTCAATTGGGTTGTCCTTGCCATGGCTGCTTAGAATATTACTGTTCCAGCACTTGAATATGTACTACAAAAAAATAACACAAACATTTCTTCTTCTTTTTCTTTTGTGGTGGGAAGCTTACACATTAAATTTGTCATTGATTTCTGGATAGTGCATCACTGCTCAATTGTATCAATTATCTCAAGGTTTAAATGGTTCTTGGTTGTCAGAATACGGCCACATAGAAGGAAGAATGACACAAGGTATGGTTATGCAGTAATATACTAGGCTTGGGGGAATTTGTCTATGAAGCAAATATTCTCCAAACTTCCATACTGAGCAATGGTACATATATAAGTATATAACTACTTAGATTTTATGTTCTTTATGAGAGTATAATACTTTCATTCTAATTGGCAATATCATGTTCCATCCTTATTTGTTTCTACTGGCAGCAAGGGTCTTCTACATTTTTGTCTCGCTGGAGCTGTATATCCCAGGTTCTTGATGAAATTTTAAGTGTTTCTTTTTGGCTTGAACTTGGTGTTATACCAATGTAGAAATGGAGCTCATTTGAACACTGCATGGTTCTCCTCACTTCTTAAAACTCTGGTAGAGGCAGACGTGCAGGTGTGCAGGTGCAGAGCAGCTACCTTATGTATGATGCATGTTAAAAAAAATATTTCATTTTTTAAAAGATTGTAGACCAAATCAATTATAAATAGGCATGTAAACATGTTTGATAAATTGTTTAGTGAAACTCAACTTATAATATACTTATATATCTCTTCGTGATTAATTTAGTCTATTTCTTTTTTGTAAACTAACTCTACTTAAATTTTTTTTTTTCTGAAACCTTATAGTTAAAATGGGCTTAGTAAAGAGTTGAACAATGAAGGTCATAGCCACATACTATAATGGAGTTAACCGTGGGCGCATTATGTAGCCCAATTTTGGTTTAATCATCTTCCGTGGCCTTAATCTCAAAAGATAAAGTGAC
Source organism: Gleditsia sinensis (assembly GCA_037074535.1). NCBI lineage: Eukaryota > Viridiplantae > Streptophyta > Magnoliopsida > Fabales > Fabaceae > Gleditsia > Gleditsia sinensis. The sequence continues at coordinate 7,113,041 of CM073464.1, read as the reverse complement.
AGTAAAGGTGAAAGGAACAGAAAAAACAAATTATTCTATGAGGCTAGTTTGCCAATTATTCTGAGGTTTACATGTAAATGCCCGGGTTTCTCAAGAATATTATTCTGGTTATACTGATATGGCAATATTGTCTTCAGAGGCAGAGTAGGGTTAGCTAGTTGGCCTGCATGCATCTATTTCAATTATCTACTTATCTCTTTTTGTTTTTGGACATAGAGTTATCTACTTATCTCTCCCCAAAACAGTGTTTGCAGCACTTTCTTGGACTCAATCTCCAATGACAGCAATATTGGGCTTCAATCGCACTCTACTGTAAGAGGTCCAAGCTTTCTTTTATATGGACATCTGGTCTTTTTTTCAACTTGTATGATAAAAGCATTTTAAGTCAATTTAATCGTCAATTGAGATTAAGTCTCTTCGTAAGCAACAAGGAGGTTTGAATTTGAATCATCACGGATTTGTTTCTATAATTTTATTGTAGCAACCTTTGAAGTTAACATTCAAATTAAAATATCTGATGTAACTTATGAATTTATTTCTATAATTTTATTGTAGCAAAAAAGTGATAAATTCTTCACATGATCAAATTTGTCTTTTATACCCTTTTAATAATGCTACATGTTTCATATCAAATAACATTGTTGTCCTATCACATGGGATTAAAAAGGAATTAGTTATTACTACTGTAAACAATAAAAAGACAAAAGTAATATCAAAATTAAAAGTTCAGAAATACATAAAAATAAAATAATTATTACATTAAAAATAAAATAATTAAATTTTAAACTCTAAATCTTTCTCTTTCTATTATTTTCAAGTATTTAAAAAATAAGAAATTTAAACAACATACAAGAGATATTTATTATAAATTTTTTAAGAAACTAAAAAAAGAATTATATATATTGTTACAAGATAATTGATAATTAATAATAAGTAGATCTCACTTGAATATTATAATTTATGTCCTCCTTTATTAATTATCAATTATTAATTATCTTGTAACAATATATACAACTTTTTTATTAGTTTCTTAAAACAATTATAATAAATATCTCTTGTATGTTATTTAAATTTTTCATTTTTAAAATACTTGAAAATAATAGAAAGAGATAGATTTAGAGTTTAGAATTTAATTATATTTTTAAAGCTCTATACATTATAATTAGTGAATATTTATTAGTTTCTATTACTTTCAATTATTTTAAAAAAGATAAATTTAAACAATATACAAGAGGTATTTATTATAATTGTTTTAAGAAACTAATAAAAGAGTTATATATATTGTTACAAGATAATTGATAGATTTTTCTCTCTATTTTTGTTCTAGTATTTGAATTTTAAAAAGTATGATTATAATTAATTAGCTAATGGGTATGATGAGAAATTTAAATAATATGCAAGAGATATTAAATAAATATTATTTACATGATAAATGTTTTTTTATGACTTTCATAAATTTATTTTATTCCATTTAAATTTTGTTATGCGAGGAATGATAGCTTGGAGCTTTGTTGGTGATTCTCGTGACAAGAATGCTTATGTTATTTATAACCATTTTTATTCTTTTAATTTCAGAATATTTAGATATACTAATAAAAAAATATCAAAGAATAAAATATATCATAGGAACCAATAATGAAATGAAATGTGCAATTAGTAACTTAAAAATATTATTGTTAAGCTTGCTTCATGCATTTTAAAAATAAAATAATTAAATTCTAAATTTTGTATGCTACCAAAAAGAATGGAAAGTGAGAGAAGATGAATATTTATTTTAAGAAGTTAGTAAAAGAGTAAATGGATAGGAAAGCTACAAATGAGTTGTGCATTAAAGTGGCTCCACCAAATCTTCTACCATTGTCTCTTTTGCATCCTTCATGATTGGTACTCCCATGTGAAGATGCCTTTCTCTCACCCTCAACCTTGGGTCATTCTTGCTCCCTAATTTGTCCATATTTCCATTTTATTTTTATTATTTTATTACAAACATTTGAATTTGTTTATATTTCCATTTTATTTTTTTTATTTTATTACAAACATTTTAGGGTCACTCTCAACTTCTCATCACATGAAAAACATTCAATTTAAATGATTAATCAGTAAGATTGTGATTTATGGGACGGGTCCTTTCAAAAATTGGTCCTAATTCCTAATGTAATTAAAATCTTAGGACATGCTTTGAGGTTCACCATGTTCTCACTATTTTGCCATTTCTGATTGCTCTCTTTCCTTTTCTCATAGATTAATGTAGAATCAGAATTTCTACCCTATGTTTGGTAAGGCTAAAGGTGAGAAAGAGAACCATGTGGAACAAATGTGAGTGGATGCTCATCATATAAATATCAAGAATATAAATTAAATTTATCAATTCTTTTTAGTATACCCATAAGGATATATAAAGATTTCTCACCATCGAATCTTTGTATATATTTTTTATTTTTAGTGATAAATTTTTATTGTCATCAATAAAAATGTAGCATACTATTTTTTTAACGACAATTTTATAAAGTTGGTATTAAATTTATACTTCTAATAACAACTTTTTAGAGTCTTCATTAAAAATTTATTAGTGAAAGTTTAATTTCATGTAATGATAATAAAAAATAAGCATATAAAGATGTTAAGATAAATCTCATTGAATATATATTTTTCAATATATAGCGGATCTACCTATATAATGTTTCCTTTTTTTTATGAAGCTGTTTTTTCTCAACATAACTTAAAAGATTTTGAAACCCTATTATTGGATACTTTACCAATAACTATAAAAAAGAGTGAAAATTTTCTTAAACAGTCTCACTTTAATTACAAAAAATTAATGACTAAATTAATTATTAAAAAATAAATAATATATTCACATATTTATTTATAATTGATGTAATTATATTGATTGGAATTTAATAAATAAATAAAATTTATTTAAAAGATTTCAGGAGGGAGTGATGGATCTGAATGGTGATCCTAATTATTTTACCGTGATAATCACATTATAATATGTTAGAATTCTGTGGGTATACTATATAATGGAGTTATGGCAGGAAAATCTACCTAATCCACGAAACAGTGAAAGAAAATCCTGATACCCAGCAAGCTGAAACTGGGAAATAATCATAAAGCACTGAGATCTTTCCGCAGAACTGACACTGAGATATGTGGATCCTAAGAGTTTGAAATAATAATGGATAGAGAGAGAGAGAGAGAGATGAAGGCAATAAAATTAAAATCCCATTCCCATTATTTGGTGCATCTTACTCTTACATTACATGACAAACCGACAAGCTCTCATTAATCAAAGGCAGACATAAGCCAGCTCAATGCCTTTGGCATCAGTGCCTATTTAGGAGACATTCAATGGTTTATTTAATGCCCCTTCTCTTTTATTTTTTACTTCCATGCCCATAGATCTTAGCCATTTACTTGGGATTTTCAAATTATTCTCTAATTTATAATTTGGCCAAGAGGCAAACCCACCAAAAAAAGAAAAAAAGGAAACCAAAGAAACAGTAGATTAGGTTTACTAACCTTATTAAATTAAAAACATGCATGAGCTGTCTAGCAGTCTTGAGAAAAATTATCGATATCTTTAAATAACACTATTATTTTATTATAATATATAGATTCTTACGTATATTTAGCATGAAAACTTAATTTTTTTTAAAATATTATTGATATTTTATAAAATTAATTATAGAATTAAAAAATTTGAGATTTGAAATTCCTTTTTTTTTTGTTGAGATATGATCATATCACTTAAAATTGTGGTAATTATGAGATATTTTTGAATATTACTATATTAAATATAAACATTTTTAATATTTTTTGACAAAGTGCTAAGATAAAATGAAAGCACATTGGAGGATTTTATAGTATCATCTAAACCCACAACATTTAAAAAGAAAAATTGTGAATACATAAGACATGCATTTAAATGAAAATTTGAATGCAAAATCTATAAAGTGAAAGCAGGAGCAACATGAATATGAATATAATCTAATTGGAATGTAAATTTTGTCATATAGCTAAGGATTGGGGAACACAGATTAGATGTTAACGCGGAAGCATGCTCATGACAAAGCACTAAACAACAGAATTAGAGACTCTAGTATTATTATTTAGGACATAAATTACAATTGATCAGAGAGAGAGATGCGAAATAATAATATTAATAAATAAATAATGGGTAAGGATTATAATGAAGAATATTTAATTAAGGAGTACGTACGTGAAACATTATGTTCTTGTTTTATGTGTTTGGTATCCTCAAGGCATAAACTGCGATTCCCATCATATCATCAACTACAATACACAAGGAATGCCAAATCATATAAAATAATTATCAACAATATTCCCACATTTTCCAAGATTAACATAGTGATAGGGAGAATAAATAAATCATGCTCACAACTTGTACTTTTTCTTATGCATTATAATGGTATTAATTAGGTCAATTTGCATATTTTAATTTATTTTTTTATTAAGTTAAAATTAAATTATTTATATCAAAATTAAAAGCTTTATAAGAACATTTTTGTGAATTATTTGAGATCAAATGTTAAAAAATTAATAAATTAAAATGTAAAATTGTAACCTAGCTAACACTTAACTATAAAATTCTTTAGAGTTTTTGAATCATATGCTAACGGCATGCTTTGGTTCCTTTAATGAAAAGCTTAAAAGAAAATTGGAATTTGAGAACAAGAAGATCTCTCCTAACCACATGCATCTTGGGGACCAACAAATACATAATAAAGAAAACAAGAGAAAGAAAGAAAGAAGGTCATGAGAAGATCCCAAAAAGTAGTACAGAAGGGTGTTTGTATATATAAATCTTGCTTCTTACAAAATTACAACTCAAATGCTCTAAAACCCATAAAAGATAATTCATAAAGAATGTGCCTATGCATGCTGGATTATGGTCCCCTTTGCTTAAAAAGAGCATTTTCATGTCTTCAGGGTACCGTTCTTGCTTTAAATCCTTCAAGTAATAGAATACTCACTCATTAATAAAGGCTGTTCAAGGAAGCTACCTGCTTTATTTTTCTTCTAAAAACTGAGAAAAAAATATTAAAAATAACCCATAATTAATTATCAATAATTCTGATTTATTATTATTATTATTATACAGAAGGATTACTTTGCCAACAATTCAGAAAGGACAAGTACGAAATTTAGGCGATTGAATTGGCAGAGGAATTAAGTTGGCGTTGTTGCACAAATCACAAGTGAATAAATAAAAGTGATGGGAAGGAACTTAGAAACCCAACAAATATGGGGTTTCGCAGTCTTGCCTGTATGCCAATAAGTCCCTTAATTTAAGAGAGAGAAGCTTCAAATGGCTATTAATTTGTTTCCATGCAATAAGCAAAGAGGTACTTTATTGGAAAGTGAAGTACAATGGAGTTCAGTTCAGTCCCTCAAATGAGATTTGTAGTAAAAGCTGCTCACTACATATCTATGGAGGATGCCAAAGTGCACAGACACTGAAAAAGCTCATCATTTATCATCATGAAGCTAAGGGGATTTTTGCCCCTGTTTCTTCTTTGGGGACAACCGTTGATTAAAGTTTGTGGGTGATTTAGATTTAGTACCTATGATTCCTGTGTTTCTTCCTCTATTAGATACTAGAAGTTTTGAGAGGGACAGAGATGCGAAGAAGATTGAACTTTTAATAATAATAATAATAGACTACAAATGCTTACAGTGCCAATAAATAGGAAATGCAGGGCCAAAAAATGCATTACAAAATTACAAAAATTTGTAGAAATCAAAGAAAATATACACAAGTCATGATGTTAGCCTTCTTCTGCTGGTTAACTCCTACCACTCATACTTCTTACCTTCATTGCAATCTGCAGTACACACTTTGCCCAATATCCAAATCAAATCTCCCAAGCCAACTCACAATTTTCTGGAGTGGGAAAAACCGAAAAAAAAAAAACTTGGGATGGAAAAGTCAGAAGTGGGAAAAAACAAGGGTAACATGGTAAATTTGCTCGCCACAAATCTCTCCTTAGTTCCTATATATATGTTTTTGTATTTTTCAAGGAAAAGCATGACGGGTATTTTCGTCACCAGACTCAAGCCACATACATATACATACTCTACACAAACTTTCACACAATGGAAGGGCATTTGCGTAAGATAGCATCCAGTTAGGACCCTTCATCATCAGTTCTGGACAGACGTCGAAAGATGATTGGAGCACCATACTGAGGGTAAAGAAGCATCAGCACCGTTGGTGCGTGCTGATAACTTGGTGACAACCTGAAACTAAAACGCTGTAATATGATCGCAAGAGCCAGTTTGGTTTGTAGAACAGCGAGATTTTGTCCTATGCATGTGCGCACACCAAGACCGAATGGCATAAATGCCACGGGATGCTTCGCAGCACGTGCCACTCCTTCGGAGAAACGGTCAGGATTGAACTCATTCGCATCGTTCCCCCATATAGCCTGATCATGATGAACGGCTAGGATTGGAACCAAGATCTCAGTCCCACGTGGGATCTTGTAGCCCCCCAGCTCCACATCCGTTTTGGCTCGTCTGATAGTTGCGATTGTTGGCGGGTACAATCTTAGGGATTCATTCACAATCATGCTCAGCTGCACCAGAATATACCCCATATAAAATTAGATAAATAAAAATACGGATTTGCCGCAACTTTGTATGGATGAAAATGACAAAACTGCCCCATCATGTTCCTTTCATTTTTATTTTGTTTGTTTTTCTCTGGAAACAAACAGAAAACACAGGGAGGGGAGGGGGTTAAGAGACAGGGCATGATATTTTGTCGTAATTCAAAAAATGGGTAGGAGAAAGTAGATAGACATACCGTCTTGAGCTTAGCAACGTCGTCTTTGGTGGGGAGGTCACGTGATCCGCAGAGGGCGAGCAACTCCTCACGTGCCTGAACCTGCCAGTGTGGGTGCATTGCTAGGAGAATGGTGGTCCACGTAAGGAGGTTGGAAGTGGTGTGTTTGCCCGCAAAGAAAAAGCTCTTGCACTCTTGCACGATGTCATCCACTGTGACATGTGAGAAATTGGATTTTGAAGCCTGAATCATAAGCCCCAGCAAATCCTTAGCCACCCTCCCATTTCCTTCCCCTCCCGAATTCTCTTTCCTCCTCTCGATCACTTTCACCAGAGATTTCTTAATCTGCTTGTCCAGTTTCCAAGAATTTATATTCCTCCTCGTGGGAAAGAATCTAATTCCACATTCAAAAAATACCCATTAACATCAATATGATTACAGACAACAGTACGAGATACATTTCGAAGTGTCTTATATTAGTTGATTAATTAATTAATCAGAGGGGTTACCTGTAACCTGGGATGAAAACTTTTTGGAAGGCATCGGCAGCTAAGAGCATTTGCTGGGCTTGGAGGCGGAAAATGGCTTTTCCATCTTCGTAGCTGCTTCCAAAAGCTGTCCTTGTAATGACATCTTCTGTAAGGTTCTGAAACCACTCCAGAACTTCGATTTCCACCTCACCCTTCTCCGACATTGCCGACCATTTCTCCAACATGTCAACCACGCTTGTTGCCATTACCGGTATCAACAGCTGCACCAAAATAAATAAATAAATAAAAATAATTTTTGCACATGGAATTTTTAATGCCATTAATAAATGCTAGCTACGCAATGCATGAGTTTTTGAGGAAGTAGTTAATTACTTTGAGATTTTCCATGTGAAAAGTGGGGGAGATGATTTTTCTGTGGTGAGCCCATTTTTCTCCTTTGAGGCTAAGCAGCCCATCGCCTTCTAGCTGTTTGACAAGTGGGGGTGATTCATTTTTCTCATAGGATTCTGACTTAGAGGTGAAGATTTCCCTGATGAGGTCTGGATCAGACACTGTGAGACGAACTGTGGGTCCAAACCAAACCAGGAATGTTGCACCTGATCAATAATAAATATCCATGAGATTAAGTACTAAAAATTGTATAGAAGCATGAAAATCTATGATTAACGAAGTTTTCAGAAAGTGGAAGAAGGAGGAAATAGGAGAGCCAGTAGTTTCAGAGAAAGCTCGGATAGTAGACCCTACAGCAGAGAGACAGAGAGAAAGATGGCAAAAACAGGAGGAGGTGGGGAAGAAGACAAGATCATTTTTAAAACGGTTACGAAATATATATAAAACTACATTGTCAAGATTCAATACCATTTGCCAGCTCCACAATGACAACAAAGTGCAGTATATAATGTCATGAAAATTACAACTATATGGGATATTTTTTTATAGGAAAAAGAAAAGAATATGGACAAGATTTGTATTACTGACATGCATACAGAGGGGTCAGTAGGAAACAAATGTTTGATTGCATCAGAAATTGGAGGCTTATTGGATTCGAAAGGGCGGGGGGTGTGGAAAGAAGAGGGGGAGAGAAACCGGCTCAAGGAACAGTCCAAACTGTGAGCTTCAACATCATGCATTCAGGAAAAGAAAGCCTGAAAAGTTGCAAAAAAGAATCACACTAACTCCGGAATGAACCCTTGGAAAAGTCTCAAAGTCTTGAATTCTAAAAGAAGATCCATAAAACTAGCAGAAGAAACATCATCGTCATCACTAAAAAAACACGAGTTTAATGATTATGAGGATAACTGTTCCTTTCGGCTTAAGAAGCTTGAAAAGAAAAACCAAATGCATTTGCTTATTTTGGAATTTCCCAAGAGAACTAAAACAAACCCAGTTTTTGATTATTGAAATGTGACAAATTTGAAGCAGAGAAAAGGAAGAAGAAGAAGAAGAGGAAGACAGAGGCGAACAAGTATACCGTAAATTTTCTTCCAATGATGGTAGAAAGAAAGGACTCTGGGGAGAATGTTGTGGGAGAAAGGCATAGGTTGAGAGGAAGCCTTCAACATCATGCCCACAAGCTCCTTGACATTCCCAATGAAGAAACGATAAGGGGGTCCTCTGATTCCTTGCTTGGAGAAATGGGCTTCAATTTTTCTTGGTCTCCACCAGAGCAACACTGCAAGCTTTAAAACAAACAGTAGAGCCACAAAAGAGAAAGGAAGAAGCTTAATCAAGGACAGGAGTTCCTCCATGTTTGATCCTAAATTTTTTTTGTCTTTGGTAGAGCAGAGAAAATCTCTATTTCTTCTCTCCTTAGTTTGTTGGACAGGGCAGCCTTTGGCCTCGGCTTTGCCTTTGCCTTTGCTTCTTATCTGTTTTGCTTATGTTGGTTCTTAGTGCCTTTGGGTTTTTAATACTACAAGGACACGGAGAGAGGGAGAGAAGAGTTGGCTGGCTGTGGCACTGGAGAGAGAGAGAGAGAGAGAGAGAGAGAGAGGGAAGCTAAGCAGGGCCAACGCCGTAGGGACTGCCATTGGAATTCTAAGGGGTCAACGAATTGGGGGCTTCTCTAATTTTTAATTCTTTTAGGACGATGTTACCCTTGTCTTTCTTTTTAGTATTTCTATATCCCTAAACTAATAATATTAACTATTTTCTCTATGTTTTTGTTACTCCTTTTTTGAAGTGAAAAGTAAAAATTCAGTCCAAAGAGTTTATCATTTCATTACTATTATTCAATTATTTTTGGCAAAGTATCATAAAAAAGTGTTTATCAGTTTGTTCCATTTAATTTTGAAGTTAAATTGAATTGAATCAAATCAATCAGTTCACTTTAATGAATTTTTATCTTTTTAATTTTTAATTTAAACCTAATTACTTTAAATTATAATTAATTAAATATTATTTTTACAAAAAATATAAAGTTTTTAATATTTATATACCAACATTTGTAAAATTTTAAACATTTAATCTTAAAGTTAGTTTTTAATAAATAAGAATAAAACATTATAATAAATATATATTAAAAAAATATGTTAAACAATCGATGGATTTTTTGGGTTCATTTTTTAATTGAAAATTGAATTAAACGACTCAATTTTCATTTAAAGAAAAAAATGAACCAAACTGGTTTCAATCAATTTTAATTAATTTTTTGATAATTTAATTTAATTTAATCAATTTGGAACACTTCTATTGTTTTCTTTTTTTTTTAATTCAGTCTTTAATGCGTGTGCCTCAAGCACACTTTTTAATTGCCTTTTTAATAATGAATGATCGTTAGAAAATAACAAGAAAAAAAATGTCATGTGGTCTGAAAATAACTTTGGGTGAATCTAAATTTCAAATTTTGAAAAATACTTTAACTTTTCATAAAATGGAACAGAATTCATAAAAATTATACAAAAAATAAAGGAGATTTTTGTCACTTGTACACATTTTTCAACATTATAGCATGAGTTGAAAATAAGTAATAACAGAGGAGAGTGAGGAATTCTTAATTTGTTCATACTTCTTTCTTATTAAATAATACCAATGCGATTCTCCTTATTACATTGAATCATGCATGACAACATTTACTATAATACGTAATAAATGAGTAATTGATAGCTGCAACATCACATTGCCTTCTCTCTCTTTTTTTTTTTTAAAAAAATAAAAGTTAATTTCAATGTCAAAATATACTCCAAGATTCAATAATAACTTACAATAGTATTTACAAATTATTTATAATAAAAAATTACTAACAAGCAACAAATCAAATATGAACTTTAAAGTGTTTTTATTTTTATCAAACTAAATCAATTTTTGTTAGCATATTATCGTATTTTAGCCTTTATATTAATTAAGGTTAATTTAATAATATTTACTTTCGTCTAAATTTGTTATAACTTGTATAGCTAGGTTCGGTTGTTCTTGTCATGTACCAAAATACTTGTCATAATATAATGCACCAATATTACTTAACCTGAAATATAAAAAGCTCCTTTTTTTTTGCCAATTAATAATGGGGAATTAGTAGTTAAATATGCTCTCCTATTTACCTAATAATAATTAGTTATAATTCAAGGTCAAACTTATCCGTCACTGGCATGGTGTAAATAAAAAGGAAAATCCAAATTGTCTATGAAGCATTTAGTCTACCTTTATTTAAATTTTTGCCAAAAAGAAATTAAATACTTACTTTTAAAGAAGAAATACTTTTAGATATGCCACAAAAAATAAATTATTTTTTGACTTGGGTTCAAATAAATTTTTTTCTCAACACATGTCTTATCAAAATGATTACTAGCTAGTTTCAAATTAATTGATTGGCTTATGAAAAAGTACCTGTTGAGTCAACTCAACAATCATCTTTTCTATGAGTTAATTTATTAAACATTAAACAAATTTTCATAGGTTGTGTTTTTCAAAACTTTTTTTTAGATATTTGAGTCAAGTAATTTAATTTTTAAATTCAGTAAAAAAAGATTGATTATCTTTGTTAGAATTAGAAAATTCACAATAACGTTTTTATTTATCTAATCTTAAAAAATTAAAATAGTTAAAATTTGAATATGCAATTATAATGTACTTAATTATATATGGCATGCTCATCTTTATTAATTTCAAACTTATAGTTATGTCAAATATATATCAATAAACCTCAAAATTCAAACTTATAAATAGGTTAAAAAAAAAAGAGAGAGTAGCGAATTCCGAAAGTATATATTTAGATTGAGGTTGGATGAAGGATAGGGGAGTGAGTATTGATGTTACCTGGTTGGTTGTTTCCAGAAAGAGAGAGGGAGAGGGGGAAGAACAAAGGATGTTGTGGTTTTGGAATGTTGCTCTTAAATCTGTGCACATGGAAACAGCGCTGTCTAGTTTAGGGTTTCTTTCCGTGCATTAGGTGGGGAAATATGCCCTTATTGACCCAACACTGGGTACCCACCCAAAGCCACCCTTTCCTAACTATGTCCTAATACTTGTCCAAAAACTATGTCCTAATACACCCACGACATCTCGGGTCCATCTGCCCAGAATGGGTCCTACCAAATTTATAACAGAACTCAACGGAAAAAAGTGCTTCTACGCGCAGAAGCACTTCATCTTAAAGCTGGTTTCTTATCACCCCAATTTAATAAATCATGAAGACCCTTAGTTACATATATAATTTACGTGATCACATGATTTGGCTTATATATATATATATATATATATTACAAAGGCATTAGATATAGTGGGGTTCAAAGAAGGTATCTGAGTTATATATATAGTTCTTGAATTCCTGTTCAATGCTAACTTTAGTTATAAAGCCTGGTAAATATACAGGACTTAGAAAACGAAGAGAAGAAAAAAAAAAGAATAGGGGAATCATGATCCATCATCACCTGGGCAACGAAAATATAATTTCACTGCAAAATCTAAAGGAGAGAAAAGGACAAACAAGAATGTGCAAATCACTTAAGGAAGCTGTGGAGTTTTCGAAAATGAACAAAATTATCCAACCAAGAAAGCCTGCAGCTGGAGAGGGTACCTTTGCTTGCACTGTTCATTTTCCTTGCATTTCCTTCTCTCTATCCCATTTTCTTTTGTTTATATCGTTTTTCATCTAGAATTGCAAAGATTCATTTAACTGAGATACAATAAAAGCTGTGCTACCCAGCTGCAGTTCTGCCTTCTGCATATATGCTCATTATTCTGCAGTTGAAAACATGATCAGCTTCATTTGCACTTTGTCACGCATCACTTGGAAGAATCTTATACTATTTGCTTTAATTTTACTCCAGAAAAGAAGTTATTTCCTTCCTCCTTTGCCCTTTTTTATTTTATTACTACAAAGTAAACAACGTATTTACTGAGTACATTTTTGCCGGAGATTTCTCAATGCGATGTTAGTTATTGTTAATTTTATGGTGCAAATTTGTATACTTGAGACTATGGATCAAAGATTGCCTTAAGAGAGTATGCTGTTGAGATCCTTGGAGAAATAAATTTAACGTATTGAGCAAAATTTGAACATAATCCTAACATCGTAATAGCAAAAAATGAAAAATGAAAAAAGAGAGGAAAAAATATAACTTTTTTTTAATCTTGATTTTTATCTTCAGTTATATATTTTTCTAATATTTTAATTTATATGTTTATTTATACTTTATTCTCCATTATTTAAATTTGACATTAATTTTAACAATAGTTACGTACAACTATTAAATTGCTTGATATTCTTTTTTATGATAAAAAATATTTGATAATTTCAGGAAATTAATTTAATTTAAACGATAAATTAAAAAGTATAATGATATTAATAAATTAGATGGTCAATTATAAAAAAATAAATTAAAGAAGAAATTAAATATAAATGGGATGACAAAAATGTAATTTCTTAAATATTTTGAAGTTTTTTTTATAACAAAAATAAGTTTGGTTGAAGTCAGGTGACAAAGCATGCAATTAGACATTAATCACTGATGCTATGTCATTGAAGTGAAAGAAAGAGGTTACTTGTAAAATCAAAGATAATCGATCTTTCGTTGGGAAAGTTGGAAATATGAGGACGCTATAACTGAACCATCAAATCATCGATCATTTTTTTTCTTTTTCATTTTTCATGTTATTTTCAATCAGAACTTTATTCTGAAGTTTGAATTCTTAGAGGTAGCTGGAGAATTGGTTAAATTGAAGAATCTAACAAACAAATGATTGATACCACTATGAACCATATATACATCAATCATCGATTTTTTTGTTATTTAAAAAAAAGAGATTACGTTATTTGAAAATAAGTTTTGGATTTATTAGGAAAAACAAATAATTGTATTGTATGATAGAGTAGAACCAAACTCCAAGAATATAATTGACAATAATTGGCTCCAATTATATATTATCGATCTTTTAGTTATATGTCGGAATAGCAATTGGAAAGAACAAATAGTTATTATATATAGAAAGGAGCTGTAATTATATGATTTGCTAGCTAATCTCTCCCCACTATATCTCCTAATTTGTGATTACTTCATCTTTTTAACAATTATTTGCATCAACCCCACATGATTTTTTTTCTATATTAATTTAGCAAATCGACTATGCTTCGTATTAATGATATTCACCCATTTAGCTTAATTTAAGTTTAAATTTAATCAACTACAAGTTGTCATCAAAAAATAATGATTTTAGTTGTAACTTAAATATCAACAATATATCATAGATTATATAATTAATGATGACAAATTATGTCTTCAGTAACAAAAATTGTCACCAAAACTTTTAATCACAACTTTTAGTGACAACTTTTATTATTACTAAAAGTCAAATTGTTTTTGTAATGTTAGTTGATTTTTTATATGTAAAAATATTTTTAGAGTAAAATCTTTATCACACTTGTGAAATTTAGTTGTGAACAAATTCAAAAACACCCTTGAAAGAATTCAAATCTCTATTTGGATTGCTACTCATTGCCAAATCCATATGAAAAAACAATTAGAGTTTATAAGATTTTGCATCACGAATTTAATAATAAATAACAATTCCTTGTTTAAGTATGCGGATGGCCAAGAAAATGCGCACTTATTAATTAAGAGGGCCAAATGGAAAAAAGTTAAAATATCGGTTTCACTATCAAAGTTGATGCCGTTGCGCATGCTTTAGCAATTAGCAAAAAGATAAAGAAATGCATATCCCCCAAATCACCAATGCAATTTATACCTAAAAAGATCTTTTCAATCACAATAAAGTTTTCCTTGAAACTTGAAAGAGTAAAAAAGACCACTAAAAATGATTTACATGAAAACTTAATTAATCCTCATTTCTTTAGAGCCCCATATTTTTTAACTAAAAGGTATTATTCACATAAATACAAATATTTTTCGTTTTAAGTATTGTTTAATGATTATTTTAATTTAAAAATTAATTTAAGTTATTACCTAAAATCTCATAAATAGTTTTGAATCTTTAAATTAATTTTTAAAATTAAGAGTTTAAGTTTGAATTTCAAACAAATTTAATAGAAAAAATTGAAATTTGGTTTATTTGATCATAAAAATTTTAATATTGTATTAAAAATTATTTTAACTTAAAAACATAAATAATTAAGTCGAGATTGATATATAAATTTATTATAATTTGCATGAGAATCGAAAAAGAAACTAATATATGAATGAGGATTGTGTGTTTTTAGTTTAGTCACATTGATGCGAGAATCCAAGTCACTGAGTAGTTACATCAGTCTTGGACAAAGGTTGAGATGTACAACCAGATTTTGTAATTATTAAAAGACCAGGTGCAGCAGTCCACAGAACACTGTCATTTCATTTTTTTAGTTTTTTACACACAAAAAAAAGTTTAAAATGAGAAAAAAAGTTTATTTTAATACCAAAGTATATCAAGTTTTAATAAGACGTACAACTAACAAATTGATTTAAATTTTATAAATAAAATATTTTAATTCTTATTTATTAGATTAATTTATATTGGCATTTTTATTTTTCATTTTGAAAGAAAAAAGAAAAAGAGAAGAAGACGCCAAAGGCGAATAGAGATGATGTAGCTTTAGCATAAATGATTCTGAAACTTGAATAAGTTGTCCGGAGTGAAGTTCATAAGATAACAAAATATAACGAGTTTTCTTCCACGCAATTAGGGGCATCACCACCCTGCGCTGCCCTGAACAGACACAGCTACGTCAGATCAACAACTGCCACTTGTCATCCAATCATTTCGTTACATCAACTCAGGCCAACCCTTCCTTGTTTGTTTCCTCAGTCTGGGTCCCCCGAGTTTACCTTCAAAATTCCCTCTAAAGAAGAGTGTTATTAGTATAATATGCATGCACGATACGACAGTGAGTGTTTGGTTTAAAATTTGATGAAGTTTATGGAAGTGTTTAGGTAAAAAGAAGAAAGAGGAAAGCTGACAAGGGTTAGGTTGGACGAAAGAAAAGGAGGTCACATGCTTCCAAAATGTTATTTCATTCAGAAAGAAAGTAAAGGCAGCAGGCTCAGGTTTGTTTTTGTGTACACAAAGATAACAACCTCTGCCACTACAAGTCATATATATATATATATATATATATATATAAATAAATATATAAGGATCACAGATTGAGGAGGCAAATTTCGTACTTTTTAAAGCAACCATTTATACCCGCTATTATTAATAATAAAATATAATAATATTATTTATTTTCACCCCCCCTTCTTGAATCGAGGGACTGTGTTTTCACTTTTTCAGTTTAAAAAACAGTAATCTATGACAACCCAAGTTTCATATTTTGTTTCTTTGCTTCCCCAAGATTTCTTCTCAAAATCACATTGCTTTTTTTACACAAATGGAGGTAAACACAAGGTACTGCATTTCATGCTCTATGTTTTGTCCCTTTTAAACCATCCTTGTTTCAATTATGTCTCTTTCGAAAGGCTCTGTCTAATTTTATCTAAAGTTTTTAATTACTTTCACATTCTCATATTTCTTTATTGAGATTTTACTGTTAGAGTATATCCTAAAATAATCAAATCTGAATTAATAAAAAAAAAATGTGACATTTTTTAAACTAATATATTATGTTTCTTTTATAAAGAAAATCGTTAACCTCATTCTTATCCCTTTCATTCTTGTCATTTAGCCCGCAAGCTAAAGAGAGTTTAACAAGTATCAAGTGGCTGCACATGGTACTTCTTTGTTTATCAATATTTTGCCTATGAGTCCACACAATAAATAGTAGATAAAATATTTTAGAAGACAGCAGAGAAGATAAACTCTCATAAATAAAAATAAATATAAACTATGTCTTTCACTTTGATAATTTATAATTTATATTAATTTCATAGGATTAGCAGATTAAACTTAATTAGTAAGAGACATGAACCATTATTGCATTGTTCAAATCCTAATCTATGAAAAATGATATAAAAAGTAACTATTATATATTTTATGTGGTGCAATGCAAGCTTGGGTTGGCAGTCATAAACTGGAATTGTGCTCAAAGAAAAAAAGAAAAGCCACCTAGTCTACAACCATATTAAAGGAGCTAGAATTGGAGCCTGCATAATTTATAAAGGACCGATTTTATTTTTGAAATTTTCTCGGGGTGCCTTGATCTATCACGTTATGTTCAAAAGTCACTCACAAATAAAGTAGGGTCAAAAATTACAAATTTAGTAAACCTAGGTAGGGTTAGTCTATACAAAACAGTAAGGACATAAGCACATGACTTCTTATTTGCTTTGGCTTCTGGTTTTATTACCCAAAAGTCTATATCCTTGCTGGATTATAGCAAATGTAGAAAGTGTTATTTCAAGGAAATGATAAAGTAAAATGTGTTAATTTGTGTCTAAGTTTATATACAATTGAAAGTATAGTCTATACTAATAACAAGGATGATGGTCTGACAAAATAAGGAAGGCCAGGGTATATAGCTCTAAAGGAGGACAGTGGATGAGAGGCTGCTCAGTTTTCAAGTTATAAGAGATTGAAAAGTGGTAAAGCAAGAGAATTCAAATCATCACAACCAAGCTGAGAGAGAGAACCTACCAGTCCTTGTTGCCAATAAATTCAGGTTTCCCTATTCTCTAACACCCATTACCAATAGATCCATATGGCATAGACAATGACAGTTGCTAGCTATCCTCCTATTTATGCCCCTCCCCTTTATGTCTAAGCACATGCTTCCTTCACAGAACTTGTCCTGTTTCAAAGTTTTCATGAAAACAAGCTACAATCACTTCAATTTCTCTCCCATTATCATCATCATATTCCCTACCCTACACTGAGGGAATCCCCAATATATATACATTTGTTGTAAATATGTATCATCACATGATGGACCATGCTTGTGATGATAAGTCACATTCTTCCATTACTGTTCTGTTCTTCCCCACTGTTATTTTCTCTCCACTTATTTCCTTGATATTGTTAGTGGGTTACAAGGTTAGCTTGGGACTGTCTTTATACATCATTAACTTCTCTTAAAACTTATGAAAACACTTAACTAGGCTGTTATGTCTTCCCACAATCAGGTCAAATCAAGCTCTGAAAGTGTTACAACTCAATATTGAACCTTGTGCATAAATAGTCATCCACTTTTTAATCTGTAGTATGATATTGGAATTCATTGAATAAGAACAAAGACAAATAGATGACATAGAGACCTATAAATAAAAGATTCTGGATATAGTGCCTAAAATTTATGTGGGAGTACCTAATTTAGATTCCGTCAATTTTAAGAGATGTGAATGAGAGACTAAAAAAGTATTCCACACGTCATTGACACCCTGAGTAGTAAAGTTGAGATAACATATTCTCATCCTCATTGTATTTATCCAAAAAGAAAAAACTACTATCAACTTACGAAAACTTACTAGGTTGTTATGTATCTCTACAATTAGGTCAAAACAAACTCTGAAGTTTATGGATCACTATGCAGGTTTTAATCTGCAAGGGTTTCAATTTGT
Source organism: Gleditsia sinensis (assembly GCA_037074535.1). Lineage (NCBI taxonomy): Eukaryota > Viridiplantae > Streptophyta > Magnoliopsida > Fabales > Fabaceae > Gleditsia > Gleditsia sinensis. The sequence continues at coordinate 7,094,814 of CM073464.1, read as the reverse complement.
TCTTGGTATACACCAGAAAGTGTTACAACTCATTATTAGACCTGGTACATAAATGATAAATCTTCATCCACTGTTTGTATGGATTTCAGTTTTTAATCTCTAGTACCTAATATTGGAATGCCTTGAATAAGAACATAAACAAATAGATGACATGGGGATGTATTAAAAAAACTAAGCATATACACATGGTCTCTCAATGCATTTCCTCTTGTAGGGGTAGGTTAAATTAATTGCTCAGTATTGTTACTTGAGACTATAGTTTGTACCCAAATTTTCCCCATGGTTGCATGGGTTCCACTTCTTAATTAGCAATACTTGATATTAGAATAAATTGAATGGGACACAAACACAAACACATGGCATACAGAGGTATAAATTATAAGGACTGCACATACATGTTCCGTCAAAACTTCTCCCTCACATTTCTGGGTCTTGGTTACATTAATGGCTTCAAACATATCCATATCTATATTGATTTTTAGGATTAGACTAAGTAAGATGTATCTAATCCAAAGCTAGCTGTAACATTGTGATGGCATTGCTATTTAATTTGCTACCCAAGATGCATGATACAGAACAAAATCAGGAGACACAGAGAACAGACGCATATGAAGCCATTGACAAGAGGAGCCAATCAGCTGAAAAAGAAAAGGAAAGAATGGCCACTTAATTGAAAGTAGGCAAGACAGCATGGGCCACAGAGCAAAGTGAGGCTCGTTCAGGAACAACAATAGAAGATGACTTTTGAAAACAAAAAGGAATATGAGAGGAAGACCCTTCTGAAGCTGCTCTTTAAAGCTGATTTTTACCTTGTGCGCTCTAGATGGGACCCTAATTGCTGAGTTGTTGGAGGTAATGAGCTGCTGAAAAAATGGACAGTGTTAGTGTAGTTATGAGCCCACCCCTCTCACATTTCATAGAGATAATGCTGGCAATGGTCAAGACCAGCTTTCAGATGGCCCACCCTTGGTTGGTACCTTACTAGAGGGTAATGGCAAATGGGTCTATTGGGTGAGGGTTAGAAGCGACACCGATAGGGACAAGTCGTTTGGCAAATGGAGGTGAATAGGTGTGGAAGTGGTCGTTGGTCCATTGGACACGCCTACTCTACAGGTAACCAGTTATGGAGACATGGGCGAGTGTCATGAGTCCCATCGTGGTAAAGGCACAAATTTGTGAGTTTGTAAAAGCTATATAGCCTAAACCTGTGGTACTCTTTTTTTTTTTTTTTTTTGGTACAAAAGAAGGAGTCCAATGGACTACAAGAAGCAAAACCTTGGGGTATATCTACCCTTCAGGTCATTCAAAAGAATTGGGCCTAATCCCTCCGGTGGGCTTTCAAAGGTCTGTAAGCCCGGGTGGCCCTTATTGGCCTTACGGGCCATCCAGTCAGCAGCCTTGTTTGCTTCACGATAAGCATGTGAGATCTTCACTTTCCAGTTCTTCGCGAGGCTTCCTCTGATTTGCTCAATCAGCTCAGCACAGGGGTGAGAGCTGATACAACCATTATCGCAAAGATCAACTGCAATAGCCGAGTCCGTTTCCACCTCCACTACTCTGGCTCCTTGGTCCCACGCCAGATCGAGAGCCGTGGAGATTGCCCATAGTTCTGAGCTGATAACGTTTGCTTGGCCAAGAACCCTTGAGAAGCCATAAATCCATCCACCCATGGCGTTTCTCAAAACTCCTCCACATGACGCCTGATTCGCAACCCCAACCGCCCCATCCACATTAAATTTCACCCAATTGTGGTTAGGTGGCTTCCAACCAATCTCTCTCTCTCTACCATGACTTCCCTGAATCCGAGAGCATGCTGCCATCGCTTTCAAGCATTCCTTTGCTCTGAAGAGGCAAACAAAGTAAAGGTCCCCCGATCTGGTGTTCTCGGGATGAAAGGTAAGTTCACATCTACGTATCCATATATTCCATATTGTTATGCCGAAGAGGGTCTTCCAGTTGATGGAATTCAAATCCCCTCTTCCACAATTATTGGAGAGGTTCCTCTCCAGCCACTCTTGAGGGTTGCTGTTGAAGAAGCTTCTCCAACTTCCCGGTTTAACTAACCTCATCCACAAGTTTTTGGCATGTTCGCAATCCCTAACACAATGCATAGTACTCCCTACTGTTTTCCCACAAATCTGGCAAGTTCCAGTTGGGTCTATGTGTCTAGAGAATCTTAGGCCGTTTGTCAATAGGCTATTTTGACCAATCAGCCATAGTAGCGTTCTGATCTTCTGTGGCCCAGGCCAACGCCAAATCATCCTCCATAGATTTTGTCCAGGTGCTGAATTACCAATCCTGGCTTGGTAAGCGGATTTCACTGTGAATTGGCCATCGCTGCTGAATTTCCATCTAAAGGAGTCCTCCCTAGGTTCCATCCGGGGGGTGGTTGATAGTTCTATGCTACTCTTTAAGTCAGGTTGAATGTATGGGGTAATTAAATCCCATCTCCAGTCTCCTGACTCGATTCTCAAGTCTGCAATCTTGAGCTCCAGGATATCTTCAGGGATTGGCTCCATAGTGTTTAGCACAAGTTTCCCGTGTTCTGGAAGCCACTCATCCATCCAGAACTTGATTCTCCTTCCATCTCCCACCTTCCATTGAATTCCATCCTGCACAGCCCTCCAGACTCTATTCACCCCCTTCCAGAGGTTAGAACAATCCTTCTTTGTTCTTCTGATTTCTGCCGTGAAGACCTCAGAAAGATTATACTTGGATTTGAGGGTTTTCACCCATAGATCATCCGGATTATTAATAATTCCCCAAGCAACCTTCATAAGGAAAGCTTCATTCATCTCCCTGAGTTTTCTAATCCCCAGCCCACCTTCGATTTTCGGTTTGCAAACACTATCCCACTTCACCAAATGGTACTCTGAACGGGGTTTCATCATCCCTTCAGCTTGGGCCTGCCTTTCATCATTTCGGAATTCTGATTAAGAAACAACCCGACGGCTAACAAATCAGAGAAATTGTACTAGCCTAACAAATAAAGCATAAAACCAAACCAGTGGCAGTGGGATGAGGAGTCAAACCATTCAGGCCTTTCCTGCAATTATGAACTAGGCCTATAGGCCTTGCAACTTCATGATTTAAATCATGGGCTTTAGAAGTTGGCTTGCATAGCTATGTGTCTCTCTCCCTCGACATCCAAACGTTTATAATACACACACAATTCTTGTCAGGGTATGCCTCTAACGCTATTAAGTTAGAACACATGCCTTCGTTAAAGGAATTAAAAGTAAAACACGTGTATAGACGCATGGGTGACCTGTAAAACCTGATTCCAACCTCACTCTATTAAGGGTCTGTTTGGATAATAAAATTTACAATTTATTAAAATTTATCTGTCAATATAAGTATTTTTATGTTAAAAAAATAATATTTAGATAAATTTAAATAAATAACTTATCAATTTTTAATAAACTAATTTTAACTTATTTTATAAATCAATTTTTTAAACTTAATAAAAAAAACTTATGTGAAAACTCAAATTCACATGATCAGAAAGTTATTTTATACTTTTACAAATTAAAATTTCATCAAAACTATATCATTCATCTCTCTCCTTCCATTAAAACTATATCCAAATATTTTTAAAAAAATTTATAAATTTAAAAAACACTTTTTAAATATATATTCAAATACTAAATAACTTAATTTAAAAGTTTTTTTTCTATAAGCGCTTTTTATATAAAGTCTTATTCTATAAATACTTAAATAAACTGTATATCCAAACTGGGCCTAAATAGTTTCATCAAATACATATTTGGTACAATCTTCATGCTATTCTATAATTTTATCTAATGCTTAATTGCACGTATAATAGACATCATTTTTTTATCTCACTTTAATCGCACGTATATTTGATTAGACTTCATGATTTTTAATTTCATCAATTTTTTTAGAAGATTATATTACTTCTTTCAAAATGTCTCAACCATAACAAACTCTTAACAATGTAAAATATTTGTGTAAGGCAGCTCATTAAAAAGTGTCATCCCAGGTTTCCATTAACACGATACATAGACAATGTCAAGTCAGAAGATTCGTTGACATTTGTTTTTCAAAACATCTAAAATTCCAGGAATAAAAAACCTAGGTACCGAACTACCTATGCAACACTTACCCATACCCCTATCCTAGTAATTTCAATCTTGCTCTGTGTTTGTTGAAAAACTTCCACAAGACGGAAAGCTTTAGAAGTCTACTCAAACGTCTCATCATCATCATCAGGAAGAGGTTGAGCAACCGCCATAGCTAGCTCTTTTTCATGTCTGCAAGGCATATGGATGATAAATATAAGAGTAAAGCACAAGAGCCCAATAAGACAAACAACGTCAATGACAAATAAAAATAATCCTTACAATTGTTGTGCAGCCAAATCAATTTGTACTTCTGGGGGAGCAAGAGCGGGCATCTCCACAAAGTGAAGGTTAGTATCACTGAAATCACACAACCAGTAATTTCAATCAAGTAACACCCATGAAATTGGCAAGACACCAATTAAAAATGCTTTTTTAAATAATAATAATAATAATTCCATTACCCAGCAAGTTTCCTGGCAAGGTACAAGAAAGGTTTCTCAAAATTGTAGTTGCTTTTTGCAGATATCTCATAGTACTGCAGATTCTTCTTCCTGTGAAATGTAACCTGCTTTGCCTTTACCTGTCTGTTCTTCACATCAACCTTGTTTCCACATAGAACAATGGGTATATTCTCACACACCCTATTATACATGAGAGAAAGAGACATGAATGGTGAAGAATTAACAGCAAGACAAACAAAAGATCGAAGAGAAATAGTTAACTCACCGACAGAGATCACGGTGCCATGTAGGAACATTTTTATATGTCAACCGAGCAGTGACATCAAACATGATGATTGCACATTGCCCGTGAATGCTGCACATAATTTAAAAGGTTTTAATTAGGACATGGTGACAATCAAACATGGGAGGGAAGACCATGTAAGAACTATTGAGCCAATATTTAAACAGCTATGTAAAAGGTTGTGCTGAAGGTTACATGCCCAGAGAGTAGACAAGGAATAGAATTCAAAGCCACCACATTTCAAAAGGAGCGTGGTAAGAATGTACTCAAATCAAGAGACGAAGATAATTGCCAAAATCCAATAATACAAATTTGTAAATTACACAATATTATATTGAAGGCATTCTACTCAATTTTCTATCACTTACCTAGTAGGTCTTCCATATAAACTTAAAATCTACAGACCATGCAAATTTTTCATATACAAAAATCTGAATTAATTTATTTTATCAGCGCTTATCATCTATCTGAAGTAGTCTCAGGCCAAACTATGACATAACCAACCTGATATGAACATGTGATCGACAGTAGAAGTTTACAAAAATGATAATCGCCAATTATTAACATGATTTGATACATCACATGTCTAAGAAATAATACTAAAAGAAACAATCGATGACGATATGACATTAACTAGGTGATTACAAATACATTAATAAAACAACAAACTGCGTGAGCTCCAGGCACAAAAGTAAAAATCTCAAGCGGCCATGCAGATGTAAGATATATTACAAACTTACTAGTAACCATCTCTAAGACCACCAAATTTTTCTTGGCCAGCAGTGTCCCAACAGTAAAATCGAATTTTTCCACAATTGGTATGAAAATCCAATGGGTGAACCTCCACACCAATAGTTGCTGTTACAAAATTAAATTAAGAAAAAGAAAACAGTAAATAGTATTAGATATGGTAAAAGGGGAAAAGCAAGATTGCGAAAGGTTATCGGATGTTTACGTTCATATTTCTTCTCAAACTCCCCAGTGAGATGTCTCTTCACAAAAGTGGTTTTTCCTGTGACAGTCGAAACAATTAATAAAATTGATCTCACCAGTCCAATACAGGCACAACTAAATCATGAGGTCGTTAATTCAACTGATATCTACGCAGATTCTCAACAAAAAAAAAGGTTCTGAAATGACATTAACTTTTCAAAATAATAAATAAAAACACAATCGCGAAGAGAAACATAAAGTGCAGAGTAAAAATTGGTTAACGTAAAGGTAGTACCAGTTCCTCCATCGCCGACGAGGACGAGCTTGAAGCTCGGGTAATCAACTTGTTGTTGGTTTGGCAGCGCCTAAGGGAAAAAAAAAAACATTAGTTTAACAGCGAAACAGAGAGCTGAAACCCTAAAACCCCAAAATTGATAAACAAAGAAGTGGAGATTAGGAAGGAAAGATGAAGATTCAAGTATAAGAACAACACGGGAACAGAGGAACTCACCATTGGACAATGCGAGATTGAGAAAATCGCAGTAGGAAACGGCGGTGGCTGGCAGGAAGTGGAGAGGGAGACGGTTTTATAATGTTTCCTCTCTGCTTCAACTTAACGCACAGCCCGCGACTAAATGGTTTCCTCTACGCGCCATCTTTTAAGACGTTCTAGAACCAACTCCATGTCACGGCTTTAAACTCACGCGCTCTTTCGCTATTTCAAATTTCTTCAATTTAAATTAAATAAAAAAGGATATAAAATCAGATATTCTAATATCCTAAAATTCCAATTTTTTTAAAATAAAGTTCCTATTTTCTAAAATCATATTAATAACAGAATAAAATAATAATAATAATTTTACATAATAAATATATACATAAAATATAAATTAATAAAATTAAATATAAATAGAATGTAATATTTAATATATAAAATAATAAATATAATAATACAAAAAAATAAAATATGTAAAACATTGCAAGACTATTTTTGAAAATTATAAAACATTCTTGAAAAAACGTAACAATTACAACGCTGCATAACCATGATCAATTATTATTATTATTATATATATATATATATATATATATATATATATATATATATATATATATGTTTTGTGTATTATTTATTTTATGTATTATATTTTATTATATAAAAATTATTATTTTTATTTTATTCTATTATTTATTTTCATATATATATATTTGTTATAGCAGAAAAAAATTTGTGCTTTTATTTTTATGTTTTGCACCATTATATAATATCAACTGTTTGATATATATATCACTATATTAATTTAATAAGATATATTTTTGTATATCTTAAAATTATTTATAATAGTGACAGTTTTACTGTTTTTATAGATTAATATTTTTTATTTTGAATTTTTTATAAAGATATTTTTGAAAATGTTAATTATATTTTTTAAAATATGTTACATGAATTAAATATTGAAATGAAATTTATTGAAAATGCAGTATATTATTTTTATTAACATAAAATAATAATTAAATACATTTTATCAATTTTTTATACATCTTATGTCTAAAAGTGTGATTTTTAAAATACAAAATTCTATTGAGCGCACACGCGCACGCACACATTCTAGAATCAAATTGTAATATCTTATTTTTGCCGTCGATTGTTTTTAAACAAACAATTTTTTCGCCTTCGGTATTCCATTTTTATTGAATTATTTTCCACTAACTATTCTATCCTCCACATGAGAAAACATATTCTTTGTGGTGCGTTACTGTGTTATATTTGATATTCCTCCATCACAAATCAGACATACAAAAATTTCAGGATTAAGAAAAATAAAAAATACTAATGAATTACTTTTTTTTGGTGTTTTTTATAAGTAAAAATAATAAATTATGTTTAAATAAATTTTTAAGATTTAATTACTATGTTAGTCTACATAATTTTGATCAAATTTTAATTTAGATTCTATATAAGTTAAAATTTGTAAGCAAGCCCTTCTAATTTTGAAAATTTGTAATTAGAGCCCGCTATTATATTTTGGTCTACAAATAATAAATTTTTTTCAGCTTACAAACAATGTGCCAATTTAACTTTTCAAATAATTGACATCCAATTCAACTAAGTCTAATTATTTAATTTATGTGACTGAATAATTCATGATTTGTATAATTGAATTAAAATTTAGCTATTCCATATGTCAAGTTTGCACTTGAAATTAGTAATTTTTTGTAATTCTCAAACAAAGATACAACAATAATGACTAAAATTACATTAAAAATTTGAGGGAATTTTGAGGACTAACATTGGAATATATATATATATGATGAATCTTAAAAATACAATTATTTTTAGAAAGTATCATAAAAAAAATACTTTTAAATACACAAATTCACATCTTCCTCAGTTATTCTATGTGAGTTAAATTTCTTAGACTCAGGTGAATTAATGTTTGATATATATTAGTTGTCCTAAATATTTTTATTTGGACAATTATTACCGTTTTTGATAAATAAATAAAATTTTAATTTAATTTATTATATATTAATTTTTTAAAAATTTAACTCTTTAAAGATAAAATTAAAATTAGTATCACTTTTTAGTTAAATTATTATTAAAAATTGACATTAAATTTAATTTATTATTGATATTATATTTTTATATTATATTTATCTGATTTAATATATAAATTTTTAAATATTTAATGTCGACTTAATACTTACATAATATTGATAGATAGAATTTTTTTATTTTTTATTCAAAATAATTATATCAATTTTTTTAAAATTAATATTAATTTATACATCAAATTAACTAAATATGACAAAAAATTATAATATTAATTATGAGTTAAATTTAATATTACAATTTAATTAAAACATTTCCTTACAAATACTTTTATATATATAAGTCTAAATTAAAAAATCATCAATTTGTCATAAAAAAATACAATTTTTATATTTTTACTTATCCATTATCTTTCACATTTTTTTTCAGAAAATTATTATTTTTTTGTACAATTTCAATCGAAAATGAATATCCATTCAAATAATGTTAGACACATTGTACACGTAGACTTACCTCATTTAAATGAATAAATTATTTTAAGCGTTAATCTCACGAACTGCTAATTCCTATAAATGTTATAAACTTAATTTGAAATTATTAAAAAAGAAAGAAATCCGCGGTTATTAACGATTAATGTAGTTTAAGAATAAATGTAAAAAATTATATTGTTTGCTGTGTTGTTTTATTTATTTAATTATTTTAAATTAATTTACTGAAATATGAAAAGAAGAAACAAACACGAGAAAAATTCCTGTACTGTGGGCGCCGTATAACTTTTACTAGTTTCGTTTCGGGTGTAGCAGCCCTATGCCACTATCTTCAGAGAAATTTCAAACCGCATTGGATCAAGTACTCTCAGAAGTCCCACCCACATCCCAATCCCATCGAATCCGTCATGGCTCCGCCGTCCGACCCATCCAACCGGTAAGTCCTCAGACATAGTCGCGGGCTTTGATCAGATAATTTTGCATATAGTATATTTATCTCTGTGTTTTTTTTTCGTTGTTGGGATTTTCTGTAATTACGTTAACTTTCGCGCTAAAGAGAAGCTGCTATAAGGAAGCAAAACAAGGGACCCCCTTTTAAGTTTCTTGTTCCTCTAGTGTATGCTCCCGCACTGCCTCTAAGTAAGTTCTTTCCTTCACTTTTTTTTTTTCAATATTTCATCAAGTTTTCAATCTGGTTTTTTTTCTTTATTCAAAATTTTGATTTTTTTTTGTTTTCTCTTCTTTTTTGTTTGCTTTTCAGTTCGTTTATCGCTGCGGCATAGACCTGTTTTGAGAGATCGTTTATTTACTGCTGTGTTGATCGGGGCATTTGTTCATGGTGGTTATTTGGTGTATCCTTTTATTACTTTGATTGTATTGGTATGGTTACATAATTGGTTAATCTAGGAATATACGAATAATATTTACGTTGTTTATAATTTATGCTTCATGAGAAATTTACTTGTACAAGATTTGTCCATAATTCCTCTGCCCACCATTCAATCATAATGTGGAACTATATATTGTGTTACCCTTCCTTATCTTCCCAGGTTTTTCCTTATAGTTTTTCTCCTTATTGTGGTCGAGACTGGTTATCAAAGTTTGGGTACATCAATTGGTCATTGCAAGCTTGAAAACTTCAATACAAATTGGTATAGAACATAAAGATAATAAATATTGACTATTGAGGGAGGGGTGGGGAATATTAGGGAGTTGATATTGGAGTTCTGTGTAGAACTTTAAGCCGGGTTTATAAGATTTGAATTTGGTATCTGGATGGATAATCATCATATTAGATATTTTTAGTGTTTCATAGTCAAAGTTTTGTGAAGTGAATTTCTTGTACAGTTACCCTAATGTTCTGCACTTTGGGATTTTACTGTGGCAGCATTGTGTATATTAACTGAAGTTGTTAATCAATGTCTGAGGAAGCTGGAGTCCTTGTTAGCTAATGATACATGTTTCTAAAGTTTTATTGCCCTGTAACATTTAGTTGACTTTGGCTTATTGGTTTGTCTGAAAAGGTGGGGTGAAAGGGTAAATTAGCATGTTAAGGCATTGACTTCTCTTCAATGATCTTAGTGTCAACACCACCAAGAAATAATATTAAAACCCTTTCCACTTATGTTTGGAATTTTTCTGATGTTCAACTACAATTATAAGTTATGTATCTTTCCTCCATTAGATCATGCCATATGTTTAACTAGATGTCATATAGGCTTTAACTTACAAGCCACTATGTCTGAGTATAGCTGTTTTGAAGACCATGTTTTGTTATATAGAGTCTTGTAGACTAATGTTCATTTGACCTGACTTGGAACAAAGAGTGGGTACTATGAAGTTTGGGCGAATTTGCATCCTGGGTGATTTCCTTGATGACATATGCAAATTAATTGACCCTCTTATTTGATAAGGAAAGATAGTTTTGTTAATTGAGAAAGTTTAGTCATATTGTTAAAAATAATTTTGTGATTGATGGAAATGGAAGTAGTTGAAATTTAAACTCGGTTAGGAACCTTCTGTCATTTGGATATTTTGGATTTTTATGTATCAACATGTTACAGATATTATTTACATGAAGTCATTATATTGTCAGTTTGTCACTACTTGGAAAATTAGTTGAACTGGATCAGCTTGTGATCTTTCAGTTAACAGAGCACCAAACTAGCCCTTATGACAGTAAAAAGGGCCAGAAAGGGCCAGCTCAAGCGAGAGAGATACATAAGCTGCTAGTTCTTCTTGACGTATGGATTTAAATATGTACCATTTCAGTATATTACTGTCACCGATTATTTGAAGTTTTTGTGTTGTAGACTAATTAATGGCAATACATTTGAGCGTGAGGCATTTTGTCTCCACTTATGTTCTATATGTCTTCTCAAATTCCTAAGCTATATTTCCTTATTGAAGAACCTGGAAAGAAAAGGGGAAACAAAAAATGGAAGCCTATCCCCCTTCCCATAAATATCACACCATCCATTCCCAATAGAATTTGAACCTAGGACCTCCATGATGTACCTACAGCTCAACCATTTGACAGTCCCCTTTGGAACTCTTGAAGTGTTTTTAATTGCAAATAATATCATAGTTGAATTATCATTTAAAGTGATATAGGAAGTATTTGGTAGTCTGTCATCTTCATGGCCATCTAAGATACGTGGGTTTCTTGAATATTTTTTATGTATCCAGGGTGTCTAGACTCCGGAGGCATAGAATGCCTTCATTTTACAGGTAATGAATCTCACATCCCTAAATCTTTAGCATTTTTAGCTTTTATAAAATATTAGTTATATTATTTCTTTGAAATCTGTCATTTGTCATATCAAACATGAGAACAAGAGAATTTCAAATGCCATAGTATCTTATCTGGGAACCTAAGAAGTTTAAGATACCTATGTATCAAATAGCTCCATAATGGGATTTTTTTGCTTTTATTGTGATAAAATTCAATAATCTTCTTATGGCGATAGTCCCTTTATCATCTTTGTTTTATCATGTTTCTCCTTAATGTTTATATCCAGAACTAATCTGTATGATATTGAGAGCAAGTGATTATGCGGAGCATGGTTCAGACATTTGACCAGAAATATCCACACTAGATCCTCAATAAATTTTTTGACCATATTAAGTGCTCACCAGTCACCATCCTGGTAGCACCTTCAGTAGCATTGGTCAATTTTGATTTTGTATTGATATTTTTCCAATTTTTTTGGGAAATTACAGTGTATTCGTTGAGAATTCCATCTTGTGTTGCAGTTTCAATATTTTTCAAAGTTCTTGCAAGATTACCGGCTTATGTATTGTCTGAGAAAACTTTTTTTTTTTTTTAAGAAAATTCAAGTCCTCCAATGCCAGTAAAATTGATCCATTTAAGTGAAGAAAATATTTGATTTGGATCCGAAATCTACATTATACTTGACCAAGAGACGAATAGCAAAGCTTTCCATGAACTACGAATTAAAGTTTATTCGAATTGTTTTTGGGAAAAGTTATATTCAGAGCTTATTTGAGAAGGGGGAGGAAAGGAGGGAAGGAACCAATTTTATGTATCAGGATCCCGGGCACTTATATTTAGGGAAAATGTCACTTAATTCAAGCCAAGATTTTTGTACAGAAGGTTTTAGTTTCAGTTTTAGTTTCCTGTTGATTCTCTGCATTTTTTTTAAAAGCAAAAAGTATGTATTGTAAGGGTTGAACTTTTAGACAATTTTTTTTTTTTAAAAAAAGAAAGAGCCAAGAAGCCACCTTGCTAAATTATTTAATGGTGCAAACTGGGGAGTTTACGTAATTTACATTCCTAAATAGTTATGGCTACTGCTGTTTTGTTAATTTATAACTTTCCTATTCTATGGTATATAAGGTTATAATTAAGCTTTAAGTATAAATAATTCTTACAATTGGAAAGATAAATCAAAAAATTTTATTTGCTTTTATGGTAAGAAAAGAACCTTGGATTTGTCATCATTTTTTTTTTATAAATAAAAAATTATTATTTATACATCAAAATAAACACTAAAATCAATAAATAAAAAATAAAAATAAAATAAATAAATCTAACAATTTTTAAAAATATAAAATATAAAAAATTAATAGTATAATTAAAAAATTAAAAAATAATATATTTTTAAAATTTTAATTTATTAAATATTACGTATCATCAATAAAAAATATATAACTATTATACCATACAATAAAACCCCAATGAAAACTTTCTTTGCGCAGCATTTTTTCAGAGAGCTTCGCGGCACTTCCGGAGAGTTGTTAGCTTAATGTTTTTTGTCGTCATTCTCCTATTTGGTCAATACTAAAGTTAAATAGATTATCGGGGCCATGACATGAGCCCAACCTTTGCCCACATTTTATTTGCCCAGGCTTTGTTACATTTGAATCCACTGGACCCAAGAAGCCCAAAAATTGTTTAGTCCATGTTGGACCACACATTAACAAAAATCAAAGTCGTTTTTAATTCATAACGTACTTTTTTATCCTAAACCTGAACACGACCTGAATTATTTATTCACGTGGTGGTTCCATCAAGATTCTGTGACCACCCCACCCCCCCACATGCTAAACTGAGACACTCGAACCCCTACAATCAAAGCCATTTCCCTTTCGACTTTTTGTCTTTTTGTTGGTATTCTGCAACTCATTGGTGGCCCGACAATGAAAATCTTTAAGCATGAATTATCAGTTCCAACTAACTGAGATATATCCCATTATAGTAATCATTGAGATCCCTCATTCACCAGCGCCCCCCCCCCTCAAAAAAAAGATTCCTCATTCTCACGGTCCCCCTTTTTGCTCTTTGCATCTACCGTCACTTCCAATCTAATCTAGCTCTTCCTCACATTGGCCATGGTCCCCATTGATTTGGATCATGGTGATTGGTATTTCACTAGATTTTTATAACGGTCGGTGTTTTGAATTTTGGTCAAGATTAGATCCTTTTCTAAAGCAATATTAAAGACGTGCTTTTTATAAATTTAAGATTTTATTCTCTTGAAAGGAACTGAAACTTGATTAAAAAGAGATATGCAATGAATATTCCAGTAAACTTGTCTTAACATAGGAGATGATGACTGGATCTGCTTCTATGCCATGCCCAGTTGGTGAGGAGCAAATGGGTCAAAGAAGAAGACGATAATGAGGCATAAAGGCATTGCTTTCGGTGACAAATGCAGGTGTTATGGTTGGTTTGCCTTGCCTTTAAGAACAATTAGGGAACCTCTTTAACAATCCCTTCACATAATTGTTGTTGGTTATAGAGTCACTATTATGGATCACTTGCAGCGTGATGAGTGTGTGTCCCTCATGCCTCCACATGTGATGCCTATTTTCCATAGCCCTCTTCACTTTCTCCGCCTACCTTACGGCCCATAATTGCCTCCAATTGCTTATTCCATTTCACATTATGGTCTTTACCTTAAAACTGTTCATTAATGCATTTCACATGGTCTTCTTCTCGCTTCCATAATTGTACTTTTCTGAGAATCTTCTTGTCCAAAATGATTCTGCACAAGACCACACCGAACCATTCGATGTGTCGAGAGAACACTGCCTTTTCAAGCCAGCAAGTGCCCATGCATGGTTACTTTAGTATTGTTTGTCTGGCTTAAATTCAGGGTTTTCTTCTGTCTTAATCTCCACCGTCAACCCAAAGCTTATTAATTCTCAGGCATTACATGATAGGGTTTTAAACTAATCACCAACTGAAGCTTTTTTTGTGATTCCTCAATCACAAAAGCCTTACGCTATCTATACCTAGCTATACCTCCAACCTCTCTATTGTAGCTAGACAGGGATTACTTACTCTGTCTAGGGGCCATAAATCTCATAATATTTTCATAAACTAATGAACTCAGTTTACCAATGAATTTTACTACTACTATTAGGCTGAATTAATTAAGTTTATCATCACAGAAAAAGATAATAATTGTGTTTAAACATTACACTAATATTTTTTAGAAAATAATACATTTCTTTTTTAACTTTGATAAAATGGTAAGAGATAATCAAATGATGTATAATTAAATACATTGTTAAAAATTTAAATTTAAATTTTGTCTAATTTTTAAGATTAAATTGCAAATAGACTTGATTGTGGGGTGCTCTTTAAATTTAGATTTTTTAAAATTTAGGCATATGATTAAATGACAATAATATCCAAAAATATATGTAAAATTACTATTTTTAACTTATTATGAACATGTTTAAGCCTTAAAATATAAATCTTGTACTTTTTCTTTTCAATTTTACTCCAAGATTCGAACTCAAATTGAGAAGACAACCCCAACATCCTTCAACCAAACCTCAAAATAATTTGACAATACTAAAAAAAAAAAAAACAAATCAAAAAAGTTGGGGAGGTTTGATGTGAAATCCATGTCAATGGGTGGGAAGATTCATGAATAGTGGTGTCACAAATTACGGGAAATATGTCCAAAATGGTCCAAAGTTGACCACAGCCCATAAACTGAAATGACACACTTAAATTAGACACTTCAAAGCAGATTCAATGCGCTGGTCCCATAAAAACAATTTGAGACATCTTCTAAAACTTTCTCTCCTCTTCCTTTCCTCCTTCTTTCCCTTATTCTTTTTTTCATTTTTTCTTGCTTTTATCCAAACCTTTAAATTGCCATCTAAAATTTGGATTCTTCTTTATCCTTCACTCAATTTCGCTATTTATGTTGTCATGAATGATGTATGAACCTTTTTAAATATATTTTATGCTATAAATTTTTTATCAAATCATGTCACAAAATTATAATAAAGATAATTATAATTTAACTACAAAATTAAGGTCTAATACAATATTTACAATAATTATAAAAATTTCAAATCTAATAATAAAGATAATATATATAGATTTTTAGTTGAATTAAGTCTTAAATAAAAAATTGATTTACCTATTGAGTCAACTCAAATTAATCTAATTTAATTATTAAAATTAGACTAATTTGATAACCTATTCATGTACTAAAACTATTATTAGAACTTAGAAAACATGAATAATTCCATTTGACATTATGTATATTTGAATTATTGGAGCCTAGCATTATTGTGTGCTTAAGTATTAAAAATGGACAGAAACTTTGACTTCATTTTATAGTGGAATTAAGAGGGTACGAAGTCAATATATGATTATAAGCCACTCTAGACCTTCCTTGAATGAACTCGTATTGTTAGTTTTTAAATTCAGTAAATTAACAAATTATTTAAAACGTAAGGGAAGAAAAGTTGAAATTTAGTTTTAATTTTTTTAATATAAATATATAGAAAATTAAACTGGAGAAATTTGGTACGTTATCTAATTTTTGAATCATGCTACAAAAATATATCTATAGTTGTAACACCAAAAACTATGAAAGTAGAATTATCTATATTAACTTAATTATGCTCCAAAAGCTAATTAATTTGGGATTGTTTTTTCTCTAATTGATTTTTATGAATTATAAACAGCAATGTTCAATTTAAATATTTCTTGAAATAAATATTGGTCCTCTTTGAGGACTAATTTTGGAAGTAAATATTTTTTTAAAAAAATCTTTTGGAACTTTATATTTTAAAAATCCAATAGATTATTAAATATTTTTAATATATTATTAATGAAAATATTGTGTTAATTTAAAGTGTATTTGATAAGTCAAATAAATTGATTTATAGTTTATTTTATTAATTTTTTCAATTAAATTATAGTTATTTAATATAAAAAATTATTTAAATATTTTAAATTAATTAAAAACTTATAAATTATACACTAACTTAAATAACATATAACTTTTAAACTTTAAATTAATTTATAATTTTTTTATCAAACAAAATATTAATTTAATATGAATATTATTATATTCTCGTAACCTAAATTTTTACATTTTTATAATATTTTTAAAAGAAATTTATTATACTTAGTGGCATTTGATTTCAAATTTTAATTGAAATTAAATTGAAAAAAAGAAGAGTTATTTTTTTATAAATTTTATTTTTAATTAAAACTGATAATTTGTTATCCAAATTTAAAAAGAAGAAGACCAAACATAACCTAGGAAAATATCGTTTGTGGCTTTCTTTTATAATTCAGAAAAAGTCGTTGGTCATATCGATAAATCATCGTCAAGTTGTTTTATGGATAGACATTACAACCTTTTTTTTTTTTTATCCCAAGACAAATATCGTCTACAATGTTTTTTTTTCTGAAATATCTATTATTAGTTTATTTTATATTTTCATCAACGGTGATCCCTAACTTCCACTCGGTGGTGGATTTTATCTTAGATTTAATTGGACATTATGGAAATAATTAAATAAATAAACACGTTTTCAACTTTATTTCAATGCTTCATACAGCGATGTTGACCAACTAAAAAGCTTCATCATTTTGTAAAAATCTCTCTCTCTCTCCATTTTCTTAAAAGCAATTCTGCAAAAAAGTTTAACCTTTAAAATAATAGTATTAAAACGGGTCGGAATTTACCGGTCAACCCATGAAACTTAGACACGCTCACAGGCTGAATAGTTTCGTTTCTTGAAAAAAATTAGATATCAATATTAAAATTAAATTTTACTTTTTCTTTTAGTTTGAATTGAAAAAAAGTGTATTATTTCATAATATTTTTTTTAAATCCAATTATCTTTTTCTCATTTAAAAATGATATTAATTCATACTTTGTACATATATGGTTGGATTTCAAGTTAATAATTGGGCCTAATTTATTTATTTTTTTTAAAAAAATATATATTTGTGTTTTATTTTATTTTAATTTAGAAATTAACTGAGAAAGTATTAAAATAAAATGTCAAGCTCAAAAACTTATCGTCAAACAGAACCATCATTGCTTGTGCAATCACAAATAACAGGGATTCCATGGTGACGGTACGAGCCTGCCAGTGATCGCCCAGCAACGTGAAGCATATTGCAACTGCGCTTTCTCGTATTCTCTTCTTTCCTTTTTTTATTGCTTTTCCTGTGGGTGTGTTTCTTGCTGCCTAACAAGAGTTGTGAGGAAGACAAAAAGAAGGATCGTTAAGGATCTCCCAACAACAAAAAGGCACGGCTCCGGTGGTTCAATCCAAGTGGAATTTTATTACATTTTTAACTCTTCATAATCACAAAGTTTCTATGGACTACATTCTCTTCACCAAGAATGCAACTATATATATATATATATATATATATTGCAAATTGCATTGTGAAATCCAATACCACTTTCCTCAATTTCAATTAAAATAATTATGCAATTAATTATTATTATTATTATTATTCATGCTAATTTAAAAACTACATTATATGTTAACTTTAACACATATATATAAAATAAAATAAAATCATACTTTAATCCTCAATTTTTTCAATTTAGTTTCTCACAAATATATTTTATCAATTTAGTCCATTATTTTTACATATTACCATTAATTGATTAGCTAGAATAAACCAACTCCATTAAATCACATTAAAGAAAGAACCATTTTGTTATACCGTCAAAATACAACATAATCATTAATGAAATTTTTTGTAAATATAGTATTTATAATAAAAAAATTATAATTAATGACAACTTTTATAAAAAATTTTATCTTATAAAAAATTATTGAATGACATCATTTTTAATTTATAATAAATTACATTCATCTTCTTTAAAAATTTTGAAACTCACACTCTTTTTACTTTTAATTTATACAAAAATTTATTTTTCATCTACCAAATTGTTAATAAAATTTGTATTTTATGTATTTTATTTTTAAAAAAATTATAAATAGCGTAATTCAATGTATTACACATTATTAAAATGTCAAATTAATATTTATAAAAAAAATTAGTTTAATTTTAAAAATAAAAATAAAAGAGACGAATATAAATTTTATAAAATTTGTCTAAATTTGAAATTAGAAAATAAGGGTCGAGAATGAAACTTCAAAAAATAAAAAGTTAAAGAATAATCAATTACCACAGTTAAGACTATCAACTGTTGGGGTAAATCTGTGTCCTAATTCCTATTTTGCCATGATGATCATCAGAGCCTTGCTTGCCCTTGCTTTCACTTTCCATATAATTAGTGGTGGTTTTTTTAATAAATACTTTAACCATAATAATAATAATTATTATTATTCAGATGTCAACGATAGATAGTTAATTATAAGAAAAAAAATTATTCATTATTTTGAAGAACATTTTAAATTAATATAATTTATTTATTTTAAAAAATTATCTATTTTTAAGTACATTGACTTGCCCTTTGACTTGTGCTATTCATTGCCAATGTAAAATATAAGGTGATGGGCAGATCTTGAAAGCGAAGGTCCCCGTGAGAGACTCGTTGAAATTAAAATAAATAATAATAAATGTCATAAAAAATTTGTGTAATGATTAAATGAATTAAAACAATATAATTGCTAACCAAGTCAACTCCATGGCATGGGTTGAAGCTTGGCAGTTGGTCGTTGGGAGTCGAAGTATTCATTTCCTCTTTGAGAAATAACATTTTTTTTATTTTTAGTTTTTTTCATTAATTATATCAAAAATTCTTTTTTTTTAAATAAATTTTAAAGGTTCACAGTATTTATATCAGATTATAAATAATGTGAACCTTTAAAATTTATTTATAAAAAATAATTTTTGATATAATCAATGAAAATATATATATATTAATATTCTGTAGTTATATATACTAATTTTGTCCATATTTTTAATATATAATTATCAACTATAGTTATCATCATTTAAAGTTATTTTAAATTATCCAAAAAAATAATGACATTATATACCTCTAAATATTGGAATAAGAATTATAATATATTAAAAAAAAATACCATCAACGTTTCTATAAAGGTTGGTATTTTATTACAATAATTTTTAAAAGTAATATCTACACCTAATTAACTTCTTAATGGATGTTATTTAAATGTTCATATATTTTATTAACACTAAAAATAATAGAATTATTACTTTCTAAAATTATTATATTTATATTTATATTATAAAATTAAAATGGCCTATATTTTAAAAATTTATAATTAAAATGATGAATGCATTTGAAAAGCTATATTTTCTTAGATTATTATTTTTTATTATCACTAATTTAGATATAAAAAAAAAAATTTATGCCTCGTCTTACAATAATTTGGTTAAAAATATTTTAACAAAGTGCTAATGTCATTGCCGGTAATAAGACTGCCGAGGGCATTTACGGAAAGCAAAATGAGTTGATTGGAATTGTCAGATAAAGCGGTGGCACATTGCACGAAGCTGGATTTTGGGTAGAAGCAGTTTAGGGACGTGGCACTCCTTTAAGAGCGCGATTGGTGCACATGCTTTTTTTAATCTTTCTAGAGAAAGCAGAATTTTTCACTTTTGGTAATTTTTATAAAATTAAATCTCAAAAATTATTTTTTAACAAGTTTCTTATAAAATTTTTTTTAAAGAAAAATAAAAATATTTATAAATAAATTTTTTTTATAATATTAAAAATATTTTTTTATTAATAACATAATTATAATAATAAAAATAATAATAATTTTTTTTACTCTCAATTTTTTTTTTATTTTTTTATAAAAATAAAAAATATTTTTAATTTACAATAATTTTAAAGTTCAATCAAATATATTTTATATATTTTTAAAAATTATTATTTTAATTAATTATATTTTTTTAAAATAAAAAATTTTATGGTCCCCTTAATCTTTGTTAACATATAAATATTATTTACACATGGAGCTGTCATGTTAGTTTAGTTTGATGGGTTGATTTATTTAACCCATTAAATTAAATAAATTGAATAACTCTTTTAATGACCCAAAGAATAAGTGTGATTAAGGACAAAATTTAAATGGAGTATTTAAAATATTTATTATCAGATTTAATAATAAAAATATGACATATTTTATTAAAAAATAAAAATATGATTCGACAATATTTTATAATTTAGTATTAAATAATTGATTATTTTAAAAAAATTATGTGTTGTATTTTTATTATGAGATTTGATGATAAACATTTAAAAAAATTTAGTTAAAATTTTTATTTTGTTTAATCTATGAATTAAGTGAGTTTAATTTAAATCGTATTATTTGTAAGTTATACAACCCACCTTGCTTTTTATTTTTATTTTTAAAAAAATTATTTTAATCCTCTTTTAGGATATAATTTTTACGGTTTAAAGTCATATTAAATTTATTATGACTTATAAATTGAAATTGAATATGTTTTGATACATGCTAACAAATAAAAAATTATCTCAAATTTAGAATATTTTGATATTTACACTTTTTTTAGTATAATAATTGAAAATTAAAATATAAAGATATAATTTAATTTTTAGAAAAATTAATAAAGATTTTTTTTAAAATATGGAATCTCTACAAACTTTTAAGTAATATAAGCTATTATTTAAATGGTCAAAGAGCTTTGACTTAACACTTTCTTGACCATATATAAGTGTTAATAAGTATAAATTCAATTTTACACTTTTTTTTTCTTCTATACAACATTTTTGATAAAAAAAATATGATTAAACGTGCCAAATATCAATATATTCAATACAAATATCTCGTTTTAAGAAAATAATATCTTGATTTAAATATTAAATTAAATATGACAATTTTTAATTTTGAAATTGAAAAAAACTAAATAGGAATTTATTTTGTAAATAAAATTTTAATAAGATTAAATTACTCTAATATTAATGGTGAGAGTATTAATGACATATCTAAAATTTTATCTCTAATGAAAACTACTCAATTAATTTTTAGACGAGAAAATATATTTTTAAAAAGAGTTTATTACTAAATAAAATTATTAGTTAAAAAAGTTCGAATATAGTAAATGAGAAATACGAAATCTTTTAAGTTAAATCAGTTAAGTCAACTAGGCTGGATGGTAACATTAGCAAGGATTACTCAAATATGGAAGCAAATCACTTGTGAAAGGTTTCGTAACGGAAGCATGCATTATTATTATTATTATTATTATTATACGCAAGATGCTCCTAATATTATGGTTGTAAAATTTGGGATCCCCGTTTGTCGTTGCCCTTTTTGGTGGGTTAAATGTTAATAAAGAAATTAATTGTATTTCTATAATGCAACCATTATGGGAATTATACAATTACGATACGACCCAGCTTCTAACTTCTTCAGGCGAATGATCCGTTTTCCTCACCACACACGTGGCTTAATTGCTCTCTACGGCAGTGCTCCATTCGTTGAGATTCTACTCAATAATAGAAATTTTTTTCTATTAATTACAAGGTACCATTACTGAAAACTTGACAGCTTGATTGAAATTTAAAATAATTATTATTAAATATATTTTTTACTTTTCTAAAAAAAAATTAAAATCAATGTATAATATAACTCTAAAATACTTGTCTTAAGTACTATTTATATCTATAAAAAAAATTTAATTTTAATATCCCAATAACTAAATATTATTTTCAAGTAAAATTTTGTTATCTTTTTTAAAACAAAGAAATTTCTGAAATCATATTGAATAGTATAGATAATTATATTAACTACGACAGTTTAATTGTACTAGTTTTTGGGGTGGGATCATAAGTGATTTCGAATCTTTATTATGAAATAAATACTTTATATTTGACCAAATTAAAAAGATTAATGAACTATAGTATATATGAAAATTTAAAAAAAATATATAATTAGTTTGATATATTTTACTAAAAATATTTGCATGGCAGGAGGTAAGGAAGGGTAATATGGTAAAAATGATTTTCTTGATAATTAAGTATTGTGTTGGTAGCGACAGGGATGAGGAGTGAGGAAGGAACGAATTCAAAACTGAAAAGTTTCCCGTGTGAGGGCAACTGCGTGTCAGTGAGAAAAAACAAAAGGCTTTGACTTTCATATAGACCGCGGGGGGTGGGGAAAAAAAAAAAGAACAGAACGGAAGTAGGCGCTTATGTTCGTTTGGCCTTTGTATATAAAGGCATCAGAGCATGAGAAGCTTTGAAGTGGGTCGAAGAAAAGGATAGAAAGGTTGCGAACCGAATCATTATCACCATGCCGACTCAAACTTCGTGTTTCTCACAAACAAAATAGCCACGGAAACAGAGAGAAAAGATTTATAGAAAGAGAAATAAAAATGATGGGAAGCGGTAACAGAGGGGTGTTTAGAGTGTCCATGTGCGGCCAAGAAGAGCTTGATTTGTCCAGAGATGGAAGCCAATACAGTCTTTCTACTGGGATTCTACCTTCCCTTGGTGCCAGAAGTAATCGCAGAGTCAAGCTCAGACCTTTCATTCTTTCTCCTCACGATCGCCATTACAGGTTACTTATCTTCTTTATATGTCTTACATTCATCCCGGACATATTACCATTTTATATTTCTGGGTTTCTTTCTTCATTTCTTATTTTCCTTTTTGGGTTAGAAAGGAATGATGATCTTGTTAGATGCATCACCTTTGCTTTGGTTCTGACACAAGCTTGTCGTCTCTCCCTCTGCTGCTGCTGATGTCTAGCTATTATTTTATTTAAATCTCGTGACCCATTTTTGTATGCTTCTTTCAGGAAGTATTTCTTTCATGGTTTCCTAGCTTCTGGATGGTCATTGTTTCCTTTCCTTGTCTTGTTTTTATTCTTGCATTTCCCTTTTCACAAGCCCTCTGGTTCTTTCGTGTCTTCCTTTTCTTTTTTCTATTTAATTGAAACTACATAGTCACTATTTCCTCCATCATATATCCTTCTTGTTGCAATCTATTCGACCCATCTAAAAATCCTCAGTTTGGTTTGGAAGGTTGAATGACACTTTTACAGGTAAAATGCTTTTTCTCAGAAATGAGCAATAACCATCGTTCACAAGTCGCCATAATAAGTGTTTCTTATTGGAGGTTGAGAGACTATATTCGTTTCCTTGTTTTAGAAACAGTCAAGAGTCAGAAGGTAGGTGGTAGCTATAGATGCTTTTGCTTCTTCTTTTCCTGTTTCAGAGATTTGAATATTATCTAACTCAAAAAGCCTGATTTTTATTGGCGGCCACTAGAAAGTGTCAATTGCTAATTCCAAATAGCTTTCTTGTTATTGGCTCTGTAATAACAATTCATGTTCCTAAATCTGGTGGAACTCTCATGGTTTTTGCAGGGTATGGCAGACGTTTCTTGTTATTCTGGTGATCTACACTGCTTGGGTATCCCCATTTGAATTTGGGTTCCTTAAGAAACCAGAAGGACCTCTCTCTATTACAGACAACGTTGTAAATGGATTCTTTGCCGTGGACATAGTTCTCACCTTTTTCGTGGCTTACCTTGATAAAGCTACCTACTTATTGGTTGATAGCCCAAAAAAGATTGCCTGGAAATATGCAAGTTCCTGGTTGGCCTTTGATGTCATCTCTACTATTCCTTCAGAGCTTGCTCAGAAGATATCCCCTTCGCCTCTCCAAACCTATGGACTTTTCAACATGCTTCGCCTTTGGCGTCTTCGAAGAGTCAGTGCTCTATTCTCTAGGTACGACAGTCTTCCTCTGATCAATTCCCGTAGAGTGTAGAGTTGTTTTTGTTTCTAAGTTATGGCCTTTAACCTCAAATTATCATAATGCTTTTGTACAGACTGGAGAAGGACAGAAACTATAACTATTTCTGGGTTCGGTGTGCTAAGCTTATCTGTGTAAGTTTCTAAACATGGATTTAAATTATTCTAATCTGCCAATCACCTGATTGAAAGGACCCGACTTAGAATTTTGCATCCAAATTTGCAAGGTTCAAATCCCAATTTTACTAGTGATTTGCTTGGTGGGCCTTAACACCTTGGTGTCTCAAGGCTGGTTGAGTAGTCTCTTCTTAGAGAGATAACTCTAGATGGTAATCTTATGAGTTGGGCCTTTGCATGCTCAACTGGGCATGCCCTTATGCCCTCTCATCGTTAATCTTGTAGTAACTCATCTTTGTTACCATATTTCATGAAGGCGATCAACCTGATGCAAGTTCTATTAGCTAACCATTTGAGTTATTTCTGCAGGTTACACTTTTTGCTGTTCACTGTGCTGGATGTTTCTATTATCTTCTTGCTGCAAGTTATCATGATCCCAAAAAGACATGGATCGGGGCAACAATGGGAGACTTCCTTCAACGGAGCTTGTGGACAAGATATGTGACATCTATGTACTGGTCTATTACTACGTTGACAACGGTTGGCTATGGAGATTTGCATCCAGTGAATTCAAGGGAGATGATCTTTGACATCTTTTACATGCTATTCAATCTGGGATTGACAGCATATCTGATTGGTAACATGACCAATTTAGTTGTCCATGGCACAAGTCGAACCAGAAAATTTGTAAGTAAAGTAAAAGATTAGAAATTTGTAGAAAATATTTAATGTTTCGAAGAAACTCTTAAGGTCGTCAATTGATTCGCAGAGGGATACCATACAAGCAGCCTCAAGTTTTGCCCTAAGGAACCAATTGCCTGCTCGTCTGCAAGACCAGATGCTAGCTCATTTGTGTTTGAAGTTCAGAACTGACTCAGAGGGATTGCAGCAACAAGAGACCCTTGATTCTCTTCCTAAAGCCATCAGATCAAGTATTTCGCATTATCTTTTTTACTCTCTGGTGGACAAGGTCTACTTGTTTCGTGGAGTTTCAAACGACTTGCTTTTTCAATTGGTAATTGCAAAACTATGTCTCAGCCACTGCGGATTCTTTTTCTTTTTATCTCTATTTTGCATTAACTGTTTTTAGTTTGTTCGTCTTAAAGGTCTCAGAGATGAAAGCTGAGTATTTTCCTCCCAAAGAAGATGTTATATTGCAGAACGAAGCACCCACAGATTTCTATATTCTAGTCAATGGTGCTGTGGTAATTATCCAACTTTGTCTATGTGAATTCTAAAAGCCTCTAAAATAAGGAGACGTGTCTTCATGTTAGACATTCAAATAAAACACAACGGACTTTAAATTACATTTTAAAACTTCAGATATTTTAATGTCAAAATGTACGTGTCTTGTGTTGTTTTCATGTCAGTGTCTATGTTTTCTTTTGAAGTCAATCTTGCAAAAACGTGTTATTAATGTCTGAATTATTTGACAGGACCTGCTGGTTCTGAGAAATGGGGTTGAACAGGTGGTAGGAGAGGCAACAACTGGTGATCTCTGCGGTGAGATTGGGGTGCTTTGCTATAGGCCACAGCTCTTCACCGTTCGAACCAAGCGATTAAGTCAGCTACTGAGGCTGAACCGAGCTACATTCTTGAGTATTGTTCAGGCCAATGTGGGAGATGGGACTATAATCATGAACAATCTCCTTCAGGTCAGCAAAACATTATAACCATTCATTACATTATAACAAGAATTACTAAAGAGTTAAAAAAAAGAAGGAAATTTTTTGTTTTTTACATAAAAAGAGTAACAATATATGTGGACTTAAAATGGTGTAAATGGGGCAGCATTTGAAGGAGCTGAAGGACCCAATAATGGAGGGAGTATTGGTGGAGACAGAGAACATGCTAGCTTGTGGAAGGATGGACCTACCACTGAGTCTGTGCTTCGCAGCTCTAAGAGGAGATGACTTGTTGTTACATAAATTGTTGAAACGAGGTTTGGATCCAAATGAATCCGACAACAATGGAAGGACTGCTTTGGTGCGTGAAGCACTCTTTTATTTTATTTTTCTTTCTTTCTCTTATTTTCTTAAATCTATTATTATGCTGATTTTTCACTTCCTGCAAATTCAGCATATAGCAGCATCCAAAGGAAGTGACAACAGTGTCCTGCTCCTGTTGGATTATGGAGCGGATCCTAATATCAGAGGTAAAATCCTCTTGCTTTTCTTCTCTCTTATTCCTCTCACTCAAACTCCTTCTACCCTCATTTTTTTAAATATAAATTAATATATAGAAGGCAAACCAATCTGAAGCACCGTGGAAGATAATAAGATAAAAAGCTTCTGCTAAGACATGATTCTCAAAGCATTAGTAAGTATTTGAGTATAAATTATTTTAATAATCATATATAGACAGAGGGGTGGCAGTTTTCTATAAACACGACCTTTCTGTATTAAGATTTCAACAAAGACTACTTTGTTATTTAATTAGCATTGAACCAATCAATCATGCCGTTCGTAATAATTGACATGATATAGTAATAACTCAGCCATGTAGCTCACTTACCAAGACCGTTTCATACCTATTTTACCTAATAAAAAAATTAAAAAAATATATTTTTACTCGGGGTTATCCCTGACAAAAAAAGATTTTGGTAGAAGTCACGGACTAGTATCATGTTCCCTGTAGATGTTGACTTTATTGACACTTTATTTTCTACTAAAAAATTCTCAAGGTTCCTTGTTCAACCAATATAAAGACCAAAAAATTTATTCTTTTTTGTACTTACATATTTAAATACTTATTAATGATTAACTTAGTTCATAGAATATGTTTGAATTGAGAAAAATAAAGGAGAAAAAAGAGTTTAATTTATATATAAATTGAACATTCTCTTCTTTTTTCTTATATTATCCTCATTCCAAACATATTTCAATAAAAAATTTCAGCCATGCCCTCATGGAGCAGAAACTATCATGAGATACAAAATCCCAATTTGGTTCAAACCATATACCATTAATAAGCTTAATGCACATGCAGATTCTGAAGGTATTGTACCACTATGGGAGTCTATATTGAACGGACATGAATCAGTGAGCAAACTATTGATAGAAAATGGCGCTAACTTGCAATTTGGAGACGTGGGTCAATTTGCATGCACAGCTGCGGAACAGAACAACCTTAACTTGCTCAAGAACATAGTCCGATATGGAGGAGACATAACACTTTCTAGGAGCAACAATGGAGCCACAGCTCTACATGTTGCAGTCTGTGAAGGCAATGTCGACATAGTCAAGTTCCTTCTGGATCATGGGGCTGGCATTGACAAACCAGACCAGCATGGTTGGACCCCTAGAGACCTAGCAGACCAACAGGGACACGAGGAAATTAAGGTCCTTTTTGAGTCTATTGGGGAGCCAAAGGCTCAATCTGTCGTAACCATTCCTGAGAAGCAGAGCAGGATCAGGTACCTAGGGAGATTCACCAGTGAGCCAACTATGCCTTTGTCCCAAGATGGCTCATTTCCAGGAACAGATGGGTCGTGGAGCCAGAGCCGTCCGAGGAGGAGGAGCAGTAACTTCCATAACTCTTTGTTTGGGATGATGTCGGCGGCTCACAAAGGGGAGAAGGATGTGTTGTTTTCTGTCAACTCGAACCATACGAGGAATGGTATGAATCATAATCATGGAGGGTGCCCTGCAAGAGTTACTATTAGTTGCCCGGTAAAGGGTGAGATGGCTGAGAAGCTTGTTTTATTACCTGGGAGTTTTAAGGAGTTAATTGAGATTGGTGCTAAGAAATTTGGGATTTTTAATGCCAAGGTTTTGAGCAAAGATGGAGCAGAGATTGAAGATATTGAGGTTGTCAGAGATGGTGATCATCTTGTTTTTGTCGGGGCTGGGGGGACGCCAGAATCCAATTGCTCAGCCCCTGTAAACGGTGTGCTTTTTTAGCATGCTCATCAGACTTTTCTTTTTCCTTTTCTTTTTTTAACCTTCATCCCCAATCAACTGTAAATGGATATTAGCCTCTATTGTTGAAATACAAAACAAAATCCAGTTTTTCACCTTCGTCCGTTCAGTAGTGTTATCACCAGGAAGGCTGAAATGCATAAAGCGGTGTAAATGAGCTTAGGTTTTGATGAACTACTTGTATGGATTGTATGTATTCGACTAATTAAAAGTTTAAATTTGACTCAATTTATTATATTATGAATTTGAATAATGTAAAGTTCGAATAATTAAACAATTTGAGTTCATAATCAGCAAATTATATTTTTTTTGTACAATTTTTTCATATATGTTCATATACATACATAATATTAAACAAGCTTAAAATGATCATAACTTCTAATGCTTCAAATGCTTAAATTCAACTCAAATACAGCCCTAAACACCATGGAGGCACTGAAATATTCCTCTGATAAGAGAATAAACATTGTCCCCGAGTTTTGTAAGCAAATAAGGATTTAAGATGATTTTATTTTTTTAATGAAAAAAGTGGTTGAGATGATTCAGTTTGAATTTTCCTCTTAAATTCACTTGCCTCATTTTATTGAAGGTAACCATAATTACGTTTTAATAACAAAAAAAAAAAAAGGCATAAATCGTAACCTGTCTATCTTCCTAACCAAAATATGAATTACAAAAAAAAAAAAATGGCGAAGTTCGAGCATGCACAAATGACTCCAGGAGACAAATTTGAAAAGGGTACAGAAACTGGGGAGAAGCCAGATAAAAACGATCATATATAAATATAACCATTAGCATGCTCAGTCAAACAAGGCTGCTGAACGTGAGAGGTTGTAACTATCAAATAAAGCAACAACTCGGCATTAAACATTCCAGTAACCCATTTTACAAGTCTGCGTCCCATTAATCACAAAAGCTTAAGCATTTTCAAGCGTTCTTCATGTTCTGGGTCCAATTTTGGTGGGGAATAAGAACCTTGGAGGTCCTCCACTACGTATTCCTGGAAATGTTATAACCCATTAGGTAAACCATTCAAGTTGAAGCAGAAGCAATATAAAGAGTTCAAACACAAAAGGAGTTACAACAATTGACAAGTACTTGACATTTCAAGAGCAATCTTAAATTACCTTCGTCAGCTCCCTCTTGGTGAGGATGTGGTAGTGTCTCTGCCAAATTCTTTGAATGGCCATGGTGGCCGCAAGGAAACTATAAGCTATACCCAGAATGGCAAAGATAACAACAAAAACAATCACAAGGGCAAAGCATGCCTCCATTGATGCAGGAAAGCAATCCAAGATGCCCCATCCATAACAACAATTCTGACAACCAGCCATTCTGGGGTCACTGGTATTGAGGGAGGTGCAATGTAGTATGAGGCCAAAAAATCCAAGCAGCACAAAGAAGGCCAGTACTCCTGGTAAATGGAAATATTTGTAATAAGCTATAAGAAGAAACGTGTTTTTGTGTGTGTGACAGAGAGACAGATGAACAGAGAGCAAAATCTGAAGAGTTCTACCAATTATTACCATCATGGACTGAATAACTCAACGTCAAAACTGATCCAAGCCAAAAATATCTAATTATTGACAGCTTTGAGACGTTTCAAGGTGGACAATATCAACTGAGGTTAACATAAAAATATTTTTCACAGCAAAGCAGAACTTTACACCATAATGGTTTTTTTTTTAACTCTCCCTAAATGCAATAACACTTTGATACAAAAATTGGACCTTAATTTTTTGCTATTTCTTTGGGATTTACACAGGACAATAAGAACAAGGAGAATATTAAAAAAATGCCTTTGAAGATACAGAGAGATTCTCTAGTATCAGAGGAATTTCAATTTTTACATAAAAGCAAATAACTCCCACAGCCATTATAGCTTACCAATACAATAATAAAATGGTATAGGATGTTTTGACAGTATTCGATCCCAACCATCATCGAATGAGTTCCTGAAGGCCCCATCTCTGTCCATGAGGTATGCAAAGCCGCCCATTGCAGCAATCACCTAGCCAACAAATTGGTACTTTTACATAAGAGACTTTCTGACAATTTTTACCCCTTTTTCCTTTAGTGAGAAGTTTCAGAATAGAAGCCAATATAATAGACAGATCATTTCAGAATCCATGTTCAAAATCTACTTTAATGGAAAAGTTGCAAAAACTAATAAAATTCTTCGCAACCCCTTGGTTTGTGGGAGATCTAAGTACCAAGAGTTTTGCAAGAGGGAAAAAGACTGCTAATATTTGCTCACATGACAATATGACAGTGTATATGATACAACAGGCCCCAATATTAGTTACACATTACACAGAAAAATTCCTGATCAGTCTATCAAACCAAACTGAAACTGAGAATCATCTTTTTATATCAATTGATGTCTCCCGGCCAGCAGAATCATACCTTCTAAATCCAAATGTCCCTATGCCTATTAAAATGAACATTTTCCCAAGATTTTGACAAATAAACTTATCTTGACCAAACACTGGTAAAAAAAATCAATTTAACAGTTCTACGTGCTATACACTGTCTGATTTCTGAAAGAAGAGCATCATGACAGATAATATTTTGGGATGATAAACAGATGTATTTTTCTTTATACAACACCTCTTTGGGATAAGTAAAAACAAAAATAATCAGATTAAATTGGCGAATACATAGAATTCAATGAAAAGAGAATATCTTTCTATATGTACAGTTGGAATTTTATTTAAAAGAGGGCAGATTAAGTATACTCACAGTTTGTACAGCCAAAAATACAAGGAAAACATCCCTTGCCACAAAAAGTCTGAACTTTATTTTACGCCAAGAGTTGTCTTCAAACATTTCAACACGGAGATGAAATTGAGCTTTGCAAGTGGTGCAGTGTGAGAAGGCAAAACCTTCCTAAAAAATGAAAAGAAAAAGTTGACCAAATTGTCCTCTGATCTCAACCAGCATTTAAGATTACAAATCAAGATCACAGTCAATAATATACACCTTTACTGAGCGCCAGTGATCAAGACATGAACGATGGACAAACTGTTGGGTCCCCTTGCACATGCATGGAGATATCAATTCATCACCTAAAAAATTTTGAACAGATACTATTAGGTTGAAGGAAACAACCATCCACCCAAACAGTAATTACATACATATTGCTGTTCAATTAATTATCATTCATTCTTTTACTATATTTTGCTTCATGCTGAAGCAGTGGATATTATTCCTTCTGATTCTGATATTTAATCTATGTAACAAAGAAAACACCTCATTAATTGAATACATATCTAAGTTACAAGAAGAGTTACGTTTTCCATCGCCTCCATTGTTACCTAATGAGAGTCAAACAGGCAGTATCAAAATGCAAACTTATGATTCAGAGTCCAAACAAAATCAAAGAATAAGAAGTTTAAGTTATGTGAGAAATTGTTCAATAATGTTGTACAATCAGAGCAACACCATATTGGTAAGGGGGATTCCCATTTCAACCATTACAGAAAGAAAAACCAAAAATTGGTTCAAAACAACCATTTGAGATCAAAACAACAACCATTTTAATGCATTGACCATCTGCTGGTTCATATTTTTAAGACATTATGTTCTAAGACAGATTGCTCAGGTTGAATTGTGCTTAATTAATTATTGATTCGATCATTCTAGGCAATAAAACAAATGCTATTGCACATTTTCTAGGTAGACATGAGTTCATATCTTTTAACACTAAGAAACAAGATAACAAATTCTAATCCTAACTTCTTAAATGTGTAAGGACTGAGGAACTCTTCCTATGAATGAAATAACTGCAAGTGAGGAATCAACAATTGCAGTGAAGTCTAAAACTTCATCAAATTGATCATCAATGAAAAAATTTGCACACGATGTTTTACCTGGTTCGGATTCGCTTTCCAGACAAATTCGACAAGAAGGAAGTAGGCCAGCCTCGATATCCTCATCCTTAATTTCGCTAGAGCTTCCCGGGGACTCCTGCTCCTCCTCCTGGTTATCGAGTAACGGGTCGGAATCCCCAAGGTTTTGCGGAACCGGCGGCTCTAGCTGCACTTCCCGTTTCATTGACGAATTCTTCTCGATAAAGGGAGCTTTGAAAACCTTACCACAACCTCGCTGAACGCATCACAAGCAACAAAATTCAAGCTTTAACAACGCCGATTAAAAAAAAAATACACTTTTGATTTCCTCAAAATTTGGAACGAAATTCAATTTCATAGTAATCAATCAGAAGCATCAATTGCTCGTAGAACCGTTAATGATATTTAGATTAGTCAGTGAAATTGAGAAGAGGGAAAAATGAAGTTAGAGTACCTGACAAATTGCATCCAAATTCAGAGAGGCGTAGACGAACCTGAAAGACTTGAGGATGGCTGGTAATAGAAAAATCAAGACTATCCTCTATTCTGCGCCGGGTGCGTAGAATGCACCTACATTATCGTCAATAAAAAATAAAATAAAAAACCTTTTTTAAAAAAAAAAAAAAAAAAAAGGTTTACGTTCTTAATTTGACAAAGGAAATAGGAAAATGATGTGATTGGGTGTTCCATCTATAAATTAGGAGTCAAAATGAGAACTTGACGTTTGACTTCATTTTTTTTTTCATGGTTCTCCTATTATAAATATTTTCCTTATAAGAAACCATATTATAATTTTTAATTGTGAGAAAACCAAAATTTACCATCAAATCAACACGAAAAATATCAAATAAAAAGTTTATTTAAATGTCACTGAAAAAACACTTTTAGGATATAAATTTCTTACGAAATTACTTTGAAGTCAAGCATAAGAAATTTAATGACCAAAAAGAAAGCATATGTACCTTACTTATTTCTTTGGAGTTAAAAAATGAAATGTAATACTTGGTCTCCAGATATACTCTCACAGTTCCTAAAAGTTTAATTTAATAGAAGCTTACAATTTTAAAAAAAAATCTTACAAAAAGAATATTCAGAAATTTAATTTGATAAATATTGTGAACTACACATTAATTGATTAAATAATTAATAAATATTATTGTAAAAAGTCTTCGGAAGCATTTCTTTTTGTATTATATATATATGACTTTATAAAAATACAAAAAAAAAACCACTAATTGGCACCAAAAAGTGAATGAAAACATCAGGCTTGCTTTACAAAGCTTTTGAAATTTGCGGTGGTTAATTAAGAAGTATAATAATGTACATACGAGATATGATTTAGGAAACTACTTTTCTCCTTCGCTTTATCACGTACCCTTCAGCAAGTTGATGGTGGAAGACTTGACTAATATTATTTTTGTTCCAAGTTAATAATTGTGTCGCCATTTCTTTTACCGTGTGGGTTCAGGGCGGATGGATACGTACGTTGATTGACTTACCCTTATTTTTTCTTTCTTTCTTTTTTCAAATTTGTGTCCCTTCATATCTTATTTTTAGTAGTTGGTATTTAAAATAATCAATTTTATTATAAATATAAAAAAAATTACCATTGAAAAGTATGTTTTAATCGCAAAATTATGTTAACCTTTAATTTTTTTTAATAAAATAAGCACTTTCATAAGAAATTTTGTAAATTATTTAAATATTGTTATTTAAAGAATTATTTAAAAAATGAATAAGTAAAAATAATAAAATACAACAAATGCCAAAGAGTCAAAGACTGCTTTAAATAGGGATTTACCAACTATTCCCATAAAGGCACCAACCAATTTGTCTCAACATTATTGGGTTTTACCAAATTCCTTTAAAGTTGATCAAGACCAAAGCACAAGTCTGAGATTCACTTTTATGACTATAAAAGAGTGTTTGTTTCAGGTTAAGTTTTAAATTTTTTTAGAAAAATTCAAAAAAAAAAATTTCTGTTTGTTTCAAATTATATAAACTTATTCTTAAAAAAATTTTATTTCTAAAAATATAAATTATGAAAGGCTTAAGAAAGTTTTATTCTCACCGGTATAGGTGGGAATAAAAGTTTTCTGAGAACCTTTCAATTTCAATAACTGCGTGACTCTACTGTGCCGACTCTCGTGCTGAATCATCCAAGTTTTGATAGTTGGAAGGAGCTTTTCCACTGTCGCTTGAGATGTCTTTCATTCTTGTGCTGGATGTGCCACCATGCATGCCTCATTCCACTGATAATTAGAAGATGTTGGTACTAAACCAACTTCTGGAGGTTTCCATAGTGGGAAAAATATAAAATTGTTGCGCTCAGGTTTAAAATTTAAAATTTAATTCTTAAAAAAATTTAATTTTTAAAAATAATTTTTTAACATAGATTACCACAAAAACATTTTTATTTAAGAGGTTGGGAATTGAACTTTTCCATGGGGGGAAAAATATTTTTGTAAAATGAAATAATAATTTTACACCTATATTCAATTATTATACTAATTCTTTCAATTTTATTCTTAAATTTTGTAAAGTAAAAATATATTTTAAAAAAATATACAAATTTTTTTGAAATTTTTGAAAATTAATTAAATATATTTTTTACTTTTATAAAAATTATTATTTTTATCAATTATATTTTTTAAAAATACAATTCTCTAAAATAAATTTTTTTACTGTATGCCAAACATTTTTTTAGTCGAACGTGTCATCTATTTTCTTATTTCAAAAATTAGATTGCCTTTGGTTATATATTATTTTAATTTTATTTATCTTAATTTAGATTGAGTTTAATTAATATTTATGGTTGAGTAGTATAGACACAAGGGGCATATTTAAAATTAATTGTAGTAGTAAATTAAAATAGTCAAATTTTTTAAGAATATTTTTATAAAAATAAATTACATTCTTAAAAATATTTTATATTAATCAAATATAAGAATAAAATTTTGATAGAAATTCTAATAAATATTTTTAAAAAAATAAATGATAATCAAACATATCTATTTTATTTTTTTGTGAATGAAATTTTTGAAAATATCACTTTTCTAAAAATAAAATTTTTTTTGAACCAAACGTTATTTAAAAATTACAAAGAAAGAAAAAGAATAATAAATTTTAAAAAATAATAATAACAAAAGACTGCAGTAGTGGAGAAATATCATTGATGACACCAAACGATACGAAGGCA
Source organism: Gleditsia sinensis (assembly GCA_037074535.1). Classification (NCBI taxonomy): domain Eukaryota; kingdom Viridiplantae; phylum Streptophyta; class Magnoliopsida; order Fabales; family Fabaceae; genus Gleditsia; species Gleditsia sinensis. Next base: position 7,059,446 of record CM073464.1, on the reverse strand, counting down.
TTCAAAGCCGAAAAGCACTATTCCCCACGAATCTGCCGTTTGATTAGTATAATAATAATAATAATAATAATAATAATAATAAAAAGGGACAGGTGTCGATTTAGATTGAAAGAAAATTCAAAAACACAATTAAAACCAGCAACGTGGATTTTCTCTAAAAGAATTAAATTCCATGTGCCAAGAAACAAAAACTCAAATTAAATGATATATGGTGCTTGTTTGAAAGTGTTTTTAAGTATTTTTATTTTATTATTTTATAAAAATAATGTTAAAAATTATTTTTTTTAAATAAAAAAATAAAAAATTTATTTAAATATAAATTTTAAAATTAATATTTAAAAATATAATAATATAATTTACACGATAACTGAAGATTAATTTTAATAAATTATTTATGATTTTATATAATTTTTTTTAAAAAAAGTAAAAATAATTTTACACAAAAATAAAAAAAAATAACAAAATAAACTGTTTAAATTATATTTTTACAAAATAATTTATAAAAATAATACCACATAAATTTTTTTATTTTCGTAAAACAAAAAAATTAAAAAATTATTTTAAAAACAATTTTCAAACAAGCTTATGAGGCCGTCACCTGACAGTATATGGCGTATACATAGCAGGAAATTAAGGCACAGCGACTTTAAGTTCCTATGCCCTACTTTACTTGCCAGGAATGAAATCATTTCGAGCATCGTTGCCTTCCAAAACAATTTTAAATGGTTACACATCAGAGCAGCACGCAGGAATAACCCTTTATAATCTTCCCCAACTTCAGGTTCATTTATAAAGAATTATCAGCGCCCAACAATAAGATTTACTACAAATTAAATTGCAGCATTCTGAAGACACACAAAAGGGAGAACTTGAATGAATTATGATTTGGTGTACAACATCGTCAACAAAATAAACACGATTAAAGACAGTATGATTGTTACTGAACCTGGGAACAAGCCTAAGATATGTTTTTTCTTGCATCTTGCCAGCATATGCATAATGGACACAAAATACAAATCACTTCCACAACTTCCGCAATGACATGTTTTTCTCTGTTTCCTTTTTCATCACCTTCGCCACAGCCATCTCAAAATCTTCTTGGGTCACATGTACCCTCCTCTCCCTCAAAGCAAACATTCCAGCCTCTGTGCACACGGCCTGCAAAGAGAGGTGAGAGAAAATTAAGAACCAGTCACGATAAGAACTATTGGACACACGTAAAATAGATGCGTCACATTACATTAACATCAAATTAGACACTGATAACATCATCAAGCAAAATTCTATAAATTAATGGTTTATAAGATTAGTATGAATCCTTGTAGTTTATCACAATTTGCTTTTGCCATTATGACATAATTCAGACTAAAATCTGCCCAAATGCTTCTACAACCTTCTTTTCTTTTATCAATCCTATCTATATTAGTATTGGCTAATATCATAACGGATTCTCTTAATAAATTTCCCTCAGTGATCATGAAAGTCTTTGAATCTCTTTTATTATAAATGTCAAAAGATCTCGACCAGCACTCTATAGTCTTGCCTTCATATGGAGCTATCCTAACTGCAAATCCAAAGCTTTATTATTGCCACCTCCTATCCTTAATTACAACATCCATTGAACTCCATCTCTTCTATAGCCTATACTCATTTTTCTCGTGTTTGTCATAGAATCTCCTTCTGCAGTATAGACTGTGATGAACAACAGAACGTTTATGGAATGTACCTTAGATTAGAAAGTTCTCTTTGCTAATGCAAAACAGTCTCCATTTGATAAAGCCATCCCTAATATTTTAAGGTATATATATTTAAACTCACCAATGTTCTCAAGGGTTCACCAACACTGTTGAAACTTGAAAGTGCCTATTCCTATGTATCTCCTATCTCTCATACTTAACCCCAGTCCCTACAACTCTCATAAAACTTACACCATACAATCTCATTAAAACTGATGTACAAATCCCACTGCTTCTGATTTCTTTTGAAAAAAAAAAATATATAACTACAAAACTACTTAATTTGCTTCATCATTTGATATGACATCTCAGCAATCATGCGATGTCTAGTCATTGTTACAATCTTCAAATCATTAGATAAAATTTCTCTAACCTCTACCACCTCAAAATCTGGCATGAAAGATACTAATGCATGGCATGGAATAACCGGAGATAAATTATATGCATGACAAAAGGGAACCCGTATATTAATAAGTGCAACTGAAGGGTAACAAATCACAAAAATAACATTGTTCAGTAATCACAAAAAGGGAACCCGTATATTAATAAGTGCAACCGAAGAAAAACCAGACTTGCAATGCAAACCAAGTGCAAAATACCTTGAGCTCAGCACCGGATGCTCCATTCATCTTCTCTGCAATCTTCTTCAGATCAATGCCACGCATTAAATTCATTCTTCTTGAATGGATTTTCAAAATATCCCACCGAGACTGCATTGAATTAAATATACAGTCATTTTCAGGGATGTTTGTAAATGCAGTGTGTTAACCTTCTTTCAAAATACAAGTATGTAAAAAGGTTTCAGGAGGGCCGGGATACATACCTCTTCATTAGGGTTTGGAAATTCAATCTTCCTGTCAATTCGTCCAGGTCTAAGGAGGGCTTGATCCAGAATATCAATCCGGTTTGTGGCCATCAAAACCTATGAAATTTGGAATTGCAGATTTTTCTTCAGAATCTTCTTAAAACATTTTGTGCTTATAACACAAAAGATTGAGTCAGACAGAATAAATAATATGAGAATATCTATCCTAATTGATGCAGCATACACTCAAGGCTAATGTTAGAATTACCCTTACTAAACTATAGCACAATTCTGAAGAAAAACACATTACCTTGATCTTATTGGAAGCTTCAAATCCATCCAACTGGTTGAGAAGTTCCAGCATAGTACGCTGGACCTCACTATCACCATTGCCACTTCCAGATTCCATCCGAGCAGATCCAATGCTGTCAATTTCGTCCATGAATATAATTGATGGAGCATGCTCCCTGTGAAATAGAATAGCATTCTATCATAAGAAATATGATAACGATCAATAATGTCTTCCAGAAAGCATATTCAATTCTTTTGTACAATCTGACCACCAAAAAATAATACTAAAAAAAATTATTTTTTTGGAAAGAAAAATGATCCTTTTTCTCTATTCAAGTGCCCACTAAGTGGAAAACAGACTTAATAGTCAAACCAAATTCAAATCATACATCACATGCATTGAAATCTAACTACAATGTTGACGCAACCAAAATCTCAGAAACTACAAAAATGATTCATCCAAAGTTAGCTTATGCCATCACTTAAAAATATTTCCTACCCATTCAGTAAGGGAGACAATAGGACTTCTTTTTGGAGTGGTCTGACAGATGAAAAATGTTTCAAGAAGATGAGTAAAGAGAACAAACCTGGCCATAACAAAAAGTTCTCTAACCATTCTAGAACCTTCTCCAATATATTTCTGAACTAATTCAGAACCAGAAACCCTGATGAATGTACAATCGGTATGATGTGCCACTGCCCTAGCCAACAACGTTTTTCCTGTACCAGGTGGCCCGTAGAGTAGGACTCCCTGTGATACGAGAAAGCCTCAGCAAACAAAACTAAATATAAAATTTTGTTGAAAGAGGAAATAAAAAATACTTTGTCCAATAACTTGAGAGTTAGATAATACCTTTGGTTGAGCTATTCCAAGACTTTCAAATAGTTCAGGATGTTTAATGGGTAACTCAATAACCTGTAAATATGATCAAATATGTAAAGCCAAACAATAATAAAGACAGATTTCATAATACATATTACATAGCACTGGCAAAAAAATATGCATAGAAAGACAGACGGATAGATTGATAGACAGACATCAAACAAACCTGACAGATAAAGGACTTCACAGACTTAGAATAAAAGTATGTCATGAATGTACCTCTTTTATCTCTTTGATTTGCTGATCTAAACCACCAATCATGTCATACGTAGAGTCAGGAACTTTTTCAACTTTCATCAAGTTGACCAATGGGTCAACTTTGCTTGGCAGAACCAGGTGAAGAACGTAGCTGTCATTGCGTAGGGCAACTCTAGTTGATGGAGTAATCTTAGTAATGTCGATATTTTTATCAATATCAACAACATATTTTCCTTCCGGGTGAACCTGAGGAAAATAAAAGAAAGTTAGTACTTGCCCTAGATTTTCATACTGCTCCTGCCATTTTAAGCACAGACAAACATTACCAGCCATAAAATCATGAATTCATGATTACCAGGGGAAAATAAAGAATGAAGTATAGTCCTAGATATCATTACTTTGGTATGTCTTCTTTGTTGGAAACCTCACTGAGGCCATCTATCAGTCCGAACATTCAACTAGCAGTAAAGGGGGGAAAAAGGTGGGGTAGGCAAGCAAAATGGCAATGCATAATTCTAGGCACATCACAAAACTTTTATGAATACTTAATCAGAAATATAGTAGTATAAGAATAGACTAAAAAGTAACAAATGAATGCATCAGATGATGGAATTATGTCAATCAAATCCCACTATGATTAACACAACCATATGACTACAAATATCTGGTTGATCTCAGCCCCCCCCCCCCCCCAAAAAAAACCACGGTAAACAGTGAAAATACTAGAATGAACAATTGGCCCACCTTCACTAAAACTTTGTTCTTTCCCATTACTTTGACAACTTCACCGACATATGATCCAGGCTCCTGAAGAAGCTGCAGCTCTTCTCGAAGCATCCTTACTGTACAATTTTGCAGAATTGGAATATTATTGATCAAGCCATAAACACTTAACTTTCAAGTAAGACCAAAGACAATAGTACAGAAGGGCGAACAAAATAAATAATTGGTCTAAGACATGCATAACCAAGATGACCAATTAAGTAACCGTAACCATCCACCCATTCCATGAAAAAGACTAATTAAGGCTTCGATTATTTTCACGCTTCAGCTAAATTTCTCATACTAGTGTCATAAACATAATTATCGATTCGGGAATCGGGATCATATGTAAATAAAAAATTGGGAAAACTATCAACTGAAACCAAAAAGATAACCTTCAGGAATAGAACCATACGCGCCAAATACATCCGCGAAATCTTGAAAACAACAAATCCTCATAATTAGGAACAAATTTAGGGTTAGGGTAACACACCCCTGGAATTAAGCTCGTTACGTTGAGCCTCGAGACGGTTGAGGTTATGGGTTTTCTGGCGGACGTGCAGCTGAAGTTCGTGGATATGCTGAAGATAGTACTGGCGGAGACCCTCGCCCTGCTTAGTGGGCTTCGCCGAGCAAGTTTCTTCCGATGGCCCATCAGGCCGCCTGTCGACTTCCGCAGTCGCCATTGTAGATCCTTGAGTTGGAGATTAGGGATCGCTTGATTTGAAAACGATTCAGCTGAGGATCGGCGAGATCGGTCGCAGCTTTATGGTTCGAAGTATCAGTATGGCTTGAGATAGAAGATATTAGAATGGAAATATTTATTTTATGAAGCTCTTTCGCCTTTGGATTAAAAATAAATTTAAAAAAATGCACCCTATTTTTTTTTTCAATGTTCTTTTGTAATTATGCATTATAAATTTTTTTAATTCATATTTTAAACAAATTTAATTATTTCATATGGCACATGTGGTCGAAAAGAATTGCATGTGCAAGGTAACGATTGTGTCCTCAAACATACGAGTAATTGATGTAGGATAAGGAAGGAAAAAAAACAAATTAAATTCTCAAATTTTAAATATCAATGCAATGGTAATAATAAATTAGAATTATATTTATAGATATAATAGTAATATTTTTTTTTTATTTTAGCAGGGTAATCTCTATTTTCAATAGTATACCAGTTTATAAAATGTTAGGTTTAATGGTTTTATTTAATTTATTAATTACATTTTGAGTTATTTTAATTACCTAATTACAATATAATAAATTTTAAAGATAATTATACCAAGAGTAAAATACATTTTATTATTTTAATTACATAGTTTTTTTTACTTTTAAAATATATTATAAATTTTAAAAAAATTAAAATATATACCACAACTTAACTCATAATTTAATTTTTTTTATTTTATATATATATATATATATATACACACATAATCTTAATAATTAAAAATTATTATTATTATATTAAAAAATTTATTTATTAATATTATAATAATATTTAATTTTATTAAATAATAAAAATATTATTTAAAATAAATAAATTCAAATTAATATTAATTAAAATCTAAATTTTTTTATAAAATTCTATAAAAGATAAAAGGTGATAATAAAAATTGTGCATAATAAGTTGAGTTATTATTTTAAAATTTTAAGTATCTTTTCTTAAATTCAAATCATTGAAAGTCTAAAGAAAAATATTAAATAACTAGAGACAACACATGTCAATTCACTTTTTTATAATTAGTTTCATAATTTCGTATGTGTGATATTCTTAATACTCACAAAAGAATTACATTAATTAATTATATCTGACAAATAAAAGTATTAATTATTTTTAAAATAAATACTAATAAAAATTATCTTATTATTTGTAGTGATTATTATATAGTGTTAGCGAAAGAGTGAAGTAGTAATTATTGACATATTGAAAAGTGAAGAATAAAAGAAATAAATTTTTATTAATAATAAAAAATAAATTATATAACTTAAAAATCAAAGAAATAAAAATTATATTAATATAAATAAAACAAGATACAATTCTATAATTCTCATCTACCTTCGTAAGTAGTAGCATTGTGGAGCCCACGGGCCAATTCATTAGGCAAGTATAGATTTCAATGGCTATGAGTGTTTTGATAACAAAATTTAAATATCAGACAAATATTTTTATTTTAAAAAATTAATATTTAAATAATTTTAAATAAATAATTTATTAATATTTAATAAATTATTTTTAATTTATTTTATAAGTTAAATTTTAAAATTTAAAAAAAAATTTATAAAAATTAAAATTCACATAATTATAAAATTATATTACGCTTTTATAAATTAAAGTTTTATCAAATTTATATTATTTATCTTTCTATTTTTATTAAAATTATATTTAAATATTTTAAAAAAATATTTAAATTTAAAAAATACTTTTTTAAATATGTATCCAAATGTTAAATAATTTAATTTTAAATATTTTTTATATAAAATTTTATTTTATAAATATTTAAATAAGTTGTATATTTAAATTGAATCTAATTATCTCATTCTATAAAGAATAAAAAAGTTTTGTTTTTTTATATTTTTTTTCTTATTATTTTATGTAAAATATTTAGCTGAATGCACGACAAAAATGCTTAAGATGGATCTTCACCAAATTAGTTTTCATCGCTAAACAGCCATTGATGGCTTTCCACAAAAAAGCTTTAAGCTTTTCAGGGATTGTCAACCTCCACATCTTCTTCCGGCAACTCAATGAGGTTTTACTACACTGCACATTGTTTTTTGATAATGCAAAAAAATCTATGAGAGGCTTCTCAAAGACACTGACGGCAAAATGGATAATGCAAAAATGATTCAGCAATACTTAATTGTTTTTTATAAAAGGGAAATAGGGGAAGGGGAGGTTTGGGTTTAGATTACGAGGTCTAGGGATTTTATTAATTCATGCCATTTAAAATTTAAAATTTAAGTTTTTCTTTGTTTAATATCAAATAATAGAAAAAGAAGAATAAAGATAAAATAAATAATTAATAAAGTAAATGGCCAAGATTTGACAAGAAGAGAAAATAGAAGAAAAATGAAAAAAAAAATGTGACACTCACTTTAGCCAATTAGCAATCTCTTAAGAATATTATATTATGTGAATCTATAATATTAAATCCCATTGAACATTTGAAAAAATAATAATAAAATTGTATAAATTAAAACTTCAAAAACTTAAATTTTAAAGACAAAAGAAATATTTTTGTCAAAAATTTATCATAGTTTAATTTGAAAATATAAACAAGCCAACCTACAAAAGACTTGTTTATTGAAATTTGTGGATTGGTTGGTTTAACCCCAAAACCGACATAGGTTTAAACTTGTTTATTGTAAAAAGTGAATTGTAATGATCATCAAACCAAATATGACTTAAGGAGGGATCAGGGCATCCAAGAAATTTAATATGATTAATTTTTTAATCAATATTCAAAATTAGTAAAATACAAGTATTAGAAAATAAATTAAAATAATAATAATCTTTTATAATGTGAGAAATTTTGTTGTAAATTGAGCAAAAATATTTGGTTTAAGCCACTAAATATGGTATACTAACAAGAAGCATAAGTAATTAATAAAAGAGCAAAAAAATATTAGCTTTTAATTTTTGTTGGGGTCCCCAACACCCGAGAAGTGACCATATAAAAGAGCAGATCCAACGCGAACGTTTCCTCGCGCCTAGCCCTTGCTTACCCAGCTCTGTTCTGGTTCCCATTATCATTTTTGCTATTTTTTTCCTAGGTTCTTTTGATTTGGTTTCTTCTTCTTCTTCTTCTTCAAATTTATATCCTTTTAGATCTAAATTTCTCAGAGCTTGAGCAAAAGGGTTAGGAGGTGTGGATTCACGCAAGTTAACTCTAATTTTCAGTCTCAGTGAATTAGCGTTTCCCACCTGTGTTTTCAATACCGCCATTTTCTGTCTTAATCTCTTGTATTGAGATAGTTTTAGCGTTTTAATCACTCACCCTCAGCTGTATTTCTCAGTTTTAGTAGTGATCGTTGTCCTTGAATTTTGTCTTGGAATTTATTTTGTGCAGTCTTAATAGATTTAGGGTTTCTTAAAAGTTTTATACTTAGATCGAAAAGATTACAGGATTTCATAATTAAGGGAAAAACTTTCCTTGTTAGGGTTTTTTACGTATTAATTAAGCTAGAGTTGCCAGATTAACGTCTTTAGGAATGGATAAGAAAAAGGTGACTATTCCGCTTGTATGTCATGGCCATTCCCGTCCAGTAGTGGATCTGTTTTACAGTCCTGTTACGCCTGATGGATTCTTCCTCATTAGTGCAAGCAAGGGTACGGTATCTTTCGTAATGGCTTATCTTTGTGGTTTTGCATTTTGTGTATTCAATTTTTTTATGCGTTACTTGTTTGGTCTGATTCATTTTCTGATTATTTTGGTGGCTGATACTCAGATTTTAATGCTTTTATACTCTTTGGCTTATTGATCAAAATGTTGACGTCAGGGGACGAGTTGTGGGGTTTCTTTCTAGAACTGATAGTACTAGGAATGATCTCTAGGATGTTATTGCAATGACGAGACACACCTGGTTGTTCATGGCACTGTCGCACCAACATACTAAAAACTCAAGTTTGTTTATTCATTCAGTTAAATGCTTCTAGACTCTAGTGGACGATGGTGATATGTTAGTTTTGCTTGTGGGGTTCAGATTCTAGTCCTATGCTCCGAAATGGAGAGACTGGAGATTGGATTGGAACATTTGAAGGGCACAAAGGTGCAGTATGGAGTTGCTGCTTGGACACTAATGCTTTGCGCGCAGCAACTGCTTCTGCTGATTTTTCATTGTACGTGATCATCCTTTTTAACTTGTTCACTGTTTAGCTTGTTTTGTAATGCACTTTTGGCAACGCTAGTTGTATTTTTAGCCCACAATGACCTGCCTTGATCCCTTGACAAGAATACACTGTATGCTATAGTCAATTCAATTTACTTGGCCTTGGCCAACATCTCATCTAGTTGAGTTCATAGTACTGCTTTCTTCTATCAAATTGTCTCCTTGCAGGCATATAAAATAAAATGCGAACCAGTACAACCCTGTTGGCCTACATCATGTTATACTTACTTTAGAAACTGGATAATAGGTTGTATCAGTTGTGTCAGGTTATTCTCATGTTCTTATAAGTATTGTTGGCAGCTAGAGTTTTCCTGGTCTTCTCTGTTTTTTGTCTTTCAGTAGCATAAGAGAGTTATAGGTGGCTGAATCAGTTTTTTATTTATTCATTTATTAATATTGCTGAGAACATGCATTATAGTAGACTGGTATGCCGGCTATAAATGTAGTGCTAGCGCATTATGTTTGAGACATTGTATTTCACTGATTAAGAGTTGACAGACCATGTTCCTTGGTTCTTATGTAGGAAAGTTTGGGATGCATTAACAGGAGATGAATTACACTCGTTTGAACATAAGCACATTGTTCGAGCATGTGCCTTTTCTGAGGTAGATTTGGTGCCTTATGATCTTATTTCATTATATAACTCCTTTCTATTTTTGTTGAAGGAAAAACTATTTATAAGTTTGAAAAGTATTAGAATAAATGGACATGCAAACATAATTGGAGGTAAGTAAATAAGAAACGTTGAAGCATTATAACAGACACATTTAGAATGAGTAAATTAGATACCTAATGTTGTATTACAGATAGTCACAATAGATTAAATGATTTCATCTCAGTTTCAAGAATTTGCCTGTACTATAAAACGTTAAAGTTATATTATACTACGGCTTCAACATTTTTGAACTTCTAGTTTTGTAAGATTTCTGTCTAGTTATTTTGATCAAGGTCTGTGTATGATGTGACACCTCTCTACTTGACCTTCTTTTCTTTCTATCCCTTTTCAGCATTTGCCATATAAACTTGAAGTAACAATTATTAGGATTATAAAACTTACTAAGTTCCACCTCTATCTTAAATACTCTTATAATTTTTTTTTTGCGATGGTATTGATACTTGTTCTTTATATGGGCCTTGCCTTCAAAATCTTCCCTTAATCATTTGCATTAATATTTATGTACCTGGAAGCAGGATACACACCTTTTACTCACTGGGGGAGTAGAGAAAATTCTTCGAATTTATGATCTGAATCGCCCTGATGCACCACCGAGAGAGGTGGATAAATCTCCTGGTTCAGTTAGAACTGTTGCATGGCTTCATAGTGACCAGACAATATTGAGTTCTTGTACTGATATGGGAGGTGTCAGGTACATGTTCTATTGGACCATTTCACGCAGCCACTTTTCTTAAATTATATCATACATAAGCTTTCTTGTTCTAATTTATAAATTAAAGTTCCAGGTTAGCATGGGATGCTATATTGGATTGAATGTAGCTTAATCTAGTTGTCAATTCACAGGTTGTGGGATTTAAGAAGTGGTAAAATAGTCCAGACACTTGAGACCAAGTCATCTGTGACCAGTGCAGAAGTGAGTCAGGATGGTCGTTATATCACAACTGCTGATGGTTCTACTGTCAAGTTTTGGGACGCAAATCAGTAGGTTCTAAACCTTTTTTTTTTAAAACACAAACAAAAACAAAACACTGTTCATATAATTCTTAATATTACATTTGTTTTCCAGCTATGGGTTGGTGAAGAGCTATGATATGCCCTGCACTGTGGAATCAGCTTCATTGGAACCAAAGTATGGGAATAAGTTCATTGCTGGGGGAGAAGACATGTGGGTTCATGTTTTTGATTTTCTTACTGGCAATGAGATCGGTATGTTATTCAGCATTAGTTACTTCTAAAGAAATAAGCTTTTGAAGTAGTAGAGTTATTTCACAGTTGTGTCGTGCTTTGATAACTGAAATCATAATTTAGTTTGATTTTTGATAGTCTTGTGCTATATGTATAAATGTTGTGATGATCTATCTGGTTGACAGCATGCAACAAGGGCCACCATGGTCCTGTACACTGTGTCCGGTTCTCTCCTGGAGGAGAATCATATGCTTCAGGATCTGAGGACGGAACCATCAGAATATGGCAAACAGGCCCTTTGACCCATGATGAATCAGAGGCTTTATCCACAAATGGATCAATTGCAAATGTGAAGGTAACTGCAGAAGAGATTTCACGCAAGATTGAAGGTTTTCATATTGAAGACGAGGGGAAATCCAAGGAAAAGGAGGAGACGGGGGAGGAATAATGCTGCTAATAATTGTCGTGCTTATTTTGTCTGGCAGATCGTTAGCGGATCCTCATCCTGGGACCAACTGCCTACTATACATGACTAGTAAACTAAATTTTGTAAATTTTAGTTTCTATTGGACATCTGCTGAATTGAACGAGCTTGTTCCAACTAGTTTTGATTTTTGTTTCATGTTCACTACCATTTTAATTCCATTATGGTATCCTTATTCCAAAATATACCATGGAAGCTGCTTAAAGCAATAGATGGCAAGAGAATCACCTATTTTAGACTTTGAGGTGCCGTCTAACATTATAGGTGAATAGAATAGGGAGGGAGGGTTAATGGTGTATGCTTAATTAATGATCTCACTTTTTCTTTCACCCTTTATGTTTCATTTTTGTATGACATTTAAAGCTTTAATACTAATTTGCGTCCCTAAGTAAAGTACCACCCAAATCTTATTTATTTATTTTGGCGCTAGTGTTTGAAGTGAGGGATGTTACTTACAAAGTCTATTTTTCTTCATAATATACTTACAAAGCTACCCATTTGATTATTTGAAGATGATACCTTGGATGGTATGGCCGTGGTAAATTTAGCAGAAATTTGAGTTTATAAAAAAATATTTACAAAAGAGATAATTTTAATATTTTAAATAAAATTAATTTTATATTTAAAAAATATAAAGATGGTTGGAAAAAATAAAAAGGCAACCATAAGTTACCAAAATGTGAACCAAAATTATTTACTGCTGTGCGTGTATGTGAATGATGATCTGAAAAAGTTGGGTTTCGTCTGCTTTTTATTTTTTAAAAATAATTTAGTCTATTCAATAAATTTTTTATTTATTAATAATATTTAAATTATAATATAATAAAATAATATTTTTTAAAATTATTTATATTATATATGATTTAAATATTATTAATAAATAAAAAATTATCTATTAATAATATATTAAATATCAACTTTTTTATTTGGTGGGCTTCTGACGTTAGTTGTTACGATTAAGGATGCATATAATCAAACGGTACCATGAAAATAATTGTAAAATGTGAAAGAATATTAGAATGTGGAAAGCTTAGAGAGTAGAGTGGACGCAAAGATTACAAAAGGATTAAAAAAAGCAGAAAAAGTAAAAGTAAAAGTAAAAAAGGGGTTAATGCCACATACAGGGAACTTTGCGGGGTCAAAATATAGTTATTTCATTTATAATACGCTGAAAAAGTGGTCATAATGTAAATTGAATAAAGTACAAGGGTTGTCAGAGAAAGGGCCTCGATAAATAATTAAATATAGGCTTCGCAGGAAGTATCGACAGCGAGAAGCCTCCCTCGAATCTCAAATCTCAAATCTCAAATCTCTTCGGTGTGTTCCCTGAGTTTGAGACTGGCCTTCGCCTTCGCCTTCCCTCTATAAACTTGGGCTCTCTCATTCTCTAGCTTCTATTTTTTGGCGGGAAAAGATGTCGGGAAAGGGCGCGAAGGGTTTGATCATGGGCAAGACCTCGGCCTCTAACAAAGACAAGGACAACAAGAAGAAGCCCATTTCCCGCTCTTCTCGTGCCGGTCTTCAGGTCCTCTCTCTTCCTCTAGATCTCTGTCTTTTTCCAATTCATTTTTTGGACTTTGACTTCCTTTTGCTAATCTCCTTCAGTTTGGTGTTTGTAAATTTCGTCTGTAGAAGGCTAGAAACATGGATATATTTATTCTGATAATTAATGGTTTTTGCTTCGTTGTTTACTTAACCGTGTATTAGCGCGACATTTGTATTTAATTTATTCTGGAAGTTTATGGGTTTTGCTTGTTTAATTTCTTTATTCTGTCTAACTGCAACTTTTGTATTGAGGTAAGTCTTTGTTGGTAGCTAAATGCAGGCGTGACTGAAATAATTAGTATGTGTTGACGATTACCGTTATTTGTACAACTTTTGAACTGGGGCAGCTGTTTGACTTGTTAACTCTTAAATTAAATTTTGATTTTCCTTGTATAATTGTTGTTAGCGGCAAGATTGAATAGGAGGGGAGTGTCCCAGTTAAATCTGGAAATGTTATTCTGCTGATGTCTTATGTTTTGAGCAAATGTCATGCACTTGACAATTGACATATGCATCAGTTTTATTCGTTTACTAAACCTTTCCTTTTTAATATTTGTGATAAAATATTCACAGGAAATTGTTCATAACTTCATTTGAATGTGATCTGAAAGATTTAGCAGACCATTTAGCTTTATGCTGATGATGTTAATTTGAGTACATGGTTGGATCTTTTGCTTCTTTTGTGATTGAGGAATGAGGGCACCATTTTGGGTAGCCTTAAGTTTCGAAATTAGTCCTTTCTTGCTAGCTGATGGCAGCTAGTTACTGTGAGTATTGAGTATTCACTAGTAACTTTACGTGACACTGACATCTTGATTCTGTATGATAGTAACAATATGCTTTGTGACTTTGTGAGTGTTTACCTAAGAAGGACTCTGCCACGGCCATAATGACACAAAAGAATAAATTAAAGAAGTGTTGCGTTGTGTCTGATTTTTCTGATTTTTCAAAGTATCCATGCATTATATTTGTATTCACAGGAATATCTTCCATCTGAATGTATTACCCAGATGTCTAAACCATCGTTCTGTTTTTATGGTATATAGGAGATGAGTTTTGATAGTTTAGTTTAGTAAATGAACATAACGTCAAAATGAGACTGCAAAGGTTTGCTTCATTTGGGAAGAAGGGGGAGGGGGAGTTTCTATTGTATGGCAGTATTTCTTTATGGCAAAATGCAATATAGGATTACTGTGCTAAAGCACTGAACCGCTACGCGAGAAAGAAAAAGGTTAGGGGGACTGCTTGCTCTTTTTCTATTGTCTTCAAATGAAACAGATACTGCTGCTTGTTTTGATGATGGTGTTAAGTATGCCAACTGATTTGGGTCCATTTTCTTGTAATGCTGCATTAACTATTAATACTTGAGGCAAGTGCCTTGCAAGCTGCATGTTGTTGCCTTATGCGAGCTTCTATAATGTATAATCTGCAGTTTCCAGTTGGCCGTATTCACAGGCTATTGAAGTCAAGGACCACAGCTCATGGTAGAGTGGGGGCCACAGCTGCTGTCTACTCTGCTGCTATCTTGGAGTATTTGACTGCTGAAGTTTTGGAGCTGGCTGGGAATGCTAGCAAGGATCTCAAGGTTAAACGTATTACTCCCAGGCACTTACAACTTGCAATCCGGGGTGATGAAGAACTTGATACCCTGATAAAAGGAACAATTGCTGGAGGAGGTGTAATTCCTCATATTCACAAGTCTCTTATCAACAAGTCTTCTAAGGAGTAGATTACTAAGGCAGTTGCTTGATTAAATATTCTATCTGTACTAATTTTGGCTTTGTTGTATGTACCCATTTAAACAGCAGGGCCAAGAAACATGTGGTTAAGTAGTAGTTGATTATGGATATACTTGAGTCTTCCGTTTCTAAAGTTGATATGTTACTATAATATTGTGGATATTTTCATTTTCCTTCTAATTACCATCTTGGGGTAGTCATTTTATGTACATTGGATAACTTTTCTAGTTGTTGAATTCCTTTCCCAATCTTACTACCGGCCTCATGCTTGTTAGTTGTTACAAGTTGCTTACTTCTTAGTGGTGGGATGCAGTTTAGATTATGCATTTTCACCACTTCTTTCAATGGATCCGGCTTGATACTTTTTCCTTTTTCTATCTGCAACTTGGAAACGCCATTTGGCTTCCTAGTTCAACCACTTTAATATTTATAACTTGTAATTCTTTTTTGGATAATGATGTTGGTGGTGGTCATATAGCAAAATGATGATTCTGTCAAAGGCAAGTGATCATGGTGTTATTATCGTGGCATTTATTACAAATTTGATGGTTGTAGTGATTTATATTACAGTGATACGTAATTCTTCAAGTTGATGATTCGAATGATGTCAAGGTTAGTTGGTTATGGTAGCAAAGTTGCTGCCATGGTATCCGAGGGTTCGCAGTTTACTTCCTTTTTAGGAACTTCAGAAACAACTGGTTGTTGATTCCTATTTCAAAGCCTTAATTTTTATTTTCTCCAATTTATGCTTCATAAGCAATCGAGTTTCTCAAGAAAATTGTTAGCTAAAAATATCTTTTTTGTTCTTAAAGTTTAATTTAATATTTAATTTTATTTTTAAAATTTTAATTTATTCAATTTTCTCCTTATTCTTTTAAAAAATATATAATGTTGCTTTTTTAACTAACACTGTCAATCCAGATAATGAGATTTAGGGATTTCAATTTGT
Organism: Gleditsia sinensis; assembly: GCA_037074535.1. Classification (NCBI taxonomy): domain Eukaryota; kingdom Viridiplantae; phylum Streptophyta; class Magnoliopsida; order Fabales; family Fabaceae; genus Gleditsia; species Gleditsia sinensis. The sequence goes on along the minus strand of CM073464.1, from coordinate 7,043,294 downwards.
TCATTTAGCTTTAACTTCAAAATTTGAATTTTTATTTATTTGAATAGAAAATGGTAGAAGAAAGAGAAAGAAGATAAATGATGGAATAAATGATGAAGGTTTGATGGAGGAGGAGAAAAAAGAAGGGGAGAAAAAAGAAGGGGAAAAAAAAAAGTGAGAGCCACTTCAATGTCATTCTCAACAAGTTGAGCTGACAATCACTTAAAAAAAATTTCTATGAACACTATATGTGAATTAGATAATATTAAACATTTTTTAAAAGAATAAAAATAAAATTGAATAAATTAAAACTTCAGGAATAAAATTAAATCTTAAAGTAAACTTTAGATATGAAAAAAATATTTTTACCAATTTGTTAATTTTGCAACAATAGAGGAAAATGATAAGAAATTAAAATGCATTTGATGAAAGAAGGGTACATCCTACATACATAGAAGAGGAGCAAAGTATCAATGAAATGGAGATATGTGTTGGGACTTCAGAGAAAAGAAGGAAATGGAATCGGAGTGAATGAAGAAAGGGCGATAGTGGCTTAAGAAATAATTTTTCTTACTTTTTGAATGTTTAAATCATATAACTAAAAAGAAAAAGAAACCGATTATAATAATTTGTTTTCTTAAACATATCTGTATCATAAAAATTATTTCATTTCTCCTCTGAATCCCTCCTTTAAACTTCATCGAAATATACCTGTCGGAACGAGATTTTCAAGTTGTTACCAGGTATACGACTGCAATGAAACTGTAAAGATGGAAATGCAAGTTACAAATTTGAACCTTGTTTGAGATGCTCCAAGCATTTCAATACTACAGGACTAATGAGTACAGACCAATTAGATGAATTACTGAGCGACATGCATTCTCAGAAGAATCAAAGGTCAACCACCAATAGAATGAATAGGTCAGCCATAATGAAAGCTCACAACTAGGACCTACCACTCATTCTCTCGCAAACAATTCCTAAAATCTGATTTCTTAAAGCATTCATGAATTAGGAAACCCCAGTAAGAGGATTTCACCAGTCAAACAGCCACTACCTAATGCTGATAGTGATACACTCCCAATATGGAAAAAAGAATAAAAGGTCATCGTTTAAATGGCTGATACTCTTGGAATATCAACTGGGAAATTGTGGATCTCATCCATCCAAGGGTTCTTCTCCTTATCTGGGTTGATGTTCCTGAGTGCCTTCCACACTGCACTATTACACTTGAATCCAGAACCAAACGCTATCTGCCATGTTCTGTCTCCCTTCTTTATCCTCCCTTTGGCTTCTGTGTAAGCCAATTCGTACCACAGTGAACTGCTAGATGTGTTGCCAAACCGATAAAGTGTCATCCTTGATGGCTCCATATGCCAGGGAGACAGCTGCAAGTTCTTCTCCAGTTCATCCAGTACAGCTCTACCTCCAGCATGGATGCAAAAATGTTCAAAAGCTAGCTTGAAATCAGGAATATAAGGTTTGATCTTCATCTTGAAAAGTTTCTTCCCAACTAATGTAGCAAAGAACAGCAGTTGCTCTGACATTGGCAGGACAAGAGGCCCCAGTGTAGTAATATTGGTCTTTAAAGCATCACCTGCAACTGCCATCAGATCCTTTGACAGAGTAACACCAACCTTGCCATTGGCATCTTCTTCTTGGGTAACACAGCTAAAGCACTTGTCATCAGCGGCCTTGTTAGTTCGAACAGTATCAACCAATCGATATTTGGATCTTCTTCTGTCAAAGCTTTTGTTTGAAAGCAGAACTGCAGCTCCTCCCATACGAAATAAACAATTCGAAACAAGCTTTGATCGATCATTTCCAAAATACCAGTTTAATGTGATGTTCTCCATGCTAATGACCAATGCATAGGAGTTCGGATGGACCTGGAGAAGATCTTTGGCAAGATCAATTGAGATCAGTCCTGCACTGCAACCCATCCCACCAAGATTGTAGCTCCTTATATTCCCTCGCAGCTTGTAGTGGTTAACAACCATTGCAGAAAGTGATGGAGTTGGGTTGAATAGGCTACAATTCACAATCAAGATTCCAATGTCTTTAGGCTTTACAGAGGTCTTAGCAAACAACTCATCGATAGCGCCAAACATCACCATCTCAGCTTCTTTTCTGGCTTCTTCCATTGAAGGGTTGGGAGGGATGTTGAGGACAGCCTCCGGAAGGTAGGTGTCATTTCCAAGCCCAGATCTCTCTAGAATCTTACGCTGGAATTCAAGATTTTCCTCTGTAAAAGTACCAGTCATCCGGGATTGATCCATGAAAATCCTTTTTGTGCATTTCCTAGATTCTTCAGGCTTGTAACAGGAGAAATTGACAAGATAAACTGGTCGAGGACGAGTCATAAAGTAAAGGGTGGATAAAAAAACAAGGAGAGTTGAGCAAACAATAACAGATATTAAATTGTATTGTAGATGCTCCCAAAGATCATGAAGGTCTTGGATAGAGAAAGTAGAGAGCTGTGCAGCAATTAGCACCACGAGGGGGGAAAGAAAGAGGTACATTCCATGGGTGATGAGGTAATGATAACCAAGCTTGACATACTTTAACTTAATGGACTTCTTGAAATCGGGAAGCTTCCGTGATGATGGCTGCATCAAGGGTGTTTCTAGTTTGGTATCCGTCATCTTTCCCTGTTCGAAAGTTGAATCCTTTTGGTTAGAAAATATGCTTAAACGAAAATACGATAAGAAAGGGCATTCAAACACAGATACGAACAGCTTGTGTACAACGAAGTCCCTCCAAAAAGTTCATTATAATCAGAAGAACTCCTTATAAAAATAAAAATAAAAATAAAAAAGCTTGCTTTCTCTAGTTTAGAGGCACAAGACAGTCGGAACACAAAACCACCGAAATTTGAAAGATTAGAAACACGCATCCTGAAATGAAGCCAAAACTTATTTTCTTAACATCCTTATTCTTTCAACAAATCAGAGCCCGGGGAACCCAGATCAAAATTCCAAATCAAATTTGCATTCAACCACGTTTATGCAAATTATAAGCCGATTGAATGATACTAAACAGAACAAAGAAAGGCGCATTCGCCACAAGAATTTGATATCTCCAAAGTTTCATGGTAAATAATATAAAAAAACATAAAAAAAAAACACAAGGAGCAGAGTTATCCGTAATATGAGATAATTTTGAAGCACAAGAAGAGCTCAATCGCGAAATGAAACAAAACCCCATTTCAAAAAATGTACCTTGAAAGCCAATCGGATCAACCAGAGATCGCAGTAAATCTCGCCCAGCAAGAGAGAGAAGAGAGAAAAGAGGAATAATAAAAAGAGAGATAGACAAATAATAAAATGTGGGCCGTGATGGAAATTTAAAAAGGAAAGCTTTAAATAGAAGAGGGAGGGAAGGTAGCTCGAAACTAGAGACGAAAGCGGCGATGGGAACGTACACGCTAGGGTGATTATTGTTAAGGGCGGCGGCGCAGTCGTGGGTTGACCGTTTGGGTCACTGCCGTTCAAGGTCGCATCTGACACCAACCATCCTCCCCATGACTTCGACTTCGTTGTTGTCCAGTTTTTCCCACATAAGTTGAACAACAAGGTAGCGTTTTTCCCACTTTCTTTGTTATTCTGCTTCTAGAAGGTCCATGGCTTATTCATATATTAGCTGGAAACTGCTTTTTCATATTTCAATTTTCAACTTCATTGATTTTTCACTAATAATTTTTTTTTTCTTGTTACATCAAAGGACAAAAGCAAAAAGATTATTTTGGAGGTGATGACACTTGTCATGTCACCGAATGGTAAAATTTTAAAATTATTGAGAAACTCAATTAAATATCAAACACTATAATCATAATAAAGAAACAAAGTTTTAAGCCATTTAGCATTACTCCATTAATCTCAGAATTCACTTAGTAATGAAAAAAAAATGGTATTTATTTATTTTATTTATTTATATTTAAATCTTAGGATCAATATTAAAAAGATTATTTTTAAAATAATATAAAAATATATCTTTAAAATTATTTAATAAAACTAATCTCAATTAATGTAAAAGCTAATCCAAAATTCTTTTACCACAAAAAGAAAAAACATAACTCCAACTTTGACCAGAGTCTTATCATCCCAATAAAATTGGCTAGTTTTGTTTAGTGTATTAAACTTTCCCCTAAAATTCTTGTCTGCTACATCCATACAATCATACTCTATTAATTATTTAGTCCACATATCAAAGAATGCACTACAAATCTGACCTGCAACACAACTGAGGAGAAGTTGAGTTAGAATTTGATTCTAATAAATAGGTAAATTAAATCAATAAAAAAATTTAAAATAATTTACAAAAAATTAATAAATAATACTAATTATTAATAAAAATATAGAAATATAAAAATATCAAAGTTAAATGTATGTTAATATATTTATAAATTTATTAATAATTAATTTAATCTATTAATTTTTTAAACACCAAATTATCTAAGAATTTATCAAAATGTCGCATAAAAAGTGGATGACAAGTTGGCTTGCAATCATTTTACAAATGGAATCTCTATCAGAGACAGATAATACGAGGGAGCATTAATATTAGGTACTGATTGGTCCTAAGGATAGCACATGCTGGTCACATGCATTTCTCTTTTCTTTCCTTTGATGCAAATCTCAAGGGACCATTTGCTAGGCCTAATTAATTAGGCAAATGGATTGTTTTTTTGGCAACGAAGGCTGTAATGGAGCTTCAATAATAGAGAACACGAGCTTGTATATATACAGTGACAGGGACAAGATTCTGAACATGGGCCACAGTTGGAGGCCAGCCAAGGCATTGACAGAACAGAACTGCCTTTAATGATTTCATCCTCTCGCTAGTTTCCAAGATTGTTTATCTTATACGGAAACTTCAATCCGATCCTTGCTCTTCTGTAATGAAACTTGAAGGTAGTAGGAGTAAAGGTGGAACACCCAGCAAAACAAGATAAAAGACCAGTAATTTATTAGCAGACAAAAGTGTCACAACAACAAATATTGCTGGATTTGTTAAGGAATGGGGTATTCTAATAGAGATGCCCCATTTCTTGCCTTTTTCGGTAGATTGGTGCCAAAATTAGTAAGATGAAATGGGATTCACATGAAGAGTTTTGGGTTAAAAAAACAAAATTACACCATTTTTGTACATCTTCTCATATCCAAAATTGAGCCAATACTTAATATAGAATACCATCAACAAGAAAGCTGAGAAATTACTATGGACAATTATTACCGACAAAGCCAGTGGGGAAAAAATGGACGGATGATAAATACTTAATGTTGAAGTAAAGAAGAAAAATAATAGTGAAGAATATGCTTATCAGTGCCCAGAAATTATTCAATCGGTATGCCATGTGCGAAATATTTAGAAAATGTAAGAGAACCATTTATTACTTGAAGGTAATTATCATAAATGCTAGATCTTGTACTCGGTGAGTTCATTGTTGAACTATGTCTACATAAACAGTGTATGCATACCATGGGCAAACCAGAAGAAAAAGGCAAAGTGGTTCCCATAAAAATTAACTATTCTTTTACAACTTGAGTAGCAACTAACTATTCTTTTATGACTGCTGCTCAATGTATGCCTGGTAGTGCTTTTCCTTTTCCTCCTGAGGGGTATTTCTGATAATACCTATATAAACTCAGCCAAAGACATTTAGAATGGCATTAAGAAGGTAGAATTTGCTCAGTGTAAAGGGATGATCAAGAACAGCCCGTGATTACAGCATCAGTGCTAATCCAATGAGAATTCCTCTAGCCATATAAGCACTTCATTCCTCTTCCATGCCACAAACCACAAAACAAATTGTCAGTATTTAAGATGACAATTTCCAATAATAAGGTAACAGCCTTCATAAAATAAGCAATTAGATCATTAGTGAGAAGAATAGATGTTCTTTATTAGTGGCATAAGCTTATATCCAAATGTTACGTTAAGGGCATGGCAGAAAAATTAAAGCATAAAGAACCTTTATTGTTGCGACTTCAGATAAAAGACCCAGGATTAGCTGGAAGGACTGAGGCACAAACAAAATTTTCGCCGACAGAATGAATTGTTTTCTTGTATTACCAATTCTGACTGGTAACAGATTTATGAGATACTCTGCTTAGTTGAAGCATAACTAGTGTAAACAAGTGCAACTTTTGTAACTTGAACAATCAAAGCCCGAAGGGAAATACTACCTGATTATGTCATATTGTATAGATAGAAAACAAGTATTTTCTTGTTTGTTTATGGGAACCAATAGAATGTTTTATTTTACTGTTATTGTTCTAAAACCTAATCTATATGTTCCTCCTTCCAAGCATCCATCCAAAACACAGATCAGGTGTCTAGATTGTGAATTTTGTTATTTAGTAAAGCAAGCACCACAATAGAAATCAAACGAAGGAAACTATTGGACAGCCATTCATGTACACAGGGAGACTGTGTAGCCTACCATTATAAAGCTCTGTGTTCGACCTGGATCGTTGTAGCGTGCAAGCAAACAACCCATCTTCGGTTTAAGACCATGTCTAATGATATTAGAGCGCAGTTCTTTCTCCTTTTCACGAACAATTTCCTCTGTAGGTTTTCCACTAAATCTTACTACAGCCACAATGCCTCCTTCTACTTTTCTCAAGTTGATTGCTTCTTGATTAGGATTTGGTAAACTGGCCATAGATGCATATTAAGCTCAAAATTTTAAACTACAATAAAAAAGATACAGTTTTTCAAACAACTTCATTCTTTTACTACGCTAACATAAACATCTCTTAAAATGAAGTTCTTCATTTTTCATCGCTCATCAGACACAGGAGACATACCTATTTATTTCTTTGTCTAGTGGAAGAACTATTTGGATTGACACTTTGGATAATTCAGGATCCATGGCTTGAGTGAAGACAGGAGTAGTCATAGGTATCTTCTCCGCTGTAGAATTTTTTCCGAATATATATCTGATATAGAGAGAATCATTAATGCATAAACTTCATCCGAGGGACGAAGAACAAACAGCAGCCATATTTGATATATCAAAACTAACCCAGCAACATTATTAAAGCCAGTAGACCCAGATAGCTTGTCTCCATTTGTCTCTACTACTATGAATGGGGCATACCGTCTAACCTGTCATATTGTAGATAAATCATGAATGCAAGACACTATAATCATAAAAATTCAATCCATTACTCAGATATATAATTCTTTTTATGTTTTGCTATATTTCAATTGTTTGGTGGTGAATAGTGAATCCATAAAGATTCTCCTACTGTAGAATAGTTTGATGTGCAGTATGGTGAACTGGTGCGGTGTTGCCAAAATGGCAATCACACAAGTAGAATATTTTCTTTTTGGTAAGGTCAGACATTATCTATGATATCCTTTCAAGGACATGGCATATTATTTGTTATGATGCAGACGAGTATATGAGAAATGAGTGGGTAGGATATTAAGGAATTAATAATTTTATGCATGAAGGGCAAAGAAGACCTCATAACTTGCTGTTCTTTTCAATATTTGATATTTGGGTGATTCCAAGTCTGGTGTCTTATAAATCCGCAACTGTGGCATGTCAAAATGTTATGGTTAGAATGGAATTTGAGAAGACTTTAAGAGAGAATGAATGTCCAAGGTATATAAAGAGTGACACAGACGGTACCTGCTTGATTACCTCCCACAAGCCTTCTAAAGAAAAATAGTCATTTTTCTCTATTGAATCCCAGAAGTCCTAGAAAGTTAAAATGACAAGAATTACCAATATGGAACTGGAATATATCCAAAATTTAATAACCTAATTCTTCAATGCTTGAAACCTACCACGTGGCTACAGAACTTGCCATTTTCTGGGTTAATTCCCATTACAGAAGTTCCTGTAAACACCAATTCTGGTTTCCATGGAAGAAGCATGAATTTCATAACCATAGTCCATCTTGTAGTGATCTCATATGGTCCTGTCTATAGCAATTCAATCAGTCCAAGATTAACAGCATACAGAACCATTACTCAAATAGACATAGGAATAAAAATAGCATTAAAAAGAAGGAAATTTTAACTACTTCAAAAATTGTGTTAGTTCCCGTTCACCTCTATTATGCTTCTGGTATAGCAATATCAGAAATGAGGATACAGAAGCAGACCTGTTTGACCCAATGTAACTGAAATTCAGGCCTAAAGATTGTCTTCAAGAGGGCTATGTTAAGCAGGTACCCACTTAAACTATCGTGCTTGGTAATGGGATCACGAAATATGACACGTTCATCGTAAGCCGTCCTATCAATGCCCTGATCATCGAAGAGATGAGGAAGGTCATCATACAGAAACCCCACGAGCTTCTGAACATCAACCGTTGATTTGGGGGGACTCTGGTCTACTAAGCTCAGTTGAATAGCCCACTTGTGGCTATTGTGAGCTTTGAGGGACAAGTTTATGCATTTCGATGTTTTAAGAGAAAGGGGCAGAGATTGTGGCCGGAAGTATACGGTGGGGTTCGGTAGCCGGAAACTGACACACAAGGCGGGGACAGGGCGGCAACTTTGGTGGCGGAGTTGGGTAGTAGCCATAGCGTAATGGGGTTAGAACATCCACATTCATCTTCCCTTCTACTTGGGAAGTTTGGTCCACTGTTGAATGTTATCCACACAAAAATGATTGGTGGAATGGAATGAAGCGGAAGGAGGGAGGAGGAGCAACTAAGCAAAGGGACAAAATAGTCCATGAAGGAAACAAGTATGAGCAGCTTAAGAGCCACGTGGTGTATCTCTAACCTATCATTTTTCCACGGTGGAAAAAAAGTGCTCTTTTCTGGATCCCTAACTCATCCCTAACTTGTTAATTTATTTATTTTTATTTAGCAAAAATCTTAAATTCTTCAGGAACTATTTGATCTGGATATTTATTTTATTGAAATTTTAATTATAAAAATAAGGTTGTTTTGGTATAATTATTTTAACTAAATTTTTGAGAAATTCAATTTATTTTATTATTTAAATTAGAAAAAAGAAAATAATAAAATATTTAATGAGAATGAACGAAAAACACCCATAAATAATTGAATTTAATATTACTTTAGAAAAAAGAAAATAATTGTATCAAATAAAATAATTATTAATTTAAATTAGAAAATAATACGATAAAAGATTGTTTTAAAATACAGTAAAAACACCCATAATTATTATCTTGTAAAACTAAATTATCGATGCCTTTTTTTATGCAAAATAACAATTTATAAATACAATAGAGAATATAATACCAAGAAATAAAAGTAAAATCTCTCAACACCTCTAAAAATTTATAAAATTTTTAAATTGCACGATCAATCCTATAAAATATCACAAAAAATTTCAAAAAGTGACTAATAATAAAGAAACCAGTGTGTGTTATGAAATAACTTAAAAGTAGAGAGAGAAAAGTAAGAGAGAAACAAGAGAGTGAACTGTTCTTTCCATTCATGTATGATGGGGTATTTATACAAGTAGATGAGAGAGTCCTAATAGTGATATACACATGTAGGATAACTCTCTAGTGATAATTATCCTCTTAGATAATTACTGGAAATAATATCTTATCAGATAGGATAACTGAAATATCGAGATGATGGACATCCACACAAGATATTCATAACACTCCCCCTTGGATGTCCATTCCTTAAGAATGTGCCTCATTAAAACCTTACTAGGAAAAACCCTGTGGAATAAAAACCTAGTGAAGGAAAAAGAGTACATCATTCTTTTAAGACATTATAAAATAAATATGACAACATCATTTGATATTCTTAAGTCTTCGAACTCCAATGTTATATACCAACTTCTCATATGTTGTAGTAGGAAGTGCTTTAGTAAACAAATCTGCCATATTATCACTTGAACGAATTTGCTGAATATCCACATCATCATTCTTTTGAAGATCATGAGTGAAAAAGAATTTAGGTGATATATGCTTTGTTCTATCCCCTTTGATGTACCCTTCTTTTAATTGGGCAACACATGCAGCATTATCTTCATATAAGATCGTCGGGATCATCTTTTTAGACAAGCCACAAGATTCTTGTATGTGTTGAGTCACAGACCGTAGCCAAACACATTCTCGACTTGCCTCATGTAATGCTAAAATTTCTGCATGGTTAGCTGATGTGGCAGAGATAGTTTGTTTCATAGATCGCCATGAAATTGCGGTACCCCCATATGTAAACAAATAACCTGTTTGCGATCGTCCATTATGAGGGTCGGATAAATATCCTGCATCCGCATAACCAATCAGCTCAGACTCGGGTACATTTGAATAAAATAGGCCCATATCCATTGTTCCTTTAAGATAACGGAGTATATGCTTAACTCCATTCCAATGCCTTCGTGTAGGTGAAGAACTATATCTTGCTAATAGATTAACAGCAAATGATATATCAGGTCGAGTATGACTAGCAAGATACATCAATGCCCCGATTGCACTAAGATATGGTACTTCAGGACCAAGTAGTTCTTCATCCTTTTCACGAGGTCTGAAAGGATCTTTATTCACATCTAATGACCTCACAACCATTGGAGTACATAATGGGTGTGATTTATCCATATAGAATCGTTTTAACATCTTTGTTACATAATTTTCTTGATACACAAAAATGCTATTATTTAAATATTCAATTTGTAATCTAAGGCAAAACTTAGTTCTTCCAAGATCTTTCATTTCAAATTCTTTCTTTAAGCAATTAACAGCTTTTTGAAGCTCTTCAAGAGTTTCAATAATATTTAAATCATCAACATAAACTGCAATTATGGCAAACTCATTTCTAGAACGTTTTATAAAGATACATGGACAAATTGGGTCATTTTTATACCCTTCTTGTAACAGGTATTCACTAAGGCGATTATACTACATACGCTCAGATTGTTTTAAGCCATAAAGTGATTTATTTAATTTGATTGAGTAGTCTACTCGAGAACTGGAATTGTATGCTTCAGGCAACTTAAATCCTTCAAGAAGTTTCATATAGATATCACTATCAAGTGAGCCATACAAATAGGCTGTAACAACATCCATTAGACGCAAATCGAGTTTTTCACGTACTGTCAGACTAACTAAATTATCGATGCCTTTTTTTTATGCAAAATAACAATTTATAAATACAATAGAGAATATAATACCAAGAAATAAAAGTAAAATCTCTCAACACCTCCAAAAATTTATAAAATTTTTAAATTGCACGATCAATCCTATAAAATATCACAAAAAATTTCAAAAAGTGACTAATAATAAAGAAACCAGTGTGTATATTTTGTGGAGGCCACATTTTTTTATGATAATGCAAAAAGATTTGCTAAAATTTATCTTTGACTGCTACGTCACACACTTGTACTTTTTATGTCGACGCCTTTAAAATTTGAATAATATCTTCGTGAACAAATCTAACATAATTATTAAAGCTTAACTTCTTCCTTTAACTTTTTTGCAAAATAAAAAGTTTGTTTGAAATTTTTTTTATTTTATTGTTTTTAAAATCAAAAAATAAAAAATTAAATGTAAATTTTTAAAAAATAAAATAGTACAATTTGTATTATAGTTTGATAAATTATTTATAATTTTATTATTAATAAAAATAATTATCTTTATTTTTGAAAAAGAAGTTATAATGGTTTTACATAAAAAAAAAAAATTGTGATTTTTAAAAATATTTCTTGAATTACTTTTACGAAGAAAAATAATTTATAAAAATAATATAACAAACAAATTTTTTTATTTTTATAAAATAAAAAAATTATTTTTAAAAAAGTTTACAAACAATCTTAGAGATTTTATGATAATCAAGACCTAAAAATTTAAGCAAGTAATAAAATTAATATAAAGAAAATATAGTACCGCCTCACCCCCAACATAAATTGAAGTCACTACCTACACCTAATGATTTTTTTTAACCTCTCTGACTCTTACATTTATATTTCTTAAAAATTTTAAATTTACATTTATATTTTTTAAAATTTAATTTTTAACTAGAATCTCTCCCCAAAATTATCAAATTTATACTCGTGTCCTTTTTTCAAGAAGTTACGTTACTTTCTTTTATGTTAAATTTCCAAAACATTAATTTTAATTTTTATATGAATTGTGTCACATTGAATTAGATTTTTATGAGATTTAAAAGAAAAAATGCACATAAAATATAAATTTTATTAATAAATGAAAAATTTCTTCATTAAATACTGGAGAAATGTGAGAATATATAAATTTTAAAAACTTCACGAACATTAAAATGTGAGAATTTATTATAAAACTTATTTTGGTAAAAATTGGCACAAAATATTTGCCGCAACTGTTTAGATATAAATATTAAAATTTTCGTATTCTACAGCAGAAATATGGAAGTAGATCAAATCGGAGACCCGCGTTGCTTAAATAATAAAACAGATCAAGGAAAGTAATTTCAAATTATTTTCTATTTTGCAGTCCCAATCAACAAAGATTGAATTCTACATTTAGAATATTAGAAAAACCAATCCCACTCTATGTGCCATTGTTTAATATACTTAATCACACATTTCATTAACAATATTCTATTTAATTGCTTTATCTCCACTGTTACCTATTTTATAGTTAAAGGAAAAATTAATTTTCTAAGAAAAAATAAATACAAATAAAAAATATTTTTTGATAAAAATCATTATAAGAAAAACTGAAACTACTAATAAATTTAATTATTAAAACTTACTATTTTTAGTTATAGTCATGTGTGTAAGTCAGTAACCAATAATAATAATAATATATCTTTTAATTGCACTTTTGATATTATTATTTTCAGCCATGCATCAATTTTAATTGTTTTATAAATTTTATGTTAAATTTAATTTTTTTAAGTTTTAATAAATGAATAAAAATAATTTTTTTATAAAATTTATTTTTTATTCTATCATTAATCTCTATATTATTAAATTTACCATTAATATAACTTTTAAATAATTAAATATATCACAATGAGTCAATCATCGTGATTCATTTATGAAAATTGGAGAGTCAAATCTACAATTAAACTTTTATAAAACTAAAACAATTTCTTAATTTTTGGGCCCATCTATTCAATGTAGGATTAGCGGGCAATTTAATAAGAGAATCTGACCATGAACAAGGCCAATGGGGACGAGTAGGACCGTTTCTGATATTGGGGGGTCCACCTAGCCATCGTCCTCCTCCCTCTTCCATAAGTTGCTTCTTCCATTTACTCCCCCTGTTCCACAAATTAACGCGCTTTAGCCAACTCTGCTTCCATGTAGGACCTCTCTCCTCTCTCCCCCATAAAACCCCATTACAGATTTTGTAGATTCTTGACTCTGTCTTAAGGGCATTCTGATTCTATCTCTATGTTCAAGAATCAAGATCTGCGTTCTAGTTTGTGTCGGTGACCTACCCTCCTTCCCTTTTGTTTGGTTTGGGGATTCATTTTCTTGATTTTACTCCCTCTTTATATGCTCATTCACTGTATTTCTTGAATCTGACGGCGTTTCCCTTTTCAAAATCCGTTCTTTATGTGCAAAATCCACCAATATCTCGAATACCCAGAAGTAAGGTTCCTCTATGAAGTCGTTTAGTGCGTCATTTCTATTGATTTCTACACCGTTCCCTCAGTTTTAGTCTCTAATTTTCTCAAAGATACACGATTAGGTGGTGAATTTGGTGAAAGAATTAGAAAATGTCTTCGACTCGATTTGATGCAACTAATCCGCACTACACCACAAGCAGTCTCCTGGTGGGGTATGCACTCTGTTCGAGCTTGCTTGCGATCATTAACAAGTATGCTATTACCAAGTTCAATTACCCCGGTCTTTTAACTGCATTGCAGTATCTGACTTCGGCTCTGGGAGTATGGGTTTTAGGGAAACTGGGGTTTTTACACCACGATCCTTTCACTGTGGAGACCGCCAAAAAATTCTTGCCTGCTGCTTTGGTTTTCTATCTGGCAATCTTTACCAATACAAATCTTCTTCGTCATGCCAACGTGGACACTTTTATAGTGTTTAGATCTTTGACTCCTCTTCTGGTCGCTGTAGCTGACACTACTTTTAGGAAGCAACCGTGCCCGTCAAAGCTCACATTCTTGTCGCTGGTGGTCATTCTCGGGGGAGCTGCTGGTTATGTCGCCACTGATTCTGCATTTACTCTGACCGCCTATTCATGGGCATTTGCTTATTTGGTGACAATTACTACTGAGATGGTTTATATCAAACATATGGTCATGAATCTTGGGTTGAACACATGGGGATTAGTGCTGTACAATAATTTGTTGTCCCTTATGATGGCTCCAATATTTTGGTTTCTGACGGGAGAGAACTTTGAAGTCTTTGCTACTTTGAGATCAAACTCAGGGATTCTGTTTGAATTTGCTGCATTTGCTGCTGTATTGTTGTCATGTGTATTTGGTTTGCTCATTAGTTTTTTTGGGTTTGCGGCTAGAAAAGCTGTTTCTGCAACAGCGTTTACTGTAACTGGGGTGGTCAATAAGTTTCTTACCGTGGCCATCAATGTGCTTATTTGGGATAAGCATGCTAGCCCTTTCGGCTTGGTTTGTCTACTTTTTACCATTGTAGGGGGAGTTCTTTATCAACAGTCAGTTACGGGATCTGGTAATGCTCCAACCCAACGTGACGCACTGGTGTCTAAGCGGTCAGATATTGAAAACGATGGCAATGATTTGGAGGATGAGAGTCAAGGAAAGGGCACATCCGGTAAACTTGCTTCTGTATGACTATTTGTACTATTTTTAGCCAGCATTGCATGTCTAAGCAGTGCATTTGCAGTCTTATCTGTAGCAACAACAATTTGAGGGATTCCTATGCAATATGAGCTGTTATTTTTCTTTGAGATATGAAATTGTGGACAATGTTGCTTGCTTCTTTCTTGACGAAAATTTTCTGCTAGTATCCAGTATTTTTCACGTATTGTTGTTTGCTCTCTGACATAACTAGACCAAGAAATTCTAGACTGAGTTTTATATGTTAGTCTTGATGTATTCTGTCTCTCTTTCTGTTTGGGAGGGCTTTCATTTCATACTTTTATCCTTGAAGAAGTATGGGATTTGATGGGCTTACTTTATGGGGTTACCTCGAAGGAGATTGTTTGTTGCAAAATTGAGTATAAGTATAATTTCCTTCACCATTAACTGTCAGCCTAGTACTATTTGTCCTGCTCATTACTAGCCTTAAAGTGTGTCTCAATTTTGCTCAAAACCATGTTAGTTCTGTTATGTCTGGTCAGCGATTTAACAACATTTTGCTTTTTGATAAAATATATCAATACTTACATAGTTTGTCATTGAATTTACTTTAAACTTATTTTAAATTGTGATAATTTTGTGGCTTGTGACTTGTGAGTTGCTATTATGTTATATTGCAACACAAATTGCTGTTAAACCGCGGCGTAGAGCATCACAGTTCACTGCTTTGAAGAAACACAAGTAGTTGCTAAAGAGACAGCAGGTCTCTCTTGTGTCTTTGTATCTCAAACAAAACACAAGTGCAACCATGATAACTCCTTCGCACAAATCTAAAGGTGGGGAGTGGGTAAACCAGAAAATGAACCCATGTTCAAGACTATTCAGAACATAATTTATGGTGGCCAAGCCATTGAGTGTCTGACACCATTTTATATACTGACATATAAAGTGTAAATTTTGGCTGTATTTGGATATAGCTAGCAGCCTATGAAATACCTGTTTTATATAAAGCTGCTGACTTTACCACCACCTACATGAAAAATGCTTCTTGTGTTAAATCTAAAGATGCTGTCTTCGATGAGTTACTTGTTTATTAAGTTGATTTGTCGTATAGTACTAGCTTCATTTTTTATGTTATGCATGATAAAAAATTTTGTGGGTGCTTTGAAATCTGGCACTTGTTTCTAGTTCTAGGATAGATCCTCAAAGACCATGCGAACCCAATTTCTTTTGTTTTTTAAGTAAGTGAATCCAAGTACAGTGACCATGCTTGAGGGAACAAGGTTCAAATGCCTTTCAATAACTAGTGACATTCCATTCTCAGATTCTTCTTAATTCAGTACAAGTTGTAACTTCTGGAGTACAGACAGACGCCATTCTTGAACTGAATAATTTGTAGCCCTAGCTCCTCATGAGCAAGCATTGATGCATTGTTTAAGTTATTTTTAAAAATTCTCAAGAGAGTATACAGTTAAAAATACTTGTTTATTGTGAGATCTGGCTTTTACTATTGAAATCTTTTGGCAAGTGTATACTCTTACCATCAAAAAAGAATTTTCCATTAATTCTTTCCAAGCAAATTTCTTTGATTATTTGTAAGAGGTTTGCCTGAATGTAGAGCAACTACAAGTTATTTGATTCCTCATCTGCATTTTTTGGATTTCTCCTTAAATTAAGATCATCCAGCTTTTCAGGGGTTCAAATAGTTGTCCTAAATAAATGCATAGACATGCATTATTTGCTCTGCCTCTCCCCAAATTACCCTACATCATTGTTCAATTATCTGTCTAATCTTCCTAAGCGATATTGAAGAATATAATGTGCTTAGGTTTCCTTTTGAAAAGAAATGAAGGGGGACAACTGCTTTAAACCTTTCTCTATTAATTGTATGCTTTCTTATCGTCAAACTGAAGTTTTCACCTTATTTGACTCTTGAGAAATTTTGTGCCTGGGACTGATGCG
This sequence comes from Gleditsia sinensis, assembly GCA_037074535.1. Taxonomy (NCBI): domain Eukaryota; kingdom Viridiplantae; phylum Streptophyta; class Magnoliopsida; order Fabales; family Fabaceae; genus Gleditsia; species Gleditsia sinensis. Next base: position 7,026,676 of record CM073464.1, on the reverse strand, counting down.
TTTGTAGTTGATCGGGAAGTTGAGGACGTAGCAAGGAAAGAAGAAAAGGGGGAGGATCTGAAAGTTGTGAAGCCTTGAAATTTTCAGAATGTCAGTTGTTATTATATATACCCATCATTAGGACGAATGGAACTTGAGTAGAAGTTAGCTCTCTGTATCTCAGTCAAAATAAAAAAGACACAAATATAGAGAGGAGATTCTATTTGCTCTAGCTTCTTTTCTTGATCCAATCCTAAAGCAAAGCTTGATTAGTAGTGCATAGGGCATATGAAGAAAACAGTGAAAAACCTAAGCGAACATAACTTCAGTACTGAATGTCTAAAATATGAGGTTTCCCTGACATTTCAGAGAAGTGCCACTGCCACTCACATCTTCTGCAACCAAGTGGTATCTTTCAACATCTGGGCCTTGAAATTGCAAACTGTTTGTGATGTGGCCTGGTTATTATTGTCGTTTTTGGACTGTTCATACATCAAATATGGGTCTGTGCTTCTTTTCTTGTGGATTGATCTTATTGGTTTTGATTTGTTTATTTGTTTGTTGTCGTTTCAGGAGAATAGAGTTTTATGACCCAAAAAAAAAAAAAGTCTTATGACCAACAAACAATGTCAAAAAGATTGATTAATTAAGTAACCGATTGAAGAAAAAAAAAAGGTTGTGATCTCACTTTTGATGGGTTTGGCAGCACGAGTTATCCCAGGCCAGTAACTAAACACCACTGACTGCACGCGTGCTCTGCTTTCCTTTGCATTGCATTAGTAGATTTAGTTCATCTTTCCCATTGACACCCTCCACCACCATCACTCTGCTTTGGGCGCTTTTGTGGGTTATTATTAATTTATTATGCTGCCAAATTATAAAAAGCTCATCCATCCTACTTCCTTTTATAAAGATACTAACCCACCCCCACCTGAAAACCTTCTGACATAAGGAAATCTTTGGACACCTTTACATGGACGATCTTCAAAATTCAACGTCAAATGCCATTGGCCTATGAATTCTCCTCATCCTCCTCCTCAAATTCTTAGACAGACTTATTTTTAACAGGTCCGTAAATTAAATTAATAATGAATAAAGAGAAGTGAATAACACCAAAGTCTTGGTTCGTGAGTGTAATTTAAGGACAAGTTGCAACGGCACACATGACCTTCTTCTACAAGAGATGGCGGCTTAGTTTCATCCATTATTTTTGGATTTATATTTTCTGAAATACTTTACAAAGTGGGGTCTGTCTGACAATTGCCGTCTAATTAGTTATGGTTTAGTATCCAAGTGGAGTGGTTTTGAGATTCACTTTGAACAACCTGAAACCATCTCAAAATTTGAAACGCTTTTCCATCTTCTTATCTATAAAGTGTCAATGACTCTTTCTGCTTAAATACTACGAGACATAATCAACAACTTTTGGTCCGAAAATCTCAAGACCAACTCTGTAATTAACATTTTCGGCAAAACATTTGTGGGGTTTGGTACTACATTTGTCCTAATATCTACACCCGTATGCTTAAATCTTTCTTAACTTTTTCATTTATTTTTTTTTAGAATTGAGATTAGATGGTGTCCCAATCTAACATGCACCCAATCCACAAAATAATTCTACCCCACTTCAAAAAATGAGCATATTTAAGATTAACCTCACATTATATATTCACTCTATACCAATCATTTTCCTAACTTATGCACAACAATTTTAAAGTTTTAAAGATTTACCATTCTCTTCAAGAAAATTGTCTTAAAGCCGTCTACCACATGAGCTGGATTGTGATACTGAAAACTAAAAACTGCAATTTCACGTGCAGAGATGCCTCCTCCCAAGGAGTGCAGTAAGATTTTGTCTCGTATAATCATATTTTTCTAATTCCAAGTGACAAAGCAGGGATGAGATTATAAATTTCCGTTCTACAAGGATTAACCACATGAAAGCCAATGAAACCAAGTTTAAATAATAAGGATCGAAGTATTTTTCTCTTTAAATAACAGTCTTGTTTTTATACTTAATTTATAAGTATTATTATAAATTTTTACTTAAATTTATAGTATGCTCTAATTTTAAAATGAAAGAATTTTTTGTTATCTTAAATTTTTATTTATAAAATATAAAAAAAAAATGATTAACCACATGAAATGAAATTGGGAATATTGACCCACCCACATCTTAAGAGTAATGAACCATTGCTTTCCCTCCTTTTTCCTCACCCACTTCTGTGTATGATTTGGGAGATGCAATAACGTGATCGTGTCAGCAAAAAGAACGGAATGGAGGCAAATTATGGCCTTGTCTGTCCCAAACAGAACACGTTCTCACAGGGAACCCTTTGGTCCCAACCCCATCAACCCCCTTTCCCTCTCCCTCTCCCTCTCACTCTCACACATCCACACCACTCTCTGCCCCAACACAAATTAATTTCAAACTCGTTCTTGATTTCCTCACTCTCTGTACTAACGTGGCCTCATTCTGTTCTCATGGCTCATCATCTTCCATTATTATACTTAATTTATTAAATATAAATATTTTTAAAAATAAATCATGTTCATATTCTGATATGCATTTAAAAACTAAAATAAAACGTAACATAATATTCGTATCGATTCGAACTCACTAGTATCAATGTAGTATTTAATAAATCCTTGCTTTTTCAGCTTCGTAAATGGTCCCAAATTCTATGTTTAATTCCCGGGACCACTTTCTACAGATAACAAATTCTCCTATAATTAATTCTATCCCGATAAGGTAAGAACTCCAACGAAAAAAACAAACCTCTTTCATGTAGGGCAATACTTTATTTCTCTTTTCAATAATATTTAGTTCGTTTTCCTCATTCTCCCGCTCGAATTTTCTTATAATTTTCACTTCCTAACCCCAATAATTTCTATCTTGTTTTCTCAGTTAAGTAATCATGCATGGTTTTGAGCGTTTGGGGTTTCAGAAATGGTCCCTAATCTTCCTTGTTCGGACCACGCTATCCCAGGAATGGGTTTCACGCATTTTTTTTTTTTATGGATTGGTATAATATAACTAGTTTATTGAATTTTTATGAATATATCTTTACATAATCAAATATTTCTCTGTACAACCCCTCCTGCTGTGACCTTTTAGCAGCAAAATTCCATGATCTTTGTCTCTCTCTCTCTCTCTCTCTCTCTCTCTCTCTCTCTCTCTCTCTCTCTCTCTCAAAATAATTGCCTATCTTTTAAGCTTAAACTTTAATGGCCTATTCCCAAGTCATAGGATGAAAGAGAATAACCACTTGAATTAGCGTTTGGGCCATTGTGATTAGCACGAAAAGTGTCATCTTGAGGCCCTCAAAGCCCTGAGCACTAGAATTTACGCAGACTCCTATTTCAAATTCACTTATTGGATTAATAAATATATATTAAAAAATAATTTAATTTATTTTTAAGATTATTAATATTATTTAAATTATAATACATAAAAATTATTATTTTTATTATATATTATAATTTAAATACTATTAATAAATAAAAATTTATCTATAAATAATAGATCAAATATCAACTCTCATATATATATATATATATATATATATATATATATATATATATATATATATATATATATATATATATATATATATAAATATTAGTACATGTATGAAATATTAGATGGTACAAAAACATTATGACACAATCAATATATTATGTCATGCTGCTTTATTAAATATAATATGATTCTATTTTTAAAATATCGATGTCTGTTTCATAGTCTGATGTATTCTTCTGCGGTTATTGAATGGGTACGTTTTTGTGAGAGAGATAGATGTGGGGTTGTTGATATAAGGTGCAAGTAGTCCCTCTCAATCTCACAAGTGTCTTTAATATATTGCCAAGGCGCGCAGGCAGCTGGGTGCCCCACATTTTTTTCAAATAGCGAAGTTGTGAATATCGGAAATGAATTACTAGTTTAATCTCTCGTTGTCTTGATTATGATATGAATCCCATACTTTAATCTGTTAATTGTTACTTCAAATGATGTTGGATGAAAATATTTATTATTGATTTAGCAGCAATTATACATGTTGATATATACTTCTCTGTGATATATGGCTCTCAGAAAAATATCCTAAACTACAATGACATTGTAACATTAAAAAAAAAAAAACAATGTACTTTTGAGGTACCTAACAATGTGCCATTAATCAAATACATTTCCAAAGTATGAGCAAGTAATAATTAAGCAAGTTGGGAAATGACTTAGCAGAGCAGAAGCAGGAGGATGCCGGGAGGGAGACCTTTCTTGGTTGTAAATGGAACCAAAATTGGAAAAAGCCATTGAAATGTAAAATGGAGAGTTTGATGTGAACGAAGGCATTGTAGAAAGCATGTGAATTATTAGCTGCATAGTGAAGGAAAAGACAAGCATAAAACGAGTGGTTTCTTCAAAACTTTCCATCAAGAGCGATACACAAGTGACTTTACAGAGCTGCATTTTTTTAACTTTACAAGCCTTTTAGATGAATATAATTGAGACAGGAATAAATACTGGGATAATGACAACCAAACGTAGAGTTCATTACACTCAAAAAAAGGATTTTAGGCACGGGTTAGATTTTCATACGCCTCTTAACTTAGACTGCAAGATGATAATGAGGCAATGACAGTGACAATGTTTCAATTTGGTTCGCCAAAAATGGATCATCATTCTCCAATTAGTGTGCCACAGAGAATGAGCTTAACTGCTAGATAATGTGGGTAAATGGAAACTCCAAAAACGACCCTTCAACCTCTGGGAACTGAAATGTGATTTGTCTTGCTGTGACCCATATTTAAAAGGTTCTTACCTTATTTGGTGCAGGAGCTTCTGAACTACAGTTCATCATCTGCACCCAGTCTGCTAAATGAAGAAAGAAAGAAAGAAACAAATCTATCTCGTGAAGAAACCAAGGGGGGGTGTCAGCAATTATGCAAAACTTAAAATAAAATAGTGCATGTGAATTGTGAAATTACTGTGTAGCAACCTTGATGAAGACTGTTTAAAAGAGAGATGAAACTGGAATTAACAGGTAAAGGAGATATTCTACAGAGATTTGAGTCAGGGGAACTACAGTAATTCACTGTTTTTACAGAGTTTGTGGTACTCCTGGCACAGGATCATCTCATTTGTGGTAGACCCAGATCCCACTTGTTTGCGTCATTGTCCCACCCAAATCCCAAGAGAGGAAGGGCAGCATGTAGTAGGGTAAGGGCTCCTAGTTACCTTAGCCGGGGTTGCTTTGTTTCAGAGTCATTTGAGAAGTAAGAAGAGGGGAACATAGAAAGCACATTACCCTGAGATGAGGGTACCTATGGAAAAAGGCAGTTATATAGTATCAATCAATTTTTGATGGATAGCTATACCTCATTGTCATACATTATACATGTCACTCCCTTCCGTTTTCCCCTATCTCTTCTCTCTCTCTGCCTCAGTCTCGCTCACAATCAAAATCCCTCCCCCCCCCCCCCCCCCTCTCTCTCTCTCCCTCTTTTTCATCAGTCACTTTTCACTCCCAATACCTACTCACGCACTCTCTTGTCATACACATAAAAACCTATCTCTTTCTCTCTCTATCTCATCCTCTGTCTGAGTCTCCCTCTATGATTTTTCCGCTAGCATCAACTCACCCCAGAGAAACCCAACTCCAGGCTGATTACGAATTTTGTTGAACCCGGCTACCTTCACTCGTAAATGGGGTCCTATGATCCCTCCGCCGCTGCCGCTTCCAATGGTAGCTCATCGAGCGCTGGAATGAAGACCGTGGAGATCGACGGTCTCCTTGCCGGGGCCGGATACAAGGTCAGGTCTTCGGAGCTCCATCAAGTCGCTCGACGTCTCGAGCGCCTTGAGAACGTCATGGTCAACTCCGCCGCCGACATTTCTCAACTGGCTTCCGATACCGTACACTACGACCCCTCCGATATCGGGTCCTGGGTTGACACTCTTCTCTCCGAATTCAACCAGACCGTTTCTTTGCCGTCCGATCTCACGGAGCTTCCGGATCTCCCAACTGGTCCACCGGTCGATCAAACGACGCTCAATAATCGCTGGGTGGTGGACTTTAAAATGTCTCACCAAAACCACCATAACTTCGCCCCTCAGCATCAGCAGCTTCAACAATTGACGGTGATAACGTCTATGGAAGAAGACTCTGGGATAAGACTGGTCCACATGCTGATGACTTGTGCAAATTCTCTTCAACGTGGGGAGTTGGCACTCGCCGGTTCGCTCATCGAGGACATGCAGGGTTTATTGGCGCATGTCAACACCAGCTGCGGCATCGGAAAAGTCGCCGGCTACTTCATCAACGCCCTGAGCCGCCGGATCTTCGCACCGCAGCACCCGAGCATTGGCTCCTGCAACGGCTCGCCTTACGTGGACGAGGTTCTGTACCATCACTATTACGAGGCCTGCCCATACCTGAAATTCGCTCACTTCACGGCGAACCAAGCCATCCTGGAGGCTTTCAACGGCCACGATTGCGTCCACGTTATTGACTTCAACCTCATGCACGGCCTGCAATGGCCTGCTCTAATTCAGGCTCTAGCGCTCCGTCCCGGTGGGCCCCCTCTGCTAAGGTTAACTGGCATTGGGCCACCGTCACCGGACGGACGTGACACGCTGAGGGAAATCGGGTTGCGACTCGCCGAGTTAGCTCGTTCGGTCAATGTGCGATTTGCATTTCGTGGGGTTGCAGCTGTCAGGCTGGAAGACGTGCAGCCACGGATGCTTCAGGTAAGCCCAAAAGAAGCCGTGGCAGTGAACTCCATCATGCAGCTTCACCGTCTTCTCGGGTCTGACCCGACGAGGGAATCCGCTATCGAAATGGTTCTATGTTGGATCCGGAGCCTGAACCCAAAAATAATGACGGTGGTGGAGCAAGAAGCAAATCATAACCAAGCCGGGTTCTTGGACCGGTTCACAGAAGCTCTGTATTATTACTCAACCATGTTCGACTCGCTGGAGGCTTGCACGCTGCAGCCAGATAAAGCCTTAGCCGAGATGTACATACAGAAGGAGATATGCAACGTGTTGTGTTGTGAGGGATGGGCTCGGGTGGAGAGGCACGAGCCGCTGGCGAAGTGGAGAGTTCGGCTAGGCAAAGCCGGGTTTAGGCCTCTGCATTTGGGTTCTAACGCTTTCAAGCAAGCCAGCATGCTGTTGACTCTGTTCTCGGCGGAGGGTTACTGCGTGGAAGAGAACGAAGGGTGTTTGACGTTGGGTTGGCATAGCCGGCCTCTCATTGCAGCTTCGGCTTGGCAAGCCTTTCCGGAGTTTGGAGCACTGGCAACCGTTGCTTTATCTCAGTAACTTATTGTAAACTTCTATTCTGGTTAATGGTAATGGCCTTGTGTGGGGTGGTGTTACTCCCTCATTTTTTTTTTTCTTTTTCTTCACGCAACTTCTCTTGGTAAAAAAATAAGAAGAGACTGTTACAAATTTGAGTTGAATTTAGTCTATTGGCAGTCTATAATTTTTTATCCATTAGCAATCTTCAGATTATGAAACATGACATAAATAATTTTAAAAAATATCATTTTTGTCACGTATCACAGTCTGAATACAGCTGGTGGACAAAAAATTATCCACCGCCGATAGATTAAATATTTTTTCTACAAATTTTACTAAAAATTTATAGTTTATCCAAAAAAAATAACAAGAATTCAACCTCCATTTTAAAAAAAAAAAAGTTGTAACAATTCTGAAGAGTTGAACAACTCCCTTTGGCTTCTCCATGCAATTTATTAATAACTTCCACAGAGGATTTAAAACTTAATCAGAATTATGAATAGTTTAATTTCTTTTTTATTTTTGGATGAATTTAAAAAAAAAATTATAATTTTAAGTAAGATTCATAGTAATTATTGAACCTTTTAATTTGTTACAGACAAAGTCCTCACAGTAGGAAGCGAAAAAAGAGGAAAGATAAGAAGGAAAGCAGTGACATCAAACTCATGTTCATTTTAGAGATTGAGATTTGTGCAATAGCAATATCGATCTTTGACATTAAACTTATCTCCACTAAAGCTTGTGTCATGGAATAGCTTGGTAGGTTGGCACAAGAGATTCAATCTTACTGGTAGAGGAGGCACACCCGAATAATTAAATGTTGACAAAAACATGCTGTCTCTGTTACAAAGTGGTTGGGAGAGATTGTCAAGAAAATAATTAGATAATCCATTCTTAAAGCTTTAATCTTTAATTAATATGAGTAGATTGAAAATGTAAGCCACATAACAAGAACTTAACTTCAAAGAATGATACAAAGGGTGTGTCTAATTACCATAATTACACTACAAAATTGATCCATTTGAGGTTTTTAATTTTGATTGGTAAGAGCACAGATTAGAAGGGCCAGAGTGAGACATATATATGTATATAGTTTAGTTTATTAGAAAAGAAATGAATGATGGTTTGATGAGTAGGAAGCAAGTGAAGAAAACGAAGGAGGGGTTGATTGTGGAATATTATAGAGTGCAGGAACAGATCGGTGATGTAGAAAGGTGCATGTGGGTTTGCCCCAGCAATATTAATTGAACGAAAAAAGATTGTGTTTATTGGAAGGGGACCCTATTGAAGGAATCGTCATGTGCAAGAAGGGGCAAAGAGAAGACCACCTGCATTTCCTCCTCAACTTGTGTTGCTTCTATCTCTTTCAAAAAATTAACTGCAAATCCCCTCCTACCATATAAATATTTGATAATAAAAACATTTCATGTAAATTTGGTACTATTATTATTTTGATAAGTTAAAACCAAACATGGAAATTTTTTAATTTAGATAAAAATAAAACTAAACTTAACCCATAAATTTAGTCATTTTTTGAACAAAATAAGATAAAAAAAAAGTAAATTTTTGTAATATTATATTTAATTAAATGTGTTTTTAAACTTTATTCGAAATTAAATTTATTTTTTAAATAATTTTAAGAGTTTATTTTTTTACATTAATACCGTAAATTTAAGTCAAGGTCAAATTCCATTGGAAATAGAGAAGTTTTTTTGCCCTCAAACCTCCATTGACTTTCGGTGTATGAATGAGAATATGGAAGACAAAAATCAAAGAGATTATGGACTTAGTTTGATTTTTTTTAAAATTATTTTTATAAATTATATTTAAAAATTATTCTGTAGAAAAATAAATTATTTTTTATATTTTTTATATTTTAAAAATAAAAACAAAAAATAAAAATAATTTTAAAAAATAATTAATTTTCAAAATTTATTTTTGAAATAATAAAAGTTACCAAAGAAATAAAAAACAAACAAACCTTATAGAGTTGATATCGTATGTGAACAAAGATGTAGTTTTGTGAAGGCCTAGCTCTATAACCAAATATCAATCATAAAATTCTTTAAATGTTTATTATCAAATTTTACAATAATAATATAAAATATATAAAATAATTTTTAATTAAAAAAGTGTGGAAAAGATGAGTGGGTTAGGTGAGGTAGTGAGCTCGTATTGTTTGACGTAGACCTCAGAGAAAACGTAGCTCAACGGTCTGGTCACGCAGACAGTTATAAGTCGTTAATGACTTTTTGTTTTTTGTTTTTCAATTTTTTTCCATAATACTGGGCCGGATCCAGAACCCAAAATCCGAAAGTTCACGTGATGATTGAGGAATGAGGGACCACCTAACTCATGTAAGCCGCTTACCACCATATCACGATCAGTGAGTCAATCCCCCCCAAGCTCCCTCCATTGTCGACAACCATATCATTATCAAAACCCCTTCTCTCTCTCTCTCTTTCTTTCTCTCTCTCTCTAGAATCATACATATTATGCAAATGTAACATCAAGTTGGGGGCCCCGCTGCATTTTACTTTTAGGGTTTGGGAAACTGTGGTCCCACATACCTTTTTTCATAACTCCTCTTTTCAAGTAGTATTATGCAACTTGCCAGTTGCTATTCCTGGTTGGCCCCCATGAATTTCATGTGCTAAGCTAATCTTTCACAGTGTACTTCCCACTCTATTCTTAAGCCTGTTATTCTTGTGCTAGTTTGTTTGAATAATAATAAATAAATAAATATATTTAATATATCGATGATAGATAATTTTTTATTTATTAACGATATTCAGATAATAATATGTGATAAAAATAATAATTTTTAAAATTATTTTTATCACGTATTATGATTTAGACACTATTGATGGACAAAAAATTATCTACCACTAGTACTAAATATTAATTTTAAAAATTATTATTATTTTATATTTCGATTGTATACTTTTGAAAGTAATTTTTTAAACTGATGGGTTACCTATCAATTAAATTAATTAATTTAATAATTAAATTTTTTATTAAGCACCCTTTAGTGGTGTTTTTGGATTTGATTTTTTAAAACCAATGAAGCCTTTTCATGGATTGTCATTTTCTATTCCCTATAGTATATATAATATTATATTTTTTTAATATAAATCTTCTCATGGCCAAGTTGTAGATTTTCAAGAGGACAAATCCGAAACTCTAATTTTTTTTTTAAAATAGAAAATTAAATTTAAAATATAAGCAAAACTCATCGTGGATTGAAAATTTTAGGATTTTTGAAAGGACTTGTACAATATAAGGATATATTTTATATAATATATATTTAATAAAAATTGAAGAACCAAAAAGTTTGGAATATTGAGACGACCCATATATAAACGAGGAATATAATACATATTCTTTGACTTGCGAGCATAAAGTTTACTGATGCTTTGTATGTTGACTCGAGCTTGAATGGAATCATCCAAAAGAAACCAATCTTTATATTGAAACAAAAGCATTTCATGCAGAGAATCTTAAAATATTAACAGAGAACAGGAGAGGGTGTGCGTACGTACATTTAGAAACAACTTTCTCATCTTTCTGTGCTACCAACTCTCTTTCTTTCAACAGTAAAACATTACATTCTTCACCTTCTCTTTCAGAGGTGGCAGTGGCCTAACAAACCCGTCTTTTGATCTTGCACCTCGCGCTACTTTAGCATTCCCGGACACATCTGGTTCCATGTAGAATGTAGCTCTGTAGGCTGCTAAATGAGCATAGTATGCTGGAGGAACTGTACCCATAAAAGACCTTGATTATCACGCTAGCTACATACCAATAGGCTGAGTATACAAGTATTTCTTAAAGATTATGCTTATCGACTTAAATTTTTGAATTAAAGTGATACTCGACATAGTATTAGAGTCATCAAGAACTCAATCTTTATCATCTCACATTCTCTTAGCTTTGACAGTATTATGATAAGCAAGAGCTAGAGAATTACCGACAGAAATAGATCGAGTACATCTTGCATACCTACAATTAAATTGCTAAGCAAGTTATGGCATCATAAGAAGTGAACATACAGAATGAGAGAATAAGGAGGAAATTTGCATATTTACGTGTAGCATAAGTTGTTAGTCAGAGATTGAATCTCATCTGCAGTGAAATTGTTCTCATCCCATAGAACATTATAGTGAGCTGGTCTGCTTGTGCCCTGCAAGTTGCCAGTCACAATGTAATGAGGATATTGATGTGCTAGACATTTCTGAAGTTCTTAACAAAACAACACTGTCATGTCAATGAAGTTCATAAACATACCCTGATCCCTGCATGACTGCATAAATAGAAGTCAAATTCAGTAGGATGACAGATCTTTGAATCCACCACAGTACCTACATTGACCAAATCAGACCAGTAAGTGTGATAAATCAAAAAGTTTTCAGGCAGACCCAGTCTACAAAATGTAGGTACCTCAAATCAATCGTGCATGTAATCATGTTGTGAACACTTTAGAGTTGAACCCACCTTTGACATACTCATTAGTGTTGGAAAAAGGAAAAAAACATTACCGGGTAAGATATTGCCACTCTTATCAGTGCTGTTTCTGTCATCGTGATTGCTTGAGAAGAGTCTAGTGTGATGTCGCTTTCTAACCACAACAAAAGTTACAGGAGGTTGATAAGTAGGCTCCAAAGACGCACAAGCCTACACATGGTGAGAATTCAAGCATTGAGGAGTGGTATAATCAAAGTAAATGAAGAAAAGTGTAAGCAGTTGTTATGTCTGCGTGCCTTGCGGATGGCATCAAGCTCATATAGCAAAACCTGATAGAACTGTCCTTCACTAACCCCATCCCTGCAAATTTATTGGACAACATTATAATTATCAAAGACAGTCCTCAATTATAATTGAAGTGGCTCCTTTGCAAGAACAAATCAGTTCTACCTGTAGAATATTATCCTCAAGGGTTTTTGTCCTGTTGCCTCCTTAAATGAGAGTAAGAGCTCTCTGCAGTAGCACAAATTAGTATGATCCAAATAGGCACGGTGCTGTTCGATTATAATGGAGTGAAAAGCACAATCTTAAACCAAGTCAATAGTTAAAGGCAGCCGTTATGACAAAATATGAAGGATGTAAAACTTAAGAATCTAACATGACCTTTTTAACTTTGACACCTTATGAAGATGGTTAGAAGAGTTGCTACGTAAGGTACCTGACCATACCACCATAAACTATACCAAGTTGAGGATCTTTCCAACATTTAAACAGATCTCGAATGAGTTCTTCACGATGAGGCTGAGCACATACCAATCCTGCATACTTTGATACTTCGGGCCAGTCCTGAGAAGCTACAACCTGAATTGCAGTTATCAGTATGAAATATGGATCAAACATAGGGTTAGATATGAGTTGTAGGGGTTTGAAAATGCTTACAGCAGCAATGGATGGACGAGACTCGTCTGCAGATTCTGGATGAGTTATATCAGCACCAAATATTATTGTTGGAATGTCACTAACCAATGGAATCCTCCAACTTAAGGCATCTAAAAGTACTGTGTTTCTTCCTCCCATCTAAAATTATAATGCATTGATTTAGGAGGGTAAAATTTAGTGGAAGTTAAAGAAAAAAAATGAAGAGGAGTTAAGACAGTGATAGATCAATTAATAATAACAGACCTTGACATTGATTTTTAGAGCCACATTTGCCAGGTACTGTTTATTAATCTTGAATACATATTTTGTGAGGCAGCACTGAGAAATCAACCCCAGATCTGTTTCGCAGATTTTTTTGAGATTACCTGAATGAAGAATTTGTTTTGTTTAGAGAAGGCATGGAATATCGATTATTCCTCTACAGTAAAATAGTGAAACTAAATATGGATATGGAGATTAATGCTCAGAAAACAGCAAATTGAAGAGAAAAAGCTAAACTGTAAACAGAGTATTTGCAAGAGGTATTGCCATTATCATACCATATAAAGAGCCATTATTGTCAGGAAGAATGGCTATTAGCAACTCTAGCTCTTTCCCACCAAGTTTGTCTAGAGCAGTACAATGTACATACTTCAAGGCCTTCTTTACCTGATCTGGTCTTGCTGAATATACAGGGATTACAGGGTCCTGGCTGAATTCCTATGTAAAAATCAACAGCATTGTACATGATGTTATGAAATAATGGAAGCTGAGTATATTTGCAAAAACTCCTCCTACATAGTTAATAACAAAAATCGAAACTTTACCAAGCCTGTGATTTGGCACATTTGAACCAACTGCTGGCAAAACCCACAAGCTGTACTTTCTTGAACCCTTTTTGAGAAATTAATACATGCCCAATATCTTACAGTGCTTCCATTTATAACTTTCTGCATTGAAATAATTGGAATTACATTCCTTGGTCATCACCGATTTACCTCTCTTTTTGCATCAAAAGACAGATTGACTATAATCTCTTTACAACTGAGCTTACCTTATTCATCATATTCCACTGACCTACTGTTGGCAAGTATTCTTTCTCCCTTCCAGTGTCGTGATATTTCAACTTTAGGGAAAAGTAAAGCCAAAATGTTAATCAGAACCTGACAGTAGAATGCCCAAAGCAAACAACATTGGTGATTGAATTAACTTTGAACAATTACCCAAGGAGTAGGAAGAACCCGAGCCTCAACTGATGCAAGCTTGTTGTCTATGCTGATACCAAACTCCTTTGCATAGGCATTATGCTCATAATTATTTTGTTGAATTGTCTGCAAGTAAATTGGATAAGTTCCAGATTAAAAAGATGAGCAACCATAATTGCAATTTATAAGGACCTGTAGAATGTCTAGCTCTTGTTCACGGGGTCTCTGGCATGAAACCTTCAGCAAGGAAGTTATCTGCTTTTCGTTGAGCCCTTTTGTATATCTCTGGCCCCCTACTATCTTGCACGCCTGAAAGATTATTGTTCACATGAGATTTCTATGGAAATATAATCGAAAACAATGGAATGGTTGGAATAAATTCTAAGCAGAGCCTACCTCCATGGGTAAATAGTTCGCCTTCTTTTGATTTCCTACTTGCAGGCAGGGTAGATGAGAATATTTGATTGCATATCCATAAATCTCTTGAAAATAATCAACTACAGATATCATGTTCATTTTCTCATCAAGTGGGAAACTGTTTGGATGACAAGAAACAATCATTTTCTGTGAGTCACATCCAGAAAATAGAAGTCTAACTTGCAATGCAAAAGACGTAAACGCATACATAAGCTCTCTTGTAGGCTGTGATGTTAGTCCTGATATCCTGTACTTCCTTCGAAAATTGCCTCTATGAGTAACTTCAACTTTCACACCTCTTAGGGCCTTCTTGATCTGCTTAACATTAACACCAATAATTTATATCTTGAAATAAGTAGTCAACAGAAAGCAGAAAGTTATTGATTTGAATAATAAAATTCATACCTTGAATCGATCTGCATCTGACAATGGCTTTGAATGCACATCTTTACCCAAAATTTGAGCAACGAAGTCAATGACAGGGATTGGTTCAATAAACGCCATTGATGACATATCTGAATATAGTTAAACAGAAGAGATGAAATAAAATTAGAAAAAGAAAAGAAAAGAAAAACAGGGTACATATGGTGGAACTCTAACCAATGCTAAGTGATAATCCCATCTGAGTAGGCCTTATACTCTGATAGAAGCCACGCCATGATTCTAGGCCACCACCCAGCTGATGTGGTTTTTTAATATCAGGAGAATAGAGGAACCTTCCAATTGATACATAACTACACATGCAGATTAAGGGAAAACAAAAACAAGAGAATTGTCATTAGCAAATAGCCCTGATGAGTTCAAAAGAAGGCAATCCATAATGTTGAAACTTGAAGAACAAATGCAGATACACCTTTGGGCTGCAAGCTCCCTTAGTACAACTTCAATGATGCTAAGTGCTTCTTGCGGGGTGTCCACATGTTTCCCACTAAGAAGCTCACGCAATTGGTGCATACTAACACATGCTGCAAACTTGATAGTCACTCTAAATTCTCTTTTCCTGACACAAATAACTGAAAAAAATCAATGATTACTCGCTTTTGTAATCAGAAGAGAGTAACGTGAATATTTACCTGTTATTATATGTACCCTCATCATCTTCGTTCAATAATATGATGAACTCTTTGTATGTAAAAGGAAGCGAGCCAGCAGTGTAGAGATTTCTTCCTCCATCATAAACAGGGAGCCTGGTTTCTAAGTCTGTGTTCCTGCGAAGCCTCACCAACTCGGCTATGATAGCCTTGCTTAATTTGGGAGAAGCAACTTCAGGGGTTATTTCAACCTTCACAAAAAGCAAACATAACTGAGCAAAGACACTTTTAAAGTTCTAACAATCTTAGAAGTTCATTATCTATGGACTAAACTTACACTGTAATGGCTCAAGTCTGAAGCTGATATGTCCGCAAAGAAGTGATTAGCTTTGATCAGACACTTCGTCCCAAGGTGGCCATAGCCAGGCCTGCGATGGAACACGAGACTTCTGCTAGAAGCTGGGGAACCCAGGTCTGAATCAAGCCCTTTTTCTTGTAACTTGTCTGGTTTGGATTGGGTTTGTCTCCTATCCATACTTCTACTACGGTCCATTGATTTCTGCAGAAGAGGCTTCCTAGATTTCACTTGATCCTCCTCTGGGTCTTTCATTTACACAGTGGTTATTCTGTAGAAAAAAATAACACACTTCCCACAGGTTTGTCTCAGGCTCAGCTTCTCAGGTAGCTTATAACGAGAGAAGAAGAGGAAAATGACAAATTACAATTAGTAACACCGAAAGATTATGGCATAATAACAAGTTTCACGTGTCCGCTGAGAACCATTGTGTAGTCTTCTTGAAGATAGAGCAAAGAAAGTACAAGAGTACGAAAGACAGGAAGCGTTATAACGGCTGAAAGCTGGAAAGAAAAGAAAAAACGGGGAAAATGATGGCATGTCATCATATCTCGACAGTGTTAACAGAAGAGGACGAGAAAAAAAAAAAAAAAAAAAGGTGACGTGCATACATGCAAAGCCAAGGATCGCCCATCAGATTCTAATGGTCCCTTGTACCATTGTTGTCCACTGGAACTCACTATGTGATGATGTTTTGACCTTGTACCATCAGGTTTCTTCTTAACAATACTTTGCTCCCAATATGGGCTTCATTATCTACGATGTGGGAACTATGATCAGCGCTATGAAGAATAAACACAAACACATACTCAACATGAACACGATCCCTTAAAATGTTCGTGCTTCATAACTTTTGCCACAACGCTCGGTACAAGTATAATCAATTTGAAAAACTATACCGCGTCAATGAGAGAAATAGAATTGTTCTTCTTGAAAAAAAAAAAAGAAGAAGGAAAAGAATGTTAGTGTGGATTTAGTATTTAGAGAGTTCTGAGACTAACAGCACCTGGGGTTAACATATAGGAACCAATCCAATTGACCTTATTTGGTTCATTGAATAATAGACTTGGGTTAAGAGAAAGACAACACACATCTACACGAAGACAGTCCTAAAAAGTGATGTTGTCAGAATGAGATTGAATTGGTCGATCAAATTTAAAAAAATTGAAATTTGGTTCACCTACCAGTTTGGCCAAACTCTAAAAATTAATGGGATAATAAATTTGATCAAAAAATTAATGAAAAGGAACGGTTTTTTCTTTTTAGTTTTTTATTTTTAAAATTGTCATTTTGACTAATTTTTTTAATTTAAAACAATGTCATTATAGTTAATTTCTTAATATAAAAAAAATTCTCCCTTTTGACTGTATGTTATTTTTAAAATATACATAAACTTAAATTTTTGAAGCTTGTAGCCACAAACAAAAATTATTTTTTCAATTTTTTTAATATTTAAAAAAATAATTCATAAAATATTCATCAATTGTCTAAAAATTATAAAATTTTACAAGAACGTAGATCATATGTTTGTGAGCTTACCTGCATAACATCATGCAAAAATTTGATTTATAGATCCAAGAAACATATAAATAGATGTTTATACATTAAAAATGTTTTTAATATTTATATTTTTTTCAAATATATGCACCCCTTAATATTTATTGAAATTAATATTTATAGTATTAAACTATTAAAAATAATTAAAATATATTTAAAAATAATTTTTTTGAAATGAAATGAAATAGAAATATAATATTACAATATTGTATGAAATAATTTTGATAAATAAAATATAAATAAACAGTAAAATAATAGAATAACTAATAAATTATTTTAAATAGATTTAGTTAATTATAGGACACCTTTTTATTTCAGATGACTACATATATTTTGAAAAAAATGTAACAAGATCAAAATAAATGAGAGGATAAATTTTTTTTTTATTAATGATAATTATATATGTATTTTAATTTTTTTTATAATTAAAAATAATATTATAATAACTATTAAATATTATATTAAGTAGAAATATGAATTTTTTATGTAATAAAGTTAAAAATACATTAATTAATATGTAATATTTAATTACTTTTATATATTTAAATTTTAATATATTATATTTTATAATATGATAAATTATGAAAATCTAAAGTTGAATTTAATAAACCGTAAATCACTTAAAGCATTAAAAGTAAGACAATGCGCAGTGCAGAGACAGAAGGCATAAAGCGCGCAATGAATGACAAATGACAACAGAAAACGAAGCAGCTGCAGCAGCACCCCCAAGTCAAACAAATTTTGAAGCTTTTATCAATGCATGAACTTGCCATAATGCTGTAGTACTGTAAGTGTCAGTTGTACGTGGAAGCTAAGCGTAAAATAAATGGCGAAATGCTGCAAAACTTTGTTTACGGACTGGAAATTACTGCTTATGTGATGGAAAAGCTCATCAACAATGGGATCTTTACCAGACGACACGAAGAAGAACAATCAGATGTCTTGTCCACCCACCGTGAGCACTTGGCAGGCCTCAAACCAGAAGACTTGCTCAAACCAAATTACCCACATTGTTTGGCAACCGGGGATTCTAAAAAAGGTTTGAACGCCACCTAGGGCTAGCTCAGGTGGTCAGTGGGGGAAAAGGGATTTGGAATTATGTCGAGTTCGACTCCTGCTGATGTACCATAAAAAAAAAAAAAGGTTTGAACTTTGAGCCTTTTAATTTCAGATTCATGTTGGTTACAGCTATTTGTCACGTTGTGCGACGTAATAATTTTAATTAAAATAATATAATTTTTTAATAAATATTTTATTTTATTTTAATAATTTCATTTCGTATCAATAATTTTAAAAATAAAAAAATTTGGATAAAAAAAAATTTAGTACACTAACTTTGATTAATGTGATTTCCTTCGTCTTTTGTCCAGAGACACACAAGGGGTTGTTTCTCTTTCATTTTGAGAGCACAAACTTGAAACTAGTTTTCATTTAAAGACAGAATAAAGGATCGTTTCACGATTTACAGTGAATTAAGCAGGGAAGCTGTGAATGGAACTCAAGACAAAAACTTCACTAGGAATAGTCTTAAGAGAACATGAAAGCGTCCCTTTTTTCTCAAGCTTATAGAAAGAGATCATGTAGCGTACGTAAGACTTGAAAAACACTTGTTGTATATAGCTTCTATTAATATCTTGTTTACCACAAAAAGATATTACGTAAGATATGCATGAAGTTATAGTACGTAGAATGAAGCATCAGATGAGAGCTACACATGCAGCTAAAATGTCATCAGAGAATAAAAAAGGTTAGAGTGTGATTTCATCTGTTATTACAAGCAATGTTAATTATAGGCGGATATTTTAGGCCTAAACACCCTGCACAAACCTAACTTTGATTTTAAGTGATAGTATATACAGTAAACATTTCAATGAAGATTATTATTAATGTTAAAAACCAAATATTCAAAAAAAAAAAAAAACACTTAACTTCACAATATCATAAATCGTTTTTTCAATCTTTGATCATTTTTCTTGTCTCTCTTTCTTTTATCACAAATCATAAAATGAACGAATAATTTATAAAAAAGAGAAGTCTCATAACTTTAAACAATATAAATTAATTTTATATTCAAAGAGTGTGAAAATATTTTATATTATAAAAATTGACTGTATAGTCAATTAATTTTAATTAGTGATAATTAATTAGCCAGCTGATTTTCCCTTAACCCGTGTTTTCCATTTATGTCCTTAAATATTTGCCTTCTAAATAACCATGACATGTCCGACACTCCAAAGTGATATGAAGCCAATATTTGCCGGTGAGAAAAATTCTGCAGAATCAAGCTTGATGCCAACAATGAGAGGACAATACAAAGGGCATGGAATATGGAGAATATACTAAAAAGTATACAAGAGACAGCCATAGTTGCATTAAGCTTTTATGCATCTCAAACTCTTTGTGGCCTTTCTTTTCTTCATGTTAATCATTTTTCATTTTAAGTAAAGCAAAGAGTACCTTGTGGGACAGCGAGCCAAAAAGGCCGATTAGGCTGCGCCCCTATGAGTAGATTTTGTTTCATGTTAATAAAATGCCATTTTTATAATATATATGAGACCACCAAAAATTACCATATGTTGATATTTCAGTACTTTAATATAATGTAAGCTAGCAAGTAGTACTGCTCATGCATGAACGCTGCTCCTGAGTTCAATAGAATTTCACAAGTATTCCTAAGTCCTAATTAAGCAACAAAATGGACAAGATTTATAATTAATTTTTTAAGATGTTTGCTATGAATTTCTTTGATTAATATTGATTGTTTTCCAACAAACCATAATACTATTTTATTGTTTAAAAAAATATTGATTTGCAATGCGCAATAAAAACTATTATTTATGAATAAGTCAATTAATTTAATAGTACTAAATTTATATTACAAATTAAAAAAAATTGAGTTTAAATTTTAGTTACAGCTAAACGAAGTAAACAAAACTGTCCCTTAATTGTGTGGTTAAATAGTGTGTAAATAGAATTTTTAGTCCGAATGCAAATTTGCCTTCTCCCTAAGGGCAAAAAATTGTAAATAAAGCGAGGCATTTTAAAGTCTTTTTATTTTTTATTTTTTATTTTTGTTTTGGAGTCATAAGGCCATCTCCAACGGTAGTTTTTAAAACTATTTTCAATATAAGAAATGCATCTTAATTTTGGAATGCATTGGAGTTCTCCACCTGTCACTTGTTGACAAGGACTGTTGTTTATAGAAGCCACGGTTGCTTAATCCAAAAATAATTAAAAAAATTGAACAATGTTTCCAGAGATAAATCACAACCAACCAATAGTTTTTTCTTCCCAACAAAAAATACAGTCAACTCCAGAAAATAAATCATCAACAACCAAATAAAAATTTTAGAAAATTGCAAAAGAACAATTAGATGGTGAGACCACAAAAATCACAAAAAAAAAATATCACCTGGGTTGCAAGAGATGGGTGCTCAACCAAGAAGATGATTGCCAAGAAGAAGAAACAAAAAATTGTATATAATCTAATGGCAAGAGCAGCTGGGTTGTGGACGGTGTGTGATTTACGCTCAATCAAGAGCACCAACGATTTACTAGGAATACGCAAAAATTCACAACAAAAATACAACCAAAAATAAATCATCAACAACCAAATAAAAATGAAGAGAATTGCAGGATAACAATCAGATAGTCAGACCACAAAAACAAAAACAAAATTATCACCTGGATTGCCAAAGATGGATGCTCAATCAAGAAGATGATTGCGAGGAAGAAGGAGAAAATCATCAATGCTTCCTGACAGAAAACGTGAACCAGAGTGAGGCCCCATCTTCCTGGCAGAAATACGCGAACCAGAGGAAGAAGATTTACCAGGAGAAGAGGTAAATAACCGAGGGCATAGAAAAAGAAGAAGAGAAAAGAGAAGAAAGAAACAGAGAGTGAAAAAGAAGACGGAGATAGGGGAGTGCTGAGGCTTTTCATGGATCTGATAATCGAAGAGAGGAGACGCTTGATCAGGGGGAGAGGCTTTTCGTGGAATCGAAGAGGGATTTTATCAAGGGGAGCGCCAAATAACCGAAGAGATGAGATGATAAGGTTTTGGCTATCGAAAAGACCAGAAGCTTCTGGCGTGGGATATGGCTTTTCGTGCATCTATACTCGAAGAGAGGAGACGAGAAGAGACCAGAAGTTTCTGGCTTTTTGTGCATCACAATAGATGGCTTTTCATGCATCTATAACCGAATATGGCTGATGCCTTTTAATTGCAATGAAAAATTAAGAAAAGAAAACTTTCAATTTAATTGCAATGGAAAATAAGAAAAGAAAATTCTGCCGTTGGAAATAATACCGTTGAGAATTAGTAAAACTTTTAAGGCGTGAGAATATAAGGCATCGAATGGCTTTCAAGACATTACCGTTAAAAATAAGACCGTTGAGAATGCCATTGAAAATCCTGCCGTTGAATGCTTTTATTTTTTTAAAAATATAGTCTCAGAAAGCATTAAACGTTTTCTATAAATTGGGTTCCATTTTGAAAGATTTTACACTCATTTTCAATTCTCTTCATCTTTTTCTTCATCTTCATCTATTTCTTCAACTTACAAGTTTATTTGTTTTAACAAATGGATTCCAATTAATTTAATTTGAATTTTTTCTTTTAGTTTATGCAAAATTATCAACCTCCCACTAGTGAAAATTCTCAAATTTCTCCATTTTTCTTAAATTCATAAAATAATCCAAATACTGAAATTTTTTAATTTCTTATGTTTCCATTCCAACCAACCAATCTCGCCATGTTTTATAAGTCTCCTCTAATAGGTACTAGCGGTACAGAGTCCACTGATCAATAACCTAAAACACCAATCGGGTTCATGTCTGAGTCTTAAGTTCCACAATTTTTCACCCAAGTCGGTTTGAAAAATATTGTGCTCGATGAAGGGAGAGAAAATATAAGTAAAAAAAAATCTCGAGTCGGTTCACAACGGAAAAGGATGTACTTCTTATTCAAGCGTGGCTCAACATTTTAAATGATGCAGTTGTTGGTGTTGACCAAAAAGTAGATAGTTTTTTGTCAAGAATCAAAGATAATTATAACAACTATTGTGGTCGATTACGAGAGAGATAATCCGTTCAATTAAAATATCGATGGCATCGGTTGAATAGTGAAGTTCAAAAGTTTGTTGGGTGCTACAAACAAATTATTCATAGGAAAAAAAGTGGAAGCTCAGAAAATGACATCATGGCTGAGGCATATGCTATTTTTCATCAAGATGAGGGAGAACAGTTCAAATTTGAACATGCGTGGCGACTACTAAAAAATGAACCTAAATAGACAGTAGAATCAAGTGAGAGTTCTTTAAAAAGAACAAAGATTTATGCTTCTGAAACATACTCATTATCTTTTAACCTGGAGACTCCATTTGAATGCACATATGATTCAACCTCACCTACTATAATTCGATCTATGGAAAAAAAGATAATAAAAAGGAAGGGCAAAGAGAAACCAACGAAAATTTCTTCTGACAATGTCAAGTTTACTGCAATACAAGAGGCACATAGTCATAAAATAATTGTAATGGAAAAGTTCGCACAAATGAAGGAAGAAGAAAACAAGTTAAAAGAGAAATAATAGAAGTCGGAGGAGTTTAAGATTCTTGAAAAGTTTCTATTCAATGATACATCTGATATGATAAAGAGACAACGACAAGATCACAAAATATTATGTAACATTATGAGAGAAAAACATGGAATTAATTAGGATAATGTTATGTATTTTTCATCATTTTTAATTATTGTTATCAACTCAAATATTATGTAACATCATTTATGTATTTTTAATATATATATATATATATATATATATATTTTTACGTATTTATTGTTTTAAAATTAGAGAATTACATTAAATTAGTTAAGATAATATTGTAATCTAATTAGAATTAATATGTAATTTAATTATATTATTTAAACTAGTCGTTACTAGTCAAACTAACCGTTATTAATCAAACTAGCCGTTATTAGTCAAACTAACCGTTATTTAAAGGAGAGCACTTGTTCAATAAAAACAAATTCATCGTCGACTACAAGGAGACTTGGTGGAGCATATCTGGGAGCATTTCGGATATGAGAATAACTAAGATTAAATTTTCTTTCAATTATATCAGGTTATGTATTTTTAATTATTGTTATAAATAATATTACTTAAAATAAATTTGTATTATTTTTAATATGTTTTAAGTTTTTTTAACGTATTTATTATTTTAAAATTAAAATCCAAATGAATTAATATTTTAAGTTGAAATATAAATAAATATAAATAAAATATTAATATGTAGGGTAAACTGTGGGACCTATTTAATAAACTTTTGAGAATTGTATCATTGGAGTGTAGAGTTGTTTAAAATATTATAGAATTGCTTAAAAGAAAAAATGCTGATATGACACTTGTGAGACCCACTTAAACAATTTTGGTGAGTTCACTATTGGTGATGTTCTAAGGTCTAATGAGTTATTTTAGTCTAGAATTGGGTTGCACGATAAATGAAGTCCCTAAAATGACCCCCAAAAAAGGAGCTCTTGCCAAAAAATAGTTGTATATTTTTTATTAATAAATTCTTGATAAAAAAATTTAATAAGTTAATATGATTATTAATTTTTTTTAAATATATTAATTTTTATTGAATTTTAATACATATAAAATAAATCTAAAATATTTAATTTTTAAATATTCTTTTGGTATATAATTTTTAAAATTATATAATACTCAAATATATAGGAAAAATATTTGGTCCACCGGCGGTGGACAATTTTTTATCCACCAGCGGTGTCTAAATCACGACACATGGCAAAAATAATAGTTTTTAAAATTATTTTTGTCACGTGTCGTGATTTAGATACTGTTAGTGGACAAAAAATTGTCCACCGCCGGTGTACCAAATATTAACTCCTCAATATTATGTATGCATGTTTTTCTTTTTCTTTTATTTTTTGTAAGGTTAGGTTATTTGAATAAAAGAATTTTATTCAAATTTCATCAAATAACAAAAATTACATAATTACCAGCAAAAAGAAAAAAACAAAACAAATAATTGAAAGTGCTCTAGTATAGTTTTTATTTTTTAGATTTTGTTAAGGGCAAATGGAATTACTGGCCCAAAAAAAAAAAAAAAGGGCAAATGGGATTGCGTTGCGTGCGTCTTCAAGAAGCGGGAGAAGACTTTGGCCAACAAGAAAGAAAAAGGCAGAAGAAGAAAAAAGAAAGAGGAGAAGTAGAGGCGCGTGGGACAGCAGAGGAGGTGGGATGGGAAGAAGTGGGAGCAGAAGCAGAAGCAGAGGTTGGGAGTCGAAGGAATAATTTTATTAATTCGTGAAAAAAAAGGGGCTAATCGAATTGAAAATGACGATTGACGACGAAAGTTCCATATATGTCGGAGGTCTCCCCTACGACGCCACCGAAGATAATATTCGCGCCGTCTTTGATTTGTATGGTGCCATTGTTGATATCAAGGTCTTATTCTTCCCTTTCTTTCTCTCCCATATTTACATTCTCGCTTTTATTTTTGTCTTTAGGGTTTTTGCTATATTGTACTCCATTTGTTTTGACATTATAATTTCGAAGAAATATTTTTCGAGGAATCAATATTTACTGGTATAAATTGTACATAATCAAATTTGGGTAGTATCATTTTCTTTGATTCGATTTTGTCATTTAATAGGCATGGGTTTCTCGGTTTTGAATCAAAATTCATTTATTGAAGTTTTGTCAGCTGATTGTCCTATTGTGCTGTACAAGGAAAAGTTAATAATTTAACTACTGAGTAACTTCTTGTCGTTATCCATGCTGATTAATTTGTTACGCTCTTTCAAGCGGGAGAATAATTGCTAAACATTTTTCTAGAAATCTTTTCTGAGTTCTTTGTTGCTTATATGATTTGAAGGTTGTGATTATTAAACTTATTGTTCTGTTCAATGGATGCAGATTATTAATGATCAGAGAACTAGAGGCAAGTGCTATGGTTTTGTTACTTTCACAAATCCTCGTTCAGCAGTGGATGCTATCAATGATATGAATGGCAGAGTATGTAGTTACTGCTTCTTTATATATTTTTATGTGTTTATTTTTTTCCTGAATTATGAAGTCATAAACCTGCACCTTTATGGGTTCTGAGCATGTTTGTTGTCTTCCTCTCATGTTCTCAAAGGGGAGGAGGTATCATTGAACAAAAGGAAGGGATAATATTTAGTTGTGATTAGTGTTAAGAATTGTAGACCCTTGACACACTGTTGCTTTGAATCAGACCATTGATGGCCGTGTGGTTAAAGTAAATGGGGTGAAGACTAGAGGTGGAAGACCAAATTTGGGTAGAGACCGTTTTCATCATAGTACTGAGAGGAATGGAGATTGGGATCGTGATAGAGATCGAGATCGAAATTATGTCTATGATAAAGATGGATACCGGAATAGAGAACGTGATAGGTCTCGAGACCATGAGCAGGATAGGGATAGAAGATATGAACATATACATGATTATGATCAAGCAAGAGACCCTTATCTAGATAAAGATCAGAGTCGTGAAGGAGATTGGGTGCATCATGAACTAGAACACAGCAGGGCGCATGGTCAAGATATGGAAAGAGATCATAATTTAGATTTGGATATTGACAGGAAGATGGATAAGACCAGTGATCATGATAGAAGCTTTGATGAAAATAGACATGAACAGTCAAGGAGAAACAACGGGTAAGATGTTCCCTGCCCTTCTTCCTCTCCCTCTGATTGTGAGGCTTGTCTGCTTGCACATGCTTCTGCATTTGTTATTTCTTTATTCAAGTTCACTTTTAGAAGGGTTGTAATTTGAATGACAAACCTTGTTAGCCGACATGGATTTGATATCATTGTATTAATGAGCACTCAATGTTAATTTCCTCAAACTGTTTGGCTTGATACATCTTTCAGTGTTTTGTATTCCTAAGTTAGAATAAGAACTCGTCTTCTCCGCATTCTCCAGTACCGTTTCTTCAGTTTTGGCATGACGTTGTTGAGGCAAGCAGCAACACCTTAGAAGAAAATATAGCAGTGAGGTTCTTATAAAAACCTTTTGAGAACTCTGGATAATTGCTCGAGAGAGGAACCCTATTTAATTGTGCAGTTATGTTTTAACAGTGATAAACCAACTTTATTGGTTCGATAAAGCATGTTTTGTTGAATTTTTAAAAGTTTGTTATAAGAAATGACAGGAAAATGTCTCAAAAGTATATCTAAATGCAATTTTACTGGATGGATTAATTAAAGTGCTTTGATTCTGTAGTTGTCACTCACATGGTTTAGTGACATATTTTGCTGAACAATCATGAAAAAACATCTTTTATGAATGGTGGGGGTGCATGTGAGGCCTCACTATATGCGCTAAAATGTGCCTGTGCTATGTTGATTACTTGACAGTAGTCTTTTGAGTAATACAGTTATCAATATTATATTCTGGCATCAATTGAGTTTAAACTTAAAGCTATTCCTCTGTAGTTTATACCTATGAGGAATGGCTTATACCTTGGATATATCTTGTTGTCGCCTGACTTATTGCTGATTGCTCTGCAGTTTGAATGTTATGAATCAACATAGCATGGATCTTTCATCAGATTCAAATGGTAATCAAGATAACCAGGTAATTTAAGCATTTATCTCATGGATAAACTTAAGCTGGTTGTGGTACATTTTTTTAAAAAAAATTAACATGTGTGGATTTCAGGTAGAAGATGAATTAGAGAGGTCAAATCAAAGGTTTGATCAACTTAAAAAGGAGGTTTGTATGAACTTAAATGGGTAAATCATTTCCATGTTTATTAAATGATTATGTCTCTGCTAATAGGCAGCTTTATTTATAACAAATATATTTTTGGAGGTGCATGTAAATCCACACAAAGGCATGGCAGAATTCCAATTCTTGCTAAATGTTGAGTTCATCTGGGTTGTGTGTATAGTGCGGAAAACTGAAATTTATTGGCTTGTCAGGTTTCTCTGATGGAGGAGACGTTGCTAGAGAAACAACATCTTGTAATGGATTTACAGAAGCAGTCTAGGGTATCTTCACTTTTAATTATATGCATCAATTTGAGCTCATTCAGTATTTTACTTTTATTTGCTTGTTATCAAATTATCACTTGAGCACAATCTGTTTTGTGTTCTGACTCAGATGATGTTTACTGCAGAAACTGGAGGATGCATTGGTTAATGCAAAGAAACACTCTTCATATCGTCAGATGCAGTTGACCAAGGTAATCACCAGTCATGACAGTTATACATCAGCTACATAATGTCTCTATTCTAACAATAAAATAAAGAATGATAACATTGGCTGTGGGCAAATAATTTTCAGCTGCACAAATGTTTTCTGCAAGTGAGAGATTACACAGAAAGACTTAAAACCTTTGAAAAAGAACTTCAGGTTAGTATCATAACTCTCTTTGATGTTGATTTATATATGAAACTGTGCAAACTGCATTTAGTGCCCGTTTGGTACGTTGGAATAAATTTCAGTGGAATGAAAAGAAGAAAGGAAGAGGAAATGAAAAAGAGAATAAAATGCCATTACCTTGTTTGGTATGCAATGGAAAGAATTAGGTAATGTAATATTTTATTGTTTGATTAATAGAAATTGAAAGAATAGAAAGATAAGATAAACAAAATGATTAAATTAATTTTAATATAAAATAATTAAATTAATTTTTTTAAATAAAAAAATTTAAAAATAAATAAATTTTCTTTAAAACAAATTCTTACAAATTAATTTTTATAAAATATAATCAAATTAATTTTTTTAATAATTAAATTAAATTATTTTAATATAAAAAATTTGAACTTAGCATTATTTTATTATGGAATCATGGATTCCATTCATTATTGGAAGGAGTCCATTTTCTATCATATGATGGAATGGAGCATTCCATGGAATGCTCCATTTCATCCATTCCATCATACCAAATAGTGGAATCCTACTTTTCATCTTAGATTCCTTTCCATTTCAGCGTACCAAACAGGCCCTTTAGTGTTACTGTTATGCCATATGTTTACATTGTGATCTAGAATACTATTTTAGCAATTTTACGAGATTTTGTGCATGTAGTTTAATCCAATTTATGTAGCCGTATGTGAAAAATTCTCCATCTATGACATCTGTGCTCAATTCTAGGGCCCGTTTGGTACGCTGGAATGGAAATGAATCTGAGATGAAAAGTAAGATTCCACTGTTTGGTATGATGGAATGGATGAAATGGAGCATTCTATGGAATGCTCCATTTCCATCATATGATGGAAAATGGACTCCTTCCAATAATGGATGGAATCCATGATTCCATCATAAAATAATGCTAAGTTCAAATTTTTTGTATTAAAATAATTTAATTTAATTATTAAAAAAATTAATTTGATTATATTTTATAAAAATTAATTTGTAAGAATTTTTTTTAAAGAATTTTTTTTTTTAAATTTTTTTATTTAAAAAAATTAATTTAATTATTTTATATTAAAATTAATTTAATCATTTTGTTTATCTTATCTTTCTATTCTTTCAATTTCTATTAATCAAACAATAAAATATTACATTACCTAATTCTTTCCATTGCATACCAAACAAGGTAATGGCATTCTATTCTCTTTTTTATTTCCTCTTCTTTTCTTCTTTTCATTCCACTGAAATTTATTCCAACGTACCAAATGGGCACCTAGTGTTTTCTTAAATTCTATCAACATGGAATACGTATAAATATGATGTGCAGTAGTTATATGCAAGGTTTTCAGATTTGCTTTAACTTGTCCCCGACTTACTTTGTTTTCATTAAATTCATTTTCTGTCCTTTTTATTTTTCCCACTTCTTTTTTGTTTTCATTTTATATCTTTTACATTGACCTCTTTCTCATCCATGAAACTTGCTTCTCTCTTTTTGATATTCGGATGCCTCTATATAAACCAATAATCAGTCACCCAAAAGAAGCTAAAAATTAATTTATCCCGTACAATATGTAGCTGTAAAAAATGGATAAAAATACACGAGGTGTAATATAAATGGAAGAGAAGTCAGTAGTAAGGGTATTATCTGTCAAGATAATATATCTTGAAAAAAATTAGGTTTCCTAGGTTGGAGAGATCTCAAAGCATTATACATCATTAACAAGTTGTCAAGATAAAGTTTAGTGGGTTCAATTCCTCGTAGAAGTCTAGAGCAGTCTTGCTTATTATCACTATCTCCTTGTATACAACTAATGCTCCAAATGAAGTTGATGGTCAACTTGTGCTAGTAACTTGGACAATTTTTTTGATCGCAGGTTCTGGTTGACACAGCCATGTTAGAAAGTGATGGTGATGGTTAAGGATGGACAACTCAAATGGAGATGCATATCTTTTCCATACGTCTGGGATGCTAGATTGTGATTTATCTTTCATTGTTTAGGTTATATTAGTGATGCTTAAGATGGGTATAGCATAAAACCTTACCCCTTTGGTGTGAATCGTTATATTTTGTTTATATTGCTTCTCAAGTTGATTGAAAAACTGGTTCAGTCGAATTCTGCTGTATAAAGTTTCGCCTTTTAAACCAGATGCATACTGTTAACGATTTCTCAATGCAGTTGAAATTCCTCAGTAATGGAAATGGGTGACGGATGACCTGACGTTTCTTGTCCAAGTTAAGTTTCTCATTCAACAGTGTGGATCTTGTCATAAAAAGGCAATAGGTTGGCTCAGCAGTCTTGAAACTTAAATGTTTCAAGGCATCTGTGTTTAGTCATATGGTATTTGGGATAAAGGGATGGGTGCAAAATAGGCTTTGGCAAATCAGGTTATGCCATTGCAAGGGGAAGAAAAATGAAAACAGCCTCGTGATGCAGATTCAATCCCAAATCTCAACATAAAAACTGGGTGCAAATTCCAGTGTATAAATAAAAATGTTAGATGTCAAAATTAAATTTCTATTGTAGCAAAAGCCAAAAGCAAGCAATAAAGTGCTGCAATTGTGCTTCAAACAACAGAGTTAAGGTGGAAAGAAAAATTGCTCGCTCGCTTTCAGTGCTTTTCTTTTCTGGCCCAGTCTCAGTTAATGAATGAGAGGAGGCCAGCATCAACCAGATCTTTAAGAGATTGGATCCCTGATCTGGTTTTTGGTAGTGTGCATGTTATCTATCCTACACAAAAGATGGGATAAAGTACGGAAAAGTACGTTTAACCAGTTAAAAAACATGAATAACATCATATTTAAGATCGGATCCGTCTAACAATTCGAGTAGTTGAATGTCACGCACAAAATTCACTCTGATTTATAATTGGTAACTTGTTGATTCTTGTCAACAAAGAATTAATTGAATCTAAAATATTTTTAAATTTCATAAAAAAGGGAAAAAATTAATTGGAAAAGGGATGCTGTAATTAACTAATTATTGTTATTTTTTAAAACTCTATCATCTCAAAATTCAATACGGAATCCAGAAAACCAGAAAATGGCAATTAGCAGGAGGCATGGAATCCAATTCGCAATTCCTTGTAGTTTTGCCGTAAGAAAATGAATGCATACAAATACAAAGCATAACAAAACAGGCGCTCTTATCGTCCAAAAAAAAAAAAAAAACAGGCGCTCCCTTTTATGCCTTTTTTTTTTTCCTTTATAAATTGTCTACACTGCACAGATATCTAAATTACCCGTAATGATATCTTCTTCCATATCCCTCTTTTTTATTTTTTATTTTCTTCCTTTCTTTTTCTTTACTTGTTGAATGAATAGTTGAACATGGGAGCATGCAAGAAATAACCCTAATTCTAACCCTATTACCATAAACTTGAATATGCCATAAACCCTAGAATTTCAGAGTGATCTCACTCCCAATACTCTCTTCTCCATCTTCTCTAAGTGCAGCCAACCCTTTTCTCTCCCCTTCATTCTCCCCACTCTCTCCCTTCCAGCAACTACTTTCCGACTTCCCATCCTCCATACTCTCCGACCTGTCACCACCTCCTCTAACTTCACATTCCGGTGATCCTTGGGTTTGCGACGTCGTCCTGTACATGTGGAGGTGGTGGTGGAGGGTGTTGTTCTGTGGTTGCGGTGTTACTGCAGCAGAGTAGAAGTCTTGGGGCAGAGGCGTCGCAGTACAGTAGTGTGGTGGTGGAGCATGGGAAGCAGGGTGTGGGCCATACAGGGCATTGGCGGCGCCTGTATGGGCGGCGTACTCCGGTGGGACCCAGATTCCTCCTAGGACTACCAGCTGGGGCGTGGGTGCCCCAGCTGCTTGTGGGCTTGGACTGGGTCGTCTTGTGTGAAGCCTATATTTCTATGAACAATAAAGAAAAAGAATGAGCAGAAGGGGAAGAAAGTGGTTTTTTGAAATGTAGCCAGGGGAAACGAGAGGGAGAGAGAAATTAATACCTGGAGATGGCTTTTAACTTCATCATTGGTCAGACCGTCAACCTTCATCAGCTCCCTAATCTGTTTTGGGGTGGCCACTGATAAAGGAAAAAGAAAATCCAAAATCATTAGTCATAGGCTATAGCAGTAATGATGATAAAGAATCAAGTTTTGATTATCGTAATGATTAAAAGATTATATATTTTTTGTATTTTGTGTGAGATTCAAAAGGGTTCTTTTCTATTTTCTTATATATGATACCTTGAGAGCCACCAAGCATCTGAAGAGCATTCACAAACCGGCGGTGCAGGTCCGGCGACCAACACCTTCTTGCTTTCCTATGAGGTTGAGTAGTGGTAGTTGTAGTGGAAGGGGTGTTGCTGGTTGTTAGTGTCTCAGACGAAACTGTTGTCCCTTTTCCTTGATCATTAACC
Organism: Gleditsia sinensis; assembly: GCA_037074535.1. NCBI lineage: Eukaryota > Viridiplantae > Streptophyta > Magnoliopsida > Fabales > Fabaceae > Gleditsia > Gleditsia sinensis. The sequence goes on along the minus strand of CM073464.1, from coordinate 6,994,664 downwards.
ACCCCACCATTACCTCCTTTACCAGAATTCTCCCTCTTTGGACTTGAGATACCATTCTGAGGCTCTGGGCATTTCTTGTCCTCCATTTGTTTCTCAGCAGAGGCAAGAGCCAGCTCTGGGAGAGCTCGCAATGTGGAACCTTGGCACGAGTTTTGTTCCTTCGAGAATGGAAGGAAGGCTCCACCATTCCTCTGTTTGGTATCTAGAGCTAGTTTAGGGCTCACGTTGAAGCCAATATCATGAGCTTCTTTAGGTGATGTAATTGTGGGTTGAGGCTGGGTTTCTTCACTTGTTTGGCTCCACAGTTGAGCAGATGTCATCCAATTTGCCTTATCAGATAAGTTCGATGCCTTCTCAGAGTTTTCAGAGATTGAATGTTTTAAGGGCATGAATTCTTCCAGAACTGGCCTTGTGCCTTGATTTGCTCTGAAATCCTGAAGTTGCTGCCTCGAAGCCTCCATAGCTGAGCCAACAAAAAAAGGCACAGAAATTAAGATTGCATGATATATTTCTGAATATATTTCTATTCAGAAGACCTGACTACTTTGCAATGATTTTGTAGATAGAAAAAAGCATCTCTGAATGCTATAAGAGGAAGGAAAAGTAAAATAAGAGTAAGTAAAGAGAGAAAAAATGGATAAAAGTTGCCATTGGGGAAGATCAGAGAAAATGAATATCCTCAGGTTTTAATAGTATAATGTTTTCATTGATCATGCATGGTACTGAATCATTGATGTTTCTGATTCTGTGTTAAGTTTATTGAAAGGTCTTGAATTAGCATTAGTATATATATGCATGTTTGTTTTAATGATTTGTACCGTTGGTAAGTAGTTGCATGCAGAGGGGAAGCTCGCGCTTGAAGGCATCAATCTTGAGACGCTCTTCCTCTAGGCGAGAAAGGAACTCTTCAAGCTCGTATGTCTGACCAGTACTCTGATCTCCAAAATATTTCAGAAGCATGGAATAACTATGGTGGGGTTTGTAATCCAGGCTAACCTCCGATGGCGATGCCATATTTTTTTCACGTAAAACAATAACAACTAATCACAAGCTCTATTTAAGAAGATGTTCATGCCAAAATAAGCACAGGGTATGTAGGAACAAACAAGAGAAAAAGAGGATGTTTGGCCTCTTTCTTTCTATGTTTGAGCTCTGGTGGGGACGAGAGAGAGATATTGTTTGTGAACACAAGGAGGATTCGAGGGAGGATCGTCTTCTTTTGAGGATGAGTTCAAGAGGGAATAAAGTAGTTAAGAGAGAGAGAGACGAAAAAAAAGCTGGGGATAAAGCAGAGAGATGTGGATTCCTACTAAGAACCAAAGGCCACAAAAGTTGAAAAATATGAGAGAAGGAATCAGAGAGTCTGACATTAGAGGGTCATGTGCTCAGAACCTTTGTGTAGTCCTTGTACAAATTCAAAATCACCAATATAAATTTAAAAATGATTCTTCTTCTTACTGTCATACCTTTTTTTCTCTTTTTACTCCTTTCTTTCTTTTATCCCCCATTATACTGTCCTTTTTCCTTTTCTATTTGCAACTTAATAACACTCGGATTCTCCGGCAATTTCAAATGAAGCTTCATTAACAGTACATTGTCTTTGTTACTCTTCTTTTTCTTCATCTGAGCTAGATTGACTTTGCTTGAATGGAAGTCCATAGTTTTTGGTTCAAAATTATCTCTGTGGAATAAGCACAAGGATATAATTAAGGATGCACAGTCAGTTTTCATGCATGATATGGTCTAAATAACACTATCTTAAGAAAGTAACACAATTCATCACGCGTCCCACATACAAACAGTGAATGTCTTTTGGGGCTTGGGCATGCAACCATTAGGATTAAACAATAACTATGTTGGTTCTTAAAGGATTCAAAATTAAAGGACTTGGTTTGAATATGATTGTGTATCAGCTAGCTCCGTGTTCAAGAAGTGGCTCTAGCAAAATAGTGTATAAAAGCAGCAGGGGTGCCAGATGTTGGCCATGTGTAGGGCAAAATAGTACTTGTGGGTGTCCTTACCAATGCATACTAGCTAGCTCTTGATGTTCATGCTAGAGCAGAACATGAATGATTCTTACATGATTAATTAATAACAAAGAAATTGTGGGGGAGCATATACCAACCAAATAGTATTTACCATTGAATGAAGAAAAAGGGAAGAACGAAGGAGAGGGAAAGCACATATTCAAATAGGATTTCAGTATCAATCCACCTTGCAACTTTCTTTTTGAGTCTAAAAGTTGCATAATTGTCATCAATTTGAGTGCATTTAGAGAGAGAGAGAAGAGGAGGAATATTTCGTCTAAAAAAGGACACATTCATCATAAAGAATAAAATATTTGCCTCCAAGGAAGGAATATCTTAGTTCTGTATGTTTAAAGGAAAATAAATAAAAATCAGCCTCCAAAAGAGTGATAAAGGAGTCTAACACAGGAGAATCTTCTTCTCCAACTAACTTTAGTGAAGTGGGTAGGAAGGTAACAAGATTCTCTCTTTTCTATTTTAGAGGAATGTTTGCGCTTTTCAGAAGCTGGATACTCTAGCGCCATTACAATTCGGGTCGGGTCTTATTTTTGGAGTTGGATTGTGATATAAAAATAAATAAATAAATTACTTTTTACTCTCTTGATTAATATTCTTATTACATTGTCATTTATTTTATTATAAAAATATGTAATTTTTTTAAAAAAAATAATAGTAAAATACTCTCTCTATCTTTATTAATATTTTTATTATATTATATTTTTTCTATTAAAAAATATACATAAAATTTTTAAAAAAGTAAAAGTAAAAGTAAAATACTCTCTTCCTTCTTTATTAATACTTTTATTACAAAATCCTTCCCTTCATTATGAAAATGTTTATAAATTTCTCTTAAAAATGAAAAAAATGCTACAACTTAACTTAAATATTTTATATGACTTTTATGAAAGAAAAACAGACAAAAATAAATAAAATAATAATGAATGTTTTAATTTTTTTAAATTTCAACCAAGTTTCTAAACCAACAAAGTTGATATTTTGATAGCTCGAAACAATTCACAATTATTTTAAGAAAAAATAATTAATATTAAATGATAGTAAATTAAATTTTTTTTGAGTGATTGTTATTTTATTTTATTTTATTATTTGTTTTTATTTTATAAAAACTATTTGAAATATTTAGATTAAGTTGTAGTATATTTTTTTATTTTTAAGAAATATTTATTTATAATTTTTCATAATAGAAGAAATAATACTATAAAAAGTGCATTAATCAATAAAAGTTTGTGTATATTTTTAAAGTAGAAAAAAATTATGTAATAAGCATATTAATTAGAGAAAAAAATTTTATTCTAGAAAAATAAACTTAATATTGTAAAAAATAATTTTCAAAATTTTATAACCTTAACAATCACTTTAATTTATATTATTTTGTCACTTTCCCTACTGAAACAGCCCTACATTAGGAACCGTAGTTTTGAAATTGACAAAACCAATGTTGGGAACTATGAATAATGGTCAGAATTATCTTGCATGCTCTATGTAATTCTACATAAACACTTTTTTTTGTGGTTTGTTCTTTTAAGAAACACATGCAAGTGTTGTTTAATGTTCTTGTTTCTTCTCTGTTAAATATCTTTACGTTTTGGGGGTTGAAAGTTTACTTCTTTTTATACTGGTAATAGCATGGTATATACGTACCCAGCATTCTTTTGCACATGGGCCGAGAAGATCCGAGAAGGGATGGATTTGGTGTTACCAACTTGACCCGACCGACCATTTTGATTTTTTTAAGAAATAAAGGAAATTGATGAGCAGAAAATAAGGACCAAAATAGTAAAAAGGGAAGCTGTAAGCCTGTAAGAAAACAAAAGATAATTTATTTATTTATGTTATTAAGAATAAAAAAGAGAAAGGTTCGAGAGAGTGGAAGGGTGCATCCAATTCCATGAGCATTCAATTATGAAGGGTTGGTTGCTTTTCAACTTCATTCTTCTCCTTCAAGCTATAATACTCCCAACTCATACCTTTTCTTTAGATTCTCTTTGTTCTCTCTCTTTCTTTCACTCTCGAGAGAAAGAGAAGCAAAGAAAAGTAAAATACAAAAAAATAAAGGAGATTAAAAAAAAAAAAGGATTATTATCGTGACACGTGCCCATAATATTCTTCCATATCGTCCTTCACTTCTGAATATCCCTTTTGTCTTTGCCACCCCTTTCCTTATCAGAAGATTCCCTCCGACAGTCCAACCAACTCCGGGATTTTAAAACGACTTCAAATTGGACCCTTCCAAGATGGCCCAACAACACCAATGTATGGGCTTTGGAGTTGGCCCACTTTCTATTTCTCTAACGCTTTCTCACTTATTTTACTGCACACTTTTATACCCCAAAAAAACAAAAATATACACTTAAAAGTTTCAATCATTGACCAAAAATATTTTAAGAATCCATTTTAATGAAGTTAAAAAAACCATCCAAGTTTCTCTTTTTAATTTCAAACAAATGGGGGAAAAATAAAACTACAATGAAAAATTGTGCTTCCCATCTTTTTCTTTTATTGACAAGCAATCTTACTTTAAATTTAGAGATTTTCAAAGCAAGTACAAGAGAGAAATAAAAAAAATAAAAGAATGAGACTTGTCTTTGTGTCAAAAGCTTGACCAAAATAAAAAAGAATAGTAAGATATTTAGAAAAAGAATGCTCTCCTTGGTCCGTATTCACCAATGAAGTTTCTATGAGGGGAATGGATGCTACCTTTTAATGCCCAAAATTGCCCTTCTAAAGCTTCAGAAAAATAAATTAAAGAAAAAAAAGTAGACCCCTTAAATTAGCTAATATATTTTCCTTTCCACACCACCAATATATATATATATATAAAAGTTCAACCTTTTCTTTTGAAAAAAAAATTATATTGAGAAAGAAATAATGTCATCTCATCTTGAGCTGACTTTGTTAGATAATGTTAATCCTTCATTATTCTGAAAGAAAATGGCATCATTAATTATCAACTTTTTAGGATTAAAATGGAAGAATAAATATAGGGCGATGTAAGAAAGTGTGATTTATATACTTAGAATAAGCAAAGAAAAGCGAGGAATCAAGGATAAGAAATAATATATTATTTGGTATATTTATGAAAATGATGATACCTATCCCATATATTCAAATTCAAAATTCTATTGAACTTTGGGGTGACAGGAAGAAAGGTATTTATGAGAGAGAAAAGAGAGACAACACAATGAAGGGACACTAACAAGCTAGCTAGGTTTGCACTCTAAAATAATTAGATATTGCTGTGGGATTTACAGAAAAGCCAGTGAAAGGTACGTTTAGGGTTGAATGGGGTTTGTATATGTAACCAGGACTGTGCTTTTAAATGTGGAAATTATTTAAAAGCATAAGATTCATTTGGGAGTGGAGGATGGAATAGAGAATCACTTTCTTGAAAAAAAAAAAGATTACCCTAATTTGGAGTCTTAATAATGAAGACACCAATATTCTAATATCATTAGATTTTTGTTGACTTACTATTATATATTCTATTTCTCCACAGATATTGCACTCCATCCCATAGATGTTACATTATGGGAGTGAACATCCATCGAATTGGTATTATTCATATTTTTATAATAATTTTATATTACTTAAAAATTTTAAAAAGTTGTAGTTGATTTATTTGAATTAATTTAAAAATTATTTTAAATATTCATTTGTGTAAATTTATTAATTCAATCTATTTTATTCAAAATAATTTTTTTCCATCAAATTTGGACGAGTTTAGTTAAGTTAGTTGGGTTATGCTCACTGTTTTTTTACCCATCGATGTCAAATATTGTGTCACCGTGAACAAATTAAAAGCATGCATATATCTTCTTTCTTTTTATTATTATTATTATTATTATTTCATTTTGTATTTATACATTAATACGTGGGTTTGATACTCCACAAGGAAGGCCCATTACCATTGCTCTAATTCTTCTGCTCTGTAAAACCGGGGAGGCAGAGATTTGGCGTCAGCTTAATTTTCACCATGTCGCTGTCCAAAAAAACAAAAAAAAACTCAATTTATAAAATTTGTGAAATATGAATGATCAGACCAACAAAAGAAAAAAAAAAAAGGTTCCACTGACTTATGCTTGGAGAAAAGGGGGGAAAATTGAAAGAATTATGATGAAGAGGAACGAGTTTAGTTAAAAGGTGTTCATATCCGAAGGTTTTGATTTTTCCCATGTTGTAATAAATCAAGCATTGTGGGGGAGGAAGAATACTAACCAAAAATAACAAAAACGCACGAGGAAACCAAACTTTCAAGATGTATGAGTAATTAAGATAACTAAAGTGTGAATTAATTAGATGTTTGATTTATACAAATATATGAATGAGTTAGGTATATTTTTAAAAAATTATTATTATAATTATTGTTAATTAAAAAATATAGATAAATGAATTAAGAGAGTACTTCACCCACACAATATGCATTTGATAATATAAGCACTTCTTCAAATCTATTATTTAAAACCCTAATCTCTTTGTTCCATTGGTCGACTTTAATTTGTATATATTAATATATATAGATATCTCAAATTGCTAGACCAACCTGGTAGCTTCCAAGTAGCTACAAGTTCCATTGACCAAAAATGGCACAAGTTTTACATATTTGTAAGACTGCAATCAAATCATGTTTCTTACATTACATGCACCTTTTTAGAAATTATAAAGATTTCAACCAATAATTGGTCATATTTCCCATTTTCAATTCTGAAGTTACTGAGATATGAAATGAGTGAGTGAATCATCATTATCTAAATTTTAAAAAAAACTAAAGAAAATTGGGGGGGGGGGGGTTAAGTCAGCTTAATCTATGACACTTAAAAGATTAGACTAAGCAATATATTTTAGATACCTATTTGAAGTTAAGCTTAGCGTAACCTAACTTTATTTTAAGTTAAGGCTATGAAGATTGGATCAAGCTAAACCGATCCAGCCTATATTGCTGCTAATAGGATTTCCAAATAAAATTTTAGTATGTGTCAGACTTCTTCAAGCGGGCACCAAGGAAAGGCACATGTTCATGTGCAACATATCTTCCCTGGCAAATCAAATGTTTACTCTCTCTTTTTTTTTTTTTAGATTGAAAAATCAAATTTATACTGTAGTGACGCATAATCATGCGTATTTGATTAAAAATAGGATTTTAAGTTTATAATATGATACCTGCATCCCATGTTTGCAAATCCAAATGTCAAACTTCTAGGGAAGAAAATCCAAATTCTCCACTTCCTTAACACCAATCTCTGCAATGGACAAACAACAATGGAAGCAGCCATTTTCAGGTCAATCTCTGCGAATTAAGCTGTTTATATCCCAATTCCTTTGACCATTGCGTCACCTATTTTTCATTGGTTTGTTCTGTATCATCTGGGTCAACCAGACTACCAATTTTCTGGGACAGATAGGAACTACCTTGTGTCATTATTGAAGTTTCAAGATATGGAGACCAAGCCCAAATATTCAATTTGGGCTCTTTTTGCTCTGTTATATCTGTTTCTGCTCCTTTGCTTCTCTTCTGCTTATAGGAATTTTAGGGATGACTCTTCAAGGGCCTATACTTACAACTGTCTTGCTGAAATAAAAAACCACTGCCACCCATTTCTATCTTCGGCATCTGAATTGAACCCTGATAATAATAGAAATTACAAACTGCTGAATGAACTCTCTATCGTTAATGGAGATTGGAAGCAGGAGAATGGTGGATTGCCATTGATGCCATTCGACCAGAGCGACTTGCCCTCTAATAGCTTACCTCACACAGCTCCATTAAAACTTGTCTCTTTCCAAGTGAAGGACATTAAACCAGTTCATCACTTTGAAAATACTTCAATTACTGTTGGAGGTGTTTTGTCCGTAGCCATACCTACAGATACTTCTTATTATCCAACTCTTCAATCCCCATGTTTCATTAAGAGCCCTGGCTTTTCGATCCTCACTATTGTCTTTGAAGGGGTTTATTTCGAAAGTGAAGAGAATGGGGGAGAGAGCTTAATGTGTATGTTGGGAAACACAGCTTTACCCTTATCAAAACCACCATTTGAACATTGGGATGACCAGATTTTGCTCGTTCTTCGCTACCCTCAGACCTTCAATTTGACTAAAAGGGCTATAAAGGGTGAATTGAGAAGTTTAAAGGAACGAGGAAGCTTGGGGTATTTTGATGTTGTTTACATCTCTTCTCAGCTGAGTCATTTCTCAAGATATCAGTTTAGTTCTGAGATAAAGCCAAAATCCTGTGATCCATATTTAGATCAAGAGGAATTGACGAAAAATGGGTTTCTCACATTCGATGGCGCTGAGTTTTGTATGAACATCCAAAGTATTTCAATGGAACCTTTAAATGTTTTGCCAAATTATAAGTTCAATGAAAGATATGCTCACCAAAGCACACTAGGACCTTTTAGACTAGAAAAGGAGATTACTTCTGCTAACTGGAAATGGAAGTACGAAGATTTCAGGCTTTTCATGCAGAACATAATATGTCAGGAGGAAACTGTCAGCCACGGTATAAACAATGCAAGAATATCAGCAGTTCTGAGAGCTTTCCCTGCATTTATACCTGCAGAGACAGTAAGAGACAGAACAGGAATCTCCGGTCTTACGCTGTTTGTTGAGGGAACATGGGATTCCTCAAGCGGGCGACTTTGCATGATTGGGTGTTCTGGAGAAGTTGATTCAGGGATACAAGGTTGTGACTCTCATATATCCTTGTACTTTCCTCGGGTCTTCTCCATCAGGCAGAGAAGTTTCGTGTTAGGGAGAATATCCAGGATTTTAGATGAAGTAGACACATTATTTCCTCTTCTGTTTGAGAATTTACCTCATCCCACAATGTCCTATCGAAGTATTTGTAGTTCTTATCATCCATCATACAACTACTCGAAGATTGAGATGACTACTTCAATTAGAAAGAGAAATCAGCCATCAAAAGCTTTCACTCTAAAGCGATCCTTTTTGAAGCATCCAGCTTCGGAAAATGGAGAAGATGTACCTGAGCAGTTATATCTTCTCTCCAGGAATCTCAATGTTAATGCATTTGCAATTTGCAGGCAATCCTCAAATAACCATAATTCAAAGTTCTTCATCTATATGGGGGTACTTTCTCTAGGTTCATTGTTTGGACCACCTCGATCCTCCTGGTTATGTGGTAATAATCAAGGAAAGAAACCCGCGGGAACTGAAAATATCACCAATACCCAGCTTCTGAATATCTCATTGCATCTATTTTTCAATGAAAGACCTTCAGAAATAATTTCCACACAGTGCTATAAAGATCTTTCAAGTTTATTCTTGGAAGGTGTTTATGATCCCCTTACTGGTGATATGCATCTTATTGGTTGCAGAAAGTTTGGTCTAGATTGTCTTATTGAAGCTAAGGTTCAGTACCCTTCTGAAACTGGACGATGGCTGAAAAATCCTTCAGTTAAGATTACCATAACTAGCCAAAGGAACGAAGATGATCCTCTCCATTTTAAGACTATAACTCTTTAGACTTCCATTGTTCCATACATAAATTACAATCATGATGTGGCCTTCAGGAAAATCTTTGAAGGAGCTCTAAAGTTTCTGATTTCCTTGCTTCATGTTGGGATAATTTTTAGTCAACTTCACTACATGAACAAAAACGTAAGTTCAATTCCTTATATATCTCTTGTCATGCTTGTTGAACAGATCCTAGGTTATAGTGCTGAGTTGCTGGTGGACACTGGGATCCTTTATGAATCATCGGAATCTGAAACTTACAGAAGGTTGTATCTTCATGAGCATAAACTACTCATGAAAGCCCTCGAAATCTCATCAAGGCTTCTTGTGTTGGCAGCCTTGATTCTTACTCTAAAGCTATATCACAAGGTGTCAGAAGCTAAAACTAGGACAAAACTCCAACCTCGTAACAAGAGCGTTGTCCTAAGCACTCTGAAGATTCACATTGTTCTGTGTCTTGTTCTGGTGGGTCTTCTGCAGATCAATGTCCTTTGGGCTCTGGATTTCTTGCTGCTACCTCAAGTTCTCGAGAACTCAATGTGGCAAACTCAGGTTAAGCCATTGAGGAAAATGTACTATGCTGGTCTTACGTTGCTGAGGTTGATTCTCTATTCCTATGACTACGTCAGAGACCCTATTTTAAACCCATACAGTGATAATGATGATTTAAACCAAGTGAGCTCCGAAGCATTTTTTGTTTCTGGGATCAGAAGCATAGGATTTCCCATCATTATGATTGTGCTTGCAAGTGTGATCCATATTCAACAAAGCAAGAACTATCTGAAATCAGCCAGAATAAGCTCAATTCATGATTCTTAACTGTGATTACTCACGCCCTTCTAGAATTTACGTTGTGTGGCAACTTGTTCTTGTTCCTTTGATTTGTTTGAAGCTTGTCTTCTACTGAATGTCATATATTGTAACATTACTTCCTTAGCATTTTTTGTTTTGTTTTGTTTTTATCAGGAGAAATTCTTACAAGTCTAGTAAAAATAAGTAAGTCAAATGAATCTTAAATAAATATATAAGAATAGTTTCTCTTTATAATTTTTTTTTTAAATTATACTGTATGTACTTTAAAATTTTAGAAGTACTTTTAAATATAAAAAAATACTAATTCAAATTGAATAATTTTTCGTATCATATAAGAAATATAATCAATTTAGTGATTGATAAAATCTAGGCAATTACTAACTAGTTTCGTTGACTTATATAAAATATGATAAAATAAATCATTAAAAAATTATTAAATATATGCTATAGAATAGAGTTGATTATGGTTGAGGATGAATCTCTTTTTTTTAGGTCAATTTCAAGAAATTTACATTTAACACTTGATAAATATTTATATAAAATAAAATTTAAAATTGAACGTGGGAACTACCATTAATCAGTAAGACTACAGAAAGAATATGGACACATATATTGCTGGTTGGTACATTGCAAAGCTCGGCTAAGTTGACTCTTGATTAACATACTACTTTTGACATTATGGTATTGATAAGAGAAAAATGAGCTATATAGTCTTGACTTACGAGTTCTTTTTAATTATAACGTAAGATTCCATGACTATTTCAACAATTTTAAAAAAAATATATTACTGATTTAGAAGAATAAGAAAAATAGCTTGTTTTACAGATTTGCAGATTTTCCTTTAACAATTCTCATTGCTTAACCGCAACCAGCAACAGATAAGGCCCATGCATCATGTGCACTCACCACTCTTCAAGTTCAGAAATATTGTTTGCTCGAAGGATCAGTTGCTTGGTCAAATGTAGAATCCATTATCATGGATTTTTTTTTCTTATTTAAAAAAATTTCTATCAAGTTTTAATACGATGCATGTTCTTGCATCCCAAGTTTCCAATTTTAAAAACTGCAGACAATTTTGGTCAACTTCGAAGTGCGCAGAGCCTTGTCTTTTTTAAGCTCCAATGGGAACTCTACAATTTCAAACACTACAGTTCCTTTAGACCAATCTCTGCAGAAGACAAACAACAGAGACAGCAACCTCTTCCAGGTCAGTCTCTGCAAATCAAGCTGTTTATATATCTGTCTCATTATCCCTTTAACCATAGTGCCTTTTTTTTATTTCATGTAACTTGCAAAAGTGGAAAACTCATGATCTTTAGGCTTGTCCTATATCATATGATTCTACTAGAGTTCCAGATTTGTGGGTACGAGGCAGGGAAGGCACAAATAGGCACAACCTCGTACAAGTAGTAAATTTTCTAGATATGGAGACCAAATCTTCAATTCTTAGTCTTCTTGCCATGTTTCAACTGGTTGTGCTCCTTACCTTGTCTTCTGCTTCTTATAATGACTACTTGGGTGAACCTTCAATACTGTATTCACATAATCATACTGCTGAAATTGAAAAATATTGCAGCCCATTTCTATCTTCGGCATCTAAGTTAAGTCCTGACGACAATAGAAGTTATAGATTAAAGAAAGAACTCTCTTTTGATTATGGAGATTGGGATCAGGAGAGTGGTGGATCTCTTTTTATGCCATTTGATGAGAGTGACTTGCCATGGAGTAGGTTACACCACACAGTGCCCTTAAAACTGGTCTCCTTCCAAGTGATAGACATCAGTTCGGTTCATCACTTTGAAAACTCAGTTAGTCTTGGAGGGATACTGTCCATAGGGATATCTAGAAACACTTCAATGTTTCCAAAACTCCAATCCCTTTCTTTCTTCTCGAGTCCTTGTCTATCTATCCTCACTATTGCCTTTGAAGGGGTTTACTTAGAAAGTGAAGAGAATGGTGGAGAGCGTTTGTTGTGTCTGTTGGGAAATACAAGTTTACCCATCTCGGATTACAGTAATTTGCTAGATGACCAGATTTTGCTTGTTCTTCGTTACCCTCAGATCTTCAATTTGACTAGAAGGGCTATAACGGGAGAATTGAGAAGTTTAAAAGAACAAGGAAGCTTGGGGTATTTCGATGTTGTTTACATTTTTTCTCAATTAAATAGTAACAGATCCCAATATCAATTTAGTAATGAACTAAAGTCTTGAGCTTGTGATCTACATGTATACCAAGAAGAACTAAGAGAAGATGGGGTAAATACTTTGAGCGGCTGTGAGTTTTGCCATTTTCTCCAAGAAGCTTCACAAGAGCCTTTCAGTGTATTTCCAAATTATAAGTTCGATGACAAACGTGCTAACCAAAGAAAACTAGGACCTTTTGAACCAGGAAAGGAAATTAGTTTTGCTCAGTGGAGCTTGAAGCATGAAGATTTTAGGCTTGTTTGGCAGGATCTTGTATGCCAAGAGAAAATTTCTAATGATAATATCAACAGTGCAAGAATTTCAGCAGTTTTGAGAGTGTTTACTACATCCATACCAGAATATACAGCAAGACAAAGAACAGGTCTCTCTAGCCTGACCTTGTCTGCTGAGGGAACATGGGATTCCTCAAGCGGGCAACTTTGCATGATTGGGTGTCTTGGGGCAATTGATTCAGGGTTAGAGGGATGTAACTCTCAGATATCTTTGTACATTTCGAGGGTGTTCTCCATCAGACAGAGGAGTACCATCTTAGGAAGTATATCTAGTACTACAAATGAAACGGACTCATTCTTCCCTTTGCTGTTTGATTCTGCCCGGAGCCCCAAGGTCGTCTATCCTAATCTTGGTTTGCATATTACTTCTCACCTGTATTATAAGTACTCAAAGATTGAGCGGGCAACTTCAATTAGAAAGAAAAATCAGCCAGCGAAAACTTTTTCTCTCCTCAAGCATTTGTTCATGAAGTATCCAGCTCTGAAAGATGGACATGATCGGTTAAATCTTCTTCTGAGTGATCTCAATGTTTTTGCATATGCAAATTGTCGTCAATTTTCAGACAGCCGTAACTTTGAGGATTTATATTCGAATGGAGGCACTTACTTTAGGTCCATTGTTGGGACATTTAGAACCAATAGGGATTGAAGAGCAGAAGCTCACCAAGAGCCAGCTCTTGAATATCTCAGTGAATCTTATGCTCACTGAAAGTCCTTCAGTATTTACAACATCTTTCTATAGAGATCTTTCACCTTTATTCTTGGAAGGGGTGTATGATCCACTAGCTGGTGATATGCATCTAATTGGTTGCAGGAAGGTTACAGATGGGGGAATCAGTGTTGAGCGTGGCCTAGATTGTCTTGTTCAAGCTAAGGTTCAATACCCATCACAAAGAGGGCGATGGCTGAAAAATTCTTCAGTTGAGATCACCATTATTAGCCAAAGGAGTGAAGATGATGCCCTTTATTTTAACCCTATAAATCTCCAGACCGACATGATTCCATATGAGAAGCATCAAGATGATGTAGCCTTCAGAAAACTCTTTGAAGGGGTTCTAAGGATTCTAATTTCTTTGGTGGCAGTTGGGATCATAACCTGCCAACTTTTATACATGAACAAAAATGGAGATTGCATTCCTTATGTATCTCTTTTCATGCTTGCTGAGCAGATACTTGGTTATAGTGCTGAGTTGGTGAGGACTACTGGGTTACTTTTTAAATCAAAGGAATTTGCATTTTACGACAAGTTGCCTTATGATCTTCAAGAGCATCAACTCTTGATGAAAGCACTTGAAATCCCAGCAAGGCTTCTTGTGCTGGCTGCCTTGATGCTTACTGTAAGGCTATATTAGAAGGCATCAGAAGCTACAAGTAGGCCAAATGCTTATGGGTCTAACAAGCCAAAACGCATACCCCAAAATAAGCATGTATTCCAACGAAGTTTGAGGTTTTACATTGCCATGGGACTAATTCTCGTGGTTCTACAGGTGATAGATCTTTTCCTCAGAAATGACTTGCACTTGATGGATGCTTTGGTTCTACCTGGCCTCTTTATGAGACAAGTAGAGTTGCTGGTCCTTTGGTGTCAAAATTTATTTTTGTATCCTCAAATACTTGAGAACTCACTGTGGCAGAACCAAGTTAAGCCTTTGAGGAGAACATACTATGTTGGTCTAACATTGCTGAGGATGATTCTGTATTTCTACAACTTCATTATAGATTATGATTTCAATCAAGTGAGCTCAGATTTCTTTTCCATTTCTGGGATAATCGCAGTTCCCGTTATTATGATTGCTCTTTCTACTGTAGTCCACATCCAACAAAGCTGGAACTATCTGAAACCAGGTAATCACTGAAGTCAAAATTTCTAATCATTATGTTCGTTTAGAAACTTTAATTCTGTCGCGAGTTGCTTGAAGTCTGTCTTTTACTTTATGGTCATTTCAAGCATTGGTTTTCTTCTACTGTCTCAATCAAAGAGCACTGGATGTAAATGCCTTTCGGACTTATATCTTTGTATCTTTTGAAGTCTATGTTACCTACTATCCTTCTTATGATCACCCCTTCCACTGTGCTCTCCCACAAACGAAGAATGAGCTTCCGAATAATGGAAGAAACAAATAACATAGGAACATTTTACGAACCCGTAAACTTTTAGATAACCTTCCAACAACATTAAAGCCAGCTTTCTTTTTATGTTCTACGATAAAGATATTGGGTTGCAAGTATTTATTTAGGTTTTTTCTTTTATTTAAAAAAATTGAATCAACTTATGAATGTTTAGTGGAAATTTAATCAATTACAACGTTGTATGCTCAATCACCGATAGATTAAATATTAATAGTAAAATAAGAAAATAAAGTACCTAAAAGCTTCAGCGACGCCACAGAAATCTGGTATTCCTGTTCTTTGCATAACATGCTCTTTTAAAGTGCTTAGATAACTGTTTAGACTCAGGATTTTTCAAAAATAAAAATAAAAATACAAAGTCAAATTTATGCGATGTCTTCTAGCATATATGGGATTCTTTCATGTTATCCTCTATTTTCACTTAATGATACCCAGTTCAAATCTAGAGAGTCCCATTCAAAATGATACTAAGCTGCTTTTAATTGAAAGAGCAAAATAAGTAAATAACAAAGGTGGAAAGGAGCTTCCAGATTTGTAGGTTTAGAACTAGTTTCCTTCAAAAATAGATATTAATTGGGAAAAACGGGCCATAATTAAGTCATACTTTCTTTATTGCAGGGAGAGTAAACTCCGAGGGGATTTCTAGCTAGATTGACAGAGAAAAAGGCTTCAGTCCATTCAGTGATGGGAATCCTGCAGCTTCTAACTCTTCATGTTTGGGTGGTTTTCACAGTATTGTTCGTGCTCCTTCTTCCCTTCACTGCTTCATTTCGCTCAAAGTTTGAAACCTACGAGAATTCTTCTATACTACACGCCTATAATAATCGTTTTACTGAAATTGAAGAGCGATGTTCGACTGTTCTCTCATCAGCTTCTAAGTTGAAGCATGATGATCACTGGGGTAGCAGAATCAAGCAGGAGCTTTCCTTTATGAATGGATATTGGCATCAGGAGCCTGTTGGAGCAATACCCCTTATGCCATTTGATGAAAGCAAGATTCAAAACCGCTTTACAGATTCCTGCTCTGTAGGTCAGTTAGTATCTTTCAGGGTCGAGGATGTAAAACCTGTTGACCAATCCAATAAAATGATCAGTGTCAGTGGGATAATGAGGATTGGCATTACTAGAGGTCATGCAATATCCAACAACAATCCTGATGAATGGTCTTGGTCCCCTAAAATTCACATGGATTACAGGGGTACCATTCACACCATTCTCTTTAAAGGGGTTTATGTTGAATCAGAGGAGAATGGAGGAGAGAGTTTGATGTGTATGTTGGGGACTGCTTTCATACCCATTTCAAACCAGTTTGCTGAAAAATTCGAAACAGCAAGTGGGTGTAGCTGTAGTAGTACCCTAGAGCCATCACGGGTAGATGATCAAATCATGCTTGTCCTAAGGTACCCAAAAATTTTCAGTCTAGCCACTGGTGGTATCAGTGGAGAAATGAAAAGCTTGCGTGGAAAAACAAATGCCACTTACTTTGATCCAGTGCATTTATCATCACGGTTTGGTCATCAAAAAAAGTACAATTTTGGATCTGAAGAAACTTTGATGAAAGCCTGCAACCCATACCCCTTTAAGGACAACTTCGTTGATGAAGAGATCGAAATGTCCAAAGAAGATGAGTTTTGTGATCATTTTCAGAGTTCCTTGTCCGACGGTATCTTCAAGTTTGTACCTAAAAAGGAAGCTTTTAGGAAGAGCAGTATTGGGGATAAGCTGGGCCCTTTTGTTCTTGGTGAGGCTTGTGTGCTGGGGACTTTAACAACTTCAGGCTTCGTGTTCAGGAGTTTAGATGTGAAGAGGTGAATGATGAGAACAATGTAAAATCTGCTAATATATCCGCTGTATTTAGATTAGTTAATTCCGAAAAAAATGGATATATATCTAAAGAGAGAACTGGACTATGTGGAATGACTCTTTCTGCAGAGGGAATATGGAAATCTTCAAGTGGGCAACTTTGCA
This sequence comes from Gleditsia sinensis, assembly GCA_037074535.1. Taxonomy (NCBI): domain Eukaryota; kingdom Viridiplantae; phylum Streptophyta; class Magnoliopsida; order Fabales; family Fabaceae; genus Gleditsia; species Gleditsia sinensis. The sequence continues at coordinate 6,977,756 of CM073464.1, read as the reverse complement.
TGGTTGGTTGCATTGGACTCAAAGGTGCAACTTCAGAAAGATGCAATTCAAGGATTTGCTTGTACCTTCCTCTTACTTTCTCCATTCATCAGCGAAGTATCATCTTTGAGACCTTATCAAGCCTCAATAATCCTAAATCATATATCCTCCCTGGTATTTTGAAACTCCAACAAATCCTACAGGCTTGCTAGCAAAGTACCAAGAAAGAAGAGACCGGCCTTGGTCAGATAAAATGTCAAGGAGAATGGAGGGGTGGTCTTACAATTACACAAAAACTATGGAGGCCATTGCTTTTCGAAATAAAACTAGGCCTTCCATTCTGGGTATCTGTAAGAAATCACCCCTCTCATACCCTTCTTGCAATGGGAGTCACCTCGCCAGTCTCTCTCATCTATCAGATGAACTCTCCTTTGGCGTCTTTGCTGTTTCTTCTGAGGCCCAAAGTAATGGAATTTTTGTTGAGATAGATGTTCTCTCCTTAGGTCCACTTTTGGGACGGTACCTGCCTCAATCAGATAGGAATCATCAAGACTTGGGGACACTCTTTCATTCAGTTACTAATGATAATGGGATTGAGATTTCAGGGCATTTGAGCACTACCGTTATCAATCTCTCGCTGTCATTTGAAGGGATGTACAATCCATCTGTTGGGGAGATGTATTTAATTGGGTGCAGGAACATAAGGGATTTGCATTTTATCATAAAAAATGGCACAAAACTTGAAAAAGACAGAGACTGTGAGATTGAAATTAAGGTAGAATATCCTCCCATAAATGCAAGGTGGCTACATAGTTCACAGGCTGAAATCTTCATCAGTAGCAAAAGGAGTAAGGAAGATTCCCTCTACTTCAGCCCCATCACCCTCTTGACTAACCCAATAATTTTGCACAATTACCAGTTGAACAATATAATATTGCGAAAAACTCTCGAGGGTTTTCTTCGGATTATCATGCTCTTAGTGGCCATTCTTTGTACTCGGGGTCAGTTTCACTACACGAGCAATACAGAAGAATCGAGTCAAGCATCTTTGTCCTTGGTCATGCTTGGCATCCAAGCTCTCGGCTATGGCATCCCATTGGTAACTGGTAATGGATTCTATATTCTGTTCAAATGGAAGGTGATTCCAACTCATAATCAGATGGGCAAAACCTATGATCTGAATAAATTTGAACATATCCTTTTAATTGAGGCTGCAATAAGGATTCTCTTGCTAGTTGCACTTGCTCTCACATTAAGGCTTGCACAGAAAGTGTATGAGTTCCGCATGATCAAAAGAAGTCACAATCAGAAACAAAGAACAGATAGTCCAAGCGAAAAGTGGGTTTTCTTCATTGCTCTGGCTGTTCATATTTGTGGGTTTCTTGTTGCCCGCGCCATTGTGAGTCCCGAGCCTGAGACCTATACTTACACAAGCAATAATAGACCAAAGCTTCTCAGTTGGCTGGAGGAGATAGATGAATATAGTTTTGTGGTCCAAGATTTGTTCTTGCTTCCTCAAATTGCAGGCAACTTTTTGTGGCAGGTCAAGGGTAAGCCTCTGAGGAAACTGTATTACATTGGTTTCACAACATTGAGGTTGTGGTTGCATGTTTATGACTACATAAGGGATCCTATTCCTGAACCCTACTATGCTTTTGAGAAATGCCAGAGCAATAACCAGGGATTGGATTCTAAGGTTGGAAACGTCACGATGGCATTCATGGTTATTCTTCTGGCATTGGGAGTATACTTGCAGCAAAAGGAAGTTAGCTTTATAGCCATGCCAAAGGAGAACGAGGATAAGGTCTCTAGTTCGGAAATGAGTGAAAGGCTTCTTTCTTAGTGGCCAGAGTGAACAAAATTTCCTTTTTGTTGTGACTATGTTCTACTTAGCTGTTATTGATGTTTTTATTCTGGTACTTGTTCGTGGTAGCCTGGATTCCAATATTGCCACAAACTGATACGAGTCTCCCACAATATGTTTCTTTTAATCATTTGACTTGATATTAAATTTCTTTGAAGTCTGTATGAGCATGACAAATAAACAATTTCATGTCAAAATTTAGTCATCTGAATGAAAATAGTTGGGTGAGGTTTCAACTTTCAAGTCCTGTACTGCTAATTTTTCAGCTATCCAGGCGTGAAATCTCCATTGGATGGTGGAACAGCATTTTGAAAAGGGTTTGTTCAGTGACCACAGGTGTGCAAGCAAATACGACAGGTTGAACGTTGCAATTTAATGCCATCCAATTTTTATAATGATTCATTATAGAAATTTTTTACTGAACTTTAAAGCTTTCTTCTCAGTTTTACCTATCACAAGAGTAAAAGTTATTAATCAAAATAACTCTTTTTACTTAATTATATTAATCTATACACTATGTTCTAACTATGACTCAATTTTGTATCTTAACCATTGTCACAATGACAATTACTACCACAACTTTGCCATCAACGAATTTATGTTTATCTCAAATAATTTGACCCTTTATTGCTCTGGTTGTTGGGATGTGACTCTATCATTGATGATCATGTGGGGTGTTTGTATTTGTAATAATGTTTAGAATGAAAGAGTAGATATCTTGTAAAGGGTTTATACCCTGTTACAAGTTTAACTACCATCCAATACTCAGTGTGATTATAATTATTGATTAGAAAGCCTTTACGTGTATTTCCTGGTACTAATCCTCCTATACTTCTAATTTGGCTTTTCCAATTAGAACATGCTCAAGCATGAACTTAGAGGACAAGAAAGGTCCTTTTTTGGTGGTTGATTTTGCATTATTAAGGTCCCTCTCGTTGCCTTTTTTTTTTTGGGTACAAGGTAGATGAGTAACAATTGGCGATGATTCAGTAATGTAATATGGTGTAGCGTGAGAAACACTCTTTGCTTACCAGTTCGGCTCCTTTTTCTTAGAAAGTCATAAGCAAGTTTGGAGTGTTATATAAAATTTGATGGTTTAAGTCAATGCCAAAGGCACCATATGGAGGTCTCCCAACTTCCACATGCTTTTGCAACGTTCTTCAAAAGTGATAGTCTTAACAAAGCCGATTTGGTGAATTTCTAAGGTAATAGTCCAATGCCAAGGAAAATTGAACCCCTTTAGTTTCTAAGGTACATTTTGACTGGTCAATCTTAAAAAAAATACAGATACTCGTATATATAATTTAAATATTGTGATAAAATAAAATATATAATATAAAATTTAGGTAAATTTCTTTACATGTATGCTCTGATGTTTTACAATAATCAAATATAATATTGTGGATATTTTTTCCAACTATCATTGTATTAATTGTTTCAAATAAATTCTTCACGTGTTACAAATTGTTTTTATACGAAAAAGTTTATGGTTAAAAGAAGCTACCACATTCTAAATTTAGTTAACGAAAGTTTATAATGGTGCTTACAAATTTTTTGTTGGCAGTAACAATTAAACTAAAATCTTACGAACAAAATACTTCAATATTTACTAACTGATTTAATCTCTGTTGACTTTGTGTGTTACAAGTTATTAGAGAATTTATAATAATATTTAAAAATTGTACTTAATTTTTTTTTTTTAAATATAATTTTAAGTGCATGTTAAATATAATACAATAATCAAACATATATAAATAAATTAATAAAATACAATTTTATTTTTAAAGTATGGATATTTGACAACTAAAGTCATATTTAGAAAAAGGTCTCTGCCAATATTTGGCAGAACCATGAAGCTCTGTACTGTGAAAGTTAGAAAAGCCACGAAATTTCATCCCCATTCTCATATTGCCAGTGTGTTGGAATTGGAATCTTGGAGAATTAGATGCGGCTGCGCAACAACTCCAGAGGTTACCAATGGCAGAAACATGAATCAAAATTGTTGATTTAGTCAAAAGAAAAATTAGGTCAAATGAACTTAAAACTAAGGAAGTTTTGTCCTTTTTTTTTTCTTTTTTCTTTTTTTCAAACAGTTTGAAGGCTTAAAGTGGTTGAATGGTCGCCAATGAGTGTGGGTGTGGGCATCCAATGCCTAAATGCCAAGCTCCATGTTCATCAAATGGTCCTTTTTGGTTAATTCAGAGGCCAAGCGTATTACACTTTATAAAGGTTGATGGAGTTGCTTTTTTCTTTTCCGGACCAAAAGCGCTTCCCTAACTTACCTTGCTTATTGCATCGCCCGCTTTTCCAGTATCACTCATCATTTTCAAATTACCCTTTTTCTAAATAAGTGATTCACCATGTCGGTAGCTTTGTTTCTTTCTTCTACCTCACATCACATCCATTAAAAAAGTGCTTTCCAATGCTTCCCGAAAACTGGTATAAGAATTTTAGAGTTATCTTTTATTTATTTACAGTGTTATGGTAGGCCAAATAATTCGTGAGTTATGTTCCTATTCCGTTGCATAAGATCCTTTTTCAAACCCATGCTTTATAGCTACCTTCTTTTGTTTCACTTTGGATTTTATGTTAAATAGAAAGAAATTACATAGAATTTTGCTGCAAGTATAAAGAATTTATTGAAAATTTTCTGCGGCTTAAGACAAAATAGAGGATAATCATGTCTCATTTATTGGATACTTATGCTTTTTAACCCACGCTGTCGTACATCTCTCGCTGTTGAAAGAAGGACTCGGTGGAGCAGGGCAAGATTAATTTAGCTTGGTGAATGGAGGACTGTGATTGAAACAGATAGGATGGGGATGGCCCACAGAGCTTGACGGAGGCAGTAATTAGAAGAAACAAATAATTTGGATTAGGAGAGAGAAGGATAGAAGCCAGACGGACAAAATGAGTAAATGAGAAAATATCAAGGTTTTATGCATTGATATTTATTAATTAAGGTTGTTGTTCAAGTCAAAGTGAACACAACACTATCACAACCACAGCCAAAGCCAAAGGCAAAGCCAGGGGAAGAAGGGAGAAGAAGCAAAGGAACGGTCAATTTATTAGCGTCCCACCAAAAGCGCTGTTAATGCGAGCGTTCGCTTTCGGTGCTCCAAAATCGTCAAAAACAAAATGCGCTTTCTGTAACGGGCCACCATTTTTTATACGTGAGAGGCTTCTTTATTATATGACGAGGACTTATTATGTAAATTTTATTGAAAATTTACAATAATATTTATGAAAAAAAAAAACCGAATTCATGTTTTATTTTAATTGGTTTATATTATGCATTTGATAAAGACAATTACGAGGCAAGAGCGTGTCGTGTCACTGGCACTCTTCCACTCCCAGTCCCGATCCATATACTGGCGGGCGCTTCTGGGAAATCAGCTTGCAACTCAGATCCCTTTTGTTTATTTTATTTTCTTTAGAGGGGGGTAGGGTCGCCTTACGACAGCACACACAACCAATCACTGTACTTAAAAGTGTTACAGTAGAGATTCATCTTTAATCTATCAACTTAGTCTAATCCTGAACATGCCTGCTTTACACGGCATTTCTATCAATCATAGAGAAAGTACATGACACGCGTGTTGTAGGTGCGTAAAATAGAGGTATCCAGATCGTGAAATTATTATAAAAAGAGACAAAAGGGAGTCAGACATTCAGTCAACCACGAAGCCAGCCTGTTATGTATCCCTTTTCATCAGTGGCACCCTAATTGACACACACAACCATCCAACGGTACCGCTCATCCCGGGTTGACCCTATATCATTTTGCTCCCGATCCCCTTGTGCTACTCGCTCGCAGTTGAGTTTTGACAAAAGCAAGCGTGCACATTTACATTTTTATATTTGAAGCCCAGCTCCACTCTTCTTAATATTTTTTATTCAGAAAAAGTAGGTATCCGTTCTTATTATTGTAAGAGGTACTTTATTAATGATTTCCGAGTATTTTTTAAGAAATAAAGACGTTCGGCATGCTTAGACAAGTGCAACAAGACAATTAGGTAAGATACAAATACTTTTTGGAAATAAAGAAAAATTTAAGAATGTGAATTAAGGAATGAAGAAATCTCAACTAAAATTTATGATATGGGTCAAATTTCAATCAGTACGTGCAATTCCCCCCCTCCCTTCACTTCATCAACAATTCAAACTCCCTCCAACTGTAAAAATCATTGAAATAAAATAACTCAACAAAAAAAAAAGAATTAGAAAAAAAAATAAGTAAAATACAAAATTACACCTTAACTGGACCACTCTGGAACCCAATCAACTGCGCCTTATGATTCTTTTCGCGCTGCCACTGCCACTTCCACATGCCCTTCTCGTCCATTCTTCTTTTTCTCTCTCTCTCTCTTTTTTTTTTTTTTTGGATTTTGTTAAGGAGTGACGGATGTACGTGGAGTCCTTGACTCGAGAGGGGGCGTTTGACCGTCCGATCCTTTGGAGGGATCATCGGACGACTGTCGTAACGCGTCATCGGTCTCGCCCCTGTTCATATCCTCAATCATACGCAACGCCTCCGGCATGCTTGGCCTCTGATCCGGCACTACCGAAACACACGCCATTCCTATTTGCAGAAGCTGAACCATCTCTTCCTCGATGTTCTGGTACCTCGTCAGCTCTGCGTCGAACACTTCGGCGGTCCATTCTTCGCGAACCACCGACTGAACCCACCTCGGAAGGTCGATCCCTTCCTCGCCCAGCGATGCTTGATTCGGCGCCTTCCCGGTTAAAAGTTCCAGCAATAGTACCCCGAAGCTGTACACGTCCGATTTGAAGGAAACTTTCCGCGTTTCCACGACCTCAGGTGCCCGATACCCCGCCACCCGATTCGACGGGGCGGAGTTCCCGAACAGCGGGTTCAGCCCGAAGTCCGAAACGCAGGCCTCGTGGTCAGCTCGGAGGAGGATGTTTGAAGATTTTACGTTTCCGTGGACCACTTTTCCCGACACGTGTAGGTGGGCCAGACCTCTTGCCGCCCCTAGCGCTATTCTCATCCGGTTATCCCAGTCTAGTGGCGTTCGCCCTGACCCTCTGCTCCCTGTAAAAATATAAATCCCAGAAGGTTTCACGTTTAGAACATTCAACCACATTATAAAATTTGATCGTAATTATTCTCCAATCGGGGCACAAAAGTGAGAAAGGGAAAATAAAAAAATGGAAATAAGTTTCCCCTGCTAATTCTACAGCAACCTTGTTCCAAAGCATAAAGCTCGTCAAAGGGTCCTAATGGTTTTGTTTTTTCTCAAGGTGGTCTTTTTTCTTTTTCTTTTCATTGTTCTCAGTAGAAAAAGTAAAAGAAAAAGCGATAAATAATATCCATGACGAACGGTAAATTATGAGTGGGTGGGTGTTGCTTGTGTTGAATAAAAATGGCGAAACAAAGACATCCATGAGAATGTTTGATCCTGAAGCATGTATTGAACACAACAAATGAACAGAGCACCCTACGCTGCTTTACAACCTTAATCAATTACGAAATATTATAAAATAAGCCATTGCAAATAACATGATCACGCTAAAGTGTTACCCACCCCCCATTATCAACGAAATAACCAATAACCAACACAAATACAAATGCTAATGCACATATGCTTATATATTATAAAATTATTTATATTATTAAAATATTCTAATTTCATAGCTGGAACTGGAATTTTAGTCAAAAAGTTCATGGAAAAAATAACTCAAATTCCATCAAAAGCAACAATTGTTCGAGAAAATTGAGTAATTTTGCAACCCGCAGATTCATAAAACCAATAAACAAAGGATGAAGCAAATGTTGAACATCGTACCGTGAAGCAGAGCAGACAAACTACCAGCGGGCATGTAATCGCAGACCAGCAATTTCTCATCTTTGGAGTAGTAAAAGGCTCTGAGAGGAAGCACATTCTCATGCTTAATCTTCCCCAGAGCCTCCATATGTGTCTCGAACTCTTTCTTCGTAACAGTCACATCCTTCAACCTTTTCACCACCACCGTAGTCCCTTCCTCTAACACCGCCTTATACGAAGTCCCCACGCTTCCCTTTCCCAAAACTTCCGCAGAAGCTCTCAGCAAATCTTCCAAGTCAAAGCTGTATATTCCACCTTCGAAAAACACCAGCTTGTTCCTCTCAGCCTCCACAGACCCACCTGTAATGTCGTCTTTGGAAGATGATGTTCCAGCCTCCGCCGGTGCAGCACGTGTCGTAGCCACCGGCTTCGGGGGCTTCGCGGGTTGCCGACGTTGCCGCTTGCGGAGGAATAGTAAGAGAAGGAGCAGTAATAACAAGGCAAACAGAGCAGACCCAACTGCAATTGCGATAATGGCAGCTTTTGAAAGCTTCTTAGACTTCTTTATGTGAACCGGGATCGAGGGTACAACTGAGGATGGTGACGGTGCTGGAGCCGGAAAGAATGGGTTACACGGTTGCAATGGTCCTCCACAGAGAGCTAAGTTTCCGGCAAACGAGGAAGCAGGGAATTTTGAAAGTGTTTCGGGGATTGAACCATTAAGCTGGTTATGAGACACGTTGAAGTCGACCAATTTGGCCGCAATGCTTGGAAGAATCCCAGAGAATCCATTGTTTTCCAAAAAGAGACCACTCAGATGGGTCAAATTGTTGATTGAGAAAGGGATGGTGCCCGTAAAATTGTTGGACGAAAGATCCAGACGGGTCAAACGAGTCAACCGAGTCACAGCGGAGGGAAACTGGCCGGAGAGTTCGTTATGCTGGAGGTAGAGGCTACGAAGTAACGTCAAGTTGGAGAAATCGGAGGGGATCTCACCGTGGAGACCGTTTGAGCGGAGACTGAGGACTCGCAGCTGAGTGAGGCGACCGATAGTGTTGGGCGGAATCCGACCCACGAGACCAACACCGGGAAGACGAAGAGAATAAACAAAGGAACGTGAAGCGTCGCATTGGACGCCGAACCAGTTGCAGGGTGAGTCGGAGGAGTTCCATTGGACACGATTAGCGTGTGGGGTTTGAATGATGAAATCAAGTAGGGCTTGCTTGTCCTGAGTCGGCTCCGTGTTGACTCGCCCACTCAGTAGCAGAACCAAAACCAAGGCAACAATCAAAACCACCCCCATTAGAAAGAAAAACAAAAACAATGTCGTATAAGGGTTCTACACGCCGATTTGCAGATATGGCCTTTGAGAAAGTTTTTCAAGAAACCCAGAAGCGGTTTTCAGGCACAATGCCATAAGAGGGAAGAGAGAGAGAGAGAGAGAAAGGGGGGGTGAGAATTGTGTGAGTGGGAGCGAGAGAGAGAGAGAGAGGGTTATGTACAGTGAGAAAGTATGAGTATGACTGTATGAAACTATCACGGGGCGAGGGGGAAAAAGTTATAGGTGATAAGAAAACAGAAGCAGTGTTGGTGGCGTGGCAGTGGTGAAGACGTTTTTCAATTTTTAATTTATTTTAGTTAGTCTCAGTAAAATCTGAAAGTAACAGTGCCTTTTCACCACATCATGTAACCCACGCACTTATTTGGGCTCTGAGTTTTGACCCTCCAGCCTTGCCAAATCGTACTCTGCAATGTTGACTTGGTACGATGGACGGTAATGAGACCATTTGATTTAAAATACTCTCCTCCACCGTTTGATTTGACCACAATCTTACGGACACAGTCGTATAACCAAGCGCGTTTCCTATTAATTAATGTAGTTAACCGGCTTTTAATCCCCTTTTTTTTGTTATTAGCATATAAGATAGATTAAAATTTCTATTGTTTAAGATGATTTTTTCAAAGTAAGACCATTGTCCATCTTACGAGATTATTTTAATTCATAAAACTGTTTTACTTAATTAGGTTTGTCATTATTAAAATGCCATATGGTATCTACAAGTTTTAATATCCAAATTAGGATTATTAATAGTTTGTCACGTTATTACGTGATTTGAAAACTGTGATAGTTAGTTTAGCATAATTTGAAAGAAACCTTAAAAAGTTGTAACCCGAATTTATGTATGACAGGTGGCAGAAAGGGCGAATGTGCGAGAAAACAAGAATTTAAGAGGAACCATCAATTATAATTTTGTCTCGTGGTAATTTTGATTAATCATCCTTTTAAAAAATTAAAAAATTAATTTTTAAATATAAATGATAAGATAAATAAATTTATTTAAATAATTTAAATTATTTTAAATAATGTATAATTTATAAATTTTAAATTAATTTATAAATTATTTTTATTAATCAGAGCCTTTATTTTTTTTTTAAATCCAATCTTAATCTCTTTTAATTGCTTATAACAAATCCAGTGGTAGTAACGATTGGACAATCAATTCAACGGGGAGATTAATACGAGAAACTGCGAAACAAAAGGAATAGATGTTTTTATATTTTGGTTAATTGGTACTGTTATTTATTATTAAATGAATTTATGTGTTTTTATTTAAGTGATACATATCCTTTTTGTGTGGTGTGGTAATTTGATCTTCTATCATTAAAATTGGAATGAACTTTTGAAATTTAAATACACCAAAAGTCCTTATTCTCATTGATAGCTATAAAATTAGTTATTTTAGAATTCAAAAAAATTTGACTCAGACTCTCCGTTAATATTATTTTTTTTATTAAAAAAAATTGTTTGTTTTCATATGGTTGTTTATGGGAAAAAGTCAATTAATCTCCAACTTGATGGCAACCAAAAACGTCATGGAATTAGATAGGGATGGCAATAATTTGATGCATTAGGTGCTCAAAAGCTTTTATTTCTTATCTCTACCTAATTTAATCAAATGTGGGGTTTACACCCCATATCTCCGTGTTCGCCCCTTTAGTAAAAGAGCACATTGAGATTCTTTATATTTAAAAAAAAAAAATTTAATAATATGTAAGGCATAACACTTTATTAATTGCGGAGGCATTCGCATTATATATTTTCTTCAAATATTAAAAACCAAATTAAATACTTTTGTTTTGAGAGAAAATAAAATCCTAGTCCTAGAAATGCCGGCGGAAGGAACAGAACTGGACCTAGTCCAAACCATTACCAACCGGCACCGGGGATGTTCTTAGTATGTTTCCACCCAATAGAATTATGCCACCAAATTTCAATTCTCCTTTTAAGCCTGTGCTTATTTTGCACGTGCTTGTCATATGCTGCGGAAATCTTCTAGATCTCTCCGCCCTTCGTAGCCAAATAAAAATATCCATTTTCTTTGGAATTGGTCCCCACTCTCAAATAACTCATAGCCCCCACCGACAGGAAGAAAATCAAACTCGTAAACATGCCAATTTTTGTTCGTTATCACTCAAATTACTCATCCAAATTACACACAATTTGAGATGTTTTGAAATATTTATATATAAAGAATTATATTTTATTTAATAAAAATATTTAGTATATATAAAATACAAACATAATTTATATTAAAAAGTATTTATACTTTATAACATTTTATAGTTTGCAGGTTTATGAAGAAATGGATGGGGTGTAAAGAAGAATACGGAAAAGCAGGAGAGAATCGACACTCTGTATAATAGTGGCCCGCCAAGTCCTCGTAAAGGACAACAGAGTGCAGTAATGTTATTTAATTTTGATTGCTAAGAGCAGCTGGGTGTACAAAATTGTTGCTTTGGAGGGAAGAAAAGGAACCGCACAAGAGCATGTGCTGCATTGAAGAAGCTATTTCTACCACACATTGGTTCGAAGCCTTGAGTTATTAGGACTTCCCCCACTTTGTTTTCGACATCACTCTTATTATATATTTAATTTCAGTGACAATGTTTGGGTAAAAGAGATAATTGCAAACATTCTTTCAAACCGGAATTTATTTCATGGATAAAGAACTTTGTTTATCGAGATTTAAGGGGAACAACATATAATTTTTCATTGGAGGCGTGTCCCTCTCATTATAACATTGAGTAACTCCTTTGACAGAAACCTGTCACCGCGGGAGCAGTTCAGCAGAGCTTCGTGGGAGGGGATGGAAATTGCCGCCTTTCTCTCCTCCTTTTCTTTTCTTCGTCAAAACTTATATATATATATATATATATATATATATATATATATATATATATATATATATATATATATATTCTTATTTCCTTTTAAAAAAATCCTTCCTCTTTGTAAAAGAATTTTTAAAGTTTTAAATATATACATATCTTGTTTTGATCTATAACATTAAATTTAAATATATCATTTTAAATTTAAAAATTAAATTTATAATACTAAATTTACAACTAAATAAAAAAATTAAAGAGAGAACTTGTTTGAAAATTGTCCAAAATAGTTTTTTTATTTTATGAAAATAAAAAATTTGTTGTGATATTTTTAAAAATTATTTTTAAAAATTATTTTATAAAAATATAATTTAAAAAATAATTTTTAAAAAACACTATTTTATTGTTTTTTTATTTTTATACAAATTTAAAAAAAAATAAAGAGAACTATACAAAATTATAAATAATTTATTAAAATTAAGTCTTAGTCATCACGCAAATCACACTATTATATTTTTTAAAATTTATATCTAAATAAGTTTTTTATTTTTTTATTCTAAAAAAATAATTTTTAACATTATTTTAAAAAAAATATTTAAAAGTATTTTTAAATAAATTTTTAACCTTTTTAAAATATTAAAAGATGTGTTGTCTCTTCAATAATATTTTTTATATATTATATTAACTGTATATCTGAACTATTAAAATATATTATTTAATATATTAAAATTTAAAAAATGTATTATTATTTTTAATTATAATATTAAATTTTTTTTATATCTTTAAAAATTATAAGAGTTGTTTATTTTATTTTTATTTTTTGTTTGTTAGTTTTTCTGTCTAATTATCATGACTATAATTTTTTTATTTATACAAAAAAAAAATACAATAGGACTTTGTAGTCATTCATACTATATGAATCTCTTTAGGATAAAAAGCTGGTGTTAGTGTCAGCTCTTTTTAAATTCTTTTCATTGTCTAATTTTTTGTATGGACATTTACTTACTCCTCGATACTCTCGGCTTCAAAATTGATCCACATGTCAGGGTGGTAGACATAGTTGTGCATCACTCTGGTCCTTGATTAATTAATAATGTTAAAATGATTTGTCTTCTTTGGACCAAAAAAAAAAGTTGAAAACTTCTGAAGATAGGTTCATAGAATGCAGAAACAGATGTGTCCCACACAGTATATTTGGCTATGGTTTTTTAGTAACTGCAAGTTCACTTGTGCCAGAATTTTGTGCGTACCATATTCTGGTCTTAACCTATTAGATGAATGGTGAAGGCTGAAGATGCAGTGTCCTACTCCAGAAGAAGCCACAAGAATTAAACTCTGGCCATCTTCAAAATTCCAAGAATGGTAGCACCCACAGCAATAATTTAACGACTTATGAAAAATAGAGAGGCAAGTTTAGGGCATTGAAATACACTATACAAGTATGTCCTAAAAGCCATTTAACTTTTGCTATGATCTGCATAATCATCAACTTCCATTATGCTTTTGAAAAGCCAGCACTGGCCTCCTTTCAGGGTCCGCTTAATTCACATGTCAAAGGGAAATATGAGGACCCTCTCAAAGCTTATGGTCCCCAAATCAAGCCCCCCGCCACTGCCATCATGAGCACCTTCCCTTGCCAACTAAAAATACTCTCAAGCACTCTTTAGTAGAGGTGTCCATTAGTTTTGTTTGGTCAATTTTCAAACACTAACCAAACTGAATTGATTACAAGGAATAAAAATAAATTTGTTTGAAGTTGGGATAACCAAACCTGTTAAAAATTGGTTTAGTTTGATTTTGTTCATTTAACTTTTGAACTCTTTTTTATCTTCTTTTTTTGTGTATGTGCACCAAATCCACTTTTTTTATGCATAAAAAATTACTATTAATATTATAGAGAAAGAAAATTAACATAATGCCATATACAAGTCCATTCATATTAGTATATTTGGGTCTTACTAAAAGTTCAAGAACATGTACAAGTAAAATTATAATTTGTGATTAATCAACGAATATTAAAAAATAAGGTAATAATAAAACATGAATTAATTGCTTTCCGTTTATACAATAATAATATTATATTTCACGTTCATAATTTTGTTAGTTTTAACTCGTAACCAGTTAAATTATTTCTAATTTCAATGCATAAAATTTACAAAATAGATATTTATTGTAAAAAATAGTGCAAATAATTAACCTATTTTAAAAGGACTATATAAGAAATATAATATAAAATATATATAATATACTTATATTATATTTTATAGGTTGATTTGATCTAAATTTTTTTCAATGGATAATTAAATCAAATCAATCAATTTTTTAATTAAAAAATTTAATCTAAATTATTCATTTTTTATTTTAAATTGATCCAATTTTGTACACCCTACTCCTCTGCTCCATTTTCGTTGTGGCTCAATTCATTTAACAAAACATTTTTAGTTGGGCCACAAAGTGAAACTAAGCACTACTTTTTTAGTTTGATGATGGAGCTAAAATGACTGGGTCTGATTTTTAAGCCCAACTCACGAACAAGTACGCATAAAAGTAATATGAAAGCAAAGCATTGCCTGTCCAACAAAAAAGAAAATGTAAAGCATTGAAATACTCCTATATATTGGCGCTGAAAATGGTGTGATTAATTGGATTGAAGATATGATCTTTGTGATTGAATTAAATTATTAAATAAATGTCACAAATTTTAAATATAAAATTAATTTTATTTAAAGTATTGAAATTGTCATTTCTATAAATATTTATTTGTAAATTTTTAAATTGAAATTTTAACATTACACAAATTTATTCACCATTAAATTTAAATTTACTTATTATAAATAAGATATAATATTTTTGGCATCCACTTCCTCTAGTTGTCAGTATCAGCTTGGACAGTACAACCACTCTGCACGAAAGATGTAAAGCAGCTGCAGACACTCACCATTTAATTTCTTCGTTTCTTCAATGTGCCCATATATAGTAAAAGGATAGACAAGGGTGGGGTTAGTTATATCTGTCAAAAGCCAATGACAAGTCTATTCTTACAAAAACCTGACACGTTTGGCAGTTCCATTTCTCCCCGAGATTCGTCCAGAAGCTACTGCCAATGGCCCCCAGGCAAGGAAAAGAAACCCGCAATAGCACCACCCTCTTCCAGAAATAAAAATTCACTTTCAACGTAGTTTGAAACTGACCGCAGATTGACACGAACCGAGTTCAAAGTTTAGGTCGAGAAATTCTTACCTACATGTAGGGGTAGGGTGATGGAACCCAGTTACTCGGCAATGCGACAACGGAGTTTCCAAAAACTAACCTAAGATTAGATTGTTTTATAGTCTCGTGCCCATCCAAATTTTCTTATTCGATAGGATAGCATTCTCTGTCTTTTTTTTTTCTGATATTTTACGATATAAAGATAATCAATGAGAAAAGTGTTTCTTTTAAAATAAATCACTTATAAAAAAGTATTTAATTTTTTTAAAATAAGTGAAAAATTATTATTTATACATCAAAATAGATATTAAAATCAACAAATAAAAAATAAAGATATGATAAATTCTATAATTTTTAAAAATAAAAAATCTAAATAAATTAGTACTATAATTAAAAAAAATATATTTTTTAAATTTTAATCTATTAAATATTATATTTTAATATTTAAAAATAAAATTATATATATATATATATATATATATATATAAATAAAGAGATACATCATTAGAAAAGTAATATAACTCTCAACTTTTTTTAAAAATTAACTCTTTTTAAATTCTTCTATTTGTTGTAAAGACGGTATTGTAGATTTAATTTTCTTTTATTCATATCCAAATTCAAATATATAAATGTAAATTCAAATGCTATAGATTTAAATAAAAGATACTTAAAATATTCAAACTCTCAAAGTTTATTTGGTTTAGTTATTTTTAATTTTAATTTTTATTAAAAGTTAAAAATAATCATAAAAATGTGTTTGGTTATTATTTTTATTTTTAAAAAATATTTTTAAAATTTTTGAAAATGTTAAAAATTATTTTTGAAATTTTTTAATATTGTAGCAAACTGTAACAATAATATTTTTAAATTATTGAAAATTATATACATAATATTTTATTATTTATATAATTAAAAAATAATAAAAATAAAAATAAAGTAAAAATAGTCTTTAATTTTAATGATACTTATATGAAATTTTCAAAATATTTTTTTGCCTTGATATTCATTGAGTATTTTATAATTTCATACCATTAATATTAAGTTAATCTTTAATTTAGATTATAGTAGATAAATTATAAAAATTAATAATTAAAAACAATTATCAGGTTGAAAAAACAAAGTGCCCTATTTAATAAAAGAGCAACTCATTATCCCATCTCCATCTGGTCTCCACCCTGCCGGCATGGAAGCACCAGCGTACGTGTGATACTCCTTAACTCTTGTTCTGTGTAAGAAGAAAAATACATGAATTCCCACAACAAGGAGCCATAAATTTGTGGAAATGATGGAGAGTGTGAAAACAGGATCAGGTAAAAAGCCCCCGCTTCCCTCAGATCAGAACCATTTAATCTTCTCTTTTTCTCTTTGTTCTGATTGTGTTTTTTTTACATGGGATGGTTCATGAAATGCTCCTTAATTATACAGGTTTTCTGGACCTTTCTGTAAATTGATTGGTGACGGGGAATTGAATTATATATGTCTTTCTCCCCTTTTTATGTTGGGTATTTACCAGTTTCACAGTTTTTTAATTTTATTTTTGCAGAATTATTCTTATAAAGCTATCATAAAATTATTGTATTTTATATTATATTAACTATAATTTTTTTAAATTACGGTGTTTTAATTTTTTTATGACATTTAAAACATTAAAAACAAATTAGTTGATTTATATGTAAGTGGCATTTTATAATCACGCAGGATATCCAAAATGTCTGCCTTGACTTTTTTTAATAAGTTTTTAAGAAACTCAGCCACAGATATCGGGACACGTAGGATCCACGTCTTCTCCAGGGGAATAAAAACCATAAGCATATATATATATATATATATATATATATATATATATATATATATATATATATATATATATATATATATATATATATATATATGAAAATATTAAGTAAGCCATCAATAAATAAAAATTTATTTATTAATAATTTTTAAATAACGTCATATATTAAAAATAATATTTTTTAATATTATCTACGTAATGTAATCTAAAAGCCGTGAACAGATTTCTGTCCACCGTATATATATATATATATATTTGGTTTGCAAACGACAACAAGAGTTATGAAACTGTTTTAGTCTTCTGGAGAAGTGACATGGATGAGGCAGCCAGGCAAGGAAGATAGCGGGTGGTGCATTGGTTTCCACGATAGCCTCGAAATATCTACAGCGCTGACATTTCCAATTCGGAGTAAACTCACAAAGTACAACTTCACTTTCGAGTTTCGATTGTGTCCGAATCCATGCTCTTAACACTTTGAACGTGAACCCTTCCCTGCTTATATTCCCCCTTGTTTTATCACTACCCTGCTGCTTAAATGGCTTCCATTTCCAGAATCATTCCCAAAGACTATAAGCTTGGGGCATATGATGCGCTGCTTAAACCAAGTTCTTCCACTCCTGCTTGGAAGCTTCATACCCACCTGCGTATGTTTTATCTGGTTCCCTTTTTGAAAACTTTGTGCTTGCTGGGTTTGGTTTATTTGCTTCTGGAGTTGCGTAGATAATTCCTGAAGATGGAAAATGTGGTCTGTTAAACTCGGAATAGTAGAGTGCCTGTGTCTTCTCTTACTCTTTTCTTCCCCTGTCTTTCAGATGTGAAAGGTGGGTTTTCTATGCCTGATGGAAGAAGCCTTTCAATCCGAGGCAAGTTGCGGAGTCCAATTGCAGTATCTTCGTCATTCAATCAGATTTCAAGGTATCTTTCGAAACCAAGCTCTGATTTTGGTGCGCCGGAAAATAATTTTTTAGTATTGGAAACTTGGAGTAGACATGATTAGTCAAAGAGGTTTCGTGGTATATCCCAAACTGCTGATTTACTTACAAGAATATAATGCAATTTTTTTCTTTTATTCGTTTTTAGAGAAGAAGCCAGTTATGTAGGCTTTCTCTACATTGGAATCAAGAACCTGCTTAGGTTATCCCAAAGGACTCAAACCTAAATAATCTGTAAAATTTTACAGCTATTATCTGATGATAAGGCCAACTTTGACATAAGTTTAAGAGAGATGGTAAACAATTAAGCTTCTATCCTATGTGAAGATTTGTACTTCCTTGCGCGTGTACGGACCGGTTGTGATATTATTTTGAAGTCAGAGAAAAAGAAGAAAAAGATTGAAAGTTTCTGTGAATGTTAACAGTGCATCTACCATAATCATGTACTGAAAATTACCCTCCTGCCAAGGAGAAATGGTATATATTAGTTTAAACTCTGAAGAAAAAAATATCCAGCTCACTTTGATGTTTCCACATATTATTTTTTCTGTAGTGGGACTTAGAATAACACTGCTAGTAGTTATGGCATTTGCATATAAGCAGCATTTGGTGGGTTTGGTGATACTAGCTCAGATGACTGTGGGGGTGGGGACTGGGATAAAGAATCGCTAGTTAAATCCTCCTCGTGTGAGTTATATAACCCTTTTCCTGAAGAATATTGAACATTGCTAAGTTTCTGGCTTGTTTCTTTGCTGGGTCAGAAGACTCATAACTATATGATTTGCTTGTAGAGTACCTTAACTCATTTGTGCTAGTTTTAGTCATGCGATGTTAAATCTTTTGGTCTGTCTTCTGCTGCTTGATCACCCAATTTCACATTCTTTATAAAATGACAGTTTAAAAATATAAGGAAAATGAAAGAAAACATCAACTACTTGATAGCAATGCTTTCTTGACTCTAAATTGTCGTTTTCTTAGTGATGCATTGGCTGGTAAGTTTTTTGGTCTGTCATCTGGTGTTTGAACTTTCACATTGATTTAAAATGACAATGACTAGTTTGCTGCTAGGTCTAGGAACTCTCTAATTTTGGGCAAGGCTACAACAAACGTGTCCGGAAATCTTCCTGAAAGTACTGGGGGGATGAGCCAGTATGAGAGAGTCATTGAAACCTTAACCACTCTTTTTCCTGTGTGGGTATGTCTACCAGTTGTCTTCCATACAGTATCCCAAACTTTTCATTGCATTTCGGTTGGCTGATGGCTCACTTACATGGACAGGTCATTTTGGGGGCCATCCTCGGCATTTACAAGCCAGCTATGGTAGTAACTCTGTCTTTTTCATCTAGCTTCATGATAGGAAGAAATAAATATTGATTTATTGCTATGACATTATGGCCTTGTTCCAGGTAACTTGGCTGGAGACAGACCTGTTTACTTTTGGCTTGGGTTTCCTCATGCTATCTATGGGCTTGACATTGACATTTGAGGATTTTAGACGATGTCTGCGAAATCCATGGACTGTAAGGGACAATCACTCATAAATATTAAAAGCAAAGCAAATTATTGTTCATTTCTGCTGTCTAAGATTACCATTTGGTTCTTGCAGGTGGGTGTAGGATTTCTTGCACAGTATTTGATCAAACCCATGTTGGGATTTGGAATTGCAATGGTATTCCTTTATTACCATAGCAATGTTCTATGTTTAGTAATGAATAATTCATTGTTTTAGACCTCACTTTGTCTTTAATATATCTTATATTCTAAAATGTGTTGGGGCATCCTGAGTATGTAATCAACAAAATTTGTATTTGCCATAAATATAGGTGTAGACAAGTATTTAGTTTATCTATTTATTTACTAGGGCTCGAGTGCAATGCCGTTTCTTGTTACATGTTAAATACAAATAACCTTGTAAGATTGCAGATTAGTATCTCATGGTCCTCTGTCGCTCCTACTTGTTGATCCTATGATTTTTGTCTTCTGTCAGAACTATGTACTATGTTAATCAGAGTCCATGATTTGGAAGTTTTTGCAGTTTATCATATTGATAGCTGGTGTATCAAGCATTTATAAGAACCTTTATGATGCATAACCTTCTAACTTCTATCCCATTTTCAGACTCTAAAACTTTCGGCCCCTCTAACAACCGGTCTTATTCTGGTCTCAAGCTGCCCTGGAGGCCAGGCATCAAATGTTGCTACTTACATATCCAAGGGAAATGTTGCACTTTCTGTTCTTATGACAACGTATGTTTGACCTGCATGCATATTTAATGTCAATTGTAAAAATTCTTGGTGACAGTGATGAACCATTAATTCTGTATTTAAGGATGCTACTTTCGATTGAGAACCCACTGTCTTGGCCATTTTTTGGCTGTTACTGTCTTCCTAGTACTAAAATGTTTTCTTTTAAGTTGAAAACTCTGTCTGTCATTTGGTTAAGTATTGATTTAAGCAATCTAGAATTTGTAGGATATCCGAAGTTGCATAACATAGTTTAACAAAGGTGGCACAAATAGCTATCTTATCCCGCGTTACCTGTGCAGTGCAAACTTAGCTTTAGTCCTTATAGATTTCAATTTAAATATTTATCTATGTTTCCTGTTACTAACTTGAGAGGAGACATAGAGAAATTTGGATTAATATGCTGCACTAATTACTAATTTGAGCCTTATTGCGTTGTTTAACTTTGATAATGATAGGTCAAGGTTAACATTTTAACGTTGTCTGGATGCAAATTTAAAATTTCATGTGACATACGATACTGATGGATGAAAAAATTCCCAAAAACTTTTAATGTGAATTTGTTGAGTTTTCCAAAGCATCTTTATAATTATTACAAAGTAACTTTAACTTGATAAGCAAGATTCACAAGCTAGGGCTTCTGGTACTGTGATAATGTTTACTTCTAATGGAAGCCTGAAGAACCTGCATGATGTCATCTCTGCATGCTGTACAGTACAATGTAAATGTCCTTATTCACGTCCAGAGCAGCATGATATGAAAACAATATGCAGTTCCTAAATGCATGATAAGTTGAAATTACGCTGTATTGAGAAGAGGAAGTTTTAGTATTCCATATCTGGTGTATATTAATGTGGTTAATGAAGAGTGATCATTTTAAGAACTTAGGCTTCAATAATATTCAGATATGTTCTTCTTCTTTTTTCCCTTATAGGTGTTCAACTATTGGAGCCATAGTTATGACACCACTCCTCACGAAGCTTCTTGCAGGTCAACTTGTTCCTGTTGATGCTGCTGTAAGTTGTTTCTTACATATTTGGCATTATAAGATGTTGGAATACCTGGAAAGCTTTTGTACAAATCAAGCATGGTTGACAATCATCTTTTCTTCTAAGAGAATGAAGAACAAAGATGAAAACTAAATAATTGACAAGATACCCTGTCTGTCTGCATAACATTCTACTGGAACTTTCCTATTGTTCTTCCCATAAAACTATAAAAGTTGCCCCTTTTAATTAGTATTTTCACTCATGCAGGTATTCTTCTCTCTTTTTTGCAGGGTCTAGCAATTAGCACATTTCAGGTTGTTTTAGTCCCAACAATTTTGGGAGGTAAGAGATGGATCTATCAATTTTTTTTAGGAGTTGTTAGATTGGAATTTTGATATACTCTAACGTATCTTCACTTGATGTAGGTTTTATTTCATGAAGGCTGTGGATTATTTTAAAATAATTTTTCTTTACTTGCAGTGTTGGCAAATGAATTTTTCCCCAAGTTTACTTCAAAGATAATTACAGTTACACCTTTGATCGGAGTTATCTTGACCACCCTCCTTTGTGCTAGCCCAGTAAGTTTAGTTAGTTCTAAAAGATTGGAGTCTGGCTATCATTACTAATCTTCTATAACTTTAGCAATTCATTTCATTTCATTTTAATATTGCCATTGTTGCTTTGCATCAGTATTTGACATGTATTAACTTTTCAGATTGGGCAAGTTTCAGATGTCTTGAAAGCTCAAGGAGCACTAATAATTTTGCCAGTGGCTCTTCTACATGGTGCTGCATTTGCTCTTGGTTATTGGATTTCAAAAATAACATTTGGTGAATCCACTTCCCGCACGATATCTATAGAGTGTGGAATGCAGGTAAAGCCCCCTTCTTTGATTATTTCTTTTTCTAATGTATGATTTATGTTGCTCTTCCTTGATTCTCTGTTATGTGCTCTATATGGCATCTTGACAATATATATAGATAAGATATAGTGTATGCAATTAAACTGTGGAGGGAATCTGCTGTGTGTACAAATGTAATCTGAAGGGAGTCTTCTGAGTTATCTGTTCTTGTTACTATCTACAAAGAAGGAAGGTGGGCTCTCATAGTCATACCAAGAGGAGAAGCCAGCTGGTGTTTCTATGTTGCTTGTGATTGTAAAGAGATTCTTAGATAGACCCAATATACAAAGAATAAATATACCAAACTAATTATGAATAAACGCAAAGACATTTTAGAGGTGGGTTCCATTGAAAATGTGCCTGACATGTTTAGTGTCTATTCATGATTGAGTTGGTCTATCTATATATTGTAAATAGGGTATACCAAAGAATTTTTCACGATCGTAGTGTAGAAAATGGACATCAAAGCCCATATTATTGAATTTGCTTGCAAGTAAAATCATAGGCTGATAGAATAGTAATATGCAAAATAGCTTTTAACGGATGTATGAACTGGTTCTCTATGTTACAGATTCTTTCATAGAAGAGGTGCCTCCTCGAGGTAATGTGTTCTTGATTCTTTTTTTTTTTCCTCACTTTTTTTTAATATATCTGCAGAGCTCTGCACTTGGGTTTTTCCTTGCTCAGAAGCACTTCACAAACCCCCTTGTAGCTGTTCCTTCTGCTGTTAGTGTTGTTTGCATGGCGGTAGGATATTTTGCTGCAAACTTGCTCAAATTGTTCTGCTTAGTTAAAACCTTGTATCATGAATTTAGGATTAAGGAACCTAGTCAATCTGCTAATGACTACTTGTCACTGTTGTGTTTCATGCAGCTTGGGGGGAGTGCTCTTGCTGTGTATTGGAGGAACAGACCAATTCCCCTTGATGACAAAGATGACTTCAAGGACTAACTCAAAATCCTTGCAAGGAAATTTTTGAGCCACGTTCATTAGGATATTAGTAATATACTAATATTCCATACGGGGAAGCATACTTTCTCAGAAAAATTTTGTTTTAGGTATATTCAATTTTTTAAGAAAAGTGAACTAATTATAAATAGGCATATAAACAGATAAGTATTTTTATACTCTTCCCCACCTCCCCATTATTCTTCTTTGTTAGGAACCTAAGATCCAAGAGAGTTTTGGAAGGTGCAAACCCATTTTCCAATATTGCTTTGTGTTGAAGTTCCGAAGATAGTCTAGGTTTGTTACTCTTCATTTAGCAATTCCAATCTTAATTCTAGAACATCCCGGATTATTGTCCCTTTTTTTCACTCCACATTAAAATGTTAGGATTCAAAATACTTGGTTGCTTTGATATATTAATATGTCATTTTTTTGAATCTTAGTTTTAATAATTTTAATAAAATATTAACTAAAATTTTTGGTCATTTTCTATTACCATATTAAATATTATAATTTCAAAATATATAACATTTACACGTATAATGTTCCACATAACTCTTCCATGGAAAAAACTATTCTTTGTAGCAAAAACTTTCAACTGATTGGACTTCTACGTTCATTTGGCGTCATAATTTTCTTGGGTGCTTCAGTCAGTCGCATATGACGGCAAGATAATAGAATTTCTTATGAAGTATTATCAATCTATTATTGTCCTTTTAAAAAAAGAGGAATCAAATTTGTTATTTTTTATTCATATGGAGCTATTATTGTATATACTCAGTTGATATAATCTCAATAGTAAGTATTTATTATATCTAATTTAGCTTTATTATATTAAGTTTATAGTTTATTTATTTATTTTTACTCATTTGTAAATAACGTAATAGGCTGCGTTTTTAATCGATATTATCGATCTAATTCGTCTAACTTTATAATATGTTATACAGGGATTGTTCATAATCAATTTTTTAAAACACAAAAAATTAAATTACATACGAGTCTAAATTAAAAAAAAAAAGTTATATTTTAATCATTTTAAAATACACTCTCAGAAAAAAAAAATAAAAAAAGAGAGGTAATTGTACGACAATCATAATTAATATACCTAAAAAACACTACTATAATCAGCCATACATATCTGATATCTCTTGATCATTGCGGTCACTTTCTGGTTACCAATGCGTAGGTCAATGGCTACTTCTATCGCTATCACTAGGGAATGGAAAATGAAAAAGCTGCTGAGCATTTAATTCAATGGGACAATATCAAACTCCAGTGAGAGAGCAACACGTGTGACGAAATATTCTTAAGCAAACCTTTTCCTGCCGTTGTTGCATTGGTGGTGCGTGGGATACGGGAATGTGCAGAGGGCAATGAAGATTGAAGAAGTAATTTGATTAAAAAAAAAAAGAAGGATTTTTTTATAGACCCATGATTTTCATGTTTAAAAGGAGGTGAAAGGGAATTTAAGATAGTGTCTGTCATCATCTACAGAGAACTTCGTTCTTCAGAAAGTGAGGAACACATATTCCTTCGTGCCATTGCTGTAGTCACAGCTTCTCTACTGAGTAGCACTTTTCAGTTTTAATCATTTTTCATTGTTGAAATCATGTCTCATACCAACTGGGAAGCGGATAAAATGTAAGGACTATGTTACTTTTTGGGTTTTCTACGAATTTTTATTTTCATTTGGCAATCTTTCTGGTTCCTTCTTTTGCTACAGTATTTTTATTTTCTGGGTTTTGTTCATTACTTTTATAGGCGGTGCCTGCCTTTTGCAGAAGCTTTGGTTCTAGGGTTTTGGTTTCAGTGATTGATGTTGCTATTTTCTTGATTCTTTATTAATTCTTGCCTTAAATGGGCAGTTCATGCATTACCCGCATTTGAGTATTCAGCTGTGTCTTTCGGTTTTGGACGTCAAGATCAACATTTAGTTTTTCCTAGGGTTTCAATTTCTTTTCTTTTTTTAAGAAAAAAATTTGTAACATGTGTTGGCTATGTGACTATGTCTTTTCGGGTTACACGTTGGAATTCTTGTTGTGTTTATGTAACTTTCTTGCATCGTACTTGTTCGACTTGTTATTTAGACTTAATTATGAATTTCCTCTCTCCAATCCCCTGCCCCAAAAATACTATATTCCCGGCTTGCTAGGAAATGTTTCTCATACGTTCAATTGGGTAGCGGGTCAAGCAGAATGAAAATGAAGAGATTTATAGTCTTTTGGACGAATGTTTTCTTTTCTTTTCTCCGTTTTTATTTCTTGAGTTCTAAGAAATTAAGCTGTTCTGAGGCAAATAGTATGCTTAGGCTCAGTGTTGTGGACTTTTTATTTCCCCCTGTCCCGTGATGGATTTTATTTATTCAAAGTTTAAACCATTGGTTATGTGTTTTAGGGCTATTGACCGTTCATGATGTCTTCTAATTTTAAGTTTATACCAGCAGTCGTAAAATTTGAGAGTTGTCTTTCTTATTTCCCACTTTCAAAAAATGGAAAATACTCCATACTTAGTTCGAATGTAATGTTCTGTGGGATTCAGGTTTGCATAGTTTAGGCTGATATCATTCATTTTGGGTGTTTGCATTATTCCAAGACAATCTTGTTATCAGTTTAATTATTCATAATATTTATTTGAGGTTGAGTTCTAATTAGTACTCTTGATCCCTGTTTTGATGGGGTTGGGAGACAGGTTAGATGTGTATATCTATGATTATCTCATGAAGAAAAAATTACATACTTCTGCAAGGGCATTTCAGGTTGAAGGGAATGTCCCAACAGATCCTGTAGGTAAGATCATGATAAGGTTTTTTATGGGAAAGAAATTTGTTATTGCAACTGTTCTCTTTATAATTTATTCTATTTGACCCCTTCTTCTGGTCGTTTGCTCCAGCTATAGATGCACCTGGTGGTTTTCTTTTCGAGTGGTGGTCTGTCTTCTGGGAGATATTTATTGCCAGGACAGATCAGAAGCACTCAGAAGCAGCTGCATCTTACATCAAGGTGGGCATTTAATTGCTTTGATCTGAACTTATTTTATTTTCTCTTCAGATTGTATTCTCTGTTTATCGATTTTTATTTGTTAGCTTTGATGTGTATATTCCGGTTTATGTTGTATGTGTTGTTAGCTGCTTGTAGTAGTGGAAGTCCAGCTAAAATTTGTTTCTTATTGATGCTCTTTAATTGTCTAAAATAGGTTATTTTTTTAGTTTTTTTTTTCTATTTGAGTGGTTGTATATATGCTTGTATTTAGATAATTATTGAAGGCAATATTGGCATAATAGTCTACAGTTTAATATCAATTTGTTTTCTCCGATTTTCCCCCCATATATCTGGACTAGGCACTGTTGAGTTTTTCTTCTACTGTTCTATATCAAACATAAGAAGAATTTGTGTCACCATCGAAATGATGAGTAGATGCTATGCTATCTAACTTCTGCTTCAATTTTCGTGCCAAGGCATTATTTCTCTTTGTTTAGTATGTAGTATGGATCATAAACAAGCTCAGTATAAATTTGAAAATGACAGAATCAACAAACTAAGGCTCGAGAGATGCAGAAGCAACAAGAGCAAGAGCATCAGAAACCGCATCAGCATCAACAAATGCAAATGCAGCTCTTTTTGCAGAGGCATGCCCAACAGCAACTACAGCAGCAGCAAAAGCAACTTAACGGCGGGGCCCAGCTTGTTAATAGCAGTGTCAATGGTCCTATTAGCAACGATCCTTCAATGAGGCAGAACCATGAAACTATAAATCCCATGGGAGCTAAAGCATATGAGGAGAGGTTGAAAATTCCACTCCAGGGAGATGCCTCAGATGATGCAAAAATCAAGGTCTTTTTTGAGATTTTGATATTTTCCCCCATGTTTTTTAGTTTTATTAGTTTTGTTTATACTATGTACTATGCAGCAAAAGTTAGGTGGTGATATAGGTCAGTTTCTGGACCCAAATCATGCCTTATTGTTGAAAGCAGCTGCAACAACTGGTGGACAGCCTGCAGGGTACTTTTATAATCAATCTCTGTCTTTTGATCAGAATAGTTATCATTTCGCCATATTATTCTGAATACTTCCTCTCTCCATTTGGTCTAAGTTTCTTAGTTGTTGGATCTTGTTTGCAGGCAAACATTGCTTGATGCACCCAGTGGTTTTCCAAGGAATCTTCAACAAGTTCAAAGTCGTAACCAGGAAATCACAGGGTCTACACCCGTAATTGTAATCATCATCCTTGTCTTGATGTGTGTAGCACCTCTTTTCCAAACTTCTAAAGTTTTGCATTTTATGGTCTTGACAGGAAATAAAGAGTGATATGAATCCAATGATGACTTCTCTATCTTCTGTTCCTGAAGGATCGTTGATTGGAGGTCACAGTACTGGTATCAAACTTATTAATTATTGCATTTCATGGTTATGATTTTGTCATTTCAAACAAACTTATTGTTCCCAAGTCTGCTATTACTAGTTTGTGTCCTAATATGTAAATTTCATAAGCACCATTGAAATTTAGTCGGTGAGTAAGAGAGGGATGTGAATGGGATCATTGAATTAGTTTAATTAGACCTTCCATGTGTCTATTTATAATGATAAATTCGATCAAGTAACCAGAATAAGCCCAGCCCACTAGGTAACAATACACCTATATTAACCTAGCTGTCAACCCTATTCTAACTCTAACTGTCAAGTTGAAGATTTTACAAGTTTCAACTTGTTAAAAATAAAATTTAGAGTAAACTAACAATTTGATCCTTAGATTTATAGACCCACTGAACTTTAGACTTGGAATTTTCTTGTGTATACTAGTTAGTCTTTGAAAATATTAAACTTGTTGCATACGAAAAGTTTGATATATTTAGAAACTAGCAAAATAACTAACATGCAATGAATTGATAATTTTAGAAATTAATTTGTCTATTCAAAATGTTTAGAGATTAAAGTTAAATGAGTCTACAAATTTAAGGATCAAATTGTTGGCTTACTTTAAAAACCTAATTTAAAACAACAATAGATCCAGACTTCAACATTTACATCTAGACATTGCACCACAACTCACAAGATTGCACGCTTACTCTTAACCATGACTCACTTGGTCACATAACTCAATTCAAGAACTTTAGCAACTAGTAACTCCACTAATGAAGTCCTTGGCAGACGAACAGCTCCTAGAATTCTTCATTTTGTTTCCCATGGGCTGCCCCTTCAACATTCTCCTAACCGCTCCCCATGGACATCATCTACCACAATGAAGTCTTTGATATACTTCTTTTGAGTAATCCCTCGACCTTCCCCTAGTTGGTCTCTACTGCTTGGGTTACTCACCAGGGGACCCAATTACACACATGTCTAATGCTGAAATCTTCAATTTGCTAACTTGTAGTAAAACAATAACCACCAGCTCTATCAAACAATGATGAGCATAACAAACAACTTTAACTAACTAGTGCAACTATCACTTATTCTTCTAAGCAACAAGCTCTAGGGGGAACCAAAAACTCAAATAAGAAATAAACAAAACCAAAATTTGTAGCAATCTCCATCAGGTTGCACACTACAAATAAAACACCAAAGCCTCAATCAATCTCATCTTCCTACAGCTAACAACACAAGATACACCACACAAAGTTGAGATTCACACAAAAAATGCTAGGGCAAATTTGAAACTCCACAAACAGTTACGACCCAAGACCAAAAGAGGCTAGTTTCCTGCGTCAGCATTTTTTGGGTGAGCCAGTGTGATTGCCAGTGTTCCATACCAATGCATAAAAATGAAGCAGTGGCAGTTATTTGGCACTTGAGCGGAGATTCCAACCTTTTGTCATTGGGGATACATTGATCAAAGGTCTATGAAGATGACATAAGGATCAACAGTTAAAGAGGGGCTCATTAGAAATGTTCCAATCACATACAAACTTTTCAGTTGCCAAAAAGTAGCCAGTATACGATTATACCAGACCTGTGCCAAAGAAAGGTGGGGCCTAGAGCTTTGTTTGTGAAGTGGTTGAAGTTTTGGCTGTGGAAAACTATAAGCTTTTGAAGTTACTCTTCTCTCAAACCGGGCTGTGATGTCATGTTGAAATTTAGTTAGTGAGGAAGAAGAGAGAGGAATGTCAATGGATCACTAAATTGTTTACTCAAGCTTCTTGTGTGTCTATTTATAATCATAAATTTGGTCAAGTAACTAATACAACTGTACAAGCCTAGCCCATTATTTGACAACATACTTACCTTATTCTAACAAACTCAATAAGGGGGTTTTTAGGCTATGCAATGTTACTTAATTGGCGTTTCAAGTTGCAACTTTATTCCTTTTATTGGTATGATAGTTTATTTGGTTATTCCTTGTCACCCAAAAATCATTGAAGGGGATATCTTTACGTGTTTGTAAAGAGTTACATGAGATTTGAGAATTATTCTTTTGCCAAGAATTTAAATTGTGAGCTGTTGCTGGAATCATTCTTTACGTGTTTGCAAAATATTAGAATACAAATTTTGAGCTGGTGCATAGTTGCTTTGTTTCAACATCATTATTTATATATCTTAGATTTTCATTATTATTTTAATTGTGTTATTTTAGGATTTGCTTTTGATTATTGGCTTTTGACAATTCTCATTTTTTTAGGATCAAATCAAGGTGGTAGCAATTTGACTCTGAAAGGATGGCCTTTAGCGGTAAGACCTACTTGGTGTAATACTCCTTGATAAAACTGTCATACTGTTTATTATCTCTGGTCCATCTTTCTTGGTTCATGAATTTTGCCATTTCCAACTGTTAGGCTGGATATTTTAGGATAGAATGCACTTAATGGGGCAGTGTTGATAATTTTATTGGTTGGGATAATATATATTTTTTGTGGAGCTACTATCTTTGTCTATTGATCTCAAATGTTGTCTGTACTAATGAAGTGAACTGGTAGCACAGAGAGGACCTTGTCCTTCTGATAGAACATGTTTGATGTTGTGGGAACCCATTATATATTGCTTGGACAAATTCATTTAGTTGGCCTCTGCTAAATGGTTGAGTGATAGACCTCCTATTAGGAATCGTAGAAACCACACTATAAGAGAGTTAAATAGTCTGTGAATAGAAAGAGCACGTGAGGAGCATGGGGGAGATGAAAGAGACAAAAGAAAAATAGTTGTGTTAGTGTTTTAATTAAACCTCGCAAGTGTATGAATCTATTGGAGTATAGATTTAGTGGTATATAAGGTCTATCTCACGAGAATTGTCAATTGAGAAAAAATTTAATGTAGACTCAATAAATATTTCTAATTTAGTTGTAAGAATATTTGTTTTGTGAGAAAAATACTGAACAGAGTATGTAAAGAACTAAAATATTGAAATTAAATAATAAATATATTTAAAGTAAAGAAACATATTAATGTTAGAGGATCTACCCTTTTATTACTCAAATAGAATATTCACATAAATGAGATTCTATTCAAAAAATGTTACATTAAACTCGTTTTGGTTTACAAATGAAGTGTATGTCTTTTTTTCATTGTATTACTAATAATAAATAGCTTTTGTAAAATGGATTTAAGTATACACTGTGCTTATCATTATATTGTCTACAATAAATCAAGAATGATTCAAGTATTTATTGTCATAGTAGTTGAACACGCACGATTCACGTTGTGAATTGTGCAGTTCGCTTCGATTCACATGGCCACCGATCAAATCGTGATATGGCCAGAATCGCACCCAGAATCGCACAGATCAGTGCGATTTCGTCACAAATCGCAGAATCGCACGATTTTGTGATTTTGGCTTGCATCCCTTGCCTTCGCACAATGGCGCAAGTTTCTACAATGGTTGGACTATTTCTTCTTCCCGAAAGCCATGTCCGACTCTGGCCTTATTTTTTGCCTTCACGCAGTTGTCTGGGTTCTTTGCAATGCTGCGCAATGGTCTGCTCCCTGATCTCGACAACCTTCTGCACTTTTTTTTTTTGTCATTTTTCGTTTTACACTAAAGTCAGAAACAATTGTTCGCCCCTCTCCACTTTCTAATTTTTTTAATATAAAAAATATGTTCAGCTTTCCATTTGTTCAACAATTTAATTTTTTTAATATTTATTTAATTATTTAAAAAATTATAAAAATAATAATTTAATATTTTCTCTCCATAATTGAAATCAGTTCAAATTTAAAAAGCACTCTTTTTATTTTATTTTAAACCTATTCAAACTTATTTAAATAATTAATTATCTATTTCTTTTCACAATTATTAGAATTTATAATTATTTATATTTAAAATTATTGAAATAAATATATTATTTTAAATATTTTATTTATATTTCATATTATATATTTTAAACTAATTTTTAATATGTATGTGAATTTTACGATTCGATACAATTTACGATTCAAAAATAACTATCGATTCTCGATTTGAATTGCGATTTGATAACTATGTTTATTGTGTCAAAGATTATTTACAATGTATTAAAATTTGTACTTTACAAAATTAAAAATGAAAAAATATAAAAGAAAGAAAAATATAACAACAAATAGGTGATATAGTAAATAATAATAATATTAATAATACTAATAATAATATAAAGTAGACGATAAAATCAGTTATTAAAAAATAAAATAACAAGAAAATAAATAACAGAGATGCAAAAAATAAATAATAGAGAGGTGACAAAACTATCTTTTAAGAGAAAAATAACAAAAAAATAAATAATAGAGGGTCAATAAAGTTATCTTCTAAGAAAAAAAATAAATAATAGAGGGGGCGACAAAGTCATCATCTAAAAAAAATAATAAAAAAATAAATAAGGCAACAAAGCCATCCTTTAAGAAACAAAATAACAAGAAAATAATAATAGAGAGGCGATAAAAAAAAACAACAGAGGGGCGACAAAGTCATCTTCTAAACAAAAATTAACATAAGAAAATAAATAAAAAGATAAATACAACATTAAATATAAATATTAAAATTAAGAGTTAGATAAATTATTATTTTCATATTAAGAGTTTTACTCTTTCATATTAGCAGTATGAGGTTGGTTCTCCATAATCAAGGTAAGAAAGAAAATTAAAAGTTAAAAAAGTATGATAATATTATGAAAAAAAGTAAAGATACAAAATGTTTAAAGAGATAAAAACGTTACAAACACTTAGAACTACAACAAATTTTTTTCAAACTTACTCTCTAGTCTTTCTTCTCTCTATTTAGCTCACAAGATGTTTCTATTTATAGACACAATAAAGAGAGTAGGTGACAAAGATGGTTAATAGCAAATTGCACTTAATATGACAAGTTGTGTTGCATTATGTGCATTGAAAATAATCGTGAGAAATTTTCTTAATATCCATCAAATCTGCTGATCCAATTAATATAAAAGTTGTAGATATTTTTATTATCTTTTCAGCCATATCAGGTGGAGAAAAAATAGCCACATATTTTGTGATTTATGGTCAAAATACTGGAGTAAGGTAAAACTGAACTGCAACAATAAACATGTTCTCTTCTAACTCAATTTTGACCCTTTAGATGTCTGAATTTGCTGATTACATAAATATGAAAGTTGTATGAAATTGTATCAGCTATTCATTTATCAAATTTCGTACGTAATATATACATATTTTTTGAAATATATTCAAAATACTGTATTAAAATCAAGTTGAAAAGCAAGTAACAAACAAATTTTAAACATTAAGTGTTTTACCTTAAATCTTTATGCTTCAATTTTTAAAAATGTGGTCATAAATGAAGATTTAATTGATTTATATATCCATTAGGATGCGTCTCAAGAGTCAAAAAGATAATTTTCTTTATTCAGTTATCTCAATAAATTTATTTTGTCTGTTTAATTTTAGACAACATTTCTAAAAAATTATAATTTAACTTTGATTCTTTCAATTTAGTCTATTTTTTATTATTCTCTTCATCTGTAAAAATTACACAAATTTAAAGACAAATAAATGAGGTAAATGTTTAATTAATATAAAATTATAAGATAAAAATATTTAATTTTTGAGAATAAAATTCACCCATCAAGTTGTCTTAAGGAGATTGGTTTGATAAGCAAAATCGTTATGACCAAGGATGATAAAATGGGAGATAAGGAGGATAGGGAGAATCAGAACAGTGGAAGGGAAGTACTTGGTAGCGTAGGAAGTGCCAGGGGATACCATTTTTGTTTTCTGCATTATATAATTCTTTTCTACAGAGCAGATGCCTATAGACATTTTTTCATGGAGGTAAACTCTATTTTTGTATGCATTCGCTAATATACTATTAAGAGTTGTAGAAATTTCCTATCATTCTAGTATCAAAGCGGTACGATACCAATGGATGGTGAATACCAAGATGGAGTCTCGTATAGAACATTTGGAGTAGGATTTTAGGAGCATGATAGAGAAGATGACAGGAAAGGAAACTAGCATGCAAGCAATCATGGGGATGTTAGCGGAGCTACGAGAACCCATGAATCAAAGGGGATAAAGGGGTAAATTCCCAATGAACCCTGAGGCAAAGCGAGGTGGGCATGCAAGAAACTCACGAAAGGATGATGAAGGTGGGAGTGGAATTGGAGGAGCAAAGGATAACCACGAAGGATTGAGGGAAGCTATAACCTGAAAATTGGAATTGCCCTTATTTTTAGGAGAGGATCCAAATGGATGAATTTTTTAGGTAGAAAGATACTTAGGGAATGGCATTCTCAACAAGGAGAAGGTAGCGTTTGTCTCAGTATGTATGGAGGGACGAACTTTGAATTGGGTACAGTGGATGGAGATTCGATTTTCATTTATGAGCTAGGCTGTTTTCAAAGTGGAGCTTTTGGATTGATTCTGTTCGACGCAAGGAGGCTTCGCCCATGAAGAACTTATTTCCTTACGACAAGATTCAAATGTGGAGGAATACCAGGAACGATTCGAAGCCCTTTTTTCCCCCTTTGTATGACTTGTCTAATAAACTCCTCAAGGGGGCCTTCATCAATGGCCTCTGTGATGAAGTCAAGGCAGAGCTTTGCATAATGGGACTAAAGTCCTTAGCTCAAGCCATGACCAATATCTCAATGCGTAGAAGATTGGAATCGCGTTCTAAAAAGAGGCAGAAATGCAAAGAGCCTTCATGGGCTTCCTTAGAGTAGGCCCAGTCCATTTTTGGAGTTTAAGCCCAAGATAACCCACTTCAATAAGGCTTACAGAACCCAGACTACCATGGTCAATCACTTAGCCCATGGAACCCCCTTTGTAGGGTCTAGCAAACCAAACGAGAGGAATAAAGGGGAATAGGAGCCTAGGGGTGGGAAACAATCAAACCATGGCTCAATGTGTAAAAGATCGAATTCGCTTTTTGGAAAGAGGCAGAAATGCAAAAAGCCTCTGTGGGCTTCCTTAGAGTAGGCTCAATCCATTTTCAGAGTTTAAGCCCAAGATAACCCACTTCAATGAGGCTTACAGAACCCAGTCCACAATGATCAACCGCCTAGCCCATGGAACTCCCTCTGTAGGATCTAGCAAACCAAATAAGAGGAATAAAGGGGAATAGGAAAAGAGCCTAGGGGTGCGTGATGGGGAATTTCGGAGGCTGTTAGATGTAGAGTATCAAACAAAGAGGGAGAAGAGATTGTGTTTCAGGTGCGATGATTTTGCTAGTCAATTCAGCGGAAGGCAGTAGTAGCAAGGACGAGGAGGAAGACCCAAGCGAGGCACTGAAACTTGTAACAGAAGCTAATTGCACAGAAATCTCTATGAATTTGATCGGGGGGCTTGACTTGCCAAAACCCATGAAGCTATGTGGGGAGATTGGAGGCAAGGAGGTCATTGTACCTGTTGTTAATGGGGCAACCCATAACTTTGTGTCCAAGGACCGTGGTGATGGGGTTGAATCTCCCAGTGGAGCACACTCCCTCCTTTAGGCTATCCGTAGGCAATGGCTATTGAGTTAAAGGGGTTGGCGTCTGTAAGGGGTACAGACGATCAAGGTGGTGTTGCAAGGATTTCTGGTAATCTAGGATTTTCTACCCTTCAGACTCGGGAGTTGAGTGGCTGGACACTTGAGGCAATGTGTACAAATTGGAGCATGCTAACTTTGTCATTCATGTGGGAGTGGAAATGAATCAACCTTTAGGGTGACCCATCTCTAACTAAACTACTAGTCTCCCTAATATCTATTCTTAAATCAGTACTAGAGAAGGCTTCTGGGTGGAGTTTGGGAGTATGAAGGCTAGCAAGGAGTGGTGATGGCTAATAATAAGCTGTAGGTCAGAATTTTTTTCAATATTTAACCTACTTCAAGAATTGCCCCTAAAGCACTGCTATGATCACTTTATTAGGCTTAAACAAGGGGTTGAACCACCCAACATTAGGCCCTACCAATACCCACACTACCGAGAGATAGAAATAGAAAGAATTGTGAGAGAAATGATGGTTGTAGGCATTATTAAATCAAGTGTAAGTTCCTTCTCCAGCTCAGTGTTGCTTGTAAGAAAAAAGATAGGGTTGGCGATTCTGTGTAGACTATCGTACCCTAAATAATCTCACCATTCTTGACAAATTTCCAATTCTGGCAGTGGATGAGTTGGATGGGGCGACGATGTTTTCTAAACTAGACCTAAAATTTGGGTACCATCAGATCGGAGTGCAAGAGGAAGACACAAAGAATATTGCATTCAAAACTCATAAAGGGTACTACGAGTTTCTAGTAATGCTCTTTGGACTGTCTAGTGTCCCCTCTACTTTTCAATCCTTAATGAATGAAGTCTTTCAGCTATTTTTGAGGAAGTTTGTCCTAGTATTTTTTGACGATATCTTAATCTACATTAGAGATTTGGAGGCCTAACTATCACATCTAAGATGGTTTTATCCCTATTGAGAAACAATCAATTATATGTGAACAAGAAGAAGTGTACGTTTGGTAGTGCAGAGGCCAACTACCTAAGGCATGTAATCTCAGCACTAAGAGTAGCCGTTGACACACAAAAAATCCCACATGCTGAATCGGCCACCACCCAAGACCTTTAAAGAACTCTAGGAGTTTTTGGGACTTACAGGCTATTATAGAAAATTTGTCAAAAACTATAGAAAAATAGCTAAACCACTTACTTGGCTATTGAAAAAGAATTCCTTTGTGTGGGGAGAAGCTACTCAAGCATTTGAAGGGCTGAAGACTGCAATGACCACCCTCTCAACTCTTGCATTGCCCAATTTTTAGAAGATTTTCATTGTTGAGATAGATGCATCAGGGATTGGCCTAGGGGCAAGGCAGTTTTAATGCAAGAAGGAAAATCCATAGCCTACTTTAGCAAGGCCCACTCTTTTTGAGGACAGAGCAAGTTAGCTTATGAGAAAGAATTGATGGCCATTGTGAGTGAAAAAAAAATGGCGTCAGTATTTAAGGGGTAGGCACTTCATCATTAGAATTGACAAGAGAAACTTAAAATTCCTCATGGAAAGAGGATAAACAAAATTGGGTAATGAAGCTTTTAGGATATGATTTTGAAATTCAATTCTGCTTGAGTTGTGAAAATAAAGTAGCAAATGCCCTATCCAGAAAAGGGGACTCTCAGTTAAACACTCTCTCAGCCGCAAATAGAGAAATTGGCAACCATAGTTCAAAAATTGTCATACAATCCAATAACAACTAAGCCTTCTCTCACTAAGTGGGATCGGTTATATAGATCAAATAGCACCACAGTGGCCTATCATAAATGAAATCAATAAATAAGTTATTAACTATTAAATTATTTTTAATAGTTTTACCTATTATTTTTTTTTGGCCTTCCTTTACCTCTATCGGACTATTCTCCATTTAATCTACTCTTCTCGCTATGATTTCTATAGGTTTTCTTCATACATGACCAAACCACTTTAAACGAAATTTTACTATTTTTTCCGCAGTAGGTGCTACTCCGACCTTCTCTCTAATGTACTCATTTATAATTATATCTCTTCTGGTGTGTTCACACATTCAGCGCAATATTCTCATCTTTGCAACATTGAGTTTATCTTCATGTTGTCTTTTGACCACCCAACATTCAGTACCATACAATATAGCAGGTCTTATAGTCGTACGATAAAATTTTTCTTTAACTTTGAGCGACACTTTTTTATCACAAGCTGCCTAAATTACATTCTAGTTCATGAGAGACTTTTATATAAAGGAAGATTAGTACTCTGTAACACTTTTCAACTAATTTCCAGTTTGTTACAAGAATTTCACGTCTCTTCTATGGGCAGACACTCAAGAGTTCTTTTGCACTTATAAGAGGATAACTAATATGTTCCACTGGGAAGGGCTGAAATCTGATGTCCAAAGATTTATAGCTACATGTGATGTGTGTCACTGAAATAAGTATCAAGCATTGAGCCCCACTAATCTTTTGCACATCCCTACACCGGTATAGGAGGATATATCGATGGATTTCCTTTCAAGCTTGCCTAAAGTTCAAGGGTATGATTGCATTCCGGTAGTAGTTGACCTTTTAACCAAATATAACCATTTTCTATCACTAAAGCATCCATACACTGCCAAGGAAGTGGCTGAGATTTTCACCAAAGACATAATCAAACTATATAGTTATCTGAGGACAATTGTATCAGATAGAGACAGAGTATTCATTAGCAGCTTTTGGTCTAAATTATTTAAGCTATTAGGGACTACCCTTGAGTTTAGTTCAGCATACCACCCTCAAATGGACAAACAAATGGAGGTGATTAATTGTTGTTTAGAGACATATCTCCATTGTTTTATTGGACACCACCCAAGGCAATGGCCAAAATAGCTTTCATGGATAGAATTTTGATTCAACACCACTTACCACATCGCCTTGGGCATGACACCTTTCAGGGCTCTTTAGCATGGACCCACCACCCTTAATTAGATATATTGAAGTCCCATCAAAGCTAAAGGAAGTTGACTGTCATCTAAAAGAGAGGAACACCATTCTCAACCGAATGAAGGATAATTTAAACAAAGCTCAACCACAAATGGCCAAATTTGCAAACACTTGTAGAAGAGAGGTGGAGTTTTCTGTAGGAGATTGGGTTTTCCTCAAAATATAGCCCTATCACCTCAAAGCCTTGGCAAAGCGCCCTAATGAGAAGCTAAGCCCCAGGTATTACAAGCCATATCAAGTGTTGGACAGAGTGGAGGCAGTAGCTTACCATTTAGATCTCCCAGCCACAAATCGCATCCATCTAGTCTTTCATATTTTCCAATTAAAAAAGTGCCTGTGCACAGACATCTTCATCCAGCCACTTCCACTTTGCTTGAATGAAGATATGGTGCTATTGCTACAACCAGAGCAGGTGGTTGGTGCCCAGGCAGTGAGAGGTGACACAACTAAAGTCCTAATCAAGTGGAAAGACCTTCCTACCTGCAAAAATACATGGGAGAATTTTGAAGCGATCAATGGCACCTTTCCTAACTTTCACCTTGAGGACAAGGTGTCTCTTCTTGGGGGAGGTAATGAGAGACCTCCTATTAAGATTGTATATAAACAGAGGAACCGTAGAAACCACACTATAGGAGAGTTAAATAGTCTGGGAATAGAAAGAGCACATGAGAAGCATGGGGGAGCTGAAAAAGACAACAAAAAAAAACAGTTGTCTTAAGGAGATTGGTCTGCTGAGCAAAACCGTTATGACCAGGGATGATAAAATGGGAGGACAGGGAGAATCAGAACTGTGGAAGGGAGGTACTTGGCAGCCTAGGAAGTGCCAGGGGATACCATTTTTGTTTTCTGCATTATACTTTTCTTCTTTTTTATAGAGCAGAGGCCTCTGGACAGTTTTTCATGGAGGTAAACTCTGTTTTTGTTTGCATTCGCTAATATACTATTGAGAGTTGTAGAAGTTTCCTATCATTGAGCATATATTCTGATTTTTGAGAAATCATTGTGAAATAGAAATAGCTAAACTTGGTTTGTTTATGTATTTTGTAAGTTTTCTTAGCAATCTATGCTTTAAATTTCTTACATTTTGGGAAAAAGGTAAAAGAGCATAGGCTACCTTTTTCATCTTCTGGTTTCCTTTTCTTTTACTTACCTCTATAATTTAGGTGTAACAATGTTGTTTCTGCTGCCCACTAAAATCTAAAGAGTAACTATTATGGTTTTTACTTCTACAAAAAAAATTGTTTTTGATATTGTGGTTGTCATTAGGGTTTATTTTCTATTCTGATTAGATCTGAATTATTTCAGGGACTGGATCAGCTTTGCTCTGGATTTCTCCAGCAGAATACTTTAATGCAGTCTCCGCAGTCCTTCAATCAACTTTCACTACAGCAGCAACTTATGCTTCGTGCACAGCAGAATTTAGTGTCCCCACCTGTCAATGATCTGGATAGCAGGAGACTTAGAATTCTTCTTAATAATCAAAATATGGGTCCTGTGAAAGATGGCCTGCCAAATTCGATTGGTGATTTGTTTCCTAATATTGGAACACCAGTGCAAGTTGGTGGTTGTTATGAAGTGCCTCATCCAGACTCAAATACATTACATAAGGTTTCACCCACAACTGTACCTGGATTGGATTAATTATTCCCCCTAGTCCATTTTGTAAGGAATTATTGACTTTGAGCGTAGTATTATCTGTATCTATTAAATTGTTGTCTGCAGCAACAAGTGCAAAACAGCAGTCAACAGCTTCAATATTCACAGCATCCTCTTTCAAGCGAGCATTCTGAAAATCTCGAGCAGGTAGACAAAATGGGTGGTACTAGCAGCATAATAGCAGATGGCAGCTTGCCTAGCACTTTTCAAGGAAATGAACAGGTTTTCAATCAGCTGCCTTTAAACAGTATTTAGTTTATGCATTGTGTATAACTCATTTGTAGGTTTGCTAATTAGTTCTAGTTTATTAAGGGTTCAAAAAGTCAAATTGGGCGAAAGCGGAAGCAAACATCATCTTCAGGTCATGCCAATAGTTCTGGAACTGCAAACACCACAGGACCATCTACCAGTTCACCAGCAACTCCTACGCAAACACCAGATGTGATGTCAATGCCAACTCTGCAACAGAATGTTCCTTCGGCTAAGTCATTGCTAATGTTTGGTTCTGATGGTTTGTGCTCATTTACATCAGCACAGAATCAATTGGTTAGAGACTTCTAAGTTCTATATAATAATTTTTCTATGACTACTTGTTGCAGAATGATCTAATTTGAAGTTAATTATTTTTTGCAATGACTGTTTCATCCTAATATTGCAGAAATTTAACTGATTTGTTATAT
Organism: Gleditsia sinensis; assembly: GCA_037074535.1. Lineage (NCBI taxonomy): Eukaryota > Viridiplantae > Streptophyta > Magnoliopsida > Fabales > Fabaceae > Gleditsia > Gleditsia sinensis. Next base: position 6,937,755 of record CM073464.1, on the reverse strand, counting down.
TGCAGGTTGATATGGAGCGTCTTGCCGGTGATGGATCTTTGGGTGACAATGTGGAGTCATTCTTATCTCCTGATGATGCAGACCCTAAAAATAGATTTGGTAAAGGTATGATAGTTGCCGACTATTGTATCATGTCTGCTCTCCCGACTTCCCCCCAAAAAAAGAGAAATAACTTTAAGGTTTTCAAACTTGAATGGTTTACTGTAAATTAGGATTCTCATTTAAGGAGATCAATCCTATAATGGCAAGCACGCATAAAATTGAATGCTGTCACTTCTCATCAGATGGAAAGTTGCTTGCTACTGGTGGCCATGATAAAAAGGTAGTAAATGTGTTAGTGCAGCTTCAATTGTGGAATGTGATCTCCATTTCATTAGAACTGCTACAGTTAGTTTTTAGTGGAAATTTTATTACTCATGATTTGGACTTTGTTGTAAAATGGTGAAACCAATTTGTTTCTTTTGTTATTTTGTGGTACAGGCTTCATTGTGGTGCACAGAGTCCTTTAATTTGAAGTTTACACTTGAAGAGCACTCTGAATGGATAACTGATGTCCGATTTAGTCCAAGCATGTCTCACATTGCTACATCCTCAGCTGACAAAACTGTTAGGGTTTGGGATTCTGACAATGTTAGTCATGATCTTCTTTTTCATTAGTCAAATTCAGATTTGAATTCATTTAGGTAAAATTGAATTTATTTGGACTGATATTGAGACATGGTGAAGATAATAATTTAATACCGAAAAAACTATATTGAGAAATCACTTGTTGTTTCAACTTTGACCCATGTCTAATGTCACTACATGTATCATATTGTACATGTGTCTTTTACTTTTTTCTTATATGCCTTCCCTCTATCAACAATTCAAATTTTCAGAAACTTATAATGGTCAAAGTTATTAATAGAATTGATGTGGAGACCTAGTTTGATCAATCTTAAAAGCAGGTTGTGATCAGGATGATTGAAACTAGAGAAACTTATCAAATTTAAGGGGTTTGAGTGTCTTCTATATATATAAAAGATTTCTTGGATCATCAAGAGATCAACTTGGAATTGTTTCCTTACCTTTTTCTCTGTCTATATGTGTTGTTTGATAGCTGGTAATATATTTTTTCTTTCATCCCTACATATTTGAAATCCTATAACGTCTTAATCTCAGTGTCTTTATATGCAGCGAAGGCTGAACAAAATTGCATACCACCTTGGATGTTTGTTATGTAACTCATCATTATAATAGAAGTTTAACTCTATTGGTGGGAAGTTATAGAATCTGATTTTTGACCCACATGTACCTATAGCTAGCATATTGTTCAGTTTACTTAAGAACAATGGTTTCTATTGCCTACTTTTTGATGCCTCATTTGAACTGAAATTAGTGACAGAAGATCTGGTCTGTTGTTATTGGCTTGAGGAAACTTTGTTGCCAATTCTCTGACAAGATAGGTTGTATTGGTTGGTGAAATTTAACTAGCTTTAAAGTTCCGACATGTTCATCTTGTGATTTAATTCCTGTTGATATAGTTTTTCATTTTCACTATTTCTTCAATCTAAGGGTTGTATCAAGCAGATTCTTCTTATCTTTTTTGGTGCTGTTATGTTACAAATAATCTTTGATAAATTTGTGATTACACTTTTCAGCCTGGTTATTCACTTCGTACATTTACTGGACATTCAACAACTGTAAAGTCACTGGACTTTCACCCTAGTAAAGAGGATCTTATCTTCTCTAGTGATAATCATAGTGAGATAAGATACTGGAGTATTAAGAATGGTAGTTGTGCTGGGGTTTTCAAGGTATAAGTAGTGTCTATTCATGCCAATATAAATTGTAAAGTTGATTTCAACATATTTATATCAGTCGTGTGTACTCATTAATTTTCCTTTATTTTGTTAGGGTGGTGCAACTCAGTTGAGATTTCAACCTTGTTTAGGAAGGCTTCTTGCTACTGCTGTAAATAATCATGTATCCATTCTTGATGTAGAGACCCTGGTTTGCAGACTTAAATTACAGGTTAGCTGTGAATCTATGCTTGTGTTTTGTATTAATTGACATGTTAGGTTTCTCTGAGGGGGAAAAATTAAAGGATCATTGCTTTTTTTCCATTTTTTTTTGTTATTAAAAATCTGCTAAACTTTGAACTTTAAAAAGAAATACTGCCACATTCATTTGGAGGACATTATGTCTCAAACAAGTATTCTCCAGTTTTTGATTTGTTTGCAATTTATCACAAGGTGCTGACCTTAATTTTTCTTTCAGATGCCTTTAACAGGTCTAAATACACTTCCATGATGAAACTTTCAATTAATTTTGATGTTGTATATCTGACATTATAAATCAGGTTAGATGGCTTAAGGTGTTTTCAGCTGAGAGAGATAGACGGTGAGACAGCATACTGTAGAATAATGAAATTGTTTGGATTTTTGTGGATGCTTTTGTTGGGACTTTGGACTTAACCGGCACCAAGGCCTTGAGCTGATCAATATTTTCTTGTCTCATATCTCTTTCAATCTGTTTCTTTCTGGTGTGGTTGATTGTTATATCATTACTGAAACTTCTTGAATAATTAAAATTAAATATCTGCACCAAATTTTTAGATTTTGCAATGACCATACATGGTAACCTTTGACCAAATTTTCTTCCATGTAATTCCATTTTTGCTTGGCATAATTTAAATATATTTTTGTTTCTCTGGCTTTTGATCATATATATCACTTAAGCCAAGTAATGTGACTGCACAAATTTAATCTAAGCAAAAAGTGTTAATTTTGTTAATTTTCTAAACTGTGAATTGGAGGCAATTCTGATTTGCAAGCTGTTAAAATGGAGTTGTCTGTCTTATATGGGATTGATATGGCTGATTAAGTGATTGAATTTTTTTTTCTTCAAATTGATTTTGAATTTATCTATCATCCTCCCCCAACCAGCCCCTCCCTTTTAATGGATTTCCCAACAATTCATTGTCGATCGATCTTGTTTTGATGCTGATTTTAGGGCCATGAGAACCTCGTCCATTCTGTGTGCTGGGATTTTTCTGGCAAATATTTGGCATCTGTGAGTGATAACTTGGTTAGAGTCTGGACAGTTGGATCTGGTAGCAAAGGGGAGTGCATTCATGAGTTGAACGCTTCTGGCAACAAATTCAACACCTGTGTCTTTCATCCCTCCTTTCCTTGGTTGGTTATTGGCTGCCATGAGGTGAGTTATCTCGTCTTACCATTTTTGTGTAGTTTGTCATGTAACGTTATTCTGACTCTGAAGTTTGAACTGATGAGCATTTTCTTCCTTAAATGACGTGGAGTTTTGTTTTTTATGTGGAATTACGAGGATATCAGTCTCTTGAGCTTTGGAACTTCAGTGAGAACAAGACAATGACTGTGTGTGCACATGACAAGCTTATATCTTCTATGGCAGTATCAAATGTTACTAGAATTGTGGCTTCAGTTAGTCATGACAAGAATGTCAAGTTGTGGAAGTGACTGGCACTTTGCCTCGTCATGGTACTTGCAATATAGGTATACCTTCACCAAACATCAAAGGTTTTCTTCATGTGTCTTTTAGATCCTTTTTCTTTTTTATGATCAAAGTCCTTTTAGGTCCTTGTATATGTCCTATATAGCAGTAAAAAGGATGTTTTGGTTTTTGACCCAATCTCTGTTAACCCTGCAAGGCATACCCTTCTGACAAAAAATGCTCCATACAGTTCTTTTGTTTAGACGTAGAAAACAGTACATAGTGAAAGTATTAAACTTCAGAAGTATAAAGACGACTTTTGTAACTTCACAGAGAGATGATATTCTTTTACTGTATATTGCGCTCTGAGCAAATACCCCCTTTTCCCTCAATATGTGTGTGTGTGTGTATATATATATATATATATATATAATCTTTGATGTCTGTACTTTTTAGTGGATGCTAACTTCGTGGATCCACCTTTTGTATCAATGTCAGCTGGGGGTATGTTTCTTATATATTTTGATTGCTGCCCTGGAATACATGCACTAGGCTTATAAATAAAATTATCAACAGTTGGTTTAGTGGGGGAGCCGAGCATTATCACAAGTTCAACTCCTAGCTATGCCAATTTCTTTAGGTTAGGTTAGAAGGAAATTTTTTGTAAATCTTCTATGTTTAACCGAGGAGTTCACGGGTTCAAATTTTGAAAACAGTCTCTCCACTTGTGGGGATAAGACTGCGTACATCTTTTCCTTTTCAGACTCCACCAGGTGAGAGTCTCGTGCACTGGACCGCCCTTCTATGTTTAACCGACTGAGAAAGTGGATTAATTGAGCACTTCCTTGGATTGAAAGTAATCTGTGGTAATTCTAAAATCTAATGATTGTTGTTTAGATGCTCTAATTATATAGAATTTGAAGTGGGGTAGTGATCCTCTGTCTTGAAATGCTGTCATCGTAGAATATTACACGTGACTTGATCCTCAGAAATAACCCGAACGTTACATGCCAAAGCTGATTCCATGTCTTTGCCCGAAGCATTTAATCTGCAACTATTGCTCCATTCCTTACAAGGTCAAGTGCTTTGTTGAAATGCGTAGCCTTGGTATCAAGGTACTCCTTCCATGTCACTGGACAATACAGTGGGGGATGATCGTGGTCGGTGAGGCTGATCAAGGGTGATATCTTCACGTCACTTGGAGGGCCATAGAAGTAAGCAGCCGATATACGGTGATATTTCTTGTTCACAACTGCTCTATGCAAAGTGCTCTTGAATCTGCCATTGGAGAGAATGTGCATCAAATCACCAACATTCACCACAAGTGCACCAGAGATTGGATGTACCGGTACCCATCCAGTGCTCTCTCTCAGAACTTGTAGGCCAATAGAACTGCTTTGGTAGAGAACTGTGAGCAAAGATGAGTCGGTGTGAGGGGCTAATCCCATGGCCCGGCCTGGGTCTGGACAAATTGGATATGAGTTGAGGTGGAGCAGAGTTTGGGCCCTTTTGGGCTTGAACCACTTGAGATTATCTTCTAAGGTTAAGCCCATTGAGTCAAGCATGAGCTCCATCATTCTCTCTGACATTGTCTTCATCTCTTTCTGATACTTGTCCATTACCTTGCTGTATCCAATTAGAACCAAGAATATAAGAAGTCATTTAGTGCACATGATAAACAAAATAGGATAGAATAATATATTTTTATCTTATTTTTATTTTATGTTTAATATATTGATAAGATAAAATAATATTATTAAATCTCCTATTATAACATGTCTATTAGTTAAAATTATTATTTTATAAAATAAATTAAATTATAAACAAAATAATTTGTTATATATTATCAGATTTTTTTATCATATTTTATCTTTTAGTCTGTGATAATAAAAAATTATATTAAAATTAATTTTAAATAATTATATTTATAAGTATAATTTTATTATTTTATATAATTAATATTATATTTTATTATTATTTAATTTATTTTAAATATAAAATAAAATAAAATAATGTCTATTTTAATATATATTAAATATTAAATAAAATAAAAATTTATTAAATTTATATTTTATTTTAATTTTATTTAATTTATTATTATATTTGTTCTTATCTTATTATGAGTATCAAATAAGTCCTAAGTCTAACCACAGGAGAGGATTTAGGTTGTGGGAATGCGTGTCTGATTGTATGGTCTGAAATTGACCGTTTTGTTTTAGGTGGCGATAAAATGATAAATGCTAATTTGACGAGTGATTGATGGTAGGAGGTGCGGTGTGTCCTGCTACAAAGTGGGTAATCGGTGAGATTGAGGTTAAGGATTGAAATTTACACAGCTAAACGACAATGAGCACCTAAAGGGATATTATGGTGCACCTCTTAATCCCATGATTGGTAGCCTAGGTAGTATTATACCCAAGAAAATGATTAGTTTGTAGGAGGTTCTATGTTAGCGGTGTGGTGTGAATAATTGAATACAGAAATGCGTTTTTTTTCTTTTCTATATTTTCTGTTTTTTAGTTTATATTTGGAATCAAGTCTACAAGACTTATTTATTTTTTATATTAAATTTTTAATTAATTATAAATACACACATATATTAGACGTAAATTTTACTTAAAAGGGGTTTTTTTATATATATTAATATATTTATTCATAATTAATTTATTTTACTAAAATCTATACTCTACTTATAAAAAAAAAATCGAAATAATGTAGAAGATAAAGCTCAAGCAGGGAGTAACGACAAATGAAGAGTTGTTTGAGCTATGGTCCTTTATATAATAGTCAACGTGAAAGACAGTGCATGTAATAGGAAGGCCATGTTTTAAATCAAAGTCATGCCACGTGCGACGTCGTTCTCACCTCCCCACCCACCCACACAACGCGATGTCTCTTTAACCAACCAAACCAAATCCCGTCATAGGCATAAATAGTAACGAAGCTTAACCTATTCTGCCGTATATATGCCAATGCCAACGGACTATGCTCCAAATGAAACGACGCTCATTTCTTCGCTAAACAGCACCCTACTCTCCTAAATTATACTCTTCTCACTCGTCAATGCCAATAACGACAAAATAGCATTTGGTGATTTCAAACTCAACTTGGTTTTGTTGTAAGCTAGGAAGACAGATATTCGTGCAGATATAAAATATGAATATTGTAATACGAAGGAAAAATTTATAATATAATTTAAAAGTAATACAAGCGTAAAACACAAGATAACATCGGACTTATTTAGATTTGTTTTTATTTTATTATTTTTTTTAAAACAGTTTTGAAGAATAAAAGACAAAAAAAAAATCTTTATGGTAGATTTATTTTTAAAATTTAAAAAATATGGCACAAATTTTTTATTTACTTCTATGATAAATTTAATAAAAAAATATTAAAATTTGAAATTTTTAAATTTTAAATTCAAAAAATTAAAAATTTTAAACATCAAAATTATAAAAAAAATTTAAAATTTAAAATTTTAAACTTTAAATCTCAAATATTAAATTTTAAAATTTTAAATAATAAATAAAATTAAATATATTTAATAAGTTAAATAAATTAATTTATAATTTATTTAATTAATTTATAAATTTATTTGATTAAATTAAAAATATTTAGTAAATAAATTTATTTAAATAATTTAAATTAATTAAAAATTTATAAATTATATGTTATTTAAAATAATGTATAATTTATAAATTTATAAATTAATTTATAAATTATTTTTATAAAATATAATTTTTATAGTTTGTGATTTAATATTTTAAATTTTAAAATTTTAAAAATTTAAAATTTAGGATTAGAGAATTAAAATTTGAAGTTTTATATTTAAATTTTAAAAGTTTAAATTTTTAAATTTTAAAGTTTAATAGTTTAGTATTTTTAAAATATATATATATATATATCAATATTATATTTATTAAAATATTATTAATAAATTTATATATTTATAATATTATTATTTTAAAAATAATTATTTTCAAAACTGCTATTTTTTAAAATATGGTTTAATTGTGTTTTATATTCTTGTAACAGAATTTTGAAAACGGTTTGTTTTAACACAACCCTCAAACAAATTTTTTTTTTAAGAACAATTTCCAAACACGTGTTTAAACTTGAATCGAACTAAGAAAAGAATCCCATCTTCATCGATCATGCATAATAATATAAGTAATTAATTATATTAAAAACAAGACGTTCGTACCAGAAATTGGCTCCCTGTGCTGGTTGATGAGGCCAAAGTTGGGTGGCATGTTGCACCGGAGACCCCATGATGGAGAAGGCTTCAGACCACATGAGCTTGGGGTAGAACACCGAAATGCGAGGCAACCCGTAGCCGGTGACGGCGTCCGGAGGCCGGAGGGCAGAGAGTTTCCGGTGAGTTGGCAAGGAGAATAAGAGGCGAGTTTGGAGGTCAAGCTGTTGGAGGAGGTTGATAGGGACGCCATGGTTGATGACTTGGAACACGCCCCATTTCTCGCATGCGTGTCTCACGAGGGATTTTGCATTTGGGTCAGAGAGGTTTACGAGGGGGAGGGTGGATCCGAAGGGAAACGGGTCGACAACCGGGTAGTCCGTGGGTAGCTGGGTCCATTGATGGGTGTCGGGTATGGTGAGCAGAGTGGGGAAGTCCAAGGGGATTAAGTGATGGTTGAGGAGGATGGGGTTGCTCTTGAAAGATTCTGAGATAGAGTTCATGTTCTTAAACGCATGCATTGATTTAGCAGTGCTGTTCCAACTCTGTGCTTACGGTTCTGAATAGAAGGAGGAAGAGAGGTAGAGAGAGAAGCTTTTGACTAGCTATTGTCTCTTGTTGGATGGGACAGGGGGAGCCTGGAATTGTCTATTTTGGAACTGTGTTTCTGTTTCGGAACCTCTCTCGGCTCCTACATCTGTGTCTCAGTTTTGTCCTTTCTGTGTGTATCTGGCTTTGGATGCCTCAATTTCAAGACACTTTACAGCACAACACTATCAGCCATTACACCATGCATTATCAATTGCAAAAATAAATTAAATAAAATGCATCACTCCCAACTAGTTGTTGAAGTAAATTAATGATCTCATATATTTACAAATTAGTAAACATGTAATAATAAATGTATACTTTTCCTAAGAGGGTGACATGTTAATTTTGCTTTTAGGCAACATCTTAGTTTTCCAAGTACTTAATTGAAAATTTATATATTTATAAAAAATTTAAGTATGAGTTATATAAAAAAGAAATAGTGTTTTTATATTATTTATAACGCATGAATATTAAATTTTTATATTTATACTCAAATGTCATATAAATAGATTTTTAAGTAGGTGAAAAATTAAAATTCTAATACTACCCAAGTTAATTGGTGAGTGTCCTAATTCATTAAGAAATTTATTTATAAAGAATTTGAGCATAAAAAAATTATTAATTAGGACATATGTAATAGATAAAGTTAAACTTTTATTTATTTATTATACTCAAATATTTTTTTAAAAAATTGTTTTGAAAAATTAAAATTTTGAGGTATTAATTAAAATGCCACCATAGAGTATCTATCACGTGTTACTTGATAGAACGAGAAACTCATGGGATTTGACTTGGAATAATGCCATTTGAATATATTTTGATTCCTAATTATTCCCAACTGGATCTTAAGTTTGACAAGAAAAAAGTTGAATGGAAGTAGTTGTACTTAACTAACCTAACTCTGCTAAGTTGTAGCATTTCCTCCTCAATTGAGATTCAGAGGGCATATTTTCATTCCCTAATTTAGGATTAACAATATTTGTTCAAATAATCAGGAGATAGTAAATAACCAAACAAAAAAAAGGAAAAAAAATATACATACTTAAAATATATTTGACAAGTTAAATAAATAAATTTATAATTTATTTAATCAAATTAAAAATATTTAATAAATAAATTTATTTAAATAATTTAAATTAATTTAAAGATTAAAAATTTATAAATTTTATATTATTTAAAAAATGTATAATTTTAAATTTTTAATTAATTTAAATTCTTTAAATTAATTTACTTATTAAATATTTTTCATTTAATTAAATAAATCTATAAATTAATTAAATAAATTATAAATTATTTTATTTAACTTGTCAAATATATTTATTAATTTTTAATTAAATTTTAAATTTTAAATTTTAAAATAATTTATAAATTATTTTTATTAAATATAATCTTAATCATTTAAAAAAATTATAATATAAAGATTAAAGAAATAACATTTAGAACTAAAAAAATTATCTCCTAAAATTTTGATTTAATAAACTAGATAATAAGCCAGGAAATCAAACTGAAGGATTAACGGGCTTCGCATTGCAGCAAAATTTCAGATACTATATTGGCTAGTTCCATGGACGCAGCTATATATTTCCTTCCACCATAATTCCAAGTTAATAGTATGTAGCAACTGCCATTAATTCCCACTAAATATTACAAATTACTACTTATTATGAATACATTCAAAATAAAGTTGTTGAAGTATTTGTTATTAGCTTCCACAACATGAAAAATTCTTTTAAGAGTCAATTATGTTATAATAAGTTATAAAGTATAATCAGATCACGTTTTATTATAAAATCTGATACAGATTTCTTAAAAACTGCAACTAAGTTTTATCTTTACTGAAATATTTTCAGAGAATCCAAGGATGTGTTTTAAACTTATATTAGGAAAGCCATCATAATAAATTCCTATGTGCTTTCATACATTTGAAAAAAAGCCATAATAACATCTCTCTTACAACAAATTTGAGTGGCTTATGTAGAATACGTAAAACAACATTGAAAATGCGTTCTTACTATTTTACAAACCCTAAAGCACAATTCTAAGATCCTCTGGTAGAGGATTTAATTTTGGTTATAGCCCAGGACACCCATGACGGTAATACGAAAAAATAATCATGTTACTATACAAATGTCACGTTTATATGTAAAACTGTCGTACAACTGAATACGATATACCCCCATGCGGCATGCAAGCTCACCCTGTCATCTCCTTTGGAAATTGAAGGATTTAATTGCGAAGGCAAATATTATTGCAAAAAATATGCAGAAACCGGCAACCATAATAGCAGCAACGACCAAGAAATCATGCCTATAACCAAACACATCTTCGAGTACCTGTCTTATGGGCTTGAAGTTGATTCCATCAGATAGCTTCACTGGTTTATAATCTTCACCGTACTGAGAGGTTACGAGACCATAAAGAGTCCAGGCTACAGGGTTTGCCCAGTAATACCATCTCCACCATATAGGAATTCTCTGATAGGAGGATCAGAAACAATTTAAATGGTCAAAATTAGTCGAGTACACGAAGTACAAATTTCACGTATTCTACAATAACATATGGCAATCAAATTTCCAGGATAAGAACAAAGAATCAGTTTTCGAAGGATATAATCGATGTGAGATTAGGAGACGTTTTGTTATTCAAATGAACAACTTCGAAATACTAAGTAAGACGTATCACAATTGCATCGCTAATTAATTGAAACTCCAACACGTTGATCAAATAAAATTCCCTATGAGTCATTGGAATAATCAAGGAATATAACCACCTAAAATAATCTATAAAAGATTTTATAGGTGCCAATATGAAAAAAAAAAGTGTTTTCCAGTTACTAATTCATTTATTTTAATTTACGCATTTCATAGTCCAACATTAATTGTGGACATTAATTATTTAGTTATCTCAAAATCAACCAAAGCTTTCCATACCTTGTGAGGGATCATGAAACCGCTAAAAAGGTTCCACAACATATAAAATGGAGCAGCAATAATGGCAGCAACATTGTGATTTGGGGTGACAGCCGTGGTCATCATTCCATAGAAGGTAAAATATAGCATAGTAAAATACATGAAGAATATGTACCAAATGAACTTAACAGCAGTCCAGTCGAAGGAAGCCATGGAATAGAATATTGCGCAGTATATAATACACTGCGCGAACACATAAGGAAACTCAATAGCACCCTGCAAATTGAACAGCACATTAACCAACTTTCGTAAACTGGCCGTTTGCACGAATGAAAGTGTGGAAAGAATGCAATGTCTAAAAATAAACCTGAGCAAATGCAAATGGTAAAGCTGAATACATCCCTGCAGCTCTTTCTCGATATGAAACAAATCTTTCAACAGAAACAACTGGTTGAACAGCCGTCCCATTTGTGATGCCAATAAAGAGGATTGCTGAATATAGAGATCCCATGGCATTGAATAGATCTTGCTGCGTCTCCCTGGGAAAATACAAACTTGCCAGTTTATACAGGAAATCTGATGGTACAGAAAATTAAATAAAATAAGACCAGATAATACGCTGGAAGTATAAGTATATTGAAGACGGGTAGAAAATGAGGTTGAGATAGTATTGAAGTGTTCCATTAATCAAATATGTATACAATAAAAATAGCATTTCGCTACCCAACTTAATAAAATCTAATCATTCATTCCAGGAGCCACCAGACATCTTTGAACAGCCTTCGTCCAAATTCTTTTTTATTCTACCTTAATCTAATTTAATTAATCACTTACGTGAAAATCTTAAATGCATTAACGTACTAAATTGGTTTCCACTCCATCTTGACTAAACTTTTTCAACATAAAAAAATGGTCTCTTTCAATATCTTCCTCTTTACGGGATTTATATGTTTATTTTATTCAAGCACCAACCAACAAACATAGACACATTTATGGGGTAGATCATAGCTACCTGCCACTAGCAGGACCAGATTGAAGACATGTATCTTAATAGTGAACGATGGACACTATGGTTTCCCAACATTTTTGAGCCAGGAAGGTCTTAGGATTGAAAATCTACAAAAGAATATAAAATGAAAAGAAAAGGACCTTTTAGCACCAAATCTCCAGCATATTGTTCCAAGCATCAATGAGATAATAACAGTGTAGAAGAAGCGAACAGCAGTGTATTGCGGGTTACGCCAATAAGATAGATTTTGCTTCCAGAGACAAGTTAGGAACTGCTCAAAAAATGACCGACAATACTTGCTTGGAAAATTCAATTCTTTTGAATTACTAATTGGCTTGCTCAGACTTTCCGCCAACTCTTTGTTTCGTCTGTGAAAAAAAAAACAGTATATTACCATACTGAAAGTGGCTGTTGCGTATATAACTGCAAATTCATGGAGAAAAGTTGAAACAGGAATTGTATATACTGAAATAAACTTGATCTTCGGTAGATTTCAGCAAAGTCCACTCCCAGACGCGCTTCTTCCAATGACGAAGTAACCTCTAGCATCCATGTAGCAGGGTTATATCCAGTTCTGATCTTGGGAACTCCTTCGATTGCCTACGGAAGAATTATCCAAATAAGAAATAAATGAGGATTTGCTCCATCACCACTCAACAATATATGAAATATTCAATAAGAACCAAGTATGCATCAGCAGACCTCAAAATAACTTATTAGCTCACAAGACTTGGGGCCAAGTGGACCAGCATATATTAACTCTCCTCCACGCTTCATACAGAGAAGCTGTAAAAGTAGGGAATTGGAAGAACTAGTCAGGAAATAGAAATGGTATAGAAAGACTATATATGCTCTCTCAAACCGCAGATCAAATTGAAATTATTAACAGAATCACAGGTACTTGATAAAGATTATACAGGTACAGGCATAGTTTTCGCAGACAGACATGATCGAATTAAGCTAGATAAAAACAATGTAATAGCATCCGCATAAAAGTAAGCCACTCCAGTTAAGAGGGACAGAGAGTGGCCGTGTCACCCAATGATGAGTCCAAACCCAAATACCCACTTTTAAATGAAACCAGTCTCAAAATATTTTCTAAGGATAATACCTCATCAAAGGATTCAAATATGTCAATGCTAGGCTGATGGATTGTGCACACAATTGTTCTCCCAGTATTTACTATATTCCTCACAGTTCTCATCACGATGGCTGCAGCTCGAGCATCTAAACCTGATGTGGGTTCATCCATGAAGACTATAGAAGGGTTGGCAACCAGTTCAATTGCTATAGTTAACCTTTTTCGTTGTTCCGTTGACAATCCATCAATTCCAGGTAAACCCACGAGTGCTCCACTTAAAGAAGTGAGCTCCACAAGCTCCATTACCTCCTCAACAAAAGCCTGACAATAAAAATTTCCCGAAAATCATTGTGTGCCCATGGTATGAAAAATACCATGTTTCATGTTTACCTTTTGTATCTCCATGCTAACATCTGAAGGTAATCGAAGCCAGGCAGAGAACAGTAGTGATTCCAAGACAGTCAAACAAGGGGAATGAACATCAGTCTGCTCACAATAACCAGAAATTCTTGCAAAAGTGTCTTGCCTTTTGGGATAACCAGATATATATATGCTTCCTTCTATGGTTCCACCAGTTTTTCTTCCAGCTAATACATCCATGAGAGTGGTTTTTCCAGCACCACTTACTCCAACCAATGCTGTCAGCACACCAGGCCTAAAAGCTCCTGTGACATTCACTAACAGCTGCAGCCTGTCTTCTAGTATACCTTGTTGTTTCAATTCCTGAAGAATATTTAAATAAATAAAAATTAGTCTAACAGAAAAATAAATTTAGAAAAATGAAGCCATTTACGCACCACAGGGACGTCCACATAGTAATTGATATTGCTGAAAACCATGGAAAGTGGTTGAAATGGAAGAACCATTCCTCTTTGCTTAAAACGTTTTCCTGCCAATAAATGACGAATGTCACTCCATAATTATGTAAGTTAAGCGAAAAAATATATAAAAAAAATGTGTAATCTGTAATTTACAAACCACTTGATCCTGAATGCTGCAAGTACTCCCTCAGCTCAATAACAACACTTTCACCTTTCCTTCTCTTCTCTCTCTCTTCCAGTTCCTCCTGTGAGACAACAGCTTGTCGCCTTCCCAAAGCTGAAGAAATTATGAAAGAAAAGTAATTATTAGCATTATTCTTAAACAAAATTAATATTTCTGGTCTATACAGCACCAGAAGGCAAAGTAATATATTAGCTGATTAGAGGACTTGGACACAGAAGAACGTGTCTTACGATTAAGGTAAGCTAGGAAGATTGTAAATAGTGTGTTGAACAGAAATGTATATCCAACCATTGCACCAACACCAATCCAATACCAATAGCTCTCTGCATACAAACTCCGCTCTATTAATAAGGCTTTACCCAATGGATGGGTGGTATGAGTTCCAGCTCCCTACAAAGAGAGAAAACAGAGTATGTGTTTCAATGCAGTAAAGAAACTGCTAAACATAATTTATATTAAATTAAAATTAAAACCTCGTTACAATACCATCTGCATTTCTCAACTAGCCAGAACGATAGTTTCAAGGTACTGAAAGCTACAAGCAAATTGGAACAAATGATAGTAGTTATTATGGATTATACCTTATGCCAGGAATGTCCGAGGAACTCGTTCACAGAAGCTGAATTTTGTGCATACATTAAAGGTGAAATCCAGAAGCCCCATATCCACCAACTAGGTATACGATCTGCCCAAAAAAGAGGAAAATTAAAATATGAAGAATTAATTTGTCAAATAAATTCCAAAAAATGTAGGGATTGTAGTTCCTATTTGACCTCTTGAAATTATATATCCACCAAGAGCCATCACCACCAACATGGCAAAGGATCCAAAGGTATTGGCCACGATCATATTGCGGCCCAAGGATCCTATCAAACGGAAGAGACCTATAGACATCTGGTGTAAAAGGAAATATAGCAAAAACTGCTTAAAAAATCTGCAGAACCACAACAACATATACATCACTTATTAGAAACTACCATAATGCAAACTACCATAATGCATAACAACCCGGAGAGAACCCAAGGTTTACCTAGAAATTGCCGGATCATATCCAATCGTATAGTATGAGACCAACACCCAGCATCCGGCCTCCATGAGGGAAGTGGGGATACTAAGGACCCAAGAAGGGATTGTATAAACCCAACTAGGATAGAAGTGCAAGTCTCGGTGCTTGTAAATTACAGGAAGCTTTGCAACCAACATTGATACCTCCGTAAAACCATTGAAGAGAATAATTACCATAGAGAAATACAGTGACCCAAGATATAAGCCTCCATCGTCAACTGTATTTTTGTGCATTGTTGTCCGGAAGAAAACACTCATTGTGATCAAAGCAACCAGAAGAAGCTGAAAATAGTACATATAAATCAAGATCAGCTATATAACCCTTGCTTCCATCATAAAATCGATTAAAAATCGAAACAAAATATATTTATATAAGAACAAAGTATAACTGTATAAGTATATAACCAAACGCTTGACTGGTTAACAAAGACGAAAAAGTTGAAGTCATAACGAGAAACGAGAAATCCTTTAATATTTTCAAATATATATATAGTATAAGATTAGCTAAAATTAAATAGATAACAGGTGCTGTTAGACACCCAAAAATTGAAAGAAAGAGAGACAAATGCATGCAAACACATCTAATAGAGAAACATGAGGAAAAAAATAAAGAGAAATCGAAATTAAGTTTCCCCGTAAGAAAAATAAGACAAACTATAAGTTCAAAATAAGGCGAGATTTTTTTTTTCTTTTGCGTGAGACTATCACCGGAGTAACCTTATAACACTAACATATATAAACAACTCTTTTGGCTTTGACGGTGGATTGCATACTGGTAAGATTACCTGAACAAATTTAAAAACATAAATAAATGAATTCCGTTTCATCAGCAGCTTCTGCCATTGGAAGCTGGTCATGAGAAGTTCCCGCTTTTTCGCGCCATAGCTTGAAGTAGCCAAGGCTGCTGGATGACTAAAGCGTCTATTGAAAGGAACTTTCAGTTCCTCAGACAAATTCTCCCCATCGCGGTATAAGCCAAAAGATTCCGCGAACTTCCCAACGGGTATGTACCGGTAAGGGCGGTCGAGAACTGACCAGTACTGCTCTTGGTCCTTCTTTGATGTAACCTGCTCACCAGAATTGAAACAATGACTAAAAGCATAGAGAGTAGAAAGTTATATTCTACTATCTTTACCACTCACTTCTTGCAAGAAGTCTGCCACATTCTTTCGTTCAGGACAACTAAATCCCATCAATTTGAAAAATTCAAGAGCAGTTTCACGGGGTCCCTGATACACAATTTGACCCTCGCACATAAGAATGACATCATCAAACAACTCATATGTCTCAGGAGGGGGTTGCAGAAGAGATATGATAGTGGTTGCATCAAGCGCACGGGTTGAATGCTTAAGATATCTGATAATTTGATAAGTAGTTGAACTATCAAGACCAGTCGATATTTCATCCATGAAGAGCACTCTTGCCGGACCAACCAGTAATTCACCTGGAAATCACACGTCAGGTGATTAGCCTGTAAATGAATAAATGCATTTAACTTGCTGATACATGACTCAAAGCAATACGTGCACATACCTGTAGTAAGGCGCTTCTTTTGTCCCCCTGAAATACCCTTGAGCATTTCATCCCCTACCAATGTGTCAGCACATATGTCCAAACCTAATATCTTTGTCAGAAATATCTTAGTACTCCAGAAGATTTATAGAACTAAACAAGGAAATAACCACTCAAATCAGACATAATACACGTCCTTTTTTTAACACAGCTTGCAAAGAAACTTTTTATCACTCAAATCGCTTGCCAGAGAGTCAAAAGAATGGCAATAATTTGCATTATTGATTTCACTAGTAATAAAATACTTTTATAAGTAAATAAATAAAAATTAATCACACAATGTAAGAAAAGAGATGTCAGGTCATAATAACAAAGGCAATTCTTAGTGCATCGAGGAGTAACAGCATTTAAAGAGTACCTTCATGATGTACTCCACCACAAGATTTGTTTCCTGTCCACCGAGAGCTAATGACTACAAAAAGAAAGTACAATGAAATTTATTTCGTGTGCATTAATCACAATTATGATTTCTTGAGAGAAAAATACTTGCGCTTAAAGGAAGTAACATAAAAAGGTACCTTCATGAATATATCAAGATCTTCATCAGGTTTTATCCCAGCATTCTTTTCTCTTCTGGCGAGTTCCAGCAACATATCTGTTATGACTCAGAATTTAGAAGTCTGCAAGCATCTAAATGTGCAGATTAACATGGTCTCTTAAAAGCATACCATGTTTAAATCCAACGCCTTGACAACGGCCTGCAAACTCGAGAGTTTCCCTGACAGTCATCTCTGCCACATGCCAATCTTGTTGGCTGACATAAGCAGCTGTTCTTTGAGGAACAAATTCATTGAGACCATGTCCATTGTAAGTGATGCTCCCTGACATCTTCAAAGGGCATAGAAATATAAATAAGAAAAAAAACTTCAAAGTGGAAATATAGCTAGTCTAGGACATTTAGTTAGTAAGACATTTTTAGATGTCATATGAGTTAATTAAAGTAGGCATTCATCCAAAACCTCGTTATACTTGAAAGAGAATCCGTCAAGGATTCTTGGAAATCAGAGTAAAGAGCAGTAACAGAGGAAAAGATTTAGAGAAGAAAAGTCAACTATATTTCATTCTGAATATGAAGTACAAAGGGGAGCCTTTCAGCTTTATATGGATAGCTGAAGGCAAAGTCAAACGACACCGTTTAGCTATATATCTAATAAGGATAACATGCATGCAAGCACAGTGAAGAAATGCCTCCGCACATGCTCCAGTTATTAGGTCAGGTGTTAATTCCAAAGAACTTTTGCTCTTTTCACGTGAATTATGCTCGGGATTAAGCTTAAATAGCAACACCCATTCTATGTCACTTAAGGTAATTGAAAATCTGAGTACCTGTAATCCACGTCCTAGCCTACCAGCAAGAGCTAATAGAAGAGTCGTTTTTCCAGAGCTTGGCGGACCCAACAGTAGCGTAAGTCTGCAAGAAGAATTAGACAACAGCATATATTAAAACAAATACGAAAATTCAAAGTAGGTTCTGACTAATTTCAATATGAGTTGGTATTTAACACATGATACGCGAGCATGCTATGTAACACCAAGCGTGTAAATTTTCTATTATCAGAAATAGAGGGATTGATTGATGATATCCTGATATCCTTCGATATGAAATATTCTCAAAAATTTAAAAATCAAATTTTTTAATGATACAGAAACCTAAGTATGGAAATAATGCTATTAAAGCAAATAGTTATTTATTTTTTCTAGAAGAAATAATTCACAGAATTTAGTGGTGCAAACTGCAAGGGAGTCTATATAACATGTATAAATAAGTTTTTCTTTTTCTTTCTTTTTTTCGTGAAAAAATAGGTTTACCTTTTTAATGTGATAGTTTAGTTAAAAACAAAGACCCTGTGAAACTCAGATATTCACCGGGACTTTATAAAGGAATAAAAAAATTCCAGTACATGCCTTGAGGGTCTAATAATCCCACTGATGTCGGCTAGAATTGTCAATTTGCTTCTCTTTGTTCTGTATATCCGTAACTGTCTTAAAAGGGCCTAAATGACAAACAGAAAGCAAATTAGAAAAATTCGATATTATATGACCAAACAACAACCGTTGATAGAACACATGCCCTAGCAAAACGATCCAAAATCAGATAAAGAAATAAGAAAACACCTCGGCCATATTGCTAATAAAATTAGGAATGGTAGGCAGGGCTCTGCTTCCGACACGGACATAAGTTTCGACAGTCAAGTGTTGAAATCGAACTTCAATCTTGGGAAACCGCAACTTTACTCTGATAGAGACCATTCATGGAGCAAAAAAGTTATTATTTTTACGATTAGGCTAAAGCAGAAGTATAAAACAAAGAAGCATAGAGAATCAGCGTATTGCAAACCAGATAATTAGACTTCAAGATAAACATTTTTGTACCATAGAACTGAAAACAAAGTAATTGTATTTCGAACTTGAGCAATCATAATGAAATCATAATTGGAAAAAAAAGTAGAAGATTAGTGCCAAATGGCAGTTGCCAGTTAGTATATTCTGGATGGTTGCTCATAAGCTGAGAGATTATAACAGACTTCGGGTTAGTTTCTTGTGCTGCTACATTTTGTCGGCAACGACAGCGAAAAGAAAATCAAAGAGAAAATTACTTGTCAAATCGGGTTCTCATATGGTCGAAGAACTTCTCGGGGTCGTCGTCAACCGAACGAACCAATCTTTCCAAAACGAGCATCTGCTCCTGTGCCTCGAGTTCACTCACGTCGATCTCCTTCCTGTCACCAATAAGGTTCTTGAAAATGCCTCTGCGTGCTCGAGCGTATGTTGGCAGCCTCTCCAGTGCGGCCCACCGGAGCGCCTCCTCATCTTCCCCTTCTTCCCTAAACGACGTCGATCTGGAGAACGCGTTCTTGGCGGTGTTCCACATGGCGCCGCAGATCTACCGCGCCTCACTCCCGAATACAACCAATCCCGGAGTTTCAGAGATGAGGCACAAAGAGAGACTAGAGAGAGAGAGAGAGAGCACTACTAGCTGTGAGAATGTGTGTATGTGACTCTAGCGCTACTACTTCTAAGTCCTAAATGTGGATTGGTTGTTGAGCTCCGCATTAATGGCCGCCCTCATCCTTCCTTCCTCTTTTCTTTTTTTTTTCTTTTTTGGGGTTGGTACAGACCTTCCTTCTTTCTCCGCTGAGTGAGTTGGTTGCCTGCGTTAAAGTACAACACTGTTGCAAGGCGAGGTCCTCATTCAATAGCCGCGGGAAAGACAAATTTCGACGGGTACTGTATAGTAACACGCGCTCGCGTAATACGGTCTCGTGTACTCGCTTAGTCAATCGACGCCCGTAATTACGTGGGGCCGAGTGTGATATGGTCATTTTCTAATTCCCGTAATCCTGATAACGTAGAGAGTCGTGGGTTTGTGAGCGAAGAAGCGAGGGTGCGCGGAGATTACAATCTTCATTTGAAATAAAACGGTTGGGAAGTTGTAACCAAGAACTAAATTTTATTTATTTTTTATTAAAATGATTAAAATATTTTTATTTTTTAAATTATAAATATAAAATAAAATATTTATTAAAAAATTATGTTAGTTTGATTGAAATTATTATATTTTAAAATATTTTGATAAAAATATTTTTATTTTAATAAAAATTTTGATAAAAATACTTTGATTTCGAATTATTTCGATAAAAAAATATTAAATTAATTTAAAAAATAAAAATATTGATAATTTAAAAATAGACAAAAATAACATATCATATCTAACGTCAATTTATTTTTTCTTACAAGTCACAATGTTTTTATTAATTTCTTAATCTCTTCATTTATTTTCATGACATTATTTTTTTTTATTTTTTTTAAATAATAAATTATAAAAATAATAAAAATATATATTAAAAGATAAAAAAAATATAAAAATAC
Organism: Gleditsia sinensis; assembly: GCA_037074535.1. NCBI lineage: Eukaryota > Viridiplantae > Streptophyta > Magnoliopsida > Fabales > Fabaceae > Gleditsia > Gleditsia sinensis. The sequence goes on along the minus strand of CM073464.1, from coordinate 6,917,005 downwards.
CTGAAAATAGAGACAGAATCATGATCGAGAGAGAGAGATTTAAATTTAAAAGACACGAAATAGTTAAAAAAAATGAAGAGATAAATACAAAACAAAAATTATTATTGAATGTTGTTAGAATTTGAGTTGGAGTTCTTACTGTAATAATATGTTTACTTATTATTTAATTATAAATATTAATTTGAATTAATGTTAATATAATTTTATATATCTATACTATTAATATTATATTAAAATATTTTAAAATTAAAAAAAATATTATTTAAAATTATTTAAAATATTTTTTTAAAAAAAATTATTTTTTAAAAAATTTTGAAACGTTTCGAAAATATTTTCATTTTTAAAATTATCGAAACGATATTTCGAAACAAAATTTAATACCTTAGTTGTAGTTTGTAGATTTATTTTATCGAACTAAATATATATATATATATATATATATATATATATATATATATATATATATATATATATATGACGATTTTAATGTTTTTGAATATTAGTAAAACAATTAATATTTAATAAATTAATAATTTAAAAGATTAATTTATATATTAAAAAATATAAATTAAAATTAAATAAATTTACAAATTTTAAAACTAAATTATTAATTTATTTCAAATTCACGGTTTTACTCTTATGTGATCTCAATGGCTGTTATTATAAACGGCTAATATGTTTCCTCCGTTTGGAAAAAATTCAATACTTGAAGGTAAAATAATTCTAAAGACAAAATAAATAAGTTGGTTTTAATAAAATATGCTACGTTAACTTTGATTTATGAAATTTTTACTTTGAAATATATAATTTCATTATAATTTGATAACGACGTTAACTTCTCCAAACATTTTATAAAAAAATTGCAACGTAACAAGTTTTGTGGGCACGTGACGCGCAGTCACTGGTCAGTTATATCCACCAAATAAAAGGCAACATTTTGCCTTATCTCCACCAGCAGCGTAATTTTAATATGGCACCCAAAAACTGCAATACAGCTTCATTAGCTTTGTCGTTCCATCATTTCTCTCCACGTTTACTTTTTGTCTTATTCATGAACTAACTGCTGCTTAATTTAAGAGTTCGTATCAATTAAAAATAATTTATAAATTAATTTAAATTTTTTAATTAAAATAAATTATTTAAATAAATTTATTTATCAAATATTTTTAATTTAATTAAATAAATTTATACATTAATTAAATAAATTATAATTTTATTTATTTAACTTATTAAATACACTCATTTTTTTTATTAAATTAAACCCGTATTGATTAAAAAAAATTTATTTTCTCTTGCTATTTAACAATATAACATGTTTTGAATGTTGAAAAGTCACAGTTATGCAATGGCAAAATGAGGCATTAGTCACAAAATCAATATTTAAATAAATAAATAAAAAGATGATGAAATTGTGTTTATTTCGTGAGACTGAATTCAACCTAACCAACTACCATATATGCGGTGTAATTAAATAGCCTCACGATCGTCGAACTGAAAGAAGGTCCCTAGTCTTTATCATCGGAAATTTTAGTTGATTTTGATACTTCATTATTACATTATGCTCATAGCTACATACACCCCCTTGTACTTGTCCAGGTAAGCTAAGATCATCTTCAGCTGTGAAACTCTTCTTTAAGAGTTTAAGTGGGTCTCATAGTTAAATAATTATTTTTTATTTTAAATACTGTTATTTATAAAAATAACGATGGTTAAAATTTTTGTCAATTTCCTTATTATCGTAGATATATATTAAATTTAAAGAATTCAATAGGGTTAACCAACCCCCATTAAAAATAACCTTAAAAAAAAAACTTTAGGTAAATTTTCCTTCAAACTTTTTTATTTAAATAGTAAATAAATTTAAATTTAATAATTAAAAAATTTTAAAACACTTGTCAAAAAGAAGTTAACTAAGTACTATAAATAAATTTATTTTTATACAAAAAAAAAAATTTAGTGCAAAAAAAAACAGATTTAATTTGATTGAATTGATTAAGACTTAAATAATAATAATAATAGTTAATATTGCATTTAAGTTTTGAGATATTAATTTTTTGATGAAGACTCTTCTTATAATTCAAATCTTTCAATTAATGTTATTATTAAGAGTGAATTAGTGCAAAATGAGTAATGAGATGCAATTAGAATAGATTGTCACAAACGCTGACTTTCGGGAAAAAAAAATGAAGTGACATGTCTCGAGTTAACTATTTATAATGACATTTAAAATTCTAAAGTTTCCCACTTAACACGAGATGAACTCTCTCCGCAGCAACTCAAATCTTATTGGTTAATGAAATTGATAACATAATAATACGGTCGTCAAAGACTGATATAAAAGACAAGAGGAGAATGTATAGTATATATCTTCCGCTTCTCCTCGTAACAAACATGGCCATGACTATGCGCTCATAGGATCCGAATTTGCTTAGTTAAGGAACATATAGAGGATACGAAAGAAAGACTGTAGTCGTCAAATAAGAAGAGCGATCCCTGCTTCTGTTTTCGAATGCCATTAAATTTGGATTGGACCTTTCACGTGAAGCTCGGTCGAAATTCGTCGTTTCTGTGAAACTAGGACCTCGTCATTTTCGTTCGCACAAGACTTTGATTCCCTCTTGCGTGCCTGTCATCGAATGGGACTGCGGTGTCCTACGGCCACGATTTCCTACTTTACGCATCGAACACCTACCGTCCAATGTAATTAAATATACATTTAGTTCAAGGAAACAAAAAAGAAAAAAAAAAGTTGGAAAGATAGATTTTTTTTAATTTTGTTTTTTATTCTTTAATTTTTTATTTTGATTATTTAAAAGCCTGTCGCGTTTTAAAATTTTCCTTACATTAATTTTTTAAAATTTTAAAAACAAATTTAAGTGAGAATCAACGAATCTTTACGTTAATTTTTTTAATATATTTATTTTTTAATTAATAATTATTTAAAATATATTTAACAAGTTAAATAAATTAATTTATAATTTATTTAATTAATTTATAAATTTATTTAATCAAATTAAAAATAATTAATAAATAAATTTATTTAAATAATTTATAATTTTTTATCATACGTTATTTTAAATAGTATATAATTTTTAATTGATAATTTTTATATATTTTTTTATTATTTTATTTAAATTTTAATACTATTTTATTTACAATATAATATTATTTTTATTATATTCGATCAACGTTCAAATTACATATCCAATAATAAATTTATAAATATTATTGATAGCAACACAAAAAATAAAAATTTATAAGTATCTACTAAAATTAAAAAAATTTATAATGATATTACTAATTTATTATAATATTTTAAATAATATATTTATTTTATATTTTTTAGTATTATATAATAAAATATAATTACTAACAAAAAATAATAAATTTTATATAAATATATTATTTTATATCATTTTATATTTATCAATTAATTTTATCAAATATTTTTAATTTAATAAATTAGTTTAATAATTTTAAACTTTTAACAAAAAATTAATTTTTTAATTTTTAATTAATTTTTAAACTTTCAATTAACTTATCAATTATTTTTGTTAAATATAATTTAATTTATTATACAAATTTTTTAATGATAGGAATTTATTAAAAATGTCGCTAATTATTTCAATTTTTTAACAAATAAAGTGAACTTTAAATGATCAAACTAAAAAATACATGTATTTTAACAATCAAAATAGCAGTTCTTAAAAAAAAATTAACGAAGTTTCGAGCATAATTTCTATTAAAAAAATTGAAAAAAATGAATCTCTTAATTCGATTTAGTGTAAAAATAGGCAAAAACTAAATTATAATAAACTTATTATTTAAATTCAAACTTAATCTAACCCTGTTTAAAAATAAAATTATTTGTTATATTATAGTTGTGGGCAGATCACCAGAGTTGTAAATTAAAAGTTTGAATTTTCCCACTAGTATGCCCCTCCATAGTTATATTTTGAAAAATAAAATCATTGGCTTTTAAAATGTATTTTATTTAACTAAATCATACAACATTTAAAATTATTTATAGTCTTAAATTCATCAAAAAATTTGAATTAGGTTGATTTGAATTGATTGAGTCAAATTTAAAACAATTCTTAAAAATTTAAATGTGACTGACTTTAATTATTTTAAAATTTTATTCATATAAACTCATATTCGATATGTTACGATTTTTCTCTGCTAAGTTTTAATAAATTTAATTGAGTTACAAGGAGAGTAAGCCCGAGTTGGAAAGGCATTCACTAGGGAACTAGAACTTGTTTAATAATGTGCTCATCAATGCTCTTTCACTCGTTCATTTAAAGTAAAGTTAACTTCAATTCAAATTTATGAGAGCAGGTGATACCACGTGCAATTTTGCCGAAAAAAATACACCCGAGATAAGTGATAAGGTGGGTGGGTGCAATGTTATTTCATTTTTCATAACTACGACTTGCACATCAAGAAATAAGTTTTTAATTTTCTCAAATATTTTTTTATTGCAAATAATTTTACCAAAACACCTTCTATAATGTTATATTAAAATAATATAGCCAAATTACAATTTAGCTTTAAAATATATTCGAAGATTTAAAATTCCATATAATTAATTGACAAACATTAATTATTATTCAAATTTTTTTATAGAAAACTTAATATGTTTTTTTTATGTACATATACGGGATAATTGAATTTTTATTCTTTAAATAATTGTAAACTGTTAATAATTTAAGAATTAAATACGTTGAAATTTACAAAAATTGTATCACTAAAATTTATATTATAGTATTATCTGATTCATATCAATCACATAATAAAATAATATAATATAATATTATTTATATTTATTAAACATTAAATAAAATAAAAATTTATTATATTCGTATTTTAATTAATTTATATATAATTTTTTATCATATTTTTATTATATTTCGAACGAATTTTAAAGAATTTTATAAATATCACCTCTAACTTTTAAAATAATGTGTATAAATAAAATAAATTAAAAAAATATTTTATTTTTGACATCTGACAATTTTTTTAAAAAAGAGTTTTATAAGTGGTGCAAAATGTTGCTATAAGCCTATAATACAGCTACAGTTATAATAATCCCCGTCACCTCCAACGATGGGTGACCGTGATTCTAGAAGGATCCGTGCTCGTTCACCTGGTTGCCAGTTTAATGCTATTACTATCCGCCAACAGGAATTAATACCTATCACTTTCTCATGAAAACTACTCTCACCTTTAGAGACTATCCCGCAGCCTGTGGTTTACAAAATGTTGAAAAAATTGGATCGGGTTCCCCCTTGATAGGATGGACCTGAAATTTGACGATTCCATTGAGTGATTGGTTCCCTTTAATTTTGAAAAATCATCACCAAAAAATTGATTAAAAAAATAAATGAATCCATTAAAAAAGTAGTCAAAATGGATTAAAACTTAATAAATTAAAACATTTTCAATCATGTGATTTTTTTAATATGTCTTCATACAAATATTTTTAATTTTGATTAATTCAAAAAAAATTCGTTATTATTAATTTTTTAACATGAATGAAAATTATATATGTACTTTAATTTTTTATGATTAAAATTAATATCATAATAACTATTATTGATAATTAAATATTATATAATATAAAATTATGACTTTTTTTTATATATAATAGAGTTCTTTTAAAATGTTAAATATATATTATTTGATTATTTTTATCTTAAATATCTTATTTAATTAAGCTTATAATATAAAAATATATTTTATATATTTTATTATTAATTCGATCACAATTTATTTACAATTAAAATAATAAATCACGAATCACTTGGTCAGTTTGATTTATAAAATATTAATTTAAAATCTAATTGTCTCAAATTTTAAAATCAGGTTAATTTAATTTTATGATATTAAGGTACCAATCTTAAAATAGTATTTCTTCACGCCCGATTAATATATTTCTTTGAACATCAAAATATTGACGATCGAGCTCCATTAAAAAAAGCTGACCAACTTTTTCATGGTCAATACATTGTTGTTGTGGACATTAATGATTTAAATAAATGACGAGGTCCACATTGGAAAAGTCTGGATCCCACATTTGCCCTCCAGATTTGGCATGGAAAAGTTTTGTTGCCGTCAGTTTCCAATTATTATTATTATTATTTTTGGTGGTAGATGTCACTCGGAGAGAGCACAAGGAAACGCATCCTGGTCCACAACTATATTATTGAATACAATGTCTTCTCACATGCATCGGATAAAAAGGAAGATAGATTATCAGAATAATTGAAGAAAATAAACAGAAAAATTTGTTGATTGTTAAATTTGTTTCAAAATTTATTTTATATAAAAATTTTTAAAAAAATTAATTTAAAATTTGACTTATAATCACTTCTAATTATAATTTTCAATTTATTAATTAGGTTCTATTTAATAAAAAAATTTATAAATTAATTTAAAATATTTAAATAAATTTGTTTATTAAATATGTTCAATTTAATCAAATAAATTTATAAATTAGTTAAATAAATTATAAATAAATAAATTAATTTTCTCAAACACACTCTTATTGAAATTACATAATGCATACCAACATTATTGCCTGCCATAAAGAAACGTGATATGTGACATGAAATGTAACAAGCATATTGTTAATTGTACCAGAATGAAAGGATATTAATGAAATTTAAAACTATAATTAATTTTTCACAACTAAAGATACTAAATTTATATTATAAAAATATTTTTTTTCTAGAATCAAAGGTACGGTTATATAATTAATGTGAGATTAATATATTTAAATTTTAAAATAATTGAAATTTTAATTTTTTTTTCACAAAAATATCTTTTAACATTTAAATATTAATTTCTTAAAATTATAAATCACTTACCACGATCATCTAGTTGTGAATTACCATAAAAGTGCTTTGTTTTGCCATCTTTTTTATCATCGACAATTTGGGTTTGAGACCCACCTAACCTCACCGATCCAAAAATATTGGGAAACATATTAAGGGTACTCAGCCCAACAGGTAACCCAATTATATTCGGCTGGCCCAAATATGTCGAACTTCCACATTTTTGGAAAATGATACCTTCCTGACCAAAAAAGAAAAGGAAAAAGAAAAAGAAAAAGGAAGTGGAATCTTTGTATTCAGTCCGGGAGAGAGGAGAGGGTCATTCGTACAGGTACGGTGGCGCTAAAATGGAGGGGAGTTCGAATGCGTCGGAATCAGAGGTGGTGTTGTTGGAAACCCTAAGAAGAAGAGGATGGTTTTTGGGAGACTTGGAGCAAGTGAAGGCCACGATCATTATTCAATCCGCGTTAGCTGATGATAGTACGAAGGTGCTGGATGCTGTGGAGTCGGAGCTGTTGAATTTGGACCTTAGATCTATCGGAGGCAAGTCCTTGCCCGATCCTTCTCTTGTTCGCAAGTCTTCTTATCTTCACGGCCCCAAAGTCCTTCAGGCAAATTTCTACCTTTCCTTCCACCTTCTCTTGAATTCTGTCTAGCCTATGTTTGGTGCTTTAGTATATTTGGCGAATCAAATTGTGGGATTTTGTTGCAATTCAGATGCTGAGTAGCTTTATTAACGAATGAGATTTATGGATTACTGTCGCTTCCTATTTCAAGTTTTTTAATCATAAAAATAAAATTTTTCGTTTATGTTATTGTTAAATTATACCATCCCATCCACTAAATGCAACCTTGCTGAAACTAGATACGGGTTTTCTTGAATTTTAAAACTTCAGAGCTACTTCAGTTTCACCTCCCCTCCTTCATGGTTTTTGGTTTTTGATTCTTTTGAGCAGATAGCTTCTGTAAGGGACGTATCTAAAAGCAGCTTGGATGACCTTTCAAGAAATTCAGGTGGTCGGAGACTTCTCAGATTATGTCTCACAGATGGGCACTCCGATATAACTGCTATAGAATACTCACACATCCCACTTATATCTGACAATGTGGTTCCTGGTACTAAGGTACTGGAATTATTGCTATACTTGGTTTAACATGTAAATAAGAGAGATGGTGTAGTGCCTTTTACTAGTACTAATTATATTATGTTATTATATTAGGCGTAACGTAATATAATCTTAATTATGTTGGTTTCTCAAAATATGCTGTATATTTGAGTTTTAGAGAGATGAACTAACACAGGGAACTTGTCGTCGTGATTAGAATTCTAAATATGTTGTCTCTGTAAATTACTTCATTTGTCTAAAATTCAGAATATTGTTTTAAAAACCATCAATCACTTGGGTAGAAAAGACTCAGAAAAAAAGAAAATACTTGGGTGATAAATATTCTGATGCATGCCTTGGGCAAAATTCTGTATTTTGTTTAATATGGAAGTTGTTAAAATGGTAGTTTGGTTGAATTGAAATTCGAAATAGTGACCAATTTGTTTCTGAAATAAAATGTGATGAAACTGAATTCAAAGGTTAGCTGACAACTTGACCTCTGGCAATAAAAGCAATTTTGATGGTTCAGAAAACCTCTTCTGGTGTAACAAGTAGTTTGGAAGTAGAAGATGCAATTGCTGAGAATTTTAAGGTCTCTAGTTGCGTTGAAGTTTTAAGCTTTAGTGATGTGATTGTTTTCTGCCTGATATAGAGTGTTGATCTAGAAAATAGATAATTTAGTCCTCCTCCCCTTTTTCCCTTAATGCTATTGGTTGGAACAATTGGCCCTATCCTAACCAAGGGCCTTCGTTAATATTGCTGAATGATTAGTTGATTCTGTTGAACGTTTGTTGAATGCTTGAGATACTGTAGGATGGTCCTACAATTTGGTGGGCTTCTTCAGTCTTCACTTTGAAGCTTTATTATTCCTTGAGGATTAGTGGTTCTTTTAGTTTTAGTTGAGGAAACTGATGGTTTATGGTTTTACGTACAATAATGCAATGACAACTTGGAAAAGACTTATGGAATTGTTTGTTGTGTAAAGTCACGAATTATTCCATCAAAAAGGACAATAATAATAATAAGCCAGAGTACATGAACGTGGAGTTAAGTGAATACTGGTACTTGTACTTTGAGGCCGCATAGTATTGGCTATTATCATTCCCCCTTCCCCGTTGTGGACACAAGAAAAATAAAGTTGCTAATAGCTACAAGTTTCCTTATGTTTCCTTTTTCTCCGGTAAAAATATAACTTGTACTACAATGTCTCGTTGTCCTGTATATAAGACTTGTTAGAAGGTTCCTAGCTTACAGAATTTGGTATTGGAATTCTTTATTGGTTAATGCATGTTTGGAATATTTCAATTCATACAGTTTTATTTCTGTTGATTATCGTATACCTGTCTTGGTTGCTGATCTAGGTTTCTACTAATGTTATTGTTTGACCTATTGCTCTCTCTCTCTCTCTCTCTCTCTCTCTCTCTTTCTCTGTTATGTGTTTGCTATATGTATCCTTATTTTCTATGTGTTTCTTCTTGAATTATTATTACTTCTTTGTATTGATATTGTTGTGATAATCTATTTGACAGATTCGTTTGGAAAATAAAGCTGCGATTCATAGTGGTATAGTTTGTTTAAATCCTACAGTATTGACTGTACTGGGGGGTATTGTTCAATCACTATATGAGGAATGGCAGATGAACCAAAAATATTCAGGATTCTCTCGATCATCTTTAAGGAAGCTAGAGGAAAGTGGCACAGGTGGTCCTCCTCCATTTGTGAAGTTGCAGGTTGGATCTTCCTCAGGTCAGTTTTTTCAAAAGAATTTTTGTGTTGTCCTTTCCCTTTTCTTTGCTAGTGAAACTAAACGTATAAGAAATTAGTGGGGGACCTCCAAAAGTGCAGTAACAAGTCAAAGTATTGTTTGGACTTGAGTATTGTATGGGGCCTGAGAATAAACTTAGGTATCTAAATTATTTAATGTTCAAACTTGATGATAGAAGTTTGCCTACAAGGGACAGTCAAATATTGGAAATTAGAATGGGGACCAAAACCTGGGTTATTTTGCACTCTGGAAAACACAGGTATAAACTCTATAGTCACTAACCTTTGGTGGAAGGGCTGATTGTTTGGTCTGTCTACTGAGCTTTTGCTCATCTGTAAATAATGCTTTTAGGAATAAGTTCCGTTAAAATATGTAATGGAAGTTGAAACTGCGGTTGACCTACTATTTCAACATTTGGTTGCACTATGTTTATTCTCATGTAATTGTGTGTTTGTGGTACTAGCCATTGTCCTCCATAATTAAACATTCTTATTACCAGCACTCTGTTGAAACAATTATAAACAAGTACCAGTTAGTTATTAACTTATTATTTGTGAGGTTCTTTTGATGTTATAATTCAAAGTTTGAATGTGTTAAGGATACCTTATTTATGTTAATAGACCTTCAGACACCAAATGGATTGCATGCACTGCAGAATGCGTGAATGGTTACATTGAGTTGACAAAGAAATTGATCTCATGCAGGTTATGCAGATACTAACTTTAGAAGCAGCAAGCCCAATGCTGTGGTCGGTAAAACTGAGATGAGGCCAGCTGGTGGCCAGCAATGCCTTGATCAGAGAGCAGATAATGGTATAAATCTAAAATCCGTATTGCCTACAGAAAGAGCTGAAGAAAAGCCTAGCAGTTCAGGGACAAGACTGAAAGAAGGTGCTGCCTTTCTCTCTTCTTGCTTTTTACTAATTACTTTCTATTGATATGATCTGGTAATCTGAAGGTGCATATGGAATCAAAATCATTATTTGTTGGTCTGTGTTTTGTGGCTCACTTTGTTGCACAGGTTCTGCGGTAAGGTAATTTATTTCAATACATAGGGTATGGGTATGGAAATATGTAGAATGAATATTTTATAATATATAACAATCCTACAAGAATAAAAATAGATAGTGAATATTCAATAGTGTATAATCAATCAAAATAGTTAATAGACCTTCAGACACCAAATGGATTGCATGCACTGTAGAACACGTGAATAGTTACATTGAGTTGACAAAGAAGGTGATCTCATGCAGGTTATGCAGATTCTAACTTTAGAAGCAGGAAGCCCAATGCTGTGGTTGGCAAAAATGAGATAAGGCCAGCTGGTGGCCAGCGATACCTTGATCAGAGAGCAGATAATGGTATAAATCTAAAATCCATATTCCCTACAGATAGAGCTGAAGAAAAGCCTAGCAGTTCAGGGACAAGACCAAAAGAAGGTTCTGCCTTTCTCTCATTCTTTTTACTAATTTCTTTCTATTGATATGATGTGGTAATCTTAAGGTGCATCTGGAATCAAAATCATTAACTGCTGGGCTGTGTGGCTCACTTTGTTGCACATGTTCCACCATAAGGTAATTTATTTCAAAACATAGGGTATGGGTATGGAAATATGTAGAATGAATATTTTATAATATATAACAATACTTACAACAATAAAAATAGATAATGAATATTCAATAATATATAATCAACCAAAATAGTTAACAGACCTTCAGACACCAAATGGATTGCATGCACTGCAGAACACGTGAATAGTTACATTGAGTTGACCAAGAAGGTGATCTTATGTGGGTTATGCAGATTCTAACTTTAGAAGCTGTAAGCCCAATGCTTTGGTTGGCAAAAATGAGATGAAGCCAACTGGTAGCCAGCAATACCTTGATCAGAGAGCAGATAGTGATATAAATCTAAAATCCATATTGCCTACTGAAAGAACTGAAGAAAAGCCTAGCAGTTCAGGGACAAGACCAAAAGAAGGTGCTGCCTTTCTCTCATTCCTTTTACTAATTACTTTCTATTGATATGATGTGGTAATCTTAAGGTGCATCTGGAATCAAAATCATTTAACTGTTGGTTTGTGTGGCTCACTTCGTTGCACAGGTTCCACCATAAGGTAATTTATTTCAAATATAGGGTATGGATATGGAAATATGTAGAATGAATATTTTATAATATATAACAATTCTTGCAACAAGAAAAATAAATAATGAATATTCAATAGTATATAATCAACCAAAATAGCAGTCCAAGACTTAAAGTTTCCTTATATGGTCTCAGAATTTATAAAGCCTTATTAAAATGAAATTTGAGTAATAGATGGTATGGGAGTTGTGCATGCAACGTTGAGTATACTAATTATTGTTGTTGTTGTTGACTTAGCGAGGTTTAATATTATAAATCCAAAATTCAGATTTAAAAGTTTGTCCGGAGGTAGATAAAAGACATACCTACACTTTACCTAATAAGTATGCAAACTAAAATTTTAAAACAAAATAGATATTACATTATGCCTAATTTGGGGTAAACAAAGATTACCAGTACCCAATACATACCAGGTACAGGTACGGCTTTGATATAGATGTAACCATGTTTCATAGGTGGCTTAGGATTCTCAAGTGAAAGAGAAGTGTCAACATAATATTTTTCTTATGCTAGTGGAATTGCCACTTACGAATCCACTAGGGTTGGCAGTAGGGGTTGCAAATGGGCAGGTTATGGATATGAATTGCCCCAAAAATGTTATTTTCAATTTGTCATTGAATTATTGTAAATAAAATAAGATAATAATTATGTTACTTAGAGTTTGTATTATTATTATGGAAAGGAAATATAGACATAAAAGATAATTTGAACCAAAGAGAACCCATATGAGAATGTGTGACCATTACAAATGCTGTAAAAAGACAGTGCGATAGCCAACGCAGGTTGACTTTGCTAGTTGAAGGGATCTGGGTTAAGACTTTTCATCCTCCATATACCGAATTCCTTGTCAACAAGTAATTTGGCTTGTTGGTCAACCCTCTCAAGGGAAATCTTCATGCACCTAGGGCCTTTGAAGAGATAATCTTTAGGGTTGGGCCAAGGGTTAGTTGAGTATCCTCCTTTGAAGAGGTAATCCTTAAGGTTTGGCCTTTTCTTGTCTCTCTTGGATCCCACTCATGCCACTAGTGCCCTAATAGTTTTAGAGTAACTTATCTTTACCACTATTTTATTCACCAAAAAAAATAAATCAACACTATGCATATTTTCAACAGAAAATTAATTAAGAATTAACTTAAAGCAACATTGAAATTAAATAAATAATAACCAAATCTGGATGCAGAAAGTACTTGCATGTATCCAAAATCTTGGCAAATAATACTAAAGCATTGCAACAATCTGTGCCATTTACTATTTCTGGACACCAAATTAGAGACTGAACCATTCTAAATCACATTCTAAAGGAGCTGAGAACTTTTTGGGTTGATGGGTGTACTTTTACTGACAAACAAATTAATACTCAGAAACCGGGAAGGATCAAGTAATTTGAGATGCTTGGGCTTGTGGTTTGATTGTCGGTAATGAATTGAGTGAAAGGAAAAAGTTAAGACAGAAACAATGGAGTATGGTTTCATCCAAACACTCTGTGGCTGCACCTTCTGTAATAGATGATGTATATCCCTCGTAAGCACAAGTGCTAGAAACATAAATAGGGAAATTGGAAGCTGACCAATGGTGATGCATTTGCAGAAGAAAAGGGAGATGGAAATGAAAAAAGAGAAACAAAAATAAAATTAAGAAAGACATGGCAACAACAAGTGTTTGAAGTGAAGTTGGACAGTAGGAGACTGGCTATCTGGTTTTCTTGGTAAAATGCAGAAAAGTGAGGAAAAATTTGAGAGTATTTGTTGCTTGAAGTTGCAGAAACAAAGAAAGTGGAAGGTACATAGAACTATATCGTGGATTATAAAATCCTCAGATTCTCAATGGATTTTTATTGCAATTTGTGTATATCCATTGGGCACTCATTAGATGCTCATCAGGAAGAATGGACCCAATTTGAACCTGTCCAAGAAGTCATTCTTCCTAATGGATTGGGCAGGGTTGAACCATATGGCGGATGGGCTGGGTGAGTTGTGGTTTAAAATCCATATTGAGACGAGTAGTCATTGAGAATGAACTGATCAAATAAATATTGGAATGAATAGAATTAGAATAATAACCATACCTTAAGAGTATGTTTGGATTAAGGAGAATGGGGAAGGGAAGGGAAGATTTGAGTTAGACATTCCTTTTGTTTGAGAGATTTTTACAAGGAGAGGATAATGAAGGATTATTAACTAACCCTCCAACATCCTCCACTTTTCATATTTCTAAGTTGCTGCAATTTGGGAATCTAAACAAGAGGAAGAGAAATCATAATTTAACCGTCCTTCCCCTACTCTCTCTGCCCTCTGTTTTTTTTTTTTGGATTCCTTCTTTTCCCTTCCCCTCCCAACTCCTAGACACACCCTAAATTATTTAAGGTTCAAAAGGTTTGGCTTAGATCCTTTATTTTATTTTATTATTTGTTGATGTTTCTCTCCTATTGTAGTATCATGATGTTGATGCTTGTTTCTTCGTACAGTTGTGGAATCTGTTCCTGTTCAAAATCAAGCTGCTGCCCAGAAATTACTACAGAAAATGAGTCACCAGAATCAGGATGGTTGGCCCCGTAAGGGTAGGAAACATAGGGGCAAGGAGAGGCCAGAAGACCCAGTTGTATTTACTCTGGACGAATATGAAAATAGGAAATTTGAGGCAAAACCTCCTATAAAAGACGGGGTTCCTGATATTAGTCATGATGAAAATCTCGCTTGGCAGCTTCAGAATCAACTGAATTTGGAATATTCTCATGTCAGCATCGTAATGTCTTCTAGTATTTTTGTTATGTTATCTTGTTTATCCTTCATTTTTTTTTCTCACTTTTGCTAGAATTCTTCCAATATACTTTACGCAACTTTCAGGTACAAAGGGGTTCTCATGAAGCTAAGGCGGAAGACATTAGAATGAGTATGTTCAAATATGAAAGAGATAGTGACAGCAGCCATCAAATGGCATATGGGCGAAGAGGTAGAGGAGGGGGAAGGGGAAGAGGGAGGGGGAGGGGAAGATTTAGTTAGCTATGTTGCTCCTCTTGTCTGTCTGAATTATCCTTTTCAGTTTGATTGATTAGCGAACGTCTATGCCCGCCTATTTTTAGTTAAAGTAGAATTCATCGAAGAAACAGTTTTTTTACAGGCACATGATCTAAAAGTACCGTCTGGTCGTGGTCACCTTCCTTTGTACAGCAAACCTTCAACGAGCCATATGCCTTCATTTAATGCCATTGGCCTGTATGTGTTCTGTATGTGTTTATATTATAAATTTCCACCTGGGTGAGTCCAATCATCTAACGTCTTCGTTGTTGAATTATTGGTCCAACACTTTTCTCTTTTGGCTGATCCGTCTATAATGAATTACTGATGAGAAAAATGCATGTCTAGATTTGACGAGGCATATGGCTGTGCGCCGAGCTCACTTAATTTTTAATCAGTCAATGCCTTAATGGGTTGGTTCTCAGTATAGTTCCCAAACCACCATAGTAAGGTGGTCTCTTGAGTCCATTGGCTTCATACAAATAACGGCTTAGTCTTGATTATCAGGCCGAAATCATCAGCATAACTGTGAACTGGTTGTAATCTGACCCTTGGTTCCATGGTGACCTTTTTGGCTTTAACGCCAAAGATAGTATTAATGTTCATGCTTTGGTTAAATGAAAGATAAATAATTTAATTGGCCAAATTATCTAATTACTGCAAGAAATTAGTCAGTGTAGAGATGCTCAGAATAGAGTTTAAAAAAAAAACATAAAACAAAATCCTGTCATTGTCTCTATATGAAACCACATAATCACAAATGATTTCTTGCACGTTTTAGAAAGAAGAAAAAATGATTTGAAGTTTATTAGGTGTTTGTTACTAAATTTATAATAAAAATATAAAAAATAGATTTTATTAAAAAAAATCAGTTATATAATGTGAATTTATAAAAAATATTTAAATGTTAAGGTTTCAACGTAGAATTTAATAGTAAACATTTTAAAAATTATCTTTAAGTTTTTTTTAAATCAATATAATTGGTTCAATTAATAGAATCAAGTTATTAGTGGTAAATAGTAAATATATTTATTAATTGGGGCGCGTGGAAAAATTTTGTTTTTGCACAAAATAATATATTATGTGATTTATTTATCTATTTTAGTTGAGTAAGTTAGGCCTGCCCGTGGGTCTCGCGGCACGCAGCTGAATCGTGTAGTAATAGGCAACCACAGCGAGTCAATTACTGAGTCAAACTAGCATTTGTGCCTCAACAGTCAACACTATTATGGTTACGAGGAGTGCTCAGCCTTTCACGATGCCGTAGCTCCAAACCCCACGGGCCCCATCTCCGACGGCTGCAGCTCAACCTTGTCCCCCCGAAAAGACTCAGAGCCACCCCGAATTTCCATTGATTCATCTTCTTCGCTGGTTGGGAATGTTGAATATGGAGTCAACTCATTGGGTTCAACCATCCATCGCCATCTCGCTCTCCTTGTTAATCGCCACTAGAGCTTACAAAAGAAAATCACTCAACCTTTCTGGGGCAATTTCGGGTTTCCTCGTTATGGCTATTCACATTTTTGTAGGATACAGGTGCCTCTTTTCTCCTCCTTATTCTTGTTTTGGTATTTTTATTTATATTCTGCTCCGTTTATCTTGCGCAGATTTAACGTTACGCTTTCCTTTTCTTTTTTTCTTTTTTAAATAAGATTTGGAGCTATGCTGCTTGCGTTCTTTTTCTCTTCGTCTAAGCTCACAAGGAAGGGAGAAGATAGAAAGCGCAAGCTTGATCCTGAATTCAAAGAAGGTGGACAAAGGGATTGGTGTGTTGTTCTCTGTCTTCTCTTTTGGTTGAGTGTCATTATTTGGTGAAGTTGTGTCTACTTTATGTCCTTATACGGTACTTTTACTCCTCTCATGTACAATATTTTATTACAAATAAGTGAGTTAAATGGGTGGGTCTAAAAGAAGGTGTGATGCTGTCCAAGAAAAAAAAGAAAAGGAGGTGCGATAATACCAATTTTCTTAATTCTTTTACTTATGAAATATTTTCCGCGGAAAAATGCTACTATATTAAAAATATTTGCTTATCGGTAAAGGTGTAAGTGGAAGGTGGTTTTCATTATATACTCGAGATCAGCTTGTTAGAAGCTCAAATTTGACTCAGCTTACTTTTTGTTTTTGTTTTTTTTGGGCCAAAACTCAGCTTACTAATTAAATGAATAAGTTTGGACATCGTATTAGATAAACAAGCTCAGTTTGAAACTTCACATACATATAATGCTTTGATGGCATGGAGACCGCCTGGACATCCAATAATTTCAACAGAAACTGAAGGAGTGAGAGATACACAGAAAAAAGAACAGAAGGCTCAAACTTGTTAAGAAAGAAAGAATGGGGGGAAAAAGCAGAGACGAAATTAATCTAAGGACATTGGCAAGGTCTGTGTTGATTTCAGGGAGGAGGAGTTCCCTGTGTTAAGTTGAGAGCCAAAGTTGCAGCATGGTGGGTTGGGAATGACTGAATGAGTGAGTTTTATGGGGTATATTTTCTTTTAATTTACTGATATATTTCGACAGTGTACCGAAAGAAACATTTTGCCTCTAAAATTTATAAGTTCCTTGGCTGGAGGCAGGAAGAAATGAGAATCGATGAGAGAAATTGCTGTCCCTCACAGTGGCGGATGCCATAGATACCATTTTCGTAGACGCACAATGCAAACGGCAGGCACCATAGTGCCACAAGAGTGAGGCCATCACTGCCTTGGACGTTTTACGGTGGATGGGCTCTAGGCTACTAGCCATTCCACCGTGGCGGTCATAGCAGCTGCCATTGACAACACTAAAAAAGTCCATAATTTTTTCTTATGCCAGTTCAAGAACCTTGTAGTCTGACTAATTCATTTGGTGTTAGTATTCATTTGCTATATGCAATTATGCCAGCTCAAGAACCCTTTAGTCTGACTAATTCCCTGCATATCTGCTACCAAATACACGGTGATTACTAGTGCAATTTGTTGACAATTTTCCCCCTACTGTTATTCAGGATACAAGTTCTATCAAATAGTGGTGTTGCCACGGTTTTGGTTGTAATTGTATGGAGATTGACAGAAGGGCAGGATAAGTGCTTAAACTCTAAAGACTCAGCACTGATCACCTCTCTCATTGGTGGCATCATAGGCCATTATTCCTGCTGCAATGGAGATACTTGGTCTTCTGAGCTTGGAATTCTCAGCGAGGAGCAACCTCGTCTAATCACAACCTTTAAGGTGAATAGTCTCTTGTCATAACTGTACATGCATGGATATTTCTATCCTTGTCTTTGGCATCCTGTCATTTCAGATCAACAAAAATGCCGCATGAAGCTGTGTTGTAATTACCTAAGTCCTGAGATTCCATACTTTCGCCACTTAAGATACTACATTTGGAGAGGGCCAGAGGGGGAAAGTCCATGAGCTTATGCATCTGTCTTGTGGAGCACTTGCCTTGGTCTATCTCATATTCTCCCATTTAACATATCTGATGTGAACCGTTTGGTCTTGCTTTCTCCTTCCTGGTCATATTATGTAATATGTACCATACTTCTCCTGCAAACATAATGAGTCAAAGCATGTCCCACATCTTTATGAAATGGCAGTCTAATAGAGGAAGTAAGGCCTTTCTGGATGCCTTGTGGGACTCCTTGATTTACTTTCTTTGTTTTATTCAAGAAAGGCTCTCTCTTGCATAGACAGACACAGGAGAGGGTGGCTTTGAACTCTAGAATCTAGATCTTCTCTGTATTGAGGAGGTTTTATTACCAATAAGTTTATTGCCTCAAGCACAAAAACCATTGTCCTTTTTTCAACTGACTTTAAAGGGTTTATCCTGTATTTTGTGGTACTTATGATGCTTTAAATTGGTTGCATGGTAAAGTGATATAAGTATTGAGATGCTTACTTCTGAGTGGTTCTTGTGGGAGATAAGTATCGAGATGCTTACATCCGAGTGGTTCTTGTGAAGTTTTTTTTCTGTTGGCCATAATTTGGTAAATATTTAAATTTTTAAAAAAAATTATATTTGGTATTGGAAAAAAAAGGTAGTTCTGAGTCTTCTGATAATTAAGCATTTTTGCTTTTGTTTGCATTATATATGTTTTATGTAATTGCAGAATCCATATGCACGTTTTATTTACTGGGCCAACTTTATTTATCTCTGTTGTGTGCACTGAATAAGTAGTCACGGTTTATTCTGAAGTGGTTTAACAATTAACAAGCCTTATTTTTTTCGTTTGACGTGCTTGTTGCCTTGAAAATTCCTTCAAAGGCATACTTGGGTAGCATTAGCAACCGCTACCTATGATAGTGGCTTGTGAGTTGACACATGTGACTTCTATATAAATAGAGAGTAGTAAAAAGGAAACTATTCAGTTTTGGAAGATTGTGGGCACCAATTTTTTTTTTCTTTATGATTGTCAGCCTGTTCGGAGGGGCACAAATGGTGGTGTGACAAATGCAGGACTTCTAGCAGCTGCAGCGGCAGGAAGTGTCATTGGACTCTCGTTTGTTCTTTTGGGACTTTTGAGTACCAGATGTGATTCTTACATAGCCCTTAAGCAACTACTGGTCATACCTATCTCCGCCTTCGCAGGACTATGTGGAAGTATCATTGACTCTCTGTTGGGTGCAACATTGCAATTCAGTGGATTCTGCACTGTTCGCAATAAGGTAACTTTATTTACATCACCAAGAAAATATACTTTCTTCCTGTATGTGTGTGTATATATATATTTTAAAGATATTTGATACGTGAAATTTCCTACTCCTCTTGTAGGTGGTTGGAAAGCCAGGACCAACAGTTAAAAAGATTTCGGGTCTCAATATTCTCGACAACAATGCAGTGAACCTCGTGTCCATACTGTTGACAACGATCTTGACTTCGGTCGCTTGTTTATACATCTTCTAAACTCATTAGCACTAGTTTTGTGGGGGCAGAAATGGTTTGAGAGTTCAAAAATTGCGATGCGGTGGCGTGGATTGTACTGTCAACCACTCAACCATCAATTGAAAAGCTGATGAGTAAAGCTAGACAACCTTTTATCTGTTGTATATTGTAAATCCTTAGTTATGGGACTTTTTTTTTTGGTGGGTTTAAGAGTTCTGAAGGTTTGTTGTTTATAATAAATCCCAAAACGCGTGCGCTACCCCAATTTAATCTTGTCATCATCCATTTTTCAACCTAATATGGACAGGAAGTAGAAATCTTGCACTTTAAGGCCCGTGTAATTGGAAAATTCGGACACCTTTTGTATATGCCTCGCCTACTCAGTCTGCACCTAATTTGTATTCATGTCCTGCTAGAATTGAAGACAAATGTTGATGTCATCTGGATGAGTTCGGCTGCTAATGTGGCAAGTTGCTACTTGCTACCTTCATCCAGTTCCAGGCGCTGCACCTAACTTGACATTATTGTTGATTCACCATCTGCTGACATACTTGAATCAGATTGGTAGGTGAAGAAGTAATTTCATGGCTTTCTTGAGTATTGAAATAGGTTAACAAAGTCGGATATGTTTGCACGAAGTTTCACCCAAATAACTTTGTCAGATTAGGTTCGAGATGATTCCTGAATTGAATGAGGCTATTTAAAAAAGACGAGATAAAAGAAGGACCCATTGAAGGGTCAGAAAAGGCGAGGGAGGGCCACACACGTGATCATTGTTGTTATTGTGTTCATTTATGGTAGTGTCAAGACAAAAGTGTCGAGGTCTGCGAGTACTAAAGACCTGCCTGTGATGGGTCCACTTATGTATTTGAACACGTCCACGTTGGGAACCAGCGTGTCCCTTTGAAGAGATTTTCAGAGAGAAAAGACTACATAATCATAATGCCAACGACATCTTTTGTATACTATTGTCCCAGCATGAACTGCGAATTTTAACCATGGGTTAAATACCAGTTGGTAACGCAGCAATCCGCGGAGTCGAGAAATTATGCGTTGTCAATAGATAACAGAAGGTTTTTGGATAGTTTTAATTCAAGAGAATTAGTGGGAGGTGATAAATTTTTTCTTAAAATTGTCTTGAAAGATTTAGTTTCAGATTAAATCTAAAATATACTCTTAACTATGATTTTACATATAAAATTTCTACTGTGTTTTGTCTTAAAATTTTTTTTGATCTTGTATTATAAATTCAAGGCCTAACTCAGAAATTGTTGAATTTCATGCATGTTAAAGATTTGCGCCCAGAGAGGGTTCCAGTTCATCTGTATCAGAGCAATGAACCTGCCTTTTGCCGACATAAATTGCAAAAAGCTCCGCAAATTGTGAAGAAACATTAGCATTTGTTACAGTCATCCAGTAACTTAAGCAAAATGTTAAAAAAAAAATGCACTATTTAGGCAGAAACTGGAGTAAGGGTCCCTGTTAAATAATTAATATGACCCTAAAGCTTGAGCCCTGAAGGATAAAGTAAATTTACAGAGAAAGCAGAGCACAAGTCAAAAGAAAAAGAATTAAAGTGAACACTTCTATTCTAATTTAATAATTACTAATAAAAAATTAATATTTGGATCATTAATAGTTCTTTAACAGACAAGCATTTCCAAATCCTAGATCAGATGTATCGTGTTATTTATAATATAAATTCTTTATACAAATAAGAGAATACACTCTCTCGCAGAGCATAAACTGCAGAGGATCATGTTTCTAGGGGCAGCAGCATAGCATGTCCAAGCAACACTCGCAGGTTTCAAAGCAGCAGAAACAGCAACAAATTGCGAAAAAGCTGCAGTAAATCCAAACCCAAAAACAAAAACAAGAAATGATTAGACTAAATGATGATTGATGAAACAAAATCATCAACTGTCGACGGTAAAGAGAACAATTGAATTATAAATTTTCTTAAGAAACTTTGGTAAGTAGTGCCAGCAGTAATAATAAAAGTTGGTAGCTAAAAACAAAGCAACAAAAGGTAAGTATGATATCGATACAAACCAAGCATAAAGGCAGCCTTTTTCTGCGTGCCGTCTCCTAACATGTTCCACATAAATCATCTCTTGGTACTCTGCAGGTGCATACATTTTTTCTTTTTTCTTAGTTCTGCAAAATATTTTCTGGGAACTGTGCTGTGAAGGAGGAGATACAAGGATGAAGTAGAACTGGTTTTGAGAAAAGAACAACTAAATCGACCCCAAAAAGAAAAAAGAAAAAGAACAAAGAGACACGGGAGGAAAGTGGAGAGTAAGTTCCTAGCTCTTCAGTCACTAGTAATTTATGTGGTACTGAGGGAGAGTGATCCATGTGTTGGGGGAACCAAGTCAAATTATTACCATTGGTACACTTCCAATTGTTTCTTATCAATGAAGTTTCCTCTTTGTATGTATTTTTTTTTTTCCTTCCTTAAATGTTCATATAATCAAACTTATTAAGGACGGAAAAAAAAATCAAATTAATAATAAATAGATATATAGACATACTAGATTTTATTTTTTTTGGAATAGGACTGATTTTTTTACATGTTTATTTTGTTATTAACTTGACTTATCTTTAACAAATATTTCGTGAGTTTTTTGTTTTTTTTGTTTTAATATTTCTGTGGCAGGCAATTGGCGTTGAAGAGTTACATTATCAAATCACTACTATGCTTTAAAGGAAGACACTTTAGGCTTGCTGGTATGATTAAAAGTAAAAATTTAAGATAAAAGGACTATTAATTGGATCCCCTTTCATACCCAGAAACAAAACTCCTATGCTCTTACCAGACTAGATTACCAAGGATGTTAGATGCTTGATATGAGATATATTTAGTATTATACAAGGTTTGAACCCAAACCGATTTAAGTGAAAATTCGTCCACTTCAACCCTATTTCAAGCAACTGTTTTTTGAACATTTTGCACACAATTGATAATCAATGTACATTTAATCCATCTAAACTAGTTTATTGAGTTTTTAATTGAACTAATTGATTTAGTCTTAAAATTGATATTTAATTTATTATTGATAAATAATTTTTTATTTATCAATCGTGTTCAAATTATAATACATAATAAAAATAATTTTAAAAAATATTATTTTTATTACATATTACAATCTAAATACTATAATTTAAATACAAACAAAAAAATTATCCATCGATAATAAATTAAATTATTTTCATTAAGTGTACTTTGTAAATTTAGAGACATAATCAAACTTAGGCATATTATTTTTTATGGTAATTCCAAACATAGAGTTTCCATTTAAATTGCTATCCTACCAAACGATTCTTGAGATGTTATAAACGTCTACATCCTTGATGCAAATGTCAAGCCATTGATTATCAAAAGGCAAGTTGATTTGTCCAAATCTCAGGCGAGAAAACAAGAAATTAAAGCTCGGATAGCATCTGTGGAAATAGATCGAAAGAGACGTCATTTAAGCAATTCATATAAAAGATTCATAGAATATTTTCAAATTGGAGAGTAGTTGCAAAAGAAAAGTTCAAGGCCTCCCACTAGCTTCACATGTCGTTTTCATTTTAAAGATAAGCCAAGCTAACTCTACATGCTTATTGCTCAATATTATTAGTATTATTATTTAATATTGCAGCATTATTATTATGTATTGAAGGCAACCTTTTCTCTGAAAATATCAAACCTTAAGTGGAAGCAAAAATAGACCAGAAATACAAGGAATAAACGTAGATGTAATTTTCCATTTGGAATTAGGGGAGAAAATAGAGATGCAAAGACATTCACGTAGCAGAAGGGGTATGAGTGAGGCAATGTCACTCCATTCAGGAACAGGGGGTTGAAAATTGCAGAGAAGCAAGGGCAGGCAATGAGGAGAGGGGGGCCTATGGTGGGGACCATGACTAATATAAGCTAAAGAAAGAGTCAAGGTTGAGGGTGCTGACAATGCAAATAATTGCAAGCACGAATAAGCCACCGACACACAAACACCCCACATCCTCAAAAAAGAAAAAACAAAACAAGTAAGGGAATTTACCTACTCAGCTGTTTGTGAAAGAGCCTAAGCAACACCACTTCTCAGCACAATTTACAAAACCCTATTGGCATATCTTCAAAACCCAGAAAAACTGAAAACCCCCATCACTATATAATTAGAACCTTCAAATCTATAGATGGTTTTTTGCTTCCTGATTATCCTTACAGTTACACAAGCAACTAGCAGGCAACTGAGCATGTAGTAGGTTTTACAGGTACTATAATATCACCGCCACCTACACATTGGACATTGTCAGCAGCAGCAGCAGCTTCTAGGCGCTCCCACGTTATTCTCCTTCTCTCAGCTGCAGCGGTTGACCTCGAATCTTCCTCCTCCAACTTATGTTGGCAGGCGAGTACTAGATCCTCATCCATCTGAGAGAGCATCTTCCTGACGTTCTGAGTCAGGTTAAGCACTGCTTGATTCCAGTGGTTTTGAGTGTTATGTACAAGAGCTGAGAAGACTAGAGGCAGAATCACCTGCCGGTTGTTTGTGATAAGATTAAGGATGTGCTCGTTGTTCCATAGCAAATGGGCTCGTTCGGCCACCTGAATATAGTTATATAAAATTGTAAATAGCCTAGTTAATATTCTTCAAGAGAAATTAGGAACTAACACTGTCCGAGTAGAAATAACAAACCATGATCCCCAGAGATAACATAAATGCTTGTGTCCAAAATACTGTCATTTGCAGAAACCTTCGAAATGCATTTGAGCCAACAAGCTCAAGAATTAAAATAACGAAGAAGAACAAAAATAAGAACAATGACAGAATTCTAAACAAGTAGAGAAGAATAAAGATAATGTCCAATGTCAACATAAGGAGTTAGCAGACAAGCTTAAGGTGATGTCTCAACTTCCAGTTACTTATCAAATACCAACCATATAAATATTCTCTTAATGAGGTGGAAGAAAAGATGCTATTGCAATGGGACAAAATTTTTAATCAGACACAAAAAGCTGACTTTTATACTAAAATGTAGTTAAAAGGATAAGCAAAGTAGAAGAAACTACCTGGTAATGAGAGCTGTTTAGGCAGTAACCTATGCGCCGAAACAGTGGGATCATGATCTTCTGGAATTCAACCATGCTAGTCATTTCCAAAACCTCTTCCAACTCACTCAAGAACATTAACTCCTTTTGGCTATTTGTTACTGGCCAGAACTTCAATAGTCCCTTTATCACAGTGCTAGCCAGTTTTGGATCCTTATCTATGAACTGTACAACACAATATGTCAACTGCTGATGATAAATACCCAATGATTTTGGCTTGTGCAGAGGAATCAAAGCTCTCAACAAAAATGTCTTGTGCTCCTCCTTCAGTGGCAAGGCAAACCCACTAATTACACTCCCAAAAATCTCCAACAACTCAGCAATTCCATTATGACGTTCAGTCTCAAAAACAAAACGATAGATGATATTGCTAACAGATTTCCGTATAAAAGGCCTGTGTACCATGAATTTCCCATAGATCCTATGCAGAATTGTTTTCAAGCAATCTCTTTCTCTAGGGTCCTCAGAATCAAAAAGGTCAAGTAATCTCAAAATAAAAGCATGATCAATGTACATTTTCCCCACCTTCACATCAAGAGAGTTATAATTAATAAATTGAAGGAGTAGATCATAAACAATTTGCAGGTGACACCAAGCAGGATCAAACATCGGTTCCTCATCTTCTGTTTCACCACCAGTAGAGCTAGTTCGAAACTTAGGAGGGAAAACCCTGAACAAATTACTTGCACACATTTTACACACTGCAGCAATTGCCGGTTCTGTGAACTTTGCAGATCCAGATGAAATAAAATCGACAAGATCTACCAATGTTTGACGTTTAAGATCTTGCTCTGTGCAGTTTTTATCAGAATCACTCATATCATAAACTTTGCAGCAAAGATTCAACTTACTAATAAACAGGTTTTGCTTCTGTGTATTTGAAACATCTTTGAAGGATAGATGGGGGTCAACTGCTTCCACTCCAGCATTCATGCTTGCTGGGAAAACCACTGAAGATACACGCTTCACAACATTCAATTTGCTTGAAATGGTACTCCCAACATTTGTACATTGAAAGACATTCCCAAAGCTTGTGGAATTCCCAGAATCACCACGTGTAGAATCAGATGGATCAGATTTCGGCACCTTCTTAGGCAATTTGCTAAGAATTTGCTTTATCATGGTGATAATGCTGCAAATCTAGCAGACAGAACACCTGCAGCCAACTTATAACTATTAGCTTCAAACATGTAACCATATATTCAGGGTTTACAAGCTTGACTTCTCAGGAAAGTCTGCTCTAACTCCAGAAACTGATTTAAAAGTTGACCATAATATCGTCCAAATTTATTCAACAGCACAGCAACAATTGTGGAAAGCATGGAATGTTTGAGACTTTTAGAATGTGACTGAGACCAAACTAGAGATAATGACAGAACATAAACAGTAAGAACTGAAGAAAGAAGATGAATATATATTATATGTGAGAGACTATTAGACCAGAGATGAAGATCATAGGCGTGTTACGCTTCTGACAGTTTAATAAACTAAAAGATAAGCAGAGCAAGATTAATAAAGAAATACTACTCTATGCAAAAGGAGAGTGAGGTACAACTGTACGAAACTGGAAATTGCCCCAAGTTGGTATGCCAAGTGAATTGAGGATAATCATAACAAACTTATTCCAAAAATAGCAATGGGATGTGTTTTCAGAAATGTAATAAACCAATTCCAGCCAAATCTAACTCATGTTTAAGAGTTCGTCCAAAGAGATATTACTGAATTCAGCATATAGTGTTCATCAATTTTCAACTACGAACAAAAATAATGAGTATAGCTACGCTAAATTGTAGCAGAATACCATAAATAGTCTTTCTCCGAAGCACTAGCCGATTGTTAAGTCAGATCAAGTTCATCTCAGCAAATTTTGAAAACAAATGAAGTGGAAAGGTAAGTAGCGAAAACCCAGAACATATGTCGGCCATAAGAAAACAAAGGATAAAATAGAAACCCCTCCCCCCCCCCCCCCTCTTTTTAGCAAGAAATTAACTATCATTAATTAATAAAATTGAAAAACTTGCAGTATCAGCAGCAACAGCGAGCGAAAGAAACCGAGATCTGGGACTAAAATTAGAAGAAAATATAGAGATATCTCAACCACTTGAGGAACCACTAAAGCACTGCACAATTCCTGTACTTTATATGACCATTACCAGAAAAAGACAACATCTTAGTAAAACAATTCAGTTAAAATCCAACGTAACTCCTAACTGAAAAGAACATCACTCAAATTAGTATACTTCAGAACCCAAACACAGAAATTGAGAGAGAAACAGAAACAGCCAACCTGATTTCTGAGAGGAAACCCAATTAGGATGAAGAGAAGGCGAGCAGGTCAAAGAAGGTGCCTAACGGTTTCCACAGAGATCAAGAAAGAGGAAGATGGGTTTGTTGGTTGAAGAGGGCGATGTTCTTTTTTTTTTTTTTTTGTTGGGCGGAGTGAAGAAAGAGAGAAAGAAAATGTAGTGTGAGACAACGAGCTTTGATCTGAAAAAGTATGAGAATTTGTTAATGGTTTAGTTGGAGAGGGAAGACCCCATCTGGGTATTTCCACGATCGATCGCCATGAATGAATGGTACTGAGGTTGGGCTTTCCTCGATTCAAGAGAATAAGCGATGCGACATGTTACTCAAAACTGTGGATACAGTAGTCCCAGTCATAGGTCTATGTACCTTCTAAGGTAAATAAAGCAAACTAATAATAGTGGGTATATCTTTTTTTGCTCCCCCGATTTAGTATATCTATGTACCTTTTTTTTATATATTTTCTTTTTGTAATTACATGTTTAAGGAAAATGCCGCGGGTCTATGAATTCAATTCTCATTGCTTATTTTTATTTTGATTTTAGTAAAAATTTACACTTTTTTCTGTTTTTCAAAACATGTACGAGAAAATTATAAGAACATTGTAATTTTGATTGTACAAGAAATATTACCCTTAAGCATACAAATCTTCTCATGAACTTTTAAACATGTTATTAATACTCTGTCTGGTGAGCAGCACTGCATCTTTTTACAATAAATTGAAAAAGAAAACATAATACTCCAAAAAGCAAAAGGTAATGATTTCAATTTACCTCCCTCGGTTGTCCATCGACATTTTTTTATAAAAAAATTCATTCCATCTTGTCAATTTCTCCTTCTGGCCGGACCAAAAAGTTTCATGCTCATAGATTACGTGCGCATTATTTAATGGTGAATTTCGGTGCCCAAGTTGACAATTTTTACAATTTATATTTTCTTCGTCAGATATAATTTATTTATTAATTAATAAAAATATCAATTAAATAAAGTATTCACATTTAAATATAATAAATAACCACAAAAATTAAAATCCTTTTTAGTAATGCAGCTCTATATATATTATGCACATTTATTTTAACAAAAAAGGATTTAAATGTGTCATTTTTTTCAAACAAAATTTATAATTATTTTTCAATGAAATGAAAATTGACAAAATTAAATCATAACATTTTTGAAGAAGCTTTGTTATAAACTTACATTTGAGCATTCTAATTTCATTATATATTTTTTTTTTTTACTCTAATTTTTGCAATATGTGACTATGACACAGTAATTATGAAAATCCTCCTGTTCTGAGGCATGCTAAAATATTGTTCACGCTTGAAAATATCTACCATTTGCAAGAAGATACGAATGGTTGTAGAAAATTGTAAAATCTCCTGGATCCCTTAAATAGGGGAGATTGTGAAGATTACCTTTCTTCTTTTGCCGAACTATTGAGAGTTAAAGACTCAGATTTAACCTAATATAATTATGTCGTTCTTCCTTTATGAAAGGTTTAAAGCTAAACCAAAATCATGGACATTATTGAAACAAGAGAAATTTTACCGTTCATTGAATTTAGAAAAGTGAGAGGCCCATATGCTCCTTCTGCTGCTACAAATAAAAATTCCACTTTTGCGGCAGCGGATTCTTAAGTTCTTACTATAATAATATCCTCCGCTGTCTTCTTAGAAAGGATTGGAAGCTTTTCTCACACCTTGAGAGAAATGTGCAAATTGGCTCTGCTAATTATGAACCAAACGTAGTGACAAGTCTCTTACTATTTGAGGCACCTCCGAGTTGAGGAACTTTGTTATTTATTCTGTATGATTTTCTTGTAAAGTGTTTTTATTTTTCTTTGGCTCTAATCCCATTCTTTTTCAATAAAAAAAAAGGATAAAAAAAAAGCCACTTTTACCATTTTACAAATTAGGGTAATCACGGCACAATCCTAAACGCCACTTCCATCCTATGAAAGTGAACGAGTCTATTTACAAAACTAATGGAGATAAAGTTAAATATTATGAATTGGTTTATCTTATTTTATTTTCTATATAATAATACACACAATAAAATTATTTACCAAAAAAAATATACATATACATAGTAAAATTTAAGTAACTACTATTTTATTTGTAAATATTAGATTAACAGTGTTTTTTTTAGATTTTGTTGGAACTTAAATTTCTTTCTCTAATAATCTTAAAAACACACTGTTCCATATTGATGAGGTAAAACTAGTTTGGTGTTAAAATTTGTGTAACCCAATTAAGACAAGGGAAAGTCATATCAATATCCGTGAACCTTATCAACCTCATCTAATGTCATATATAGGGTTGTAATTAACGAAGACAAACTGTCAGCAAAAGTATCCTATTTGGAACCTTGTCATTAAGCCAAGTGTTTTAAGCTCCGTTGCCATCATTTTTTTTTAAATTTTTTATTTTATAGTTGGTCTTCATCGACCACGTGGTGAAGAGAAAGCCACAGAAATTTCAAGTTGTGATATTGTAATTGGTTTAGACAAATTCATGTGAGTTTCCAGAGTCACAGAATCTGTGTAAAACTTGAAAGAGAAATACACCAACACTTTCCATGACATTTCTCCAGTTCCCCATTATCCACCCACGGGTCCTTTACTTTTTCAGTTTTCTTCTCTTTTCTCTACACAAGTCTGATTCTTGGATTCAGTGATTAGTTTGGAACTAAATATAGTATTAGACAGATTTTCTGTTGGGGCTTGACACCCCAAAATTACTATACACGGGCTCCTCTTCTCTTCTTCAATTTTTATTTTTATCCAAAAATGCAATATTTCATTTAAAAAATAAAAATCTCTAAACAAATAGAAATTTAAAAAAAAATAAAAAGCTCAATATCTTGTTGAGTTGAATTTTTATAGCAATAATTTTTTTTTACAAGACTTGGCTCATCAGAAAGGCTTATAAAAGGTACTTTAAATTTTTTTAAAAAAAATTTGCTTTACTCTTACTTTCGTCCTTCTTCACTAGCTATCAATAGCTTTATATTTTGAATTCTCAGCGTCACTTTACATTTTTTTAACTCAATTTTATTTAGCTGCTAATTCATCATCTTCATAATTGCTTGCTTTAAATTCTTGAAAGTCACTAGTACTTGTTACGATTGTACCTGCATGACTGACTTGAAAACCTTAGTATCTCCATCGTGGAGATCATCTAAAACGGAAGTATTCAATCTGGCAGAATCAAAATCCATAAACCATGCAAGATGAAATTTACGAGTGAGACTATAGGCTGTGCATGGAAGAAGGGTATTCTTTTCAAACTTGAGTGAGGAATTGAAAGCCATAAGGTCAAAAGACCAAGGCCGGGTGAAAGTGAACTAAGCTAAACCAAGTGCACATGCAGAGACCACACAGCACATCCAAGGCCCACCCATAAACTAAGATACCATGTCATATATGGCACCCAACAATTCCCATGTGGGACGCTGGCATATACAAGCTGGAGCATGCAATCAAACTGGTATAAGACTGACAAGTCATTCTTGCCTACAGGCTATTTTACATACAAATAATAATTGTGCTTTGTTCACAAGCAAAGTTGGTACCTTTCCCAGAAGGACAATCACAAATGATAATAATAATAATAATAATATACATGCCTAGCCATTTTGATGAAACAAATTAAATATTGAAGACAGCCTAGCGGTATGTGCGTTGGTGCTTAACCATCCACAAATAAAATGGAATATGAAAGAGAGAGAGAGAGAGAGAGGAGAGCAGGAGCTAATTACAATGGGAATGAGAACACTTCCACTTTTCCCCCATACCCACCTAAGACAAATCAGAAGGCATATTTAATGACAATGTAGATCGGACAAACACAAGCAAGAGTGTCCAGAAGGCAGGAGAAATGGACACATAGCAAGGATATAGATGCCATCCCAGCCATTAGCTATTGGAGATGTTCTGTTAGGTGTTCTCCGCTGGAGCCTGATTCACAGCGCCAAAGTTGTTCACATATTTGGGCCTCCACTCAGTCCTACCCCTCACAATCTCAGCACCATCCTCGAGTCGAAGCAAATGCTTACACTCAACATTTCCACTGTAAGCTAGATTGCCAACATCAGCACCCGAGACAGTGGTCAGAGACTGCAGTACACTGTCTCTACCACACTCCCTCCTATACTCCAAAGACATGGCAGAAAGCTCGTGACTCTCCAAGATAGGCTGTGGAGCACTCTGGCAATCAAACATAATTCTAGGGTTAAAAAAAGTCCTCATGAACCTAATGCATAACAAACTAAGCACAAGAAAACATAACAAGGTTGCAAACTTGCGATCACTAAGAATATTAAGCAACAAGTACCAATCATCAAGCTATATAAGTAATCAACAGAAAATCAAACAACAATTTTTCCCCAGCAACACAGCATATACTACTCTATCATATCACATTTCAAGTTTGAAATCACTTCCAGTGTGTTACTCTCATATTCACAAATAATTTCCATAAAGCATTAAATGCCCACTAATTGAATGTTCTGTCATCTTCCACGTCAAACATTGCCATATAATGTTTATCAATTCCGTCGTAAGCATATAGTACAAGTTCTAATAGGACTGCAACATTATCCCTTACTTCCTAACAATTGGGAAGTTAAATCTTCAAAATGCCTGGTTCCAGTCAACCAAACCTAACTAATAAGTCCCCCTGGAATTTTAATTTAGCCAATCACATATATGATCAATAAGACTGATGGTAAGCACATGCTACAAGAGATGCACTGCAAGAAGAAAGAAAAGAGAGAAAAAGAAATAAGGATGAGAGTTGAGATGAACATAAGAACAGTAAACTACCTCCAGGATCCAGCCAATGTACTTCACATTGTTAACATGCTGATTGACATCTAAATCACTCCATCGAGGCTGAAAATAAAGATACAGTATATAACATAATTATGAAACAACATCTGATTTAATCTTAGAAAATAAATAAATCATAATATTGTTGACAAACTTCACATACAGTTAAACCAGTATGAATATAATCTGCTGTATTGTCATCAAGTTTAGAAAGTTTTCTGTTATCCTCTTCCACAACTGGATCAGAATTCACAAAATAAGACTCTATCTCCCCTCTGACTTCATCTGGCATTTTGGATAGCCTCCTCGTCAGTTTATTCATCATGACCCAAACACTGTATATCATCAAAACCAAAACCAACAGATCAGAAACACTTAGAAGTTACTCCTTCTATCTCCACGATGCTGCATGCATACAAGCTACAGGGTTATACTTAATTGAACTAAGATATTAAGAACTGTTGGTAGAATCAGAGAGCTTCATTTACAAAAGCTGAACTGCACATATCTGTAGTTCATTGCCCTTATCAAGAATTAAGATTCTCAAATGCATGACAAATGGAAAAAGAAGATTTCATATTTTAGCTGTGATAATATTGTGTTTAAAGAGAAAGCAACAGTACCCACAACTTCATAAAAGCTAGCAAAATTCTAGACAATGCCCAATCACCAGTCATAGACATTCAAAGAAAAGTTCAAGATATGTCTCTTGTTGGCAGCAGCAGGAAGGAGGAAAAGGAGGATTTCTGAAAGTGATTTTTACCTGGAGGCTCTTGTCAATGTTTCACCAGTTTTGCAGTCACGAACAAGCCAATCACGACGCATACCATTCTTTCCAGATGCAGAAACCCAAGTGTCTACTTGAACAACATCACCCCTGAAAAGTAAACATAGATTCACACAACTTCAGATGATCAGTTTCATAACTCTCCCATAATAATCCTAATTAATAGTTTCTCTAACTTCCCATCCATTCAAACATGCCAAATTAAGTGAAAACATCTGGTCCTCAGCCATAACAGATGGTATATAAGTTGTGAACAAAATGAATTCCAAAGACAAGGATCATCAGTTCAAAGCAGTATGCCAACTACTCATTGTATAAGTTGTTTTCTACTTCTCTCAGAAGTAAGTATCTGCACTCAGCTTTTTATCATAATTAAGAACAAGCTTAAATCACCAAATCTATAATTTATACTATATTACAATTCACATCCAAATTAAGAGCCCTAAGACATAGGGCTTCCCACTGTTCATCATGAATAAATCTTATGCTTCTGATATTCATTATAATCCCAGAATAATTTCACAAGTATAACAAGATTCATAGTTAAATCTCAATTATCAAGCTAATTCTGTGGAACAAGATATAGAATTTACAGAAGCTGCAGTATCAATATTTTCAGTCAGAAATTATGAAGGGTCATCATTCATCATAACAATCACATGAATAAAAGGAATAAAGGATAGGTAGCAGCTGAATCTATATGCCTAGGAAAATCACATATATTAAGGATGAATCGAGGTTACTTACCATGTAGGATAACGATCAACTACAACCTGCACCTTAGTAACCACCCATATCAGGTTTTTTTTGCACATCTCTGGCGTGGAACCAAAGCCATCACCGAGAAGCCCAGCAGTCTTTACGTGATTAAGTGCAGTTTCCTGTTGCAAAACAAATAATTAAGATAATTTAGGATGGAAAATATTCTACATGCTATTATCTGTATATATATATTTACTGCTGCATAGTGACTTAATCTTTATGGATATCTACCTACAACTAATTTGTCTCCAAAGAATAAAAAATAAAATTAAAAAGTCCTTTGTATAAGCATACCTGCAAATGGTTCATCAACGTCTCTATAGATGCTGTTCGATCAGCACCTATTTCATATGATCTAATAGAAAAGTTCTGTCGGAACACAAGACCATCCTGGACAATTTTTCCTATTCCAAAAGGGTCAATAAGCATGTCAGGTCGCCTTGGCTTCCAATCGAGCATCATCCACTGCTTCTCTGCAGCCAAGAAGATTGTCGTGATAGCAGCAAGAAGCATGCTCCAATCAGGTAACTGGTTAATAAAAGTCCTAGGAGCAGGTGATGGAAAATCATCATCATGCTTTACGCCTTCAACAGATGCAGCAACTGTGGATCCATTAATCTTAGTAGGTGCTTGGGCATTTGCCTTAATTTGCAAGCCACCAGAAGGCGTAGGTTTCGATTTGAGTCCTCCATAGGTCACAGGCCCACCACCAAGTTTGGTGGTCTTGGCACCAGAGTCTGACGATGGTGAAGTAACCGGAAAAAACGAAGAAATAGAAGCAGTTGCCACCATAATGAATTCTACAGCTGCATGCAAGTCAAAGCGTGTTAAAGGTGAAAAGAAAGAACCAAGCAGAACATTTTAAATCACCCACACACAAAAGAAAGTGACACCAAATAATTTTCGGTAAATAATTAATTAAATAAAATCAGTAATTTCCAACATTGGGTAAAGAGAGCAATGCTATAAAATTGTCTCTTATGAAATTGTATAAAAGGAGATAAATTCTGTGTTTGTAAAGAAAAGCTATAAAATTTAGAAAATTTCATTGCCGCCCAAAGGGCAAATTCATTTTCCGAGATGAGATCCATAAACAAGGCTTGGCCTAGCGTACAAAATGATAATGAATTTTTTTAACAGAAAACTAATCAATGCACAAATAAACACATAATTAATACTAAATCCACAGCAAATGCCGGTACAGATCTAAGAAATATCGCAAAGATAAGATTACAATGAGGGCATCAACCCTTTTCAAAACAGAGCGGAAAACAAACACAACAAAATCAAACACGAAGACGGAAACTCATACACATTGCAATACGGAACAAAAAGTATAACCCCTGTGCATCCAAATTCACAGCAAACGTAAACCAGCCCTCTTTAAGTTAATCAGGCCGGAAAAAAGATCAGAAACTTCAGAGCCGCGTTGAGCAACTGAGAAATTTAAACAACAAATTGACCCAAAAAAAAAGTGGTTCAGATTTCTTAGACATCGATCTTCCATTGTTTAGGAAAACCAAAAGAAACTATAACAAAGTTTTGAAACACCATACTTGCTGTGTATACCTCGACTTTCTGAGTAACAAAGCAACCCGCGACAGTTTCGGGGCTCTACGCCTAGATCAACGAGAAAATGAGGCAAGGGGGGAAAGAGAAGAAAACCCGTACCTTACTCAACCAGAGACAGAGAACCAAAGCCGCTCAACCAAAAGAATACGAAAGCAAAATTTGAGAAGAAAAAAGGAGAAAGCTGAAATAAGGGAAAGGGCTAATGGGTCATTTTGAATCCGCAAATCCCTCTTTTCTCGTAGGTTGCAGGGTCTGTGATCTCCTTCCTCGTGTTCCCCCCTTCTTCTTTTGGAACCCAAAAATTCTCCTTTTTTTTCTTTTTTGGTTGAAGTATATATACTCTGCTTAGTCAGTTTCAACTATGAAAAAGGCCAAAGCAGAAGCAGAACAACAGAAAGAGAGAGAGAGAGAGTGAGATGCTAGGGCCAGCGTTTGTTTGAGTGGAATGAAATTGGCGTCCAGCGTTTCTATTTTATACTTATATCCACCCGTCCCTCCCGCCTCGTTCAAAGTTCCAAGTTCCGAGCTTTGCTTTTCACTTATTTACCATATTACCATATTCATTAATCTGATCTATTGGATCACCTTTTCAATTTTCAATTTTCAAAATGTTTTTTAAAAAAATGTTATCTATTAGTTATTTAATTTTGAATTTTTAATATTTTCATTTTAATAATTTATTAATAAAATTATATATTAAAGCTTTTAATGTGTCTAATTATAAATAATTTCACCTCGAGCTTGCGAAAAAGTTTCCAAAACTTAAATGAAGGAACTTTTAGAATATAGTTTCGGAGTTATTTAATTTTGTAGTATATGGATAAATAACTTTTCAAATTCAAATTAATTAATATAATATAAATATTATCTTTATAAAATTAGAATTTTACAATAGACTATTCCACCTAAATATTTTATTGATTTATGGTGTGAAGATTCTGGTATTGAAGCAATTGATAACGTGAATCAATGTTTGACATAAACAAAATAATATATATACACGTTGAGATGAATATTTATAAGTTATGAGAATAATTTTTAAAAAATATATATATAATGTCTATAAAAAAATTTATATTTAATAAAATATACAATAATTTTTAGTAGTAGAGTTTATCTAGAAAATTGTTTTAATTGTAGCCGATTCATTGTTGACAACTATCTTTGAAGATTTTTTTTTATGCTTTGATAAAATATTAAAAGAAAGTTAACTAGGAGAAGAAGGTACCCCCATTTTTATGTGAATTTTAAAAAATAAGTAGCTTAATTAGTATTTAATATTGGAAAATGAACATTATATTGTTCTTATAAAAAAATTGCATTTTATTTTTTAAAAATATAATTGACATTTGAGAAGAGTTGAATAAGGAAATATTAGTATTGAATGTATTTTAGCGAATAAAATATATATTTAATTTTTCGTTTTCCTAGATTAAATTGTTAAAAGTGTATTGAATTTGCGTGAGGGTTTAAAATAAAAAGATGGAAATTTATTTGTCCTTTATTTAAATTCAGAAATATGGCTTTTTTTTTATTAGTCCCTTAATCTTGTTATTAATATATGACAATGTGACCTAAAAGGCAGGAGGGGCAGTAAAGGTGGAGGTAGGCCCCTCAAAAATACAGGAAAATTAAAACAAGTTAAAGAAGGATGAATTCTAGGAGCGCGGTCAAATCAATATCCTTTGCCTCTTACGAAGGAAAACAAAATCAATCTTTCTTTGAATTCTCTCAACTTGTCAAAGAATTACATAGATTTCTTAAGAAATTAAAACTTTTATTACTATATAAATTTTAAACACCTCACTTAATTAAAGAGTCAATAGTTAGGTGAATGAGTTTTTATTTTTATTTTTACTTGTTTTTGGTTGAAATCCATAGATTTCTTTTTTTTTTTAAGATTTCTGATTAAATATTATTTATATTATTACATATGAAATTATTTTTTTTATATTTTAGTTTATAAATTTTTTAATTATTTAATTTCAACGACAAATGAATTTTTCAAAAAATTATATGAGGAGAAAGTGTCATAAAAAAGGTAATAATAAAAAAAATGGATATTTGGTGACCTAAGTGTAAATAATGATTAATGAAGAGGCGGTTTAATTTTAGTTGGAATTTGAAATCCGAAAGGTTTAGCCGGTAAACTAACATTTTTGTCCTGTGGTAAAGGGGGTTTGACCTTTGACTTTTAGGTCGGGTCTTCAGGCTCATCACTTTCCAAGAAGCCTATCCTCGAACCTAGATGGTTCTATTAAATCATAACCAAGTGGCAATATTGTTATTAGTTGAATTATTAAGGATATATTTGTGAGGTGGATAACAGTTAGTAGGAGGATAGGCATTAATACGTTTGCAATTCCCTTAGTCCTGTGGCCCCCATTAGCACTGGCATGGGACCGTTTTTTCGAAAGAAGGAGTGGAAGGCAACGGTAAAAATTTAATAAAAATTATTTACATAAATTTTTTATAATTATTATGTTATATATACTTCAATTCAGATAAGTTTACTTAATATAAATTTTAGGATTTTAACTCCTAGCTAACTTAGATATAATAAAATATAATAACAATAATAATTAAATTTTTTTATTTAATGAAATCGACCAATTTTAAATTACTTGATTTACTTCTATTATTATTATTATTATTATTTTGACCCTAATTACTATATTATTGAATGTGTTAGAATGCAAGATTGTATCATAAAAAAATATGTATTAGGTGTAAATTATTAATTTTATTTTAAAATTTAACAATAATTATATATATATATATATATATATATATATATATATATATATATATATATATATATATATGAATTGAGTGTATTCAAAAAATTTAAATAATATTGAATTTTATTGGTTGAATTCAATTTGAGTTTTTTTTTTTTTTGACAAATTCAATTTGAGTTGTATACTCTTATCCAGAGCATGCTTCTGTGGGCGCTGATTGTTTTAAGAGGCTCTCCCCTTTGCCTGCGTTCTGCATTTCTATTCTGGCTCAGATTTCTACGTTCTAGTGCTGTATGTGAGTATGCTTTTTCAATTTGCATTTGCCGTCTCGCATTGGAATTGAAAAAAGAAAGAAAGAAAAAGTGTTCATTGAAGGTTTTTTTTTTTTTTGAATGTATCCGGATCATCATAAAAAATTACCTTCAAATAATGGCGTAATATATTTTTTAATATTAAAATTTCTCATATATATTTAAACAAAAATAAATAGAAAAACAAATATTGTAGACAAAATTATCTCCATTAAAATATAAATAAGATCTCAAATTTTAATAATAATAATAAAATAATTTGTTCCTAAAAAATTAATCAAATTGCCAATTTATTTTTTTCAAAAAAAAAAAAATTCAACACCTGGACTGTCTATAAAAAGAGATGTTTTCACTTTTCAGTCCTATTGGACCCAACGACAAATTATTAAATATCAGTTTGAATATATAATTTATTTAAGTGTTTAGAGAATAAAATTTTATGTAAAAAATATTTATAGAATAAGGTATTTTAAATTAAATTATTTAATGTTTCAATATATATTTAAAAAAATATTTTTTAAATTTATAATTTTAAAAAAAAATATTTAAATATAATTTTTATAAAAAGAGATAAGTGAATGATATAATTTTAATAAAATTTTAATTTATAAAAATATAAAATAACTTTTTGATCATATGAATTTAAATTTTTATATAAGTATTTTTTAATAAATTTAAAAAATTAATTTATAAAATAAATTAAAATTAATTTATTAAAAATTAATAAATTATTTATTTAAATTTATTCAAATACTATTTTTTTAACGTAAAAGTACTTATAAATTTTAATAAATTATAAGTTTAACTATTCAAACGAAATCTAATTCTCTTCTCTTTATTTTGTTTTCTCCTCCGCTTCCATGGATATTCTTCATACTAATAAATAAGTAATAAATTAATTAATATACAATTTAATTAATTAATTATCTGTATTAAATATCCAACTTTCAAATGGGTCAAGCCTTTTATAAATTATCCAAAACTAAGAAAACATTATACAGCCACTATTCGCAGCATAAATATCCCCGTTACGACGACATCAAGCGACAGGATTAATAAATGAGGTCTCAAGAATTAATGCAAGCCAGCCTCGTGAGATCTTCCAGCCTAATCCCCACCTTGGTTCGGTGGTTCCCTTATCTGGTTTTTGAGTAAATAAAGGTTAAAAATATTATATACTTACTTTGATCGGATAATTACAAAAAATATTAAAATAATTGACCACCGTTTTACATTGGATGCTTCATAAATATTTTGTTTCTATTGAATAATAATTGGTAGTTTTAAATTTTCAAATATTCTATCTTTTGCATTCGTTAATAAATATCATCAGTAAATAGTATTTTAAATTATTTGTTTTCACAACCCCTATCTGTTTTTCTACCAACCCCATTTTTTTAATAGAGTGTGGCAGAAGTAGATTTTGGATAACAGTCGGTTTCATGGAATTAATCAACGGGAGCACATGCTCAGCCAAAGCCGGATTCTCCTGCCTACATTATTTTATTTCCAATATGATCCAAAGGAAAAATATATATTTAGAAATTCAATCAACAATTAATTTATAATTATAAACTCTCATTAATGTCCGTGTCCATTGCATTAATGTTACCATGCTCTCAACTAAATTAACGTGTGTGTGTATATATATATATATATATATTATTTGTCAATCATGCAAACCTATCTGAAATTTCATTTGGCAAACTTAGATAACATTATGAAAATGACAATAAATATAAATTATTTTAGTATTATCATAATATATACAAAATTTTCTTTCAATCTCACAATCAAAATATTGATGTTTGACACTTTAAAATATAAAATGAGGAACTAAGACTCATTTGAAAATAATAGAACACCAACATACAATTTAAAAAAATTTTAAAAATTGAACCTCAAATTTCATTTTTCTTAAACCTTTTTTTGAACTTATACAAATGAAAGAGAGTAAATTAATAATTTGTGTCTTAAGTTTATAGTTTTGATTAACTTTAGCCTTTGAAATTTTTTTAGTATAAGAACTATAATTCTTAAAAATATTAATATTTTTGTATATTAGTTTTCTAAGAATTAATATACATCAAATTTAATATTTTTAGAAATTATAAAATAATTAATATACGATGAGTTGATAATTTTATAAATTAATTTATGTATTCAATAAAATTTAAATATTAATATTAAAAAAATTATAAATTTAAGGATCAAATTATTTATCAATAAATAATTATTTATTGGGCATCTCAAATTTCCTTTATTCTTTTTTTTTGTTACTTTAATTAGTATGTTTGAAATGTGACCTATTTTATTTTAATTAGTATGTGTGGAAATTTTGTTTATATAATTGATTTTATTGAATTTTTAGTTGAGTCAAACATAATGACTTTATACTAAAATTAGAAGAATTGTGAGCTTAATTAGAACGCAAGAAGCTTCATCTTCATAAAATATAATGCTATAGTTATTGAGTATTAACGTGGATAAGCCGATTTAGGAATATTACTAATATTAGGTACAGATAAAGGGAAATTAATGTCAAAATCATACTCGGTAGTCCCATGTGCTCGTAAAAGTGACGGAGGTGGCTCGATCGCCAAATCTATTATATTTTCACTATAATAATTATGTCACCTCGCCACCCTCACATGCTGGCTAATTAATTATGTGAATGGAGTGCATAATAGATAACGTGGTGCAATCTAGTCCTACCTAATAACATTTTTTTTTTACTTTCTGGGTTTCTTGAATAATTGTCTTACTATAATGTCAGATGACGGATTTTGTGCCGGTGATGAGCTCTTTTGGAAGAAATCCTTTTGCACTTAATTTTTTGCTTATTTTTTTTGTCTATCAATAAATTTTATTTTTATATTAACACTTATATTAAATTATCAAATATAAATATCATAAATTTTAAAAATATAAATATGAGATTGAAAAATAAATCTGCATGAATTACTAGAACTCAATAATGATTTCCCTAATCGATAATGTTATAATAATAAATCGTTCGTTGTTATTCTTTTGCACTAAAAAAAATAAAATTATGCAAATATGTTAGTAAGTATGTGAAATTTAAATTTGATATGTTTATATATTTATTCGCAATTTTTATAAATAGATCTTTTAAAAATTTATGTAGTATTAATTATCTTCAGACTCAACTCAAGGGTAAAAATATTAAAATTAAAGTTTTAAACCTCAAATTTTTTTTTTTTACTATTTATTGAATTTTACGCTTCAAAATTATTTTTTTTATTAAAAATGCTTTAATTTTTTATTTTGTTTTAGACCTCTATAAATTTTGAAAGGTATTAGGTCGACTCTGTTTACTTTTAAAAAAAATAAAAAATAAAAAGAGTTAAAAAAGAAAGGCATTTGTTCATGAAATTAAGTTGTAACTGACAATTAAAGATTACTTCGTCACACTGAATGTTGACTAAATTCACTCTTGGATTATCAAATTTGGTAGGAGTTAGAAGGCTAGCTAATAAATTTGTTATATATATATATATTTGCATTAAAACAAGATGGTTGAGAGAATGAGATAGAAATCATGTGGTACACAGCAAAGTGACAGATAAGACCACAATAATTTGGCCCTCTCATTGAATCATCCATCAATTCCTATTTATTTTCACAGGGCAAGCCAATTAAAACCATATCTCTAAAGTCATCTATGTAATAGTGTTTTTATATTAGCTTGTGGGGCTCCATTTCGGGGTAGGTTAGAGTTTGTTAGATCAGAGCCAAATACTAGACCCGGGGCTGCCAAACACTGGCAACTTCATCTTCTTCAAGAAGCTACTTCACTTTCAAATATTCATGCCCACAATGATGAAATCTGAATTTGAGCCGTGCACTGAGCCAGTTTCACCTTTTCTGGGTGTGTGGTGCCTGCTGGACCCATCAGCTACCAGTTTTGGTAGCCTCACTGCTTCTTCTGTTAAACTTTTAATTACCAGTTTCCAATTAGTGAACGAGTTTGAAATAATAAGTATCTTAAGTCCTAATATTATCAATTTTGAAAGGAGTCAATATGAGTCTCAGTATTAAAAAAGTGATAGGTACACTTCTGCTTCTCTGAGCAGCAAAAGCACTTTGCAGAGTAACAAAATTATGATTTAGGAATCAAAGTTAGAGACAATTCAGGCGCGCATCCAAGTCTTGAATGTGGTTCAAAGCTTTTGACTTGGCACATGAAGAAACTGGTCCTTACCTTGAAGATTTTACATTAATTTAGGCAAACATCTAAATTTGGGCACAAAAGAAGGTAGGCAGGAGGAGGACCACCAAAAATTGGGCCTATTTTCTGTAAATCATTTCTCATTTGCAACTTTTGTGCTTTCATTATTGGAATTTATCATCAATTCATGATCTAGGAATTTTCCGTCAATGGGCGAACAGGATCACTTGATAGTGAACGGTGAACCATACCATGTAGGTGTGAATGGCAACTATTTTAAAAAAGTAAGACCCAAAGTTGGATCCATGATTAACTTTAATTCCATGGAGAGAAATGGTTGTGTTTGTTTTTGTATTATGGCCTTGAAGGCCAGACCTGACGAACCAAGGTCAATCTGGGTTAGATAACTTGGGATCCAAATTGTATTTTGTTTATGGACCTACTTTGAACTGCAGTTCAGCCCAAAAAGGAGTAAATCTTTGTTGGCTATGGGAGTTGGGAGTTGCTCGCTCATTCTGCACAACTATACCAGAAAGCGCTGATAAGTATTTGGTTCTTAATATTGGACAGTTCTTTCCTGGTTACACTCATCCAAATTCAGCTTAGTAATAATTTATTTAAATAAGTTGTTAAAAAAATTATCTACATAAAAAATAATTCTGCTTAGATTTTATATTGAGAAAAAAAAATTAAGCCTCACTTTGCGGGTGCTAAATATTTTGAAAACCTTATAAGACTTTCATTTTCGAAAATAGAGAAATTAAGGGTGCGTTTGGTTTGACTGTTTTCAATTTTTATTTTCATTGAAAATTGAAAACAGACATGAAAATGCGTTTGTTTACTGTTTTTTGTTTTCATTTTCAAAAAATGTTTTCTGAATTTCTGAAAATTCTGAAAACACTAAAAAGACGCTTTCAAAATTTTAAATTTTGTAGTGCATTGCAATGATA
This sequence comes from Gleditsia sinensis, assembly GCA_037074535.1. Taxonomy (NCBI): domain Eukaryota; kingdom Viridiplantae; phylum Streptophyta; class Magnoliopsida; order Fabales; family Fabaceae; genus Gleditsia; species Gleditsia sinensis. The sequence continues at coordinate 6,873,724 of CM073464.1, read as the reverse complement.
GAATTTTCATAATTATTTTGAATTATATATACAATGTTTTATTATTTATATAATTATAAAATAGTAAAAATAAAAATACAATAATATAACTAAAAAAATAGTGAAAATGAAAATATAAACCAAACGTATTTTTAAAAATATGAAAATTAGAAAATAAAAACTATTTTTAAAAAATGAAAACAGAAAACGTTTTCGCAAACTAAACGCACCCTAAGTTTGGTTTGCTATTATTTGGATCCCATGGCACATGGAAGCTGAAAATTAAGCTTAATGTGCGTCATGAAAGACACCCATTATGACTTGATATGTAAAATCGGAGGCCAAGTTCTCTTCACAATTTACTTGAAAGTGGAGGAAATCAAGAAAATGAATTTGGATTTTTTTTTTGTTTTTAGTTTTTTTTTCGCATTTATAGAATAGTGCAAATTACAGCATATACCAAATCTGGTAAATATCTACCTAATAGAGTCTAGGTAATGATAAAGCTTACCCCTATTAAAATTAACATAAAAGCCAATGGACGAATATCTGTCCAAATTAAGTTAGTCTCCTAGGATAAAGAGATGATTTCATTGGCACCGTACCATCCTAGTCCCCTTGCGAAAGACCACAATGCCTTCTTAACTAGGTTGATTACATTGCAACTTTTCTAGTCACTTATTTTATTAAGAGTTATTACCTTGAAGCAAAACTTGAAGGAGAATTTGATGATTGATGAGACTGTCCCAGAATCAGCAGCTATAAAACTCTTGGCATCTCAAGATGCAAATATATATGTAACTGGGGACCACAAAGGAAAAAGACCAAAATAGTTAGTTGTTCGTGGAATAGAAGTGAAGGCGGGAGACTGATACAGAACAAAGCTAATATCAACCATTTCTAAGGGTATGCGCTGCAACCCTGCGGGCTTCCTTTACGAAATCTCTTACCCTCAAATGATTTGTGCAACAAGAGAAGAATTAAAAAGCTTGCCGTTTATTGTAGTGAGAGGATGAAAAGAATTCTCTTTTTCTTTCATGTTTGTGTGTGCGCTCTTTATTTATTTTTTGGGAAGAGTCCCACAACAACAATCTGTTTAGATATGAAAATTTTCTTTATTAAGAAAGGCAGAGGATAAAAATGGCATTTACCTCTGGAGACTCGAGGTTTAAGTTTAATTTGGATATCAGACCTTTGGGTATTTGATCTTTTAACACGCTAGAAAGCTTTGGAGTTAGCAAAGCTCTGAGGGCATCGGCTGTAGCCTGATTGTAATCCCATCACCACATGAACCACCAAGTCTTGACATGGCCTGGGATGCTAGCACCAACACCTTGTGACTTTTGTTGTTTAATTGTGTAGTACATGCTGGATCCATAACCACTAACTCTTGACAATGTGGTGGTCTTGCTTCAGTTTAATTTTAGAGAAGAGCATGCTCTCTAGGAGGGTCTAGAAGAACTATATCATGCTTTGAACTTTATCAGTGCAACTTTTAGTATGTAGGATCTCTTGATTTGTGGCATCCAACAATAACTCTGCTTGCTCCCTTTTGTTTCTTCTGCCAACATAGACCATCATTAAGGATATGCCTGCAGCTAGAGGAACCCTGCAGGCAGCCTTTCAATAAGAAAAATTGAATAATTTTGAACTAAGACATATAGACGATTAATTAAGTTTTATTACAAGTGTCAAGTAAATAGTAATATAAATAGATAGACAGACATGTTCAAATTTGTAGTGTGAAATAAATAAATATGTAGATATAATTAAATTTGTAATATTTAAATATAATTTAAAATGTCGTAATACGGGTATAAGAAATGATACAATTTTATTTTTAAAATATTAATACTTTTTAATTGTATTATTTATCTTTTTTTGACAATGTAAGTATGTAACTGCAATCCTAAAGAGTTTGCAAAGAATTTCATAAGCTGTGGCATCCATCTTTTTATCTATGTTATTGAATAGTGATATTGTATCAACTATGTACTCCATATTCATAGAACTGAAATACAAAGAGAAGTACGTGTGCTTACCAGTGTGTTTGTACTTGTAGCAGCTATTGTGGTGTTTCCAGATATATGCTCGGTAACCATTTTGAGTTCTTGACCCGATGAGGATATCTCTCAAGGTTCTGTTTAAAACAATGTCATACTAAAATTAGTGTTGGATTAAATGGAAAGCTAGAACAACGTTTATAGTACAGAGAAAAAGATGTTTTTAGCAGGATGGAGAACAAATTCAAGCCTGTACTTAAACCCACCTGCATAGTATACGGTACATTTTTGTGTCTGCTTACTTCAGGGTTGACAACTGAGAACCATGTCCAATTTTTATAGAACAAGAAAATTATTCGTTTTTGTAAAAAGATTTTTCCCCCTTTTTACTTAGTAAATCGGGTAGAACATATACCAATTTTCTATGAAATAATGAGGTGATTTTTTTTTTTTGTTGGTTTCGCTATAATCTTATTTTGTATGATGTCTGCATGGCCTTTTCTACTCAACTCCATCTTTGTTACAGCGTTCTTCAGAAACATTGAAAGATCTATGGCCACAATACTATTCTAGGTTACTCTGTTTATTAATAGCAATTAGTAACAATTTTCAAGTTTCTACTGTTAAAATCACCCCAAGACCACGTATATCAGGCTTTCGGCCTAAAAATTCAAAAGCCCTTCTGGGTGTTCCTTCCTTTTACAGTAGCTTGTTATCCAATTGTCTTTTACATATTGTATCTTTTTAGATTATGGCATACAATTCACTCAACTGAGGATGCAAGTAGGGAATGGAATCAAGTAAAGAAACAAATCATAACAACCATCTTCAATTATCATCAATCTTCTGAGACAGCTACTTAGCAGTTAAAGTAAAGAGGTGGGGACAGAGGAGTGGAGAAAGCCGAAGGCCAGCTTCCTCTCAACGTTCCTGAGACTTAAACTATGGTGAAAGCAAGGAAGTTGATTCATCTGGGCTTTATTCCTTTCTGGTGGTTATATATTAATTTACCTACCACATGGGGGCAGCGAAACAAAATCCTTTCCTCTTCTCTGCCCCTGCAAAGCTAGATCGTAAAAGATGAGCACCGCCTTTCAATGAATCCAAAAGCATGTAGAATGTTAAAGGGCAAAAGATGATAAAAATCTCTGCTCAATGGCGGTGAGTAATGCTGGGAAATAATAGATGGTTCAAGAAGCATATATATAGAGAAACACCAGATTGTAAGTGTGAGCGTGAAGTGTGTGCAAGTGCAGAGTGAAAAAAAAAAACAAGTGTGTGTGAATGAAATAGACTATGATATCAAGAACTGCCGAGAATATCGTGGCAAAACATAACCCTGATGGAGTAGACTATGATGTCAAGCCACTTCTCCATCTTGTTGAGAATATTTTTAGTCATGCCTCCTTGTGTCCTGAAGGTCTTCCTACGGTATGAAGCTCAGGATGTGCAAGAAAATAATAGCAAATATGCAACTTCAGTTTGGTTTTGCCTCTCCTAGTTGTATTTTTCTACAAGTAAGTAAGCGTTCATCACATCAATAACAAAGCCTACCATTGCAGCTCCTTAAACATGCCAGAGACTGTTCGATAACATTGTTCAGATTTGCTGCCAGGTGACCAATAATTATTATAGACAAATTAGATCAAAATCTATAATTTATCTTTCTGTGCTAGCTTAATATAGCTATCCTAAAAATTTTAAACTCAATGTAGGGAATGAGTACTTTATATTCTGCTTAATATCCATTTCATCAGCTTAACAAGATCAAAACATGAAATTTTCGGATTTCCACAACGATTGCAATATTTGACATGCTTACAAACTGCAAATGGGATGTGAAGATGGTGCTGACCTTAGCTGCTTTTGCTATGGGCTATGGCGAAATTTGGCTGCTTGCCACATTCATTCTACAAATCAACTTGCCAAATCAATGGAAAACCTGCAGCAAGTATCATGGATGCAGACGCACTGTTATTACTTAGCGACCCTAATAAAGGTCATATTGGAGGGGAGTTAATGTTTCATTGAGTTCAACAATCTACCTCACACGTGCATTACGCCGTAGGTATCAGCCTCTGCCACTGTCTCCACTAGAGATATCCCAAGGCTTTCCTATTTGATCATCTTGGGTGTTGTGGGATGCACAAAGTGATTTGAGGAGCATCCTCACTAGACGGAGATATGATTTGTTTGTTTTTCCATTCCATGAAATTCTAATTAATGATTTTAATGTTTGTTGACATATCTAGTTTATACTAAATATTAGAATTTAAAATTGGTACAAGATTTAATTAAAATTTCATAGGTGTATGTTATGAGAGGCTTACCAATAAAAATACAGCATATAAATATTTTTTTCAATTAACTATGGTATTGATTGTTTCAATTTTTTTTATCTATTAGAGAAACTTGCAGAAAACACTACAAAACTACCCTTAATTCTTACTCCTAAAATTTTTCATTATGCATATAATACGATCACCAACACAAATCAAGGCTTTTTTTTTTAATGTAATTTGAATAAAGAAGGGACAAATTTTTATGTAAACCAAGTCTATAAAAAATTGATAGATTTAACTGTCAGAAGTAGATCTTATTAAAAAGTATATTAATATATTTATATGTGTACAACAATACATGTTGTTGTTAAATATTAAAGTTAAAATGACACTTATATGAATTCAACACTTTTAAATGTTAATTTTAAATTCTAAATTTTAAATGTCAAAATATCCCATTAAAAAGTGTAGCCTCAGATTTATTCTCCATCCATCATGTTGCAAAACATGTTTTTGAGATTTGGAGTCAACGGGGGATTTCTCTCAATTTTGTGTTCTAATCCGAGTTGAAACATTTATTAGTTGCATGTATTTTTCTACATACTACATAGAGGTATTGTTGGGTTAGGTTAGTCTCTGGGGTTTAGGTCTAAGCCTAATTATTAAGACAAATAAATTTAAATTTAAGCTAAAGTATTAAACCTATACAACAGATGAATGGGTATTATATAGCCTGCTTTATTAGGTCATGGTTTGTTGTGATAATTATATGCATAATTTAAATCCTAATATTTAGTCTGCACTAAATGTGTCAACAAACATTAAAATCATTAGAATTGAATGGAAAAATATACACAGTGAGGCTGGTTGTAATCTTAGTTACACAAGGCACAACACCTCTGACACTCTAATAGGAAACAATTGCGATCATGGAGATAGCATTGGAGTAGGCTAATGACTTTGGTGTAAAGTATACCTGAGGTAAGTCGTTGAACTCAATGATAGATTTGGTATCAATCATTTCTTCAAATATTGCCTTCTTGATATTTGGTAGTCATAGTTGCTTTAGGATTGCCATTGATTTGTCAAGTTGATTTGTAGAATGAATGAGAGCAAGCAGCCAATATTCACCATAAGCCAAAGAAAAAGCAGGTAAGGTCAGCACCAACTTCACATCCCAACAGAAGTTTGTAAAGCATGTCAAATATTGCAACTACTGTGGAGTCTTCATCTGAGTCAATAAGAGCCTCGTGGGAAATCTGAAAATTTCATTTATGCTAAATATTTGTCAGAATAGCTATATTAAGCTAAGTTCTCAGGCAACCAGGCAGGCATGTTTAAGGAGCCGATGAGTTTTGTCATCGACATGATCAACGCTTACCTGCAGAAATATACAATTGGGAGAGGAAAAACCAAATTGAAGTCGCATATATGCTATTATTTTCTTGCACATTTGGAGCATCGTACCTGAACTTAAGACGGTATCCTCAACAAGATAGAGAAGTGGCTTGGCATGATAGACTAGTCCATTAGGATTACGTTTTGCCACCAAATTCTCCAGAACGGTTGGTTCAGGGTCTAAGAAGCTGGCCATGGTGCACTATGTAGTTAAGGACGGATCTAGCTTTGCAGTTGCAGAGAAGAGGAAAGGCTTTTGTTTTTGCTGCCATGTGGTAGGTAGATATATAACCACCAAAAAGAAATAAAGCCCAGATGAATCAAGTATCAACTTCGTTGCTTGATGCTTTAATCATAATTAAATCGTTGGAACGTTAAGAGGAAGCTAGCCCTTAACTTTTTTCACTCTTTTGTCCCCACCTCTTCGCTTTAGTACTGTACTAACTAGCTGTCTTCGAAGATAGATCAAGATCATCAAACTATGCACTGAAGTTTTGTGAAAATCAGTAAAAGTGAAAAAGATTCAAATCGTGGTGGTTATGATTTGCTTCTTTATACTCTCAGCTGAGTGCATTTTATGCCATAGTCAAAAAGAATAAAACATAGAAGACAGCCGAAAGATTTGATGCCTTGCTGTGGAGAAGAAGCCATTGTAAAAGGCAGGAACACCCGAAAGGGCTACTTAATTATCATGCTTTATGGTCATAGCTAATCAAAGCTTACGGAAAGTCTGATTAACGTGGAAACTTGGAAATTGTTTCTATCAATAAGCTGAGTATCCTAGGATAGTATTATATCGGCCGTATATCCTTCAAGATTGCCGTGTTTTTGAAGAACAACGGTATAAATGGAGTTGGGTAGGATTGAAATTTCAGGAACAAGCAATTAGAAATAGTGTTGATCATAGGTTGGGTCGTAAGCCTGACTACTGTAAATTTTTAATAGAATCGAATAACCCGGCAGAATTCTGTATAGAATTAAGTTCATGTGCGACTCAGTCAAATTTTTTTGTTGGTATTTTGCATTTTTAATGAAAGAAGATGGGTAACTAGATTTATAACGTGAAACTGTTACTTTTGTCTCTGATATGGGATGATTGATGACTCTCATTTTATAGATTTTATATCCCAAGGATAAAAAATTAAAGCCTCACTAGATTTGAACATCTTTAACTTTTTTAATTATTAAATGAACACCTTTAACTTTAATTTTCAGAAACACAGAGAAAGAGAGTTCAATTAGTTTGCTATAGCTGATCTTATTCTTTGGATCCCTGGCAAGCTGCAAACTGAGCTTTAACTTTAACGTGCCTGATGAAAGATACCCATTGCAACTTGATATATAAAATCTGAGCTTTAACTTTAGCTTTCCATTCGAAGGACGTATGAACACCTAAAAATGGGGTTAGAGCCATGAAGCGTTGTTGCACTAGCACGAATTCTGATGCCTAAATTAATAGGAATTCAAAGTAAAAAGAGCGTGAAAGTTAAAGAAGGCCAAATATCCTCACCTAAAAATTAAGGAGGCTGATCCATATATAGGGTCGGCATCCCACAATGTACACGCTGTTACACTGCCAATATATCTCGTAGGACGTGTCTGTATGTCATCCTAATCTTGTTTGTAATCCTTTGTGATTACGCCTATGGTGCTCCCGAGTTGTGTGATTGACCCATAAAGGACTCTAAAATATCTCGTATTAGAAGTGTATAATATAAAAGTTAACACTGTATTATGTTGTTTGAAAATGAAGAAGTACAAGGGATATAAACGAAAATAAAGAGAAAATTTTATTTAAATTAATATTTTTAACAATAGAAATAAAGTTAAAAAACTTATATATGGAGATAATATTTTAAAGTCCTTAAAATAAATATCATATGAACTAAAATAAATTATAAGTGAATATATCATAATTTTTAAAAAAATCTCTCCTGATTTTCATTGCTTCATTTATATGAAATTAAAAAAAATATTTCTTTAATTTCATTCAGCTTAATCCGTTTCTTTTCTTCCTCATCTTGTTCACAAGCCTTAGTATTAACTTTCAACTTAATTTTTAAAATACAAACTGCCTTTTATAAATCATGAATTGATAAAATTTAAATCGTTTAAATATTTAGTGTACCAATAATAAATTAAATTTTATATAAAAAATATATTTATTTAAATTAAATTTTTTAAATAAATAAAAGACGCGCGATAAATTTTTTATTTTTTTGTTTGTGTAAAATTTGGGATGGACCAAAGATTTTCTACTTAGCTAAACTTTTATATATATATATATATATATATATATATATATATATATATATATATATCATGATTAAGTTAGCTGAATCCGAGAATATGGTTGATCTAAAATCCATGTCTTTAACGGTGCTCCGTCCCATGTTTTTTGACACACGCAAATGGAGATGCTCTGTTTTTGTCGGCATCCATTGGTGTCGTGCCATCCAAGCACCCTCGGGAAAGATAGCACGTGTCAGTGCTCGATTGACAATAAGATTACAATTCATTCTTAGCTAAATCGATTACATTGCAACTTTCGTAGCCATTATTTGAAAGAGTTACTAACTTGACGCAGAACTTGAAGAAGAATCTGATGATCGATGAGGTTGTCCCAGTGATGATAGAAGAAAGCTGATGCTAAGAAAGGCATCATCAAGTTCATATATAATTAAAACTTGTATATATTGATTAATGCCAAAGCCATAATAAGAGCCAATGGAGAAAATAAATCCCCACTTTCTCACTGTGAGAAAGACATATAACTGACAGACAAGAACAAACACAATCTGGGAAAATCAAATGCCATCATCAACTCCTTCATCGTGGCAGCACTGGAAAGTGGTGAACATGTTCATATGACGCTGACACTCAGGGCATCTTATATCCTCTGGGATTCTCCCCATTTCATCCGAGAACTCGAGTCTGCAGCATGGGTTTGCTGCTTCGTGAAGCTTCCGATAGTGCTTCCCAAAAGCTGTTTCAAACCCCTCTTTCTCTGCATCCTCCCTCCACATTTTCTCATACTCTATTAAGGTCTGTAAACCCGTATTAGCGTACCCATTGACCACAATATGAGATCCGCTTGCTAAAATTATAAACCCACCCATTCTGTCATAGCTAAGGAGCTTATTGATTTCCTGCATGACAAGGTCGTTGTCCTGTTTCAGTTTAATCTTGGAGAATAACATGCTCACCAGGCGGGTCCAGAACAACCATATCATGGTCTGATCTTGGATACTTCGAATACTTAGCTTCTCTTGACTTATGTCATCCAACACCCGCTGCACTTGTTCCCTTTTGTTTCTTCTACCAACATAAACCATCTCTAAGGGTATGTGTGCAGCCTCTGCAACCTTGCGGGCTTCCTCTACAAAATCTCTTCCCCTCTGGAAGTCATCCCCTCCATACAAGAAAATGTATTTCCCATCCCTTATCTGTTCAATAACAAAATTGAATAATAAGTTTCTAGTAGTACAACAGAAGCATGTATACTAATACGACAAATACGTCAAACATAGATTAAATACGAAACAATTTCATTTCTAAAGTATCCGTAACATTATACTTTTAGGCAATGTATGTATTTGTGATATGCTAATGCCAACTATGAATGCTTACCCAGTTCAATAATTGTGAGTCAATGCCATCCAAGAGTAGCTCGAGTCGCCAAGTCTCTTCCCTCCATAAAGCTTCCTCTCTTAAGCTCGTGAAAGGGAAGGCACTGCTTCCCCAGATCCACATCATGTGGGTAGCATTAGGGCATGCTACCCTGCCGTGAGGGTCCAAAACCACAACAACTGGTTTATTCTTATATTCCCATTCACTTTGGATGAACCGAATCACTGTCCTGCTAATCAATGAAGGATGATACACAGAGTACCCTGGCATTGTCACTCGCAGACTTTCAAACTGCGTTAGTTGTTGCTCTGTCAATTCTGTGCTTTGGGCATCCACAATTGGTATCCAAACCAACTCACATTTGTTCTCCGGTTCTGTTGCTTGGTTATAGATTTGTTGAAGAATTGAAAGCTTTTCGTGGGAGTAGTCTACTTTTGAAATTAGCAGTAACACATTCTTGCTCTCCAGCACATCAAGGGCAACCTGTTTGTTTCCATTTAATATATATATATATAGACAATTAGCTTCCGGATCACTAGTATATATAATCTATATGTAAGTAGTGTGTTTGAAAATCAAACCCTTTTCTTTGTAGAATTGTCGAAAAGAGATAGCATATCACCATCATTAGCATATATTAGAGCCTTGAGAACCTGCATATTGTCATTGTGAATGACTTGGAAGAGTTTGCACAGCTTTTCATAAGCTTCGTCTTCCTTCTTTTTCTCTGCAATATTGAATGGTGATATTTTGTATCAACTAGTTGGCTTGACACGTATTCCATATCCATAGAATTGTAGTAAGGTATATAGAGAGACATGTGTGCTTACCAATGTGTTTCTGGCAACTAACGAGGTGCTTCTTGAGTTCTGAAAGTTCTTCTCGCAGATCTCGCGGCACGTACTGCATAAAGTAGCTGGTAAAATTAAAGCTTTAGGCCTCTTAAAAAAATTATTATTTATTTTAAAAAAAAATTAAGAATCAGTTATATAAAAAAAATGCATTAACAGCTATTTATTTATTTTACTCACCACTTATCTCACATATTTTTATTTCACTCAAAAAATATAAAAAATAATTTTTAAATAAAAATATAATAATTTTAATATTTACTCTAAAAATATTAACTTTAAAATTCATTTTAGCCTTTTGTAAATATTGAGTCGATGCTGTTTAACAACAACATATATAATTGTACTCAACTTTTTTTTTATATCAAATCTAAATTAGAACTATTCTATTAAAAATTATTAAATTAAATTAATCACTAATAAATACATAAATATATTAATATAATTTTTATTGAGATCTATTTTTGATGTTCTTACGTGACAATACATGATTAATTAATTCTACCAATTTTTTATCGATTTTATTTACATAAAAATTTCTCCTTGCTTTATTCAAATTATATACAAAAAAAAAAAGAACAGAAAAAAGCCCTAATCTGTTCTGGTTATTGTATTATATGTTTAATAAAAATTTTAGAGATAAAATGTAGGGGCCATTTTTCAGTGTTCATTTCTGTGAGATTCTCTAAAAGAAATATGACAAATAGAAAAATTATCTTGGAACAACTAACAATATGATGGTTAATTGAAAAAAAAATAAAAAATATCCAGATGTTATGTTGAGTCTTGTCCAAATTTTAAATCCTAATATTTAGTATAAACTAGATGTGTCATCACATTGAAATCATCATAATTGAATGGAAATGGAATGGAAAAACTTACAATTCAGGGAATTCTCCACTAATATGGAAGTCCGCCATTATGTTCGCGAGTCGAACAACGACATTCCAGATGATCCAATAGGAAATGCTTGGGATATGTATAGTGGAAGCAGTGGTGTAATCTGATAACTCTGGTGTAATGTATGCCTGAGGTAGATCCTTGAACTCAATCACACATTTAGTCCCCTCCAATATCACCTCAATTAATTTATTAAGTCTATTCATCCAATATTTCAGATCTGTGGTACTCTTCCGTGACAACAGCAGAAGTTCCGTTGGTTTATCATTTTGATTTGTACAATAATGAATGTGGACAAGCAGCCAAATTTCCCCATAACCCATAACAAAAGCGGCTAAGGTTAGCACCAACTTCACATGCCATTCGTAGTTTGTAAGCATGTCAAATATTGCATCAGTTATGGAAAGTGAATCTTCCGACTTAATAGCATTGTAGGAAATCTGAAAATTTCACATGTTTTGGCATTGTTAAGCTGATTAATGTATATTAAACAAAATATAAAGTACTCATTCATTCCTTCCATTGAGTTTAAATTTTTAGAATATATAGCTATATTAAACTACATATTCTCACGTGTTTATTAGATATTACACAAAAAAATTAAGATGAATTATAGATTTTGATGTAGCTTATTTATACTAATTACCTTGCGACAAATCTCATCAATCTTATTTGACAGATTCTCAGGAATGTTTAAAGAGCTGGGATGGTAGGCATTGTCATCCGCGTTATCAACGCTTACCTGCAGAAAAATAAAAATTAAGAAAGGCAAAACCAAACTGAAGTTACATGTCTGCCATTATTTTCTTGCACATCCTCTGCATCATACCGCTGAAACACCTTTACAAATGAGGGCGGCATGACTAAAAATATTCTCAACAAGCAGGAGAAGTGGCTTAACATCGTAGTCCACTCCATCAGGGTTATGTTTTTCCACCACTTTCTGGAGATACTTTGGCAAAATGCTAGGCATGGTGCACTATGCAGATAAGGAAGGATCTAGATTTGCTGGGGGCAGAGAGGAGGAAAGGCTGTTGTCTTGCTGTGCCAATGTGGTAGGCAAATTAATATATAACCACCAGAAAGGAATAAAGCCGAGATGAATCGACTTCCTTGCTTTCACCATAGTTTAAGTCTTTGGAACGCTAAGAGGAAGCTATCCCTTGCCTTTCTCCACTCCTCTGTCCCCACCTCTTCACTTTAACTGCTAAGTAGCTGTCTCAGAAGATTAATGATAGTTGAAGATGGTTGTTATGATTTGTTTCTTTACTTTGATACCATTCTTTACTTTCATTCTCAGTTGAGTGAATTTTATGCCATAATCTAAAGGTACAAAATGTAAAAGACAATTGGATAAGAAACCACTGTAAAAAGGAAGGACTTGCAGAAGGGCTATTGAATATTATTATTATTATTCTATTTTAAATGATTTAAACTTTAAATTGTTAAGAAAAACTGACATTATCTTATATTTTAAATATTTAAAACTAATATCTTAAGAAAAAGAATTATTATATAAAATGATGTTAAATCATATTATTCATATAGAAAGTAAATCATTAGGAAAAAATTTTCTGATCTTATTATTCTAAAATTTTTCAGTCCCACACCAACACTCACATTTGTTAAACTCGAATTACATATATTTGGCACTTTGTTATAAAAGATTAATATAAGTACATGACCTACCTAGATACAAATAGAAGACCACCTAAAAAGGCATAAGTTAAAACCTTGCAACTTTGCATTGATCACAATAATTTAATCTCTTTTGCTAGTTATAATTTAGTTAAAAGACTTCATTCTACTATCAATTTAACAATAATTCTCATCTATAAATATAAGGTGAAATTATAATTTGACTTTAACAATAGACATTATATACAAAACATTTTTCGTATCCTTTTAATCATGGAGAAAAAAAATTATAACCAATATAAAATAAGGCAAACACATCAATACATTTATATTCAATTTGCACCATACTCAACAGTTTAGTCTCTTAGTTACTCATGATATCATGTTTAGATTTTCTCAAATAAACCCATGCCACTTTCTTTACGATATTTTTAATATTTGACATATTAAATCTCTTAAACCATTTATGCTGCACTACCCCTTTAATATTTACGCTTCTTGTGAACTTAATTAAATTTGTACTTTACGATAAGTTTTTCAAAATTCTTAGCCGCTCAGTGAAACTAAAATTCATGAGAAAACTTTTGAGGGAAAAGAAAAAATGGTTCATGTAGAAGCATTGGAGGATAAGGTAGGTACGTGTGATCAATGCAAAGTTGCAAGGTTTTGACTTATATCTTTTATAAATTAACATTGTTAGGATCAATATATATAGACACAGAGACACACACACACACATTTTTCGCCCCCAGTTCTAACAATTGGTTTATGGCATGGCATTAATCTGATTAACGATCGATCGAACAGTAACTACACCAATTTGAAATTTTGATTCAATTACGATTGCGAAACAATGAGCAAAGATATGTGATGGAATTGAATTGAGGAAAAGATCGAATTGAAGCGAACCATCGAAGCACTGTCTGTTGGCTCGTTGAATGACGTGGCTGCTTGTTTTTGTACAACTCCGGATTTAACATTCATAGTTCAAACCCCGCGCCAAATGAAGTTGTCATATTATAAAAGTTAATAAAAATACTATCTCTTATGTGAACCTGTGATAATTACTCATCAACTTTTTTTTTTCTTTTTTTAAATCTTCTGGTTCACTTTTCTCCTCCTCCTCCTTTTTTTGTCAATTCCTTCACCATGAATGTCGCCTCCCTTTTCTTCTGCATCTTTCTTTTTCTTTTTTCTTTTTCTCTAACTCCATCTCCCTCTTCTTCCCTCTATTGCGAATCTTCTTCTATCAACAAGGAATTCACACCCCCACCTGTGATCAGCAAAATTAGCCCTTACACTGTTTTTATGACACTTCCTTCTACCCCGAAACCCTCTGACCCAGTTTTGGATTCGCCGAAGAAGATCATATCTCGTGTAGTTCATTGTCGATGTGATCAGAAAGTGAAACGGAGTCAAAATTGGAAAAAAAAAAACAGCTCAAAAAATTGAAAAACAAGAAGAGCTAGCAGATTATGAAATAGGACGTGAATTTTGGATAGGGAAGTCTGTACACAGTCTGTGGAAAGGAAATACACGGAGAGTTTTCTCTTGATAAAAAGAAAATGCAATATTATCACTTAAAACATGCAATATTATTTTCAATGGCCGATCACGAGTGAGGGTTTCTTTTTTCTCTAACACTATTTCAAAACCCTTAACAGAGCAATTTGCGGAATCTTAGGATGCCCAAAAATATTTTAATTTTTGGGTGCATCTGGAACCTTTGGCTATATGCAAAAATTAAAAAATAACTCACTCAGAAAGAAGAGAAAATTTGCAGAAGAGGGAAAAAGAAGAGTTGATGGTGGAGGAAGAAAGAGAAAATAAAGAAAGGTAAACAGGAAGAAGGAGGAGGAAAGAGAGACAAAAACAAATAAAATGTTCTGTAAGTAATGGCCATATATGCAATTGAGATTCATGGTCGGAAGATTCATGAAAATTTTATTATTTGGAAATAATTAAAAGTCTAAGTTCAACGCAAATTTAAATATGAAACTTCTTAAAAACAACTGAGTCTTAAAAGATAGCGAGGCACTATTAAAAGACTTTAATTAAATATATAATTTATGACTTTTGCTATAATAAGCACCAAAGGCAAAAATCACAGCATTCACCTTGTTCTTTGGCAATAACCCCACGTTCATCATTTTAAATATATTTCTTTTCTTCACTCTTCGGTGTTCCCCTTTTTTTTTTTTTAAATATTGAAAGTTCTCTTTTTGAAATGGTGTAAGAAATGAGAATTCTAAGTCGGCAACGCATTAAATAAAACTCTTCCTAATATAATGTCTCTAAAATCACACTTTTGTTGCTTAAGTTTAAATAGTCACTCCCACCGTAACTAGCCAACATAGGATTCGAGTGTCTTTATTGTTCCCAAGAAATTCTTCGATTTCTTCCGGAAGCAGATGATTATTCATCTGCTTCTCACGTTCCGTGAATAGCCGGGACATTGAGGAATATCCAGAAAGGCATTTAGGGAATTGCTCTGATTCTATCTCTGTTCATTCCGTTTGAAGAAAGGAAGGATCCCAACAAAGAATCGATCTTTCTTTTAGTTGTTGAATCTCTCTTTGATTGATCAATGTGTGATATTCCGAATCCTCATTACTAATGGAATCGAAATGATCTCTGGATTGATCAGAAGATCCTTTCAATTGGCTAGAATCCGTTACTTGAATAAAACTAGATCTTGTGGAATCATATTGAATATTTGACGATACATTCCGTACCTTGCTAAAAAACCGATCCTTGTTTACCAACCACACATTGTCTAACCAAATCCAATTCTCTCTCGATATGTTCCTCAAAAAATCCACAAGGTACTAAATTTCGTTTCGAGATACCGTTTCGGTGACTCTAAAAACGGAAACATTTCGAAACGTTTCGAAAATTTCGAGGAAACGGAAGATTTTTTAAGAAACGTTTCAAATAATTTCAAATAATATTTTTTTTAAAATTTTAAAAGATTTTAACATAATATTAATGATATAGATATATAAAATTATATTAAAATTAATTTGAATTAATGTCTATAATTGAATAGTACGTAAACATACTACTACAGTAGGGACTTCAACTCAAATCCTAATAGTATTCAACAATAATCTCTCTATTGCATCTATCTCTTCATCTTCTTCTTAACTCTTTCGTGACATTTATATTTAAGTCTCTTTCTCTGTCGACCATAATTCTATCTCTATCTTTAAGTATTTCTCTCTCTTTGTCTTTCAATATCTCTTTGTATCATTTTTTGTAGTTTCCTCTTTAAAATAAAAATAATGAAGGAAAATAATGTCATAAGAATAAAGGGGGAGAGTATGAAGTTAATAAAAGTGTTGTGACTTGTGAGAGAAAATAACTTAGTGTTAGATATGATATAATGCTATTTTCATCTACTTTTATATTGTCAATTTTTTTATTTTTCAAATTAATTTAGTATTTTTTCATCAAAACAAGAGTATTTCCATCGAAATAATCCGAAACAAGAGTATTTCCATCGAAATAACTCGAAACAAGAGTATTTTTATTAAAACAACTCGAAATAAGAGTATTTTCACCAAAATTTCCAATGAAACAAAGAGTATTTCCATCGAAATAATTCGAAACAAGAGCATTTACATCGAAATAACTCGAAACAAGAGTATTTCCATCGAAATAACTCGAAACAAGAGTATTTCTATTGAAACAACTTAAAATAAGACTATTTTCACCAAAATTTTCATTGAAACAAAGAGTATTTCCATCGAAATAATTCGAAACAAGAGTATTTTCATCGAAATAACTCGAAATAAGAGTATTTCTATCGAAATAACTCGAAACAAGAGTATTTCTATTGAAACAACTCGAAATAAGAGTATTTTCACCAAAATTTTCATTGAAACAAGAGTATTTCTACTGAAACATTTCAAAATATAGCAATTTTAATTGAAATAGTATAATTCTTTAACAAACACTTCGTTTCGTTTCGATAACTCCGTTTCGCATCGGTGACTCAGGAAACGGAAACGTTTCGGTCGTTTCGATGGAAAAGAAAAGAAATTTAGTTCCTTGATCATACACGAGCTGATGGAAAGAATCTATCTAGTTAGTTTACAGCAGCTGTTTGAAATTTCCGCAACTGAGGATTTTGTAATCAATCAGTATCGAATGGCACTTTCCCTTGTCAGAATTAAGCCAGTTATAAATCACTAGCCTAACATTAACAGTTATTGTCCATATATATTTACCAACATGCTCAAACATGTTAAAAAAGATAAACATCCTGACTTCAAGGACAAACAAATACAAGATTTGGCATAATATGACAGTACCCAAATCAGAAAAGAGACGATGAGATGAACAACATATATTCCTATTCCCCTCAAGTAAAATTAGAAGTGAGTTGCTCAATTTAAACTTGACAAGAACAGCTACCAACGTTTATTTTGCATTTGCAAATGAACAACGAGCACATGATCATATATTATGAAAAAAGATAGAAAAAAGAAAAAGACAATGAAATTATACTAATATCTTGCCTGCCAGTTTACCGCACTGGCTGCTGATTGTAGTGTGACTTCTCTTTTTTCTTGGCAGCAGCGAGCTTCGCACTCCTTGCAGCAGCCTCACTAGCAGCAGCACGCGCAGCGGCATCCATCTCCTTGCTTGACTTTTTCTTCTTCATAGAAGCAAATTTCTTAGCACGTTCTTTAACATGAACTGCAGATGCATCCTCATCCTTCTCAGTGCTAGCAGTTTCAGAAGCTCTATTTCCAACATCCAAACCATCAGGCTGATCCTGTGATTCTTTCAGCTCCTTTGAAGATTTGTCCTTCTTTTTCTTCTTTCTTGCACTTTTGCTTTCCCCAGTAGTATTCTCCTTCTTTTCAACCTCACCATTGCGATCCTTTTCTTTCTTCTCCGGGCCTGCAATTTTGATGTCCAGATAAAAAAATCTTAACAAGTAAAAAAAACCTTAAATCAAATAATCAATCATTTTAGCAGGACAACAATTGCTACTGTTTGCATATGTACAGGGGTGAATGTGCATGTGTTTTCTCAAGCTTAATAAGAATAGAGAACCAACTGTGGGTGATATATAATTGTAACATCTGAAACAGTTAAAAATAACAATAAGGATATGGTATTAAGAAGAATAAATATTCATTCGACCTTAAAATGGACAAAAAATGGGAGATAGTGTAAGAATGAAAATAATGGAGCTCACATTTGTTGTAATGAATGAAGATCTAATGGAAAATGCAAACATAAGTTCAATTTTACAGGTATAAAAGAACATCTCGTATAATTTTTAATCACTTCGACTAAAATTAACAGCTTTTTTAGGAAACAAATAACCAAATTTTACTTAGCTCTATCTATACAGCATTCAGAAGAACTGTCAGATTAAACATATACAAATGAATAGAAGAGCTACTTTACCATGGGAATCATCTTGGTCACTGGGTTCTCGTTGTGTACATCCTAGCTCAGCCAGAACCGCTTCAAGCTCCTCAAGCCCTTTTTTCTTCAATTCCTTCTTGGAAAGCTGCCTTTCAGTTTCTTTAGAAGCCAAAGAGGGTTCAGGCGGCATCGTAAGAACAGGCTCAGCTTCTACTGGGACCTCTGGTTCATTTACATGTTCTTCTTCAACATCATCCAGAACTTCTTCCTCGCTCTCACTTTCCTGGTTTCAAACATTCAGCAAGTCTAACAGTTACAGGATGTGTAACTCAAATAATAATTCCATAGAACTGTAAGGGCAATCAAAAGAGAGATATAGATATGGTGTAGACATACATGCACATAGCATACATAAACATACTTGTGCACACATTCACGAGCACTCAGCATGGAGAAAACTGCAGTTTGTACTGATTCATAATTGAATTGCAAAGAAGAGAACTATTCTTAGACTTTTGAACTTTATGAGGAGGAAATAGTAACCTCCTCTTCTAAACGTGAGGAGATTTTATTCAGTGACATATGTTACTTAATGACTATTGCTGATTACAGTAATAATTATCAAATCAATTGATTTTTGGCTGAGAGCGTATTTTATGAACCAGTGACCAATTTGCCTCGAGCACTAGCTTCATATTTGAGTCAGATTAATGCCACTGAGTGTCGACATATAATGCTTGGTTCATCTTTGCAATTTAACTTTAGTCATCAACACATCATTCTTGATTTGACATTAAGCTCATTAAATACAACTATTCCTATTCCCTCCCAAAATAAGTACAAAAAGGAGAAAAGGAAGGAAAAAAACAATTAAACAAAGAGCATTTATGTCAAAATCTATCATGTAATGATAAATGAAACTGTATTTGTTTTTTCCATGACAGTTTAGGTTTTCAATTAAACTGTATTTCTCCAGCATTATATTCTGTTCTGACCTACCCCATCAGTGCTAACATTATGAGTCACATATCTTTAGGACCCCGGTCCAATGTAAACTGGATGGGAAATTCTGCTTGGTAACAGCAAGAATTTTGCAAAAAGTCCATTGTCCAAGACACAGTAGTTTAGGTTTGATTCATCCTTGAAACCAACCTGTACTAAATAAATCCTTCATCCCACTGATTGGAGAAGATGCAATCTTTATCCAAAACAAATCAGTTCATCCACACAGGTGCAGGTACAAGAAACTCACTAATCTCTACAATAAGTGGCTATATAATGCTAATAAAATACAAACTGCCATAAACATGCCACTCTCATTCAACTTTGGATGTGAAACCCAGCTTAATAATTGTTCGTCTGGGTTGAGCGATTCATTAATTCACCAGTGACCAGGTTTCTATTGACTGTGATGAGCCTATTGCTAGAGCTTGTGGAGATGCTCCAGCAACTAATTTAGTTGGCATCACCTTGTACAAATCAAGAACAAATCATCTTTCAACTCTAGAGTCTAAATATTCACTAGAATTATCCTATCATTTCTATGAACATGGATTCAGCTTATATTTTACTGAAGCAGCAAAAAAGGAAGCTCCAGACAGTCCAAGTACAGTATTTCTATTGATTCCGTAATCAACATGCCAAATGCTGGGCCAGTCCATGAATAGTTACAGGTTACATGACATCGTTTATGTTAGTTGTTCGTTTTAATAACACAACGGCTGTTTAACACAATAAGATCAGTCTGATCAGTAGATATATGTATGTTACAGTTATAGAGCAGCCAAACCAGCAAGCCAACAAAGATATGGCAGTTAAATGCATATGAAACAGATGCAGTATCATGAAACTGTTAACATTGATTGAATATATAACAACTTTGAAAGGATTGATGATTATTGTCCTGAAGCCGGACAAATGGAATAGCATTTTTAAATTCCATGTCAATAAACTCAAACAATCGAATGACACATGCAATATGCTTACCTTATAATTACATTCAGGTAAAATTCTAACTTTCAGTTGCTCTCAATCATTGTAATTAAATTAACTATAAGAATCTTATTTGTTTAAGGGGGAAAAATGGTTCTCTATCCATTTCAGGAATACAGTGAAGTTTCCAATAGATGGGAATTAGGGATGAAGTATATGAAGCTTTCACACATTTTATGGCCTACAAAACTAACTGATACCGGATAGATAAAGGAGAATTCTTAGAGCACAAGAAGTTTGAAAGTTCTTGGTTCTCACTTCAATTTTGTGAAATCATTCTATATTCAACATAAAAGTCTATCGCCTGAAATCAATAACCAAGTAACACCAAAAAATCAGAAATTAAAACACTTATATTCTCATTTACCTCAATGCACCTGGATTATATCAAAGTTAAGCGCAAACTAATTTTATAGCATTCTATATCGAGTTTCAGTAACACTAACAGTAATCCAATACCACATTCAGTACCGTACAAGGTTTATTCTTAAGGTAAAAGCGAAAAAGATAATCAAGGCTCGATATTCTCACCTCTAAAGCGGCCTCGCTTTCACTCAAGGTCTTTGAATTTGCCTCGGCGACTGGGGCGCCCCACACTGATTCAGGTGGAGCTGTGACGGCGTAATAATCATCGTCTTCTTCGTCATCAACATCAGCCCACGACTTCACCGTCAGTGGCGCCGGAGCCCAGAAAACTTCCTTCTCTGGCTCTTTGCTGGAGGAGCCCTGCTCCTTCTCAGACTTTTTCTTCTTCTTCTTCAAGCTCCCAAGCGCTGCAAAAACGTTGCTGCTGCTAATCACTGGGGCCTCCTCCCTCCTGCTCCCTCCACCCACCATTTCCAATCCCAGCTTACAACAACCTCAATCTTCAGCTCGTTACCGAAAACAGAGAAAAAAGGCTACGCCTTTCTGTTACCAGTTATCAAAATTCCCGCCGTATGATCACAATAAAACAGTATGACGAACACTTCCAGGTAAGGGGCAAGATCGGAAATGCGAGATTAATTTAGGGTTTACAGAGGAAGCAGAGGAGAGGATGATCTGAAAATACTGGGTACAAGGAATCGGGATGAGCACGAAACGAAACGGTTCAGTAACAGAAGAAAATAAGAGGATAACGAAGCCGACGTGTGGGAGCTTCAGTAAAGCAGAGAAGAGGCCCGGTTTCAGAAATGATGATGATGACGATGATGATATCTCTCCAACATTTTTCGCTTTTATATTACTTCTTAGTCTCTGCGCATGTTTGATCGGGGTGCGGCCTGGTCCGTGTGGGACTCTCAGCCCCGGTGTGAAAACTGAAAACTAACCATGCGTTTTTTCTTTTCCACTGCATTTTCATTAAAAGAAAATAAATTTATAATTTTGTTTTATTGTTATTTTAAAATAATTTTAAAAACTGTTTTTTCAGAATAAAAGAATAACAATTTATTTGAATATAAATTTTAAAAATATTGTTTAAAAATAGAATAGTGTTATAATTAAAGATTAATTTTGATAAATTATTTATAATGGAAACAATTCTCTTTATTTTAAAAAAAATTTTAAAATTGTTTTGTATAAAAAAAAAAATAGTATTTTTTAAAAAATCATTTTTTGAATTACACTTTTACAAAATAATTTTTTTAAAACAATCTATAAAAATAACATGATAAATAGATTATTCTGTTTTTGTAAAATAAAAAAATTTATTCTGAAAATTATTTTCTAATAAACT
The DNA here is from genome assembly GCA_037074535.1 of Gleditsia sinensis. Lineage (NCBI taxonomy): Eukaryota > Viridiplantae > Streptophyta > Magnoliopsida > Fabales > Fabaceae > Gleditsia > Gleditsia sinensis. The sequence goes on along the minus strand of CM073464.1, from coordinate 6,851,946 downwards.
CATATATTGTGAGACTTGTGACTCTATTTTTTTTAATAAAAAAAAGTCTTAGTTATTTTGTAAGAAATAACTGAATAATATTAAAATAAGTTTTATAAAAAATTATTGAAGTCAAATAATAGATTACATAAAGTAATCGCAACGATTACAAGGATTTTTACTGTTCATTTCATTGAATAAAATGGCATTCCTTTCTTTGATAAAATAAAATAAAAAAAGCAAAAAAGGATTTTTACAGTTGAATGGATTATATAATAACTAATTAGCAATTACCAATTTGAAATTTCAATTTCCTCATGTGGAGATTTCAATGAAATTTTTGCTCCCTTTCCATAAAAATTTAATATAGATTTAATTAGAAATTCGAGACTATTATTAGGGATATAAAAGTACAGTCATAAAAATATACAAAAACCACTAAATTTTGGTGCTACCTTTCTCAATTAATGATTGGGGGTGGACAATTTTGGAATTTTCTTAATTTGCACATTTATTCTACATGATATTTTGGCAATACAGGAAAAAACTGAAGAACTTATTTTATTTTTAAAGGATATAAAAAGTCAGATGTGCCCTTTAATACTCAATCTGAGATTGGATGGACGAGAGATTCTCTCTTTTTCTTATTTTGGTTATAAAAAGGTGTATATAGAACTAGCTTTATCTATAAAAGAAGGTTTAAAAATTATTTAAGCAAACCTTTACGCTTTTATAAAACGATTATAGTATGATTAAGTCAATTAATCAATTGATGACTTTAATAAAAAAAAATGATATTATTTTAAATGATATCTTATATTATCTTAAAATTATAAAAATTTTACATCATATTATTTTTAATTTTATTAGTTTTTATAAAATATTAGTTTTTTAGTATCATATTAAACACAATAATTTAAACATTATAATATCTTATATAATAACATTTCATACCATCATATTGATAAAAATAAATAAATAAATAAATAAGATTACAGTGTATCTAGCGTCTTGTTATAATTAATTAGAATATTATTTTTTTAATGAAAAGAAAGTAATTAAACTGAATTTACAGGAGGTGATAATTTGTGGGATGGAACATATGTATAATTTAAATTTTAAATTAAAGTAAATTAAATTTATTTTTAAAAAATTTATGAAATTTATATTCATATTTTTAATTTTAATTTATATAAAATAATTTTTTTATTTATAAATTTTTTAATGAAAGTTATATTTTATATTTTTTAATTAAAAAATTATATTCAATATATGAAAAATTAAATTAATATTTATAAAAATTTCAAAATATATGAATTATAAATTTTTTTACAAAATATTATTGTTTTAATTTAAAATGAAAATAAATGCAATAGTAACTTTTACAAAATAAGGCGAATGTGGTTTCGCCGAAAAGGAGAGGAAAAGGGGGGGGGGGGGGAATGTGATGTAATCTTCAAAGTATGGTTGAGAATTAGGACACGCGTATTGCCGGTGGGCCTCCTCGCAATGAGCGTTGCCGCGTTGGTTGGCGTTTTCCGCCGTGCCTCTGTGGAAATTGAAGGACAAGGACTTTGACGAGCACAATTAAAGAACATCTGGCAGGTACGCATGCCTTTTTGAACGCCTGTTAATCTAATTTTCACGTCCTTTTATTTTTATTTTTATTTTAAATAATATATAATTTATAAATTTTTAATTAATTTATAAATTATTTTTATCAAATAAAATTTTAAATTCAAAATAAAATAAAATTTTAATTTTTTTTAAATTATTTAAATAGAATAAAGTTAAATAATTACATACTAATCTATTCATATTGTTCTAATATATTTATTAATAAATGGTAAATTAACAGATAAATATTTATTTATGTTAAACTGTTATAAATAAAAAATTGTTTAATCAAATATTAAATTATCATTTTATATATATTTGTACAACCTCAAGAAAAGTTTGACAAGATACGATCCTAATCATTCACCTCCTTGTACCTAAGTTTCCAGCATATGATCGATCGTCAAAACATATATGATTAACGTCAATCTAGCGACCTGGGATAAAAGATGGGATTTCCAACTTGTTAACTTACTTTATGTTATACTAATCATCTCCTTGACATGCCTTCCATCCCAGCAAGTACCATCATCGTAAATTTTCAAGTTAGGTAATCAGTCCACGTCATTCGTTGAAAACGTCTTGGAGTATTTGGGGTAATTTGGACTTCCAACTTATTATCATTTTTTTTGAGACCTAAAAACTTCAAGAATTTCCTTTTAGATTATTTTATCTTATTCTAACTATCAAATGAGCTTGAGGGTTGAAATTAGCTTTGAATGTATCATGATTAATTTAGCGGTGGAAGTTGCGTTATGTTATTACGCGTATTGTTATGGATTCAAGTGTAGATTGCAATTATTTTTAATCTTGTGAATCACCTGTTTGTGCTGAATAAAAAAATTAGACCCATTTATCATTTCGTCGTTTTAATTATTATTTAACATCTTTATTTTGATTAGCTTATTCTACTTATTTACACCCTTCCTTCCTTTGTCATTGAGTTAAGGGATATTAGAATCATGAAACTAAATAAGAGAGAGAAAAAAAATCCCTCCCTTTTGTTATAGCTTGTATTACTGAAACTATATTACTAAACAATAATAATAATAATAATAATAATAATAATAATATTGCAATTAGATAGTTTAGATATTATGACTGTTGATTATTTTGTAGATAGAACATGATTTTTGTGAAATAATCAAAATAATTTATAAATATTTTCCGACGAGATTAATTATATATATAAAAAGTACAAAGATCTTGTCTTTAAAAAAATTTTATTTAAAAAAGCTATCGTATGAATTTTACTCACATTGGTTTTATAGGAAAAAAAATTAAATGCAAAATAGTATCTTTGTGATATTTAATGCAAATAGTGTGAAACTAATATGGATCCTAAACAAGTCTCCCTTTTTTAAAGGTATAAAATTCTTTAAATTTGAAGTACAAAAATAATATAATTATTTATAGCAGTAGCCATACATTAATACTGTAGATATAAAATCAATAAATACATCAACTTAATTAGGTTTTCCTTGTGTTCTATCAAACCAATGTCCTCCTTCGTACTTCCAAACAAAATAAAATGAATTAAAAATTATGTTTATTTATAAAATACAACGAACAAATGTCCAATATCAACGTTGTTACGACATTTGTATACACACGTTGGAAATGTATTCAAATAAAAGAAAAAAAAAATAAGAAGACTAAAACAAAGCTAGAATAAAGGATTAGAATTTTGTTTGGATAAAATAATTTATAATTTATTAAATTTTTTTATTAATATAATTATTTTTATGTTAAAAAAATAAATATAAATATAAATAAATAATTTATTAATTTTTAATAAATTAATTTTAAAAGTTAATTTTTTAAATTTATTAAAAATTTTTTTTACAAAAACTTAAATTCACATGATTAAAAAATTATTTTATAATTTTACAAATTAAAATTCTATCAAAAATATATCTTTCACTTCTTTCTTTTTATCTAAATTATATTTAAATATTTTAAAGAGTTTATAAATTTAAAAAATATTTTTTAAAATATATATTCAAATATTAAATAACTTAATTTTAAAAAAATTTATAGTATAAATTTTTTTTACATAAAATCTTTTTTTATAAACGTTTAAATAAATTATTTATTTAAACTAAACCTAAAAACATCATGATAAAAAAAAAATTTATATGAAATTGGTTGTATTTTTTTAAAGTAAATCACAAAATATAAAATATAAAACAAAAAGAGAGAGAATATATAATATTTCATGTCAATGTCAAAATTTATATTTTTTTAAGTTTAATGTTTCAACATATATGTATTTATATTGTATAGTCTGCGTCAATATCTATGCATCACCCTTCTTCCCAGTCCAAAAAAAAAAAAAACAAAAGTCCTCCTTAAAATCATTGTAGGAAAAACTCAAAAGAAGCAAAACGAACGGCTAAGTAATTAATTTCAGAAATTAAAAGGCAATCTCAAATGACAGACACAACGTGAAGTTTTAGTTGGTAAACTCTTCCAAAAGCAGAGCTTCAAATCCTCACAAATAAATATTGAAGAAACAAAATTTCCCCAAGCAAATATAATCTGGAAAACATATTGCACTCAATTTTTTTTTTTCGGGCCATTTATTGCACTCAAATTTACAAATGAACCAATCATCATTTTCCTAAACTACTAAGTACTGATGCAAAGCAATCTGATTACAGAAAGAGTAGCTCTCTTTTATCATTTCAGGACCCAAAAACTAAAACTAAGATACAGAAGATCAGGATGAAGCACCAGGGAAAATAGAGTTTTCGAAAGTTCTTCCCACATGCTGAATGACAAAACCGTGGATTTTTCTCTTCAATTTTTCAATCTTCTCTGTCAGTAGGTCATTTTTTTTTTTACAAACCACACGGTCCAACCAATCGTTCACTCGCTTCAAACGAGATAAAACTAGCAATGGATCTACCGTCCAGAGGTAACCTTTTTTTTCCATCACCGGCTGTACGCTCCCCAAACACTTTAAATCCTGCATCTAAGGACTCCTCAACAAAACGTAAAAACCTCACTTGCATTTCAGACAACAAATTTGTTCCAACCTCTACTGTCTCTTTCATTCCACTACCTCTTGGCTGGATAGGGGTGATGAAGACTTCAGATGGTTCTTGGCTGCACTAAGAGGTTGTCCTTTTGACAAACTTTTTTTCAGTGTTAATGGGCAATCAGTATCACTGCCTGTGAGAAGGGAAACTATCTGAAAAATCAGTGGCCAAGGCAGCTTCAATCCAGAGAGAGAGTGACTTCGATTTCTCTGTTGGAAAGCTGTGATCAGGTGTCTCAGTATTATGGCTATTGGCAACTGATTCAGCCACTGCGATTGATCTTAGAACATCATATATCACAAAAAATCTGTCAATAGTTGGTAGTGGATTTCTGGCCTTGCATACGGAGCAGAGTTCTGAAAACATGCTGATGTGTGCAGAAGGAAAAATGTGTTATCCATGGTAGCCATTAACTAATCAATATGCCAAAAATTGGTTTCTCAATTGAAATGCACTGCAATCAATATTAATGATGTTCATGTTTCAATGAACCACATATCAATCATATTCGTTATAAATTTGTCATCATGTCTGGTTTCATATTATATTGTAATAATATTGGCTTGCATTTCGAAAGTCAGAGCTAGTTAGGAAAGGTGACGTGTGAAGAGGTTAGTGGTTGTGTAGATACAGAGGTTAGAAACCAGTTATAAAAGGACTGTGGGCTAGAGTTTAGGAAGCTTAGAACAGAAAATGGGCTAGAGTTTTGCAATGATGAGTTAAACCAATTCTACAAGGACTGTGGGCTAGCAAGACATTGACATTTTACTGTGAGGAAGACTCCTCAGCAAAATAGCCTTACGAAAAGAATAAACAAAACCATCATGGACAGGGTTAGATGCCTCTTGTCAAATGCCAATCTGCCAAAGGTTTTTTGGGCAGAATCTGTGGTTACATCAACATATTTAATTAACAAAAGCCCCTCAATAGCAATTAACTTGAAGACACTAGAGGAAATGTGGTATGGTCAACCTCCTGGTCTAAGCAACCTAAAGGTATTTGACTATTTGGTTGTGTAGTTTTTGCTTATATGAACCAAGGGCACTCAAGTGCATGTTTGTTGGCTACTTGGATAATGCTAAAGATTATATATAGACTTTGGTGTGTGCAAAAAGGACATCCTAAGGTTTTCATAAGCAGAGATGTGATCTTTAGAGAGGAGGAGATGTACAACAAGAACAAAGAGGGCTCAAAGACTCCTCAGTTTGATGAAGTTGGGAAGATTTGTAGAACTAAGCCAAACCATTTAGATGCTTCAAGTGAATCTGAGGGGGTGGATGAAACAAGCTCTGAAGATGTATATCCAGTGCAAGGGTAAGCCTTGAACAGAGATGGGCAAAGAAGACAAATCAGATTACCCATGATATATAGCTATACATATCTAATAGCCTTTGCCCTTACAGTAGCCTTAGCCTCTGAGATTGATGAAGAGAGCCAAGATCATATGTAGAAGCAATAAGTAGTCCCAACTCCAAAAAGTGGATGGCAGCAATAGAGGACGAAATCATGTCACTACACAAGAACCACACTCAGACAATTGTCAAAAATCCCGTAGGTCAGAAGATGGTAGGCTGTAAATGAGTTTATAAGTTTAAAGAAGAAATTCCTGAAGTAGAAGAAGCTACACACAAGAATCACACTGGGACACTTGTCAAAAAGCCTGCAGGACAGAAGATAATAGGTTGTAAATGAGTTTATAAGTTTAAAGAAGGAATCCATAGAGTAGAAGAAGCAAGTTACAAAGCCAGACTAGTGGCAAGAGATTCACTCAACGTGAAGGAGTGGACTACAATGAAGTGGTTTCACCAATTGTGAAACACAACTTTATAAATTTAAAGAAGGAATCCCTAGAGTAGAAGAAGCTCATTTCAAAACCAGATTAATGGCAAAAGAGTTCACCCAATGTGAAGGGGTAGACTATAATGAAGTGTTTTCACTGGTTGTGAAACACAGCTTTATTTGATGATCCTGTCTTTAGTCATGCAGAAGGACATGGAGTTGGACCAACTTGATGTTAAGACAACCTTTCTTCACAAGGAGTTTGAGCACACCATCTACATGACACAGCTTAAAGAATTCTTAAAGGATGGAAGAGAAGATTATGTGTGCTTGCTAAGGAAGTTCTTGTATGGACTTAAACAATCATCTTGGTAGTGGCATGAGAGTTTTGATTCACTAATGATTCAAAAAAATTTCAAGAGGTGTGAGTATGCTAAGGAAGTTGGACCAACTGGATGTTAAGACAATCTTTCTTCACAAGGAGTCTGAGCACACCATCTACATGACACAGCTTAAAGAATTCTTAAAGGATGGAAGAGAAGATTATGTGTGCTTGCTAAGGAAGTTCTTGTGTGGACTTAAACAATCATTTTGGTAGTGGTAGGAGGGTTTTGATTCACTAATGATTCAAAAAAATTTCAAAAGGTGTGAATATGCAACTGTCTACACAGTAAGTCACAATTTTTTAAATTGGATCGGTCATTAAACAGTTGAACATGTCAGGTCACTAGTTCAAATATTGGATCATTAACTAAACTAGTTGAATTATTTATAATTAAAATAATATATATATATATAATTAAAAAAATAAATTTATATATAAAAATAACTATTTTTATTAGGAAATTAATTATTATAAAAGTTGATTTAATATATTGTTTGAATAAATTATAATGCATAAAAAATAAAAATTTTAATTAAAAATTTAAGTATAAAATTTAATTTAAAATGAGTAAAAGTAATACAATTTAATTTTTTTATTAAATATTTTTATTTTAATGAAAGAGATGAGTAAGAGTGTAAGAAATTGAAAAAAATGCATTCCTACGATGCTCTATGTGTAGCTTCTCTTGTTTTTCAAAAGAGAAAAGCATGAATGATGAAACTAAAGTCCCACATCGCTTGGGAAATGAAGAGAAGGAGGTTTGTTGAGCCTATATATATCACAACCTTCCTGTGGAATCGTGGGGTTACAAAGGACAAGGGCTCGCTTGACTTTTCAACCTCTTAGTAAGAGATGAAAAGGATTGAAGTAAAACGATTTTTTTTTAAGGGGGAATGATCCAATTGGGGAACCGATCTAGACCAGTGGTTGATTCACCTGGCCGGTTCGGTTCCTAAAACAATTGTAAGTCAGAGAGAGGTAGAGATCTATATAATTCAAAAAGAAAAATTAGCTAAAGGAAAAATTACTTCCACATTGACACAGTTTTCAGAGGCTTGTACTTTTTCTTTTTTATTTATGGTAAAAATATTTTTTTATTTTTAAATTAATTTGTATGTAACTCGAAATTATTTTTTTTTAAATAATTTTAAAGACAAACTCTTACATTTATTTTGTTTGTGTATTTAAAAAAATAAATTTTCTTAAATAATGATTTTAAATTTTGAATCTAAATTATTAAAATAAAAAATAAATTTTTTTAATTATTAAACCAACTCTATGAGATTAATCAGTACATTTTTTAGTTGACTATGTTTTTTTTTTTTTTCTTCTTCTTTTTGGGACAAACAATTGACTATATCATTTCATTAGTAATTCAACAAAAGCAATTGACCCGCCATAAAAAGTTATTAAGCTAACAAAGTGAACTAAAATTTTGAGACAACATTGAATATTTTGTAAAATTTGAAAGGTGAAATTGTACCTACAAATACAAGAATTGTGTTGTAACTAAGATCAATGACAAGGAAGAAATGTGGAATTAAGCCAAAGAAGAATTATAGGCTCACAACAGACTCTTAGAAAATCTGAATTAACACAGCATAATCTAACCTTCCATGGCTTCCTAGATTTTTCAGCTATAGCAAAAACATAACCAAAATATACAACCCCACAGCTCTCTTTAGCATATCTGAAACTGGAAGCCCTCCATGCATCAGCAAAGATGAACCATGAGCAATTATCACTGGGAACTGGCAACCCTTTTGAGATGGATCCTCATCTGTTATAGTAGCCAAACCAGAAAAATCACAGTTCCCATTCTCCTGGTTATGCACTTGATAATACATATTAAAGGCATAAGATGCATTGCCTTGGAGAGTTAGATTATTACAAGAAGATCCGTAGCCCAGAGCAGTACAGTCTGATTGGCTACAAGCATAGTCTATCGTCTCTGGCAAATCATCCAAATCAGAAACACCTGGATCCAAAATGCACCATTGCTTTTCCAAATATTTTACCCCTTTCACAGGAACCAGACCCTTATCCTCTTGCTGACCTTTTAAGTCTAGTTCATACTTTGGCTTCCCATCAAACTGGAAAATCCCCCAGTGCCTCTCAAAGTTCCCAGGAGCAATGCTTTTGGCATTCTCATCAATGAGGCTGAATAGGTAAATGTCAATTGTCCCTTTCCTTTTAGGGGTACCATTCCCACTAAGGGCATGCTTAAGCAAGCCTTGGTTGAATCTCTTTGCATTTTGGACATTGGCATTCTTATCACCATCACTTGGCCAACCTACTTCTCCGACTATGACCTGCATTTCCGAGTACCCTGCCTTATCTAAAGCCCAGAGAAGGGTATCCAAATTGGCATCAAACACATTGTTATAAAGAGAATTACCATCTTTAAGAGGCTTGTTGCCTCCATCAAAGAATGCATAATCAAAGGGGAAATTATCATTGCCATAAAGACTAAGGAATGGATAAATATTGACTGCAAAAGGTGCATTGTTTGAGGATAAGAATTGGATTATTTCAAGTGTGAGGTCTCGTAGTTCAGGCCTGAAGTTACCAGCTGATGGCACTGGGTTTGAATCTGGGGAATAGTAGATATCAGCATTGAAGGGAACCATGGCTTTGATCTTGGAACCCAGGCCTGCATTATTGAGTGATGTTTGTATGTTCTTGAGAGCTGGCAAAGTCGAACGTAGATAGGTTCCATTATATGCTTTGAGGAAAGGTTCATTACCCACTGCAACATACCTGCAAAATGGCATTGAGCAGAAGCTGCTGTTATTTGTGAATATGGCAAACAAGAATTATAGAAAACCAGTATATTCGGCCAATACAAGAAATTAAGGATGTGTTATATATATATATATAGGTATGGGGCCAAGTGGTGTTGGAATCAGTTTGCACAGAACTTAATTAATTTATCTACCTAGTTCAGTCAAAAACAGAACATCTACACTAGGATTAAGGGATTCACAAGAAACTTACTAGTGGCTTCACTCCAGGAAATTAGAGTTTAGTATAGCTAAGATTCGAATTTATAGTATTGCATCTAACCATATAAACGCGTTCGCCTCCATTGTTAGGCCAAGTCCTTGGGGATAAGGATACAGTACTCCTTAAAGGAAGCACCAAAACCAGCTCAAATTCAAAATTTTTCTATCAGAGTTCTTTGAACCACTGATTATATTATACAGTTCACGAGCTAAAAGACAGAATATACCTCGGAAGAAGCAAGGTATAAACTCCTCCAGTCTTTAGAAAGTAGAACAAAAACCATTGAGACAAAGTGACAGTAAGAGAACACACAGCAAAATAAGTAATTTAGTATCAAGAAAGAGTCAAAATATAGAAGGGGATGGTAACTTTTGAAGGGTGTGACAGAAAAAGAGAAACACTACGATCATTCATGGATATGGAATTTGGGATATACTGATAAGACTACTTAACTTGATATTGACTCCACCAGTGTACGAGTAACTGGTCACGTTTTCATCCACCCAAGAATCTGCAGCCTTTGGGTTATTGCCTATCTTGTCCAACATGCAGTTGGGTATTGCCAGCATCACTTCAATATCTGTCCCCATCAGAGCTGCCATAATCCACTCTTCTGCATCGAACAGCTTCAATTTATCAAACCCATTTTTCTTCAGCATCTTAACCACCTTCTCTGGTGGGAGTTGGTGGGTTGCCCTGGTTCCCCAGTTCACACCAACACCAGAACAAAAGCTTGGGGCCATAACGAAGAACACGAGGAACAATGTCATTAGGTACCTACTACAATCTGGTAACTTTTCCTGGCCCATTTCTTTTAGGATCTTTTATGGGGATTCTCGGAATCCCGGTCTTCCTGGAATCTAGCAAAGTTTCAAGACAAATGGGAGAAAGAGAAAGGGGAAGGTATGATTCTTGGTAGCAGAATATATAGGCTTGGAGCCCTCTTTCTTAGTGGATGTGTTTTAGTGCCTTCATAGGGAAGCTAAAAATTATAAAGGTCTTGAAAAATTAATATTTATACAAGAGAAAAGGATCAAAGATTCCTTCCTTAATTTAGTTATATACAGTTATGGTCGCATGGCAGAGTTGCCAGACAATGCCAGCATGTGTCACAGTTTAGTGAAGCTCTTACATCATAATAATAATAATAGTAAAAGGAAGAATTTGTAAGGCCAATCAAAGTGTCTCCCTTGAAAGGCCATGATATTGAATTAACCGTTCAAATACTCTTTATGGAGAGAAGATTCCTGTGTATAGAAAATAAACTTTATGAAAATGTTTAAGTAAATCAGTGTATAAAAAATATGTTAATCAAATTAGTCATGAATAAATATACAAGTATATGACTATATTATATTAATTTTTTAATAAGTTTGTCTCTTATAAATTTATGTTATTAGTTAGTCAACTATCATTAAAAATATTTTTTAGTATTTAATTTGTTAGGTAGATCTCTATATATTTTCGTATCTTTATTTTGATTCAATTAAATATAAGATTATAAAATTGATAGACGTGATCATAAAATTTAAAAAAAAAAAATTAAATATATTTAATAGTATCTTATTGTTAATCTTAAAATAACTTAATTGTATTACTATAATCAAATATATCGATGTATATATGGTTTGTATAATTTTTTTTTTAGAGAGAACTTCTATAAACCTCCATCTAAAAGCACAATCTCTCTCTTCATCTCTCTGTCTACTTTGAGCAAAGTATTTTGGTAGAATGGAATGTCAAATTTATTGCTACTGCTCATTTTTTTCTGCTTACGTACTGAACTTTATAGTTATGCGCTTTCAGTGGAGTTGCTACTCAGTGACAGCTTGTCTTGTATGTGAAGGGAACACAAAGACTCTTCTGAGACTACTTATTGACCAGATCTGAACATAATCGTCAAATCGCTAACTTTCCAGCAGCAATTTACGTGCACCCTTTTACTTGTTCATCCTTATCCTTTCTTGCTTCCTTTGTCACTAAAGCAATAACTTTTAACAAAAGGGCGTCCATCAACTATATATTGCATTCTAAAGATTAAGAAATTATATAGTAAGCTAGCAGGAAGTGTCATTCGATTTCCAATAAACTAAGTTTACTAAAACAACAAAGAATAGTGGAATGTACATTTTAATTAGTGTTTTTAATGGTTTCTTCAACTCCTAATTAGTGTACATGGCTATTCTTTATTGACTTAGTCTATCAAAATTTAATTAATTAAATTTACACAAAAAATTTTTGGTGCTATTCTCGCGTGAGGTATTCCGAGCTTCACAAATGTCTGTCTTGAGAATTCGGGATATTGTTAGGTAAAAAGAAAATGTTGGATTCACACCTTATTTGACGCCTTTCTTACATCTCACTTTTTTTATGGTTGATTTAATAGAAACAAATAATAATGATCAATAATAAGAAAATATTGAATATGAGAGTAATTATGAGATTTGAGTTTGTCATTTTTAACGCATTCTTGCAGATGATACTATTCTATATAATAGTGTAATACTGGCAGCCTCTTAATGACTGGGATCTTGCTTACCTTCTTTCAAGTGCAAGAAGGAGGGAGTTTTTCAACCGCTAGCTGAACTTTGGCGTAATGCTTTAATATAAATTAAAGAGAAAAATATATTTTTTCACTCTAATCTATAGGTGTAATTGTAATTTCCCTTATTTTCTTTTAATTTGGGCAATGTCCCCTCCATTCTTTATTTTTGTGGTAATTTCCCTCCCTCAATATATTTTTATTCTTAAATATAATATTTAAATACTTGAAATATTTTAATTATTCTTCAAATTTTTTAAAAAAATTATTTTTCGTATTTTAAAAAATATTTTATTTTAATAAAATATTTTTGAAGAATAATTAAGACATTTTAAATATCTAAATATTATAATTAAAACATTTTAATAATCTAAAGTATGTTGAGAAAGGAATTTTTGTTAAAATAAAGTATTTTTTAAAATACGAAAAATATTTTTTTAAAAAAAAATTGAAGGATAATTAAGACATTTCAAGTATCTAAATATTATATTTAAGAGTAAAAATAAATGGAGGGGAAAGATTGCAATAAAAATAAAGAATGGAGGGGATATTGTTCAAATTAAAAGAAAATGAGAGAAACTGCAATTGTATCCATAGTTCAAGATGACAAAATATATTTTATCCTAAACTAAACACTGCGAAAACGCTTAGGATAGACTAATCCACTTATCTTCCACCGACTTCCATCTCCTAGTTTCTTTATCACTTTACATTTGAACCAATGGAGGACTGCCATTGACCTGGTTCAAAATCTAATCCTTGCGTATGAAAATGTATGTTCATAATTATTGCAATTTGGTTTCTTTGGAAAAAGAAAAGATGTTCATATGATAGTGTAATGCCAATCAAAAAGGAATGCTTTAACAAGAAGCTGCCTCTGCTCCACTGCTATCGCGGCCCCCCACCTCCTCTCATCCTCTCTCTTTCTTTTTTGATTTGCAGCTACCTTCTTCGCTAAATTTATCCCCTCTCCTACTGTAGAAGCTATCTCTTTCTATTTGGGGCGTTTGGTTCAGTAAATCTCATTCTCAAAAATCTCATTTCCACCCTTATAGGTGAAAAAATTTGGGAGGACAAATTTTACTGAGCCTTTACACTTTTGTATGTCTAAGAATATTTGTATCTTAAAAATAAATTTATTTTATCGTGTAACAAATACGGTAATGTGTTTTCTTTTAAATTTTTCTGAGAATGTTTAAAAGATAACTTAAAACAAATGCCCCCTTTAAATGTTGTATCTTCTTTTTCAAATGAAAACAAAATTATATAATTCTGTTATTTGTTTACTTCTCGGGGTTTTTTGAACAACGAGAATGCTTTGTAAAGATAACTTTTGCTAGAAGGGTGGAGATTTGTTGCTTCTTTTTGTGCCTTTCAGATGTATTCTTTTATTTCTTTGCTGTTATAATTAGGGTGTGTTCTCTTGATTTGTAGGGATTTATTGCCTCTTGCTTTTTAAATTTTTTTACTAAAAGTGCAGGCTTGGATTTATGCTACATCCTTTGCTGTACTAAAGCTTCTACAATCTCCAGACCTTTGTATGACAACATTAAAAAGAAAAGAAAAAAGAAGATAGTATATGCGTTTTTTATAACGGCAGGCACTCAACGCCTTGAAAACATAACTAAACAATGAAGTTGTTTCATGTACTGGAATACAACACATTTCAAGAAGAATGCATGTTCCTAAAATACTTAAAAAAAACAAGATAATTAGGTCAGCCTTTTAATTTCTCAAAACAAGCCCTGGCATATTCCTTTTGCTGATTTTCTTTTTTTTAAAGGACGTTTCATTATGCTTGTCTAAAAGTCAGATAGGAAATGACATATAATCCACCCATGCATAAGCATGGCCCAGTTGAACTCTTACGACAAGGTTGTTAAACCATAAAAAGCTAATTTCTCCTAAGCAGCATAACCAAGAATAATGTTAGTGAGCATCTTCCCTATAGCATGCGTCTGGCAACCTGAAGCTTAAACAAAACATTGCCTGCATAACAAGGAATAAAAAAAAATAAAAAGATCAGTGGATTGTTCATAATTATACATATTCAATGTATCTAAGAATCATAAAAGTTAGGGATGAGTTCAAAAGTGAAATCAAATTACCAATACCTTGTTTGGAGCCACATCCCTAACCCTATGAAATTTTGAGTCTTTTATTTGAGCATTTATAGCAGACTCTGCCACCTGCAAAATAAGAGTTCAGCTAACTGTCAGAACAAATGAAAAATTCCTGAAAGGTGAATTAACAGCTATGCTAAACAAAAACACTGGTTAAGTAGGCCTTAAACAGTTGCCATACTATTAATGTCCATATCCCAATTCCCAACCAGCTTACTCAAATGCCTACAGCCATCTCAACTGGCAGATATTAAAGACCACAACTTTATGAGGTGACTCTTATTATAACCAGAACACATTGTTTAGAGAGGAAGAGACAGCATGCAACGCCATCAGCAGAATGAACTCACAGCTATTATAGATTCAGCAGTTTCAGTTGCCCGAATGAAGCAATAGCAGTGGATCAATGGTAGATGTCCTTTCCAATATTTCCTCTGGATTAATCCCCGGAATGCATCTGGCAAGATAAATGTGAAATCAGATATCTGTCTATAAATCTTAAGAGAGAAATAGAGAAAGAGTGACTACTGTCTAGTAAAAGAAGATGGACCTAATCATCCAAAATAAAGAAAGAACACAGATAAATGCAGTCTAGACTGATGGCTAGTTAGGTTAGACCTCATCCAGATAGGCAAAGGTCCATCCATCACAAAGATGAATCAAAAGGATATAAAACTCTCACCAAGGATGATTATAGAAACTGTACAAGTCACATCAAATTCTAAATCAATCTAAATTCTAAAACACTTCAAATTAGTAGTCACCCACCAACAACCAAAGGGGGGCTCCTAATAAATGAAGCAAATAAAAAGTCTCAACTAAGGCAAAAACATGGCTGAATGAATTATGAAGAAAATAGTCACGTCAGATGGCATCCATACCTAGAAACTGAATAGCAGATGCAGGTAGATTCATTATTACATGGTCAATATGTTCCCAAGTTTTTGTGTCAGAGATATCAGGGCCTTTCATTCTCTTGTTTGTGCTTCCTTTTCTCCTACCATCTTCAGGGATACCAATGACATGAGCCTTTCCATTTTCTTCCAAAACAAAAACAATTGCAACTTTTATTTTCAACCATGCAGAATATGATTATCAATGCAACAATCTTGTTTCAGGAAGAAGGGAGACTATTAGAAAAGAAGGTTTATATGTCTCTTAGTTCAGAACTGAAATTGTAGAAATATATGACAAGCTAGAAGATTAAGTAACTGCTGCATCCAGTCGTGGCCTTATGCGCTCCCTACAATACCTTCTTGAGAACTATTAGGTCTTTTAGCAGCAGTCACAGATGTAGAAACATGCCTTGTTGAATCTTGAACATCCTCCACACTAGTGTAAATGCTGTCTCCTGGGTCTTTTGAATCAACTGCAATGGAAATATTGGGAGTGGATCCAGTAAATGTTCTCTTTTCAAGCTTACAGGTACTTGTAATTATTTATTACAAAGATATTACCAGTTAACCTCTCACTTCTGGACTTTGATTCAGAATTGTTATGCATCTTGCATGTATCACAAGTCTTCAGCATGGAAACATTAGATTCTAATTTTATCTCAGAATTTGGCACTTCCATCAACTGGGAGATGAATTTTCTTGCATCCATATTGTATGCACAAATGCGATCATCAACATTGTTAATATTTGCATTAATCTTCAGATATTGAATGCTATCTGGATTTAAGTCATTTGCATACACTATGCATCCTTTCTGTGCTGCAGGAATAGCAAAAGGACCTATTCCAGCAAACATGTCACAAATGATCTCCCCAGCTTGAAACTGAGAAACCAACCTTCTGTGTTCATGTTCCAATCTGGAATTCCAATAAACCAAACCGTAATCTAGCCTGAAAGTAGCCCCATATTGCTTCACTTCTGTAATCATATCATGCTCTCCCGCTAAAATTTCAAACTCAGGCACGCGATATTCATTTGTAATAGTTCCAACTTTATTAACAACAGTTCTGATTCTTGGATAATTTTTCTGCACAAGTAGTTAAAACATGAAAATTAATGGAAAGAATGTGTATAATATATTATACTTAACATTGTAAATATCGAGTTTGTCCATTTTTGTATATATGTCTATGTAAAAAGGACATGTAATTCAAATATCAATATATACAACTGAGGGCTTTTAGATAATACCTTGATTCCAAGTGCCAGTGAAAATTTAGTCTAATAAGCACCCTAGAAATTTTAAATACAGACATTTATGTCAGCTCTGTACAGAGAGGTCAACCATTGTGCTTCAAGCTAATGAGACCACACACAGAGAGAACTGAAGACCAATACATCTCACTACTAAAATCAGGCAGCATCAACATATCAATAATTTCAATACCTAACTTAGCCAAAGTATGGCTTTGAAAAGAGTAAGACAGGTCAAGAAATAAAACAAGCATTCCAAAACAGGGATTAAAGCTGAAAATTTTGACATTGCTGCAATTATTACATTTATATACCCAAACAAAAGACAGTGTAATAATGACTATTCCAACAGCATTTGAAAGAAACAGAATAGTTTGAAGACAGTTTATCTTTGTATCTAAAGTGTGACTTGTGCTTCTGGTAGCAGTAAATAGCCAAATAAACAGAAAACAAGTGACATTTAGAGCCAGAAAAAGTCTAACATACATCATAAATAACCTTCGCAATAACATCCTTGTATGGAAGTAATTCTTCATGTATGTTTAAATGAGCAATGTGACCTGCATAAGAAGCACAAACGTTAGTTTAACATTAGTGACTGACCAAATACTGTTAACACAATGGATACGCTCACAACCCCCTCCAAAGAAAACAAAATCAAAGAATTAATAAAGCATGTGCACTAGGTTCATTGCAAAAGGACATGCAAGAAAATAGAAAAAATAAAGACACAGAAACATCTATCAATATAGTAGAAGTGTAGAACCCAGACTGGTTTAAATGATACAGATAAGATACCTCAAAATAAACTTAATACTTAACTATTGTTTCAAAAGATGAAGGCACCTCCACTCCCGGAGGAAGTATCTGCTTCAGCACATGATCTACAAATACAGTAAGTAATCAGAAAACTTTAAACGTCAGTGGAAGAGAGTAAGCAAATTGTATAAAACATATGACTCATTTCAAATATTATCATCAAGCAATTTAGCCAATAGTCCAGGGATAGGATCTAACAATTCTGACACAGGAAAAGATTATGCAACTTGACACAAAAGTCACAGATGTATATGCTCAAAAGAGTTGTTACTCTATAACTAGATGGGTGTATATATTTACACATAAATATTTTAGATTTTCTTCCTCTTTGTTTCTTTTGGTTGAAATTTTTTCATAAAATTTCTATGTGAATGCATATAAGGAGTGAACCAAACAAATTTTACCTATGTTCAACAAAGGATTAAAAAATTGAAATTACATTTGTTTAACTGTGCAAAAGAAAACTCAAAATTCTGCCAAAAGCATGTGTTAAAAAAGCTAACATAAAGCATATATCTATAAGAGTTATCATATACCCTCAGACTTCTAGACATTTTAAACCAGTGCACAAAATTTATTTATTATCGATCGATCAAAAAATGTTAAATCTAAAGCTGCTTCTTTTCCATTTTTTTTTTGGGGGGGGGGGGGTGGGAGTTGTTAAAACGTAGATCCAACAACACAATGCTTTGAGAGAATAGTGCACTCACCTGCACTCCAGTATGAATATCCTAGTGTCAATGAAAAGGGCAAAACTTCAATCTTACACAAACCCTTCAGCTCATCAAGCTTTTGCTCTGGAATATCGGATAAATCTGTTCCATATCCACCCTTAAGTCAGATGGAAAATGTTTACTGAAAGTAGAAATATGACGCGAAATTTCAAAGCATAACTACAGGCTAGCATTCTCCAAAATAAGAAATTAACGCCTAGTCACATAACTTCATCCAAGATTCTCAAGTAAACATGGGAAAAAGAAACATAAATCTTAGAAGAAACTAGTGAGAATACTTGAATACTTTGATAGTGCATAAATTTCTTTCCAGCAGAGTTCAAACACAGATGATTCCGCATGCGTTTTTGTTTGTCTAAATTCTAAAACGTAACAATAAAAAATTTTCCGTGTCAAAATTATTTTTAAAAATAGCATGATATAAAGAATAAATATAATGAGATTTTAAAAGTCAGACAGGTAGATTACTTTCAAAGTTACATCCAAAACAGACTAAAAACATCTATCGACAAAAACCCCATGAAAATAGATTACAAAAAGACCAGAAAACCATATAGTAAACACCAGCCGAAGCTCTAGCATTCTATGACCCAGAGAAACCAGCTAAGCTAACTGGTACTTTTTATGCTAGGCACACTGGCAAACATAAATGTATTATGATAAGTAACAACTTCACTAAATAGATACATATTGGGTGTATGATATTATATTTTTTTATCGTCCATACTCCAGTAAATAAAGGTAGAAAATGTGGACAGCTTCTCAACTTCAATATAGTTAGTGAATGTATAAGAAAAACGATATATTAGGCATTATCTCAAAGGCATTCAGGAATTCATACCTTGATTCTGAATTTTCTCAGATAATATAAGGTAACGGTTTTTCTCACACGTTGGATCCTCGGTGATAGGTTTAACTCGGGGCTTGTCGAGCAAGTAACTGTGTAATAATCAAGGTTGAATAAGAAATAATAGAATATCTAAAATCTTGCTCTTACCCACAGACACGAACATAGAGGACACAGTCATAAACAGAGAGTCGATACCCATTGAGTATTCGAGTGGCAACCTTGCACAGTTGGCAAGGTATTCGTAGCGCCCACAAGTTCAAATTCACGTCAAACTTGCTCTCATCCAACATTGCATAAAACCTGAATGAAGAATAACTGATTGAACTGCCCGATTACAAGTACGCTCTGGGACGCTCTTTAGTGTTTGTGAAGCCAAAGAAACAAAAAAAGCTTTAAGTATCTAAACCAGGGTTGAAAGAGATTGGCGAAGCTTTTAATTAGCTACCATAGGCACAGCTTCAGGAACCCTAGACTACTAGCAACTTGAGATGGCGCCAGAGAATGCAACCACCAAGAGAACATCGCTTGTTTCCCACTTTGCGGTTATGGGATACGTGAATTGAGAATATCCGACCCGTTTGGCATTGTGATTAGAATAAACTGCATTGGATCAAAACCGACCCGAACCCAACCCTAAAATTCTGCTTCTTTTTTTTTGAAGTATTTAACGTAATAGTAAATGAGACACAATCTTATATTACAAGTACTATATGTTGGGAGGGACTCTAGAAACCTGTGAAGATACTTGAGAAGCAACCAAAAAAAAAAAAAAGCTCTCAACCTAAAAAAAAATATATATCAATTAATTACAAGAGAAATTTAGTTCTTCTAATTTTATTTTTAGTAATATTATCTCATTAGTATGATTTAGTTACTTCAATTTTCAATTAAATTAATGTTATTCTTGTAGTTATGGTCTTAGATAATTAAAAGATATAATAATTAATATAGACGTTAAGTGGAAAGGAATGTTTAAACTTTTTTAATTATTTCTTGATAACTAGATTGATAATTTTATTGTATTTAAAAATAAAATAACTAAATTACTATAATAAAGAAATAATATTTCTCTAATTGAACTTAAAAAATTTAAATTTAAATGACTTTAATAAATAAATTAAAAATCCTTTCAATCGCTTCATGTGCTCTTGAAGCTTGAATGTTCGAAGAATTATAAATCTTTGTAATTTGAAGGAAAAAAGGTAATGTTTAGCTAAAAAGTGGTTCTAATAGCTACTTCTTGGGGGCTCATCTTGTAGATTTTAAATTGCAAGACATGGTGGTTCTAATAGTTTGGAGTTCACAAAAGTGATCATTTGCATCAGGAATTGGTTTAATCAATGCAGCATCAGTTACTGCATTTCTACGACTAACTAAACCTAAAGCATCTTGTGATGGAAGTTAACAGATTGCTATGTCACTTGTTTGACATGCCCTAGATGAACTGAACATTATTGAGCTTGATACTTAAAATCTTGTCTGGTAAAATATGGAGTGGTTCCTTAGAACTGTGAAAAGGTTTTAAAAGGAAGCTCAATTGCTTCAACTATTGGTTTTACAACAAATTTGCATCTATATAATATACACCATGAAGCATTCTTGCAGTATTACATCCACCAGCAAACAGGGGAAGGGGCAACATTAACAAAAATCTTGGGTCTGCTGCATATAGACTCAGTACCAATGAATGTAACACTTTAAAGTATAGTTTACCATAAAGTTATGAGTCTCCTCGTAAAAGCAGTTTCGCTGACATTGTATTATGTTTTGTATCCGTATCAATATTATTCCTGAGTTTATACTGAAACTAACTACAAGTCAGAAGAGTTGTTATTGGTGCATTGTTGGAGGTGCGTTTGGATAAGCAAGTGGGACAACATAACGGGGATGAGAAGAAAGCATAACAGGAGTTCCAACTGCAGATGGCATATGTCCAGGCGGAGGAGGAGCTACGAGGTGCCCAACCGGAGTTCCATACATGCCTAAACAAGCAGGTATATGGGGTTGAGCTCTATGCTTCACTGATGGTCCAACAGCCACTGATGGTCCTACAGCCGTTGTGTTTGATGGGTCTGTGTTGGTCCTGTGTTGACCTGTAATTGGCTCCTGATTTGTAGCAATATCTCCATTGTTCAAGCTTGTAATATCATGGATACTAGACCTCCTTCTATCTCTGTTCATGGAGTTCAACCTTATGAAGTACTTCTGTGCATGACTCGCCACTTGAGTGGGAGTCCTAGAAATTACAAAGTTCCTTGAAATGCTTCTCCAATCTCCTTTTCCGTACTTGTCTAGACCAAGTAGAAATAACCTGAAAAAACAAAATTGTGAAGACCCATATAACTTGGAATTGTTATAATTTTATTAATTGTGAACTTTCATTGATTATATTTTATATTTTTATCAAAAATAAATTATTACATAATCTGAATTCATAAACAAACACAATTTTTAAATATATTAGAAATTTTTATTTTATGAATTGTAAATATTTCATATTGAGTTGATATGGTTAAGCGATATAGTGTAAGATTTAACTCAATAAAATTAGAGGACAAGTTTATTTGGGTGGTAAACCTCCCATTTTCGTAGAGCCATATATGTTATGAGGAAGTTGAGAAGATGACTATAGCTATACGTACTTATTTGAGCATCTATAGTAATCCAAATCTAACAATCTTTAATTATTTTGAATTCATATGTTAGCAAGAAATCTTGTCAGATAAAAGGCTTCCTAACTGCCGCTGCTGAAATATCAAACTCCCCATTACCTAATAGGAGAGGTATTTTATAGTAGCAGCTCAAATGGCCAGTGGAATCTTTCGAGCAGTTTTTCTGAATTACCATACCAAGAAAGCAATAATTGGAAAAAGTACCTATGCTCTTCTTCTGTCCAAGGAATTCCTTTTCGCCTTTCTTGGTCTGATGACCTAGACAAGCCTCCTTTACCACTATGCCCGATGGATTCATGCCCTGTGCCGGAATACCCACATCCATAATTACAATTGGATCTCTTATCTGAAGTTGTAGCCATGGAAGAACCATGCAAATCCCTGTTCGATAACGTAGGTTTTTCTCCAGCATAGCCAGGAAAAGGTACTTGGCCTGCCTCAATTGCACTTACATCCTCTACCAGCTCCTGGTAGTGTTGCTTCACTTCCTCCATGCTTTTGCTGGGAACTGCTGAAGCAATCTTCTCCCATAGCTCTTCTGATTCTTCCTCAACCCAATGCAAAGCGATGGCATTCTCAAATGCCTTTTCTTCTTCATAGCTCCAAAGGGTTCCACTGGATGATGACATGGTGATGGTGGTGTTTGTTTGGATTTGCAAATATGGTTCTTCAACTTTGGAGGATGAAAATGATGAAAATTGCTGATGGAGATTTACTTCATTTTTTGTTTATGTAGAATTGTCTATAATGGAAAAGTAGGAGGAGGAGGAGTAGGAGAAGGGGTGCGCAGGATAAGAGAATCACTCTGTGTAGAATAAGAAGCAAAGTGGTTTCAAACAGCCAATTCAGAGGACCACACTGATATTGAAGGGATGGCTTATTTGTCATCGTCATTCAAGAACTTTCGCTGAGGAAGTTGAAATTATAGCAAATGAGGCAATGCATACATATAATAACATAATTATTTAAATTTTTTTCTTTAAATTTTTTTTATGTTCATATTAAATTAATAGGTAATAATAAAATTAAATTTAAATTAAATTATACCTTTTTTTTCAATTTATATTGATGAAGGTGATGACGCTTATGATGGATGGAGAACGTAAATGAGTAAAGAGGAGGACCACGAGAACATTTTCCTTCAACCACCTGTTATCGCGTGGAATCTCGCCCATGCTAATGAATAGACCCATGATAAAGACTTCAAATATTACTGAAATTAAGAAATATTATTTCCTTTTTATTATATAATTTAATTTTAAATGATGATTGAGTGTTTTTATTTTTTGTGTGTTATAGGATGATTGTGTTAGATGTTAAAATAGAAAAACAATTGCTTATATTTCCAACTTCAATTCTAATTGATTTAGAGGTGTCGGATTGTTTCTTTTGTCTCGGCAAGTACCAAACATACAAAAGATTTATTCCCATGTATCATAACCAATATAGAAATTATTTCCAAAGAGATGTCTCCAAAGAGATGTCTTCAACTTTGTCTTCTTTCATAAATTTGAAAGAAAGTGTCTCCAAAGAGATGTCTCAGGATTGAGTATCGGATTTTTTTAACTAAAAAAACTCTCCATTCAAAACTCATTAGCATGAGTGTAATGAAAACTACTGACCACACTAAATGTAAGGTTCACGCATATCATCTGAACATTACAATTGCATCTTCTTAACTTCAGTGATAACTTGATAGTTACTAGTGACTTCAGTCAGTTGTGCAAGAGCTAATGAAAACTCATTAAAGTGAGTGTTTTTAGTGGAGAAGTCCACTCACACTCATTTTGATTGGTTTCTTGCACCACCTGATTGTGTCAGGAATGTACTTAAAAATTTCTCAGACATGGATGGTGTAGTGAGCCAGTGACTTGAAAATAACATCTTCAAACCACAAATACACATACACAACCCATGTCACCAAGGAAACTCACAAAGAACAATAACCAAAAGTAAACGATAAATGTGACCCATTGACCATCCCACATAAATTGTAGCGATACTGATACATGTGGGCAATTCTCTAAGAAGTTTTGCAGTGTGTATTAACAGCTTACTTTTTATGCTCTAAACATTCCAGCTGCAAGATGTTCATGAAGGAGCTTTTTTTTTTTCCAAAGAACAGGAAGGGACTGTGGACAAAGTTTAAACGAAATGAATTGTGCCTCAAGTGATGCACTCCATTGCATAAATTGAGAATTTTGAAATGGGAGAAAATCGGGAAGAAACCACCACCATAAGCTATCACACTAGGTTATTAATTTACAGCTTGATCCTTCAAAATAAAAACAATATGAAGCTTCAATTTCCGCCAAGAAAGGCAATTAACAAACCTCATAAATTTAAAATAATCCAACTTGCATGCATGTTTACCAAGGAAGAAGCTATCCAACGTCTGCTTCCGAAGAGGATTAATTAATATAAATTGCCATTATAGCAAAGCTGTTTATTTGAAGAAAAAGATTGAAATCAGCAAATATGTTCTATTGAGTTGCATGACTAAAAAAGGAAAATAAGATGTCTGGGAAAATCACTCACCCCAAATGACTTGCCAAAAGTCAGAGAACTTCTCAATCAGACGGAAGGAAGCTATGAATTAACCAAAATTTCGTCCTTCAGCAGCACAAAGAGGCCCTATATAGCCGACACCCCCTGTTCCATGTTTTTCTTATTACCTGGGTGAAGTAGAAGATAAAGCCCCAACTTGTACAAGTGGGCGCCCAGGAAGTTTTGGAGATTCATGATTTCCTTGCAGTAGGGATGCCTTCTGTGGATTTGAAAGCATGAGTTGTTGCATGTCCTTTGAAAGCACATTGAAAACTTCCTGAAGGTCTGCCCTTAGTTTCTGACAAGTTGCTGTGGAATCTACACCAGCCCTTCCAGATTGCTGCAGCCGGAAATTGCAGTTAACAGAGATATAAAAACGCTGAATATGTTTCATTTACATTTAAAACAGTCTTATGATTAGGCACATAATATCCTTCAGTAGATTATGCAATGAATACTTGTCCCTTGACGCCTAGTATATTATATGAAACTATTGGTACTCTGTTCGGACCCAAGTAAAAGCATGCTCAGCCAACAAAAAGGAACACAAAGGGAGTAAATGATAGGTCCCCGACGCCCCCCCGCCCTGAAGAAAACATGGTAAGAATTCATCTACAAACAGGACCGAATACAAGCATGCATTCTTGTAGACAATTATTTTACCACAATGCCCAGGATAAAATAAGATGCAAGATAAAATAAAACATAAGCATTTTCTGAGTCTTCCATTCTCTACGTTTCAGCAAGTTTGAGTTTCACATTTCACCTTCTCTTCTTCATAGCCTCATAAAGAGCATGCAATCTATCAGTATATGGAATATTTCTAATAAAGTATTTCTAAGCCAACCCCAATGTTCTCAACTCTACAACTTCAAATGTTTCTGATAATCAGTTTTCACTCCTAACTCTTATTCTAGGAATCTAAAAGACCACTTTTGACAAGAAATTTACAGGTATATAACCTTAATGATGTCAATGACAGCACTTATAAATGCACCCTACCACCACTTACGTAGACTTCGTGACACAAAGTCACAAACTACTTAGACCAAGGAAACTAGAAGCAAATCTAGTTTAGCATATTGCCAGCTTAAAAATTCTTCACAAAGATTTATGCTCGCCATCTTAGAGCCAGCATACCACTAAAAATTTTCAGTATGTACAAATCACTTAAATAAGAGATATTCCCTTTCTCATTGGATAAAATTTAGTGAAACAGAAGATATATTGGTCAGTTTATATCTTTGACTAAACAAAATCAGAGCTTTACCTCAAGATGTGTAGCAGTGAAAGGTTTAAAAAATAATTATGAAGAACTCTGAGTCAGCATAATAGTAGCCATTATATCCTATAAATGAAGCATTTGGCTAACTCGTAAACCCTAAAAATTCACTCAAAAATTCACTCATTCAACACCAAGATGTCAATGTTCTTGTTCACTGCACAATGGATCAGAATTCAGAAGTCCACTTAGGAAGAAAATCCCTGAAGAAATGAAAAGTCTATCGCTAAAATCAGTATTTTCTCTTAACAAGACATCTAAGTAGAAGTTATCAAAGTAGAGAAATATTATCTTGTTATGGCTTATATGTATATATTAGATAAAAAAGGACTTGTATTACAAGAGCAGAAAGATATCATAGAGGAGGATTGAGTATCAACATAGGAAAACAAAGAACATAAAAAGAAAACAAAAGATACAAGAAAAAAGCAAGTTAAACATGCAGCCCCAGCCCCTCTGCGTATCCAAAAGAGACACTACCTTAAAATAACTCTTAAGCCGAACACCACAAAGAGGACTATTACAAATCCTTTGTTATTTAATGTAGACTGTTCTAGAAAAATTCATACTCGAGTTACTCTTATATCCCCAGATTCTGTACTGAAAAATTCACTCACACCAACCTGAAAGAGATCCTCAACACAAACTAAACCCACATAAGCACAAGCATGTTATCCACAGACACAATAATATGCATTCAAATATGGTGAGTCCAACTTCTTAGCTCCTTATATCATTCAAGGAAAAACGAGAGTGTGATAGATAAATAAGCAACGATACTCAGAGGACACAGAAGGCAAAAAGAGAGAGGGAAACAGAGGAATCATACAGTCATCATAAACTGTTGCTTTGAGCATCAGTATTAAGATATTTAGTTGCTTCTCAATTTGATCAGTTGTGTTGTTGAATCCAAAATCACGCCAAAAGAAAAAAGTTCAAAAGCTTATAGTTGAAAATGACAACTAACCAAATATATGTGGATACGGCATCTTTCTTTCATGTTTGGCAAAGAGAAAGGCACAGTCAATCAATCGCATATCATAGGTGGAGGACCCTGGAAGGGCAAGTTACCTGTACTTCTCTATGCAGATGTCTCTCTATAGCATTGAAGGAATCCACAATTTCCAACTCAGTCATTTTAGATATAAGCAGTTGTATATCAGTTTTCATTCTTGCATGCCTCCACAATTTTTCTTGCTCTTGTTCAGCAACAGCTCGCCGCCTCTGAAACCATGGCATAAAGTTGGGTCCCTTCAGGAATCGCCTAATAGGAATGTTCAGTCATCTTCACGTCAAAGTTATGTTACATCATGCAAATAAATATAGATCTAATTGTTGAAGGGCTACAAATTTAAAACAAGGTTAAAATAAAATGGTACAGAAGCGGGTGGCAAATGGTAGTACATGACAAATATGACAAACAAAATCTATTACCTGTACAAGTCAAGCCAGTTAGATCTCATTCGCTTTAACAAGAACTTCCCAGGACCTCTTGCTGATAAACTAGCGAGAAATTCATCGGCATTAAATGGAGGTAGAGAAGGAGGATCTACATAAGGAGAAGATCCTTCTGATGGCGTTGTGGTCCTAAAATATGGACCAAAAGGGGCCAAAAAATTTGTAGTGAGTTCCAAGAAATGCCTCCGTAATATCTCATTGTTAACAACAGACATTGACTCTTCAACCCTTGGTGAAAGCCCAGCATCGATCAGCCTATTTAAGATAGAGGTGTCTGGCTTGGTTGTGGCAGAGTAAGTACTCCAAATGGCTTCTTTATGTTCTGTCATGAGACAAAGAGGACCATCTCTCCGCAGCTTAACCGCACTCAATAAACCTGAAGGAGAAAACTTCTTCAGAGAAAGCTGTTGAATCCCTAGGCCTTCCATTCTACCAGAAATTCTGCCAGTGGAAGACCTACTTGAAAGGGCAAGTCTGTTCGAATTAGGGGGAGGGCTTCCAACTGAAACAATGTGGGGAATGTTCCGGAGAGCTTTAAGGAAAAAAAGGTTTGTCACCCCTAAAACCATTGGGGGAAAAGTATCACCTTCTTGAAGGGAGTTTAAGTGTGCAAACTCAGGGTCGTGGATGGTAAAATAAGGCCGGAAGTCAACACTGCAAAGTAAAGGTGCAACCAAACTCACAAGACTGGCAACAGCTTCACAACACTGGGGAGGTGTGGGGGCAATGATAAGAATGGGTTCACCTATAAGTAACAACTCCCATAACAACCAAAGTTGCAATAAAAGGCCTCGGAATGTACCAAAAAGATCTGAATCGTGAAAAAGCCCCTGTGGGATAGACTGGTTATTAGGCAGAAAAGGTGCCACAGAAGAAGCAGACTCCTCAAAAAATATTCCACTTTCCATGGGCAAGCTGTGGGCAGGCGGTAAGTTCACTTTAAGAGTAGCATTCCCAATAGGAAGATCCATTAGCTTACCAGGAATAGGAGCTGGCCATGTGGAAATGTAAGTAGCAATATGCTCCAGAGCTTTCTTACCAATGTCAAAATACAAGGGACCTATTATTTGTAATAAAGGTCTGAACACACTAGAATAAGGACTGTGGGACAGTATGACCACAGACTTCTGCTCCCCTCCTCGCTTTAGCCTCTCGTCATGTCTCTGTCTATTAAAGACATAACCATACAAGTATCTAGAAGCATTGACACTATTGCTACCTGAAGATCTTCTGCTGAGATTCTTTTTGCCCATTGACTTTGGAGAAAACTCCTTGTCAACTTCAGTTATCTCAGAATGAGCAGCATTGCCAGTTTGAGATTTTAGGTGCCTACAAAATCGGAAAAAGAAGATACAATCATGTATGCTTGAGCGGTTTTGGTGCTGAGAAACGGAGTCTGGAAAGGAACTATAAGCAATTTCAAGCTCCTCATCATGCGTAAGACAGCCAGGTGGATAACACTCTTCTACCAGCTGACCTTGTTCAAGATCAAACCTTATAGCACAAAAGGCAACAATCCACCGCTGTAAAGATTCTGGGTCAAGACTTGGACTCAGTTCTGTTTTAACTGAAAGAGAAGTAGACTGACTCATGTCTTGAAAACACTAATACGAGCTTTGTTAAATCAAAAGGCCCTCTGAGTCATCCTTGGCGACCATTCCCTGCTAGAAAACCAGCAGAATCTTCATTGGCCAAGAAGTTTTATGAAACTTTCACACTTCAAAGTTCTCTTGGTCCCCTCCACCTAACCAAAAACTTGAAGCCTAACAAAGGAACCCAAACAAATGCGTTAGTTTATGGATAAGATTCTCATCGTTGGGAGAAGGAAAAATAATATGAGGCATACTTCGTTAAATAGCCGAAACCCAAAAGAGATACAGAAGAAAATATGTCAATTTTCGAACTTTATATTTTCTAGAACGTTATAAGAGCAGGAACTCCACTTCAGACAACCCTTCTCAAATACTTGCCTCACTTTAGCTAAGTACCTACCAAGTTACCGAACAAAACCTAATGCAAGATCCAGAATTTCATAACGTTCCTCTCCAGCATTATCTCCGCGCCAAAATTAAGCGTGGGGAAGAAAAAAAAATTACTGATCGACAGTCAAAATCCCAATATCATTAAGATCCATTAAATGGTTTCTAAGCACGGTACCTGATATAGGAAGTTAGGAGGAACTCAGAAGCAGTTCCTTGCATGAACCAATCTGGATCGGCAAGAATAAACAGCCAAATTAATGGATAACAAACGGAATCTCAGGAAAAACCAATCTAAATGGGAGTTTCAGGCCATGGACCCAACCACCCAGGAATTGTAGCTCCAATCTTCGGGTTCTCTGCAACGGTAGGAATTGGGCGGTTGTGCGAGCGCAATGGGAGGAGTATTCAAATCTATGATACAGAAAAGAATTGGATTTCACAGACTATATTAAAGGAGATGCCTTTATGTATTACTTTCAATTCTAATCCGCCTTAAAATAGTAAAGAAAATGCGTTGTGTTATTATCTTTAAACACAGTCCAAGGGCACTCTCCGGCATCCAACTATTTAATATTTCTAATTTTCTACGCCAGCACCGAAGAAAGTTCCTTGGTTTATTATTATTATTATTATGGTTTCTTTTTCTTCCTTTTTTTCAAATGCATAATTTATTATTATTTTTACATAGTTTTTTTTACACAAATCCATCTATCAATTTAAATAAAAATACATCTTTATAAGTAATTTATTGCATATAAGAAATATAAAATTTACATAAATTTAATGATGTGAAAATAATAGCACTCTACAATTCATAAGACCTTATTTTTGTGTAAATAATATATATATATATATATATAATATGTATGATTCAGTTATTAAAATACGTAGTAGAACATATTTAAATATATTAAATTGATGTAGAAAAATTCAAAAAAAAAAAACTATGATAGCATTATCTTATTCCCTTATGAACTCATCATAAGTAGCGTTTGTTATCAAAAATGTTTTAAAATTTTTAAAAGAGTAAAGTGAAATTTTCTTTTTTAATGTTTAGTACAAAAGATAAAATTTTATTTTTAAGAATTTTTTATTTGTAAAAATAAAATTTATAAATAAATTTTTTTTATAAAAATAAAAAAGTTTAATAGTTGAAATTACAAAACTACTTTCCTCTTTTTTAATTCTAACGTCTTATTCTTTTTGAATTATTATTAGACACTAAATCTAAATATCTTAACTTTTAAATGCTAAAATTTAAAATTTTAAATCTTAAAATATTCACATCTAAATTCTAACCCTAAATTTTAAAATATTAAGGTACCGTTTGGTTGGTGGTAAAAAAAAAATAAAAAAAAAATTAAAAATTGAATGGAATGGAATGAAATGCTGTAAAAAAAAATTATGTTTGGTACACAATAGAAAAGAATGAAATTTCTATTGCTTTTCTACGTTTAGTATGTTTTAAATAACGTAAGAATAGAATGAAAAGTTAACAAAAAGATAAAAATATTCTTGAAGTATAAAAATAATAAAATAATATTATTTGACTTTAAAAAATTATTTAAAAATAATATAAATACAAAAAGAATTAATAATATTTTATTTTTATTAAAAATATTAATAAAATTTAGAAATAATTTAAATATTATTTTTTATTTTATTTATCAATAATAAATAACTTGTAATTTGCAAAAAAAAATAATACGAAACTGTTTTTTTTATCCTTTCTTTTAATTTTTAAATATTTTGAAAATTATGTTTATGATTGTTTATTATTTGTGAAATTTTTTACAAATAATACTTCGATGAATCACAAAAAATTTCTGTAAATTTTTTAAAATTTATTTATTATTTTAAAAAATATATACTTTTGTTGTCTATTTAATGAAAAATATTTTAATTTTTTTTAAAAAAATTATTATACATGATAACACAAAAATTATTATAATTTTTAAATCCTCAAAGAATAAATTTTAAATTATTTTTTTTGCCAACAATTACTAGACCTCTTCAATTTTCTATTACATGTTTACAAATGTTCATTTTTATTTTAGACAAAAGCAAAAACAATTACTTGTCCAAAGAAAAAAAAAAGATAAAAACAATTAAAATAACCATAAACCTCTTTTTTATGGACTGTAATATATATATATATATATATATATATAGACAGAGGAGAGAAAATAGAAGGTTGAAGAAAAAGTAAGCATAGCAGAGAAAAAGTATGCAAGGTCGAAGACAAAAAACAAGAAAAAGACAAAAAAGAAAAAAGTAAAAGGCAGGAGTATTTTGGGTTTTCCAATTTTCATTTCACACTTTTTTCACATTTTCCCGAGCTTTTGAGAGGCAATGGATATCACCTCTCTTGATTCTAACCTATTTTCTCGTAAAGCATACTCCGTCAACCAAACATGATGAGCTGATGGAATGGATCGGGTCTGTTTGTTTTCTGATTTTAAAAACTGTTTTATGTTCTCAGTTATTTTCAGAACAAAAAAACTTGTTTGGTAACTGTTTTCTGTTATTGTTTCGGAAACAAATTTTGGAAACAAATTATTTTTAAAATAGAAAAACAGAAACAATGAAAAGTTGTTTTTGTTTTCAAAACAAAAACAAAAAACAACATATTTTTAAATCAGTTTGTCAAACAGATTTTTTTTACTTTTGTTTTACAGAATAACTTTTAAACACAGTTTTCAAAAACAGCTTTTAAAAATAAAAAAATAAAAAAAGAATCAAACAAGCCCCAAATTTCTATTCCATCAGCTCATTTCCGTGTAACAAACGGGCACTAACTCCTAACTCTTAAACCATAACTAATAAACCCTAAACATTAATTTTCAATCATTAACTCTAAATTCTAAAATGATAAATCTTAAACCTTAACTCTTAAGTCTTAAATTTTAATTTCTAAATCCTAAACTTTATAATCTAACTCCTAAATTATAAATACTAAATATTAAATCTTAACATCTAAATTCTAAATTTTAAAATTCTAACTCTTAAATTTCAAAATGATCTAAATTCTGAATTTTAAATTTAACTCCTAAATCTTAACCCTTAAATTATAAATCCTACATTTAACTCTTAAACTATAAATTTTAAAACTCTAATTTTTAAATCTCAAAACTCTTAAACTTAACCTTTAGACTTAAATTTTAAAACTCTAACCCCTAAATTCTTTTAAAAATTTTTCTTTTCAAAAATATTTTAAAAAAAATAATTATATTCTCAATAATATTTTACATGAATCAAACAAAAAAATAAAAATTTAATAGTAATATAATAAATTATTTTTAAAAAAATAAAATGATAATTAAACATATTTTTTTAACTTTTTTCATCTATTTTATTTTTAAAAATGAGATTTTTAAAAATAAAATTTTTTAAAAAGTAATGCATTTCAAAAATCAAACGCCTCCTTATAAATAAAAAAAGGTTTGACGAGAAAATCCGAAGTGTTGATTGCATGCAACATCTTGAATTCTGTTGTTTATTTCATTTAAATAAATTATTCTCTCTTTCTCTTAGAATAGGCTTTTTATTGAAATCTCCCCTGAAGAAAATAATAATAATAATATTTTAAAAATAATATATTCATCTTAATGATATATATAAATAATGATTATGGATGAGTAAATATAATAATGGAGTTCGTCAATCACCATTAACATCTGCATTAAGAAATTGTGTTTAAGCGGAAGTTCGCTCAGCTTTCCTCCTACCTTATTAGCTAATAGTTTTCAGTGTTTTTTTTTTTTCAAGAAAGGATGAAAGACAATTATTATTACTTATATTATTATGTCATGATATAATTATTTTTTTAGATTGATTTAAGTCTAAGAAGTTATTATCTTATTGTATTATTATATTTTAAGATTAAGATTTCTATTTTTATATTTCAATATAATTAAACTTTCTTATTTCAATAGAATTAAAAAAATTTATTTATATTATTTATAAATAAAGACAAATAAATTTAATTATTTCTAATAAATCAATATATAAAAGTATTTTGAAAAATAAATAAATAAAAATTTAATTCCTCAATAAATCTATAAATTTCATAAATTGATTTATACTTTAAAAAATTTAAAAATCAAAGCTAAATAAATAAATCTATAAATTTAAAAATCAGACTATTAGTTTCTTTTCGAGAAATTGTTATGATTTTGCCTTCTTCTTCTTTTAGTTGAATACATTGCAATTAATAAAAATCTATCAACAAAAAATCACTAAAAAGAACCATATCGGGTATCCTTCTTTTCAAGGTGTAATATCTTATAATTTTTATAATATTTTATTATAAATAAATATATTTTTATTTATTTAAAAATAATTATTTCCTACTAAAAATAAATCTATTTTTAATTAAAATAATTATTATTTTACTTGAAATAATTATATTAGTATTTAATAAATTTTTGTTGTATTTTTAAAAATATTCTTTCTTTTAATATATATAAAGATATTTTTTTTGTTATAATTTTTATCAAGAAAAATCATAATTTAAGAATTTAACTAAAAGTTTATGAAAATGTAAATTTTTAAAAATTTTTATAATATTTTAGGATGAAAAACAGAATTTATATGAATTTATGTAAAAAAAATCTTATTATTTAATTATTAAATAATAATTATTATTATAAATAAAATAAAAATAAAAAAATATAAGGAAAAGGGGGAGGCAATAAACGGAGGGTCGGCAAAAAAAAAAAAATAGATAAATAGTAAGTAAAGAGTAAATAAATAGTAACTTTTAAATTTTTTTTTTAGATTTGAAGTGCCTATTGACTTTCAATCTCAAAATTAAAGGTGCTATTGGATTCAGGACGAAGAATACTATGGTTTTGACCGATCAATTTTTCAAATCAGCCGTTAAATCACCGTAAATCTGAAGTAAAAAACTCAGAAAAAGATAAATTCTGAAACTCTTACTTAAAGACCTCTAATTAAAATTCTGATACCGTAAATGAATTCAGGAGTTAGTTAAATATTAGGATATGAAATTTTTCAGCTATCTGACAACTTTTTGTTCGTCGTAAATTGTCATTTTCGGCGGATGAATAGTGATTTCTGGCGAGTGAATAGTGACCTAACTCCTGGAGTCATTTTTTAAGTCTTTAAACCCTCCGGACATATTTTTTAGGTCAAATTGATCAAATTTAGCTTGGAAAAGTACATTTTAAGGCTGTCCAACCAGAAGCCCTACCCTGTGAGTAGATAATTCTTTCTATGATTTGCCCCATGCTTTTGTTAAACTATAAATTTATTATTGTTTATGTTTATAAATTATTTATACTATTATAAGTTTCTGAAATGTGTTAAAATATCTGTTAATACTTACGAACTGGTACATAGTTCAAGAAGAGTATAGTTTTAGAAATAGATTTTGGAACCCATTGAATATGTGGTTCTAAATGTATTTATTATTATTTGATAAAGTGAATATTATGTGCACGATGCATTGATTTGTAAAGCTATATACTTGTGAAAATAATGCATGTCATATTATAAATGAGATTGAATGGCAAGCATAAAGCTCACGGCGTATTGCTTGATAATTTTACATGTATTTATATGTATTGATGAATATCGGTTGGTTGTATGGCTTGTGACGGTACCAAATAGGGGATGCCCTATTAGCCAAAGTGAGCCGGGGAAGGACTGCTCCAATCGGGTGACAGTGGTAATGTGGGGAGGCGGGAGGGTGATGTACTCACATTTCTTGATCACTTATTGTGACTATGGTTGAGGTCACTATGCATATAGCAAATAAGTTATATTTTCATTACATTGACCAGTTGCCGAGTGAGACAGATGCATTAAAAGTGATGATTTTATCTCTAAATCATATTATTTTACTATAACTTATACAGTTGAACATAACAATATTTGTTTAATGATCATACCATGGTGCATATAGTTTTGAATATCTGAATGATTTGAAAATATTTGAAATATGGATCTCATATGAATGTACTTCTGAATTGTATTTATTATGTGACACATTTTAAAATATAAGTACATCCATATACTGACCTAAGAAGTCATAGGAGGAATTATTTGTTCACTGAATTGTCAAACCCACCACACGATATTTCCGCATTTTTTAGATAAGAATATCAAAATCTGATTCGACAGATAAGTGATATATTCTTTAGGTGAGTCTACGTTGCTTCCAAGATTCACGGTCTTTGAATTATATTGTATTTATATTCTAGAGTGCTCTGAACGCTACAGGCAAGATCCCCGTTTTTATTGTACTTTAATATTTATAGACTTTATCTGTATATTGTGTATACATGAAAAATTTTATATATATCTGTTCCCATGATAAAAAATTAAATTATGTATTGTTATAAAAAATATCTAATTATAAAAATAAAAATAAAATTATTTTATGTGACGTAAATTAAAAGCATTAGACAAGACAAATGAATTCCTTCGGTTATGTGTTTTTCATTTTTTTTTTTCTTTATGGTGTGATGCATTTTCCATTTTGCTTAAATAAAATAGCGATTTGACCATCTGGTTCCAGAGGAAGCTACTCTAAGACACTGCAAAGAGAATGTTTTGCTTCGCCATCACCAAGTACGCTATGAAGTTTATTACGAACCCTACAGTAAAAAGTAAAAATGTTCTTATGAGTTAACTGAGAATGATATTAATCTTGGCACACGGTCGGAGACACCATCTCCCCAGCCTTGACCGCCTGTTCCTTCCATAAACACCATTTCCAGAAACTTCATTTGACAAAAACAAAACCCACATCTCAATCCATGATTAAGTCTGTCCATGACCAAATTTTTGAAAAAACATTGAAAAACTTGCAACCTATCCATCCAAACAAAAGAAAAAACAGGTAACGATATTCGATATAATTCTTAATTTTTTTAAAAACATCTCCTTTTAGTCCCTAAGATTAATTCAATCAAAAAAATTAACAAAAAAAATACTAAGATAGTATTTAATATGTTAAACTATTTATCTAAATAACTTAATTAATCAAAAAAAATTATATCCTACGAAACAACAATATATGGCTAATCCATCTTTACTAATGGATTTTGGTGAAATGGCTAAATGAAGTAATTTTAAAAGTAATATGAATTTTTAACTGACTCAACTATTTAGATAGACAATCATACTAGTGTATCCATATCAATATTTTTATTTATTTATTTATTTATTTTTACAGAATTAGTCCTAAAGACTAAAATAAGATGTTTCTGAAAGATTAGAAATATATTAAACAAAAACTAAGAACCAGACTCCGAACTTAAGAGAATAAAATAAAATTTTATCCAAACTACAACTCATCATCGCCGATCACATTCGTTTAGCCTGTAAGAATCTAGTATATACAAATTATAGAAGGGAGTAAAAGCGAAAACCAAAATCAAATTGCAATGCATCAACAGGATGGTCAATTCTTCCTACGCCTTGATGAGTTAATTCAGACAATCAACACATGGAGTTGCATTGATATAACTGTCAAAACTATACCAAATATTCACCTGTTAAACTCTTTTTTACCTTCTCTGTTGCCCTTTCCTCCATGTTCTTACATAGAAAGTTGGCCAAGTTAACACCTAAACATCATATACAGGTAAACTCTCCTCAATAGAGACACGGCAAACCGGGCACTTCTTACACTTCTCAGAGCAAGCGCTGCAGTTCATGGAAATCAAGCATAAGGCCAATATATGAAATGCGAGCCAAAAAAGGGTTAGTTATCATAAAACGTGGCACAATCATGTACACAGAAGTACCTGCACAGGATACGATGCCGGCATGGGAGCAATACAATGCTAATCTCCCCCTCAAAACAAATTCTGCACAATACTTTCTCCTGATCCACAAAAGACAATATATGAACATAAAGGTTAAGCCACCTACAGAACTTGATAAAGGATCTCAAATAGAACATTCAGAACTTTCATTGTAACCCAATGATATTAACAACCTAAATAATTATTCAAAGCATGAATACTATTAATAAAAATAATAGGAGGCAGTTTTACATCTCCACTTTTGTCCTTAAAGAAGTCCTCATTCTCTTCTCTCTCCATTTTCTCCACCTTTACCTTCATCACTCTTGCTCTACCATTTTATTCTCACTCATTGACTGAATGGATATGACTCCATCTCAAACTTGACAAATCCCAGAGATATAATAGATAACAGTCACAATTTCACATAATCACAAGTCATCTTAGCTATCATATTTAGAGCCTAACTACAGTATTATATTGTGACCTGGCATATTAGAACATTATTATGATCATCAACCTAGTCATCATTTCCACTCACTGTATTTGATGATGAAACTTTAATTCACAACATTAAAATAGATGTGTATCATATTATATCCTGATACCACCAGTTGTATAAGAGCTTAGGGGAGCCAAAAAAAAGTAAGATTTACTCATGAACGATCAAAATTCAAAGAATATCATGGGGAACAATACTGGTTCGCACTTTCTTTACCATGTCAACATAGGTGACTCTTGCAGATGGTTTTTTGAAACACATGTGCGCAGCACACAAGTAAATTGC
This sequence comes from Gleditsia sinensis, assembly GCA_037074535.1. NCBI lineage: Eukaryota > Viridiplantae > Streptophyta > Magnoliopsida > Fabales > Fabaceae > Gleditsia > Gleditsia sinensis. Next base: position 6,814,412 of record CM073464.1, on the reverse strand, counting down.
TATAAAGCACTCATCAAAGATAGAAGTTTTACATTTTGAAGTCGTTCAAACTCCTGTTGGCTGTATTTTGTAATTTCTGTCTGCTCGCCAAGAGCCGCCTGGAGTCTCCAGACCTGACAGAAAAATTAAGCACAGTAATTAGGAAAATTGCAGAGTTGTAGACTTATTGGAAACTTTCATGCCTAAAAGGGATGACAAACATGAACTAAAACCTGAGCTAAAAATATTACACACACTGCACACCCCTATAACCATCTATTTGTATAGGCATAAACATGACACCATAACCTAGGTACACATATATGTTATAATTATTATCACCTCCTCGGCAAGATCTTTTTTAGGCATTTTCTTAACAATCTCAGGAGGATAACCACTGAATGTGTTATACCTGCACAGTGGGAAGCCAAAGGTACAAAGATGATTAGAAATAATTGTTAGGTGAACATATAACAATTAGTTGACTATTGCTAGACATACCAGGTACATCATTAAAATAAGGATAACAAAGTAGCTCCTTGACACATTAAATATGATATGATGTTACGGTATAGTGCTTGTATATGTAATAGTTGAACAGGCACTTGTGGGCAACATTGACAATTAAACTGTTCCAGGCAAGAAAGCAGAAGAACACCAACAAGTTAATCTCACCTGTCATAATGTCTCAAAGATGAATTAACCTAGTAACAGCCTAACAGGTTCCAGGTCACTGCCATACTTTTGTTATATACAGACCAAGCTGAGAGCAAACAATGTTTATTCTTCTATCCCAATACCCCCACATTACACAGCCAAAATTTTAAGTTTAATTGGTAATATGAGCGAACATGTTCAGATCAGGCTTGCCTTCAGTTACCAAGAATTTAAGTAGGTGCATTGTAGCTGTGATACCATAATTAATAGAAGCCTTCTTTGGACATGAAAAACAAAGTCGCCAAGAGATATGAAACACATGATACACTTGAAAAACAATAGTTAAAAGTAGCCATGATGGTGAAATTACTATCAACTACCATCAAAGTCGTTAAATCACAAAAGTCGTCATGCTTCCATTCACCAGAGAATTCCATCAACACTACTAAGATTTATCTTTGTTTCAATCCCATGCAATCCGATTAGCAGATTTTGCATTTCTACTTTTTTTAAAATACTAACAGACAGATGATTTAGATATCACCAACAAAGGAAAATTTGCTCAGGGAAAACATTGCATTAGCCTGTGTGCTTGGGTAGCATAAAAATCACATTCTGTGATGTATGTATATAAGATTACTGATGAAACGAAATAATCCTCACCCAGATGCTCCTTCTTGGAACAACCTTGCCTGCTCTTCTCGACTCCCTTCATCAATTGACCACCAACCTAGTAACCTGGTTCAATGAATTGTCAGATGCAGTTGCAGTGATGACAAGAATAAGGTAATTCAGCAAAATCACAACTTTCCCTTACGAAAACTTTTACCCTAATGAACTTTGGATTTGTAATCTCCATTAGAAAAAGTAATAGTTCATTACCTAGAACCATGGTGCAAGAACCCAAAGCAATCATGAGCTCTTGAAGAACATCTGAAGTATATTCCTCCACCAGCTCCAGTACGTAGCAGAATTATAAGTTTCTCCACCAACTTAGATGCAGCAAACAGTACACCAGCACCTTGCAGTAGGAAAAGAGGAGAGAAAAGAACTGGAAGCGGTATATATCTAGCACTAGCAGGTGTTCCCTGAAATTAAAACAGCTAAGATCTCTCAATATGATATGTCAATGACTGACCAAGAACACAATTTAGTAGCATCACATACCTCTAAACGCATACAAAGAAGAACCTGGAATCCAATAACTGGAACTTTCATGAAATGACCTCCTATGTCTTGTAGACCACACATTCTCTCCTGACGCTGATTTTCCTCTGAAGAAACTACTAGACCACTATTCCAGTCAAGATATCTAATTGTACTAGAAGATGAACTGGCGTCTCTTGAACAGGAATTTCTATGAATGACTGGATTAGACCACTTTGTACATACAAGAAAGGCAAAGCACTCTGCAATACTGCAGTAGAATAGGTCAATCAAAACCTTACACAAAACTTGCAAAGTACATCACAGGGCACAAGACACGGGAATCCTACCCAAAGTTAATAAACAAGTCCCACCAGCCAAGAGCACCTACGTCACCTGGATTAATATAAAAAATTTCCCATATTAAGATGAGTTTCTGAATATAAAATATTTAATCATATAAGAACCAGAGAGACCAAAAAGTAATAGCAGACAACTAGATGTTATAGCATATTCCAACATGGTCAAAGTTTACGACACGGACTCTAATGCTATCAACAACTACACTTGTATTCTTCACTGAAAAAAATGCCATACCCTGACATTGAAGCATCATCCAGTATTTGTCTATAATCAAATATGTAAAGGTTCCAGTCCAAGTGCTAGGTTTAATGCAATACAATGCATCAGCTATAAAGTACATTTCAAGCAATATTTTTCAAGTTGTCATATAGATAAAATATGAAAAATTGACCATTTTGGAACCCAATTGTGCCACTCAATTATGCCTATTAAATAGTTCTGCTTAATTGTTTATTATAAAAACCTACTAAACTCTGGTTCATTATGTGGGCATTTAATCCAAAGGAAATTGCATTTCCTTATCAAGAAAAATCCACAAAACTAAGATTTGGTATTTAGTTCATCAAGAAATATCATTTATTAACATAACTCGAAGGTCTTAACTTGCAGGTAATATACCTAAGCAAGGATATAACAAAATATATTGTGATGCCTTTTATATGGCAATATCTAAAAATATTCTGTAAGGGATAAAAAAATCATAACATTATGATAATTGGGGAGAATAAAAAGTGAGCAAGGAATATAAAAAGAATAAATAATATAATTCAAAAGCTAGACTAGAGCTCCACCTGAGGCTAGATCAAGTTTTTTTTTGGGGGGGTCTTTAGGGATGGGTGTGTGTGTTCGAGTCTCTTGGATGTACCCAAAAAAAAAAAGCTAGACTAGAGAAAACAAGAACTTACCACCCAGTTTTAAGAGTGTGAAGACTGTAGCAGCAACGAAGAAGACCATAGAGATTGCAACCCAAAAGTGCTAAAAGACAGAAAAATGAACAATATTAACATTGGGTTATGAACCTCTGACCACCATGTATTTCAAGAATAGAAAATCAAGATCGTGATGCTTATAATGTTATTCACAAACAAACAAACAAAATCTTGAAGTGACTCAAGCAACATTTTCCAGTCAGATTAAATGTCTACTATTGAATATCAACAATAACTATGAGAATAAAATGAGGAACATGAAATGAAAAGAGTGAAATAGTTTAATAAGACACGAGTCTAGCAAAAGTTTTAATTTTATTTAGGTACAAGATAAGCATCCTAATATATGCTAATATAAGGTTGATAGAGAGAGAGAAGTAGAAGAGTAGAAGGCATATAAAAGCAAATAAAGGCTACAAGCATGCTTGAAAAGGAAGATACTTGGCAGCGAAGACATTTCAAATATAACTACCCGGTGAGAGCATTATTAAAGTACTCAAACATCTCTACTGACCCAAAAGTAAGAAATAAAAAAGGAAGTCAACTCACATCATTATCTTATCAGTCATCATTAAAGCTTTAGTTCCAATAATCTCCCTCCAATTATGGGGAAATATTTTCCAAAGTGTAAGGAGATAAGGCACAAGGCATTTCATGTGATTTAGAAAACAAAGAAAAACATGAGAAAAGCAGTATGCCTGCTTGACATCTGACCAAATACGTTTCAAATATAACTACATGTGAAAGCATTATTGAAGTACTCAAACATCTCTACTGACCCAAAAGTAAGGGATAAAAAAGGTAGTCAACTCACATCATTATCTTATCAGTCATCATTAAAGTTTCAGTAAGCTACAAGGCATTTTATGTGATTTTGAAAACAAAGAAAAAAATGAGAAAAACAATATTCCTGCTTGACATCTGGCCAACCACCTAATGTACAATTAACTCTTGAGTATATAAAATTTTAAGAGATGCTCATGAAAGCAGCAGAGCTATCAGCTATAGTAGTGCAACTATTACATGCATAAAACAATACATATGACTATATTAGGAATCCCTTCACAAGCTAATATCGACCTTCCACTTTTCCCAATTGATTGTCATATATCAACAACAGATTGACTAGATAGAATTATTTTGGTGCGTGCTCCACTTTTCCCCTATGTAAAATTAAATGATTACATTATCATTGGGAAAAGTTTTCCAGGCTTGAGCACCATTAAACTAACATTCTTTTTTACCTCTCTCTTCTGTTTTAATTAGTAAAATCTGTTAGAAAATCTAACCAAGACCATCGAGAATGACATGAATTATGACCTCAATTATTAAAAAAAACTCTACATCTCATGCATATTTCTTTTCTATAATTTATTGACACAAGTCCTTACAGGAAGAGTTTCCCATATTGCCTCATCACTCATGTTTTCTTCGTCCCCTGGCATTAGAGCCCTACACATTCTGCACAAATAACAAACATTGGTTACAACTGGCTGAGAATTACAAGCCCACACCAATCAATTATGGTTAATCATAAGGGTATGGTAGGCATGGCAGTAGGGGATAAAAGTTTTAAAATGACTCATTTGAAGATTCAATAATTCCCCATGCATAGAAAAAAAAGAGTAATCTAACTTTTTTTTTATAGAAAAAGAATTTGTATGAAAAAAAAATGCACTGAACATCAAAGAGAGGCCATGTGAACAATTCCGTCCCATAACAGATTTAAAGGCGAAGTCACTCCCTTAAAGATGCAAGCATTCCTTTCCAAGCACACATTTTCTTTCCCTTAATAATTTGGTCCCTGAATTTGTGAATCCATTTAGCTTTAATTCTCGAATTTTCTTGAGAATACAAGTTAGTCGCTAAAATTATCAACTCATTACTCATTAGTTATTTTGCTAATTTCTGAAAATATTAAATTCTTTTGCATATTAGTCTTTATAAGGACTAACATACAACAAATTTGATATTTTCAAAGACTAACTGATGTACTCCATAAAGCAAAGATATAAGGGACTAAAGCTAAATGGACTTATAAATTCAGGGATCAAATTATTAATTTATTAGAAAATAAGAAGTTTGTGGTCATCACTTCAAACCAAACCATATCATACCACATCCACAGGTATGGATCACTAATTGAAAACTTAAAAAGTTGAAAAAGAAAAGATAATTAGATCATTCATTTCATTCTCTTGTCCAATAGCTCCTAAGAAGCATAGACACTGACACAAGTATGGACATTACAACACTATGCACTTTGTGAAATGTTGTGCCATGTCTAACAGGAGTGTCCATTACATGTGGGACACGGGAATGACTCGTTTTCTTAAGTGTCCGTACTTCATATAGCTGTATAGAATATAGAACAGTATTCATATAAATTGCGGTGGATACGACAAGAGCACAACTCTCCCTCCTCCTTTCCCCCAAAATGAAGGGGAAAAAAAACAACAATGACTAAGGTTTAAAGAAACTATGCTTAAGAAGTTACCTGAAATTGTCAATTAGAATAATGATTTCAAATGTTAGTAAGGGAAGGAACACAATCTTCAGATTGACAGCTGCAAAACCATGAACTGCGCAACAGAGTATGCATTAGTATTAATGAAGATCTTGCATAAGAATCACTGCAGGAATTGAAGTCTTTTGGTACAACAAAATAATTTCATGTCAAAGACACTAGGATCTAGCATAATGCTGACAGTTCAATAGGAGGATAAAGAATTCATATTATTTCTTTTGAAATACTTCATGCACAGGCAACTTAAATATACATTGAATGCATGAAAATTATTCAAATCCCTAATTACAAAAAGACAAAGGCAGGGATATGTAGTGTACCATATAAGCTCTCAAGATATATACAAAGGAGCAATTCAAATGCAATAAGCAATGGTATTGCAACGACGGCATGGCACGGTGCCCACTGTCACAAAATAGCTAATCAGAATTGTATATACTCATCTTAATCATAGAAAGAAAATGTTTTTCTACATGATAATGATTTGAGAGAGATAGAGAAGAGCCAATAACCCCAATATGGCGTTCCATTTATCGATGATAGCCAAAATACAATAGAGATAGAAAAGAACCAATAACCCCAATTTTTCATTCCATTTATCCATCATAGCCAAAATACAATACAAGGCTTCATGGTTCACAAGCCACATTGCCCATTATCCACAACAAAAGAAGTAAAGAAGCAATCGATTTAGAAGTTCTGAATTTTAGTAAAACATAGCAATTTCATACATGTCGATTACGTGGAACTGATGGCGCAGGTAATGAGAACCTTCCTCGAGCCACAACAGCATGAAACAACCATAGTGGAAAAAATATTAACCTGCATAATAAAGTTGAAGTCATTAATTAACAATCACTGATTCCTCAAAATTGAAAAAAAAAACAATCGCTATTTGTGACACTTTTTCAGTTCTTCCTTCTCTAAGACCGGGATTTTAACAAACTTATGCCAAACTAATGTCAAAATAGCATTCTTGAGCATTCCCTGCACTGAATGGTTTGATAATTGCAGACCATGTAGTTTTGGAAATAATTTCAGAAGTATGGTTGCATTAATTTTGATTAACTCTCGTAGTAAATTTCCAATATTATTGAGATTTCAAGGAACATATTTTGAAAGACGATATAAAGCCATCTAACACCCACCATCTTAGGGTTCTTTATAAACACTTAAGTTTTCAACCCAAAGGGGAGACCAATCAGAATATTTCACTAGATCATTTTGGTAGCTTTTCAACTTTGAGGCCTGCTTCCAACTCCAATTGAAGCAAAAACTTGCACACTCTTTGGCTATCTTGGTCTTAATAGTATTATAATTTTTTTTATGAAAAATAGTATTATAATATTAAAAAATATCCATTTGATTACTAAGGTAATATTAAAAAGAAATATTCTGCAACCTCAGATGCTGATTAGCCATCAGCCCCATTTTTCATTTGATTATAATCGCAACCATAATACCTCAAAGTTTAAAAGTGCTTTCATAACGTAAAAGGTTCCCCGTGCTTCTTCAAAATTCCATATTTTTTTTAAGTGAGTCTTAACTCCTAAATCATACCACCCCATCCCGTTCAACAACTGCAAACCAAGGAAAGGGAGAAAAAGAAAGATTGCAACAGTTGCAGACATACTCTCAACAAGTGAGGATTAGGGGCACAAATGGGAAACGTGTTTTATTAAATACAATAATATTGCATAGCAGCAAACTAAGGAAAACGATGCATTTCAACGCTCAGAAAGTAAACAATTCTCCTTGTATGAAAAAGCTTTTATACCACAGAACATGAGACACCGCCGAATCAAGAAATGCTCCAAGTTCTGCCTTTGTTATGAGGGAGGGGGAAGCTATGATTACAGTGGTGTATTTCTGAACTCTTATGACCATTTGCATTGGTAGATTTCCCTTACCGTAAAGGATTTCGCGGACCTTCATCATGATAAACAATTAGCAACATCTAGGTTTGTACGCTCTGTGATTTCAGAACCAGATAAACATTTTTTATTAATTTTTATTTTGCACTGTTGGGCATATTCCGTAGATGTTCTGGAGGAAAACTTATGATAATCCCTTGCCAGTGTTGGTTCAATACAGTTGTGTGGTAATCAGAAAGAAGCAAGTTTCCCCCCACGATCTAGTAATGATTAACAAAGTTCTGTTCTCTTGGGTTGTTTACACACAAGAAAGGAGGAGAAGGCACTAATCAAGCCCACTTCTTTCTCTCACACATTTTTTTACACGGGAGATACTCCTTCGGGTAACCTCCAAGAAAGAAAGAAAGAAGGAAGGAATAACAAGATAAAGGAAAAAATACACTGAGTTGCCCCATGAATTTAACTACCCAGAAAGCAACAATGAGAACACAACTAAGGAATTTGCAATACCTTGTTTCGTCCCGGACACTGATTTTCAAAGTCCATACTAATTCGAGCCAAACGAAACCCCGTATTAAAAATTACGAAATAAAAAGGGGAAAAATCATAATCAAATTCGTTTATGCCGTATACTTAAATCAATTACAAAGTAAGAAATCACTTGATAAGATTAGAGCAAGAACTGACCACCAAGAGGAGGAGACTACGTGATCGAGCTTGAGGACGAGCAGAAGAGTGAAGGAAAAGAGAAGGGTATGGGCAGCGAGGGCCTGTACAGACTTCAATACTCTGCGCCAGCTCATATTCTCCTCCGTTCCTTTATTTCAATAATCAAGCACAAACAAACACCCAAAAAATCCCAGAAAAATATATTAAAAAATTATACAGGAGTTCATACAAGCCCTGAATTTCTGCCTGCAGTTTGAGGATTTTCTCGCTCTAGATTCTACGTCGGAAGAGGAAAAACGAAGGCTGCAGTTTCAGTGGGCGCCATTTGAAAGAGTAAAGATATCCCATAACCTCTTTCATGAATATAAAACCAAAAGGCATTTATTTTCCTTAACTCTTTCTGATTCTCAACTTCCCAAGTCTTGCTCGGCCCCAAAAAAAAAAAAAAAAAAGGCTCCTCTCAAAGGCTTGGCTTTCACGGCAAAGCAAAACCGAAACGCTGCCCTACCACCTCGTTTGATTTGGGCACTCGATTATTATTTTTTTTGGATAAATTTTGAGCACGGAAATAACAATTTTGTCCCATATATTTTGTCTTACAATATTAAATAAAGAACAAACCCAATCCCACACGCTAAACCATAGTTAATGCACCATCTATATTTCTATTGTTATTTTCATCCTATCACTATTCCTATGTCATCAATTATTAAACCTTAAACTAGTGTGTCTTAGGTTTCCTTATATATATGTCAATTCTAATTGGAAAGTTTAGTCCCAAATGGATAAATCATTTTCTTATCCTTATATTCCTTCTCTTTCTTTTTTCACTCTATATCTAATAAATAAAAAAGTGCCCCTTCACAAAACAATAAAAAAAAATTATTTTTATTATATTGTTCACATAATTATCATGTCAAACAAAAAAAAAAGTAAATCCCAAGTTACAACAAGTGCTCCTACACAAAAATTTAAATGTGCATCATATTTGAGAGGCATTGATTCAATAATCAATAATATTAACCGTAGAGATTAATATAATATAATAAGAAAGAATTTAAATAATTGGGAAAAAATTGTATATATTCAAATTTTCATACCCATATATATCAAAACAAGATCTTATTGTTTTAAGTTAATTTTATTGGATTTAATCTAAAAATAAATATGAGGTTCATAAATGAAGAAAAGAGCGATTAGCCACCTATAATGTTCTTAACAATCTTTTTTTGTATCCTTTCAATTTTATCTGATGTTTCCAAATGGTTATAACGTTTTTAACATTAAATACGTTTTTGATTTATTTATTTATTTATCATATTCAAACAAATTTGTAAATTTAATTGCGTGGAGATATTGTCAAATCCATATACATTTATCCATAATTAATTATTTGATTATGGTTAGAAAAATTCTTAGAATCATATTCCAATCAAATATGAAAAAGAGTGCACTTATACAATGTGTTAGTTCATATTCTTAAGAATATTTATAAAAAAATTATAAATAGATACTTCCAAGCTCTCAAATTAATTATATGAAAGATTTTTAAGTAAAAAAAAATCCCATCATTAATTTTAATATTCAATTATGATACAAAAAGCAATTATTATGACATTATTAATTTAGTACACCATTTGCTTCGCAAAGGATATGATTCACACGCTATGATTTGAAAATGATGTATATAAAAGTAATTTTAATTTCCCAATATTAATTTTATAAATAAAACATAATTTATAGGTACAAGTGATAAATTAAAAATATAATTAACAATTAAATGACATTTTCATACCTACTAAGCTCAATATTTATTAAAAACTTAATAGTTAAGTTCCTATCAATTTTCAGATGTAAGAATAAAAATGTTTCGTAATCAATAATGAGAATTTGAGGTCATATATATATATATATAAAAACATTAAAATAAAATAAAAAACAAACGTGACAAGACATACACAATGATTATAGTGCTGCACACCAACTTGCTACTATTTTGCACCATCTAATGTCAAACCTCTCTTTTTCTTTTTTAAATATATTTTTGGAGTATTAGTGGGGCAACTATGATTTTTTTATAATCATGAAGTAGAAATTAAAAGTAAAAGATTTTCATCTTTTATATTTTCTAAAAGCTCGCCTAATTTTTTAAAAAAGCTAAAAAAAATCACAGCACATAAAAGTTGACACGTGGATCCCACGCACCAAATTAATTTAAATTATTTAATATCAACTCTTAAATTTTGTTTGATTGATAGTAAAAATAAAATAAAATATTATTATTAAAATTGTATTTAATATAATATAAAAAAATTATTATTATTTTAAGTTTGATATATTTTAAATAATGTATAAATAAAATAAAAATTAATAAAAAATATAAAAATATTTTTAAAAAATAAAATTATTAAAATAATATCATTTTGATTTAAAAAATTATTTAAAAATATTATAAATAAAAATAAAATAGATAATTAGTAATATAAAATTTTTATTAAAAATATTAATAATATTTAAAAATAATTTAAATATTATTTATTTTATTTTATTTATCAATAATAAATAAAATAAAATAAATATTTTAATATTTTTTAATTTTATTTTATGTCATTCCATTTTTTTATCACTTTTAAAAAATAATTATCTTTTCTCCATATAAAATAATTTTTTTTATTATTATTCAATTCTACCGACTAAATATAATACTTAATAAAATAAAAATTTAAAATTTTTATTTCTTTCCCTTAATTTTTATCAATTAAATATGACCTTAAATATACTGTAAAAGTTTATCAAAATTTCTTCAAAGGGATATATTATGGGACTTACGCGGCACCTTATGATTGGTCTTTTACTGAAGAACCAATCAGGGTCGACAACGTTGCAGACAGCAATGGATTATATAAAGCGGCTCCGAAGTATAATTGCAAGATAAGTGACAGATGTACGTTATCAAGATCGATCTTCTACGGCTTCAAAAGGTGACACGTGTTGGGTTGCCTACGATGCTTTTACATGTAGCTTTCGGCCCTGCAGGCTCACATACATAAAGTTAATATCTCCTACAATTCGACGGCTTTCCTACGGCGCTCCAAATTATTGAAAAAAAAAAACTTAGTCTTTTATTTAATTAGATAAAAAGAATATTTTTTTTAGTAATTATAAAAAAATTAATATTTTTAAATTTTTGTTTATAATTTTAATAAAATTAGTATGATACATTTAAATTTGTTTAAAAAATATTTAAAAAATAATTAAATTAAAATTAATAAAAAAATATATCATTTACTCTTATTGAATTAAGTGCTTTGAATAAAACAATCTTAACTCATTATAAATAAAATTCTCTTTTTTCAATTTTGAAATTAATTTTTTTTAATCAAAATACATAATCTCAACATCTATGATTTTTTATTTTACTAAAAATTAAATCAAAAAATAGGAAAATTGATTTGATTAACAAATCATTTTATAGCAGGTCTAAAAAAAACTATGTGAAAAACTACTAGCTGTTCTACAGTAGGAATATGTAAGCACATTTTTTATTTTAAAAAAATGGTAAGAAGGTAAACCCAACCCCTTCTTCAAATTTGGATTTAGGCAAGATTTTATTAATTATGAACTAATGCATCGATTAAATAAGTTAGGAATTTTAAGTATAAAAGATAATTAATGAATAAATTTAAAGAAAAGAAAAAATATTCCTAGGCAGTAAGGAGTTTAATAAATATATTTATTCAATTATTATAGGATTTTTTTAAAAAAAATTACGACCTAACCTTCTATATATAAAAATTTGGAAGTTTTTTATATAATTTTATTTGTAAATATCTTATGTAAAATTGTATGACCCTACGTGAAAATTCTGGATTGAATATTGATGAATCAACGCTTTCTGGGAAACTAAAAGAAATAGTTGCCATCATATTTCGCTGCCCCCACAAAATACATTATATCGAGCCAAATCACATTAAGTATGGAGATAAAGATAGTCAAAAGATTCGAAAGCCTTCGTAATTATCCACCATGATTAGCAAATGACAAATATATTTAATATCTTAACAGGGAAAGGACAAATCCAATAATCCATGCCCCGAGATTTTTACTTTTTGGTACGGTAATATCTTTCGAGTTATGGCAAGAATTTTTTTTTTTCCTGTGACGAGTATTTTGGTTTAAAGGCCATGTTTTATAAAATGATGATTTTTTTATATGGGTATTTAGAATTAATTCAAAAAATAGTCATATCAATAAAAACTTGAGCAATGTAATAATAAATAATTTTTTTTCAAGATTTTTTTTATTTGCAACAAGAATATCTCTTAATCCACAATTAAGAGATTAATCTTTCAAAAAATTAAGATAGTAAATATACTTCTCTCAACAAAATTTACTCCATACACATAATTTAGATTGAACAACATATTTAAAAGATTCAAAAGATCTATCACTTGTGCCAAATTACATTGATCTTTCAAAAAAATTTAAATTAGTAAAACTTATAACCAGAAAATAGAGAAGAGTTCATATGATTTTAGATAGTTAATTAAAAATAAATAAGACTTTCTAAGTAATTCATTAGGCTCCTTGACATCTTTGAGTGTTAGAAACTGCAGATTTTTTCATATAAAATGATTTTACCAGATTTGGAATCCAATTGTATTCTGCTGCTTTCGCTATCCATTAATATATTACATGTTCCATCTTAATTAGTGCTAGAATTTTCATACCTTAGGAGAAGGAAGGAAAAGATTCTGTGATAATCTGATCAAACAATTACTAGATAAATATTCGAGGGGCAGAAGCAAACCCACAAGATTTTCTCCTTGTTCTTGTACTCGCTAAAAACTAACAAGAAAATACAAAAGGGCAAGCTAAATAGAATATACAAATCCTATGCCACAGGCTGCGCCAGAAGCTCCGCCCTCCCCGACAAAAACCTACACAGAAATGCAGCCACTAAACACTGGCATATTCAGATTTTACCATAACCAATTGGACGCATCATGAACAGCAATAGGCCCTTCCAAATTCACAACGCATATAGGCCTACCAGCTAACTGAATGGTGCAAAACGACTACAAGAATTGCTGCAGCCAGCAACAGTTTTTGGCATCCTTCTCTAAATCATCCTTCAACTTCCTTATTTCTTGCAAAGCTTGCATTTTATCCATAATTTCCAATGGCAAATCAGCAAATGCTTCAAGAAATTGGCGAGCCCTTGCAGCCCCTTTAGACACATCATCAAGTTCAAACTCTCTCTTGCGTTTAGAACCCACCTGCAAATTATATCTACAAAATTAAAACAACTCCTTCCTAATCATTACAATTTTTGCAGGAAAAAATTTGCATGCATTAACTTTGGTTAATATTAAACTTTTTCGAACACTTCTCGAAAAGAGACTGGTCAGACAAATGTTTCCTACATCTTAATGATAATATTGAATATTGAAATGGTCAAAGGAAAAGGAAAAAAAGAGAGTAACTCGGCAAACAGTCAGGCACAGGTGACAGTTATATACTGATATCCTTTGAATACATGGGGCTGTTTCGAGTATGGTGGAGGGGGGGAGTATTTTATAACCTTGTTATCACTCTTAAAATTACAGGCTACTGGGCAAGACTGGAATTTGGTCTTATTTCTCATTCTTTCTGTTTCGATAAATAATTATGTCGATACCTCATTTTCAGCCGCATAAAATCACTATACATTATACCTCTTTTGTAGGATCAGCTAAGGAAATTGCAGATGGAGAAAAATCTTCCAATTCCGCTGCTTTTCCTCTAGCTAGGGCAACAACACTTTCAGGGAAATTTGCAAACTCAGCAACATGAATACCAAAACTTTGATCACAAGCTCCTGGTTCAACCTGGAAAATAGAACCACATGCGAAAGCATGAGTTGATGCAAATGCTGATTGTTATAGCATTACAATTTTTAAACTTTGGGTTTCAAACTTAAGATGGTATAAACTCATTTTTACATGAAGATCAGATAGCGTGTCAACACTCAACAGCTTTGAATGGATGCAGTCCATAATCAATAAAATAAGTCTTTCAAGGATTATTCAGCTTGTTAAGGCTCCTCTCAGATTTATGACTAGATTGCCACATTCTGACAAACTGTAAATGATGACAACTTAAGCAACAATAATATTGTTTTTGCTGGAGGCGAGAGAAATAGGCATTAATGGAGAATCATTTTACCTGTTTATGTTTAGTTGGTCACAAAATTGGGTCTCTTCTTTCCCATCTAGAATTACTGTCGTTCTCTTTGAATAGATGTACCGTTGGTGAGTGAAAAGAAGAGGATTTTCCATTATAAGCAAAGTTCTAAATGTAATTTAATATGATACTTTGGCCATTAACTCTTGAAATAATTTTATTTGCTTTTCAAATGAGAAATTTGGTAAGACTTAACATAATAGTATCTTTAGATTAACAGTAACTTTACATTTTGTATTTCATTTTTCATTTTTGGGGTATAGGTAATAGTTTATCTCTGACAGGCGCCAGAAGGTAATGCCAGCATTTTTTATTTTATCAAAATCAGATGCCTTCAATACTGTATAAAGATAATTATGGTCTTAGGACATTTCAAACTCAAGCAGGGTGTAATTCAAGATGGAAAATAAATAATATTTCAATCATGACAATAATAAGTGCAAGACAGAACCCAACGAAGTCTACTTAAGTCCTGTAAGGCCCTGTTCTTTCTCTTTTCCCCTTCTGATGATTTTTAATTATAATATGTGCTCTACCAGTTGAATTTCCACTTCTATTTTTTTTTTCTTCGAAATTAGGATGAACTTGCCAATCAAGATAATCTAGTTCCACAAGAACTTTACACAGCCAATGCAATAAAGGCAGCATACTATAAGAAAAGAATTTCGAATGGCGTTTACCTTGTATAGCATAGTCAGCTTGCGAGTTGATGGATCAATATGTGCACTAACATGATAATTTTCCACACCAACAATTTGCCTCTCTGGATCATCATTTACATTTTCCAGGGCTAATGCAGTCAGTTCATGAAAGTGGGTTGCAAACAAAGTAGGTGCTTTAATCAATTCAACAATGTGCTCGCAAATGGCCCAGGCTAGACCTGCATACCACACAAAAACTAGTTATGATGCACTGAGATGCTTATTTTGGCAAAAACAGCAACAAGGAGATGAGGAAACAGACAGAGTTGAACAGAAGCCAGTGTAAATCCTGCTCTTTTAAAGCATGACTTCAACATTAAACTCTATTTTTTGTCAACTCAATATTCATTAAAGTCAAATGCTAGTAAAATACTTTGAGATATAGCAAAACTAAGAAACATTACCTGATTAAGTTCTCCTTAGTTTCCCTTTTAATCTTTAAGCTGTATTTCTACTCTATATTTGCTTACACATGCAACTCTAATTGATATTGCACTTTAATTCTAAGAAATTCTGGAGCAAGATTTTAATTTTATTTGATAAAATACTGATCATCACTTTTACCCTAAATTGCAAAGTACTTTACTCAAGCCTCATGTTTACACGAAAAAATAAGTCTTCCAATCAATGAATTGTAGGAAACCTTTATAAATTGTCACTTTATAGATAAAGATACCTGAATTAATATAATTAATGGTGATAGAGGACTCTACTATGCAGATTATTTTCTAAACAGGTTAAAATTTCCAAAGAACCTAGATGCAAATGGCCCAACTACACAAAATCGATATGTAAGTAAAGTATAAGAAAATACGACACATAAATCCTATCTGAATTATAGTATTTGTATTATCAGAGGTTGCTACTTATCTTAGACAATGTGGTTAGCATATGAATATTTTCTTAAAAACAATCTTGAAGGAAGCAATTTATATAGTTTGCAATCTTAATTTAGGTTGTCACCATCATGTGTCATATATGAAACATGTGACCAGCTAAGTTGTGTTGTCCATACATATCCTTGTAATTGGGATTCAGATTAAGAAATTGAAAAACCAACACATTAAAAGAGATCTAAGAGAGAAACAAACCAAATCCATCATAAGTTGATGTTCCACGTCCCAACTCATCAATGATTATCAAGGACTTGTCTGTAGCTCCTTTTAATATAGATGCGGTTTCAAGCATCTCTTGCATAAATGTAGAAACTCCTCGAAGCTGAGGGGATAGTAACAAGCACCTCAGAACTTCACAGTAATGATATAATTCTAATATGATAGAAAAATGTTTATTTAAGGCAGTAGACAATAAACTGAAACTTGCAGTTTTGTACAGCTGAACCTCCAAAAGAATATATTGATATTTTAGATAGCACTGGATAAAAGTGACACTTTTGCCGTTGACAATACCACTACAGTCACCTTAACATTTTGACCAATTTCAGGCTTAATTATTCTCTTCTAATAATTGACAATTAAAAGTTGAAGTGATATAATAGGAAGATAACTTAATTTTATGCATATACAGATAGCTAATCCTGACATATAAAATGAGAGTCATTCCATCAGTTGCTTTATGTTGAGTAAAAGTCACATAAAGATATATTGGAAAGGAAATATGCAGCCATTAGAATATCCAGATGTTCAGGATAATATGTAAAACAGGTAAAGAACTCACTTGGCAGTCACCAGCACCAACTCGACCAAAAATGCAATCACGGACAGATATGCTGGCTTTGTCACAAGGAACAAAAGAACCAACTTGTGCCATCAAAACATTCACACCCACCTGCATATAAATAAAATGTTAACTAACATTTTGGGCCTCAGTTAGCAAGGACGCAAGAAATGTCAGACACCTGCAGTTGATGGTCATATTCAACATCAGCAGAAAAGTGTAATAATAAGATCTGACAACAAAATGCAAGTGATTATTTCTCAGTTAAAGAGGTACAGGCGATTAGCACCTGTCGGATAAATGTCGATTTCCCACCCATGTTAGGCCCTGTTATTATTTGAAACCAGCTTTTTCCTCTGATCTGATTTGTGACAGAAAACAATAAGAAACTGATGAAACACTCCAATTTAAAAAGCAAGACTTGTTATTTTCTAATGATCTCCTGAATACTTACAAGCTTACAGTCATTTGGTATAAAATTCACCCAGTCTTGAGCCTCAACACAAGGGTGTCTGCTGCCTTCTAATATAATATCTCCTTCATCCTATTACAGGCAAGATGACAATGTTGGGGGACAAAAGAACAGAAAAATAGCAGGAACAAAAAACTGAAAATATTATGAAAGTAGTGAATAACCATTAAATAAGTACCGATGAAGTGATGTCAGGCCTCGTGTAGGGAGTAGGACAACTAGAAGCCAAGTCTGCAAAGCTTTGTAAGACATCCAGTTCAGAAAGTAATCCAGCCAAAGACTCAAACACCTGCAGAATGGGAATTCTTCAATCAAGAGCCCAAGATACAAGTGTCAACAGATGCAATGTAGATATCTACCTCAGAGAAAGTCGATGCAGTTTGAACTACTCTACTGACCAACTCTTTTTGGCAGTTCTTGTACTCCTCGAATAGTTTTTGATACTGATCCCCTAGTTTTTTAAGCTTTGTGTTGGTAAACTTCACTCCATCTTTTCTGGTCTCCAATACAATAAACTGGGAGTTGAGCTTCTTCCTTATTTTTGGCTCTTCCTTCTTTGTGATTCTGAAAACATGTCCAAATTGGGTGCCCTTGTCCAACTTCAATGCCTTATCTATAGGCAGGTCAAGATCATTAGCCGTTTGTCTGTGCAAGTTTTGTATTTGGCTATTCAGTGACTCTTGCTGCTCCTTCAGTTTAGTTAGTGTAGAGTCATAGCTTGAAGAAATCATGTATTCCCCGTTCTCTAGTTGATCAAGGTCAACAGAAGCTTCTACAAGACCAATGAATTTGTTTAGGTTATCATCATCAGTCCATAACTCAAGAGGTTCCAAATAACTCTCCTTGATCATTGAGGAAAATTGCCCATCATATCTTTCCAGCGCACTTTTAATGTAAGGTAGTCTTATACATGACTGCACTCAAAAAGACAAGAATGGAATTATAAAGTTGCCATATCATTAACCTAATATGGACAGTCATCTATAATCAATTATGAAGGAAGAATGTATATAAACTGAGATCCTAAGCAATAAAGAAAAAAAATTATTGATGACATTTATATGAACATCCAAAGAGCTTCTCAGTTCTCACCAAAGTAAAAAACAAAAGAAAAAGAAAAGCACCAAAACTTATGCCTCTTTTCATATTATACCAAATCTGAACGTCCAAAGAGAAGTTTCAGGAATAATACTAGATATTTTGGAAGCAGACCACAAAGTACAATTTTAAGATAGCCATAGCAGCAACAGGTAATTTTCTTTTTAAAAGAAACCAGAAAAGACAGAACAATATTCTACCTGATAAAGTTTTACAATATGTTGAAGACCAGCTCTTCCCTTCTGAAGATTGCGCACCAATCGCTCAATGTCTGATATTCTTTTGAGATGTTGCCTCAAATCTTGACGAAGCACAGTATTCTCTACAAATGCTTGTACTACATCCAGCCTGGAATTAATTTCTTTTACATCTAATAAGGGCTGTTTTAGCCACATGTGCAATAACCGTTTCCCCATTCCAGCTGTGCATGTCCTATTCATGAGACCAAACAAACTGAAATTTTTGTTTGCATCTGTTTTGCTTTCCAAGACATTAAGTGCCCTCATTGCAGCAGAATCTAACCTCATGTAGCTGTCAAGATTGTACCTTTGAAGAGTATAATTTCCATAATTGCTTTCATCTCCAAGTAACTCTGCATAAGATAGTAATGCCCCCAAAGCACCAGGTGCAAATTCAAACCCAGCCACTAAATCGCGAACTGGTTCAATTGAACCTTTAACAAGCCTGCCAAGATCTGGTACCAGATCCCTGGCTTTAAACTCAGATTTCTTTCTTTCTGTTAACATCACACCACATTTAGTCAATGCATCGCACAACATTTTATTTTCATTAGACTTTCCACTCTCAATAGGCAGAAGGCACTCCTTGCAACCAAGAGCAACCAATGCTGACTCCACATTTGTAAAGTGACTATCATCCAGAAATTCGGCCATCCCAAGTACTCTCTTAGTTAGATCAACAAACCCTAATCCAATGGTGCACCCATTTTCTCGGAAGTTAGGTGATAGTGCAACAACAACAGGGGAATCTTGCATTTCACTGTTAGCAAACAGAACGTCTTCAAAACTGCCTATATTACCAG
This sequence comes from Gleditsia sinensis, assembly GCA_037074535.1. Taxonomy (NCBI): domain Eukaryota; kingdom Viridiplantae; phylum Streptophyta; class Magnoliopsida; order Fabales; family Fabaceae; genus Gleditsia; species Gleditsia sinensis. Next base: position 6,795,053 of record CM073464.1, on the reverse strand, counting down.
GTGTTCCACTTTTGACCAGCCTCCAGTTAGAGCCACTACCCTCATAGAGTTCAAGAGTATGGTCTGTTCTCTCCAGGAGTAGATCTCGGGCAATTGTTTCAAACATGTTCCTACTGACACTTACACTGGAAACAGCATCAGATCCACTACCCAGTTGTCTTAATGCAGTAGTAGTACGGTAGTAGGTCTTAGCAATGAAAGTTGCATTCTCACCATGAGCAGTATAGTAGTCCTGGATAATTTAAAAAAGAATCTTCAATACACTGATGATCATCATAATGCATGCAAAATGAACGATGAAAACAAAAACTGAAGAATCCCATTAAGATGGCATAAACAAAACTTTTTTCACCATGAAGCCTTATTAATAATTTACAACAAAGACAGAAACTCTTCAAAACAAAGAAAAGGCGCTGGCCACTAAAAGGTTGATAATCAGATAATTAAATAATTCTGTTTCCAATAAGTAATTTTAATTGGGATTAAAAATCATTATATGTCATTTATAAAAACTGCAAATTCAGTTTCTAAAAGAAATCACCTTTTGAATAATAGATAGTGGTATTCCAGTTGTAGTGAGCATTAAAAAACCTAGGGTCTACTCTTACCAAATTACTTCAGGATTTCAAATTTTGAAAGGCTAAATTTTAAGAGGGAAGGGCGTGAAACGAGTCTCTTTAAATATTCAATCAGTTTTTACGCAACCCAGGAAAGACAAGACATTATGACATTTCAGCAACCACAAGCTGACTCTCGAAAATTTTTTAGACATGCATACGATTTATTAAGTAGAAGCATTTACAAAATGATGTAGCAAAGATGAATGCCTGCCATAAACTCACCCGGCGATCAAAGAACCGAATTGCCCTTGGGTCCTGTAACAGACATGCAAATAAACAGAATAAATGGCAAGTGAATAATAACAATATACAATATGTGTCAAAACCAAGAGATAAATGTAGAAAAAAGTTTGGAACTTATACTATTGGATTTTCATTATGTTTAATCATCAGTTATTTCACATTTGTTGTTTTACTTTTTCATGGTATTATCACTATATAACGAATTACTGGAAATTCCATATACAGTCTACTCACATTGATTTTCCTTCCATAATAAAATACAAGAAAAACAAAGTAAAATACTGAGGATATAGTTTTTATGCCCAAATTGTCTACTTAAGGAAGGCTACAAAAATTTTGATAACCATAAGCTGCGATCAAAGTGAAAATGAGATTTTCCATAAATGCTACAACACTCTCTCGATAGAGTTATACCCCATTTTCAGAGAGATTATCAGAATCAAAAGGGAAACGAAAATACTTACATGAGGTAGGGTTTTGAAAAAAGATAGAAATCCTTGGGCTTGCTTAGCATCTAGCAACATTTAAAAAAAGAATTAATCGTCAAGAAACCTCAACTAACACCAATACAATGAAAATAAATAAAATAGCTAATCATCTGAGTATTTTTTTTTCTTCGGGGGTCTCACGGTACCTAATTTGAGCTCAGGGAGCTTGTTCTGCTCCTCAAGATTTCCATCCATGGCTGCGATTAGGGTTTCGATTGGGAAGCAGGAGTGCAGGACACAAATGAACCTTGGAGTTTATGACGTGAGCGTGTCACTGTAGGGCTGGTGGCGGGAAAAACTGGCGGGATTTCGAGGGTTCGCGTGCCTTCCACACGCCGACCAGCTAAATTGGTCTTCACTCTTTACAGCGTAGGTTAGCTTATTTCAACCTAAGTTGGGCTGACTTAGTTGGACTACTACTCAACTGGATCACTTGAGGCCTTGAGACGATCTGTAAGAAAGGGCCACTTTATTACTTGTTGGGCCTTGGCCCAAATGAGATAAGGGAATTGAATGACATTAAAATATATATATATTGGCAAATTGAATCAGAGTTAGATTACATCCCTGTTTAATTCACCAGAATCTTCCCTCTCTTATCCTTCCCCACCTCCCAAGCTACACTGTGCGCAAGTTTGGAAGGGTGCCGCCATTGCAGCAATGGGAGCGCTATTGTTTTATTATATGTTCTTTCTTTAAAAAACAATTTTTTTTAAAGGAGAGTTATTTTATTTTATTTTTAAAATATATTTTGAATAAATATATAATTTAACTTATAAATTTATTAAGTCTTTATAATTTAATCTTTAAATTTATTAAATATCAAATAATTTAATTATTTTATTATCTTCACACTAATTACTTGTTGACGTAGTCTATTAAATATTTACGTGACATGTTAAATAACAATTAATTATGTTATATCAATTTTGACTCAATTTAAAAAAAAAAGATTAAACATACAATTTAGTCTCTAAATTTATTATTTTTTTACAATTTAATCTCTAAATTTATTAAGTATATATAATTTAATCATTAAATTCAAGTCATTGTATAATTTAGTTTTTAAATTTATCAAATATCAAACAATTTAATCTTTTCATTATCTCTACTTTAATTGACTATTGTTATGACCCATTAAATGTTTATGTAGCATATTAAATATTAACTAATTATGCTCATTATTGATTAATCTATAAACTTTTAAAATAAAGTTTAGTTAATACTGATGTGATATAATTAGTTAGTATTTAATGTATCACATAAACACTGAAAAAGATACATTAACAAACAGTTAATATAAAGATAATGAAATAACTAAATTGTCTGATGTTTAATAGATTGAAAAATTAAATTGTAAAATGACTTAAATTGTATGAATTTAATAAATTAAATGATTAGATTATGTGTTTACTCTTTTTTAAAAAATGAATTATTGTTAATGTAACATGATTAGTTGACATTTAACAGGTTATGTTAACACTTAATAAGCCACATTAGTAAGCAATTAGTATAGAGATAATAGAATAATTAATTTTTTTTTATGTTTGATAAATTTAGATATTAAATTGTGTAATAACTCAAATTCAAAGATTAAATTATAAAAACTTAGTAAATTTAAGAATTAAATTGTTAGTTTATTTGAAAATTTTTATTTTTTTTCTAAAAGAAGTTTTGGAGCTCCAAACATTTATATATTTTTTGTTTAGATTTACAGTATTAAGTTTAAATATACAATTTTGAATTTAAATATAAATAACAAAACGTTAAATTTACAATATCGTATTTGTAATTGAGTATAATAATTTTGATTATAATTAATTTTTAAAAAATGTTGAGAAATGTATTGCCTTTACATTTTTTATTTTTTTATGTTATATTTGGCTGTATATTTAAAATATTAAAATATAATATTTGATATATAATAGTTAGAGAAGTGTATTGTCTCTATATTTTTTAATTATAGTGTTTTTTATATATTTTATTTTTAAAGACTATAAATTTATTTATTTTATCTTCATCTTGTATTTGTTGGCCTTAATTTTTATCATCATGTAATATTTAGTTTGTTAAAAAAAGTATATTTCTATTTATTTTTTAAGAAAAAAACAAAAAATGATCTCAAGAGATCATTTGGGCCTTGCCTAATGCTATTGGGCCATAATTGTTACGTTCGCCAATTGATAGGTCTAAGCATCAACTCAAAACTCTATCTATCACTATCATTGAGTCAAGACATTGGTTCAATTTTTTTTCATTAGGGGACCACATAAACATAACCCTCCTCTTATTTACCAAATAGTGAGCAAAGCAGTCTCTTTCTTCTCTTTCTCTTGTATATTTTTTTGGACAAAAATTTTTGTTTTTTTAATTTGTTTTTACTCTTTTTTTTTAAATTTAGATTTTTTTAGAAAAAATATTTTTCTCTTTTTTTAAAAGAGATTTTGAAACATAAAATTTTATATACTTTTCATTCAAATTTACAATAATAAATTTAAATTTAAATTTAAATTAAATAAAATTAAATCCATAATATTATATTTATTATTAAATATAAAAAATTTAAATAAAGTTAATATATCTAAAAATATATTTTTTAATATTATATTAATTATATATCTAAAATATTAAAATATAATATTTAATATATTAAAATTTAATAAATATATAATTTATAATTATTTAATTTTTAAAATTTTTAAAAATTATAAAAAAAATATTAATTTAATTTATTTTTTATTTATTAATTTTAGCGCTTATCATTATAAACAGTAATAATTCACAGTGTGTTTAAAAAAGACATTGATAACTGACTTCTAGAATTGTACTAAAAGAATCTTACAATGCCATGCGTACAAACCATATGTGGGAAATTCAAACTTGTCACCTAATGACTTGTTGATGTATCTCATTGATTTATCTTGATTTGACTATTTACCAAATTATCTTTATTCTTTTCTCATAAATAGCTCTCTCTTTCAAATATGAATCTCCTCACTTTCTTCTAATTTTAGTATCACAGTGTCATCACTAAGACCCCTCCGCTAATCTTGCCCTTGCTTGACAAAGCCGTTAGGTTGAAGAAGTGGACATCATCTCTATTTTGTATTCTAAACACTACTAATTAATCCTAAGAAGTATAGGGCCCTATAGGTGTTCAAACGCTAGCTGCATGATCATGCTGACACAAGAACTTTCGTCACTCTTGTATATGATGGCCTTCTTGTGTTTAAAATAGAAGTAATTTTTCAACAAAAAAATAATATAATTTGCCAAAAAGTATATATAAAAAGTTAATTAATGAAGTGTTGTTTTGATGATGAATTCGCTAACATATATATTTTAATAAATTATATAAAATTTTCTACACCTATGATGTACAACATGCATGGTAATTTGTGCATGAATTTTCTAGCAAGCTATATAAGATGGTGAACTTGTTTTTCATATTCATGGTGCCCTGGAAAAGTCATTTATTGCTTTGGACAACCACACAACCCAAAATTGTCTCAGTTTCAATTTCTAATGGGATAAGAATTATGCTACATAATCCTAGTGACTGAACTTTGTTAAGGAGAAATGTTATCATTTTTTATCAATCTAGATTTGATTGTGAAGAGAATTTTAAAAATAGCCTAATATATATGGGGGTTGAAGTATGTTATTAAGGTCATTGAAGGATGGAGATTTTGTTTTGAACAAAATTCGATGATGACAAAAAAAAAAACAATAATAAAATACCTTATATCCTAAATTTTGTTAGTCAACAATGGCCTTGTAAAATTATCCAGGACTGAAAAGAAAAATAAAAAAGGTCGCCCAAAAGACTCAAATTTTGATCTTAAATATGTACATCAGTGTAGGTTCAATATTTCTCACGCGTGTTTGCATTATTGACAGGGACATTGAAAGATGGCGAAAGACAACGAACATATACTTCTATAGGGTTGGATGGAGATGTTCTAGCCCTCCCTATTAAAGAGAATAAATTAAGTGGAGGTGTGGCACCCTTTTATTGGATACCCTCAAGAGACGCCAACCACATATTTCTAAGGTGATTCGTAATTCTTATAGATGAATCCAAATGTCACAAGCAACATTACTTAATGCAGTAGTTGGATCACAAGTGATTTTAAAGTGATAATGCACTTATTCGTTAATCAACTTGTTTATTATTCAGAAGTTTTATGATCATTTTGTCTTAACCTATTACGTGGATTCTCAATTGAGGAAATTAATTTATCCTTTGGGTTGTACTTATAGTGGATTTTTGGGATTTTCACAAGTTGGGATAAATTGGTTCTAAGAAAAATATTAACCTATTTTCAAATAGTTTAAATGGTAAAATGATAGAACTAATGGCGAATTTGAATAAATAAACTGCAATGGAATATATAAATTGAGAAAGAAATATTGTAATAATTTTTAGATTATAAAAATATATAGCTAAAATTAAAAATTAAAATGAATAAGTGTAATTTTTTTTTAAATTTAAGGCACATCATCTTCAAAATTTTAATTAAACTTAAATTGTTAAAATCAAAACAAGATGAAAACCCCTAATTTCATATATACTAGAATCTCCTGATTAAAATAATGAGTAAAAAATTAATAGCGGAAGCATACCTAAATTTATTGAAGAAGAAACCTCATAAGAAGAGAACCTTTTGATATGGTCTTTCAATTCTAGCCACTAAATTCTGTGTCAATTTCTCTCATAGAGGATTTTCAGAAATTAGAATAGATAATGATAGAATGGGGACAATAACCTTATTTAAAAATTGCTAGGACAGTTTTGATTTTGTCATAATTATATTTCTGTCCCTCGTAGAAATAATAATTATCTAATAGTATTTACACAATAATTTCATGATAATTATATCCTTAAGCCAATTAATCAATTATTAATTAGATCACTATATTTAAGTTTAATTAAATGATAGCACACACATTTTAATTATTTATATATGTGGCCCAAATTATAAATTAATTACAAAAATTAATTTAACATAAATAACATACAATGGCTCTGAATTTTGCAACATGGGCAGTGTACAATCTTACAAGTTCTCTAACACAAATAAATGAGTTCGGAGATAAATTCTATACGCTTGTTAGGAGTCCAAACTAAGCTTAGAGGGTGAATTCTACTAAATATTAATGTCATATAAATAGGACGTACATTTTAATTTTTTAATTAATATTATTATATTTGTTTATCTTTCTAGAAATATCTATCAACGTTTGGACTAGTAACGGATCAAATTTATGGCCCTGACTAGTTGTTGATGTTTAAGATTGATTAAACAGTAAATAAAATTAAAAAGTTAAGACAAACAATAAGAGGGGGGTAACGTCATATCAAAAAAGTAAAGGGACTGCGTATTGATTTAACCACTTGCTTTTAGATAAAAGAGAGGGAAGCATCATCACCTTGTCAAGTGACATGTGCTGCCATTATACCTATTTAGGTTTTAATTAAATTAATTATTATGTTCATATTTTGACTTTTATGTACACATTTCATTTCAACTCAATTCTCGGCAACTCATTACCAGCTTGTAATTTGATATGTATATACTAACATCCTTTTCAATTTATTTTCTAATTATTAGTATGATTAAATAATTTTACTTAATATTGATTTTGTATTGAATGAAAAAGTAATAAATTACTGAAGAACTACGTACCCTCTTCATCAAGACATTAATTTTAATTATTTTTGGGTGTGTCCGTATATATATATATATATCAGTATGAATTAGCCAAAAATCTCATCCGAAGGCCAGTTCTACAGTACTATAGATTTCGGCAACAAAATTCAATGCTTGATTGTAGCTTTAGCTTGCTTCTAAGTTTTACACATAAACTAAGCCCAAATATATATATATATATATATATATATAGACACACGCATCATATACTAAATTTATACGGTTTTCGAAGCATCAAATCATTAGGTTTTATCAACTGATGGCACTGATTTGTGAAGCTGCTAGGGTGTGAAACAAACTTACTTCAGGGCCATCTAATCAAATCATAACTGCAGAAATTAAAAAAGATAATATAGTGCAAGCAAATCGAATTCCGTTTATAAATGAACTCTAGTTGAAGAGGCAACTTAGTTCTTCACATAATGGACAAAGATGTGCATGCTTTTATATGAAAAGCCAGCTACTTCAATAATGAAACTTACAGCCAAAATTCCAAACGATGAACAAAACAAAGCATAAAAAAATATAGTCAGGTTCCGATGTTGATCAGGAGGGAAAGCCAAGGGAATACTCCAATGGAATAGTTTGTTAATCTCTTTAGGTGCTAACATAAGCTCCTCTCCTCTGTGTAAAGTTTCCAGAATAGAGAGTGTAAATGTAATGCCCTAATGACTGACTAGCTAGGTCTTTTCTTCTGGCCGCCTCCAAGACATATGCCTGGTTGCAATCAGGAACAACAGATTTTTTCATCCCGAGAAAAAGCTAGCATCATGGGCTTGTTTCCCATCAGAACCTGTGAAATGCCGAGAAGTTAGCACCGAATTGATTTATACATAAAATTATACTTCTGAAGAGGGAATAGATATAGCTAGACAATTGGGTTGCTTTGATTTGTTTGGAAATAGCTCAATCTCTAAAACACACAGATCAAATGAAACCCGAGATAAACAAGCAGAAAGCTTGCGATTTCGTTTACTAAAAAAAATGTTGAAATTTCAACCGCCGATGGTTTTTTCCTTTTTGGCTTTCTAATGAAGACTGGAAAAAAAAGCTCATCCATAGAAATGAAAGCAGTTTGGAGAATAACAAAAGAATTTGTAGAGTTTTATTATAATGTGCTTTCATAATCAAGCACTCTAATATTATACATGTCCTACTTTCAGCACTCTTGTCATAGTTATCTCCTGTTTGAAAGCAACCCCAGAACAACCATGCTTTGCCATATATCATGTGGTCCTTTAATTATGCTGTAAAGTGGTCGCAAGACTAAGCTACAGCTGCAGAACACAGAGAGAGAGAGGGTTGAGGATAAGGGAGGAGTACGGCCTATATATATATGGAAAAATAGATCAAGAAAGGGAGGAATTTCAGGTGCGGCGAGAGGGCATTCAAATTGGGATAAGACTAACGCCATTTTGAAATAAGATGAGATGGGTTTGGAGTTATGGCAACTTGCGATTGGCTAAGACTTGAAGGAGGTCATGCCATATTGGCAGTGGAAAGTACAAGCACAGCTTCACAAGCAATTCTTTGTTTCGTGCTTCCGAGTTAGAGAGAGAAAGAGAGAGAGAGAGAGAGTCATTTCAGCTACATTTTCAAAGGAAAGGAAAGCTAAACCGATAAGCACGCATGGGAATGGAACCCGACAACATTCCCAAATAGATTTGGATAGATAGACACGAACAAAGAAAGAGAGTAAGTGATGGCACTTCTCTTTTTATTGAAAGCGACATCCTGAGGAACCCCAATCAAATGGGGCAGTGCCTCCCACGGCAGGCCTCACTGTACAAGCCCTTTGGAGCGAAATAATAATTGTACTTCCCCCTGCTCTCTGCTTTTAGCTAGCCAGGGTTAGATACAGACTGGTGGAGGTTAACAACAGTGTCATTTACATGATTCCTCCCTACAACTTGAAAATAAAATGACAAAAGCAATTAGTCCGGATGACATCTTGACTTGATTCTTTTAGCAGCACTTTTTTGAGTAAAATTCTGAATATATGGAGGAGGAATGCATCCTATTAACATTTGAGAAGTATATTTGATCTCCACAAAGTTTGACATACATAATTCAAAAAAAAAAAAAGACAAAGAGGATAATTAAAAAAGAAATGAAATTATTATACTATGCGTTATATGAATCTTCCCATAAAAAGTAATAGCATGTGATATCGCACTCCTTTGCACCATCCTGTGTGCGTGCCTCAAGGGAGAGAGAAAGATAGTGACAGAGGGGCAAAGATGAATCCGAAGTCCATGCAAGGTCAATGAGAGGCAAAATTGCAGAGTGGAGAAGGGGGTGGCGTGGTGGGAGAGAAAGGAACTTGGTTTGAGTTCACTGACGACTCGCACCTGCGACCCACGTGAAGTGGCACAAATTAGGACTTTTTCTGTCCACTCACTTCTCACAATATCTTTCTAAAGAGATCAACTTTTTGCCTAAAAGAAACCACTGAGAAAGAGTTGGCTCCTAGTCTCCAATAAATTGCCCCTCCTCGGTTCTTTATGCCTTACACCAGCTTCTTTACCCAAAGCCCCATCTCTCTCTCTCTCTCTCTCCCGCGCGAGCGCATGATTCAACACTCATACCTAAGTTATTATTGTCTGTGCTGTCTTTCTCAAACTGTAGTACTAGCTTGAGCTAGCATTTGTGCAATCTATCTCTCTCTCTCACTCTCCCCCTTCTCACACACAAAGAAACACATACATATTAGTAGGCTGTCTACCTCACGCTCTGGTGAAAACAGCGAGACATGGTTGTCTTTCTCAAATTACATACCTTACCTTTACTTGCAGGGAGCAGGCAAACTAAAATGAACTGAAAAGGATGGAATCGCTGCTCCCGTTGATCAATGAGATTAAACATGTCCTTCTCAAGCTTTAAACAGCCAGGGTTAGGGTTATCTGGTGCAATTTCAAGCCATTCAGATATGTATCCCTCAAACATTTCCCATAACGGCAATGATCCAATCTTCTATTCTGACCAACCATTTGGCTGCAGACTTTTTTCCAATGATAGCAACACAACTTCCAAACACGCAAACGCTCGTGCCCCAACACCTCCTCCTCCTCCTCCTCTTTCGGCTTTTTCTCACTTCCCTTCTTCCTTCGAGGATAATGGAATTTTCCTCCAACAGCTCCACCATGACCTCTTACTTCACCATCAATCTCTAGCTGAGGGTGCTGCCGCTGACATGGAGATTGCTAAGAAGATTCCTAGTAAGGGACACAATATAAGCACGGAGCAGATCCCAAGAAAAAGATCTGGCAAGAGAGATCGGCACAGCAAGATTAGCACAGCTCGAGGACTAAGGGATCGGAGAATGAGACTGTCCCTTGAGGTTGCTAAGAGGTTTTTTTATCTGCAAGACATGCTAGGCTTTGAGAAAGCAAGCAAAACCGTGGAGTGGTTGCTAAATCAAGCAAAAGAGGAGATCAAGCAGCTAGCAAGAGAGAAGAATCATCTCAGTTGTAATAGTGCTGGCGTGAAGAGTGCATCTTCAACTTCAGAATGTGAAGGGGTATCTGGCTTGGATGAGGTTGCAGTCAGTGCTGGAAATGGAGATCAGCAAGAAGGGGAACCCTCAATTGGGAGAAAAATTAAACTCCCTCGAAAGAGTGCATTCCATTCTCTTGCTAGGGAGTCGAGGGTAAAGGCAAGAGAAAAGGCAAGAGAAAGGGCAAGAGAAAGGACAAAGGAAAAGAAGAGGAGAAGGAAACTAGCAGATGAATCAAAGCAATGCAGCGAGGCAACTGACCTTAACCTGAGTCAACTGGGTTCTTGGAATCCCTTGGAAACGAAAGAAGAATCTGGTACCCAGAGCCAAATTGTGAATCCCTCCTTGGATGTGCTGACTGAGGCCGAAGAACGAAGTTCTCAAGCAAAGGAGAATTTATGGACTCATGTAGATGATATGGCGGATGATGATTCACTGGTGACTATGAGCAAATGGAGCCCATCCACGATTTTCAATTCACTGCATAACTCCGGATTCCAAGAAGTAAGTTTAAATTTGTTACAGTTAGCTTGTTTCACTTTCACCGAATTATTGCAAATTAACTACAATTTGTGACAAGCATGCATGGATAAAACAAAGTGCACAAGAACAAAGTTCATCAGTTATGTTTCTAATTTCTCCACAACATTGTTTGCAGCATCTATTTGCAGAATTTCAGTCTTGGGAAAACATTGGGATTCGTACACAATCACATCTAATTAACCTACGCTAATGTGGATCATCTTGCCATATACATCCACCTTTGATGTTTCAGCTGAATAAAGCTATGTAATTTTTCACTTTCCTTTTGGCATGTAATGTAGTAAAGTATCTTCCATTGTAGGATCTGGGAAACACTGTTTTGCAAATTGTTGTGTGTGATGATCTCTATAAAATCTTCTCTTGTTTCTACTCTGACCCTACATGCCAATTTAATGACATATATAGTACAAATACACTAATAAAAAGTTAATTAAGAAAAATTACTAATTTTTCATCCCAGATTCAATATTTAGACCAATTTTTAGATTTTATCTTTGGCATAAAGAGCTAGGTTTTCAATCTGTGCTGCTATTTTTATATGTATTTACATGATTGTGTTGCTGATGCATGCAAGCTACATGACAGATTTCCTTCTTGTGGAATCATCCCTTGGAAAGGAATACGGTAACTTCTCTAATGTATGCAAGTTTTCTTGTCTGTGGGTAGCTTCCTAGGCGAATTTCAGTTCATGTGTAATCAGCTTATCTTTATAAAAGTGACTGAATAGACACTCGGATGATCTACTCTATCCACTTCTTCGAAGTCAAGTTTAAAATTGACTTCTCGGTTTAAACTTTTAAAATGTAAATTATCATGTAATTATAACACACATTTAAAGATAACAGATGAAACTAAGCATGCGCAGAGGAAGTTTGATTGAAACAATAAAATCAGATACATTAAAATTTTAATTTTTAATAGTTGACATGGATATTAAAACCAGAGGGATTGGAGGCAAAAGTTCCGATAGAGAAAACTAGCAATTTGTGATAGCAAATTTAACAATCCTCTAGAGGCACTGACAGAGACAGAGATTCAGAACTTACCTGAGATGTGAACCCTCTGGATGGTGTAGTATTTGCAAAGGAGGAAGTCCATAAATCAGACTCACAAATAACTTAGCCGTATTGTACTACATTTTGGCAAAATGGCCTGTGGAAGCTGTTTTGAGCATTTCACCTAAGACTTGAGTAGCAGGAACAAGTCTGTGATGAAAATACTTTTATACCCTAAATATAAAAATCTTAGTAGAAATGATTGCATTAATTATATTATACTTATTGAAGTTTCTAACCAAATATTTTCTCACACTTCTTATTTTCCAATTGCATGATGTTAGGTTTGTAAAAATGCTATACACATCTACACACACGAAGTTGAAGATGATGAGTAATTAAAGGGAGCAAAAAAGTTGTAATATTCATTTAAGCAGAACAATACCTGGAGTTTTGTTTGTTTTCCATCTCATATCTTTTCCTCTGAATACAAGAAGTGAAATGTGAAATTTTTTTATAGCAACATGAACTTCTGGGAAGAAAGCTTGCAATCTTCAAGACAAGGGAAGTATTAATATATAGGTACAATGGTGACTCCTCAACATTTATTTACATGAATCTCAATTGGAAATGTATACATGAATTACAAAGAATTCCAGATATATATACCAAAACACATGAAATAATTAAAATAAACAATTTTACTTCTGATATCAACATTTTATAAACACGCAGAAATGCCTATTAAAATAAACAAACTGATATGATCAGAAACCACAAAATTTTATTTTCTAAATTACCGCATCAGATCTCTGCTGAGGCAAGAAAACGATTAGCAAGGGCAGGTTTCCTTAGCTAAACAATAAGCTAAATGATCAACCACAGTTAGAAAAGAAAGCCTTCATATAGCATTATAGCCATCATAGCAGAGTCATGCATATGGTCCTGCCATGGCTTGTGAAAGCACAATTAAAACCATAACAAAATTTTCTTAGGCTTACATTTCTCAGCTAAGTTGTGTAGATTAAGAACAGTGACGATTGAGAAATCTTATAAATCTGATTCTAATATTTATTATTAAACTTGTCGGTGACTGCAGATAGAACCAGAGGCAACTATTACCAGATAGCTGATCCCATTTAGAGATAGGGTGGATATATAGTAGAAACCCTCAGATTACTGTTAAAAAAAAAACAAACAGAATTTGATATGCCTTAACGGAAACTATCCTCCTTTTTCCAGTCCATCAAAATTTCAGTATATTTAATTTCATACACGTACTGAGTGTCCGTACGAAAGCTTTTTGTTGATTTTTTTCTTTTCTGGTATGCCTTTTCCAGCCGTCCGTACCATATATATATATAGACAGACATACACTAATAATAGCTAACGCAGACTGCCCTCTATAATTGAGGACCCTCGCCAATGACAAGGGCTGGGTTCCACAGTTTGGCATTGCATGCCCATTGTTTGTTCTAAACGGGATAGAGACAAAGAAGGCGAAACAAGTCTGATCATTTTTTGGTTGAAGCACGGGAATAAATCATGCTGGCTTCCTTTCAAAATAACGATATATAGATGTAGTTTTGTAAGACAATGAATGTCTAAGATAAAGTCTAAAACAGAAAATTCTAAACACCAAAAGTTTTCTGTTTTTATTTTTTAAAATTAATTTTAATTTTTACCATTTTTTTATTATATAATCAATGAAACACTTTCTCATTATATAAACAGTTAACGACAATAGCATATTATGATTGAATATACAAGACTTTGGAATAATTATTTTTAAAGTAAATATACTTTAATTTTCATTAGCTATTGCATTAAATGCACAGATCATTTTTTATTTTAAAAATATAGAGTATGTTTGGCAAGATAAATAAGTTAATTTATAGCGTATTTGACTAATTTATAAATTTATTTGACTAAATTAAAAATATTTGATAAATAAATTTATTTGAATAATTTCAGTTAGTTGAAAGTTTATAAGTTTTAAGTTAACTTATAAATTAATTTTATCAAACATAATTATAGACGAATCTTCCTAAATATTTTAAACAAATTACATAATAGAATAATTTTAGAATATAAGGATCAAATATTTGTAAAGAAGAAAAATTTCTCTTCCTCCCCCTCTGCCAAATCCTTGTACTGCAATCTCCTTTTCAGGCTTTCTTGTGTTTGTTTCTTTTTATTTTTAATTGTCTCTTCGTTAGCGTGGGAGTTTTCACTTTTTCTTTGTGTAAGATATTTTTTTCTCTTCGTCATTATCAAGATATGCTTGCACCATGTTCTCTAAATGTGCGAGAAGATAAAAGGATTTTGGGTTCCAAGCTTTGGGTTCAAACTGGTTTTGATTGTACTATAATTGATTCAACTTGTCTCTTACCCGGTGTCTGGTGCTAGGAGATTTTGGTTTTTTAAGCCCTTAAAAATATATTTTTTAGATATTTGAGTATAATAAATATGAAAATTTTAAATTTTTTATATTATATATAATCTAAATAATATAAAAGAATCAGTTTATTTTTTATTTTTATTTCGTGTTCAAATTATATATATATGTAAATTTCTAGGTACATGAGAAATTAGGACACATAATTACCATTTGCCAATGTAATATTTGTTAATTTGTTTCTAGCTTACGATTCTCAAGTTTTGATTATTGTTAGATCTCTGTTTTATAACAGTTTTTGTCCTTAACTATATTCATGACAGAAAGTAAAAAGATAAGCTTTAAAAATCGAGTCACGGTAGAGAAACCATTGTCGAAATCTCAAAAGTGTAAATATAATTAATGGTTAAAGATTTGACAATTCATGTTCATTCTGTATTACTATGGAAATTTGTCTCTGCAAAAGTCTTCATTTTCCTATCCATTAACTACTTTTTAACACATTTTGAGATGTTTTATAATTGAAGTTTACTTTAGAATTTCTGATATATGGAGGGGACAGTTTTATTTTAAGAGTGATTTAATATATCTCGCTATTTATATAATTTTAAAGGCAATATGTTATTAATATATTAAATAAGCTAGCGCCCGTTAAATTTATAAATTTTTTCATACTGTAGCTGAAAGTATGCATAAATCTGTCACGTCTATAAAAAAAAAAGATTTCTAAACAAAATTAATCTAATATTAAAAAATATATTAAAAAAAGTCGCATGAACCCAAAATATTAATGAAAGAAGTTACGGCCAAATAGCAATTGATCCATTCCCAATGACAAGACAACACTTGAGTTTTTTATTTTGGTCAAGAGATGTATATTTTTGCACAATTACTCGAATTATGCAGCCC
The DNA here is from genome assembly GCA_037074535.1 of Gleditsia sinensis. Lineage (NCBI taxonomy): Eukaryota > Viridiplantae > Streptophyta > Magnoliopsida > Fabales > Fabaceae > Gleditsia > Gleditsia sinensis. Next base: position 6,779,647 of record CM073464.1, on the reverse strand, counting down.
AAACTTGGCCATATGCGGCTGTTTTACTAGTCTTTTGTTTTCAACTTTGGTGAAGAAAATGATCCCTAGAAAAGATAAATCCTCTAATTATCTACCACAGTTATTGAGAGCTCGAAATTCATAAAATACTTGGAGCTACATCAAGTGCTGGAACTACTAGCCACTTGACAGCAGCACTCCGCAACCTTATTGCGGAGTCATTCGGAAATTTAAAGTGCCCAGTTGAGAGAAATGTGCCAAAGGAGTTATTCGAATTGCTCCAGTGGCCATTCAGTTTGATTGAATGAGAGAATTTTAGGAAAAAATTAATTTTTTAAGTCAATTATAAATAAATAAATATATTAAAATTAAATTTTATTAAAAAATATGCGCGACAAATTTTTACATTTATTAATAATTAATTTAGTATGCTTTTATTTTTTTTAATATGGGTCTGGTTAGACCATTTCATTTAAAATTCATGCGGTCCAGAGTCGACAAAGGAAAAAGATAATCGTCCTTGCGCTCTTCCTTGGGCTATTTCCAGCAAAGCTAGGTCAAGAGGGGGAGCAGAGGGTTGTTCTCATTCAGAACAATAACCAGTCACCGCCACTACGGCGGAAGATTTACTTCTTCTAGTGAAACAGAGAAAAATTTCTCCCTCTCAGGATTCTTTACTGCGGTGTCCTCACTCCTCAGGCTTCTGAACTCGAGCTAAAAGAGAAAATTTTCAGCCCTAATCTGCTTCAAAACCACGTTTTCTTATAATCTCTCCCTTCAATCCACCCCTTTCTCGCATTCATGAATCCTAAGAAATATAATGTAATGGTGTAGCAGAAACAGCTAAAGTAGTTCCCGAGAGAGAAGAGGATCAAGCCCTAAAACCCGGATCAGATCCAGATACCCCAAAGATGAGATGCAGCCAAGATCTGATCAGTTGGAAGATATATATGTAAATACACGGTGCTGGAAACAACCCCTCGATAGAAAACCTCGTTATCGCGTGATCATTGAAGGATAGAATCCAAAAATTAAGGGAACCCATTGTTTTTGAGGGGAAAAAAAAAACAAGACGGAGAAACTAGAAAAATAAATGGAACCCTACGGTGCCCTAGAGTACTGCAGCTCTTGATATTAACTTAATAGCAAAATCCGTAGCCTTTCCCTAGGTCGGTCAATTCCCTGAAGCAGGAGAAATATATGGCTCCCAGTGTCTAGATTGAACAACAATAGGGGAGGAATGAAAAAAAAAAAAAAATTTAGAAACACAAAAACCCAGATACTACAACCATTGTCTGCAACCTGGCTATATTTTACTGTTTTAGGTACCTAACTCTATCTTAAAAATCAACGGATGGAAACGAGATGTCGTACAAACTCTATGATCAGCGAAGATTCACCACTTTCGGTAGCAAATTATTATGAAAATCCCTATTTCAATGACAGAAACGCAAAGGTAATCAAGGTTACCCGGATCCAGAACTATATTACGAGCTATATCATCTGAAGTATCCCGAAGAAATTAAGCAATACGATTAGGCAGAGAAGGTCGATCTCCCAGTCAACTCCGAAAAGCCCTAGAATTGATAGAGAATGAACAGTGTGTGCATAAATCACGCCTGAGAAGCCCTAGTGGCCATGAATAATGGCAAATGGTTTGTCATTGACTGACTGCACCACAGTACAAGTGGAAAACACCAAATGAGGGCTGGCTGAACACAAAAAAGCAAGAGCCAGTGCAGTCTTTTGTGCAGATAGAAAACGACCTCTTTTGGGATGGGTTCAAAGTATTATTAGGGAGAGAAAATCTTAGCATCATTGGTACTATTCTGCTCTTTCTTTCGTGCAGCTAATCTAAGCCTCAACCTTCAACCGGCCTGTCACTGTCATTTTCTTTTCTTTTCTTTTCCTTTTTTCCCTTCTCAGATACTACCTTTTACAGGACCTCCCAAAGCAAGGTGAGAAAAAAGAAAAATTCTACTCAACTAACTCAACTAAGAGTAGGAACAAGTGATGCCAAAGTGATGCCACAATTCTACTCAACTAAGAGTATCAGGAGTTGGGCATGTATTGAACGTGTGCATAGAACAAAATAATTTAATAAACGAAAGTGAGATAATCGGAATTTAGAGGAGACGAATTTCCAAAATAGAAAATGAAAATATGTGTTGGTTGAAAGAGAAGGGAAGTCATGAATAAGAAAAAGAAAAAGGGAAATATGAACCCAAAGGTTAGAAGCTTACCTTTAAAGAAAGATTTATTTCAAATTTTCATTACATTTATAAGATTATTTCTTTTATCAATTTAGTTACATGTCAAATACATACAAGGACGTTTTTAGATTTTTTGTAATGATACCCCTTCACACCTTTAGAAATTAAACTAGTTAAAGGTTTGAATTTTAATAGATGATTTTTTTTATAAAAAAAATCATCTATTAATTCTGTTAATTCACCGTCCTTGTCATCAAACCCAAAGGCCAGAGAGTTGAGAGTCCAACTTATTTGAAGCTGGGATATCCTTTGTTACTAGTCAAATATAATCTTTTATGCTATTATCAAATTCTACCATAAAGATATTGTGTAATTTTGAAAATTATAGAAAAAAGTTCATGTAATTAAATTCATCAAGCAAATTAAAGGAGGTATATGTATATACTCAAAATAATTTTTGCCAACTAAGGAACAGTACAATTGTAATGTTTACAGGCAAAATCTCACTCAGAACACAAGTGGAAAATTATCCGGTGGATTAATTTTTGGGTAAACATACTTAATTAAAATGTACAAAGCTCAAGTTATTGCTCACTACTAATAACTTGTTGAGTATTAGGCTTTTAGCTAAAAAGAAAGCTTGGTATGGGATTAGAATGGTGATGAATTACTACGAAAGTGTAAATGTTTTAGACATGATCTTATCAATTAAGGATTATTAACTCCATTCTAGGAACTGTTGACTAGCAAAATATAATTCCCTGAAGATATCAAATATTCCAAAATACTAAAAATTAGTTAATTACTACTATGATCCATTTAATATGTGCTTGAGAAGTGAAAAATATTAAATATTTGTTTGATGAGAGAATTACAAGAGTAGGTCAAAGTATATTTGTCACTATTACTCTATTGGTATTCCATCATTTATATATAATATTTTCAGCCCAAATCACAATAATAATACAATATGTGGAGTTGAAACAGTATAATTTTTACTCTATTTTCAACCTTTTTAACTAAAATCTCAAAGAGAAAAAAAATTAAAATCACTTCATCTTCCCTCCATTTTAACTTCCATTTCCATCTGTTCTATACCTTTACCAGGCACTAACAAGTGAAAAACAAAATCTTTTCATTCCTTTCCATTTTTAATTTGCTTCTCTTCCTAGGTTTAATCTCTCTTATCAAACATACTTCTCAAATGTCACTCTGACTTTACCTGGGCAGGAAGGTTTACTATATAGCATTAGAAGGTCCTGCTTATAGTTCTGTGGTTATATAAGTTTATGAGCCCCTTGTAGCTTTCTACTTACCACTCAATTAATTACTAAGGGCGACAGATATCTCAGATCGATGGCCGAAATATGGGATGGAAAATCAGTTCTTAGAAGGGGCCAACAGAAAGGGTTATTCACTTGCTTCTTGGAAGCTTTTATGTTTAGTAAATATCATGAATACTTGATTAGGGTTTCTTGCTATAAACTTGCCAAAAAAAAAGTTACAATTTTTTTAAGTGATATGTGCTCTGACAAATTACTTGGCTTCAAGTTCATTGATTTTATTATGTAGTAAATATATTTGTCTAAAAGATTGAAAGAAAAAAAAAACCTAATTAACATCATCCCTTGCTTTCACTGTGGCAATAGAAGATTAAGGATCATGACATTTTCTCTAGGTACAATGCGTTTTGGACCAAGCAAGGATGAACTAATACAGGATATCTCCATAACTAGCTAGGGCATAATTTCCTTTTTCTCCAGACAATGCATGGCATAGAAGTGTTCACTAACTAAGCAGAGTAAAAACAGGTAATTATCAGAGCAGACCTCCACACATTGCAAATCTATAAGAGAGTGAAAATGGGTAGAAGAAAATAGACACGTTGCGTCATCCATTTTCACATCAGAATGAGCCTATATATAATCAACACTGCATCGGCAGAATTTTATTGCATACGAAATAATTGCTCACCTTACTCGGGCTTATTGAGGCCATCCAGCAAACAAGTCCAAGATGCACATGCGTAGGAAAGAGTTCAGCATGCTAACAGAACAGAACCTACATTCATTTTCATTTCAACATTCAAGTAAGCATATAAATTCAAATAAGAAAAGCAGATTACTAGTGCAGTAATAGATATGTTGCATGAGTCTTTCTTACATTTCACACAGTGAAGCAATCCGAAGGCTGATCGTGCATAATTAAATTTAAGAAAAACAATAGAGACTATCTTCTTTTTAAAGAAAAAAATTCCTGACTTGAATACAGAAATACTGATTGAAAGCTTACTGGTAAACATGGCAGTTGAAATTAGGAAAGATTTTTATCCAACATCTCTACAAGGTACTGAAAAATAAGGATGAAATTTAAAACACTGGCTTGCTGGGTTAGCACAAATAATCAAGCAGATGGAAGGCAAAAATATTGACCAAAGGTTTACCAGTGCAGTGACAGATGCTGTGTGACTTACTTATTTTTCACATAGTCAAGCAATTAGAAGGTTGATCGTGCAGCATTGAATGTGAGAAAAACAAGAGAGAGTATCTTTTAAAAAAGATCTCTGACTAAAACGTAGAAATACTGATTTAAAGCTTCTTTTGGTAGGCATGGCAGTTGAAATTGGGGAAAGATTTAATGAGGATAGGGATTAAAAAGCTAGCTAATGGGTTAGCACATTAATCAAAAACGTGGAAGGCAGACGAAATTGATTAAAAGTTGACACATTCTTTGAGACAGAAAGACAAAGTCCAAAAGGAGCAGACATAACTGAAAGGCTTACCTAAACCCCACAGTCACAAGACTAGGTTGAGGGCCATACTTGGTGCCATACGCATGGAGCAAATTTGGAGGCAAATAGCTAGGTTAGAAAAGGGTTGGCTTTTGGACGTGACACAACGGTGAACGCATCACATGCAGCCCAATGGAAAAACTAATGACGGGACATGTTAGAATATTTGTGAGAATATATATGTTAATTAATCGTAAATAGATTGTTATTTAATAAAGAGTTTAAATAAAGTAATTTATTAAATAATAAATTTTTAAAATATCAAAAATATTTAAATATGGGTCATTTTATGTGTAAAAATTTTGTGTGATTTAAAGTCTTTTGTGATAAGTTAAAAACTGATGTCATATATACAGATATAAATAGAATAATAGTCTTTAAGATATAGATATCGTAAAAAATTTTACATATAATTTTTTGTGTGTCTTATTTTAAAGAAAAAAATTATTCGTATCTGTTATTTTAGAAGGCCAACACCCAACGGACAGCGATAGATTTAGGTACGTTTTTTATTTTTATATATTTCGATAATTTGACATGATATTTTGTATGGTGATATACAGATTAATCATAACCCCTACAATTGTTTTAAATATCTTATGTACACATAAACCTATTTTTGTCGCAAGGGAAGTTAAAAGCATAATTTGGAGAGCCTATTAACTCTAATATCCTATAAAACCTTACAAATTAATTAGAAAAAATTGAAAATAAAAATAGAAACTAAGAGAAAATCACATTGAAAACTGCACCTTACCTATCTATCGCGAATAATGGGTTTCTTTAAACTAAAATTTGCAAAAATGAAAAAAAACAAATGGAGGGAAAGGGTGAAAACTAGTAGAACTACCTTGAACATCTTCCATTGCTACAATGGGTTCCATCAAGAGGATTGAATCCATTCCTAACTCCTGTTTAGCTAACATAGCAGCGAGCAATCCCTAATGATATGGACATCCATTGATCAAATCAGTTTTAGATTTTGCATAAAAAAGCCACCCTATTAAGTATTGCTAAATCGTTGAATGGATCGGCACTTACTTCTGTTCCAAGTCATGACGGATGACAAGTGGGGAATATCTGGCCAGTACGAATGGAGTTGAAAGCTGTATGCATGGACCCAGCCCCATTATACAATTTGATACAATCCTCATTGGCAAATTCAGCTCTTCTAATTCGGCTATTTATTGGAAATAATTAGCTATCAAACAAGTCTGGATTTGGAAGTTATTTGAGCTACTTGTAAAGCTATCTTTGACTTGATTTAGCATATAAAAAGAACTTGTCAAATCAATCAAACTTGGAGCAAATCACTAGTCTGTGCACAAGCTCAACAATTAGATTGTGTCTTAATGCCATGGACGCTAGATGTTTGTGTTTATCATGAGGATTAACTTGACTAATTATAATTTAGATAAAATTGCCCAGCTGAGGCTAGTCAACTTATTTTGGGTGGAACATGAACAAAAGCATACATATCCCTGTGAAGCATCTTCCCTATCTCTCCTCCCCCCCACCCCAAAATTTAAAATTATGCTTTTGGTTCTTGTCATATGGACCATGTTAAATGAGTATTTCATTACTTAAATATTATTTTAAGACTTGACAGTTGTTTAATATAAAATATATAATTTTTTATGTAACTTTTTTTCTCCAATAAAATATATAGATGACACCCTGATAATTTAAATAATGTATTCTCATGATACTACCCTTTCTCCCAACTAAAAATACTTGATTTCATTTATTTAGGTGCTTTTTTAAATAGTTCACATCAGAAAAAAAAAAATAGCGGTGGTAGTTTAATGTTCCTCTTAGTACTTTCTGTTAAAAGAGGCCCAGTGATTTAGTTTTTTTTTTTGGATTGGCCCCAACCATGTAGTTAAGTAAAAAAATAATAAAGAACTTACAAAAGTAGCAATTGGCCCAGGTTCTTGGACTTCCCCAGATCAAGTAAATCCATTCCCATAGCCTATAGGACTAAAGGCAACGGCCCAGGAAGAAAAATGTCCCAAAAAGAAAAAAAGAAATAAAGGGACACCTATCACAGTCTTTTATTTTTTATTTTTAAATCTTTCATACAAATGGGGAAAATCGTATTGTCACAGGAATAAGGGTGTGTTTGGAAACGCGGTGGATCCCTCCAAAATCACGTTTCCACCGTGGTTTTACAAGAAGCAACAAAATATTGCTTCTACAAATTATGTAAAAATCACGTTTGCGTTTAGAAAAAAGCTAATCCAAACACACACTAAGCAACCTATGCTTTATGTTTTTTTTTTTTAAAAAAAGAGAATAATTAGTTATTGTGTGAGAATATGTACTGTATTAAATTAAGATTCTGAAATTTTTTGTAAGAAATAGTTCAACTAGAGCATTAAGAAGGTATTCTTATTAATAAATGTTTTTTTTTTTTTGTATAAATTGAAATTAAACAAGTGTGAGTTTAAGTTTAAAAAAAAAATTAGAGTGACATAAATATAAACTACTCTTTTAATTACATTGAGTACTAGCAAATCATAAAGACACCAGAAAGAAAGAAAGAAAGAAATTGTTGACAAGAAGCCAAAACTTAAAAGTGGGTGTTACCTTGGAGTCGTGATCTTCTGAGCGTTGGGTGTTGTCAAACAACTTCTGGTCATCAACTCTTAGATAGAATCATTGGGCCACAACAACAAAGTGTAACTCTTTCTACTTATATCTACTAACTCTTGAAACACCAAATTTCGATTAAAACTCCACTCCACACTTGAACTTCATCAATAGGACGATCGCTGGGCCAACATCAACAACACTCTACACTGTGAAAACGATGTAATAGTGCAAAAATGCAGTAAGCGTTACACAACAAAAGTTTTTCTTGGACTTTCTTCGCAGAATGCAACTATCACACAAGCATCTTAATTTGAATTGCGTCAAGCTTCTCAGTTTGAATTACGTTTTCTCTCGTCATGAGAGATGAGAGAGAGAGATCGGCGTGTTGTGAACTGACCTGAGAGAGTTTTTGGACATTTTCCCTCTGCCATTTCTTCGCAAACAGAAATAGAAATGGTGGAGCAGTCAGAGACGTAAACAAGGAAAAGAATGAAAATGAACCTTATCGTTATCGTTACTAATATTTATTTGGGCTGGCAGGAAAAAACGAAAATCGTTTACTTAAAAGCTATCCCAAGTCAACGGGAAGAGATTAGCGGAAATTGAGGGGAACAAATCTGTGAGAAGAAGATTGCAGCCATTAAATAATCTGAGTACGTACAGATAGGTGGTAGTAGTAGAGTTCAGGTGCTCTAAAGTAGGATTTCGCAGAGGTAGCTGGAGGGACACCTCGAATCCGTCTTATTAATGGCTGATCTTTTCGCGTAGAACACTGACAGTAACCTCTATACTAACACTACTTCTTGTGAGAGTGTCTGATATATTGGTAAATATTAATAAACCTTGGTGTGTGTGATCTGATCTGCTTCGTTCATTTTGTCGTAGGTCATATTATAGAGTCTTTTATTGTGTGCAGGGTAACCAGCTTTAGGGGAAGAATAAGAGCATCGTAGCCTCAAAAGCCATAAATGGAAAATACTTTTTTTTTTCTGGTGTTACCATATTGAGTAAGATTAATTTTGTTCAAAAATTTGAATCTTTTTTTAATAAATATTTAAAAAAAAATTAGTTACTAAATTCAAAAAATTATAGGTATTTCGTTGTATTCTACATTGCCATCAACTAGCCTGTTTCACCTTCAATATATGTTCACTCATCTTTTAGAGTTGTGATGAGGTTTTGGATAACCGTTTATTCTTTAAAGAAATTCCATGGATTCAAGGCTTGACTCCCCTTAACTAGTGCCAAGTTTTGGAAGTTCTTTTGAAGTCAACAATCTCACACTGGCACTAATGTCAAGTTTCAGTCAGTGCATTTGGTTTAGGCCTTCCTACGAGGTGGATGCTTTCTGATATCTTTGTAACGCGCTAAAGCCTGAAAGTATGTTCAGACACACTAGAGAAAAAAAAAACAGCCTTTAATTTAAGCGTGTCTTAGAAACATTCAAAACTTGTTTATGCTTCTTCATCTTTCTTGCTCTTGCTTAAGAAGCATGAAAATTAACAGTGCATATATGTTGCCTCAAATGAGTTCAGATAACTCTAATATCATCCAACTTAGACTGATAAGAAAGGGAAGCTTTCCATAGGCAAGAAATATTGAGGCACTTCCGATGGTTTGAAAATCCAGATGAAATTTTCTATTTTTTGAATACACCTTCCATTGCTACATCTGCTGCTAAATGACACTGTATTACAGTGATTGTGGCTGATAAGAATGATAGTTTGCGTCTTTTTGTACTTGGTTTTATTGGGCGAGCATGGTGGGTCATCTGTCTCAGTGGCTGAGCCACCAGAGTTCAATCCCTTTCAAGGCACTCTTTTAGTTGGCCCTGCCATCATAGTGCAATCCCTTTCAAAATACCCTTTTAAGCATGGAAGGCCAGTGACTGTACTATCGCTACGTATTTAGCTAAATTAGCCACACTCCCCTTCTTCTGCACAGAGCTTTTTTTTTCCTTTTCTTAAACCATCCTTTCACTCTTTCGCATTAATTTTAGCACGCCCAGATTTTTGTTGTTTTCCATTTTTCCCTATTTCAAGCAGTCAGAAATTTAATGTGGATCTTCCACTTTATACCATCAAGCAGAAATTACAGTTTACATAATTAATCCAAAGTCAATTTATCTTTAATTTAAATTGTATTTTTAGATTATTTACTATTTAACTACTCTTTAATATTTTTTATCCTACTTTCAAATATAAATAATCAAATTAATACTAAATGATAAATAATTATATTATTAAAAACAAGTTTTACTTACATATTATATAATTTTATAGTTTTTTAAAATTATTATTAAAATTAAGATGGTATCGAGAAATTAAAACTGATATTCAACACTGGTAATATACAGTCTCTGCTACACCTTTTCACTTTGGATTATACTTTATATAAACTTAGATTATGTCTACCATTAGAAATAGTTATAGCGGCGAAAACAGGGATTATAGGGTGAGCTGAGGCATCTTTTTACTATGTTCAGGACAGTACACCCTATCAGGTATCTGCCATTTTTAAGCAAAAGATCTTTGACACAAGAGGCCCTATAGAGAAAGAGGTCAGTGATGGCTAAACTACTTTTCAAAGACAATACACAGAGATTAAAATGGACGCAGATCTTAAACACTCTGTGGATCGTGAATTGTGATTCTCGAGTGGTTAGCCATCATTGTCATGCACAGTAAATAGCCCAAAATTTCAGATTTTTTTAATGTTCTTTGCGTAAGGGAAAACACCAACCCTCTTGACAGAAACACCAACCCTGAATCCAATATCTTCAAAAAAATGAATGAGCTGCTGCAAGATACGATCTTCAAGATTGAACTTTGCATATGATAAACAGCAGTAGCCTGCAATTTAATGCCGGCTTCATAAAGTGTTAACGGGAAACGACCTTTTCTCTTCAAGTTGGTAAAAAGCTGTCTATCTACTTCCACTTGACCCTTCCAGCTTCCAACAAGTAATTCTGAACTAGTACTACCACTAATGTCATTTTTTTCATAGCCATTTTTGGATTGAAAATTTTTAAAATTTTTAAAAAAACTTTACAAAATAAAGTTAAATAAAAAAAAAAGTCTTAAGACTTCGTCTAAATCATTAAATCTTTTTTTATTAATTTTACTAATATTTCTTTCTCTTTGATTTTACTTTATAAAATACTTCAAAAGATTCAAATTCGTTTAAGCACAAGTTGGTTTCATTATTGTCTAAAAATTGCATATCAATATTAACCTTCCTTTCTCCTCTTAACTATGAAACATAACGTTGACATTTTTCAGCTCTACACAAAGAACTTGAAAATCATCCTCTTGGGGGTTACCCAGGAAATAAATTAAATAATATAAACTAGAAACCGCTCCAACCTACAATTCTCCATTCATTTATTGTGGTTTCAATTGGAAAATCCTTCAGAGGTGAAGTACGAAACTAACAAAACAGATCCTGCACCTACCCGCTAACGTTTCAAACTTGGATATCCATGATTTAATGAAGCGCACTTGGGCATAAGCATTTATCCGGTGGAAATATCAATGATGACTGTCATGGTAATTAATCCAATTGCGATCAATGGACCTTAACAAGTAAAAAGAAGTACCAATCACCCAGGAAACTACGTGATTTGATATTATATTCGAATAATTCGAGAGAATGCACAACAAACTTACAAAATATACAACTGAAGACAAAATTACAAATTTTCTACTGAATCCTGAACTAGTCGTACTACCTCCAGCTACAGGACCATGTGGCACTGGAAAAGCAAGATCCTAACCATAGATTACAGTTCAAATGCTATGATTCTGAATTGCAGTCATTTACATGTCTCTCAACAAGACTAGATGAGAGGACAATTAACAAGTAAAGCTCATTGAATCAATAATTAGAACCAGGACCTCTATTGTCTATACTCCTACTCTGCCGGATATGGTAAAAGAAAAATATAACCCAAAAAATATCAAGGGCATTTTAATTTCATTCCAATATCTCTGAAAAAAGGGGCAAGTTGAAGCTTCTACGTCTTGCTGAGCGCTCGGTTTTTAATTTTAATTCTAAATTTTGGTGCCGCAGAAGTTCCTTCTGATGCTTCAGGTTTGGTATCAACCCTTCTGATTTCTAATTTAGATACACTGGGTTCAACGGCTTTTAGTTGCATAGTAGAGTCCATCTCAGGTTCCTCTTTCTTACTTGACAACTCTATCAAAGGTCTCTTTGGTTCATCACTCTGCAGTTTAGCCATCTCTTTTTCCTTGCGTTTTTTCTCTTTCTTCAATCGTTTTCTTTCCAAATATTCTGGATCATCTTGGCGCCCTTTATGGTCTTCCCGCTTCCGTCTTTTTTCCTTGCCTTTTTTCTTTTCTTTCCCATAAACAGAAATATCTCTGGCCAATGACTCTCCATCAAGATCAGGTCTTGCAACTGAAAGAGCTTGGAGGCTGACATAACGCCGTGCATCAGCATCTATATTGTTGTCCTGGATAATGCTAGATGATGATGGATCTAGAGGCCGAGGGGAATAAACAACACTTGAGTCAGCAGTGCATTGGAGTTCTTTGACCAATTCATCACCATCGCTCAAAATTTTTGCACTACCAATGCTTGCAGTCATGCGCGAACCACGATCATGCCAAGAATTAACTTCCTCAACATTGTGATTACTGATGCTCACAGTCTCTGCAAAATTTCTATTGGGTGCATCCACAGAAACTGAGCTGCTAGCAGCCCGTTCAATTTCATTACGACCACCTAAGGATCGTTCAACCATTTGATTATCAGTATCAGCCCTACTGGCAGCAGAAGATTGTTTGACCCTGATTTTAACAACCGGCATCTTCCGCTCTTGGCCATTGGATACAGTATCAGCTTCCTTGGAAACTTCATTGGGAGCTTCCTGTGGTGGTTCCGTATGTGCTTCTTTGGGAATCTCAAGGGTTGCTTCCTTTGGAGTTTCAACATGCACATCTTTGGAAGGAGCTTCAGGGTTTGCATCCCTTGTAGCTTCAGCTAGTGCTTCCTTCAAACCCTCTGTCATGCCCAAATCCTCTGTCAGGTTATGGGTAGAGTTAGGCGGTTCAAGAGGTTTACTTTCTGGATCAAGAACAAGTATATTTCTCTGGTAGTTGCAAGCTTCCACAAGACCCATATGCAACGTTCTATTTTCCCTGGGTACCCCATGTAGAGTTGGGGGTCTGAAAAAAAAAACAGATTAATATCATAATTAGTTTTTTTCCATCTGAAATAACTAAAAATGAAACATCAGATCAGACAATATACCAGAAGTCCATCAATTGAAAAAAAAAGAAACTTCTGGTTTTAGAGCAGCAAAATAGTAGGCATCTAAGCCCATCAACAGGACTTGAAGCACCCAGAAGAGAAAAATGGTTACACAGTTCTTTGTAGGCAGTGCAGGTTGTTCCATCCAAGTTTATGTCATCAAGATGCCCACCAAAAATATAATAAACACAAAATTCCATATTAGGTTGATTTCCTATAAAAAAAACCTACAAACTTCACCCAAAAATGAAGATTATGGACTTCCGAACAGCATGCTAATTGGATTGTAGAAAGATAAATTGATCTAATTAAACAAGGTTAAAAGAAAATTCTAGTACATCAACCAAGGTTATAAGGAAGAGAAGTGAGAGTGCCCAAACAATAACAACAACAACAACAAAACTTTTTTTCACTAGATAGGGTCGGCTACATGAAGCTATTATAAATGAAGTCAATAAATAAATTATTAACTATTAAATTTTTCTTAATAATTTTACCTATTATTTTTTTTATCCCCCCATTTACTTCTAACTATAGACTATTTTTCATTTGATCTACTTTTCTCAATAGAACTTCTACAGGTCTTCTCCATACATATCCAAACCACTTTAAGCAAAATTCTACCATTTTCTCCACAATAAGTGCAATCCCAACTTTTTTTTTTAATGCACTCATTTTTAATCATATCTCTTCTAGTGTGTCCACACATCTAATGCAACATTCTTCTGCAATATTGAGTTTAATTTTATGTATCTTTTAACTGTCCAACATTCAGTACCATACAATATAACAGGTTTTATAGCTGTACGGTAGAATTTTCCTTTAACTTTGAACGATATTTTTCTATCACAAATGACACTCGAAACCTTCCTTCATTTCATTCATCATGCTTGAATCCTATGGTTTATGTCATCCTTTACTTCGCCGTCGTTTTGTATAATAGATTCAAAATATTTAAAGTTTGTAATTTGTTTTAATATATGGTCTCTAAATTTTACTTTTAAATTCGTATTTATTTGTCTTTTACTAAAAATACATTCTATATATTCTGTTTTATTTCTACTTATATGAAAATAAAGTGTTTTCAAAACTTGTCTCCATAACTCTAACTTCATATTTATTTTCTCTTTCGATTTACCAACTAAAACTATATTATCTACAAAAATTATACATCGAGGTCCCAAAACTTGTACATGTTCAGTAAAAAAACCTGCTAATAAGTATGAAGCCTCTAAATACCAAAGCACTTAAAACATGAAGACTTAGCCAAATGATCAACATTACTAACAAACAACAACTCAGATTTTCTACAGCATTCAAATCAATAATGATTTCAATGAACTACGTAAATGGCCCAAGCATACCGCGATAAAAAGATGAAGCTAGGAAGGACAGCTACAAAGAGAAAAAATACAATTTTCCTCCAAGTTTTTTATTTTTATTATTAAAAAAAGCCAAATGATGCCAAGTGGGAAATATAAAATCACTCTGGTCATAAGCAGATATATGCAACATCCATAAATATATATATATATATATAAATGGATAATCAGCAAGTCAAGCACATTTATCTGTACTTGAACAGCATTTTATTTCTCCGAAGTGTAAGTAATAGACATATGCCTACCTTCCTGCAAGTATTTGTAGTATGCAGAACAAATAGTGACGGAGAAAGACATTATTGAATGCTATGCGACCCTCAAGTATAGAAAGCAAAGCCACAAGAGTTTGGCTCGAAATTTCATCATTGGAGTGCAATCCACCTCTCATTTGACATAACCGCATCACATGAATGCCTAATTTTACCTGCCCTGCAATCAAGGAATGTAAATTTTCCTACATATAATCTAGAAGGGAATAAGATGGAAATGAAATAAAAACCACAAGGAACATGGGAAGAGGAATTATTGTAGTAGATATAGATTTTCTCGAGGGGAAAGGATGCACAACCTCTTAAAGAAGGCTCCTCCTCCACATATTTGATAAATAATAGTACTGCTGCATCAATTCCCTTGCAATGGAATTCAAGATCAAGGAGTGCTCTGCTAGCTTCAATTCGAACTTGCCACATTGCCTTTAAGTCCCGAAAAGGTTTTACAAGTTCATAGACACGATCCTGTGGTAAATCTCAAGCATTACATTTGATCATGCACACCTTCAAAGGGCAGTTTAATGCAGAATAAGAAAATACTTACAAGAGGAATGAACCCCGAAAGCTTTAATGCAATCTGAGTCAAGGTTCGGATACAACTGACCGTCAAGATTCCATTGTAGCTTGGCATAAGCCTGGTACAAGCCATTTCCAGATAAGCAAGACATAATTACAAGTAAATTTGATGAAATACACTGTACTTAGTATGGAATGAGTTAGTTGACCTGTCAAATTGTAAAAGCCGGTCAATGCGCTTCAGGAGTGATGATAAAAGTAGAATACTCTGTCATTAGTTTTAGAGTCAGAATGAATTCAAATATTAACAATTATAAAATCAAGATGACTGATATTTACGAGAACTATGCTACAGAAGGTGCAGGTCATATCAATGATACCTCATTACATAATATTAACTGCTCATACAAAATATAACTATCCCTTGTTTTCATAACAGGATATGAACAGTGAAATTTAAACTAAGGAGGTAATAATACCCTTCACATGGTGGTTCAAGAAATAGATATCTGACAACTAAACTGTTACTGAAAAAATGATTAACGTAGTACTTTCAAATACAACATTTGTAGGTTTGGTTGATTCATTCAGACTTACGGAGGTCTTTCACTAGACTATTAAGACACATGGAAAGCTCAGAACAGTATATTATCTTACAGAAAGTTGCAACAGAAGTCTAGCAACTACAGCCTATGGTTGAATTACAGCATATGACTAATCATAAAATCAGCTATAATTATTTAATTAAACTAACCCGTTGCCCAAACTCGAGCTCACCAACTGACTGGACCAATGCAGCAAGCCAGAACACATCTGAGTAAGGGTTCCCATTGTTGTCATTGTACTGCCACAAATAGGATATAAATAACATGAGCCACAAAGCACTTGACAGACAGAAGTCTAAGGTGACCAAAATCTAGCAGCAAGCTTTCAAAAAATAGCAATCTCACTGCAAAACCAACACATTATGGAACCAAAGTAGGCTTCCACTTAACAACAACAACAATCAAGTCTTTTCCTACTAAGTAAGGTCGGCTATATAGATCAAATGCCGCTACAGTGGCCTATTATAAAAATATAATTAGAGGGAGATTGACAGAGGATGAATGGTGTCAAAATCAGACATAACTACAGTGGAAAAGTCAAATGTATGGAAATAGAAGCATCCAAAAATGATGTATTATCATCAAAGTGCCATAAAGGAGCAGAGAACAGTGAGATAGAAACAGATAAAAAAAAAAGTAGGTTCCCCAAGTTAAGGGTTGTGGCATTCTAAGAATGAAAGGGATCAGGGGAAATAAAACTGGCTAGCAATATCTTAACCCTTGAGCTTTTATTTAGCTAGAGTTCAAACAGTCAGTAGTTTTAATTAAAGTCATACAAGAAAGACAGATAACAATTATGAGTTAAGGATCACTCCTTCACCCTTTAGTTCTCGTGTGTATATGGACCCTGAACTCTAAGGTTATAACACTTGCAAATCCTTTCTTTCCCCTTTTATTAATCCAGAATCCTTGCACACATAACAGAGCCCTTACAGCTTTTGGAAGGTCAACTCCCTCAAAGGTCTAGAGGGCCCCTTACACACGTAAGGCCTTCTCTCTAGACAACAGTTACCAGAGTTGAGAACAGCCAATCATTTTCTGCATTGTAAAGTAGCCTGTCAGTTGTGGGGATAACTTATTTGAGATACTTGATGAACATTGGATTTGTCCTCCCACAGATTTTCTTCTCTACCTGTTATCATGGTTTTGGATGGGAGAGGAAAGGAAGCTAAGTTGCTGTGAAGTCGGATTCTTTTTGCAGGCATGTTGATGCATTTAGTTAGAGTGAAATGCTAGAAAGAATTTTAAGCCAAGAATTTCTACATGTAAATAATCTTCAGGATAGGATAGTTTTCATTGTTTCTGAGGGATTGAATTAAATTTTTTGATACATCTATTTCCTTGTTTCTTTTGCTGTTAAGAAAATGCTGGAATTTCTCTTTTAAGCTGTTGCACATAGTTTTCCTTGTTTCTATAATGTCCTCTCTTAAATAATTCTTTTATACACAACAGAGAGAGAGAGAGAGAGAGATGAGAAGGACCATGTATGAATTCAAAGGACCTTGTGACCAAGCAAGGATGAGCTCAAAAGACAGAGTTTACTTTTACATAAATAGAACAGCAATGCATCAACATTAAGGAGGTAAGAATCTATGCATTAATATAGGAAATGTCACCTCTTGAACATGTGGAGAGGCCAGTTCAGAATTGTTCCATACCAATACCCCATTTGATCTCCAAAGGATGAGGGAACTCAGTGAATTTCACATTTTTTTATTATTCCAATTCTTAACATCTCCAGAATTAAATTAAAAATTAATTTAATATATAAACTTACAAATCTGAAATTCAACCCAAACAGATGCACAAGTGACAAAATAGCTAAGAGTCCTTGTCCATTAGTTTCAAGAGCAACGAGTGCAATAAATCTGAAACAAATAAAATTCTCATCTGGGCCCTCATACTGTAAATGAATATAAACTAATGTAAAACACCATAAATATGTTATCATTATCTATTTCCATTTAATGGTTGTTGTTGTTGATGTCGTTGCTAAAGAAGTTATTTTGACTATCAAATTAATGCAAGCACAAAAAGTAAGCAATAACCTTTAATAGCTGTAAAACAAAGTCCACAGCCTCTGTTGGGCTTTTCTTGTCGGCAGCTCTGACCATAGCTACAGCATGTGGAATGGCCTGAAAGAATCAAACAAATAAGTAGAATTTCAAAAAAGGGGCACTCAACACTCGTGTAAATTTCAAATCATTAATTTAAAGGCAGGGGAAGGCCTTAGATTTTATTCCAGCAGTTACCAAAAATAATTATAGTAGTTACACACACTAAATTGAAAATCAACAACAAAGTATAAAATAATTAAAATTTGGTTTCTACTCCATGATGTCTTCTTTATCATAAACTGGGTTGGTTGCATGCACTGGGCAAATGAAGCCCAAGTTTGATGATCCAATAATGGGGAGTAGATTAAATCATATGGATCTCTGAGTTTTGAGTAGGGGCATCTACTTTATCTCTTCTTTGTATTGACACATACAAAGCCTTATCCTCCCCCTCTTTCAGCTTTAATTCTCCCCTCATAGGTACCCCTCCCTCTTAGTCCAAAGCTGATCCATTTTATTAAAACATTATACTATTGTTTAGTGACAGTCAACTCTTCCCTTGCTATCCTCCTCCCCTCCCAGATTTCCCCATCATTAGCCTCACAATGTGGAGACTACTTATTTTCAGAATCATTATAATGAGATAAAATTCAGCTCTTGCTTTGGTATTGAGCAGCTAATTATGTTTTTATCTACAATTCTACATCATTTGTATTATGTGAAGTGGAAAAGGAATGATGGATGGAACTATGGAATTTGGACAACTGTGTTGATTATACTGCGCCCAACCTTCTTGCATATACATAATGATGGCTTCCCATCTCTGTATACTCTATGATACAGCACAAGTATGTTAATGTGTTTTTCCAAGCTAATCAATATCTGTGGAAGTTATTTCAGGTGCTGAAAAAGCATATTATTTCACGACATTTTGGACCCTCCACCTTCTAAATGAAATTTGGATTTCCACAAAAATTAACTAAACACTTAATAATTAATAATTTAAGAAGAAAAAAAAAATGAGTACAGTGTACATCACATCACTAGTCTGCAAAAATGAACACACATGTCAAGAAGAGATGCTCTCTACCTGTTCCATACAACTGCATCATATATTACTCTTGTTTTATGATGATGCAGCAGTAATGCAAATAAGTTAAACTTTGTCGCCTTCCATCAATCATAAACCTATTAAAATATTATTATATATCAACATACAATTAATATTCCTACCTGTACTATCACATGTCAAAGAATCATCTAACCTGGAAGCTTTACTTGTTAGATGCAAGCCAAAAAAATAGCCTTTTATCTAACTCTTCGTAAATTGTCCCCTCATGCAAAAGACCATTGGACTTGGAAGAGTAAGAAAAAAATAAAAAAACACCCTAACTTGTTTTGAAATTTAATTTAATTATTATGAGAATGGGAAGAACAAGGATTAAATTCTTGACCATCTAGTTGACAACGCTCTAGTACTACCATGTCAGGGAAACAACTATCCAAAAAGCTTAACATTTTAAGCGTAGGCTCAAAAATGGCTTTTACAATATAAGCCATAGGAACTAAGAAGGGGATTTGCTACTACATCAATACGGTGAAGTGAGGGGAGGCAAGAACAAGGAACCCTTCCCTGTCCTCATGATTACTTAAAATTGAGCATTAGGGGTGTCCATAATCTGTTACATAATTTTTCACATATAAGATAACATAAAAATGATCATATATATACTTAGTAGTTAGTACATATATTCTTACATATAGCATATATAACTAAATAGTTTGGATTTTGATATCATCCAAACTAAATAGCTATCCTTCCATTAGCATGCACATCTAATTATGAAGATCAAAATTAGGAAACCCAGCATTAGACCAAATCCTATTTTTATAAGAAATGCACAATTCATCAAGTTATAACAACTTAACAAGTTAGATTTGATTGAATATATCTAAATGGCTCTAGCATAAATAAAAAAATTTAATTACCCAGCATATGCATACTACCATAGGATTCCTTAACAGGACAAACCCATTTTCATAGTTAATAGGGATTTGGATAATCTCATATGACATGACAATCATGTGAGGAGAGAGGTAGACACAAAATAATTAGTTATGAAACGAAAAAATAACCCTTTTTGTTTATCTCCTCACATAACAGTCATGTCACAGATCCTGATCCAGTTAATAGAAGTAGATATTGATAGAATACAAATTAGAAGCAGTCGCATTACATATCACTAACAAGTATATCAAAGAAAAAAGGAATTAAAAAAAAAACAAAATTGGAACTACATATGATGGCACATTAAAACATTTAACAGTGTTCAGAACAAGTGTAAGTACAGCATATTTCAATCACATCACATCAAGATAACTTGATACACATCCTACCTCCTTGCATTACCTCAAGAACAAAATACTCAGCAAAATCATGAAAGTCATTTGGCCTGGCAAGAGTAGTAGACAACAAAACATCATCACTTCATATTGTTGAAGTCAACTGAGAGAAAGTGAAAAGTGCAATTTTAGCAGCCTTACTTGGGGAGTCCAATGTCGGGATCAAACCTACGACTCTTATAATATTTCACCAAATGGAGTAGACCAGCCCAATCAGTTTCCTGTTACACAAGGAAACAAAGTCATGATGAAAAAGACACAATTATCTTTGTTTTCTTCTCGACAATCCTCTAATCTTATAGTAGGTGCAGAGTTCAATTTCTTTTCAGAATCAAAATTTAGTTAATTACATCCATGAACTTTACTACTGCTAATCACCCAGTTACTCTATATTAGCAAACACAGGAGTTCAGTTCATTATTTCTAAAATGAATTTTTGAATGCAACCAGACTCCTTATACGATAAAACTAACAAGAAATCAAATTTCCACTTAGGAGTTAAATCAAGATGGACTATTTGAATTGTACCCTACTTATAGCTTTAACATATAGTTTGCAATTGTTTGATATTTCAGAAACTCATACTGCATAAGCTAACCAAGCATTTGAATACCTCAGATGCTGTACTAGCCAAAGCAAATGCAGCTTCAATTCGAACTCTCCAAAAAGCCTTGAGTAAAGACACCGAAAAAAAAACTCTGGTATTAGTTTAGGATCTAAACTGAATTATTTAAAAAAATTTACATTACTGAAAGGAATCAAAACCTTGGAGTCAGTGAGAAAATTGTTTAAGGCATTTACAACTGCAAATGATTTCCTAGGCAACGCCTCTAGGGTAGCAATTGCTTGAGCCTGAGCTATAACATCTTTGTCCTTCTCTAATTGATTAATCTGAATAAGCATATCAATTATATTAATAAACAGCCTATTGCAAAAGAGTTATTTAATAAAGCAAAGAAGACACTAAAAAACAAACATCAACATAAAAGAAGAATCATGATTACTTTCTAACAAGGCTAACACTGCATGTTTGATGTATTTAGGACTCATAATTCTCAACAAATTAAGACATGGTTCAAGTAACAGTGGCATGATTACGGTATTAAAAAAAGAGCACTAAGAAACAGATAAAGACATGATTCAGGTAAACAATGGAATCTCTTCACACAAAGAAGACTTCACATTCAGTTGTTTCACTACGTGGGAAGGTTCAAGCAAACCTTGCTTCACTCTTTCTTCTGCCAGCTAGTCAACAATATTCAATAGTTCGCATAACTATAATTTCAAATCCCCAGTAATACAAAAATACATTACCAACCAGACAAACACATATAACTTCCACAGATCAGCCTTAAGTTGTAAGCAAACAAACCAAAGTGGCCTTTGCTACTAACTATTCTCTGTGAAATACAATTGGCTAAATTGATCCATGCTCAGCACTTAAGAAAACATATATAGTGAAACTTTATTCAGCCACAAAGGACGCTAGCCTCTTGATGGGCTTACAGAGTCACACACAAGCACATATGGATTGCACAAACTACATCAGCCTGGCTTTGTACCTTCGACAGGATCACACAGCTCAACCAGAAACTCTTATCCTCCTGTTTAAGGTTGGTTTTATTGACCAAAGGACAGGTGAGGCATAGAGGTCTGTGACTAATTTGTGATCTTATTGGATGAAACCTCAGCGTCATATTAAATATAGTCTTACTCCAAGAACGTCAAAGACCACCCAAGGAAAGTATTATGTGCTTCATTTGAAATAATACAACAAAGACATAAAAATCTACAAGCAGGAAAACTAGAGGGGTCATGCACGTGAATCCAAAAGAGGAAAAAAAAAAGAATCAAACATATGCAAGAGATTATACCTCCCATATGCTTACAAACACAATATCATAGTATAGTAGTAGCATAGTAAAACGTTGATGAACCCATAAGAATTATTCAGAAGAATCAAAGGCCCACTATAACCAACATGTCATCCTTACCCACATCTGAACTGGCTGATTAAAATGAATCTCGGCAAGGTACTCCATTTCAGGATCTGCTCTGATCCATAATAAAGGAGACTCGGTACTGCCATATCACGGAACGAGGAAAAAGTAGTCAGAAATTCAATAATAAATGTCACAAAAGTGAATTGGAAAGTGATCTACCTGGAGCGCATATCCATGGCAGGTACATCACCATTATCATCAGATCCATCAAGTTTTGAACCTTTCTTAGGCTTTTGGAAGCGCCTAGCAGCAAGCTTTGAGTGACATTGAATTTCCAATAGTTGCCATGCTTCTCCAGCCATAGGTAAAATTGGATGGTCATACATACCGTCAAGTTCATAGACCCTAATACTCATCATCCCAGGCCATCCAGCATCTCCATCTCGATTTTCAGTTTCTGTATTTATATCAAGAACTGATGCACTGGAATTTTGTAATGCTGTGCATCCCCGCATCACTGCCATTTCAACCATATTCTTCCTTTTGTTATAGGAAAACCCCATCCTTAACAGAATCAATGAGTACCATATCAGCATATGGAAAGAGAAAAGTAACCGAAACATCAAACGAAGAGTAAAAAGTCACATCCTTATATTACACCTTAGAACAGGACATCCACACGAACCAACCCATCGAGGGAAGAACTCTTTGAGAAAGGGACGTTCCAGATTTCCAACCTTATTGGCAAAATGTCGAAACTGCATATAAAAATATCAGTAATCAGAAAACAATTGTCAGATCTACTTTATATTAACAGAATTAAACTGTGCGTGTCAGGATAAGCAAATAGCAAAGAATTGAGACATCTTACTAGAAAATATAACTACACTGACAATTCTCAGATTTAATGATAAAGCAAGATGTTTCTCAAGTTTAGCCTGTCCATTATCCAAGCAACTTTTAAGTCAATTTCATCACTAACTTATCTATCCTAGCTCAAATGTGTTGTGTATAAGTCCAAAAGCTCTATCTCAAGCAGGTCATGTTGCAATTTCTGTAATATTTGAAATTTGAAATTATATTGTCCCTCCTCTCAATGCACAAAATTGCATAGTCATTGAACTCCATCAAACAATAATGAACAATCATTTAAAAACGGCAAAGATCCACATATCATATCAATCTTTTCCAAACAAATTCTACAGCCAGCTTTAAACAAGAAACTTGCAATGAAATAGAAATATAGTATAATTTTGAATATTTCATTTTAACCAAAAAGTTGCTAGTATTACTAGCCAAATAAAAATTTCACATCAAATGCTGGTAGTAGAATCAAACAATTTGCATGAAGTTGATTCTAAGCTGATAAAAAGCAATACTTTCTCTGCTATTCCATACTCTGAATCTGACATCATTTTCTCTTCTACTTCATGCTTTGATATTTACAACTACAGTCAGGACATTCCAGCTTGTACATGCAAGTCCCCTACTCCTCTATCATACAGAATACCAAAAACGCATGACAAAATCAACTTTTCATCCAATCTGTTCTCTTACAAACCCCAGTGACATTATAACATTTACATATGTATCCTAAGTTCTAACAGAGAGAATACTATTAAAACACATAATGGATGTACCAGTTTGCCCAGTCTATTCTCATACATCATCTTGGTACCACATAAAAATTCATAAATTCTAAATTTAACATAGATCCATAGTTCTGAAGATGTACATAGATCAGCCCAACAGTGATAGCTGTGATAACAGTAGTCTTAGAAAGTAACTATAATGAATTTGGGGAACAATTAATCCTAGCACAAATTAATAAAATGTTAGAAACTCAACCAATATCTGTGTTAGAACATATGCAGAAAAAGGAGGGAAGTCAAAACTTGTTTGGTAAGAATGGATTCCTCTGTAGATAAATCCGCCAAAGGAAAGTGTTTTACAGCTCTATTTCTTTTAGAAATTTCTATAGAGATTATTTACAGGTATACAGTCTGCAGAGTTTACTGCACTAGAAGTCAATTACCTCTTTAGTACTAAGAGTTTTCATGGAACGTGTTTTATCTTGAGCCCGAAAAACTATTGTCTGCAAGATCTGTAGATCAAAAAGGAATAAAAAGGATAATGTTAACCATCAGATTTCTTATTCAAGCACATAAACTACAGAAAAAAACACGAATTTAACTAAGAAACAGAATATCAAAAAATGATAATCACAAAAAAAAAAAGCAGAAATGGAAGAACCCCCACTTTACGGAAAGATTCAGGACCCATCTGCTTTTCCAACATCTGAAGAATAGCAACCTGAACAAAGTATAGTTAAGAAAAAAATGAATGATGTCAGTCAATATTAAACAAGGAAACACATGACTATTTACACATTGCTAATTAGATAAGAAAGAAAGAGACAAACTTACAGACTTCCATGATCTTATTTTTCCGTATAAACCTATGCACTGTGTTCCATATAAATCCTTGCAAGAGGCTGAACAGCTCAAAGCTGTCACTCCACTATTATCAGTTTTACACACAGCACAATTTGCCTGCAGATTGACTTACATATGAGCATGCAAAATGCAAATAGCATATTACCGTCTCAAATTTTCAACTCAGAAGATAATGCTCTGCATCTACCACATGGGATGAAATTAACTAAACGAAGTTTCAATGTAACTTTTTTGTGAAAGAAGAAATGTTACTAGATAAAGAACAATGTACATCTATGACAGAGGATAAGACATCCTCTAAGAGAGACAAAAGAAAAGGGAAAACGCCCAAAAGGCTAAAAAAAATTGCAAGGCTGACCAATCTCTCTGCATCTTGGACATTCAGGTCCCGTTAGAATAACCCTGGGCTGAACACCAAATAGAGACATATACCATGAACCTATCCCATAACATGTATAGGAGCAAAGAGATACCCTTAAAAATATAAGAGTAACATTTGAAGCACGAAAATACTTCTTAATAGAGAAGGGGAAAAATCTTAGTCAAAAAACTGAGATTCCCTAGAGCATCATCACTAGGTTCATTCATTATATTGCCAACTAAGAAAATAAATCCAGCAGAAGGAGCAGAATTCCTCAAGCAAGTGAAATTAAGTACATGATGAAAACTAATAAAACAAAACATTTGCAGAATACAGGAGACACCGAGGGAAAAAAACCCAAGATGACACTTGACACTAAAGAATTGATATGAGAAACTTCAAAACCAAATAAAAAAGCAAAAGGGCCGTTAAAAATGAAACCCAGAATATTATGAAAGAAAAATATGCCCACTCAAACCACTGGCCACTGGCACTGTTATGCCACAATCATTTCCAACAGTTGTAAAGAGCACTTAAGTAACTATAACCAATGTTATAGGGACAGGACCTGCCAGTTGGACCAATGAACCAAACATAAGTCTTGTTCAGTTCCTCTATTAGACCGGCTTTACCTATCAACATATAAATCTTGAAACTCTTTTGCTTGATTCTTCCATGAGAGAAAGCAAGAAGTATTATGGGTGCTTTTTCTAACAAAAGGATTGACCACACTCTCTCCCCTTCTTCACTTATTATAGACAAAAACACACTGCATCTTCTTCATCCCCATTATGTAGGACTAAGGGAGAGCTACTTACTCCCTTTCTTTTTTTAATTCCATCCTTTAACACTATTTTACACTACTTCAGTTACAGTAAGCTTTTTCTAATTAGGTTTTTAATATATGAAAATATTTTAATATTATCAAATAACTGGCCCAACTGGTTTTATTAACAAATCAGCAGTTGAACTAGTGACATGGTATCTTCAAAAGATCAATGATCGGTTCAGTTTCAATAAATATGATTATAACTGTCTAACCCTTAGTGAATTAATTAATTAAATCATTCCTATTATATCATACCAACACAAAAAAGAACACTAACCTTGTATCTTCGATATCGTGCCTCATTATTTCCCAAATGTTTCTTAATAAAAAAATCTGTCAAGAAACCAGCAAGCCCATCCAAGAGCCACTCTGACAATAAGCATTCATCAATCATGTTAATGGAAACATATTTTCCATAAAACTAAGAAAGAAGGGACTACAAAAGTAAGCAGTAAAACAATATTTTCCACTTAGTCACCATCATTTGTTGCCTCAGGGGTGATATAAACACCAAACCATTGTCTTGCAAGGGCATATGCAAGTTTTATCCTCGTATCTATAGTCTGTCACAACAAAAATTAAAAAGGTAATTTATCAGGTAAAAATTCCAATGTAAGAGGAAATGTTTTTGATGTGCAGATTAAACATGAAGACTGGTCAAACTTCACAGTAAAATGCATGGATGAAGATATCATCAAGCAAAAGCATTTCTTCTTAGAATCACTAATAGCATTTAAAAAAAAAAATACGCACACACACACAAATAACTTGACACACAACTGGTGAAGGAGAAGAAAATGAAGTTATCAGATATTGAAGAAAAGAAGTCTAAATAAGTGATAATCATCCATCAACAGAAACGTTGACCCCAGTGAACCACTTCAAAACTCAGCTTATTGTTTATGTGTGTTAAACAAATTGGAGTCAGAGAAGTCATTGTGTAGTACATCATTCTACCACCAAAAATTTCAAACCAATTCAAGTTTCTAAAAAATTATCCATCAGCTCAAAACAAAGGATCAGATGACCTCTATTTCACAACCTTCCACATCCTGCAATCTTCACATGCTGAGTGTGAAGGAATATGAAATCAATTAAACAAATGATTTTAAATAATGATCTTGATATGAGTTTTGAAGTTTCAATTGCGAGCTCAGAGTGGGTAGAACAAAAATAGGTCAGGAATTGAGATTGTTTTAGTTGATTGACTTATTCCCACGTGGTCACACCAATGGCTTCCTCAGCCTTCACTTTTTGATAGATACCAACACAAAAAGTTAGTTGTGAAAGTGACAATTTGGTCCCACTACACTTATACATAAAACTTCCAAAGCAATTTATGTTAATAACTCCATCCATGCTACAATGCCATTGTGTATCCACCCATCAACAATATTTTTAGATTTGAGAATGTTCACTCAGAAAGAATCTAATCGAAAAAGGATATAAGTAAACAAATGATTTTAAATAATGAGCTGACCTGGTCAATAACCTTCTCATCAAACAAAACTTGAGAACTAAATATACTAATAGAAGCTCCTAAACTTAATGACGAAACTGCCATCTCCGGCTCTATGAAAACTTGCTTGTATGAGTCAAATGGGAAGTCCACAGAAAGGTAATCCTTATAGCAACTGTTTGCCAACAAAAAGTCAATTATAATACAACTTTAAGATAGACCAAGAAAATAGCAATTAACATCAGTCAAACCTGAATGCGCTATGGAAAAAATCCACAGTATTACGTAGCTTTGATAGATTAGGTAGCAAACACATGTGTGATATTTGACTAACTTGGTGGTCCGGAACAATTTGAAAGGGGGCAACAACCAAAGAGATCCACCTTGCAGCGACAGGGACATCCAATTTATAGACATATGTTTTCCGAGGAGGATTGTCCTTGCTTAAAACCTGAACAATTATGTTCATAAAATAAAGGTAATTAAAACATCAATTAGACTATGTCAGCAAGAAATATAACTGATAACATATATATTTTAATAAGCAAACTATGTAGTACATCTCTTTTCACATAAACAGTATTTTAGCTTAGCTAATCCATTCTATAGCACTTAGTATATAATTTGTTTCCATGACTCATCCATATACACCACCAGTTTAAGGACAAGCAGACACATCATGCCTGAAAAAATCCCGATTCTTACAGAAAAAGAGTAGAATTTTGATCAAATAAATACAAAAGTCCATGTCAGGTGCAAGATGAAGATCACAACTACAATAAAAACACAATAAGCCCACAAATCACAAACTATACTGTACACATCAAGGAACCCTCTAGGTGCAGCAAATAAAAATAAGGGGAAGAAAGGATTACAGAGAAACACTCTAACTATAAAAGAATGTCTCAAGAGACAAGAAGCAAGCACTGAAGCCTATGATTTCTCTAGTACACATTTCTATCCTTCGAATATTGCCATATTCATTAACAACCAAATGTGCAGCTTATAATGCCCGGCATTTCTCCACACCCTCTATTTTTTCTTCTTATTTAGATAATTTGTCTGAATTAAGATACTGTTGCTGGCATGACCTAGCGAACACCCAAATAAGGTAAGAACCCTGTAACTCCCAAGAAACACAACAGCAAATGAGCAGAGTATTTCTTCACCGGTTAGGCAAAGAAAACACCACCTTTATTTTGATTTACTTCTTCATTTCTCAATTGAAAAACTCAATTGCAGTCCACTAAAAATGGATATTTTAAGTGGTATCTTGCTGCTGGCACCAAATAGCCTTTCCAGGTAAAGTATGCGATACCACCACCACTAGTCCCCTTGAATAAACACATAATAATAATAATAAGTTAATAACAATACTAGTAGTAGTAAGAATAACCTCATGCTTCTTAAGCTCCAATAAAATCAGCTGGTCTCCTACATATTCTATCTCCAAATCATTCAGATTTGTAGAAAACCAAACACCCAACGCTATATCATACAGAACTTTCATTTGTAGTCACCCATAACAGCCACTTCATTAAAAAGATGAGGCAAGCAGGACATAGAATGCATCCTTCAAGGGAATCAGCTCAGGGGACTTCACAGATATCTCCCCATTTCCCTATTCAAAAAGGTAAACCAGGGGGAAGGAGTCACTCACCCAGGAAATTGGCTGCCACACGCAGATGCCAAGAGAGCATTCTAAATCCACTCAAATCATTCTACTCTTTTTCAATTTTTCAATACTTTGGCTTCATAATATGAATTCCTCTGTTCCATACCTAGCCATGCCTCCTCATTCAATAGCCTTTACAAACTTCCCTTCAATGCACTTAAGTTCTTCATCTCAAAATCATTGTCAAACTCATTTAAGGAGTGTATCCACGAAGGTGAGGCCTTCTATTAGTTTTAATTGGGGTGACCTCTCATAATTGTGGCAGTTGATTTAGAAGTTACTTAATGCATTAGTCATATGCTCACAAATAGCATCAATATGAGGAGAACATCAAAGATCACAATTTCCTCTTTTGCAAATCTTATCATAACCGTTCAGAGGAATTTTACTGAGAACAGGGCCCAATTGCTCCCATTGAAGGGTCTTCTTATATCAGCAGCAGTTTTTTAGAATTTACTTGGTACTTCATTCCTATACTCACAAATAGCATCAATCCTAATAATATTCATTTTTACCTGGGGGGGGGGGAATATGTGATATTTTCCCTTAGAAATTATTCTCCCTGGATGATCAAAATATGAAGCTGCTCTAAAATTTGTCAAAGCTAAATATACTCTTCAAAGCAAAAAGCCATAGAAAACAGGCCAAGTCCCCAGGACTGGGACTTTAGCGATGTAAAGCTTCCACCCTAGAGATGCATGCGGTGAGCATGGATTGAACATGCGACCTTCAGATCTTCAATCTGACGCTCTCCCAACTGAGCTATCCCCGCAAATCATACACCAGCCAGGAATCAGAATCCAATCCTTAGCATGGTAGAGTTGTATCAAATATCAACAAAATGACAGTGATGATAGTACAGATACTATCACAGAGAGGTGACTTGGAGTTACAAATAAAATCAAGATTTCTATTTCATTAATAGATATTATAGTCCCAAAAGAAAAAAGGAAATTGCTTCATTGAATCTAAATAGGAAGGAAGAGATTAACAGAAACTAGCTCCCAGGTTCAATCTACAGATGTTCTATAGGGCAATGGAAACAATCAACATCTAAATCTACAAAAAAAATAAAAAAACAACAATCCAAGTTGTAAAACATCCTTTCTTTCTTGAAGCTATTTCAAAAATAAACAGACAAACCAGAATATTCAGCATGCAAAACAAAGACTTCGAAAACAAATGGAAGTCTTTCTGTCATTCCCCACATTTGGATCATGCCACAGGCAAATTGCTTATTAAACATTTTCCGGGGCATTGTGGTGATAGGAAGGCAATACTTGTCAAACCAAATTCAACTCCTAAACAAAAATTGATTGTTCAAAATAGCATTGCACTTGCTTTCAGCACTAAATACCAAAACATTAACACCATTCATTACTACCTGATATAGTAAGCTTCCAGTGCTGACAGCCACAAGATTGTGTGCAACCGTAAACTCCAGATCATAACTGAATGTTAACAAAAATAACAATAATAATGGCTTGAAGCTCATGAAGTAACTGTAAATGGTAAATATTATCATCTTTAAAATGTAGACAAGCAGTGACACACATATGGAAGTGTTAAACAGTTCATACCAGCATTGCTGCAAATTGTCATCTATACAAGGGAACCAACACCTTGCTCTCCTTAACTGGTTATCAGTATGAAGAACACTGTCTTTGAAGTGGATTCCTGTTTCTGCCTTCTCAATCCAATAGACAATACGAACAGATCTCACATTCTGCACCCAACATCAACCTACATGAGAAAACACAAATAGTAAACCTCACCACAACAACTCATTTTGCACGTTCTGCCAATGATATTTTCAGGGAAGGATGCTAACCAAACCCCTACAACAGACTTAATCAGTGCCACTGTTGTGTCAACTTCTTTACTAACTCTCGTGCAAATTTGGTGCAAAACCAGGTAAAAAATATCTTCACAACATATAATGTTAGCCTATAATCAGCTACTCTAAAAACAAATTACACTGACTTTAGCTATATGCAATGTGCCAATGTCCTACTTCTACTATCTAATATAAATCTATAAATGCATATAAGAACACAGACTGGGAAGAATATTCAATAAATCCAACAAATTAGTGGCATGGTATCCTTGAGAAACACATAGATGCAGTATCTTAATGAGAAATTGCAGAAAACCCAAGTAGGAGACTGCATTCAAAAATTGTATAGCATCCAGATTAGCCAGGTGAAGAACATGGAAACATAAAAGGAACTATAACCTGTTTTTCCTCCCCAGAAGAATGAAACCCATTTTCAGAAACGGGCTGCTCCTGCTGTTCACTTTCAGTCTTGTAAGGTTTACAGCAATTAATCAGTAAATTTGGCACCAGTTCTTTTTCTAGCGCAGACAAATAAACCGAGCCAGCAACATCAGCAGCCGAACTAGGAGAGAATGGCGTGCTCCATCTCTTCTCATTCTCCACTTGTTGCTGATGATGCGGGTAATACTCGAACTCCGCCGGCTCTCCATCAACCAAAACATTCTCGATGCCTAAATTTTCCGCGTGCAGGCCAACAAACCCAATCTCGGGCACCGCAATTTCCAGTTCAGTATACCTGCAAAATCCCAGAGGTAAGATCTTCCCTCGATATCGATTAGGAAATCTCTAACTTCAACGTGCCCTCTAAACCAATAAAACCTAATCAACAACCCCACCGTAGAGCAGATACTAATTTCGTACGAGTACACCTAGATACATAAACTACGTGCAACAAGGAGTGAAATGAAACGCAGAATGTGAGAGACGAACCCATATACAAGACGCTTGTCCATGTCAATGGAGAGACAGAGCTTTTGGTGGTGAACTACAGCGCCAGAATTCTCGGGCTTGGGATCTTCGTTCTTCGGCTTGCGAGGCTTCGCCATAAGAATACAGAGTCAGAGAGCAAGCACAATCCAGGTGCAGCTCCCTTTGTCTCCCCCTGAGCGCGCTAGGCGATGCCTCCTTTATAGACGACCTCACCCGCTAGCGAGTACGGATCTCCTGTGGGGGTGACGATATGCCTTATCGTTGTCGTTTGAGCCTCCTCCGTACATTTGTCAACCATTCTAATCAGACGGTGTATGGATTCTGTTTAAAGTCGCGAACGGCAACCCCCGTGAGTTGGATTTTGACTTCCCTTTTCGTCCCTGTAGAATGTAAGATTCACGTTATGACCATACAATTCTTCGGAAAATATGTAGCAAGTAGTAACCCCTTTTTATTGGTACATACTAATAATTATGATTATTTATATTAAAAAAATAATTTTGATAAATGAATTATGTATATATAATTAAGACCGTGATTTCTACTAGATTTATTAATTTTATGATATAACGATTGAGATCTTTTATAAGGTAATGCTTTTTGGAGACAATTTTAGATTCTTTTTTCTTGAAATACAAGTTACCAGGAGATGTAATTCCATTATTTTAATTGACATTTATTTGATAATAATCAAAATATTTAACTCAAATTAATAATTAAAGTAAAAAAATATGAATTCAACGTGAAAATAACTAATTTTTTTGTAAAATATAATAATAATCATGTATACATTAGACCCTTTTTATAATTAATTTTGCCAATTTTACCTTCTTTATATAAATTCTTTTGCAACACACATGAATCACTTAAATTAAATTATTATTTTTTAGTTATTTGATTTCAATTGATATTCAAACTCAAAATTTTATTAGAATGAAAAAAATGGTCTTTTTACGTATACATCATATCATAAATAACATAGCCATTAAAAATTGTATATGAATTGAGCTAAAAAATTAAATTGCAATAAGAGAGTGAAAATGTTTACAAAAAACAAAAAGAGTAAAATTTGCATGAAAAGTATTTCTAATAAAATATTATCTATAAATAATTTTTAAAATTAAATAAAAATAAAATCACTTATAAATAAAAGTCTTGTACATAATTTTAAAGTTTAAAAATGTGTTTAATAAAATAAATAAATTAATTTATAATTAATTTAATTAATTTATAAATTTATAAATTAATTTAATTAATTTATAAATTTATTTAAATAATTTAAATTAATGAAAATTTATAAATTTTTAATTAATTTATAAATTATTTTTGTTAAATATAACTTAAATATAATTTTACAATATCTATTGTGTTTTATTTAAATGATAACAAATGTATCTAAAATTATTATTATTATTATTATTATTATTATTATTATATATATATATATATAAATTATTGTTAATTATTATCTTTAATTTATTCATAATTTTTTATTCATTTTTATAAACTAAATATTATATGTACTAAATATTTACTACATTTTTTTTATAACTTTTCTGACACCGTAGGTGACCATTTTTTTATCACAAAAAAAAAAGATATTATGCAAATATAATTAATTGGTTAGCTTTATGAAATCGAGTAAACCTGTAATCAATTCAATGAATTGAAAGAAATGTGTGTAAGAATTTTTTTATTTTATTTTTGGAAATGTGCGTATTTTTGTCTCAAAAACGCGGGCGCACACAAAATAGGATGAAGTCATAGGGTTAATTCAGAATTATGAAAAATATGTGAGTTCTTCTATAAAAAAAAACAATGGTTTGGCCAATATACAACTTCAGATCTTCCCTATCCGGTTTAAACTCAGGAACGAACAAAGGACAACGGCATGTTATAGACGACTCTAAAATTTTGATAAAACCCTAGCTTTTCTTGTTCTCAGATTGATTCAATGGTCGATCATTTCAACAAGTATGATTTGCTTTGTTGGAAATTTTCAGTTAATCGGCTTCAAAACATGTTTTTGTTTTCCATGTGCTCTTCAAGAACAGAGAAGTAAGGTTTTCGATTTGATTTTTACTTCAAATATGTTTATGCTTTTCGGTGATTCTGCGTAGGCTGGTTAAACTAGCGGGGAGGGCCTTCTACGATGATCTTACGAGCAAAGGAGATAATCAGCCTAAAACGGGTAGGAGTGATAACAGAGGAATCGCTGTAGTAGTGCTCGATGCGCTAACGAGGTTCGGACTTCTTGTTGTTTACCCGCTTTTGAAGCTGCACTTTCTGTTCCTTTCTTGAAAGTAGTACAGCAGAAAGCAGGACATAATTAGAAAAAAGAAAGCAAACAAGAAAGAATGAAGGAATTTGAACTTTTTAAGTGAAATTGAAAGAAAGGAAAAGCACAAATCAGAGAAGAGAAAGTATTTCATGAGGGCAGTGCTAGTTCATTTGCTAGGATCAGTGGACACTGGACAGTGATTTTGGTTCGTTAAATATCATGAAAATAAAGGTCTTATCATCTGCTGACTGTGGAATCTTGTGTGCTTTGTGGGGTGGTGATGAATTGCAGAAGATAATATTGGTTGTGCTTGAATTTATAGCTGAAGCTTAGACGATACATTTTTTTCTGTCATTTGGTTCATTGTGTTGATCTTTCCTGTCCAGACGACAATGGGTTAGAGAAGAAGACTTGGCAAAGGACCTTAAATTGCACACAAAGCAACTTCGTCGAACTCTGCGGTTTTTTGAAGAAGAGAAGTTCATTACCCGAGACCATAGGCGAGAGGTAACTTTTGGGCTCTGTCCGTACCTTAGTTTTCCAAACATAAGCTGCCGAGTCCTTGCTCTCTACTCCTATTTTATTTTCCAGGCATGCTAATTAGCATTTTTAAAGTCCAACAAGTTCCACATTATCTGTTCACCTCTATATCTTTAAATGGTTATGTTCTTCTTTTGTCCTTTATAATCTACATTGATCAAGTTCCTATACTGCAGTATTTGAATCTGAAAGACCCATTTCACATTTTGAATGAGTTTAACGCATCAACAGAGTTAGTTGTCAACAGCTTATGTTAAAGCGTAGCATTTTGTTCCATCACATAACAGTTAAGCTGAAGACTAATGAATTTATTTTATGATTTTATTAATCCATATAAAAGTTGCAACTGAACACCGCAAAAGGAGAGAAATAAGAGGAAATATTTTAATTCAATAGTTTGGTATTCTCTTTACTGCATAATCATCTTCTTAGTTTTACGGTTTCCCTTCTTTAGAATCTAAAGTAGTGGACAAGGTAGGGCTAATTAAGGTATTAAGCAAAGGGAAGAACGAGCTTTGACATTGTCACAGGCAACCGTTGACAGTCTTTTATTTTTAATTCCTGTTATCTACAGAGGACCCTTTGGACCAGAACACTTAAGATTTTTAATTTCCATCTGATGATGCATGCTAAGTTTGATTAATGGACATAGTTAGTTTTTCAAAAGTGTCATTTAATCGGTGATTGTATAAAGTCATGCACTTATTTTCTTCATACCATGTTTGATTTTTTCTACAGACTGCTAAAGGTGCAAAAATGTATAGTGCTGCTGTAGCTGCTACAGCTGATGGTCAACAGCCAACAAAAGAAGGAGAAGAAAAGGTCAAGCTGCACACACACTCTTACTGTTGTCTAGATTATGCACAGGTCTATCTCTTCTCACTTTTTCTTCTATGAATTTACCTTTATCAATGATGTGTGGGGTTCTATTGCAAAGGAAAAGGGAAATCAATATTATTTTGCTTGTTTGACAATATTTGAAATTAGTTGCCCACCAAATCATGGCTTCTCCATTTATAGACATCTTTTTGATGTTGCAGATATATGATGTGGTTAGGTACAGACTGCATCGCATGAAGAAGAAGTTGAAAGATGAATTGGAGAACAAGAACACAGTTCAGGAATATATATGTCCAAACTGTGGAAAAAGGTTTCAGATGTTCATTGTAATAACAATATCATAATTCAGTCATACTTACTTATAGATGTATTTATGTTCCATAATACTTGAGAATTTGAATTATTTAGATACAATGCGTTGGATGCACTGCGGTTGATATCTTTTGAAGATGAAGACTTCCATTGCGAAAGTTGTAATGGAAAGCTTGAAGTAGAAAGTGACAAGTTAGCTGTTCAAGAAGGGGGAGATGGAGATGACAATGCAAGAAGACGGCGACGTGAAAAGTTGAAGGACATGCTTCAGAATATGGAGGTTCTTTTATAATTTTACTGTGGTGTTTATTTCTTTATTTGGCTTTGTATGATGGACTTTTTAGAACAATAGAAAGCATCATTTCTTATTGAGATTCGCCATTCTTGGTAACAGTTAATTTTGTTGTTTGCTAGAGCCAAGAAGCATTTTAACTAGTGCTGTTTTCTATGTAGGAATGTTTTTGTCATTGAGTCATTATGTTTCATGGGGTTAGGTTACATACGGTGGGTTAAAGAAACCGGGAGCAAAACAGAATAGTATGTGTCGCCTATTTGAAATCTATCCTGTTCTCATGTCAATGATACTTTCTAAACAAGTTTTTCTCTAAGAATGGGAGATGATCACTACATTTGACTTTAGGAGAATAGCTGGTGGGGAATATATCTCTTTTAGGGGCATTCCCATGCCTCTAATCTCTTCTTGTTGCACAATGCCCCTATCTCCAGCTTTTGTATTATCCAGGGCTCAGTGCTTGAGATTTTCATTTTGATCGGAATCTGACTGAGAGGTGAAGAATAAGGCAACACAAGAGAAAGTTTAATTGGGTTTGCACATGATGACAAAAAAATACAAAGGTTTTGATAAGAATAAGGAAAAGCTAAAACGTTGTGCCAGTGTGCAGTCTTCACAGTCTTACCATGTATTTGGTTGGAAAAGATTGCTCAAATATACAAAGCTGTTTCATTGCCCCTTCAGTTGGTGTGAGACAGGATAGTTTATATGACTTCTCTGAGGAGTTCTCATAGTTTTTTCCAAGAGGTTGTGATTGTTGACTATGCTGAGGGATTGGACAGCTTTGCTATTTTCTTGAATCTCTTGCTTTTCGTTTTCTTTTGTTCTTTTCTTGCTTTGCTTGCTTTAGGAGGATATCTTATCCTCCTTCCATGTAACTATATTTATTTCTAATAAAATATATTATTTAAAGAAAAAATTGTGTCTAATTCTTGTTAGAGTAGTGCTTAAAACTTTAAATGTTTGTGAAGGGGGAATTACACTTTTCCATCATGATCTTTACATCCAATTGTAATTTCATCTCTAACCTATTATTTTTGTAATAGAACCCTATTCTCTCCGTCCCATTGCATTTAGTCGCCTACTGTCTAAATTAAATGTTAATTTTAACAGTAATTATGTGAAGTTACCAAATTACCCTTCCAAAGGATATTTTGGTAACTTTACGTAGCTACTGTTAAAATTAACATTTAATTTAGATGGTAAGGGGTAAATGTTAAGGACAAACAAATTAAGGAGTTAATTCCAAAAATTAATTGATTAGAGGGGAAATTGCAATTGTGGGCAAAGATTAGGGTGGAGACATGCATTTTCCCAAAAAATTATTTAAAAAAGTTCTGGAAATATTGGTGACATTGAGGTTGTACCTTCCTTGTGCAAGTCATGTCAAATATCAAAAGACTTTTATTTTTATGAGATTCATGCTGTTATCTTATAGGTACATTACATACTACTAGACTTAATTTATTGGTGTTCCTCGCCTTTAATTTACTTGTAATGTTTCTTGAGTCTTGACTATGGTATTCCCTGTGCACTGCATGTTAAAATCAAACTTATTATTTGTTGGCTACCTTCAAACTAGATATAATCTTTGTCACCAAACTGCATGCTATTCTTGTCTGAGTTAACAAATATGGAATTGAATGCAGGTTCAGCTTAAGCCTTTAATGGACCAACTCAGTCGGGTAAAAGATTTGCCTGTTCCAGAATTTGGCAGTCTTCAAGCATGGGAAGCTCGAGCGAGAGCTGCTGGGCATGCAGTCAATGGAGATAGCAGTGTTGGTGATTCTAAAATGTCTCAAGGTCTGGGATATGGTGGAACGCCAATGCCCTATAGTGGAGATACTAAGGTAACATTTTCATGGTTTGAGTTTGAGCAATATAACTTTCTGCTTCACATGGTGGTGATCTTACAGTGCTGATAGTTGTTATGGCTACCCTGGTCCAAATGCTAGGTTACATTTCAGTTTGATAAATTTGAATCTCTAGGTTAATTATCTTAAGCATGCTTAAATTATGCTGATAGGTAGAGTGTTGAAATGGGTAATTTTGAAATTTATTGGAAGCATGGATGATTGTTTGGTAGCTGGACTGTTGCTCTATTTTTATTACCCAAATTAAGAGGTAAAAATTCTATCTTTAAATTATGTGTTGAATATTTGAAAGAAAAGTTTTTAAATTGATTGGGTAATAAGACTGGTTAACCACTTGATGTATTATATGTTAAAATAATTTATATAATATTTTTACATTGTATATCAAGAGGATGTTTAATACTAATGGCTTACTTATTCAAAAGTATTAGTTGTTGGATGTGATATTGTGATATTTTAGCTTTTCAAACTCGTATGACCTTTTCTTAGAAGATTTTTGAGCTGTAACAGATAACTCATCTACAGCAGACATACTGGAGAATGTCTTATGTTGGCCTGAAATGAATTTAAATAGGAAAGGTATATTGTAGTTGTATCATGGCGACTTTTGGGATGCCGATGTGGTGAATTTGCTTTCTGAAATTAGTCAAAACAGTGCAATATATTTATAGTTTGGTTTCAATGTTTTGATAAACATCTTGGAATAAGCAGTCAGTGAATAAATCTAAAGGATAATGTCTGGGTTGTTCTGGAGTAATATTATGGATTTATCTGTAAATCTGTTCGATTTTGGCAATCTTGCAAGTTTTAATGCTAAGTAATCTATTGAGGGATGTGGACAGGTTGTAGTTGACTTTAATGGAGCTGAAGGCAGAGGAGAGGATATTAAGTCTGTAACTGAAAGTACGTCTCTAAAGGTTTTGCCACCATGGATGATTAGACAAGGGATGAGTCTTACAAAGGAACAGCGTGGAGAAGTGAAGCAGGAGATAAAGATGGATGGGGCGACAACTTCCACTGCAGCACAGTATTCAGATGACAAAAAGTCAACTGTTGAAAATGATGATAAAAAAAGTCTACAGGCTCGTACAATCAGCTTAACTATTTTTTTTTTTTTGATATTCTAATTCTCTCTCACTTGAGGTCTCTGCTCTGTAGTATGAGTGATTTTATTTACTTTAATATTTCTTATTCTTTCTGTCTTTTTATAGGATGAATATATTAAAGCTTATTATGCTGCTTTACTCAAGAAACAAGAAGAATTGGAAGAGGCTGCAAAAAGACAAGAAGAATCGTCAGATACAGACATATTTGATAATCCTTCTAGCAATACCTCCTATCGTCAGGTTGGCATGAAATCAAAACGGGAGGATGATGATGGAACTGAGTGGAAGGAGGCTCCAATTGCAGGTAAATATCAGTCTTTTTGGGGTGATTAGAACCAAATTTGAGTCCTGATGCATTATCTTTTTCTTTTATGTCATCATATTTCTAAATATTCTTTGTGATTGGTTTTCCATTAATAGCAAGACTATGAAGTTCTTATAAACACAAAATTTCTATTATAGAGAAAGGTACAGAAAAGAAAGGTGAAAGTGAGATGACCATGGACAGTTTGGACTAAGCTAAACGTTGATAGTTTTTGTAAGGGTGGAATTTATTTATTGGGGCTGGTGGATTGTTAACGTGGTAGATATAAAAAAATTAGGAGATAGGACTTTAGCTTTAAAGTTTGTAGTAAATCAGAAAAACTTTTAATATGATTAGTGTATATGTACCACAAGTGGGATTAGAGGAATAGTATAAGAATTTTTTGGGAGGATCTAGAAGGTTTGGTTCAAGTAATACCATTGGGAGAAAAAAATTTCTTAAAAAGGGATCTAAATGAACATGTAATGAGTGAATCTAAAGGAGGGTATACGTGGAGCCTTTAGGTTAGGGAAAGCAAATGAAGAGGGTAAAATTATTTTAGATTTTTCTTTAGCCTTTAACTTTAATATAGCAAACACATGTTTTAAAAGCGGGTAGAACATTTTATCATATACAAGAGCGGAGGAGTAAGTTTTCAAATAGATTTTTTTTTGGTACGGAAATCAGATAGAAAGTTTTGCACGTATTGCAAAGTCATACCTAGAGAGAGTTTGGCTACCCAACATAGAGTATTAGTTTTGGACGTACGGGTTAAGAGAAGAGTTGAAAGAAAGAGTAAGAAAACATCTTCGAGAATTAGGTAGTGGCATTTGAAGAATGAATAACAAAAAAGCTTTCAAAGATGAGTGGAGGAAGAAGGATTTTGAGAGGTTTAGGGAAATGCTAAAAATATACGGAACGAGGTGGCCAAAGAGATTAGGAAAAAATAGCAAAAGAGATTTTTGGAGAATCAAGAGACATTGGACCAAAGTGTAAAGATGCAGAGGTGCAAAATATGATTAAGGTTAAAAGGGAGTGTCATAAAGTGTGGCACTTATGTAAAGATAATAAAAATTGAGAAAAATATAAAGTTAAAAAGGATGTGAAGAAGGCTATGAGTGAAATGAGATCTAAAACTTTTGAAGGGCTATATCAATTTTTAGGAATTAAAGATGGGAAAAAAAAAATTTAGACTTACGAAAGGTAAGGAAAAAAAGACAATAGATTTAGATCAAGTGAAATGTATTAAAAATGAAGAAAATAATATTTTGGTAAGAGAGTAAGATATTCAAAAAAGATGGAAGAGTTACTTTCAAGAGTTTTTAAATAAATGATATGAGTTGGCCTATTACTCTGATATATTAAATATTGTAAAGGAGAACTGTAATTATATCTTTTATCGTAAAATTTAAGAGTTTGAAGTAGAGAAGACTTTGAAGAGAATGAAAAATGATAAAGTAGTAAGATTTGATAATATATCTATTGAGGTGTGGAAAGGTCTAAGTAGGAAAGGAATAAGTTAGCTCCCTAAATTGTTTAATGTGATAATAAGATCTAAAAAAATACTAGATGAATAGAAAAGAAGTATGTTAATCCCTGTCTATAAAAATAAGGAAAACATATAGAATTGTGCCAACTATAGGGTGATTAAGTTCATGAGCCACACACTACGAAGTTATAAGAGAAAGTCATTAAGTAAAGATTAAGACAAGAGACTCAAGTTACAGAGAATCAATTTGGTTTCATGCCAGCAACCGTGGAAGCTATTTACTTATTATCGAGATTGATGAAAAGATATTAAAAGAAGCAAAAAGATTTATATATGATTTTTATTGATTTAGAAAAAGCATATGATAAAGTGTTGATAGAGGTTTTATGGAAGACTTTAGAGAAGAAAGGAGTACGTATTGCGTATATTCGAGCAATCTAAGATATGTACAATAGGATCACAACTTGCGTGAGAAAATAAATAGAGACGCGAAGAATTTTTTTACAATTATCGGGCTACATCAAGGGTCATTTCTGAGTTTATATTTTTTTAACTTAATTTTGAATGCAGTTACTGAACATATACAAGACTTGAGACTTCGATGTATATTTTTTGCAGATGATATAGTCTTAGTTGGTAAATCATAAGAGAAAATAAATAGGAAGTTAGAATCATGGAGATAAGTTTTAGAAATACATAATTTTCGTATATGTAGAAATAAAACAAAATATATAAAATATAATTTTAGTAAAAAGTAAATAAATACGAATTTAGAAGTAAAACTTGAAGAACATCTATTAAAACAAGTCACAAACTTCAAATATATTAGGTCCATTATACAAAATGATGAAAAAATAAAGGACGTAAATCATAGGATTCAAGCGAGATGGATAAAATGGAGAAAGATTTCGGGTGTCATTTGTGATAGAAAAGTACCGCTCAAAGTTAAAGAAAAATTTTATTGTACGGCTATAAGATTTGCTATATTGTATGGTACTAAAAGTTTGGCGATTAAAAGACAATATGAAGATAAACTCAATGTCGCAGAAATAAGAAAGTTGTAATGGATGTGTGGACACACTAGAAGAGTTATGATTAAAAATGAGTGCATTAAAGAGAATGTTGGAGTACATATTGTGGAGAAGATGATGGAATTTCGCTTAAAATGGTTTGGCCGTGTGTGAAAAAGACCGACAGAAGTCCTATGAGAAAAGTAGATCAGATGGAGAGCAATCTGATAATTAGAAGTAGAGGAAGGTCAAAGAAAACAATTGATGAAATTATTAAAAAAAAATTTAACAATTAACAATCTATCTGTTGACCTCATTCATAATAGGCCACTATAATGAAATTTGATCTATGTAGCTGACCCCACTTAATGAAAAAATAAATAAAAAATTAGGGTTTAGAGTTTGGTTGTTGTTGGTGGATTGCTAATGAAAATATAAGGGGGAAAGGATGGCTACGGGGGTTTGCTGTTAATTTGGATTATCATTCTAGTATAGTAACTGAACTATGGGGGCTGTTTTGTTGGTTGGTAGTGGTCTGAAATATTTGATTTAACAAGAGTGAAGTGGAAGTATACTCTGCAACAATCCAGTCATAAAATAGACCAAAGTGAGGACATTTCAAATATGGAGATGGAATTTACAATAAAGAAAGATAGAAGATAATATCTTATGGGAGAAATAATGATAGAAAGAAAATTAAATGATGTGAACAAATGTGATTTGTATATCTTGAAGACCTATCTTTTATTTTAGGATAAGTTTTAAAGATTAAGAGGGAGTGTTAAAGGATTATCTCTTAATATGATCCTAGTTATCTCTTTGGATTTTCCTCTAGTTTAATTCTGAAGATAGGGGATTTATTTATCTTTAAATTGCTTTGTAACATTGTTTTCTGTAGGAGTTTATTTTGCAGTTAGTTTCTGTTTTCAGAGTATTGTAATTTAAGGAAAGGTATGTCGGGCTGGAGTGTACTCATCTTCAACCTCTAACTGTTTTTTCAAAATGACTTAAATACTCCCCCCTCCCCCCAAATTTTTGTTTAAAGCCTTGCGTGTTATTAAGAGTAAAGAGGATGGTTTTGTCCAATACAAATTGAGGGGTAGGGGTTTTAACTGTAAACCTTCACAAGGTGAGGAGTTTAGCATTCTCGATATGAGTGTGTGTGCATAAAGAATTGTAAAAATTGTTCTCTCTTTTACTGTAATATATGTACCTATATGAAGCTTAATGATCCAGAATCATTACAGAACTGATATTGGGTCAAATGTTTTGCTTAGACCCACCTCGTTCAAGCAGTCTTAGTGCGATTGATCATAGTTGGCTCATCAGTATTATACCAGCGTAACAGCTGGTTCGTAGTTAAACCAGTTGAACCAAGCCAGTATGCTCCAGATTTCAAAACTATTAGGTGAACTCAAAATCTAAAATCGACAATAAATTGTATTATGGGCATGTGTAGAAGTAAATGTAAAGGATCCAAAGAATCTATATAGGAGCATGACTTTCTCATGTTAGGTGGGAAATCTATTTCCCTGTCAAATAATGACTCTCAGAAATCATGTTTAGAACCCTGAACTAAAATAGAAATCATTACAGTACCTTTTTGGGGATTCTTCTGAAACTTATCTCCAATGGTACCTTAGTATTCTTTAATACTGGATTTTCCTCCACGGCCCCCCTCCTGGTGGTTAAACCGTATACAAGAACCATATGCTTGAGATGGTGTTGATGGGACTATTGATCAGCTTGTGCATTACCAGTCTAGGCGGACCTTTTTCCCCCAGTGATATAGCTGTCATTGGAAGTTCTGAAGTTACATTGAATAATATTTTATGGACCCCTTCTGAATTTTTCTTTTAACTTTGTTCTCCCCCTTGTCTCCCCACTTCCTCTCACCCCTTTGTTACTGGATATGTTTTCGTGTCTAATCACCTGTGCTTTGGGTTGAATTTTAAAGGCACTGCCGGTGAGAATTACAAGGTCAATGACTTGAATGTTGAAGCTGATGCTCCAGCAGATGACAATGACGATGATGACGATGTAGACTGGGAGGAAGGTTGATGAAAGGATTGTATCATCAGTGCGAAATGACTTCTTGTGATCTGCAATGGTAGTTAATCAAGGGTTTATACTATAATCATGCTGCTTAAAACCGTTGCCTCTCTGCCACCCTCCCTTCCTTAAAGAGCGAGAAATAATAGTCCTTAATGCTTCATTTATGGAATATTGATGCTTTCTTGGTGTGTAATGCCTTGGATTTGGTTTATCATTTTATTTCAGTGGTGCTAAATAGAATTAATGATGACTTGTGTTCTTACACTAGACAAAGCTTTAAGGAAGCAGTTATCCTCGTATGATTGCTATTTTCAGTTTTATCTCCGTCAGTGTCATAGTAGCGATGCTTCATTACAAAGTTTAACTGTCTTTCTGTCAGCTGAGACCGCAGTTATGTGAGCCCGGGTTGCTTTATAAGTTTGGCGTTAGTTAATTTGTGTTCCTAATTAAGAAACGGTGCTTCTCTGAAGTGTGAGAAAATGGTGGAATGGAACTTGAACCTGATAACTGCGCAGCAAATTATCAACCCAAAAAAAAATAAAAAAATCAACCCTCTTCACGGTTATGCTACAGCTGGTCATAAGTATGGTCCATTCGTTTCTGTATTTCAGTCCCTTAGATTTTACTTGAAACTAAATATATTTTTCTACCGCAGGAGCATTCTTTTCTTTTCTTTTCTTTTCTTTTTTGGGACAAAGGAGCATTCTTTTCTGATTTTGGTTGCGCATGTGGTGGGTGCGTCTTTTGTTTAAAGAAGTGAATTGGTGGGAGGTTGACTTAACAAGTCTAAGTTGGTAATCATCAATTCACACATTGGATGGCCAACAACTCTGTTTGAAACTTGGGATGCAACATGGGTGTCCAGGACTAGTGCTACTTTCGTTGTGACACTCTTTGCCTAGGATATATAGAATTATGAACAGTGTGGGCCATCCCAACCTTCCACGTGGAGTAAGGAAAATGACCAGTTATGAATATTATTATACCCGACAAAAAGAACCTATCATTTTGAAAAAGCCATTCCACGTTCATTGGCACAAGAAATGCAA
The DNA here is from genome assembly GCA_037074535.1 of Gleditsia sinensis. Lineage (NCBI taxonomy): Eukaryota > Viridiplantae > Streptophyta > Magnoliopsida > Fabales > Fabaceae > Gleditsia > Gleditsia sinensis. The sequence continues at coordinate 6,734,921 of CM073464.1, read as the reverse complement.
GGGTGAGAGAGAGGCGGTACTTGAACCTGGGAATGACGCTCGTCTTAGGACACCCGGGCGCTATATGCATTTGGTTTAAAGCATTTCGAAGCTAAAATTTAGTTCTTTTCATTTTTTTATAATAATATCCCACATGATTTGTCTTTAAATCTATGTAATCTTTTTATAATTTATTTTATCATTCAATCGCTATGTTGTACTTATAATTCAATGTTTAAATAAAATTTAATTACATGGATGTTAAAAAAATAATAAAAATTATAGTGTTTTGAAATTTTTTCAATTAGAAAACAAACAAATTAATTGAAAAAAAATATAGAATTTTGAAGCACATGCATTCAATTTCTAATTATCAATATAATTCCAACAATAATTTAATATAAAAAAATCAATCATAAAATGATAAGACTTTCATAATTCTTTATACTATACGAATTTAAATATCCTGATATTAAGAGTTTGTGTTAATGATAGACTGAAAATTTTCGGGCATTCAATCTTTTATATGAATATCTATTTGTGTCTTAGTAAACTTTGATTTTAACTCATCCTTGCACTAAAATCTTAAATATAAGTGTCATGAATTTAACAAGCATATAAAATAAAATAAAATTGACCGACATTTTATTAGCACCTTAACCAATAATATTTGAGTATTCTCATTATCATTTTCTTGATTAAAAAAACAACAAAATTATTCATCATCATATTTAAGTAATTATTTTTTATTAAAATTTAAATTCACACGCAATCAAACTAATTTGGAGTAAAAAACCACATATAACGCTCGCTCTCTAATTTACCCAAATAATAAATCTGGATGCGAAATATTCATATCATACCTTGTAACGAAGCGAGGTGGAAAAAGTCATGTTCACCAACAGATGCACAGTGAGGAGGCAACATGTTTCCGTTACTCGATCATCACAGAAAACCAGAAACACATTGTAAGACCCACCACATGACCCCAGCCATCCTCTTCGCAGATGGATTTCGTCAATTCATGGGTCCGCGTAAATCAAAACGAATATAATTTTCATTAGAAAGAAGACAGATACCAAAGAGTGCGAGTGAAGGAAGTGTTGGGTGCTATGCAACTTTGGCGTCTTCCAACGCGTATTATAGTCATTCTGGATTTTGTTCGCCATTTTATCATTTATGAAGCGCATCTTATTATTTAATGCCAGCTTCTTCGTGCTCGCATCGAACGCAACAGTCAAAGTGCCCGTTTGGTATACTGAAATAAATTTCAGTGAAATGAAAAGAAAAAAAAAAGAGAAAATAGAAAAGAAAATAGAATGCCATTACCTTATTTAGTATGTAATGAAAAGAATTAGGTAATATAATATTTTATTATTTGATTAATAGAAATTAAAAGAATAGAAAGATAAAATAAACAAAATGATTAAATTAATTTTAATATAAAATAATTAAATTAATTTTTTTAAATAAAAAAATTTAAAAAAAAATTTTATAAATTAATTTTTACAAAATATATTTAAATTAATTTTTTTAATAATTAAATTAAATTATTTTAATACAAGAAATTTAAAATTAGTATTATTTTATGATGGAATTATGGATTCCATCCATTATTGGAAGGAGTCCATTTTTCATTATATGATGGAATGGAGCATTCCATGGAATGCTCCATTCCATCGTACCAAACACTGAAATCCTTCTTTCCATCTCAGATTTCATTCACATTCCTGTGTACCAAACGGGCACAAATAGAAAAAAAGAATGAGCAAATTTTCTTTTAATTTTAAAATTAAAAGCTCTTGAATTTGAATGCAAAAAATTAGTCAAACAGTAAAAGTAAAGACCTATTTAGTTTGCATGTTTTTATTAAAAATTAAAAGTAAATATAAAAACATGTTTATTTATTTTTTTTATTTTTAATTTTAAAAAATAATTTTAAAATTTTTAATTCTGTAACGTATTATATTGTAACGGTTATATTTTTATAATTATTTTAAATTATATATAAAAATTAATAAAAATAAAAACACAATTTAAACATAATTTTAAAATTTTAAAAATAAAAATAAAAAACATTTTTGCAAATTAAATCCATCCTAAGTATTTAAAAAATTGTTATTTGGTCAATTATTTAGGATCAAATTGCAAAATATTTTTTTTATTAGTTTTTTAACTCTAATGTGAACTAAAGAGAAAAAAAAAATGTTACCTCCCACTAAATTATAGTTTAATTACAATTTCAGTATATCATTTTAAATCTTAACAAAAATTGAAAACGGTAAATTTACATGAACTTTAACATTTTAATTTTTCACGTCATAAATAGGTGGTCGTTTGTCTTAATACCTACGAGTAGGTTTTGTCTTTATTTTTGCTCTTTTTACTACCTGAAGTCAGTATTCAAACACCTTTAATCTTTTAGGATATTGTTTCAGATTTAATTTTTAATAGGCGAAAAGGATAAAAATAAGAACAAAATTAATGCATAAAATATTAAAGTAAGAAACTATGTACTCTTGCGTCTAATTGGGTTCATAAAAGTCACGGGATTTTTTTATGAAAAATTGAATATGTGCTTAATTTATTATGTTTTAAAATTAATATATGAAAATAAATTCAACCGCGCGTAGTTTAAGGAGATAAAATGTATTTTTCTTTAATTGAATCAAGATAGATGAAATAATTGAAGTGTGAATAGATTGATTTAAACAGCATTTGACTACTATAAAATAAGAGTTAGTATTTGGTATATCGGTAATGGATAATTTTTTGTCTACCAGCAATGTTCAGATCATGACACGTGACAAAAATAATTTTAAAAAATACTATTCTTACTACATATCACGATCTAAACAACGTTGATGGACATAAAATTATCTACTGTCAGTGTATCAAATATTTTTTTATAAAATAAATAAATAAATAAAAACTGTCAATTTCAAAAATAAAGATTCAAAGGTCAAAATAATGTCACTAACCTCGTCATTTCATAATGTGCATTTGGATGATTTTTATCCCAAAAAAATAAGAAAAATAATAAGATAGAAGAAAGATCTTTATTCATTTGTGCCTTTTTTGGGTTTTTTTTATAATAAAAAATTCGCGTACAGCTGCATCATTGCAATTCCTATTTAAGAGTCTTAACGGGGGTCGTTGTTTTTGGCTGTAGATGATTTAAGAACTTCGTCTTCGTAAAGATCCCATCAATGATCAATCCCTTCTGGAAAAGTGCCTTTTAAAACGTCCCCAGTTTCTCTCTGTTTTGGTAGGCCACATATAATAATAACTGCTTAGGTCAAAAGCTTCATATTCACTAATAACTACACATACCAAATCTCCATAAAAGACACTTACTTTTTAGCAAGAGAAGATGAAATATCTAAACTTATGTTTGAAAAGCTTACAATTAAAGTGACAAGCAAGTTTGAAAGTCTACACAGTTTGTAAAAAAAAAAACATTTATTCATAAAAAGAGATCATTTTAGTATTATAATCAAAAAAATTGGAAGAAACAGAAAGCATAGTACCAGTCTATACGCCATGCATGTATGATTGAATCTAATTAATTTGCAGCCATAATCCCCATTTTCATTACTTAATTTGATTGGATATATATATATTGGTAATATATATATAGGCCTCTATTCCCTCTTCTTGTCCCGGTCAAGTCGGTCATACCGATATATAAATATTCATGGTTTGACAATCTGCTAGCTCTTAATAACCCTTTTATTCCTTGAACGCAAAGGAAGCTTCATTGGAACAACGATGCTCTACAATTTTCCTCTCTCTCTCTATCTCTGTGTCTGTCTCTCTTAGCATATGATTATAATAAAGTATCATAAAACTGAAGTTACAGAGAGTGTTATGGAAGCAAGCAAAGCACTACTCTCCCATGTCAACCTTCCATAGCACCATTTCTTATGCATTCTTAGCACCTTCGGCCTCTCAAACCTTCGAACCTTTCCCTCTTCTTCTTCTTCTTCTTCTTCTAAAACCCCATTTTTCCATTAAACCTTCTCTCTCCATGCAATCTTTATCCTTTCTAATTTATCTCTCTCGTCGTCATGGCCTTCATCATCAGATTTCAACATGTACTTAGTTTCATTCTTTGGCTCTCCCTTTTCTTGATCATCTGTCATGGGTGGTTCGCTTTCACTTCCACTTCCAACATTAGTAACCCCCCCTTCTCTACGTCCCGCAGCAGGAAAATCTTAGCAACCAGATTTGACTTCACCCCTTTTCTCCACCGCCACCAGCACCATCATCACCGGCACCACCACCACCACCGGAGTAGTCACGTGCCGGCGGAGCATAAGGAAACGGGCACTGATCATGAAAACGAGATTGATCCGCGTTACGGTGCTGAGAAACGCCTTGTTCCAACTGGTCCAAACCCATTGCACCATTGAGGTTCACATACACTTCCCCTTCTTTCCTTCTTCTTCTTCTTGATTATGTAATTTTCTGTATTCATCAAAAAGGAGAAATTTTCTAGCATTAAAATGTGAAATATGATTCCTCAATCATGTTCTTTACAAACTAACAAATTTTTATTGACTTAAATATATATACATTTGGCGTCGTCTCTTTTTTGTTTTTTTTGTTTTTTTAAGATTTGATTTTGGCTTCATATATAATTGTTTTGATATAAACTTACTTTTGATTATACAAATTAAATTCTTTATATATTAATTTTTTTAAAATTAATATACAACAAATTTAATTTTTTTAAAAAAATTAATGAAATAAATAATATAGAATAATTTAATAGTTTTAAAAATTAATTCATATATTTAAAAAGTTAAAATTAAATAAATTTATGAATTAAATTATTAAAAGGATATATAAAATTTTATTAGCATGCGTGTATGAAGGAATGTAGAGTGGTTGCGACGGCACGGCACACATCATCACGGGGAAGAAGAAAATAACAAGAAAAGTGAAGGAGACGTGTGCAATTTTTTAAAATTGAGATTAGTTATGAAAAGGGGATTTTGAAAGAGACGTGAGTGACTTGTGAATAGAACCACAAAGGACATTGCTAGCAAAGCGTTGACTCTAAACTAACCACATTGGATGCTCACGTGGGTGTTTGCTGTAATTGTTTTATTTTTTTTACCTCTTCTATTTAATTATTGCTTCAATTTGAATGCTCCTACATTTTGCAACTTTTGTTGTGTTGTGGAGTTTAACTACTTCATTTCCCTCCTCTCACTTCAATTTTCACCCAATTAACACCTTCGTGTATGGAATCTGGATTTTTCTTCTTTGTTCTTTCGGGTGTAGTTGTTGTGCTTATGGCGGGGATCTTTTTTAACTTTTTTTTTTCAACGAAATTTCAAGTAGCCCATCAATTTAAAAAAAAAAAATATAAGTAAATTGATTTAATTTTGACAAATTAATAAATCAAAAATAAATATTATAAAAATATTATATTAATTTGTTCACATGTTTATTTATTATTAATTTTTTATAAATCAAATTTATTTAAAAATTTTAAATACATAAAAATGTTTATGTATTTAAAATAAATTCAAGATTTTATCTATAATTCAATTCTTATCTTGGCGTTTAAGTTCAATAATGCGTCATGCCTGCGACTACTGCTCATCACATAGGGAAGTTAATAAAGCCCGAATGCCCAGATCCGAAATTATTCCCACGAAACCAAAGTCTAGCTGTCATGCATGTTTCCGAAAGAAAAAGAATTTTTATTTATTTATTTATTTATTTATTTTGTAAGAATATGTAGGGCAGTTGCACGGTACGGTGTTTCTTGTGGGTTTTGAGAAATTGTATGCATATAATAATAATAATAACAACTTGGAAGAAAAAGAGGGATACGCCATTTGGTGGTGGCTACAACCAAATCCAAATAAAATTAGCACATTGCCATAGAAAACAACCTTCCTTATATATAAATCAGAAAAATTACGACGCTTTATTAGCATCTTGACATCATTTGGTAGTATAGTTTTCCCCAAAAATTCTGTTCGGCTTGCAAAGCATCATTTTTTACCGAAATGATCCTCTTAAAAGATTTTTTTTTCTAAATAGCATGATTATTATTATATTTTTTAAATAAAAACTTAATTTTATTTAAAGTATTAATTTTTACTAGTGTTTTTATACAGTTCTATAAGTAAATCGTTACAATACTTTATTTTCGCATATGCGGTTAGTATCTAAAGATCAATTGGAAGGAGTTTCCAAAAAAAAATATTATTAAATTTCTGAATGAATGATGTATTAAGAAAATAAAAATAGGGTTCTAACTTTTATTTTTTTATTTTTTCAGTCAAATTGCGAACTACACTTCAAAGGGCTAGAGAACTGAGGTTGGGCCAGGCCATACTTTTGGTAGATAGAGCCCGTTTCTGCATTTCTGCCCAACATGAGCCTAGCTTGTACAGAGTACAGAGACAACGGGCCCAAATTTAGGATTGTGGAAGCTTTGGTTTACTTTTGGCAGATAGAGACCAGTTATGCATGTACAAACAAACATTCCTCCTTTTTGTTCCACCCCCACCATTTTTTACGAATGGAGCCCGATTTACAGTTGTGAAGAGTCTCAAGCTTGAGGCCAACGCAATGGAAGAAGCTATAACTATGGCAAGAGACCTACATTTGGATAAAGTCATCTTCGAAGTAGATTGTAAAAATTTGATAGATGTAAGACCAAAATTTAGAATATCAGCTTTATCAGGGATTTAATCACACGGGTGATCTATAAGGAGGAGGAGAATTTCAGTTTTATGGAGAGGGAAATGGAGTAGCTCACCTGATTGACCGTTCTCTCTCCCGCCGAGATAGAAGGCGCTGCTGGCGGTAGAGAGATTGTCAAGTACCGGGCCTGCCTGCCGGAGAAGGATAGTGTATCACCGGTGCTCGTCGCAGCGTGTGGAATGTGTTGCTCCCATATTTGATTGTTTCTAACTTATCTCCTGTGAAACTTATTAGAGCGTTCCATCTGATCTCCTTTCTCTCCTTAGTCTGAGCCCTAAAATAGCCTCGCCTAGTGTGGCTTGTTTGCATGTCTCCAAAAAAAAAAGTATAATTATCAATTTTTTATATCTCTTATTAAATAGTTTTAATTCAATTTTAGTTTTAAAATTAAATACGTGATTTCGCGTGGACCCATCCTCAATATAGTTGTAGGATTGGATCAACTTAATATTTAATATATTGGATTGGGCTTGGCGCCTTTAAAATTGTTTTGACAAACACCCCTTCCTTTATCTCCCTATTTGTCTCTTAACTAAGTTTTTAATTTTTTATTTTAGAAAATCCTTTTTTTTTACCGGGAAGATTCAATACTTTTGTTTAAAAAAAAATTAATTATTTAAAAAATTAAAAAATATATTATCTTTTTTTAGTCATCTTTATTATTTTCTTATGTTTATTTATTAGTTGTATTGATAATATATATTGTAATTTTATTTTATGTATTTTAATTAATAAAAATTAAGAAGTGTGTTAAATACTATTAACTTATAATTTTTTGGCTTAAATGTTTAGGTGACATAATATGTTAAATGAAATGAGATATTAGACATAAAAGAAGCCATAATCTCTCGACTGTGAAAAACAAATTTAGAAATTAAATATAAAAATTCAATTTTCTCAAATTCAATTTTTCAAAAATTTAAAATAATTTTCTCCTCGTGCAGGCTGAGTAACGCGAAATAATATCGCTCGAATTTATGATAATATAAAACTAAATTTTTCAGTTAAAATCTTAATTATATATATATATATATATATATATATATATATATAATTAAAAGTAAAATATAATTTTGTTTAATGAATTTCCCTAACCTCAACGTGAACAGTTTATTTTTGACAGAAAAGACAAATTAATGAAAATATTCACAAAGGCACAACTTTATCCAAATATTATTTAACCCAAATACTACTACACCGATCCAATTATTTAGGTTGAAGATCACAAATAATTTTTAAAATTCCCATTTTTATTTATTTTTTTAAATAAAAATACAGATGCTCATATTGAGAGGAAGTCAAACAGTGACTCCAAGTCTCACCTATACCTTTTATCTACTTTTTTCCAATTATGTAAAATTTATTATATAATTTTATGAAGAAATGTATTTCTAAGACGTTGAATTTGATATTATTATATTACAAACTAAAACAAATTAAATTCTTAAAATGAATAAACCTTTATAAATGAAAAGTAATATCATTAAATGCTTCCCCCAGTTTTAGGGACCGGTTTTTTCTTTGATGCCATGATATCTGCCGGTTGCCTTAAGCCAATACCGAGAATAGCACTCTGGTCACATCTCGTCGATGACAATGACACACACTCATAATAAACAAAATAACGATCGCAATTCCAAAACGAATTTAAATGATCGCTATGGACCGGCCAAACAAAATATGCCCTTTTGACGCCACCAAAGTGTGGTTCAGAATTCCATGCCCTATCCACTAGGTATTTGTCCTTCCATTTTTATAATAAAAATACATGTTTATTGATCTTGACAGGTATATTTAATTGTAATTTTATTTTTATTTTAAAAAATATTATAATATTTTTTTCAATTTATATATTTTATTATGATAAATATCTCTTTATATAAATTAAATATCGAATTTAATATTATAAGGATCAAGTGCACTACCCATAACTCTTTCTCTAACTAATTTATATTTCTTTTTCATATTATTTTGTTTAATGTGTTTGAGTGGTTAAAAGTATAAATTAATAGAGATATATATAATAAATTTTTTAAATTAATTAAATGATATAAAAGTCATATAAATGAGAAAGTTATAGATTTATAGTTTAATTTAAATGGAGATATATTCATTGTAACAAGATATATAAATAAATAAAATATTACAATACTTTTTATACTAAAAAAACTATAATTAAAAGTTTAGACTGAAATGAATAAATGTAAAGACTTGTTTTAAATTGTTTTTGTTTTATTGTTTTTTAAAATTAGTTTTTTTTAAAATAATGTTAAAAATTATTTTTTTAGAACAAAAAAATAAAATACTTGTTTGGATGTAACTTTTGAAAATAATGTTTGAAAACATAATAATATGATTTGCTTGATGGTTGAAGATTAATTTTGATTAATTATTTATAATTTTGTATAGTTCTCTTTATTTTTGAAAAAAAAAACAATTTTGCATAAAAACAAAAAATAATAATAAAATGATATTTCTTGAAAACTGTTTTTTGAATTATATTTTTACAAAAAAAATATAAAAATAACTAGATAAACAATTTTTTTTATATTTTCATAAAATAAAAAAACAAAATTTATTTTTAAAACAGTTTCTAAACAAACCTTAATTTCCTCATAAATTAAGCTAAGCAGGCCAGAAGCTAGTTTTTGGCCTAATCTACATATTTAATTGCATATTTACACTTACTGAATATGTGACTTTTCTTGTAGAAGAATTTATTTTCCATTGCCGAGCCTGAAAGTGGTAATCAAAATACCACCACAATTTGTAGGTCTATACTCTATTAAACTTGAATGTCATGGAAACTTTCAATTTTTAAAATTTAAAAGTTATTGAGATAAAGTTTACGAACGATTTAATTGATCTCTAATACGTACGTTTTTTACGCAAAATTCTTTAGATTTGAATTTTCGACCGGAGTAGTTAATTATAAAAGGTTCGCTATTATGTGAGCGATCACTTTATTTTATTTTTTAATAAAATAATTCATTAAAATAATTTAAAAGAAGTTGAAATAAAAGTTAAAAGAGAATAGAGTTGAATAGCTTGAAAAGAAAGTGACAGTTGAATCATGTAACTATAAAATATCATCCAACTGCTTCTAGTTAGTTGAACCATGCACGCTTCCACCCCCATCCAAACCTATAATAAACCATTACCCCACGCATTAAACCGCCCATCTACAATGCAACCGATGAAGCTGTACTTGTCCGTTGGAAAAAAAATATATTATTATTAAATATATTTGATTTAAAAAATAAATAAATCAATTTCACTATAAAAAAATTCATGGGATCTAGCTGGTAAAAATGTAAAATAAAATGAAAATATTTTGTTAATATATATCTACATTATAGTATTTATAATCTTTTAATAAAAAATTATATTTATGTAATTTTATTAATATTTAAAAAAAATTATAAACCGATCAGCACATTCAATTCATTTAACATGAAAATTCATAAATCAGCTTGTATTCGGTCGGTCTACTTATAGCCGGCTGGGTGCGGGTTGAGCTAACTCATTAGACAAGGATTATAATATCTTATATTTGATTTATAATTGTTTCCAAAAATAAAATCACCCAAAAAATCTCGAGGATAATAATAGGAAAAATGTGTACCACAAGTTGGTGACTTGGTGGGAGTGTGGGACCACCAAGAGAAATTAGAGACGCATGATAGCATTTAGAAAACAAGCATGTTGAAGATGGGTCCCACAAAGGTACGTCACTGCCGCCGAGTCAAACCACCTCCCACTTTGGCCCGCCGGGTATCGGAGAAGTTGAGTTAAGGCTTGGGCTATTTGGATTATCTTAACATAAATCAAACTCAAATTTGAGAAGATATCCAATTTCGACCCCACTTCAATGCATTGCATCTGCATGCCACCCCCCTTGACTCAACCCCCACACACTACGGCTGGGATCGCCACACGTGGATTTCACTTTCTCGTTGGCTCAGTGCTTCCCCGCACGCCCCCACTAATTTTTATTAAAATTTAATTATAAATAAATATATAATAATTAAAATTTAATTAATCATCAATAAATAATTTTTTATTTATCAAAAAATATTTTATAAATATTACTCTAAAACTAAAAGAATTACAATTTTTAATTATTTTTATAACAATATTTTTTAAAATTTTAATTTTAATTTTCTTCTATAATAATAAGCCACTGACAAAAAAAATTCTTATCACAGCCCACCATACTTATCCAACCTGGAAACTGTCCCATTCCTAACCTCCTCCGTTTCTCTATTATAATTTATGACGTTAACTATAATTTTTGTGAAAAATTAGACATGCACGAAGAGCGAGTCAACCCAAAGAGGCCGTGTACTCGCTCATCAGTCATCTCTAAGCCTATATATAAAATACCCACACATTTCAAGTTCCCTGGAAAATAAAACCCCCAACACTTTCTCAGACAACAGCGAAGTCGGAGCCATGGTCCACGCATATCCGGACTCGCCGAAGCGTCAAGCCAATGGCTTCCTCGTAGCCATATCGGCGCTCTTGGCTCTACTGGCCAAGCGAACCAATCGGCTATCGGGGAAGACCAAGACCGAGAAGCTGATCAGCGGCGACGGGAAAATCGAGCTGAAGTCGCCGAAGTCGCCGCTGGCTCGGCCGAAGAAGGTGCTGAGCAACATAAGCAGCAAAGCGCTGCCGTTTGTTCACAACAAGAAGAAGCAGAGCGAAGAGGCGGAAGGGGAGGAGTTTGGAGAGGGAGGCGTGTGGCAGAAGGCGATCTTGATGGGCGACAAATGTCAGCCGTTGGATTTCGCCGGCGTAATTTACTACGATAGTAACGGGAAGCTGATGAACGAGATCCCTCTCAGGTCGCCACGTGCCAGTCCGCTTCCCGGTTATCTCTCACGCCCCCGGGAGCTAAATCTCTGATTGTCTCACCCTTCAGAGACATTTAGGTAGGACACAGACGAACTCAATTCCGCGCTAGATTTAAGCCACGTGTATTTTTATCGCAGGTGTTGGTGATTTTCTCTTAAAGGTTGTTAGTTGTTTTGTTGGTAAAGAGTTGCACAGAATTAGTAAAATCCTCTGGGTAAATCGTGTTGTATGTGCGCAAATATAACTAGATTTCTCTTCGCTCTCTTATTGCTTACGCTTTCTTTGTTTGTGGTTGTTCAATACTTTTTTATACCTTTTATTGAAAAAAAATACAATTTTAGTGAATATGATATTTATAATAATTTTTAGTATGTTAAAAAAAATTTAATTCGGAAAACCAATTGTTTTTTTTTAAGTTATAAAATATGATTATTTAATCAAGGTATTATGATGGTTTCTAATAAAATCATATGATTAATATACCAAAATTAACTTAACTTTATTTTTGAATGAATCTCATAATTTTTAACCGCGGTCAACAATAAAATGATTGCTTATTGAAGGGTGTTCATATGAAAAGAAAAAAAAAGGATAGTATTTAATATTGAATTATTACCAGAAGCTATTAGCTCCACTAAATTAGGGGATCGGTATCTATGAGCCAATTTGCGGCCCAAGTGGCTTCCGATGTTCGCCAGTAATGGTGCTTTATAATGTCAACTATAAGTGGCGGGGATGTCCCGATAGTGCTAAACCAGAGCGGATTATTGATTCTCGACGATGGGTTATTTGGACTTCACTGTCATTAATGGCTGGACTTGTTGGCTAATTGACTGGTTCAAGATTTAGCCCACTGATTTGTGTGTTTTACGATGGATATTACTATCACTAGAATAAGACATATAGCAACTAGTCTCTAAAAATTACGTTAGCAGAATACTATATCACTAAGGTTTCTTTTGGTTATTAACAAAAGTTAAGATAAAATTATTAAAATAATATTATTTTAAAATTATTATTATCATTAGAATAAAATTATTTTAAATAAAAAATAAAATAATTTTTTAATAATATAAAATTTTGAATTAAATTTTATTAAACAGAAAATTTTAATTTACATATATATTATTTAATTATAAATTTTTTTATAAATAAATAAAATAGTAAAATATTTTTAAAAAAAAATATCAATTTTTTCATAAAAATAATTAATATTTCATAAAGTTTATATATTTTTTATTAATTCTACTGACAAAATAAAAGAATTGAATAATAATTTCATTTCTCAGAGTTACTTCGTCAAAACCTAACCGTACGTCAAAAACTCAAAAGCTAGTCGAATGACCCCAGACAGTGCCATGATGACAAGCCACCCTGACGTACCCTTGATCAAGTTAATTACCAAATTAGCCTTGCACTCTTCTGATGTATAGTCTTTTCCGAAGTCTTTGCATTTTGGTTTCACGTGAAAACCAACTTATTCATCCAAATAACTGTTGCTGCAAGAACATCACAAACGTTACTTCTATTGAGCGCCCACCGAAAAAGAAGAAGAAAGATTCGATTCTTCTTATTTAAGTTTTATAAATTGCTTCGAGGAAGAGCTTCTTTGATTTAACTTCTTTTGACCACAAAAAAACGTATTTCTTTTTCGCTTTCATTTTATTTTGTCAAAAACTAAAATTACTTTTAAATGCTAATCAAATTTATTTATTGGTTAAAATGAAAAACAAACCAAAATTTAGAACAACTTTCTTAAAAAAATCAATTTTTTTTATAAACCAAATTATTTTCACTTAAAATACAATATTTTAAAGCTATTATAACTAATTTTTTGATTTAATTAAGTGTATTTGATATAAATTAAATAAATTAATTTATAATTTATTTATTTATTTAATTTATAAATTTATTTAATTAAATTAAAAATATTTAATAAATACTAACTTTAATGCCATGAGAAATTTGAAACTTAATTCTAACTTTAATGCCCAATTTCAATTCAACCATTCAATGATTACCACACAACAACGCTGGGTTGGAAAATAATAGAATATGTTGTGTTTGTTTGCATGGCCGAAAAATTGGAAGCGAATATATTCTTTGCGTATAACTAAAATTTGTGGTATCTCCAGTCTATTATAAGACTACACGGGGGTTCTCGTTCAAGAACCGAGCTTCTGGGATCACCGTAAGAAACATCGAAGTTCAAACAAATTTAGAACGAGGAGTGAAGTTAACTTTAGATCAAAACCAAAATACAAATCCTGTCTAAAGCAAGATTAAAAACACACAGAAAAACATGATCGGAGGGAGAAAAAACAACCAGATTAACGTAACAATAGAAATACACAAAGACCGAACCGACGGGATCAACGATCAAGCGCCGGGAGCCGCATCCTTCACCTTACTTTGCAAGTACCCGCCGTATTCCCTAGCGCAGTCCTTCACGTGGCTTGCCGTGTCGTAAATCCTGTGCCGCGCATAGTCAATCCGGTCCGAACCGGGTGGGTTGAGTCCCTTGAAGTATCGGTACATCCATGAGAGGGCTGCGACAATGACTACCCCAAATCCGCACATGGACAAGAACCCCGCAGTGATGAGGAAGAGAACGGTGCCGGCTGGTACCCATATCGGGCTCGATACGATGATCAACGGCGCGAAAAAGATCAGACCCAGAATGGCTCCGGCGATGGTTAGCCCGGTAAGGAGGAGCAAGACGGATCCGGTTAACAAAAGGGTCAAGAGTCCAACTAGCTGCGTCGAGTTCGGGGCATGCTCTTGAAGTCTTCGAAAAACTGTGGCCGCGGTGGTGGGTTCGGTGGCTCTCTGCGTGTGGGTTGAACTTGGGTAATGATCAGCCATGTTAGAGAGCTGAAGGATTGTGAGAGAGCAAAGGGTAAGAGACTAGAGTGGTTCAACCGTAAAAGAAGAGAATGCTTAAGAGGGACAGGTGGGAGGAGGAGGGCCCTATTATGGGGACACGCAAGGGTGCACGTGGAGGAGAGAATTGGGTTTGGATGAGACTTGAGACTTATTCTTTCTGAAGAAATCGGTGCAGGGATAAGCTATACTCGGGCGTATTCAGGGATGGTGTTCAGCAATTCGATTAAATCATCCAAAAAGTTCAGGTGAAAGCTTTATAGGGTCAAATTTGATTCTTTGATTTCAGAGAGTTAGAGCTTTAATGTACATTCTGGGAGTCTCGTGGGTCAGTCACCGGTTGCATCTTTGCCGACCTTTTGGTTCACAAGCGTATTATAATACAACCAGACAAGAAGTCTCGTTGAAATTTGTCCTCTTCCTATCATAGGTAGATTTCCCATTATTGATGTAATATTCTTAGCAAAACAAATAAAAGATCAATATATGAATAAATTGAGAAAAATATCATCAACAGAGAAATGCTCTGTGCTTTTCACCATTTACTATTATACGAGGCACGTAATATTGAATATCAGCTATCACATACTGTATAACCTTGCAAAATGGGATAACATATTATTATTTCACTGCAGTTTCTTACGAGCAGGCTACTATTTAATTCGAAAATATGCAAACAGGATAAATACAAAGAATAATAATAAAAAGGCTACCAGCTGCAACGCTTGGGTTTGAACCTTGTCATCCTTAGTTAAAACGTTCTTGCTGCTGCTTAAGGGTAGTTCTCCTTCATCCGAATGACCAATTTTATTAATGTTTCCTTTATTGTCAGAAATGGGATCATTGTTAGTGGGGCTGTCGCCTGCATTTTCATTTGAGTTGCTGGGTTTCTCATTTTGCTCTGCCTCAAGTTTATTGCAGCTCCTGATTCTGAAACTCTGTTCCATGCTCTGGCTAGACCTTGTTTCCTTGCCATCTATTCCATCCTCGTCTGCCTCTGACTTATAATTATAAATTGATGGTTTTACTGAATCGCTGAATGAGACTCTCTTCGATCTTGGGTAAGTTTGGGTCTCCATAGATTTGAAACAATCCTGCATCTGTTTTTTTGGGGAAAGGTTAGAGGCCTATGAAGCATGGACACGGCTGCATTTAAGCCATATTCGTATAGAATATGTATTGAATACTAATACTCGAAAATACGTATAATGCTTGTATTTTTTTAAAAATATTTAACTTAAATTCATGTCGGGTCGAGTGTAGACACACATTTTATCCATTTTTAAATAAACTTTTTAACTCTAATATCATATATTACTTTTATTCAGTTTTAATAAAGATATATGAATTTTGACAGTAAACTTGAATTATTATTTTAGTTGATTATGTATAAAATATTTATTATCTATTTTTACTGTTGTAAGAATTAATATAATATATATTGTTGTATCTTTATCCTATTTTATGAAAAATTATAGTTTCTGTACCTGTACTAGATACCATACTTGTTCTCGTACCTGTGTAACATAGTTAAAGACGGAACCATCACCAGATTCCCCGCTACTTCTTGGCATTGACCTATCTGCTGAAACCATGGACATGGAAAATCGGCGAATCAGAGCAGGGCTCAAACTGTGCTTGCTGCCGCTGCTACTTTGGCTGCTGGAGGAGCTTTCCAGTGTAGTAGTAGTTTCATTTTCATCACTCTCGAGCAAGGTGACATTAGAAGAGATGCTATCAAGTTCAGGATCAGATGTTGATGATGCATTAGCTTTTATATATAATTCTTTACTTGAGTTCTGGCTGCAATCATGGGTTGAGGTTTTTCTAGATTGTTTCTGATGATCAAGGGCTTCAAATCTTAAGCATGTGAAAAGCCACCGTTGGTACACAAGTTCCTGGACCATGTCAAATCTGTTTCCCTGCAGGCTTTCAACTTGCTCTGAAAGTTCTTCATTGACATGTTTTAAACAAGTTATTTCCTCTCTTATCTTGGCCATCGTTTTCTCCTACACAAACAAAATTTAAAACCCATCAATAACTCATGGCAGGTGCTGAAGTGGTCTTACTAATGATGTTTTGTTTTTATTACATAGGAGGTTCATGACCTGAGAAACAGAAGTGTGGGGAAGGGTAAAAAGTAAGTAGAATTGAATCCACAGTATCAAGTTATACTCAATCTTAAAGATTGAGAATTGTGCCATATAAACTATTAGCTCAATGATAAGCTGCATTAATATTTGTGAGTAAAGGGCCTAGTTTTTCATTATATAATATCTTCATAGTTTTGCACATTATAACTTACGCCATAAACTCATAATGTATACTCAAAAAGAAAATAAATTAAACCTCCTTGTAATAAGGAAAAAGAGAACCTTACATTTAATGCCAAACATTAATGAAGGACGATGCAATAGAAAATGTAGAATACATAATAGAGCATGGTGCCAAAATAGGAAGTCAGAAATTTGAACAAAGTATTGAAACAATAAAATCGGTGGGCGTAATTCTTGACAATATGTAAACAAAATCTAGATACGATTTCGGCAAAAATCGGTGGTCGTAATTCTTGACAATCTGTAAACAAAATCTAGCTACGATTTCGGCAAAAATTAGTGGCCACAAATTTTGAATATATGTACCAAAATCTAATTCAAAGATACTGTTATTCAGCGGAAGAATATCACATAGAAAAAAACCATTTCTGAGCTTATACAAATCTGTGAAAAACAAAGAATACGTAGCTAACTGGTCGGATGCAGTTGATTGCTTCAAAATCGATGTAATCAATCAACTGTAAAATAATCAGTTCAAATTAAAATTTCTCAAAATAGTTAGTCGACTTAATAATATCAATAGTTGACTGGCAAAAAACATTGAGGAAACAAATTAAACCATTTGATTGTCCCTCTTCAACAATTAATTGGTGTGCATTTTCACACTCTCTCTTTTTTTTACAATGACGCCTATCGCCTACTATTTCCCTACAAGGATCAAGACACCAATGCCTTATCAAGGACAACAAGAAAAAGATAGATTTCTGGTGATATCTTATCTTATGCTCTTTATGTACTTAATATGGGTCACAGTCATAACTACTGTACATATAAATGCTTGCCATCATTTTTGAAAATTTTCACCTTCAAGTTAGCTGATATCCACCAATCACTCACATACCTATTCTAATTATACTCGGCCTCTTCGCATAGCTATCATAAGTATGCATTTTTCTGAGTTCTATAAATCCACACGTTAGTATCTTTACTTTCATACTCAAAGTATGGAGGGAATTGTATTCCGTCAGTTTCGAAATATTTGTGTCTTTTGTGGTTTCAGTCCTGGAAAAGATGGGGAGTATGTTAAAGCTACACAAAACCTAGGTATGGTGTTGGCCAGAAGAAAACTTCATTTAGTCTATGGTGGAGGTAACTGTGGGTTAATGGGGTGTGTGGCTACATCTGCACATGTAGGAGGATGCCAAGTTTTAGGTATTGTTCCTATAGCTCTAACTGTATCAAATATCATAGGAAAAACAGTTGGGGAAGAATTTAGAGTTGCTTCCATGCATGAGCGCATGGCTAGAATGATGAGCAATGCTGATGCTTTCATTGTCTTACCAGGGGGTTTTGGTACTTTAAAGGAGATTTTTCAAATAGTATCTTGGGCACAATTAAATATGCATCACAAACCGATAGGTTTGTTAAATATTAACCATTTCTTTGATGATCTGTTGTCTTTTCTTAATCATGCTGTGGAACAAAAGTTTATCCCACACTCAGCACGACGAAGTCTCATCTCAGCTTCAAATGCTGAGGAGTTGATTGATGCTTTACAAGCATGTGTTCATGTACCTGATTCAACTATGCCTCGAATAGAATGGACGACAGACAACCGCAGGAAGCGCAAGTTAGATTTAGATCTTCATCTGTAACTGTAGTAGGACATGTCATTGTTGTACTACTTTTACTTTCTTAGGGTCAACTTGGATATCATCCTTACCAACCCTACTCTCTTAGAGTTGGTAGAACTATCTTTAAATATTTTGCTTATGTTACTCTGAACTTTTCGAATATTCTAGATGCATAAATAATTTGATCCAAGAGTGGCTTAATTACTATTCATCATATCTATCAATATAGTCAGGGCATTTGTCAAATCCAAATTACATCACTAATAACTTATATTACTCATATCGAGTCTTGAAAGCTGTTTTCAGATTATTCTCGTCCCTTTTCCCTCAATTGTAAATATTCATATCTCAAATTAATTTAAAAAAACATTGAGCACCTTGTAACTAATCAAACAGATCATCTATACGAGGTAATGAGTATTTATTCTATACTGTCACTTTATTCATATACATAGTTATAATAATCCGTTATTCTTTTTTACTAATAGGTCTAGAGCACTTCAATGAGAATCCTAGGGTGTGTAAACCCCTAACAAGTCTTGCAACTGATTCTTCAATTTCTTAAATTCAGTGGTTGCCATTCTCAGAAAACACATTAGAGAATTCTTTAACCACCAGAATTTGATCTATATTAATGTATTTTATATCTATATCCTTGACAATTGCCAAATATCATTGGCACCTTTTTGCAATGACTTATGGGCTGCTAAAGCAAAGATTAGATTACTGAACACCTCACTACGGTCTTTTTGTATCAAGAAAGAAGATTTTCTCGTTTTAATCATTGTAGCACATCCTACAGCAATCCCATATATGAGATATTATAACATCTATGGTACAACTTTTAACAATGGATATACCATTTCATTAATAAAAATCATTCTGCCACTTAACAGAGAACAATTATAAAACATTTTCGAATAAGTGCACAAAATAAACATCATATTCCATAGCTAAAATAGCTCTACGAATCAAGTCATTCCATGCAAAAATTCTTAACCATTCAATGCAATTTTCAAGTATAAGCATATACCATATTTAATACATATATTATGTTACAAACATGGCATATAAGCCATATCTCATCAATATAATGCATGATTGATTTGCTATATCACGCAAACACCATATTACCATATCTCAACTAACTTGTTGCACATTATGTCACGATTTTTTTTTCCTGTGTTATAACTAGGTCAGTATGAACATACTTGTCATGTGACCTTTTAGCATCACCTTTCATAATTCTCTATGTAACTTTTCTTTTTATAAATAGCTGGGATATGATATTAACTTTTATAACTATTATATAGTAACATAAAATATTGAATACAATTTTTGTTACTGATATCATGCATATACTAGTGCAAATTAAAAAAGTAAGATTTTCAAAACTTATCTTTTACAGAGATTTTCTACTTCAGATCTATGGCGATTTAACGGCTGATTTGAAAAATTGATCGGTCAAAACTGAAATATTCTTCGTCATGAATCCAGTGATACCCTCAGTTTTGAGATTGGAGGCCTGTAAACACTCCAGATCTAGAGAGAAAAATAAAAGTTACTATTCACACTATTCACTCCCGAAATTTTCTCCGTCTTTCTTTCGGTTTCTGACGACACCCCCCCCAAACGATTTTCTCCTTTGTTTTTTTTAGGAATGTTCTTTCTTTTATTATGGACAAAGATATTTATTTTGAGATTTGTTTATTACGATTTTTATCAAGAAAAATCAAGATTTAAGAGTTTAACTAAAGGTTTATGAGAATGAAAATTTTTAGAAATTTTTGAGATATTTTAGGATGAAAAATGGAATTTATATGAATTTATATAATTATTTTAACCACAATATAAATCATTTCAATTAAAAATATATTTTCTTTTAGCAAAACATAATCATTTTTAAACAAATAAAAATATATTTGTTCATAACAAAATATTATCATGTAAAAATAAAATTATGGGATGTGACATTCTTCCCCCCTTAAGAAATTTGATCTCCAAATTTCAACTCATCCTATCATAAATAGGAAATGAAATTAAGGCATAAATGTTTAGTTATTAATTTCACTACTCAAACTATTCAGGATATCTCTTTTCTTGTGTGATTTTTTCCATATAACCTTAGCCATAAAAATTTCCTTCAAACATAAGTTCTTCAACAATATTTGATCACCAACTGATATTTTATAGTGCTCTAATATTTATGGTCCTTATAGACTTTTGGCCTGTACTGAGTTGCTTATATATATATATATATATTTTTCTAATCAATTTCGTCTCCATATTTGCAAATATATACACTCAAAAATATGTGGGTATCCAGCACGCATATTATTCTCTCTTTCCTAAGTAGCCTCCCCTGAAAAGTACTTTTACTACATCACTTTCATTGTGACATTTCTTTTGAATTTAATTTCTTCACTTGACTATCTACTATAATCACTGATTTTTTTTTTCTCATATAACAACACTTTGTCTAACTAAATTTCCCAACACTGAATAACATGTGTTGGGTTTGTTAGATACTTTCGTAGCATAGATACGTGAAAGACTAAATGAACATTATCCAATTCAAATGGCAAAGCCCAACGGTAAGCTATTGGACTGATCATATATGTCGTGGACCTAACTTCACCCAACTCACTCACCCATTAGGAGACCTTCATATAAAACCTCAAATGGTGCCATTTGTATATGGGCTTGATAACTATTGATATGATAGTGACGATGAATAGTGATTCCGGTGATGAACAGTGACCAATTCCCAAAGTTGCTATCTTGATTGTTTGGACCTTCCGGACACATTTTTGAGGTCAATTTGATCAAATAGAGACTGGAAAAGTACATTTTAGAGCTGTCCAATCTGGAGCCCTCACTAGGTGAGTAGATAATATTTACTATGACATTATTTTTTTTTTTAACTATCCATTTGACACATCTACATGAGACATTAATATTAATGCGAAATTTATTTCTGTTAAAATATGACTCCTAGTATAAACTTTAGAAATGCAGGACAAGCATCATTTATATTTTTAGTTCTCTAGTGGTTATGGTGATGTTGATATTTTATATGAATTGATAGATGATTTTATGAGGCAGATGCGTAGGCCTTTGGATATAAATGTGTAAACTAAGTTGATATTATTTTGACTATTGTTGAATAGTGCATATTGAAGTTTAATGGATTTTTGCTTAACTGATTGTTCGGACTTTTTGCCTGATGGATGATTGTGCGAACTTTTTGCCTCATAGATAACTATACAAGCTTTTGCCTAATGGATGACTATGCGGGCTTTCAGTTAAAAGAGCAGATAACATCTTTCTTTGTCAACTTAGGTTTGCTTATTTGGAGAGTACTTAGGAGTAAAATTCTTAGTGCACCAAGCTGATGTAGAAAAGCTTAAGCGCCTCCTTAGTGTAATTATTTAAAAAAAAGAGGAAGAAAAGACTCATAATGAATGAATATTATGTGCATTCTTTCTTCATGAAGTGTTTTTACCTCTGTTATAGTTCTTGCCAGGGCAGTGCTCAACTTAATTCCTACTTCCCTCTTTTCTAGTTCAAGCTCTTTGTTTCTTCTCTTCAATTCCAAAACTTCCAACTCCACCTCTTTAACAGATTTAAGCTTCTTCTTCACCGTAGCATCCCTACCAGAGTCATCATACTTCTGAAACTCAGTAACTTGTTGATGAAGCATCAATATCTGCTCCTTCACAGGGCTTGCATGAGCATAATGTTTCTTCTGCATCTCAATTATTCTTTTTCTGGCAATTTCTAGCTGCTTCTCTGCCAAGACACCCTCTCTTATTTTTTCTCTAAGCCTCTTGCTCGCTGCTTGTAAAGAAGTAATGGTTTTGTTAAGCAAGTCCAACTTTTCTTTCTTTTCTTCCAATTTCCTTCGCAGTAGGGCAATAGCTGATTGTTCTTCCTTCAGACCATTCAGCTCAAGCACTTTCCTTTCAAGGACTGCTTGCCTCTGCTTGTAGTTATTTACTAAATTCTGTAATAACTCCGTTTCAGTAACATTACCCTGTTTATCACCCCTTATCAAAAGCTCAAACTCCTCAAACTCTCCATTTTTCTGATTTCTTGGCATTCTAGTTTTAGTCTCCTCCTCTTCTTCACCCTGCAATATTTACAATTAGAATCTACTGTTTGGACCAGAAATACCGGGGACTAGTCCTTTCACCTGTTTGGGTTCAACACACACAGTATGGAGGACTTACCGCATGATTATCATTTGCAGTGCTATTCTCCCTCTCTCCGAACTTATAGTTTAAGTCATTGCTTCCTTAGATGGTCAAAGGAATCGAAGCAATTATGATATGAAATTACTGAATGATGTAAAAGAGAGGGCTATGAAGATGGAGTTACAACAGAAAGTATTAAAACTTTTTTCTTTCTTATAAATTTATAAAGAAGCTTTGGAGGCACCTGGAGATTTGATTTTGCTGTTCTTCTTTGCAGGAGGGCTGGTTTTAATATGGGAAACTTTGAATGCTGCAACTGAAGCTACAACCAGGAAGCTCACTCTGATTATCATGAAGTCTCCTGCACCCAAGTTAGAATCCGAACCTCAAGAATTATCTCTAGTTTTTTCACCATGACAACATTCTTATCGGCTTATAATGTAGCCAAGTTAAAATACTAAGTTCAGTGAAGCTCATCACCAAGTAGTGGTTGACTTTGTTCAAGACAATAGAATTTAATGCCTTTTGGAGGCAAGTGCTGGACGAACATAACTAGAGTAAGACCAGAACCATATCAATCATACATTCCATTTCATGGTGGTATCTTGTATGCTATACGTGCTTGAGTTATATAAGAGATTATAACAAAATTACTTATAAGCCTTCACTAATGACTTGAATAAATCTTACTGTCCCATTCAGCTTAAGAATGTGCTTGTTGTGTTTAACAGTTTAAATTGTTAAGTTGAAGTGATCTTTTACAAGTTATATCCGACATTGGAGTTTGATTCTGAAAGAAATATCTGGTAATGTTTGCCGGGAGCAGGATATTTGCTGTAGTTTGTGAACATTGGGAAGGGATAAATCAGTCACTACCAGTGGACTTGGTCCATACGATTCACCAAGTTCACTCACTAGATAGCAGACAATTTGAAAAAGATGATTCCAAAAGTGGGTCTTTTAGGTAAGATTTTTGTTGCCAAAATATCAGCAAAACAGAACTGATTTTATAGAACTTCTAGGGCCATAGTACATTGTGGTTTGTTGCGGAACTTGAAGAAAAACAATGCGCAGAATTGCAGCCTCTTTTAAATCAACAAGTCACACATGCTGTGTAGGTGGGTTTGAATTTATATAAGAAGATTTTTTTATATAAAATTGTGGGACATTAGGGTCTTGAATTTGATAAATATAAGTGCCAGTTTGAAAGAGAATCACGTCCTTCTATTTGTACTCTTCTCTTTCACTTTTTATAACCAGAATAATAGGCAATGAGTTAGCTTGATTTTAGCTGTTTCCATGAATTTATGTTTGAAAAATATACCCGGGTTGTAGCCTTTACTCTTAGGTCATTGCACCCTTTTACATATATATATAAAACTATTTCTAGAATAATAATTTAAAGGAAAGGAGAAGAAAAATAGAGAGATAACTCTCCTCTTCTCTTATTTCTTTTCTTTCAAAAAATGAAAAAATTTAAAGAGGATGAAAAATATAAAATAAAATAAAAAGAAAATTAATTTTACTAAAATAATTTTATTTTATTATATATTTATTTAAAATTTAAAAAAATATAATAATCATTTTTTTTCCTTATAAATCAAACAAAAAAAATTTATTTTAATATTTTTACAAATCAAACAAAAAAAATTATTATTTTTTAAATTAAATCAAACAAAAAAAATTCATTTTTCTTTTTTTATCCTACCCTCCCCTCCATTAAAATTTTTCTCCAACCAAACAAACCGTACAGAGAACTCCGATGCTTTACTTGTCGCTTTAACTATGCCTCAAAAAATCATAGAAGACAATGCCGATTCCCTTTTTCTGGCCGATGTCTCTCTCGGTTCAGATGCAGAGCCACGTGGCCCGCTTTTTCCCCAGACAATATGTAAGGTCACATATGATTTTGTGGATTTGTGAATAATGGTTTAAAAAATAAATCATTACATTCAAGATTTTGATTAGATTCACAGGAGTTTTAGATTGTCATGATTATCAGAATCATGCTACTTAGATAATCTGGAGTTGCTTAATCTCAATTGAATTTTTTAATCTTGACACATATTCTCTTATGTCAAATAATATTTTTATTATTATTATGGTATGTAGTGTTCTCAAGTTTTTTTTTTGAATTAATTATATGAGAATTTTTTTTCATTGCAGTCAAAAATTTAAGTAATTAAAAAAAAATTAAATGTTAAGAATGTCTTAATATCCTTACTTTTTTATATAAAAATAATTTTAATTTAAAATATTAAGATTTTTTTACTAAACATTGAGAAAATAACTTTAATGTCAATATAAATCATATTTGGGAGATTTTATTCTTTCATTTTTTTATTAATATAACAAATATTTATGTATTTCGTAGCACAAGTGTAGAGAATATCTTTTTTTTTTTTAATTTAATTTTCTTCTATATTCCAATAAATAATCAATTTTTAAAATTGAATTATTTAATTTAGAAAAAAGTAAAAAAATTTCTTCTTCGAGGTTATGGCAGCATGATTGAAAATCTACAGTATGCACCAACAAGGTGTGATATAATTGATAGACAGCTGAATTTCTTAACATACTATTTTGAGTTTGAAGTGGACAGTGTATATAAAAAAAACTTTTTTGAGAGAGGTAAAATTTATTTCAGTGTTAGAATTAACCCCTGACTGTCCGCAGGGGGACACTTATCTAGAGCCTGCACTAGATAAAAAAAGAAAAAGAAAAAAATCTACGGTATGTTTGCAGAAAATTAAGTTTATTTTTTATTTTTAAAATAAAAAATTTAATAACTATTTTTTATTATTATTTAATAAACAAATTTTAAAAATAAAAAATAATATAATTTTAAAATAGTTTGTCAAACAAAATTTTTATATTTTTATTTTATAAAACAATTTTTAAACATAATTAAAATAAAATCAAACAAATTCTAAAATTATCCTCGATATTTATGCAATTTATAATTTAAGGAGTAAAAGATAAGTTATTGCCTTATTGGGTCCCTCATGAAACCCTAATTTTCCCATTGATCAGAATCTTAGATGGCATCGGAATCGTGTTGGTTTTCGGTCACCCAACTCGGTTCCTTGTTATATGAAACCTAGTGATCGATCTATTGATCCCATGGAAGCACGGCGGGTCTCTCGGACGGTGATCGGCCCTAAAGTCAGGCAGGTGGGTTTCTTCGCTCCCACCGCTCCACAGCCATCTCGCTCCCATTCCGACCTGATTGAGTCAGATTCTCTGCAGCTCTTGGACTCTCCGGTGAGCAACTCGCTCTCTCCAGTGATGATACCGCCGCCGCGTCATCTTTCTGAGAGAAGTGCCTCCATGCCAGTTCCTGAGTCGGGGTTTCGCCAGCAGGCTTCCGGAGACCATGTACCGATTGGGAGCTATAATCCCTCCGTGTCGCTGCTCGGAACTTCACCGTTGGCCTCCCCTTCGAGTCGTGTTGGGATTGTCAACGGAGAGTTCTCCGAGGACTCTACTACCGCGGGCTGGATTCATCGCAGCAGTTCGGGGAAGTTAGCTTCGAGTTTCCCGGGAGGAGGTTTCGATGTGTCGGGCGTGAAGCCTCCAGAAAATTCACTGGGGAATAAGTTCACTGTGCGGGTGGATGTGGAAAAACCCGCTGGCGGCTCTGGTAAAGATATATTACAAATAGGCAAATGACTTATAGCGTGTACTCATGAATACATGCTTGTTGACAAAGATTGCAAAGCATTTCGTTGTTCGTAATGTAGAACTGGACTGATAAGTTGAATATGGAATTGTCAAAATTCAAAATAGAATTGTAAACTGATTTTCCCGTTAATTAGTAGAAAGATCAAGATGTTAGCTTTGAAGGCCAACTATAGTAGCAACGATTTGCATGATTTTGTCCGAGGTTTAGAGTTGTTGTTTCCTATATATGTCGTTTACTTCTGATAGAAATATGATTTTACATTAGAAAAATTCTTCCTGTGCCATTGTGTCTTAGTCATTGACATTTTGACAATATAGTGGAGCACAAAATTCCGGCAGAAAAGAGGGAAGAGGGTGACAAAGAAGTAAAGCATGATCTGTCATCAAGTTCAAAGCCACAGAAAGCAAAATCTTCGAAGTCTGAGAGACGGGCCTTGCAGGAGGCACAGCGAGCTGCAAAAGCTGCTTCAAAAGGTTCAAACTATGAAACTTTCTTTTTTAACTATAAACATGCTTATGATACAAGTTATTTTTCTGAAGTAATATATGTTAAATAACTCAAAAGTCAGATGCCTAAATTTGTTGATTTCATGTAACTGTTTTCCTAAAATTTTTAAACTCGAGAGCCCCCTTTTCTTTCTGCTGTTTTTGACCGTTCTTGTGGTTCCATTAAGAATCAAGATGAAAGTTGGAAATAGATCAAAAAGAAAAGTTGATTTGTACTGTTCGGTCACATACATAGCATGTGGCAGGGTAGAGTGAACCTTGCTGTATTTCAAGAAGTTTTATGGAATCTTGTTTCAGGAAAATTTGGTTTTGAGCTGTTTTGGTGGCCTTTTGAATTTGTATATACATTAGTGGCGGCATCGCTTTTCTTCTTTTCTTTTGTTTTACTGAAACATATTAGTGAACATGAATGAAGTTGTTATGATTTTTTTTATTTATAATCCTATCATTTCTCATGGGTTTGCCCTTGGAGGAGCAAATCTGGAGTCCAATGTCTTACTAGATGGTTCATAATACAAGTTTCATTAAAGAAAAAGAGTTAAGTGGTCCTAATCTTCTTGATGTTCCACTCTTCACTGATTACTGTCTTTGACTTCTGTGATGGGATAGAAAACAAGTTAAGCTGGCTAGCTATGATCTTTTTTTTTTTTTTTTATCAAATCAGAACTCTATGCGCTTGGATGCACTTCTTATAGTTCCTTTAACATGCACTCATGGTATATGCTTTTGGTTGTTACTCTATATTTCAGCTGAGGGAAGTAAAGTAGTTGCTGAATCTGGCAGAGCTGCCCCTGTTAAAAATTCAAAGCAATCTTCACAAAAGAAAGATGGTCCTCCTGCTCCATCTTCAGTATCAACTGAAAAGAAAACAGGTGATCGTCCTCCAGAGAAAGAAAGGAAGAAAGATGTTCCTCCTCCACGAATGCAATTTGACGACAAAAGCCGAGTGGAAAAGGCTAAAAGACGTGCAGTAGTCAATCAAACTGAGGCTAGAAAGAGAGTTGAATTATTTCGGCATCTGCCTCAATATGAACACGGGACTCAGCTTCCTAATCTTCTGTTAAAGTTTTTCCAACTTGATGCAGTGCATCCTGCTGTGTTCAAGGTATTGTTTTGGAAATTCTTAAGGTTGGTTCAAAATAGTGTACTTGGGATCTGTTTGTAAACAAGGTCAATTAGATATTTGATCTGAAGATGCATACCAACGAGAAAGGAGAAAGTTAAAATGAATTCTCTTTGTTTAAAAGAGTCCACAATTTGTGCTCTTGTATCTTTGTATTGTTGTGCCTTAAATTATTTTTTCCCAATTCATATTGATTCTCTATTTTCATTGATATGATTATTATTGTTGTTTCTTATTATTATAAATTTGTTTTTAATGCCTAAATAATGATGTTTTCCATATACTTCATAAGATATATGTCAACTTTCTCGTTAAATTTAAAAACTATGCTAAAAAAAAAATTCATCTGAGCATTCATGCTTTGTTATCTGAACAAGAACATGCATCACCATATTCCCTTCGACCATGCCTAAAGGGGAAAACCAGGTTATGTGTGTGGATTTTATGTAAATTATTTTTGGAAATTTGAACTGCTAAGGATTTCTTTAAAGCAAATGTAAATCAGCTGTATGTAAAAAAACTTGACAAGAATTGGCATTGAGATATAGTGCTTCTCTTCTTGTTTTTTCTTCAGGTTGGATTGTGTTATTTGGCGGGCGATATATCCGGGGGTAATGCTCGTTGTATTGCAATGCTAAGAGCATTTCAGGAAGCCATCAAAGACTACACCACCCCACGTGAAAAGACCCTTGTCAGGGATTTAACTGCAAAAATCAGCAGTTATGTTTCTTTTTTCACTGAATGTAGACCTCTTTCTATTAGCATGGGAAATGCGATTAGGTTTGTAAAAAGTCGAATTGCCAAGTTGCCTTTAACTCATTCTGAATCTGAGGCAAAAACAACTCTCTATTCTGATATTGACCGGTTCATCAATGAAAAAATAATTCTTGCTGATAAGGTGATTGTTAGACACGCTGCTACAAAGGTTCGAGATGGAGATGTTCTTCTTATATATGGATCGTCATGTGTTGTTGAGATGATTCTTTTATATGCCCATGAGCTTGGGAAACAGTTCCGAGTTGTGTTGGTTGACTCACGACCTAATCTTGAAGGCCAGTCCTTACTTCGTAGGTTGGTGGCGAAGGGCCTGAATTGTACATATATTCATATAAATGCTGTTTCCTATATCATGTATGAGGTTACAAAAGTCTTTCTCGGGGCCTCTGCAGTTCTGTCTAATGGAACTGTATATTCAAGGGTTGGGACTGCATGTGTTGCAATGGTGGCTCATGAATTCCGCATTCCTGTCTTGATCTGTTGTGAAGCATATAAGTTTCATGAAAGAGTGCAACTTGATTCAATATGTTCAAATGAACTAGGTAAGTTTATCAGCATCAGCTCGTTATTGTTTCATCTTTACATGAATTCATGCGTAGTATTGTCATTGCTATTGTTATCAAGGTTTTGAGCAACTTCATATTGCTTGCAGGTGACCCTGAAGCTATTGCCAGGGTTCCTGGAAGAATGGATGTAAGTTATTTGGACAACTGGACCAGTAGAGACAATTTGCAGCTTTTGAACTTGATGTAAGATCTTCAATATTTCCATTTATCTGCACGACCCCCTCACACCCCCCCCCCCCCCAAAAAAAAAGAAAGAAAGGAAAGTTAGCACTGATTTTGTTTTCCTTTTTGCTGTGACAGGTACGATGCTACTCCTTCAGATTATGTATCTGTGATTGTTACAGATTATGGCATGGTAAGTTAATTAGTGTACGAGCTTAGACAATGGTGCTGTGTGGACTTTGTTTGCAAGTTTTATATAATACAGAAGATTTATTTTTCTCTCTTCCTAAGCAGATTTCTCTTAGATCTTTCTCATTATACTTTATCTTTTAAATGAAAATTTCATCCATTTTGACTCTTCTAATCCAATGCTATTTTCTGAATTTCTAGAATTCATTCGTTGTGAAGCCTTCATTACTCTTAGGGGTCCTGCTTACTGATATGATATTTCTCGTCCATAGATAATCTGCTTTACGGATTCTTTTTATTTTATGTGATTTTTTATTGAGCTCGGAGAGTTTCTTTCATCTGTCCTATATCTCTCAACCCTCAAGTTTCTGGTTTCCTTAAAATTTTATTGTAAAATGGAGCTTACTATCCTGTGGTTGGAGATGGCTAACATCTGTTTTTCTTTATTTTTTTTCTAGCATAATTTTGGTTTCACAATCTTCAACTCATTCTTCCTCCTGCAGGTGCCTCCTACTAGTGTTCCTGTTATTGTACGTGAGTATCGAAGAGAGAACCTGTTGATATAGATAAGTAAGCCAGTGGCATGACCGGCTGTGGAACGTTTTTGATAAATGAAAATTTTCTGTATACTTGAATTTTAACTAGCAAAGAGTGCATTTTTTTGGGCCTCTCCCCCTTCCGCTGAAAAGTTTTGGAGATCCATATTCTTCACACTTTCAATATTATGTATAAATTTGCATGTTTTGAGACGATACCACAAGTTGGCAGTAATTAAAATTTGCCGCGAAGAATAACTTGATTATTTTTCAGTGTAGTATCACTGAACTTAGTGGCTCATTCGTTATTGTATCATATATTAATTTAGCATAATGCCCAAAAAACTCTAGATGAACATATATGCCGCCTACAAAAGAAGTTATTCATATGGTGCTTCAAACGCACTGAAAACTTGCCTTGTTAGTAGGTTTTCAACATTTGTATTAACCTAATGATAAAGTATTAATGAATCAAACTGGTGATATCTCAGCTTGATACTAATGCTCTTGTACAACGTACTGCATTATACTAATCTGACATATACAGCAATAAATTCTCAAAAAAATCATACACCCAATTTCCTTTTAAAAGTTGAAGAGGAATTACAACAAACTCAGTCAAGATGTGATCTAGACTTCGACATTATATTGCCTGTTAATCAAGCAATTATCATCGTTTAGTGCTGTTTTCTCTGTCATTATATTTGCTTCTTGTCCAAACTGAACTGGCAGTGCGATTATGTTGAGGTAGCAGCTGCCAGTTTCAACCTCTGATAATCAGTCTTAATTGACTTAAACTTGATGCCAACCTGAATCCGTGACTCGATGCAAAGAATAGCTTGGGCACCATCGTGTGACATACAGAATCAATGATCAATTTTATGAATGTTTCCTTAAATCTCCGAAATGGGATTATTGTTAATGGGGCTATCTTCTGCATATTCATTTGAGTTGCTGGGTTTCTCATATTGCTCTGCCTCAAGTTTATTTCATTTCCTGATTCTTCGGAACTCTGTTCCATGCTCTGGCTTGACCTTGTTTCCTTGTCATGTACTTTTTCATAATTGGTGTCTCCAAAGATTTGGAACAATCATTTCGGGCTATGAAACATGGACACGTGATTATATTAAACCGTACGGTACCTATCAGATACAAATATTGATTTGGATACTTTAAGATATATAATGTATGTACTTTTTAAAATATTGATTTGGATACATATCAATTGAAGCGCAAGTGAATTAATATTTTATTTGATTATGTATTATAAAATTTTTATCATGGAATATTTATTATTTATATATTATATATTATTGTATTTGTACTTTATGCTTTGTAAAATTATTTTATCCTGTATCTATATCAAATACTTTACTTCTACTAGTAATTGTGTAACATAGTTAAACTTTATGAATAAAGAGTCTAGTTTTTAGTTAAAAAATGTTTAAGTACACCGTCATCTATTCACCGGCGGCCGGCGGTATTCAGATCGTATCACGTGTTAAAAATAATATTTTTTTGACACGTGGCACGATCTGAACAACATTGATAATCAAAAAATTTGTCCAACGACGGTGTACTAAATTATTACCCTTTTTAATTATACAATAGTTTCTCAATTGTGCACATTAGTAACTTATAGTCATATAATCATAAAGCAAAATAAGAAATTGAATGTAAACTATATTTTTTTTTTGTTTGTTTGTTGGTAAATTGAATAACTAAAAAAAATTGTGTGCGAAAGCATGATTGAAAAATTTGTGTGTCTACAGTATTTTCGTAGTAAAATCACGCTACTAGAAAGATATTTATACATTTACAATTTAAGAGTAAAAAGACAAGTTATTGCTTTGTTCGTAAAACCCTAATTTTCTCATTGATCGGAATCTGAAATCGCATCGGAATCGTGTTCGTGTAACTAACTCAATTCTTTGTCATATGAAACCTAGTGGTGGACCCATTGATCCCATGGAAGCACGGCGTGTCCCTCGGACGGTGATCGGTCCTAAAGTCAGGCAGGTGGGTTTCTTCGCTCCCACCGACTCCGACCCGATTGGGTCGGATTCTCCGCCCCACACGGACTCTCCGGTGAGCAACTCGTTATCTCCAGTGATGATACCACCGCCGCGTCATGTTTCCGAGAGAACTGCCTCAATGCCAGTTCCTGAGTCGGGGTTTCGCCGGCAGGCTTCCGGAGACCATGTACCGATTGGGAGCTATAATCCCTCGGTGTCGCTGCTCGGACCTTCACCGTTGGCCTCCCCTTCGAGTCGTGTTGGGATTGGCGACGGAGAGCTCTCCGAGGACTCCTCTACCGCCGGCTGGATTCGTCGCAGCAGTTCGGGGAAGCTTGCTTCGAGTTTCCCGGGAGGAGGTTTCGATATGTCGCCATTGAAGACTCCGGAAAATTCAGTGGGGAAAAAGTTCACTGTGGGAGTGGATGTGGAAAAACCCGCTGGTGGCTCTGGTAAATATTTGTTACAAATAGGTACATGACTTATAGTATGTACTCATGAATGCATGCTTGTTGACAACGATTGCAAAGCATTTCGTGGTTCGTAACATATTGCCACTGATCAAGTTGAATATGGAATTGTTAAAATTCAAAATAGAATTGTAACTCGATTTCCCTGTTAATTAATAGCAAGATCAAGATGTTAGCTTTGAAGGCCAACTATAGTAGCAATGATTTACCTTATTTTTTCCGAGGTTCAGGGTTGTTATTTCGTATATATGGCGTTCTGATAGATATATGATTTTACATTAGAAAAATTCTTCCTGTGCCAGTGTATCTTATTCATTGACAATATAATAGAGAACAAAAATCCTGCAGAAAAGAGGGAAGAGGTTGACAACGAAGTACAGCAGGGCCTGTCATCAAGTTCAAAGCCACTGAAAGCAAAAACTTCAAAGGCTGAGAGACGGGCCTTGCAGGAGGCACAACGAGCTGCAAAAGCTACTTCAAAAGGTTCAAGCTATGAAACTTTCTTTTTTACCTATAAACATACTGATGATACAACTTATTTCGCTGAAGTAATATATGTTAAATAACTCAGAAGTCAGATGCCTAAATTTTTTGATTTCATGTAATTGTTATACAAAAACTCTGCCCCTCCCCTCTCCTTCTGCTGTATTAGTTGCTTCACATAAATAGCATGTGGCAGGGTAGACTGAACCTTGCAGTATTTCAAGGAGGTTTATGGAATCTTGCTTCAGGAAAATTTGCTTCTGAGCTGTCCTAGTGGCCTTTTGAATTTGTATGTATATTAGTGGCCTCATTTTTATTCGTTTCTTTTGTTTTATTGATACAACAACAACAATTAAGCTTTTTACTACTAGGTAAGGTCGATTACATAATCAAACAATACTACAGTAGCATATTATAAATAAGATTAATAGAAGAATTATTAATTGTTAAAATAGTTTCACCTATTATTTTTTTTTTCTCCTTTTATCTCTACTTATTAGACTACTCTTCATTTGATCTACTCTTCTCAATAGGGCTTTTGCATATTTTCTTCACACATGGTCAAGCCACTTTAAGTGAGATTTTATCATTTTCACCACGATAGGTGCTACTCTAATTTTTTCTCTAATATACTCATTTTTAATCATTTTTTTAGTGTATTTACACATCTAACACAATATTCTCGTATCTGCGATATTAAATTTATTTTTATATTATTTTTTAACCGCCCAACATTCAATACTATATAATATTGCAGGTCTTACAGTTGTACAATAGAAATTTTTTTTTCTTTGAGCAGTGCTTTTCTATCACAAATGATACTTGAAATTTTTCTCCATTTCATCCATCTTACTTGAATCTTATAGTTTACGTCCTCTTTTACTTCACCGTCATTTTGTACAATGAATTCAAGCTATTTAAAATTTGTTACTTGGTCTCTAAATTTTACTTTTAAATTCGTATTTATTTGTATTTTACTAAAATTATATTTTATATATTTTATTTTATTTCTATTTATACGAAAGTCGTGTGATTCCAAAATTTATTTCCATGAATCTAGCTTCATATTTTTTTTATTCACTAACTAAAATTATATTATACGCAAAAATCATATATCAAGATTTCAAATCTTAGATGAGATGATATTTGATGTAGTCTTATAGTTGTGTAAAAATTTTGTTTCCATTTTGTGTCCTCAGGCAAGTCGTGATGTTATTGTACATATGTTTAATTGTTCAAATATAAGTAATACGTCTTTTTTTCTTCTCTAAAAATTTTCATAAAACCTCACTCAGCACTCTATCATATCTTTTTTCAAATTAATGAAAACTATAGGTAAATTTTTTTGTTTCGTTTGATATCTTCCCATCAATCGCCGCAACAAGTTTTTGACATGAAATCAAATTGATTCTTTGTGACTTGAGTTTATTGTCTTAATCTTTATTCAATGACCTTTTCTCATAATTTCGTAGAATTGCATGAGTTTAATTTCCTTATAATTGACACATTTTTATATGTCTTCCTTATTTTTATAGATAGGATTAAAGTATCTTTCCTCCATTCATTCGGCATTTTCTTAAATCTCATTATCACATTAAACAACTTAGTGAGCCACTTTGGACTTTTTCACACCTCAATAAGTATATTATCAGGTCTTATTGTTTTACCATTATCTATTTTATTTAAAATCTTCTCTACTTTAAACTCTTGGATTCTACAATAAAAAATATAATTTCGATCCTATTCTGTCATATTTAATTTATCAGAGTAACAGGCCAGTTCATGGATCAATTTTATTATTGATACACATTAATAACATTGAATGAAGGTGTTATGATTTCATTATAATCCTATCATTGCTCATGAGTTTGGCCTTTGAAGAGCAAATCTGGAGTTCAGCGTCCTACTAGATGGTTCTTAATATAAGTTTCATTAAAGAAAAGGAGTTAAGTGGTCTTGATCGTCATGATTTTCCACTCTTCATCTATTACTGTCTTGGACTTCTATGGTGGGATAGAAAAAAGTTAATTTGGCTAGCTATAATCATGTTCATTAAATCAAGAATTCTATGTACTTGGATGCTCTTCTTCTAGTTCCTATAACCTTTGCTCGTGGCTTATGCTTTTGGTTGTTACTCTGTATTCAGCTGAGGGAAGTAAAGCAGTTGCTGAATCTGGCAGAGCAGGCCCTGGTAAAAATTCAAAGCAATCTTCACAAAAGAAAGACGGTCCTCCTACTCAATTTTCAGTGTCAATTGACAAGAAAGCTGGCGATCGTCCTCTGGAGAAAGAAAGGAAGAAAGATGCCCCTCCTCCACGAATGCAATTTGATGACAAAAATCGAGTGGAAAAAGCTAAAAGGCGTGCAGTAGTCAATCAAACTGAGGCTAGAAACAGAGTTGAATTATTTAGGCATCTGCCTCAATATGAACATGGAACTCAGCTTCCTAATCTTCAGTTAAAGTTTTTCCAACTTGATGCAGTGCATCCTGCTGTGTTCAAGGTACTCTTTTAGTAATTCTTAAGGTTGGTTCAAATGTTGTACATGGGATCTGTTTTTAAACAAGGTCAATTAGATATTTGTTCTGAAGATGAATATAAACATGAAAGAAAAAAGTTAATGTGAATTCAGTTATTTTAGAAGAGTCCACAATTTGTGCTCTCGTATTTTTGCATTGTTGTGCCTTAACTTAATTATTCTCATTTCATATTGATTCTTGATTTTCAGTGATATGATTACTATTATAGTTTCTTATTATTATAAATTTTGTTTTTAATGCCTAAAAAATTATATTTTCAGTCGACTTCATATGATATATGTTAAGTTTAACTCTTTGCTCTATGTATACATGCATCAAAAGTTCATTTTCTTCTAGGTAAATATGAAACTTGTGCTAAAAGGAATTTTCATCTGAGCTTTAATGTTTTGTTTTCTGCACAGTAACATGTATCACCAATACTCCCTTTGCCCACGCTAAAAGGGATTATGCATTATTGCTTGACATCTGCAGTCTGTTTCTGACAATCTAATTGTACCTTTTATTCCACTTATGTTCTAAGTTGTTTGTTTGGATACTGTTATAAGCACCTGAGTCCATGTGTGTGGATTTGACGTAAAAGTTTTTTGGAACTTTGAACTGCTCTGTAGTGTTTGAAGAAAATGTAAATCAGATGTATGTAAATTAACTTAAGAAGAATTGTCAAAGAGACATAGTTCTCATCTTGTTTTCCTTTAGGTTGGATTGTGTTATTTGGCAGGAGATATATCTGGGGGCAATGATCGTTGTATTGCAATGCTAAGAGCATTTCAGGAAGCCATCAAAGACTACACCACCCCACGTAAAAAGACCCTTGTTAGGGATTTAACTGCAAGAATCAGCAGTTATGTTTCTTTTTTTACTGAATGTAGACCTCTTTCTTTTAGCATGGGAAATGCGATTAGGTTTGTAAAGAGTCGAATAGCCAAGTTGCCTTTAAGTCATTCAGAATCTGAGGCAAAAACAACTCTTTGTTCTGATATTGACCGGTTCATCAATGAAAAAATAATTCTTGCTGATAAGGTGATTGTTAGACATGCTGCCACAAAGGTTCGAGATGGAGATGTTCTTCTTACATATGGATCATCATGTGTTGTTGAGATGATTCTCTTATACGCTCATGAGCTTGGGATACAGTTCCGTGTTGTGTTGGTAGACTCACGACCAAAGCTTGAAGGCCAGTCCTTGCTTCGTAGGTTGGTGGCAAATGGCCTGAATTGTACATATACTCATATAAATGCTGTTCCCTACATCATGCATGAGGTTACAAGAGTTTTTCTGGGGGCCTCTGCAGTTCTGTCTAATGGAACTGTATATTCAAGGGTTGGGACTGCATGTGTCGCAATGGTGGCTCACGAATTTCGTGTTCCTGTCTTGATCTGTTGTGAAGCATATAAGTTTCATGAAAGAGTGCAACTTGATTCAATATGTTCCAATGAATTAGGTAAGTTTATTAGCATCAGCTTGTTATTGTTTCATTTATACATGAGTCCATGCTTAGTATGTATCGGAGGAGGGGTTAGATTGAGACAATGGTATTGCAAGCAAGTTTTGTTTTGGAAAAAATGGACATTTTCTTCCCACTCATTCACTTCTAGCTCTGCAAGCATAGTCTTTAAAATACATGACCTTATATTTCAAATGGTGTTGGTAAGTGGTAACTGCATTGGATCCACTTCAAATTGCTTGCAGGTGACCCAGAAGCTGTTGCCAGGGTTCCTGGAAGAATGGATATAAGTTATTTGGACAACTGGACCAGTAAAGACAATTTGCAGCTTTTGAACTTGATGTAAATCTTTGAAATTCCATTGTCTACACACCCCTCTCAAAAAAAGAAAAAAAGAAAAGAAAGAATGAAATAAAGAGAAGTTAGCACTGATTTTTTGTTTCTTTTTTACTCCAACAGGTACGATGTTACTCCTTCAGATTATGTCTCTATGATAGTTACAGATTATGGCATGGTAAGTTGATTTGTATACGAGCCTAGACCATGGTGCAGTGCGGGCCACCTCTTTGTTTACAAGTTTTATAACACAAGATTTAGCTTTCTCTCTTTCTAAGCAGATTTCTTTTAGATATTCCTCGTTATACTTTATCTTTTAAATGAAAATGACATCCATTTTAGCTCTTTCAACTCCACTATTTTCTGAATTTTGGGAATTTATTTGTTGTGAAGGCCTCATTTCTCTTAGGGAAGGCTAGCTATTTCGTACTACTTACTGATATAATAATTCTCCTCCATAAATATTCTGCTTAAGGATTCTTTTATTTTATGTGGTTTTTGAGCTCGGAAAATTTCGTGCATCTGTTCTGTACCTCTTAGCTCTTAAGTTTCTGTTTTCTTTATTTTATTTTTTAAGCATAACTATTTGTCAATTTATTCTTCCTGCTGCAGGCTCCACCTACTAGTGTTCCAGTGATTGTACGTGAGTATCGAAGAGAACACCTAGTGATATAAATAAGTAAGCAAGTGAAGTGATGGGCTTTGGATTTTTTTTTTTTTTTTGCCCTTTTTGGTGACTGGCTTAGGATCCATTTTGACAACTGAAAATTTTCTATTTACTTGAATTTTAATTAGCGCAGAGTGCATTTTTTTAGCCTCTCCACCCCTCGACAGTTTTGCAGATGCATATTCTTCAAACATGTTCAATATTTTGTATAAATCTGCAAGTTTTGAGACCAAACAGCAAAGTGGGCATCAGCTTGTAATAACATTTGCCGTGAAAGAATAACTCGATTATTTTCCTGAATACTTATTTGCTTGGTCGTTTTTGGAAGTTAGGAGATCGGAATATTGCCTTGGAGACTGCCAGTGTAGATCATCACCATACAAGTAATTTCTCGTATCGTTGTATTTATTTCCCAAAAAGTTTTAGATAGACATGTCTGCACCAGAAAATAAGTTATCCTATGGTGCTTCAAACGCACCGAAACCTTGCCCGTAGGTTTGTTAACCGTGGGACTGACATATTAGCTAAAAAAATGGAGTAAATTAAGTTTCTGAATTTATAGGCATATCTAGTTTTAATTTTTGAATTTTTTTTAATGTATGAGTTAATTTTTAAATCATGGAGCTTGTTATATGGTATTTTTTTTATTATAGTAAATTACAGTTTATTCTATGATTTAGTTCAAAATCAGTGTCAAGTAAACATTTTAAATAATAAAACTGTTCATTATTTTTATATTTATGTGACTATACTATTTAACTATAAATAAAAATTATTACAGAATAGTTAGATGATTATATAACAAAGTAAAATGGAGTTAAATAGCACACTTTAACTACATAAGAATTATCAATAATTTACTCTTTTTAATTTTTTAAAAAATAAAAATCATTGTAAATATCATATATATATTTTTTTGGACAAGTAAAAAATTTATATTTATATAAGATGAATAATATATTAACTATGGAGATTAATAATTAGAAGATAAAAATAAGATAAATTTTACAGTTTTTAAAAATTTAAAATAAAAAATTAGTACTATAACTAAAAAATAAAGATATAATATATTTTTTAAAATTTAATTTATTAAATATTATATTTAAAATTATAATTAATATAATAATAAAATAAAAAATAAAAAAGATGTATTTTGAAAAGGTAATACACTTTTAAATTTTTTTTCTTAATATTATTATTTTTAAATAATTTTTACTTAATTATAAATTTAGTGTTGTAAATTTAATTTTTTTTATTTAAATTTAAGTTTAAATTATAAATTTGAATAAATGAGAATTATTTCTTAAAACTCTAATACTTCATAATGAAAAAAAAAATTAAAAAAAGAAAAAAGAAACTTTTTCTAAAGAAAAGAAATACAATAGTAAAAAAAGAAAGAAACAAAATGAAAAAGAAGAGATTGATGAAGGGAGGGGGAAGGGGGCTGTCATGGCAGCCCCCTCCAAATCAGATACAAGATATTTGGAGTTTAAACCATTGTAAAAGAGCAAATAGATTCTTAAGTGAAGATTGGCAGCGGATTGGGTCCCTTTAAGAAACAGGCCAGAAGGTAAACCCCGAAGTATTCCACAAGCAGAATCCAAGAGCTCAATAAAATAAAATGCCTGTCGCTGTAACCCCTCATTGCTAAGCAGACGAGATATGGAGCACAATGATCAGACATGACTCCCATATAGACTGAAGTGAGCTTCACCCTACTCCAAATGGAACACAAGTATTAAATAGTAATGCCTAGGCTATTAATATTAAATAATCTATAAATATATATATATGGGTATGCCAAGGATACACGGGGACACAATGAACGGAAGGGCGAGTGTTTCATTACCAAGGAACCCTAATCTGATTTTTCTCTAGGTTAGTATTTCATAAACTGTACAACACACTTCACTATATTGATCTGACACATACAGCAACAAGTTGTCAAAAAATCAAACACCCAATTTCCTTTTCTAAGTTGAAGAGAAATTACAATAAACTTAATCAAGATATGATCTAAAACTGACATTATATTGCTTGTTAATCAAGCAATTGCCATCTTTCAGTGCTTTTTTCTGTCATTATTTTTGCTTCTTGTCCGAACTGGCAGTGCAATTATCTGTTGCAGCAGCAGCTGCCAGTTCCATCAGCCTCTCATAATCAATCTCAGTGGACTTAAACTTAAACTTGATGCCAACCTGAATCCATGACTTGATGCAAAGAATAGCTTGTGTGCTATCATGTGACAGGCAGAGTCGTTGCTTGTTGATCTCATCACCCTTGGCACAGAAAAGTTCTTCAGGCACAACTGAAGTTGCCTGCACAGCCAGGAAATCTCTAGCCATCACAGATAGCCGTGGATAGCGTGTACTATTGACCTTCCACCACTCTAGAACATCTGTTGGTATTGGTGCTGGAGCCTCTAAAAGATACTGAGTGAGCTCATCAGTGCCGGAGCTCATGCTTGCCCGTCGTTTCTTGCGAGCTATTTCCTCTGCAAAGGAAACACCTCCATCTTCAATTTCTTGAGCACAGTATCCAGTAGTAATGGATGAGAAATGACCGGTAGAATAATTTCTTGTAAA
This sequence comes from Gleditsia sinensis, assembly GCA_037074535.1. NCBI lineage: Eukaryota > Viridiplantae > Streptophyta > Magnoliopsida > Fabales > Fabaceae > Gleditsia > Gleditsia sinensis. Next base: position 6,694,278 of record CM073464.1, on the reverse strand, counting down.
ATGGGTTCTTGCTTCCTCTAGAAAATTTTCCGAGTTCAAATTCTCTGGGATTAGCTCTCCCTTAATTCGAGGATCTAGAATTGCTGTCATATAGGTGAATATGTTGCAAACCTGATTAATGTAACTTCTGGCCTTTTTAGCCATTTCTTCTGCGGCACTTTTTAGCCAGTCTGGACTATGACGGGATTCTCTGCAGGTAGCAATTGTTTCTGAGATGTGATCCATGAAGAAAAGGACCAGACCAACAGTTAGCACCTTACTTGTGCATATGTTATTTGTGGTCTTGTAGAATGGTTCCAGATATTGATGCACGATGCTAACTACACTTTTTTCAGCGGAGCTCAGCATCATCCTACTATCAAGGGTTTCCTCGTATTTTCGGATAACTGAATCCATAGATTTACCTGCCTGCATCATAAATATAATCCATCACATTACTTCAAATTTTAAATGCATGTATGACAAGATATATTGATATCCTCTTATGATTCACTAAAATGCCATAACATGGTACATAATTGTATTATAATACAAAATTCCATAATAATGCTACCATATATACTATTTCCCATCACAAAATAAACATTAACTGCAATTGTGAGCAGAAAAACCACATAACTCTTCTTGGAAACATCTTTGAAACGAAACTAAACTTCAATAAGATCAAAATCAACACGTGATTGGAGTTTCCAATTTATTATTATACTTGGTCTGAAATCCCTTCACTTGTAACTTGTTAGTGATGGGTCTCTAACAAAATCAATTTCATAGTATAAATTGAAACTATATGAAGCACAAACATGGACATGAGCAGAGAACACAATCCTTCATGGACACAAACACATCATCAAAGTATAATCACACAAGGAATAAAAATATATTAAAAAATTAAAATAATAAAGAAGTATACACACACACTCAGATAGATAAAAACATAAATACAGCAAATATAATATACAATTATTTTTAAGAGAGATGACATGCTCGAAACATACGTGGCATCTCTCTTGAAGTGCTAGTGCTTTATACGTAAAAATCAAGAACCCAAGGCTTCTTATTTTCACTACTTTCAAAGCTTAATATGTAACATATGCTATTTGCAATCTTATGACTTGCTAACTTCCTTAACGCCATTTTTAGGTTTTTTGTTAAAACTATTGGCCAATAGTCAAATATTTTGATAAAATAACAAAAGTAGTAAGTGTCCTCTACCTATTTACTCAAAGAACTACTTCATCTGAAAACATCTGATAATTCTTAACTGTTTATAGACACCATTAATATGAGAAATTTCATGAATAAAAGATCATCCAAGTTTTGGCTGGGAAAATAACGGTACAACAATGATAATAGTAATTTTATTTTTCCTTTCCCCCTTGTAATTTCTGATCATTGTTGTAGTCTGAGTAAAAATGTTGCAAACAGGTATTTAACGAATACAATTACATTATAGAATGATGAATCTTCATTTGCTTCACATTGAGCATTTCCTATATAATATCGTCCTTAAAAAATGTCCAAAGGTAATTTTTATAGTAACCTTTATGTGATTTATCAAAGCAGTCAAAATAATAAGGTACCTTGCGAACCATGTCAAGCATCTGGTAATGTCCACTCCACCTTGCTGAAACATCCAGTGGAAATTTCCAAGTACCTTCTTGATAAGCTGTAGACATTTGAATAAAATCCTCAGACATCTCTGATGATGCATTCAATTCTATTAAAAATTCCCGGATCTTAGAAATCACTGACTTTGTAGATCTCAATCCATCATCTATTATCGAGCTCAAAGTTCTAGCAGCACAGGGAATATAACAGAATGGCCCTACCTTCTGAGCATCTAAGTCCTCTTTCAAAGTATGGCAGGCATGCATGGCACTTTGACTATTATCATGGGTACATGATAGGACTCTATTTTCAATATTGTAGATTTTAAGAATTTTAATGAGGGAGCGATATATCTCTGCACTCCCACATGGATAGGGTATGCGACATATATCAAGAAGCACTTTCTTGAAGCACCAGTTTTCGTCAATCCACTGACAAGTGACACTCATATAAAAGATCTGTTCAAAAGAATTCCAGAAATCAAGTGTGATGGAGAACTTGGAAGAAACCTGATCTAAAAGTGCTTTTACTTCTTCCCTCATGCTTCTGAACACTTCATCAAGTACAGATCTATACTTCTCACTTGGCCAGAGTTGTATAGAAGAATTTAGAAACTTGAACGAATTTGCTAGCCACTTCTCCTCCAGAGTTGACGGGGGCAGAGAAGCTAAAACAAGCCACCTAATAAGCAACCAATTTAGATGATCATAATCCACCTGGTTTGCTTTTCCTTGAGGTTGAGTCTTCTTGACCACAACTGTGGGCTGAGTTGCTGAATTTCCAACAGTATCCCCTGATTTATCATAACCCGGATGGCGATTGGCAAGATGCCTTCCCAAATTGCCTTCATGGATAAAGAAAAATTAGTACAAATTGCTGCGAGCACGGTTGATAGGATGATCATCATAGGGCAGATACTAAAATTTATGTGGCTTCAAATATATAGTGAAGCAAGGAAATGAAAGAGAGGAAAACATGGTAAATATATATATGATGAAATGCAAAAAACTTCTCGAATATCAAAGCTTGAGCTCCTTAAAAACAAAAATATCATGAGTAATTCCTTGGTTTGATAACAATGAGTTGAGGCATATTATGATAAACCTTAAAGATAAAAAGATACATATGATAATTGGAAAAGAAAAGCAACTTAATAATCAGTAACAAAAAACAGAACATGAAAATTACCTGTGGCAGTTGCAATAGAATAGCTCTGTCCACAAAACTTGCATCTCCGGCTCTTCCCATCAGCAGCTGTCTCAAAGAACTTCAGGTAAACTGATGTCATTGTTTTCTTTCTTGGCTTCACCGAATTAATAGGGTTTGCCTTTTCTGAAGAACCAAGGCCAATATTTACAGGATCCATGTTTGCAATGAGTGCCACATCCATCATTGATTTATGGTCATCTACACAGAGGAGCAGAAAAGAACTTAAGAGTCGTAGAATGTACACTTCATTTTGAAAAAGGCAAGCATAAGAAAAAAGTCTTTTTTTTAATATTAGAATCACTAGATAACACAAGATGCAGAAACATAGTTCATTATCCTTGATTTTGCATAGCATGATAAGTGCCATCAGTCTAGAAACAATAGTTCACAGCTTTACTTGATTGATTTGTGTGCTAATTTATTCAAAATTGAACCAACGGTCTAGAGCCTATAAGTAACTTCTTAACCAGAAAAGTACCCACAACTTGAGTTGAAGCAATCTTTTTTACTATTGGAAAAGGGTTACAAACTACCACTACAGGAAGCTATAATCATAAATACATTTCTTAACAACTTCCGTAATCCAAATACCATTAATTTATATTGTCTGATACTGCCAAAATAAAATTAATCTACTATACCAGTTCTTTTACTGCGGTAAGGTCAAGCACCTTTTAACAAAACACGTTTCTCAAGGTATGGCTTTTCTTGCATATGAAAATAAAATTCTAAAATCCTGCTACTTTCATCAAGATTGCCCTGAAGTAGTAATGAAACATTATAATATAAAAAGTCATAAGGTGCAACAATTATTACTAAACCCAATGAGACAATAATGCCTTAGCCAGTCCTTGAATAAGATGTTATTTTAAGGATTCAGAGTTAAAACCCAAAAATTGTGGCAATTTTTCATCTATTCTGGAAGGTTATTAGTTATAAAGTGCCCGTATGAAGGTCTTGAACTATGTCAAAACTGCTTAACTATGACTAACTTATAACGTTAGCAAATCAAGCATTTTGCTGCTAAAAACTTTAAAATTGCTTATCAATAACCAAAAGATACTACGAACTGGAAAACATAAAGCAGAGCCCAGGGCCTACAGTAGACTGTTACAATAAATGAGAAAGACTATAACCAGGTCAAGTACTGTCAAGTACCTTTGTAACTTCTATACTGGCTATTTACACTCCAGTCCATGTGGTTACCACCAACCGTCACCTGTCTGATCAGGTCAGCACGATAGTAAGAAAAAGAAAGCACTAGCATTTTATTCAACAGCAACAAAACAAGAAAAGGGTATGAATTCGCGAAAACGTTGCTGCCTCTTGCAGAATTAGACCAGAGAATAGAACTAAAGCTGTAAGCGACGCAATGCTTTAATAAGCAATTCAGAAAAAAAAAAAAAACATAAAATTTGGAGTTGCAGAACTAACATAGCAGAAAGTCAGCTCAAGTAGAACTAGACTCTCGCTTCAAAGTTCAAACTAACATGAAAATATCCCAACAACTAAGATATGAGTATTAGTACGAATTTCCATACCCCAAAACTCATGAGAAAGGGAACGTAGAAGATGCTACTCAAAGTCTCAAACCCAGCAGCAAGAAACTTGATAAGAACAAGAAGTTGCATAAAAGTAAAACTCGGGAGGGACGAGGAGCCAATCAGAGTCACTCAAAAATCAATGTCTGTAAATTCGGGTGGAGAATTTTCTTCCGAATTGGCCATGTCCCATGAGAGAGAGAGAGAGAAAAAAAAAATGGAGGGAGATCGAAGCTGAAAAAAAAAACAAAAGGAAGATCGGCGTGGATCTGTAGCCGGATCTGAGCCGAGAGAGGGAGAGAAAGAGGCAAAGACAAAAGAAGCGAAGAGATTGAGTTAGCAAAGCCGCGTCGCTGCAGATCTGATCTATTTTGCTGGTAACACAATTTGGACGGCTTCAATTAACTTCCCAAAGTTTCACGTCACATTTCCCTTCCAAAGCTGTCGCCAAGCGAGAGAGAGAGAAAAAGTGTGGAAAAAGGAAACTAGTTGGCTCGGCTGGGTAGTGAAAGATGAATGAGTCCCGTAAATGAAACCAACTCGAGCGAGTGGCTCCGCACGAATTTGCTTTTAGACTCAGCCATTTAGGTGCCTCTTTCCAACTGAACTGCCAGCTCAGTCAGCTTTTGGTTAGATTTTGTAGTTTTACCAACTTTTCTTATATTTCAACTGTCCATATATTTTACAAAAATAATTATGTCTTTATAATTAAAAATCACATTTTCGTTATATAAAAGATAAATTACAAATTTAATAAATTTTTTTATTTCTTCTCTTTTATTTTAAAAATATACACAAATTTCTTTTAAAATAAAAAATATATATCTTCATTTATTAATACAATTATTATACTAATTTCTTTTTTAGTATCAAAATATATATACAATTATTTTTAAAAAATAAATAATAAAACAAAATAATAATTTTACAAATTATTTTTTAATTTATAATTTCCTAATATTAAATATATTTTTAAAAATAATAATAATTTGATTTGAGCTATAAAAATATTAATTCTATTAGTTTAAAAATTAGTTAAAAATAAAATAAAATTTTGAAATAGTACTATTTTATTTATTAAAATTTTGTCAGTCTTTTTGTCATAAAAAATATTTATAATATCTATGTTAAATTTATATATATATATATATATATATATATATATATATATATATATATATATATATATATATATATATAGAAGTTATGTTTAGTAAAAATAAATGATAAGTTAATTAAAAATTTAAAAATTAATTAAAAATTAAAAGTTGTTAAGTTAATTTATTGAATTAAAAATGTTTGATAAAATTAATTATTGAATTAACTGATAAATATAAAATAACATAAAATGATATATTTATATAAAATTTATTATTTTCTGTTAGTAATTATATTTTATTATATAATATCAAAAAATACAAAATAAACATATCATCTAGAGTACTATAATAAATTAGTAATATTATTACGAATCTCTTTCATTTCAGTAGAAATTGTTAAATTTTTATTTTTTGTGTCACTATCAATAATATTTAAAAATTTATCATGAGATATGTAATTTAAATATTGTTCAAGTATAATAAAAATAATATCATATTGTAAATAGGATAGTGTTGAAATTTGAATAAAATAATAATAATAATAATAATAATAATAATAATAATTATCAGTTAAAAGTTATACATTTAAAATAGCGTACGATAAAAAATTATAAATTATTTAAATAAATTTATTTATCAAATATTTTTAATTTAATTAAATAAACTTATAAATTAGTCAAATAAATTATAAAATAATTTATTTAATTTGTCAAATATAATCAAAGTAAATTTATATATTTTTATAATAAATAATAAAATTATGTAATAAAATTATTAATTAAGATCACATGAGGCTAACTCAAATAATTTAGGTGGGATGAAAGTATGGGATAGATCGCGGGTTTGACTTCATAATATGTATTAAAAAAATTATTAATTAAAAAAATAAATAATATTTTATTTTTATTTTAAGATAAATTTATATATATATTTTAATATAAAAGTATCAATAAAAGAAGAGAGTATTTTATTTTTATTTTTAAAAAATGTGTATATTTTTATTAAAAAAATAAAATAAATATATTAATAAAAAAATATTTACATTAACTTTTTTTGCCGGTTTAAATTGCGTAATAATAAAAACTTCCTTTCTTCGACTTCTCTCATTTTAAATGGTAAATCCTTGTCTTGAGTCTTTTTTTTTTTTGGGACTTGTTGTCTTGAATCTTGACTTAATTTTCTGCCTTAACTTTTTAAAGCCCATGGTAAGCTGGCTAAGCCCCGCAGTTTATATTTGAATATTTTCATATTTTGTTAAACTTAGTTTGGGCTGATAGGACCTTTGAAGGCTTCATGAGCACATTATAGCCCATCATCTTATAATCTTGTTTTATATTTCCTTGTCAAATTTTAAACTATTAATTCCGAAAATTATTCTTTTTTGCATCTATCCTCATTACATTTTATCATAACTACACCTTCAAACAAAATTTTTGGCATTAACATGGATAATTGTTTAAACTAAAAAGAATATGCTTGACTTTTGTTTTCGAAAAAGGCCATGCTAGACATACCTAAAGTTTATTACTAAAATGCTGTCAAATTAGTAACAAAAGTTGAGTTAGAGCTAAGGGGGGAAATTTTGGAAATTTTGGGCCTGTTTAATTTTAGTTTTTAAAAATTATTTTTTATTTTTTTTAAAAAAATTGTTTAATATTATTTTTTATTATTGTTTTGAAAATAAATTCTGAAAATAAATTATTTTTTATGTAATTTTTTATGTAATAAATTCTGAAAAAAAATCTTAAGATTCAAAATTAATGATGAGAATATATATAGAGGTTTTTATAAAACAAATTAAGTTTACATTTTTTTTAAACTTTTAATAACAAAATAAAAGAAGTTGCAATTCCACTGCGATTTATTTTCCTCTTCCACCAAAAATTCATCAATGTAAGGCTAAATATAACATGTTCAGATCAATTTTGATTAAAAAAATAACTTTGAGTTAGGTCGGGCTACTTGAATTTATAAAATTTAATATTTTTTAAAAAATAAAATTTAACAAACAAATTAGGTGATTTTTTTTAATTTTTTTTAAAACTTAGACCCAATTAATTCATTATAACTTGATAGAATTCAATTTATCAAAAAAATTCAATCAAATTCAAGTGTTATTTTTTTAATCCAATTTTTGTCTGATCAAAGTTATGAACCCGATCCAACTTTGCATTTTGTTCATCCCTACGTCAATGTCCATAAGCTAATGTTGTTCAAGCTATCTTTAGCAAGATATGTTGAATTGGCTTACACTTCTTGACTTAGCCAATTTGCCAGCTATACTTTTCGTCCTTGCAATACTGCAACAAGATTATTACTATTTTAAAATCAGAACATGTCATAATTTTAATATAGATTGTATATTAAAAGGAAATGTTAATAATGATAATCAAACCTAAACTATAAAAAAAAAAAAACTCAAATTTTATAAATTAAATCAAATTTTATAGATTAAAACTCATATATTAACAATGGATACATAAGCTAATTAAATTTCCAATTCCAGTGTGAGAGATCTTTCTTCTTCCACTACAAGAAAAATCAATTTGAGTGGCGTGCCAATCTAGCATATTACAGAACTCCTCCTCCTATTCATTTGCAAAAATAAGTGTGAAAATATCAATTTCAAGTGTGAAAAAATAATACATTGTTCAAACTTGAAATTTATCTGTATTGTATATAAAAATAAATAATCAATTTAAAGAATTTAGTAAATAGTAATATAATTACATAAAAAAATATATGCTCTAAAATCAAATACAGCAAAAAAAAAACAAATATGATGAAAATAAATTCATCTATACAAATAAGTACATAATATTTTAATAACTTACATATTTAAAGTTTAAATATTGATAAATTTATTTTAAAATAGGTTAAATATAAATTCAAGAATGAATTAATAAATAAATTTTAAAATGAGTTATTTTATAAGGATCAAATATAAAATTGAGAGGAGTTTTTATATATATTTAAATATAATTAATGAAAAAAATTAAAATTAAAATTAAAATAACTACAAATTTTATTCGCCCAATTAAATTAAAATTATTTTAGATAAAATAAAAATTAGTTACTGAATTAAATAAGACACTTATAATTGTTACTTGTTAAAAATAATAAAAAAATTTAAGAATTTGACTTAAATATAAGTGATGTATAAGGAACATTGTTAAAAAAATAAGTTTAAATTATATTAATTTTTTTTATAAACCTCTTAATTTTAAGTTAACGATTTGCTTCATCTGGACAAAGTGTGGAGCACAAATTCCAAAAAAGGGGGAAGAAATACAAAAGGACGGAAATCCTTAGCCACCCATTATTTGGCGGGTTTTTGTAATTTAATTTTTCAGCCTTCTTATAAATTAGAAGGAGACGTGGGGCACCGGTTGAAATCACACCTCATAGATTAGTCTCTTTATTTCGAAACGGACAATTTTAGAAGTTGCATGCTCCTGTCGTCGCAGGTCCCAATGCTTTTGTTGGGTTCCTGCATTTGCACTGCTTTATAAGATGCTTCTGGATTTCTAAAACTTCTAACTTTTTTGAATAAATCTAAATCTTGTAACTTTTTGCCCCGCCCAAGATAAACAAAAGGCAAAGAAGAACCTTCTAATTTAATGTTTTTACCAGATCAATATCAGAACGATATAGCAATTTTATACTGATAATCGCTCATCCAAATGTGACACAACTTTCAATTCTATATTTAGAAGTTCATAAATTAGTTTTGGTTAACATAATTCGAATTTGCTGAATTATTGAAATTATTATTATATTATTAAAAAGCTAACTTATAATATGATGGTCGTCTTAGATATTACTTGCTTTTATTTAATTCTTTCAATTTTTTATCCTTCTTTTATTTTATGAGTGCTTCGCCATAAAATATAGTTCTGTCAGGTTATAATGATATACAGGACTGCGATCTAGAGAAGTGGAGCAGGAAAAAGGAAATACTTTTTTATACAGCAAAATGGGTTCGCAAGAGCATTGCCTTATTATAAAATTGTGTTTACGCAAATGTCATAAGCGTTGTCTAGCATCAAAGAAGACGAAAATGAAAATAAAGAATGAGGAAAACGCTATATCACTCTTCGAATGTGTACGAAGGTAACGTTAACAGGATTCTTTATACAATCAGAAAAGTGTCGGCACAAACAACAAAGCTATACTATGTCAATTGCACTCTCTTTTTTTGTAACTATGGCAGGTGAGCGTAAATTGAAAGAAAATGGAAAATAAAAAAATCAAGGCCCAAATTGATTCTGGGACCATAATTAATGAAAAAAAAAAATCAAATAAAAATCTGCAGGAAAGTGTTCCAAGCAGCTAGGCTTGAGGGCAGCTTCCCTTGCTGTGTCCTTCACCTTCTTCTTGACCTCCTTGATCTCCAAATAATTGCAGACGGGTTGGGGCAGATTCGGTATGGAATTTTTAGTGGAGGGATTTCAGGGACTCTGCAATGCATTACTAAACAGGTCTATTAGCGGCTGCATTAAGAGATCTTAACTGGGAATTTAAGCAACTCATTATGCCCCTAAATTACTTCATTTCTAATTCAAATTTTAAGGGAAAACTCTTCTCATGAAACCTAAAAAATAAAAAATAAAATAAAAAGAAAGAAAAGAAATTAATTTTAACTGCAGACTTCAACTCAATAAGCATATGAATGTAGCCTTAAATTTAATATCATCATCTGAAGTGGAACTTTCGTTATATCAGAACTTTTATATTTTGTTTTATTTACTGAAAAATGGTTCAATTCTTTTGGGGAGCATTCCAAAGACCAAATTTTAAATGTAATAAGCTGATATAAGAGTGCGCTCATAAACTTGAGATATGATTTGAGTGATGTTTAAGAAAACTCTCTATTATAATCCATCCTCAGAAAACGAGGGAGCAGGTGGGTTCTGAATAGTTGTTCCCCTCTTTTGGGCAGTGGGTAGATAAATAATCTAACACGCTGACTAATAATTGGATGGTTGCGACATAAATTTTCAGGAAACTTACTGTAATCTAGAAAGATGGATCTGCGAAAAGTCCATGTTGGTTGAACTGTCCAACACTGCTGCTGCAGAAACCATGGCCCTCAATGGTGACTCAGGAGGCTGTTTAATGGCAAGTACTCTGCAGTTGAAATTGCTGGCTACACTGTTATGGGGCATTGCCAACCTATGCCAATTGAATAAAAACACTGCTTTGAGTTGTATGATTTCTCCTAGAATTACTAAATATCACCCAAAAAATCAAGCCATTAGGTATCTGATTGAGACATAAGGAGGATGGACATTGACGGGAATATGGACACCAACAATTTAAAGCGCCGAATCTTGTTTAGTTTAAGTGTCTAAAATGTGTTAAAATAAATGGGTATGTGATAAACGCAGTTGAATATTTCTGCAAGTATTTAGTGGAGCAATTAAATCAGATAGTCTCAGGGCCATTTCGGTTCTACTTAGAGTTTATCTTTGTCAAATATAGATAGTATTTATTGAAGATTGCTTTTGCTTATCAAAAGGGCTCTAGTGAGTCATTAATTTAAGCAAAGATAGAGAGCATGGTAATTAACGCAACCTAGGTTATTAAAAGTGGAGCCCAAAAGCTTTTGGCTTTTTGTCACCATCACGAAGGCACGTGCAAATGCTAAGGTTTTCCGTGACAAATTTCTGAAGCTTAACAGGATACTCTTTTCCAAGTTGAAGAAGCAGAATACAGATTAGACAAATAATAAACCCAGGTCCCACTAACTCATATTATAGCCTTATATATGCCAAGCACAGAAAGAAGAGTAAAATGATTCCAGGGTAAGTAATTAAAAAGGTGAAATCTCCAATACCCATCATGTAGAAGTTGACCTTTGAATCAGAATTCAGAACCTTAACTTTATCTTTTCCCCCAAAACAAATCCAGAGAACTTTGAATTTCAGGTTCATTCATAATAATCAACCACATCAATATGACAATGACAGCAAGAAATCTAACTTGAGCTTCATCCAAAAAGCTAAAGATATTATAACAAAGAGGACCCATGTATTAAAAGAGGGTCATCATCATCCATCATAAAGAATTAATTCCCATACGCAATTTGATTTGATACCGGACTTACTTGTAAAGAAAACTATGATCATGGAGTCCAACCACAAGCATTGAAGCTTCAATCTCTCGTACCGTGGCTGCAATTTTCCTCCCTTCTTGGTCCCCTTCCTTGACAATAATCTCAACCTTTGTCTGTAACAGAATCCTAAGATTATGGCACATACCCATTAATTTGAACAAGCAAAATCAGTCATAACTATTGAAGAGAGTTTCAAAAAATGAAACCAATTCTACAAGGGCTTACGTTGGGGAAGGTATTGCAGATGTCTTGGAAGGAAAGGGCTAATTGGAAGCCCTTGAGGCGAAGAAGACGAGCTTTGCTTCTGGATCTTGTGGACGGGTAGACATGGAGAAGAGTGATTATGTCACCGTAGCGAACGATATTGCAAAGAACCCACTGCAGAGCAATTCTAGCTGCTTCCACGTCTTCCACCACCGCCACTATTTTCCTCACATCCATTAATCTTCCTCTCTCTCTCCCTCCCTCCTTCCTTCCTTCTCTCTTCTCTCTCTCTCTCTCTCTCTCTCTCTCTCCTCTGAGCTGAAGTTGTCTCTCTCTAGAATTAATAAAGACGGTTCGTGCCCGGTCTCTACTTTAGTTCAACGTCGATTGACTGCGAGTTTAATAGCCCACAAACACGTACATAATGCCATTCCTCTGGGACACCGAGAAGCTGCCATAAATTCCAAAATAAATATATATAAAAAATAAAAATAAAAGAAAGTGATTGTCATAATAATTATTGGGAATCAATTTCACAGGTTGAAAATTTCTGTCCATACACACACTCTTTAGGTCTTTCCTTGCTCGCTAGTTCATGTGGGAGTTCCAGAACGAATTCAACCGAAAAAAATAGTTAAATTGGGTCAATGGAATTTATATGAATATTTTTTTAAAAAAATTTATCTCGATCAAAATTGATTTAATATCATTTAAATTTTTTATATAATTTAAAATTTTAATCGAAGACAAATATTAAATTTTTAATTCAATTTTTTTTAGCTTGAGTAATAAAAATTTAAAACCAAATTGTGAAATTATATGTGCACAATTCTATATTAAGTATACAAGAAAGTAATATTTACTTCTTTTTTATTATTAAAAATAGATTTAATTAATTGATTAATTCTTATAGTTTCAAATAATTTTTTCTAAAAAAATTAAATAAAATTCTTTAAGTGTTTATAATAAAAAAATTTAATAAAAATATATGATACCGGAAGGAATTTATTTAAAATAATCTGATTAATTGTAAAAAAATATTTATATATCATATTTTTATTATGAAATAGTTTAAGTCTTGTTTATATTTTAAATAGAACTTTACAGTTTAAATATCTATAATTTTAATTTTTTTAATTAATTTTTTTATTCTATTATTAATCCATCTCACTAACTACTAATGTGATTTATATTTAGTTTTGGTAATTTAGCATAAGAGACTTCAAACAACAAAGATGAGGATAAGAATCTAATTAAAAAAAATTAAAATTATAAAAATCAATTTTAAAACTTTTAAATTATGATAATTTATTTAGAAATTGTTGGAGAGTATATCCGCATTGAGCTTTGCTTAAAATTAAGATAAATAAAGGTGAAATTAGGTGGGTTTTCATTTAGAATAATAAACTTAAATAGCAGGTCATGTCATGTATGCGATCATCGTGTAAAAAATTAAATAAAAGGAGGAGGATGAACGTATCGTTTATACTTGACTGGCACGTGGCACTGAAAACGCTAGCGTTGGCGGTGGTCCTATTCATCCTCTTGAATTTAAATTTGTTTGTGAAGTCATAGTAATAGCAATTGATTAATAAAGGAATTGTCATCCATATTATTAATGTATATAAACCCGACCCATATTCTTTCTAAAATCATAGACTTCCACGTCCAAATATAAAGACAATTGTTTTGAGTTCAACTAACGTTACTACCTACTATTTAGAATATACGGTATATGAATATTTTATTTATTTTTTTATTTATATTTTTTAAAATATTAAAAATGTGTTTGACAAGTTTAATAAATTAATTTATAAATTTATTTTATTAAATTAAAGATATTTAATAAATAAAATTATTTAAATAATTAAAATTAATTAAAGTTTTATAATTTTAAAATTAATTTATAAATTATTTTTTTGAAATAGATTATAAATTAATTAATTATAGTTTAATATTTCAATTATTTAAATTCAAATTTTGAGTTAAGTGCACTTAAAAAAATTTATTTTTTAAAATATATTTAATCAACGTGAATGATGCGATTTTAAATTTTTTTTAAAAGTATAATCACAATTAATGTAAAAATTGACTTAAAAATACTTTTAGACATAATAATTAAGGGTTAAATATCAATTAAAAATGGCGAAACGTGGAGGCCATTTTTATGGATGTGAATGGACGTGTGATTAGAAAAATTGGGTACACCATTATCGTATTCTATAAGGTGAACTTCCTACGTCAAATGTTACATTAAAAATTTCCATTAGCCTTTTTTTATTTATTTAATTTACTTGAATTGTTCTCAAAGAAAACACCGTATATTTGTACCAAGTCATTGTACTCTAATTTGCTTAATTTGCACACTTTCTATATTTATTTAATAATTAGGAAACAATAACAACTAAATAAAACATTATATTATATAATAATATTTCCTGATTCTTAATGATGTTATAAATCTCATAAAATAAGGAATAATTTATTCTTTTATTTTTATTAATAAAAATCCCAAATTGATTGGAACGAGCGGAACGTTGTCGTTTTATGATTAGGAAACCGTCGTAGACAGGGACTGGGGACTGACGACATGGGATGGGCTGAGTGGGAAGTGTCGTGAGGAGCGAGAGAGGTTGGGGATTTATATATTTGTAGCATTCTTTTTGTCGTGTTTGTTAGAGCCTTATTATCCGGTTGCATGCAGATGCTGTGCACCTACCTCGCGTTTGTGTGAGTGGCTGTCACTGTCACTTTGCTCAACCTTGATTCCCAACAGTGACAACTGAAACGACATTCATACTTCGAGTTTGATGGGAGTCCACAACATTAATTACTTACTAAACAATTGTCATTAGTCATTTTGAAACATAATAAGTTCAACTAGTTGTGGATAATAAATATTCTGTAATGTGCGGTTAATAATAAATTACTATTTTTTTTAACATTTTTTTATTTTATATATAATCGTTTTATTTTGATTTTTGTCTTTTATTTAATATATATTTATTTTATTTTCATTCCCACTCAATTAAAATAATTATTAAAATATGTGATAGAATTAAAATTTCATCATAGTATTAATTTTATTTTATTTTATTTTATAAAAGTTAAAAGATGGTTCTTTAATAATAAGTATATTGATTAAAAGTTTATTTGACCCTAATAATGGAGAGATGGGCCTATAGTACTAATTGAAAGATATCTATTTTGTAGCCCAATGGCTTATAGCCCCCATTTTAAATATTATGCTTAGAATACACATATACACATGGTTGTGTGATATAAAATGGCTACACAAAATCACAGAACTAATAACAGATTTAGTCCTAAATAAAAAAAGTGGTAAGTTTCATTTTTATGTTAGATATGAGTAACATAAACATGACTCCTATGCTTAATTTTGTTCCAAGCTTGGTATACTCTAAACTAGCTATACTCAATAATCTTTTTCTTTTATGTTATAACAGTTTTTTTTTTTGCCTTTTTCAAATAATCTCATTTGATGATTTTTAACACACACGTAGACTTTTCTATCACAATTTTTTACAAATACAAACAGAAACAAATCGTTTATTCTTTTTTCAGTGTGTATATAATATAATAGTACAATGCGTAGTTGAAAATAGTATCGATCATTATATAAAAATATTTATATTTATTTAACACTTAATAATTTAAAAAGTACGAATATTAATACATATATAAGATGCAATTATCATTATGTAATATAATATATAGTATTTAAATATAATTAAAAATATTGTATTGTATTTGATATAAATATTAAATATTTATTAAATATAATACAATTTTATTAGTGAATAAAAAGTATTTTATAGTTAATAATTAGTCATTATATTTTGCTGTAATACAAATAAGTTGACATTTGGAATCATATAAGGTGTGTTTCGTACCTAAGCAAAGTAGGTAGGTTAAAAGCACAAAGCTATTTATATATATATATATATGACACAATATTAACACAAATATTACGATATAATAAAATTAGAGATATTATAATTTTGAACAATTTCATCGTTTGTATTATAAATGTCTGCTAAGTATTAATGGCTTGACAGCTTCTCTCTGTCACTGAAGACTACCATTTTATGCGAAGCAAACAACGGTGAACAGAATTACATTATCGCTTATACCATAAATGGGTATAAAATCTACCTCGCAATCATCAACTACCGGAGGAACACTGCCATTTCCACCGATTGCCATAATGAAGCTTCTTTTGACCTTTTCATTTGTATTATTAACCGACCCTTTATCTCATTCTTCCTCTGCTGCATTTTCACAGACACATTCAGTGCCTCTGCTTAGCATTCCACTCTATAACACTGCCATGCTGAAGCTCAACCAGTCCAAATCCTCAGCCATAGTTCGTCATCCACAAATGGATATTGCAACGGCCAACTTGTACCCAGACGATAATGGGTATGCAGTGTTCTTGTGGATTGGCACTCCAACACAAATTGTCTTCGTTAGGCTCCACACTGGGACCCATTTGACATGGTCCCAGTGCGAGCCTTGCAGCAATTGTTACCCACAAAGTCGCCCTCTATTTGATATTCGCACGTCGACCACTCTGCAAGAACTGAGCTGCAGTTCAGACACATGCAATATCCCTCAGATGAGAAATGTTTTTCCCAGATGCAATGAAGGGTCTTGCAGATATGAACTGAAATATGCAGATCAATCTCGCTCCTTTGGTAGGGTGGTGACTGATGTATTGACCTTGGTGCATTCAAATACAGTGGTGAAGGACTTTGTGATGGGGTGTGGGGATTCTCATGAGGGTCGATTCAAGGCTCACTTCTCAGGAGTTCTTGGGCTAGGCCGTGGTCCACTTTCTCTGCAGAACCAGCTCAATACAAAGGCATTTTCTCTGTGCCTAGTTAGCCCCACTTCAGAAAAACCCTCTGCCCTGAATTTCTATGGCTCTTCACCAGCAAAAGAGCATTATGACAGCAGCTCCATTATGGTTCCTTTGAGCCAAAATGACAGGTACCCTCAGTATTACTTCGTGCAGTTTGTGGGTATTGGGATTAATGGATTCATGCTGGATATTCCCTCTAGAGTTTGGGGTTATGGCTTGAACTATGATGGTGGGATTGTTATAGATACAGGGCTAGCTGTGATGCAATTACCCAGTGATGCATATAGTGTTTTCAGCTCAGAGATTAGGAGGACAACCCAGAATTTAACAGTCAAGTCAGGACCAAAGGGATTAGAGTTTTGCTATGCAGATGAAGCTTTAAATGTGTACCCAGCCATTGAGTATTATTTTGAAAATGGCTCAATTGAGGGTGAAGATCTAGTAACGTTGAAGCTGAGCAATGAACAAACAGTGTTGAGGCCAGAAGATGGGGTGGTTTGTCTGGCATTTGGAGAAGGAAGTGGTTCGGCTCTGACAGTCATTGGCAATACCCAACTGCAGGGGACACTATTGACGTACGATCTGGCGAATGATCTTATAGTTTTTACACCTCAAAAGTGCTAGATAATTGATCACTTTGGGATGACCATATTAGTGTTAAATGAGCTTATTTACTCTTTCTTTTGCCTTCTTTTACCCAGTTATCTTTTTTTTCTTTGCGGTGAAAAACTTTGTAAGGTAAATAAATTGTTTTAGCTTTAAGACTGAATGTGTCACAATTGGAGTTTAATTTTACCAATTGAACCAACTCAAATTATTGTTGCATTTGACAAGTGCTAAATTCATGGAGCTGAAAATGGGTGTTCATTTTTGATAAAAAAAAGAGAAGGAAAAAGTCTAAAGCTTTGAAATAACTAACAATAGCGGGGCCTAGCCTTAGTTATCAACTTCCCAAACGCATTAGCTTTGCTCTGCTTAAATTAGAGTACAAGGTAGGAATTGATGGAAGAGCACTTAATCTGCAACTTACATATTATTGTACCTTTCCTCTTACCCCATTGTTATTCATACAGTTCAAATAGTAAAACAAAAACAAGCTATGCTCAATCTTAATAGGAAAGAGGAACAAGGATAATATCTGATAGTCACAAACTGACTTTTCATAAAGTCCCGGTATAAGTGTTGCGTTATATTTATTAGCATTGGCTTCTTGGTCCGGGCCAATTTGGATTTTATGCATTCTAGTCCTCGGCTTTTCATGAGTTCGACGATGATTTTCTGTAGTTACTTTTTTTTTCTCTAACATACTATTTTTAGCATCATCATCATCATCAATGCTAAGTTCTGTTCCACAGTTTACTTTTGCTATGTTTTGCCAGCGCACGGATCTTATGCTGTGTACAGCACCATGCTGTACACAGCCAAAAACAAGTGTTTTTTTTTTTTTTTTAAAAAAAAACCTTTCTTTTGCAGTACACAGCCCCGTGCTGTGAACCGCAGAGAATCTTGATCCGTTTTGCCCCTACTTGATTCAAGGAACATGAATAAACCATTCCTCCAAAGAAGATAAACTGAAATATAGTATTATTATGATCGAAGGATGGCATGTTACACTACTAACAACCGCCAAGATTGCCACCTATATTTCCTTGGATTCCTTTAAAAAAGTTACAAAATCACACGTAGAACAAGAATTTCCGACATAGATGTTATGTAACCATTTTCTGAGCATCCAATCCAATTGGTAGCCCCCAAAAAAAAGGCATCCAATCCAACTTGGATGCCCCAATTCTCCATTGTCAAGTGAAGCTCTCTCTCTTCCCACTTCCAGCATTGATGTTAGTAATAGCCAACATTTTTCATTTCATTATTTTGTGTCTGTTGCCCGGCATCACCACCTTGACCTAAAAATACAAGTCGACCTGTGGGGTACATCAAGTCATATTTCGTCAAAAGCATTGGTAAAGAACTAAAGGTATTCTGTTCTCAAGCAATCTCCCATCATATGCCAAAAATTCTGTTAATCATAAGCTACCAAGAATCTTTAATGTCAAGATAATCTATGTGAACAAGTGTGTGAGAAAAATCACGCCAACATATACTGTTGCCCTCTAGATGCAGTTTCTGAAAAATAATTCATATCACGTGTACACCATTGACTGCTCAACTAATCTAATTTCTTTATTTTGATTTTTGAAAGTGACAGGGCAAGATATAAGGACCTAGAAACAAGTAGAAGATTAGTTTAATGGTGAAAAGTAACATAAGGATAACCATGGCTGCTACTCAGAGTCAGGCCCATAGTAAATCCTGGTCCTAATATAAAAAGGAGCTATTCCCTCTTTATTGAAATCTTCAATTCCCTATTGTATGTGCGTTTGAGAGAGAAAGAGAGAGGGAGGATCAAACAGAGACAATATATGAAAGATTTCTGCATAGGTAGGACAGTAGGAGGCTTCAGTTGCCATCAGCTGGTTCAAATGGAATAACCAACCAAAAAAAAAAAATACCAGAAGAAAGAAAAGAAACCATAAGAACCATTTGAAATAGGATAAGACTAGTCGCAATTCTTAACGTGCTACCTACCAGGTTTTACAATAAAAACATAACATGTAGATCATTTTTACAACTCAATATTATATAATTGATTCTTCTAAGAAATTTTCTCCTTGTGTCATGTTTTTATAGTGAAACCTCGTGGAAAGCACCTGTAGAATTTTACCCAAGTTTTTTCCTATGAAATAACTTCTTAAGGTGCAGTTCTTAAGGTGTTTACTACCAGGTTCCACAACGAGAACATGACATGTGGATATTTTTTACACCAGGGCCATGGCGTGCATAACTGATTTGGCTTCTTGATCTTACAGCTACCAATGTGTTGCTAATTTTTTGCAAGCAGATTGGGGAAAACTATACAAGAAAATAATTATCAAAGGCAGTTAAATATGAAATGAATTTTTTCAAGCAGTTGGATCATCTAAAAAATACCTCAAAACAGTTTCAATTAATTAACTAATTCCATGATAACAAGATAAGAAAACAGCACAGAATGAACAGTTAGTTACCATTTCGACGAATTGCAACTTCTCTAATTCGGCGAACAAGACCAGTTATTGGATCAGTGAACATTTTCGTCTCCAGATTTCCCTCCAAATATAAGATTGAACTACAATTAACAATGCATCAATCATTATCACCAACATCCAAATTGCTACTTATTCTGTAATAGATTTAGGTAACACAACAAAAGGAAATATATACTCTACCTACCAATATAAACATTTTTTAAAGACAACAAAAAAGAATCACCAAGTTCAAATACAGTAAAAAAGGGCGGCCCAGTGCACGAGGCTCCCACCTGGTGGGGTCTGGGGAGGGGAAGATGTACGCAGCCTTACCCCCACAAGTGGAGAGGCTGTTTCCAGGACTTGAACCCGTGACCTCCAAGTCACGAGGCAGCAACCTTACCGTTGCGCCAAGGCTCATCCTCCAAGTTCAAATACAGTAAAAAAAATTAAAAATCGGATTACAACTGGTCAAAGCCTTTCACACAAATGGTTCAAGAGTCAAGACTTCAAGTGGCACAATATGCAAAAAAAAAAAAAAAAAAAAAAACTGGTCAAAGCCTTTCTCACAAATGGTTCAAGAGTCAAGACTTCAAGTGGCACAATATGCAAAAAAACAAAAAAAAAACAAAAAAAAGCTAATGATACACTCAAATTTATTAACCTTTTTATGTGGTAATCAGGTAATCCCACCCCTTCCTTTTATTCTTCTTCATCTGGGATATCCTCCATTAGTCCGCATGGCATATAATTATATAAGCATCTCAAAGTAGAGAAGTAATAAAGACCAAGCAGAAAAAAAGGGCATTAAATATTCATGATGTTAAATGTTAATAGCAAGATTCAATTTCCAGCATGCAATGCAAGGTTAACTTTATCATATAGCTGAAAGAGAATTTCTGCCTCAGTGACAAACATACAAATATTATATTACACTCTTAATCCACTTTTGAACCAGCAACAATAGACACAATACTAGCTGACATGGAGGCAAACTAATTTCAGAAACAATTTATCCCAACTGATACAGTGACATAAAGAAGTGTCTCTGTTTACTATATATTGTAAAGCAGAAGGAATGACACACTCAAAATTCACACCACCTCATTACCTTCGTCAAATCCCTTTTAGGCTTCTTTTTCTATACATGAATTCTAGTATGAGTCCACAAAACAACATATGCTGCAAGAATCCACTTCGTTAAAAAAAAATCTGAACAATCCATAAATTAAAACTTTTGTTGAATTTAGAATCAAGGTTGAAACATATTCATAAAAGGCCAAAAGACTATAAAACAAGATCATACACATTACGCAGTGCTTGGTAAACATTATGGCTTGTGCAAATTTTCTTGTAACAAATCGACCAGACAATTTTACTTTAAAATTCCAAAGAAGTACTTAATGATCATGCCTTCTAGCAATTCTTCTCAAATGACAAAACTTGATTTCCCCAGAAAGAGTTAAAAATTAACACAAATATGAAAGCCCTAATTCTCCCTCCTTAAATCGCCCACATGTTTCTCATCTTCATATAAACTATATTGCAAATCTCTTTTTAAAAAGTCAAGAAGCAGTGATCAACCAGAAAAGTCACAGGATTGAAGACTCTCGTAATGTATGAGGCATTCTCTTACATCACAATATTTCCCGTTTAAACTTTCACTTCACTCACTCTCGTACAACAAACATTAACATTGCCTAATGACTAAGATCATATTAACAAATTCCATCGATCATCTGTAATTGTACTCCCAGACAGTACTCATTCCACAACACATAGCAAACAAAAGAATAGAACTTCTGTTGAAATTATGCAAGAGTATGTTCTCCCGCCAGTTTGTGGGTGAGCAGGTGTAGAGATTCTGGTGTAAAACTGAAACCTCACCTGGGAACAACATGTTTCATGATCATATTTCCCAATCTCTCAGGATAAACCGAAACCCGATGCCACTGCACAGCGCACCGGTTTGCGTATTCCCTGGGGTTCTCATTATCCAATGGCCTTCGATTATTGCGAATCCCACCGGTTCCCAGTGATAGCAGAGTCACCACCCTCCCACTTCTTAGCCTCTTCTGCAACGGAGGCTGCCCAACCTGCCCCACCAATATAGCCTACACAAAATCACAAACGCCATAATTCACAACAATGAGAGCTTAACCAATCAAAACCGAGAATTGAAGATATTCAAATGGTTTCAAGTATAAGCGAACGAACCTTATAAATGCCAGCGTCGAGGCCATTCTCGAGCGGCCGATCATAGACAACCCTTTGCTTGTTGGAGTCGGAAGACGATGGCTCGGATGAAGAATGGGTAGAGGCTGATTCGGGGACCGCGTCTATGTCCGAGTTAGGAGGGAACTCATCCGGATCGGAGCCTTCACCGTGGGAGGGAAAATTGCTGGTGGAGAAAGGTAGAGAGAGCTGGTGACGAGTTTTGGGGGTCGAAAGCAGACATCGGCAGAGTCTCCTAGAGAGCGTGGCGATGGAGTTGGGCATTTTCCTGCTAATTTCTGAAACGAAAATGGAACCTGATTTTTTGGTCTCAGCTTTCGTATATCGTTGCGGCTTAAACCCTAGGAGCAACGGTAAAACCCTGACTGAGCTGAAGACATGCCATTGTCAACTATCAAAACAAAAAAATAAAATAAAATATTTTGACTTTTCTTTAATTCATCATTTTTTGTTTTAAAACTATACACATACTTTTTTTAATAAAAAAAAACTTATTATTACCTATGTAATTAGCACTATTTATAATTATTGAATAAAGTTAGCTTTGCCGTATATCAGAAATCTCTTTAAGCATATTAGCCTTGAAATTGGAGTCATCATTAAGAAAAAAAAATTGTTTATTTTTTTGAAATTTTTTTATGATACTCGTAATGTAACTATATTTTGTTATATTGATAGTGATATTAATTATTTAATAACAACATCAAATTGGTTTAATGATTGATAATAATATTAATTAAATAATTATAAATAAAGTGGTGCAAAAACATTCAAGTAGTATTTCTGAACTATAAAATCATTCCCTGTTTTACCTTCTTGCTTCTGCTTTTTACAAGTCATTTCGCTGCTTGTCATCCTTGGAATTTAGAAAGCTTTGGCATATGGAACTTGGAAAGCATTAGTGAAGCAATGCATTTTTCTTTTCAATATGTATTTAGTCATTATACTTACCACTTTAGAGCTTCTCCAACGCTGTAGGTGATTAAATGGGCTACACAGTTACTTTTTGAATAAAATATATATTTTATATTTAAACGGTGCTTAAATTTTTATGCCCTCGTAGACTCCCCGCTGCCCTACAAGGTGTATTACCTATTATTCTTTGTTAGACTTCTATGTCATATGTATCTACTTTTGGTTAGTGAAATTTGTGGTTAAATTAGATTAAATTTTGCATTGTCAAAACTTTCGCATTGTACGTCTTTATACATATTAATATAATGACCAATAAAATTTATATGTACGAAATATTTAAAAAAAATATTTAATATATTTACGTTATAAATTTTTTTTTTTGGCTGAAATTTATTTACCGATTTACTCTACTAAAAATTATCAAAAGCTTTTGGCAAAGAACACGATTAATTGTTCATCTCTATAACTATAGGGACCCACGCGAAGTTGTGTCCCATTGGTCCTAAAATAGCAGCCATAAAACACAAGCCATTTTCTAAGACACATTCGCTTTCCATCTCTCTTATCCACAAAATCTCTTCAATATCTGTTGTTACTCTATCCATCGATTTCCTATCTGCCTTTCCTTTTCTAAATCCCAAAATCTCTCCCAAATGTAGACATTAACCTAAAGCAGTGCCGGACGCAACCCAGAAAAAAACAGAGCAATGTTACAAAGCCATAAAGCACTGAGATCTTCTCCTCAACCCTTCCTCAATCTTCCAACTCAGACGTTAACGCCATCGCCTTCTTCACCATTCCCATTAGCACCCACTTCTCCATCTTCTTTTCCCATCCTCAAACACCAATGCAGATTATCACGCCGAGAGCTCACAATTTACAGCAGCAACTCTTGCTTGCTGCTTCTTCTGGGTGTACAAGCACTGGTTCCACCCACTTCAAGAGCTGAAGAAAACCTCACCAACACAACCAAAGGTGATCAACCTGAGGAGAATTTGACTGACAATGCTAGCTGCACAGAAAGAAAGCCCACTAAACAAGTGTTCTTAGACATAGCCATTGATGGTGAACCCGCTGGTCGCATTACCATAGGGCTATATGGAGATGATGTCCCTACAGGGGTCGACAGGTTTAGTAAGATTGTCAGTGGAGCTGCTGGCATTAGCTACAGAAGAAAAGAGTTCATCAAAATCATGCCCAATTACGTTCAGCATGGTGGGCTTAGATCCTATGGAGTGGATGCTGAACTTGCAAATGGTACAGGAAGCAGTTTGGCAACTGAGAGTCTTGTTGAAGAATGGGAGAGAACCTACGAGAGATGCCCTGGGACTAAGAATGCGGCCGGAAGTGTAGGCATTATTGTGCGAGATCCATCAAAACCCCCTCCCAAGTTGAAGCTGGTTGCAAGAAAAGGGAAGCTGGAGATTGATCAAGAGGAGGTTGGAATTGAACCCAATGGGACGGAATTTGTGATTGCCACAAAGGATTCACCAGAATTGGATGCATCAGCTCTAGTGATTGGAAGAGTAGTTGGAGGAATGCAGGTTGTGCAGAGGATTGGTCAAGTGAAAACAGTACAGGAGAATACCAGTTCTCCTTATTTTAGGTGAGTTTAGCAGCTCAGTGATTCCGTTTCTATAATTCTCATGTTTAGTCATTGAAGAAATCCTTCACATGTAGATCTTGAGGCACATTGACTTCTGTTTTCTGACCCCTGATATGTGCTTGCTGCTATCTGGTGTTAAATCTACAACTATAATTTATTATTAATCAGATTGTGATATTACAGGGTTGCAAAGCTAATTGGAGACAAAAGGGCTGTTGTAGCAGAAAGAGGATTCAACCGCCCTTATTCAAAAGTTGTTGTTACAAACTGTGGTGTATTGGAGTAACACGAAGTAATATTCGCTTCCTTCTCAGTTTCATTCCCTTGTATGAGAACATTGTCACCTTGTAAAACAAACTCCATTGTCAAGGATTAAAGTCTGAGCCAATGTAATGCCTCCTGTTTTGGTTGCAAATCCCAAATGACGAAAAATTATTACAGCTCAAATCCAGAGGCATATCAATTGTGAATCACAGGCATCAAAGTGGTACAAAATGATTTTTGCTGGGAGGAGGAATCGACCAAATATTAAAATAAGATAAAAAAAACAGTTGACCTATTGATACAACAATTATAAGAGTTTTAAACGGGAAAGCATGCCATGAAAAATGCCACACCTGAAGAGGGACTCCCCTTACCTCCTATCCTATGCCCAAGCTACCTATGCTCTGTGCTTTGGCCTGAGAAGTTATTCAGCTTTGTTCTTCTTGTAGATGGAGACATGAAAAGCTTTCTAACTGAACCAATAGGGTCGTCCATCTGCATACACAGTACACAGTAAGAACCTGAAACTCTTCAGGTCACAATTCCACAAGCAAAAAAGATACGTCCAGATATTTAGTGCAAAGCTACTAAGAGCAGCTTGCAGCTACCTCCACCATCATTGGCAAACACATATCATAATAAATTTGAAATAATATAATTTTCGGATTAAAATTTAACCAAGCCTTCATGGTTTCTGTGTTCTATTAACATTATAAGAATTACTTGTTCTAACAACAAAAACCAAACTTTTTCTTCATTAAATAGGATTAGCTACATAAATCAAATAATGCTACAATAACCTATTATAAATGAAATCAACAGAAATATTATTAATTGTTAAATTTTTTTTAAATGGTATTAACTATTATTTTCTTTGATCTCTCTTTACTTCTAATTATCGGACTGCTCTTTATTTAATTTATTTTTCTCAGTGGGGCCAATCACTTGTTCTAACAATTACACAAAAAACCTATTGTTAGGACCCAAATTCAGAACCTAGAGGTGGGCCAAGTGTTAGATCATGGGGCGAGCAAGCCCAAAACATGGCTTGTCTACTCTAGGAGGAATAAGCAGCGTAAAGAAGCCTAAAGAAATGAGATTATGTTATATTAGCATGTGTTAGTCAGTTATTTAAGTATGTGTGTCAGTTTATGTCTTAGAGTAGTTATCTAAGTGTGTGAGTGGTGAGAACTATATGTATAAGTTAGTGTGTAAGTGGTGGGGGATAGTGCATTGTTATTTTCCGGTTGATTGTAGATCTGAGAAATATATCTCAAAAAGAAGCTTAGGCTTGGAGCTGGTTGAGAAGTTTTCCAATCAGATTGTGTAAAGTTATGTTGTTCTTGTGTTGAATTCAATTGAATACATTGTGTTATTCTATTTCAAATTTCTGGAATCCTATCACCTATGCACTAAGACAGGTTCTTGCTGAGCATAGCAAACCAATAAATGTTGATTTTTGGTTTCATTCAAGTATCAAGAATGATTTTGTAAAAGAATGGGTTGCATTAAGTTCAATATGTTCAAATAAACAAACATTAAAGTGATTACAAGATTTCTTGTCACCATGTTGCCATCCACCAGATTACTAGGCCATAAACCATCTAGTTATTTGACACAGGTGAGATTTCCAAGAAATACCTTAACAATGGACGTGGATGAAGCAAATTTATTTGGTGAAGAATCCAAACGATTTTTCTGATTATATAAAGCAGATAATGTTTGTTGCCATCCTGGTTCCCCATCGTTCATTGAAGCAATCCATGGGCAGAAGTGTCTGTGCTGCCTGATTGGATCAAACTCCGTTGATTTATCAGATGGTAGGTGTCTCAGATATTTTCCTGAAAAAATAAAGGGTACTTGAAATAATTCATCCATCTTATCAATCAATTGATGATGACAGGCAACTATACTTTGTCAT
Source organism: Gleditsia sinensis (assembly GCA_037074535.1). Taxonomy (NCBI): domain Eukaryota; kingdom Viridiplantae; phylum Streptophyta; class Magnoliopsida; order Fabales; family Fabaceae; genus Gleditsia; species Gleditsia sinensis. Next base: position 6,667,607 of record CM073464.1, on the reverse strand, counting down.
GCCTAAACATAGATGAATTGATGAAACTCTTGAGCAGAATTTTATGTCAAGAAATTTCAGAGGATGCAGAATAAATTATTAAAGAAGTTTACAGCAATGAATTAGTAAAAGACCTGGTGACAGTAATACAAAAGACACATAAAGACTACACCCATTTCCAATTCAATGGTAATGATTAAATATTAAGCAGCTGTCAAACATAGTGCTTACCTAAAGTAAACTTTGCATCTTTCCTATTCACAGAATTCTTGACTCTGTCTTTGACCCCATAATTTTCAAGACTACTCAATTGTCCACCCAAAGTCTGCTGGGCAACAGAAAGAGCTTTACCTTCTGTCAAGTCTTCCTGCAGGCAATATTATAATCAGCATGGACTTCCAAACAAGATGTCACACCAGATACAAGACTATTTAAAAATCAGACAAAGAAATTCCTGTCTTAGACCACGTGTTCCTCAGTTTGTTACAAATTACAATTACCAAATGCAATAGTCACTATGTGATCAAGAATTCTACTTTCATCATACTTAAATGTCAATTTTGCATATAAACAATCTCTAACCTCCAGGCTACTAGGATCTCCTGCAGCTGAGTTATTCAATCTATCAGCCTCTGTATGTATAGGCATCTTATCCTTATGACTAGAAGGTTGTCCTGAATCCTGGTTACTCTCTATAGTATCATCTACAACTGAATCATGAAAACTAGCTTGAGCAGTTTCATGATCTGAAACTTCCCTTGTTTCAGATGAAATAGGAACAAGCTGTCCAATAGAAGTGTTGATCGTATAACCTGTTTTCTCCTTTAACCCAATCGTATTCTGTGATTCAGACTGAACATCATCCCCCTCAACATAAATATGATCTCTAAAATCAAAATCATAAGAAAGCCGAGCCCTTAAATTCTGACCAATAACAGGCAAAGATATTTTTGCCTTAAAATTTTGTTCTGCTGGTGGAGGACCCCCTGCAATTGTCATCTTTAGACTTGAAGATCTATCCTTCGATGAAGTTGCTACATCTGATATGGTAGTTACACCTTGCCTACTTACAACATCACTTTTACTGAATGAACTGTGATTCCCAGAATTGTTTTCAACATTCATATCTGTATATCCCACAAATCTGAATAACTCAACAGGCCGAGGAATGGTACAGAATGCCCACAATCCAACTGTGGCTCCACATAGGCTACAATCTAAAACTACAGAACTGGAATCCATGTGGTCTCCAGTAGAATCCTTGGAATTTTCATCAGTTTTCAAACTTTCATAAGTATCAACAGAATGGACAATGAGGCTATTATTCTTTAAATCAGTAACTACTCGAGGAGAATCCAGAATAGTTTTATTCGAGACAGACTGATCTGATCCATTCTTGCAATCAACTACGTAAGGTAGAGAACGAGGTTTCCAACCACATAAACTTATAAGCTTTTGAGCCTGCACAGTTTACAAAACACCTTTAGCCATCATTTAAAAGGCAGAAAAAAAGAAATTCTAAGACATATGAAAGAAGTTTTCATGAGAATAAATTGGATAATGGAAACTTAATGACATCAATTATGTAGATTTACCATGTGTTATTTGGTGACAAAAATCAGTGTAAGCCAGTATCTGTATTTAAGAATGAACCCAAAGTGGATGTGGAGAAGACAAATATGACATCAACAGAGGATCCATTTATTCCATGATCATTCAAGGTATCTAGAATCTATTTGCAAATGAATAGTAGATCAAGCCAAAAAGTCTTGAAGCATCCCCTAAGTGTGTTACTGAAATGCTATAAGCCTATAACCAGACACAGAAAGTGGTAGGATGGACAAATTCTCACATTAAGGAACTGTCATTTCCATTCAGCATAACAAAAAAAAGTAATAAAAAAGAATAACATACAGATACCAAATCATATGTGAATAATGGAAGGAACTTCCACCGAACTTTAAGCAATCATATTAAACCTGACAGTATAATTTCGCTTCATGTTGACTGCTAACATTTCCTATTTCAGAATTGTTGGCAGATCCATTTCCACATTCGAGCATAGAAGATTGTCCAAGAAAGTCTTCCAGTAGTGGGCTTGTCATGTAATCTATTGCCGAATATGAAATTTGAGGAAGAACTGATAGTTGCAAGAGAGAAGAACAGCGTTCTCTAAAATTATCAACTAAAACTGGAGCAGGTATAGGTGGAAAATGTGCCAGTGTTTCATCACATGCATTGTTGATCCACGGACAAAGTAATTTATGTCCATTATCCAGCTTTAAGCTGAAGACCAAGGCGGCCTTTTCCACTGAATAAAACACATTATAGTTAGGAAGTCAACACAATCAAAGATTGTTGTACACTTGTAATATTTGTAGAAGATATATAGACAGTGAGAACAATGACATGCCTTGTTGCTGGTTCCAAGATGCTGGTGTAGAGAAAAGGAGGCGTGCTCCACATGCTGCACAGGCTATGGTGTCTATATCCACATTGATCCAACCTCTTCTAGCACAATTTACGGCACTCACTACCTGCAAACATCATTATTAAAATGGCACAAAAGAAAAACATCAGAAGGCAAAAATCAAAAAACCATTTTTTTGTTAGTGGCTCTTAGCAAAACATAGTCACACAGGGACAAATTCTACTAGAAATCTTGACGTTCCTTGATGAATGCAAACAAGTTATCAGACAAAATATATTAGTCTTCAAGTCTTATTTTGTTTGCTCTTAATGAAATAAACCTGTCTTAAATAGCACTGCATTTCTCCATATTCTTGTGGAAAACTGCTCAAGCTCAGCTCTAATATGCAATTAGCTCACAAAAAGCCATCCTGACTATCTTCCAAATGCTTCCTTTCTCCTCAAACATAGTTCAGTGAGAATTCTTTCATATCATTAAAAACAATCAAAATTTTATCATGTTGCTTGAATATTAAACGTAGGATGATAAGGCAAAAGTTCCAGTTGCAGAGCACTTACTTTGCATTAAATAAAATATTTTGTCCTAAAGCATACAAAGTTCGAAAAGAGAAAAAACCAATTACTGAAGATTCTGGCTTTTCTTTTTAAATAAATAATCCAGTCTTGCACAAACTCATTGTTAAGAGAAAAATAAATAAAAACAACAAATTATCTAATTAAAATTTCCCGATCATTCCCAAAACTTATTAAACATGAATCACATCATCTTAATTTTTAATGTTCTTGATCTGCCCTAGTTCATATGAGGAGGTATTTGCCGTCAAATTCAAAGGGCATAGGCTATCCCTATTCCAAGAACAATCCAGCTCCAATTTTTATTGAATATATGTATTAATGAGTTACTTACGAGTCACAACTTCAAGTAATCTTTCATTTTCTCAATATATAAGGATTTGGAGAAACACGAATATGCTTAAAGCATAAGATCATATCTCAAATACCAAAATGCAAGTATGCATTAAGATAATAATCTTAAATAGGAGAACAAGAACTAATTTGGTAAGAGGGTAAAGAAAAAGATAGGAGAGAGAGAAGGAACAAAAGACGATGCTTATGGAGTTAGCCAGATACAACCTTGGGTTTAGCAAACCACGATATAGATTTGAATGATGCTAATCTTCTCATAAAGTCACCCCGATCCCATGGTCTGCAGAGTGATTCTTGAGCGGGGCCAGTTAAAGATGATGAGGACTGCTGTCGCTCAGCATCATCCCCTCTCAAATTTGATTCCATTACCCCTAATGCAATCGACTGGTAAGGACGTTTTCTACCTACTGATAGTTGTCCTCCAGATGAACTGCAAACAGAAAAACAATATTACTTCCAACAAAATCTGGGAAAAAAGAAAATTAAAAACAAAACACGCATAAAAGGCATATATATCTAACTAGCTAATATATTGACGCAGACTAAATAAAACTACAAAGACGCTACTACAAACTGTAATTTAGATTGTCTATAATTTTCTTTTCAGGTAAAAGAAGATGCCAAAAATTGGGAAACTAAAGTGAAATCATTTGAGACATTATCTATAATGCTCTAGTCTAGATGAATCTACAACAGGTATTTATGTCAACCGACTCTTGTTTCACTCTTATCCATAAGAATCACCACAAAAAAACATGAAAAGTGTAAAATGACTCAGTAATTCATGTAAGAAGATTCTAGTAAACGGAAAACGAAAATTAAAACATTCAGCAAATTGTTATCCAGAATTACAAAGAAGGAAATATGATAGAAGAGAACCTGGAAGACGAAGAATATGGTAAAGATTTGGAAGCATGGAAGAGCTTGTCCATGATAGAATCGAACCTCTTCTCAGAATCTCGCGCCATATTGGATCAATTTACAAACAGATTTCAAAGTTAGATTACAAGCAAACGAGCAGAGTTGCTCGATTTTTTTCTTTTTTAGTATCGACGCTCTCTGCACATATATGTGTCCATTTCTTCTTTGTAGGGACTAGGACGCGACGGAAGCGGCCACCGCCAGCGAGGCTCAGCTTCCAGAGCCACCCTGTAAGTATTTCTAAAACGATCCACCCAGTTGAAGAACAAAGCTTACAGACGAGAAGTACAATATATAATTAAATTTAAAAATATATTATACAGTGAAAATTAAATTAAATAATAAATAAACATTTTGAGAATAATATATTTATAACCAAAAAGAAAAAATCGACTATACCAGCACAAATAAACCGATCTAATTAGAACTTTCCAATTAAAAGTAACAGTGGACGCTATTGCGGGATGGGCGGTTAATCTCGTCAATTTATACGTTAATTGAGTTGTTATTTTATAGATCGATGATAAATAATTTTTTTTTTTATTAATAATATTTAGATTATGATATGTAATAAAAATAATTTTAAAAATTATTATTTTTATTACGTATTATGATTTGAACACTGTTGATGGATAAAAAATCGTGTTACAATTTAAACACTGTTAATAGATAAAAAATTATCTATCGTCGGTGAATTAAATAAATATTTTTCGATCTTAATTATTCCCAATTTTTTTTTTATGGTTTTTTCACTTTTTTATTTTCTTAAATTTTTTATAACACGCACAAATTGTTCTGAATATTACTTGAATGTAGAATGAGACCTTGATTTATACAAGAGTTTTGATTATTGTAATGAATAGTCACATACCACGTTTTTTTTTTTAAATTACGACAATTCCAAGATAATCAATAAATTCTTTAATTAAAGTAATTATTTTTTATTCCAAGTTTGTTATATTTTTGTTCCTTTTTTATAATTTAAAGATTATAATTAAAACTTATTTAAGCATATATCCATTTTCGCCATTAAATCAACACGGTTATCATAAAATAAGATATTTGTGACTTGTAATACATGCAATTGTTGAAAAAGCTTGTGATGATTGATAGATCTAAGTTACAACTTTGCAGCACGATATGGCAAAATAATGTATGCTATAGACAAAATACTACAAAACACTTTTCTGATCTTCAGTAGAGCCACCTCATACTCCGGAGTCTGCGACATCTGAAATATTCAGGCATAACATCTTGACAGAAATTTACATGTCCTGTTATGAGTAATTTTTAAACATTGGGAATATAAGTAGCGTATAAAATTTGCAACTTTATTTTTTTTATCTGAGATGGTACAAGAATCATCTCTATTAATGAAGATCACAATTCAGATGGTACTAGAATTATCTCTATCAATGAAGATCCAAATTCAAATTACAGTCTGATGTTAATCATAAATTATGATCAGTTGATGTGCGATCTTCAGTTCTTCACACTATAGTTTCTTCTTCACTGTCTCAAACGAGAAACAACTCATGTCATCATTCTTCACCATGGGTAAACACACTGTAAATACGAAGTTAAATTGAGCAAGCAAAATTGTTGGAAAGATGTCAACCTCCAGCCAAGGGCTAAATTAAAGAAAGATACCAGAGTTTCATTATCACATGTACATAATAAAAGAAGGTTAATTCTTTAACCCCCTCAGATCATCTCGTCCTCTCTTCTCTGAAAATGAAAAATCACACTGAAGCTCAGTTTGGTAGTGCCATTGCTTTTTAAACAATACTTTTTAAGAGTTCATTGAAATTACAACCAAGAAACTTAATCATGTCAACTATTAAATTACACTTCAAGAATGGATTAACCCGTACCCAGTTGAAAAGATTCTGAGGATAAGTTACAAATTTCATCTCACTATAAGAATGATGTCCTACCAAAATTTTCTGGCTTGAGGGAAGGGGAGGGGTATCACATCCACAGCACAAAGCCATGACAGGTCTTCCGGCTAATACCTCACAAATTGCCGGTTATCATCTCCATTTCTCTTTCCATAAGGATTGCTGTCGCTGAATCCATGTCTGCTTCCTTCAACTTTACGCATTTTCTTCCTATGCTTTGAAGCACTGCTTTCTATGCTCAGACCCACCTTTGGCGGATTTGAAAAACAGAATGATGCAGCAACAGCCTGCTCAAGTTCACCAACCAATACTATCACTGTATTTTACATGATCTAGTATTCACACTACATGTCTACAAGTTCAATAACTAATTTATTTACCACCAAATCATCATGCAAGTTCATACTTCATAAAGCAATAATTATTTCCATCAACCAGATTACCATTCAGATATTTGGGCCCAAATTAAATAAATAGAAAAAGATTATCACCCAGATGCAATGCAAAAGATGGACGGCAAAATGGTATCCTTTTTTGAAGATTCTGAATCACATAAAATTGCCAATAGTTCCCACTCTTCCTTTTACCCATGAAAGTTCATACTTCATAAAGCAATAATTATTTCCATCAACCAGATTACCATTCAGATATTTGGGGCCAAATTAAAAAAAAAAAAAAAAGATTATCACCCAGATGCAATGCAAAAGATGGACGCAAAAGATGGACAGCAAAATGGTATCCTTTTTGGAAGATCCTGAATCACATAAAATTGCCAATAGTTCCCCCTCTTCCTTTTACCCATGAAAGTTTGTTCCATTGTATAGGGAAACAAGGAAGGCTATCAATAACGTTGAATTTCCTCACTGGAAGTAAGAGGATCAGTCAAATATCATATTCATGTTCTCGATATGAACCTAGACATGAAAGAATGAAATCATGCAAATAATTAAAATGTAAAGTGTAATGCAAAAGGTGTACCTGTAAATCCAGGCGGTGAACATTAAAAATGTCCTTCATAGAGTGTGAATTATAAGCTAGTATATATGATCTGTAAGCATCTTTAGCTGCCTTGTTCAAATAATAATTGTTAGCCACCAATTTCTCCTGCAGAATTCAGATAATCCTTTGTATGATGAACCGCATTTGGTTACTTTAGTGGATAAAATTTCATTAAAACATAAGGAAACAGGAATGTACCAGGTGAGATTGTACATTTGCCAGCTTCTTTTCCTCATAGGAATACTCTTTCACAGGGACCTTTGCTGCCTGAAATTTAGCATTAATATAAAATTTTATGATTCTGCTAGGTACAATTTCTTATAAAAGAAGAGGGCACAGGGCCCTGGGGGAACTAGCAACCACTGCCTTCCACATGTCTTATATTATTGGCATGACACTCAAACAAGGTATCCTCAAGTGTCAAGTATCTATTTTGGAACCCTACTTTCTGAGGTCAATCAAATGCATACATTAGAACTTCTAGTTCAGCTTGTTTATTATCCCTTTAAGTTAGTGAGAGAGGGAAACTGACCTTCAGATAGCGAAGAAATTGCAATTCTTCAGGAATCAGGAAAAGCAAAGCATTTCCTTTTCCACCTTCACCACGAGCTGTTCGACCAACCCTATGGATATATTCCTGGCATCAGTGTAGAAAAAATGTTATACTCTGCATCAATGTATAAGAATACAATGAAACAAATAATTATAAAGGGATAATCAGTAAAGAACAAGAAGCACCTTGGGTTCATCAGGAGGATCAAATTGCACAATCCAGTCCTACAAAGAAGAAATAGAGGACAATTGATGAAATGTCTTACGTGACTGTTAATGAATTCCAATGACTTGAACCATTGCTATATTCACAACACAGGACCATGGTAAGATTAAAAGTCCCAAATTTTGTTATCATGAAGTTGCCAACCTTTACGCTGTCAGCTGACTGACAAACAAGGAGCAACTAGCAGACACTATTGAATAATAAAGGTATAGACAGTTGCTAGATTGTTCAATTACATACTAACTCTTACAAATTGGGGGGAAATCTTATAAGTCTTATACACAGTAATCATAATAAACATTTAAAAGTAAAAAACCTAGAAAGAAAAATGAGCATACCACAGCAGGAATATCAAGTCCACGAGCGGCAACATCAGTACAGAGCAAGATTCCTTTTTCTGCTTTGCAGAAGTCAAAGAAGGTAGTAGTCCTTGTCTGCTGCTTTTGTTTTCCATGTATATTAAAGCACTCAACCTGAATGTAATTGAGAAGGTCTGCATGGAATTTGACAGAGTTGCATGACGAGAAAAAAACCATCACTTTTTTAGAGTGATATCTCTTCAAGAAGGAATAAAGAACAACAAATCGCTTGGCGCAGGGAACAATAACATAGCCTTGCTGCAATCCTTCATTTGTGACCTACATTGATGAGGATTCTGTCAGGTACAACTACAAAACAATGCTTAACAATAAACATATAAGATAATGATAAAAGTGGGGAGATGTCACCTTGGTCCTCCCATCATCTACGTCAATATAGATAGGAGTTGTCTGAAATGACAAGCGGGCAAGATCCTCAACCTGTAATTTGAGAGAAATATATAAATTAAGAATCTGAGACAATATGAAAAGCAAAATGCTGGCCTTTCCCATATCTCACTTTCAGATATAACAGGTGTCAGTTAGTGTCAACTTCTAGTGTATGGGAAAAAATTACACGTTCATTTGGAAAAAAATGACTAAAAAAAACTGATGTTAAGGGGAAGGGCATGGTGAAGATTGAAAATGATGGACAAACCTTCTTTGTTTGTGTAGCTGAAAACAAAGCCGTTTGCCTATTCTGTACAATGAGAAGCAGATTAATTAGCCTAAAGACATTAGGTAAAAGTGAAAAACCACATACTACATATAAAGCTTCTAGTTATATTTAATAAACATGAATATATAGCAAGGAAGAATCAAATGGGAAATATAGAATCCATGACCCAACCTCAGATCCAAGCTAGAGGCCACTAGTTTGGTCCAGTGGCCCAAAACCTAAAGTATGTTAATCAAATGCCCAAGGCCAAGCACACTTAGAACCTTTAAAAGAGATGTTAAACTCAAATCACATATAACTATCAGAAAAACGTTTAGATTATTTTCCTGTAACAAAGTCAGATAGTAAATACACCACCATTAAGCTTCAGAGTATTACAAGGTAACTACAGTAGTGGTTGACAATGATCTAATTATGATCACTGAAGTCCTTTTCATTTGGTATTCTCCAGCTCAATAATGCCATCCATATAGGGCACTAGGGTGAAAAGAGAAACACATATAATTACCTTTGGTAAGATTTTAATAATCTGCTTCATTTCCTCCTCAAAATTTGCTTCCAATATCCTGTCAGCTTCATCGATCATGAGGCACTGCAAATTCAAGCAGGAATTCAGAGGATGAAGAAAACAAAAATCTACACTTACACCTGCATGCATATATCTACTAATTTTCCAGATATTTGAATGAAACAGCTTAAAGTCAAGAGCCTTCAGTCCAAAATTTAGAAAAAAGATAATCATATGACACCAGATAAAATATAGGATGTCAGTACTGAATAGTGTTGCAACCTCTTAAAAAAGGCTGGCTTTCCTTCCTTTTCCTTTTTTAACAATTCCTCCAAAACAAAATAAGATGATGAGAATAGACCACCTATTACTAAATACTACTCAAGGAAGGGTAAGGGAAAGGAGCCCAGTACAGAGATAAAGGAAGAGCCCAACAGAATAGGGCCCAAACCCCGACCGGTGTATGAGAGAAAGAAGGCATGTGAGGAATTAGGAGGTTGGTTACAGCATGGGAAAAGTGTGACGCGCAGATGAAGATGTAGGTAAGTTTTGGTTGGAAATGGGTATTTGTGTGCTGGTGTGAGGGGGAGGGAGGATACTTTTTGGGAGAAGGTTGTGGTGGGAGCTACTGGCTGCTCAGTGCCAGGCTGGGTGACTTGATTCCTCCTTGTCTACTTCTATTTTTTCCTTTAGCTACTTTCTACTGGGATTCTTAGCCTTATTGACTGAATCCTATTACTTGTAATTGATGACTCTTTCTGGGTTGATAATGCATTTCCATTCTGACCTCGTGATACAGAGGCAGAGTTTCTCATTCCACTAATTTGTTAAATACCCCAATCCCAAAATCCCCATCATAAGACCAAGCAGGTGACAAGGAAGCAGCAGTAGTAAGGGGCTAAGGGCATGTGAAAATGTTGGAAGTATGCAGACACATCAGCTATCCAACTTCCGCAAGCACAAAATTACATGATGAACCAACTTACAGCTTAAAATCATTCAAGGCAAGGATTTCAAATAACTGGATGTTGGCTAGCCAAGCCGTCCAGGAGAGAGGAACCTTACAGTCTTACACAGACTATGAATTAACATACAAAAAAGATGCTTGGAATACTAATGGGCATTATATGCTCAAAGCATTATGCAGAATTAAAGAGATGATCAATAATAGATCAGCATTTCTTGTAAGTATGAATAATGAAGTACGTGCAGATTACAATGAGGTAAAACAAAGAAACAACAGTATAAAGGATCTGCAATTGACCTTCAAGTTTTTATATATGAATCCCTTTGTATTTTGAAGATGATCCAGAAGACGACCAGGAGTTGCTACCAGTAGATTTACCCCTTTAACAATTCGTTCAGCTTCTCCTTTTCTAGCTGCACCTCCAATAACCAATGCAAGAGTTTGGGAGTGATACTTGAGAATTTCTTTTGCTACAGCATGTGTCTGATGTGTGTAAAGGTAGATTAGCCAATGGCGGATCAATTTACCATTAAACAACATCAAATAGCACCAATAATAAAAAGTTAGAAAATCTAAGGAAAGCAGATCAAAATACTTGTTGCTAGAAGCCAAAAATGAAAATATGTCGCCCTAAGGGCATCTTAGCTGAGAAGCTATCATTTGAGTAGTAATTTAGTACAGGCTATAACTGCAGATACAGGACCAGAAAAAAAAAAGTCTCAACTAAAGGAAACTATCAGAAACTATATACCTGTATTGCAAGCTCCCTAGTAGGGCATATGATAATAACACCAGTTCCATTACGTGGTGTAAATTGAACATTGTACAACAGCTCCACAGCTGGTATCAGAAAAGCAAGAGTTTTTCCAGAACCTGTCCTTGCAGCACCAAGAACATCTTTCCCAATCAAAAGTGGTGGAATTGCTCTCGCTTGAATCTGTATGTGCCATATAGGATCAATACCAATGTTTGCCATATATTCTTGCCACACAAATGTAAAAGATTCCACAAATTCCTTCCTTAACATAATGTGGAAAGATGGAAAACTTATCACCCATCTTCGTGAAGCATAGAAAAAGTTTTTTTCAATCCTAAGCCATCCCATAGCCAATAATTCTCCTTCAATTGTTCATTTAAAAGGAGAATGAAGGTGGAAGGAGAGAGACCTAATTCATCTATGCTAAGGAGTTATTGCTTAAAATGAGTGATTAGGAAATTCTAATAATAAGTCGTTAATAATGTGAAGCTTTGAAAACTCTACCACCTAATTGTCATAGATATAAAACCCCTACTGTAGCTGTCCATGGGAAGAAACGACAGAAACCAAAAGTCAGGAACTCAAATGTGTTTTGGTTCATACGCGAGCTATATATATTATATTATATACCAGGAATAAGAACAAAAAACTTCACCTGGGTCATATGCTCGAATCCTATATCGTTAATGGCCCTAAAAGTAGGTTCAGACAATCCCAGAGATGCAAACGACTCGGTGCTCATAATTCCAGACCCAGCATTCTTCAATTTTTTCTGTTCCTTCTCCTCCACGTCATTATCGTCGCCGCCCTTTTCCCCTTCACTATCTTTTCCACCACTCTTCACCTTCTTATCCTTCTTCTTCTTCTTCTTTTTCTCATTCATCTCCTCCACAGATTCCTTATCCCCCTCACCATTCTCCTCTGGTTCTTCAACTTCTTCTTCCACATGCTGGTTTACCTCCTGGTGTTCTGATGATTGCTCCCCAGCTGCAGAGTTCCGTTGTCTATTCCTTTTCCTCTTCCTCTTCTTAGCTCCATCCTCAGGCGAGGTGTGATTGTTGTTTTCTGGCTCAGCCATAACTACTGGTTCTAGAGCTCTCCTTTTTAGCGCTTCTGGTTAGGCTCGCCCCTCTCTTCTCTGGTTATATGCTCTCTCTGTTCTGCGAATGCTAGGCTCTGCTTAAACCCTAGTAAGTTGCCACAACTTGTTCAGATGTTCCGTTTTAGTTCTTTTTCCCTCGGGGAGGGTTTGGATACGGTTCGGTTGTTCTTCTAGTATGGGCTCGTTTTATTGTGGACTAGGGCTAAGCCTAAGCGCAGAGAGGCTACCCAACCTGACTGGTATTGGACCAACAATGCCAGTATGCTTAATAATTTTCTTTTGTTCTGTCCAAAAAAATATCAAGCTGATAATATTTTTTAATTCAAATAAAATTATGTGTGCATAAAAATTTAATTCACCCTATTTGAGTTTATATGTAATTATATGTGCATTAAATTTAATTTATAACTTGTAAATTTAACATTTGAGTTGAGTTCAATTTTTTTATCATATTTAGACCTTGAGATATGTAAATCCAATCCTTATTATTAATTATGAATTCTTGAGGTTGGATAAATCAATTAGGATTTACTAGGTTTGTCCTATATGTTCACTATTTTTCAATATTTACTTCTTGAGTTTATCAAAATTAATCATCGAAAAATATCAAATTATTAATTATAATTTGATGTTAAAGGAATTTAGATAATTTAATGTTAAATAAGTTTATATAATTATCAAATTTTACAATAAAAATATACTGTGTGAATATTTTTTACAATTTAGATTGACTATTTCAAAAAAAAAAACTTACTTATATTGTAAAATCTCATGCCAAATTTTTTTTTTCAAACACCTCGTGACTCTATTCCTGAGATTCAATTTTTCAAAGAATTTAAACCAACCCCCCCCCCCCCCGGGCCTATGTCAATTTAAAATCCAAACCCAAGTCCACAACTGGGATTGGGTCGCTCCAAGTTTTCAACAAGGCTATGAATTTGTTTGATAAATTAAATTAAATAATTTATAATTTATTTAATTAATTTATAAATTTATTTAAATAATTTATAATTTATTTAAATTAATTAAAAATTTAAAAATTATAAATTATTTTAATTTAATTAAATAATTATCTTAGTCTCCTTGACTCTTTGATTTTGATATTAATATTAAACTCATCGTCGGTGTCCGTAAGACCTCTCCCAAAGTTTAACTACCAGGCTTCGAGAGTTTCAAATACACGGGAGTATCGTCATTTCTGTTCCTATTTCTTTCATTTTTTCGGGGGGACGATAACATGTGGTATATCCTAATGACTTATGCTGCACTTGCAAGGGTATTAACACGGGAAACGTTTGTATTTTAAAATATAAACCTAAAATAAAAATTAGGATGAGATTATAGAGCAGAAAGCTATAGCAAAGAGGGAAAAGGAAGCAATATAAACAACAAAAAAGGGAACATTAGTTATGATGAAGTACTCCACTAGACGCATACACGAATTCCCATTATCAGGTTCATTCATGCCCTTCCTTTGAAGCCAATAACCTGAATTTGGTCACAATCTTCGTCATCACCAAAAGAGGCGGAAAATAGAAAAATAAACATGCAATTTAACAAACACTGCATTGTTGCCCATTTTGCTTTTTATATCTTTATTTTCAATAAAAATGAAAAGAAAATAAAGGAAAGGAAGCAGCGTTTGGTAATAAAGGCCCACCATAACCAAGTAATTCCAAAATAATAGTTAATTTATTTTTTGGCATAATTATTTTTTCAATGATGATCGTTTCTCACCATTTTGTCGGGTAACCTATGGCAGCATTAAAGTGTCTTGTAATTAACGTATGATTATTATTTTATTTGGTAGATGTAATTAATATTTGATGATGCCCCAATTAAAAAATTGTTTCAAATGTACTCTACAAACTTTGAGGTTTAGCAAATAATGTAATCGCGTGTATTGCTTGCCTTGGAAGTCCAATTTCATCCTTTAATAAGCTCAAACAGTTAAAAATAAAAATAAAATATATAAGTTTGAATGGAAAGTTTGAACAGTTCCCTTCTTTCAAGGATGAAGTTGAAGATAGTGATGGAGAGAAGGCAATCATCCCATCAGCTTTAACTCTTGCCATGCACCTTAGTTACACCATATAATTAACTCCTCCCTTGCATGTCGCTCTGAAAAGCATTTTGAAATTTCCTATTGGACCCCACAAAAACTCTAAATAGCTGACCGTTTGGGGGCTGACATCTTGCCCGTTGTATACAAACAATTCAAATTTTTTTATACGTAAAGTACTGAAATTTATTACTGTTGGGCCTCAACTTTTCTCTTCGTTCTACTTTACTTCCGCAGGATTTGGACCAAATCCAACCACGACGAGCTTGATTTCTGGTGTGGAATGAGCAGAAAATGGAGTTTCACTAACGTCCTCCTTCAAAAACTGGTTCTCCCCACTTCATTTGCCGTCGTCCCCTCCTAAATCAACGTCTGGGATTCACACAACAGTCTTGCTCTTTCTTCTTCTTCTTCTTCTTCCATTAGTACCAGGTTCTGCAACTCTGTTCAGCTTCTGCTTTGTTATATCACTGTTCGCTTCGGTATAGGTTTCAATTTGGCACCACAGTGAGATTCTCGGGGTGTTCTTTGTAAAGTTTGAAACTTTGTGGGTTATTGAGCAGTGCCTCCAGATAGGTAAACGGAAAACTTTTTCTGGGCATGTCTAGATAGTAAGAAAGTTTAGAATGCCGGTTTCAACTCGGTCTCAGATCAGCAGCCATGGCCGAAATGAGCCAAAGCCAGAACAGAAAATCAGAACCAGGGTAGATCAAGATCATACCCCTGCGATGACTCTTCCACTGAGAAACCCACATCATGGGTTGAAGGAGAAGATGAGAGCACTCACTGTCCTATATGAGCAGCAGAAGCAAGCCTCTGCAGCTCTCAGAAACTCGTCTTTCAGGACCGAAGAGCCAAGGTTCCCCACCGCCCACGCTAGCATTGAGCTTCTCGGCGCTTCTTCCAAAAAAGAAGAGAGGGAACCAAAGGAGGACAATGTAATGCGAGAAAACTCAATGCTCAATTCGACCATTACAAGAACCTTTGTGTTACCTCAACCTCCCACGGAGGACACCAAGGAAAATTTGGTAGCACGGACTGATCGAATCGTTGGATTTTCGTGCCCAAAAAAGCCCACAGTTTCAACCACGGTAGCTCGCAAGCTATCAATGGGGATTACTATGGCCGCGCTGCCAGAGTTAAGAGAGAACGGAGGAACTCAGAATGCGCAAGACCCGGAGAAAATGGAAGCCATTTCGGAGAAGCCCAGCAAAATTGGGAGTCGAATTCTTGTGTTCGTGAGGCTTAGGCCAATGGCAAAGAAGGAGAAGGAAGCAGGTTCTCGATGCTGTGTCAGAATCGTGAATAGGCGCGACGTTTATCTGACAGAGTTTTCCAACGAGAATGATTACCTTAGGTTAAATAGGCTTCGAGGACGGCATTTTACCTTTGATGCTTCGTTCCCAGATTCGGCTACACAACAGGAAGTTTATTCCACGACGTGAGTTCGTAGAGTTTTGAACTTTAATAAAATTCTGATCTTCATGCTAGAATAACTGCTTTATAATCGTGAATTGTTGTAGTTGCTTTTCTTGACCTCGATTATTTCCAAAAGTTGAATCATTTCTGTGAGGCTACTTATTTCGAAATCAGTAGTTTTCAGAGTCTCCTCGATCATTACTAGTTACTGCTTGTTTAGACTAATGCTGAACGCACATTACCGATTAATTTCCTGCTAAGATTGCCAAAGAGGAAAGATTGTAGAGGAAAGTAACTAGCTATTGTCATTCAGGGTTGCATGTGCTAAAGTCTAAATTCATGATTTTGAGATTTGCTTCCTCCTTTATTTAGCTATTGTCATTCAGGAAAGTAACCTCATGATTTGACATGAGGTTTGTATTTAGCTGTTCAACCACACGAACTGGCTTCTGGAGTACGAGTCTCCCAAAGGTTCATATCACTCAGGCTCTGCTCTGGAAAAGGGAAAAGGAAAAAGCTAACAGTACAGATTTTTTTTGCGAGATAAGATGCCATTTAGTTTGTGTGTGTGTGTATTTAGTACTGCAAATCTTGCTGCTATAACTTCTTCACAAATCTTTTCATGCTTTTGAACTTTCAAGCATGCATTCAAAATTCTATTGGTCCAGTAGTCAGAGTAATATTTAACAGAAAGACACACTTTAATTTTCAGAACCTCAGAGCTTGTGGAAGCTGTTCTGCGAGGGAGGAATGGGTCAGTTTTTTGTTATGGTGCCACGGGAGCTGGAAAAACTTACACAATGCTTGGTACATTGGAGAGTCCAGGAGTCATGGTTTTGGCAATTAAGGATCTTTTCAGCAAAATCAGGCAGAGAAGCTGTGATGGAACCCATGCGGTTCATCTGTCCTATCTTGAGGTTTACAATGAACATGTCAGGGATTTACTTTCCCCTGGAAGGCCTCTTGTTCTAAGGGAAGATAAACAGGTTTGCTTATTTACCTTATAGATTAAAAACTTTTGAATAAATCAAGAGAAAACCTACTGAGTGTTTGTTGCCTTTGAAAGAATGTGGATGGTTTTATGGTATTCCTTGTTGCCAGTGCCACCACAATGAAAGATCATGCAAAGTTGGATTTAGTTTTATCTGATAGTATTTTGCAAAGCTTGCTACACGTCTCAAGCTACTTACACATTTTATATTTAAGGAGGCCATCTGTCCTAAGGGTATGAACTATGCCCTTTTACCTGCCAGGCTTGAATGTTTAACTCTTTCTTCTTGAGAAAGGAAAGCTATAGGTGTTTTTCAGATTTTTTTTTTTTTTTTTTGGCTTATCACAGTTGAGGGTGTTCTTTGTCTTTGTCTAAAGCTAAGTCTCCTCCCCATGCGATCTTAAGGGCATACTTCACCGCATTTACCTGGTGCATTTAGAATTTTACTTACTTCCAAAGTGAGATAAGCACTTTAGAAAAAAAAAAAAAATCCATCAAGTGTCAGTCGGAGCCCAGAACTCTCACATGCCACTTGTTTTTTACCAGTCATGTCTTTGATACATGGAAAATGATTTGTTAGTTAAGATGAGATTAGCAATTTAGAAGGGATAAAGTCGGGAAACTATCAGTAATTCAATGACTTGGCCATATTTCTTTAAATTTTAACTCTTGAAAGATTATCTGATGATGCATTTTCCAATCTATGTTACAGGGGATTGTGGCAGCAGGTCTTACACAATATAGAGCTTATTCTACAGATGAGGTAATATTCTGCTCTTTCTTGGTAAACTAAAAGTTTGGAGAGCAATTTAAACCTTCTTCAATTACCATTTTTTTTTTCTTTTATCTGGTTATATCAGGTGATGGCACTGCTTCAACAGGGAAATCAAAACCGAACCACTGAACCAACTCGTGCCAATGAGACTTCTTCACGTTCCCATGCTATTTTGCAGGTTAGTATAAAGATGTAAGAGGAAATATGAAGGATCCCTTCAGGATTTTCTTTGTGTAAGGTCTACCTATCACATCATTTATAGACTCCTCTCAAATGAATGAGAGTAACAATAAAAATTATAACTTTAATATGGTGGAGTCCATTTAAATCAGGTTCGCCGAGCACTAATTGGTGAACTTATACAGGCTGACTGTCAATAGAATGCATCATCCCTTGAATGTTGTCAATGTACACGTGCTTCTTACTAATCAGTTTTACCTTCATTTGTTACATTCAGGTTGTGGTTGAATACCAAGTTAGAGATGCTGCAATGAATATCATGAACCGGGTAGGGAAGCTCTCATTGATTGATCTTGCAGGGTCAGAGAGAGCTCTTGCCACAGATCAAAGAACACTTAGATCTCTTGAGGGTGCTAATATAAATCGGTCTCTTCTCGCACTAAGCAGCTGCATTAATGCTCTTGTAGAGGGCAAGAAACACATACCCTTCCGAAATTCCAAACTCACTCAACTTCTCAAGGACTCATTGGGAGGAACTTGTAATACTGTGATGATTGCTAACATCAGCCCAAGTAATGTCTCATTTGGTGAAACTCAAAACACCCTCCATTGGGCTGATAGAGCCAAGGAGATTCGCCCAAAGGTCAAATCATCTTACCTTTTCAAACTTTCACTGACAAAGTACTTTTACACAGATGTTGGGGTGTTTTATCTAGAAGTCGTTATTTTACATTCTCTGGTATCGTAGATGCATGATATAGAATAACAAATATAAGATCTTATCGTTTAAGATTCTTATATTTGGTTTGACAATTAAAAGTGACATAGAATAATTAGTATTTCATAAAACTTAACTAAGATAAAACTTCTGGATATGAAATTCTAATGATTTTTGGATGGTATAAGATATCATTCAAAATAGTGTCATCTTATACCTCCCTCAATCTTTGAAGACACTGGGTGTCCTGGATACTAGTTTATCAAACATAGGTATCTCCTGACATCTAAGATATCAGGATGAAGGTTAGCTTCCTTAGTGTTATGCAACTCTTGCAACTTCCAAGTTCCAACTTATAAAGGATCTTTGAAGAGACTACATGCAACTCTCTTTTGTGGCTTTTGCAAGTACTAAATTTTTCTGCAATTTGACGATTGTCTTGATTAAATTTCTTCATTTGGCGCCAAAATCATAGCCTAACTCTGATAATGTTACCTAATGTTTGTAGATACAGGCATGTGATGCAGATGAGGATCTGTTGCCAATTCCTGAGAAAGAAACAGACCAGGCCAAGTTGCTGCTTGAGCTGCAAAAGGAGAATCGTGAATTAAGAATACAGCTAGTAAGGCAGCAACAGAAGCTGTTGACTCTTCAAGCACAATCCTTGGCTGCAACTGCAAGCTCCTTCCCGACACCACCTTCAGCTACATCATCTCTTTTGACTCCTTCTTCTACCCAGCAAAACGGAAAACAAAAACCCAGAACCTCTTTCTTAGCCGGAACTTGTTTCACACCAGAATCCAAGAAAAAGGGGGCTGAGGTAGTAGATGTTAGAACTCTTCAACAGACTGTGAAAGCACTGGAGGCAGATATGGAGAAGATGAAGAAAGATCATAGTCTGCAGCTAAAGCAGAAAGATGATCTTATTCGCGAGCTTTCACAGAAGGGTGGAATTGGAAAACAATCAGTAGGAACAACAAAGGAAGTGGGGAAGAGGGTGGTAACCAGAGCTAGCCTAGGACCAAAGGATCCAAAAAGTAGTGGCGAGATGAAGAGTCCAAGTCACCGTTTTCGATCACCAGCCCCAGCTGCCAAGAAACGAAGCTTCTGGGACATTACGACAGCTAACAGCCCGTCCGTCACCACATTGAATGGAAGAAAAACTAGAAGTCATGCCATTTCTGAACCTACTGCACCTCCATCAATGCTTCTTCAGGTACAGTTATTCTTTTTACCTACCTCACATGCAAGTAGATGAAGAGAAACACTTCTTCCACAACAAATTGGTGTAAATAGTCAATAGAAACTCACCAAAATATGTCTCAATGGAATTCAACATGTAAAATATCTACTTTGATGAGTTTTCATTGGTCCCTAAGAATTTCTAGTAAATAAGCCTATTTCTAATATCCCCTTCGTTTTAGTGGACCCTACCTCCTAAAACACCTAGTGACTTTTCATTGACTTCTTATGGTTAACATAGATAAGCCTATTCTAAAATGGTCGAGAGAGATGACAGGTTTTGTTGAAAGTGCCCTTTACCCTTCAAAAACATGATGGCCCCCTCTGTTTCTTTTTTTTTGGCCATTATATATGCATGATTGCGTACGAGTTTCTTTCATCTGTATCTGATGCAGCTTGCTTAATGCTTATCCATGTTTCTACCCTGTGTTGATGCTGGGGCACCACCTCTTCAATTACATTATTCAGCCTGGTTTTGCTCGTCAAAAGGCCAATATTTGAAGCAAAAGAGGAAGCTCAAAGACAGAACCGCAACAGAGAGGGATAGATATATGGACAGAACACAGGGTCCCTCGGGTTCTTTGCTTGAACTGGTGATTCAATATGAAAGAGACATCATAGAAACCTCAGTGTGCTCCTCCTTTGCATGCAATTGAAGCTTTGGAGAAAAATCCACAATGATCATTATACTTGTACATTCGTTTTTTTTTTCAAGATTTTATTGAAATTATTAATTTACCCTTCCAACATAACAAGATTATATTGTTGTATGAAAAAGAGTGAGGTGTGATTTTTCACTGCACCAAAAACAGGTCACAGGGTCGATATTAATCTTTTAGGTATATGCAGGTAAGCAAGCACGGATCTTTGAATTCATAAACATAATCCAATAAATATTATAATATGCATAATTTACAGACTCTTTTTTAGTTCAGTATTTCAAATAAGCAGTTGTTTCTTCCAAGAGTTTAAATTTGAAGTGCTATTACACTAAACAGTAGAGTGATTTCTCCGAGAAATTTATCTCTTGTGAGATAGAGTTTTCTCGATAATAGATGTGACTCGAAATTCTTATTCTAGTTATTTTAATTATTAAGATGAGAATTTCAAAATTCATCTAGTGACAAAATAGCTTAACTCCTATAAAAGTAAAACTCTTCGTAGAATTACTCTAACCATGTGACTCTCATAATTACGTTGAAGACAAAAATAATTTAAGGTATATTGAGTTAACAAAAAAAAATCATGCGGAAATGTCAAAAACATGATTTACTACAATACCCAAAAAACTAAAAATAAAAATAATCTACTTGAAAATGATCTAACATGTCCACATGTCAGCAACTCATTGATTTTTTTTTATACCCTTTAACGTAATCTGAGTATATTGAAAAATATAGTAGTCTGAATCTAGCCGGAGCCTTCTATGATAATAACCAAGGCCTTAGGCCTCTTTTCCATTAAAAGCACACAAACTGGACTAGTATTATATAACAATCTGAGAGTTAGGCGCTTTTTTTTTTCTCGGTCAAAAGAATTAGCTGCTTCTTAAAATGTTGTTGTAAGTTCTATCTTTATACAAAATTTTGGGCTTTTTTATTTTTGAATTTTTATTTTTATTTTAATCAAGAGACCTTATCTTTACCTTCGAAGTCGAAAATTTTGTTAAATATATTTTGAACTATAAATTTTTATTAAATATATTCTTAATTAGAATGTTTTTACAGAAAATATTCTAACGTCAAAGTCAATATTAATAAATAATTAAACGTATATAATTAAAATTATTTTATCTAAAAATAAAAAAAGTTATATAGAAAGAAATGTCAAGGGTGTTGATTTCACATTTTTTCGAATGTGATCTCTACAAAAGAAGTTATGCAACAGTTCAATGCCATTAAGGTAATTTATGAAGAGAAATTTTACATGTATTTTTATTTATAAAAAATGATATTCAAATATTGAGTCCTAAATAAAATATTGGACCTTAATTCATTTTGCTTGGTAAGCCCACTATGAAGGGTAGACCCAAATTATATATCATCAACACCTGTGCTATTTTATTTGTAAAGTAAAAAAAATAATTCAACTTTTATATAACAACACTCTTATAAATATAACTCCATTGACATGCAGCCCCACCTACCGGGGTGGTCATCAAAATCAAGCAGTGAGCCTCACAGCTAATAGCTGGCTGACAAGTAAGCTGCAAAAAAGACCACACAGACCCTTTGAATTAAGAACATAAAGCTTGAAGCAATTGGACTTAGCAATGGCCTAACGAGATGTACCACGGCCAACGTTAATATACTTTTCTAATTTCTTCTTGTCTTTTTTTTTTTCAGTGGTAGGTTTTGAGGGGATTTGGTGCACTAATTAAAGCAGTAATACTAATAATGGCTTAAAGCAGTAACCAAATAGCTTTATGTGCACCACTGAACTTTTGAATCTTTTCAAGAATGATGAATAGATGATCAACAACTTTGGTTTCGGTGAAAGACATCTTAACACTTTGATTTTGATGCAGCTGTCAGCCACAACATATCCTCCTTTTCACCCTTTTTCCTTGCACAGATATAATAGAAAAATTTGAAAGCCTGAAAACTAGGAGTGGGGAAAGGGATAACTGTGTACAATACACTCTTGTGGTCATCCATGGTGGGCTTCACTCTGCACAAACTACTATGAATCACAAACTGATGAGAATGTTTCAGATTTTTGAATTAAGCAAACAATGAAAAAGCAGTCAACAAGAGGAAAAGCTAATGGCCAAGTGTATAAACAAAGAAAAAGGGAGGAAAAGATTAGGTTTTCTGTCAGTACCTTGATATAGATTTGACAGATTCTTAGATAAACTAAGTGTAAAAAAGTAGATAAATTTATATGTTTATATTTTTTTTTCATGAATAATTTAGTCTACTGAATTTATACACTAATTTTTCTTTTTATATTGCTTTTGATGATTTTCATGAATAGGCTCTAGTATGGTTTCTTGGCATCATCTCTCACAAACAAAATTTGTGTATGAAAAACAATGATTGGAACAATATTATTTAACTTTCAGACCAAATTCTGAAATCGTGGGATTGAAAGCACATGCTCATAGCTAAATAGGGAAAGAAGGGCTATCAGAAACAAAGCACTAAATCATAACGAAGCTATGATTCATCAGACACAGAAGGGGAGGGGAAAGAGATCCTCATATGGCAATCGTCCCCTACCCGAAAGCTAAGAAAGTACCATTTGCAGAATCTGTAAGAACTAAGAATAGATAGAACAGCCATGAAAAGATCCAAAGGAAAGAAAACACATTAATTAATCAGAAATATTAGTTTAATCTAATCTGTTAGGTCATAAGAGCAATATGATGCTCTGTGAAGAGAGACGGAGCCATCAACTTCAACCCCAATAGTAGAAACAGAAGGCGTGAACTCAAAATCATAGATACATTATTTCAATTAAAATATTATACAATTTACTATCATGTAATTTGAAGAAATTAAGAAATTAAATGGAATTTTAAAAAAAAAAATTTATCATGTATACAACTCTATCTAATGAGAAAAAATTTAATTGTTGTTAAAAAAATTTATTTACTATTGGTTATGTTGTATTTCATGAATAACAAAGTGAAAATGGCCTAAATCTAAACTATACTTTACCCTAATAATTACCGAATGTAGATTAATGCTTACCACAACAATCAAAACTCAAGCGGCCCTTCTAGAATTAGCAAGCAAATAAAGTACAAGAGTTATGCTGAGGCACAAGCAAAGGGAGGAGGGATGGGGGTATAAATTGTAAAGGAGGGTAATTCACAATTTGGCATCAAATAAGAGGATGAAAATTACAAAAGTTACTCGACCAAAATAAAAATGTGGAGACAATCATGATTGGCAATAACCTCCTTTGTCTCATCACTAGTTAAAGGATTGAAAAGAAAAACTATACATATAAACATTTCATGACCCACCCACCATCACGCTATACCATTTCCCCCCATTCTGACTAAGACTACATCAAGATGCTTCGTTGTAATACAGAACAGTAACCCCACTTCTTGTATCTTTGAAAGAAGCGAAAACAAGAACCTGGAGAGGACTTATATCTCCATCTTCATGATCGAAGAGCTAAACCAGTAGTATATCCTTAACCTACAGTTTCGAAATCCACAAAGAACATAAAGAGAAAACTAGGTAACTAAACAGAGCTTCCATGGTTGCTATTGCTAGATTCTAAGCAAATAAACACTGAGCTCAGGAGCTCCATTGCTGTCAGGATTCATCATGTAGAAAGCCTCAGAGTCTCTTGAACCAACAATTCTCTCAAACTTAGCCCTCATGTACATGAGTTCACCATCAGACCCAGATTCAGCTCCCTTCCCTGGCAAAACCCCTGCACCCATTGAAATTGGCTCTACAGTTTTAAGGATATGCCACTCTTTTAGTCCACATTCTCTTTTCGTAGCAAACCCACACCTCTTCCCGTTGCAATATGTCCTCCACATAGGCTCCTCTAGTAATCTCACAGCTTTCTTCTCTTCCTCCTTTTCTTTATCACATTCCAGAGTGATTCGAACTAACCCAGATGCCATTTCACGAACCAAGCCACTAATTGGTGTTGCAAGCTCAATCAAAAAGGCAGGTTGGGAGGTGGGGTCCTTTTGAAATGCAAGATGGACGTGTCCTCTTCGATGCCCGAATAGGGTGCCTATGACTCGAGGACCAAGACCAAAGGGTAGGTTCGAACGGTTCTTACCAAACACAGTGAGAACAGATCGAAGCCTTGAAACTGCCACTGCCTGAAGCTTCCTCCTTGTTGTTGTGTGTGCAGTAGTAGTTGCAGGTGCTGTTGCCTCCGGAGGAGCAATAGCCTTGTTGTCATCTCCCCCTTTCTCTTCTTCGTCAATGAGTTTTGAAATTGTGTCGGAAGTGGGAACTTCCCCATCTTCATTTCCCACCTTGTTTGTCCAGTGGAAGTGTCTCTTAGAGGAGAAGTCTTGAGAGGAGCTTCTAGCCATGACTGTCTTCATCTGAGAAGGGAATCCAAAGCGATTGCTGCTACTTAAGAATGGCTTAGAAAGACAGATAGAGAGAGTCTGGTTTCTTCTTTATTGATGATATAAATGAATGTGGGGCTTTAATTAATTTTTTGTTTCTAGCCCTTTGAGGCAGTGCAAGAGAATCCTGACAAAAGAAACATAGGCAGTCCCACCAGATGATGTGGTATCTCAGGAAGAGAGAGAGAGAGAGAGTGGGATAGAGTATATATCATAGAGAAAAGAGAGCGATCAAAGGAGACAGTGCGTTTGTTATTTCGCTTTCTTGTGGGGCAGAGGGGGAGAGGGATTGTGCTTGACTAAAACTCTTTTTGACTTAATGCCCAAAGTGGTTAAAAATGATTAAATAAAATAAAATAAAGCCAAAACAAACAAAACACAAAGCTATCACTGCTGAAACTCGACAAGCCATAGACACAGCCCTCTGCGTCCATGTCTAATAGTGCAGAGGTGCACCGTGGTTAATTCTCGTGGCTAATGTTGGGAGCAGGGTTTGAATTACAACTACCTACCCTCATCGCTTGTGGGCTCACCATAAGTTCTCTATCCTATTAGACAGAAAGAGATTGACGTAATAATATTTCAAAAGTCTTTTCTTTTTTAATATCAAGAAAAGAAGCAAAATACTCTTAAATAATTTCGATTAGATGTAAGTGACGTCCTTAAAATCCCTGAAAAATTATCACAAAGTTGGATTTTTTTAAACATGTTATCCTGAATTTGATTATCTATTTCGGTATAAACAAAAATATTCCTTAAATGATTAATTTTTTTTTTGTGGTACATTGCCATGAGGTCGAACCCTTGACCTGACCCACCAAGAACAGTACAGAAGTCCACCTTGAGGGTCTATTTATCCCTTTGTTGTTTTAAAAGCCCAAACCAACCGGACCCAAATCTAACTCTCAGAAAAATATAATACAGCCCGCGACTCCCAAAAAAAAAAAAACGCAAGCAAGACACACAAAAAATAAAACAACTCCTTTGCGATAGGCCCTAACCCCAGAAGACCAAGGCTAGGCAGAAGAAACTCTGGCATTGGCTTCCATTCTGAGGATTGACCTCGGATAAGGTGGCAGACGAACCGGCCAACACCTCTCCAGCTTTCTCTTCAAGCAAAGGTTAGCTATAGTGTGGACAGCAGTCTTGGTTTCTCACGGGATTCATACAAATTGAAGCAATCTTCCTTCTAAGGTAGGTGGAATATGACTAATACTCAATATCTATCTCTTTAAGTTGCAGAAGTCCACAAAATTATTGTTATCTGACTCAATGATCACCCAGTTCATCTGCAGATTACTTGCCAGGACTAAAGCTTCTTCTAATGCTCTTCTTTTATGCACTGGTGCCATTTTTTCCAGAGGCATCGTGTTTAGTGAGTGAAATTCGTTAGTGGCTTACAACAAGAATTGGGATGGGCTTCCCTAGAAAGCCTTTATGGGCGAGGCTTAAGGAATGTACTTTATTTCAAATGCACATGGACCGATTCGAGAATTCCCATCACTAGAAGCCATAATGGCTCAGTAGGGAAATGCCTCTCCTAAAGAAAAACCTTGGCCGCCGCGTAACCCCCTTGCCCCATTTTCTTCCTAGTTTCTTATCTCATTTGTTCCTTCCATACTTTCTGCGTTTGGTTCGAGAAAAATAGAGGAGAGCGGAGGAGAGAGTTTTTCTTAAAATTATTTGTTTTAATAATTTGTAGAGAAAGAAAAATATAAGGGCAAAATCATTTTTCACTCTTTATTTTTTTTTTCTTTCGAGAATGGAAGGATTTGGAGAAGATAAAAATTGTGCGATAGTCAAAAGAGAAAAAAAATGCCTTCACCAAATTTTTTTAATATTTAAATTATATCTTTTTAATTATATATTTATTTAAAATTTAAAAAATATCATATTTATTTTATTTTATTTTTAAAAAAACTAAATTAAAAAATTTATTTTTTTCTTTTAAATTAAACTAAATAAATAAATTTTATTTTTTTTCTCTCCCTTTTATTAAACCAAACACTTAAAATATTTTTGCTTCTCTATTCTCTAGTAAAAAAAATTTCTTTCTTATTCCTTTCTTATCAGATGAGATCTAATGCTAATTAATATTTTAAAATATTTACAACATATTCTTCAATTTTATAATATTTTAAACTTAGAATAAAAATATTTTACGTCCTCTTAAAAGACTTCCTTTTTATTCTTTTGAGATTTTTAATTATTTGTATTTTTGTAAAATTTATTATAATTTTTATGTTGTTAATTAATAATAATCAAGTACGTCTCTTGATCTTTAATTTTTTTAAATCTACGCAAGTGTAAATTTAATTTGTAATAAAAACTTTTAACATGCTTTGCTAATATTTTTATAAGTTTTAAATTTTTATACTTATTTGTTAAATGATACGAATTTCTTATCCAAAAAAAAAAAATTCCATCGCCAATTAAAGAAATAAGCAGGGCACCATTATTTCTAGATTCTCATTGCCAATGGCATCACCCCTTCCCCCTTTTTGTTAGTGGTTAGTTTTTTCCCTTGTTTGTTCCTTCTTAACTTTTTGAAAGGTTTCTTCTTTCTTTTGAAAGTTCTCTCCTCTGATAATTTTTTCTCTTGATAAAAAAGGATCCAATGCTAATCTCTTTTTAAAAATATTTACAATCTACTCTTCAATTTTTAACATTTCAAACTTAAAAAAATATTATTTAAAAATCTTAATTTTCAAAAAAAAAATTAAAAGATATATTACTTTCACTTAAAAAGCTTTTTTTTAGAGTTTTAGTTAATTGTATTTTTATAAAACTTGTTTTCATTTTTATATCGTTAGTTAATAATAATTAGATGTTGTCTTTTGTAATTTTTTTAAATTTTCAGAAATACAAATTTAATCTGTGATAAAAATTTTAATGTGTTTTGTTAATTCTTCTATGAGTTTCAAACTTTTATAGCTATTTGTTGAATTATTTGTTCTTCTTGCTCCAAAAAAAAAGAAAGAATTCCCATCGCCAATTTCAAAAGAAATAAGAGGGGAACCATTATTTCTAGATTCTCAACCATTGATGCGTATCAATATAATATAGTCGCTATTATCAAAATCAGGCCAAAAGCTGTTAGCAGGTGAGAAAAGGCAAGAGGTAAATGAAATAATTACAGGGAAGAGGATTATGATAACTCTCGCTAATTACATTAACTTACAAATATGGATTCATAGATAGAATACAAATGGAGAGCACATCCACATAGGCCAGTAAACTAGTGAATGGTTTTTGTACACAGCTAGTTTGAAGCACCAACGCAAGAATCAGAGATGCTTGCCTGTGCTTCAAGAAAATAAGGTCCTAAAGTTAGCTCTCTAAACTTTGGTCAGCATCAGGCTGCTTGGAAGCAATGGCCCCACCATTCATTCTAGCACGTGCCTCTGCAAACATCCTTTGCTGCTCGGCTAATGCTTCTTCCTCGGTCATCTCAACACCATTGCTCCACTTGCCAGCTTTCAAAGAGTCCTGCTGGAAGGTAACCAAAATCAATCAGATCATAGTTTTCCACTGCTCAAGTGAAACCATAAACAGCACTCTTCTGGTTCAGATTTAAGAATAAACTTTTCCACTTTAAATCACTTATACATGTACTCCCACCACTCAAGGCGAGGGACCAGTCGTGACAAAAAATAAGGAAGAAAAGATAGAGGCTGGCCACACTAATGAAACCCAGGCCACTCATGAACTCTATAAATCAGATCAATGATCACTCGGAAACCATGATGTCACAAAACACAAGACACGTGATGAATTATTTTAATTTAGATGACAACAAAAGTTGAATAAAATAACTAACAACTGCAAAACTATAGGTTGAACATACAAAACACAAGAAATTTCATGGGTGACATTGACCTCGGCAGTCAAACACAGAAAAAGCCAGGAGCTGACAGCATGAGAAGAAAAGGCATACACTTTAGCAGTCCAACATTCCAACCAATCTAATCCAGTTTTTTTTTTTTTTTTTGGGGGGGGGGGGTCCTCTTTCTGGCTGAGAAAGAAAAGGGGAGATCAGCCCATTGAGGGCATTGTCCAGGGTTATTTACCTAGAAGAGACCATATCCATGGATTGGGGAAACCCTACCAAGGGGGAGCCACACTTGACTGGTTTAAACCCTCCTTTAGGGGGACCATACATAAGCTCTGCAGGTGCTCCCTTAAAAGGGTACTTTCCTTAGTCTGACCCCCGGTTTAAAAATACATCCAGTTCCAACTGACTGGTTTGGAGAAGGTTGGATAAAAGAAAGAAAATGGTTCAGGAAGGGAACTCTACATTTTCATAGTCTTTTGATAATATTAACCACCAATAGAGTGAGGGGGAGATAAGTGTGATGCGGTTAAGTTGTCATATACCACTCTGCCAGCTTAACATGCAAAATAGGCATCAAAATTAAACAATTACCATGGTCTCAAGCTTGTGCTGTTCATATGCTGCATAAACTTCCTCAATATACTCACCAAATCCTAGAACCTGAATAAAACACGAGAAAGTCAACAAACAAACATCACAACAGGTGTTAGTAAACATCTACTTCACCAATTCTTGACGACTTTAATCCTTCAAATGCTTGTAATAACGGAAATCAAGCTCGGATACAGTAAAATATACACACACACAAGTATATAGAAAAAGTCATTGCTGTAATCAATTATCAACTGTTTGCAGGAAACCAACAAAGTGTCTTCTAACAGAAGGCCGCTAATATCGTATCTCTTACAGAGAAAGAATTAATTGATGAAAAGTGAAAACAATATAACAAAGGAGGACAAGGAATCCTCCCAAACCATGATTAAAATAACTTGAGAAACTAAACAAAAATTATCTCGAAAAAGTTTTCCAATCCCTTAATAAATCCGTAAGGGACACCCTCTAAAAAACCATTTGTTGAAACCAAAGAAAGGCCAAAAAATAATTATTTCCCCAAGAAGATGTGATTGAATGAGTATAAACACCTGCATTCCTCACAAGCCTGAAAAAAAAAAAGCACTCTGCCAAAGGACTTTATGTTCTCCTAATTGCTTCAAAAACCACTGGACTTAATAGCTAAAAAATGATATAGATAAGCTGGACAAACCCAATGCTTATTAAAAATGCCAAACACTATTCAAGATCTACCATGCAGCACAGACATAACCTGGTTGCTGCTACTAGTAAGGCTCATCAAATGCAAACATGGCTCTTGTTGGCCTTGGCCCAGCCATCAACTGCTTCAACTACAGATGCAGCTGACCTAGATGTCCCATCAATAGCAAAGGAAGTGGCTGAACGTGTTCTTTGGGTTGAGCTTGTTCTTTGGGACTGGGAGACATCACAACACAGAAAAAGTTGATTGTTTTTCTCTGAACTTCAACACATATGACACAAGCATGCAGTGCAGTAGCCTTATTGTGCCTATGAGTATGAAGCAGATCATTCGTATTGATTCCATTAAGTCCAAACTAATGCCTTCACCTTATCGGGAACCTTGATCTTCCAAAAAGATTTAAACAAAGAATAACTCCAGACATTTGGATTTTGAATCATAAAATTGAAGAAGGAATTACAAGTATATAAGCTGAAGAATCCAGCTCCAGGATAAGGGACCAACATACAAGTACACGTTTTGTTTGTTGCGGGTGGGGGTGCATGGAACAATATTTAGGAAGGACAGTGCTAGTTACGAAATTGAAAGCAACAAAGGACGCCTAATAATAGATTAATATCCATTTTAAGATGTGGAAAAGGGTGATCTCAATTTATGAAAGAAAAACACCTTCACGTCACTCTCTGTTAAAAGAAAAATGAAATTGTTATTTATTTCTATAAAAAAGAAATTTTATTATAGAGACGAAACAAGATGCTACATAGTTACTATTACTCAAATCTCTATTCTTTCAACATAGCTTTAAACTGCATTCAGACCTTCTATCCAAAGGCATCCAAACCTACCCAAGGCAAAACTTTCTGGTCCCACATGCGTATTATACTTCTAAACAACCAAGAAATATCAAACACTAAATGATCATTTATAAACATGTGCTTCCTCCAACAGCTAACAAGTTAACCCACTACCTGAAATTCTAAACACTCTGGAAAACCAGTTCTATAACCTATATGTTAATCGCGCAGAAATAAAGTATAGGTCAAGGAAACAAATCACAGTAATATAAATCACTTATCCAATTATGAATAGTAACTTACTAAGGCTGGCCATCAAACCACAGCACATATAACAAGTCATTTTACAATTAAGAAGATAAATAAGCATGAGTATAACACTTGAAAGCTAGAGATGAAAATTCAAAACACAATGAACAGGAGAGACCATATGAACACCAAGACAATAATAATAAACTGAACAGGAACACATGCAGAGCTTCATAGATATATGGGTGGATAAATAACCTGTAAAGCCTTCAATACATGCTCGGGGGCAATTGTCCGTTTCTCCTCTTTGCTACAGACTTCATTGGACTCTGATGACACGAGGTTTATAAACTCTACAAAGATATTGATAAACTTCAGTAACAAAAGTAAACTAAGAATATAAAGCAGGAGCGACCAAGCCAGCCATCACAATTGAAGTCTAATTGTCATAACCAATTTAACCAATTAATCAGAATTGAAGCCTAAAGTAACAAACTATTTACAAAGTGTTTAACACTCTGTTCATATTTAAAATAGAAGACAAGAACCATATAGGATTTAATCACCAAACATGTATATAATCGAACATACTATGCAATACCAGCCATATAGTATGATCTAGTTCAGTCATTCTTTGTGACATTTGAACCTAAATTAGCCCTTGGAAAGAGTTAAAAAAAACTGTGAATGTCATTTTATCAAATTAATTAAATATACAGCCAAGGAAAATCATAAACGAATATAAAGATGGCTATTTTAAATAAAAAGTTCGACATAGCATGTTCGTCAGTTCATGTGCCACTAAAATGTTTGTCCAAATTTATACGCTACAAAAATAAATACCACTTGCTACATGCTGAACAAAACTAAGGACATTAACATCCATACTTTAGGAGGAAATGGGGAAAGAAAATGAAATGAGGGAAACTTAAAAATAAAAACCTAAAACTTTAAGTCAAATTGTTTGAACACAAGATAGTTAAAATGCAAGCACCAAAGGTTGCATAACAGTACTCACCTACACAACACTCAATCAATAGATCTTGAGCATCTCTTGCAACGCGTACATCGGGGGGTAACATCTCTTTAATAATTTTTGTCATAGTTGCTGGCAAGAAATCATAACTTTTTCAGGAAGCGATCAAAATAAAAATGCATTAACAATAAAAAGTAATCATTTGGGCCTCCATACCCGTCCAAATTAAAGTTAACAAATAACAATATTATTTAGCAAAACACTTTATAAATTTATCCAATGCGAAGAACAATGAGCGTCAGTGTCAGTGACTGACAAGCATAAAAAAGAAGGCCTGTCTTGATTTCAAAATGTTACATTTGTAACATTCTTTAATAATGAGAAAACTTCAAAAAAGAATTAATTATAATTGGAAAACAGAAAACTTAGTCAATAGTACAAACTACAAAGTACAAATATAAGAAATCTATGTCAAGTTGTCAACCTAAGTATGGTTTGCTTATGCCTTGTCATTAACCAGATATATTATGTCTTCATCGTCCTGTCATTAACCAGAGATAACATTTTCGTATAATTTATGTCCCCACTTAGACTGCAGTTAAAAAATGGTTATAATTATATTACGTTTAATCAACCTTTTCACAGAAAGTATCTGGTAGGGAGGAATTTAAGATATTTAAGTTCAATCTCTCAAAATTGGAGAAAAAATTGAGCAAGCTCTAAAGATAATGATAAATGAAAGGAAAATAAGATAGAATGGTAGGTAGAATTCATATGCCTTACATCACATTATGCAGTGAAAGTAATTATTAGGCTTATAAACAAGGGAGCAGACTCCTTCTAATGGTTAATCTTATTTTTTTAGTTATCGACTATAATCCAAGCTTGGAAGCGTTCAGAAAGTTTTAAAAACAGTAGTAATAAGCCCCAGAAATATTTTCATAATAATCAAAGTTTAAAATGAAAAAGCTTCTTTGAGCATACATGGAGCTATTCTATCAGACACAGTTCCTAAACGGTAAGTATAGATATTTGTGCACCTATCAAAACAATAGACGTCCCAGTACAACTACAATGGTTTATTACAAAAATTGTTGGAGTAAATTGATAGGAAAACATGCCATCTCCTCACTTTCTTCTCTTCTTCTTTTTCACGGGTTCGGAGTCAGTGAACGGAGTTAATTAAATACATGCCGGAAAACCAAAATTATATTGACACAATGGAATTGTCTTTCTCCCCAAATCATCCTATGCATCAAACCTACCTAACTCAGGTATAACACTCGAGGCCTTATCAGACCTATTTTTAGAAGCAGACGAAATTCACCTATGTGGGAAACAAATTGAGTGCAAATAAATGCTTAATAAACCATTCGATAACCATGTAATCAAAATCAACTATAAGAAAGATAGACAAAACGAAAGTACCCTTAGGAAGCGAAGCATCCTCCTTTGATTTCCCAATGATGTCCATCGGGTCCATCGTTTCACCTTAAATCAAAACAAACGAACGGTTAATATACAAAAAACGAATACAAGGTAAAGGGAAATCACAGATCTGAAACAGAGCGATGAATAAAGAACCAACTCACCGATTTATGGCTCGAATCGAAGAGGAAGAAGAACCTGAATCTATCAACGTGCGAATAGAGGACGAGTCAACCGATTGAAGATCCGAGTTGCATGAAGATCAAGAGGAGGAGGAGAAGGGAGGACATGGTTGATATATGGATTTAGAAGGACACGATGGTTTCGCAGGATAAGAGAACGAGTTCTCGCTCGCATGCGATTGGGGCAACTATTACCCAAAGCGCGTTGACGTTATCTCTTTCCACGCTCGAATCGAGCGCGTCAACGGTCACGTTGGACCCGGAGATCAGGCACGTCGATATGACGCGCGATGGAGTGTTGACCTAATCCAATTTCTCTTGCCACAACCGTAAGAGGACAAAACTGTTTTTGGATTATCGTTAAGTTAGCTGTTTAATGCAAAATCTAAGAAGTTCGTGCTTCTTCTGAAATGTTCGATGGATTGCTAAAAAGAGGAAGACGAGGAAAGGAGGGAAGGATGCTAACTCAATAAAATAAATTAAATTTTTGGATTAATTTAGACATAAATAATTTGAACGTGATTATCAACTCATGAATTTTAAGAGTTAATCTATTTTTTAAAAAAAAAAATGTACCCCTGAAATAACTTATATAATTTAAAATTATAAAACTTGTGACTCTTAATTTTGCTAGGATCTATAGATTTATTTGTATTGTTTTTTATTATATTTTGGGTAAAATGTATTTTGTCATCCTGATCTATGGGTGCAATTGCAGTTTCCTCCTTTTTTTTTTAATTTGGACAATGTCCCCCCATTCTTTATTTTTGTTGCAATCTCTCCCCTCCGTTTATTTTTACTCTTAAATATAATATTAAAATACTTGAAATGTTTTAATTATCTTTCAATTTTTTTAAAAAATTATTTTTCGTATTTTAAAAAATACTTTATTTTAACTCTTCAAAAATATTTTGTTAAAATAAAATATTTTTTAAAATACGAAAAATAATTTTTTTAAAAAATTTGAGGGATAATTAAGACATTTCAAGTATTTAAATATTATATTTAAGAATAAAAATAAATGAAGGGGGGAAAATTGTCACAAAAATAAAGAATAGGGAGGACATTGTCTAAATTAAAAGAAAAGGGGAAAAATTGCAATTGCACCTATAGATCAGGGTGTCAAAATACATTTTTTCCTTATAATTTTAAAACTTAGCTTTTATATAAAACGAAACAAAAAAATATAAATTCAAATTTCGGACTATACTTATCCATAAATTAATTGAGTAACATTCGGCCGTTTTAGTTCATATTATAATATTTTTATTACTTTTTCATATAAATGAATTTTTTGGCTACATAGTAGAAGTTTCATAACAAAATTTAAATACCGCAGTTTATATGGTTGACAAAATTACGTAACAAAATTTAAAAAAGAAATTTTAATTTTTATAAGCTAAACAGGTCACTGGGCTTGTTCACCATTTTGTTTTTTCAATTAATATAACGGGCCGGTCTATAGTCAACCCATTGATTAAACAGGCCATTTAGGTGTAGTGTAAATATCCGTCCAAAAACAAAAGGTGTTGTTTAAGTCTACTCTAATTAAAAGTATTTAGGTTGGCCCGCAAACTCTTTAATAGAGGAAATATTTTGTTTAAATTACAAAAGAAGATAAAAAAGTATGTCATAGAGTTATAAAAACTAACAGAGGTTTTGTTTAAATTAATGTGGGAAATAAGGTAGACGTAGTACCAAGATATTGTGTCACCAAAACAAATTTTTCGTCTCTTTTTACAAATAATTATCAAATAAAAAAATTATTATTTTATTATTTTGGAATAAAATAATTTTTTTTTTCAAAAAAAAAAACAATGGGCTCCAGATTCCCGTTATTAGGGCTTTATCCTATACGAAAGTCCAGAAAGGGGTGGTAGTTGGGCTATTGGCCTCCTTATTTTTTATTAAAAAAGAAAAGGCCACAAACCCAGCTCCCCAGAAAGAACCTGCTAATACGAGTGCAAGATTCTATTTTATATCAGCCTGTTTAGGTCTATTTGTGTTTTGGGCTTTCTTGGCCTTGCATGTGATAAATCCTTGTCCAAAAAATCTAAACTGACATAAAGAAGGCGGAAAATATTGGGGAGTCCTTCATATATCAGAGGTTGTCTAATTGTCCCAATTACCCCGTCCTTAAAAAAAAAAACAAAAAAACATTTGACACAAATTATGAGCGTGCATAACCCATTCAACTTGATTGAATCTATTAAAAAAAATTAATTGATTTAAATTAATAAATTAATAAATTATATTTTCATGAAAGGTCAAACGTAAAATTTAATATATTTTTTTTTCTTTATAAAATTGAAATATCTTTTAATTCAATCAAACATAATATAACTTATATTTTTTAAATAATTTAAATTTTAAATTTAAATTTATAATTTAATTCGATCAAATTTGACTCATTTATTTCTAACCTAACACGAACCACGAAAAATAAGCTTGAAAGTGGTATTAACAAATCACAATGGGACGATGGGAAAATAGGTTTCTTATAAAAGTTTCTCAAAATGTTTATCTAATTATTTACGATGATAATACAGACAGTGACTCAACTGCTCATACTAGCCTTAACCTCAAGATTTCAAAACAGAGACCAATAATATTAATTAGATGAAACCTAAATACACCCAGTTGTGACACCTACAATGTTCAAAACGTGAGAAACAAGTAAACCAAAAAAAAAAAAAACGTGAGAAACAAACAAAAGCATTCATGAATGTGTCGGGCAAGCATTGGAAGAGGGAACATGATTAGACGAAGGTGGGGCTTTGCCATTTTGTTCCTCTTTGGTGACATTACTTACGTTGGCTCTAAATGCGACCTCCCTTTTATATATTCTCATCGGGCGTCATCTCTGACGCTCCTCTGTTCTTGCCGTCTTTGTCACTCACCAACGATGGACATTGCCTGAAAAATATAAATGTCTTTTTTACAAAAAAAAAAAGCAAACAATTACCTACGTTCATTAATTGATTGAATAATAAAAAAATGATTTG
Source organism: Gleditsia sinensis (assembly GCA_037074535.1). NCBI lineage: Eukaryota > Viridiplantae > Streptophyta > Magnoliopsida > Fabales > Fabaceae > Gleditsia > Gleditsia sinensis. The sequence continues at coordinate 6,631,112 of CM073464.1, read as the reverse complement.
AGAATGATAGTATAAACCAAAAACATTGTTTTTTACTATTTTTATATTAATTCAATTTATCTCTTTGGAATTAATAGAGACTAATAAAATTTTCTATTATTATGATCCTACCTCTTCGTCTGTGAGTCAGTTGGGCATCATCGTTTGACTAAGGGGCAGATTTTTTTTATTTTTTATTTCTTTTACGTCCAAATCATGTGCATAAAATTTAAATAAGTTTGAGTTTATTATTATTTATATAAATAATTTTTCATTTTTTTAAATATAAAATTATATTTTTTTTATAAACCTGAATTTTTTTCAAACTTTACATTTGGTATAACTTGTTGCTTGATCTGAGGCACAAGTTTTTGAAAAATAAAAGTTGTGTTTTTAATATAATAGTGTGTAAATAAAATTACTCTTAATTGAATAGTGGGACAAAGTCACTGAAATGTAAGACGAGAGAGAAAGATTACTATTTTATGATCTCAATTAAGGGTTGGTGAAAATAACGTATTTTTTGTAATAAAAATATATTTAATTACCATTTTCAAAATGACTTTTCATGCTTTTTATGAGTGGACTGAGTGCCACCATCCCGTTGCTAGAAATTAAATAATTAATCATACACGGGAAATAAATTTCTAGACATTAAAGTCAATTCAGCAACTATTATATATATATATATATATATATACACACACACACACATATTTTCGTTCAATAATATCCAAACAAATAAGAGCCTATTATATTAAATTCATATTTTTAAAAATTGAATTCAATTTTAAAAAAAAAATATATATAAACTTATATTAAAGTTGTCGCCGCTGCAAAAGAAATTTGCTTATAAATCTTAACATCAAAAAAATATAAACCATGATTAACTATATATATACATTTAGAGAATATTTGAAAAGATAAATAAATTAATTTATAATTAATTTGATTAATTTATAATTTTATTTAAATAAATTAAAAATATTTGATAAATAAATTTATTTAAATAATTTAAATTAATTATAAATTTATAAATTATATACTATTTAAAATAGTATATAGTTTATAAATTTTTAGTTAATTTATAAATTATTCTTATCAAACAAAATTTAAATCTCTATTATATTTATTAAAAATAATAGACTAATTCATTAACGCTTGTTAAAAATGTTTTTTTATATTATATTAAAATTATAATATTTTTATTATTTGTAAAAAAAAAAGAAATAATAGTTCTTCTACGAAACATATTGAACAAGCATAAAAGTTAATAAATAAATAAATAAATTTATTTAAATATTTTAAATTAATTAAAAATTTATAAATTATATCTTAATTAAAATAACATATAATTTATAAATTTTCAGTTAATTTATAAATTTAAATTAATTTATAAATTATTTTTATTAAATAAAATTTTAATCTCTATTATATTTATTAGTAGATTCATTCATTAATACTTGTTAAAAAAATTTTTATATTATATTAAAATTATAATATTTTTATTATTTGTGAATAAAAAGACATAATAGTTCTTCTACGAAACATAGTCTGTTGAACAAGCATAAAGGTAGACTTTTCATAAAAACAAAAACGAAATAAGGAAGAGAATGTTGACCAATTCATCGGGACTTTTTGCCATTGGACCAAAAATTATTCTAGAGGAACATGAATTTTTAAGAAATTTTATTTATTGGTTGATGTATTTCGAAATTCCTACATTAATATTTAAATTTATAATTCTATAAATTAATTATTAAGATGAATTATAAAAAGTCAAACTTCGTGTAAAATCATTCAATCGCCAACCTCCACTTACGCCATTTGTTTGACTTTCTTAGTTTCAATGCATCATCTGTGACAATGAACCTTTCCATTAATTTTTATTTATTATTTAAATTACAAATTTATAAATTGTAGACAATGACAGCATTTACTTTCGGGAAAAATCCATTTTTACACTATGTATATATAATTGCAAAATGGATTTAGGATTTTGGTATTTTCCTATCTTAATTATAATGCTTTAATTTTCTTAATTCACTTTTGCTAAGACAAATTTTAAAAATATTAAGTAGACATTATTTATTTAAAATAGATCTATTAAGTTAATAAAAAATAGCAATATGACCAAGTCAAACATAAAAATCATTAGAAGTTGCTAATTATGAACATTCATATAATTATTATATCTTATTTAAGCTAAATAGAATAAATAAATTTATCTACTATGAACAAAATGATCAATCTCCTAACCCATCTATTAAATAAGCTTGAATATTCAAAATTAAGTTCATTTAAAAACAGATTTAAACATGAAAAAAAATGAAAAAAAAATGAAAGAAATGCACAAATGAACTAGTTTAATCCACAAATTTCGTTGGACAAATATGACACTTTGAAAAAAAAAATTCAATTTTTTTTTAAATAGCCTTCATTTGATTGTACTCAATGAATCTATTCAAAATCTCTTAAATTTTGTATTCATCAAGGTGGCCAAGACCATAAAGGCGGCTAAAATTTTCAATAATAAATGAAGCTTGAAAAGGTGTGGTCTTAGTCACCTTTTCGTCGGATTCAGAATTAAATAACTTAGAAGCGGGAATCAAAGGCTAAAATCCATAATTATGGCATGTGAAGATAAGCATCTACCTTCACCACGCATTTGACTTTCATTGTCTCTCTCTCTCTCTCTTCTCCCCTCCACAGCAGCCTGATGAAAAATGAGAGGTTTTCACTTTTCACCTCTCCCCTTCACCTGGGATTGTTCAACTACGAATATAAAATCTTCATAAGATGAATTATTGCAAACAAAACAAGGCAATAATTTATTACAATTATGAGTTTTTTCAAAGGATTTATTTGAACTTTGTCCGAACAATCTTTATTTGCATAATATTTCAAAACAAATTAAACCAATATTGATAAAAAAAAAAGATAATTGAATTTCGAGATGTTCTAAATTTACTAAGCCAAGAAAAAAAATATCAATTTAATATATTAAAATGGATTTATTCAGTTCATTTGATTTCAGCAAAGTAACTCGGTGAACTAACTCTATTTGGTAGTTGGACTTTTATACAGAAAAAAATGTACCTTTTCTTTTACTGGCTTTCTAGGATACTTTTTTTTCTTTTCTTTTTTGTTTTTCCGGCTAACAGACTCTCTAGAAGACGAGTAAATTTTCTCAATTATTAGTGGACGTGTACTTGGTTTATAAGAGATTTTGGCCAAAAGAGGTTGCCAACTTTTTTTGAATTGGTTTTCTAACGAATTGATCTTTTCCTTCTTCTCCCTCTTTTTCTTTTTTATTTCTTAGAAATCAAGTGGCAGGTAATATTTATTGAAGGGGTAGTTGAGTCTCTGAGCTCCCGTGTCCCTAGTTTGGACGGGAAGACCCATTTGGCCATTTCCCGCATGCACGTTTAAAAATCTTTTCCTGTTAGCCGCGAGTCAAACTTTGATGGTTATTACGCTGTTTCGGGTCTGTTTCGTTGAAAAGTTCATGGTTTGAAGGGGGATATATTCTGGGTTCCGTTTCTTCACTTGGATTGTAAAGTCTTTTTTCTGGGTCTATCATTATTGGACGGAGGTGCATTTTGGTTCAAGAGTTCGATATTATTCTCCCTATAATATTATTTCTTTCGGACGTAATTGCTTTGATTTTTTTGTTGTTTGGTTGGTTCTCTTGGTTCAGTAAGCTCTATTTCTTTCTGTAAGTAGTTTTGGTCTGAACATCTGGAGTGATTGATTTGGGACCAAATCAAACAAGTTCGTCTTGGCAAATCCGGTTATTGAGGATTCTTGTGTGTTTTGAGCTTACTTTAAAAGCTGAATTATATTAAGTTGAAAGCTTTTGATTGGCAAAGCTGCTTATTTTCTTGTGCCTATATTTGTGTGAAGAATCTCGATTGGGAGCTGTAGTTGCAGAAAATGGTTGGTCATAGAAGAAGGAAGCACCACTTCGGCAGAATCCATGCGTTTACTTGTGGGAAAGCTTCATTCAAAGGGGACCATTCACTTATCGGAGGCCCTGGCTTCTCAAGGATAGTCTATTGCAACGATCCAGAACGTATTGAGGAGGGCGTTGCAGATCATGGTGACAATTACGTGAGAACTACTAAATATACACTAGCATCGTTCCTCCCCAAGTCCTTGTTTGAGCAATTCAGAAGAGTTGCCAATTTTTATTTCCTCGTCTGTGCAATTTTGTCTTTCTTCCCAGTTTCTCCTTACACAGCTGTCAGCAATGTTCTTCCTCTCGTGGTTGTGGTTGCTGCTTCAATGGGGAAAGAGCTCCTTGAAGACTGGAGGCGGAACCAACAGGTAATTTTCCATCATGATTATATCAGCTTTTGCAGCAAATCGCTGGTTATTACTGTATTCTTTTCCCTGAACTTATTCAGCTTGCTTATTGGTGATAGAAAGTTATGAAGTATAGGCATTTTTCTCATTTTCACCATAATTGTTGCTTCACAATTAGATATATTGAGTAATAGCCCTTACTATTAAGTTTTGATGTGCTATTTCCCTTTCTTCGGGGAACCCTATCAGGCAAGAATAGTTAATACTAATTGGTTTGGAAAGTTTTGATGTGGGTTAGGCTGGGCCGGGAGGCAAAAAGTGGCTTCTGCACTAAACTGATGCCTTCGGCTAGATTCTACTTGGGACTAAATTTCTTCTTTCATCACATAATGTCCTGCTGAAACAGAAAAAGACTTTTTTTGCGTAGAAATGAATTTTGATTCATGTTTATCTTTCCAAATATATGCATAAATCAGATGCTTTTCTCCATCTTAGCATTTGTAAAAAGTCTTTGACAGAGTTAGTAGGTAGCATTATGTTCACGTTAGTCGACTTTGGCCTTTCTATAATATTCTTATTTTTTTTTTCTGTTACTTATGATTATGCTTAGGTCAGTAATGTAGTTTCATAAATGCATCAGGATATTGAGATGAATAACAGAAAGACTCAAGTACATCGTGGAGAAGGTGTTTTTAATTATACTAAATGGAAGGATCTGAAAGTTGGAAACGTAGTAAAAGTGGAAAAAGATGAATTTTTTCCTGCTGATCTCATCTTACTTTCATCAAGCTATGACGAAGCAATTTGCTATGTGGAGACCATGAATCTTGATGGAGAAACAAATCTTAAATTGAAACAAGCACTGGAAGAAACTTCAAAGTTGCAAGAAGATTCGAGCTTTCAAAATTTCAAGGCTATCATCAAATGTGAAGATCCAAATGCAAATTTGTACTCGTTTGTAGGCAGTCTGGATTTTGAGGATCAACAGTATCCTCTTGCACCTCAGCAGCTTCTGCTTAGGGACTCAAAGCTGAGGAACACAGATTTTATCTATGGCGTGGTAATTTTTACTGGTCATGATACAAAGGTTATGCAGAATTCAACAGACCCTCCTTCCAAGAGAAGCAAAATTGAGAAACGGATGGATAAGGTCATCTACTTCCTGTTCTTTGTCTTAGCTTTGATTTCCATTATTGGGTCCATTTTCTTTGGGATTTGGACAAGGAAAGACCTTGAAAATGGCAAAGTGAAAAGATGGTACCTTAGACCAGATAATACCACAATTTACTATGATCCAAAGAGAGCACCAGTTGCAGCAATATTGCATTTCTTGACTGCGCTTATGTTGTACAGTTACCTGATTCCCATTTCCTTGTATGTTTCAATTGAAATTGTGAAAGTTCTTCAGAGCATTTTCATCAACCAAGACGTGCAAATGTATTATGAAGAAACTGACAGGCCAGCACATGCTCGTACCTCAAATTTGAACGAAGAACTCGGCCAAGTTGATACCATACTTTCAGATAAAACAGGAACTTTAACTTGCAATTCTATGGAATTTATCAAGTGTTCTATTGCTGGCATTGCTTACGGACGTGGAGCTACGGAAGTTGAGAGAGCTCTATCCAGAAGAAAAGGATCACCTTTATATCAAGGGTTGACAGAAGAGGATGACCATGTTGCAGACATTGCTGCTGGAAAGCCATCCATTAAAGGGTTTAACTTTGTGGATGAAAGGATTATGAACAGAAACTGGATTAATGAACCTCATGCAAATGTAATCCAGAACTTCCTAAGATTGTTGGCTATATGCCATACTGCAATCCCTGAAGTTGATGAGGAAACTGGTAAAGTTTTATATGAAGCTGAATCACCGGATGAGGCAGCTTTTGTGGTTGCAGCGAGAGAACTAGGGTTTGAGTTTTATGAAAGGACACAGACAACCATTTCACTGCATGAGTTTAACCCCGTATCAAACATGAAGGAGGAAAGGTCAGTTTCTAGTTCTCATTTATGAAGACTTGATTATCTATATATAATATTCGTTTGCTATTGAAACTTGAGTCATGTATTTATATATATATTTTCATTTTGGCAGATCCTACAAACTTTTACATATAATAGAATTTAGCAGTGCAAGAAAGCGAATGTCTGTAATTGTAAGAGATGAGGAGGGGAATCTAATACTACTTTCCAAAGGCGCTGACAGGTTTGTAATCTTCTACATTACTTTTATATCTTAAACAGAACAGATTAAATTTTTTGCCAGACAAAATTATTTATGAGAAATATCTACACCCAGTATCTAGTGGCCAAATTTTGTTCATTGAGTCGTATTAATTTGTAAAACAGTAATTATATTCTTATCCCCTTCTCTTTTGCTCTCTCTTGGGGGGGGGGGGGTAAGGAGGTGGTGCCCTTCCAGAAGAGAGAATAATCTTTTTTCTCTCTCACTGTACCTTTTCCAATTTGATTGGGAACCTCAAAACGTTAAATGTCTTTATTTTTTTTTTCACAAGCAGTGTCATGTTTGAAAGACTTGCAAAGAATGGAAGGGAGTTTGAAGAGAAGACTAAGGAGCACATTAATGAGTATGCTGATGCTGGTTTGAGGACATTGTTACTTGCCTATCGCCCACTTGATGAGGAAGAATATAATCAATTTAATAAAGAGTACACAGAGGCCAAGAACTTAGTCAGTGCTGACCGGGAGCAGATTGTAGAGGAAATAGCAGAAAAGATTGAGAAGGATTTAATTCTTCTTGGTGCTACTGCAGTTGAAGACAAACTTCAAAATGGGGTATGTTATATTAATAAATGTTGCCATTCTTTCTGAAACTAGAGTAGAAAAGAAGGACCTCAATTTTTCTGTGTCAGACCTATTACAACTATGTAACTAAATAGTTGAAAATACTTAACTAATCAGCCTTGCTAGGACTGGAAAGAGTAATTTATCTTTTCAGATTTTGAAATTAGCCATTTCATATGCTATCACGAGAATATGTATCATTTTAATAATATGTTTTCTTATGAATCATATTCATTTCTATTGGATAGGTTCCTGAATGCATTGACAAACTAGCACAGGCTGGAATTAAGCTATGGGTTTTGACTGGTGATAAGATGGAGACAGCAATCAATATTGGGTAAGTTGAAAGAAAATATATAGATTTTGAAATCATATGTGCAGATGATAAGAGTCACTAACTTTTCTGTGACTGCAGATTTGCTTGCAGTTTACTTAGACAAGGAATGAAGCAAATCATAATTAGCTCAGACACTACAGAAACCAAATCACTGGAGAAACTGGAGGACAAGTCTGCAGCTGCAGCGGTAAACCTTTACTTTAATCCTTTATTTCTATCTAGTGCCATTAATGTTTACAGAGGTGGGCTATAGAAACAAGATTTGCATGTCTTGAGGCTACCATAAATTCTATAGGTAGTGATGTTACCCAATTGCAGTCAAGACCAGCAAAACAGAACATATAGAACTGTGAAAGCTCTATCCCAGCCATGAATTATATTAGGTTTATTGGTTTTTTTTTTGTGGCCTGACACGTGTTGAGGGGACCCATTTCCTGTTATCTTGAACTTTCAATAAAATTGGTAATCCACCATGTTTTGATGGCATGAGATTCTTCAAAAGATTAGTTATTTCAGGTCACAGCATCTTTTTTGTGATCTTTATTTGCAATAGAAATGAGCATATTACTGTGCAACATAGTAGTCTTTCTGTCCATTGAACTTTGGCCTATGAGATATAATATGATTTAATGGGATCTTGCTGATTTTACAGGCAATTAAGGAAAGTGTTCTTCATCAGATAAGGGAGGGAAAGGCATTACTTTCTAAATCCGGTGAAAATTCTGAGGCATTAGCTCTGATCATTGATGGGAAGTCTCTTGCTTATGCACTAAAAGATGATGTCAAGGACTTGTTTCTTGAACTTGCCATTGGCTGTGCATCTGTTATATGCTGTCGTTCATCTCCCAAACAGAAAGCACTTGTAAGTTTTATTTAGTACTTCATGATTCATCTCTGTCTACTTTTCCCTTTCTTTACACACACAGAAACATACACATGGCTAATGGGCATATAAAAGGAAAATCCTAGTGTTCTATGGGGATTCAACATTTTTTATAATAATGCAGGTTACAAGACTGGTTAAGACAATAACTGGTAGTACAACTCTAGCAATTGGTGATGGGGCAAATGATGTTGGAATGCTCCAAGAAGCAGACATTGGAATTGGCATCAGTGGTGTTGAAGGAATGCAGGTAAATATTATATACTGAAGTCCTGCCAACAGTTTCCATTTTTACCTTTCTATAACCGCAACCTTGCATTTTTATGGTTCTTAAATTCTTATTTTTCCTTTGCTGCACTAAATTTGCAGGCAGTTATGTCAAGTGACTTTGCAATTGCCCAATTTCGGTTTCTAGAGCGCTTACTACTTGTGCATGGACATTGGTGTTACAGAAGGATATCATCAATGGTAACAATCTTGTCTTTATAGGTTCATTATCTTAAACTTCCGAATGATATAGGTTCATGATGAATCTGTGACTTATTGCAAAGTTTTAGTTCAATTGTAATAAATTCCACTTTGACATCGATACTTTAAACATGCTTTGAACATGTGATTCTGCTGCTTCTACTTACTCCTACTGCACATTCCTTCATGGATTGAAATCTTGGTTGTGAGATACTTTTTCTTTTTTGTTTGGCAGATCTGCTACTTCTTTTACAAGAATATTGCCTTCGGCTTCACACTCTTCTTCTTTGAGATCTATGCCTCATTCTCAGGGCAAGCAGCCTACAATGATTGGTTCTCGTCCCTATACAACATAATCTTCACTTCACTTCCTGTGATTGCCTTAGGAGTGTTTGACCAGGATGTCTCTGCTAAATTATGTCTCAAGGTAGCCCCTAAACTCAATTGCTTTTTGATGACATTCAGTTTGAAATTTTTGTTTCCTCGGATATATGGACAACATGAAACATTGTTTCATTTTATATTCATATTACAGTTCCCATTATTATATCAAGAAGGTGTGCAAAATGTCCTATTTAACTGGAAACGAATCCTCGGTTGGGCATTCAATGGCGTGCTGAGTTCTACCTTGATCTTCTTCTTTTGCATCCGAGCAATGATGTATCAATCCTTCCGCAAAGGTGGGGAAGTTGTTGAGCTGGAAGTTCTTGGTGCTACCATGTACACTTGTGTAGTTTGGGTAGTCAATTGCCAAATGGCATTATCTATCAGTTACTTCACCTACATACAGCATATATTCATCTGGGGTGGCATTCTATTCTGGTACATATTTCTCCTGGCATATGGAGCCATGAGTCCTTCCATTTCAACGACTGCCTATAAGGTCTTCATTGAAGCTCTTGCACCCGCCCCATCTTTCTGGATCATCACTTTGCTGGTGGTTATTTCCTCTCTTGTTCCATATTTCATCTATGCCTCCATCCAGACGCGGTTTTTCCCTATGTTTCATCAAATGATACAGTGGATAAGAAAGGATGGGCAAACTCATGATCCAGAATACTGTGATGTGGTGAGACAGAGATCGATACGACACACAACTGTTGGGTACACAGCTCGTTTTGGAGCATCCAAACGCTCTTAAGACAAGCCTTTGGCACCATCAAGGTGCTTCTTTTTCGATGTATGCGTAGTAACATTCAAAGTAAAAACACAGGTGTAAATTTTTCCACAGGCAACCTTAACTGCTTCGATTCATTGTACATATTTAATGTAGAGATGGGTCTTCCAGTTATGCTTTTTGACAAAGAAATGCTAGAGATGCTGCGAACAAAGCGAATTGAAGCACTCTGCAGTGCCTTCTGGTTTCTGGAAGCTACACTTGCGTCAGATAAAGTTGGCTGCTTCAAGATCAGATTGAAGGTTAAAGTCAATAATGTGCGATGATGTAATTTTGTTGTATCATAGAAGAATAGTTCCTTTGTTTAGAATCTTTCATTCTTTCATGTGTACGAGTATAGAATAGTGGCATTGCCACTGTTTTTGATGTACTTTGCCAGTAAAAGTCATCAATAGAATTGTTCATATTAAGATTCCCTAAATGGCAAGCTCTCCAACATATTCCTTCATCTGAGTTCTTCACGATTTCATAATTATCAGAAGCTCTGGACTTTCCAACTAAAGTGGCAAAAATCGTCGGCAATATACTGCAATAGTTCTTTTCCGTTCCACAAAAAGTACCCTTTTTTATCGCTTTACTTTGACATCCTTGGCTAAGTTAGAAGATGATGACCAATTTGAGAGTTTTTAAGATTTTTTTTTTCTTGAGACTCAACTTATCACGTTACACATTACAAATGAATGATAGTTAACAATAAAAATTTATAATTTTAATATAATATAACTTCTTGAATTATTTTGGCCATTTTTTTTAAATTATGCATAATAAACACTGATTAATGAGTTTACTTTACTTAAGAATACCTTCAACTTTTATGAGCTCTATAAAGCATCTTGCTATGTTTGCAGGAGATACTACAAATATTGTAACTTGATAAGGAACAAATTGCGGTTGGCTTTATAATGCTAATTGAGCAATTTTATTTTTTCCGGAAATATTATTCATTTCAAACTCTGTCTTCACCAAACCAAGTGCTTCAACAGAACATGCAAAGAGTAAATCCACAAAGCACTCATATTCCATCATTCAACTAGTTTGAGTTCTAATTATGTTTGCTGCAAAGTTCATAGCTAATTTTTAATCCGGTAAGATATGATTCATTTGCCATCAAGTTCTATATACAGAACAGAACAGAAAATACAGAGACCAGATTTCCTAAGATATCTTTCAGATCATAAGCAATCCAAAATAAAGTAATATACCCAATGGTTAATTTACTCTTTATACAAACCAAAGACAAAATTGGATTTTTTTTAGGAGGGGGAAATAGAAATTCTTGCTCAACTTCCTTCTCCCCCATAAGAGGTCCACAAGGTGAAAAAGAAGATTTGATTTGAATCTTTTATGGTGCTGTAGTCGAGAGACAGAGACACAAAAGTGGGCCCTACCCTCCTCTCTCTATCTTTCACCTACAGCACCAGGAGGAGTCTTGCACCAGATCTCAATCCCAGGTATGGCAATTTGATAAGAATTTCTCTTCTGGCACAAATAATGTTAGTGCTCACATTGTAGAAGAACAAAGCAAATACCCTGATTTGATTCATTTCCTTCCATTGCAAAACTGCTTCTCTCAATCGTATACATAAATTTCCAGCAACCCACTAAACAAATAACTATAGAACAAAATTATCATACCAAAGGTAGATTCTACATATCCAAGAAAAAAGAAAAATATTAAAGAATGTACAAGTAAGTTAGTCCCCCTTTTCTTTTCTGACGCTTTTTGTAAGGGTAGAATGAGTTATAATACCCAGAATCAACATTACCGTCATGAACCTCTGGTTAGCAATGCAAGGCCTAAGGAATCAGAGGCCGACCTAGCCATTACAGTGGCAAACTCGTTGAAGCTAATTACACCATCGCCATCGGTGTCGGCCTCTTTGATCATCTCCGTGAGCTCTCTATAGGTCAGGGGCTGACCCATTTTGGCCATTGCTCCGGCTAACTCCGCGGCCGTTATGTACCCATTTCCGTCGCGATCGAAGCACTTGAAAACCTCTAGGAGCTGCGATTGATTCAAGAAAATCTCTTCGTTCATGTCGGGCAAAATGGCATTGACCAATTCGTCGAACTCCACGGACCCATTGCCGTTTGAGTCCATATTGGCTAGTAGAACGTGGATTTGGTCGCCGGAAGGCTTGAGCCCCAGCGAACGAAGAAGCGCTGCGAGCTCTAGAATGGTTAGGCTGCCATCAGAGTCCATGTCGAATCGAGCAAAAATGTCCCGTAATTGCTTCAATCGATAAACTTGAAGCTCTGACATATTAAACAAACAATACACAAAAACTGCATAAAACCAAAAGAGATTAAAATGCAAAGAAACGAAGAACAGAGAAGATGGGAAGACAAGAGAGGGAGGGAAGTTTGGCTTAATTTAGTATAATGGGATGAGGGAGTTGGTTAGTTTGGGGCGTGAGGGGGAAAATTAGTTTAGTTATTGGGATGACAGGGAAGGGAAAGTTGGTTGGTGGGTTCACATGTAATGACAGCTAAGATTCTATAGGGTCTGTTCTTCCCAACATCATGTGCTTTCTAGGAAACTCTCAGGTTTGTCATCTGTAACTGATGTTTACTAATTTATTCCTGGTATCATGCTGGGATCGCTGTACGTTTTTAAAACGGTAATGTTATTTAGTTTCTAGGCGGTGTCGGTTTGGGTTGGATTGGAATTGAGTCAAAGTTCATTATGTTTTTGGAGGTTATGATTAACCATATAATTAAAAATAAAGTGTTACCTAAACAAACAAAAAAAATTAAGTAATTAATAATTGGAGACTAGAGATAAAGTTTGAATTTGAGTCATATTTGTTCATATGTAAATATAAATTTATTTAAATTTTAAATTTTGTTTATTTGTATGAGTTTGACAATTTAATTAAACAAATAAATTACCTTTTTATTTATAATCAATTTAATATCACTTTCATAAGTAAGGATATTAATTTTGATCTCATGTTTGATTTATTAAATAATTGAATTTATATAGTTAAAAAAAATTGAGATATAATAAAAGAAAATGTAAAAAATGTTAACAAAACATATAAATTATATCATTAAGTTGGTCAGCCTAAACCCAAATTAACTCATTAGGCTTTGTATAAATTTAACACTGAAATAGGTTTTTTTGTTTGTTTTGTTTCTAAAATATTCCCATAAGACTAATTTCTTTTAAACTCTATTGCCATTAGAGAAATCTAATACTTGAATATAAATATTTAAGCTTTAGTCCAAATGTTAATTGAGTCTAAACTTTATGATGGACCAACAATATATACCACCAATAGTCATGGCATATCTCTCTTCTGTAAAGAAAATGAAAAAAGGGGTAATCTTCTATGTATTGATGTTTTAATCAAGCACAATTGGTCTCTTTCTATAAGTAACATAAAATAATGGATTAATATTATATGCATTGTCGATAAAGTCTAAATTTCCACCAGCAGTGCACCAAAATATGACACTTGTCCTTATTTAAAATAATTAAAACACTAATGACATTAAACACATTTAATAAAAAAAAAGTCCAACTCTTTTTATTCTTTATCAAATCAAACATAGGGTTTAGTAAATTCTATGAAATAACTGTTTTAAAATATTACATCCTAGTGAATTCTATGAAATAAAATAATAAGAATAATTTTTATTATAGTATTTTTTTAATTATTTAATTTTTGCATATAGATTTAAGGTCTTGCAAGTATATCTTTTTAATTATTTAAATAATCAAGAATGAAAATTTTTCACATCAAACTATTTCATGGCTGTCTCTTTTGTCCTTGAACCACAAGGCATTAAATAGTTTGATAAAAATTAAATAATTAAGAAGATTTAAATGTAAAAATTAAATAATTAAAAAATACTATAATAAAAATTATTCTTATTATTTTATTTCATAAAATTCATTAGGACATAATATCTTAAAACAATTATTTCCTAGAATTTACTATGTCTCCTGTTTGATTTGACAAAGAATAAGAAGAGTAGAATTTTTTTTTATTAAATATGTTTAATGTTATTAGGGTTTCAATTTTTCTAAAATCAAGACAGGTGTCATATTTTGGTGCACGGTTGGTAGAGATTTAAATTTTACCGACAATGTATATAATATTAATCTTAAAATAATTGTATAAAAACATAAGCCTTGCTAGTGCCTATGGTGATGGAATAGGAAGAAATTTTCACTATATGTGTACTATTACAAGAAATCTTTATTGTCCTTTTTTTCACAAAATAATTAAATTATTGATATTATATTTAACAGTCATGTTGGCAAAGTGAAAATAGATCGACAATTTCTATAACAAATGAAGAAAATAGATCGGTTTTTTTAGTAGGCATGCAGTCGTGTACTTATAATTTCGTGGACCTATAATCTCCATTTTATTATAATAATGTTTTAAATTAAAAAGGATACCACTTAGGGATTCAAATCATCTGTGTTAACAGGATTAGTTGTCCTTCAGAAAAGTTTACTTAGTATTCTTAATTAGGAGACTCTGCTTGTACTTTGGGCTGGATTCACCGCTAGGGCTTTGACTATTAGCTCTTAATTATGTGATCTTTTTTCTTTCTCTCTCTAAAAGTTTACTTAGTATTCTTAATTAGGAGACTCTGCCTGTACTTTGGCTGGATTCACCACTAGGGTTTTGACTACTGGCTCTTAATTAAGTGATCTTTTTTCATTTTCTTTTTTTTTTCTATCTCTCTCTATCTCTTTGGTTTTCCTCTCCCCAAAGTCCACTAGGTTTTGGTTTTTCTTTTATATTATTGTAAATATATCGCCATGTTTTACGGGATTAGCAGCAACTTGAACAAATATTAGTTTGACCAGCTGTTACGTCTCCTCCGAATAATCCTCCTCCCCCATTAATGGAAGCTCATTTTTAATCTTTCCTGCATTGATTACCCTAGTCTCGAAAGTCTTTCACCACCCACCTCTGCCCAGGTTTCAGCATCTAGATAGGATGGGTGCTAGCATTTTTGTTTTTGTTTTTTTGTTTTCCAAGTATTACTCTGTCAGGGTCACTTTCGAACATCAATAGGGTTAGTTTTTTTTTTTTGGTGATTTTAAGGATGTATAGTATGTCCTCGCATAAGTCAAATACATTTCAAATTTTATCATCATCCTTGTCCAAGATAATATATAATTATGAAAATCTTCATATTATGTCTTCCGTTAAATCTTATGATGTGACTATTTGCAACTTTTCATTTCTTTTAACAAGGATTAATTTCTGTAAGAAAAAAAAAGTGTGCTGGACGGACCTTGCATGCATTTTAAAAACAAAAGAATATTTTTAACAAGAGTTTGTTTAATTGACAAGACCGAATTACATCCACATGAAGTATCTTTTTTTGACGGGAGATAAAACAAAGGAAGTAGCAATTTTAACCCCAAAAAAAAAACATGATCCAAATCGTGAATACTAGTACTATATATATATATATTTCATAGTATCATGAACAAAAAACCAAAAGGACGTGTCGTTATTATATAAATCATGCCATGTGGTGCTGCTCAGCCACAGCTATATAAAGTTGAGCTGGCTTTCTCTCTCTCTCTCTCTATACATTCATTTTTGAAAGAAGTTATATGTACGAAGACGTAGACATTGATAGTACAGATGTCGTTTTGCAAAATCACCGACCAAATCCAGATAATGGGCAATTCTCATTTCGAAGGGACGTTTTTGGATCAGATCTGTTCGAAGAATTCTATATATGCAATTATAATCAGGGGTATCCTCGAGTTTATTTTTCTTAGCTAATATTTCTTCCCAAATAATCTTAAAGATGCATTCCGGCCGGTCACCTCGTATACTTGGTTATAGAATTTTAGTATTCCCAATAACTTTTTAGAGTATGTATTCTAGGCATTGTTGTTGGTATGTTGGGATGGTCTTTCTTTCATATCTATTTACTGAGAGGACCTTCTTGTGCATATAAATGGATTCTTCTGTTGTATCTTCTTTTTTAGTATAAAGGCGGTGTTTTTATGAATTTCAGAAGTCACTAACTGAACAAATAGCAAGAGTTCTCAGTTACCTCTGCTCTGTCAAATAATATATTAATTAAGGTTTTTTTTTAGCGTTACATTCATTAATAAATGTTTTTTTGGTAGAAATGATGACACAAAAATTTAAACCTTAAAACTTCTTGCAAACTACCGCACTTAAATGAATGAGTCATATTTATGTTGGAATAATTCATTCTCAATGATGGAAATAACTATCGCTTTTGAAGTGCTACATCAATTTACTATTTTTGTAATAGCTAGTAATGCAATTTTCACAATGATACCAATAATACCTAGACACACACAAATTAAGAAGCCAATTATTGTCAAACTAGCATTACCCTGTCTGTAATAATTGAATCGATGGTCGATGCACATAAAGTGATCATCTTATGTAATTTTACTCTTATATTTATAATTGGCTTTGGAAATCCTTACCTAACTATAAATTCAATGGTCGAAGAATTTTATAATATTAAAAGATTAAATTCATAAAAAAAACATTTTAAAAGATAAACAATTTTTAGTATAATTTTAAAAAAATTAATTCTATATTTAAAAAATACGAAAATACTCTTCGAAGAAAAAAAAACAAACTCTTAATATTCCATGTTTGAACGTTATTATCTTTCAATTTACAATAATCTTGTGGCAGACAGACATAACATGATCAATGTAACATAAACTGGCGTGGTATTTTGGCGAGCAACCTCACCATCTTTAACCTTACAACCATTTTTCCCTTTGCCACAATAAACCATGACCTTCACCCACCCCACACAGCCCCTAACCTCGATACTCTCCAATGGGGTTGGTGCCCTTCGGTTCTTCCACATCCTACTCAAATAGCATGAAATAACAGCAAGCACTGTAAGCACAGAGATCACAACAAAGAATGGGCCAATAGACCCAAGAGGATTGCCAAGCACTAGTAAGAGTTGGTGCAGCTTCTGGGTTGCTTGTCGTCTCAGCTGCTCCCTGCAGAATAGAACACGATGATGCTGCTGTTGCCATAAAACTGATTAAAAATATACCAGAAACATTATTGCAGGGAAGTATAATTTGGCGATGAGACAAACTGTGTTTATGGTTAAAGTTTTGAGCTTCCCTGTGAGAGGTTTGAATTAGCAGGATGGGAAAGGATTTGGTTTATATAAGTAGAAAATTAAAAAAATTATCATTTATATTTTTTTATTTAAGCTGACAAACAATAAATTTTTAATTCTCTATTTATATAAATTTTAACGTGGAATAGCAATAAATTACGAAAGTACAAACCTCCTTTTATCTGGTTTACTTTTTGGGTTTTATGTGAAATTGAAATCAAATCCCATTTTCAAACAATTAGAAGGGTGCATTCTTATTTTACTCATAAGATAATCTTCGAAAGAAAAACGAAGCATGCTTTTTTGCTTACTATATATTACCTAGCTAGTTAAGTTCTTTGAGTATTTTATCATCTGGTTTACTTTGCTTATGGTTTTACGTACATGCATGGCTTTCACTGTGTGTGGCTTAGTGGAAAAGTCGTAGCTAGGCTTTTTCTCTTTATCATAAAAGGCTTTGATTCCTTAATTAAAAGTAGGGTCTCATGCATGTGATCTTTTTTCCTTCAGTCCTTCGTCCCATTCTCAAAACTGTACTACAGTGCTCTGAATTATTAGTACTTTTTTCCTCCCGTTTTTGACTACCTCTCTCAGGTTCCTTAACCAGCCCCTTACGTCCTAATCAATAAGGATTTCAGCAAATTTGAGGTAATTACTCCCACATTTTTTTTAATTTAGGAGTAACGTAGGATATCTTTTATAAATTCTACTCACATATTAGTATGGATTAACTTCATATGATTTTTTTTTTTAAATTATGTGTGGCAAACATTATTGAGTGAGTATTAATTTATAAACTGAGCTAATACATGTCTCTTATTCTGAATTTTCATTTTTTTTAATTTGTTAAGTTTACAAAATTTTCCTTGGTTTTAAATATTTGCCCAAAATTTCCTTTATTTAAAAGATTTACTCAAATTATCTTTAAACAAGAGAAGTTTGTGAAAATTTTTAAAAAATGGAGGAATTTTTTTATTTTTTATTTGAAAAATAAATATAAAAAGGAGAATAATATTAATCAAAGTTAGAGGTTAATAATATAAAAAGGGGAATTTTTGTTATTTTTTTTTCTCACAACACGATGAATGGCATACAATTAAAATAAGATTTTATTTTTTGAAGTGTACCTAGAGAGTAAAGTATAAGTGAGTAATTATCAATTAAAAAATTTAAAAACTAATTTTTCATAAATTTATTATTAATTTTTAAACTATTCATACATAATAAAAATTCGAACAATTGATTTTCTCATCCTTTAGCATTTATTTATTTTTGGTAAAGACTATTCCTTTGCTCTTTAACGTCTAAAGCGCCGGGCTCACAAGATAAAGTGAAGGGAAAAAATAAAAATAAAAGGAAAGAAGACAATACCCAAGGAAGGTAAAGTGGTCAAACGTAATAGCAAACTTTAAATTATTGTACAGCCACGAACGCCACGTCACCTTGTCAATTTTTTTTTTTGTTCTGGGGTTGGGGGGGGGGGGGGAAGAGGGGAGACAGATCCACTTTTCTCAGTATGTGGTTTTCAACTGCATATCCGCTTTTTAATTGGTCCAGCGCAATCAAACAGCTCACATGTCTATCGAAAGTAAGTGTGAAATGGTAATTCCATCCCCAGATGAAAACAAAACAGATCCTAAATGCTCGCCCTTAAAAGTCACTGTGCGTCTGTGACTCCAACCAAGAGAGATAAAAACGAGAGAAAGGAGAGAGAGAGAGCTACGGCTATGGTGACTCCTCAGATTCCTGGTTTATATGTTTCTCTCTCTCTGTCTGTCTGTCTATATATTAAGAGTATTATATAATGATAATGTTCTTCAGTTTTTCTTTTTTTTCTTTTTTATTTTTTCTTGTAGATTGCGATTGAAGGGAAAGCATGCTCTTCCTTTGTCTTCCTGATTCTCATGTTATATACTCTCTGTTTATGCCCAGATCTGTTTTGTTCAACTTCTGTGGGTAGTGTTTATTCAATTGAAAAAGGACAAATATCTTGGATCTTGTGGCTTTCTTGTTTTTGATGTTATTTTGTTTTTTGTTTTAAAAAGTTTTAATTTTAAGGTGTGTAGTGAATGAAGCAGGGGTGAAGTCACTGGAGGCAGCGGTTCATCGATCTCTTCCTGAATTTTGTTGTGGGAAAACACAAAGCATGAATCGGTCGATAAACCTCTGCATCCAGCGCTCGCTTTGCCTCTTTGTCTCTTTCTCTGTCGCTGTCTCTGTCTCTGTCTTTCGCTAATTACCATGTGCTCTGTTTGGTTGCCGGGAAACTATGGGAGAACGTTAAAAGTTTGACCTTTCATTCCTCTTAGAAACCAATAGGATCGAATCCTTTTTACCCAAATTTTAGTTTTTCAGGTCCTTCTCTTCTTCTCGTGGCTATCTAGTTCCTCTGGTTTTTGTTTATCATAGCTTAGGCCTAGTTCTCTGTTTTCTGTATTCGCTTGACGAGCTAATAATAGTTTTCTTGTGATTCTTCTCCTGCAGCACTAGAGGATTCTCTCCGTGTCAGCATTTCCTTTGAAACAACTTCTTTTTCCCATTTTCCCCTAACACATGGACAATTTCATTTCCTTTCACTTGGCTCTATCTTTTTTCTTCAATGGGTTTAATGATTTATGCTAGTAATTAGATCTAGATGATTCTTCTTGTAGCTGACATGTGATTAGGTATTAATTTCGTACACTTCAGTTGTTCATATTTATGGTAGGAGATGTTTATGATGCAGATAACTCGAGTGATTCATCATCTGTTGCAACAATTAGATGAAAGTTCTAAGAAATTTTTTACATGGCTTTCTATTTTTCCTTGCAGGATTGTTTCCTTCCTGTTTTTTGCTCTCAAGATTTATAAGTTTTGTCCTAGTCTTAGCAGGTTAACAACATACTTGCAGTTTTTTTTTAAAGGTTAATGATCTTTTTTCTGCTATACCATTAACACCCAATTGGAATTTCTCTGAGGTTTACTTTCCGTCAGTAATTGCAGCTTCTCCCCCCCTCCAAACTTTCCTTTTTCTCAGCTTCCCCTTGTGATAATATGATTCTCTTCAAAGCTTCTTGCTTGTTGGTAAGGTCAGCCTTTATATATCATCTGGTATGCAATATTATATAGGTTTCCACTATGTTTTTGTGTGAAGTAAGATAATTTGCTAGTGTGGACTCGACATATACATCATTTTGATGGTATTACAATTGAAAAGGTGGTTTTAGAGTAATTCTTTAATATATCCAATAGCTTTATGTTTACTTTCATCTCTCTTTCCTTCAAATGTAAAATATTAGTCCTTGGTTGTCATGGCATCAATCAAGTTGATAAAGGAAGTGAACCAACTGTAGTTTTAGTTTATTGTGCTGAAACCTGCTGAAAGAGCTTCATAATTGATAGGCTCAGGTTCAAGAAGTCTCACTGCATAAAAGTTTATTTTTTTTATTGTTGGCTCCACTCACTCGTGAGTGGAGTTCAGCCTACCAAAATTCTGTGGATAAGATATTTGTAATGGTTCATGGTGCCACCTCTTTTTAGGTTTGATCCAGGCTGTTGTCTGTTTTCACTCTAATACCTTGAATACTGATGTGTACAAAAACAGAAATTTTCTTTATTCATTTAAGAATTTTGGAGTTCAATATTTTGGTCTTGGTGCTTTTGGAAGAAGCTCATGGGAGTGAAGTTACTCTAAATGTCATTTTCTTGAGCAGATGGTTTAAAGGTCTCTGCTTTTTGCTTTCTTGTAAAGGAAAAGGTATCTTTGGGGATGTAGGTTTCCATGAGGAAGGCATGTGCACATTACTTAACTATACTGTATCTTGGTCTTGGCTGCATGAAAGTCCTGAAAACTACAGTTTATGGAGTACAACTTGCAAGAGAATCTCCGAGCTGATTATAAGGGAATTTGTTATCAAATTCCTGTATATGAATTGAATGAAATCAAACTAAAGCCGGGGAGAGTTTTTAGCAAAATGAGAAATAAAGCAAAGTACAAAATTAGATTCTGGGAACATTGAGTTCATAATGATGTTCTAAAACTTAATCAAGTTAAGGATATTCTGTCATTTGCTTCCCTTTTCACTATTTTAAAGTTTTCTTGTACTTTTTTTCGACTTTATAATTTTTATATTAATATCCCTTTCCTTTTTTCACTCTAGGAACAATTATCTGCTAAACTAGTCTACTAAATATAGTTGAGCTCATGCTATTCTTATTATCCCTTAATTTAAATGGGAATAAGTGGTTTTGTATTTCTAATATTATCCCAAGAAATAAGAATTATCCTGCTCTATTAGTCCCCATTTTTTTTCAATAATTAATTAAATAAAAGCATGGTATTGACTCTGGACTTTATATAATAATCAACAAAAATTGTTTAACATTTAACATTGAAAAAAAAATTGGCAGGGCTAGAGTTTTTTTTTTCTTTAGGAAAAGGTTGAAGTAATGAAGTAAATTCTAATATTTTGGAAATTATTTTAAAACTAAAATAAACTCTCTAAGAACTAAGAAGTTAAATTATTACATTTTAAAATATTATAAATTACAATTTTTTTTGTAACTGTTGAGGTAGTTGACAATAAAGAATTAAAATGGAAATTATTGTAAATATTAAAATAATATTTTTCACATGTAGTGTTATAAATAATTGTGATGGCCACGCCTTGGCTTCTTCTAATCATGTCGACTATGTTGGGGCAAATAATTCAAAGGGAGCGATTATTATGAGGATGAATAAGGACAAGTTGTTCAACCTTATGCTATATGTGAAATAAATATATTATGTTTTTAGTGGCGGCTCTTGGTGGAGCGTGGCTATCTAAGAAAATGACCACTACAACATGCTAAACCATGACAATGGCCTTTTTGTCATGTCTGAGATAGGGATAATGGAGGGGACAAGTAACTTATGCACGGTTCTTTTCGAAGTCAAATTCTTTAATCGTTGCCTTTAACATTATATGAGTAATCTATATTTATATCTATATAATATAATAAAAAAATAATTTTTTTTCCTCTTAAATAATATTCTTTCTACATAATTTTTCAATTATGAAAAAATATACAACTTTTTTAAAAAATAAAAATAATATATATATTTTTTCTTTTAATTAGTGTTTTTATTACATTTATTTTTTTATAAAAAAATAAATAAAATATTTCTCTCTCAATTTTTCTTAATTTTTAATCAAAATTTTAAAATAATAAAATTAATATTTTAGTAGTCTAAATTTTTTTTAAAAAAATAATTAGTATTATAAAATAGTAAATTAAAATTTTTTTTGTGGGAATGTTATTTTATTTTATAATTTTTTTATAAAAAAAAATTAAAATATTTAGATTGAATTGTAATTATTTTTAATTTTAAAAAAATTTGTGTATATATTTTTTATAATAGAAAGTAAGATAATATAATAAACTTATTAGTATTAATAAAAAAGAGAGAGAATATTTTATCTTATATTTTTAATATTAAAAAAATATTTTTTTAAATGACAAAAATATATAAAAAGAAAGAAATTTAATCTATAATAAAACACTAATTATTGATAATGCCATGTGTCACTCCATAAAAAAAATTTCTTTCAAAATTGAACTGTTCTATAAACCAGCATATTTTCTTGTATTATATTTTTCATAAAAATAATTAATTGTATTAAATGATATATATGTTATAAATAATTATAATAATATATAAGAAAACAAAATCATGTCAAATATTTACACTATACATATTTTTTAAAAATTAAATAATAAATAATCATATTAAATTTCTTATTATAAAATACATTAAATTAAATTATATAGCATAAATTAATTAATAAATTTTAAACATCCCTTTTATAACATAGGACTAGTTATAGATAATAACAAAGACACAGACACAGAAAAGGAAAAAAATCGACAGCTTATCTATTTTATGTTTTTCTGTTTAGCTTAGAGGGAATTAAAAAAAACGGGATATAAAAGAATAACGCAATTCTGGATTAAACCAAAACGCATTGGTCTGTTTATGCATCAAAATTAGCGAAGACATATGCTGACAATATGTCGTCAGAGTTAAATTAATTGCACTAGTTATTCTATTTTTTGTTTGTTATAGAAATTTAAATTTAAGGTATTTTATAAATTATTTAAGTTCTTTATATTTGGATTATATTTATAAAATTTTATATGAAATTTTATTTATTTTTTGGTTCAAATTCCCGATTCTGTAAAGAAAAGAATTATTATTTTAATCTCATTTGATGGGGCTGCTGATTCAGGATAATAGAAAAGACAATTCGTATCTTTTTTTCTTTATTTATTTGCATGTAATAAAAAATATATACCTTTCACATTATTTTCATATGGCAAGCATAATTACCTAACGAAATGCTATGCCATTTTCAAAGAGAACCAAACTATATAATAAGAGAAATGATTTCATTCTGACTCGTTTTATTTTTATTTTTCTCTTTGCAAAATCTAATTTCAAATACCATTCAAGTATTCTAGTTTAATTTAATAATATTCTATTTATCTAGAATTATGATGCGACATTCGTAGAAGTACGATGAAGAGAAAACTTTCAATTTAATTAAAATTATTTTAATTTCTTAAATTTGTAATGAAATTTAATTTAATTTTAATTTTTTTTTGTTTTAAATACATCTTAATATTTCATAAATATTTTTGTAGTTCTTATCACTTATTTTGTCATTAAAATTTAATTGAAAATATTAATCTAAAGGTATATAATATTTAACTTGTCTGTCAAAATTAATAATGAACATACAGTTTAATCCGTTAATATTATGATGAAAAGAAAACTTTCAATGTACTTGAAAAAAAAGATAAAATAATATATATTTTTTAAATTTGTAGTAAATTTAATTTAATTTTTAATTTTTTTTTATTTCCAATTCATATGTAATGTTTTATAAAGTCTTTTTACAATTTTTAAGACTAGTTCTATTAAATAAATATTAATATAAACACGTATACAATTATATATAACAGTTAATTTGTTGAATTTTTTGTTCAAATAAATAATTTAATTAAAACTATTTTATTATTTAAAAATAAAAGCGATGAATTATTTTATATTTAATAATAAATTTTAGTTGAATCAATTTAAATAAAATAACTAAATTTTATCATTTTAGAATGATAATGAATTTTTTATTAAATAAACTATTTTAATAAATAATTTAATAGATTAAATGTTACGCGTGTTTATATTAATTTTTTTAATAAAATTAATTTAAAAAATTTTAGAAAAATATTTATAAAATGTTAAAAATAAGTATGAACAAACATAATGAGATTAAATTGAATTTTATTATAAATATAAAAGATTAAAATAAGATTTTATTTTAAAAAATGAATCATAAATTTGTGATTCAACTAATAGTCAAATTTGATGAGTTTGATGTCAAAAATTCAAACTTAAAAATAAAATACTTAAACATGAAAATAATCGTTAAAAAAAAAATTTACGAAGTGACAGACTATGTAATACAAATTTTACAGTACATGATTATGCCGTTAGGCTTCTTTATTCAATCATTTTGGTTTTATTCCAATATGTCTCTTTCCCTTCCTTTTGTCTTTTAGGAATGCAGATGACCCATTCTACCCTTCATCTGCTTAATGCCAACCCAAAGACGGAAAAGTTCATATTAAGAAAAACATGAAAAGAAAACTCCTCTAAAAATATGAGAAACGAAATTCCGATACTACATATACAAGGTATGAGATCAAGGAATGAAAAATGAAATCATAGTTTTAATTTACACGCCAACGAAGGAATGAAAAGAAGACATAGCATAGATCACCTGGTGGGGTGGTACTGGCAGCATGCATGTAGCTGAAGATTGATAGTGAAGTTTTGATCAATTGGTAGTTGAGGTTGACCTGGGAGATTTTTTTTTTTTTTTTGTCATTGTTGCAGACAACCTCTTTGGTGATTTAGACCACCGACACAAGGCATGGTAGGGTTGAAGGAGGACATAAACATGGTAAAAGGCTACAATAAAAGCCAGAATATGCTTTCTGTAGAGTGAGATGTGGCTAAGGATTCTTGGGACGTTTCTCCATGATAACCGGCCTCCTGTTTGATAAAAAGAAGCACTGAAAGAAGGAGCTACAACAACCAGAGAATAAACCTTGGAACTTCCAAATGAAAGTCCACACAGGACCCTGAAAGTACCTTGTTCAGAACTGGAGGAGCAAACTACTGTTTCTTAACATAGTAAAAGGCAACAACAATAAAAGCCAGAATATATATGCTTTATGTGGAGTGAGATATGACGAAGGCTTCTTGGGGGGTTTCTTCTTGATCATTTCCTGTTTGACATATAGAAGCACTGAAAGAAGGAGCTACAACAACAGAAGAATAAACCTTAGAACTCCCAAATGAAAGCCCAGAGCATCCTGATGAAGACCCTTGGTCAGAACTGGAGGAGCAAACTATAGTTTCTTCAACAAGCGTGTCGAATTCGTTTCTCATGATCTGGGTTTTCCAAGGCGCCATGGTTGTGGAATAAACAGATGAAGAAACTGCATGATTCTTCATGACTACTGCATGCTTAAGAAGCTGGTAAGCCCTTGGATTCTTACCAAAAAAGCTGCAATTTTCCTCATGTACTGTGCTCATCATCCCAGGGCTTTCAAAGTTTGTCTTGGCATTTCTTCCTCTTAGAATCCTTGCAGCGCAGTCATAAGCCACAGCAGCCTCTTTTGCTTCGTCAAAAGTTCCTAACCACAGCCTCAGTTTCTGTGAGGAGTCCTTGATCTCTGCAACCCATCTTCCTGAAGGCCTTTGTCTCACCCCAAGGTACTTTCTCTCATTGATCATCATGTCCGCTCTTTTTGGAACCTTCATAATCCTCTTCGCAGCGATCTTATCCGATTCAGGAGGCATTAAAGAATGATTTTTGTATGGGTTTTGAGAAGGGAGTGAACATTCTGAGGTCTCTAGGTTTTCCATGAGAGTAGGAGGAATTAAGGTTGGTTTTTAGCATAGAAGATATGAGCTGATTATAACTAATTTAGCTTTTGATGCAACAATGAGATTGATGATGAGGTAATGGCATGGTGTTTGTCAGATTTGGTTTTGTTCCTTCTTTTAACGTTATTATATTATTTATAAAAAATTTAAAAATGAATGAAATTGAAGAAGAGCAGAATCTTATCAGGAAGAAAATTTCCAAAAAGACCTCTGCTTCGGTTAGGGAAGGTTTAGGAGTCCGAGAGCCGTTGATAAATGCTACTACTTTTGTGATTTACATTTAACTATCTAATTAAGTTGAAGACAAATTAACATGACAAAGACAGTTGGAAAATTACTACTTCAGTAAGAGTTTTGTAGATGATTTGGAAATCATAACATTCATTTCTACATTTTGAATATTTGGTCCCTTTTTTTCTTATTCTTAATTAATTTT
Source organism: Gleditsia sinensis (assembly GCA_037074535.1). NCBI lineage: Eukaryota > Viridiplantae > Streptophyta > Magnoliopsida > Fabales > Fabaceae > Gleditsia > Gleditsia sinensis. The sequence continues at coordinate 6,604,617 of CM073464.1, read as the reverse complement.
TAGTTTTTTTTGCAAAGAAAAACACCTTTTATCGATTTCTTTTCAATCTAATGATCGTGTTTCACTCCTCAAAATGTAAACTTCAATTTAATAAATTAAGCAAAGACCACACATGATTTTATTATAACTTTTAACATAGTCTCAAATTAAGTGTGGATAAAAGACCTTACATTGAAATTTAATTTTAATTAAGAGACGAGAATAGTAAAAATTAAACTTTTGATCATTTGATAATAACCATCGACTTTGATACTTTATAAAAAATATTTCAATTTAAAAGATTAAACTCTTAAATAAAGACTTAAAAATGATTTTACTATCATATCTAATGCACTTATAGAGAAACTCGGAAGTTTACATGCATACAAAATGGTAGGGCAAGATGGTACTTTGAAACCTATTAGAAGGTGGTGAGGATCTCCTCATGAGCCATGGTTCATGTAGTTGAAGATAAATCCAAAGGGAATAAGCTGACATAAGCTGCTTTTATTCTGATTATTATATTTGAAAACCCACGGCCTTTCTTAATTAGTACAACTCAGACAAAGTTCCAACAGCCAACAAACAAAATTCACACCTCAAAAGCCTGAAAACAAACAGAAACCACATGCTTCTTCTAACTTCATATTCAAATTAAAAAACTAATATTGGGCATTTGTCACATAATGTGTGTCTCTGTCGTCCTTGTTAGTTCCTCAATGTATGCTCTTTCCTCTTCTCAATTATAAAAATAACCATTCAATTCTGGTGCACTGCAAATTCTTCTGATGAATCATATAATTTTCTTGTTAAATTTGTTTTGTTTATATCCTAAAATCGTTTTGCCAAACTTCCCCTTTCTCAACAGATCTAGATCCTTTATGAAAGGAGAAAGTTTTCGTTCTTTTGGTTTAGACTTTGGTTCTAACAAGTATAGATATTAACTCAGACTCGATAACATCTCACATAAAATTTGAAGTGTTTGTGTTTTATACATGTATCTTTTTGAAGTGTCGGTATTTCATAGCTATATAGCTGACAAGAATTCTGTGGCAATTGCTGGCGTATATGCTGAAGAGATAGCATGCTGAGCCTTATATAAGGTGTCCTTATCGATCTTTGATTACACAAAAACGAAGATAATAAACAAATGTAATAATAGTGTAGATGCCAGAAAGGATGTCAATTGAGACAAAAATTATATGCGTTGGTAGTTGGTAGTAAAACCTCAATCCAAACCTACTTTTTCTTGTTGGGACTAAAAGGTTCTTGTTGTAAGCATAGCTACTTATTCTTTTTCCTCTTTAAGGGTTTTGGTCTTTATTGAGGCAGCCTTGCAATATGAAGTAATAACAATAAGTACCAGAACAAAAAGGATATATGTGGTTCACTCTGAATCATTCTTTGGGTTAACTTACACGAGAGGCTAGGAAAATTGATGTTCTCTTTTCTGTCGTAGATGTTTGGATTATTGTCTGATGATTGTAAGGAGAAGAACCATACTGGGGCATTGCTTAGAAGTTGGCGGAGGCCGAAGAAAATGTTCTAGTCATGGATGAAATCTCTTCTTATTAGGTAATAATCAAGGGCAGAAGTATCTTGAACCATCGATGCGTAAGAGAATTAGTAGCAGAAGATGACGTTGCATATAGGACTAACAAATGTTGTCTTGGCATGATAACCTAGTTTAATGTCTTGCTTTTCCCAGTTGCACCATGTGGTAATCATGGACCACTAGCTCAGAATTATCAGTCATCGCACTACGTTTTCATGTTCTTGTGTCGTATATACAAATTATAAGACAAAAACGTTAGTTTATTGTGGTTAGAGGTCGTGGTAGTTTTACCCTATATTCAAAATTCTAGAGATTTGGAATCGTATTGGATGGTAGGGAAGCAAATCCTCCTCAATTTTTGTATGATGCACAGAATTTTCAGTCCTGATTAGCCCAAAAACTGTAAAATAATGAGTAGCAAACCAACTTGTTGAGAGTGAAATCTTAAAAATTCTTAAGTATATCGAAGAGAGGTAGATAAATAAATCATGAATGATATATAAATATATATACGAGAGATAGTTTCATTAAAAAAATTCAGAATTAAGCTTTTAGTTATAGTTTATAAATATTAAAATATTAAAACAAATAAGAAAACATTGGGGGAGGGTGGTGGATCAAGTTTCTGGGTTGATCATATCCATAAAGAGAGACAGTCCTCAAACTTATGAGAATGACACTGTTTGGATACTGAAATTTCAATAATCTAGTTATGGCAGGACCAGGTGTAGGGCAAGTGGTCTCATATGCAAGCATCTTTGGTTGGTTTTGACTCAAGAAAAGCCATCACAAGTTGAGCATCGATCGTTTGAATTTGCTTGTTCTCCTTGTGACACTAAAACAAGCTTACAAGTGAGTTTGGTGTCAAACAAATGAATCACCACGCCCGAGGGAATCAGGAGATTGAAAACGAAAGTATATATTGCAAGATCATGTACTTATCATATTGGAAACAACTATAAAAGACTTATTTTCGATTGCAATAAATAAAAAAGGTTTTAGAAATAAGGTAAGAAGACGGTGAACAATGATGGAGACTGAATTAGACTTAATCTTGAAATGTGTTTTAACTTTAAAATTTTAAAAATAATTTAATTTATGGTTAATAAAATAATTTTTATTTATTAATAATATTTAAATTATAATATATGATAAAAATAATATTTTTTAAAATTATTTTTATAACGTGTTATAATTTATATGTAATTGATAAATAAAAAATTATTTATTAATTATAAATTAAATATTAATTTTTCAACTTTTATTTTATATTACATATTTAAATTTTAAAAAAACTAATCGTGAGACTCGGGAATGCATTTGAAAACAGAACCCAAAAAAGAATGACCACTTAGTGCCTGTTTGGATTTGCGGTAGAATGGATTAAAAGTCCGTTTGTAGGGCATATGAACGTGATTTTTGCAGAAGCTCCACTTTGGAGCTTCTGCAAAAATCACGTTTATCATAGAATCACGTTTCCAAACGTGTAAACAAACACAGCCTTATTAGTTACACCACTTTGTAAAAATATTTGAAGAAAACAAATATATCAAACTTTCTTTTTTATATATATATATATATAACTTAAAGTTGTTTTCGAAAAAACATAATTTACAATTAAATTTTTAATTTTTAAAAACAGAAATATATTTTTATACGAAAAATTTAATTTAATTTTCAATCTTTAAAAAAATTATTTTAGTCAATTTTATTTTTAATTTTTTAAAAAATATTCAACGTTATCTTCTAATTTTAACATTTGCCAACAAATTTTAACGTGGACATGATTTGACGTTAAGGCTGCCACATTATTATTATTTTTTCTCTCTCTCTCTCTCTCTCTTTTTCGTGAGTCTCTTCCTTCCTTCTCTCTCCCTTCCCCCACTAAAAAAAAAAAATTGAAGATAGAAAAGGGCATTACTAATTTATACTTTATACAGTATGCTTTATTCCGCTTTGAAAGAGGCTGCGGTAATTAAGAGAGGGGGTTGGGGGAAGATAATAAGCTTGGCTCAGATAACCAAGTCTCTTAAGAGCATCATTGGTGATACACATCAAAATTACTTAAATAAATTTTTTGTTATTATATATTTTTTTATTTTAATAATACAATTTTAAAAAATAATTAAATAAATTTCATAAATTATTTTATATCTTTATATTTATTTTTATTTCAATTTAAATTATAATTAATTTATATTTTAATTTTAAAATAATAAATATAAAAAAAATTTAAATAATATTTTTAATAATAATATTTTAATATAAATTTTTAAGTAAAACAAAAATTTTAATATAAATTTTAAAATAATAAACATATAAATAAAATTTTTAAAAATAAAATAAATTTATTTTAAATAATATTTTTAATAATAATAATTAAAAATAAATTTTTTATTTAAATATTATTATTTATAAAAACAACAATATTTAAATTAAATATCTCTTTTTATAATAAGGTGGACTATGGCCTATCATAAATAACTTTCAACAGAGATTAAAAATTCTCAATGCTCTAAGATTTCATTTTCACTACCCCATTTCATCCTTTCTTTTGTTTTCTGTCTCTCCCCAACCTTCATCTTCTCTATTTCTCTGTTTCTTTGGTGTGGAAGGTGAATTTTTTGTTTGTTTGTTTGTTGTGTGGTTTCAATTTTGAATTTCAGAAAAAGGGTGTTGATTTCTTGAATAGGGTTTTTGCTCCAGCTTCTCCTGATTCTTCAGTTCCTCCCTAACACCATCTGGTAATTAAATGAAATCAGTGGCCTTAAAAACAAATGAAAAAGCGAAAGTTGAACTGTTACCAAAAGATGCCACGTGGATTGGAATTCCAACATGGATGGTGCCCACTGCACAGGTGGACATCGTGGGCCAATGAGTAAAGGCCTTTCGATTCTCATCGGCCGAAGTTGTTCCCTCCTTGATTTTGGCCACATATCTCTCATCGCACCATTCCTCCCTCCCTCTCATCTGCCACTCATTTACGCGCGCTTCTCTCTCTCTCTCTCTCTCTCTCTCTCTCTCTCTCCTTCCATCTCTTGAGTCAGTGAGAGGTGGCAATGGCGAAACTGCCGATGGAGATGGCTACTGCTGCTTCGGCATCTGCTAGACCTTACCTTCCAGCTCCTTTTACTTCACCTCACACAGTCAGCGCTTTTTGTAAGCCCCAACTCCGACGCGCCTGTATAGCATTACCAACATCAACCTCCATTTCACTATTGGCTCTCTTCGCTCCTCCCATTGAAGCTAAGGCTCTCACCATCTCCAAGGACCAGATCGTCTCTTCTCTCACTGAAGTAAATTTCGTTTAGATTTCGCGTACTTTATCTTGAAATTTGCTAAGACCTAACAAGTTTTCAATTTGGCATGAAGTTTCATCAATTTGAATGTATACCCAGTCGATGCAATTATGTTTTCTCTGAATTCTTAGGTGGAGAAAACGATCGATCAAGTTCAGGAGGCGGGTTCCAGTTTCCTGGATACGACCCAGCGTATACTTGAAGCTATTGGGAATGCTTTGAAGCCTGCCATCGACACGGCGTTACCAATCGCACGCCAGGCCGGAGAAGAGGCCTTGAAAGTTGCTTCCCCCGTTATCTCCGAGGCATCGAAAAAGGCCCAAGAAACACTTCAAAGTTCCGGTGTTAATACTGAGCCTGTTCTCAGTGCTGCTAAGGTTTGTTTAATTGAACCATTTTACCTTAGTTCAGTCAATTTTCTGTGGATATGCGTTACTTGCTTATAATATCTGCAACATTCACACTACGGCTATGTTGGAAACCACTGCACTGAAGCTAATTTATTTTTCCTTTTCAACTGATGAATTTGTGCTCCCAGGTGATTTGTGGTGGGATACATATTTTTTGCAATCTTGATTTCAAGGGCCGCGAAATTATATGCGATTGGTGGATAAAAGCCAATCCTGCGTTTTGAGTTTTCTGCTGGAAATGAATGTAAACTTCACTTATGTGTTTCTCAGTCTACTCTGAATTAGGTCAAATGTTGATTGAGATATAAAAAATTGAAAATTTTGATAAACTCCGGAATTTGGACTTGAAACTGGTAGAATCCTTTTGGAGGCATTTGAATTTATGTAACTTCCTTAATAATTATTTTATCCCTGAGAGTTGAGACAAGTGCATTTAGTATTCCACTTCTTTCGAAACATTTAACTGGTCACCATGATGTTGCCCCTCTCAAATTTGTTTAGAACGTATTGAACGTACCTAGGTTAAGTATCCTATGAAAGAAGTTCTATTTCGGCTTTCTAGTGAAATTTTTTGCCTGATGGCATTTTGGCAATAGGGTTGATATTTAAAGAAGTGTCTCTCAACCCTTTTTTTTTTTCTTTTTTCTTTTCATGAAATGGATACTCCATTTGATTTCAGACCGTAGTAGATGCTGCCCAACAAACAAGCAAGGTTATTGAAGATGCCAAGCCAATAGCTTCAACAACCGTCGAAACCATATCTTCTGCAGATCCTATTGTGATAGCAGGAACAGCTGGAGCAATATTTCTTGCATACCTCCTTCTTCCTCCTATTTGGTCTGCCGTCTCCTTTAACCTTCGTGGTTACAAAGGTAGCTTTGACATGTTATGATGCAAGTTGCTTCTTGTTCCTAAGTAGTAGGAAACGAGAATTACAAACAAAACAAAAATCATTAATGTAAATTTCCAAGCTTCACAACCTACATAATAGAGAAATTTTTATTTAATAGTATTTCTCTTCTGGGGCTAATGGTTCTGTATCTATTACTATGTAGGTGATCTTACTCCTGCTCAAACCCTTGATCTCTTATCTACACAAAACTACATATTGGTTGATATTAGATCAGAGAAGGATAAGAGCAAGTCTGGTATTCCTCGCCTTCCCTCTAGTGCAAAAAACAGGATGATTGCCGTTCCGTAAGTGATACAGTAGATTCATCATTTGTGCTTTAGGAATTGTAACTCTATCCAAAAAAAAAAAATGTTAAATTGCTATCACTTATTGTTGCCTTTAATTCAGACTAGAAGAACTACCAAATAAGCTGAGAGGCCTGGTCAGAAATGTGAAGAAAGTAGAAGCTGAAATAGCTGGTTTGAAGATTTCGTATCTCAAGAAAATAAACAAGGGCAGCAATGTTGTGATCATAGACTCGTGAGTTTCCTTCCAAGGCAATCTTATAATAAACCATTTAAGTCTGCTTTGTCATAATTTCACTGTGTAAATTCCTTCTGGTTGTTTACATAATTTATATATATTTTTTTCTTTTGGGAAAATTTTAGGTACTCGGACTCGGCAAAATTAGTTGCAAGAACGCTTACCAACCTTGGTTTTAAGAACTGCTGGATTGTTACTGATGGGTTCTCTGGGAGCAAAGGTTGGTTACAGAGTAGATTAGGAACAGATTCATACAATTTATCGTTTGCAGAGGTGCTGTCACCTTCCAGAGTCATCCCAGCAGCAGTCAGCCGTTTTGGTACAACCAGCGGAAAACTTCTTCCTGGGGCTGACTGACATTTTTCCTCACTAACCTCTTGCTGATAGAAAACCCTCTTGATCATGCTTTTGAGTCCTCTAAATTATTTAATATGAATATTTTTCATGATTAATTCATCAATATCAATCAAATTTTCTCCTCCTTTCTGGATGTTGAGTGCCCACTGCCCTTGATCTGCGATGAAGAAAATGATCAATATACACCAATTCTCATAACGCTTAAAAAAAAAAAAACCATTCCCATAGATACTTCCTCATTCATTCCGAATATATTCAGGATATTTGCATTCCTGATGCATATGCCAATGGATTCAGAGAACTGCTGAGATAGCTGAATCCTAACCAACTGCAGCAGACATAAACTCAGATACTAATGTCATGTCAGCACAATGGTGAGACGAGAGGATTGCTCGTCTCTGCTTTTCTTAATTTAATTTTCATTAGCCATTACCAAATTATGTCATTTAATTGTGAGAGAAAATGAGAACTATCTGTAATTTTAACTTTCATCGCGCAGGAGCGATGCCTACTCTTCAACCTAAATACTATAATTTTATCACTTGTCATGTTTGAAACCCCAGCTGGATCAAATTAATGTCTCTTTTTTTACTCCAACGGTAATTTGGACTTAGATTTTCAATAGACTCTCAAGTTAATTAGTTTATTAATTTATTGATAAATTAGCGTTTCATTCGAGGTATAAAGTTTGCATCATAATTTTTTTAGAAATTAAATTAAAACTCTTCCTGTGATACGCCGTTGGAAGAAACACGCAGAATCAATTTATAAATAAAATGATGATCACAAATGAATAGAACTCCAAAGCCTTCGCATAGTACCCTCTATGATAAATCCACTCTAGTATTGGCAATGAACCTAGCGACTCTTGTCTGTAGTTACAAAACAAGGCCAAAAAAAAAAAAAACATGTATGTTTTTACTTGCTTTGCTAGAATGAAGCCTTTTAATTGCTCAACAGTGTGGTATATATCCCCACCCACTATGGCAACACGAAAAGAGCATGGCTTTGAAGGCATTTGAGGAATTCTTGTACTTTCTCTTCGGGATGAAATTTCAAATGTGAAGGTTCTATGTCCGACTCATAAAGAAGCGCAGTTTTGCAACAACACAATGACTTCAATTAACACTGCAATCATTAGAATAGATGTGAATAAGCTCAGAGACTACTTCAATTGACATTGCAATCATTAGAATGGATGTGAATCAACTCAGAGACTACTTCCATAATACTGAGTTTTGTAGTAGTAATAATTTAATTTAACTTATTTTTGATAGTCCTGACTTTTTAAGACTTGTCATTTTTGAATGGTATGTATTTTGCTGACTTCACTTTTACCTAAATAATAAATAAAAAATCCACTTTAGTGTTATGTTCATTATAAGCATAAATTCATTATGAGCCACCAAACAAACTGAGGGTGATACCGAGAAATGAGAAAAACAAATTGTTCTTTATATTTCCAAATAAAAACAAACTCAAGTGTTTACTTCATAAACAATTTTCATTATGGCATCAAAAGGTGGAGGAATACTTATAACAAATAAATAAAAGATTTTTTTTTTTTTTTTGCATAAACTCAACATATCATATTATTTATGAATTTATTTATAAATAATTGAGAGTCAGCTATAAAAAAATTCCAATTTTATCTGATAAATTTAAGCTTTTAGACGGATAGATAGTTTTTCCAATATTATTCGTGGGTCCTCGGACCAACCAAAGGATTACGGAGAATCTGGCAGTCTCGCGTCGCGTGCCGTACTAGCTACCTAAAACCAACTCATGGAGTTTTTTATTTTTTAATTTTTTGGTACAAACTAACTCAGAAGTGGAAAGCACACCGCTCTGCATTATTGTGCTACTCTGGTGAAGACGATAATGGCTTCCAAATCGCTGGACTCTATCACTGCGTTCGATATTGAATCTCTTGGAATTTCACCAGAAGATGCTGCTAGGCTCCATCAAATTCTTCAAGAAATCATTGCAACTCATGGAGTTGGCACTCCGGCGACGTGGCAGAACATCACGAAGCGCGTGCTCAACCCTGACCTTCCCTTCTCGTTCCATCAGATGTTGTACTATGGCTGCTACAAGGACTACGGTTCTGACCCACCCGCTTGGATGCCCGACCCGTATGCATTTCAGGAACTTAGTGGATTAGTTTATATCCAATTAAGCTGCTTTCGATGGATTTAACCTACTTACATGGTAGCAGAGAAAAAGGATTTTCCTTTTACAGTGGTTTTTTGCACAGTAAAAGAGTTTCAATTAAACTTTCCCGGGAAATAAAAAAAAAAGGAAAAAAAAAATGCTTGAATGCAATTTATGCCCCTTAGTTGTTGAATATATGAGGATAACTTTGTCAATTGGATTATAAATGGCAACATTTAGCATAAAAAGAAGTTTCTTTTCCCGCCTTTCGGGGCAGCGGGGAGGGAAGGGTGCAGGTGATTCAGATTTTACATATTTCAGAAGTTTATGAACTTTTGCTGTATATAACAGTCTTTATTTTACATTCCAGAATTATGAATACGCATGGTACTATGGTATGAATTACTTTTGAATCTCCTTAATTATGTAGAACCTGTGTTAATTATTAGAGTCAAAATGATGAAATCAAGCAAAAGTACTGCAAAACAATGGAATTTCATTATTAAATATAATTTCTCTCTGAGGGCACCTGTAAATTTGTGTTTAATATGCGCAATTATATATATTATGAAATTAAAGGCTCTAAATTGCTTTTCATTTTTCTTTTTCCCTCTTTCATGTGTGATTAGGGAAAATGCTATTTCAACAAATGTTGGCCAGCTACTGGAGAGGAGAGGGAAAGTGCTTTTGGGTTCAGCATATAAGGATCCTATTACAAGCTTTTCTGATTTCCAGAAATTTTCAGTCTCAAATCCTGAGGTCCTACTAAGATAATCTTTAAGTTGTGCTTTGAACTTTTGAATTCTTTTTATATTTTGAAGTTTTTGTTATTATTGTATGTTGTTTCAGGTTTATTGGAGAACAGTACTGGACGAGATGAATATATCTTTTTCCATACCACCTAAATGCATATTACTAGAAAATCCACCTGGAGAAAGCCAATCATCATACCCAGGAGGCCAATGGCTTCCTGGAGCATCAATTAATCCAGCAAAGAATTGCTTAACTATAAATTCCAAAAGAAGTTTGAATGATACAGTGATAATATGGCGTGATGAACTACATGATGATCTAACTGTACAAAAAATGACACTCAAGGAATTACGTGAAGAGGTTTGGTATGTTGACGATAGCTTCTTCTTCTTTTTCTTTTTACTTGTTTTTTATGCTTCTTTCTTGCTGTTGTTGTGAGTTGCAGAATATATATTATCATAGTTATTTGTGACGTTTTGAAAAGCATAGATTAATTTAATTACACCTCTATACTATATCCATGAATAGGTTACACAAATTCAACATTACCCTGTTCTTTTCTAATGGTTGTCATGGTTGTTTTCATGTCAAATTCATTAATAAACTCAGTACCGCATCCAGTTGTTGAACTTACTGTGCAAATCTATTGTCTAATTTCCTTTTTTGGTTGGTGTCACTGTCCTCACAGGACTGGTTAAAGTCTTATTTATTCTTCCTGTTCTATGACTTTACTTTTTCTTCTCTTTTGCCCTCTTTATTCTTGATTAGAAATGAAAGCTAACTGCAAAGTTTGAATCCCCCGTACAACTAGTAATCCTACTTGGTGGTCAACCCTCTCAAGGAGATCACCCGATGCTCAAGGGTTAGTTAAGTAGTCTCTTTTATAGAGGTAATCTTTTAGGTTGAACCTCTATATGCCCTTTTGGGATTAGGCATGCCATTGGTGTCCCGAATGGTAATCTTGGAGTAAGCTAGTAAGCTATCCTTACTACCATCAATCTCTACCCAAAAAATTGATAGCTTGCTTTGCAGTTCTTCTTTTTTTTCCCACTGGGAAGGGGTGTATTAAGAGATTTTTTATAAAACAAGGAGAGGTTCAGTTACCATTTCTCTGTCATCCTCTATACGTACATCTGATAATAGAGCTACTGGGCTAGAAACATGATTGGTTTCTCATTGATACTTAACCAAAAGGAGGGAAAGAGAATCTCTTGTCTTCTTTGAGTTCAATGACGTGGTGAGGAAATATTAGCAGTGAATTCCTAACAACAGTACTTTAAATGAGGTTTGATTTCTGTAATTTGTATTTCTAGTCTTTGAACTAGAGACACAGCATTCTGTAAAGAGAATTTTCCAAAATTAGTTGTAGGATTGAGGTCTAACACTTAATTAGTTAATTTCCTCAATGCTAGTTACACTTTAGTTTCTTCGATCCAAACATGAAAAATAAATAAATAAATAAAATAAAGTGTGTTGGTTCTGTAAACTTGTAGGCTTGTCGCATATGCACTCCAAGCACTGGACCTGGAGAAAGGATCTGCAATTGCAATTGATATGCCAATGAATGTCAAATCTGTGGTTATCTACCTAGCTATTGTTCTAGCAGGTTATGTTGTTGTATCGATTGCTGATAGTTTTGTAGCGCGTGAAATATCAACCAGGCTTACAATATCAAAAGCAAAAGTCATATTTACTCAGGTTGGCTTTCTGATTTATTCAGGTGAAACTTGAAATGTTTTTATCTTGTATTTTCAGATGTTTAATGTTTTATAAATTCTTATTTATCTCTGTTATTAGGAGGCTCAAGCTGTTTAGAATCTTATACAGATTTTTCCATGTCCCTTTCTCCTCTCACCCTTTCTTTATCTATTAGGATCTCATTATTCGTGGTGACAAAAGCCTCCCCTTGTACAGGTGAAGTTCCTTGTTACTAGCTAGTGCAGTAACCCTTTAGTTGAGTTGTCACCTCTCAGTAGTAGTGTTCCTCATATTGTTGCTTCACAAATGCAGTAGAATTGTGGATGCTGAGTCACCTATGGCTGTAGTTATTCCTACCGGAGGGTCTGGATTTAGCATGAAATTGCGCAACGGTGACCTTTCTTGGTGTGATTTTCTGGAAGGAGTCAATAGTCTCAAGTATGCACTTTGGTCTTGATTTATACAAACAATATTATAAAATTCAGTAGTTGGAAAAAAATTTAGTAGGTGATATGTGCTTTTTTGGTCTCAGTATTCTCATATATGTATTTGTGGTCAGAGCAGAATTGAAAGGTCTTCAGCATGTATAGATACAATTGGTTATGAAGGTCTCTTGGAATTCTCGTTCTCATATTTGTCATGTAACATACAGAGGCAAGGAATTTACAGCTGTAGAACAACCAGCAGAAGCATTTACAAACATTCTCTTCTCTTCTGGAACAACAGGTGAGTTAAGTTTTGAATTTTAGATTGGAAGCATTCATATTAGTTTTACCATAAGATTTTGTATTGATCAAGAAGAGTTGAGGGAAAAGGGTCGATTCAATGCCAAGACTTCATTTACCATATCCAGGGCAGGCCAAAAAGCTCATCTAATGTCACCTGACAGGCATTAAATAAGTTTGTTTGGCTGTGTAGGTGATCCAAAGGCCATTCCATGGACCAATGTAACTCCTCTGAAAGCTGCTGCAGATGCATGGTGCCACTCAGACATTCGTAAAGGTGATATAGTGGCTTGGCCCACTAATCTTGGATGGATGATGGGTCCTTGGCTTGTATATGCTTCATTGATAAATGGAGCTTCAATGGCTTTATATAACGGTTCACCTCTTGGGCCTGGCTTTTCGAAGTTTGTACAGGTATAAGCTCTTCCTTCTTTCTAAAGTTGCAATTCTTCCCTTAGCTTTGGTTGCCTTTATATATTTGCAATTCCCCCATTAACTCATTCTCAGAAATTCTTCTTCTGTAGAAAAACCAAGCATTTACATAAAATACTTATGTTGTTAGAATTCCGTTTTTATTTTTACTTCTAGATGCACTAATCCGAGACCTGTCAAAATAGTTGTCTCAAATAGACTCAGGACTGTGAAATCTACCAAAAATGTATGTTTATTCTCTCTCTCTCTCTCTCGCTCTGCCTGCTCACACTCTCAAGCATAATACTCACCCATTGACCCTCTGCGAACTTCTTCATTGTCTAGAAAGTATAAACTGTAACTTTTGCTGCTAAGTAGGCAGGTATATCTGTAGAAATTCAATTTTATGTAATGGTTTTCATTGTTTTTTCCATTCCAGAAGCAGATGGTAGGACTGTGTTTCTGTATTATGTACTTGGCAGCTCTTAAACTTTCTAATCATTTTGCTTTTTGGTTCAAAAGTACTACAGTATTCTATGGTTGTATTACTAGTTATTTATTTAACTCTCCTTCAATTGTTGCTTTCCTCAGATAGATTGGTTTTGTCAAATATCTCACATTTAGTGATCTTGACAGTGCTTCGATTTTATGAATAAACTCTACATCCGAACAGCTCTTCAATCCATGTAATTTTAGTTTTTCATAATTACAACGATAGGAACATGTTTTTTAATCAACTCTTTCTTCTATGCTTGTATTACAATATTCTATGCTTTTTGGTTCAAAATATAACTATATTCTATGCTAGTATTACTAGTTATTATTTAACTCTCCTTCGATAATTGCTTTCCTCTTACAGATTGGTTTTGTCAAATAAATCACATTGGATGATGCTGACAGTTGAATTTTTTAGAATACACCCTTCATCTGAACAGCTCTTTATTCAATCAAGTTAATGTTAGTTTTTCACAACTGCAATGTTAGAATTTTGTTGTTCAATATAACAGTGGCCGCCGTTAGGAGTTATGACAACAGTTGAGGGTGTTGGTGTAAAAGTGGGCAAGTTTGCTTTGGTGTAGTTCAAAGAGAACCATATGTACAACATACTTTCTTCCAAATTAAATAATACTAGTGATGCAAAGAAAATTGGAATGCCCAAAATTCGTTAAGTATTTCCAGTCCTAGATGTTCTGTTTTTATTAAAATTTCGAAGTTCTTTATTGTTTCGTCATTAGGAATGCTTTGCTTTATATTTTTCTTCTAATGGAATGCTTTTGTTCCCTTTTTAGGATGCTAAAGTAACAATGCTTGGTGTGATTCCGAGTCTTGTTCGGAGTTGGAAAAGTACAAATTCCTCAGTTGGCTGTGATTGGTCTTCCATCCGGTGAGTGTTGGTCCTAAGTATTACGCTGATGCAATAAAGTACCCCATGAATGTGAATGTTGTTTATGTAGTCTTTCGACTGGAACTGTTGTTTGTGCCATTATTAGACATTGCTCACAGTGCTGTTGTATTAAAAAAATTGAAGTGCTTTTGTTTTGGTGTAGTTGCTTTGCCTCCAGTGGAGAAGCATCTAATGTAGATGAATACCTTTGGCTGATGGGGAGAGCTCACTACAAACCGATCATTGAATATTGTGGTGGTACAGAGATTGGTGGTGGATTTATTTCTGGATCATTACTACAGGCTCAGTCATTGGCTGCTTTCAGCACACCTGCGATGGGCTGCATGTTGTTTATTCTTGGCGAGGATGGGTATCCTATTGTAAGCACTATACAACTTTTGAATTGAAAAAGCATTTTTTACTTGTCACAATTATCACTGTTATTGGAATGGACCATCTGGGTTGACCAGTTGAACTGGGAATTGGTTCAAATTCCTATTCGGTTCTCCCCTTCTAAATGGCAATAGTCAATCGATAAACAACTGTCTCACATTTCAAAGGACAAGGCACTAGCCATTAGACCAAGTTGCTTTTTGTGATAAGAACGTTATGCCAATATATTTATTGTACTGTTAGGCAATAAACATGAATATTTTTAAACAAAGGTAACATCGATTACATCTTTAAACTTAACATAATATCAAAATTATACATGCAATTAATCTTAAACTTTTTAAAATGTATTAATTCCTAAAATTTATGAATCTATGAATTAATATACTATTGTTAAAAATAATTATTCTATATCTCTTTTATGTTTTAGTGATTGGTTCGTTTTTTAAGAACATTGACTATTTGTATTGTTTGATATGCAAGTATAGTTCCTGCATGTTTGTGATTCCCAATAATGAGTGGTCTTTGGACTGATGTAGAGTGTGGATTCTGTATAATTTACAAGGACCTTATTCTATTTGTACAGTCCTGTTTTTTCTCTCTCTTGTTTTTTTTTTAAATTTGATTAGTAGGCATGAAATGAAACTTGTACTTTTTCATTGTTAGCATGGTGCATGAATTTGCAAGTTACATTTGATTTTCGTAGTCGTGATGAAAAGTTTCTTCTAACTGTTATGTCTACACTATTAAGACACCATTTATTTAGCATGGCTTAGGTTTCTGAAAATTTTCATGTTGAGTTTTGTAAAACATTTCATTGATATGCAAATGACCAATTTATTATAGTACTTTATATTTCCTCCTTGAACAAAAAATGCCTGAATCAAGTACTTAAACCTTTTTTTTTTTAATTTGTACTACAGCCAGAAAATGTTCCAGGAATAGGTGAATTGGCTCTTGGACCCCTTATATTTGGGGCTTCTAGTACTCTACTGAATGCTGACCATTATAGCGTCTATTTTAAGGGTATGCCTTTATGGAATGGGAAGGTAGGCATATTTTTCTCATCCAGAATGTGGTATACAGGTGTCTGCGGCATTTCAGTTATTGCATTTGAGTTTCTTTATTCAGGTTTTACGAAGGCATGGAGATGTATTTGAGTTTACTTCTAGAGGATACTATCACGCGCATGGCCGGGCAGATGATACAATGAACCTTGGGGGAATCAAGGTAGACATTTTTCCTATCTTTTTCAATTGTAGGTGAAGCAGTTAGATGAAAGAACACCCATCTCAAACCAACACAAAGTTGTTTAAGGAAGAAAACCATTATTCTTTCCTTAAATTAGGTTAGTGTTTGTCAATGGTGTAACAACATGTTCCTGTGGGGTCTAATTCATAGAGAAGATGGGTTCTACATGCTGTTTTCTACTTTGAAGTCTAAAACATGTTATAATCTACAAGGGTTAGAAAATTGCAAAGGAGAGCAAAACAGAAAACTTTAATTAGGATACGAATCTAAAAATTATCGAATTAGAATAAACTGCATAAAAGGCATCAAGATAGTATGTTATAGTGTATAGCATGATATTTTGTCTAGCCCAGAATTTGGAACATAGAACATTGACAGTGTTTACTTTCTTGTCTCAGTGTATGGAATCATCTTGATAACTATTATGGTTGTACTGACCAGCTGTTGTCTTCGATTCCTTTTCCTTTGTTAAGAGATATCAATCTTGTTATGTTCTATGGTTAGGTAGCGACTTTAGTTCTTTTAAAAAGGTTTACTTTTTAGCTGTGAAAGGGTTACTCTTCTTGATTACAGATTGAGGGGTTCTAACTTCATTGTTTATATCTTATGAAATTACAATTTGAGAAAATTATATTCACTTTTCCTAAGAGCGTGAGTGTAATTTTTAAAAACTTCAAAGGAGGTGAATATAGGTTACTCTTGTAATTTTATCTATCTTTGTAATAGGCAATCGGAAGTAATTGTTTTTCTAGAGATTTGTTTGGTTATGACCATTATATATTGCTCAAGATGTTTACTCTTTTTTTTATAATCAAAACTTAAGGCTTTTACTTGAAGGTTGCCTATTGTTCTAATTCTCAATCATGTAAAATCTCAAACTCATTTCCTTTTTCTTTTCTGAATAAACTAGTTGTTCAAGAGTGAGACAGTATGCATGCGTGCGCATGGGGGTGAGACTTAGGTAGTGAATTTTCTTATTTTTTATGCAGATGGTATCTGAATATTTCAGCATGCCTTACACAGAGACATGTTGTTTTGAGATCAATAAAACAAATAATGATAATAATTCTACTCAAATGTAGTTTGTTTATCAGCTTTCTCTTAGAATCCATCCTGTTTGGCAGGTGAGTTCTGTTGAGATTGAACGCATATGCAACGGAGTTGAATGCAATATCCTAGAAACTGCTGCAATAGGAGTCCCACCTTCTGGAGGTGGCCCTGAGCAGTTGGTCATAGCCGTTGTATTCAAGAATTCAGACAACCCAACAACAGACCTGCATCAATTAAGGATGTCTTTCAACTCAGCTCTCCAAAAGACACTGAATCCATTGTTCAAGGTATTGATTTTTCTATTAGTCACAAAATTTCTATCTTCCATTGTCTACTCTGAATTTGCATTCTATACACGCGTTCATTTGTGCAGGTTTCTCGTGTGGTGCCACTGTCATCTCTTCCTAGGACAGCATCAAATAAGGTTATGAGAAGGGTTTTGAGGGAGCAGTTTACTGAACATGACCAGAGTTCTAGGCTGTAATGAAAATCTCATTCCTCCAACACTATCCATGGATATAAAGGAAAACTTGTTCACCTATAAATCCCATTATGTTGATGGGCATTACAATGTACGATTTATATTAATAAGAAGAAATATCAATATTTCCTCCTTTCTTCTGCAGCTAAGCTTGATTTTGTATCTGAGTCAGAAGATCTACATTTTATTCGAGATTCTGATGATCCATCGCCTTATTTACTTTCTGGGTTTGTCATTCTGTTCTTCAATAAAAATGTCTCAGGTTTCTGGCCTTCAAAATGTGTGTAATGAACAGATGATTGTCTCCACAAATCAACAATACTTTAATCACCAAAAAAAAAAAAAAGCCACAATTCTTTGATAACTTTTTTCTTGGCGCAATACTAATCATGGCGATTAATTTAACAAATTACTCTATTCCACAATTTTAAAAAAAAAATCATAGTTCTGCTCAACCATATAGTTATTAATTAAGAGAGAGATTATTTTAAACCCAAATCCTAAAAATAACAGATTTAATTGATGAAATAAAATTTTTTAAAGGCTGAACTGCAAACGTTGATATCTTTAATGGAAGTAAAGTTTAACTTAATCTTAAGATACATTCTTTTTGTTTTTTTCTTGAAATTTAGTCTTTCATATATTTTTTGTTCTTCTATCTACAATTTTAAACTTCTTCTGTTTATTGAAATTGAATTTTTCTGAAGTTAATTTTACTTATTTTGTATATTAATTTCATCAAAATATTTATATTTTAAAATTTATCCTATAAATTTTTTTTAAATTTTTTTAGAG
The DNA here is from genome assembly GCA_037074535.1 of Gleditsia sinensis. Taxonomy (NCBI): domain Eukaryota; kingdom Viridiplantae; phylum Streptophyta; class Magnoliopsida; order Fabales; family Fabaceae; genus Gleditsia; species Gleditsia sinensis. The sequence goes on along the minus strand of CM073464.1, from coordinate 6,586,487 downwards.
AATCTGTTTATTGAATATTCTAATTTTACATCAGTCACCAAATTAAAATTAAGATAAAGTAAATCATCAAAAAATAAAATAAACAGTGTGCACTGCGCCCTGGTGCGTACTCTAGCGTTAGTCGGTTCTACTAAAGTACAGGAAGTCTGCGGCTGTTGTTTCCTTCTTCCTTCCTCCAGCAACCCAAGCCAAACCCAAGGCGGGGTGGAATTTGGGCTCCCTCTTTCCAATTTTGAACTGTTTTCCAATGTTTCTATGGATTCCAGGAAACTATTGAATTAGGGTACTCTTATCGTCTGCGTTTGTTTTTATCAGAATCACGATATGGTTGCCCTTTCGCTCTCAAGCACGAATTTTGCCACCGCTTTCCTGGGCCAGAAACTGTACCCTCTCTTTCTCTAACTGTGTATTTGTGATTTTCTGGCGCGGAACCCCTTTCTTGTGTGCTTTTTGTTGGCTTGGTTCAATTTTCTTATGCTATATATGCACGACTAATTCATATTGGGGTATTGTCTCTATTCAGTAAAATTGTTATATAGGCAGATAAATCAGAAAGCATATTATGGGTTCTTCTGATTCAACTTTCATTTTTCTTCCCTTAGATAAAGAAATTGTTTTTCTTTCTTTTCTTTGACTGAATTTGCTTATCTTCAGGCCCTTCCGAGATAATACGAGGAAGCTGACAACATTTTGCAATGTTCCAAGTAAGATTAGATGTGCAGTGGATACACCATATGGAGGTATTGCCTTCTATTTTAAGATAGAAGCCATGTAAATATGTGCTAATCACTCGGGCTGAGAAAACAATAAGAACTAATTATGCATATTCGCATGTATGTATGTATCGTAAATTATTCCAAGAATTGGGAAGTATTGATGAAATGTATACTGTAGATTAGAAGTTATTAGGAAGCACTCTACGTATAAGGAACTTATATGCTTATTTATATATATCCTGGTTAAAGTCTGTTAATATTAGATCTTATTTTGTTATTTCTAATGTAGCTATCATTTATGGTTTCTATGCTTTTACTTTTATTGAAGCGATATTTAAAAGAAGTGAATTTCTAGTACTCTTTTCCTGCATCTTTTAATTCCCAACTCTTTCATTTGAGCATAAAATTCTAGGCATTCATTTAAATGCATTGACCTTTCTTCCACTGGTTGCAAGTGAATGGTGAGGGTTTCTGTTGTTAATATCATGAAGCAAGGGCAATTGTGTGCGTCTGCTGCCAGTGAGTCTTGGCTCTGCTGGCACTCAGGTGCTCATGGGTAGGGGTGGAAGTGGGTATGGTTATTCTTTAGCTACTTTGGTTCAGCTTGCCTTTTTTTTTTTTTAAATAGAAGCTTTTTGGTAACCTTTGGTTAATTACCTGATAGCTGAAGAGTCAATTGAATAAAATTAATTTGTAATTAGTATAAGCACATAAAATTTGCATTTCTGATACTTGGCCATGTTTCTCTGTGCTTCTTATTTTACATATTGGATTAAAATGTTGATACATATATGTATGTTCTTCATTGTAGGTAATGTCCAAAAGTTCCCTCGAACCAGTGTTTGGGATCCTTACAGGCGCCTTGGTGTAAGCCATGATGCTTCTGAGGAAGAAATTTGGGGATCACGGAATTTTCTGTTGCAACAATATGCTGGACATGAGAGAAGTGAAGAATCCATAGAAGCAGCATTTGAAAAAATACTGATGGCTAGCTTCAGGCAGAGGAAGAAAACAAAAATAAATTTGAAAAGTAGGTTGAAAAAGAAAGTAGAGGAATCTCCACCTTGGATTCAGAACTTGCTCAACTATGTTGAACTTCCCCCAACTGATGTTATCCTTAGAAGATTGTTCCTCTTTGCCTTCATGGGTGGCTGGAGTATTATGAATTCTACCGAAAGTGGACCTGCATTTCAGGTTTGTTGTGAATTTTGTATGTTATAAATGTATCTGACTGATTTATAATCATATGCATAATCTTCTCAAATAACACCATTTCTATTAAAAATAATCACAAACATGACACTTGCAACCCAAAAATATTTGAACTGTGATATCCAAAGTAAAAAGAATTATATATTATTATATTTTTAATACCCCCTACCTTCTCAAACCAGCCATTCTCTAGATGCACCTATCCTTGATAGGCTATGGTATACCTGATATAGTTAAGTTAATTTATACCTTGATGATGAGATTCTATGGATTGTATGTTGTCTTTGGCTATTAGTGAAAAGCCTTATAGGAATTTGAGATCAGCCCATTCTTTTCTGTTCCTGATATTCAACCATTAAGCATCATTGTCAGTCTCCATTTCCAGCACAGCCTTGGTATAGACATTAAGACTTGGAGATAATGTTTCTGCGCTTGGTAAATGGAGAATATCTTTCTTGTATTGTGACATGGAATACTTGGAATTTTCTTCCTCTTCTTATCCTTCCAGAAAATAGGAAAGTAAAATTGTGCTATTTTACGACGACGGGCAATCTTTCTTGAATTATCCATAGACCATGCCTTCTGTTGTTGATATTACATTTTTAACCACATTTGACTCATCCTTGTAATTCTATGCTTTAACCGCTATATGAAGACAAAGTAGGTGAAGTTATTACAACCCCCCCCCCCCTTTTTCTCTTTTTTTCCAAAAAAGAAATACCATCTACCAATGCATGTGTGTGCATGCATTTTAATTATATCAATCTGTTGCTGCAGGTAGCAATCTCTTTGGCAGCTTGCATATATTTTCTTAACGAAAAAACAAAGAGCTTGGCTAGAGCATTTATTATTGGGTGAGTTATAAGAGAATGGACCAGCTTGCATCAACCTAAGTTTTTCCTTTTGGTTACATTTTCACTATCTAAATTGTGTTTTTGTTCAATTATAGGTTTGGTGCTCTAGTATCTGGCTGGGTCTGCGGTTCATTGCTGGTTCCCAATATTCCATCTATGTTGCTGCACCCTACTTGGACACTTGAACTCTTGACATCATTGGTAGCATTTTTCTTTTTGTTCCTTGGTTGTACTTTTCTCAAGTGAAGTCTTGACTGTTCTTTCTTTCCCTGTCCTGTCCTGTACTTTTAATGAACCGCAAGCTGATCATTTTCTGCTGTACTTACAATGACTCTTCATTTAATTTATATTACTACTATTGAGATAAGATCCAATTTCCGTGTCAAAGATACTTTACAATGCTATTTGTCATGGTTGATCCACACCAGAAAAAGGAGTGCATTAGTTTTTTTTTTAATGGCCACTTGAATTTGAACCATAGATTCGAATTTTAAAAAAGTGACACTAGAGATTTGAAATAGATCCATTCTTATTTTTTCTTTGTCTCTCCACTTGTGTGGGTAAGGCTGCCTACATCTTCTTCTCTCCAGACCTCACCAGGTGAGAACCTCGAGTAATGGGCCGCTTTTTTTTTTTTTTTAAGTATTTGTTTATGAGATTTATCAATAAGAATATAATACAGGAAATAATTTTTATAAAAGTCATTCATACACTGTTGAGTCGTAAATAATATTCACATATCATATTTTTATTATAAAATATGATGGCAAACATTAAAAATTGTATCTAAGTTTTGTCTCTTTTTAATATACATTTGTAAATTTTTTGCATATTATTCAAACTTTTCACTACACCTCTATAAGATCTATTTTTTGTTTTAATCAAGGATATTTCATGAAGAGAGGAGAGTGGAAAATCAAAGTTACGTGCATTACTGTCACTGATACTTTACACTTTTCATTACACCCTGATACCTCTATTTTACAAATTAAAAAACCCTAACGTTTCCTGTGATTATCAGTTACTTGATATGACATTCTTAAATAAATTATATCTACTTAAATTTTAAAAAGAAAATATATTGATAATCAGTCACTCCTCTCTTAAATAGACATGGAGGCTAGTTACTAGTGTGGTCCTCTCTTTTTTTCCTGGGAACACAAGAAGCACATTTTGAATTCTTACACCTCATGGTCCGGCAGTTCATGAGTTAATGTTTTCTTATAAATATGAATTTATAGGAAATATATTTTTATAAAGAGAAAAAATAAAAAAATAAAAATTGAAACATGTCTGAATAAATTGAAAAATACCCAGTAAATACAAAACACAACAATGACACTTTTTGACACTAAAAGGAATCCTAAGAATTGTAATTCTATCCGTATCTAAATTGAAACACGCCTTTCATGATTCTTGTCATCAAGGGTACGCTCTGTATTGGTACTTGTGATTGTCGGACCGATTGTTCTTGGTGGCGCAGCAGCCCAAGACGTAGATGAAGGTGACCAGAACAAGTGCACACGTATTGAATATGGCCAGATGTCTCCACTGGTACCTTATGTTGGCCAGCACTCCCCCTTTGCATGAATTGCAATCGTAGCAGAGTCTGTTTTCTGCATTATTCCACGTTTTGCAATCAGAATCATTCACTGCTGGACCTGTCTTTGGCACTTCCCAGAACGTAGCGTTCTTCATCATGAATCCACACGAAGCTGGTGGCTTACAGCACCCAGACTGCAACAAACATACATATTCAACTTGAACATTGTAAGACATGAATTTGCACATATACATTATCGTTTTCATGGTTGATCTTGGTATCTTGAGTAATTGGATGTCACACAGCATAGTTTAAGATGCTCATGTTTGGTATATTATATTAAACAAGATGTCTCATGTTTTTCAAATTAACAAAAGGCATATAATAATACCATTTTGAGTGGTATTTTATATTATACAAAAAATTTTATGTAGAGCAATCCTTGGCAGTAAGTGACAAACATTAATGGGGGTGAGAGTCTATATAGATTGCCCAACTCTTACCATCATACCCATTACCAAATTTCAAAACTTTATATATTTTTCTTTCTAAACTACGCAAAAATAGAAAATACTAATATGGTAGAATACTTCTCAGTCTCACACACATTCATTCATATTGCTTTCTTCTCAAATTAAGCAAAAATAGCAAGTACTAATATGGTGGAATACTTCTCACAACACTCATTAGGATGCATGATATCTAAATGTAGAATTTAAAACTTGCCAAACTGAGCAATGCATTTATTCTCATCCAAGTAACAAGGAAAACTAACCTGCGTTGTAGACAAGTGTTTGTCAATCAGAGAACCCCCGTCAACGGCGAGGTTCTTACACACTTGGGCGTCCATCAAACAACTCTTGACCTCGTCCCAGTTCTGTTCATTCAAAACATAGCGTTGCAACCAGTTGGAGAAATCCGCAGTCTTATATTCCCTGTACCCTTTATTAGATATCTGATCCCCTACCTTCTGGTTGGTCACCAGCACCGCGAAGACGGTGAACACGATGAGCCCCAGGATCAGCACGAACGTCACGAACAGGTAGAGGTACAGAATCATATTCACCCTGCACAACGAGCCCGCGATTCCCAGAGCCGAAACGACGACGATGAAGACGCCCCCGAGCAAGAGCGGAAGCTGGAGAACTTTCTGGCAATCAGTGGCGTTGGCGCCGTGGATGTGGATGTAGATAGAGCCACCCACGGCGGCGAGACCGAGGAGCAAGGTCAGTATGTTCAGGACACCGACCACGGTGTTGCTTATGCGGACCATCGCGGCGATCGACGGCGGAGGCACAGGAATGAAGGAACAAGTAGAAGATGGTGCAGTTGCTTTGGGATTGAAAATTGGGAAAAAAGTAAAACCCAAGAATTTGATTGGAATTATAAATTTAGGAGAAAACAGAGAAAAAAACAGAGGAAGAACAGAAGAGAGCCAGCGAAGAAGAGAAGGTTGTGAGTCTGGAATTTGTAACTGCTCTATAAGTAGGGAGAACGGTTGTTTATGTGGGTTGTGGAGTTTGAATGGTGATAGGATTGCATCTGGAGTTGGGGTTATTTACGGAGATGGCATTGGGAGAGGTGGATGTAGAGTTGGGGTTAAATTGGAATTTCGGAGTCCTATTGGCATACTGTGGTTAGGCCACGTCAGCGATGACCGTTACTTAATGCGAACGTGGGAAACCTAGTTATACGGACGCGGTTAGGGGGAAACGAAGGAGGATTGTTGAGGTTGTGTTGTTTTGTTTTGAGAGGGCGTCCTCCGTAGTCTGAAATCAATGTTTGTTTGGCTTTCGTCGAGTTTGTTTTGCTTCCCTTACGGCGTACAACGGACGATCTCTGCAATCTCCATTACTTGAAAGATTTTTTTAAAAAAATAAAAAAATTAAGATAAGCATAATTTATTAAATAAATAATAAATAAATTTATGTATTATTTAAAATAGTTATTAATTGAAGATTTGATCTTGTGAAAACGGTGTGAGCAGTTATCAAAAAATTTTAAATTCAAATCTTATATATATTATTTGCCATTTTTATTACAATTAATATGGTAATTATCTTAACTTTATTAGATCATGTTTATGGTATTTGTCCTCCTTTAATTAACATTGTGGATTTTTTTTGGTGCATAATTTTAATTATGAAAAAAGTAGTCAATATATATGCTATTCAAACTATAAATATGAATTACCAAAAAAAAACTACAAGTTTTAATTATTAACCAAAATAGTATAGAATTTTTTAGGTAAAAAAATAGTATGGAATTGATTTTATATTCATAAAAAAATCAGCTTAAATAAAAAAAAAACGTGATGAATTGAAGTTGACTTAAACGTTGAAAATAATTCATTAATATTATTATTATTATATCAAAAACAAACGTGATCAATGGATGTGCCTATTACTATATTAGTTTGAAAGTACTGAAAATCAAAAGCTGAGTTATTAGAACTACTGTTGAAAAAATAAGACAAAAAATCAATGAATTAGTGGAGGAACCAGTTTAATTTAACTTTGAAAATTGATTACTAAAAAAATTGGCTAAATTAATTGATCAAATACTGAAAAAGAAGTTAAAACCAGCAGAAAAAATCTGGAAATTTTTATTATTATTAAAATGACATCGTTTTGATTTTTTTTTTTTTTAAATTAAACTCAAAACAATATTATTTTAAGTTTTTGTCTAATTTCTTAATATTATTAATAATTATACGTATATTTATTTTTTTATTTTTAAAATAGTATTATAAAATAAATAAATATTATATCATATAAAAATATGAAACTTTTTTATATATTATAGAGTTATTAATAAAATATTCAAATTCATAAATATATATTATTTGATTATTTTTATTTTAAATAACTTATTTAATTAATTTTATATATTTAAATTTTAATATATAATATTTTATAAATAAAATATTATATATATTTTTATTAATTTCATCACCACTATGATTAGATCAATAAATGGTAAAGCACTCTTTTTATTAATTTAATGAGTGATCCAGCTGTTAAAAGAATATAAGAGTAAAGGTATGATAACTGGTTAATGGGTATAACAAGAGTAACTTGATTTGTGTTTTGACTATTTGTTCGTTGTGTGCTTTGGTCAATTGGTCTTGACGAAGCCCTCTCCTTCTTTTGTGCTAAAACAAACTTTATATTCTTGTTTAAAAAATAAATAAATCTTCATTTATTTTTTTGAAAAATATATGTTTGGTTAAAAAAAATCTTAACCGCTAAAAGAATGTAAGTATTCGAGATAATATAGGACGTTGTCAAGTACGTAGTTTTTGAAGTTTGAACTCTCTGTCCTTGTTTTTCGGCAGCGCGCTCTTTTTTTTTTTTTTTCCATCGGAGAGTAACACAGGAGCAGAAAAATATCTGAGTGAGTAGGGTTTTGAATCTGACTGAGAAGGGCTTTAAATTAATGCACTCTCTTCATTTGTGTGTAGTTGGTTCTAAGAGATATTGTAACTTCAATGAAGGATATGGCTAGTAGTCAAGAAAGATTCCTGCAGGATTTCTTGCTATATGACAATGCAGTTTGTTTCCTTTTCTTTTTCTTCAATTTCGATGGTTTTCTTCTGATCATATTATTTTTCTTAATGTTCTTTCAATATAATCGTCTGTTTTCTTTTTTTTTAATCAGACCAGTTTGGAAGAATTAGCATATAAAGATCCACCCATTGGATTGAAACTTAGGAGAACACCCTCTTTGCTGGATTACGAAGGAAAGATATTAAGTCGTATCTACGTCCCTCAGACTGAAAAAGCTCATGATCAGAAAGCCAAAGCAGATCATTTTCCATTTTCTTTGCTCAGAATTGGAGATTTTACTGTAATGCAAGCGAATTTGAATATTATCTAATTATGTTCTGGCAAATATTATGATTGAATAATTAACATTAATTTATGTTTGTAGTTTGCGGCTAAGCATGCAGCAGATTTGGTGGCCAAGTGTTATTACGCAAAGAGAAAACTCGTGTGGGAGATTTTAGAAAATGGTTTGAAGAGCAAGATTGAAATAGCATGGCAAGACATTTTGGCCATGCGAGTCATTATCCAAAAAAATAGGCCAGGAATTCTTGAGCTTGAGGTACGTACGTAATATTATTTTTCTTCTGTAAATCAAGATTTGTTCTTTTCTAGAACTCTGTTTGATGATTATCAGTTTTTTTCCAGCTGAACCAGCCTCCTATGTTCTTTCATGAGGGTGAGCCAACGCCGCGAAAGCATACTATTTGGAGAGCATCATTTGACTTCACCGGAGGTCAAGCTTCCATTTATCGGTATGTATGCATTAACTAACTTTACAATGTTTCTAAATTTTTTGAACTGATAAGATTTAGGTAAGATTGGTATGTTGAGATGATACTTATCCTTTACCCGTTTCCTACGTTGGCTCCCTAGGTTATGAAATTTTTATTTAACAAAAAAAGAAATCTTCTCATTAACCCTATTAAAATTATTAAATTTAAATTAATAATAGTTTTTATCAATGGTAAAATTAGATGATTTGCAATTTAAAGTTAGATGAATATAATTTATTTTATTATTTAATTTCTCATATTTTGTTTTCCTTTGCTGGGTGGTTTAGGAGGCACTACCTTGAAATTCAGCCTGGAATTCTAGAGAGACAATATGAGAAGTTCAAATATTGTAGGGAATTGTGGGAGTTGAGCCAAAGATTGTTTCCAAGTTCGGATTCTCCTTGTTTCAGTTTAAACGAGGTTACGACCTCGCCTTATGGTGATGATCAAGAACGTGGCTCACAATCACAACCCATCCCACCAACTCAGCAACCTTGGCCGCGTGATCCTCAGTCTCAGTACATGTTCCCAACTCAACATCTTCAGCAACATTTGCTGCATTATCCTCAGTCTCAGTCTATGTTGTCAACTGAACAGCTCCAGCAACCTTGGCAGGCGCGTGATCTTCGGAATATGTTCCCATGTCAACAGCTTCAGCAACCTTTGCTGCATGATCCTCAGGCTCGGCCTGCGTTCTCAGCTGAACAGCTTGAGCAACATTTGTCGCTTAATCCTCAGCTTGTCTTCTCATCTGGAGAGCTTCAGCAACCTTATCCTCAGTCTATGTTTTCAACTGAACAGCTTCAGCAGCCTTGGTCGCCTATTGCTCAGTCTATGTTCTCGACTGAACAGCTTCAGCAACCTGCGACTAGGTTACCACCATCACTTGGCATAGACGATTCACTCGGTAATCTTGTTTTTTTATTTTTTCTCAAACTGGAGACAAATTGCAAGGTAGAACACAACATTATGATGAAACTGAGCTTTCGTTTCATTGTTTTGATGATTTTGCAGATTACTCGGCAAGAGAGTGTATGGTACGGGCATACGATGACGCCGAGCTACTTCTTCCACCAGCGTCGAATTATAACAATCTCGATTACATTGGTCAGACGTGGTTAACAGATTTGGAGTCAGAAACTGTAGGGGAAGAAGGGTATATGCCCAAGGTGAATTCATTCAGTTCGTTTGCTGGCATATTTGGCGAAATCGATGCTGCCATTACCAACAATACAAACACAGGTATATACGCTCCAAAACTGCTTGATTAATTCATTGTTACTTTATGAAGTATGGACAAAAAGAACCGTATTAAAATACAACTTTTTAAATTTTATTATATTTGACACATATTCATATTAATGTTCATACTTTTTAATTGGTATGTATGTTACAGACATTTATTAGTAAAATTATATATATAACGAATGTATAAAAAAATGCTTCCACAGCCACACAAATGGAATGGGATGCTGCTACACTAAACGCATCCCAGCAACAGTATCCTCCTCAAGTTTTCGATGAAACTTTGGAGACTCACACAATATTGCATCCTCGTCCACAGTGGTCAACAGGCAACATGGGCGGAGTTCTTTAGGTAGGCTCTCCTTTTATTTGTATATATTTTTATTTTTAGGTTCTTCAATAGATTTTTATGCATGGCACGTCAAACTTAGGGCCAAACTTGTCATTTATTGGATTTTTTTTTGAAGTAAAAATCTAATAAATGACAACGTTTTTTCTTTTTTAGTAATAGACAAGGGCCTGATCATCCAAAAAAACCAAAGGAATAAGACTACACCAACACTCCTTATTTTGTTGGTGCAGTTCAATTGAATTCGTTGTTTAAATTACTTTTTAGAAACTCTATTTAATTAATTTTAACGAATGAATTTAACAATAATTTATTTGATTATAATTTTCTTAATTATATTTAGCTTATACTATATATTATATAATTCTACTATACCACTCTCTCAACGAGTCATTCCCTCGTCCTGATTGTTCAAAGAATTTACAACTACATAAATGCTATAATTTTTCAGTCTTTTTTTGTTTTTGCTAGCTCTTTAGTTCTTTTATAAAATAAAAGTTAGGTTCCATCTAGTTGATGGTCTAATAAGAAATAAGATATGAAAATAAGAATTAAAAATATAATAGAATTAAATAAAATGCTGTTATTAAAATTATATTTAGTATGACATAGAAAATAATAAAATAAAAACTGATAAACAAATAAAAATATCATTGAAAAATAAAATTATTAAAATAATATTTTTTTAATTTTAAATATTATTTTAAATATTATAAATAAAAAATAAATTATTAGTAATATAAAAATTTAAATTAAATTTTGTTAAATAATATTAAAAAAATTAATTTAAATATATATATATATATATATATATATTTCAATTATATAAAAATTTATAAAAAAAATAAAAAATATTTTAATATTTTTATTTTATTTTCTATTATACTATTTATTTTTCACTCATTTTTTGAAATAATATTAATTTTCTCACAGAGATAATCAGCATCCTACAAATTTATATTTTTCAACAATTCTATCAACTAAATAAAAAAAAATAGAATATAAATTTTTATTCCCTCACTCTAATTCTATCAACCAAAGAGGACTTTAAACTTTTTTTTGTCATTTCATCAATCTACAGCTATTTCACTTTTTCATACCCTCTCTGAAAATTAGCTAGAAATGCTTTCTACCTACCTTCTTTTCTCCATCTCTTCTTTGCTATGCTCCGCCTCTCTTTATCTCTCACCCTCTCCTTTTACTTGCTAGCGAGTGAAAGACGGCATACAATTAAGTCCAATTGCAGCAGTAACATACCAACCACTAGGCTAAACTATATAGCTGCAAAAACTCGTGCAAATGAATGGGACATGAATTTTTGGATGGTATAATGTCTTTAATTTTAAATTTAAGAATAATTTTAAATAATTCTCTATTTTTTTAATTTATAGATTATATATTATATTAAACTATTATGAGTTTTTAATTATTACATATAATTAATATAATGTCTTTAATTTTTTTTCTTTCAGCCCCCAATAAAAATTGACTAGCTCTGCCCCTATTAACATCACGTACTTTTCTAGTTTGAATTGAGATTTGAGACTAATTTTTTTTTAAGAGGATAGATAGGATACACAAGATAAAATCAAGTGAGATTCAATATAGATCTAACTTTTATATTATAATTTTTTGTTTTTTATAATATAAAATACAAAATTAAGTCAAATAAAATATTCAAAACAAAATCTAAACTTAATAAATTTAGACGAAAAGTATACTTGTGTCTATTTTGAAATCTTCGTAGCTTGAAAACATAATAATATAAAAAGCCCTAAAAATTTTTAATTTTCATCCTCAGTTTCTTGTTTTTTCCGTTCTCTTTCATGCTTTTAATTTCTCCCATCTATTAGCTTATGAGATAATATGATAGAATAGTTTTGTTGTCATTTTTCACATAATACAACTATTTTATACTTATATTGATCACCATCGATTTCTACCACGTGTCATACCATATTTTTTACTTTAAGCTACCTATAATATATTTCTCCCAATATTCATTTATATTTTGAATTTAATAATTATCTTTGTGGGTCTCGTTTAATTTCTTACCCCTCTTTGCCACACATTCTTCCATTATTTTATGTTGCTTCTAATGTTCAATGTTCAAACTATTCATCCTTCCATTCCTGTTCAATTTGTAGGGTCAGGGGTTGAAGAGCAGTACGAAGACTTTCATTTTCCTCCGCTGTCTTAGCTTCCTAAGTTATATTTTGCAGCTATCTCTTCCATTCTATTACATGTTGAACTTATAAAAGCATTAATGGTGCTCATTGCTATGCTTCTTTTTTTTTTTTTTTTGGGGAATCTTTCTACTTCAACTTCTATTGTATCATATCACTTTTACCGGATGTCACCGAAGGAGTTGCTGTTTTGATACTTGCTCATTCATTCTTCTTCCCTTAGCATGTTTATTAATATGATAGATCAATTTTCAGTGATCTTGAGGATGACTTAAATCAATCTATCATTGAAAATGTTTACATTGGTACGTAATTAATTTTTTAAAACTATATATATAAGCTGCATATTTTATTTGAATCTAGTTATTTATATATGCAATTGTGTTTCGTTTCTACGAGAGATTCATGAGCAAGCCACATTACAAACACATGCCATTCTAGATTATGGTCGTTTCACTCAACTTGTAATCTCATATTATTTTGTTGGCACGTACATGATGTCTTAATTAATTGGGTGTGTAATGAACAATATTAGCAACTTTAGGACTTTATGTTAGATAAAAAAAAATTTGGGTGAAAATTGTCACTCAAAATATAAGATTATTTATGTTAGATTATTAAAAAATAGTAAATGAATATATAGAAGCACATCTAAATACATCACGATTAATTATTTTTTAGAAGTATGCGGTTGGCCTTTTAAATTAACATGATTATTTAGAAATTTTTTTATTTTATTTTCAATGATGGAATGCCAGAAATATAATAATGAAAAAAAATCATATAATCTGAAAACCATAATTATTATATAAATAACTTTCTTTTTATCTTTTGATATTTGTATTTTAACTTATTATAAACATAAGAATTACCGTTTAAGTCTATACACATTAAAGACTAACATTCTATCATATACATTAAAATTTAAATTATCAAAAATTTAATAGATTTTTTTTAATTACACTTACATTATTTAACAATTTATAACACATATAATTATTCATATATAAATCTAATGTTAAACTAATGATCTAACACTAATATATGCATGGTCATTTTGTCCACTAACATGTATAAGTTCTAAAAATTATGAATGATGTCTTTTATTATTTTTGCGAAGTATAAGATTAATTAAGGCTTGTAATATATATGATTAGATAAATTGGAATATTTTTTGAAACAAGAGTTGGTTTTGTGTCATCTAATACAGCATTTTGGTTGTTGATTTGAGACACAATGGTAAGGCTCATTTCGAATTTCATAGCGTACAAAGTTAAATTCGCATGCTTTTGATTAGGCAGCATCTATTAATAACATTGTACTCAATATGTAGTTCTTGTGAGTGTTGATAATTTTTGTACTTATAAACATAATTTAAAGAACGCCGAAATTACGTAATAAATTTATAAATACCTTTTTAAAAATAAATCAAAGAATTAAGAATTTCTAAAAACCTTAACCATGGGAGCGCTCAGATTTGGGGGAAATGGTTCAAAATTTATCTCCCTCTTTGCCGATAAAACTATGTGTATGTGATGTAATTAGTTAAGAAATAAAAAATTATAATTTTTACTAGCCTTTAAACCAAAATAATGGTTTTGTTAAAGAACAGTTCAGAAGGGATGAAAAAGAAATTAAAGCCAAAACAAAGTTGACTGCAGGTCACTCTAATAAACTATTAACATCCATTTATTTATTGCAAGAAAATTATTCATTATTCTTTTTATCATAAACAAATTTGTCTATTATCTTTTAATTAAGTAATCACTATTAGAAACTACCTATTATTTATTTTTTACAATTTTAGTATTTTTTTTATAAAACACTCACATTAAATAGATCAAAAGTTTCAAAGCCACATCACGTAATGGTATTCATATAATACTTTTTTACAACACAAAAATCTTTGTGAAAAATAAGAGAAGTTCTTAAATAAATTTAGTCTGAAAAATTAATAATTAATAAACGTATAAATATTTTATTATATTTTTTTTACCACTCGCTTCTTGTATATTTATATATTTTGGCCTAATTATATGTTAACATTTGATCTGTCAAATTTGTGTGGACTAACCTATAAAATCCTCCATTACAGTGGAAGCCGAATATATTGAAACCAAACACTGTAGTTTTGAGTTTCATTCTTGAAATTTTATAGACAGGTTTAATTTTATTTTTAAATAATTTTCAGTACACAATTTAATTTTTAAAATATTAATGTGTGTTAAATTGATAATTTTAAAAATTGACTTATATATAAAAAAATTTGAAGACTATAATTAAATACATTTATAAATTTAAAAATTAAACTATTAGTTTATTTGAATTTTAGAATTTAAACATTAAGGCGAACTCTGATTTTATAAGATTTTTTAATTATTTAATTAAATTCATTTAAACTACAAACAAACTTATGATTTGGAAAAATTTCTTTTTGTTAATATTTAATAAGTTGAAAGTCAAAAATGGATAATTTTTTTATGCACAACGAAACTTCAATTCCGACATCACATCTACCAAGATCCTGAGGAGCCACAAAATGCAAGCAAACATGCACACACCTACCCCGCCACCCTACCCCCTTCCTCTCTATTCATTTTCCCTTGCTCTTCCAGTCTTGACGTCTCCAACGACCACCAGAAGGCATTGTTTTTATATATTTTTTAAGCCATTAGAGAGAGGAACACTGCTTTCATCGCCCCTTGGCGGACTTTCCCACACACCTACCTTCATATATACCATTCCTACACCAAAAAGCCCTAAACTTACTCTCTCTGTCTCTGGGTTTTTGCCTTAGATTCAGAAAATGGCTTTAGCTTCACAACCCATCAAAACTCTCCTTCAAACCCCCTTCATCTCCTCTTATCCTTTATCAAGGTCTCAATCCGCCACCTCCCTCCCTTCTCCTGCGTCTCGTAAATCGAGGCCTCTCGTCGTTCGGAGCTCCGTCACCGTCGCTTCGTCTTCCGCTGGGGTCAAGGTATCGAAGGAATATGCGGTGAAGTCGGTCAAAGCCAGGCAGATCATAGACAGCAGAGGAAATCCCACCGTCGAGGTTGATCTTGTCACTGACCAGCTTTACCGATCCGCAGTTCCCAGTGGTGCTTCCACTGGAATTTACGAGGCATTGGAGCTCAGGGATGGAGATAAAAGCGTTTATGGAGGAAAAGGTGTTCTCACTGCCGTTAAGAACATCAATGAGGTGTTGGGTCCCAAGCTTGTCGGAGTTGATGTTAGGTAAATTGGGATTCTGATATTATTATTTAAGCCTTGAACAATCTTATATTGTTGGCACTTGTATTTATTAGCTTTGAAATTTCAGAGTTCTTTGGGAAATTTCATTCTTTTTTATTGTTTGAGAAGATACATTAATGTTGTTAACTTGGAAAAGATGCGCATGACACTGATCCGTCAATATAATTATTCAAGTAACTGGAAACCCAGTAAGATAATAAGCACTTCTTGTACACTAGATCACCATATTCAGTGTCACTCTTGAGAGCATTAATATATGTGTGTGTGTGTGGGTAATAATTTGGAAAACTATTGTCATGATGTAGTTGGGTATTTCTGGAAGCATCGTCATTCGTAGAATTGAATTTATATAAGATCAACGAAGTAAGTCTGAGATAGATCATTTTATCGAGACTGCTATATAATGCGATTTGCGTAACACTTTCTTAGTGTTATATGCTCAGCTCTTGAATAGCTTTTACACTAGAAATGAACAATCTCTTTATCATTTTATCTTCTGATTTTCTATCTATTTTAATGAGAAGAAAAAGAAGGAAATAGAAACTCTGATGTTATATTTACATGCACCCTAATGCTAAGTGATCTGTCTATATGCTGTAAAGCTCTGACATTCCTGTCTATATTCAACAAGGAATCAAGCTGATGTGGATGCTGTCATGCTGGAAATAGATGGAACTCCTAACAAGTCAAAACTAGGGGCTAATGCAATATTGGGAGTTTCTCTGAGTGTGTGTAGAGCTGGTGCAGGAGCAAAGGGAGTGCCCCTGTACAAGCACATCCAGGAGATTTCTGGAACCGAGGAACTTGTCATGCCAGTTCCAGCTTTTAATGTTATAAATGGGGGTAGTCATGCTGGAAACAATCTGGCTATGCAAGAATTTATGATACTACCAGTTGGAGCAACCTCATTTGCTGAGGCACTCCGCATGGGCAGTGAAGGTTAGGAATCTAGTGCTTAATGACTGCAAACTACGATATTTCTGTTTGTGTTTTGTCATCTTGATTTTCACCTGGATGCCCTTGATACTGTGTTTACATGCATACAGGTGCAAGCTTCTACTTTGATCGCTAAGTGTACTGTATAATTATGTGTTTCATGATTATTTCAAATCATGTGATCCATTAATGGTGACAACTGATTTCTTATTTATTCTGGTGGAAACAGTTTATCATGTATTAAAGGGAATAATCAAAGCAAAATATGGACAAGATGCTTGTAATGTTGGAGATGAAGGAGGATTTGCCCCCAATGTTCAGGATAACAGAGAGGGATTGGTTTTACTCATTGATGCCATCGAGAAAGCCGGTTATACTGGCAAGGTAGGCCACTAGGGATTGTTTTCAATATTTTATTTTGTTATGCAATTTGAGTATTCATTTAGCTAATCAAGAAATCAATACATTGATGCAGATCAAAATAGGTATGGATGTTGCTGCTTCAGAGTTTTACACTAAGGATGGGAAGTATGATCTAAACTTCAAGAAACAGCCAAATGATGGAACTCATGTTCATTCTGCTCAGAGTCTTTGTGAACTTTACAAAGACTTTGTCAAAGAATTTCCTATTGTGTCTATTGAGGATCCATTTGACCAAGATGATTGGGGGTCGTGGGCTTCATTACAGTCTTCTGTGGATATTCAACTTGTAGGAGATGATTTATTAGTTACAAATCCAAAGAGAATAGCTGACGCCATCCAGAAGAAGGCTTGCAATGGTTTGCTTCTAAAGGTGAGCATAGTTACAGAAATTTTCTTTCTCTGTTGGTTCTAAATTCTAATACATATTGGAATTTTTTTACCTTTGTTTATAATTTTCCCTCCAGTTCTTCTTCACAGCTTGATCTTAGATTAGTTTCCTTTATCCATTGTCTAAAATTCCTAACTGATCCTATAAGTTCCATGAGACAGAATTTGTGGGACACATGCCTTTTAATGCTTCAGTTTGCTTATTTTATTTTTATATCCATTGTCTGCAGGTTAACCAGATTGGCACAGTGACTGAATCCATTCAGGCTGCACTTGACTCGAAGGCAGCTGGTTGGGGTGTCATGGTTAGTCACCGGAGTGGGGAAACCGAGGATAATTTCATAGCTGATCTCTCTGTTGGCTTGGCTAGTGGACAGGTTGTTTATTGTTAGCCTTTAAATTTTGCTGTAAAGTGTTCCATAGTGTTATTGCTTTTGTATTGATTATCCACTTTCTGTCTTGCAGATTAAAACTGGAGCTCCTTGCCGAAGTGAGCGGTTGGCAAAGTATAATCAGGTAATTGGAATAATGTGTTATTTTTTCCTCCTCTCTACTTCAGGACTTTAGACAGTCTAGGGCATGATTGTTGACAAAAAAAAAATGGATATGCTGCCGGACACATAAATCTTTATAACCATTATCAGATTCCTATTTATAAAATTGTGGCTACATTTTTGTTGTTGCATAACTTGACTTGGTCACTTGGGCTTAAAGCTGACTTGGTAAAATAAGAGATGTGCAAGCAGAATGAAGAAATTGAAGTATTAATATTGATAATTCTGAGAAGTCAGAACCATATTAAACTACTGTCTCATGAATTATCCATAACACTGAATTTGATTTCTATGTTTAACACGACTTAGTTTCAAATTTGTTCAAACAGATTTAACACTATCTCTAATAAGTATTTTCTGAACTGCTTTTGTATATTTTCAATAGCTGAATACATAACAAATGATTTGCATTATGATATAATGATCTGTTCTACATTTTCTTTCATTAATGTGTTGAATTTCCTTGTAGCTTCTTCGCATTGAAGAGGAACTTGGAAGTGTGCGATATGCTGGTGAAGCTTTCAGATCGCCTTAGCTTGGAATGAGTACTAATCTCTCAACTTCCTACACCAGAAAAATTTTCCATCAAAAGCGTTGTTGTCAAATTATTCGAGTTAGAGAACAAATGGGACAAGGAAAATTCCAGATCTTTAGTATTGCTGATCACCTTCCAGGGTATTCAAAACATCCAGTTGATGAGTTAGCCTTAGAATGTGTTTGCAAACCAAGTTAATAAGTTTTGCTTGGAGCTACTGTTGGAACGTGAGGAAATGATTAGATGTAATTTTATCATATAGTGGAAAAGCTCAAAAGCTGTAATTTTTTTTCTCTGTGCTTTGTTAAACAACTTTGTTTATACTTCGTAGCTTTTATTTATACTTTTCTGCATTTCTACCGAAGTACTAGCGCAGTTTTGTCAGGTAAACTGAATTGGGTCATTCAACCTGTCTTTTATATACAATTCCTCCATATACTTTGTTTGGTATGGAAGAGAGGGATTCTGTAGCCTGGTACCAGCAGACAATGGTTTACTGATGCCAGTCCAAATCCAGTGATAATAATGAAACAAGCTGAAGTGGCTGTGATTATAGCTATCTCTTTTACTATGCACAAGACTTGGGTGGTTGTGCCATAAATTAATAAGAATTTACTAGAAGTTAATGTGTCAATAAATTTGACCACTCTGAAACATTCATTTTATTGAATTTTTATTGATAATTTGCACTATCTGTCTATAAATATGGTTTTTAAGAATTTCTGCCGTAAGACTACTCGAACATAACACTGACATGGCAAATTCTATTAGTTTGATTCGTGTTTTAAATAAAATAAAAGAATATGCATTTTCCAATCACTAAAAAAAAAAAGACGTTTCCCAGCTTCATTTTCTACCCAAAATTTCTGAAGAACTAGATTGAGAAATCGACATTTTCATGGTAAATAACTATTTCTTTTGCCAGTTTTGGTTATAATTTAAAAATATTTCAAATTTTTTCTTGCCAAACCCAAATAATTCTAGCGCAAGGAAAAAATAAACTGTAGCACCGAATAGCAAAATGTCATGTTAAGCTAATAAGAACCGTCCATTGGCTTGACTTTTTCCATGATGATGTGGCTGGTTTTTTTGTCACCATGTTACGTGGCAAAATATTAATGGATAGTGTTGTCGTTGTGCAAAAAATTTTAAAATAATATCTGAAGCAGACCCTTCCTTCTTTCCCATCTTATTTCCAACCTGGTCCTTCTATTTTTGAAAATATTTGAAAGCCCATTTCAGAAGAAGCAGAGTCGCTGCGCCAATTTGGCGGGAAATCTTCCATTTTTGTTCCCTCTCTCTCTATCAGCTGTTTCGTTGTATCTATCTGTGAAGAATGGAAGGCAGTGAGAGTGAGGCCATTTTCGATTCGCTTAATCTGAATCCACAACTCTTCGTCAACGAAGTTCTCAACACCGTCGACGATGTTGTGGATGATGCTTTCAATTTCTTCTACCAGTAAGTCTCTTTCGCTCGGTGTTTCTGGAAAATGCTCTTTTTTCTTATTTTATTCTTGAGACATGGTTGTGAAAATTTTATGTCTTTCTCCTCAATGTCCTACAGAGAAGCATCGGCGAAGCTTAATTCTGAAGGTACGGAAAGATCCCAAGATCTGAGAAAGGTTAGTCCCAGCATGCGCCAGGCAACAGAACTGTTGTGTGTGATTTGTGCTCTATCTTCTTTGTTACTGAATGAAATTTTATCTTAATTTAACAATTATAGTGATTAAAATGGAGGATAAGTAGGCAAAAACTTGGAAATTATAGTTGTGATGCCTGTTCTGCTCATTTCATGCTAACTACTACATAATTGATTCTTATATCCATTTTGATTTGTTAAAGGGTGTTGATTGCATACGAAATGTGGTTCAATCAGTTTTAGACAAGCGCCTGGCTATTTGGGAGAAGTACTGCCTTCGTCACTGTTTTGCTGTTCCTCAAGATTTTGTTATGCCAAAGAGTGTAGGTTCCCTTTCATGATGATGGAATAGGTTCTGGAGAACTGTAACCTATGTTGCTGCACTTATGACTTGTCTGCTTTACCTAAAATGTTACTATTGCTAGCCTTTAAGCATCCTTGGAATGTACAGCATCAATTTGGCTATTATTTATCACATGCCCCTTTCCCGTGAAGAAATTTGAAGCTGGGGCTTTGCCCTCTTGGTCATCACTTGGTGATGTGTGCTCGTGTTAGTTGTCAACTTGTCATAGATTTGTGGAGGAGAGTGACCTGAAAATTTTATCTTAATTTGTTGTGTTTATCAACATTATATTCCGGTACTTTTATTGCTATAAGCTAAAACTTAATTTGACTCTGCATCTTTAGCATTGAAACTCGATACAGTTTTATATTGCTAAAACTTAATATTGCTATAAGCTAAAATTTTTATCATTTATGATTATAGCATTGCTAATTTAAGATATAGCAAAAGGATAGGATAAAATTAAGAACTTTAGTCTGTCATAACTCTTGTAATGTCAGACTAGTGGCTGCAATGTGAGTTCACAGATGCAAGACCACTATGACTTTGTTATTTGCTATTTGGTTGTTGACCCAATATTATCTAGGATCAAATAGTCAAATTTCAAGACTGATACATGACCTTAAATGCATCTGCAATGCAGAGGTAATAAGAAGTGTATAGAAGAGGCATTTACTTTGTTGGGTTACCGCCTATGATAACACTTGATCATATGTTTGTGTAGTGCATATAGGACGTGTTTGACAATTGCAGATGAGATGACAATAATGACTAACAGAAGACCAGAAATCTATGTTCAACAAGGCAACGATTATGAGAAGAAATAAAAAACATCATAATGCTGAAGAAACTTGTTTTTGTAGTACATGGTAGTGTATTTGAGCAACATTCTTTTAATAATGTGTGCGAGTGCACACACACACGCTTGTCGAGAAAGTGTCATTTTTTTATTAGTTAAGTTACCCTTTTTTTGTTTTTGAGAGAAATCCAGGATGAATCAACTGAGGATGGCTCCATGTGTAGAGATGCACTTTTTGATCCAGAGATAGATGCACAATTAGATTCCTTGAGAAAGAAATTAACCGAGGTGATAAAAATGCATTAGGCATATTATATAATTCTTTCTTTTGCACAAATGATATTCCTTTTATTTCTCAACTTGACTTATTTCTTTTAAATTATGATGTCAGGTTGGGAAGGAGTCTGAAATGTTGAATCAAGAAGTTCAAGCATTGGAAAGGCAGTCTGCTTCTAATATTGGGTTAATAAATGAGGCATTACAATCATATGAGCAAAATTCATTGCATCAGTTGTTTCAGGGTATATAAAGAGCTTCTCCTCATGTTTATTTTCATGTTTCAGTCTTTAGCAAGTATGAACCTGTAGCACGGAAAACTTATTCTGATATAAATTGTATGCTATAAATTGTATGCTTTTCATATGAACCTGATGACACTCCTTTTTGCACCTGATGCACCTATAACTAAAATACCTGCGTATTGCCTTTCTGGTGCTGTGTGACATGCAAAGAACACTGAATTCTTAGTATACAGTGGGTTGACTCCATGTTTTAGTGGATTCATTTGGAAATTTATTTTCTAAGTAAATCTGTATGAAGTGGCAGACTTTTTTTTCCCCTTTCAATCATATAGCTTGTCAAAAACTCAATGTTTTCCTATTATCTCAAACATTTTGGCCAATAATGCATGTTCAGATTAATATCTTGTATGTTTCTTTACGGCTCACGTTCCTTTCAAATAGGGGATTTACATGTAGAAGATTGGCATTTTCCTGTGCATAGATTTTCTAAAAAATTGGGGGGGGGGGGGGGAAGAAATTTGATAGTTTCTAGTTAAAACTATTCTTCAAGTCTTAGTTGATAATATATGTCCAGGTTTTTTACTGGACAGATACTTAAATATATTGTTGTTCTTTATAGAGGTTTTGACAACTGCCTCAGAACTTGGAACAAAGGTAGGAAACCTGAACACCAGCATGATTGAACAGACTGAACGGACGAAAACAAAGGAAATTTACAACACAAAAGATGTATCTGCAGTAGATTATGCCAAGGGTATCCAAAATTTCATTCAATGCACTGCAACTTGAATTAACGTAAGGTCAAAATCCATATTTCTGATATAATCATTCCTGTTTTGCAGGCCTCTCAAATGTGAAGTTTGAAGACCTTCAAGAATTTTTAAATATTATGAAGAAAATGTGAATTTACTGATGTGCTGTTTCATAGTTCTAGTAGTGGACTCTATTTTATCTATTTTCTTTGTATTATTGAGTTCATATTTTCCTTTGTAATTCTTCTGTTCGACTCTAATTATTGATATATCAGTCTAAAAGATTTCCTGACGTACACTGATTTTCTGATCTGTAGTTATGAAATTTTATGAGAAACTGATAGTTTTTACTAATGAAGTTACTAAGCTGAAGTTGGGAAAATCATATAGTGGATTTTTTTATTTATTAAACATGTAGTGTGGATATTGAGAATGTTGTCCTGCTTCCTAAATGAGCGTAAATTAGTCAATAAAAGTAATAAATTATACCTTTGTTGGATGAAGCAATAAGTAGCTTATGATGCAAAGAGAAGACTAAAAAATTGAATTTCAAGAAAAGTCATTAAGACTGAGAACTATAATTGTTTTAAGATTTAAACGAAATTAATTTTATAATAATATTTGATGAATATCTTTTATTTTTACAAAAAAAAAAAATCAAAATTATATGTACCATGATAATAAAGAGAACTTATTTAGAATTTTGAATTGAACTTATTTCGTGGACATGGCTGAGGAAATAGTGAGCCTATCTTCTCTGGCTAAATATCTAACTATTTAGGTCTAGCGAATTGAATTTTCAACTAGACTATTGTTATGGAAAATTTGACTTTATGAGAGTTTGAGCTCTTCAACTCTTAAAGGTAAAAGTAAAACCATTGCTTCTTGTCAAATAGTTAACTATTAATCACAAATCTCTTTTATTTTTAACCTCTTAACTTATCCTCAATCCAAACACATACCCTAAAGATGAAATCACTTTTATAAGGGCATTTAGTTCCTGTTCCTCCCTTATAGTTAAAAGTTAATAAAAAATTCTTTTTTTTTAAACCTCTTCTTAAGTTATCCTCAGTCCAAAGACACCCTGAAGTTGAAGTCACTTTTAAAAGGGGCATTTAGTTCATGTTCCTCCCATATGTCTTTTCAATGTATTTTGTTAGGTACCATATGTTCTGAGCAAGAATTTATGCAGAAAGACAGTAAGAGGGAGGTTAGGGACG
Organism: Gleditsia sinensis; assembly: GCA_037074535.1. Taxonomy (NCBI): domain Eukaryota; kingdom Viridiplantae; phylum Streptophyta; class Magnoliopsida; order Fabales; family Fabaceae; genus Gleditsia; species Gleditsia sinensis. The sequence goes on along the minus strand of CM073464.1, from coordinate 6,562,698 downwards.
ATGCCAATGAAGATTTTTTATGTGCCCTCCTCACCCTCCTAGTTTCCCCGCTGATGTTCTAGATAATATCTTGAACATGCTGACATTGTAAATATGGATCATAAAATTTTCAATTATTCTGGACTTTCCCTTGCTTTTCGTAAGCATATCAAAGCAGGTTTTAGTTTGAAACACTAGGGATTGATAAGGCTAGCATAAGAAGCATGGAGAGACCCAGTATAGAGTGCCCCATTAAACTCCTGAACTTCACTGGCTGCTTCAGTACCATATATTTGAGAAAGAGGTTCAATCTGTAAAACCAAACCAGCTTCATTGACTCTGATTCCTAGAGGAAAATATGGAGTTCTGGGTGGTGGGGGTGGCCCTAAAGGATTGTTCACTGAAACCCAAAACTCGCCTCTGGAATTCCTCCTGATGTTGTCTGGGCTGCCTGCAAGCTGCAAGAATAGTTCAGATCTATTTTGTCTGGGACCTCTGAGCCAGAACCTCTGGATTCTGTTGGCCATGAACTCACTAACAAGGACAAATGAACCATCTCTGCTTACTGCCACCCCAGATGCCAAAGCAAGACCCCTTAGCAACACTCTGGTTTGTTTGGTGCGAGGATCATAGCTTAATAGGCTTCCTGATCTGTCACCGCTGGTTAGTAGCGTCTCCATGTCTCTGCAGAAATTATGGGTTTATTATTAGCCAACATTTTGCCTCGCATTCTCCATATTTGCAACCTTAACATCCCCAAGGATAGTTGTCCTTGGGCTGGATCGATTCAAAATCCAGTCAAAGTGCAATAATTTTTTATGCGTAAAGGAAGATAAAGGAGATATTTACTTGATCTGGAACCTAGAGCTAGCTTCCGTGAAATAAACAATCCCAGTTCCAGGGTCTACGTCCAAACCATCTAGAAACCGAAAAGGATGGCAACGTACTACTCCTTGTACAACTCTGGTTGGAGGCCCTCCATTGGAAGCCACCTTCACCAGCCCATAATAAGCATCTGCTACATACAGTTCCCCTGTCTGATAATTAAACCCCAATCCTAAGGGCCTCCCACATGTTACTTGAGCTGCTGAGAAGTCCGCAATCCCATCACATATTGTCTTGTTCCTGCCCCACCAACAATTACATAGTTTAACCCAACGTGGCTAGGTAGAAAATATAATCCCTTTGAGTTAAGATGTACAAGTACTAATACAGATACCAGATATAATATAGTATAGTAAGCAAAATATGACACCAACAACAATTACATAGTTTATGTAGAACTGCATGGTTTGAAATAAAATCTTCTACGATAAAATACAATATGGACACTAGAACTAAATAAAATATATAAGTGTAATTTGCAATGTGGTGTTATGTCTTATATCAGGCTCCATGTTTTAAGAATTGGTATTTTTTAACTTTTAAGATTACACGTTTTTATCAACTAAAAAAATATAAATAATGATATAAATATAAAACATGATACAGGAGAGACATGCGTAATGTTTAATTGCAATTTGCATGGTCATATTGCCAGTGACACTGTTCATTTCTGAAATATGGATTATTCATAACTTTTAAAAGTACGCACACTGTTACCTAGTTGGGGAAGTGTAAGCAAATTCCTTGAAACCACCATTTGCTCCTACTCCTTCGTATTTAAAAATTCTTCCATCAGAAACACCAGTATAAGGGCCTCCACCGATGGAGTCAAATGCTAGGGACTCAGGACCTGTCAATGGTGATGGAAGCTGAAGCCTGCTGAGCAATCTATTGGCAGTTGTAGCTGTAGATGGGGAACAGAGTTGGAAGATGAAAATTCCAAGGATAGCTATAGTGATAGTACTAGTAGTATTCACCATGATTGCTTGTAATGTTCTAAAGGTAAGGTACAAAGCTTCATAAACAAGCAATATGTATATATATAGACATGTAGCACAAATATTTGGAAACGTGAGAGAGCCAGAGAAAGATTCTGGAAAACACACTGGAAAGTGGAAAACAAGGAATTTCCTGTGGGAAAACGTTCAGGGTTTGTTAAAAACTTGGGTTGCTATATGAAGGGGTACAACGTTTGCAGCATGAAGAAGTGAAGTTGCAAGAGTCTCGAGTTTGTTGCAGATAGCTTTTTCAGTTTTTGTCGCAGATCCATCCAAACTTGAAACTTGCTCCTCAACGAGTTTTTCTGATCTGAAACTGAAGTTCCCTGCATGTACATGGTTCACATTATGACTTCTACAGTGACTGATTAATGTACCTCTTCTAGGCAACCGCACATAATAATAGATATTAATTTATTTAATTTCAACTAAGATTCGAATTGCTTAAAAAGATTACTCTAGTACCAAATCATAGGATTTATTAGTATGTTAGTTACCATGTTACCATTCCAAGAGTATAAGGAATTGTTTGAAAACAGGTTTTAAAATAGTATTTTTGTTCTTCTGTTTAACAAAAAAAAATATATATTTATCAAATAGGTTTTAAAATAGTATTTTTGTTCTTCTGTTTAACAAAAAAAAAATATTTATCAAATTATTTTTAAAAAATTGTTTTATAAAAGTGTAATTTAAAAAATAAATTTTAAAATATACTATTTTTTATTTTTTTATTTTTGTGCAAAATTATTTTTAAACTTTTCTTAAAAAATAAGAACACTTTTTATTAATGATAAAATTATAAATAATTTATCAAAATTAATCTCTAACTACACAATCAAACACTTTTTAAAATTGATATTTAAACAAAATTTTTATTTTTCGAAAATTTTAAAATTACTTTCTAAAAACTATTTTTTAAAAAACAACTGCTCTCAAACACTTTTTAAAATTGATATTTAAACAAGATTTTTATTTTTAAAATTTTAAAATTACTTTTTAAAAACTACTTTTAAAAAAATAATAAAATAAGAATATTTAAAAACACTTCTAAAGAAACTCTAATATTCATGCCCACTCCATTGAATAATCAGCAATAAAAATGTTTTTTTTTGTTAATAGACACAAACCTAACATATTATCCTTGTCACACAACTAAATAAATGCTAACACATTAAAATTAATCATAATAAAAATAATTAACTAATATAATAAATGAAAATGAGACTCCAGCTTTTACTTTTTGAATCATTGCTAATAATTAATAATTTGATGCACTAAATACATTCAAATTATAAATAGAGATCAAAATTGTTTTACCCCGGAACCTTGGGACGAAAATTGTTAAAAGAACCTCCGAATATTCCAGCTTGACCAAAGTAACGATAAGTGGCTTTCAAGTGAGCTGCTGGCTTTTTATAAACTCGGGGCGTTCTATGGGTTTAAGACCAATGTATGAGGAAGTGTTAATTTGAAGAAAAGAAGTAATATTTAACATACATATTGATAAAATGGCCTGCTTACTACTTTGTTGAGGTCCTCCTAGTCAATTTGGATCCTCTATGTAGAGGATGTTGCCATGTAGCACCTATAACTTGATTACTAGTTAATGGAATAACAGCGAGAAATTAATGGCTTCGGCTGATTCTATTTATGGCGGCCGAACATTAAGCATCTGCCCATTCCAAATGGGAAAATATAGAAAAATGCATTATTCCTACATAAATTGAAGGTTTCCACATTATATCTTCAAATGTTGATAACAAATTACAAATTTCATGGGTTTATTTTGTGTTCAGCTGAAAAAAAAAAACAAGAGTTTAGGTACTCTAAAACTACCAATATCCATCTTCTTCACTCGGTCACTGAAAAAAAAAAGCTTTAATTACTATCCATGAACTGCAACCTAGTAACAGCCATCATTGAAGATCTAAACCTGAGGTTGTTGACACTGTAAAAACACTGTCTAAATACTCTAAATCAACATAACAGTTGTAAGCAAGGATGGTAAACTACCACAGAATAAATGGAAAAAATGCAGCACCAGACATTTTGCAGACTATCCGTCTTTGTTTAAAGCCCAAAATCAAATGTTCTCAACAATAGCTCTTAAGCAACAGAGAAACTTAAGGAAATTATACAACTATGAAATCAAAATACAGAACTAGCTTAGGGCAGGCAACTTATATTTTTCTCCTGGCAAGTTCACGTTTGAATTCCAACAACACAAATGCGTGATGCACAAAGCCACTGAACATCCACTCATGCAGTTGGGCTTCTTAATTCACAACTTGAAGGAACTGTGTAATAAAAAAGCCAGGGGCCAAATGCGAACTTGCCTACAAAGAAGTCAACATCACCCTAATCAAAATTACCAGAGGAAATTGGGTGGTTGATGGGGGAGAAGACATTGAAAGGCAGAAGACCAACTAGATGAAGATAATAGTTTGTGATGAAGAAACTTACTTTTGCTATTAATAATCTCTACAAGAAACTTTCCATGTTGAGTTCTACAAAGGAGCATGGATCAGCAATGTCGAAGTTGCTTAATACCTGAAAGAAAACATATGCAAAATTATTGGTTCTTGAGGTATAAACGCTAAAGACGTGTATCTTCGTACTTCATTATTGAAAGGATCTGCTATACTTCTAAATGCAAATTACGTTAAAAATAGAGGCAGAAATTAGACCAGACATCCAAAGCAAAACTAAAGCATGGATGCTGCACAAGCCACTCTTGTAATCATTCCCACCTAGGCCAATTATGGGAATGCAAAATTATGCACCAATAACTGCCCATATTATATAAAGCAGACACATTTTTAGTGGTCATAAGTACCTCTGGGTGAACAATGCCAAAAGTTCCAATGTGCTCGCCTCTGCAAATGATGCTAGCTTGTCTACCCGGAAGAAACTCAGGCTCCTTCAATAAGCAATTGAATTCATTGCCAAGTAATCAGATGCAGCATCAAATTTGTCTTAGAGAAAAAATGTCAGGAGAGAGAGAGAAAGAGAGAGAGAGAGAGAGAAATCTATGCAGTATACACTTACATCTGACTGTTCAATATAATAACCTGTTTTATTACCAGGCGAAACAAAAGGAACCCCATTCTTTTCCATTACTCTGTCCACCAAGCCATGAATAATCTGCATAGCATTTGGATAAAATTCAGAAGAACAATCATCCTAGTTGTTTTCACCATCTCTGTAAGGAATACATGCTCATTGTGAGGAGCAATGATACTTATATCGAATGACAAGCTTTATTGAGTATAGCAATGTCCAAGCTCTTCCAGAGAACACAATTGTCCCCAAGGGAGAAATTTTGAAAAATATTCTCATTACTATATATGGCCATTCTTCCGTGCTTTCATCCCTTTTCCCAGATTGGTCAAATAGAAATAGCAACACATGAATCCTACATATAGTATAGCTTATATTCAAAGAGCAAAGAACCAAATAAAATGGCATGAGATTGTTACTTATACCTCAAATCCTGCATTAGCACCACAGTATATTGCAGCAAGTTGGCGACAATTTCTTGCACCAACATCTTTAGTACCATCCAAGAGTGCTACATCACCAACTTCAAAAATCTAAACCAAAATTTATGATAAGAAATTTCTTCTTCTAAGCTTACCACAGAGGAAGATATGTAACGAAATTTAATAGACAAAATATGTAGGTTACCTAGCAGTTTTACTTTCTATTAATCAGAGACTAGGCAACAAAATGTTTATTAAACAACAACCTTTCTCAATTGCAAATGCTAAAGTATTATCAACTCATTCAAAGAAGAAAAACAGCCCAACCTTAGATAACAATTGAAGACATTTTGACAAAAATACTGATAGAATAATTATGTATTTGGCAGCAAACTCATGCGCCAATATCACAACCTTTCATCAAAGAAAGTAGCAGAACTGCAGGGATTTATGCCTAGGCCATCAATTAAGTTGATAATTGTATTGTAAACTTTGCAAATTTGACAAAATAAACAGTAGTTTAATGAATGAGCTAAGGCATCAGTCAGGTATTTTGAAAGAAAAATAAGAAAAGAATAATTTATTGAAAGAGAGAAAAAGTTGAAGAAGGAAACTTAGGAATCCTCCTCAAAGAACAAAAGAACAAGCAATAAAAAAACAAAGCAGAAAAGACAAGAACATGAGTACAAACGAGCTGTCTAAATCTTTCCATATCAGACGGAGAAAGCCCTGAAAGAAATTTTAAAATGAAGCCCATGCTTGTTCCTTTATTTTGGACAAAAATTTTCAAACAGGATTCACAAAGATTGCAATCAGAGAATAGTTCAGCTAAAAAATATAGATTCTGCATATCAATCAACAATGGGAAGCTGGGACCAACTTAAATCATACCTTTATAGGCTTTGGATGGTCTTTGTTGTGAGCAACAGTTTTCAACATGCCCGGCATAAGACTAGTCCTGACAGCCTGAAAAAAAAATTGAATGTATAAAAATTTAAATCCATATAAGAATCTATATATATATATATATATATATATATATATATATATATATATATATCATTCTGTTGAACAAAAATATACAAACAGAAGCTTAGCATTCTTTATAAAGAAAAATTCAATAGTACTAGGAGGAGGATCAGACATAAAGTGCATTGAGGAAGCTCAGCAAGAAGTGAGGGAAGAGAAGCACCATCATTTAGTGAAAGAGGCCAGCCAAACCAAATACTGGGCCAATACACAAGTAAGCATAATATTCAAACTGCGGAGGGAACAAATGTGAAATGCAGACTGCTGACACAACAATATTTAATGACACAAAATAGTATAAATAAAATAGACATGGATTGGAAGGTTGGTAGCTAATCTAGTAAAATACCTTTATGGTGGGCACAAGGGTTAGGAGGGTTTGAAGGAGAGAAGAGGGTTACCTCCCATTATGAAACTCATGCCAATGGAACCCAAAAAAAATGATGTGGATTGGAAGTAACCCAAAATAGGCCATAGGTTCAATTTTACTTGTATACAAATCGATTCACTCCAAGTATGGCCCAACTTAAATGTTTATTGGTGACAATCTACCTATGGGCAGGTTGTAGATGATATTCAGGTGATGAAAACCCCACCAGGGCAATGGAGCTTCAGATTTCATATGCTGGAAAGACGATCTGCACAAGACCCTAACTCCCTAAGTACAAATTCCTCTTCAAATTTTCAAAATATAAGCATTTGCATACAGTCTTGAAGGTTATAAGTGATACAAGTTTAAACAACAATCAACAAATAATAAAAATACATAATGCCACTCAAAAAATCATAAGGAAAATATATAAAAATTAAAAAGGAAGCCTATCAGAACTCAGAAGGATATATATAAGAAACACATAGAACTATTAGTAGTTAGTGTAACAACCTGAAAAAACAATAATTTGGGAGAATAATGCAAAAGGACCAATAACACAATTGAAAAGGACCAGAATTATATATATATATATATATATATATATATATATATATATATATATATATATATATATATATGTATGTATGTATGTATGTATGTATGTATGTATATTCAAGGACTAAAATGTATTCATTTACTTATCAATGTGGCTGATTTGGAAACCGCATTATAAACCACGATAGACACATTAAATTAGGGGAAAATGTGTGCAAACCTCAAAGTCTGAAGACCTAGGGTTTCCAATGATAACTGCTGTTGATTTATCATCTTTGCGATTTAACATGGCAAAATTTTCCTTATAAGAGCAAAGTATAAATGTCAAGACCTCCGTGAACCCAATCATTGCAACCTGAAAAGAAGTTTAGGAAAGGATTTACTAACTAGGCAGTTTAAATTGTTAATCATAACATGTGTAATGTAAATACGTTGCTCTTGTCCGTTATTGCATCAACATAAGACAAGAATAATAACAACATGACTGGCATATAAAATTATGCGAAGCGTGAAACATATAACCAGCTTCAATCATAGGGGTAACATAATCTATTTTATACCTCTGTTCTGATAAGGTCGCTGAGCTCATTCAAAGGAAGTAGAGTCAAGGAAGCAGCTAATCTCTTTGAGCCCTTATTATCTACAATTGCTTTATCCTTAATGGCATTGAATCCATAAGCAATTGCAACATCCTGCAGAGAGAAGAAGAAATGTCAACAAAATCTAAATATCATAGATGCTTTAGTCTTTGAATATTCAGGAGGCAACAATTTAATGACCAAGCCTATCACTGTGTATACCTCCATAACATCACATGGATGAAGAACATCACTTCTGGTAGGAGGGACAGATACAACAATGTTACACTGGTTATTTCCAGACACACAGTGTTCGGCATGCAATTGCATCTGGTTTAAGAGCTTAGTAACCTGAAGACAGGGGAAAAGTTAAAAAAACAATGATGAGTTAAGCATTGTTCATTTTAATTATATATTTACAGCCAGCAAACAAGAGAGAGGATTGAGTCTTGCATTAGAGAAGATATACGGCACATAAATAAAGTCCTTGAAACATGAGTAAGAATTAAAGGATCACCTGAAGAATTCAACCACTGAAGGTATAGGAAACATTGTTACCAAGAGCAATCAACATGCCAAGTGTAGATTTATTTATAGGAAGTAAGTAATATTCAAAAAAACATGTTGTAAAGCTGTAAATTATAATTTGGAACAATAGGAGTAAACCACTGTTTCATATGAAAGATACAATGATTGAAGTAAAATGGCAAAATGATGTAAAGCGAAAGTTTTAGTTAATTCAAATACCTTGTGCAAAACCAAAAACATCAAGCTTTAGTAGACGCTAGTTAGGAAAACATTGATGCATCTGACAAATCCTGGGTACATAAAAGAAAGTTTAATTTCCTAAAAAAATCTTCCGGAAGAAATGCATGTCCAAGACAGGCTTCAAGCCTAATTATTTATTATTGTTATCACGTCATTTAATCATTCATTTTCCATAAGAAATCAATCAAATAATCTAGGCATTTTTTCAAAAGATATTATCCTCAGATCTGGCATCAACTGCCTTGAGAGCACTCTTACTCAAGAACCCCAAATGACAAGATAACAATAGCAGGAGACCCACATAATTAACAACTAGAGGAATCAGAAACACTTGACACAATAAAAAAAATGTATCTGAACTTAAATGAATAGGCAATTTGCAATCAGTCCATTCATGTAAGATAGCCAACAACTAATTTACATAAGCAATTCAAAAGGAATAATTACCTCTTCTGCCTCCAATGATACCCCAATCAATCCATTAATGTAAGATAGAGTAACTTCCATATTGTAGACAGATAAATCAGGATATATGCATGACTTTCCATCAGAATAAATGACTTCAACAGGTTCGATAACAAACTTATTTTCACAGTATTCTGAGAAGGCTGTTACCTAGGAAAACATATAATATTCTGTCACCATTTACATATCATGAGATCTAACAAATGCACAGAGAGAAAGACACAAGAAATTTCATTTCTCTACCATTGTATTTAAAACAATCTTAGCCTTCGACAAATCAGTGGCAGTACATTCAATAAATATGTTCTTCGTCTCCAGGGTGATGGCCGAGTGTGCACCATTGATGATTGGGGGTAAAGATAAAACAGTTCTGTAAAAGCAGTATAGCACATCAAGAATTGAATTCAACAACATGGGAAATAAGAATATGAGAGCAAATTAAATGTCAAATGCCACTAATTATCTATTCAAATAACCACTACACAGAAAACAGAGCTAAAGCAACCATCAAAACCATTTCAGCAAGTTAATCAGACAAACATTTCAGAGAGCAAGCATGTTGTTTCCAAGAAGATCTTTCTTCTCAGTAAAGGAAATACAAGACCGCCAAAGAGATGTAAGATATTTTCATTTGTTTTATAAATAGTAAAATATATCTTCTGTAATTGAATCCAAGCAGGTTGCACTTAGTATAAGAAACTGAACAATGAATATAGTCAGCAACCATAGTCCCATCCAATGAATAAAATTAATATTAAAGGTGAATGGTGCATCTTTGAAGCATACACAGCTCTGAAACAGTAAAATTAAAATGAGAGCAAGATCACAAATCTGGCTTCTATTCTACAATATCAGTATACTACATAAATCCAATACCTCTTACGGTCATATATAACAGGAAAGACAGGGGATCCCTCAATTATATGCAAGAATTTCTTCAGCTTCAAATCTGACTGTCCAACATAAATCAAGAAAATTCAGAGACTTCTCAAAAACAGAATGTCCAAAACAAAAAAGGATAATCAAAAACACAATTTGGTGGATGCTATTCATAAAACCTAGTTCAGATACAGTTTAGTTCTTTAATAAATACAACAAAGAAATATTAGATAAAAACTCACTTTGTAGAACTCCATCAGCTCATCAGCCCTGAAGTTCTTTTCCTGCAATACCAGGAAGAAGGGAAAAAAAGCTTAGCATCAATAATAATATTCTTATCTGTATAGTATTATGCCAGAGTGACTAGATACTAGTTGTTTTGCACTATAAAGTGAAAATAGCTGATTGAGGCAGTGGCAGAATGTGATTTCAAGTAAATTCTTATGGCTTAACAAGAAATTGCAATGCCAGAAATAAAATTTACCTGCTTCAGTGGCGTAAAATTTATACTTGAAGGTGGTAAAGCCTGGAAAAAATATATATAAATGACTAAGAGTCACAAATAAGGTAGAATGTCTTCATCAATATTAGTAGTTTTCTATTGAGGAAAAATTACTAAAAAATTCAAATAGACATAAAAAAAATACACATGAAAAAGGCCAATAGCTCCAGAAGAGATCTATTGTGATTATGAAAAAAATCAGAGATAGAGTTCAAGCAATGAAAACAAATATTTGCATCAAACATTACTTTGCTGCAGCAATGCAAAAAAGAAAAAAAAAATTGCTTATTCCTATCATACTTATAATCAAAGCCAGTGAGAACTAACAATCATAATATCCCTTAAGCACATTTTGTTCATAAATTTGTACATGATATCGAGGGAAAAAGGACCCTTTAGGAAAACTTTTTGTGCTGGATATCCACCACAAACAACCATAGTATCGCATAACTCCCATAGATCAGAAATGAGGGAAATTTTTCAGTAAAGACAGATTGAGAATAAATGTGACAGTGCTGTCACTAATTTTTAATTAAAGCATGACCCCAGACAGTAGATTTAAAAACCGGTGAAAGGTCAACTATCATATAATCATGTCAAATGGAAGAACCAGCCTGTGGCACTACTCATATGGTAAATTGATGTCATAAAAGCTGCTGCAAGGATATCTTTATTCAATAACGGAAAAGGTGACTAAACAGAAACTTCCTTTGCCTAAGGAGCACAAGGCCTTAACATGGTACCCCAAGTGTCCTTTTAAATCTTGGCTATGTTTTTCTTGCTATCCTATATCACAACATTTAAAATATACAAATAATATTCAAGGTCTACAATTAGAACAAACTAACCTCATAAGTGAAAGGGCCTTCCAATTTATCCAGATCGTGAGTGCCAATTGCAACAAGACTTCTTCGCCTAAAAAAAGAATGATAGATAATCAACTGAAAATTCATTCTGAAAGTTAAGAGCACCATAAAATGAGATGACAAATAAACCCAACAATGACATAAAGCTAGCATTATACATAGGAAGGAAACATGAATTAGAAAGGTAACAGAAAAAAATAAAAGTGACAATATACAAAGAAATATCTAATATAAACATGAGAAGAATTAACAATCCCTGCCCCTGACCCCTTGTCAATAGCATATGTAAGATAAGAACAAAAGTAAGTTCAAAATCACCAGCAAGGCTTCCCCACTTTTGTATTAAAGCTAGCAAAGTGAAGATTATGGTAATGATCTACGACATATAGACCAACCTCAGTTTAATCAGAGAGAATATCAATATTCATAAAAACTTTCTTCTGTCTAAAGGGAGTATTTTTTATCAAAAAAATTTCTGAAATCTAGATAATTTGGCAAATAAGTTTTTAAAATATCACAAAGTACAAAGTCACATTTGACAGCACTTTACTCAGAATTCAGCGACACAAGTAGCATGCAGCACAAAAATAAATAGCAAAGCAGCGAGTCAAACCACATTACCGACAAATGTTTTGGTGAAGCTTGTCTTGTAGATCAATAAAGCTGTTGTATCTTGCTTTATCAAAAGTTAAACCTCTTAGTACAGCACAAACAATATATGGTCGAATCAAAGATGTCTACAATGATTAAGACAAAAGACACATTCTCATTTTCCAATTAACAAATGGCCGAAGTGAAAAGATCAGAGTATATATGGCATAGCTACCTCTGGCTTCACATGCATTTTAAGAATTGCATCCTTACTAATATCAGCCAATCTATATGTAGGGATCTTTTGGCTCCCACAGAAAACACGGAGGGCCTGTGCAAGCCCTTCAAGGCAGAGCAGGTCATATCTGTGCATGTGAAAAAACAAGTTAGCACCACTATTGACGTAAATCCTTCTATAAGCATACTTCAATTTTCTTATGAAATCTCTAATAAAGTTTCTGACCAAATTGAGAGAATCAAATCCAAACCCAGAAAGTAAGCTAAGATGAAAATACTAAATAAAACCATGTGAATCAAGCAATGTATTAGCATCTATGAAACAGAATAGAACCAACTAACTAATTACAGAAGTAATACAATGGACAAGAACAAATTTGTTAACACAATTTCAATTTAGCAAAAATGACTATTCTTTCATCTCAACTTTTAAAGACTATACTGCCATTTGGGATTCTTAAAAGGAGTGTTTTGTATTAAACTAGTTCTCCAAAGAATATTTACATTAATCGACTGCATCAATCTCTAACATTCAACACAATTAAGTCCTAAACGGAAGTAAATCCAATCTTTGAAGGACTAAATTTGTTTTTTCTAGATTCAATCTAATTTCAAGATTGATGTATTCAATTAACGTAGACATTCTTTAGAGGACTAAATTGATGCAAATCATTCAGGGCCAAAAATGATAGTTTACCATTTAAAAAAAAAAACTTTCCACATCGAAGCAAACATAGAAACCAAAAACTGTGGAAAACATTTACTTAATGATATCCAAAGCATATAATAGGGACAAATGGATTAATTTACAGCTACATTTTGTTTTCAGCTGCATGGACAAGGAAATAATATCTGAGCAGCAAAATTCAAACATATAGGCACCTATTGGCGGGAACTTCGATTTTATAGATAACTTCTTCGTCTTCATCAGCTTCTTCTTCCAAATGCTTTTCTTTTCTCACAATTGCTTTCTCTGTAGTCTGATACAAATTACATTGTATTAATCAGATTAATCAAGATACCATAAACAGTTAGCAATTTCGGTCGAGAAAGATGGTGAAATGCTTACGACGTCGTCTAGCTCGATCCCAAAACTGAAACACAAGTCTTCGAATTCCTCTTGTGCTGAAAAAACGAACAGCAAAAAGTGTTAGCTTAACTGCGAGAAGAATTTATAGAGTGAGATGGGAATGGAAGCTCACTATAAGTCCTTCCTAGAGCTTCGAAGAGACGATCCCGCCCCACACTGATTGTAGGCATGATGATCTCTCGCGGTGTCTGCAACAGCAAGTCTGCAACCAAGATACTCGAGGAGAAAAACGAAGCCTTCCGGAACCGATACCTTGCGTAGGTTTTTTTATGAGCCTGATCATTGATTCCATGGGCTTGGCCAGCTCATTATTTATATTGGGCTGGCACAAATAGGCCCAAAAACTTTAGTAATATTTCACGCGCCAACTCGATGGAGAGCGCGGACAGTTGGTTTCACTCTGTAAAATCCTAGATTAAACCCTGCCAGCGAGTGATGCTCGATAGTGTGAAGCCCTGAACATGGTCCTTCCACCGTTCTCTTTAGGGCAGAGATGAGAAGCGACAGCGAGGCCGCAAAGTCAGTGCAGAAAGAGAATGAGAGGAAAAAGATAATTGCACTAGCTCCAATTGCCAGACCCCAGGCTGGGAAGAAGCTCTGCAAACAGACTCTAAAGCTTGTTCGTAGAGGTATGTATGATGCGCGTATCTTTTTGTTTCTAGTTGTTTGTTGTATCCGTGACATGTCGTTATCTTCCTCTGAAAATGAGGCATAATTCCATTTTCGTTAACCGGGTTTGTTTTAGTTAATTACGTTAGCTTGGAGACAGGTTCAAAACCTTTGATTGTTCTCTTTCTGCTTACATTGTGCGGGATTTTAGTTTTATTTATTTATTTGGGTTCAGTATTTGTTCGTTGATAATTTTGCTTAGTTAGCTCGGTAAAGTTGCAGAATATTGCTCATGTTGCATGCTTGGCGCCAGGGGTGACCATTTCTGAGTCGCTTTATGAAATTCAGGAATTACCTCTGCATAGTTTATATATAGTAGCCTTATGTTTGAAATGCCATGAAGAAGTGAAATCATATCAAATGCCTCGTGATACATGTTCCGGTCATGTATAATTCATTACTACTCAAACTTCACCATTATTGTCTGGAGCCTAAACTTTCTGATGCTACACAAGTACAAAACCCTGTGAAGCTGGATGGTTTTATATTGGATAGGGAAGAAGAAAACTTAACTCGTTAAGCAGGGAGTTTTCTTTATTTTCAAATAAGGAGATACGGGGAAAGGTGTACCCTCTGTTTATTTTTCTTTTTTCTTTTTCAGAAAGGAGTAAAGAAAAGGAAAATAAATTGTATATCACTCATGTTTTGTTATAAAATATTGAAAAGCACTTTAAGTTGGCTGTAGTCGTCATGTTACTATTCCCAGTGAAACTACGGCGTCCGGCAGTTAGAACTTAGATTATAGACATCTGTTGCTTGGTGTGCTTTCTGAATGTGAATTTAGTGTTTATTGGCTTGACTTTATAATTTCTTTAACCCCAAACAAACGTGCAGTGGTGCTAGGTTGGCTACACATGAAGATATATCTATAACAGTTATCTTTTTTTCTTTTTTTCTCTTTCAGCTGCTGAACACAGATGCTTAAAGAGAGGAGTGAAGGAGGTAGTTAAAAGTATAAGGCATCGTCATAAAGGGTCAATATCATGTGCAATTATTCTTTTATGTCATCAAAAAGCCAATTAATGTGAAGAGGCTGACATTCCATATCTATATGTCCTCTTTGCAAATGAATGTAATTTTTTACACCTTGGTTTTTTATATTTTGTGTACAGATAATGTGTTATAGCTGGGTATATCTCTCGAATTGATGTCATCACACGTATTCCTATCTTGCGTGAACAAGCTGACATTCCATATCTATATGTCTCATCAAAAGAAGTAAGCCTGACGTGTTACCATTCATCTTGATACGTCATTTATCTGCATACATCTTATGAAACTTGAATTACTTTATTATTTTTTTATATCATTTTTCAGGACCTTGCTAGTGCAGGAACAACAGAGATCAACTTGCTGCGTTTTAGTGCTGACCAAGCCATCAAAGGAGGAACTAGATCAAGGGGAACTAGAAAACTAAAGTCAGATTATGATCAAGTTGTATCTGATGTTACAGAGCTTACAGGTTCCCTTTTTTTGAAGCTCAGGCCCGATTTATCTGTTTTCTCTGTTCCAGCTTGCCAATGTCGTAGTGTACCTTACAATCAGTTGATGATACGTGTGGACTTTATTATCTTTTCTATTGGCGATTCTTTTCTTCAAATCAAGGTTGTTGCTGCATCTATCTTGATGGATCCGGTGACCTCATATCAGCCCCATGAGAAAGGCCTAAACAATTGAGCATAATTTTTTCACATGGTTGCAGTTGAATTTAAGTGGTCATCTTTAATTTTTGTGTTTAATTCAGATTCTGCTACCTAAACAATTATCAGTTGTGTATAGGCGTTGTGCATTTAATTTTCCTCAATCTCTTCTAGAACCCACGAATTAGATAAACTTGACTTACTATGGCCACCCACTTATCACACCTATTTGCACTGCGAAATAATAGGCAACTAAAACTTGACATACAGCTAAATAAATAATTAAAATTACTCTTCGACTAGGCCGATAATATGCCACAAGTTTCTTCCCTTTTCTTTTATTTTTGTTTTGAAGTATATATGGTGTTCGCATGATAAATTACCAAAAAAAAAAAGTATTGAATTTTAAACTCGAACTATTCTAAAACTAATAGAATTAAGTATTAAGTCCATGCCCCAATCCGTAGAACAATTTTCTTCCGTACACTGAAATTTGTAATCCTGAAGAACGCCAAGTGGAGTGCCCAAAAGCACATTGAATGTTAACAATCACAAACTGTCTTTTTTTAAGAAAATAAAATAAAATAAATCCGATTCTAAATCTCTGCTATTATATATCAAATAAAAAAATTATGTCTAGAATAAAATGTCAACCATAATAACCATAATATTACTGATCCAGCTAGATTCATGTAAATGGCCTTTTCATAGCTACCAGTTATATTAAGTTCAGCATTACACCAAGGATGTATTATGGTGAGAGCATAAACATACAAAACCCTATTCATATAAAGGCATACCACATTACAAAATACAAATTCACATTACCGATTGACCATCAGATCTTTAAGAGACTGCTAAAATAGATAAATTCTTATATATTCTGAGTAAATTACTCTATAACACATTTTAATGGCTGTGATTAACCTGACATGTAGGACTCTTGTAAAACTTGTTTTTTGTGTAGACTTAGCATATCACATAAATATTGATTGGCAGACTAAGCCTACACAAAGAATGCATCTCAAAACCCAACTATTGCATTGATCTCAACCATTAGACATGTCAATGGCCATCACCTATCACCTTGCTCGGGTGGACAACTACAACTACATAAATACAAATCATTTTTGGGTTGTGAAACCCTTGAACAAGAAGACACCTACAGCACCAATTGCCAAGGTCAGAACCAGCGGGATGGTGATGAAGTCAGTTTCCCGCATTCTGCTTGTCTGTTCTGCTCGTCCTAGGCGTGACCTCTGTCCACAGTATTCATGCAGAAGATTGCTCAGAGTGTCCAACTGGTGCATGATTTGACGTTGTGCTCGTGCAACAAGTAAAACCTGTTAAAAGCAACCCAATGTGTTTTATTGATTAAAAGGAATTTCAACAGCCACTACATGTTCGGAATGATACATTATATAATATAAATAACTTTCCAATTATCGAGTTATAGTGTCAACTTACCCACCACATCCCATCGTCTAACTTTTATTGACAAGCAGATCATTCTTTTCAAAAGATTCTTAAACAGATTTGTTCCACAAAAATTGATAGAACAATCCAATCAAAAATACATATACAGGTGAATCTCAGTGAAAAATGTATCCAATATACTCATGTCTATTTATGACTAGTTTAGTCAAGCTATCTTTGATAGACAAAGTGTACCGAAAGATGTTTCCATTTTCCCTTTACAAGCATTTTCATGAGGCCATAGCGTTCATATTCTGAGGAAAGCACTGACTGCACAGATATACTTAAAAGGTTATACAATTTACCGTTCTTTTTTTAATATATATTTAGATTTTGTATTCTTAATGAGTTCCCTCATGCAATGTTCATCTTAAAAGTAAGTCCCACAATATATAGCTCTACACAGAAGAAGACAGATATGCTAAACAGTGCTACTGTCAAGAAAGCACTCATTAATGAAGAGATGTATTATCTACCTCTTCCATCAGGGGGGACTCTCTCGCCAATTGGGAAGATGATGAAGAATTAGGCAACAGTGATCCAGTCATTGAACCGTTGCCCAATCCTGTCACAAAGAGAGAAGTGGGTCCAGAGCCATTGCAGGCTTCAGCCTGTAAAGCCAAGTTTTGTTGACTGGCTGAAACTTTTCTGACTGCAAACTTTGAATTCAGTTCTTCAATACGGGAAGTGAACTCATCCATTCTCTCATTTAATGTGGAAATTTGGTCAGAAAGTTGAGTAATAACTCCCTAGACAACCCAAAAGCAAAAATTAATGGATTGTAATCAATCATTTACATAGGAAAACGAATAACAGAACAAGAAATCTTCACTCACACAGGTGGACAGCTATAAATTCTAGCAACTCCTCTATGCCAAACAAATACATGAATCAAATTTCACCACAATATATATGAACTTATGACACATCCTTTCTCTCAAGTTTCTAGCCAATATGCAGTACAATTGCATATCATTTTTCTCCTTTTAGCCTTTCCTGTCTATAGATTCAGCTAAGTTACTTTCTCTTTTTGTCCATGTTCCACACAATGAGAAACAGTCAGTGATTTCTTTTTGGACACTGAGAAATGACAAAGCCACAAAGATAACCATTGTATGACTTTTCAATGCAGATATTTCTTACCTGGTTTGCAATCGCTGCAGGTGATTCTAGGGCTCTCCCATCAAACTTTCGGTTATTTATAGCTAATCTTGTCAACTTAGATAAAGTCTTGTCCCTTTGATTTGAAAAAGAGTGCGACATACCACTGCAGAAGACATACATGAGAAAAACATCACTAGGCCTTGCCCAGACTCAGAAAATCTTTATCCTGAATATAAAATGTAAGTAAAGGACATGAAATTTTAGGCAAGGTAAATATATTGTGAAAATTTAGTACCGGTTAAGATACTTCGTTCTCCTATCAGCAGAAGCTCTGGAAAGGGCTTCTTTGGGACTCAAAATTAAATCATCATCTATGCTGAGTTTTGTCTTCAGATCATCTGGCAGTGCCTACAGTTTGATCAAATTAGAATAGAAATATGCAAAGAACAAGCACAAGGAGTAGGAAGACTCATACCATCACATCATTTACAAGCTTTTCTAGCTGAATTTGTTCAATGTAAGTGCGAGGAACATATGAACCATCCAACTCCAGTTTCTCTGCCACATATTTTACGTAGTTTCTATCTTTCCCTTGCACCTTTATAACAACATTAACAAATACGGAATTAGTAACAAGAATAGGAACAGGCAGAGATAGGCCTCGCCATTTGGCCTCAGCCCATCCCAGCATTTGAGATGCTCATCACTCTAAGATCAATGCCCAAATTCTGGCTGAGTGCTTTAGTTTTGAATATCAGAGAGGCTCGTCCAGCCCAATCAGACAATCAGGGCCTAGTCTGGGCCAGGCTAGGGCTATAGTGTTAATATAATATTTAAGTCCAGCCCATGCCCATTCCTATATACTATTAACCAATGAGAGAACCATAGCAACAGACATAAGCATGGTAGAAAATTAAATATAGATACAAAAGATTAATAAATATTATTATTTCAACAGAACACATGATCAATTGTTATTCATCTAAATCCAGAGAATAGTTATTCAGATTGAAATGACAAATGGCTTTAAATCAGCCAAAGCATTTCAGTAAAGGAAACAAGAAATGACATATAAATGAATGAAACCCAGAATAATAGATACCATATTACGAAAACTTTACATCATAATTCTGTAAAACATGGTTAAAATTAATTACTTAGTTATGTAAAAGAAAATTCTAAATTCAGCTCAAACTAATTAAGAAAGCAAATATGAAGTTTAATATCTTCTAAAGAGAATCAACTAATAGAAATAACATATTAACTCCTTTCCTAATAAGATATTTATGAGTGACAAGTGACAATTATGTTTGATATCCTATTACTTCCGTATCAGATGTTTGAAACTCAGTTAATACATGCAAATATTAAATATCATTCCCAATCCACCTCTATCACCGAAGGGGAGAAGACAGACAAGATGGAAGTCAACAAACAAGTGACAACATTTTCAAGACAAGTTAGGACATACTTTAAGAGATAAGAACTCGATAAGGCATGATTGAACCATAGCAAAGGTTAAGAAAAACAACAAACATAACAAATAGGATGGTAACTACAGAGAAGACAAACGATTTTCCTCAACAACCTCATGTTGGTCATAAAATCATTAAGATATCCACAAAAAGTTTATATACATAGTAGATCCAGAAAAGGCATCCTTCAATCTGTGAAACCTTGAATGGATAGCAAACAGTTATCACAATTAAAGTCATCCTAAAATTTATTGATGCAATGGTCAATTACCAAGTAAATAAAAAAAGACTGTTTATCATATAATCAATGTTTTGACAGAAATAAGGAAGATATGTAATTATGAATAATATGCTGTAATACCTGAACATAGAGGCGATTAAGTTGTTCTAACCAATCAGTTTTTACACAAACTTTATCATCATAAAAGATGTGACTGCTTCTTTTCAGGATAGCTGCAATTGTGTACCCCAAGGCCATCAGCCCTCCAAGAAGGCGCACGCTGACCTCAAAAGTAATTCTAGGTGATATTATGAATGGACTGTCTGTAACCCATTCCTACAAACAAGAACACACCATTGTTATAGAGTTTGTTTCTGGAGTTTTACAAAGTGAATCACAGATTCATGAAGATAGGATATTGACACATAGATCTGCAGAGCAATGAATTCTTGAGCTGCAGAGTGCTAACACTTTCCTCTACATAGATAAATATATGTATATAATTGGTAGTTTTCCATTTGGAATACAAAATATTTTAAATATGCACCAAATTTTTAGAATAAAAATTCGCACATCTTATAACCCGTGTTTTAAGCACATTCCTATATTTTCATACTGCAACAACATAGATAAAGAAGAAAGAAAAAAAAAAGAAAATAGAATAAGCAATTTATCATTGCACTAAGTGCTGATAAAAGTCTAAGAGAAACAGGTTTGAGACACACCATGAATCAGTAGGTAAAGGAAGAGATACCAATAGAGTAGAAGCTTCCATTTCATCAATTATGATGCAAGTACAAAGCTAAAAAGCTGCTGCAGGTTGAAGCTTTTCAAAGTTTTATCAAACTTTTTTTTCTTTATCAAAATCTATTCTCACAGCACGCTAGAAGACCATGATGTAGCCACACAAGAGGTCAGTAGCAATTTTTCCTACTAAGAGCAGGGATTTAATAAATTTTATGTAAACGATTACAGTTTTTTTTTTTGGGAGGGGGGGTGGAAGAGAAAATTAAAATACAGGAACTGCTAGAAGAGAATAAATGTGCCTTGCTGATATAGAAACTAGTATCAATTCTTAATCATGAGGTTTTACTTCTTGACCAAAGATAGAAGACCATTTCTATTCAAACAAAGGGGCAAGAGCATTATTATGGCTGAAGCATTAACTTAAGAATAAATAAATCTACAAAAATGAATTAGACAAAATTATGGCAATCTCTCAAAAACAATGTACCAATAAAAGAAGTTTAAGTTTCAATTAACTGGCCTCAAACATGAGATTGTACTTTCCATCCCGGTTTCTCATCCTCAAATATGATTGACATGCTTCAGGATCTTCCCCAGGTGGTAGAAGATAAATGTCGTAGGTTTCCTCTGTGGTTTCAGTATGTTCTGCAGCAATAACGGCCTTAATTTGATCCACTGTCACAGCTCTAGCTGACTATAACAGCAAAACCGGTCCAACAATTAGAATAATATGTCATCAAGAAGGCACTTGTAAATCATAAAGCACCTCACATTGATAACAAAACATAAAAGAAGACCTTCAATATGTAGGTGGGATTCTGGAATCCAGAGAATGGATTAAACTTATTAATGATTTTTATATGTGCCGTTTGGAGATCTGGCTCAATAAAGGCCTTATACATAGGATATACCTTCACAAGAACAAAATAATAAGAATTAAAGCAGATGCACTCACATTTATTTTAAACTTCTAAAGAAAAAATCTAACATAGAATCAGTGAAAAACCGTTTCAGAGATTTGATGAATTATTTCTTCAGGCTCTTGACCAGCACGTTGAATGTCCCGCAAAACCCGCTTAACTAGGTCAAAGTGAACTCCACCAGTGACAGACACACGAAGATCAAGTAAAGGTCGTAGTCTTTCACTTAAGGCATAGATGCCTTCTATGATGACAATATGGGAGCTAGGGACTTCAACAGTCCTATAAGGAGAATTATACAAAAGAAAACCAATTTAGAATAATATGATATGATTTCTATCTGTTTATGTCTCCCTCCTGACAAAGACATGCATGAACGTGTATGTGCTTTTTGTGTGAGTCTATATCTGTGTCCATGAGTGTTGGAGGGTAGGTGTGCATGTGTGTGTATAATAAGGAGTTGACAAAAGAAAGAGTTACAACACAACCGACAATTCTTCTGCATTACATTACACATTAGAAGAATAAAATTCCAGATATGCAGAAAATTTTTAGGATTTTCACTAGGCACAGCATTTCAAATATAGTGACTTGATCAACAGAGGGCATAGTAAATTGTTATTAGATCTTATATTGTCTTTCAGGTTTCCCCCAATCAAGATGGCTCAGCTATGTTATAAAACAATCTTTTGCATGTCTAAGAAAGTAAAAGTAGAAAGGTAAACAACCTGTAACCTATGCGAGAGCTAGCCTTGAAATCATATATTGGAACCTGAACTGACTTCCCTGCTTTAAGGCCCTGTACATTTTCGAGCAAGGTATCATAATCCGTCAACCGAGGGTCTGTTTCAAACAATCATGACATTAGAACTCTGAGTAGCATGGCATCCTTCCCCCATTTCTTGGTAAGACTAAAATGATAAACAAATAAAAGTATTTCCAAGTAATGAAATTTGATAGTTTAGGAAAGTCATACATGTTTGTAATAGATGAATACAACAAAATTCACTATTACTCCCAACATGTTATGCTAAAATAATGACATATATCCAAGGTCGGCTTTTTGGCAAAGTTTCTAGAGCTACTACAGCTGCCAACAAGTATTAGATTAAAAAGTTGTTCCATTGATCTAATTTATAATAAGTCACTGTAGTATCGTTTAATTCATGTAGTCAACTCCACCTAATGGAAAAAAACTTAATTGTTATTGCCAACCAAATAACCTCAAAGAAAGTATAGGTATAAAAACAGTCATTCAAAGCCCTCAACAAACAGCTTATACTTCTAGGTCAATTCGTTGTTCGTCAGTTGACAGTTGACACAACAGCAACAACAACAACAACAACAACAACTAAGCCTTTTCCCACTAGGTGGGGTCGGCTACATGGATCAAACGGCGTCATAGTGGCCTATCATGGATGAGATCAATAGATAAGTTATTAACTATTAAATCATTTTTAATAGTTTCACTTATTGTTTTCTTTGGCCTCCCTCTACCTCTAATTATTGGACTATTCTCCATCCGATCAACTCTTCTCACTAGAGCTTCTGCAGGTCTTCTCCACACATGGTCAAACCATCTTAAGCGAGTTTCAACCATTTTCTCCACAATAGGTACTATCCCAACTTTCTCTCTAATGCACTCATTTCTAATCATATCTCTTCTGGTGTGTCCACACATCCAATGCAATATTCTCATCTCTGCAACGTTGAGTTTATCTTCATGTTGTCTTTTAACCGCCCAACATTCTGTACCATACAATATAACCGGTCTTATAGCCGTACGGTAGAATTTTCTTTTAACTTTGAGTGGCACTTTTTTATTACAAATGACACTCGAAACTTTCCTCCATTTCATCCATTCAGCTTGAATCCTGTGGTTTACGTCCTCCTTTACTTCACCGTCATTTTGTATAATGGACCCAAGATATTTAAAACTTGTAACTTGTTTTAATATATAGTCTCCAAGTTTCACGTTTACATTCGTATTTATTTGTCTCTTACTAAAAATACATTCCATATATTCTGTTTTATTTCTACTTATCCGGAAACCGCGTGTTTCTAAAACTTGTCTCAATGACTCTAACTTCATATTTATTTCCTCTTTCAATTCACCAACTAAGACTATATCATCTGCAAAAATCATGCATTGAGGCCCCAACTCTTGTATATATTCAGTAACTGCGTCCAAAATCAAGTTAAAAAGATACGGGTTCAGAGAAAACCCTTGATGTAGTCCAATAGTTGTAGGAAAATCCTTTGTATCCCCATTTTGTGTTCTTACGCAAGTCGTTATCCCGTCGTTCATGTTTTTGATTGCTCGAATGTACGCAATACGTACTCCTTTCTTTTCTAAAGCCTTCCATAGGATCTCTCTTAACACTCTGTCATATGCCTTTTCTAGATCAATAAAAACCATGTGCAAATCTTTCCGTCTGCTTTGATACCTTTCCATCAATCTCCGTAGCAAATAAATTGCTTTCATAGTTGACCTTCCTGACATAAATCCAAACTGATTCTCTGTAACTTGAGTCTCTTGTCTTAATCTTTGCTCAATGATCTTCTCCCATAACTTCATAGTGTGGCTCATGAGTTTAATCCCCCGATAGTTGGAACAATTCTGTATGTCTCCTTTATTTTTATATATAGGAATTAAAGTACTTCTCCTCCATTCATCCGGCATTTTCTTAAATTTTATTATTACATTAAACAACTTAGTGAGCCAACTTATACCCTTCCTTCCTAAACTTTTCCACACCTCAATAGGTATATTATTAGGTCCTACTGCTTTGCCATTTTCCATTCTCTTCAGAGTTTTCTCTACTTCAAACTCTTGAATTCTACGATAAAAAGTATAATTACGGTCTTCTTCTGCAGTATTAAATCTGTCAGAGTTGTAGGTCAACTCATGCTCTTCGTTAAAAAGTCCTTGAAAGTAACTCCTCCATCGTGCGTAGATATCATACTCCCTTACCAGAACATTACCCTCTTCATCTTTAATACATTTCACTTGATCTAGGTCCCTTGTCTTTGTTTCCTTACCCTTCGCAAGCTTGTAAATTTTTCTTTCTCCCTCCTTAGTTTCTAAAGATTGATATAATCACTCAAAAGCTCTAGTTCTTGCTTCACTCACAGCCTTTTTAGCGTCTTTCTTAGCCGCTTTATATTTATCCCAAATTGCCTTATCTTTACATAAGTGCCACTCCTTATAACACTCTCTTTTAAACTTAATCCTATCTTGCACCTCCGCATCCCACCACCAAGATTCTTTACCCTTAGGTCCAACACCTCTTGATTCTCCAAGTGTCTCTCTTGCTATATTCCTAATCCCTTTGGCCATCTCGTCCCACATATCATTAGCATTTCCTTGAACCTTCCAAAGCCTTTCTTCCTCCACTCTTCTTTGAAAATTTCTTTGTTGCTCATTCTTCAAAGACCACCACCTAATTCTAAGAATTGTTTTCTTACTCTTTCTTTTTACTCTTCTCATAACTCGTACGTCCAAAACTAAAACTCTGTGTTGGGTAGCCAAACTCTCACCGGATATGACTTTACAATTTGTGCAGATCTTTCTATCTGATTTCCTTACCAAGAAAAAATCTATTTGAGTACTTGCTCATCCACTCTTGTATGTGATAAGATATTCAATCTGCTTTCTAAAACAAGTATTTGCTATGGTAAAATTTTAGGCTAAAGAAAAATCCAAGATAGTTTTACCCTCTTCGTTCGCATCTCCTAATCCAAAACCTCCATATATACTCTCGTATCCTTTCGATTCCCTCCCTACATGACCATTCAAATCCCCTCCTAGGAAAATCTTCTCTCCCAGAGGTATTTCTTGAATCAAACTTTCTAGATCCTCCCAAAAAGTTCTCTTATGATGCTCTTCTAATCCAACTTGGGGTGCATATACACTAAACACATTAAAAGTGTCTCGCTCAACCACAATCTTTAAAGCTATAATCCTATCTCCTAATCTTTTCACATCTACGACATTGTTTCTCCACTCCTTATCAACTATTATACCTACACCATTACTAGTTCTACAGTTGACACAACAGCGAGATAAAGAATTTCTTGAGACTAATCCATGCCAAAAAAAAACAGGATAGCAAACTTACTTAAAACCCTTTCTGGACTTGAAGCAGTCTGCTGGATACTCACTGTGATAATTTGATTATTATTTCTCTTTTTAAAACCAATGATCAATCCAGAATTATGATCTTATAGTCACTATGCAGTCATGCAAACACTAGAAAGAGAAATGAACAATAGATCATTTGTTGCGTTAACTCTCTCTCTCTCTCCCCCACTCTCTCATACCTACTCCAACGCATTCCACTTTAAATGAAGATTTTCTCTTGTCCTTATGTATGCGTGTATCTCTCTGAGGTGAACAGCAGTGGCCCAAGAGTGGAAGTAACTTTGACTTATAGAAACACAATCAAAGCACAGTATGCCATGAATTTATGAGTAACAAGAAGCATCGGTTGGTCTTTCTACGTTCATTCCCAGACAAGTTCCCAAAAAACTCTGCAAGCTCTTAATCTTAAATAAATTAACAAGAAACATCTTTGAAGATAGATATAGCCCTTTTAGATTATGTAATAGTATTGAATGGAGATGAAACTTACCATCAAAGTTGCCGTCAATAATTCGACTAGAATCATTATAGTTGTCCATTGATAAGACAGCGACGCTCGGCATAAAGTTAAGGACCTTCTCAGTGAAAACAGTCTTCCCTGCTCCAGAGGGACCTGCAACTCCTACTAATATTATCCCATCATTCTTTTGAGCCAGCAATTGGCATGCACGAATAACTATGAAGAAACCCTTCTCAAATGACAAAGGATCTTGGATTGGGACAATTTCATAGCGGTTAGCGTCCTTTCTTTTTACTAGTTGAACCTGATCTCGCAATAGACCGGAACGTCTCCGTGGCGATTCAGCAATGGAAGTATTATCTTGTGCCATAGAGGAGACTAAGGATGTAGTTTACACTATGTGCCACATAAAACTAAAAGGGAAATGAAAATGCAACATTAGAATGTGGGAACAAAAGTGCTACAAATTGAATGACATAAAATTGCATAAACTACATGTAGAATAAGAGGTGGCAACTGGCAAATGATAATTGACATTTCAAACACATTTTATAGAAACAAGTGAAGTTTTACTAGAGGTGTCAATCATAAGTTGATAACAACATTCAAATGGGTAGATAATCTTCAACCCATACTATCTTTCACCTTTTTGGTAGCTATTCAATATGTAGAGTTCAAATTTATGTACAAATATATGTAAAGGCGTAAACCAATAAAAACTGACTCTCTTAGTAACATCCTCTAGAATGTAAGTGGAAACAAGTAATTCATGGGTTCCCGCATAACAATTGATTGAAGGAAACCAACTACATCCATCCTGCGGTTTGAAACATGAATGAAAATCTATATTTTCGTACGACTTCATCCCATGCGAAACATAAATACTGGGAGCTCTAATTTTTTTCCACAAGGCTAAAATTGTTATGTAAATTGCCTCTTACTTGTTCATATAATAAGTGTATATAAAAAAGCAACGGTATCAACTATAACAGAATCTTGTGAAATTTTCAGAAGCAGAAAACACTGACATCTTTTTTACATGGACCATAAAAATATCGACTAAATCTGCATCTGCTTTCCTCTCTTTGACATTGGACAGCAACAGGAAAACGTGATCGGACCGACACAACAGAATACACAGCAAAATACAAGTAGAATGATAAAAAGAAAAAAAAAAATCGTTTCTTTCACCTAAATTTTCGAGCTCCCTACCAAAATTTAGAACCCAAAAAGCATTTTTCAGGAAATTACTATAATTAAATTAAATAAGACTGTCGAAGAAGAATAGTTTATCAAAACAGAGAGTTACTCAATATACGTGAAATCACAAAACAAATTGTGCCGGTGAAATAATCAAAGTATCTCTAATAATGGGGAATCCCCACACGACCTTACAAATTAAAATACGCTTTTGAATAATCAAGCTGTGCAGTAAAGTCTAGACTAATATTAACAGCAGTACAGTGACCCATGACATATAACCAAATTTTCAGAAGCAGGAAAAGAGCTGAGAGTAGTAAGAAACTCGGCGAACCGAACCTTTCGAAAAGGGAAGAAAAGAACCAAGGGCCTTTTCAGTGGATGATTCTTCCGCTTGCCGAGAATGGAGACATGCGAAATTTACAGGGGGAAGTTGGATGCTGAGTCTCATATTTCACCATATAATGGGGTGAATAGGACACGTGGAAGGCCGCTGTGGGGGTGGAATCGAGACGTTCGACGGACGAAGGTCACAGATGGTCCAAACTTGGACGGTAGCTAGCTCGGTAAAGTCTTAAGCTGTAAGCGGGTTAAATCTCGCCGTCATTAGAGTCAGAAGGGTTTAAGAGAAGGAAATACGAGGCATTGAATGGTATAAGCCACCGGGTTATACTATACTTTACTTTCGTTCCATAATTTTAATTTAATTTATTTTTATTTCATAAAATAAATTAAATTCTTTCTTCTCTCTAATTTTTTTAACACATTTCAACTAACAAATTTATATAACATGGTATCTATTACTATTTCAAATGTATACAAAAAAAAATAGTATTTGATAGATGGTATCTTACTTTTTTTATGAATTTGAAAATCTATATATAAAATATTTAGAAATGAAATAAATACAAAATTATTTTTAAGATTATTTAAATTATATATAACATATAAATTTTAAAAAATTTATATTTATTATATTCAAATATTTTAAGAAAAGATTTTGAAAGTATTTAAAAAATTAAAATTTTCTTATATCAAATACGTGATTTGATGTGTTGTCATAGGTGAATTTTTTATTAATATTTTAGTCACAGCATAAATTGCCTTAAATCCCTCGTGCAAGCAGCCCAGACAGCCTTTTTGCTAAAGGACGAGTATTGCTTTGCCTCTTGGAGTTCGACTGTAACTTGCCTTTTGTCTTTCACTACCTTTTTCGTCGTTTTGTTGTGTGCGATACCCTTCTCAGCTATGAATATTTTAATATTTTTTGGATATAAATATTTCCTCCTTTTCTCATTAATAATGATACGAGCCACTTTTTTCAGATAAAAGAAAAAAATATTCGGTCAAATTTCTATTCACCCAATCATTTGAAATTGCATTTTCATAGACTTATTTTAATCTAAATTTCTTAGAACAAATCAAAATGTCATCTGACATTTTTTAATAAAAAAAAACAGAAAATGATACTTTCGTTTCAGTAAAAAGAAAAAAATAAAGTAAATTTAAAAGTTGACAAATTTTTTTAAGTGAAATATATTTCTTTTTTTATATATTACTTTTATTATGTCACTTTTTTATTTTTAAAATATATTTTATAACTTAACTCATAGTTTATTATTATTTTTACTGCCTTAA
Source organism: Gleditsia sinensis (assembly GCA_037074535.1). Classification (NCBI taxonomy): domain Eukaryota; kingdom Viridiplantae; phylum Streptophyta; class Magnoliopsida; order Fabales; family Fabaceae; genus Gleditsia; species Gleditsia sinensis. Next base: position 6,533,728 of record CM073464.1, on the reverse strand, counting down.
TTATATATATATATATATATATATATATATATATATATATATATATATATATATATATATATATATATATATATATTCTTTCTATTCTCATACTGAACACAAATTATTATTATTATAATTTCATAAGAACCAATCAAGTCACTGACCAAATTTTGCCGTCTGAAGACAATTTAACCTGTTAGCACGTTAATTTGATTTTTTTTAATTTAAAAAAAATTATAAAATAAAATTTGAAGTTTAAAAAATATAATTTAATAAAATAAATATTTATTTTTATAAATTATATTTTTAAAATTTATTAATAACTATAAAATTCTTTTAGGATGAAAAGTGCCCGATTGGCCGGTGATGTATCAGCATAAAGCTGCAACAAGTTGTCCAATATTCGATTGCTATCAACTGCATGTTTATCTTATTTTCCCCAAAAATAGAGAGAATCTTATTTTTTTTTTTCTCCAAAACGGTGGAATTTTTTGTTGACAGTTGTCCTATTTTAAGTATAAGACAGTGCTTTAGATTGTAAGTTCACTTCTTCTAGTATATATGTATTTTCTCACTTTAATTAATACAATGTATCTTCTATAAAAAAATCCACAGTTTGTAAGTTTGAGTTCAAGTTATTAAATAAATATTTATAATTAAATATAAATACAAAGATTCATACTTAATTTATTAGATTTAAATTTAAAATATTTTAATCTATTAACTCTAAATGATTAATTTAATAGTTAAAGAGTTTGTATTTTCCATATTTAAATATTAGCACCTGTATTTTGAAAATTATATTTTTTAATATATCATACCGATATAAAATATATTATTTAGACTGATGCTCAAAAAAACCCAAAAATACTCCCATGGTACAAAACAAAACAAAATAAAACAAAAAACTTGTTACCAATTAATGGCACCCATAGGCCATGGCTATTAAAAGCATACCTATTAGTTGATTTTATTAATATTTTTAACACATTGAAATGTGCATTGCTTTTTAATTCCATGGGATAGGTGATTAAATAAAAAAAATTTGATAATTTTTTTAAATATTTATTATAAAATTTTGGCTATATTTAATAAAAATAATTGGTAAATTAACTGAAAATTTAAAAATTAGCTGAAAGTTGAAAAATTAATTTTTAATTAAAAACTATTAATTAAAAGTTAAAAGCTGTTAAATTAATTTATTAAATTAAAAATATTTGGTAAAATTAATTATTAAATTAGTTAATAAATGTAAAATGATATATTTATATAAAATTTATTATTTTTTGTTAGTAATTACATTTTATTATATAATCTCAAAAAATATAAAATAAATATATCATTTAAAGTTTCACAATAAATTAATAATATTATTATAAATATCTTTCATTTCAGTAAATGTCTCTAAATTTTTATTCATTGTATCATTATCAATAATATTTAAAAATTTATCATGGGGTATGTAATTTGAATGTTGTTCGAATATAGTAAAAATAATATCATCTTATAAATAAAATAATGTTAGAATTTAAATAAAATTATAAAAATTACAATAACATACGATAAAAAATTATAAGTTATTGAAATAATTTTATTTATCAAATATTTTTAATTTAATCAAACAAATTTATAAATTAGTTAAATAAATTATAAGTTGACTTATTAAATATATTTTTCATAATAAAATTATGATACGAAGATAATTTTTTTTTAAAATTATTAATCATATAATATTAAGTTATAAAAAATATTTATATTATTAATAGCATATATTTTAAAAGTTATATCTTAATATTTTTTTATACATAAAAATTTAGAGTGTGAAAAAAATTGGCTCAAAACTTGACCACAATGCCAAAAGTCAGCCTGACGTATTAGATTCCATTAGGAACCCCGGGCCCCAACCTAGGAATCTATTGTCTCATATCATGACCGTGATTCCTCTTCCGTACGCATAGTTGTGCCTGAAAAATAAAAAGAGGCAGGCACCTCGATAAAGAATCGATCTCGAATCAGCTTTGAAGAACAGAGCAAGCACGAAACGGAAAAGCGAGAGCATCCTGAGTTCCTGATGGATTTGCAAGGCGCTCCGCCGGCTGCTCTTGGATTTCATATGCCTGCAGAGTGGGAACCCCACTCTCTCTGTTGGATCGGTTGGCCTGTGCGTACATCTGTGCCCTCTTTATCTTCTAATGGGAAATAAAAACAAAGATTGAAAGCCTATGTCTTCCCTCTATTTGACGAAGTGGTTTCATTCATCAAGTATTGAAATGAATTGTATTGAGCTTATATTGAACTTGATCTTATGATGGAATCAGGAATCAACTATATACACACACACAAACACACACACACACACATATGTATATATATATTCCAGTTATAATGGTTCAGTATGTTATCAATAGTATATAGTCCCAAAACCCATTCCTTGTCCTCATCTGCCATGGATAACAAGCTTGATATTGAGTGACAGGAACGCCCAGATAATTGGAGAGACAGGGCTGTTCATGTCCAACCTGTATTTGCCAAGGTAGCATCTGCAATCTCAAGATTTGAGCCTGTAACTGTGTGTGCAAGTTCCTCTCAGGTCAGTTTGAGTTAAGGATACAAGATATTGATAATTTTAATGTGAGAGATAATATTTCATGATTTTATTGACTTTGATACTGAAATTTCCTCACAATCTTAGTGGAGCAATGCACGAAGTCAGCTACCTGAACATATCAGGGTCGTTGAGCTAAGCATGAACGATTCTTGGTTTCGTGACACTGGGCCCACCGTGAGTTTCTTTCTTCTTATTGATACATTTTCCGATTAAATAAATTAGTTTGGATGTTTAAACATGAAGATTGTGCCATTTCATATTTACTTTTTATGGTTTGTTTTGTTCATAAGTTTGTTGTGAGCAGAAATCCATCAAAATCTGGTAATACAGAGCAAAAGATTGCAGGAATTGATTGGAACTTTAACAGTTGGGGAGGTAAGCATTTCAACAGTCTTTGGTAGGCAAGAGATGGTAAAATCCTTTTTTTAATTGAAATGAGGATTTGTCAGGATCCGTAATTTGAGGAATGATTTAAGGAACTGATTTTAAGATTTGTAAGACTACATATTTTGTTCATGTGTAATTTTTTTAGACAATTTTTGGGAAGTGTAGCTTATTCACGCCTTGGTGTCAGCTTAGAAAAATTTTATTCTATCCTTTTTCTTTTTCATTATTATCCAGTTTAGCTTGCATATAGAGAAAATAACACCAGTAAGTCTTTGACTCTATTTAGATTGTCATATTGTATTGTTCATATGAAAAAGTTACCCCTCGTTGATTGGGTTCTTCAACTAATAAATATTAGAAAATGTTTAGGTTTAGAAGATGGTTGTTACAGTGACTGGAGTCATGACCTCCTAGTTGCAAGGAAGGTTAGTATACTTAAATATTTTACTATTCTTTGATGTAAGAGGAAGTTTTCTGCGTAAATTGCTAACGTAATACTCTTATCATCATATGTTTGCTAGATTCTGGATATTGAGAAGATTCATAGATTTCCACAGTCAATTGTGCTTGAAGGTGGAAGCATCCATGTGGATGGAGAGGGTAAGAGTCATGCACTGGTTTTGTTCACATGTTAAACTACTATTTTCTAGTTTGGACTTTTGAGAAGTATTAAAGCTGGCTTCGCTATAATAGAGAAGAAAATTGCTTACATTTGCTAGTTAAATGTCACTTCACATCTCTTGAAAATGTGGTTTTAGTTTTGGCTCATTCACGAGCAACAGTACGTAGCAGCTAAAATGGATAACTATTATTTCCGATTATATTCATGAGCTGCTTTTATTTCAGTATTTCCTAATTGATCGTATTAAATATGATTAGGTTTACTGCTTTACACTCGGATCTCCCTGCTGAATGTAATATGCTATTTGCTTATAAAGTTTTATAGTTCTTTTTATGTCAGCACTTCCATTTTCCTCCAGGGACTTGTCTTACCACTGAGGAGTGCCTCTTGAACAAAAACAGGAATCCACACATGAGTAAAAACCAAATAGAGGATGAACTTAAGGCATATCTTGGAGTCAGGAAGATTATATGGTTGCCTCGTGGACTGTACGGTATATAGACTTAATACTGATATCTTAAATTTAAGAGCTATTCTCTTCCTTTGAATTGATAGTATTTTGCTCTGGATACTTAATTACGGTTATTAAAGGTTTTATATGGACTATTTAATATGAGGTTTTGTTCAAGGTGCCATATAAATATACGTTTAAGAATGACTCTATTTTAATAGAACCTGTTTAGAGTGCTGGATAGCAAAAGAACAAGCTACAAGCATTCATGCTACTCATTGACATGAATCAACTTTAGCGCTTCTAGACTATGCTTTCATCACATATATAAAAGGACAAAATTCACAGCACAGAAAGTTGCATAATATTTCTGTAGTTTGTCTAATACTGACATTGTTTTTAATCAAAATCTTGAAGTTAAACCTTTGCAATTATGGTAGAATTGTTTATGACCTATTTATTTTTCTGAATCTTAGAATGAAACTCAAATAAGATAAAATTGACAATTTCCTTTTCTTTTAAATTTGAACGAAAACTAATATAAAATTGGGAGGTCCCAACTTCTACTTTCAAAAAAAGAAAAGGAAAAGAAGATCTGGGAAGTTTCCTTTCGCTTTGATACTTCTTAGAATGGCTAGTCTATTATCTATACTTTTAGAAAAGTTTGCGACTTAGGAATTTTAGACAGTTCTCTATGCCTGATTGACCTAGATATATCTTATTACGTACATGCTAGAACAGGTAGATATCCTTTACCTTTATGTTAAGTAAAACCTAACTAAAAATTATGATAATTTCATACAGGGGATGATGATACTAATGGTCATATTGACAACATGTGCTGTTTTGTGAGACCTGGTGTGGTTCTGCTCTCTTGGACTGATGATGAAACTGATCCACAGTATGAAAGATCTGTAGAGGCATATTCTGTGCTTTCAAGTGTAACTGATGCCAATGGTAGAAAACTTGAAATAATTAAACTCCATGTACCCGGTCCACTCTATATGACAGAGGAAGAGGCTGCTGGGGTCATTCAGGTAAATATCCAAGCTTGCTTTTCTTGCCTTTTAATTTAAACTCTTCTTCGATGATACTCTAAAAATAATGAAAAATATTATGAGTTATCATGATTGTTGCATTTTGTTCATCAACTATGGACATAAGCAGTGTAGCTTTCACTGATTTAGTGCATAGTTTGCGGCTGTATAATTACCAGTTTTAGGAGTGTCAAATGTCATATTTTGAGGTCACTCTTCTCCTCACTATATTTGAGTTTGTTAGTTCCCGAACTTCTGACACAATGGATCTTCTTGTTGTTCTTCCCTAACCTGATCTGAAATCTTGTACTATAAAAGGAAGCAGAATATGGAATGGAATTCTGAATGGATCTTGAGCTTGTGGAATTTGGATAAATTAGAATTTTTTGCTCTGCAACCTTTTAATTGTAATTATCATGATTAACAACCAGTAAGATAACCAGGACTCGCTTGTGGAATAGCATGTCAGGTATCAAATTGTGCATTAGAAAAGCCGAGATGCCATAAACAAGACAGAGATTGCAAATCATTTTTAACATTATTATTGCTTTTAGTAACAGTAGTGTCTGATTGGTTACTACATACTGCCACTAGCATTTGCTTGTGGTAATGTAATAATGGCTATGCATAACTTCCATTGAAAGCTTTTTCTGGTGTATTTCTTATATCTTTCAGGATGGTGAGGCCAAACCAAGACCTTCGGATACAAGACTTGCTGCTTCTTATGTAAACTTTTACATTGCGAATGGAGCTATCATCGTACCACAATTTGGAGATAAAAAATGGGATGATGAAGCTGTGCAAGTCCTAGCAAAGGCCTTTCCTCATCATGAAGTAAGAAAAACTGATTGTTGAATAATTTTTATATTTTTTCAGTTGAAGTATCTTTCAGCAAAAATAACAATCTTTCAAAGATGTGTATATTTGTAATTATTATAGTTAGTATTGATAAAGTAATATCTCTGAAGACTCTAGGAAGTTAGGGGATGGTGTAGATTCTGAATTGATATAAATAATTTCTCATAATATAACCAGTTAGGTAGTACAAGGGGAAGAATAAAACCCCTTTTGTGTAATGGATAACAGTCCAATTGTGATGAAAATGGAAATAATATCTAGCGCGGGCAAGACTGAGAGGGTATTTGGTTGAAACTCTGTAGCTCCAACCATAATTATTTGAAGTAAACATATTTTAGAACTTACAGAAGATAAAACCCTGCGATCTTTATGACATGAAGTTGTACAAGGATCATCTGCTTAAAAAGGCATATGCTGAGACTGTGGTTTTCAGATGAACTATCTATAGAAACCTAACAAGTATGTCATGGTTGTCTCTGGAGTACACAATTAAATCATGTTTTAGAAGCAATTATCAGATAATGAATTGCTCCTATCAATCAAGGGAGATAGGTTCTTGAATTGGTTCTTTTTGTCAGCATAAATGACCAAGGCATCATAATAAGAGTAGAAGAGATTTTTAAATAGATCCGGTATTAAGAAAATAGGTAGACTAAGGTAAACATGAATAAACATGTAAACATTTTAAAGAGAATTCTACTTAATGGAAAATAGACTAAGCTAAACACAAATAAACATATAAATATGTCAAAAGAGAATCCCACTTAATGGTATGCCAAGCATGTTTACATATTTATTTTTGAGTAACTTGGTCAACCTATCTTATTAGACTGGGTTTTTATGAATTTTTCATAAAGTAGAGTTTTCCTGCTATTTGATATGGAAATTGGACAATGTATGGTCATCACCATGCCCTAAAGCTAAATGTAACACATATGCTGTTGTATTGAATGTCTCTTCTATTGTCAGGTACATTGAAAGTGTTTGTGAACTGTGAAATTTGGGTTCATTGATCTCATTTTGTTAATTTTTTTTTTTTAATTTCTAAATGAGCATTTCAAAATTTGCTTTTCCCTAGGTTGTAGCAATTGAAGGTGCAAGGGAGATTGTTTTGGGGGGTGGAAATATACACTGCATTACTCAGCAGCAACCTGCCATTCTAAAGTAAACAGCTCTCTGAAAGTCGATAAATCTCTTCAGTATCCTTTTTTACATATTCAGGATGATTGACTAATTGCTTCATTTGCTCATTTTGAGCAAGGATGCTCAACGGCAATAGTTGCACGGTGGTGTGAAATCCATTGAAGATAAAGCCTAATTGGCAATTTAGATTGTATATTGGTACTCTGTCTTGAAAAATTGAATCTGATATTTTGCATAAGAATCCAACTTGGAATGTATGTCTGTTGGGTGGTTCATGTTCCATTTGCTGCTGTACTTTCTCCCCACCAGTTATGGGGGTTTATTTCATGTTTGAGATAAGTTTTTCCCCTATATTTTAACCATTGTCAACCTTGGAATTGTTGGGTGTAGATGCTATATATGAAATATTTATCAATAGAATGGGTTTCACACCAGCACAGCAGCACCCAATTTTTGCATCCAGATTTTGGCTTAAAAATTAACGTCCGTACTATTTATATTAAGTTGATTTCAATTTTAAAAATTTAAATTAATATCACATGAACTATTAAACTATTATAAGAATTCATATAACACATTCTTTTTATTTTATTTTATTACTAATAAGATTGTCAAAGAACTTTATGATAAATTACCAAAAAATAGCTTCATACTGTGCCATAATTACATTGTAACATGACATTAACTTCAACTTTTAAAATTAAAGTAAAAATGATGTTAAGGATTGGATTTCTTTTTCTCACTCTCTACAAAAAAAAAAAAAGAATTATTATTTTTGATTAGTTGACGAGACACTGTTAAAATATTGTGTTTGAATTATATATATTTTAAAAAAAATTTATCTACATATTAAAACCAAAATTTATAATAAAAAAAATCATAAATATATTGTGGTTAATTTATTGATTCAATTTTATTAATTTTTGGTACATTATTTTTATACAAGAAGATGTGGCAGATAATTGAGTAGGCCAAGTGAGTGGACCTTGCCCAGATCAAAACATTTGTTTGGTTAAAAATTAGGCGATCCAAGAATGTAAATCGTAAGAAACCCGAAAAGAGGAAGCGAATAAAATCCAGAGTCTCCCAAGCACAATTGACGTGAAATCAGGTATCATTTGGGCACCTGATTTCATTTCTTCTTCACAGAGAGAGAGAGAACGCAGGGTTCAGGATCTATCTGCACTGGTAGAAGAAGTAGAAGAAGATGGGGTGCTCATTTTCTGGCTTGAATGCATTATACGACACCGTAAATGGGGGAGGAGATGTGTGGATCAATGAGAACCGATTCCGCATCGTGAGGCAGCTCGGGGAAGGTGGGTTTTCCTACGTCTACTTGGTCAAGGAGGTGCTCGCCGACTCCTCCTCGGCCGTTGCTGACGGTGGTCTCTCTAAGAAGATCAAAGACTCCTCCCATGTCTCTGGTTCGATTCCTTCCTTCTTCAAGTAAATATAATTTTGTGATCTGGTTTATTTTTATTGGATCTGAAAGTACATTACCTTGATTCCTGGGCTTACAAGAAATTGCTTTTGCCATTGCTTTAGATTATGCTAGTGCGTCACTAGGGTGATTTTAATTATTTTATTTTCTCAAATGAGCTTTTTTTGGTTATATGAATGCGTGATCTCTGGGATCTATATGATCTTTTAGCAATGGCATTTTAGTGTGCAATTTTCACTTAATCCATGTTGGCTTTCCTTAAGTTTTAGAGTCGCTTGAGGAGTTTGTTTTACAAAATTTCCAAGGTGGAATACCGAATATGTAATTATGTTCTATACCGTATTATGTAATCGTGAAACTAATATGGCTACTTCATATAGTTTTGAATTGTCAGCATAGTCCTATTTGCCATCTTGTGAAGTTAATTACGGATCCAAATCTCTCGCTCTTGAAATTAAAGGAGGTGGGGATCTTCCCTTTCTGTTTAAATGGTTGCTTCTCTAAGAAAATGAATTCTGTCGTTTCTGGTATTCCAGCTTAGATCTAAAATTGTATTAATATTTTTCGTTTGATAAAGTGGTGTGGTGATAATTGTACCACCATGTTGCTCACTTTGGCTATGTATCCTATTTACATGTTTAAAGTCATAGAATTTTCCTTGTTCTTTGTCAACAATTGAAAGAGGATTTTGTATCTTATTATTTGCTGTGTTCGTTTCAGCAGATGATGGAACTTATGCGATGAAAAAGGTCCTCATTCAGAACAGTGAACAGCTGGAGTTGGTGAGGGAGGAGATCCGTGTTTCATCACTTTTCAGTCATCCAAATCTGCTTCCACTTCTTGATCATGCAATAATTTCTGTTAAGGTAATAAGTAATTGCAGCCAACAATTATTCCTCTCCTCTGTATATCAAAGCTTAGCATTTTTGAAAGGAATAAATTACTTAAAATAACAGTAACAGTTCGGGTGATATTCATGCCTTAATCTGAGGTATATAACAAAGAAATTTGGGTAAACTATAGTTTACCCCTGAAGTTTGGCCCAAAATCAATTTGCTTGCATGTGGTTTAAAGTTTTTTATCCAACTCTCTTGTGGTTTGTTTTTTTACCACTTAACTACCTTGTGGTATTTTTCATCTAAATTTTGATAGAAAATAATCATATGAATGTTAAAATTTAAAATGATCAACAGTTTCATTGTTAAAAGTCTATTTCACTTATATATTGAAAAGTTTGATACTGTTTTGAGTCTCTTGCTTAGATCAAGCTGACAATTTCAATTCCTTAATGTCAGCTTAATTTCAATAATGACCTTAGAAAACTATGAAATTGTTCAATGTATGAGTGAAAAACATACTTTTAACAATGAAATTGTTCACTGTTTTTAACATTCACGCGATTATTTTTTATTAAAATTATGATAAAAAATACCGTAGTGGTTAAGTGGTAACCAAAAAAACCATAGAGAGGTTGAATGAAACACTTTAAACACTTCAATGTATGAGTGAAAAACATACTTTCAACAATGAAATTGTTCATTGTTTTTAACATTCACATGATTATTTTTATTAAAATTATGATAAAAAATACCTGAGTGGTTAAGTGGTAACGAAACAAACGATAGAGAGGTTGAATGAAACACTTTAAACCACATGGGAGAAAACTTATTTTGGGTCAAAGCACAGGAGGGTAAACTATAATTTACCCAATATTTTTTTTTCTTAAAATTGTCCTCAAACTACAAGTATGAAATATTATGTGTCACATACCTAGTTGGAATTATATATGATGTGTGTAATGACATCTATAGTGTACTTTCCTAATTAATCCAGTCTGGAAAATGATTGTGCTATTTAAGTAAAGCTATCCTCTTATGCGCTTTCGAGCTCTTAATGTAGAAATGTCTGAGATTACTCTTTTACTTATTTCGCTATTTTGGGTTTCACCCTATGTTGGTGCTACTGCTTTTATATTTATGTAGATTTTCTTTTTGTTGTCAGCCTACCAAAGAAACATCTTGGAACCATGAAGCATACTTGTTATTTCCTGCTCATTTGGATGGAACATTGCTAGACCATGCCCAAACAATGAAAGCCAAGAAAGAGTTCTTTTCTACCTCAGATGTGCTTCAAATCCTTCGGCAGGTAAAAAGAACCATCTTTTAATTATTCATTTCTCTTATGTCTTCTTTTGGGCACCCCAAGCGATACTAAGCAACTCAAAATTTTCAACACATTGTTTACAGTTTGACTATTTGGATATGAATAGGAGTGTGTTACAATAAAAATGGCTGAGGTGGAACTTTTTGTTGGAAATATATTATACACACACACACCCCTTTTGTATTCAATGCATTTTTACAATATTTTAGGTTCAGCATATACACTAAACTGACAAAGTAATTGCTTAAATGTACTAAAACTTTTAACCATGTAAAATCAATTTGACAGCTTGTTGCAGGACTCAAGCACATGCACAATTTAGATCCTCCGTATGCACATAATGATGTAAAACCTGGTAATGTTGTAATAACACACAGAAAAGGACAACCACCTCTTGCTATACTGATGGATTTTGGCAGTGCTCGACCTGCCAGAAGGCAAATTCGCTCTCGATCAGAGGCACTACAGTTGCAGGTGCGTATTTTCATCATTACATACATAACCCTCCCCCCCCCCCCTCTTTTTTATTAAAAATTACTTTGTGCTGTGTCTGTTCCTCGCAATGAAGCAGGGACACAGACGCAAGACACAATGCAAATATATATATATATATATATATATATATATATATATATATATATAAACAGAAGAGGATGTTGAATTGTACCTTTTAAAATATTCATTTAAAACCAAAAAAGTAGGTTAGAACTTTTATAATCTCATTATGATGGAGTTTCTAATATCTCATTATATACTTTTTGGCTTTGCTTTGCTTTTTCTCTTTCCTGTCAGTTGCGTCCAAGTAAAAAAGAAATGATTTTATTTATTTATTTATTTATTTATTTAAACATGTAATGATGCATGTCCTCAAAGTTTTGTGGTAGTGTCAATGTTTGACATTGTGACACGCCCAAAAATAGGTGTGTATATGCTTCATAAGACTCTTTTTATTTCTTGCATTAGCGATTATTTCTTCAATAAGCTTGCCATGTCACTCATCGGTCATCATTTTAGAAGTATAGGGTATGTGATACCTCTAGGTCTATTACATTTATGTTTTATGAGGTTTTCACTCAATTTCGAGTTTGCGAAATCATGTTGTCTAATATGTTTTCTACATATGCATCAGGCTATTATGGGTCTCTATTATTTGTTGTCATCCACTAATTGGTCATATTTTTCATTTAAAAATAATCAATTGCTTAGCTTAGGCTTTTTATTGTGACAATACTGATTCCTTAATTAAATTTGCTGTTTTAATGAGGTTTTCCAAATATAAAGGAGCCATTATCTCAGTCATCAGGCTTGTATTTTCTATGCTGTTGATTGTCAATTTTTTTCTTCTCTATGTAGGAATGGGCATCTGAACATTGCTCTGCTCCATTCCGAGCTCCTGAGCTGTGGGATTGCCCAAGCCATGCTGATTTAGATGAGAGGACTGATATTTGGTCACTAGGATGCACATTGTATGCAATAATGTGAGGATTAATCCTTTTTCTTGTGTGGTTATCTTAATGTTTTTGTTAAGAACTTTTACTAGTGATGCCCTTTTACAACATAATGATTACATTTTGAGTATTCCTAATTTTCTATAGCTTAGTATTTTAATTTTATTTGTGTCCTTGATAGCATCACAGTTTCATGTGTGCGCTTTGTATTTTGATTCTGAAGCTTGATGTGCATTTAAATACCATCAATTAACAGATGGATTAGAATATTTTAAAGAGCCTGCTGAAAGGTTGCAATTTCCATGTGATGTTGTTATCAAGTTTACTTTATGAGTTGTGACCATTTCAAAACAATGTAGGATTTGTTTTAATTCCATATTCTGAATTGGCACGTTATCAATCAACATTTGTTATTAGGTCGTTGATATGACGATGTTGGCGGTTCTAGTTTATATTTTACAATTACGATTTCTGCTTTGTTGGGAGTTTTGAGGCGCTGACCAAATTCTATCTTAACAAGAGATGTGAGCTGCAAAATGTGGCTAGTGACCATCAGGCATAATGACGCATCCTATTTGTGGGTCAGAGTGGAGCAAGATATTACTTGTTCAAAATTGTGGTGTGTTTGTTTGTGTTAAAAAAGTAGTTTACAAAACAAAGCATATTTTGTTGTTTTTTTTTTCATGGCTTTTCTCAGCTTTGCTTTCTTTTATATAAGGTCAACTAACTATTCCCTTAAGTATTATCATAATTTCCCTCATTTTGGAATTTATTTTCTTATAATTCTTTTAGTATCATGCCAGCTTTAGCACCCATGTTTATCAGCAACTGGCTGAATTTTGCAGGTATGGGGTATCCCCATTTGAATATGCACTTGGAGAATCTGGAGGAAGCCTGCAATTGGCCATTATAAATGCTCAAATCAAATGGCCGGCTGGACCTAAATCTCCATATCCAGAAGCTCTTCATCAGTTTGTAACATGGATGCTTCAGCCACAGGCTGCTGTGCGTCCCCGGATAGATGATATCATTATCCACGTTGACAAGTTGATTGCCAAGTTCTCCCATTGAGTTACGATGGGAGGGAACAGCGGAGGCATGGGTAGCCATGCATATTGCAGCCATTTAGAAAATTTCGCTCTACAGTTGATATATATATGTTGACGAAAAGCAATAGCAGTGTTCCTTGCCTTACAGAGTTAGCCCTTTTTTGTGGTAGTCTAGGCATGGGGCGTTGGTTTTATTATTAGTATATTGTTTCTGTCATTTCTTCATAAAGTTTTCTCTTGTAATTTATGAAATAGCCAATCTCCATGTCTTCCTCAGAATTAAATCACATAAATGGCATATCATTTATTTATTGGTGCCATTTGTTTCTGTTCCTCTTACTTACCATTTCCCATTATTTTAGTTTAGTATTTGTCAAGCATTACAATAGCTCCTTGTCAACGTCGAGTTTGGATTGATGAACCGAGATATCGAAGAGTTATTTTACATGGAGAACCCCAGTTGCACCTTGTTTTTACTTATCCTTTTACATGGTCAGAAGTGATTATTATATCTACCGATTTTGAGGCTGGGCTTGAATTTGCTTAGGCTGGCTGCCAGGGACCTCTTTTTTGGGTGATATCAAGATGGCATGACATCTTTTTTGTGTTGGATTTTTCTTTTCTTAATAGGGCGAGGGGGAATAGGGGCTTCACTTATCATGGTACATTTGCCCTTCCGAGTCTGGTTGATGCTTGTTTCAAGCCTAGATCAAAGGCTTTCAGGTAGTGAAGTTGTCTGTCGAGGGAATGGGCTATCTCCATCGTTACAAGAACATGATTCAAGAAAGATTTTTGGGCAGGCAAGTGTATTAAAGATAGATTAATTGAGTTATATTAGTTATAAATAGATATATAAATATATGAATTTTGATCTAACTATTAGTTCTAGTAATCCAGCAGAGCATTTTGGACTTCTCTATTTGTCCCAGCATGTCCTTCCTTCCACTGATTAAGATTCTAAAATAGTTCAAGCTTTAATCGAGCCCTGCTGAACTCAAGTCCAATAGCTGTAGAAGTTGATTTTGAGCTGAAATTGTTTTCTAGCTTCTGCTCCTTTTTTTATTCAGGAGCTTTAGCTCGTCTATGACATCATAATTTAAAGATCCTCTGTTTCTATGTGGAATTATCTTGAATTGAGTTGATAAAAATAAAATAAGCACGAACTTTTCTTATACCAATTTCAATACAATAAAAAACTGATGAATATATTTAAAGTTTTGATACTTTCTTATTGATAGTGGATATTGGTCGTGGTAAGCACTTCACTTCAGTCTTACAAAAGTATATTACGTTTTAAATATCACAAGAGTACTGTTAATATTAAAATATCAAGTATAAACTATATACAGGGTTGATAATAGAATGGGTTAATTTATAATTTGCACTATCACAAAAGAATAAAAGAATAATTTTCCTGCTCGGATCCTTTTATGACTCTGCCATCCGTAGCAGCCAAGTAAATTGAAGATAGTGGAGCACAGCATTTGGAGCTTTTTTGGTTTTTTTTTTTTTCCTTTTTTATAACCAATGGATTTGTCTTGGCTGTTTTTGGGTTTAGGATGTGAGAGAAATTTATATATATCTAAAAATATTTTAAGTTAGATAGTATAAAGAGTGAATAAAAAATCACTAAAATTATTATATTAGCAGAATTTATCATCTAAAATATTAGTAAATTTTTACCTGGCTCTTGAAAATTTTTCGCCTGTATATTAATATCGTAATTTGCTTCATCTAATATCTAAAGTTGGGATGTGATATATAACATGATGCGAGTTTAGAACTGAAAAACTCCGACGTATCGCAATTACTTCAAGGGACAAGGACATGCCAAGTTTATGGGAATTTGCTTTTGTAACTGGTCCAGGTCCAGCACTCTAGTAAACGCCAAAATCAGAACAAACAAAGGAAAAAAAATGAAGGCAGAGGGTGAAGGAAGCTACTTGATCCTCACCCAGGCCAAAAAATTTCAACCACGAGAATAATAATCACCAACCTTGGTCCTCCCATGAGACTGATTGTTGCAACTACGTCACAATCCCATCACACTGATTTGATTAGCAAGCTAGAGCTAAACCATCACTGCTTGATACTAAAACTGCATTTTCACGTCTTTTGTGTTTTTGTTAATTGATAGTATCAAATATGATCGAGCATATCCAAGACCAATCTCTCCCCAAGACAATTGATCCTTCTCTCTCTTTCTCTTTCTTACACAGACACACACAGGAACACACGTGTTAGGAGATAGAAGGTGTTAATTAGTTAGTTATTTACATTCGGTTATCTTTATTTAGACAAAGTGCAGCCTACATTACTTGTATATAAAGCAATAGACTGTGTACTATCTCCAGCAATGAGAAGGAGATTCAATTCAGTTTTCTTCATCTGATATGGACACCTCACTCTGACATAGTGTCATAGCTTTCTTCAATGGAAGTTCATCCATCCTCATCAAATAATCCAACCCAAAAACGTGATAATCTAACCTTCAATCACTTTTTTTTTTAAATTAGATCAATATAATTTTCTGGTGTGGAAGTAGTAGGTTTATTCAGTAGTGTTTGAAAATTTTCTTGAAGATCCAAGGAGTGCACCACCGAAATACAAAAGACATGAAAATGCAGTTCTTGAAAATGTAAACCCATGAAAATGCAATTCTTCAATGAAAGTTCATCCATCTTCCTTATAAAGTAATCTGTTGTTGTTTTAATTAAAACTCGCAAGCATACGAATTTATTATAATATAAAATTAATGGTATGTGAAGTCGATCTCACAAGAATTGTCAATTGAAAAAAAAAATTAATTTAGATTCAAAATAAATATTTCTAACTTAATTGTCAAGATTTTTTTTTGTGAGAAAAATTTTGAACAAAGTATGTAAGAAATAAAATATTGAAATTAAATAGAAATATATTCAAAGTAAAAAAACATGCTAAAGTTAGGAGATCCATTATTGGTATATCAAATAAAAATAAATTTTAACTCTTTTATTACTCAAATAAAATCTTCATATAAATGAGATTTCATTCGAAAGATATGTTACTTTAAACTCATTTTGATTTACATATGAAGTGTATTTACCTTTTTTTTTATTGTATTACTAATAATAAAACAACTCTTATAAAATGGATTCAAATATACACAATACCAATTATTATATTGTCTAAAATAAATCAAAAAGAATTCAAGCATTTATTGTGCCAAAAATTGTCTACAATGTATTAAAATTTACATTTTATAAAATTTAAAATGAAAAGATGTAAAAAGAAGAAAAATATAACAACAGATAAGTGACAGAGTCAATAATAATAATATAAAGTAGACGGTAAAATCAGCCATTAAGAACTAAAATAACAATAGAGTGGTGACAAAGTATTTTTCTAAAAAAATAAAAAAATAGAGAAAATAACAACAAAAGAGCAATAAAGTCATCTTTTAAAAAAGAAAATAACAATCAAATAACAATAGAGGAGCAATAAAGCCGTCCTCTAAGAAAGAAAATAACAACAGAGGGGCAACAAAAGCATTTTCTAAAAAAGAAAATAATAAGAAAATAAATAAGAAGATAAATATAACATCAAATATAATATCAAATATAAACATTGAAATTAAGAGTTAGATAAATTATTATTTTCATAACAAGAGTTTCACCTTTTTACCTTAACATTAGAAGATTAATTCTCTATAATCAAGGTAAGAAAGTAAATTGAAAGATGAAAAAGCATGATAATATTATGAAAGAAAGTAAATATACAAAATGTCTAAAGAGAAAAGAACTCTAACAAAATCTTTTTCAAACTCTGTTAATTCACCTTCCATAATCCTTTATAAACTCTCTATTTATAGATACAATTAGATGTGGTAATTGTCAACAATGGTAGCTAATAAGTTGCATTAAGTTGACAAATTAGACACCAAAAATAATCCTTGAATTATTGCTTCATATCTACTGAATCTGCTAATCCCATAAACATAAAAGTTGTAGATATTTTCATTATCTTTCCATCCATATAAATTGTGAACAAATTGGATACGTAATTTGTAATTTATGGCCAGAATACTGGAGCAAGGTTAAGATGGACTGCAATAGCAAATAAATTCTATTCTAACCCAATTTTATCCCTTTTAATGTCCGAAATTGCTGACTACGTGAACATAAAAGTTATAGAAAATTGTGTCAACTACTCACCCACCAAATTTTGTATGCATTGAATATATATTTTCTCAAATAGGGTTCAAATACTACAATAAAATTGAGATGGACTGCAACAATAAACATGTTATCTTCTAACTCAATTTTGGCCATTTGGATGTCTGAATTTATTGATCACATAAACATAAAAGTTGTATGCCAGCTATTCATCTACCAAATTCTGTATGTATTATATACATATTTTCTAATATACGGCTAAAATACTACAGTAAAATCAAATTGAAAAATAAGCAGCAAATAGATTTTTAACATTGAGTGTTCTGCCTTAAATTTTTAGATTTCAATTCTTTTAGAAATGTAGTCATAAATTAAGATTGAATTGATGCATATATTTATTAAGATGCATCTCAGGAGTCAAAAATATAATACTCTTTACTCAGCCATCCTCAATAAATTTATTTTGTATACTTGATTTATAAACATTATTATCAAAAAACTACAATTTAACTTTGATTCCTCCAATTGAGTCTATTTTCTATTATTCTCTCCATCTGTAAAAAAATACGCAAAATTAAAGACAAATAAAGTAGATAAATACTTAATTATGATATAAAAAAATAATATAAAAATATTTAATTTATGAGTATAAAACTCACTCATCATAATCCAACCCAAAAAAACATGATAATATAACCTTCAATAACTTTTTTTAAAAAAAATTAGATGAATCAAATTTTTTGGTGTAGAAGCAGTTTGTTTATTCAGTAGTGTTTGGACATAGTGTCAAAAGTTTTCTTGAAGATTCAATGCAATTCTTGAAAATATAAACCCAGAGTTTGTTGATTGGACAAGGCTAGGTTGTTGTCTTCAATGTTTGAAGGGATTCTCTCACATGCACGGTAGGCAGCAATATGTTCTATCCTAATACATTAGCGCCATGTAGGCACAACATGGACATAATTTATCGCCTAGTAAACAACCTTGACATGCAAGCATCTAGAAGGTTCTAGAATGCTCTACACTTTTTTAGGCAATTCTTGTACATTTTGAAAGTATCTTGTATATGGTATAACTCTCTAGAATATGGTAGTAATATCTTGTACATTCTAGGCCATAGAATAATGTAGAGAATTCTTGTAAATATTAATATATTAGAACTTTTTGGAGAGGCATTATGAACTATTGAATTAAATAGATCCTAACTATTCATTTAAGGGGAGGTAACCTATATAAACCCCTCACCTCCTCATTTGTAAATCATCTAAGAATCACAAAGCATTTGAGTATTAAAGAGCTTTCAAGCATTCTCCAAATTTTCTTGTCCTTTCTTTTGCTCACTTGCTAATTTTGATCTCTTAATCCTCTTTGAGAGGTGTATTAGAAAAGACTAACTTAGTTAACAATAAAAAAAGAAGTGTCCTAATTAAGTGCTGCATGGCTCATACTCAAGGAAAAAGAATAAGGTTGTGACAGTTGGTATCAGAGCTTTGGTTCGTGGCTAGTTTGTGACAAGTATCACCATAGCGAACGTGGAGAACACAAACTTGCATATAGTTCAAGTTGAAGACTCTTCAAGGGGAAGGAATAACAATCGCTCCAAGAAGGGTAAAGAGAAGTCACAAGACACTTGGACAGCGTAGGATACCTGTATCTCTAAGGTGGAGTTTGTTGTAGGAGACACCAATGAATGCCTTGATGCTATCGAACAAAAGGTAGAGCAATGCGGGGGCAAGCTCCATGAAGGTAAAATGGTGATTGAAGACTTAGCAAACCGCCTACACTATGAACAAGCCATTTGTGAGCGGATGGTGGAGATTATTGAGGATCTTCATGGACAAATAGAGGAAATGAGAAAGGATTGGATCCTTTGTCGTAAAACCATAAGCAACGGTGTGGTGGAGGCAAGGCCAACCAGGGTGGAAGTTCTTGAGCCTAAGACTTACAAAGGCAACTGAGATGCTAGAAAAATAGATAATTTCCTATGAGGTATAGAGTGGTACTTCAAATCTTCTCATCTTGATGATGCATCAAAGATATGAACTGCTTCTCTCTATCTCATTGATGATGCTTTACTTTGGTGGTGCATGTGTCAAAGTGATAGGAAACAAGGTAGTTTGGCCATTAATACATGGAAAGAGTTTAAAGGCCAACTCAAGCGACATTTTTATCTTGAGGGAGAAAGCTTCCTGGTAAGGAGGAGTCTTAAGCACCTAAAGTATATTGGTTCCATTCGAGACTATGTCCATGAGTTTTCATCATTATGACTTAGACTCTCGGACACAGCACCATTTGAGTTGATATTTAACTTTATGGATGAGCTACAAACCTAGACCCAACAAGAGTTACGACGCCAAGGTGTACAAGACCTCTTATTTGTAATTGCTGCTACTGAGATTCTTGTTGAATTCACCAAATCTAAGAACTCTAAAAATAAAATAAAAAAGGTTTAAGAGAAAAGATGGAGAAGACAAAGAGTTAAGGTAATGGACTAAAGGTGATGACAAGCCTTCTGCTAATAAAGGAGACAAACAAACAAAGAAAAGGGACCAGCGTAACAACTTTAAGCCTAAGAATAATTACTTTTTGTGTGGAGGAGAACACTGGATGAGAGACTGTTCTAAGCGAAATGCTCTTAGCGCAATAATATAAGAAATAGAGAAGACTGATTCGCTGAGTCAGATAAAAACTCTACAACTACTAAATGCCCTAAAAGCCCCGACGCCTCAAAGTCTCATGTATATTAATATTTTCTTAGCTAGGAAGAATACAAAAGTGACGGTGGACACAAGCGCTATGAACAATTTTATATTTGTGGAGGAAGCCAAAAAAGTAATCAAGGAGAATGGGTGGCTGAAAGTGGTAAATGCTGCTGCCAAACCTCTTGAAGGAATATCCCAGAGAGTGAAGCTACAAGTTAGAATATGGGAAGGAATAATAGATCTCTCCATAGTACCCATGGATGATTTCCCAGTGGTACTAGGTATGGGGTTCTTTAATGCAGTTAAAGCTATTCTCATTCCCTTCTTTCGCTCTCTAGCTATATTTGAGAATAATGCACCTTGC
The DNA here is from genome assembly GCA_037074535.1 of Gleditsia sinensis. Taxonomy (NCBI): domain Eukaryota; kingdom Viridiplantae; phylum Streptophyta; class Magnoliopsida; order Fabales; family Fabaceae; genus Gleditsia; species Gleditsia sinensis. Next base: position 6,513,319 of record CM073464.1, on the reverse strand, counting down.
ATAATGCTTATTACTATTAAACCCCAAGGTGATAAGCACCTCTTATCCATTATGTAAGTAGAGAAGGGTACAAAGAGAAGAAAAATCACCTATCTTGTTTCTCTTAAAGAGGAAGGCCCAAGGGAGCTAGGATCAAGGAGAAATTCCTAAAGAGATAGACAAAGTTCTTGAAAAATTTGAAGATGTGATACCATTTGAGTTGCCCAAGGAGTCACCACCATGAAGGGAGGTGGATCATGAGATCGAATTAGAACCAGGAGCATGGTCTCCTGCCATGGCACCCTACCGTCTGGCACCACCTGAGTTAAAAGAGTTAATGAGGCAACTCAAAGAGTTATGAATGCCAGATTCATCTGTCCGTTAAAGGCTCTTTTTGGCGCCAAAGTCTTATTCTAGAAAAAGAAAGATGGGCCACTAAAGATGTGCATCGATTATAGGGTGCTTAACAAGGTCACTATCAAAAACAAATATCCAATTCCCTTGATAGCCAACCTTTTCGATCAGCTAGGAAAGGCGAGGTACTTCACCAAGCTGAACCTACGATCAGAGTATTATTATGTCTGGATAGTTGAGAAAGATTATCCAAAGATTACATGTATGACATGGTATGGTTCCTATGAGTTCCTTGTCATGCCTTTTGGTCTAACCAACGCTCATGCTACTTTTTGCACTTTAATGAACAAGGTTTTCCATCTTTACTTGGACAAGTTTGTAGTTGCCTACTTAGACGTCATTGTTGTTTATAGCAACACTTTGTATAAACATGTTGAACATCTACAAACTATTTCAAGGTCTTGAGGGATTATCAGCTCTACGTCAAGAAAGAGAAATGATCATTTACCATGCCATAAGTACACTTTCTTAGCCACATCATCAAGGATGAGAAACTAATGATAGACAAAAATAAAGTCTAAGCTATAGAGGAGTGGGAACCCTTTACCAAAGTAATAGAATTGTGGTCTTTCCTTAACTTAGTCAACTATTACCAACACTTTATTAGGATTACTCAGTAAAAACAGCACTGCTCACTGACCTTAACAATGAAAGAGCATGGAGTTGGAATGCCTGTTGCTATAAGCCTTTAAGGATATGAAAAAGGTCATTGTGGAAGAGTCAGTCTTGGCATTAGCAGATGTGGTGAATGTAACATCCCTAATTTCATTTCTTTTATTGATAAAAGTATATAAATATTTAATTAAGGAAATAATTTAGACAATATTTTAGATACCTAAGAAAATATAATCCTTAGAAATTCTTCAACTTACGTGTATGCATAGAAATGTTCTAACATTAATGGAATAAGTAAAGAGAGAAAACCTAAGAGAAAATATTAAAAATAAACATGCCAAAGAAAGTTAAAATTCTTGGATAAGGAAGATAAATTTTTGTGAAGAAGTAAATGTCTTAAAATTTCAAGAAGATTGGATTAGGGTAATTTTTCCTAATTTAAGAGTTAAAGTTACTAAATTTAGTATTTTCACCCATAAATTGGACTTTCACTTATGGACAATTCATATAGAGGTTTTCCACTTAACATAATTTTTTAGCAAACCCATTGGATAACCTAAGTAAGAAATAAAATATTGACTTGAACTAGGATATAGAAATTAGACCGGTAGCCCAAAAATCATGAAAATGTGACCGAGCCCATTATGAAATGTAGAATTTTAACCAAAGTAAAGAAAATGGACAAGAGTGAGCCCAAATCCAATAGGAAAAATAAAAATAAAAATAAAGTGATAAGATAATAGTGTAATCAAGATTATGTGAAATGGCATTAAGACAAAAATTTATCAAGTGGTATGATAATACAAGGTTTTAGGACAAAACATCTATATCCTACACTCATAATTTTAGCAAGTGGTATGATAATACATAGTATTAGGACAAAATATTTGTATTCCACACAAATAATTTCAACCAAATAATGAAGATTGAAGGGCTAGAAATTTGCCACTTAAAAAGGCAAACCTATCATAATTGATTAAGACAAAAGAAAAAGTAAATAAATCCCTAAATCAAAGGGACCTTATCCCATATCTTAAGAACATATTATCATAATTTTTAAAATACAAATCTCCTTTTTCTATCCATATCTTGACTAAGGAAGAGGAAGATAAGAATATAAGTTTGTTTTCTAAAAATTCAATCAAGTGTAACCTAATTGTGATAAGGTAGACCCATGATCATGAAAGGTGAATTATTTGGTGGTCTATATAAGAAAACCCACCCTTACAACATTAGAATTTCGTCCAAGTGAGAGAGAGGAAAAAATAGAAGCAAGGTAGAGTGAGGAAAGGAGAGGAAGAAAGGAAGAAAGAGGAAGGAGAGGTCTAGGGGACTAAGTGCTCCAAGTAAATTTAATAATATTTCTTTTTGAAGAAAACTTTTGAAACTTATAATATTTATATGAGATTTTGATCTTAGAACTTTGATGATTGGTCATGGATGTTACTACATCATGTTACATATTGATCTTGCATGTGATGTATGTTTGAATACTTAGGTTGGTGTAGATAGTTTTGCATGGATATGGCTATAGGTGGTAGAATTTTAAACTTCGGTATTTTAATTTTTAGGAACAATCTATAAGGAATTAAAATAAATGGTTAATATATGAATTATAGATATATGTGTCATGGATTTTTAGCTACTGGAATCATTCAATTTAGAGTTCATATGAGGTAGATATATTCCGATTAGTAAACAAAGGTCAGAAAATAGTTAATCAGAGAAGAATATGTTAGGATAGTTTGGGTATTTTAATTTCTGGGAACAATCTATAAAGAATTAAAATAAATGATTAACATATGAATTATAGATATATGTGTCACGGATTTTTAGCCACTGAAATAATTCAATTTAGAGTTCATATGAGGTAGATATGTTCCGATTAGTAAACAAAGGTCAGAAAATGGTTAATCAGGGAAGAATATGTTAAGATAGTTTTGGTGTTTTAATTTCTGAGAACAATCTATAAGGAATTAAAATAAATGGTTAACATATGAATTAAATATATATGTGTCACGGATATTTAGCCACTGGAATAATTTAATTTGAAGTCCATATGAGGAAGATATGGTTCGATTAGTAAACAAATGTCAAAAAATGGTTCATCAGGGAAGAATATATTAGGATAGTTTTTGTGGTTTAATTTCTGAAAATTATATGTAGGGAATTAAAATAAATGGTTAACATAATAATTAAATATATATGTGTCACGGATTTTTAGCCATTGGAATCATTCAATTTGGAGTTCATATGAGGTAAATATGGTCTGATTAGTAGTCAAATGTCAGAAAATGGTTCATTAGGGAAGAATATGTTAGGATAGTTTCTGTATTTTAATTTCTGAAAATTATCTGTATTGAATTAAAATAAATGGTTAACATAAGAATTATAGATATGTGTGTCATGGATTTTTAGTCATTAAAATCATTCAATTTGGAGTCCATATGAGGAAAATATGAGTTGATTAGTAGTCAAAAGTCAAAAAATGGTTCATTAGGGAAGAATACGTTAGGATAGCTTTTGTATTTTAATTTTTGAAAATTATCTGTATAGAATTAAAATAAATAGTTAACATAAGAATTATAGATATGTGTGTCACGAATTTTTAGCCACTGGAATCACTCAAGTTGGAGTCCATATGAGGTAGATATGGTCCGATTAGTAGGTAGAGGTCAGAACCTATCCGAGAAGAAATAACATGTATATTTAGAGAGTAATATCACCTTGATTTCTTAATATTTTGCTACAATGTTCAATATAATAGTTTTAGATAATTTTTTTAGTTTGAAATTGACACCAAGATCACCTACATCAGAGTTCAATTGAGGGAGTTATACTCTGATTAGTAAGAGAAAGTTAGATATGATGAAAACCTGCATCAAGAAAATAAAGAAATAAAATTAATATTTAAAAAAGAAGACGAATCTTATAAATGACTAGTATATGCCATAGCCATTGCCATTGTATGAACTTCTTACCATCTTAAGTGTAAAATTCTGACATGAAAATATTTTATAAAGTGATATTTAAAATGGTTATGTTCATGGCATGATTACCAATGATTTATGGTAATAGTTATATTTTGATGAACATACTTGTTATTGAAAGCATATTTTTGGCTATCATTGTGAAAAAAAAGAAATGAGCACGGTCACATGACAATCCATGTGGTGCACCAGTGGGGGACACCCTACCAACGGTTATGATCATGTTAATGAGAAAAGAAAGAGAAAGTGGGCCATGTCGGACGGAGCGAGAAAAGCCCATACCGGAGAGTAGAAAATACTCACCCTGACCGGGGTAGCTTGATATGATAATAAATTGATAGTCATCATATGATATTCTGAAAATAGTTAATCCTGTCATACATATCATTACTGTATGATTCTTATGTGCATAGATATAATGCATTCATGTGACCAAAGATATTTTCTGTAGTTTATACGGCTGAACATAACGTGATGAGCTATATTGATGATGATTTATTGTTGAACTTATTGAGATTTAATTCTCACTATATTTCCATATCATATTCAGAAAATTAGTTATGCAGATTTTCTATAGCTCTGGCTTTTAGTGTACGTTGGATCGAGTTATTCTATTATGGGTGGATCATAAATAAAATATTTGTGGGCGAGTTGGCACAGATCTTGGTGAAGGTGCAATCACCCGCACCCGAATCTCCGGAATTGGTCAACCAGAATAAATAAGATGTAGATATTTATATATTTGAAATGTTGTACGTACGTTTTGATTAATGATGTGTATGTGAATTTTATATTGTATAATAATAAATAAAAGAAAAAAAAAGTTGTTACAGCGAAGCCTTTTGAGTTGCAAAAAATGCATCGGACTTTGCTATTGAGAAAGTATTCATGCAAGACGGTCACCCCATAGCCTATGAGAGCAGGAAGCTGAATGATACTGAGCAGCAGTATATGGTTCAAGAAAAATATATGACTGCTATCATTCATTACCTAAGGGTATGGAGGCATTACTTATTGGGGACAAAATTTTTCATCATGACAGATAATGTGGCCACTATTTATTTTCAAACACAAAAGACACTCACTCTGAAGCAAGTTAGATGGCAAGATTTTCTAACAGAATTCAATTATGAATTGAAATACAAGCCGAGGAGAATAAACCATGTGGCCAATGCTTTAAGTCGAAAGGCTGAGCTAGCTTTTATGAATAAACTAGAAGGAAATGTTCTATGGTAGATTAAAGAAGGACTCCTACAAGACTCCATTGCCAAGGCAATTCTTAACCTGGCCAATGAAGGAAAGATCAAGAGATTTTGGATAGAAGACAGGGTACTTTACACTAAGGGGAGGCGCATTTCTGTGCCAAAGTAGGATAACTTACATATAGAGCTCATAAAAGAGTGTCATGATACAAAATGGGCGGGCCACCCAGGTCAAAGGCATACCCAAGCTCTGCTAGAAACTACATACTATTGGCCTTAACTTCGGGATGATGTGAAATCTTATGTACAGACATGTTTGGTATGCCAACAATATAAGTTGGAGCAACAGTGTCCCATAGGATTGCTCGAGCTACTTCTTATTCTTGAGAGACCATGAGAAAGTGTCTTTATAGATTTTATCATGGTTTTGCCTTTGTTTGAAGGGTTTGACTCTATCATGGTTGTTGTTGATCGATTTTCAAAGTATAAAACTTTTTTCCCAACCCCTAGGGATTGTATGGCCGAAAAAGCCTCTAGGTTGTTTCTCAATAATATTGTAAAATATTAGGGTGTACCAAGGAGTATCATCTCTGATCAAGACCCACGCTTCACAGCCAACTTTTGGGCAGAGTTATTCTGAATGTTGGGGTTCGAATTACGCTACTCTACTAGTTTTCACCCGTAAACAGATAGACAAATAGAGCGAGTGAATGCACTACTAGAGATGTATCTATGACACTTTGTGAATGCCAACCAAAAGGATTGGACCAAGTTGATAAATGTGGCACAGTTTTCTTACAATCTCTAAAGGAGTGAGTTTATAAGAAAAAATCTGTTTGAAGTGGTCATGGGATAACAACCACTCACTCTGTTCACGTTGGAAACCACATAGAAAGATGTCAGCTCCCTAGCTTTCAAGGTCACAAAAGAATTAAAAGAGAAAACTAATATAGCCAATTATCATCTAAACAAGGCGACCAAGAAGATAAAGAAGTAGGCAGACAAGGGTCGTCGCCATGTAGAATTGAAAAAATAAAACTTAACGATGGTTCAACTCTTGCCTCAATAATTCAAAGTCTTCTGTTCCTTACATAAAGGGTTGTTGCAAAAGTATGAAAAACCTTTTTTTATCCTCAAAAAGGTTGGGATGGTGTCATATCATTTGAAGCTACCACCCAAGTTAAAGATACATTCAATTTTTCATGTGAGGATGCTAAAACCATATCATGCTGATGAGGATGATCCAAATAGAGGAGAATCCCATCGATCCCTCTCTGTTGTAGTATAATCTCATGATAAGGAGGTAGAAGAAATTTTGGCCGATAGAGTCATACGTAAAAGGGGAGTAACTCCAAGTCGTGAGTATTTAGTTCATTAGAAGGGGAGTCTTGAATAAGAAGCAACATGGGAGTCAAAAGAAACATTATGGAAATTTAAGGACTTGATCCAGAACTTCCATGACACTGGGATGAGGACATTTCCAATATAGGTGGAGGAGAATGTTACATCTTGACACATTAGAGCTACGCAGGCACGACATGGACATTCTAGAAAGTTCTAGAATGCTCTAAAAAATTTTAGACAATTATTGTACATTTTGGAAGTCTCTTATATATAGTAGAACTCTCTAGAATATGATAGAAATACTTTGTACATTCTAGGCCATGGAATTCTCTAGAATAATATAGAGAATTCTTGTAAACATTAATAGGTTAGAACTTTTTGGAAGGACATTATGAACCATTGGATCAAATATATCCTAGCCATTCATTTAAGGGGAGGTAGCCTATATAAACCCCACACTCCCTCATTTGTAAAGTATCTAAGAATCACAAAGCATTTGAGTGTTAAAGAGCTTTCGAGTATTCTCCAAGTTCTCTTGTGCTTTCTCTTACTCACTTGCTAGCTTTAGTCTCTTAATCCTCTTTGACATGTGTATTATAAAATACTGACTTAGTTAGCAACAAAAGGGAAGTATTCTAACTAAGTGCCGCATGGCTCATACTTAAGGGAAAAGAGTAAGGTTGTGACAAATAGCTCCTATTAGATTTGGGATAAGCTCGAGACTTTTTTCTTTGTCCAAACTCAAGCCAAGATTTGCCAACTTAGAGTTTAATTAAGATCCATCAAGAAAGTTAGTATGACAATTTGTGAGTTTATGATGCAAATCAAGAAACTTTTTTATTCTATAAAGGCAATAGGTTCACCAATGAGTGAATGTGAAAAGATTAAGGTTACTTTTAAAGCATTAGGCAGTGAGTATTAGGTTTGATCCCTATACTATTGGTGTACTTATGGCTCAAGAAGAAAGATTAGAGAAGGCAAAAAGTGAGTTATATTCTATAGTTTCACAAGTTAATCTTGTTCAATCGAATGATGGTCATCAAGGTCAGTATCATACTAGCAAAGGTAATGGCCGATGTTCTTTTTCTAATTGTGGTTTTGGTAGAGTTAATGGTGGAAGTTTTCATGGTAGAGGTCAGTCTTTAAGGGGCAGAGGCCATTTTCAAGGAGGCAATCAATTTTATAAACCACAATGTCAAATTTATGGTAAGTTTGGTCATACTAATTTACAATGTTATCAGTATAATGGGTATAGATCAAATTTTATAAGTCAGTTCATGGAACCAACAATGGTAATCATAGTGGTCATTCTGCTTATCTTGCTCATTGGTTTAAGGAGGCTTATTCTGCTATTCTAGTAGCAAATCCAAAAATTATGGCTAATCAAAACTAGTCTTAATTATGGAGTTACTGCCTTTGATTTCTAATCTTGATTGATAACCTAAAAATTAGTGATGATTTCTTAGGGCATGAAATGCTATACATGGAGGATAGTTTAGGTTTGTCCATTAAGGACATTGGTTCATCTCTCATTAAAACTCCCTCTAATTCTTCTGTTTTAGCCTTAAATGAATTGTTATATGTGCCTAACATTACCAAGAATCTTATTAGTGTATCTTAGTTTTCTAGAGATAATGGAGTATACTTTGAATTTCATCCTCACAAGTGTTTTGTGAAACCTCAGGCTACTCACCAAATTTTGTTGCAAGGAACAACTAAAGTAAATGGCTTATATGCCATTGATAGCCTATCGTTAATATCAAAACCTCTATATTTGATGAAACCATTACTCAAACCCTTTCTCTCCTGGCAATAGTAGTTATGTCTTTAAATTTTTGGGAGGATTCTTTTACAACAGCAATATTCATCATAAATTGATTGCCAACTCTAGTTTTATCTCTAATTTTTCCTTATAAGGTACTATTTCAATCCACACCATGCTATTTCTTTTTAAAAAAATTTGAATGCTTTTGTTTTCCTCTCCTAAGGCCTTATCACAAACACAAATTCAATTTCAAATAATATCCATGCACTTTCTTTGGTTATGTTTTTTAATCGGTATAAGTGTTTAGACCCTTCAAGCAGAATATATATTTCTATACATGTTATTCTCAATGAAACATAATTTCCCTTCGTCTTATTCCTCTTTTGTGAAATCATCTCCTTCTATTCACTCTTCTCAAACACATATGCTACTTCCCACTCTTTCTCCATCTAAATTACCTTTAAACACATTTCCTATGCCTTTTTATCATAACTCTTCCATCCAACCTATGCATTCTACCTTACCTATGAATTCTGCCTCACACATGCATTTTGCCTCTCATTCTCCTAATTCATAGCCTAATGGCACTGTTAATCCTCTAGTGCAATCTCAAACACCTACTAATTCTTCCGGCCATCACCTTCTTAGTAATCATCCTATGATCATAAGAGCAAAAGCAAGTGTGTTTACACCTTGCATTTTCTTAGCTGCTACTAAACCAAAGTCAATCAAAGAAGTTATTAACAATTTTATATGGTTTGTTGCAATGAAGGAAGAATATGATTCCTTGATGGGAAATAACACTTGGTCTCTTGTTGATCTTCCTAAAGGTAGAAATGTCATTGGCTGCAAGTAGGTATTTTGGGTAAAAACAAATCCAGATAGTTTAATCCAAAAATATAAGGTCAAGTTGGTTGCTAAGGGGTTTCATCAAATGTCAAGATGTGATTTTACTAAGACATTTAGTCCAGTTGTTAAACCAGTAATTATGAGGATTGTTTTAACTTTGGCACTTGTAAAAGACTAGTTTTTACATCAAGTTGACATTAATAATACCTTCTTGAATGGTGTTCTAAATAAAGAAGTTTATATGTCCTGGACACAGGTTGAAATCCTTAAATAAGCAGCTTGTTTGCAGATTGCACAAGTCCTTAGACTCAAACAAACCCCTCAAGTTTGGTTTGAAAAACTCAGTTAGACACTCATCCATTTTGGTTTCCTTTCTTGTAAGTGTGACAGTTCATTATTTTATCAGGCATGGCACTTCCACTTTTTTAGTTTTAGTATATGTTGATGATATAATAATTACTGGTGATAGTTCAACTCTTGTTTTTGAATTAGTGTAGCAATAAATTTTGTTTTCCCATTGAAATTTTTTGGCAAACTTAACTATTTTTGGGGAATTGAAGTGAAATATGTAACAAATGTTCTTTATTACATTCTCAAGAAAACTACATAAATGATCTTCTTATAAAAGTAGGAATACAACATGTCAAACCCTTATCTACTCCTATAGCAGCTAGTACTAAACTTATTGTAGCAGGGCCTTTGACAATCCATCTCTTTATAGAAGCATAGTTGGTGCTTTGCAATATGTCACAATTCCTCAATCTAAGATTGCATATTCTGTAAATAGAGTATGTCAATTTATGAAAAATCTCATGGAAGAGCATTGATTTGCATTGAAACATTTTGGAAACTTATTCTTTGGTTTGACATTCACCATGTCCTCTTCACTTCAAGTCACTGTTTTTTTGTGATGTTGATTGGGCAAATGACTTGGATGATTGAAGGAGCACTTCTGGAGCTTGTGTATTGTTTGGTAATAACCTTATTTCATGGTATTCAAAGAAGCAATCAATTGTTTCTCAATTTTTTATTGAGGCTAGGTACCAAAGTCTAGCAAATGTTGTTGTAGAGGTGACTTGGATTCAATCCTTGCTACATGAATTTCATATTTCAATTCGAACTCCTAAGGTGTATTGTGATAAACTTGGTACTATGATGCTTAATGCCAATCCAGTTCTTCATAAGAGGACAAAGCATCTTGAGCTTAACTTGTTCTTTGTCAAAGAGAAAGTCATCCAGAAGCAAATTGAAGTGTACACATCTCTTCACAATATCAACTCGCTAACATTCTAACTAAGCTTCTACCTATTAATCAATTCTTAAACTTAAGATCCAAACTCAAGGTTATAGATTCAACAACCCTAAGTTTGAGGGCAGATGTTAGGTGATAGAAGGGGTTAGATAGTTAATTTAGTTTTTTACATTCAGTTAATCTTTAGTTAGAAAAGAAAGCAGTCTACATTACTTGTATATAAAGCAATAGACTGTACACAATCTGCACTCAATGAGAATGAGATCCAATTCAGTTTTCTTCACCTCAATCCTTCCCTTCATCTTATTCTTCTTCTTCTTCTTCCTTCTTCTACATTTGACATAAACACTGCACATACGCATAGATTAGACTCTTTCTATGCTTTTCTAACATAATCTCTCTCTTTTTTAATTGACTTAAGCATTGAAATGTGTCTGGAGTTCATCGCTCTCCCATACATATTTGACCTTTTGATCCTTGTAGCTATTCTTCGTCAACGTAGAATCATCCAAAAATGAAAACCAATAATTGGGGTAGTCTTCATTATCTAAGGACATGACATAATTCAATTAGCCTGAGATAAAATATATGATATTTAAATTAGATTATCATTAAAAAAAATTGGATATAAATACCGTAGGGCTCACTAAAAAATTGGAGAAGGTGCAATGATCATTTTGTTGTTCTCGTTTTCATTTAGATTACATGATCTTGTACAAGAGATAAGAAGGAGCTTATCGTACGAATTACTCGAAACATTATTATTTATATAATTGTGTTTATTTAACTTAAAACGTGTGTAGTTTTAAATTTTTTAATTTTTTTGGATAAAATATAATAATTATTAAATTATGATCATGTTGAAAATTTAAATTACAATCTGAGTAGTTTTAAAATTTTAAGCACTGGAACTTAGTTAAATAGTGTGTGTATGTGTGTGTATATATACGATATTTAAAATCTAAAAAAATATACAATGTTCTTTAAACGTAATTTAATTTTTCAAAATCATTAAAATTAAATTAGTATTAAAATATATATTTAACACTAACATAAATATAATTATAATTTAATGTCAGATCAACAAGACAACAAAAAAAGTCACACACATATACACATGTATACACGTAGAGATTAGACTTTCTCTATACTTTTCCAACATAATTTCTTCTTTTTTATTAACTTAAGCAGAGGAGTGCGCTTACCGCTCTTCCATGAATATGTGATCTTTTGATAACTTGTAGGTATTCCTCATGAAGGTAGAATCATCCAAGAACAAAAATTAATCATTCAGGTACGTAGTCTTCATTAATTATCTAAGGACATGACATAATTTAAATAATATGACATAATAAAATATATAATATTTAAGCATAATTGTAAGTATATCGTAGTGTCTAATTAATAATACAGAATATTTTTCATACAAAACCAGAAATAATTAAATCTATGAATGTCAAATATTCCGAGGCAAAAAAGCGAGTACACTCACCTTCTAAAGAACCTCATACATCCCTGAATATATCTAACTACAAGATTACAGCCAAACTTCTCTCCACCACCAAAAAAGAAAAACAAGGCTTAACACTTTCCACTTTTCAGCCGCTCTCCACCTCCCTTCTTCCCTCCTTACTAATTACACAGCTCACTACTACCTGACCCTGCCGTGACAAATCATGAGTAGTAGCAGTTAGCAAATTCATCTATCTTTCCACAATTAAGGATGCTAAAGGTGAGCTATGGCGATCATAGCGATCCCACAAACTGGGTTCGCCTCTGTGATACATGCAGAGTGGCTGCACCCACCCTTTTCTGCCATACCGATTCTGCTTACCTCTGCTTTGCCTGTGATAGCCCCTGTGATAGCCGCATCCACGCCTTGGGGTCTCCCTCATGGTCCCACCATCGCGTGCAAGTTTGCGAAGCATGTGAGAATTCCCCGGCGGCTTTCACCTGCAAGGCTGAGGCAGCATCGCTTTGCATCAACTGTGACTTCCAAGTTCACTCCGCAAACCCTATTGCCAGCCGCCACAACCGAGTCCCTGTGTTGCCACTTCCACTGCCTCAGTCAGTGAATGAGACTGAAATTGCGGATTGCAAGGAATTGGATGAACGAGAAGCTGACTCTTGGTTGGCTCTTGATTCTGACACAAAAGAAATGGATGAGTATAATTATGATCAGCAGAAGCAACCTTCGATCGGTTTTTCTGATGAAGAGATCAATAAGGAAAGGAAAGTGGAGCATGAATCCTCAGGGGTGGCTTTCACTAACCATCCCTCTTATTGTCGGAGTGTAAGATTATTGTATTTTCGTTATGAAACTGCATTTGCTATTTTGTATTCTCGTGCTTCTGTAGTAAAGTTCTCTCTTAAGTATTTTATAAGCTTTGCTTTTGTGGTGGTCTAGGTTAAATGATTTTTGTGTAATTTCTTTTTAACTTGCTTGGTGGGTATATCTATATTGAGTTCCCAAGGTATTGTCCCGTTACCTCCTGCAGTAACATTTACAATCATATATTCACAAAAAAAATTAAATAATTGATTTTGTCTTAATTTCTTCTGATGGTTTATTTTCTATTTAATTTCATATATTTTGCTTTGTTTTCGTGCTTAATTCTGTTATCCTCTAAGAGCGCTTTTTCACTCTTTAGCTTGCTTCTATCAGATGCATGCATCTTTGGATTAGCCGTCCAAAATTAATTTTGCAGTGATACTTGCTATGTTTAATTTAATTTGGTTTAGTTTCGCATACTTAATTCTTGCATATATAATTCTTTGGACAACCTCATGCTACACTCTTTCTTCTCAATAGCCTAAGACAGATTCATTCTATAATCTCCATAAATTGTTCTTTTCTCTGATTGCATTCCATCAATCAAGAGTTATCTATGCTAATGATTTCAAATGTGGGTTTACCATCAGGTCCCTTTGCCCTATATGGATTTACAAATGAGTGACATCTCAAGCAATAAATTTCCAAAAGAGATCAGGATCATCTTCCCAAACACTTCATTTTCATGGGGTCAGAGTCAGGTGAACAGGAAAGCAGGAGTCCTAAAATACAAAGAGAAAAAGAAATCAAGGAAGTTTGAGAAGAGAATAAGATATGCCTACAGGAAAGCCTACGCTGAGAAACGACCCAGGGTAAAGGGCAGGTTTGCAAAACGACAAGACTTAACCTCAGAAGGACATGTTGCTCTCAATTGAAAGTTTTCAGGCCATGGCATGCAATCAGCATATAGAAGTTCAACTAGAGAAATTGCTACTGTGATTTTGATGGGATGACCTGCTCTTGTTAATTAATAATTTAGTCACTACTCATTAGATACTTTTAGTTTAGTTGGTTAGAGTAAGAGAACGCTGTATTCTCTACTATACGCACTAGTTATCTGAATTCCTATGTTCCAATATTGTTGAGCTGTATTGGACTTTATTGGCAATTTTATTTTGAAGCTGTAATGCAATGACTAGCTTGAGTTTGAAAATAAAAATTTATTTAAATTGTTCTTGAGTAAAGAGTTGAAGATAAACTGGGATTGGGAAATAAGGGTAAACTTCTATTCTTTACTTTATATATATATATATATATATATATATATATTTGTGTGTGTGTGTGTGTGTGTAATTTCAATGGATGTCCACATATCTAGCTTGTTAATTATTTTGTTTATATCAAGCTGCCGTATTTAATATTTAATTCAAAGTAATTAATACTGCGTCATTTTAATAAAAAATAATTAATACCTCTGGCTTTTATATACAAAAACTAATTAAGCGCACGGACAGCTAAAAATAGGAAATCAGGATGAAAATGATTTTATTACTTAAATTTAGACAAACTGTTTATTTAAACTAAAGAAATATTGAACCAATCTTCCCTTTGTCCTTGCAATGAGCTACTTGCCCGCTGTTGGTTCATGAGGTTCCATGATTGGTACAAAAAAAATAAAGAATTTATTTTGCCAGTCCAAAAAAAAAATTATACTTTTTTTTTTGTTTGGATTGGGGCATATAACATAAGATAATTAATTACGTTATGTTCCCTTAATTTCCAACTAACAAAGAAATCTGACTTTTCAAGATATTTTATAAGCAACTATGGAAAAAATAATAACGACGTTAAGCAAAGATGACAATATTTCTCTTTCCTCTTAAATTAAATTGGATTATATTAAATTAGATAATTGTTACCACATCATTTTTGTACACTACTAATAAATGAATAGGTGTCATGTTTGAATAATTACGGCTGATTCTCTCTATTTATCTATCCCTAATAATTAATTAAGATTATTTATTTTATGTCTATGTCATCAAGTTCTTTTGGAACTGGAATCAAGAAAGCAATAAAGAATCGTCTCACCATATCCATACATAATGATCTTTATAAAAAGCGAAACTGCACTTTTCACTTTTGATCGAGGGGAAAATGTTCTTTGAGATTGAGAAGAATGAATATCACCCACAGATACAAAAAGAAACCCAGAAAAATGTGAGGATTCAATAGCTGAGAGCTTTGCGACATTCTTGACCGAACATAGAAACATTGAAACAGCTTTGCATCTTTTGTTTTTTGTCGCTGGTCCTCAAAACCCTACCTATCACTTGCAGGAGAGAATCAGTTTCTGCATTGTCATTGGTCTTGGCGATGTTGGACGACCTCTCACCTTAGGCCAAAAACACAAGTTGTGTGTGCGATAGTTAGTCCCATGTTCCATCTCAGTTCATTGAGAAAACCCTAAAAGCTATAAGAATAAGTTGATGGATACAGTCATTCTAAAGTAGTGTCTATCAAACACTAGAAGCTATCCTTCAAAAGGTTCCATATGGCAATTTAATTCATCTGAATGCATGTTCAGTATCATCCTCATCACCCAAAAGTTTATGCCATTAATTATTGGATCCTCTTTACTGCCAGCACACGTTCACTAATTGCTAGACACCAACACTCTATATCCACAAATATGACAATTGACAAGCTAGGATATGATGTCAACTTTGTAGTTTATATTTGTAGTATGGGTACATTTAGAGAAAAAGTTTGGTGCAAGTAATTAATATTGATATGAAACAAACTTTCTATAAACTTATGAATTTTTTTTTTTGGGTAAAATAAAAATTCAGGAGGCAAATATAGGGTTCCAATTCCAACACAACAAACACGGCATGCAATTAGTAAATGTATATTGACAAAAGATCACCAAGAATTTAAGCCAAGTCATTTGATTAATGCAACTCGATCTTAAGACAATTTTTGTTGGTAAATTTATGAATTATCATATCATAAGTTGTATATTGAAAATAAGTGTAATAAATTACATAACAATGAAGTTTTACATTCATAATAATTAATCAAATTTAATTTTTTTTTTCTGAAAAAACAGTCTAATAAATTTTATCATTAATATATTTTAGTATATGAAACTACATCTTATGCTTTAAAATAGTTAGACTTTGTGTGTTAAATTGTGGGTGGAATTTATACTAAAGAATGAAAATCGATGTATCCGTTTTTTCAAGCATTACTAGTTTAGAATTATTTAAAAAAATTTAAACTAATCATTCTAACCCCAAAAATAAAAAAGGAACCAAGCGTTATTATTATTTTTATTTTTTTGGACTGAACAAGCGTGATTGAAATAAGTCGAATTAGCTCCTTTTTTTTAGATGATTAATAGAATTATAGAAATAGCTTTGTACCCCTTCTAGAAACTATAAATTTTAAATAATAATATGACAAATAATAAGAAGTACTGTGGACCTACCAAGTGTAAATTAAATTGAGGAGAATAGCATGAAGGGAAATAGTCGTTCCCCTCAACCAGATCACATAGATAGATAAGATAGAATGGCCCAAGATAATGTCAATATAAAAAGGTAGCCCGATTACTACTTTTAATGACAAGAAAAAAAATAATACTTTGTATATAGTGTTATTGATCTTCAGACACAAAAATAAAAAATTAATTAATTAACTAGACTATCTAAAATAGGTAATTCTGAATCATTGGGAGATATAATTACGTAGCGCTCATTAAAAAATTGGAGATGCTGCAATGATTTTTTATATTCTCGGTTTCATTAGATTTCATGGTCTGTACATGAGATAAGAAGGAGCTTATCGTATGAAGTAGGACAATACTCGAAACAAAATTGTATGATTGTCTTTAATTATTTAAATTTGACAAGAAATAGATTGAATGAGATTGCTTATATTTAAATATACAGCATAAAACATTCCAAAAGTTAACTCCTCATGTTGTTTATGTAGTCATTGTTGATCTTTTCAAATTTGATTAATTGAACAGATTAAAATGGTTACAAACTAAGTATAAACTAACGTACTTTATAGGACCAAGATTAGCGATTCATAATTACACAAAAAAACTATTATATGACAAAAAAACTATTGAAAAATAAGTAAAAACAACTAAAACCATCTTCAAATAATGTGGAAATGATAGATATTGGATATTAAAATTACCTCAACAAGGTGTACCCTTGTTGGAAGGACAGCAGACTTAAAAAGAACTTTTCATTGATATCTATTGAGCCTATAATTTCCCTCAGATCACAAGTTATAATCATTTAAAATTTGAATGCTCGCTTAAATTTTTGACAATCAAACTGATTCAAGAACTCTTTTCCAACACATTTCACTACACTCTCATGAAAAGTGAAAATTATAGTAATTTCAAGTTTCAACTATAAAACTAATTGCAACTGTCAAAATCTTATCAACTATCTAACTGTCAACTAAAAATCAAAATTTTCAATGTAAAATTTTACTGTGGACCAAGACTGCGCCAAAGATGAGCCAGACTATGTACATGGGCCTAACATGTTATGGGTTATATGAAAATAAAGTCTTCCCCCAGTCCAGACTCCAGAAGCTTCTATTCTTAGACCAATGTAATGAATCTGTCTTCGCCTTCCTGTCTCACAGTCGAAGATTATATGGCAAGTGCGACTACTGAAAAATATATTAATATTTGCTCTTTACAAAAAGGAAAATTATAATTACACATGGGAAACTTCAAAAGATAAAAGCAGCCATTAACCCTTGAAAGAGGATCCTACTTATACAATTGACGCACTTATCCATGATATTGGAACAATCTATTATTAAAAAAAATCCTACCCTGAAGAAAAAATATTACTCAAAACATGAATAGCTTCTGTGATACACTTGAAATGTTATACTGATTTGATCATAGACCTATGGCCATGTTCTCTGTGCTAATCTATCAATTTGTTTGATGGATTTGGGGAATAGCAAGGCTACAATACAATATTGACAACGTTGACAATACTGATTTGATCATATGCCTTGTTCATTCACCCTGTACATTTGTGCTTTCTATGCAAATTCAGTTAATTTAGTATGAATTCCGTACTTACTTTCAAATTTTCTTTCTGATATTAGGCCAACTAGCTAACATGTTTTTTTTTTGTTTAATTGTCTACAGGATAAGATTTTGAAATTGAAAGTCGAAGGACTTCATCTCAGACAATTGGCAATAAAATTATTCTCTTGTACAAAGTGTGCTAAGAGAAGGAGTATCTAGACAGAGTTTGGAGTCTAAGATTTGGCCTTAGCCTTTTTCAAGTATTGGGATTAACTACAAATAGATTTGGAATCGGATGTAAATGAAATGAATTATGGTGGTATATAGTTCTAGAATCGCTAGTCAAAATGAAATTCATATACTCTAATCACAGCTATAACAATATGCACATAAATAAGTAAATTAAAGGACATAAAATGTGCCTTGAGTGACATTTCCAGAATGATTTGGGCAATTAATGTGCCACTAGAGTTTGTGCATTTGTGAAATCCTCAAGCTAGTTACATTCATTTTTGTTTATCAAATTTTTAATTGGGCAAAATTGTTTATTTTTCATTTGATTTAGTTGTGAATCGTACGGTTCACTTTGATTTAGATGGTCATTTATACAAATTGATAGTCAAATTGTGATATGGCTGTAATAATTACTAGAATCACACTTATTGATGCAATTTTGGCACAAATTACAGAATTGTACGATTTTGCAATTCTGGCATGTGTCCATTGCCTTCGCACGACCGCGTGAGCTTCTGCCATGGCTAGATGATGTTCTATTTTTTCTTCCTGAAACCCTTATCTAATTATGTCCTCGTCCTTCACCGTTGCATAACTGCACAAGTTCTCTGCCATGTTACGGGATGGTCTACTTCTTGAAAGCCTTCTACTTCTCTTTTTTTTTTTTTTTTTGTAAACTAAAGCCAAAAATACAACTGTTTCACTAAGCCTCTTTTCACTTTCTTATTTAAAAAAAAAAAAAAAATAGGTTCAACGTTCCTTTTAGTCCAATTGTCTTTTTGGTTTTTTTAATAGTTATTTATTTAAAAAAATAAATAAAATAATTTTTTCTTTTCATAATTTTAAATATATTCAAACTTAAAAAGACACCCTTTCTTTTTTACAATTTTAAACCTATTCAAACTCATTTAAATAGTTAATTACATATTTCTCTTCACAATTTTTTAAACTTATAGTTAATTATATTTAAAATTATTGAAATAAATATATTATTTTAAATAATTTATTTATATTATCTATTTATTTATATTTTATATTATATATTTTAAAATATTCTTATATATATATATATATATATGTATATCCTAGCTTTTAAATTTACATATATTATTATTGTATTTTGGATTTAATATGCACGTGCTTGATTCTAAATTATTATTTACGTAGGTTATATGTATTAGGATACTTGAAAAGTAAAGAGAGATTAAAATAATCTTCATTCTGTAGCGGTTACATTTGCCGCTAATTGAAAATTAAGATTTAAGTACTATTCTAGCAGTTTGAAATTGTCGCTAATGAAAAAGGAATCCAAAAACTTACATTCAAATAGCGGGAGTTATTCGGGGCTTGTAAAATATTGTCACTAAATTTGCCAGATTTAGCGACAGTTTTTCCGCAGCAAGCAAAAAAACGCAAATTAAACACCTTAACCCCCGTTATTTATTCTTCTTTTTTTGTAGTGGATCAGTTTTTACAATATATGGTGGGACAATTAATTAGAAAAGAGAGCACAATAAAATCAAAACACTTGGAATGAGGAAAATGGAATATAAGCCAAAGAAATCTTCCCCTTGACAGCTACATCAGGCTCAAAAATTTGAGCTATAATCTTTATCCTCAATCCACACTTTTTCACTTTTGGCCTCACAGATAATTCCTTGTCACTTTAAGTATCTAGCCATCACCTCTTAGATGTATCAAAAGTGAGGAAATTCCAATATATGTCATCTTGTCATTGCTAACAGCCATATATAGTACTATTTTTCCTCGTTATACCTTATAGTAAATATTATTTGAAGATCACCCCAAGCCAAGTAATATTCAAAAGGAATAAACGAAGAAGCGTTCTTTCGTAGTCTCATCCATAAATATTTATTATACATGATTAAGGAATTTTGTAATATTAAAATTTTAATTTATTTATTACTCATTCTCGTTTATTTATCAATAAAATTCATAAGTAAAGTGATATATGGAGTCTATGCAAAGAAAATTCATTCAAAAAAAAAAAATCAGCCGCACAGAACAAATGGAACGCATTTGTCAACGGGCGTGGTACATGGAGCCAATACCAGAAAAATTGATAAACGAAACTCAGCCACAGGGAAAACAAAAGGAAGGAGAGGGTACTGTCTTATCCTGATTAGTGGGCTTCCCCTTTGGTTGGATATAATTCACAACGCATATTCGCTAGGGATCTATTTCAGCAGAACCATTGGCTTGCTCCTCAATTACCCATCTCCACTCACAAAAAGCTCTTAACTTTGGATTCTCTGGCATGCTTGCTGTGACCACACAGTTCTAATTCAATGTACTGAAATGTATCAACGTGATAGAGGAAGAAGATGATGGGGTTAATCTGAGCCTCAAGATTAATATTTTCCCTCTCACTTTAAGTATCTATTTCTTCCTTGCTATTGGGTTTGCCTTGGTTAGCGTATCTCCACTCACAAAAAGGTCTCAATTCCTGATTCTCAGATTGTTGTGACCAGCGTTCCAACTCAAGCCACTGATAGATATCCAGAAACAAAAAACAACCATGAACAAAATTCTATCGTCTCTTTCCTACGAAAAGCTAGGCTATCTTTTTCCCCGCGCACAGGGCTCGGTTATGAAGTGAAAACCCTAAAAGGGCACGAAATTTCTTAAATTAATTATGAATTGATTAAAAAAAGGAAAAATTTAAAATGAAGCAGGATTTATAAGTGACATAATTATTATGAACATATTTCTTATATGGCAGCCAAATAATTAATGTCTCATACCATATCTTTCTTATAAGCCTGAAAGTATCATTATCCATTCATCTTGATAAAGCTAAAATATAATTTCACTGTTTATTGATGGGATACATCTTTATATTGAGTATACAGACTATGGGTTTAATGGATGACCACTGCTAGAGAACAATGAGCCTCTGTGCTAAAGAGAAACCTGAGGTAGTGAATTAAAAAAGACAATTACAAAACCTAGGTATACCAAAAGACTATCAAAATGACACTCAGATACCTTAAAGACCAAAAATTTCTGTTTTTAGTACACCAATAAATGTAGTTATTTGTCATTTCTTAGGCTAATATTACAAAAAAAGATGTTCAGCCCTCTTCCTACGACCCCTCCCCCACCCTTCCAGCGTTAGTTGAGAGGCCAAACTCAACTCGATGATTAGCTAACAGCTTCTCACAACTAAACATGAAAATTATGCTGAATTTTTGTTAAAAAGTGAGAGTTCGTCAAGAATCATATTTATCATTTCCCCACATCAAGAAGAATACAAGTGAAATGAGTGATCTAAGCCATATCTTGCCCAATATAGGTATCCTCATCCTCTACAGTCAACACCAATATATAAACATCCTTTAATGACCAAATTATTGAATCCCGCCATTGAATTACAAATGGCTCTCAATCCAATTACGGGTTCATATATACATTTCATAGTAAGGTAATGTGCAAAATATTAGTATGATTCTACATCAAGTTATCGCAATAATATTACACAAAGCAAGATAGAAACTAGAGGCTGAATTACGTATAACAATAAGGCTGAACTGAAGTACAGAATTCTGAATATCAAGTTATTACAACAATATAATTGTTATGTCTATAGCTAGGCATAGGATTTATCATTTTGTATATTAATTTCTGAGCGATTTGGAGGATAATAATTAGGTTGGGATAGCCCGTTTAAGAACGCAAAAGTTGAAAACGCAGTTATAAGGATCCCAGTAGAAGCCAATCTCGTCTCCTTTCTTCAATTCCCTTCTTCTGACGAAATCCTGGTTCCACTTGCCAATAAGAACATAGCTCTTGGAAGAAGACCATCGCTTGAGAAGCAGTTGGTGCATGGATTTAGTGTCCATGTCCCAAACCCTAACGGGGGTGCCTTCCTCAGTCTCAGCGGCTCTTGCGTGATCCGCACCCAACATGGGCAGCATCTGTTTCTTCACCAAATCTGCAGCCAAAAGAAGCCTGCTTAAGATTCCTAGATCACTATCAGTCAGCGTCTTCTTGATCTTCCAAGGGTCTTCGTAGAGCCTCAGCGTGGTGGAGACTCCCTTCTGCATCTCTTCTTCGTTTTTGTTGCAGTATCTTCTCCTTCCACTTCCATTTCCACTGGTAATATTACTCCTGGAAGCTTCAGAGTTGTTGTATTTCCTCTTCTTGAAAAGAAGCTGCTCCCTCTCTTGATCTGCTGCTGATGGGTTGTTCATGGTTAAGAGATTGTAAACTAAGAAGAAACTGTTGAGAAAGGGGATAATGAGGATCGATGCAGTTTTATAAGTGATATGGTTGTGAATTGCGAAGGTTCATTTTCCCCGTTTCATTTTTCATATAAAAAGGACTTCTTTCATCTTAGTCATTGAAATGGGATAAGAATATCCAACCTTACGACTTTCCTATTTACATTTATTATTTATTATACATAAAAAAAAATTAATTAATTTAATGAATTTTTCTGTTAGTTTGTGTATTGAATCTATATCCTCAGTTGTTATCATGGGCTCTGTATCTTATCTAACTAGTCATAATAATAATAATAATAATAATAATAATAATAATAATTATAATTATAATTATTATTATTATTATTATTATTATTATTACATATTGACTAAACCTTATACATATTTGTTTGAAACATATATATATATATATATATATATATATATATATATATATATAATTTAATACAAGCCATATATTTATGAGAGTAGTATATTAACGTTATTTACTTTATTGTCCATGTCAATTTATGAGGGAGAATTTGAAAAATTATCTGCTTTGACTGATTGGGACTCGCATTTATTTATTTATTCCTTTTAAAAGCATGCATCTTATGTAAGAAACTCTGTTATTACAGATTTTTAACCTGAATTCAAATTTAGGTTGATACATGAGTAGTTGGATCTGACTCATGTTCAAATTAATGCTTTTAATTGGTAGTTTTCATTGGTATATATTTATATATTTTTAGAGTTCTCCCTAAAAAAATTTCATAAAGAAACTGTTACATCTAGACTTGAAGAAGGTCTTTCGTTAAAATTCTCACCCCTACCTACTCATCTCACTTCTTTTTAGAAAAAGAGAATCCAAATTTTAAAACTTTTATCCAAATCCCACGGCCTTTCTAAACCACATATCACTCTGATTTGCACAAAAATTGAAATTTAGTTAAAAAGTGTTCTCACAATTTTCTTAAATTTTGCTAACCCTCTCTACACGTTATACATTTATGTCTAGGCACTTGTTCGTTGCAAAGATGAAAACCATTGTTCTTGTGCGCCCCTCCACATGTCTATTTGATATTCACTTATATCTTTAGAAACATATAAAACATTTACATTTGGGTCCCCCAAATACTTGGATTCCCGACCACTTGAACCCAAAAAAATTAATAAATAAATGGATGATCCCTTTAGACTTCAGAGGGGATATATGCATGTGCATAAGATGCTGCTCCTTATCCCCCTAAGCCTAGGACAAACTGAATGCTGGAAAAGTAATTCATCACTTGCCTAACCAACGAAACATGAAAAAGAAAATTAATTAATTGCAGGATCGGCAAATAACACAAATCTGCTTCATCCTTCAGCCTCTATAAGAATGGAGTCATCAATCAATCTGTGGTAAGAATATATTAGAGAGAGAGAGAGAGATAGTAAATCAGTAAATTACTCGTATAAGACTTTACATAGCCAAATGTCCACTGTTAAGGGAGACAAAAAGTTCCTTGGATGACAGCAAAGGTAGTTGGTGTTTGAGTTCCAAACCCCCTGGCCTGCTTTCCCCAGTGTCTCAGTGGCTCTTGTATGATCAACACCAGAGGCCTATAGTTCAAAAATGAACTGAAATAGCTATTGAAGGAAAGACAATGAGAGATGGAAAGACAGAGAGAGAAAGGAAAAGAGAGAAAAGTAATAAAAAAAAATAGAAAAAGAGCGCTTGCTGTTTTTGAATCGGAAAGCTACCATAAGAAAGGCAAAACTTTTTCTTCCACGATAGAGACAATAGTGAGACAGCTTTGAAATTCTTTTTTTCTTTTTTTCCTTTTTTGTGAACTTAGTTTGGTTAACTTACCTTTGCGAATCTGTATGTCCTCTTTCTCTCAAAACTTCTACATTGGAAGTTCTTTACTGGGAAAGTGTATATATATATATATATATATATATATATATATATATATATATATAAGTCTCGACTGTATTTTTATTTCTTCAAATTTATTTTATAAGTTTTTTAAAAAAAATTTAAATGACCCTATATTCAAACAATTTGTGATGGTTGTAATACCTCACGTTCCACTCATTTAACATAGAGTAATAATAACATATAATTACTTAGTAGCCTTTAAAATTTTAGTTGTGGTTGTCACTTTTAGGGTATATTCGAAGAAGCAAATTCCTCAACTACTGGATTACATATTGTGCGAATAATGGTGAAGAAAGGGACATGTTAATTTGTTACTAAAGTCGTAAATTCTTGTTTAATTAGTTTTGCAAAGACTATATATTATATATGCTTTTAAAATTAGCTATAACTTATTATATTTAAAATGACCTTTAATTTTTAAGTAAATATCTACATTATCTTTATTATAATTCTTTTATGATGATGTTTGGTATGTGCATAAGTATTTTAATTTCTCATGTACTTAAAAATTAATATATAAAATATTAATGAGCAATGAATAAAAAAAATTAATTTTTCTATATTATTTAGATATAACACACACACACACATATTTATTCATTGTAATTTCTCACCAAAATACAAATTATTGTCATATTTTCGTAAGTACCATAGGCATTAATGCTATGGGGGATATAAATCTGATGTAATATTACTTTCAATTTTTATCCATTGATACATGTAATTAACTTTTAATTTCATGTAAATAATAAAGAAATATTTTCAGATCATATTACTGCTCATGAATAATATGATCATCTCAAATTTTTAATAGTGTAAAATAAAGTTATTTTATAAAAAGTATCATGTTCTTTATTATCTTTTTACATTTCAATATATTTTTATCATGTTTAAACAGCAACTTTTCCTCAACATTTATAGCACCACTTCTTTTAAAAAGTTACAACATTCCAGACAGTTTTGTCCTTGAAATATTAAATTTTTTTATTTTTTTTAAACAAATAAAAAAGCCACGTTCATACAAAATAAAGATAAAGGAACATTGGTAACCACAGAAAAACTTAATGGGCTCACTTTTTGAGCTATGATTGATATCAAATCGGGTCGTACAACAGGATCCGATGTGGACAGATGATTATATATATGGCCCATTGCACCCAACCCGCCAATGTAATTTTATAAAAAAGTTTGCGTATCTCTGTCCAAAAAAAAAAAAGTTTGCGTATCTAATACACGGTTCTGCTTCGACAAGAATCAAACGTTCCACGAATTACGTACACGAATGAAACCAAATGATGCCTTGCTAGCCGAACCCCCAACTTATGTTTACGGTTATAGACAACCCAAAGGTTTGTGGTATAAATGGCAAGTGAATTTAAATTTAAAGATTAACAAATTTTTATAATG
Organism: Gleditsia sinensis; assembly: GCA_037074535.1. Lineage (NCBI taxonomy): Eukaryota > Viridiplantae > Streptophyta > Magnoliopsida > Fabales > Fabaceae > Gleditsia > Gleditsia sinensis. The sequence goes on along the minus strand of CM073464.1, from coordinate 6,487,766 downwards.
TTAAACTTTTAAAATTACAAAAAAAAAAAAAAATTTATTAAAAAAACTGTCATAATACTTCAAATATAATTGTGTCAAAACTTAAAAAATTACAGTGATAGAAATGATTATATGATTTGCGTAGATTTAATTTTGTAATAAATAATTTGCTTAGAAAATATATATATATATATATATATATATATATATATATATATATATATATATATATATATATATATATATATATATTCCATTGAATCAGTAATTTTGTAAATCATTTTATTTTATTCTTTTGGATATATCTGAAGTCGAATCTATGATATCTAAAGCAATAGCGAGAGATTTAGATAATAGATCATATGGAATCTAATATTTTATTCAAGGGTGTTGTCATATAAAAGTAATATTAAACAAAATCCATAATATGTGATAAATGATTCATAATTTGATATTCTAGAAGTTGCAGCACCCTAAGATGCTTTTTGTGGAAGCTTTCAGTATGGTACTTTTATTTTATATCATATAATAATAGTATTGGAAATGTAAAGATAACTTGAGATTTTATTACCAAAAGGAAGAAAAAAAAATTATTTAAAATTAAAATAATGATTTATAAATATCGTTTTAATGTTGGATATTACAATATTTTAATACGATATTTGATATCTCTTTTGTACGACCCTTACGTATGGGCTTGAAATATCTTCAACATTTACACAATTGAAATGATTCTATATATATATATATATATATATATATATTATCTTCGCCTTCACAATGAGAATAACTTACAAACTTGTATTTCAAAGCATTTATTAGTGGAGACATGGAATCGTACCTATAACAAGTGAACATTTTGGTGGGCTGATAAGACGATTAATATAATATAATATAATATAAACTGATTTTTACAATTTAATTAATTAATTAATTAATTAAATGGTGTGATGAAAGCTGGAAAGTAATTCTTAACTAATAAAATAAAGACAATGAATTCATTATAACAATTATCTTATTTAAAATAATTGATGAATAGTATTTTACACCTATATATCATTTGGATTGGAGTTGGACAATGAAATTTTTACACTTTGGTGATATTATTATATTATAGATTTTCGTATTTTCTTAGGGTAAAATTATAAATTTTTGTTTAATTAATAAACTTTTTTCTTGGAAATTTTTTTCTTCACTTTTGTTATTTTTTCTAAAAATCACTAGTACTGTATGAAATATCCCAAGTTCTAATAAACAAGATGAACTAGTTGCATTATTTATTCTACATATAAAGATCCAATTTGAGAAACTGATTATCAATTCAGACGACGATCAAAATAATAATAATTCTCCAAGTTTTATTTCAAAAGAATCATAATTGAGAAACCAAAAAAACAAAAACAAATTATGTAGCACATGGAAATGGAATAGAAGAAATATGAAAAGAATCTGATGACTTCATGAGTTTCTGAGTGTGATCGAGGATTCCACACTCCACATAAAAAAGCACGCAATTGGAGAAGGATTCCAAAGAAAAAAAGAGGATCAGAATTCAGACCAAATCTGGATGAATATATATATATATATATGGGTAATGATCCCTTAACCAACACTTCTCAAGTCTAATATTCCAACATGAACCTAAGGCAGGGAATGTCAAATTAATAGGCCAAAGTAATCAACATTGCAAGATAAAGCAGATAATTAGTGCTCCCCCCACCTTGTTCCTCTTTGCATCACAGAATATTGCCTTTGCTTAGCTTCCTCAATTTCTCCTCACTCTCCTATATATTTGTCTTAAAGTGTCTCTTGAATTTATGGTAAGGCGAATATCAATCACGTGCATTATCACCCAAATATTGTACAGAACAAGGATTAAATGAATTCAATCTAAGCTTGAATAGTGACTGTAGAAGAATGTAAAAAGAATCCCTCGGTGTCCCTATAAAAACGAGTAGCAAAATCCATATCAGATAAAAGCCAAAGCAAGAGCAAAAACTGGGGAATATGAGTAGAAGCAGCAATGGGTTGTTTCAGTGGAACTGGAACTCCGTAGTGCCATACCTATTCGGTGGCCTTGCAGTTGTGTTTGGCGTGATTGGGTTAGCTTTGCTTTTCCTGGCTTGCTCTCGGCGTCGCAAATCCATTTCACACTCATCTTTTGACGCAAAGGACAGGTCCATAGAGCAGGCAAGAAGCAGTCTAAGCGAGGAGGAGCCCAAAATTTTGGTAATTGTAGCTGGAGAACATCACCCAACTCATTTGGCTCACCCTCTGTCTAACTATTCTGCTAAGTGATTGCTTACCAGTTGCTTCCTTACAATTTCTAGATATGAAAATACTTGTATTGTACATTTACTACTTGGTACTTGCTTTGCTTATCATCTGTAGAAAGTGTATAGACAGATAGTAATTTCTTATTTACTTTAAGGTGTTATAAGTTTATTTTTTCTTTTCAGTCCAACCTAGAGTTGGTTTGGACTGAAACTATAAAACAGGATCAGTTTACTTGTAAAAGTTGTGTAATAATATTTACATATGGTACTCATAATGAAAATTGAGTAAATTCACAATATTTTCTGTTTGAAAAACATTACTTCTCACAGTTTAAATTTCTGAAAAAAAAAAGAATTAATTGTATTTTTTAAGGGAGTAATTTACAGTGAGTAATTTTTTTTTTTTTCAGAATTTGATCTTTGAACATTTTGATTCAATTAGAATGAGAAGTGTTAGTTTGAGTGCATTTCTCTCTTAAAGACAACCCAAAGATTTTATTCGATTTTCCTACAATACAATGTATTTATAGATTCTTCTATACTTAATATTCATTCAAGCTTTTCAAGAAGACAAGATATTTACAACCCACGTGCAAAAGAGTAAAGCAAATTCCCTAAACCCCTCAAATTCTAATTTCCCCAATAATTTATAAAAGGTTTTGTTACGGTTCTTTTTTTTTTTTTTTTGTAGACAAGTGTTTTGTTATGGTTCTCGAGTAATATTACTGGTGTACGTTGAGCCCATGTACTGCTGTTTACACGAGGCCCGTTATTACTGGCCCATAGTTTTGTAAAAGAAAAACATCGTTAGTTCAGCCCACAGATTATAATCCTCATTTATACACTTCCTGCGGTACGTTGTGCCAAAAGTTACGTTGGAATCATGCTGTTTATGAGCAAAGTCAAATCTGAGTAAAGAAAGATCTGAATAAATATAATGTTGTAAAGAGCCTGAAATTTTATAGAAAATTTTATAACTTTGCACTCTGAGTAAAAAAAGATTAAATTTATAATATTCTATTTACAAGAAAAAAAAATTAGAGAAAACTAATATTTATAAATAATTAAAAAGCGTGTAATATTTTTAAAAAAGTGTTTATATTTTTTTTATATTGTACTATTGTGTATATAAAATTTTAAAATATAATACTTAATAAATTAATATTTACGAAGTATGTTGCTCTACATTTTAATATATTTTTGACATTATGCTTAATGTAGTTTTTTTAATAGTAATTTTTTATTTATTTAAAAAAAATATAAATATTATGATATAATAAAATATTTAATATTTAAATTTAATTTAAAATATTTATCATATATAATCAATACTGGTGTTAAATATTTATTAATTAAATCTCTCACTTTAAAAGTTGGAACCATGCTATTGAAACTGAATCATATTAAGGTTTGGCCAATCAATTTAGAAAAAGCTGTGTTATTTTAATTTTAAAAGATATTTAAATATGTTAATGCGAGGAATATGAAACTCACGCACTAATAATCAAATGAAATGAAGGAGGCATCTTCACTATTTTATCACAGTACATTTAAAACCATATATATTACTTTTAGGTTCATCTTTTTCATCCAATATATATTCGCAAATACAGACACACTGATATTCATCATTATATATTATTCTTCACGTAGAATAGGACCTCAAAAGCACAAGTCCAAACACCAGCAGCAACATAATCCAGCACAACTGCAAATACAAACAAGCAGAGAACAATGTTTGTTAGTTTAATTAATTGAGAAACAGGTGGGATTTGGCATAGGAGGGAGAAATTACCATCCTCTCCAGAATCCATCTCCCTTGGATTTAGTTTCCTCGCTTGGAGGGACTTCTTCTTGCTGGTAACTTCGTTCAGCAACTGCAGGTGGTAGTAGAACTGGATATATCCCGGCTGCTGCACTAGTATCTTTTGAGCAATATGCTTCTGCAAATTAATATCCAAAAATCACCCCGCAGTTAGTTTAATAAGAATAAAACATAGCGTTAGAAACTGAGGCAAAGCCAAAAGGATGGGTAAAAATGAAACCTGGAGGTTGCTGGTTTGGATCTTTGTGATTCATATTTGAAGAAAGATCTTTCGAAAGCTAGAGGCAGAGATTACAGAAGTAGGAGATCAAAGATGGGGTTGAATGAATTAGATATTGGGATTGGATGTGGTAACTGGTTCCGTCTTTAGTCTGTTTTAATAAGTATGAAAATAAAAAGATGGTCACATGTGGTGTTTAGTTGATGAAATGTTATTTTTATAAAATGTACGTTATTTTGAAGGATGGAATGCATATTATTAAAAAAAAAAAAGAGATTAAAAAAATTTAAAATATTTTTTTAAAATAAAAAAATAAGATTAAAATAAAATAAATAATATTTAAATTATTTTTAATATATTTTAATATATTTTAAAAAATTTATATTAATAATTTTTTTATTTGTATTATTTTAAGATTAAAATAATATTATTTTAATAATTTTATTTTAAAAAAAAAATTTATTTTTTTATTAATTTTTTATTTTATTTTTATATTATTTATGATATACTAAATATAAAAAAATAATAAAAATTTTATTTTATTTTATATTATACTAAACATAATTTTAATAATAATATTTTTTTTTTATTATCAACTAAACGAGACTTAATTTGTGGAGTTGTTGAATTTGCTTACCAAATCCACTTCTTTTAATCCTTTTTGGTTGTATGTATTATTTTCTAAGTATTAGAGTAAGAAATGAAATCGATATTAATAAAAAGAGATATTATTATTAGTTAAACTAATTCCTTTTAAGTATACCAATATATTTCATTAATTATAAGGATAATCTTGTTTTTAATGGAGGGTGATTCGGGGTACTGTTTGGTATAGCCATGTGTAAAATGGTGGCCATGCTTGACGTTGACAGAGAGGAGAGAACAAACAAGTTAGTCTAAGAAGATAATGGAGTAGATAGTTCTCTGACCTGTCTGACCTGTTTGGCAACTGCTCTTACGTTTGCTTCACCTTTTTGTAAAGTGACTTTTCCTGTAACCAAATAGTGCAAAATGGAAGGAAAGCTAGGTGCATGGTATTAAATTTCAATAATAAAAAAATATTTTAAATAATATTTTTTAAAAATTTTAAATTTTTTTAAAATAATATTAATATAAATATATAAAATTATATTAAAATTATTTTAAATTAATATTTTAATTTAATAATAAATAAAGCAATTTATCACATTAGAAATTTTGATTTAAATTTTAATAATATTTAAAAATAATTTTTTTACGTTTATTTTTTTATCTTGTTAATCTTTTTAAAATTTTTGTCTTTAAGTTTTTTTTCTCTATATCATTATGATTATATATTTATTTTAAAATATTTTTTTAAGTATTTTTTTGTTTTTAAATTTCTCTTTTTATTATTTTTATAATTCTATATTTAAAATATAAAAAATAATGTTATAAATATAAGAAAAGAGAATAATAAATTAATAAAAATATTGTAATTTTTTTAAAAAAATTAATAATAAATAAAATATATTTAAATAATTTGATGTTAGATGTAATATGATATTATTTTTATTTATTTTTATATTATTAATTTTTTTATTTTTAAAATTAATTTTATTATTGTTTATTAAAATAAAAATATTTTTATTAAAATATCTCTTAATATAATAATTTTAATTTTATATTTGATCCTACAAGATATTTTTGCCATGCATTTTGAGACATTGTTTAAAATTATTACACAAATTTATATATAATTATTTATAAATATGAACTCAAACTAACAATTTTAGTTTATAGATTGATATATTCAATTAATTTTATTTTGTCAATTTTTTTAAATTCACAATTTAAATACTTTTTAAATTAACTTTCTTTTTTTGTTTTTAATTATCTCATTTTATATTTCTTTCATTAAAAAAAATTCAAAAGAAATTTGAAAAACTTTACCCACTTTTTTTTTCATTTATTATTTGAATTAGAATTAATTTTTTTTATAATATCATAAAATATCTAAATAAAAAAGTTATTAACAAGTCAATAAGAAAAACACTATATTAATTTATTAATAAAAATATTAAAAATTCTTAAATTTATCTAAAAACAAACAGATTAAAAATTTTTAAATTTATATAATAAAAAAATCATTTGAACACACAAAATAAAAAAAAAATAAAAAAAAATTGCCCTAGACAATTTTAAAATACTAACACGAGAATTATTTTAAAAGAAAAAACTTGTATATGTTAAAAAAAAAATTTCTTCAAACTCATCCTATTTTATTAATGACGTTGTAATTTTAAAATAATAAAAATAAATTACTATTTTTTTAATTAAATTTTCAAACGGTGAAATATAAATAATCTCAAAATCACACAAGGGAATCCACAAATTCAAAATTAAATTATTACTGGATGCCCGTGATGATACCATTTGTTTGAGTCATTTACGATAACTCTGACGAGGACTGGTATTTGAGAAGTGACACGTGGAGCCGTCACACCAGCTACAATTCGCATTTATTCAATGCTTCCGATTTCAACTCCAAATTAAGCACCCTATAGCTAGCTACACCAAAACTTAATTTGCTGCAAACTAGCTTAACGTCACCTACCCCCTACAAGCCGTAAAACCAGTCAAAATTCAAAAGGAGCTCGTGCTGGCGTGTACCGAATGATGATAAGTCAAAAGCCAGCGAAAATCTAAATTGTGATTTTGTTTGACACAACGTGTTAAATACTTTTCGCTTGTTGAAAATTAAATCCGAAGAATCCCCCTAAAATCATCACGGTATTCCTTTTTTAAAAAAATAAAAAATAAAAGATTGAAAGTGGTTAAATATCTAAAATGCCAAATTTTAGATAGAAATAATAAAATTGTACATAAATATTAAAATAAAATAAATTTATTTAAAAATAATTTTTTATTTTACAAAAATAAAAAATTTAATTGTCGTATTATTTTTATAAATTATTTTTTAAAAGTGTAATTTAAAAAATACAATTGTATTGTTTTCTTATTTTTGTATAAAATTATTTTTCAATTTTTTTAAAAAATAAGAATAATTATTTTTATTAATAATAAAATTATAAATAATTTATCAAAATTAATTTTTAATTACAATACAAATTATACTGTTATGTTTTAAAAATTTACGTTTAAACAAATTTTTTATTTTTTTATTTTAAAAATTAATTTTCAACGTTATTTTTTTAAAAAAAATAAAAAACATTTTTAAACAAGTATATATTCTCCACGTATAATTAAAATATTACAAATTATGAGAATTTAATAATTTTTATTTTTAATAAAAAAAATTGAGTGAGTATTTCATTACGATTTAAATTAGATGAATTAAAATAATATTTAGACAAGAAATATAATTTAGAAGGATAAAAAGTATTTGCTCAGGAAATCTAATATACCACAACATGACAAATTAAGTTGACGTTCATTGCGAACCACACGTTTAACTTGCATATACCGATGGTAAAAGAGAGAAGAAGATCTCCTCCAGGTCTGAAAGCACAAGATACCCGCTTTGCAAACATAGTGTGTTGGTGCAGAAGTGCAGGATTTTCAGTCCCGTGGACGGATGCAACAATTGGTGCCCTCCCTCGAAGGACAAGGAAAAATAATAACGAATAAGGGCTTTTCTTGCCCTCTTGTTCTTGTAAAACACCCAGTGTTAAGGGTATTGTACGGAAGAGGAGGACGGCCAAAGATGGAAGTTCTTTTGGTTTTGAAATTACCTCGTTTTTTTTCTGCCAGCCTTTCCTGATCTGGAAGGGACCCATCCCTGCAGAATTTATGAGATAAGTCATTTCAGAGGGCTTCCCCCTTTGTTTTCTTCTCGCGGAACGCCAGGCAAAATATTTTATAAATACTCTTCTAAGATTAATTTTTTATTTAATTTTAGAGTGAATAATATTTTTATAAGTAAAAGTTCATATTTTTATAAATATTGCTGTTAAAAATAAATTTTTATAATTTTATAATGATTTCAATTTTATTTAATTAATTATTTTTTATTTTTCTAAATCGGTACGTCACCTACCTCTTTGACTAAGTAATTAGTTAATTGTATGTGCAAAAGTTCATTGTGGATGGCCCTATCTAGAAGCAGGGTGGGAAACCGCATGGTCGCCGGAGTGACGAACAGACAAATATTTGAAAGCTTCTGAAAAACCTTTGGAATGAGATATGCATTGGATTTGGAGAACAGAGAAATGCATGAATGTGAAGCGGAACGAGTCATTTCAGGGGCGACCCCATGTCATTTCATTTGTCATTGCTGTAATAAGAAGTTCGAATAAAATGTTTACCAAAATAGGAAGTTTTTTATAAAATGTTCGAATACTAACTATTTATAATGTTGTAGTTAATAATTCGATCAGCATTATTTTAAAATTTATTAAATAATATTATATTTAAAATATAAAAATACAGCATATAAATTAAAAATAAGAAAAATCTCTCATATTAAACATGAAATTCTGCAAAAGTAAAAACATTTTCCAACAAAATTTATTATGAGCTTGATCACCTGACTTTTCTAACATTAATGATTTTTCTTTCTAGAAAAGAGAGAAAAAAAAAAGGCTCAGTAATAATTAATTTAGGATTTAAGGTTAAAAAACAACGTTGTGTTTTTGAATTCATGGTCTAGGGTACAATTTTGTGGAAGAAGAAAAAGGCTGGATATGTGGTTTCTTTGAATAGGACAATGGAATTATGATCTTGGTCCAACCATGCACTTCCTAGTCCCTAGATACATACCAGTGCACATCATTATCTGTTCAATCAGAACCAGTCGCATGAAACAATTTCCTTGTTACATATTGTCCCTATATGTTTCTAGGAAAAACAAATTAAGGGATAAGAAACTTTTCCCACCCCCAACTCCACAAAAGAAAATTAGAAAAAAGAAAACCAGCGAATTGGAGAGGATATATAGAGGTTCAGGCTGAGACAACTAGATTTTCTAACCAGATCAAGCTCCCCCCTCACAGGCTTAATCTGAAATCTGCAACTCGAAGTGAAAAAGCCTGCTTGTTTTCTATGGCTGCAGGACAGAGGAATTAAAGGTGCGAAGAAAGATAAATCAGGTAATAAAGATGTCCTATATATTTAATTAAACGATGGGTCATATAGGCAATCTGCTCTTGGCATTTAAAGCTGTCCTTTTATTGATGACGGTTGCAGAAAAATAATGATCGTTTCCATCTTCTCTTGTTAAACCCAGTGACCGAGGGAACAACCCTATGCCCTTTCAAATTCAAGAAGGAAACATTGGAATTTATTTATGCTTTCTGTAAGATCGATTTCACTTTCATTGACAGCTTCTAGCTGTCTGCTTCTGCTGCTCAGTAATATATAGTCAGAGAATTAATGGGGTATTTAGATTTCCAGGTGGGGTGGTGAGGGTTGTCTTATCCAAGCCATTAAAAGAGATTGTGACCTTTTAAAGTGGCTTTGAACTGGGATAAATTTTCAGGGTGTCTAAAAAAAGCTTCTTGTGGTTTTCCTATATAAGAGATATGGTTCATTCTTGGTTTCAATATTCTCAAACTAATTTCCCACTTCTTTTTCTTCTTGGTCTCAGATGGAACCATTCAAGGTCTTTGGAGGTGCAGAGGAATGTCACAGCAGTGAATCTGGGTGGACCATGTACATTGGGTCCCCCATAGATGATGATGATCCTAGTAGTGATAATGATGATAAGGTTGAAGAAGACATTCAAGCTTTACCGGAAGACGAAAGCGACGATTCTATGGCTTCTGATGCTTCTTCTGGTCCAAGCCATTACGGTTTCGAGCATGCGGCGGAAGAGGACTATGATGACGATGACAAGTATTGCCCAGCTAAAAAACAAAAGGAAATTGCAGAGAAGAAGGTGGAAAAGAAAGGGAGGGCATTCACGGATAACAAAAGTAATGTTGCAGATCATGAGGCCGGTGGGAAGGTGAGAAAAAATCAAAGGATGGGGAAAGGGAAATAGATTGATTACGCAGTTCCGTGCTAAGCAGGTTGTTTATTAGGTTTTCTTTCGACTGTATAAGATAATATATAGCTACAATTACCTTTTGCGTTTCCATGGTTTTTTTTTTTTGTTGGACTGGCGTTTCAATGTTCACTTTTAACATTAATATTTACATGGAGAAAATATTTTGGCCAAGATTATGGAGATATAGATATGCCCCTCTCTCTTGGTTATTAGATGTTTATTAGTACCTCTACTCGTGTCACCTTAACAATGGAGCATTTTAATTTTCTATATATTTAAAAATAAATAATCATAAAATGGGTTTTATAGTTATTTGATCTTTCTTTTTTCAAAAATTTGATGGGGGTGAATACTTATTTATAATTATAATATTCCCTCTGTATGCAATCGTAGTTTTATATGCATGTTCTTCTGAACTTTTCCCAGAATTACATCCACAAATAGGAGTACTGCATGTGGAAGTGCCTATGCAATTATAAATATAACACCTCGTGACTAGACTACAGGAGTAGGTGACTTCCTGTGTTTGTCCTTGACGATAAACAAACAGAATATGTATATTTTGTCTCACGTCTCGATAACAAAGGAACAGCTACTCTTGTCTAGGTTAACAGTTTCACCTACGAGTATTTATTTCTGAATTTGCTCAAAATTGTTCACAGCATAAATCTTGTAAAAAAAATGCTCTTTAATCATTTACATCTAAATTATTAAATTTTACTCATTTATCAATTATTATTTTTATTAAATTTATTTTATAAAATATTTTTAAGAAATTCAAAAGATTCAAATTTAATATTGACGATGTTTTTTTATCAAAATAAGTTGTAGTGGCCGTTAACAATTTTACTTGGATCACAGAAAATGTTCATATGGTAGCGACTAAGATAATAAAAAGGTGTCAAATTACTGCCCCATCATCAAAACTGTGTATTCTACTTTTCTTTTTCTCAGAAATTAACCAGTGTGTTTTCTTCACACTTTCAGCTTTAGCTTTTAGTTTCTCCCAAATTATCTAGTCCTAACAACTATTTTCACCTCAACTTTGAAGATGATGGGTGCTTCAATGGTGCTTTTGTGACATTCAAACCTCTTTTTACGAAACCCTAAGCTCTCTTTTGCTGTAGTTCCACTTTTGAAATCCTTAAGCCTCCATTTTTAAAATCCCTAAGTCACTCTCACTTCTACCCTCATTGTCAAGTAGGAGTGATGTCATCTCAAGAGTGATCATCTAGTGCTTTCATTGATCAAGGAGGAGCCAGTGAGAACTTGTGACCAACACTTCTTTGACAGTCACATTGTATAAACTGCTAACTCGGCCCTTGGAAGCACTCTGATAGTGTTTGGACAACTATGGCACCTGATTATTTTGGAAGCAATTTAGATTGATAGAAGAATATATGTAATGACTTTAGCTGCTATTTTACCGACATATTATTGGATCATTGAAAGTATTTGCATTTTACTTTGTACTGTCTCTAATTAATGTATTGCTGACTTCTTGATTAATGAAATTATTAGGGAATTGCACATGCTTTGTTATCATTGTTATGTTCGTCACTGTTAAACAAAAAACATGGAGATCTGAATGTTTTTCTTTCTGAAAAACTGAGGAAACAATTGATAATTCATAAGGAATACACAAATGCAAACAATATAATTTGATAGAAATTTTCGCAAAATCTTGTCATTTTTCTTTGCACTCATAATCAACTGTCGTTTCCTTCGAATATTAGTACATTACACAATTAGTACAATGGGCATCTAATTGAGGAATTTTTGCCATAATTATCTTCAGTTTTTGCTGTGAGCAGTAACAATCTTCTACCACATTCACATTTCCCTTGATCACTCATCTTGGTTGACCCACTATACTCCTCCACGTTTTAGCAATGGAGTTGCAAAATCATGTTCTCCCACATCCTTTCAACAGCAGCAGCCATGCGAATGAGACTGGGAGTTAAGAGTGACTTGGGGATTTCAAAAGTGGAACTATAGCAAGAGAGAGCTCAAGGGTTTCGTAAAAAGGGTTTGAACCACACAAAAGCACCCATCATCTTCGAGGTTGAAGTGAAAATAGTTGCTAGAGCTAGGTAATTTGGGGGAAACTATGAAGCCGAAAGTGCGAAGAAAACACGACAAGTAATTTTTGATCAATACATTAATTAGAGACAGTAATAGCACACTGGCTAATAATTTCATTAATCAAGAAGTCAGCAATACATTAATTAGAGACAGTACAAAGTAAAATGCAAATACTTTCAATGATCCAACAATATGTCAGTAAAATAGCAGCTAAAGTCATTACATATATTCTTCTATCAATCTAAATTACTTCCAAAATAATCAAGTGCCACTACAAAATTATCAACTGTCATCAGAATGCTTCCAAGGGCTATGAGTTAGCAGTTTATACAATGTGACTGTCAAAGAAGTCTCGGTCACAAGTTCTCACTGGCTCCTCCTTGATCAATAAATGCACTAGATGATCCCTCTTGAGACACTCCTACTTGACAATGAAAGTAGGAGTGAGAGTGACCTAGAGATTTCAAAAATGGAAGCTTAAGGATTTCAAAAGTGGAACTATAGCAAAAGGGAGCTCAAGGGTTTCGTAAAAAGGGGGTTTGAATGTTACAAAAGCACCATTGAAGCACCCATCATCTTCAAGGTTGAGGTGAAAATAGTTGCTAGAGCTAGGTAATTTGGGGGAAAGTACGAAACCGAAAGTGTGAAGAAAACACGCCAAGTAATTTTTGAGAAAAAGAAAAGTAAAACACACAGTTTGGATGATGTGGTAGTGACTTGGCAGCTTTTCATTTTAGTCACTACCATATGAGTGTTTTCTGTGATTCAGGGAATTGTTAACGATCACAATAGTTTTTTTTTTTTTTTTAGAAAACGTGTTAAATTAAAGAAGAAATTGATTTGCGGCGAATTGAGATTTTTGATGACTAAATAATATAAAGTGATATTTTTAAGGAATAAAATTTTGAAGGATGTATTTTTAGAAACTAATTTATATATTTACTCCAAAAAAATGCACGGAGTATGATTTTGTAAGTTTTTTTTAATATTAGATTAAATTATTATCTTTTTTCTCCTCTCCTTTATTAATATTTTTACTATATAAATTTTTTCTCAATTATAAAAGTATATAAAAAAAAATTTAAAGAAAAAAATGAAATATTTTTCTTCTTTTAATTGATACATTTATTACACTATATTTATTTTATTAAAAAAAACACAAATCTCCTTTAAAAGTAAAAATAAAATACTGTCTTATTTATTGATTAATATTTTTATTACATAATCTTATCTTCTAATTTAAAAATATAAATAAATTTCTTTTAAATTTTTAAGAAAATATAACTTTATTTAAATATTTTTTATAAAATAAAAGTAGATAATAAATAAATAAAATATCACTCTTTTATAAAATTGCATAATTTTATTATTTATTTTTCATTTATAAAATTTTTTCATATATTTAAATTAAATTGTAACATATTTTTTTATTTTTAAAAAATATTTGTATATATATATTTTTGAAAGTAGCATAATGAATATATTAATCAAGAGAAAAGATAATTTTTAATTTTAAGAAAAGTTTGTGAATATTTTTAAACTAAAAAAGATGTATTCATAATAAATATATTAATCAAGAAATAAAAAATTAATTTATTTTAAATATTAATAATTTTATTTAAAAATTGTTTGAAAAGTTCAAAGTGCCTTAAAAAATATTATTTTTTAAATATTAAAATTTAAATATTATATTGTGTGAGAAAAGACCAAAGATAAATAGATGTGATTTATATTTATTATGGTTGGAGACATATGTGATATTGTGTTTGATTAAATATTTAGTTGTATTCTTTTTTAATTTGATATTATATATCTTAGAAATTTTTTAATGATAAATGTTGATAATAAATTGAAATTGTTTTGTATTTATACGTTTATTATTTTATCCGACTCCATATGCATTGTGTGATTAAAAAATTAAAAGAAATTAAATTATTAAAAAAAAGTAGGTTAATCCGGTTTAATCCATAGCTCATAGGTTTTTTTTTTTTTGGCCTAACTTCACTTACTAAATTAAAGTCCTTGAACACTTGTGCCCAAACAAATAAAGGTAAAAGGTCCTCAATCGCAAAAGCCGTGCACTTTTGAGTAGGGATCAGAAGCATATACTTAAATTTTATCAATATCTTGAACCAAAAAAAAAAATTATCAATATCAAATAATTTGCTCAAAAATATTGTATATTACATTTTTATTTCTCTACAAATATTTTTTTTATTTTTATATTAAAATAGAAAAAATTATAAGCCAAAGAAACTGAATAGAAGTTTTCAGTTTTTTTTTAAATATCAATAAATCTAACATATTCAATTCATTTTATTTTAATTGAGTTGATCACTTTTATATACGTCAGATATTCATATTAATTCAAAATTCAATCACAAATTATTTTGAGAAAATTATATTTTGGTTAATAAAAATTTTTATAACCCAAATTTATTTAAAAGTTTCTCTAAAAAATTTTTTATACCCATTTATAAAAAAAATAAATTAAAATAATTACGAATAAATAAACTTTTGTAGGTATATAAGGCCATCTTCAACGGTGGTTCTTAAGAGTCATTCTTATCATAAGAAATGCATCTTATCTTTGGTACCCGTTGGAGTTTTCCACTTGGCACTTGCTTGTAAGGACCGTTGCTTCTACAAGCAACGGTTCCTTAATTCAAAAATGATTAAAAAAATGAGCAACCGTTTTGAATCACAATCAACTAGCCAACAGTTTTTCTTTCCAACCAAAAATACCCAAAAAAAAAATCATCAACAACTAAATAATGTAAATAGAGGGCATGGAGATTTACCAGCAGAAAACGCGATCCGGTTCAACGAGGAAGAAGGGGAAAATCATCCTGGCAGAAAATGCGATCTAGTGGAAGAAGATTTATCAGTAGAAAAGGTAAATAACCGAGGCCACGGAGAAAGAAGAAGATAAATCTTCGACCCACGAAAAGCTTGGAAGCACATCGAAGAGACCAGAAATCTTCGTGGATCTGATAATCGAAGAGAGGAGAGGAGAGGAGACGCTTGATCAGGGGAGAGAGTTTTTATAGATCTGATAATCGAAGGGGGATTTTATCAAGGGAGTGCCAAATCACCGAAGAGAGGAGACGAGAAGGCCGAAGAGAAACTTCTAGCGTGGGAGATGGTGGAGATGGCTTTCATCAAGAGACCCATGGCGAAGAGGTGGAGATGGCTTTGAGAATTCTAGAATTCTCGAGAAAGAAAACGGAATGTAAACCGAACGGCCAAACTCGGGGAAACGATGAAGGCTCCAGAAGAACACAGAATGCTGGCTCGAGGAAATGATGAAGGCTCCAGAAAAAAGAAGAATGCATTGAATGGCATTGGAAAATGAGGGATAATAATGATGCATTGAAAAATGAGAGATGATATAAAATTAGAGGTGAAATAAAAATTGTGCCATCGGAAATTGTATGCAGAATCCATTGAATGGCATTGGAAAATGAGGGATAATAATAATGCATTGAAAAATGAGAAATGATATAAAATTAGATGTGAAATAAAAATTGTGCCTTTGAAAATTGTAAATTAGTGGCGTGGGAATGATAAAAGTTTCTGTAAAATGAATATCAGTTAAAGCAAAAAATTAGACCGTTGAAAATTTGTCCGTTAAAATTTAATCGTTGAAATTAGCCGTTAAAATATAGACGTTGAAGCATCAAAATTTGTTCTATAAATTAGATCTTACTTTGAAAAATTTATTCATACAAATTCTCAATTCAATTGTTCACACCATTCAAAGATTTTACACTCATTCTCAATTCTCTTCGTCTTTTTCTTCATCTTCATCTTTTTTTTCAACTTACAAGTTTATTTGTTTTGACAAATGGATCTCAATCAATTTAATTTGAATCCTTTTTTTCAGTTTATACAAAATAATCAACCTTCCACCAGCGAAAATTCTCAAATTCCTCCATTTTTCTCAAATCCACAAAATAATCCAAATACTGAAAATTTTCAATTTCCTATGTTTCCATTCCAATCAACCAATCCCGCCATGTTTTATAGGTCTCTTCTACTAAGTATTAGCGGTACAGAATCCACTGATCAAGAACCTGAAACACCAATCGGGTCTATGTCTAAGTCTCAAGTTTCACAATTTTCCACTCAAGTCAGTTTAAAAAATATTGTCCTCAATGAAGGGAGAAGAAATGCAAGCTAGAAAAAATCTCGAGTCAGATTCATAGCAGAAGAAGATGTACTTCTTATTTAATCGTGGCTCAACATTTCAAATGATGCAGTTGTTGGTGTTGACCAAAAAGCAGATAGTTTTTGGTCAAGAATCAAAGATAATTATAACAACTATCGTGGTCAATTACGAGAGAGAGAATCCGTTCAACTAAAACCTCGATGGTATCGGTTGAATAGTGCAGTTCAAAAGTTCGTCGAGTGTTACAAACAAACTGTTCATAGGAAAAAAACTGGAAGCTCAGAGAATGATATCATGGCTGAAGTATATGCTATTTTTCATCAAGATGAGGGCAAACAATTTAAATTTGAACATGCGTAGTGACTATTAAAAGATGAACTTAAATGAACAGTAGAATCAAGTGAGGATTCTTCAAAAAGAACAAAAATTTCTACTTCTGGCGCATATTCATTGTCTTTTAACTCGGAATGTACATACGATTCAACCTATAGTTCAACCTATGAGAAAAAAGGCAACAAAAAAAAAGGGTAAAGAGAAACCAAATGAAATTGCTTCTGACAAAATCGAATTTACTGCAATACAAGAAGCACATAATCACAAAATGACTGTCATAGAAAAATTCGCACAAATTAAGGAGAAAGAAAACAAACTACAAGAGGAAAAAAAATAAGTTAAAAGAGAAAGAATTGAAGTTGGAAGAGTTTAAGATCCTTCAAACGCTCTTCTTCAAGGATATATTTGAGATGACAGAGAGACAACGACAAGATCACGAAATATTATGTAACATTATGAGAGAAAAGCATAGAATCAATTAAAATAATGTTATGTATTTTCTTTTAATTATATCATATTATGTATTTTTATTATTTTTAATTATTGTTATAAATAATATTGTTTAAAATAAATTTGTATTATTTTTAATATATTTTAATTTTTTTAACATATTTATTATTTTAAAATTAAAATATAAATAAATTAATATTTTAAATTAAATTAAAAATAAATATAAATATAATATTAAAATATGAGATAATTTGTAGAACTTATTTAAATAATTTTGATGAATTTATAGTTAGAGTGTAGAATTTTTTAAAATATCATATAATTACTTTAAAAAAATGTTGATATGATATTTATAAGACTAATTTAAACAACTTCGATGAGTACACTGTTGAAGATGCACTAAGTTCGTGTTTGGTTTGGTGGTGGAACAAGAAAAAAGCCCATTTGCTGCTGATGTAACCGTGATTTTTGCAGAAACAACACTTTGTAGCTTCTGCAAAAATCACGTTTGGACAAAATCACGTTGTTCAAACGCAAAACCAAACACACCCTAACTATACGGGACTGTAAACGACGGTAACCTGAACGCAAACGAGGACGTGTCCCGAGGCGAACCTCGTGATGTAATCCAAGGACCAAAAGAAAAGGAGTCACCACTGCTTCGAGAATTTACACCTGCCTTCCCACAGGGATGAGTGATCGCAGATATGTCGAAGCTGGTTCTACACAGCTCTCGTTTCAGCTCCGTTCGCCGTTGCAAAACCTTCGTCGCAACTCTCTTCTCTTCTTCCTCTACTGCTCCTCTTTCTCGCTTCCAATGCCGCTTCATACTTTCTGTTCCATCTCATTCCCGACCTCTCCGACCCTTCCAGTCCCACAGATACCTATCACTTTGTGCATTCCATTCTTCTTCCTCCTTTTTCGACTCAAAATCGAAAGAAGAGCTGGTTGGGAAGGAGTCTAGGCCTGACGGTGGCATTAATAAACAAAGTGGTAGAATTGCCGATGAGGATTATCCAAGCGGTGACTTTGAATTTGCACCGATTACTGGGTGGAGAAAATTTCTTCTGAAGCTCAAGATGCTCATTGCGTCCCCTTTGGAGCGTGTCCCCAAGGGCAGTGTTCTAACAATGAAGTTGCGGGGCCGGGTTTCCTTCTCATCCTTCATCATATGTTTAGAGCATTTTAGTTATTCTTTGCGCTTTTGGGGATTGATGTAGGCGTTTTCTGCTTACTTTAATGAGATTGGTCATTGCTGATATTACTGTTCATTTTTGGGGGAGTTGAATTCGAGGGTTCACTGGCGACTTAGAAGTTTTAGGACTCCTCAAGGTCTTGTCCTGAGAAAGATATTTTATTCAGCTAGCTAATCTCATGCTACTTTATTTGACTTCATGATCGTGTTCTATTCATGAAATTTGCACGCACAAAAAGAGTCAAGCTTATATATGCATATGTGTGTGCGTGTGTTTGTGTGTTTATTTTGAAGTTTATAATGCTTTGTTCTTTCACATGTTCAGATTTCTGATCAGCTAAGGAGTCCTTTCTCTCAAGGTCAAGGACTATCTCTACCTCGAATTTGTGAGAACTTCTTAAAAGCAGCATATGATCCTCGTATTTCTGGAATCTATCTCCATATTGATAATTTGAATTGCGGGTGGGGTAAAGTTGAAGAAATTCGAAGGCACATACTGAATTTCAAAAAATCAGGTACTTTCAACTCTGGACTTCTGTTACAGCTTATGAACAGGAGATAGAGGGGTGGAGAAACATGCAAATGCAATATCAAAATATAAGATTTTTTATGTTAATGGCATATACAGAAGCTTATATAGGTTAAGATCAAATGAAATTGGTGTAAAGTTGACTTAGAAATTTCATGCCAAATTTCTCATGTCAAATTTAAGATTTTTTATATTAATGGCATATTTGGATGGTGTAGCTAATGTTTATGTGGACGATCAATTCATCCTTAAAGCTTAAGCCATTAGGCAAAGATCCAAGATTGTTTTTATTAATATCTCTTAACACGGTCCCTCATGTGAAAGTTGTGAGTTTGAAACGTAATCAAAGCACATGCCCACCATAGATTGATTTTATTAATCTTGCTTTGATCTTCAAACATAAACTAAGCACATACCCACCATACCTTGTGTTGAATTTAAATGATGAGGAACGTGGTAAGCAAGATTTGAACTTTTGATCATGTGGTTAGAAGATCTGATACCATTTCAGTAACCAATTCATCCCAAAAGCTTGACCATTAGATGAAGGTCCAAGATTGTGTTTATTAATATCTCTAACAGTTTATTTGTCTAAGTAATATATGGCAATCTACTGATCTTCCAAGTTATTTGTAATGTACCTTTCATCTTGAAAAAAAATTTGAGCTATTTAAATAATTTTTGTTACTTATAAAAAAGCTTTGATAGTTGATGACTTTTGTAGGAAAATTTGTTGTGGCTTATGTCCCTTCATGTCGAGAAAAAGAATATTACATAGCATGTGCATGTGAAGAGATATACGCCCCTCCAAGTGCTTATATTTCATTGTTTGGCTTGACTGTTCAAGCCTCATTCCTTAGAGGTAAGCCGATTTTGCTTTTCCTTGCATATTTACATGTAAGATTTGACTAAGTATTGGACCTTGAATTTTTTGTTTTCTCACTGCTTTTTTTTTGGTGGGGAGGGGTGTTGGTTTGGGGGTGGGAAGAGGTTTCAGGCTGGCAGAAGGAAGGTGTTCCTATATTTACTACGTTATGTTTAATTTTGGCAGATGACTAAAATAAATTTTGCATTTAGGTTAGTGGCCTTGTGCATCTTATGTGTATTTGGGAAATACTCGCAACTTCCTGTTATTACTTAATTACTTTCAATCACTTAGAATCTATATATTCTACAATAATCCAATCTCAATGGTTCCTTGATTGAGGGTGTGAAGAGTCTTCAAATGTTTATTGTGTATATAATCCGACTCTTTAAGGTGCTATCTGCAATTCTGCATCACAGTTTTTCTAGAAAAATGCCCTTGCATATAGTATGTAGACAGATCCTTGTAAGGAAGTTACTTGGTACATTTCCTCTTCATGCAATTATTCTTGTCTTGGATTATTAATATGTCTTTCAGCACACAAGTTTATGTAGTATGAATTGAAGTTTGGTACGAATGTGTTTTTTCTACTATGAAGTTTGCACAAAAATTGGGGCTAATATGTCTTTCCAATCAAATAGTAAACATAACGTCTGCTATATTGATTGCAAAAATGTTATTTTAATTATTTATGCATCATCTTATGCTTTGATTGATTTGGAAACATGTTTCTTTCTAGGAAAGCTCTAGATAAACTCCTTGCAACTTTTAAGTCCTTTGATGACTATACCTAAGCCTGACACTAATGTTTCTTTTACATCATTTCTTATTTCTTTTCAGGTGTTTTAGATAACATAGGAGTTGAACCACAAGTTGAAAGGATTGGGAAATACAAAACTGCAGGAGATCAACTAACCCGTAGAACCATGTCTGAAGAAAATTGTGAGATGCTGACTTCATTGCTTGATAATATCTATACCAATTGGCTGGATAAAGTCTCTTCTTCAAAAGGTGCATTTGCATTTGAATTTGTAGTTAAACCTTGAAGTAATAAATTAACTTCTGGACTTATGCAAGTTTTATGCAGGAAAAAAGAGAGAAGACATTGAGAACTTCATAAATGAAGGAGTCTATCAAGTGGACAGGCTGAAAGAAGAGGGCTTCATAACAAGCATAATGTACGACGATGAGGTATAAAATTCTTCAACTATTTTATACTGAAGATTATCTGTATGTGCTAACTCTCTTTTTTTAGTATGTAATCATATATAGAGAGTAACATGGAATCTCATTTACTACAAATTCAAATTGAAATATTCTGAGAGGGAGTTTTTCCTCCCTTCCCCTTCAGAGTATGCTGGTTTTATTTGGCTTCTTCAACTAACGTATGGAGTTTACTGTTCTCACAGTTGACTATGTTCACACACACGCACATATATATGTATAGACGTGAATACAGAAATATCTAGGGAGGTTAACAGGATATGCAATATCCAATGTTTTGCAGGTTATTGCTGGTTTGAAGGAGAGACTCGGGGTGAAAAAAAATGAAAATCTGCCTATGGTGGATTACAGGTTGCCAATGCCAATTTCTTTAAGAATGATTTTGGTATATAATAAATTATGCTACTTCTTTGGAGTGGATAAAAATCAGCTTCAGGATTGTCTTTATCTTAGAAGTTTCTTCCTGATCTTTTTTGCTGTTGTAGTTAGAAATTTAACCTTCTACGTGCACCATTTGACTATTTTCGATGGCTGTAATATTTTCCACCATCAAGTAACTGCACATTCAAAAATTTATTCAATAGCATGGATGGTTTCTTTCTTCAGTGGTTTTGTTTCCTGCTTGGGTAGTAATCTGGAATTATGGTTTCCCTCCACTTTAATGCTTTAAGGAGGAACAGGTGCTGTAGGCTTAAAGTTAGTGGCGATTATAAGTTTGTATCTGTGTAACCAGGTTTAAGTCAATATGTGTTAACATAATATCGAGGACTTTAGTTATTTTGTACTTGGGAATTTCAAAGAATCTTGAAGTAACCCTTGGATGTTTGACAAATATACTGTTGCACCTGTGATGGTGTCTAAATTTTATGAAAAGTTAATATGTTTGTTTGGATTTTGCTTTGTACTTGGAAGTGATTATGATCCGCATGGCCTTTATTTTGTCATTATTTGTATACCTACTTTGTAGAAGTCTGGAGTTTGTAACCTGTACCCATACAGTCATACAGACAGAACCATTTAGTTCTCATGAGTTGTGGCACATTTATGTAAAACTTTTCATGTTACAGTTGTTACTTACTATGACCTGTTTCTCGCCTGACTTTATTGTTTACAGGTGCTCTTTCTTTAAATTTTAATACATGTCAAATAAGTTGTATCAACTGTCTGAAGCCATTTCCTTTTCTTGATTAAATGTAGGAAATACTCTAGAGTTAGGAAATGGACTGTTGGAATATCAGGTGGTAAGGACCTGATAGCCATCATCCGAGCCTCAGGGAGCATTAGTCGTGTGAAGAGTCCATTAAGTGTGTCTAGATCGGGTATTATTGGCGAGCAGTTCGTTGAGAAGATTCGCCGTGTGAGAGGTACACTTGACAGTGAAAAGTAAATAATCTACACTACATTGATTATGGTAGTTATCATAATGCATCATCACAGATATTGTCTTTGTTGTATAATTGTATAATTCATTATTGTCAAAATAATGGATGGGAAGCCAAAAGGCTTACACATTTTTTGTTTTACAACAAAACATGGCCTTCAGAAGTATGTTTTCCTACCCAATAATTTAAGACCTAAATTTGAAAAGCTCAAGAGGAAGGAGATTATGGATAGGAAGCTGCAAGAACTAAATATAATTAATTTATGAGATCCCTAAAATCCCAGATAGGCAAAGAGAGAACTGTTGGCTGGAGGAAACCTTACGTTAATACACATGTATGACTTGCAAGTTGCAAATCTCTCTTTATCCATGTGTTGGGGTTTCAGTTCCATTCATTTAAATAACCTATGTATGCAACAGCAACATGCAGCTTATTCATATGCTTTTAGGGTCACACAACATGGATACTCATAATCTTCATTGTTAATTTATGATGCTGTCTGCCAAAATTGAAACCTTTGACAGAAATCTTGTTGTATGTGATGGACCCAATATAGTTTAATGGGGCAATATAATAAATTGACACAAGAATTAAATGTGTTTTGACTTTAGCCTATGTCCATGGGCAAAGATGGAAAACAAATTCCAATGTGGAAGCAACAGGAGAATAAGAAAGCATCTTGACTGCAATCTGGCCCTCCAAGATCTTGGTGCATGCTATCCTATCCATAGTTTGGGCTATAAGGTGAGCTAATAATTTAAAACTATTTAAATGCTACAATGTGGCATGAATGATGTGGCAAATGTTAGAATTTTTTCACCTCCACACCATGCTGATAAACCACCAACAACAACCAAGTTTTTTTTTACTAGGTGGAGTTGGTTACATGGATCGAACGACGTCACAGTAGCTTATTATAAATTAAATTAATCATGCTGTTAAACCACCGAAGACAAAATAATTTCCTGCCAGCCACATTAACTCCTTTTAAATTTTCCTTAGCCTTGCAACTGAATAGCAAAATGGCCAATTGAATGCTTCTTGTCCCAAGTGGTTATCTAGGATATAAAAAATTCTATAATGAGTGATGCGCCTCTAACTAAATTCAATTCACATTACCAAGTCCCATGCTTTATTTTTGTTCACTAGTTATATGAATGTGATAGTTTGTCTTTTGGTCACGTTGGGTGTTCTTTTGCTCATCAGAGTCAAGACAATTTAAAGCTGCTATTATCCGAATCGACAGTCCTGGAGGTGATGCCCTTGCTTCTGATTTGTAAGTGTTGAAAATTCCCCTCTATGTTATGTTAATGTTATGTTTATAGTTGATAAATGAAATATGAGAATTTCTTAATATTCTAGACATTGATCTGAAATTGTTGGTTGGACACAACTAGAATAGATATTTACCAACGCATAATTCTTTGAGTACCTGCACTTCATTTATGTATGTTTAACTACAAATTTTTTTCAGCAGATAAGATAATCGTATCCTTAAGATCTAGTTAAATTTGAAAGATATCTGTGATCTTAGCTGTGAATATAATGATAATTATTTTGGGGGTTTTGCATGGAAAAAAGGAATAAAAAAGGAAACCTGTTTATTTAGCTGATCATTCTGTGGTGTCGTAATCTGCAGGATGTGGAGGGAAATCAGACTTTTGGCTGCCTCAAAACCAGTCATTGCCTCATTGTCTGACGTGGCAGCAAGTGGAGGCTACTATATGGCAATGGGAGCAGGAACTATTGTTGCAGAAAGTCTTACCTTAACAGGTTCAATTGGAGTGGTCACAGGTGAAGCAATATACTGTAAAATTGTTAAATACCTTGACACACCCATGTATATTTGAAATCAAGAAACTAATCTATATCCTTATTGGAATTTACTTTGTTGTTGCTCCATTTAGGAAACTGTTAATGTTGGCAGTGAACAAATATCAAACTTTGTATTTGTTTTCCCATTGCTTAAGGCAGAGACCTAAGACATCACTAAAAATTACTCAGGAATTGTTGTCCTGTGGTTATTTCTCTTCTTAAAATATCTTCTGCTTTAGATATCATTCTTTAAAATTGCCTTCAAGAGAAAGAAGAGGGAATATGCAGGAATGTGTAGACTCCTGATGTCTACTAAATCTCCATGTAAATGAAAACCGTCTGATCAATTCATTCTTACATAATCAATATAGGATAAAATTTAAAGGGGATGACATAATTTCTTATCAACCTTGCTTCACTTTCTCTAGGGAGCACTTTGGGAGTAAGATATCCAACATGTTTGTAGTTGTAAATCTATATGTGCATGCCATTTCATAAATTTAGAAAAGAAGGAAATTAATTATGTCTATTATACATAATACCTACCAGTTTTATGTAAATAAGTTTCATGTCAATATGAGTAAAGTTTGAAAAGGAACTTATATAATACTAAGGAAAATTTTAGTGTTTTGAGCTGTCATTCGTGCTTGTTTTCATTCACATAAACTTAATTAGCATCATAAAAAACACTACATGCAAAAATTGGATGATTGTTATTAAATCATATATAAAATTAAATGCAACCCAAGGGAACTGTCAATTTGAGTTCTGAAATGATGAGGGAGACATTGTAATGTCATGAACAGTCAGTAGGGTCCTTGCATTTTAGTTGGATTTGTTAATCTGTTAATTGGATGGTATAAATTATTCTTGTAGGCAAATTTAACCTGGGGAAACTGTATGAGAAGATTGGCTTCAACAAAGAAATCATGTCGAGGGGAAAATATGCTGAGGTCCTTGCTGCTGAACATCGTCCTTTTAGGTAATTATATTCATTGTATTTCAGGTATCAAAGTTCTGGTGGATCAAGAAAGAATACTAACTAGCGTACTTTGCCATCTGGTATGTCAACTGTTAGGCATCCTCTCTGTTTGAGGAGGGAAGCCCAACCCTGATAGGCTAATAGTGCCTAGATGATTTTCCCTAAATATTATTATTAGAAAGTCACTGCTGCATGTAGGTCTGGAGTTGGTAATCATTATTGGGGATTGAAGGTTAAAAGGAAAATTTTGGGGACTGCATAGTACTTTTAAAAGTACTTAATGTCAAATTAATTTGTGGTTGGTACACTATTTTGCTTTTCTTCCTTCCCATTATTCTTTTTCCTCCCATTCCCTCGTTTGAAAATGATGAATTAGGCTTTTAAATAGAAAATCTGTATTCTTTGTGATTTAAAACAATACTTTTTCCTTTTTTGTTTCTTTTTTTTTTTGGGGGGGGGGGGGGAAGGGGTCTGGAGAATGCAAACTGAGACGTACTGGTGTTTGGAAATAGAGACCATTGTGTTTTATATGTATCCTTGGCTGTATTTGGGCCCTGGGTGGAGCATTAGTTGCTCTCCAAGCTAGTCCCCAAGCTGAATATATCTCTGATTCTTTGAATACAGCTATCAGGATGAGAAATTGAATTTTAATGGACAGTTGCTCAAGTCTGGCAGAGATAACCTGGACTTGTGGGTAGTTGGAATTGGGGGCCACTGTAGGCTGCCCCATTCAGAATTTCTGGAAAAAAAGAAAAGAAAAAGGATCAAGTTGGTCTTTGCAGGTGGGTTGTGGCAAAATTAGAGAAAATCCATGGAGCAATCTTTGTCTAGCTCTAGCCACTACAAGATCACCCTAAGGATGCACAGGAGTTGCAGAAAAGTAGTATTTTACTTTTATATAGATTTAATTGTCCAGCCTGCTTGTCTTTGATGCCTGGTTTCTGCTGTCTTTGTATGTTTTTAATGCTATTCTTGCCCTTTCGTCTTTTAATTCATGTTGTTTCCACGGTTGTCCTTTTTATTGTATCAGTTATACATGATTTCTGGGACAGACATATTACCATATATATATATATATATATATATATTTTGTACAGACCTGATGAAGCAGAGCTATTTGCCAAGTCTGCACAACATGCTTATAAACAATTTCGAGATAAGGCAGCTTTTTCTAGATCAATGACTGTACGTTTCAGTTTTCAGAACTATATGTAACTTTCCATGCTTTCTTACTTCATCCTCTTGGTAGATCTTAAGTTAAGGCTACTGTTTTGTCATCAGGCAGACAAGATGGAGGAGGTTGCGCAGGGGAGAGTTTGGACTGGTATAGATGCAGCTTCACATGGTTTGGTTGATGCGATTGGTGGAATCTCTCGAGCTATTGCCATAGCAAAATTGAAGGCCAATATACCTCAAGACAGACAGGTGTGTATAGTAATACCTTTTTATTAGTAGTGTAGTGTGTATAGTTATATTTGAGAATTGCCAGTTTACCTGGTGAATGTGCTTGAGCTATGCCAGGTTACTCTTGTGGAGCTTTCTCGGCCTTCCCTACCAGAGATTGTTAGTGGCATAGGAAATACCCTTGTTGGAGTAGATAGAACATTGAAGGAATTGCTACAGGACTTGACATCTTCTGATGGAGTTCAAGCACGGATGGATGGAATCATGTTTGAGAGATTGGAAGGATATCCTTACCCCAACCCCATTTTGACATTAATGAAAGATTTCCTTAGTTCCCTATAGCTGTTATTGATGATATATTAAATCTTCTTCGTTCTTATAAATTCGCTCTTTACTTTTCCTTTTGGCAAAGGGGATAGATGAATAAGGATCTTGCTTTTCATAACTTACGCTATGGATCCTTATCCCTGCCATTGTGTGCCCCCCAATCCCTGTATATGCATACAATAAGTGTGAAACCGACAACCATAATATTAGACATTCGTTGTGTTATCTATATCTGATGCCGTAATTGATGTTGAGTGGGTGAAATTTCCAGATTGTGAGGATGCCATTGGGCTCTTTATTTTCTGCATCTCTTGGCTTTTTGACTCTTGGTGGCTATGCTATAAACTATCTTTTTGATGATGCAATTGCCTTTGTTTATTGAGAGGTCACAGTTCAATTCCAAAGGATACATAATATAGATGCAAGACAGGAGAGACTTAACGTCGTTATTGTGATGCAGATAAAGTTAATTAATTATATATATTATTTTCAACAGTATTATTTTTAATTATATAGTAAATGGCCAAAAAAATGATATAGTAAATTTAAGACTAGTGATCAAATTTCAGGCTTACCTCTTATCATTTTTTACTTCAAATTTCATAGACACTCCTAAAACATTGATATATCTCAAGCCAGGTTTCACGTATAGCAAGTATATTTGACGAAGGAAAATTTATATCCTCAACTATGATTTGCCGTTTTATTTTCCCTCAATGTGTTATCGAACCCCTTTTTGTTAAATGAAATCAGAGACCTTTTTTTTCCTTCTTTTTTCGATACATTCATTAGACTCGAACACACACACTCATTCCTATAACCCCAACCTCCCACCACCTGAACTAGCCTCAGGTGGCCAAATCAGAGACTTTTTAGAGTTAAGAATTAAGGACATATGGATATGATTGCAAACCAACAAATACGTGTTCATTTTTTTGGTTTGTAATTATGCCCTTTTACATTTTTTTTGTTGTAGCTTGTAAATGTAGTTTTGGGTCAATTTGTGTGTTATCAAGATTACATTTTTTTTTTCTTTGTGATATTAAGCACCTACGTCGGTTTGATACATTTTAAAAAAAAAGTTTTTTTGAATGTTAGTTTCAAAACTTAACTTTTATTCATTATGACATGAATTTTAAAATTGAAGATTTTGTACTTATTATTCAAATTTATCATTATTAAACTACACTTAATAACTTTAATTTTATTTCACTTTGAATTACTCAAATTTAGTCCTTTACAATGTTTATCTCTTACTGGCTCTCTATCTTTGACAGACTTTTTCTTTCCATAAGAAATAAATCCTATAGCTTTTAGGTAAATTCTCATTCGTCCAATCTTTATAATATCAAAATTTAAATTGTGATTCTCCTTGTTAAAGATATATTTATCTCTTTTGTTTTTTTTTTACTCTTTTCTAGAAAGATTCAATTATTTCTTACCATAAAATTAGAAGCAATCCATTTTGATTTCTATGTTTTTTTATGGACTCCATATTATAATTATTCTATTAACATCATTATAGTAAAAATATAAATTTTATACCAAAAATCATATTTACTCACATTATTTTTTTATTTATTACATTCCACTTTTTTTTTCAAATATCTAATTAGATATGCACAAGTAAAAAATAATTCAGTCACAGTAATTATTGTGTTTAACCATTAAGTATAACTAAATAAAAAAAATTAGAGTAATTTGTCAAAGATTATATATTTAAACTTCTATATTGCGGTATACTGAAATCCATCTTCTTTTTCGTAAAGATTTTTCTTCAGAGTGTTTATCTAGAAAGTATGAACAAATTGAAATACGAGTTGCAAAAAATTAGTTCTAAGGTATGGAAATTCTCCATCTTTTTCTTTTTCGGATTTAATTTTCAAGAAAGTTTCCCTTGATACTAGGATTTTGATTCAAATTGAAAATTTACACATTTATATTGTTATACAAAGTAATCAACCTATTTTTTTTTTTTGGGTGTAATTTTCAATTTCATAGAAATTGCATCTAATGCCTTTATATCTCGAATTCATCATATTTTTGAAAACTTGAATTACATATTAGTGAAACAATTGACATGGACTAATTTGCATGACAAAATTGGGGGTTTTCTCTAATGTTTGATTACATTTTTGAGGCTGTTTATATAAAATAGTCCGTTTATAATTTTCACACTTTAAAGCAACAACAATCCTCCGCCGTATTTGGCGTTTTTATTCAATTTTGTCAAATCATTTCGTTCTTAGCTAAAACCAAGTGTTCTTTGGCTTTCATCCATTCTTAGGATTTGCGATTCACTGTTCATAGTTTCATTAGCTACTGGTTTGGTAGATGCAAGAACCCTATATTCATGTTATTAATATATATTTTCGTAATAATTTTTATGAGAAAAAAAAAATTTTGTAATGAGAAAAATGCAGACACCTCATAAATTTTTCGAATTTTAGACTCTTTTATTATTGAGAAGTAGAAAATAAACTCTCTAGTCATGTGGAGTAATTTTTTTGCTATCTATCCAAGAATGTAGGTGAAAGGGTTCATTTCCTTTGAGTTTAGAATTCGAATTTGAAAGTTTGTAGTTGTTAGTTGCAATTAGATTAAAGTTCAAAATATTTTTATGCATTTTTTCCCAAAAAAATTATTATAAAAACATTGACAAATAATTGTGAGGAGTTTATGGATGCAAGAAATGTACACAACCATTTGACTAAGTATTTGTTTGATTCTTACACTTATCATGGATGCAGGAAATATAACTAACAATGAATAATATTAAAGAAAGTCGGTTTCAAAAAATAAATAGGTCAAGATAATTAATAATAAATATATAAATATATTAGACTAAGATAATTTATTTTTGATATATTTACTTAAAATATCTCATTGAAAATTGAATAATTCTACAAAGAGTTTCTTCTTTAGAGATTGATAAAAAAAAATTAGTCAAGAGTCAAATGAAAAACAAAAAAAATTGATGAAAAAATTGAGTGCTTCACACTTAGATGCATCTTTATAACTCATTAGTTAAATAAATAATTTTTATTTGTAGACTCTTTATTACTTCATTAAATAAAAATAAAAATAAATAAAAAATTTAAATTTTAATATAATCAAAAAATTAAAATTGTTGTGAAAAATACCGATTAACATTTATATAAATTAAACTTATAGAAGAATGCCTTAATTGAGGTAAAAATTACATTTAAGAGTGAGAACATTTAACCCCTCCTAAGAAGTGGATCTATCTATAGAATCACGCCACTATTTTTTTTTTTTCATGTTGATGGATTTTGCATTGGGTTTATTGATTATTTTAATCTAATAATAAAATTATTAATATATAAAAAAGTAAAAATTGGTTAAAAAAGAAAGCTTGTGAAAAGATTGATTCTGACCCTGCAGGTATCTTGTTGAAATAAATTATCATAGCAATATTTTTACAGAGAAAAAAATAAATAAATAATTTAATTTCTATCACTTAATTTTAATTCTTAACTTATTTTTTATATAAATCAATGTTTAAATCATCAAACTCATTGTTATTTATTCTTTTTTTATCTTTAAAAAAATTAAATTTATTGTACATTATTTTTAAAAAAAATTTACATACAACGATATGGATATATTCAAAAACTAATTCATATATTTAAGATAATTTAAAAATTAAAATTAAGTATTCTTATAAATTTAAAAATTAAATTAGTAGTTTATTCTAAATAAAAAAGTTAAGTAAAATAATAATTTTATATATGAATTTATAGATCCAATTAATTTTAGTTCTCAATTTTCTTCTAATATAAGAAGTAATCTTTAAAAATATTAAACTCATTGCATGTTAATATTTTGTCAAGAACTAAAGTATAATAAATTTAAAATTCCAGGGATTAATTATATTTAAAAATATTCAAAAAGTTAAAAGATAAAATTACTAGTTTAGTTTATGATATGACTTAAATAATAAGAGAAGTTAATCTCAAAATATTAATCTATTAAATGGTAGAATTTTATGATTTAAGTATTACTTTAAATTTTAATAGTTACCCAATTTAAAATGCATTATTGCTGTGAGTTATTGCCACTAAATAGGTGGTAAATCTTTTTCTTTTTAAACGAATTTACTTATTTATTAGTATTTTAGAATCCATCTAACAGCATAAAGCACATTAATTTAGTTTATAAGTAACTATTTTTGTAGTTTAATTTTTAATAAAAATTATCAATTAATATTATCTAATTTACAAAAAAATAAATTCGTCTCAAACAAATGGATGAAAAATGTTGGTGATCATTCAGTTTGATACTATCACTTTTATCTCATAACATAACAGGCTCAATTGTAAAATCATTATATTTATAATTTATTTTATTGGGTGCAAGTCCAAAAAAAAAAGACAGGAGAGTAATTTGCTTGTCATCTGTTCGAAGTATAAAGACAACAACTAACGCAGCATAGTTCCGCTCAATTCAATCTCTGGAAGAAAATGGCGGCTCTTCCGTCTACACCTCAACAGACGCCTCCCTCCGCCTCCAATTCCGGTAATTCCGCCGCTCAATCCCCATCTCTCTCCGCAGCCCCACCTAAGAACCAGGTGACGTTTCTCTCTCTATCTCTCGCGTATGATTTCTTCTTGACGCATGCACGCTTATATATGTTATTGTTGCTTATTATTTCGAGGGTTTTATTCATATTTGCAAGGTGGAAAGTGCTGCCAACAATGGGGTTTTCCATGGCGATGAGAAAAAGCCTGACTTGGTCGATGGTCTCGAGTAAATTTCTTCTTTCCCTCGCTTTTTTCCCCGGATTAAGATTTTGGCTATATGTGCTGAACATATATTTTTCTTGTTTAGTGATTTTGAACTGGAATAGTTTTTTACTTTGAAGTTCTGTTGAGTTTAATAAAAATGGAGGTAGCAAGAGAAATCTCAAGTATAGATTCTATTTAGTTCTCCTTCTACAGCTATACAATGAGAATAATAAAACTGAATTGAGCTGTGATTGAAAATTTTCTTTCACTTCAGTTCTTTTTTTTTTTTAATTTCAGTGTTAACTTTCTTTTTATCTTGAACACTTATTTGCAAGTAGATGATTAGGGGAGATAATGGACATGCCTCTACTCCTTCCTTGCATCCTCAATGAGTGAAAGGTTCTGTCTTCCTTGTGTGATTTTTGAACTAAAACCAAAGTCATGTAATTGTCGGCTGTTGGCTGTTCAGAATACACATCGAGAACTGCTAGTTCTCTTCAGGAATGCAACATGGGAAGTATGAGAAAGTACAATTATCTATTTGTGTTGGTCTCGCTAAAATGTTCTGATGAGATAATTTTTGATAATATCTCTAGCTATGCACGGTCACTAGGAAACAATATCTTACAAATTATTGACTGAATTTCTTAGTTCATCTGATATGTATGCACACGAGAAATAGATATTTGTCTTAGGAATATCCGACACCATGACCACTGATAATGTAACTAAACAACATGGTAAGTGGGAACACCAGACTAAGTGATAATACCTGAAATAAAACCCAGGTAGAAAGTGAAAAAAAAATAGAGCTGAAAATGGAAATAAGAAGTAAATAATTGGCGTGGTTGAGTGTGTGCAAATCAGAATATTCATGGAAATTATGGTCTGCTTGGTTTTATATCATAAAAATGCTAATTCATTTTTTCACCATTCATTGTGGTTTTGGGTATGCCACGAAGAAAAGTTCTCTGCTCCTGCATCATCTTCTTGTCCTGCATAGATAATTCCTTATAATTCCTCTTTACAACAGTGGGAAAATTACTGTCATTTCGAAAACTCTGTACAGAATGGAATTACTCAGGGATTTTTTTTTAAATGGATTAAATTTGTTCAGCGGCCAATCATATGACTTCTCCCTATAAGTACAAGCCCCAGCACTCCTCCCCTTTCCTCGGAAGATATTCCAAAAATAGGTGACTTTCCCCAATTTGTCTCTTTTCTTAGTCGATTCTACCATCTATTGAATTTGTATTCCCAAAAGAATCTATTTTAGAATAAATTTATATTGAAAAATGCAATCATGATGATGTCCTTATAGTATGTGCCTTGTAAGGGAGTAAATAACTTCAAGTTCTTAGTCCAACTGGAGATAATTATTTACAATTTTCTTCCTTTGTAGTGATCTGGACAGTGTGCAGTACATTGAAAGATTTAAAAAATATGAAGCTGACTACACTCGTCGCTTGATATCAAAGTATTTCTCTGGAAAAACCGTTTCTGGAGGTATGATACAATGGCTGTTTAAAGAGATATGTAAATCTCTCTCTCTCTGTTGACAAGATAAATTTAAGGTGCCTGCATTTCCAGCTAGGTTTGTGACTGATGTGATTTATTTCTTGGATTTAGGTAATAGGAATCTATAGTGCATACACGGGTGAATATTTTGCAACTATTCATATAATATCTCCCGAGTTTTGGTATAAAATTTGAGCATCACTATGTAACTAACCATGGACTTGAAATAAATTCTGTGGTGCATAGTCTCTCCTGCAAATGCTCTCGTGCTCTTGATCACTCACTTTTTTGTTCTCAACAACTGGTTCTGTTAATTCCATTAAGCTTGGTAATCTTTAACTCTACAGTCTTATGTGTCAATGTGTTATTCCTAATGCTCTGTTATCAAGTAAAACATTCCTATTTACAAAATATAGAAATATAAAATAGTACAGGTAGGCTTAGTTGTTTTTGTTTGTTTGTATAAAGTAGTACAGGAAAACAGTTGAAGTGCCACTAATGTAATATTTAACAAAGGAGATGAAATATTGTAATGGCATGTGATGTTTAAAGGAAAGTGGAATTCCTTATCTGCTTATCATCTCTTTTTTATGTTGTAAGACTACTCTGTTTTTTCATTTCTCTCCTACACTTGTTTGGTGGAAGGGCATGATAGCAATATAATATTTAGAACTTGAAAGAGAAGTTATAAAGCACATATACTTCAAAAAAGAAGTTGTGTCCTTGTCCGATACTTCTTGAACACTTGAATGAGACACAATGTGACACCAAATTACACCTATTTACTTCAAATTTTGTTGCGCTGTTATGTCATGTCCCGTATGTGTGCCAATGTTTATGTTTCTTCAAAGGAGATGTATTTCTGCAGTTGACTTGAGATATTGCCTGGACATGATTACAATAATTTTATGCTTATATATGATTGTTTGCATCTGACAGCAAGATAAAAGCAAGATACTAAACTTTATGCTTTGTTTCTCGCTGAAGTTATATTATGAATTTGGTTCTTTATATTCTTTGGTTAAAGTTAATACAAATATACAGAATAATCCATACCTTCAGTTGACAGTAAATATCACTTTTTGCAGGCAACATATTTGATGAGCAAGTGACCATAGATGATGAAATTATTAAGTCAAGCAGGTAAATCAAACTAACCATGTGCTGGGAACTGAAAAAGTCTGGATGTTGCAGAAACTAATCTGTGTTAGGCTATCTTTGTCTAGGTTGCCCTGTTTCCAGTCATATATAAATCCTGTAGTAGGTGTTGAAGACCAAGGCAGCAATGGATCAACTCCAGTAGCAGAAACGCCAGCTAATATCTCAAATGGGAAACACATTGTGAAGAATAGCTGATAATACCTTTTCGTGCGGAAGAATCAAAAGCATATGGCATCATAAAAATGCTAATGCAATGGACATAATTGCTGTTGCTGAAACTGTGACTAACATTATGCTTATGGTCGCAGAACCATTATTTTCCCTGCCCGAAAAGGATTTCTAAATTTGGTTTGTGAGGTTGTAATTATGTGTAAAGGGTTGCTGATTCCATATAATTCAATATACTAATCACAGTTAAAGAAGTCACATTGGAATTACAATCCATTATTTTAACAAGGGGTTTCTTATGCATTCCTGATCCACTCTCAATTCATAAACATCTTATATCTTAGCTACTTCAGTATATACAGGACTACAACTTTTGGAGTCCCCCTTCTTATGGGTACGAATTAACTATTTAGATAATTGAATGGTCAAAACACAGCCTATTTCGGCCGTATGAATCAAGGCTTCTAAAGTCATACTGGGAGCCAGAACCGTGAGGGTATTGTAAAATCAAACTTTTGACCTTGTTTTAGGGAATGGGAGAAGCTCATTGTGCGAAAAGGACAGCTAAGTTTGGCTAGTCCATAAAGTATTTCCCTTTAGGGGAGTGTGTTGTTGTAAATAATTATGATAATTTTTCATAAAATAAGGTGATTGATATTAGTTCTCAAGTGAAATACTTTGTAAATTAGACAAATCTAGCTGCCATTTTTCCAAAGGAAATTATGAGTGGGCTAATCTATTTTCTGTAATCCATGCTTCCAAGGAATGGGATATTAGTTCTTAAGTGAAATACTTTGACTTGCCAGTCCAAAAAAAAAAACAAAAAGAAATACTTTGACTTGGTCTTAAATTTTCAATGTAGGTTTAGTTACAGAGTTGTTGTCTTGAATTATGCATATCCTTGATTTTGATCATATTTTCTTCATTTTCTCAAATAATACGAGTTACGATAATAATTACGACGACATTTTTTTTAATACAATAATGGACATACTTAGTATTAGTATTACTATCTAATCCATTGATTTTTAAGAAGAAAAAAAAAAAAGACAACTTACAGAGCGTGGACTGTCCAAGCTTCATATCTTAAGTTGCATGAGGACAAAATATAAAGTGTAGCTATCTCATAGGTTGATAAAGCATTGCTATTTCTTCTTTTTTGGTGATGAGAGGCAATGCTTATATATGGCATATTTGATAGAGTTGCCAAGGCTAAGAGAAATAGATTATTTATAGAAAATTTATTGCATATGATAATCCCGGAGTAGTGCATCTAGTCAATGTCAAATTATAGGGCATATCATGGAATACGAGGAGAATTATTAATTTGGCGTGTAAAAAGTAGGATTCTTCAACTCCATTGCTGCCACAAATGGTATTTCTTTGCATATGGTAAACAATATGCATCACCTCTGTAGCTCAAATCTGTGATTGAATATCTTCCTCTGAGCTAGATTTCTAGTATGCCATGATTGAATCTTTCTCTCGTCAGATTTCCTGTCCGTGCATATCAACAAAAAGTAGAAATGTTCATATTGCACCAAGAATGAATCATTGTAAATTGGATAATTGACAAAATGAACCTAATTAATAATAATCTAAAAAGCATATATACTGACACAAACATAGGACACAACAACACCATATAGCTACCATAACATAACAAAATATAGTGTCTAGGAGTAGCATATCAAACACAATTCGGTTTCTCAAGTATATGTTACTTTATGATCAATAACTTCTATAGATGATATCATGAGAGTGCCTCTGTAGATGCCAATTAAAACGTTCATGTACCTCTACCTCACAACCTTTGAGTTGAAGCATTAAGCTCTGGAACTAGCAACTGGTGGAGCTGAAGGCTCAGGGATGAGGCCATTGGGGATGTGATCAGCTTCATCAGGATGTGGCAGAGGAGCTAGCAAGTCAGAGAAGGCTACTTGAAGTGAAGAAACTTTATCTTTGAGTTGGGCATTCTGTTGGAGGATTTGTTGGTTACATTCCAGCAGGTAAATGATCTTTTGGGAGAGTTGATGATTCATGCTCTGCAAATGATCAACTTGACACTGAAGGTTCTCTATCTGCTGCTTCTTCCTCATTCTCGACCTGCGAGCAGATTCTCTGTTGGAAAACATTCTTTTCTTCTTTCTGTCATCAAGAAGAGCCATTGCTTCACCAGAATTGTTGTTGTTGTTGTTGCTATTAGATGATGTATTTGGAGACAGTTTATGGTCTATGAATTGAATTGAACTGTTCGGAAGGTGTAATTGGGAGTAATAAAATGGAATATAGTGTAAGCCTTGAGATGGGTCCAGATGATCCAAAACATGGTGGTAACCTTCATAGCCTCCCCCTGTTTCCATTTTCATTAAGCTTGAGTTCAGGATGGGTTTCTGAGTAGGAGAAAAAGGATCGTGAAGATGCTGGGTTAAGGTTGTACGAGGTACTCCACGAAGTTCTTCTGTTCCATTGCCCTCCATGTCTAGAAATTCAGGTGGGTGAGAGAGAGAGCAGAAATGTGATTTATGAGGGTTTTATAGATGAGATACAAATATAATTCAAAGTTTAAGGAGCAGGGCACTAACATGGATGTAGAACACAATATGCTACATGCATTGTGAAAAAACAAGATATGCTGTATTTCAGTTTAATTCGCAGTGTCTTATAAAACATTTATCAAATACAATATAAAAATCTATTTTTGGAGTGTTGTTACTTTATATGCAAGTAGACAAAGGAGTTTCTGACTTGGTGCTATAGATTATCTTGCTTAGGTATACTCGGAAAGTTAAGAATATGGACAATGTCAGTATTTGGAAAAGACATCATGCTTAGATGACCTTTGCTCTGTAAAATGGTCAGGGAATAATTGACATGGAGACACAAGAAGATTGAAAGGTAATGTGGTTTAATTGCTCAAGACACCAGCATTGT
This sequence comes from Gleditsia sinensis, assembly GCA_037074535.1. Classification (NCBI taxonomy): domain Eukaryota; kingdom Viridiplantae; phylum Streptophyta; class Magnoliopsida; order Fabales; family Fabaceae; genus Gleditsia; species Gleditsia sinensis. The sequence goes on along the minus strand of CM073464.1, from coordinate 6,450,207 downwards.
CTTTTCGACGAAATATGCCTAAAACATGGTAGAAAGCAACAAAATGCATAACGCCAAAACTGGAATTAGGAAGTTTCCATCCCTTAAAGGTAAAGAAAACAGTAATTGAAGCCATATATGCGCATTCCCAGCTATGTAAATTGCCTGGTTAAGAGGCTAATCTATAACTCAACCAAGACATAAATGACAATGCACTTCATCTATAGATATATTGCAAGCTAACTTGAGGAATTAATCCAAAGAACAAACTGGAGAAAAAAAATTACAGAACCCAAGGACTATAGATAGGAATTTTATTGATACAAAAATAAATGCCCCAATAATGCAGACCCCATTACGGTAATTCCAGCTCCTACTAAAGAACAACATGCCAAAATTTTATGCGGAACGTAGTGAACTAATTTGCATTTATGGGGTCTCCAAGGATGCTCTGGTCACAAGCTTCCCTTTTCAAGGTGGGCGGTGACAATATAGCATTAACTTGCACGCATTATATGCTGTGGTTTATACGTACTCAAAACGAATTCACCAGAAGTAACTTGGTGCGCTCTAATAATGAGGAACTTACCTCTGTACACTAAAAAAGGAAAACATTGAATTCACCGTTTCGCCTGTGGCTTTCTAAAGGGTCCTTGGCAAAAATTTGTAGAGATGTTAATCAAAAGTCTATGCTGCCTTTGATAGGGATCCTCCTCATCCATAATAAATCACTTGCATTTGAGACGACCCACAAATGGAGTTATCAAGTAAGTAAGTTCGCAGTGAAATCTGTAGATCTTAACTCAGGCATGTTCGGCAAGCTTCAGGCAGCAGCAACTCTGTACGTCAAGGAAACTTGTAGAACAGGGATGTACATTGGTGTTATTAAAGGTCAGCTAATCAGTTAATGCTTTTTTGGTCATTCAATTTAAACAGTTACCACGAGGGTTAACGCTGTCTGCATGCCAGATAGATCCACATGAAAATTGCTTAAAATTGCAAACCAGGTGCATCTTTTTGGAACTAGAGAGCATACTGCACCATCAAGATTCCTTTATGAAAGTTATTAAAGACGCTAATTAACCAAGAATACTACAATGACTAATCCTAGAACACACGCCCCCAACCAATTACGAAACTACATTGAGAAATTCTAGCCTCAAAAACACAGTCACCACAAAGACGATATAATCCTCCTTCAACATATAACGATTTAATTAGCATGAATCTCAAACCCCAACGTTAGTGAAAAATGTAATAAGAATGACATAAAGAAAAATAGTACTATTACAAAAACCACAACAAATGTACAACTTTAAGCAAATTATTTCATTTCTATGATGTACCCAGGAGTTACAATTCAGATAGACATTCTTATACTCATTCTCAACAACATAAGTGTCGAAAATTAACATGACATGCATTTCCCCTTAACCAAAAATCTACACCTTTAACAGCCTAAACCTCGCAAATGGTCAAAATCACATCTGACCCTAATTAGCATCACAAGCTACGGCCAGATCTTTGTATCCTCCTACGTTCATAATCAGCATCATCGGTGGGAAACTCATAACGGCAGACAGGGCAAGTATTCCGAATTCCCAACCATGGTATAATGCATTCACCATGGTAGCGATGTGAACATGGCAACTGTTTTACTTGTTCCTCAACACTAAATTCATCCTTACAAACTGCACAAAGTGCGTTATTGTTATCAACATCTTCTTTGGTCACAACCACTGATGGAAGATTCTGAACAACAGATATCGAAGCTGGAGGCCTACCCACTAAGGGGTTCTCGTTATCAGCAAATTGGCCAAACATCATTTCATACTCTGCAGTATAAATATAGTCATCATGATCACCAAAATAAGGTTCTGCATCGTTGTCCAAATCAGGGTTCGTGTCCAAATTATTGGCATTCAACAACACTTCCCACCCCAAATTTTCCATACCTCCCACCCTCCCAACGCTTACTTCTTCTTCAAGCCCAATAATTGGTGACACTGAAACTGAAATCGACCTATCATCCTCAGCCGTGAACATGCTCAAAACTTCCCTCTCGTCAATTCGGCCATCCACTTCTTCCCACTCGAAATCTTCGTTATTTTCCCTGTTATCCTCCAACTGAAGTGAATCCCAACAGAGAGGGATGCTAGCAACATCGTCGTTCTCGTCGTGCATATTATAATCGTCTTCCGAATGCACATCCATACCCAAACCCCCATTCCCCTCCTCATCAGAATCCAATCCAACGCCCAGAAGCTGAACACAGTTCTCGAAAGGCCGCATCCTGCTTGCCGTAGACGGTGCCTCCGCGGATTCAGATCCAGAAACCCTCCTCCCAATGAAGAAATCGTCACAACCATCACCAACAGAACCATAATTTTCAACTATAAATCCACTATTGTCATCGCCATGCAAAGAATCCCTCTCGACACCAAATCCTAAACCTAGTCCCAAATCCAGACCCAAACCATCAATACCCACATCACAGTGTCCTTCAATAACACCAAAAGTCGAATCATTTAGCACTTCGGAGACCAAATCGCTATGACCCATGACCTGTGATTGCTCAACTCTTTGTTGAAATAGATCCATAACGAAATTTACCTGGTTTTCGCGGTCCAGTAGATCGGTGTTTGGGATCGAACCCCGGTCCGAGAAGTCGTCGTCACCTGGTACAGATATAGTGGATTCAAATTGTTGAGACAAGCGACCATCACGAGAGGTGCTGTGAGCGTGGAGGGAGTGATCAGCCGGAGGAAATTCTGGATCGGAAGCATAGAAATCGAAATCGTTATGGGACCAGTAGGGAATGGAATCAAGAGTTAGGGTTTGCTCAGGAATGTGAGGATCGTCATCTGGTTCGTGTAAGCGAAGGTAGGTGACATCTGCCATTGTTGGCGTTATGAAAGGTTTCTGAGGTATCAAGGTGAAGGAACTGCGGTGGGAATCCGTGGGGCGTGGGCTATATTACAGGGATGGCTTGGAATGACGAAAATGGCCCTGTTGTTTTGTCGTATTGACTTCGCGTGATGTGTTAGTTGATTAGGGTTTCTTGCAATGAAATGTCGTAATGGCTACTCACCTCCGGAATAGGAGGAAGAAGCGTTTGTCACTCTGTTCTGTTCATATTTTAGGTGGGAAATAAAATAACAAAAATTATTTCATCGTGTAATTGACGGAAACAAAGGAAATGTAAAGCAAGACAAATATTTTATACTAAAAAAACAAATTAAGACAAATTTGTTTTGTTTGTGTCAGGAAGTTGCCTGAAAATTCACACTTCCCAAATTTATTTAAATTTAAACATAATTTATAAAAAAATAACATAGCACATGACAAAAGCTTTTTTTTTTCTTCTTTCTTTTTTTGCTGTAAAATGTAAGTAGGACTTTTGATATTTGCTAGACTATAGAATATAATATGATTACTTTTTGATGAAATGACTAAATGCATCTCCAATTCTCAATGATGATCTAGGAAAATATATTACGCTGTATTCAAAGAATAATTACAATAAGAATTTACAAATACAAAAGTTTTTTCATGGGTTAAATGATCTTTCATAAATCGGAACTAACCCTTTTCCTTAAGCCTCCTAATTCATGATTCGAACTCAACTAAATTATCTGACACCTCTATTTTGTTTTCCTTTCTTTATTTTTGCCCTTTTCAGAGGTGTAAGATTAAAGACTTCACTTGATGGATGACTTCAAAAATGGATTGGACGGGCGACTTGATTGTGCAATACTTGCCTCTAACTTCTTTATTTCCTGCTTATCTGATGACTTTATAGAAGGATCTTGTGGATGATGAGTTTGGACCTGACGGATCTCCCCCACCTTCCCCTCCCTATCATTTAAATCAGTCCCGGTATTCTTTAACTTCACAAAATCATTCGCCGCAGTGTTATCTACTCCAGCTTTGGCTTCCTCTTGTGATTTGACTTTCTTTGTCAACAAAGGAGCAGATAAATTTGGTGACGATGCCATCTTAACTGTGTCTGATGCTACAGTCTGAGTTAGGACCTTGCTTCTGCTATGTGAAACATCAGCTGGGATGGGTGCAGTACGGTTTTCTTGGAGGTTGGTTTCTTTAGTTCTGTTCATTTCATCGAGTAGCCTTTGCTGTTCAAGACACAACAGGAATCACAGGGTAAAATGACAGTAAAATTATATCCTTTCGGAGCACCATACCTAGTAAGAATGCTGAAGACTTACCTCTAATATGCTACTGAACCTTTCCGCCAAGTTTGGAAGCTTCAGAGCTGTAACAAGTTTGATTGCACCTTTCATTGATTTTTCCAGTGACAAAAGCTTCACAAGTTCAGTGGCTCTCACCAGCTTATCTCCTGAAATATCCACAAATATGAAGCATGACTACTTCAATTTCACTTATAGAATCAAGGTTATGCAGACTGGAAAGAGAGGTGTTACAGGACAGCGTTCTCTTTCAGGTAACCATAACACAAACTTACCATTGCAGCAGGATGCAATAAGCCTAAGTATGATTCTATCCTGTGCTGCTTCCAGATTGAATGCCTTGTCATCAAGTGAACTGGTGTCCAAACCAGCATTAGCCATTTCTTCCATTCTCTTCTGAATCTGCATGGTACAAATCTAATTCAACTATTGAACAGCATTAATCGAGCGCATTGGAATTTGGAACTTACAAAAAAACCAGTATGAAAATAAATTTAAAAATAATAATAATTTCTTCTTTGATGAACTAGATTTATATGAATCAAGAGTTATGGCAGGCGTGCTCGCCTGTAATATGCTGAGAGTAGAGGCCGTGAAATCTGAAAAGGTTAACAAGGACAAACCTCAAAAAGATGCATGCTGTTCATTAAGAACTCATTTTCAAGGGCTTCCGATCCCAGGTCAGAGGAAGCAAGAGGAAATGAAAGATTCAGTAGAGTGAGAACTGGTTTAGGCATCACCTGATAATGAAATGGATATTAATAAATGTTCAGTCATAGACAAAGGAGACAAACAGTCCAACAGAATACTTCAAACTGTCCTTCCTACCTGGGGGAAAATGTCAGGTTTTTTGCATATCACACAAAACAACTTGCTCGCATTCAACCCCACCACCCAGTAGTTTTCATCTGACTTCTCTTTTCTAGCACTGCATTGAAATTTTAATAAAACAAATCATATCAGGCAAGCTCGGGCATAAGAATAACAGAAACATTAAACCGTTGTGCTTTTATGAACTAATATTGAACCTGAAAAGTGGGAGCCAGCTACCACCATATTGGTTTGTAAACACTCTGAGCACACCCTATATATCATACTCACAGACTCAGCTTGTATGTCGAGAAGCATTTAATGGGGCAGAACAGCATAATACGAAGTATTGACTCTAATTGGAAACACAGCAGAGAATACCTTGGAATCATAGGAACTCAGTTGACCTTCTTCACTAAATCCAAACCATGTTAGCGATGAACCAGGAGTTAATGGCAAGCGGCCTTTAAGGGGCTGGGTTTCATTAGGTATATTAAATACTCTAAACTCTAGCATCTGCATTTTTCAGAGGAAAATGTTACTTTGACATGAAAAAAATATCTTCATATAGATATTTATTTATCAATCGGATGAAACATGCTCTTCCACGAGGGTAACCTTCTTATAAAGTCTATGTATGTGTGTGTGCGTGTGTGTGTGTGTAATATATAAAAGGAACCAATAGTACGATGAAGAATATTGGATTATTTGTGGTATAGACCCACTATATTATAAACCACACCACACTACACCAACCAATCTCTGATAAACAGATACCATGAACACTAAACGGACCTGATCATTAGAAACACAATCAGAGGCATGACTGACAACCGCAAGTTTGTCCTTGAAACCTGATGCAGTCACCACTGGCCCATCCAGCGTAATAACATGTCTCTGCAATGAAATGACTGAGAACTAGAAGTGCAACTACCGCAGGTTAACTAACATCAACATTTACAGATTCTCTTTGTCACATCACTCACGCTATCAACTTATCAAAATTAAGTCAAAATTTACTGCAAAATGTAATACTAAGGTTATGCTTTGTCTATGCTTCAAACCCAAAATGCTTTCACACAAGGGAAAGTATATTGCCTTCAGTGTTCAGTTAGTAAAATAATCATGAAAAAATGAAAGTTTTAAATATGTGACAAACCTGCAAACCAGCCTCAGTAAAGATGCGAAGATAATTAAAACTAGTTACTGCAGCCACCCAAGCAGCACCAAGAGCAACAACCTTCACTTCTTCTCCTTCAAAGCGCATAGACCACTGTCACATTTTTAAAAACAAAGTGAACATACGGTAAATTGTTGTATCACAAACAGAATGTTGACCTGTAGCAATGAAATGTTCAATGCCTTTATGAGCAAATAAAGATGAATAATGAATGCAATTACTTATGGCTAAGCACAAAATTTGACCTCACTATTATTTGCCCAACTACTAAATGGACGATACATGAGAGTGCTCATGTTCTTCTCCCCCTTGCAAGGATTTGCAAGGACGCTCCCATTCTCATTTAAGGCAGCCATTGTAAATCCAAAATGGTCAGTCATTGCTGGAACTCGTGGACTGCTGCCAGTATCATGAAAATCAATCTGTAGACAAGACATGTCAACCTATATGTTAAAATCCAATGCCAAAGCTGAAATTTAACTTAAACCCACACTAGGATGAAGGGAGGCAAGTTAATGAGCTTAAATTATCTCTAATCCATGCATTACCTCTATGTGGGAGTATCCATCATGTTCAACAGTGGTTATACAACCAAGCATATTGTAACATAAAAAGTGCCTTTTCCCAAGCTGCACAGGAGTAGATCCTGGCTGAAATGTCTCCTGCATATTTGACTTACATGTCATCATTGTGCTCTTAAGTCCCACATTCACACTATCCAATTTTTCTTTGTGCATGCGATTTGGTTTTTTATGAGATTCAACCTTTGGAAATAAAGCCATTTCATCACTGCCATCCTCATCAAAGTTTTCCTCACTCAAAGACTGCCTGCGTAATCTTTTCCTGCTAGGTGGTTCAGACTCATCATTGCTATCTTCACCAAGATCACTTAAACTTCCGCTTACACAAGGGTCTGGATCATCCTCATCAAACAAAAGAAGCCCATTACTGTTCTTAGATAGCATAGGAACACCCTCTGTTGGGGATTTCATAGATGAAGGAATAACAGACTCCCAGATACCATATTTTCCCATGACATCAATTACCGCTAATGCATTACCAATTGGCTTCCAAGCCATGCAACATATTCTTTCATTGAATTTTTGCCTATCAATATCCTGCTTCCTATCAACATCCCAGATTAGAACCTGCCTATCTAAGCCAGAAGTAGCCATGTACTTGCCATTTGGTGACCAAGACAAGAAACATATAGGTTGTATGTGATCACCTCTCAATGAAAACAACTTCTCGGCAGTGTCTCTATCATAGATTACAACATCATTTCTCAACCCTGGAACAGCCAAGGTCTCACCATCAGGACTCCAGCAAAGAACATTCATTGTAGAAACATCTGCTCTAGTGTCAGAAGCGATGCCTTTAAGGTTATGAACTATTCTTCCTGAGTGAAGTTCCCACAAAATAACAGTTCCAGTTGAATCCATAGATGCCAAGTATTCACCATTGGGGTCAAAAGCTAAGCCAGTGACAGTCCCTTTATGCCCTTTGAGAACCCTTGCAATAGAACCATCGACTGTATTAACAAGTTTAATGCCCTCATCATCACCAGCTGCTGCTAACATACTTCCTGATTTATTAAATGCTAGGGAACGTATTGGAAGTGTGAATCTGGTAATATTAGTCTGGAATTCTCCACCTGAACAAAATAAAAACTAGAAATGAATTGAATTGGAATATAAAATTTAAGAAAATTATTAGATTTTTGGTAATTGACACTTGGCAGAATTCTAATCCAAAATTTTTGGACCAAAAAGCAAACAGTATAATCCGGAAAGCTTTGACCAAATCCAATGAAGTCAGCTAACCTGCACTAGTAATAGAAAAGCAAAAACTTTTGGTATGAAATGCATTAAACTAATGAAGTTCAATGTTACTGGACATCAGGTTCATTGAAAAGTGCCAACATTTGCTGTTACAATCAGAGCTTATAACTCACCTTCGCCTTAATTAAGATACTTTCCCATAAAAACAAAAAGGAAGCACGCCACCAATTCAGTTCCAGAATTACAAGTAAACATCTTAAGGTTGAATAAGAAAAAATATCCTGAGTACTTTCTGAACATTCCATCTGAACGCACATACCATGGACAGACCAATAATGGAATGCAATTCAATGCCAAATTTAAAGAACGAGAGGCAAACTAATTACATTAAAGAATTTCAAGGAAGAATTTGTCCGAAATACAAGTTTAAACTTACTTTCCTGGGGAAAAAAAGTCACAATTCTTTGTTAGATTGGCAATAACATCTTTGGAATTGGAAGATATCCAGCAACGCAATCAATCTCTCACTTCTTCACTCCGTAGGTTAACAAGCTTATGTTTTATTTTTGCTGAATTACAAAACTTCAAGTTTCTTAATGCCACAGAACTAACATACAAGTGCCACACTACTTGAGACTCGAAATGGAATAGTACTATTTAGCATGATCATATTGGAAGTATGAAACTTCCTCTGGTTATCCTAGAAATCTAGAACCAAGGACACTTCAAGATATCAAAAAGAAAGTTATACAAAATGAATATAAGTTAATTTCATAGTAAACAAACTGTGTAAAATTAATTAAAAAAAAAACATAACAAGTGCATCTGGGATTTGATTTATTTGTCACTTTCACATCCAACTTCGAGTTTGGTTAATATCCATTCAGAATTTGAAGATCCAATTACCAAAAGTGAATCGAAAATCAGTGCTGGACTTCCATTATTTTCATACACACAAACCCAATCAATACATTGTACATTTCGAAAATTTGAAACATAATCTAATAGCATTTAGTAAGATTAATTTCAATTTAACCGGATTAAAAACAAAAAAGAAAAAAAAAACGCAAAAGATATACAGAAAAATCACATGACCTCCTGCCAAAGAAAAATCGGGGAAAAGGAGGAAAAACCAATGAGAACGAAAGACAGAAAAATATAGAATACCTGGGAACTTGTAGAGCTTGACGGAGTGATCGACGGATCCGGATGCAAGACAAGTAGAGTTGGGGCTAAGAGCCAAAGCGGTAACGCCATCGCGGTGGTGGCTGAGGATCTTCGGGGTAGATGAAGGAAGGAGAGGGTCGTGAATTGAGATGGAGACATCAGAAGAGCATGCGGTGACGAGGTGTTGAGCTTGTTGGTCCCACAAAATGGAGCAGAAAGAAGGGCGGTCATTGCTAGCGGCCTTGTGGGCTTCCCTCAGTTTCACTGATCGAACTTTCATGGCGGCTTATAGAAATGAGTTTCGTCAGATTTTGGTAGAATTTCGTGAATCAGAGTGTAGAGTTAAAGGTTAGGGTTTTCGGGGAGGTTGGATCCGCAGTCTGCACTTCAATTCAATCGTTTTGGGTTTTGGCGCGAAATGGCATTTTTGGTTTTTCGGGTTGGCGGGAGGGAAGGGTATTCAAGTCACGTCACTGGTAACTTACCTCCGTTTGGTTCGTGTATTTGAGCATTTCATTTAATAAATTATTTGATGGTAAAAAATCACACTTTGCGAAATATAATTATTTTATATAAAAGAGTATATATTATCACACAAAATTGATAAAATTAAGAAATAAAATTAAAATTAAAATAATATTTTTTTATTAAATAGATAATAAAAATAATTTTTTTAAAAAAAATAAATTAATTAAAAAAAAGTTTACAAAAATCAATTATTGTCTATAAAATAATAAATAAATATTTTTTTAAAAATAAATAATATTTAAATTATTTTTTAAAATTATTAATATTTTTAATAAACTTTTTATATTATTAATTATTTTTTATTTATATTATTTTTAAATTAAAAAAATATTATTTTAATAATTTTATTCTTTAAAATTATTTTCATATTATTTATAATATATTAAACATAAAAAAATAATAAAAATTTTATTTTATTTTATATTGTACTAAACATAATTTTAATAATAATATTTTATTTTATTTTATTTTATATTGTACTAAACACAATTTTAATAATAACATTTTATTTTATTTTATTTCATTCTATTTTTAATTTTTACTTTTATTTTTTCTTTCATCACCAATCAATATTCATCCACGTGATTAAATTTTTTACAAAATATACTCATTAAATAATATTACATAATTTTAAAAAATTATTTTTAAAAATTTGTAGAGTAGTCCAAAAGTTTAAACTTTTTTTATTATTTATAAATTTATAGTTTAAATGATAAAATATTTTATAATGTGACAATTTAAATTTTATAAAAAAAATATAGTCTTAATAAGTTAGATGAGATTAATTCTATAACTAAAGAATGAAAATATTTAAAAAAAAATATTGAAAGAAACAGATCGCACATGCATAAAATGATAGTAAACACATTGAACAAATAAAACAAACATGCGTTTTTTTAGAGGAAAAACAAGAGAGAGGGAGAGAATTTACAGCCCACAGCCACACTAACAAAAATACAAAATATCTCACAAAACATAGTGCAGCGAACTTAAAAGGCCGCTAACAAATGGGCTTCATTGGGCCACAATTTCCCATTGTCGCAGTCCAGTGAGTTTCGGATATGGATCAGCTAGCAAATATGGTATTATTTAATGTCCTGAAATTAGTTCTCTTAATGTTTTTTTTTTAAAAAAAAATGAAAGTGTAGAAGAGTAGGAATTTCATTTAATCAATGTGTCTACATAAGATAAATCCTTACATGGACGATTTGTTTTTTCTTTTCTTTTTTATTTCTTCCAAATTCGAATTTGTTACCAATAATAGTTATATTCTAATAAATAGTTTTTGACATAGCCACTCTCCTTTGATCCTTTTCACAAACCTAACCGTTCAAGTTTGACTGTGCGCAAGTTTGGAAGGGAGCTGCCCTATTTTCTCTTTTTTACTATTTTATTATATTTTTTTCTTTAAAATATTTTTTTCTATTTTAAGATAATTTTTTATTTTCTTTAAAAAAATATTTTTTTCTTTTTCATATAAAATTTTTTAAAATTATACATATCTTTAGTTTTAATTTATAATATTAAAATTAAGTATTGAGTTGTACATTTCAAATCTGAATAGAAAAATATCAAGATTTATAATATTATATTTACAACTGAATATGAAAAAAATTAATTTTTAAAAAAATTAGAAGTAATGTTATTTTAAAAAAAATTATTTTGTTTAATATTATATTTACTGTATATATAAAATATTGAGATATAATATTTAAAATATTATAATTTAAAAAGTGTTTTACTTTTATACATTTTAATTATAATATTTGTTTAATATATTTTATTTTTATAAAATTATAAAATTTATTTATCCAACTTTTTTGTGTGTTTACTAACCTTAATATATAGTTATATTTCCCTCGTCCCACGAAAAGAAAAAGAAAAAAAAAACGTGCCTTTCCTGTCGATAAAAGATAACACCACGTGATTGAGTGATTCCATGAATACAAGAAAAGTGATTTCAAAATGTCAAGAGTCCGATCAATATTAGGTACTATTTAGATGTATATCTATTATGTTTAATTATAAATTAAAAATGAGAATAAAAATATTTAAAATGAAGAAAGAAACACCAGTGCAGAAAAAATAGTTATAATTTATCATGATTTCACTGATTCTACCCAAAAAAAAATCCATCCAAATATATGCAAAAAGTTGTTTTGTTTTACTAAAAAAATAAATCTGGGTATATTAATTAGAAGAAGCTAGTCCTTTGATTTTAATCCTTGAGACCAACAGATAGAAGCTAAAGCTTCGACTTTGAATCAAGAGCAACAATGAGCTAGATTCTGGTCTCTGGCTTTGCCGTCAAACTATCAGGCTCAAATCGATTGAAGATTTTTGAAGATCCCACACTCAAAAGTTCACACTTTCTTTCAGCAAAACCAACAGCATTTACTGGTACTCTCAAGCACGAAGCCTTTCCATAATTTTTATTTGGAATAAACATCGAGATGAAACCCTAATTGTACAGGTCGGCAATTTTTCCAGGGCAATCTAGCTAGGTAACGTTAAACAATAAACTGGCTAACAGGTTTAAAGTGCGTAGCTACTTAGTGTTCTGTCATTTGTTCAACTTTTAACGAGATTTACGATTGCAATGGTCAAATGAAAGCACTCCTTCCTAAGTACCCTATAGGCACAGTCAAAGTGAGACTAATAAGCTATTTAACCCTACGCTTGCCAATTAATTAACCCCTATAAGATTGAAAATAACTGCCCACTTTTAATTTATTTCAACCATATGATTTTTAGTTATTATTAATTAAGACTAGTTCAGATTTTTAAACATAAAAGTAAAACTGCTTCTTAATTCCCACAGTTAAATATGTTTAAGTACAGCCAATTATCGAAAATGGTGTAAGCAAAATTTATGGGTAACGGAGCTCCGATAAAATAAACAAAAGGACCTCCGAACCTTGGTCGACCAGACATATTCTCCTCGTTGCATGCATGGCGGCAGACAGGCGCTGAACACCTCGTATCTTCTATTCCACGCGATCATACACCTTTTTTCCTCTCTATCACTTTGAAGCATTTTTCAACTCGATCACAGCTTTGAACATTGCTTGCCGTGTCTTCTTTTATTCTCCCAAGCCCACATTTGTATATTTAATAATGGAGAAAGCATAGTTTAATCATGGAGGGCGAGAAGCTAGCTTTGACCTGGGGTTGAAGTTGAAACCTTTATATTATAAATAAAAGGCCCTCTTCTGTTTTTGCAGGATTCCTCTGTTTTGTGATTGTTGATCAACGACGTACTCTGAATTAGTAGTATGGCAATAATGGTGTCGCCGAGGTTCTCTATGTTTCTTCTTATAATTTTGATTTTCCTACTCGTAACATGCTCCAGCGGACATGCACAACAAGGTTCACGAGTCCTTTCCTATTTTCCTCTCTTCATTCGCTTGTTGCATATTTTCTTAATCTGTGCAAATGATTTGTCTCACATTTTTTTCTCCTGGTTTTGTTACAGTCACTAGTACTGGAATCAAGCTTCAAACAGACAAAAGTTCAGTGAATGCGGTAATGAAATCTGAGATGCAACAGGGGGTACCTGCAGGAAACAGGAAAATGAAGCCTAGAAGACTCTCTAAGGTAATGGAATCTGAGCATTGGATGAATGCAGAATCTTCAACCACTGATGGTAAAGACCATTGCATTGAAAGGTGTGAGCATGAAGCGAAGGGGGATTCGAACGTGAAGCGTAAATTCAGTGAAAGAAGTCGTCATTCTATGCGTGTCAAGATGTCTGGTTTCGTGTCTTGGAATGCAGATTATCATGTTCCAAGACCTCACCCGCCCAAGAATAACTAACTAAGCAAGCCATAGCAATAGTTTTTTTTTTTGGAAGCGATATTATAATCAACATATAATTAGGATACGAAATTTTGGTTCTATGTCGAAGGTTTTGTCCTAAAACTACTACTTTGGCTGTGAGGGGTTATTCAAATTTGTAAAATGAAATCTGAAATCAAACGTGCACAATATGCATATCATATATACTTGTATGTACGAAAAGGTTTCAAATGATCGATGTTCATATTAATTCGTTAAGGTGGTGCAACAAATTGGGTATTGAAAAGCTATATAGCAAGGCTATCGAATCGTTTTTATATCTTGTAGATTTTAGTAATTGGTTGCATTTTCTGCAGATGCAGACTAGTATGGTCAAATGATTCACTTAATGAAGAATTCTCAATTTCCCAATTCCCATATTAATTGTGTTTTAGTGATTAGTCTGTAATAAAACCGTTTCATACGCTAATTCATGGTGATTCCCTAATAAATATTCTTCCCAAGTGGTAAATTTGTGTCTGTCCCTGAGACTTCAGATGGTCTCAGTAGTCACCTTTTCGTTCCGATCAATCTGGGTCTGCTCTGCTTCAAATGCAGCTAGAAATCAGGAATCTCTCACACTACAGGGTATTTCTGAAAACTCCCATCCTTCAGCTCTTGTTGTTAATTGGTCTGGCATTTCTCTTCCCTTCACTGGGCCAACTATTCTTATGAGTTTGATGGCTCACATTGACGAAGTTGAAATTGAACAATGCCATCGGAACCATGCAAGTGAATTTCCCCCCTACGCTAGCTATAGGTCTCAATGCTACCACACCAAACCAAACCAAACATTTTTTTTTCTTCCTTGTTAATTTTATTTCTGATTTCCAAAAAGTTTATCACGTAACTTAACAATTTACAATCTACAATTTGGTTACACCTTTACAAAATGTATGACAATTCAAAAATTTTAATTATTATTTGTTTCACAAAATTAGATGGATACACAATAATATATTATTTATTTTCCATCATTTTGACATGTATGAAAATAAAAATTCTAACAATAAAAATTGTGACATTTCATTTCTTCCAGCATTTTCAAAAGGACCATTTTTTATATATTTACAATGGACGGCGGAATCGTATATAACCGAAAAGAATTTCCGTTCAGAAGATTTCTTTTTCCTCTCTTTTATTGATTTAGTACAAATCTACCCTTTATTACCAAAAAAGAGAAGGAGAAAGATCTTCTTGGTTGTATCTCTTCGCTCTTGTTTAGTTACTTTGTTTTAAAAGTTCTTTTTTTTCCCTGAATTTCTGATTTTTTTTATTACTTTTAAGAGAATTAAAATTAATATATACCGAACTTTTAACATATCAAAAATTATTTTAATTTAAAATTTTAAAGTATTGAATAAAAATCTTTTAAAAAAATACCCATAAGTTTAATTTTTTCCTCCGCCCACCTGCTTCTAGTTATCCAAAATATAAAAAAAAAAATTAAAATTCTAGTTATATTGATTTCTTTTCTTTATAAAAAAAAATAAATCCAATTTTAATCTCATATACTTCATAACTCTTGGCGTCTTTTTCTTATTTTGTTTGTAGCTAATTTTCGTATGGGTTTCATTACAAACTCGTGATTGTAATTACTATGTAGGATCCTTTCTTTGTCAGGTGCGCAAAGACAGGTGTGAGCAAATAACCAGTGTGAGTGTCGTAAAACAAAAATAAAATAGCATTTTGAAACAAAAGAAAAAAAGAAATCCATAAAACTACTAGAGATCCAAAGCAGATAAGCGATGTATCAAGCACCGCATGTCCTTTTCAGAACTTCCTCCTTCCGTAATGGCTTCAACTGCCGCCGCTTGCAGTTTCAACGCCTGTGTTGTTTCTGCACCGCCTCCACTCACCGACTCAGCCAAAGTTGCAGCCAACTCGTCCGAGTCAGGCACCGTGTTCGTACCCTCACACACTCTCTTCGCCACCTTCAACTCCTCCACCAGCAGAGTGGCGTTCACGAACTGGTCAGCGCACATTGGCCAAGCCAAAAGCGGCACCCCAGCCAACACCGCTTCCAGCACCGAGTTCCACCCGCAGTGACTCAGAAACGCCCCGACCGCTCTATGCCTCAGTATCACCACTTGCGGTGCCCATCCTCTAACCACCAGACCCCTCCCAGCCGTACGATCTTCGAACCCCGATGGAATTACCCCATGGTCTTCATCCTCTCCCTCTCGTGATCCTTCTACGGGGTCTTTCACTGACCAAATGAAATGGACCCCGCTCTTCTCCAACGCAGACGCAATCTCCACCATCTGATCCTTGGTCAGAAAAGTTTGACTCCCGAAACACACGTATACCACCTTACGATCCTCGTGCTTATCAAGCCATGATACTATGTCGTCTGCCAAGATAGAGCTGGACCCACCTCGTTGAGTGATGTGGTCATCTTCGGGTGGGAGTAACGGTCCTACCGCCCACACACGATCATGGCCCAGGTCCTTTTTTAAGAAATCTAAATAACCCTCCTCTACCGAAGTGAAGGAGTTCACTACGAGTCCCCAGCTTTCTATATTACCGACGAATCCATCCTTAAAATTCTCCGAATCTGGGTCTCCTTCCACGTAACTCCGATACAATGGTGACACCTGCCACCAAGGGTACTCGGGGGAATTCGGAAGCTTAAGAAAACAAACGACCTCGTTGTCGTCCTTCTCGTTCTCGCGCTTGGGTTGTTCCCTCCAAACGTAGTACATGCTGGAGAGAGCAAAAGCACCCGAAGGTGAGAAAACGAGTCGGCGAATTCCCAATTCGGAAGCGAGTCGTTGAGTCCAACCGCAGAACATGTCGGAGATGATGAAGTGAGGAGGTGAAGGGTGGGAAGAGAACCATCGGAGGAGAGAATCGTGGAGATTGGAAAGAGAACGCATGATGGCTCGGACGGAGTTGGGCATGTCTTTGGCGTTCTCGATACCGGAAGGGATGGAGGGGTGAGAAGGGAAAGGGAGGATCAATGTGTGGATGGAGGGGTGGGAAGAAAGGAGGGGGTTAAGGAGGGAGAGGTTTTTAGGGGTGGAGAATATGGTGACGGTGAAGCCGCCATAGGAGGCGAGCTTGTGGGTTAGGTCAAGGAGGGGGATGATGTGACCCTGAGCAGGAAAGGGAATCACCAGGATATGTGGCGGTGCTTTGCCGTTGCCGTTGGTGGTTAGAAACGTCATGGTGTTTGTTTCTGCAGAATAATGAGATAATGTACGTAAGGTGGATGTTGTTTCGGGAGCTTAATTTGATAATATATACAACATTTAATGGCGGCTTCTTCGTCCCTGCAATGAACCACACGTCCGTGATTATGCATTAAATGCATATAATGTCCATGCCATTAAGACCAGCAGATTATACTCGCCGATTTCTTCCTTTTTTTTTTTTTTTTTTTGTTATGCATATACTCTTACTTGGACTACACTTATACAGTGATTGATATATGGCTAAAAAGGAAAAGAAAAAAAGAGGCAATAACTTATAACAATTTCAATCTCTTAACTGTCCAAATATCGATAAATTAATAGGGCATATCCGCGATTGCCAAAGAAATTTACTCCATAAATACACGAATCAAAGCGGTAAAAGTTTTATAGGTAACTTAAAATAAAATAAAAAATTCCAACATTCTCGAACCTAAGAATATCTGTTGCAAAATAAGACAAGCATGTCTTTATAACATTTTATATTGCACATCAGGTTATCTTCACCTATAACGCATTTCCAATGCAATAATTCTTAGATATAGTTCCGCACATTAAGTTAATATAATATATAATTATGATAATATGACAACTAAAAATAACCATCAAAGATTAGGAAAATCATATATTTGAACTTGGATCTTCTTTTTTTTTATTTTAGGAAAAAAAGAATATCTCTGAGAATGAACAAATATATGCTAATGAATTCAGGGTGTGAAATCTCAGTGCAAAGGAAGTGAAGAAGATAATTACGTAATATAATTAGATGCTAAAATTAAGATAGTATTGTTGATTTACAATATTCTGTGTTAAGAATATATGAACGTGGGGGCATCGTTTCTTTAATTGCTTGTTGAAGATCATGAAAAGCACGAGAATTTCAGTGGGTGATTGATATTTATTGTTTTTTTTTTCTAAGCTAAAGAGTAAATTTTACACAAGTAAAAAATTAAAGAATGTCACGAATCTGCTTAAATAATTTTTTTTAGATGAATCAAAGATATGTAACAGTCTTTTAATCTCTTATTTTATATAAAATTTGATATAGATCAAATACTTTTGCTATACTAAATTTGATAGATATGTACAGTTCTAAACTCCCCACCGTGCTTTACTAAAGTTAGGTTGTATGTATTCTTTTTCCTTTTCCTCTATATGTTCAATTTCTTCGCCAATTATGTTACACTAATACTTAAGACACATTTTTTTATTTTCTAAGGTGGGAGTGATCGAGGAATTAAAATTCATCCATTAAAAACATATAGAAATGGTGGGTAAAATGAAGTTGTGGAGCATATTATTGAACTGCATAGAGTTTCGTTGCCTTCCCTTTTTTAACACCGTGGAAGAAGGATGAGCAGCAGAAAATAAATTGATCCATATAGAGTGAACACACAAAAATGACTTCAAATTAATTAGGTTTTTTTTATCTTTAGTTTGTGAATTTTTGTCAAGTTAGTCTTTAAATTTATGCAATCTATCTATTGTCTTACTCACAAACTTCGTCCAAAGGCAAAAAATATTAAGTTGGTCTATTAAGTGCTAAATTGAGCTTAACACCCAATATTACCAATAACCAAAACCGTGCGTTCAACATTTTATGCTCAAAGGCCTCGCCTCATCTTGCTCTCTTTTCTTTTTTAACAGATCATTATATTTAATAAATAAAAATAAAAATTTAAAAATAAAAAAATAAAATATAAATAAAAAATACAGACATCATAAATCAAGAGATAATATAACTTTTAATTACTATTAACTAAATATTATAAAAAAATTATAACAATTTTTACTAAAATACAATTTGTTAAACATTCTGTAAGAAGACAAAAAATATAACACATCTTTTAATATTTTTTGAAAATTAAGACTTTCAAAAATTGTAAATTTTTTTTTAAAATTTAATTAACAGTAAATTTTTTTTAAAAAAGAAAGACAGAATATTTCCTAAAAATCTTTCCTGAAAAAAATAATAAAATTCTCTAATAAAAGGAAAAAGTTTTTTTTTAAATGAAGAGAATAAATTGTTATAAAAAAAATATTTAAAAATTTTAATTTAAAAAAAAAAACAAAAAAAAAACGGAAGGAGGGAAGGGGACGGCTGCTATTGGCAACCACCCTCCAAACTTGCTCTGCCACGGCGATGGTTTCAGAAGAGGAGCGGAGCGGAGCGCTGGGACAGGGAGAGTAAAAGACGCTTATACCCATCTCGCTCTCTCTTTTCTGGGGTACTGTTTTTTCCTCTCTCTTTTTTTTTTCCCTGCTCTCTATATCCGGTCCCTAGGCCTGCAAGCCCGGCAGAGTTAGCTGGTTCAGTATTAAATCTACATCAATATGTGACCTCTCCCCCCTGCTAATTTTCAATACCCCCATAATGGCAAGTACCATATTCTTTGTGGCTTTGTGCTGAGCATGGCTAAAGCTGTGGAGGCCGTCGAGTTATGGCTTGCCTTGCAATTCCTCATCGCAGGCGACGTCGTTGGGGACAAAGAGAACAAGAATCGTGTTATCAGCGTCGATCCATATGAACTATTCCTCGACCCAACTATGATCCCTTGGATTGAGTTCAGCTCAGTATATATACATACATTTTAATTTGGGCCTATTTAATGTCCGTAATCGGCTTGCCTACATACCCTAAACCAAACTTAAATTCCCCAATATTTTGTCTTGCTTCTAAGGATTAGAAAGTAAGTAGAGTGAGTTTCGGCCCAAAGGCCTATTATTGGAAAAGTGGCAGAGGGGGAGAGGGAATGGAAAAAGAAAATATGAAATTATATATAGTTTTTGAATAGTAAACTATTTTCTTATAAACCTTTTTAATAAATATATTTCAATTAAGAAAATAAAAATGAATTAGATTTATATAATTATGTGATACCATTTTGGTTGATATGAGGGAGTGATTTTGATTGAAAAAATGAAGTTTATAATAATAGGAAAAGCAACACGAGAAGGAGTGAATGAGCGGGAGTGTGAATCTAGTAAAGCCTGGATGGATGGAGACGCTTGTCCTACCAAAAGTGGGTCCGTGTCTGAGGAGGGAGGCCTACAGACAAAAGCGCACGTGAGTGATGGGAAGCCGAAGCAACTTCCCCCGCGTCTCTCTTTCCCTTGAAGGACAGGTCACTGGAGAAAGGAGAGCACATGGCCCCCACTAACTCATATAGGACGGGTTCATTTGGTGGGTCCCCTCGCCCACGTGACCACCCCGCTCTCTCTTTCTTTCACGAGAAAGACAGAGCATTTGGTTCTACATGGATATTGATCCTCTTTAATTTTTTTCTCTTTCCCACTCACTCGCTAATCACTTTACTAATTTACACATTAGCCAGTCCAATAGCAATTTCAGTTGAGCTGTCCACTCATAAAAGCTGCTTCACACTCACACATGTTATTCCTCCATTTCATTTCATTTCTTTTCTATCTCTTGTGTTTTAAAAATAGACTCAATTAATAAATAAATAAAATTAATCACTCCTGGTTAGTAGTCATGGAGGGTTGGTTCCCTATTTTTGTTTATATTTTTTTAAATTTATATTTTACTAAATAAATAACAAGAGAGAGAGAGGTTGGACGGAGTAGGGTGCACAGCCAAAAAGTGACGAAGATGCGAAACCAAAAGTCCCAATCGGAGAAGGGGTTGTGGTCGCATGGCGCAAGAATTAAGGGATTACGCCAATATTAATAGGGACGCTTGATTTGGATTTGGAGGCCATAGACGGAACCCAACGCCTTAGCAGGTGCCGTTAATAACGACGCGTAGGTGGAGCCGTGACTCACTTTTAAAATTGCATATGAATATAAAATTGTCGTCTTGTTTAGTAGAGTGTAGAGTAGGTTGCTATAGACTACATGGCATTGCCAACAATTTATTTCATACATAGCCATCCACCCGATCAAATCCCCCTTGATTTTTTTTACACAATCCAAGAACTAGACGACAAAGCTTTATCCCTCGAGGCGTTTCCGGAGCTCGGCATGTCAAACTTCAAATAGCCTCTCCAACAGATGTCGGTTTTAATAGACAGAACCAGGAGGAGTCCATGGACAAGGTGGTTGATTACGTTGGAAAGTGCTCGACGTGTAATGTGCACGTGAGTTAGGGGTCAACTCACGCGGCCCCCATCCCCTTCGTTTGGATGTATTAGGTCTTGGAGGGGGGGGGGGGGAGGCGAAGGCCGTTTGATTGCGCGGCTTTCATAATTTCTCGAATCACCAACATAGATACCCTGTCGCGCTCTCCGTTACTGCGTTCAATACAAAATTGCCTTCACTTTGTAAATGCGTTTGAAACCAAATACGAGTAAATTAAACGAAATGCGTGTAGGGAGGAGGGAGTGTTATTTAGTGGAATGCGAGGGGGAGGAGATGGAGACGTTGTTGTTGTCGGTACAATAATAAATGTAAAATTAGAATGGATAAAAGGGAGGGAAGGAAAAAAAAACAGATATTAATTGTCACTCGAAGGTGTCCCGTTGTGGGAATGGTCGCCATGATTGCCGGAGGGCTAAAGAATCGTTTAACTAATCAATATTCCTTTCGTTGTGTTTTATTTAATAAAAAAGGTGTTTACCCCATGAGATAGCGAATCCCTTTGTCTCTCCCCCCTGTCCCCTTAATTAGATGCCATCCTCCCTACGCTAACCTCATTTTAATTCTTTTTTTTTTTTAATTTTAAAAAGTTAGAAAAAATATATTAAGTTCCTTTTTTTATTTTAATAACTCAATATCTACTCTCAAATTACTATTTACAATAATGGAATCAAATTTTAGAGTGTTAAAGCGCGATCAACTTGTAAAAAAAAATTAATATAGAAAATAGTTAAAATACAGCGAAGTGAAAGCACATAAATATTTCTGCATGTGAGAGAGAGAGAGAGAGAGGAGAATCTAAAGGGTATATGCACATGGAGGACAAGGAAGGCATGCTAAAGAGTAAAGATAACAAATACATATTTAAAAAAAAAAAAAACAAAAAAAGTGGCCGCGTTTCCCGGTACAGCTAAAAAGATACATTACAGGATATCAAGGAGTGGAGGTGGCAATGCACGTGACGTTCCCTCCTTTACCACCAACATCCCCTCTTCTCTAATATTTTTGTATTTACTCTTTTGAAAGAAAATTAAAATAAAATATATATATTTAAATTTTTGGGTTCGGTTGAGTTAAAGAGCCATTAACTGAGATAATAACGTAACTAGGGATCTGTGTAGTAATCATCAGGTGTCTAACTATATATATATATATATATATTCTTTGTTAATCCATGGTCAACCCTCTCTCTCACGTGACCCCAAGGGAATTATTTTGCTTGATCAAAATGCATCATCAATTTATTTTCCTCAACAATATTTTAAATTTTACTTATATTTAAATTAAGGTAATAAATTATTTTTAAATTTTTAATTTTGAACAAAATTTGATGATAATCTTTGCATAATAAACCAAAAAAAATGAGATTATAAAAAAACAATAAGCATCTCTACTAAAAACGTGGAACCAAGTGTCTTTGCTTTCTCCTGCAATGCATGCACGGGTCTCTCTGTTTTTTTTACTCGTCATAATAAATTTATAACAAAAAAATTAATTAAGAAAACAAATACGTAATTATACTTCGCTTCGTATTTCATATTTTCGGCTAAGGATGTCTATAATTAGTTTTTTTCCCCTCAGATATAAAAAATTCTATAGAGAAAACGACAGAAACAATTTGCAGTGTAAGGATAAAAGTGAAGTTCCCGTCTTTTAAAATATCCAATTGGCTTTAAATGATTGAAGCTACAATTGTAAGAGATATTAATTGGGAGCGACTTGGGATCGCAGGAAAATATATTAAAAAAATCACCATCGGGATTGCCAAAACCTTACAAACAGAACTTAACTTTTTATTATTATTTTTTAAATATAAAAATAATTTTATTTAAAATATTGAACTTATTTTTTTTTATGAATAATTTTAAAAATTTAAATTTTTAATGCTACAAAATATTCTCACATAAATTTTTTATTTGAACTAAAAAATTAAAAAATAAGAAAAGAGTATTTTTTCACTTAAATATAAAACTAATTTTATTAAAAGTGTTAAAATTATTATTATTTATAAATATTTTTTAAATTTTAATTTTTAGTATTATAAAAATTAACTTAATTATATTTAATAAAAATAATTTATAAATTAATTAAAAATTTATAAATTATACATTATTTTTATAATTTATAAATTTTTAATTAATTTAAATTATTTAAATTAATTTATTTATTAAATATTTTTAATCTAATTAAATAAATTTATTTAATTTAAATAAAATATTTTTATTTATTTATTTTTGATTTCAAATCTCATCTATTTTTTAACACATAAACTTCAAACTGGAAGATGAAAAAAAAGGAGTATTCTCCACTACGTCGTCTCCACCTTTCTAACCGTAAATGGCGACCTCTGCCACAAAATAAACCGTTACTTAACGCCGTTACCCGCCGCAACCATGATTTTAAACGGAGTTTCGTTGGACGGGCAATGGAAGAAGCTATATAAAAAGATCTTTCATCCCACCAGAGAGAGAGAGAGAGAGAGGAGTTCGACCTGAGGCCTCATCTTTCGCCGCACTGTTCGTTTTCAGAGCAAAGGATTCGAAAAAGAAAGTGAAGGAAAGAAAGAAAGATATATTTTTGGTCCACCTTCCCAGATTCTTCTGCAGTTCCATTTTACGTACCACACTTCAGTTTCCGTCTTCCAATTCATGCTTTGCTCCCAGGGACCCTTTGTCGCCATCCTTATTCACGTCCACACTCGTGTATCTCCTATACCCAATTTCTAGCTTATACTTTCATCTTGTCCTTCGATCATGTTGCTGAATTTCCGAAAAAAATTTGTTGGTTTTACATGTGTTTTCGTGATTATTTGAAGCTCAATTATGATAGTGTGGGTTATAGAATAATTTATATAGTTTTGGAATTCTAATTACGAGTAATTCTGATTTCAGATTCTGTGAAATCTCTGATGGGAGGCCTGTTTGTAACAGGCGTGGAGCTCTGAACTGCTTGTCAAATGCTTCTCCCGGATGTGAATTACGGAAGTTTTCTTTTCTGGACAAGAGAAGCAATTCGGATCTGAGAATCTCTAGCTAGATATTGATCGGAACTAGTGCTGTAGTCAATCTGGCTTTGGATTCAAAGTTGGAAGGCAATTCAGCTTCTGGAAAGGTATAGAATTCAAAATTCAGTTGAATTACAGTGAAGTAAAAGCAAAAATAGGAAAGGGAAAAGATTTGGATGGAGCTTCCTCAAGCGCCTCCCTTTGGTACCCAAGGTAGCTAGCTTCATTAATTCCTGAAACGGATCTTCGTCTTGTTCTTTCGCTTGTTTTTTTTCTTCACATGATTTGATAATTATTGGGAGTGAGATTTTCTGATATTGAGGTGCTGAACAGGAAGAAGAAAACCGACGCATAACTTTCTGTCACTGTACAGTCATTCAAGTGGCCAACAAGATCCAAGGCCATCTTCTCAAGGTATTCCTTCTTTCTAGTTTTTATCCAAAATATATGTTTACCTTCTGCTGTTTTCACGTGGGATCGCAGAGTAAATGTCTAATTATCCATCGCCGTTGTTCGTGCACGTGACTGCAACTGAATCATGGATCTGGGCCATGAATCTGCTGGGCCACCCCTTTTATTTCTTGAAAAATAAAAATTGATAGTAGTTTTTATTTTCATTTATTTTTTTGAAGTAAGGATTTCACATCCAAATTTAAAAGCACCAATGGCCAAGCCTAATAGATTTACGGTGAATGAAGTTTTGGGTTTTATTTTATATTAAAATTAAATTAAATTTCAGACACTATAGGATGAGGCGGGCATGGTAGGACCTAAATTTGGATTTGGACCGACTTGCAGATGATTTTGACGTTTCAAATGAGGCCTCGTGCAATGCTGTCACCGAGAGACTCAGAACTGAATTTTCTTTTCATTCATATGAACTACTTACTGTCCACAAATTCACAAACCTTTAACCGCGAAGAGAATAAAAATGAAAATGAAAGATTCGTATATATGTAGTATATGTTACTTTGGTGTTCTGCTCTTCTCAAAGCGAAAGGTTTGTCTTTTTGGCTGAAATGGATAGTTTTGGTTTTGGCATAGCCTGCAGTGTCTTTCCCAAGTCGGCTTCTTTCATATCTGGGCCTTTGTCAAACTTTGTTTTCGAGCTCGTTTTCTATCTTTTCTTGTAGATAATATTTAGGGTGTGTTTAGTTTTGCGTTTGGACAACGTGATTTTGCCCAAACGTAATTTTTGAAGAAGCTACAAAGTGTTACTTCTGCAAAAATTACGGTTACATCAGCAGCAAATGGACTTTTTTCTTATTCCACCGCCAAACCAAACACGCACTTAATAATGTGTGATTGATTTATTAAATAAATATAAATGGAAAATCGTTTTACAATGGGAAAAATATCAATATATAGTTGTGTCATTATTTGTTACTTTCATTCCCAAATCTGAAAAACAATTTAGAGTACGTTGTTTTCTATTTATTAAAAATTAAAGATTCGATCATCGTTGTCGTGGGAACTTTTTTTCTTTGGCTAATACTCTAGGCATTTGTAATATTGATGATAAATTGAACTCTTCAACAAATACACAAAAAATAAAATAAAATTGGATCACCTACCTATGGTCCAACTTCGAGAATAATAGCTAAAAAGGACAACGATATACAGTCAGTAGCTGTTCTCAGAAAACACCTAACTAGCTAAGCTTTTTCATTTACGTTCGGTTTTCTTCTTTTTCCTCTTCTCTTTTATTTTCTTTGGTTGCATGGATAAGATAATTAATTAGTTTTTCTTTTCTCGAGTCTGAGCAACATTTTTTTGCCTTCTTCATGTGTGAGCAGGAAGTTACTTGGAAACCCATGATTTCTTGCAACCACTAGAACGTGAAGAAGGGAAAGTTAGTGCCAAGGACGAAGCAGCAGATGAAAAACAGCCACCACCTTCAGCCGAGCACCTCCTACCTGGAGGGTTTGGGACTTACAGTATTAGCCACATTTCTTATAATTTTAATAATCAAAGGGTTCCAAAGCCGGAGGCATCCCTTTTGACGGTGGCCCAAGCAAGTAGTACAGATAGGAATGATGAGAGCTCCAACTGCAGTTCTTACACCACTGGAAGTGGTTTCACTTTGTGGGAAGAGTCTGCGGTTAATAAGGGAAAGACAGGGAAGGAGAATAATGTGGCAGATAAACCCATCTCGGAAGGTAAAAGTTCTTTATATGGTACTTACAGTTACATTTAAATATTGCGCACCATCCCCTTTCTCCATTTATATATATTCGTTTCATGCATATATGTATAAACCTGAAAATATATATAAATAATGCATTTATATAGATATAATACTAATGTTTATTAGACACATTTCATTACAAAATATATTAAAAAAACTAACAATTTACACTTCAATTTAATGTTTGAATAATCGCACAGACTTTCTGTTATTTTCTTTACACTTTCTTTTTAACGCAAGTTACTAAAACATATGGATGAGGAACTGCGTTTGCTAGTAATTGATCAATTGTGATGTGCGACACATTGATATGTTGTGGTAAGCAAACGCACTAAGAATTAATTGGTCTCGAAGATCAGACCCTGGCCTTGGTAAACTCTGAAATATTTCTTTTTCTTGTAAAAATTTCTTATGTTGAAAGTAGTGACTCTGGAAACGATGGGGAAAAAAGAAATGGAGTGGGCTGGATTGCCCAGTCACTGTTTACTAGAATTTACAAACAAACAAAAGATAGTAACGAATTTTTATGTATCAAAATCGAGGTTAAATAATGACAAATTATAATATTAAATTTCATAACTGTCCGCAACGGTAATAACGTTTCCCGCGCCTTCATGCCGGACAGATTCTGCTGGGGCAAAGCTAGGGCAGGGGGCGTTGACGGACCGAACGTCACATTGGTTTTCCAACACTCGTCAGAACAACTTCAACCAGAGCCCTTCTTCTCAGTTAGTACCACTCTCTGCTTTTGCTTTTTATGTTAATGCGCTTTTTTTTTTAAGGTGGGTTATTTAAGCATTTGTACTGAGATGATTGGGAATTAATTTAACAGGACAACTAGGCAGAAGAACAGGAGTTTCCTTGAAATGATTAAATCCGCAAAGGATTTGGCCCAGTATGAGGAGCTTGACAATGAAGAAGTATTCGTTCTTAAGAAAGAATGTTCCAATACCCAAACAGGTTAAGCCCTTAACTTACGCTCGTTAATAATCTCTCAAGACCATACCTCTTTTATAAGGAATTTTAGAGCTTTAGAAGCTTGGTTCAATCAATGTTTCTAATTATATTTATTAACGAATTATAGAATCGTAATAAGGCATGCCTTGCTATCGTTTTATTAATTTATTATAGTTGCTCTTGATTCCAAGAGAGTAAGGGAAAATCTCAAGTCTGACATCTCAGGGTCACTTGCTTGAAATGTTCTGATGAGGGTCTAAAATGGCTTATTATATGCAGGGGAATTGAGAGTGAAAGTTGATGATACGAGCACTGATCAAAAGCCAAACACACCACGATCAAAACATTCTGCAACGGAGCAGCGTAGAAGGTGCAAAATCAATGACAGGCAAGTATTACCGACCATACTTTGTAATTAATTTATGTTCCATCAATTAGTGCCATAAGGATTCCTGGTCTCTCTCCTAATGCTACCCACTTTGTCAAGTGCGACGAGGACTTTTAAAGTCTTGGGTTTGATCTTATGTAGGGACAGAGAAGGGGAGGGCCACTCCTAGTTTGTTAATCTCCTTACAAGTTGGCAAATAGATAATTTTGTTCTGTCCTCTGCACTGTCAGTCACTCTCTGTTTCCCTCTGCCTTCTCAAGCTAAGGCATCCGTTGTTAAGATTCTTCTCGTGTGCTCCTAGATAGGATGCTCGAACTCATGGAATTTGAAGACTACTTCTATTTGTGTGTGTGTGTGTGTGAGAGAGAGAGAGAGAGATGTCCTAGTGAATGTCGAGAGAAGAGACTTTCTCGTCCTACTGTCTCATTTATCAGTTATTTGAGTCAACTTTTGCAACTATCCTTGACCTATTATCTAGTTTTGAAAACCTAACAAAATGTGGTTGTACCGAAGCCCCTTGCACAAGTTTTACCATTCTATTAAGTGCGTAGTTATGAAGTGTCCACAGTTATGCTTCTAATGTGCCATAACGATGAGAGAAACTTTTGTCCTGCTTATCATGTCTTGTTGGAATTTGTCACAGTACCTGGACGACAATGTAAATGTTTACTGGCGTTTCAGGCTTCCATTATTGATTTCATTCTTATTGCATGCACCTTGTTGATTGATCAAGAATCAGGACTGATACTATTGCTTATATTCATCAGATATAACACTTGAATTATGTAATGCAGATTCCAGATGTTAAGAGAGCTGATTCCACACAGTGATCAGAAGAGGGATAAGGCATCTTTTTTGTCAGAGGTACGGTACGTTCTCATATGATATGAATCTGGTTATATATGTATGTTTAATTATTCATTGATGGTTTATCCGAATGATTTGTAGGTCATTGAGTATATTCATTTTTTACAAGAGAAGGTGCATAAGTATGAAGGGTCATACCAAATGTGGAATGACGAGCCAGAAAAATTGATGCCATGGGTAATTACCATACCTGCCTCTCATGACTTGTGCAGGATTTGAAGGAACAAAGTAAAAAGAGCTTTATATAGCGATTTGTCATTTCTTTATTATCATTTGATTTTGTTCTCCCTGTTGGAATAGACCAAGCAAGGGTATATGTGATTGTGGATAGATACTTGATGCTTTTGCGTTGTTCAAATGGATACATGTATCTCTTTACCCAATAGCTGACTTCCATCTTTTATTCAAAGCAGAAAAATGATCACCGACCTGCTGAAAGTTATGTTGATCAGTCTCGAAACATAAATGGTGCGTCAGGTCCATCTCCAACGTCGATGTTTGCTTCCAAGTTTGATGAGAAAAATATCACCATCTCCCCAGCATTTCCTGGTTGCACTCAGAACATAGAATCTAACATAAGCCCTGAAACTACAGTCAAGGCAATAGATCAACATCCTGGAATAACAAACAAGGTTATGCCAATTCCTGTTTCTTCACAGCCAAATTTCAATGCATCAGCCCAAAGTGGTAGTCCAGATGGAGTAGTGTCTCAGCTCACGCATAGATTGGCATCTGACGCGGAGAATAACATATATCAACCTCACTCTTGCACTACAAAGGTGACTGCTGCAAATGATAAGCTGAAAGAGAAAGAGCTCACTATTGAAGGCGGTGCTATTAGCATATCAAGTGTGTACTCAAAGGGGTGAGAATCATTTTGTGTAGGTGTTGTTAATGAAAAAACAACTATGTTTGAGTTATGTTGGACCTAAAATTTGGTTTTATCCTCATCTTTGATTAAACTATTTGTGGAGACATGCTCCTTGATCGTCTGAACTGTTGGATCGTAGCATATTTCCCATGGATCTGACATGAAGGGCTAAGAAATTATTAGCAGCAAAGTCATTGGGCTTTGTTCTCCAGTTTGCACCTTAAGAAATTTAATTCATTATGATCTCTTACGTATTGGTCCTAATATCCTCTCAAAACAGTCAGTCCACTGTATTTGAATTTTAAGTTTCTGGCATTTGGATTGATCTTTGCACAGCATTTTAACTTTTTAGTGTGTGCAGTTATGAGTTCCTTTCGTTTTTGTTTATATCTGGCTTAATCCAGAATGCCATCATTTTTTTACTGTGACTTAATAGAGAAAATATATTATTTTGTAACAGGTTATTGGATACATTAACACAAGCATTGCTGAGTTCAGGAGTGGATTTGTCACGGGCTAGCATCTCAGTGCAGATTGAGCTTGGTAAGCAAGCTAACATCAGACAATCTTTACCAACGTCAGGTGCTAAGGTACATTGACACGTGCCTTTTGCCTTGTACTATTTATGAACATACTTCAATTCAACCACTATACTAAAGTTCCATATTGTAGAATTGTCCATTAGCTAATTTATGAATCACTTTTGCTTAAGGATGATGAGCTTGTTTCTAGAAATCAAAGGATGGCACGCTCTAGAGTTGCTAGCGCTGAAGACTCGGACCAAGCAGTAAAGAAGCTAAGAACACGCAGAACCTAATTTGACTGTGTCATATTCATTCTTCTATACTATTTTTGTTCAATTTGAGTTTTTTTTTAATATTAATTTTGGTAAAAAAGGAGGGTGAGGGGTTATGTACTGTACATGTAGCGTCTTCTTCCTAGTTAGTTGGGCTTGATTCCCCCAATAGAAGAACAATAATTATGTTGTTTCTAAATTACATAACTATAGAGGCTTCCATTGTGATGGAGAAGCTGGTTTTTTAAGAAGGCTTCCATTCCTTGTAAAGTTTCTTTAACATTGGTTTTGTGTGGTGAAAGACTATCTTGTTTATGGTGGAGAATATTAGTATCAAGCCTATGAATTTGATACAGTGCTTAATTATGAATATGACTGTGATCCTCCCTTTCTGATACGAGGAAACATGATTGGGCTCCTGCACGTTTAGTAGCCCAAAACCAATTTTTACAGTGACCCAAATACAAAAAAAAGTCATAGCACCGACTCACACCGTAGAAATTATGGCGTTCCTCTGGGATTATTGCCAAATGATAAATTAAACTGTGAACAAACATCTATCAGCCTCAGTCATTTTATATTGGTTTTTATTATTTTATACAAAAATGCCGAAAACTGATGGGTTTCATTTTTGGGTCATATTTTGATTTACCTTGTTAAGAAATAGATAGGGGAGAATCCTTGGTATTCGTTAGTCTACGCAGATGGTTCATTATGAAGAAGGGTTGATTGTTGTGGTTATTATTATTAGTCGAAGCAAAAAAATAGTTTATGGTCGATGACTGAAAAGAATAAAAGTATGTACATTAACATAGAAATTAAATTACTTTACTATGAATCTTCAAATTAAATTATGTGCTATATAATGGTTGTTAATAAATTATAGTAATCTCGTTTAATTTATATAATTAATTTATTTAATAAAAAAAAAACTTAATTATTAATATTATTGTTGTAATAGTTACTAGTACTTATATTATTTTTAAACACTGATAAATAATTTATTAATAAAGAAAATTTAGTGTTAATCATAATGTATGACTATTCTGTTTAATTGATAGTAATATTAAAATTTAGATGAGAATATTTATATTTATTTAATTACTGATAATAATAAATTTTAAGCTTAAAAAAGGAACATTTTTAAAAAATATTATTAAAGTTTAATTGATAAATAAAATTAAATTCAATATTTGAAATTTTTTTTATAATATAAAAAATTAGAGTTTATAAAAAAATAATTTTAATATTTTAAATAAAATAAATTTTATATTTAAAAAATATAAAATTATCGAATCAAAAAATCAACAAACTCAATACAATTTGTGCGTTACCCGTTGAGGCCAACTTAGCTTTGGCAATTAATAATTTCATTGTAATCTGTACTACATTCAATGCAACAATATTGGATCAATTTGCCAGAGATCACCGCATTTAATAGCAGATTTCCTTTGAAGAAACGGGGCCACTCCAGTCCGCAGAAATTAATTCTACTGATCTGATCTTCCCCATCGATGAAGCTACATTGGATCACGTGTATACCTTATAAGATAATCAGTATACCATTAACATAGATTCAGAAAATTACGTTATATATTTTACAGTAGAAAATATGAAAATCATGTAAATTTTCCATACCACCTCTTTCTTTTTCTTTTTTTATATGAAGGAAATTTAAATTTAAGAAACATCTATTTCTTTGTTAAAAGGCTTTTGTACTTCACCAGCTTAGCTAAAGGTTGGGATTTCTTTTTTTTTAAAAAAAAAAAAGAAAAAGAAAAGGAAAAAGCTTGGGAGAGTACTTGTTAATAGTCCAAAACCGAGAGTTAAAAAGGTCACAAACTCTGGCACTAAAAACTATAGAAGTTCCAAGTTTTTAAGTGAAGTGAAATTTAAGGAAGGGATCTAGTTATAAAAAAACAAAGGACCCAGCAGGAATTAATCATTCCCTTTAAGCTGAAGCATTTGAATCAAACAACCTCTCATTTCAAATTCAAAGTGGTATTTGTGAAACTTTGTTAATTCAGAACACTGGCCGATCCCGACGTGGTGCAAAAGAAACAACCTATTACTGATTAAATTTATTGGCTGCTCTTGATTTTTGGAACTCCCATGTTGGTTGGTATCTGTAATACTATACTAGTAGCAGTAGTAAGCAGTAGCTACAAAAAGGGTTCCTTTCTGGCTCTGCTACTTCAATTGGGTTCTTGGATCTTTCAAAATTCTCTATAAACAAACCATGTAGTCTGGGGAAAAGTTCATGAGAATTTTCTTGGGATCTCCTTCAGTTTCTAATATTCTTCTTTTTTCCCTATGACCTTGATTTCTCCAACCTAAGAGTATTAACTATTCTGCAAGGATTTGGATGATTAAGTTTAGCCTTTTTTTTTGTGGCCTTGAAGTTTATTTTAATATTTACTAATTTGGCAGTCATCCGTTGGATCTATATACTCGCTTGAACAATGATGATGAGTTACTTGACAAGTGTAGGAGATCTTTTGATTTGCTCGTCCACTTCCAAAAAAAACTAAAGCATACAACACTCCCCACTATGTGCACTTTAATGCACACCTGCACCAATAATGCTAAGTAAAGCCTAAGACGATGAAAAAAATAAATTAATTTGTGGTTATTAATCAATTATTAAAATAAAACGGAGGCACTATAAGAAAAAAGAAGGTGCCCTTTCAACGGTAACAATTTTTCATAATACGCAATAATTTCAGGGCATGTAAATTTGGACGCCCACCGACAAACGTGACTTGATAATTGTGGGCTCCTTTAAGATAACCAAAACCCTACTCTCAAATAAACATGTGGGCAAAATAATAGGCTTTTCTTTTTCCCTTTTGGCTCATTATTTTGACTCTTGGGGAACGAATAGTAACTCTTGTCCAAAAAGTAAAAAATAAAAAGAACAAATAGTAACAGAATCTTATGAGCTGATTAATATATGAAAATTATTTAGTATTGGCATCTTATATTTACTAGTATCTTAAATATGATAGTATAATAATTTTATATTTAGTGTGACAACAGACAATTTTCAAATAAATATTATAATTTTTATTTTACAAAAATTAATCAAATTACCTTTTTTTTTTAATTACGATTGGGTGGTGCCAGCCAAATTTAAGATATTCATAAAAAAATTTATTGTGACTTTACCCCCAAGAAATTAGTATAGCTAACATTTAAACCTGTGACAAAACACTTACAACCACAAATTACTCATTAGCTTCCACAACTACGTTAATCCCTGAAGATTTATAAACTACAAATTTAAAATTCAATTCTTGGCATGAAATATCACTTAAAATGGTAGCATCTCACCTTTTAGACATTTTAGATACGATAATATATTATACAAACATCTTAAATTTTATTTATTATAAAAAATAACATAACAGTTTACCAAAACAAACGACACCAAAATTATTTGGGGATGACAATGTTGGTCAAGATATAAATGAATCTAATTGTTCAATGCACTATTGTAGACCAAAGTACCGCAGCATTAATTCAATTGATTTACTATCGTGGAAAAAGCGTCTATATATTATAATCAGTTAAAAAGTGCAAAAGCATTTGAAACTCATGATTGACACTAGTAATCAACTTTCAAATATATTTTGCAGTACGATTTCTTTTTTTCTTTTTTTACCAGAAAACATAACGAGACGGTGAAAATCCTAATCCATAAAAGTTATAATAAAAATTTTGTCACAAATCTTTGTCGCATTAAGGAATCTTCTGATATTGGGTCAAGGAGAGAGGGCAATTTCTTAACATGACTTTCTGCCCGCAAACGGCATTTCCTTTATCAAGGAAGTCAGATTATAATATGTATGTTAGGTTGGCCATATAATAAAACCCAGAACCCCAAATGTCTAAATAATACCAACTTGACGCCGGCAAAACATACAAATACATAACATATTCCTCCAACCACCGCATAATCATATATCATTAATGGAATAAACCGAAAAAAAATCCCGACAGACCACTTCTGCCTGCCTTTGATGGGGTAGTGTTTGTCATCTGTCTCCCACAGAACAAAGGCTTAAGAAACAAAAACCAATTTTAACAACTCCAGCTTCACATAATTATAAACTCCACTTGCTTCAGAGTCACGTCAAAAAGGGCAGGAGAAGGGTTCCCTAGTTTGGGTATTGATTTTGAGCCATTTTTTAGTCGGAAGCAAGTGGGGTTGAAGAATAAGACAGCATTTAACAATTTAGAATAATGGGGGAAAAAAGAACTAGTGTAGTAATCAAGTCAATGCAACTTAATTAGCGACAATACAAGATCAACAATTGATCATCCAACCTAACTTCCCTGAATAATAAACCAAAAACTAGAAATTGGGAGGCTATAATCCAACCCAAACACAAATTTTATATTGAGTATAAGCCTAAACTAGAAATAACGATGACCGTAGTGAATAAAATGAAGGCGCAGAAACAAAAAAAAAATAACTCTTATATAGAGATGTATAAAAGAACAAAAGAAAAGAAGTACCAAGGTAATAAGCTTCCACGAACTGCAGTTCCAGTAATCCAAATTTGTATATGATTTCCTCCGTGTACAATGCAGTTTGATCTGCTCTCACCCTGTAATGGCAGGGTAACTTCTATACATGAATGTGATAAATTATTTGCAGATATATATATATATATATATATATATGTATATATATATATATATATATATATATATTATATAAAGTACCCCCCGGTTGCTTTGTTTTGACCTCCCTGAGCTTTCGTGAAGTCTATCCCCTTTAACAGTCACCCAGTTACTGCCTCTTTCATACAAAAAGCTGTCATCTTAGCTAAAACTGTGCAGAGAACAATCTTCATATCTGGTAAAAAAAACCAAGTGCACCAGGAGAGGGAACAAGTAATTCCACTATTTTCCAAACACATTACTCACGTACTGCTCAAACGTTCATCTGATGGTTCTAAACACTCCTCTGGATTGGAATAGAAATAATCCTCTTCTTTGGGCCTGTCGGGAATTACCAACCTTTTAGTTGGGCTACCCATGCGATCAGCATGAGCTTCCTTCACGGCTGATGAGAATTCATCCCAATTCAGTACTCCATTATTGAATCGATCTATCAAATCAACTAGAAGCTTTCTGTTCAATAAGATCGTCTCCTTAAATCCAAGATATCTGTAAAAGCATTGCAGGGTAAAAGTCATTTTACTTTACCCTGAAGTACTCATCATAATAATAAAGTTCAGAGTAAAACAGAACTGTAAATTCAACTTTAAACAATGCCAGAAATTGCTGTTATCCCATCACCTATCAACAATAACAGCCAGGTGACCTCCCAGAGGATTTTTAAAAAAATCTTCAGTAAAAAGAACAAGTGTTTCTAGGCATACACAAAAAATCTCCCAAGGAGATATGGTAAAACAAAAAAGTGGGTGCTATTATTGGCAGAAACATCAAACACAAATAAAAAAATGTTCACATGAAGGGGGAGGGGGAGCAACACTAAATCAAGTTTAATGTTGTATCTGACTGGAACCAAATTGTTAGCAGAACTGTACCTGCGATGGCCTTCAACTACTTTGGCCATATTTCCATCATATGTGGGGACAAAAATATCACTCTCTAATGAGACAAGATAATCCAAAGCTGCCATCTGAGATGAATGATTTTGGAAGAATTGAAGGTCTGATGGTTCTAACAGTGTTTCCTTCCTGACCTGTTTCAACAAGCCCAAAGACAAACAGTAAGAAAGATGGAAATAAACAATAAAAAGCATCCTAAATTCACAATTTGAGGTTGCCATGAGTTTTGGCGTAGTTACCAATTTTGGATACTCCTTTGCAAGGCTTGCCATTCTCCTTTCACCACCATATATTTCCCCTGCTGCAATGTAGATCTGAATGTTTTGATCAATGTCAAGAGCCCTAAGTGTAAGGGCGGTCTCCTCAGGTGTTAAGGGACACAAACCATCTTTTCTTTTCAAATCAGAATTAATTATTTTTTCTTTCCACCAAGGATAAGCATATCTGCCAATACACAAGTAACTGAGCTATGAGAAACTGCTATTAAAACTACTTTAAGCCTCCACTGTGATTGCAAATAACTTTACAAAATAGACCAAACAACACAGATATCTCATCACCTCATTCTTGTCAACTCTTCCACCTCATCACTGTTGCAGCCTTGAGTACAGCCAGAAAATGCCAGCATGTCCATCTCATACCTCAGGTGAAGTACCAGAAATGGACCATTTTGCCTCAAAAGCTTGATAACCTTTCTGCCCAGCTCCTCTATCTGAGAAGTAAATCTCAGAGCATTAAAATTAACTCGGCAACGGAGCTTCTGAATATCCAAAGGTTGGCCATTATTGGCCAATCGGGCATCAGTTCGATTAAGATGGACAACTTTGTACTTTTGTATCAAAGGTAAAATCTGCACAAATCAATATTCCAATTCCTTTTAATCAGCGAACGTGAAATTGAACACAACATAACCAATAGAGTAATATGAAAGTTGCAATCATAAGTTAAGAGGATTGTTAGGATAAAGCATGTAAAAGGTCATTATCTCTTGAAGTTATGGTGGGGCTGAGGATAATTGAAACTGACCTGATTCTTATAGTAAGATATGTCAGACCAACTAATTGGCGGCATGCTGTAAAGCACCCCATGTTCCACTTTCTGTTTGAGTCTAGGAGGCAACTCTTTCAATATCCGTACCTCATCTCTCAAGGATGTAATAAAATGATCCAAATCAAATATGTCTTGGAACTCACTGCAACATAAAAAGTACTAAACAATCATTGAGGGGTGATCCTAGTTCAAAAATAAGGGGCAGAAAAGCTTTTCACCCTTAAAAATAGATAAGGATGTTGCTAAAACATAAACCAAGATGAAATCAAGGACGCACCTGGGATCAGCCCAGAAGGAGGCTTTGTCCAGTTCAGGGACTATAAGTGTGACATTTAAATATCTTGCAATAGTTACCATGTCACATATCTGTACATCATACATCTTAGAGGATCAGAAAAGCAAGTGGAAAGATTATCATAGCTTAGTTGCACCAACAAGAACAAAGAAAAAGCATATGCCAAGAACATGTATTGCCCACTCACCGCTGCTCTCATTTGGTTCAGTCCTCCATTGCACGAGACCATCAAGTAACCATTGTTTTTATAAACTCCTGATGATAAGCAGGTTTTCAAAAAGGATCATAATAAAGTAAAGAGAGACGTAACATGAAGAAATCAAATGACTGAAGATTGAATATTATTCAAAAGTAACCATGTGAGATCAGTTCCAGAAAGAATTTTCCAGACCACAAAATCTTTCAAGATATTAGGGTAGGGGGAATAAGAAAAATTGAGAAGGAAAAAATAATTACTAAGGTCCAACATTTTGTGCGCAGAAAAAGAGAAAAAATATCTAACAAAAACCACTGGGAAATATGTTTCGAATAAGTTATAAACTAAGACAAACAGAGAAAAAAGTTCAGGACATATTGATAACAACGACTTTGGCCAGAGGCCATAGATACGTATAAATAAATCAGAATTGCCTCAAATTCTTAAGAACCCGTATAGGCCGATAGATATAACGGCAAGTATGTTAAAGATTCGAAGACCACTAAAAACTTTATTCACATTACGTTCCTCCCAACTGCAAATACAGTGATCCAAAACAAGAATTAACACAAACAATCGAAATCAATTTCAGTAAACAAGTGTATGCTCAAACAGGATTAGTTCCAGCGTGAATATTTGGATAGACAGAGAAAACTCACTCTTGGGTGGGAGAACTCTTCGGCTCGCAGAAGGCAACTCGACATCCAATGCCCTGGACGCAGACTCGTGAGTAAAACAAGATGGCCAGCCTTTCAGAACTCTAGGACCCCACATATCACCCAAAGCCGTTAACTGGACGATGCATGTCCATAGCAAAACCGACGTTGTAGCACGTATCAGCCACAGTTTCATTCTCGACCTAGAGGATGCAGCCATCGAATTTTTAAGCTTCTCAACCTTACTTTCTCCAAATGCCTTGAAACCCATTAGCCCTTCTCTATGCTTATCTCTCCGCTCTGTAAACTTTTCACTCCTCTATATCCTGCACTCCTCAGACCAATGCTTTCATACTCATCAACCACACACAATAACAACCAGCCTATGTATCGACTTATACTCCTTATTCTACAACATAAGAGCGTATCCCAATTCGATTAATGCAGTGCTCGAGAAAGAAAGGATGAGATGAAATAGAAAAACCCTAAATGTGGATTAAATCAACGATAACTTCTTTCTTTTTTTGCTTTATCCATCTTCAACCCATCGGAATCTCCAAGATCCGACCTTGCCAAAAATAGTAACGGATCAAATCTATATAACTCGAAAGCTTTTACCCGCTAATGCCAGCAAAGAATTCGCCGAAACTAAAAGCTTTCTAGTTCAGCAAGCACCATAAAGCTTAATTCTCAGAGGCATTACCACCGGGTTGGCTTTGGCTCTCCAGCGACGAACAAGCAGCCTATAAGCAGATAAGCCAAACCGCTTATCCAAATCGGAACCTCACAAACGCCGATAGAATTTTCCAATTTAGGGAACCGCACTCAAAAGGTAAAATTAAAATGCCGGCGATTGATCTTTGAATGATCGCCGGAGACTCGGTCTTGGAACGTCGGCGAGTAACCGAGCGCGAGTCCAATTATTATAGACGCTGCCCGGATGACTCAGAAGTCAGAAAGAGAAAGAGAGAGACACAGACGCGTTGAGACTTGAGAGAGAGCACAAATCACACATGCGCGCTCGGATGCGAACGTGGAAAAGAGCGGGTGCAAGCCGTACGCAGCTGGACTAATCGGCTAAACGCTAACCGCGGTTTAGTTGAGACAGTACTTGAATTGGGCCACGCTCATAAACCAGCCAATAAATGCGAGCCAGCTAAATTCTGATAGTCTGGGCCCACGCGAATTCATTTGTCTCACACGTGCCAGCCATCGGGGCCGTTCAAAGCACTAGAGGTGGCTATACCCGATTGTAGGCTTTGGAACGTTCCCACATCGGTAGGTCATTTTGCGTCTGCCGTTGGATTCCGCAGCTAATTTAATCCTTTTCACCCGCGCCGACAATATATCGCGAGATTTTTAGCTTAATTCGCCGAATAAAATCTCAAAGGAAAGATCATATTATGTTATTACAAAGGAAAAAGATAATAGTTAATTTTAAATAATAAATAAATATTATTAATTATTTTATAGTTAAAAATATATTAATTATTTGAAATATTAAAATTCATAATCTATTTAATACCTATTGTTTTAATCAATCAAAACTTACATGCTAATGGTGTGAATTTAACGTCGTTATTTTTGGATTTTTTTAATAACCCATATCACTTATTTAAATTAGACTTTAACATTTATGTTTTTGATTATTTGAGCTAATTTTGGTCTTGTGCGTTTTGAAATTAATTAATGAAAATTTTAATTTTGGTTAGTTTTCAAACATATAATGGCTTAAATTTGCATCCGATTTTGGATAGTAACATTTTTTGGGTCGTTTAATTTTCATCCTTGCTTCAACATAAATTTATATTTGTTGGTGTGTGCACAATTCGTTCAATGGACATTTCCATGATCCGGAGATAAAAACAAAAAGGAAAAAAAGACAAATTGTATTGTATCTCCAATCTTTGATCCACTATATATGTATTTAACAAAATGATAAATAGATCATAGTAATAAATTATATAAATAAATATATTTTTTCAGGTACATTGTATTGACAACAAGCTAAGCTACATTTGATTTGCATAATGTGGAGTGAAGTGGAATGATAAAATAAAATCAACCGGTTATGGCATTTAGGTAAGAATTATTAAATAAATATTGAATACAGTTACAGTAATTAAAATAATAATAATTTTGAATATAAAATGAAACTAAATAGATATAACATGTGAAATTGAAGAATTTTTTGAGATTTAAAATTTGAGTTGAATTTTTTAAATTGCTTCAAAAAATAAAAAATCTCACGGAATGGAAAACGATATACCGGGGAGAAGTCGACAGCTAAAAGTCAAGACTCATACAGTGACAACTGTCCTAACCTGTACTATTCGTATATCCTCGCCGTTAAACCTCCGTCTAAAGTGTCGGTCCGACGAGCTTTTCAGAACGGTCGATTGATTTTGACCCTCCGATCTAGCTTTTGGCTCGGAGTCTGTATCTCAATCCCTCCGTGTCCCACCACCCGTCTATCTTCCCCCATCAACGGTTCATGATGTATCACACGTGCCCCACTCCCAAATTACGACGTGGGCCCCATGGTAGGTTCAGACAGATTCATAATTTCTTTCCTAGTTCTTAGTGTAGATAACCAGCGCTCTAAGACTCGGGAATAGTTGAAGTCGAAGTCGAAGGGCGTAGGCACGTAGGGAGGAGGAAACACGATCTGGGGTGGCAAATATTCTTCCTACACCTGTTTGAATATTTTTATTTTTACGTACCAACGAAGTTTCTATAATTGACCCTAAAAATTAGTAATTTAGGTTTTATAATATATTCTTTTGGGATTTCTTTATATCTTAATTTTATATATAAATGAGTTTGAGCGTTGACTAAAAAAAAATAATTAGTTAATTATCACATCTCTATATTATGACGAGATTAATTATTTTTATACAAGGTACAAATGGTTGAAAACCAAAGAGAGGCACATTAAAAAAGAGTTAATTCTTACGGGTAGTTTATGAATAAGATTTTAATAAACGTACCAATATCCGTAATAATAGGAAAAATTAATAAAACCCCATTTGAGGAAAGTGATATTTTCGATGGCCGGTGGAATATCACAGAAACTAGAGAAAGGATTCATTGCAGAAGATGATAGAAGGGGCAGTGGTACTTGTATGATTTAATAAGCAAAAATGAATGCGTGGTACCGATTGGCGATTAAGTATACGTTGAGAGAGGTATGTGATGGGTATAATATATTCTGTCCAATAATTGTGCACTTAACCCATGGATATTAATAGTGGTTGCACAGTGCTAAATGAGTGATCCCTAATCAGAGCTAGTAGGTGAGGAATCACACTTTTATGAACGCGAAAGAAGTACGCAGTTATAAATTCCCCATTAATGAGCTTTTGATCTCAACACCAACAAAAAAGAAGAAATATTAATCTTTCAAACAAGTGTGTGAATAATTGTAACAATTTTGAAATTTGTAGGCAATATTAGTTATAGTGTTTGCAGCTGCGACTTTCGTCCGTCTTTTTTTTTTTTTTGGGTAAGAAGTCTGGTAATACAAAAAATTATCTAAAGTAATAAATAATTATGGTAGTTTCGAGTATTTTTATGTCAACCCTTGGTTTCGTTCTCAAACGCAAACTTTAAGATCGGCCTATAAATTTAATTGGCGTATTTAGTGGGGCAACGTGAATTGATCCGGTCACGTGGGCCCCGTGGGCGTGTCTTTTCTGCTGGCTTCGTTTTCTCCGAAAGCTCAGACACACGACTCTTAAATTTCAGTCATTTTATCCACTCGATCACCGCATGGCGTGTAGAATTATTCGCTCGTTTTCTCCTGCCGGTTATATTTTTATTTAATATTTAATAAAAATATTTACAATTACCACATATTTTAAATTTTAAAAAATATAAAAAAATAATTGTATAATAAAAATATCAATAAAAAAGAGAGTGGTGTTAAAGTGAAATAATCAATATCTATTTTCCCTTGGTTTAAAATATTAGGCTTTTTGTATAATTGAGTGTACAGATTAAATAGCAATATTTGTTGTTATCATTTAACATTGACATATTAACAAAAATAGTACATATAAGCAATTTGATGAATCCAGGGGTAAAAAAAGAGAGGAGAGTGTGAAGGTTTAAATAAAAAATAAGGTAATATTATATGCAGATGAAAAAGAAAGCTCAACGTTCAATAAAAACATGTCAACAAAAATGACACGCACATAAATTCGACCCAGAAAGAAAAATGGCACATACAGATAATTTTGTCAATTCAAATATAGAGCCGAGATTAATATTAAAACAAAATATTCAGAAATTAATTAACTTTTTTTTAATATTAAAAGTGTTTTCCTTTTTTTCTTTAAATAATTTTTTGTCAATTCATATATGACGTGCCCATGCACAATCCATCTAGCTAATTCTAGATAATTTAATTTAGTTTTTAATTATCCAACCCGTGAAGCTTGACGAATTAGTTCGGAACCATTGGTCGTCGTATTCCACCTGGATTAAAATATAAAAGTCATTATCCAGACTGAGAAAGGGATTTTATCAGTTGGCAGGCATGCTTCAATCCACGCAAATACGTACGCAAACCAGCAAATTAATGGCATTGGACTGCACTCCCCGTGTTTGAATCTGTCAATTTTAACCCTAAAGACTCTCTCAACTTTCCTACCTCTCTCTTTTGAATAATACTAAAGGAAAGTGACATTGCATGAATTATAATCCCGAATCCAGAGTGATAAACTAAAACGGGTCTATTCCTAGTTACTGAAAAAAAAATAGCCATTGAATTTCATAAACACCGTGAAAAGAAATATAATTTACTCTATTTTAAAATCAAAATTTATAGTTCTATTTGCATATCATTGAAAAAAAATTGCTGAACGAGAATTAAATTTTTATTTTTATAAATAAAATATTTTGATATTTACAAATTAAGTCAACATCTATGGACAGATATTTAGTACATAATATTATAATATTGAAGAATTTTTAAAAATATTTAGGTTTAAATAACAATGATTATTATTATTTTTCAATATTCTTTATACAACTTTCTCTTTGGACTGTTTTTGAATTAAGTTTGAAATTATTTATGCTTTGAAATAGGAAGGCATTTTTTTATTTATCAGAATGAATGTATTTCTCTAATTTAGTCATGCAAATTTGTATGTTATAATTAGAAGAAGGTGAAAAACATTGAAGGGTAAAGTGTCATTGTGAATAGAATCTCTAATTTTCTCCTCCTT
Organism: Gleditsia sinensis; assembly: GCA_037074535.1. Lineage (NCBI taxonomy): Eukaryota > Viridiplantae > Streptophyta > Magnoliopsida > Fabales > Fabaceae > Gleditsia > Gleditsia sinensis. The sequence goes on along the minus strand of CM073464.1, from coordinate 6,407,344 downwards.
ATCCTTACTTTAAGTTTCATTTTGTCCAAATTTTCACTTTCGGGTATCACAGTAATTAAGATGCGGTTAAAAGAAAGAAAAAGAAAAAGAGAAGCTTATGATGATCAACACTTGAATTACACACATATATATATATATTTTTTAAACGGTACAAATATTTTTATATTTTTTTTAATATAACACAAATTTTAATAAATTTATGGATAATTTTTTATTTTATAGATTTGAACATTTGTTATTGCAAGTTTTTTTTAACCAGTAAGCTCAAAAATGTTTATTAATTGAGTCACAAATTTAAGAAATTAAGATATATATTTTAATTTTCATTTTTTTGTCGTGTTATTCATTCTTTGGATATGGATCGACATTTGTGGGACTTGTTGATCGTTAAGGAAACAAAAAATAGAGATTAAAATTTGGTTTATGGTGATGCAATTTTAATGGAGCCCTCTATGATTGCTATGTAATCGTTATAAAATGCAAAAAAATTGTAATGAAATCAATTATAGAAACGTGTGCAGGTAATTAAATCATACAAATAATAATTTTATTAAAATATTTAAATGTTTATTAATAATTATTTTAATTTATTGAATTTTTAAATGAAGTGTCTCTAATCACAAAAATATTGATTGTGCGTATGAAAGATTACTTAGTTGTATAATTCAGATTTAAAATCAAGAGAAAACGACTTGTATTGTAATTAATTTCTTTTCTTGTCTTAATTAGGTACTTTCAATACGTTACTCCTCTTAAGTCTTAACACTTAAATTAAAATAAGATTGCTTCAAAAGGATTAATTTAAAATCTAAGTAAGTTTCTCTAAGGATTAATTATAGAAAGTACATCATACAAATAGCTGAAATCAAGCAAATCTGTCTAAGTTAAGAAAATCAAAAGGTGTTGAATTAGTAGGTTCTCTAGTTATTCCTCTACCTGTTTTCCCGAGGATATTGAGATTTAGCTCTCAAATATCCTCCTCCTTATTCATCGACATTTACTTATGTATGATTCGTTTAATTATTAATATATTTTCACTCTTTTGTTTTTTGTTTTTTTTATAAAGACAGAGCCTGTGTAGTACTACCACCGAATGGGAATCAAACAAAAATCCAGTCTTCTGAAATATGGGCACAGCCGAGGAAACCAAGCATACGAAAATGTCGCTTAGGATGTTTATAAATATAACAGCAAGACATAAATCTGAAGGATCAAATGGATCTGAGTCACTTAGAATCACATTCATCAACGGTGGTGGGATTCATTTACTCGGAAACTCGATGAAGTAAATGGTATAGAAATAGAAGAAGAGATGGGGCATTTGGGTTTTTCCCTTTTAACTTTCACTTTGCCGTTTGATAGATAGGACTTCAAAGTTAAAGCTCGCGAATGCAAAAGACTTAAAATAATTGAATCGCGGTAAAAAAATTCTTCTTTTTCTATTGGCATATTCGCCTGACACGCGTCAAGCTGTGTTTGTTTTCCTCGCTCTTTCAAGGGATCCAAGGTACCAGATAAGAGACGGAGGATCCAGTCAAGAGTTCTGTGAAAATTGTCCTTTTTTTATTATTAAATCCCAATATTTTTTTTTAAAAAAAATCTATCCAAAATTCGATAGTTTATGAGCCAGAGACAAATAAAATTTTACACTTTCGCTTATATCCGCTACTAAGATGTCTGAATGCCTTTAACACATTTCACGTACCATTAATTTAGCAACAAAATGAGATTAAAAAAAAGAAGAGTAAGTTAATAAAAATGAGAGAGTAAAAAATAAATATTTTCTTTTTTCACAAAAATCTATAATTAATTTTCATTTTAAAAATGATAGTTGTGCAGTTTAGATTATTACCTATTTTTCCTTCCACTTTCTTCCAATTTAGAGACAATTTTTTATTTTATTTTATAAAATACAAATGAATTATTCTCTTCATTTTCATTCCTCTCATATTCTCTTGTGGAAAACTAACATTCACCTCTAACTTTCATCCCAAAATCATCCCTCAACTTTCACATTTCTATATAAAGTGAATAATTCTTGAGAAAAAAAAAAAGCATACCTGTGTAAAATTCTTTCTTTTGTTGAGAGATAATACGGGATCCTTTTATATACAGAGAGTAGTAGGAAAATGCATTCCAATACATGAACATCATTAGCCACCCACCAAACAATCATTATTTACAATCACAGTCCCATCCCAACCCTCTGCACCCAACCAGGGGGAAACTACAAACACAACACATAATAAAATAAAGGGGCAGAATTGGGTTGAAAGGACATATATTGAAATCATGGAACAGCTCGGCTCGGCTATTTTGTGTGTCACAGGTCAGTTGATTAGGCCATTAGCTAATGCAACAATTTATCATAAAACAATATCTATTATGCCGGCTATTTTCGATCTGACATCTATGATTTCCCTTTCTCATCATCCTGTGAATTCAACCACGTTTTAACATAAAATCAGTGCTTTTAAATGCCACCCATTTCTCGAGAATGATCAAATAAAACTCCACAACAAACTTAGCCTAGTAAAAAATCACAAACAATTCATGACGATATATGTTTCCTTTTTCTGAGGGACAAAAAGGGTGTCTGCCTTTATTGCAACAGGCTTATACTGCTAAGGTCTCTCTGTCATTCATGCTCTACTTTAGTAGGAAAGCACCTCTTATTTCAAACATAGCTTCTACTTCTTTGTTTCCAGCTACATTAAATGAAATTAAGAACTGCAGGAATGTGAATGAGTAGGATTTAACCCAATCCTTTGATTTTAATGCAACCTAATTTCAGGGAGTAATAATGAATTATGACCAAGTGCTTAGCTAATATGTTGCCCACAAGTATTTTTAAGTGCAAGCCTACAGAAACCTTGTATTGGATAAAGAAAACCAAAAATAATGCACACGTGAAACTTGGTAGGGGAAAAAAATAGAAAGAAATTCAGTCTGGAATTAGTATAACTATATGCTTACCGAACTGTCCACCAATTTATCCAAATCATCATCAAAGCCCCCATCACCATCATCTGAAAGACCATCAGGTTGTTGGCAAATATGATTTAAAAACGCAAAAATATAAACTCTCATCAAATTTAAATTCATCCATGAACCATCCAGACTCCAGAGCATATATTGGCATAAATTCAACATAATATTCCTATACTATATCACACTAACTATCACTGGATATGCCAGTAGATGCTACTGTTCTAAACAACATAGCAGGCTAGGCTCTAGAGCAACAAACAGACGAAAAACAAGAAAATAGTAATCCATCTAATTGGATTGGTCTAATGAAAGGATAACTTTCGGAAACATTCAGTTCTGTCAAGCAAAATAGCTGAAAGGATTGGCACATTAGCAACTTACTCCTAAAATCAGATGGTCACCATAAGCCAAAAGATGCAATAGATAATTTCAATTGGGTCAATTAATTAGCTGTACCTGGGTCATCATCACTGTCTCCTCTATCTCCCAGAAGAAATACATCCAAGTCTTGCTCTGTTGATGAAGCTTTCTTTTCCTTTCTAACTTCCTGCACCCCTTGATTGGAAGTCAGTCCAACTTCTGGTGGTTCACTTGCTTTATCATCTTTCACTTGTTCAGACGATTTTAGTTTAGCATCCTCCATGTACCGCTTCTTCTCATAACTATGAGAAATCATAAGATAGGACAGTTTACTATGTGTAACAAAATTATACAAGTATAACCTACCTAGGTAAAAGTGCAGCAGAGTTAGGGGAATTCTAGAAAATCTTGCACATAAAACATGTACAAGTATATAAACCATCATGGATTTTTTTTTCATGAGAACATTGCTTTTCTAATGAGAGGGACCAAAAAACTTCACAAACATTGTTGCTATTAATTTTTTAAGAACATGTAATTAAATTTTTTTTATTCATGTAAATAAACAACACAAAACACTTGTTCTGTTAGAAAATTCAACCAGCATCAGTGGATAATAGCATTCAGCTGTCGATATTGGCTCTCCTTCAGCGGACCAAATACATTTTGAGCAATTTCCATGTTCATATCACCTTAGAATAACTTCCTTCCAGGCTTCCAGATATAATAACTCTTCATCGGGTCTTTTCATGTCTCGACTCTTGTGTATAAAAAATGAATCTTCTATATAATTTGATAGCCTAGGGGACAATATAAACATTGCTACAATTTAACTAACAGTTGATATTTGTTAAGTGCCCACAATTAGTTGCATTATATTATATAATATTTTATATTTAAAATATACAAAAGTATATTACAAATATGTTTCTAAGTTTTAGTTGATAAGTAACAATGCCTGAAGCACATTATTCTATAGTTTTCTCAAACTACAAAGACTAAATGATCCTGTATCAAATTTGTCTAACAAAATGATCCGGATCAGGAGCATAGTCTAAAGCAATAAAAATCTTAAATGTAAAATACGAAATGCTAAAGATAAAGGACAAATCACATACGGTGCAAGGTGGCTGTTCATAAGTATAAAATATATTCTCCAGAACTTTCTCTCTTTCATGACTCGTGGACACAGCTCATACCTTAATTCTGAAATCTCCTGCAACAATGCATTGAAAGGATGGCGAGAATGCAAAATGTTTCATACATGTAATTGGTATATAAGACAAAATAACACGTATGAATGTTGTACCGGGCCAAAGCCCATACATCTAGGAGACAGATCTTATTACACCATTGTGCTAGATTTGCACAGTGATTTGCAGTTTATTTGACACCTAGATTTGCTCCATCAACAAACTAGGAGAGCATGAAACCAAACATCTCATAAATCAACCGCGGTAGTCTGTTTTCACTTTTCACCAAGATTGGATTCAACAAGTATCGCCTTGCTGCAGTTTCGAATTGTTAGCTCTTGCTCACTTAAAATGCAGACATCAGCTCCAATTTGCTGAGTATCCTAGTTAACTAACATCATCCTCATATACTTTGTAATTTCATTAGAAGTTGATAAATGGTAGGCACTTCCCCATCTATGGGTTAAGGATACATTAGTTTTTTATCTCTACCACTACAAGGTAAATCAACAAAGTTCAATGAGACAAATTTTTTTTTGTTATTTCTTTTAATGGGAAAATTTTAATTATGAAAGATATCCCATATCTATCTGAATTCTGAACCTTCACCGCTTGAACCAATGCTTGGGGGAAAATAATGGACAACTAAAGACTTCACACTTTTTCAAAACCCAGCGAGCCAGTCCCAACCCTCAGATGTACATCAGACACCCACTGCACCCTCCCACACAAACCCCTCCCCACCCTACAAAGTTTTCAAATAAGTACAAGATAACATCAAACCCAGTGTGTTTAGAAAGCTTTTAAAACCAAAATGGAGTTTTCACTTATTATTCGACACAGTTTTTTTTTTCTGTTTTAGAAACAAAGTTTTATAAATTAATAAAAATAAATGCTTGCATATAATTGGCCCTTCTCTCAGGGTGATTGGAAGCATTGAGGAAACGTATGGATCAAAATTAATTCCACTCATGGCCTTGCATAACTTTAAAACTTATCCAGTTTTAGGGAACCACTTAGTGATTAGATTTACAAAAGCCAATCATTAATAGGGTAAACATTCAGGTTTAGAATTCACTTTATACTTTGGTCTCCTTACCCTCAGGAGTTCTGTGATAAGAAAAATGCTACCTTGACATTAGAAAGAACAAGGTTGGCATGCTTTTCCTGCCACTCAGTTAAATCCTGCCTAACATTTGAAACTGTGGGAACATCAGACAATAGCGTATCATCTGCAAATGGGAATTGGGAACCCTAATTCAGATAAATTTGTCATATGAAAAATAATTTTTTTTTACTTTACTTCATAAATTGTTAAAATCACAAAGATTTTAAAGTTCCTACGTAAGGATAAAATGTCTAATTTTGGATATTTATCATTGCATAAATATCGACAGATGACTGATTAGAATCCACAATAGCCAAAACAACTCTTTAAGGATCCATTAAGGTTTTTCCTAATGAGAACAATCTCCATGAAAGGATAGTAAAGCTTAATAATAAATCCAGGAATCACTTCTAACGGACTGCACAAATAGCAAAATACCTTCGAGAGGGAAATCTTGAAACGTGCACAAAGTAATTCCTTTTATGAACTCTCTCAACTCGTCAGTGATACCAAACTTCTCCAGATCCTTCTCTCGTGTGGTACCACCAGAAGAATTAATCCCTTCAGCTAAGTGTTTGATTTGGTCTGCTCGCTTGATGGCTTCGATTCTAATCTGGTCGGCTCGCTTGGAAGCTTCTGCTGCAATTTCCTTGGAGCGCCTGGTGGTCCCGGCTACAATGTCCGAGAATCTCGAAGCTCCGAAAGAGAGGTCCTGGGATCTCTTTGCGGCCTCCTTTGTGAGGTCCTGAGTGCGTTTCGCGGTTTCCTCGGCAAAGCTTCGAGCTTTGTTCCACAAGTCCATGCCTTTCCCTTCTCTCTGTAGCCTCTTCTTCGTCTACTACTCCTGTTGATCACCACCTATGACGAGTCAACTAGGAAGATGAGAGTGATTATTTCCGGGCCAAATAAAAAAGGAAAAAAGAAAGCTTTCTCAGGCATTAAGCATTGGGTAAATCTCTGGAGCAGTTGGATTAGGTTGGTTTTGCTTCAAATGCACAAATTTTAATATAATCTTAACGATGGATAACATGATAAGGATATTGACTTGGGCCTCCGTTGAATTTTAGAAAGTAATGGAAATTGCACGCATAATGGTCCTTGTCGTAGAGTTATGACGACAATTGTGGATTAGTAAAAGTTGACGCGCTGTTCCAATGCAATTTAGCCGAAGAAGTTGTCTAAAGTGAGAGCAAGTGTTGACGAAGAGACTGTTGCCGAGGGATAGCAACTATTTTATGACGGCACATAAGATTGAATCATAGTTAAAATATAATATTTAAATCAACATGATTTAATAAATAAAAAATTACATTTTTGATTAACAGTTATAATTTTTGAATATAATATGTACACTTCCTATCCTTTTTTTGTTTTAATCAGTTGATTGAATCTATGGGAGAATGAAGAATCAAATTTCATTTATACTGGAAATGTCATCTAATTACGATTTACCTCTTGCGAAAAATATTTTATTAAAATTAAAATAAAGTGAAAACATAGCATGATCTGCCTGCAGTTTTGCAAAAATACCAGCAGCTGCGAGGTTGACACATAAGTTCATAGGACCTATTTCGTTCCTTTCGTGATTCTTATCCATATGTTACTTTTTATTTTAAACAGCTAATGGGCTCCACTTTAATGAAAAAAAAAATTCCAAACTGCTTAAAATGAGCCCATCTTTTCTTTTTGGATTAATATTTCGTTACTCACACTCCCTCGCATTATTGCTTCTCTTTTCAAATCGTCGTTGTGACACGCTGAATATTTTCTGTCCTCAGCAATTTCCAGGCAACCACATTTTCTCCAGATCATTCCAGAGCATCCGTACTTCCCCTCTCGTCTCTTCCCCACTTTTCATTTATTTTCTTTCTTTTTTTTAACCCCCCCAAAAAAAAAAGTTTATAACTTTACCAGTCTATCGTGGCTTCATTTGAAAGAGAAGTATAAAATTTTCCCCAGTTCCAGTTGACTGCCAACTTCCCCATCTGTGTCTATAGGAATTATATGAAGCGCCAAGACAAATATTAGCTCCTTCCGTTCTCTGTATTCCTCCACTTTCACGGTATTATACCCCTAATCAGGAAACCAAACCATATCTAACCAAGAAAATCCCATTTTCCTATTTCCTGCTTCCTACATTTGAAAGAGAGAGCCCACTTTTCCTACAACGTTATATTTGGGAAACACGTCCCACAGATTCTGGTCGAAGCGGAACCCTTGCTGTTCTTGAAGGTTCCTTTCTTATCTTTGCATTTTTTTTCCTTGATTCTATGGCATTTTTCTAAAGTTTTTGCATTGATAATGATTTTATATTTGTCGGTCATTTTGGTATACTGAGAGTCTGAGACTGAGAGCTCGTACTGTTCCTCCCTCTGTGTGTGAACGTTTTACTAATTTGTCGGTGTTTTGTTCTCCGTGACGGCATTTCCGAGTTGATTCCGTTCTCGAGTCTAATCGCTTTTCTGGGTGTTCCTGTGATTTACTTTTGGGGTATTTTCTTTCTATGGTTCTGTTCAGGTTTTGAATTTTGGGGAGATTGGATAGAATGCTCGTGGCAAGTATGAATTCTAAGAGACAAAGGCGACCAAATGTTAGGTTAGGAGAAATTGGAGATGTTTCTGCAGCTTTTGCTTGTGGCTTTTCACAGCAAACTAGGGAAAAGTTGGGGACTAAGAGATGGAAATATGATGATATAAATCCTAAGCAAGCTGAACTCAACCACATGAATGGATTTTCTAAAGGAAACTCTTCTGAGTTCACGGATTCAGATCCTGGGGTGTCTCCAAGGATTTCGGCTGACTTTCATCAGAACAGCGAGAATAAGAACCCAAACTCATCAAAATCAGCATTTGAATTTGTGAACTGTAATGAAATAAACGCGAGCATGGCTAATTGGGATTTCACTAATATAACTCGTAAGTGTAGGGTCATGAAAAGAAGGAGCCGCGGCACAATAAATGGTGGTAGTTTCTTTGGTGGTGCTTGGAGTCCTAGACTTAGCCCTGAATTTAGTTCTGAAGAAGAGAGAGTTTATGGTGGGAAGGAGGTTGCGGGGTTCATTTCTGATGCGTCCAATGACCATTCAATAAATTATGATTTTAAGGATTTATCTGATTATGAAATACCAGCAACCAGCAAAGATGGATGTGAATATGATGCATATGAAGCCACCAGGCCTCAAGCTGATTGCCAGGACTTTGGGAAGGAGGATACTTGTGAAGAAGACGATAGTGAGTCTCCTGGACCATGGCATGAAATGAAAAGTGGAGATGTTGATGCTAATAGTGTTAAAAGATGGTTGGAGGAGCTAGGATTTGGTAAGTATGCCACCTTGTTTGAGATGCACGAGGTAGATGAGGAAGCACTGCCACTACTGACACTTGAAGATCTCAAAGAGATGGGAGTGTTTGCTGTTGGGGCACGTCGCAAGTTGTACACTGCAATTCAACAGTTAAATGGAGGAAACACATAAGATCCTAATGTTAAACTTGCTCCAGTCTGCCTCTTCTGTAGGGAGAGGGTGAGATGTTTATGTAACTCTTTTGTGAGTTTAAAGTAACATGTTTTTTCACTCTTGCCTTTGCTGGTTCCACAAGAGATAAGAGTACCCTGTTTATAGTTTTTGTATCTGTAGGTTCCTTTTTGGCTGGATTTTCACCCTTCATACGTTACCATCCTTGTGGAGTTGAAATGTGGAACAGCTTGTGAATAAACCATCATGTCAATAGCCTGAAGGTTCTGTATGTTCATACTGGCTCACTTCCTTTTGGCTTCACTAATAAAGCACATCAGTTTAACAATAATGCTGTTGTTCTTTGACATATTAGAGTTATCTGTTAACATTTGTGCTGGTTTAGGATGTCGACAGCCCAAAGCTACTTTATTGGTAATTTTCTTTGCTTTGCTGGACAGAAAACTATAAGAACAATATAGAGGATATGTTTCTTCCAACACTTTTGCATGCCCTTTTAGGTATTTAGTTGATTACCAGTTTTTTGCCCACTAACTAGTAACTGATTATTATCAAAATCTCAGTTGCATCCATTAAAGGCTGAGGGAGTGTGTCCATCCTTCAGCGACAATTACTAATGGTTTCCAAATTATGAGACAGTGATAAGATGGAAAGGGTGAGTGCTTTTCTCTATCAGAAAAGTGGACATGGTGATTTATGAGTTGTTCTTGCAACTATTTTCTAATGTGTATTTATCTCCTAATAATAGTGGGTGCACTTGTGTGATTTGTAATTCAATTTTCAGTTCTAAGGTATGAGCCAAGAAAAGATGTGTATTCTCAAACACCTTTCAAGTTTACTGGCTGTCAGGCTTTGAGCCAGTCCACTCCGCATATCTGGTAATTTAGAGTTTAGACCCTTATTTTCTGTTACTGAAGACTATTAGTCCTCAATGGATCCCGTCTTTCTGTAGTTATAGTTTTCTCATATCGTCATGTCCTTCCCAGGAGTTTGATTTAGATAACTGCTATGCCTCTGACTATATATGCCAGGGAGAGAGTTTTACTGAACCCTTGATGATCAGTAACTTGTTCATTTACCAGTCCACTCAGAATTACAGAACCGATTATGTTGGAAATTTTCTTTTTGTGATTCTAAATTGAGGTGCTCAAGTTTTTGAAGTCTTTAAAGAAGTCTGGCTTCTTGAAAGGTATCAGTTATCCATCTCTGTTAGAAGAAATCGAGGCAAGCATTAGTTGGGCTTCCAAGCGGCAATCTGATATGGGCCTTTAAGCTCTGTCCATTTTTCATAGGCTTCCCTTTTTTTGTTTTTGGATACAACATGGGCTTGCTTTGTTTTTTTGGACTAGTACATAGGCTTGCTTTCAAACATCCTCTAGCCAAGTAATGGGTAAAAGTCTGAGTTGCCTATGTTTATTTGTGCCAAAAAAAAGAATTCAAATATTTTAAAAAAATTAATTAGTAAATTAACAATTTTTACAATAAATAAAAAAACTTTCATTTAAAAAAATTCCAAGAAAATTTCTTCGGCTTTTATAATTATCCAATTTCAAAGAGAAAAAAATAATGAATATAATGGAAAATATAAATAATAAAACAATTGGTAAATTTTGTTGGATGGATTCAGGTTATGTACAGATCAAGGCCAGCCTAACTTTTAAAGTGGCATAGCAACGTGCAAAATTAAAGTACAAAATTAGGTGGAAAGATCTGGTGTTAAAATTATGACATGTTACCAATTCTTGTTGGTCAAAGTGGAAGGAACTCAGGCTCTTCAAATATTTTGTTTCTAGTTCAATCTTCGAGGTAGTGTGGATGAAGAAAAACGGAGTTAAAAGGGATTCTTGCCTTTGACACTTGCAGCATTTTGAGAGATTATTTTTTCGCTGTTTAGACGGATGATACATATAGTGCAGAAAGAAAATAAATAAAAAAATTGTAGAGTGTTTAAAGTTGAGTAGCTATCATGAACATAGGTTGAGTGAAACAAAAGCTTGAAGCATTTGTGGGTGGTAAAAATCTTTCAAAGTCCATGGGCATCCAATTCTCAATTGGGTCTCCTCTGTCTCTCTGTCCGCCTTTATAAAATCTTTCAAAGTCCGATATTTCAATCATTGTAAGCGTGAGGCTAACGTTTTCACCTCTTTAATGAATGACATTAAAAAACCCAAGTTTGCTAATTGCTCGAGCGCACATCATTTTCCTCTCTGCTCGACACCATTCGCCCTTCCTTCACCCCCGGGTGTCCACCAAATAATGCTCCTTTTCGCGTAACGTTTATATGTAGGTCGTGGTTTGGATTAATTTGCTTATATTTTAATTAATTAATTTTTTATTATGAGATTAAAATATTTATAATTTTTTTTTCAGCTTGACCTTTAAAAATTCGTCCGAATAGTATATGAACTCGTGACAACGTTTGTTATTATACTTGTTGTTTATAGAATTCTGCTTATAAATGAAAGAAAATAAACAACAATAATATAAATTTTATATGATAAATATTTTCAAAATTATGACAAAATAATGTTTCTAAAATCTCTAATAAAATAGAATAGCGATGAATTTAGAGGGTAGTTTATAATTTCAGAAATTAGAGGTATATATGGTTGGTTCAATTCGATTTTTAAGATTCAATTAAACTGAACTAATCCAATAAAATTTAATAAAAATCGAACTTAGTCGATTTGGTTTAAATCTATAAAATCAAACTAAATCGAAACTTTAAAAAACGGTTTGGTTTAATTTAGTTTTTTATTTTTTTTAAAAAAAAAATTGGGTCAATTTTTTGGCCCATTTTAAATTAATTTTGGGCTCATTTCAGAAAATTTAAAAAAAAATTGTAAATTTTTTTAAAAATATAATAAAATTTTTTAATATATTTAAAATAATTCGATTGGTTCAATTCGATTAAAATTTCATGTCAACCAAAAATAGAATCGAATTGATCAATTTTTTTTAAAAAAAATAAAACAAAACTGATTTGATTCAATTAGTCTCTGAATTAATTTTGTACACCCCTATCAAAAATAAGGATTATTCAAAATTCTCTCCTTTGATGAGAAATCGTTTTGGCTTCTTATAAGCCAGCCATTTGTTTCCCAGTGTCTTGGTGAAGGTGAAGAAAACAGAGACCGAAATCAGTGTCGTGGTAAGATTTGGCATAATCAAATGTTAGTGTTGATGTCCAATCTAAGCACAAGTCTTAGATTAAACTAAGAAGGAGAATGAAGATTAAAGAACATTAAAGTGGAGGTTGTTGCACGATCTGGAAGCTCATGATTTCTGTACCTCTCCGAATTGATTTTGTGTTGGTTTAACAGCGCCCATCACTTATAACACGGTGCATGTGTGGTAGACCCTTCTGAATTGAATGTGGCTTTTATAGCCACGTGTCCCAGTGGGAAGGAGTAAATGTCTTGTGCATGTGCGCCCATTGATGCCTGGATTTGGGTTACGTCTTCTTCGCCATTAATGACATATCCTTCCTCATCATTTTTGGAAGGCCACCATTCTTATTGTTTTCTCCATTAGCTTTCGTCTCACAACCTTCATTTATTCAGGGATTCATAAGCTTAATACAAGGCTAAACTCAAACCATATTAAAGCCATTCGCCATTTATTCATTCAGGGTGGTAGAAATCCTTGAAATTAAGTTAGAGACTGCGTAGTCTTAGTTCGACAATAATCACTTTATAAAATTGGCAATAATTATCCATTAAAAAAAGGATAGATGTAAATTATAAAATACTATATATAAAAAATAAAAAAAGTCACACTATGTATAAAAAATAAAAAATTTTATAGTAGGTATACGGACAAAAAATAACGAATTATGTATTTTTAAAATAAAAATATTTGCCAAATTAATCTTAAATGTACGTATTTACACGCACTTTAATTTTATTTTTTTAAAAATACGAGTGAAGATGCGTGGTGAATAAGATATAGAATGAGCATAGTAAGGCCACCCAAAAGCTTATCGGGATTTTAAATGTTGATTTAATATAATAATGGGGTTCATAAAAAATAGAGAAATTCTATTGTAGGTGGGGGACGACAGAAGCGAGGAGGAATAATTCAAAGGCCTAAGCGTTTAAATTTGACGGATGGAGACTAATATTGACTTTTAAGAACGGAAGTGTTGAACTCGAAACTAATTAATAATATTTTTCTGATTACCAGAAGAAGGACGAGAGTATCTCGAGAGTGAGATTTTGTTTAAATTAAAAAACCAAAGAGTTGTTGGGTTGTAAATAATTGTAAGCAATATTATAAGAGTTAGTATTTGATATATCGACGATAGATAATTTTTTATTTATTAGTAGTGTTTAAATTATGATATGTGGTAAAAATAATTTTAAAAAATATTATTTTTATCACGTGTCGTAATTTAGATATTATTAATGGACATAAAATTATTCATCGGTGGTATATTAAATATTTTTTTATATTTATAATACTAATATAAAGTGAGGAAACAGCAATTTTTTTAATAAAAAAAAAGAAAAAAAAGAGGGTGAGTTGGTGTAATGTAACGCGGATAGATGGGGACTAAATGGGTGGGTGAGAACGGGAGCTGCCCAACAAACCTCGTTAAGATTTATACTATTCCTTCTCTGATTCATTGGCAGCATAGCATGGGCGTAGTCAAACTCAACCGTTTTGATCAGCTATTAAATTCAACAAAACCGGGACTAGAAGAAGCTAATTAAGTAAATACGATTTTATTTTTTTAATCTGCCAAGGGGGAGAATCGTCGACAAGGTGGGTCCTTAGTAATTGAATTCCGAAAGCTCCGTAATCGCGGAACACTGGAATTGGCTCTTTGACGCATAAATAGTAACTAGCCTTTTAAGGGGACCAGACCATGCGGTAGGCCTACTCCATCCATCCATAACTCTATCTCTCCCTCTCTCGCTCTCAAGCCAAGCCTTCGGGGAACATCGCCCAATGCTATTCTTTAATTTCTACTATAATAATCGCATTATTATATTATTAATTAATCTTCTATAAAAATTCATTCATTAGTAATTACAATTACAATGCTGCTGCTGCTGCTGATTTCAAATTTGCCCACAAACATCTATAACTTTCAATAAATAGAAAGGGTTGTGGGGTCCACCCAAAACAAGATAGGTGGGGGCCTCAACTCAACTCACTCCAACCGACTGGACCTTCGAGGGACCAAGCCCATAGTTGGTGGCTTATGATGGTGACCTCCACTCAAGGGTAAAACCAACAAAATCCATCAAACACCGTATCTTTTCCAATCTCACGGATTTGAAAAAACTCCTTGTACAAAAGGACCTGGGAACAGAACTAGGTCCTATTTTGCGTAGCATAGGTAGAGATCTAAGTAAGAAACCTGCCTGCCTGTCTGCCCGCCTTCCTTATGACTTCAACGCAAACATGTTTGTTTTTTTCATCATGCAGAATTAATATTTTTTTATTAATATTTTTAGCGGCCAGAAAGATTCATAGCGAGATGTGGACGAGTACCAGAAGAGGGGATAGGACAACCCCACCACCGTCCCATGTGCATGTGAACATGTTCCCATCAAATCAAACTACCCGCAATCACCATCAAATGGCAACGTTTTCACTCCATTTTTGAAGTCCCCCCCCCCCTCTCTCTCTCTCTCTCCCAGTTTATCCTGACGCTCTTCTATTCCTATCCATGCAAATCCTACTGGACCCTGACTCCTCACCTAATCACCAACGTCCAATAAATTCTAATTTTGTTTGGAGGCGCTCTCTCTCTCTCACTCCCATGCACTCCACACCATTCTTGAACTTGGTCAATTATTTACCACCCGCCCTTTCTAGTTTATTTCAGTCAAACCGCTCCTGAACACCGTTTCCAAGCTCAGAGACTCACTTTTCGAGTTTGCAAAAACCCACCCTTCCAAAAATTTTTTTAACAAGTATAGAATAATAGAACTTGTACTTGTACATAAATGGAAACAGGAGAATTAGCATCCTATAGTCAATGGACGGCTCTGTAAGTTGTCTGGCTCGAAGGGACTGGAGAAACAATTTAGTCTACACAACCATATTAGCAAGCATTACTATAGAGAGGTGGGGGCATGCAATTATGGTTATAGCTTAGGGCCAAATTGAAGATAGTACAAATTAGGTCACGACCAAATTAGTTGGATTAAGGGGGGTGGGTTTAATTGAACGGTTGAAAGTTGAAACTGTGTGTGTGCCCCGGCTGGCTACGTACTATCTGCCAGAGTAAGTCACTGTGCCACGTAATCATAGCACGAGCAGAGCAATCTTGAATTAGACAAACAAAGGCAATCGATTATGCTTGTCTTTGATGTTAAGTTGATTTGTCTATGAATCCATTTTCGTTAGGGGATATCATCCTCGACGTGTCCATTTCTGCTCGACGTGGCGGTCCTTCCAGATTAAAGGTTAAACTACTTCGAAACAGGAAGCTACCCCTGTCTTTTCACATATTTAAGCTACATTATTACATCCTTAGGCACATTGTCCGCGGTCGCAATTTCTTCATACTCCAATGTTCAAAATTCATCTACATTTACGTACACCACGATTTCAACACAGAAATGTTAGCTCTTGTATATATATATATATACAATTATACCCACAAGTAGTATATATATATAAGTAAGCTATTTAATAGACAATAAAAAATAAAATAAAATAAAATTCCATTCTTAATCACAAGTTGTATAAATCAATATGATTAATTAAGATCGTTCTTTTTTTTTCTTTTTGGAAATGTTGATCAGTATCCACGACTTGTAAGCTAATTGGTGAAAATGTACGAGTGTGGTTTGCACCTACTATTTAAAAACAACGGGATGCCGACGACAGAATCCATCCACACGTACCTCTCATTCAGTCACTTATTAGTGTTAGCTGGACAGTGACTCTCCCATATATTGTATTACAATTCATATCCACTTTCGTCCTATACATGCATATATATATGTGCCACTTAGAAAACAAATTCTATAAAATATTGACTAACAAAAATGTAATAGTTTTATTTATTTATAATGTATAAGAAGTTAATATAGAGAATGATAATTAGTGGGTCAAAACGGAAGCGTACCAGACATAGGGTTCACATTTCACAGACCCATCAGTTACGGAGGTCAGAAACATCGTACAGTAACTTTCACTGTTCACGCTTCGCGACATGAATGAGACGCCCAACCAATGACAAGAGGCAACGTGTCGCCGCCTACACCATTTGTTACGATAGCACGGATAAAAATATGAGGTGGCCGACAATGCTACCACCTGGTTTTGTGGATGACACCCCTCCTCTCTTCTCCTCCGTCCACGTACTCTCCTTATCCACGGCTCCCGTCCCTCGTCAACTCCTACACTTCCCCTTCGTTTGAAATTCCCCAACACACCTACGTTCGTGCGACTGTTCCCATCCGCAACCTAGGGATAATTTAGTACTTTCCCCAAGGCACTTCAGTCACTGTAGTTTTCCCCATCTTATAGGGTTGTTCTCGTCAATTCGTTAGAAAAATATTTAGATATAGAAGATACAGTACGTACTGGGAGGGATATTTGTCAGACCTTGGAAGCAAAGCGCTTCTCTACTTTGTTCTTGTTCTTCCCACATGAATCCCCGACACAGATGACCTCAGTGGCAACATACTTTTCTCAGTCGCCAAAACGAACAACATTTTCCCGGAAATTCACACTCCCGAGTTTCGAGGCCTGACTTTTTAAATCAGTTTTTGAGGTTCTGACATCGTAATTCTGCACGGGCTTTTCTTCCCAGAGTTGGAGCGAGGTTCAATTTTTGGCGAAATGCAGGAAATACATTCGATTGGGGGAGGTAGATTTATCGGCGGGGGTGGAGAGAGGAGGCTGAGACCCCACCACCACCACAACAACAACAATCCCAATCACCCGGCCTTGAAGTGCCCCAGGTGTGACTCCTTCAACACCAAGTTCTGCTACTACAACAACTACAACCTCTCTCAGCCGCGCCATTTCTGCAAGAGCTGCCGTAGATACTGGACCAATGGCGGCGTCCTCCGCAACGTCCCCGTAGGTGGCGGTTGCCGTAAATCAAAGCGCTCCAAGCCCAAAAACTCTACCTCCTCGGAAACTGCAGCCGCACCACCATCATCACCTAAGGCGCCGGCGCAGTCGCAACCGGAGCATGAGCGTAAGTCGAACTCCCATTCCAGTAGCGAAAGCTTCAGTACTCTCACCGCCACCGCCACCGCCACGCCCACAGCCACAGAAGCGGTATCAGCGCCTTCATCGAACAGTGCGTCGGATAACTTGTTGGACAATATTCACGAGTCCAAGTTCTTCATCCATCCGAGTTCAACTTCGAACCCTAGTTTCGAACCGGGCATGCTGGAACAAGGAGGAGACTCCGGAATTTTCTCAGAGATAGGGAACTTAACGAGCTTGATGACATCGACGAACGAGGCATTGGCGTTTGGATATGGTAATATTTCGGATACGTTGTCGTTTCAGTTCAGCAGTGCTCCACAGGGGAATGATCCGCATAGTCAGATGAACATGGGTGATGATCATCAGGAATTGAAGTTTCCGACGTCGTTGATTGATCAGACGGTGGGAGTTGATTTGTCGGTGGAACAAAATAAAATGGGGCACGGAGGATACGGGTCGTTGGATTGGCAAGGGAGTACAGATCAAGGTTTGTTTGATCTTCCTAACACCGTAGATCAGGCTTATTGGAGTCACAGTCAGTGGACTGATCAGGGCAATCCTAGTCTCTTTCATCATCTGCCTTAAAGTGAATCTCACACTTCTTTTTTTGTTTTTTTACAAATAAATAAAAAAAAATCAAAGAAAATTTGAAATCAAAACCAAAGAAAAAAGAAAAGATTGAAAGAGAAGCTGAAAGGATTTCCTATAATGAATCTGGATATGTAAATTATTATTATTATTATTATTATTATTATTTTTTAGAGATTGGGGAGTTGTTTGGGCTTGATCTTAGATTGTTAATTAGGGATGTGCATGTGCAACTAACTTCTATGTTCGTTTCCATCTGATATTTTAATTTTTGGATGTTTTTGTGAAGGATGTGGAATATGAATTATATTACTAATTAATATAGAGTGAATTTAGGAGTGTGGCTTTCTAAATCTTATTTTTTATTTGTTAGAGATCAATTAGTGGGCACTTAATTTACAAAGTGCCACGTCATGCAGAATGTGAATAATGACGCTGGTTGTAGTGATGTAGGACAAGTGGAAGCGGAGAAAATTGTTATTTGCGAAGAAACAGGGGTTAGTTACTTAGTTGGGATGGTGGGGTCTACATGGTAATGGGACGGGGAGAGTGGCATGCGCGATGATCGTGACTCCACCTGGCGCTAGGGAAGGTGGGTGCCCGGCCTCTGACTGCGAACACTCGACCAAATCCCCATGTTGGAAGTGGGAAACAGTGGGAGCGTGATGATGACGTGGAGGCAGGTGGGGTGGGACCCCCTGTTCAAGTGCTATCATCCTGCTCCTTCCCTTCTCATACCTTTGTTTCCCATTTTATTCTTTTCATGACGCCTCTCTAAAATTTCTTCTTTCTCTTTGGTGTTCTGCCTCAGATTATTCTAGTCTCCAAATTTTTTTTAATTGTTTTTTAAAAAAGGAAATACTCGTAGTGCTTGAAATTTAAAATGCATTTTTTCTTTTTTTTAGAGGATATCTATTGAATGCTAAAAAATTTTATTTTTAAAATTTTTATTTTTAATAAAATAGAAATAATAATTTTTTGTAAATGTATAACTTTAAAATGAGAATATTTAAACAATATTTTATAAATATATTTATTTTTATATTTTTCAAAAACACTCTTATCCTTTTTTTAATATATGCAAATAATTATTGTTAATAATTTATTAGGTTTACTATTATAGTTTTACATGCTTACATTAATTCCTTTTTTTAATATATGCAAATAATTATTGTTAATAATTTATTAGGTTTACTATTATAATTTTACATGCTTACATTAATTTTATAAAATTATTGAAAAATATATTAACAATTAAATTTACTTTTTAGAAAGAATTTTTACATAAATATTAAAATATAAAATTATCATTTCACTCACCATAAATATTTGTACCTCATGGCAATCACCAATTGCTAACCCCCTTTGTAATATTTTTTTATGAGAATCTATCTCAAAAAACTATTATCAAAATTGAAAATTTTTTAAATAATGATTTTCATTTTGATATCAAACAAAGTAATTTTTAATTTTCAAATTAAAATTATCAAGAATTAGACACGTTTCCTCGTGCCAAGGGCCCCTCGGGCCCATTAAAATTGGAAGACCATCTGTGGTATGCTTGTTAGATAAAATTCAAAAATTCATGTTTAATGCCCAATAGTAGTAAATTGCTCGATATATGATAAATTTAATATTAAGTTAGTGCTCTCTGAAAATCTTACATCCAAAGGGTTTATTAATAAGCTTTTGTGAAAATATTTGTCGCATGGGGAGATTAGTTTGAATCCTTTGTTTTAGAATCATAAATCAAGAGAACAACCAATTTGCCTATTGAACCGTGTGGGCGAAATGATCCAAGAATGGGGAAATGGCACGCAAATTAACCGAATGAGGGCAGCGAAGTGTGGCCTGCCCCTATGTGATGGACACTGTTCGTTAGGGCCCGAGAGCTTGGCATATGCTTATTGTGGTCCTTCCTCGCTCTTCGCTATGGGGTTGCCAAGGTGTCCCTCTCCTACCTTTACGTGGTTAGTGCAAGAAATTAATAAAAATAGAACCTCAAACTCTCATTTTAGCGAATTCTTATTAACTTATTTCAACGATTACGTAGGATGATACGTGGGGGGGAAGAGTGAATTGAATCTGACGATGGTGGGAAATTAAGCTTCAATTTCTTTCCAAGAGATTTGCTAGGATCTCTGCCCATTATGTCAACTACGTATACCCAAAGCAGTCTTCTTTATTTGACAGAGATGTAGTACTCATTTATCATATGGCCCAGGTTTTATCCAATGCCTTCTTTCCTATACCTTATTGGGCAGTAATAGTACCAAAGCTAAACGCAATGAATGCCTTGTTTGACCCTGCTGGTCCTGCATTTACTGTTCCCTGGGTTCTTCATCAGCCCCAGTCCCCACTCACCAAGTTTAAATGTCAGTCTGCTTCACTTTTCTTTTTCTGTGCTTTGGAGGACCCAGAGATGTTTTGCCGGTACTTTGGTACAAGAAAAAGAAATCATGAAAAGCTTCCTAATTGCATGTACCGATGATCAAGATCAAAACAACATATAGAAGCTCTGACAATTGATTTTATTAATGTGGTAACGCCAAAAAATGTATATGACCTCGTATATTCTATTACTCCACGAAACATGACACCCTCAATATTCTGCATGTCACACATTCAAAACTAATATTTCTGCTCTGTATAACCACATCTACATGGAAAACTTTAGCATTCAGAATTTGCAGCAGGGGAAAAATCTCTTTTGCCATTGATGCTTTCTCGATTGTGATCTTCTATCAGCTTCCACCATTCTCACTGGGCTTCCACTCCATTCTGAGGGTAATCTGTTTGAGCACAAGCCAAACCATGACCAAACTCTTTTTATGGTAAAGATAGAACAAGAGAGAGAGAGAACTCGAAGTACAAATGAAGAGGAAATTTTACATGGGAAAAGTAAACGAGTGTGCACTGCTCATGCTGTCATTAGATTGATGATAAGAGGCGCTGCCAGATTTTGTCGCAGTGCCAGTGTTCGATTTTGGGTCTGACAGAGGCCCTACGCCACAGGAATATGACTCTCCATCATTACCTTGTCGATCAAGGCTTCTACCTGAACCTCTTACACTTCGTGAGTTTCCCCTTTGAGGTCTAGAAGTGCTTGAAGTTTCAGGAAACTGTTGACATTCTGCACAATGTGGAAACTCCATTCTGCTGCCAATTGTGTTCATAAACGAATCACTCTGCCAATTATAGAATGATCTTGAAAAATCTGCTTCCTGGTTGATAACCTATAGATTATAAAAGAAAATCAGATATGTCAAATTCAAAGGGCACATTTTCATTTGAGGTTGCCAGATAACTTGTCCTCAGGACAATTACATAATATAAGGTAAACTCAAAGCATCTGCATTTTATGGTATTCACTTCGGCAAACATTAGAGGCACCTGCCTTTAATTACAAACAACTCTCACGATGGTAATGGCATATATATTGGTGCACGGAGTTCGCCCAATCCTAAGAGGCTTCATACTGCCTCGGTTTTTCATTAAAAAAAAAAAGTCTCTTCTTCGGGCTGAGGGGTCCTAAACCACCACATGTTTCTCGACAAAGCGAATGAAAAAATCAAAGCAAAACAGAACAATATGACATAAGAACAGAGACAAAGCAAAAAGACTAGGCTGTTCCCTTTCGTTTTTCCTAAGAACCAATAACAGCTTCTATTTCTCTCTGTTTAAACATGTTTTCGTGACCTGCACCACACACGCGGATTCACATAAATCTAGACCAACCCATTTTCTAATGCCACCCCTAACTTGAGTGCTGACTGAATTTCCTCAAATTCAAATTTTTTTTCCTTTCAAGGCTAGTGAGCGATCTGTTGCTAAAGGGGTAAAACAAGAACAGCACATTATGTTACTTTGGATAGAAGTGTTCTGACTTACGTAGCTATGAATCTAGAAAGTTATCAACCTCGTGGTCCAAATAGATAAAATGTCCAAGCACGAGATAAAAAAGTTTCACCCTTTTAAGAGTTTGTGATGTCGTATTCTCTGTGGGGTGGTCTGTTGAGTTGTTGTCACCCGAATCAAGCTCCTCTTCACCTTTCTCCACCATCAAGTTTCCGAAAACATACTTTTTGACTGCATCATCCTTAATGCAAGGATGCCGAGAGGCAGATTCTGACCCATTCGAATTAGACGACATTGTCTCAGACGTTGCTTCATAGGATTCACTGTTGCTTTCCATGTCTGGGTCAAAGAGGCACGACATTCTATTTTTATCAAACTCACCATCTTTTATCAAACGCTTGCCTTTTGTTAATGCTACTTCTCTTTCAGTGCCAATGTCCTTCGAAAACTGCTGGCGGTCCTCTTGAAGGAACACAACCAACTCAGGTGTATCATAGTCCATCACATTCTCCTCACCCCCAAAGCTCTTTCCTTTCCCAAACCTTGGCAAGTCACTGGAAGCATATGTAGCACATTGTGCTCCTCTGCTAATTCTCTTTATTGGAACCTCCCTTATCACAAAACTATTGCCCTTTTGATTTTGACTTCTTGAATCTTCATAACCCATTAAATGTTTATGTTTCAAGCTTCCAACTTTTGAATCTCTCATCTCCTTAAAGGAGTCACTTGTCCCTGCATTGGAAGGATTCATGGTAAAAGTTTAAGGTTAGAGCTGAATGGAAGCAGATGAATATATAGTACAATGTTATGCCACAACAAAATACGTGTCAAGGAGAGGAATGAACAATAATTCTTCTATTCCATTTTTGTCATCTATTGATGTCACTTAGATTTGAAGAATATAGACATAACAAAGATAGAAATGAACATGATTACTTCACAACAATTAGATTGACCTGGGGAAAATGACTAGCCTTCAAATCGTCAAAGTCAGGAGAGGGCGAAGGGTCAACTATCACTTTCAGTTCATCAGCTTCCTATCTTATCATTTAGGCCAGCAACTAGACCAAACCCAAGAAGGGAACATCAAATCTCTAATATTAAATTTATTTTATTATTCATAAATTTTCAACTAAATTTTAAAACGACTCCAATTTAATTTTAAAAAAATAATTAATGGCCTTAAACCTTAACTATTAAGAGGAAAAACCATCCTGAAAATCATATCACTTATGTACCTCGAGTGGAACTTTAGCTCAGGCCCAATTCAGGCCAATGAGACACAGATGAGAAATCAATCGTTGCATGTTTGTCATCAACATTTGAATACATATACTTTTCCGTAATTTGAATAACGAAATACCTTAAACTCAGGAAAAGGAAAAAGATCCTGTACCCATGACCTTTTACGTTTCTAATGACCAGTTTTCCTATACATTGAATTTTGCATTGCCCACAGTGATTAACGGTTTTGCTATGTTGGATCCCCCCAAGTGAAATTCACCCCAATAGTTTTCCATGTTTGGATCATTAATGATATTTTGTGTTCCTAGTAATTCAATTAAATCATTTATAAAACAAGTCCTGGAATGACAAGACAATGGCAAGTTCGCTAACGAAGAAATACAGAGTGATGAACAGAGTAGTGTCCGATTCCAATTACCTCAAACTAGCTGTGCCTCTGCATTATCATCTTCGTGGTTTATGGATGGATCACTGGAAGCTGCAATTACAACCCAGAAGAAAGAAACTGCCGAAGAAGCTCTCTTGGGAAAAACTCGAGCTTCAGAAACACAGACCGAACCAAGTCCATGGACATCAATGAACGAATAGTACCCCCCAAAAGAAAAGTGAGGAACAATAAATGGACGGTTCAATCTAATTAATATCCTTAAATTGTATACCAAACAGCCAGTTAGCCAACACAAACGTTGCATTTCATATTCTGCCGTATGCTCTGAAGCATGCTCTTTATGTTTGGCGACCAAGAAAATCGCATGATAACAACCAAAAAATGGGATTTTTTTTTTGAATTTTGAATGTGAACTGGCGTGTGTTTTTCTGCAACTTGGCCATATCCCAAAAGGTGAAAGAGTTATTCCCTGTCTGATTCATTGCATTGGAAAGTTATGAAATTGAGATTAAAGTTAATGGGTTTCCATGAGAAGAGTAATGCCAAGATTGAAAGCTTCCTTACTTGGGAAGTCATTCCTTCTGGCCACTGTCTGCATCCGGGCCATTTGTCATTAAGGATAAACTTTTCTTATTAAGAAAGAAAAATAAAAGCATTCCGCTAGTAATACTGTAGTACCATTTTCTTCCACCGAGCTGGATCATCTAACACGAGGGAGTAAATCCAAAAATGCTCATACAGTCATACTAAATGTGTGCTTAGGACGCTGCTAGGTGCAGTAATCCAGTTTATGGTAAGTCTCAATGTTCCCCACTTCTCTCTAGTCTTTAAATTATAAAAAGTTGGGGGGGGGGGGGGGGGAGGTGGTGGGTGCAATTGAAACTAATTAAAGCTTAAATTATATTTTGGGTTTTAAGAATTTTTTTGGAATCTTTTTTTCCTAAATATTAATTTTTTTTTTCTAATTTCGCTCATTTTTTATATAAAAATGTCATAATTGAGTAATATTATTAGTCATATAAGCAAATTAATTACCACACCAATATTTTTATTGGAGATAAATTATCATCGTGTGTTTGAGATTTCCTATTATAGAGCTGCGTCTAATGCCTCACTTATTCAGAATGTGTTTCCAATAGTTCGTGTGTGTGTTTTTGTTTTTGTTTATTATTTAAATAATACATTTTATAATAGAATAACCACTCAAAAAAATTAAAATTTTCTATGAAAGTCATTATTTTATTTATAATAAAAAATAATTACTCTTTAAAATATAATAAATTCATCTTTTAATTGCATGTGTCATTTTATTATAACAGTGTAATTATTTTAAAAAAAATCAGTTTTAGAATGGATAGTTGATAAAAATATGATAAAGAGACACTAACTTTTAGAGTAGAGCGTTGGACACCTTATGGTAATTTGTTCTTTTATTAAATTTGAGTAATTTTGTATAATTTAGATTGAAAATAATTTTTACAAGTCAAGAAAATAAATTTATCTTCTAAAAATCCCAATTAAAAATTGATTAATTTTTAGATTGTAATTTGTGTATTTACCGATAGTTATTTTGGAAAATAAAAAATCAAACTAAATGCGATGTGATTTGAAAAAAAAATATTATTAATATTTTAGTTTATTTTTTTCCCCTTTTCTTATTCGAAAATTACTAGCCGGTTGAGCCGTAACGGATGTAAGCTCCGAAGGCAATGTGGTAATTGCACATTCCCCTTGCGGGTTGAAAATACGTTCGTTTGTCTGGAGAAATGGAAGCGAACCATTTTGAAAACGGTCTGAGCTTTTAGTTCTTCTTTCTCAGTGTTCTTCTCAACCAAGGTCTCCGCTTTTTCCTTCTGATCCTTCTTATCCGATTGAGAAAATATAGAAAGGAAAAATGTTTGAAGGGCAGCATTTCGTGGATTTACAAGAGAATTCCAATTTCGGTGATCCAAATTCTTGGCTTTCAGCGGACGACAACTCATCCTTCACTCATCATCAAATTCAGTCCTCGCTTGTCAACTCTACTAATGCCTCCGGAACTAATGGGAACTTGGATCGTGTCCTCTTCAATGACCTGGTCGAGATTGTCCCTCTCGTTCAGTCCCTCATCGTAATCTCTCTTTCCCCCTCTATTTTTTCTTGGGTTCTTCGATTTATCCGAGAGTGATGGTAAAGGACAGAAATTTGTCAAAATTTTCTCACTATATATTAATGGGTTTTGAGAGTATTGCATTATTGCGTTCTCATGTGAGAAAAAAGAATTCAGTGCTATTATGATTCATGTGGATTTGCTTTCTTCGTTGTTAAATTAATCACTTGGCTAAGAAACTGGAAGGTGAAGAAACTAGAAGGAAATAATTTAATTTGGACTGTACAATTTTGGTTTGTGACTTTTTGTGTTGTAAACATACCAATTGCTGCTTACTTCAAAGGGTGAATTTGTAGTAAGTTCGATCTTTTTCCTTTTCCGTTTTTTTTCCTGTTGTTCAACTGGTCATCAAGTGGAATTTAAATTTTCTATATCAACTTGCTGAACTCAATTGTTTAAATATGATTAGGATCGTAAAGCAAGCAGTTCATTCACTCGCCGAGGTTCCATGATCTACACCAAGACCCCATCCAGAGAATCGTCGTCTAAAAGAGTAAGACTGCGAGACTTTTTTTTCCCCTCATTTTTCAGCTAATGGTTTGGACCTTTGAACTTCACGTTACTCCTTAAATGCATGTTATATATGCATTTATAACCATAAGCTCATGATTTGCGACTGTAACTTTTTGGAAACTCTGTTCTCCATGGGTTGGGATGTGTGATAAAGATTCATTTAAGGCACATTTGGGGCAAAAATCTTTTCCCCCCTCTCCATTTGTACGTCTTTAGTTATATATCGGTTATCCTTAATATGTTATGTTTATTCCCTTCCTTGTCACTTTATTTTTTTCATTGGTAAAATAATAATAATAATAATAATCGAGAGGTTTCTTCATGGGTAAACTAAGTGAACATGGAGTTTATATCTATCTTTTTTGATTTAGCACTTTGCTTCCCTTGCTCCTTTAATGAATGAATTAAATTTTCTGTACTTTTCGCTGTTTCTTCAACAACTCACTTTGAAATATTAATTTATGAGCAGTTGTACTAGTTTTCTGTGAGCTTTAAATATGGACACTACAATTGATATTCTATCTTTTGATTCTCTTATTAATGGGGGTCTGTTGTAACCTTTTATTTACTTTATCATTTAGCGCTTTTTTTAATGTTTAAACTCTAAACTTCCTTGACGCGAAGCTTTTAGACTGGAAAGCCTCAGTGAGATGATTTACAGAGTGTTCTGTGTGATCATATTGTGACTTAATTGTGTTAGATAACATAAGTGAAATAGGTACGCGAGGCCCAATAGCATGACTTTGATGGTATATGATTTTATTATTCAAAGTAAAAGAACATGGTTCTCAGTGGTTTGCAGAAGGAGCTAGAGGTTAACCTGACTGACCATATACTGTCTGTATCTAGGATTCTAGGTCAAGTACTCTGTTCCATTCTTATTTCCTATGGTTCAAGTTTAATTTTTTCAAATAGCTATATTATTTATTTGAGCTTGTTAGGAATTTCTTATTCTTATTGTCATTACTTTCTTTTGTTCATATGGCAATCACACAATTATTTTTGAAAGTATAGGTTTTTGTGAGACTTTTAAATTGACTTTGCATACAGCACCTCAGCTTACATTCCTTTATTGTGATCATCGTAACTGGCCTTTTTCGTACTCTGATAGATAACAGATTCGAAAGGTAGGAACGTTGCTCAATCTATTCCCACCAAAAAGAAAAAGGACCATGGAGAAAATGAACAAGGCAAAAATCATAGCAATGATTTTGACACTGACAGCTTGTCTATGTTTTCTTCAAGAGCTTTGACATCAGAAAAGGAAAGAGAAGAGTTAGTTATTTTGAAGGAGCAGGTGGAGGATCTGCAGAGGAAATTACTGGAGAAAGAAGAACTTTTAAAATCAGCAGAAAACTCAAGAAACCAGACGAATGATCTTAGTGCAAAATTTGATGAACTGAGACACCAGGCTTCAGAAAAGGACTCCTTACTCAAATCTACTCAGCAGCAACTTTCTGATGCTAAGGTGCCGTTCTACTTCTTTGGTTGTATCATCAATAATTTGGCACGATGAATTGCAAAGTTGTATTCACTGAGGGGAGGATTAGTCACTTCTAATTTGTAATGCTTTTCACTTAATACATACTCTTTGCATGTGCACGTCACTGGAAAATGACAACCATGACAGGGGATCATAGGCGTTGATGGCTAACTTCTAGAATTCTGATGGATATGAGTAGCTGTATGCATACAGTCCCTTGGAAGGATTCATAGTTGCAATGTTAGCTTTAACATGGTTAACTTCTTGTTCTGGTTCTATTCAAGTTTAATATTATTCTTAAAAAATGTAAAATAACAATTTAGTACTTATCTTTAGTCTTCAAAATTTGTGTAGTACACACAAATATCAAACTTGTTGCATATTAGTCCTTTTAGGAACTAATATGCAATGAGTTTGATATTTTTAGGAAATAGTAAAATAATTGATATGCAATAAGTTGATAATTTCAGAGACTCAAGAAAATTCGGGACTGTAGTTAAATGGGTTTACAAATCCAAACACCAAATTGTTAGTTTACTTTCTTAAATACTTTGACCATTGTTTATAATTTTGATATGCATTGCCCCACTGAAATTGTTAGTGTTGGCTCATTTTGGTCTGTATGAAACCTTAACCCTATGAAGATCAGAATCCATCAAAATAAATATATTATGTTTAAAACTTATACTTCTATTTCGGTATCTGATGAATAACATAAGGGAAAAAAAGCCATCCCTTTTGGAGAAAAAATTTGGACCTTTATCTCACGTTAACAGGTGTCCTTTTCCACAGATTAAGCTTGCAGACAAGCAAGCTGCTCTTGAAAAGATACAGTGGGAAGCAACGACATCCAACAAGAAAGTGGAGAAGCTTCAAGAAGAGCTAGAGTCCATGCAAGGAGATATTTCATCATTTATGGTGCTACTAGAAGGCTTGACTAAATGTGACACTGCTGAATACGCTGATGATTATGACATCGAGCCTTATGATTTTAATCACCTGCCTAATATTGTGAGTTCATGAATATTGTACCAACCATATGTGTAGCTTTATTTTGCACACTTTGCTATGTATGCTGATGATTGCAACGCTACACTGTATGATTTAGATCACCTTCCTAGTATCATAGTTCATGAGTCCATCAATCTCGTTATTTTACAGAACTTACTTGTCCAAGTCTGGAGAAATATGTGGTCCTTGGATGTTGATTATCTCTGTTTGAACAGGATGATTTGGATGAGATGGAGATGCAGAAAATGGAAGAAGCCAGAAAGGCTTATATTAGTGCAGTTGCAGCTGCCAAGGAAAAACGAGATGAAGAATCTATGGCTACTGCTGTCAATGCTAGGTTACATCTTCAATCATTCGTTTTCAAATCCAAAAATTTCAGCCTGTGATTTTACTAGCTCTTTTCCAAAGTATTTACACGTTAGGTCCTTTAGTTACAAACCATAACAACATTTATCCGTTGTGTGCATGTGCACACAAGAGTGAGAGTGAGAGAGAGAGAGAACACTTTGTGATTATATGCTTGTTTGACGTGCAAATACATAGAAATGTGTGCATTTGTGAGGTTATCCTCATTTCATAAACTAGAGCTTGTTCAAGGAGGTGAATATTTGTTCTGAGGGGCATAGCTCAGGATTTCCCCAGCACGCTTATCAAGTCTTCAGAAGCACAAGAATAAACCATGAGCTGAACGAGTTATAGATTTCTCCACGTGGGGCATTCAACAACCTATTCTCAGACTACTCGCTGTTATGACCAAGTTAGCTGTGATTCTGAACCCCGAGTGGTTATCATCATATAAGGGACCTCGTCACTGTTCACATAAGTAGAGTATTTCGTTTGACTTTACATCTTACTCTTGCCAAGTTTGTTATGCTGTATGTTCCTTCCCCAGACACAGAAACCTGGTTGTGCGGTTATAGCCACAAGGTGGATCTTTTGTTATTTAAGTTGTCTTATAATATTGTAATTAGGGGATATCCCTTATTCTATTTATCAAAATTTTAATGAACCATACCCTGCTTTTGGTCGCTTTATTGCTTATTTTTCTTTCTTTTTAGTTTAAAGAAATTTTAACCCTGCATTATGTTCTTCTGTGATAGAGTTGCCATTTTCTGTTTTACTAAGTCAACATGCAAGTCATGAAACATGAAACTCATATCATAACTCTCTTCCGATGTTATTAAATTGAATTTAAAATATTAAGCTCATTCTAATCTTAATGATTAAGATTGATGTCATTCATAGGAGCTATTAGACGATTGACAGGGTCGCGAGAGTTACTTTGTTAGTTATACCCATGATAAGAAATGGGTGAGTTATGCTTCTACAGATTGAAAAGAAGACCCTCCATAAGTATTTTCTTAGATGTAGCACCAAAACGTGTCCATTGAATTTGGTCGACATTCCAACATTGTTAAAAGAAGAAATGATTTTAGTACCCAAAAAAAAAAAGGAGGGCCATACCAACATTGTTTGAGTTAAAATTGACTTTAATAAATAAAGGCTACATTGTAATTGTAATTAAAAGAAATTATTTTATGTAACAAGTATATTGTAATGTTGGAGTGTGTTTAGTTTTATTAGTTTATTAAATTAAAATTATTTAATAAATAAATTTATTTAAATAATTTAAATTAATTAAAATTTAAAAAATTATACGTTATTTTATATTTAAAAATTATAAAATATTTATACCAAAAAAAATATATTAAGGTGAATTAATTAAACTATTGATCTGATAGAAATGGAATGTAATAATTCACTGTATTAGTCTAATGACCTATTATACCATTTGCACGAAATAATTTTAAGACATTGCAAGTACAAAATAATCATGAGTTTTGTTTTTTGGCCAAAAAAATACACATAGGGCATCAAATAATGTCATTATATTTTAACAAGAAATTTGGGCTGCGCAGAAAGGAAAATGAGAGGACTGGTCATTTTGGGATGGGTGAATGCTACGTAAACTGAAGGAGACAACGTCAAATTCCCGTCACCGGGGACAATGGCTGACAACTCCGATAAAGAAATCCAAATCCGGACCCTTACTGGTGAATCCATCGCTGTTCGCTTTCCTTTCAGCAGAACCGTTCAAGACCTCAAGCTTCTACTCTACCAAACCTTCCCTCCCGCCACTCATTCTCCCAATTTCCACCTTTTTTTCAAGGCACTCTCTCTCTCTCTCTCTTTCTCTCTCATCGCCTATTTTTCGTCCCTTTTATTTCCATCCCATCCCTTTGTGTGGCGAAAACAGAGGAAGATACTGCAAGACCCACACTATCATATCCGTTTTCTTATTCTTCAATTTCAAAAGTCTGCTAATTTAATTTCGCATGTTGTATAATTATTTCACTGAAACAATAATGTCATAACAATGTTCTCGTTTCAGGGTGATAAATTGAGATTGCAGAGTAAGATTAGTTGTTACCCCATCGAACCCGGTGAGTTTCTTGTCTTAGTTCCGTTTGCTAAGAAAGAATCAACTCAGACCAAGAAATCAAACCCATATGAACCTTCTGCAACTCCCTCGAATGTAGCTGATACAGCTTCAATCTCGAATCTTGCTGATTCTACCTGGTCCAATATAATGGACGATTTATCATATTTACGTGAGACAGAAAGTGATGCATTAAATGACGATGGTGCATCTAATTTCAAGTTTGGCGCATTTACTGTTGAACATAGAAAACAGAAGATGGTGGAGACCGCTAGTTGTAACTCTTCCGAGGCAAAACCCGGATGGGATTTTGGTTCTGATAAGCAGAAGCAGCTTCCTTATCACCTCATATTGAATACACTGCAATATACTAGTGAGGATGCTCTTGGCAAACACAATTGTGAAGTCTTTTTTAAGGTTTTGGAGTCTATAAATTGCTTATCTGATCTGCCTATTGGACATTGCAAGTTATTTGAAAGAGCCCGTTTGAAGGGAGGTGGCTTGGGATGTTATGCTAAAAATGGTAGTTCATGCTTGTGTCCCCCTTGGTTGAAGATAGTGATGAAGGCATTTGCTTTCATAAACATTTTGTCTGCGTTTCTTCATTTTCAGTGTAAGAAAACAACCTTAAATTCATTGGAAGATGCACTGAATCAGCTTGGAAAATTTGGAATTACCCTTAATATTCAGGACATGAAGCATCTTTCCCTTCTCTGTCCTGAGGTAAATTGATTGAATCTCTTCTTTATCTGCTTCTCTGTACAAAAGCCTATGTTCTTTACATACTTAGTCTTGCCTTATAAATTTATAATTCATTTCGTGAACTATTGGTTTGTAAAGAATTTACTAAGGCAGCAGATAGCAAAACATTTGCATTTTGCACAACGGAACTAATGATAGATACTTTGCTGCTCTAATTTGTGGATTGTATCCTTTACAGCTAATATGTTTTGCAAATGGTATAGAAAAGACAAACTTTGGTGATGTTATCATTGTCATTAACCAGTCAACAAGTGATGAAGATAAAAGAAAAGATACTCCAAACCGAGGTACTAATACACTTTTTTTAGGCGGATTTTGAGGTTTACTGGCATAATTCTTTCCAATAGGTTATTTTTTGCATTTTGTCTGACACATCCTGTTTAATAGGTCGCAGATGGCTGTATGTTTCAAAGGTTGTCAGTATATTGAAGAGAAGGGATAGTGCTTTCCGTAATAATCTGTGGCTGGCTTTTGAGCGTCTGCTGGTATGTTTATTTAACATATTACAGGATGCACTTATTATGGAACAAAAAGAAGAAAAGAAGACGTGTTTGGGATATACCAGCACAAATGATTCTTTGTGGGCCCACGGGTGTTTGTTGCAAGGTTACATCCAGCCCTATTACACCCATACACCTGAACTTTGACTTAATTTTCACTTAGTGACGTGTATATATTGTTCCATTCACTTTATTGGGATATGGTTTTTCAACTAGCTACTGATTGCATTACATTCACTTGAGATAGCTTCTTTGTATTTTTATTGGGATGATGTTCTTAACTTTTGGTCGGCAATAACAATTGATTAAACAGTTGTTTATCTTTTGTCTGAAGGAATATCTCAAAAGAAAAAAAAATGAAGCTATAACTATTTCCTTATTTGTGACATTCTCACTTCCCTCCTTTCACTAGCTTAGTGATTGGCTTTGTGTTACTCAATGGCCAGTAGCTTTACATCATTATGGCGATTTATTTGTGAAACAATAGTTAGTAGGTGGGGTACATACCTTTTTTTGCTGCAGCAGCAATTTGGCAATATTATTTGTGATGTGGAATAATGTGGATTGGTTCTATTTGCAGTGTGTATTGGGAGATGAAATGGCTTTGAATATTTCCTTGGAAGACTTGCTTGCATCAGTCAAGGACCATTGTTCTACTCAAAACAAAAACAAAGAAAAACACATGAAGAGAAGCTCAAATACTTCAAAATCTGATTCAAACCATATTAAGTGTCATGTATGTATTCATCTCATTTTACATATTTACTGCAATTTAATTTTTGCTGAGTAAAAATGAAATTTGTCGAATGAAAGAACATAAAGATAGGAAGTGAGAAAGGAAAAAAGAATGGTGAGATTCACATGTACTAATACTAAGTTTTAATTGCTGTGTTCTTTCATTTATTTGTGGTAAATGATATTGATGCAACGTTATTATTCACTTTTCCTCTTGATCAATGAGTCTTATCATACAATTCTCCATCCATCCCCTAATTTGTTGGAGGCAGGATATTAGATTCTAGACCTATTGGGTGTGTATATATGTTCATATATTACCTAAATTTTCGTGGCAGAAGTTTGGTTTGATGTTAAAGAGAAGTTAATTATGAATTATACCATTAAGTTTTATGCGGGGAATTAAGACAAGCTAGCTAGGACTTTGGGTGGTTGCAAGAAATTCTGGCATGTGCAAATGTATTGCTAGGCTATTAACTTTTGGATTTTGGAACAATTAAATTAGGTTTACTTTTTTTCTTTTATTTCTTTTTCTCTTTTGCTGCTCGGGAATTTCTACTGCAATCTATACAGTTTCAAAATTTGTATTTAGTATAGTCCTTTTTTTTTTTAATTCTTCTTGGTTTGGCAGGATACAACGTCATTAATGGCTGTGGAAATGGTTGAACATCTTCAAAAAGGAATTGGATCTGAAGGACAGGTCTTTTCTATTTTATTGTTATCTACTTTTGGGCAGTGGCAAGTATTATACATGAAACCTCTAATTAACTACACTTTGCTGGTCTACAGTCAATAATGTATATAAGTACAATCATAATGTATATAGTCAAAATTGATGCTCTTTTCTCACTGATGAACATGCATCTAGGCATGTCTTTAGTAACTTCAGTGGAGAGAATCTACTAAGTGATACATTATTAAGGTTTGGCTGATACAGATTGTGCATGTTGAAGACATTTGCGCCAGGAAAGCAATTTATGCAGAGATCCCATTTGAATTATCAGAAAACGTGAGATCTGCACTGGACTGTATTGGAATTTCCAAATTGTATAGTCACCAGGTACTGTTTCAATCTGTGGAAATATTGTCTAAGTCTCCACAGCTAACAGTTTCTCATCGTCAAATTCTGCTGTATTGTATACATAGGCAGAGTCTATAAAAGCATCCTTTTCCGGGAAGAATGTTGTTGTAGCGACAATGACCTCTAGTGGCAAATCACTTTGCTATAACTTGCCAGTTTTAGAAGAATTGTCCAAGAATTCATCATCATGTGCTCTGTACATATTTCCAACAAAGGTTGACTGCAGTCTATCATATAATTTCTCTATTTTATATCCATTGTGACAACACTATGTTCAATCTTTTTTTTTTTTTTTTTGAGGGAAGGGGGTTTTGTAATGAAATGGTTAAAATACTTCATGCATTGCAGGCATTAGCTCAAGATCAATTAAGAGCAGTGTTATTCATGACAAAAGTATTTGATGTTGACTTCAATATTGGTATATATGATGGGGATACTTCTCAGAATGAGAGGACATGGCTACGTGATAATTCTAGACTGGTAATATAATAACTAATGGCTCTCTCAGACAAGATGGACTTGGGTGAAATCAGAAATGAACCTAATTTTTCATTCTTGTACTGCAGTTGATCACAAATCCTGATATGTTACACATATCCATCTTACCTCATCATCAGCGATTTAGTCGGATTTTATCAAATCTCAGGTATTGTCTTTTCTGTATTCTTTTATTATATTGAAATTCTATTAAGTATTTATGTCAAATATGAGGCTATGAATTGTTATTGCTGAAAGATTTAACGAATGTCTTAATTCATTAGGTTTGTGGTAATTGATGAAACTCATACTTACAAGGGAGCATTTGGATGTCACACTGCCCTTATATTAAGGAGGCTAAATCGACTCTGCTCACATTGTACATCTTCACCATTGTTTTGAAGCTTCAAGAAGCGTCTTCTTTTAAATATTTCAGTTTAAATGGAAATATGAATATGCAGTTTGCTTCCATGTGCAGTGTACGGAACTGTTCCATCCTTTGTTTTTTCTACTGCAACTTCTGCAAATCCTCGTGAGCATTGTATGGTAAATATGTCTAAGGTGTACTGCATTCAATTTTACATCTTTTTAAACGTGCTATTATATTATAAAATTCATGATGTTAGCCATGACCTCTTAATGCATGCATGTTTTATGGTGTTTTTTTTTATGTCCTGAATGTTATGTTATTTTGTTATTGTCTCAGAATTGCTATATTTTATGCTTCAGGAACTCGCAAATTTACCAACAGTAGAGCTGGTTCAGAATGATGGAAGTCCATCTGCAAGGAAGCTTTTTATTCTTTGGAATCCTATCCTACGTCCCAAAACTGTGAGTTCTGATGTTTCTGTAATGCTAGGTAGCTCTTATAATGTTGGTTGAAAACATATATTTTTATAAATTAAATGCTGGTGCTGCTTGATTACAGTTCTTGAAAAAAGCTAAGTTTGATATGGGTGCTGGTGAAGTTGCAGATGAAAGTGCTAATTTTATTCGTTCAAGGTGATAAAAACCCCTATTTATAAGCATGAACAATATAATTCTTTGCTACTATCACTTTGTGGTTTATGACTTTGTACATGTGCAGCCCTCTCAATCTGTACTTCAATTAATCAAAACACAGTCTCAGATTAAATTATGTGAAAAATGACAATTGAGTGGGAGGAAATTTGTGATTTGGAAAGTCCATAATATTTATTGTTTAGATGGAGTAGATAAACTTTGGAAGTTCCATACATATACAATTTCATCCATATTAATTTAGTGCATGTTATAAGTCAATTTGTTGCTTAAAGAATAAAGAATGGTGAATGTTGAATATGTTTAAAAAACATACAAGAAGATAATGCAATTTATCTTTAGGGTTTATTGTATTTCCTTGGTATCGTTAGGTGAATGCATATTCCTTTTTGTTATTTTGCAGCCCAATTGTGGATGTTTCACGACTTTTTGCGGAAATGGTTCAGCATGGTCTCCGTTGCATCACATTTTGCAAATCGCGGAAACTTTGTGAACTTGTTCTATCCTATACGTATGTCAAATCAATTTTATGCATTTGTGTAATTCAACACTGCATGAGAGGATTATTATCTTTTTCTACCTTCTTTTTTTGTTATTAGATATTCACTTTTGAAGTGCAGTTTTAATAGTTTTTTAGTTCTTAAATGAGAAATGAGCTTATGTAATTTATCCCTGTCATAGACGAGAGATTCTTCATGAGACAGCCCCACATCTGGCAAATTCCATATGTGCATATCGTGGTGGCTACATTGCAGAGGTTAATTTTTCTTTTATTCTCTCCTTTAAAATATATATCTCTTGTATATGTGTGTGTGTCTGTGTACTTTGTCTATAAATATTGTTATGTTATTTGTGTGATGAATCCCATGTTCAGGTGACTGATATGATTTAAAGCTTTTAATTGCTCAAAGGAAAATTTTAGTGCCTGTCAGATTTATAAATGAGAAATGCTGTTTGCATTATTATCTCAACATTTTTTCACAGCTCTTTCCAGGTTACCAACCAGTTTTAGGTCATTTCCTATTCCATTTTAGAATGGGTACCTCCTCAGTTTAGAAAAGTTTCTAGTATGATTAACATGGGTAGATAAATGTATATATTTATTTGATCTAATTTGTGGTTAGGGGATATTATGTGATTACTAATATCTAGCCCCCAAAAAAAAAATTGTGGTTACCAACTGATGTTAAACCAGCTGCTAATTATCTTTGGCAAACAATTGATTTTCCTGCTAACAGGATTTGTTCTTGACCCATGATATAGTGAGAGGCTTATAATTTGATTGCTATGATTTGGTATCTTGGGCCAGAGAATGGTTTCGGTTACTTGTTGGACAAGATGGTCTTGTTGGTTCCATACTTCCATATTCCAGTACTGTTTTCTGTGTTGAGTTTTATCTAGGAAATTTTTTTTGCTTGATTGAAAACCTCGCACTTTTGAGTCTCTATGGTTTTGAGGCTCTTGCCCATTTCTCATCCTAATGCGTGCACAGTGTCATTTTTTTTTTATTAACCTGCTGATCAGTTTTGGATCATCATATGGTTCTCTGAGACTTAAAACTGGCTACTCTAAAATGACAGGAAAGGAGAAAAATAGAGAGTGAATTTTTTGGCGGTAAAGTTTGTGGTGTTGCTGCAACCAATGCTCTTGAGTTGGGCATTGATGTTGGAGAAATTGACGTGACTCTGCATTTAGGATTTCCTGGTAGTATTGCCAGGTAAACTGCTCACTCTGTCATTTTCACATCTAAATTACCTTTTTTCAACTGGTTCTTTTGTTTGTGACTATCTCATTTTCTTTTTATTTTTCCTTTGAATCTATTATGCTTTTAGCTTGTGGCAACAAGCTGGCAGGGGTGGAAGGAGAGATAGACCATCTCTTGCTGTCTATGTTGCATTCGGAGGTCCTCTTGATCAATACTTTATGAAACATCCAAAGAAACTGTTTGATAGACCAATTGAGTGCTGTCATATTGATGCCCAAAACAAGCAGGTTCTGAACTTTTAGACCCATTCTTTTCTAAGTATATATTTTTTTAACAAACAGAACAATTTATGCTTATCTTTACAAACATTTGTTCAGGTTCTTGAGCAGCATTTGGTCTGCGCAGCTCATGAACACCCTCTTAGTGTGCATTATGATGAGCAGTATTTTGGTTCTTGCTTGGAGAGTGCTTTGATTTCTCTAAAAGCCAGAGGATACTTAAGTTCCAATCAATCATCAGATTCTTCTGCTAGAATATGGAACTACATTGGTCCTGAGGTATATAGGCTGATTGAACAATCTAGGTTTAATGTCTGTTCTTTTTGGTTGACTTAAGATTATAGTTGAGATCTGTGAAATGTTTAAGAATTGAGATTGATCCCTTTTTCTTTTCATGGCACCTTCTCCATCCCAGAAGTTACCTTCACATGCTGTCAATATCCGAGCAATAGAAACTATAAGATATGGGGTTATAGATCAGCAAAAAAAAGTAGTCCTTGAAGAGATAGAGGAAAGCAAGGCTTTCTTTCAGGTAGTAACTTTCGCCAACTGATATATTTCTTCCTTTTGTATATTGGACAAGGTGCTGTGCATTGTACAATGTCTATTGTTTACAAACTCATAAATTTACTTTTTCTGTTTTACTTGATTCAGGTATATGAAGGTTCTGTGTACATGTGCCAGGGTAAAACCTATTTGGTTGAAAAATTAGATCTATCCAGCAGGGTTGCATTCTGCAAAGAGGCTGATCTGAAGTATTATACAAAGACTCGAGATTACACAGATATTCATGTCATTGGGGGTGATATAGTATGTAACTCCTACTTGTTGATGTATAATTCATCTGGATTGTCATTACCATTGTTATTTTTTTTATCACTATAATCTGGTCATTATTGCTTCTTGAGCTTTAGATTTGTGCATATATATATATATGAGTATGACAGATAGTTAGTGGTTCTGGCCCAAGTGTTGGTGTCACATTCTTTTAAACTGGATCAATCAGGACAAATAAAATGTAAATTACTAAATTCTAGAGATTAGGAAAGTTAACAGTCATATTTCAACATGCATCGTCCATTAACTTAGTTGAATTTCTCCACTTGTGTAAAAGTTGCAAGCAAGCCTCCAGCTTTATTATTGCTGGATGTGTTAGTAATATTAAGGTTTTGTATGCTGAATATGTGTCCTTCCTATTTTTAGGCTTATCCAGTGAGCATTTCCACCAATATGTTTCCAAAAACAAATGCTCGAGCTCATCTATGCAAAGTAACAACTACTTGGTTTGGTTTTTATCGTATTTGGAGAGGAAGCAATCAAATATTTGATACTGTTGACCTAGCACTTCCTCAATATTCATACGAGTCACAGGTAAACTTGAGTACTGTTAGTCATTAGCTTTTAAAAAAAAAAATATGGTCTCCTTTTACTTATCCTTCTCTGGTATCTGTTTTTGTTCCAATACTGTTATGTTCTTTGCATCTAAACAGGCAGTTTGGGTTCCAGTGCCGCAGTCAATAAAAGCAGCAGTAGTCAAGCAAAACTATGATTTTCGTGGAGGTTTGCATGCTGCATCACATGCTGTTTTGAATTTAGTGCCTTTGTAAGTCTATCATAGATGTTAATATGGAAGTTTTTGTCTCTCCATTATATGATAATGTCCTATGACCTCTATTCGAGTTTTGTAGAATGATGGTCTATTACTTTGCACTTGGTGTTGGTACATATGCTAAGCTACTTTATAATTTTTTGTGTTTTGAAATTCTTATTTAAAAATTGCACGTTGTGTATTGAGGAGTTGTACTATATATTCACCCTACTAGTAAACTTGTTATTCTGTATAGTCCCTTTCATCCTGTACGATTATAATTGATTGTGTCTATATTATGATGTTTATGCTTGTAGACATATAACATGCAACTTGTCTGACTTGGCTCCTGAGTGTCCAAATCCTCATGATAGCCGTTATCAACCAGAAAGAATTCTAATATATGATCAACATCCTGGAGGATCTGGTTTATCAGTACAGGTGGGTGACATAAAAATTAGTCTAGCACTGATTTAGATGATATTTTTCTTCTTTTATCTTTTTCCCCATATTTTCCTTATTTTTTTATGTTTGGTGGTTTTGGATGATAAATTTGCTGGTTTAACAATCTTTCTCAGTGCCAACTAGTGGCAACACTTCTAGTTCATATTAATATGGTGAAATTTCTGATAGGTCCAACCCCTTTTCACAAAGTTGCTGACAGCTGCACTAGAGCTTCTTACATCTTGCTATTGTTCAGTAGAAGTGGGTTGCCCCAATTGTGTTCAGGTTTGGCTCAAACTTCTCTTTACTTCCATCCTTTCCTGCTCATCCAAAGTGAATACACACACAGACACACACAGCTTTCATAAATCTTTTGTATGTTGTAGAGCTTTGCTTGCCATGAGCATAATGAAGTTTTACACAAGGATGCAGCCATTATGATCATCAAGGTTGTCATTTGAACCTCATGAATTTTGATCTATACACGCACTTGTAGTTTCATTTTGGTGACCCTAGTTGTTGTCCATTCAGGGTGTTCTGGATGCAGAGAAGTAGTATTTGGAGGGATGTGCTGACTCTTGTGAAGTCTATTTAGGAGACCCCATTTTGATGAATCGGTTGTCATAATATAGGAAATTTTTAATATCGATTTCACAGTTTCTCCCTGTACATAGTTGACGCTGAATATTTATATAAAAATGTAGACAACATATTTGATTTCTCACTTTACCAAACTTACAGCATCATTCTGGCATCCTTGAGTATTTACAGGGACAGGTTGATGGTGAGATTGAAATTAAAATCCTTGATGTTTCACCCTCTTCCAGTATGTCTTATCAAACCGAAGAGGGAAAAGAAAAGGCTATCAGTAAGAAACCTCATGGGACAGTCTTTAATTACGGTAAGGATCAATTAAGATAATTCAGATTTCTTAAAAGAAAAAAAGTTTAAAATGTTTCTTTTAGATGTTTAGTTCATTTGATTTTTACTGAGATTCAAATTCAGATTCTTAAATTCATACTATTAAACTAATTAGCTCAAAAGTAAGTTTAAAATGCTGTCACTGGCCTTTCATCTTGTTACTGAATAATTTATTAATTGCTGTTTGACAAAGCACATGGTGACTCTGCAAGGGATATTCTACTATTTGAACTAATGAATTTAAATAAATCTAATTTATATTAAAAAAGAAAAAGAAAAAAGAAAATGTGTTCTCCAAATGGGTCAACATCAAATTGATTCGTATCATTACTAAAAAGAATCTCTTGGTGGTTGGTGGGGACTCAAGTATTGAAATACACATATTTAGGGAACAAGAATCGAACATATTGGAAAAGACAAGAAAGAATCCACCCGTGTTCAGAGTCGGTGATTTTCCTTGTAAAGAAAGTTTAAGAGTTTCTTCTCGGAGTAAAATTAAATTTATTTATTTAATTGAAATTGAAATAGAAATTCAAACACCATTTTTTCACCTGACTTCGTTAGTAAAATCCAAGTTTATTTTAAATATACTAACTTGATAATTTTAGATTATTTTGAATATTTTCTTAAAATTTATTAAAATAAATTTAGTTTTAAATGAAATTTAATAATAAAAAAATCATAAAATTATGACATGGACCTTTTTCTTCACAGAAGAAAGTGACATATTTTAACGATACTGAACCAGCCAAATGGCAGTTAGCCATCAAGTTGAACAGAGGTGGTGGGTTCCTAGCAGCAGATGCCAGACAATGTTGGACGACAAATCTTTTGGCTCCACATTTGACGTTGTTCCCTTGTGGAATAATTGGGGGTTTGTGCAGAGTTTCCAAACCCCTATTGCTCCCACTGATCAGTCCCGCTACGCAAGCCTCGGCGTTAAGGCAGATGGGTTGGGCTATTGCTCTTCATGGCGGCGCTGGCGTCCCACTTTCGTTGCCACCGGAACGTCGTCAGCCCCGCGAGGAAGCCCTCCGCCACTGCCTGCAAATCGGGGTCGAAGCTCTCGAGGCCAAAAAGTCTCCCTTGGACGTAGTAGAACTTGTGGTGAGACTAAAACTAATACTCTTCTCCCCCCAGAAAGAAAGAAAAATAAAGAAAAGGGTTCATTTGAGGTTCTGTTTTGTAATTTTTTTTTTCTGACATTGCCTATTAATGGTTCTGTAGTGATTAGGAGACTGATAATTTGTTGCTACAAAACGCAAAATATAGCATGTATTCTGTATTGATTTTGGAGGAAGGATCAAGGATCAACCTATTATTTAGGTTTGATTCTAAATTATGTTCATAAATTGCGCAAGGTGGGCTCTTTCGCTGCCTTTTTCTTTGGTTTGAGGGGGACGAGTTCTAGGTCTCGTGGAGTTACCACATTGGCTTTATTCAGGGAGATCATAATAGAAAAGACATTTAAATTTCGTATCATGTAATCATCTTTAAATATGAATTAGAGGGAGAATTAGAAACAGTCCAGAGTCACAGGTATGAAGAAATTCCGTGAAATTAAGAACTAAATTAATCATTATGAACAGGTATAATGTGTTTCTGGAACTTAATTGAACGTGGGAATAATTGCCTAAATGTTGCTGCCATTGATTTTAATTAAATTAGTGTGAACATTTTCCTCCTTCCCTTTTCGTTCTGTCGTGTGCTGCTTCAAATTTGCTCTGTATAGGTTCGTGAATTAGAGAACTGTCCACATTTTAATGCGGGTAGGGGATCTGTGCTGACCGCCAAAGGCACAGTTGAAATGGAAGCTGCTATCATGGATGGCAACACTAAGAACTGTGGAGCTGTTTCTGGGCTCACTACTGTTGTAAATGCTATATCTTTAGCTCGACTGGTCATGGAGAAGACTCCTCATATATTTCTAGCATTTGACGGGGCAGAGGAATTTGCAAAGGAACAAGTGAGTTTATGGTTTCATTACACCATCCCTTTGGGTTTTCTTTTATGTGTATTTAATTGAAACCTCCATTTCGTAATCTGTGGCTTATCTTCATTGGCGGTCATGACATTCTTGTTTTTCAGGGTGTTGAGACTGTAGATTCAAGCCATTTTATTACTTCCGAAAATATTGAAAGACTAAAGCAGGCAAAGGAAGCCAATAGGGTCCAGGTATTCAGTTTTGTCTAGTTCTTTGCACGCCAAGTAGGCTTAGTATAACTAATATCGCTTAAAAATTGGGAAATTTATGCCAGTCACATTAATAATTTAAACTTCATTTTCTCTCCAAGATGTTAACATATTTTTTCATTCACAAATAAATAGATTGATTACACCCAACACATCCAAAATGATGCTAAGAAAGAAACACCAATTGCTAATGGTGATAGTCAACTTGGAACTGTTGGGTGTGTGGCTGTTGATAATCATGGGAATCTAGCTTCTGCAACATCTACAGGTGGATTAGTGAACAAAATGGTTGGTAGAATTGGTGACACGCCTCTAATAGGTGCCGGGACATACGCCAATGAGCTTTGTGCAGTTTCTGCCACGGGCCAAGGTGAAGCAATAATTCGTGGGACTGTTGCAAGAGATGTGGCAGCCCTGATGGAGTTCAAAGGTCTATCTCTTGAGGAAGCAGCTAACATTGTTGTTCAGGAGCGCACCCCAAAAGGCACTGTTGGCTTAGTTGCTGTGTCTGCTGCTGGAGAAATTGCAATGCCTTTTAACACACCAGGCATGTTCAGAGCAGGTGCTACTGAAGATGGGTTTTCGGAGATTGCAACTTGGCCGTCTGCCTAAGTTGAGTGACATGGAGGATTCTATTTTCTGAGCATAGACAAGCTACAGCTTATCTTGCATTGTGTTGCACTTCTACATATTATCTTGGTTTCTAGGTTTCTATTATTATGTAAAGATTTGGATCTAGAGAATAAAGTGGAATGGTTAACCGTTGGGAAAATCAACTCTTCAGATTATGTAAAATAGGAGCAACCTCATTATAACTATTTATGGATGTATAATATTTGATGTTTTCATCAAGGATGACCTATATGTATTTTATTCTCTAAAGCGCAGATACAGTTAGAGGAGCCAGATCCAAATTGTAGTTAGTACATTAGGATTTTTATTTATAAAGACAAAATAGTCACACAAAACCATTATTTAGTTGAAAACAAAAATTTAAATTAGATTTAACAACTACATAAATAACCATAATTAGATCATCATTTATAATTTTTTTTTATCTTTCTTTTACTGTTATTTCCAGTCCTCTTCCAAAAAACTAAAAAAAATTGAACCAAAAAAAGTAAACAGGAATACTTAATGGATATATATATATATATATATATATATATATATATATATATATATATATATATATATATATATATATTTGGGATAGGCTTAGCCTATCACATTAATTTTAGACCTCACTCAAATGAGAAAGATTTTACAATAAAAAAATTATCTCTTTAATATGGTGGAACCCTTGTAGTAAATATTAATTGGTTAATTGGTTAACTTGCACAGAAGTACCGCAGAACTGGTAGAATGCAGATAGACAAGATATGGAGATTACAAATGCTTGTATAAAACTTGTCTTGTGG
The DNA here is from genome assembly GCA_037074535.1 of Gleditsia sinensis. Taxonomy (NCBI): domain Eukaryota; kingdom Viridiplantae; phylum Streptophyta; class Magnoliopsida; order Fabales; family Fabaceae; genus Gleditsia; species Gleditsia sinensis. The sequence continues at coordinate 6,363,230 of CM073464.1, read as the reverse complement.
ATCTCCTTAAAAATGGAGTTACCATACTCTCCCATGCAAGTCTACCCCATGGTGGGTGGAACCAGATCTTCACCGATAATTTTGCTTGCTATTATCTATCTTATCCACGCTTCCACACCTTTCCTCACTTTTAGAATCTCGAGTACTTACAACTGTTTTGTTTGTGCTATTCATGCAAATCATTGTGGATACGAAAAATGCATGCAGATTTCTCAAATGCTCAATAACCATCAAAACAGGAAGAAGACCGGAGTGCCTATGGAAAATACTATGAGATTATCTCATCCCTTCCTAAAGACTCTAGCTCGATCTATGGCTGCCAATTCCACCAATACCAAGGCTTCTGGTACCTAGACTTTGTCCTTGAAGGTGTTATGTGGACACGACAAAATTTTAGAGCCAGGGTTAGTGATATTGATAGCAAAGTGCTATTATTGCTGCCAGTTTGTTAGTAAAATCTATTTGTTTAATTTTTATTCAGTTTTTAAATTTTAATTTGTTAAAAATATTTTGGGTTTTGTTTAGTTTTTAAAATCTTAATTTGTTGGAGATATTTTGAGAATTTTTATTCTTCAATAAATTTGATCTATGTAAAAATTAGTGAAATAAAATAAAAGCACATTTTTCCAAAACCTGCATGCTTTACTTTTTTTCTACTAACAAAGTGGTATCAGAGCCTGATTTCTTGTAGGGACCTATGTGAGTGAACTAGTGAGGAATACATATCACCTAAAATTTAAAAGACTTAACCTTCATCAATGGCAAGCAGTAATTTTTTGTCTGCTCTTTCAATTTTCACAGGAGAAAATTATTTTGCGTGGGCTATGAGAATGGAATCTTATTTAGAAACAAATGGCTTGTGGGAGTTGGTGGAAACAGATAAAATCATGTCACTTCCTGAAGATCCAACAATTGCTCAAATGAGAGATTATAGGGAGGATAAAAAGAAAAGGTATAAAGCCAAGACCTGTATTCACTCTGAAGTATCAAAAGATATATTCACAAAGATCATGACCTGCAAAACTACAAAGCAGGCTTGGGATCTTTTGAAACAAGAATACTAGGGAAATGTTAGAACAAATAGAATGCAAATGTTGAACTTGAAGAGGGAATTTGAGATGCACAAAACCGCTGAAGGTGGTCAACAAGATTTGATTATTGGGAGAAGAATTTCCTGATAGTCGAGTTGTTGAAAAATTACTAGTGACCTTTCTATAAAGATTTGAATCCAAAATCTCATCTCTTGAAGAATCTAGAGATTTGTTAGCAATATCTCTAGCAGAACTTCTCCATGCACTTCAAACTCAAGAGGAAATGAGAGCATACAGGAATGAAAGAGTTGTTGAGGAAGCATTTAAGGCAGATGAGATGGGTTAAGGTCAACCAAAAGGAAAAAACAAGAAACAACAATGGAAAAAGAAGAATGAGAACGAAGGCCAAAGCAGCAGCAACAATAAAAAAATTTCTCAATGTCAACATTGTAAGAAAACTTCACATTTAAAAAAATATTGTTGGTTTAGGCCTGATGTCCAATGCAAGTCTTGTAATCAAATGGGTCACATGGAAAATGTCTACAAAAACAAACAACAACAGGCCCAAGTAGTGGATCAAGAGCCAGAGGAGGAGGACGATGAGCAACTTTTTGTAGCAACCTATTTTGCAAGTCACACTTCAAGTAATGTTTGGCTAATTAACAGTGGATGTATTAATCATATGACCTTTGATGAGTCACTTTTCAGAGAACTGGATAAGTCAATTATGTCAAAAGTTAAAATTGGCAATGGACAATTTATTGAAGCTCAAGGTAAAAGGACTGTTGTAATTGAAGGCCCAGACGGAATAAAATTAATTTTTGATGTAATGTTTGTTCTTAAGATTAATCAAAACCTACTGAGTGTAGGAAAACTACTTGAGAAGAGTTATTCGGTTACTTTTAAAGATAATATGTGTTATTGCTGACTTATTTTATGCTGAATTATTTTTTGTAAAAATAAAAGAAGAGTTTTTGTCTTGATTGGGTTGAAGCATACTTCAATGCATATCCATGTGTTGTGAACCAATCTAAATTATAGCACAAGAGGTTGGGGCACTTTCATTATTCTACCTTGGATTATATGCAAAAAAAAAAAAGAGATAGTAAAGGCAATGTCATTCATAGGAGAAGTTGCAACTGTGTGTGAAATATGTTAATTAGGAAAGCAAGTCAGACTACCATTTCCAATAAAAAAGCATGGAAGGCAGATGAGAAACTTCAACGTATTCATACTGATGTTTGTGGAAGTATGAAGACTGCTTCTCTAAATGGTAGTAGGTACTTTATACTTTTCATTGATGCTTTTACTCGAATGTGTTGGGTATATTTTCACAAACAAAAGAATGAGGTTGTTGATGTCTTTTGGAAATTTAAAGTGTGGATTGAAAATCAAAATGGCTACAAAATTAAATTAATTCGGTCTGATAATGGTATTGAATATACTGCTGATAGATTTGTTAAGTTTTATGAAGATGCAGGGATTGAGCATCAACACACAGTAGCCTATACTCCTCAGCAAAATGGGGTTAGTGAGAGGAAGAATAGAACAATTATATATATGACTCGATGTTTACTACTAGAGAAGGGCATGCCAAAAAGGTTTTGGGCAGAGACTGTTAATACAACTGTATTTTTGCTAAATAGGTTACCAACTAAGGTTTTAAAAGGCAAAACACCTTATGAAGCTTGGTATAGTTTTAAGCCTTCTGTTTTTAATTTAAAAATATTTGGTTGTCTATGTTTCACCCATGTTCCAAATGTTAAAAGAGGAAAGTTAGATCCAAAAACAAAATATGGAGTCTTTGTGGGTTACAATAATGTCACCAAAGGTTATAGAATCTTTCACCCTTTGACAGGAAAGGTGAAAGTATGTAGAGACGTCAACTTTGATGAATCTACAAGATGGAATTTGGACAAAGAGGAATCTAAAAATGTTGATAAAAAAATAGATAAAGAAGAAGAGCTATGTGAAGATAACAGAATTGATGATGTTCCTGTCAAGGGTACAAGGTCACTTGTAAAAATATATCAAAGCAATAATGTGGCAGTACTTGAAGCTGCAGGATATGCTGAAGCTGCTAAGGATCTAAAATGGATTATTGCAATAGAGGAGGGGATAAGGATGATTGAGAAAAATAAGACTTGGCAACAAGTGAACAAGCCACAACATAAAAAAACTATCGGTGTGAAGTGGGTTTATAGAACCAAGCTCAATGTTGATGGTTTTGTGAATAAGTACAAGGCAAGGTTAGTTGGGAAGGGGTATGTTCAACTATTTAGAGTAGATTTTTTAGAAGTATTTGCACCTGTGGCAAGGTTAGATTCTATTAGATTTCTCATAGCACTAGTAGAACAAAAGCAATGGCGAATTTATCAACTTGATGTGAAGTTAGCTTTCTTAAATGACAATCTAGATGAAGAAATTTTTGTCGAACAGCTAGAAGGATTTATAGTAAATTCAAGCAAGGTGTACTTACCTAAAAAGGCGTTGTATGGCTTAAAATAGGCTCCAAGATCCTGATATAGCAAGATTGATGAAGATTTGCAAAATATGGATTTCAGTAAAAGCATGAGTGAATCAACTTTGTATATCAAAGTTGTTGATAATAATTTAACTATTGTTTCACTGTATGTTGATTATTTGCTTGTGACAGGAAGCAATGCAGGTTTGATTAAGCAATTTAAGGCTCAAATGTTGCAAGTTTTTGAAATGACTGATCTAGGAGAAATGACATATTTTCTGGGCATGGAGATTCAACAAACTCAGCATGAAATTTTTATTAGACAACAAAAATATGCTAAGGAGATGCTGAACAAATTTAATATGGAGGACTGCAAGTTAATAAGCACTCCTCTTTCTCAGAATGAAAAATTCAGTAAAGAAGATAGTGCTGAGAAGATTGATGAAGGAATTTACAGAAGTGTTATAAGATGTTTAATATACTTAATAACAACAAGACCAGATATGATGTTTCCCGTGAGTTTGTTATCTAGATATATGCATTGTGCTAGTGAGCTGCATTACAATGGATTCTCAGGTACATCAAGGGGACTCTATCTTATGGACTGAAGTTTGAAAAGAAAGAGAAATTGTTTCTTCATGGTTTTGCTGACAATGATTGAGCAAGATCATGCGATGATATGAGAAGTACAACTGGTTACTTATTCAGTCTTGGATCAAGATGCTTTAGTTGGAGCTAAAAGAAACAAGAAGTTGTGGCACAATCAACTACTGAAACTGAGTATGTTGCAATAGCTGCTGCAGTAACTAAGTTTTATGGTTGAGAAAATTGATAGCAGATTTATATATGGCTCAAGTGGATGCAACAATAATATTTGTTGATAATCAAGCTGCCATAACAATTTTAAAAAATTCAATTTTTTAAGGTAGGATTAAACATTTCAAAGTTAAGTATTATTTTGTTAGGGAAGTTCAGAAAACTAATGAAGTTAGCTTGACTTACTGTAATACATATATCCAACTAGTAGATATTCTAACAAAGGGGCTATCAAAGTCAAAATTTGAAGCTTTAAGAGAGAAAATTAGAGTATGCATCAAAAATAATAAGGAAGAGTAATAACAAAGTGTTATTATTGCTGTCAGTTTATTAATAAAATTTAATTATTTAATTTTTGTTCAGTTTTAAAATTTTACTTTGTTAGAAATATTTTGAGTTCTATTTAGTTTTTTAAACTTTAGTTTGTCGAAAATATTTTAATTTTTTTTATTTTTTAGTAAATTCAATCTATATATGAATTAGTAGAATAAAATAATAAAAGCACTTTTTCTCAAAACCTGCGTGCTTTAGATATCTTTGTTGCAACGTCTCCAAAACGTGGCACCAGATCGATGGACTAAAACCCTTGCTCGTGCTATCATGGACAGAAAGCTTCACCCTTCACCCCATTCTTCACACCCTTGACTCCACAAGAGCCCTCATGATTGCGTGCCCTATGTAGAGTTCGTAACTCATGAAATTAACCAACCCAGAAGCTGTATTAGATTCTCTTCCCTCCCCTAGAGTTCTCTTCACCCACATACCATACAGTTCATTGCCAAAATCCTTAGTGGCTTCTGGTAGTCGAGTTATTTATGTGTGTCGTAACCTAAAAGATGTTTTTGTCTCCTTTTACAAGTTTGAAGAAAAACTGAGGCCAAAGACTTTTTCTGTAAACGGGTTTCTCTTGCAGGACCCTTTTGATCATCCATTGGGGTATTGGAAAGCGAGCTTCAAACACCCTGATAAGGTACTATTCTTGAGGTGTGAAGATTTGAAGAGGGACATATCATTTTGTGTAGAAAGGTTGGCGAGGTTTATGGGTCATCCTATTTCTTCAGAGGAAAAGAGGAAGGGTGTTGTGCAGGATATTATAAGGCTTTGCAGCATGGAGAATTTGTGCAATTTAGAGGCTAAAAAAACTAGAACCTTTGGCATTCGTTGCAAAGAGTTACCCTTAGAGAACAGTGTATTCTTCAGGCAAGGTAAGATAGGAGATTCCAAGAACTAACTCACCGACGAGATGATCAAGCGCCTTCATCAAATCACAGAGCATAAATTGGCTGGTTCAAGTTTAAAACTATAGGAATCAGAGAAGACTTTGAAGGAGAAGTTTGAAAAAAGACACAGCAAAAATGTCTGAACATGGTTTTAAATTCCAAGTATAAATTCTATTAGTTTGGTCAAGACAACCTTAAGAAGTGCAGTTTGGTCATGAAAGAGATGTTTATACAAGACTAGTACGGATACACCAGATCCCAGACATATTCATGAACTGGGTGTATATATGTCGTGTTTTTCTAAAAAAAAAATTTTTGGTCTACAGAATCATTTTTTCCAATCATTGGCTTATTCCTTGTTGCACCAGTTACCTCAAAGCAACAGCGGCATTAAATTTTATTTATTATCCCAATAAATGATACTAAATTCTTAGGCAAAGCTGTTCTAGCGTAACAGTTGAAGGGAAGAGTAGGACAGAAACAGGGTGGACAATCATGTTTTACTAGGGACTGCAATTGTCAGCAAATATTCATGGCTTTGCGAATTAACAAAGAACTGATCAAATGGCAATCGCCAGTTTATATGACACACAGAATGTGAAGGAAAAACTTGTTTTCGTTCAATTACATTACAATTTGAAAGAGCTAAGGAATTGTTACAAGAATTACTAAAGAACAATAATTCTACAGCTAGAAGAGGAAATGGCAGGAGCTACTTAGCGAACAATGGCATTACAGCAACACATACAACATCAAATAGTGGTCCTACATTGCACAAACTTGTAGTTAAGTAAATTTAAGTGCAACTGATGAATTTTTTTTGAAATGTCAGATTCAAACTTGTAAAAAAATATTTGTGAAAAAAGATAACCTCGTTACTCTAAACCAAAATTATTCTTGTACTTAAAAGAGTGTGGATACTCGTGCCAGCAAAATCTAATTGTCCCACATTGAAATTAATCCAAAAATCAAAATAGGTAATTGCGGCCTTTTGAAGACAAGACAAAAAAAATTAAAGAAAAGCTTTGTTTTGAGTTGCAAAGACCATATTGAAACCTGACCGTGAGTATAAAAGTTTAAAAAAAAAAACATTTTATCCCTCCTTGAGGCTATAATTTAGTATCATCTCGTTTAATGTAAAGTTAGAATTATAGAAATAAATTTTAAAATTTTATGTTTGTATAAGTAAAAATAAGATCGATTTAGAGATCATGTTATAAAATAAATCACAAATTTTAAATATCTTGAGTCTATTATATAAAATGATGAAGAAATAAATGATGATGTAAATCATAAGATTCAAGTGAGATGAATAAAATAGAAAAAACTTTGAGTATCATTTGTGATAGAAAAGTACTATCATTTAAAATTAAAAAAAAATTATACCGTACAGTTATAAAATCTGTAATGTTGTATGGTACTAAATGTTGAGCAGTTGAAAGAAATCATGAGAATAAATTCAATGTTGCATGAATGAAAATGCTGCTTTGGACACATTGAACGCAACAATAGAGATATGATTAAAAATGATTGTATTAAAGAGAAAATTAGAGTAGCACATATTGTAAAAAATATTGTGAAATATCACTTATGATGTGAAAGGTCTAATAAGAATAATAAATCAGATAGAGAGTAACTCAATACTTAGAGGTTGAAAGAGATAAAAAAAATAATAGGTGAACTTATTAAAAATAATTTAACAATTAATAATCTTTTTAGTAGTTTCATTTATGATAAGTCACTTTAATAATGTTTGATTTATATAACCGACCTATCTAAAGAAAAAATGTTTAATATTGTCCTTTTTGGTAGACTCCTAGTTGAGATCTGTGAAGTGTTTAAAAATTGAGATTGATCCCTTTTTCTTTTCATGGCACCTTCTCCGTTCCAGAAGTTACCTGCACATGCTGTCAATATCCGAGCAATAGAAACTATAAGATATGGGGTCACACATCAGTAAGAAAAAGTAGTCCTTGAAGAGATAGAGGAAAGCAAGGCTTTCTTTCAGGTAGTAACTTTTACCAACTAATATATTTCTTCCTTTTGTATATTAATGAAGAAGGTACTGTGCACTGTACAACGTCTATTGTTTATGAAGACATAAATTTACCTTTTCTGTTTTACTTGATTCAGGTATATGAAGGTGTGTGTTCCTGTGCCAAGGTAAGGCCTATTTGGTTGATTAGATCTATCCAGTAACGTTGCTTTCTGCAAAGAGGCTGATCTGAAGTATTATACAAAGACTCGAGATTACACATATTTATGTTATTTAGGGTGACATAGTATGTAACTCCTACTTGTTGATATAGTATTATAATTCATCTGGATTGCCATTATCATTATGTTAATTTTTTTTTATAACTATACTATGGTCATTATTGTTTTTTGAGCTTTAGATTTGTGCATATATATATTTGAGTATGACACATAATTAATGGTTCTGGCCCAAGTGTTGGTGTCACATTCTTTTAAACTGGATCAATTAGGATAAATAAAATGTAAATTGCCAAATTCTAGAGATTAGGAATGTTAACAGTCATATTTCAACATGATTGGTCCATTAATTTAGTTGAATTTTTCCATTGGTATTAAAGTTGCAAGTAAGCCTTCCACTTTATTATTGTTGGACATGTTAGTAGGGTTAAGGTTTTGTATACTCAGTAGGTGTCCTTACTATAATTTTAGGCTTTTTCATTGAGTATTTCCACCAATATCCTTCCAAAAACAAATGCTCGAGCTTATCTATGCAAAGTAACAACTACTTGGTTTGGTTTTTATCGTATTTGGAGAGGAAGCAATCAAATATTTGATACTGTTGACCTAGCACTTCCCCAGTATTCATACGAGTCACAGGTAAACTTGAGTACTGTTAGTCATTAGCTTTAACAAAAATGGTCTCCTTTTATTTATCCTTCTCTGTTATCTGTTTTTGTTCCAATACTTTTGTGTTCTTTGCATCTAAACATGCAGTTTGGGTTCCAGTTCCGCAGTCAATAAAAGCAGCAGTAGTCAAGCAAAACTATGATTTCCGTGGAGGTTTGTAGTGCCCTTGTAAGTCTCTTATAGATTTTAATATGGAAGTTTTGGTCTCTCCATGGTATGAACATATCCTGTGACCTCTATTCGAGTTTTGTAGAATGATGGTCTATTACTTTGCACGTGGTGTTGGTACGTACGCAAAGCTATTTTATAATTTTTTGTGTTTTGAAATTCTTATTTGAAAATTACACATTGTGTATTGAGGAATTGTACTGTATATTCAGCCTACAAGTAAACTTGTTATTCTTGATATTCCCTTTCATCCTGTATAATTATAATTGATTGTGTCTATATTATGATTTTCATGCTTGTAGACATATAACATGCAACTTGTCTGCTTGGCTCCGTAGTGTCCAAATCCTCATGATAGCCGTTATCAACCAGAAAGAATTCTAATATATGATCAACTTCCTGGAGGATCTGGTTTATCAGTAGAGGTTGAGTGACATAATAATTAGTTTAGTACTGATTCGGAAGATATTTTTCTTCTTTTAACTTTTTCCCCATGTTTTCCTTATTTCTGTTCTCTTTGGTGGTTTTGGATGATAAATTTGCTGGTTTAACAATCTTCCCCAGTGCCAGCTAGTGGCAACACTTCTAGTTCATATTAATATGATGAAATGTCTGATAGGTCCAACCCCTTTTCACAAAGTTGCTGCCAGTTGCACTAGAGATTCTTACATCCAGGGATGGAGCTACACAATTTTCATTTAAGGGGCTGAAGAGAAAAAGAAAATAAAGATATCAATAAACATATATTAATTATATATGTAACAATTAAAAACTCAAAATAATCAAATATAATACATATATAATCTAAAAACTAAAAGAAATTGTAGAGAATTACTTACAATCATTCTTTAAATTTTTATTTTATGAAATTGAGTTATAAAAGTTTTAATTAAAATAATTTTTTGATTAAGGAGGGTTAAGTCATAATATATTCACATTTAAATAACAAATCATAGAATTTTTAAACATTTTGAGGGGCTATAGCCCCCTCAATGGACAACCACTCTCGACCCTATTATTCTGTAGATGTGAGTTGCCCCAACTGTGTTCAGGTTTGGCTCAAACTTCTCTTTACTTCCCCCTTTCCCAAACTGAATATATGTATGTATGTATAAGTATGTATGTATGTATGTATATGTAAACACACACACTCACATAGTTATCATAAATCTTTTGTATGTTGTAGAGCTTGGCTTGCCATGAGCATAATGAAGTTTTACACAAGGATGCAGCCATTATGATCATCAAAGTTGTCACTAGAACCTCATTATTTTGATCTATACACGAACTTGTAGTTTCATTTTGGTGACCCTAGTTGTTGTCCATTCAGGGTGTTCTGGAAGTGGAGAAGTAGTATTTGAAGGGATGTGCTGACTCTTATGAAGTCTATTTAGGAGATACCATTTCGACGAATTAGTTGTGATAACATAAGAAATTTTTAAAATCAGTTTCTCGGTTTCTCTTTGCAAATAATTGACGCTGAATGTGTAGGCTGTAGTTGAAGAATGAAGGGAACAGAAAACCCTCACAAAATTCATTCATATTCAGTACATATATATATATATATATTGCATCAGTAGACAGTAGAGCAATTTTCTTCTACCAGAAAAAAAAAACTATCCTAACTGCTCTTCTAATCCTTTTTCCATGAATTCAGCGTAACCATACATTACTTTAGAGCAGTTATAGATCTACCAAAAATATCAATAATAAAATATTACAAAAAATGGTATAATCTAGAAGCTAAAGCAAGTTCTGTCCTTTGCTTTTACACTCCTCTTTGACAAACTTGCTGCACATTCCAATTCTGCTTCTTAGTGCCTCAAACGTAGCTTTAGGTAAAGCCTTGGTTGGTATGTCTGCAATTTGCTCTTTTGATCTACAATGTTTCAAATTGATTTCCATATTTTGTTGAGCTTCTCTAATAGCATGATATTTAATCTTGAAATACTTGGTCTTGCCATGAGAGACTGGATTTTTTGAAATAGCAATAGTAGATTGATTGTCACGATAAATATCAGTTGCTTCAATCTACTTTTAATTTAAATACTCCATTAATTTTTTGAGCCACATTGCATGGTTAACTCCAGCAGTAGTAGCTATATACTCAACCCCCACCGTAGATTGAGCTATTTTATGTTGCTTCCTTGAGTTCGAGGTGAAGAAGCCTAAACTAAAGGAAAACACGTAGCTAGAAGTGCTTTTCATGTCATCTACAGATCCAGCCAAATAACTATCATCAAACCCAATCAATTTCACTTCATTCATCTTCTTGAACTTTTGGCGACTTTGAAATGCATCTCACTAGTAGAACACATAAATCTGAATAACAAATTAGAAGCATGCATTAAATCAGGTCTTGTAGCTGTTAAACACAGCAAGCATCCAATCAGACTTCTATATATACTCTTATCAATCTTGTTAAATCCATCCTCCATGCTTAACTTTTCATTCGATAACAATGGAGTGCTAATTGGCTTGCAATTGCTCATTCCAAACTTCTTTAATATCTCAGTTGCAAACTTTTTCTGATTTATAAATATTCCTTCTTCTATTTGAAGTATTTTCAGGCCAAGAAAATAAAATATTTCTCCTAAATGAGTCATTTCAAAAACTTTTTTGCATTTCATCCTTGATCTTTTGCACAAGTTTGGGACTGGTACTTGTTACCAAGAGATCATAAACATACAAAAATACTCCCAACAATTTAGTAGTTTTTGTTTGGGTGTAAAGAGTAGGCTCACTTGAGCTCCTTTTAAATCTCAAATGTAGCAAATGTTGATCTATTCTGTTATATTAAGCTTTTGGAGCCTATTTTAAGTCATATAAGGCTTTTTTAAAAGATAGACCTTATATTCCTTTCCTTGTACAAGAAATCCCCCATGTTGCTCCACATAGATCTTCTCCTCAAGAAAATCATTTAGAAAGGTAAATTTTACTTTAAGTTGATATATTTTTCAGTCACTATGAGTAGCTAGGCAAATTAACATCCTTATTATGTCATGCCTAGGCACAGGTGCAAAAGTTTTCATGAAGTCAATTTAAAACTATTGAGAATACTCTTTGACCGTCTGCATTAAATTTAGTTCTAAACACTCACTTCACACTAATCACCTTTTTGTAATTTGGTTTATCAACCAGCACCCATGATTGATTTTTTTGAATCATATTAAATTCCTCCTCGATAGCAACCTTTGAACTAGGAGTTTCAAGACTTCTACATAAATTTTAGGTTTAAGTACAACATATTGCATCTATGATAAATATCAATAAGAGGTCTAGTGCCTCTTACTAGAGCATGATCTTCATCTTCTTTATCTAAATAAATTGTTTCTTTCTCTTGAGGTAAACTTGTTTGAGTGAGATAGTCAGTGACTCCTATTTTCATGTAGCATCCTCAAAGAATTTTACATTTCTAATCTCAGAAATCTTATTTGTATGTAAGTTTTACACTCTATAGCCCTTTGAGTGACTACTATACCCTAAGAATATTCCTGCCTCTGCCTTGGGATCAAGTTTATCCTTCTTAACTTCAAGTAGACAAGTGTAGCATATACATCCAAAAATTCTGAGATGATCAAGAGTTGGTTTGACTCCATTCTAAGCTTTAAATGGAGTTTTTTTCTTTCAAAGCTTTAGTAGGTAGCCTGTTAAGTAAAAATATTAAAGTATTCACAGTTTTAGCCCAAAATTTTCTCGAGTTTCTTTTCAAAAAGAGGCATCTTGCAATCTCCATAACAATTCTATTTTTTTTTCATTCACACCATTCTGTTGTGGAGGATAACTCACGATTAATTGATTATGATGTCTTCTTCTTCACAAAAATTATTGAATTTCTAAGAAGCATTCTTATTTCCATTGTCAGTTCTAACTATTTTAATTTTACACTTACTTTGGCTTTCAACCAAAGCCTTGAAATTTTTTGAAACAGTGCTGTCACTTCTGATTTGCTTTAATAAAAATACCTAGTACATTCTGGTGAAGTCCTCTATAAATAAGATAAACTATTTTTCCGTTTAAAGATTATATTCTCATCTTACCACATACATCTGTATGTACAAGTTCCAGCCTTTTAGATGCTCTCCAGGTTTGTTTAAAGTAGTTTTGCTTGCTTCCTCAATTGACATACTGCACAAATGCTTATATCTTCATGACTGACAAACATATTGAGCACTAATTCATTCTTGCTAAGGTATTTTAAAGTTGAGTAATTAAAATGACCTATTCTTCTATGCCAAAGTGAAGTTTCACTTGCTACATTGGTATATGCACATATATCAGTTTGTTTCAAGTCTAATGGAAAACTTTTGTTTCTCATTTTGACAGTAAATAATTCATCTTAAATAGGATTTAATATTGTGCATGCCTTGCCTTTGAATAACAAAGTATAATTTTATTCAAGCATTTGGCCAACACTCAAGAGGCTTTGATTTATATCAGGCACATATAAAACATTAGAAATGAATTTTGTACCTACTGGGAGCTTAAACAGCAACAACTGCCTTTCCTTTCACTTCAACAAATTTCCCACTGCCTACTTTAACCTTTGAGATGTAGGTCTTGTCTAATTCTTTGAACATTGAGGCAGCAAAGGTCATGTGGCGAGTGCATCCACTGTCAATGAGCCAAGTATCATATCTATTTTCTACTGCACAACAAGTAGCTATAAAAAATTGCTCCTCCTACTGCATAGTCCTTCTGCAGCTTGAGTTGCTGGTTTTGTGGCTGTTGAGTTTGCTGACTAGTAAACTTTCTCCATGTGGCCAAACTATCTGCAATATCTACATTGAATTTCATGTCTAAACCAGCAGTCTTTTTCTAACTGATTTGTTTTTCTACAGTTTGGACAAGGAGGAAATTTTTTCCTCCTTTCTTTACTTCATCTTTGTTGTTATCTCCACCCTTTTTATGTTTCTCCTTCTTTTCACTAGCTTCCTTTCTATTCCCTCCACTTGATTGAACTTTGTTTTTGTGTTTTGCTTGGAAATGCTCCCTTAGCCATTTCCTCATGCCTAAAAGCTCCTCTTGATCTTGCAGAGCATTAACTAGCTCTCTCAAGGTTAACTGTGACAAATATCTTGTATATTCAAGTGAAGATATCTTAGACTCAAACCTTGGGGAAGGTTAACTAGCACTCTTTTTATAATTCTTCTGTCGAAGAGCTCCTCCCCTAGTAATCTAATTGAGTTCACAACCCTCATAAGCCTGTCTATCTGTATATTCTTTTACGGTTTCAGATTCCTTCACTCTGATAATTTCAAACTCCCTCCTTAGATTCAAGACCTACATTCTGTAGTTTCCTTAAAACTCTTCTTTAAGCTTGTCCCAAGCTTTTTTGCTGATTCACAAGCTGAAATTCTTGTAAGGTTACTTGATGTCATACTAGTTTGTGTGTTCTGTATTTTATTTTATTTTTTTCCGATGGAAGCTTGTTGGTTTTCTCTCACAGTGCATTTGAGATCATTAAACGCTCTGATACTAACTGTAGGCTGTAGCTGAAGAATGAAAGGAAGTTAAGTTGAACAGAGGTAAAAGGATACGTTCCTTTCAACTTTGAAAATATGCACTTCTTTTGGCAATACTGAACAAACCAATGGCAGTTACAGAGGTGGTGGGTAGGGAGACAGTGCGGTCTAGCAGGAGATGCCAGATAGTGTTGGACATCAAAATTGTGGGCTCCACAATTGACGTTGTCCTTTTGTGGAATAATTGGGAGTTTGTGTAGAGTCTCCAAATCCCCATTCCTCCAACTGGTCAGTTCCGCTACGCTCCGCAAGCCTGGGCGTGAAGGCAGATGGGTTGGGCTATTGCTCTTCATGGCGGCGCTGGCGACATCCCACTTTCTTTACCACCGGAAAGCCGTCAGCCCCGCGAGGAAGCCCTCCGCCACTGCCTGCAAATCGGCGTCGAAGCTCTCAAGGCCAATATGTCTCCCTTGGACATAGTAGAGCTTGTGGTAAGACTAGAACCAATATTCCTCTCCACCCCGCCCCCCCCCCCCCCCCCCCCCGAGGGCGGGTGGAGAAAGGAGAGAAAGAAAAGGGTTGATTTGAGGTTGTGTCTTATAATTTGTTTTTTCTGATATTGCCGACTTATCTGTAGTGATTAGGAGACAGATATTCTGTTGCTACAAAACGCAAAATACAGCATCTATACTGTATAGATTTTGGAGGAAGTATCAAGGATAAACCTATTAATTAGGTTTGATTCTAAATTATGTTTATAAATTGCGCAAGGTGAGCTCTTTCGCCGCCTTTTTCTTTTGGTTTGAGGGGGTTCAGTTTTAGTTCTCGTGGAGTTACCACGTTGGCTTTATTGAGGGAGATCCAAATAGAAAAGACATTTAAATTTCATATGGTGTAATCATCTTTAAATATGAACTAGAGGGAGAATTAGAAACAGTCCAGAGTCTCAGCCATGAAGAAAGTCCCACAAATTAAGAACTAGATTAATCATTATGAAGAGGTATACTGTGTTTCTGGAACTTAATTGAACGTGGGAATAATTGCCTAAATGTTGCTGCCATTGATTTTAATTAGATTAGGTGAACATTTTCCTCCATCCCTTTTCAATCTGTCGTGTTCTGTTTCAAATTTGCTCTGTATAGGTTCGTGAATTAGAGAACTGTCCACATTTTAATGCGGGAAGAGGATCTGTGCTGACCACCAAAGGCACAGTTGAAATGGAAGCTGCTATCATGGATGGAAACACTAAGAAATGTGGAGCTGTTTCTGGGCTCACTACTGTTGTCAATGCTATATCTTTAGCTCGACTGGTCATGGAGAAGACTCCTCATATATTTCTAGCATTTGACGGAGCAGAGGAATTTGCAAAGGAACAAGTGAGTTTATGGTTTCATTACACCATCCCTTTGGCTCTTTTTCTATGTGTATTTAATTGAAACCCTCATTTCATAATCTGTGGTTTTTCTTCGTTGGTGGTCACTCCATTCTTATCTTTCAGGGTGTTGAAACTGTAGATTCAAGCCATTTTATTACTGCACAAAATATTGAAAGACTAAAGCAGGCAAAGGAAGCCAATAGGGTCCAGGTATTCAGTTTTTTCTATAGTTCTTTGCACGCCCGGTAGGCTTAGTATACCCAATATCGCTTAAAAGTTAGGATATTTATGTCACTCACATTAATCATCTAAACTACAATTTCTCCCCATTATGTTAACATATTTTGTCGTTCCTAAATACATAGATTGATTACACCCAACCCATCCAAAATGATGCTAAGAAGGAAACACCAGTTGCTAATCGTGATAGTCAACTTGGAACTGTTGGGTGTGTGGCTGTTGATAGTCATGGGAATCTAGCGTCTGCAACATCTACAGGTGGATTTGTGAACAAAATGGTTGGTAGAATTGGTGACACGCCTCTGATAGGTGCCGGGACATACGCCAATGAGCTTTGTGCAGTTTCTGCCACGGGCCAAGGTGAAGCAATAATTCGTGGGACAGTTGCAAGGGATGTGGCAGCCCTGATGGAGTTCAAAGGTCTATCTCTTGAGGAAGCAGCTAAGGTTGTTGTTCAGGAGCGCACTCCAAAAGGCACTGT
Source organism: Gleditsia sinensis (assembly GCA_037074535.1). NCBI lineage: Eukaryota > Viridiplantae > Streptophyta > Magnoliopsida > Fabales > Fabaceae > Gleditsia > Gleditsia sinensis. The sequence goes on along the minus strand of CM073464.1, from coordinate 6,347,087 downwards.
TGGCTTGGTTGCTGTGTCTGCTGCTGGAGAAATTGCAATGCCTCATAACACCACAGGCATGTTCAGAGCAGGTGCTACTGAAGATGGGTTTTCGGAGATTGCAATATGGCCTTCTGCCTAAGTTGACTGATATGGAGGATTCTATTTTCCGAGCATAAACAAGCTATAGCTTGTCTTGCATTGTGTTGCACCGTCTACCTATTATCTTGGTTTCTATTATTATGTAAGGATTTGGATTTAGAGAAAAATCAACTAGTCAGATTCTGTAAAATAGGAGCAACCTCATTATAACTATTTATGGATGTATAATATTTGATGCTTTCATTAAGGATGACCTATTTGTAGTTAGCACACTAGGATATTTATTTATAAAGACAAAATAGCCACACAAAACTATTATTCAGGTCAAAATAAAAATAAAAATTAAATTTGATAACTACGTAAATCACCATAATTAGATAATCCTTTTTAGTTTTTTTTTTTAGTCTTTCTTTGACTGTTACCTCCAGTCCTCTTTCAAAATACTGCAAAAAATTGAACCAAAAAAATAAACAGGAGTACTTAATGGATTTTTTTTTTTTTTTTGGATAGGTTTAGCCTATCACACTATTTTTGCACCTCACTCAAATGAGTGGGATTTAAAAATAAAAAAGAAATTTTAAGTTAATGTGGTGGAGCCCTTGTAGTAATTAATTGGTTAACTTGCACAAAGGTACCTCAAAACTGATAGCACGTAGATGGACAAAATATGGCGATTACAAATGTTTGTGTGAAACATGTTTTGTGGATCTCCTAAAAGATGGGGTTTGTGCAAGTCTACCCCATAGTGGGTGGAACCAAATCTCTCCTCTGGTCCGTTCAACATCCTATTTACTTCACCGATAATTTTGCTTGCTATTGTCTATCTTATCCACATTTCCACACCTTTGCTGACTTTTAGAATCTCGAGTATTTACAACTGTTTTGTTTGTGCTACACATGCAAATCATTTTGGATAAGAAAATTGCTTGCAGATTTCAACTTCACAAAGTAACAAATAAATCAAATCATATGGCTTCTCTTTCTCTACATGCTCAGGAACCATCAAAACAGGAAGACCGAAGTGCCTGTGGAAAATACAATGAGATTATCTCATCCCTTCCTAAAGACTCAGGCTGGATTCATGGCTACCAATTCCACCAATACCAAGGCTTCTGGTACCTAGACTTTGTTCTTGAAGGTGTAATGTGGACACAGAAAAATTTCAGAGCCAGGGTTAGTGATATCTTTGTTGCAACGTCTCCAAAATGTGGCACAACATGGACCAAAGCCCTTGTTTTTGCTATCGTGAACAGAAAGCTTCACCCTTGCCCCCATTCTTCACACCCTTTACTGCAAAACAACCCTCATAATTGTGTGCCCTATGTAGAGTTCGTAGCTCATGAAACCAACCCAAATGCTGTATTAGATTCTCTTCCCTCCCCTAGAGTTCTCTCCACCCACATACCATACAGTTCATTGCCAAAATCCATATTGGCTTCTGGTAGTCGAATAGTTTACGTGTGCCGTAACCCAAAAGATGTTTTTGTCTCCTTTTACAAGTTTGAGGAAAAATTGAAGCCAAAGGGGTCCCCTATTTTGCCTCTGGAAGAGGCATTTGACTTATTCTGTAAGGGGGTTTCTCTTGCAGGACCGTTTTGGGATCATGCATTGGGATATTGGAAAGCGAGCTTGGAACACCCTGATAAGGTACTATTCTTGACGTATGAAGATTTGAAGAGGGACATATCATTTTGTGTAGAAAGGTTGGCGAGGTTTATGGGTAATTCATTTTCTCCAGAGGAAAAGAGGGAGGGTGTTGTGCAGGATATTATAAGGCTTTGCAGCATGGAGAATTTATGTAATTTAGAGGTTAACAAAACTGGAACCTTAGGCATTCGTTGCAAAGAGGTACCCTTGGAGAACAGTGTATTCTTCAGGCGAGGTAAGATAGGAGATTCCAAGAACTATCTCACCAACGAGATGGTCAAGCGCCTTGATCAAATCACAGAGCAAAAACTGGCTGGTTCCAGTTTGAAACTACAGGAGTCAGAGACGACTTTGAAGGAAAAGTTTGATAAAACCTGAATGAGAGTATAGGAGTTTAAAAAACAAAAAGAAAAAAGAAAAGATTTTTTGGTTCACTTGGGTTTATAAGAAAATACATTTTATCCCTTGCTAATTTTTTTTGTTTGTTGGATGACAAAATAATGGGATGATATTGAGTAGAAGAACGGTAACAACCCGGTGTTAGCTAGAACATCTCGAGTCTTAAAAACTACTTGGCAGAGATTAACTTCAGAAATTATACTTCCAGGAGATAACCAGATGGGACATTCTGCCCCAATTCAAATCTATTCGCCGACTGCAATCAAGGGTAATCCCTTTAACAAACAAACAAATTAATTATCAATACTAAATCCACCACTTTCTGCAGGTTCAACGCAAGCAATTGAATGCTCAGATAAATTAGCACTTGGTCATAACAGAAAATCCTTGAAATATAAGGAAACAAATATACCACTATGATAATATTATGCTCACTGAATTCTTTAGAGAAGTTTCTTCCTCTTATAGGTATTAAGTTTTAAAAAATACATATAATTTATTTAAATTTATAGATTGAACTTGAATTTGAGTAAAATAAATCAAATTTATAACACTAAACTTATTGTACAAAAAATATTTAAAGAGAATTTAAAAAACACGTTGTCTTTTGAATATACGTCTCTTTTGTTTTATTGTATTATTATATTAGTTATATTTTTAATTTTTAATATATAATATTTAATAGATTAAAATTTGAGACATATATTTTATTTTTATTTTTTAATCATAGTATTAATTCTTTATTTTATATTTTTTAAACTATAAGATTTATACATTTTATTTGTTAACTTTAATGTTTAATTTTATATTAATATAATTTTTTCACTTATCTACAAAAAAAATTTAATTAATAGTCAAAAATTTTTAAAAATAAAAAATCAGTTATTATTATTTTTATTTTTTTTGGGGATCAACATCAGTTATCCTTTTTTTTGTTTGGGGGGGGGGGGGGACTAGGATCAGATCTCAATTACAAGTAAGTAAAGCAACAAGCGCCCCCTCTCATTGGACTTGGGCCCCATTTGTGTACCAAAAAGTAACAACTCCGATACCCTTTTTTTTTTCCAGTCCAAAAACAAAAAGGGCAGAGGACTGAAGGGAGTCGACTATCAGGAAAGGCACTGCTGGAAGGAGTGTTCTCAGTGTTTCAATCTGACTGAGGCCGACGAGATTCTGGGTTTTCAATCACAGAACCAGACTTCAGCTTCATGTCGTGTTGGGGAGATTTCGTTAGTGACTCAGGTACCTCTTTTTCCTTTTATCTCTTTAATTTCCTTTTGTTTCAAAGTAATATATCGGTTCTGTAACCATACCTTGGTACTGATTCTGATCCTCTGTGATTTTTGTGTTTGCTCTCGTTCATTTTGTTTTTGGTTCATGTATGGTGATTATAAGTCCAAATGTTCTTGAAAGGTTAGCTACATTCTATGGAGATTTTTGTGTCTTGTTTTTCTTAGCTCTGGGAATAATTTCATACTTTGTTCTGTTTTTTTTTTTTATGGGTTCTTTTACTGATAAGTAATTTCTGTCATGTTTGTGGAAGGGAGAAGCTCGGTTCCATCTTTGTCAGATGGGTTCTGGCTAGGTAGATGCTTTTATACTCCTTGTTGTGCGTTGAATGGGTTTGATATCAAATAAATGAAAACTGTTTTGGGTCTTCTCCTTTTGTTTTCTTGATCATGCTGGCTATATGGTTTTGGATTTTTTTTATTATAGGATTATGAATTTTATAGCTGTCTTTTTCGTCATTGGTTTATGAGAAATCACCTTTCATCCTTGACCTTACTGCTCTCTTTTTTTATTTACTCAGTTTGTCGTTTTGGTATGCTAAGGATCAAGTGGTTGCTATGTTTCGTTAGCTTCTTTATTTTGGCTTTGCTCTGTTTAGTATTCTAATGAATGGCTATTTTGATTTCCATTTGTTTCGTTATATATTCTATCAGTCACAACACTTGTAAATTTTATTTCCATTCGTTTCATCATTGGTTTTGCTCTGTTTTGTATACAAACGAATGGCTAGTTTGATTTGCCAGTCACAACACTTGTAAATTTTATGATCTTTTTCCCCAACAAGTTCTGATGAATTTTCTTTGATATTTTGGAATTGAGTTTGGCTGCAAAGCATGTGACTATGAAGAGAATGTTGGTATGATATGACCCTCGTTTGAAACTTATCTAGCAAAGGCATAGTGCTTCAATGTATTCTCTATTTTATGGGGTTAGTTGGGACTTCGGATAGGAACAATAATTACTTATTGTGTGTTGAATTTGAAGATAAATTTATGTTTCTTTGAATGCTCAATATTTGATGTAGTGTATCTATTTGGAGCGACATCATAATGTTCACTGCAGGACGTTATTAGATGTCTTTCAATTCATTTTTATTAAAGTGGGGAGGCTTTTTATTTAGAAACTTGTTGAATTTTACAATTTTATATGCGGGATGTAATTTAAAATATGTAAATATTGCACACATTTTAAGTCTACAGGAATTGAAATTGATAAAAAAAAGGGCTTATTCTGAATAAAGGATATTTGTATAAAATTTATGATTGAAATGAATTCTACTGATTTAAGGAGCTATTCAAACACTAGAGTCTAATTGAATTCTAAAACTTTCAGGATTTATTCCAAACACAATTTAACTGTCTCTCACTCTCTCTCACTTGCACTATCTCTCTCATTCTCTCTTCATCTTGTGAATAGTTAAGCAGTGTTCGATATTGATAATTCATATTGACTTAGATACTTGAAAGATGAAAATTTGCGACAATCCTGTAACTTTCCTAATTAATTGCTTGGTGAAACAGATTGACAGCTAATTTGGCTGCCTCAGAGCAGAAGGAAGAAAAAATGCCTCTTTATGACTGTATGCTTCTATTTAAGCCCCATATAAGGAGGGAAGCTCTCATCGATTTGATTGCTCGGGTGGGAAATCATGTTTATAGAAGAAATGGGGTCCTCACTGAACTTAAGTCTTTTGGAGCAGTTCAGTTGGGCTACGGTATTAAAAAGCTGGATGGCAGATATTATCAGGTCAGTTTTGATTATTTATGATGTTGCAATGACAGTATATGCATTTGATTTTCTTTAAAAACATTTTTTTAGAAATATTTCTTTCATTTAACATATATTGACGTGGCTACATAGACATTGCATGTTTGTATTGAAGTTCCCTTTTTAACGTAGAGAACTCAAAAATGCAACTGATGATTCATTGTGTGTTACATATTATTTGGAGACTACAGTGATGATAGAATTCAACCAAATCCTATTTAATTTATTGCTATTTCAGATTAATGAAATAATTAGCAAATCGGTATAGTTAAAAAATTTGGTAAGATGAGACACAGTATTAATGTCTTAAACAGTTAAACTGTATGACTTTGTGCCTTTTACCTGTTAGCGTCATTGTAGTAACAGAACTACTTGTGAGTTAGTGATGTATGGTCAAACAAGCATTTTTTAGTAGTCCCATATCCTAATCAACATCTCACTGTTATTGATACTATCAGTCATCACGTGAATGCTTTATTTTTCTTTGCTGTCTAATTTAAAATCTAGCTACTTATATCTGGATCATGTAAGTCTTGGGCGCCTAGCTATGATGCCAAATTTATTCGCTTATGATAATATAGGTCAGTGAGTTAAAAGACATGGAGGTGATATAAAAGGTAAAATGCTTTGGTTGTATGTTGAAATTTGGAGACATGGTTCTCTGAAACTCAAATTTGCAGTGACAAACATGTTATCTATTGGATGAGTAAATTTGAGTTTGAACAGATTTTTGGTCTGATAGAAGGGTGTATCAAGAGGTGGTTGTCTGGTTTAAATTTTATAAGTTATCATATGCACCTGCGGACATCTCTTTATAAAGACTTAAAAGAGTTCTGACATTTTCGGATGGTCAGAGGCTGTCCTAGTTACTTTGCAGAAAAAATTGATAATTAAGTGGAATGCTAAACTAGAATGGCATCAAATTGACCTTGGACTGGTACACCACGGAGTTGAGGGAATGTATGCTGTCTCAGAATGAAATGACGCAACAATTATTCTTAGTTTCTGCATATGAAGAGCCACTTATATCAACAAGGGAAATCAGTTAAACAGATGCCAGGTGTAAAGGAGAGGTGAAAATGGTGTGAAATTGGACTGATACGCCTACCTCTTTAGTTTACGCCTCACATGCAATATTTTATTACTTAAAATGACTTACATCATTCATTATTTTTAATTAAATCAATGGGGCAGATGTAGGTGTAAAAGGAGATGTGAAAATGATGGTGTGAAATTGCCATTTCTTTAGTTGATTATTCTGAGGTGGAACTTCTACTTTTCAATAAATAATATTTCAATTTGAGGTTGAATTTCACTTTATCCATGAAGGGTCATATTCTGTTAACTGACAATATAAATACTATTGACCATTGCACTGGAAGAGTAGGAAGTGGAAAAGGTACCGAGATATCATGTTTCTTTATCTTGCCTGTCGCGTAATGTACAAATCTTATGCAATGGGTCTTTGTCGTAGCTGTTTCCGTTTTAACTTTCCAGTCTTGGAAAAATTTATTTTTAATGAACCTAAAAGAATTTTAACGGTGGGTAGATAGATTAACCTCTAATTTGACTGAAAATTACCCCATTGGAATGAGTGACTAATATTCTTTTTACATGATTGTAGGGTCAACTGATGCAAATGACCATGATGGCTACACCCAACATCAACAAGGAGTTGCACTACCTCAATAAGGAAGACCGGCTACTTCGTTGGCTTCTGGTTAAACATCGTGACACAAAATATGGGATTGACTTCTTAAATGAGGAGGACGCTAAAAGTGAGCTCAGCAAATGGCCTCGAAGGAGCATATATGATGATGAAGATGTTGAGTATGAGGATGATGATGGCGATGAGTATGAAGTGAATGAAGAAAACAAGTCAGAATAAAATCTAATAGAGTGTTTTTGTTTCCTTTATGAGAGGATTAAGCCATTGGCATTATATTGTATGTCAGACATGTGCTTTATTATATTGTCAGGTGACAATTAGACATGATAAGTGGGCACGAAGATGTTATTTTCTAGATCCATGCTCTCTCTTTTTGCTAGTCCATGAAAAAGAACTTTGTAGTTTGGTAGATTACTTTTGAGTAAATAGCTGTTTTGTGGTGCCAGATGTAAATAATTCATCCATGGTCTTAGCAAGAAATAAGTAAAAAGGTGTAAACTCTTTTCAGAAATGCATATTAATAATTGATTTGCTACAGTTTCAATTTCTTAAGAAGTGGCTTTTAATATTTACCTTCAATGTGACTTTGAAATTGGAGAGGACTACTTGGAGTTGGAGTTCCTAGGTAGAAATTATGCTTACTTTATAATCAAATATTTATCTTCAAACAATTATAATAAATGAAATAAATATATGAATAAAATGAATTTCAAAATGTGAGAAGATTATTTAAAATTCCTACGTAGAAATTATGGCTAGATTATAATCAAATATCTGTCTTCAAGTACTTATAATAAACCCAATAAATATATGAATAAAATGGATTCCAAAACGCGAGAAGATTATTTAAAATTCCTAAGTAGAAATTCTGCCTAGGTTATAGCTAAATATCTATCTTCATGCACTTATAATGAATTGCTAAAAATATTAATGAATTAATACAGTAACAAACTTTTATCTTCCAACTCCCCCATAAGCCAAAAATGGATTATCCCAATCTCTTCACCCAACACATTTGAGCTATCTAGTATATAAGCAATCATTTTTTTTCTCCTCTTTCAGGACGCTGATTTGATTGAAAAGGAAGAGAAAAAGAAAAAGCAACTCCTAGCAAAGTTAAAAATCTCTACTTCTGACTCTACAGTAATGCAATCACAGATCAAGATTGTTAAAATATCTGAGATTGCATAATTCATCAGCAGTCAAGAAGCAGCACATTTCAACTTGTGTCACAATATCGAAGATGAGGGTGACTTTGATTTATGTACCGATTCCATAGGGGCTTATACCTGTCAATACCCAACTTCAGCCATGGCTTCATGTTGCCGTTGAAGTGAATCACTGCCGCACTTTCAATCAGGTGGTTGTCAATATTTAGGTCATACCCCAATCCTAAAACATGCCATCTCCTGTCAAGTGGCTCTGTCAGACCATATAAACTTAGAAGACCAGGAGGAAGAGTACCCAGCTTCCAAAGTGTCCCATCAGCATTTTGCTGTTGCTGCCAATAGTGATATCTTCCAGTCACATTTGCTTTCTTCCATGCAACCAAGTCGAAAACGTTCATACCAAATGCCCATCCACATCCCTGAGGATCATACTTGGAGCTTATTATTGAATTTGAGAAGTTGAGATACTTATGAAAACGATGAAATGATTCAAGGCAAGTTTCAACTGCACCATTCACATTTCCATGCAGATCCAAAGAGAAAAGTGAGGTCAGATCCTTCTGGACAACAACATCATCATCAAGGAAAACAACCTTCTCAAGCTGTGGATAGATCTCAGGGATGTAAAAACGAAGATGATTCATTATAGACATGTACTTGGGGTTCCGCAGTTTTGGATCAACATTTGCATCATGATATCCCTCAAAATAGAAGGCACGGGAGTCTTCATTGAGGAGCTGCTTGAGAACAGGTGAATAAGACGCATTCAACCAATGAAACTTCTCAATATTCTGTACTTCTATGGTGGCCCCTTTAAAGTCATTACCGAGAAACCATGCTTGCATTGCACAATAGTGGACTCCATTAGTGACAATGTGAAAGACAAACAGTGTTGGACTGTCAGCATTGGAGACTGTGGAGTTTACAACTACAGATGTAGCCAGTACATTATCTGAAAAAATGCAGAAATGATACAGATTTTTATCAATGAGACGTGGGGAGTTTCTCTTCTCATCCAAGAGTTCTCGCAGGGATGGCATCTTGACCCAATCAGACATAAGTTTGATATTTAGGCAATGAAGGCTCTTGGGCAGTGCTTCAGCTGCTACTTGACCAAACACGCTACTTTGAACTGATGCCGCATGTGCTTGCTCTTCAAGAGCTTGAATACGTGATTTCATCGTCATTAATGTCGTCGCAACATCATAATGGTTATTTTGTGCCTTGAAAATTAGAGAAGATATGCTTCTAATAATTGGCTCTGCTTCCTCCAGTGTGATTGGCTTCCCTCTCATGGTAGCTTTTGAAAGCAAAAGCTGACAACTTCTGATCTTTGAGGAAAGCTCCCAGGCTAGGTGATGGTTATTGTGCTCTCTGGCGATTATTACATAAGCTTTGGCCAAAGTCATTTGTTCTGCTAACTGCCGTGAAAACGAGATTGCACTAAATATTTCTTCTGTAAAATTCAAACTCTGCTTAGTAACATGTTCAACTCTTGCAATTCTCTCCTGCAAAGGAAAGTCACTTATTCAGTTGCTAGAAGGGGTAAATAGAAACCAAGTTTACATAAATGAGCCATATCACCCAGAGTAATAATAGTCATTCAGTCATATGGACCGCAGGACACAAATGTCACATCTATGTCAAGGATTGAAGCATTAATAACTACAATTATCTCTTCTAATGGCAAATTGAGATGGATCAAATGTCTAAGGTCTCATTCCATTTAAATAGCTATCTAGGTGATTTTCCACATCCATCACAAGAGAAATCACCAGTGACTAAACCCTTACACCTCTTCTTTTCCATTCCATGGATTAAAGCCCACAGTCATATGTTCATATTTTATGCTTCAAATGGCCAAGCACTCAACTTTTGTTTATGATATCATCACGAAACTTGGGCGTACAATCCTTTTTTATATCACTTATATGTAAGGAAGAAAATGTATATGATTAGTACCTTACTCATGAAAAAAAAATTCTATAAGAGTACATCACTGTATAATTGCAAAAACGATGTTGAAACACGGATAATCTGTGCTACGTGAATAATTCAACTAGATTTCAGGCAACAGGTCAAATGAACAGGTGATACATAACAAATGTTATTAAAACAATAAAACACAGCTAGATCGATCATAGATTGAGAAGAAGGCATTGCTATTGAAGCAGGCCAGAAGTTCTGGTGGCATAGGCATAAGAAGTGATGGCAGGATTTTACATACAGGTGGCAATGGCCTGAAGGCATAACGACATCTGTGGACTGGGTGGTATTGGTATTGCGCAGGTTAAACAGTTGCCAAGGGTAATACATGGAGCCTGTTTCTCGTGGTAGTTATAAATTACTAAATGATTTCTACCAAAAATATTTGTTCTTCAATCTCTTTCCTTCAGAAGGCTCAAAATTTGTCCAGAAAAACTTTCCAATCCTTGTCCACAGCATTTTATTTAAAAACTAGTAGCTTGTGGATTTAACTACAAGGTTTTTTACCTCCTTCTCGGTAGGAATACAAATGCCAGACAGCACCAAAATTACAACTAGTAATTTGAATTAGCATTATAAGCAATGAAATAGAAATCCAAACCAATAGAGAAGCCGGTCCAAAACTTAAAATAATATATAACACTGGAAAAAAAAAACTTCAAACTATAATGAAGATATTTAAGAGGGTTTTTTGTTTTCTTTTTTTTCTTTTTTTCTTTTTTTGAAAAAATTCTTTTTCACGCATCATCCAGCCACAGAGTTTCTGAATTACTAATCATATCTCAAAATATAGCACTATGTCCATAAAATGAGAATTCATCCACCGAAAGGCAAAAAAGGACAATTAATCGAGTTACAAGTCTTACTCTTTCTCTTGTAAGTAGTAACATGTCTTATGGCCAAAGTGAAAGTAAAATACCACTTAAACTACTGGACTATTGCCTCAGCATCAGCCTTGAGCCCAAATTACATTACTGAGTGATAGGAAGATCCATCTATACTCTAAGTTCGATTTAACAAGAGGAAATAAACAAAAAATATCTTCCCTTATCCGATCAATATAATTTTACATTTGGTATATCAGTTGGTCATATCTGAAAGTTCAATATCCTTAAATTCCACTGCAATTGACTCCCAAAAGTTCAGCTACAAAAGATAACTAAAAATTAAATTCATTCATCTGAAATTTCAGTTCTTTCTTTAAAATGCTCTTAGGGATCAAACTATATTCAATATCACAGTTGCAACTAACTCTGAGACAATAGACGATCAAACTCTGATTCAAATGAGGACAAGATAAAAGAATGTGATAGAGAACTCTGTCATAGCACCTACGGTGGAGAAATGTGATAGAGAACGAAGTGAGAATGGAGTGGTTACTCCAAAAACCTGTTCCATTTTTGTTTTGGTTCAATTAAGTAACAAAGTTTCTCTACTGCTCCTAAATCAAATAAAGACTACTCACCACAAGAATCCTACATTGTCCTACTATTTGACCAGATATATCAGAAAAAAAAACATAAGACAAATCTCCAAGCAACTACATAAAAATCGGTTGAAATAATTTAAAAAAAAAAAGAGCTTCAGAGATGTCTGAACGTGAAATAACTATGGTCTATAATTCTTAGCCCAAAAATTAAAGTTAAGATCTCTAACATCTATAACTAACTGATAATTCATCATACAATACAAGGATCACAATCACAGATATATGTTGTCCCTATGGTGAACATCTATGAAGAAAAGCAGTAGAAAAAGAATAAATATCATGAGCTGCTTTCAGCCCCACATGTACGAAACTTCTGCACGTGAAACAAGAATCAAGAAAGATGACTGAGATTCCTGATTACACTTGATCTACATTGAAAGCAAAACCATGTTTACCTCAGCTGTTATTGTAATAGAAAACAGAACAAAAGAGATAAGCGACAGATAATAGCTAATTCAATTATTTCAAAATACTTGTATAGAAATATTAAAGGTATTCTTCTGATTCGCAATACTGATAGAAGCATAGATTCGTCTTACACCGATTCCGTAATGGGAAGTGTCAAAGACGGGCTAACACCTAGTAAAAGATTATGATTTATTAATTAATTAATACAAAACAAGATTCATTGAAGTTATTATAAATGAATACGATTTGACTACTTGATATGTAAAGGGGAACCCTGAAAAACTAATAGCAATAGCATATCAATGTAAAGCAGAAACTCTGAAACCGATTCAAGCAGCCTGTAGTTCCTAGTACAACCATTCCCAGGTTGTAAGATCAATTGGGCATCAAATATGCTTACTTTATCAAACAAATAACGCGCCCAATAAAAGAACCAAGTATAAAGAGAAAACCAAGAAAGACACAATTCCTCTGTTTCTCTTACCAGCACCGGATGCTCGACCCGATCTTCATGATGATTGTGTTGTACAACAAATAAAACCAAACCCACAATGCAGAACAACCCAAGAAGCAACGAGATCCAATAAGAAAACCTCCGTCGAACCGGGCGCCGATACTCGGCCGCCCGTCGTCGCATTTTTCACCGATTGCGTCCACAATTCACCACCAAACCAAGAATTCAGAAAGAACAATAATCCGGATTTGTTTATAAAGACACAAAGAAAGCTTTCTGACAGACAGTAGTTCAAGACACCAATACCGACTCTACGCCCTTGTTCACCTTCCCGGTGCAGACCCTGTGATATCCCCAGTACATGCAGTTGCGGAGCAAGAATGAGAGAAACGGTTGGCTTTGTTTGGGAAAAGAGCAAGAGCTATGGTGATCTGTGTATTAAGTGACAGTAAAACGAGTAGTGAACGAAGCCAAACAAAAATGAAAAAGCAGCCAAATTAAACAAACGTTTTCTAGGCGGAAGGAAGTTCACACCAGGAGCCAAAGGCACAGCGGAGATGCAAAATGGATAAAATTAAAATCTATATCAAAAAAAGTTACCACCGGGGTTTTATAGGAGTCAGCTCCATTTGGTTGGTTGGTCCGAATCGGTTAAACAAAATGAGTAAAATCAATTATTAACTTGCGCTTTATAGGTTAATCTCGTTACGCTTATGAAAATAGGTAAAAACTAATTAATTCAAAAGCAAGTTTTAAAAATTTATTGAGTTATATTTGTTCCACCGACGGTGAATAATTTTTTATTTACAAACGGTGTCCAGATCATGATATGTGATAAAATTTATTTTAAAAAATATTATTCTTACCATATGTCGTGATCTAAACACTGTTTATGGATAAAAAATTATCTACCATCAATGACTAAATATTTTTTTAAATTTATTTACTCATTTTTAATAATCAAAAAATACTTTTTGACCGATTAGTTTACATGAGCAATTATAGATACATATAGACAATAGACAATTATATTCACTTCTTCTCTTTTAAGTAGTAATTTTTTTATTTTATTTTTTGGTTACAGCGAAGGGCTAAGCCCAAGAAAAACTACGCAGGACAAGAAGGGGAGAACACAGCCACTGAGAGATCATCAAACAAGGCTTGACCGCAGCAATGTGGTGGAGAGTCAAATTCATGCAGATGCAGACCCGCGGGAAGATGTTGCCAAAAGTTAGCCGTAGCATCTGCTACTTTGTTATTATCTTCTCGAAGAGTATGAAGGAGTGGATGTGTAAGTTTATTCATTCTTTTATAATAAAGAAAAATACAATCATTCAATTATGGTGTCTATCTGTGCTTTCTTTAGGTGAGCAGGAAGGATAATATGAACATGTGAAATCTGAAAAAGTAAAAATTTTATAAAAATGAAAGGAAAAAAAATAAAAAGATTAAAATTCACTGCAGAACATTAAATTCAGTCCCCCCATCATCACTATAAACGAAAACGATGTTGGCCAAATTTTATGCGCTAGACAGGACTCAAGCTCTTGCCCTTTCAGGCATAACAAAGTTGGCCTTTGTTCAAACTTCTGGTTCTGCAATTTGTTGAAGAAGATGGTAAACCCCGGCTTCAAAGATACAGAGATCATTCATTCGAAGGCATATAAATCGCTGAGACATTGTTTTAGCAGAGGACAAATCATAAGACCACAGCCAGACCCAGTTTTTATTAATATTTATAATGTGCAATTTTTTGCTCAAATTGTAAACTTATGGAGATGATTTGTGTCCTACTAGAGTAAAGTTGTCTGGTTGCACAAACTTCAAGAATAAAAAAGAAAAAAGGCTTCTACTTTTATACAATTAAATAACTATGTTAGAAACTTGGGTTTTATATTTTTCAGTGGGGATCCTTTCTTGATTGAAACGTGCAAAAATATAAACTCCTCTGTTTCCCAAAAGTCTCTGTTCTCTCATTCATTGTCCTTCCTTCTCATTACTCTGCATCCATTTGCTCCTCCCTCGAACAGAAATTATAACGTCACCCTTTTGATTCCTTTTTTGGTTTTTGAAAAAAAAAAATATTGGATTAAACCTATCATTTTCTGGGAGAACGAACAATTAAAAGGGAAAAACGATTAATCCACCAGTATGGTGTACATTGATTTTCAGGTGCATCAAGCAGTAATCAAAATTTTATGAATAATCAATACTGATGTTAAGCCAAAAGCCAAAAATTTTTATGGCATTTAGTAGTAATCAAATAGCCTCCAAGTTTCTTGTTCTTCCTCCTCACTGCAATAGTCATGCATGAAGCGTTCTGGATACAATAATCAGCAACCCCGGTTGGAGATCTTTTTCTCCCCCACCTCCTCACTAAGCACCACAATATGGATCTCTTTCTTTGCCCTATGACCAACAGTGTCACCCTCTTCTGCTTTGCCTCTTCCACTATAGCACCACCCTTTTCCTCTCCTTCGAGCATTACCAGCTCCACTTTCACCTGAAACCCACAAACCCGGCATGTTATTCCTTTTTTTTTTCACAGAGATAGCGCTATAAGTAATGAAGCCATAAATAAAGTCCAAATGTTTTGTTCTCTTTGAAACTTACCCCAGGTCTCCTGTTCTGGCACATGTTTTTCATATCAAGAAGAAGCTGATGAACCTTCGGATTAAGCTTCCCACTAGATTCTGCACCTGCAACATAATCGAACTTGTTCCTTTCACTTTGTCTGTACAAATTAAGAAGCACGGATTTTAACACACATACAGATATTGAGAATGGGGACTCACCTTGTCTTGTGGGCTTGGCTACATGAACAAGAAGGACGGTGTCCTGGGTCTGGACAGCGTGCGAGAGAGCCCAATCAAGAGCACCAATAGCTTCAAGGCTAGAATCTACAGCCACCATTATCTTATTGCCAGATTCCGCTCCCTTGTCGGCCTTATCGACACTGCCAGAGCTATATTCCTGGCTAATGCTGGAGGAGAAGTCGGTGATGTTTCCATATTTGATGGAAGCAGAGGAAGGTCTGGATCGGAAAGAAGATGCTGAGAAGACACGAACGCAACTCCTGACACGACCAAGGCACAAAGAACGCAACCTTATTCGCGGTCTTCCCATGTCTTATGAAGGACTTGGCCTATGCAGAGCTGGAACGAAATGTGTTTGATAGATATATAGATGGGGGAAACACAGGAAAGGGCAGCGTCTTTGTCTTTTTGACTTCGAAGCCACAAGTCTTTCATTTCAAATGTCAATTAATAACTTGATTGTTTGTATTCTAGAATTTCTTCGTTGTGGGGCTGCGTAATTGAACGTGCGAACCATGAAGATTTCAGAATTATAGACAGTATTTGACTAAAACACGAACAAATTCTTTAATGGTTCCACACGCTTGCAGGAATAATTGTAAGAAAAATAATGATCTTCAGATTTGAGGAGTAATGGTGTTACACCTAGTCGCAGGCACATAAAAATTTGTCAGACCTGGCAATGATTAAGCTATAAATGGGGTCCCATCTCTCACAAAAAACAAAAACAAAAAAATTGATATTACAGTCAAAATTCTTTATAATGTAATTGAGAATTTAAACTTACACTTAATCACTTAATCACATATCTAGTACTATAATGTGTAGCATTATTAGAAAACAATCCTTGAAGATTCTGAGACATGGAAGAGTGGTATTTTAATTAAGGATGATAAGATGCACGAATGGTGTTGTGAATTTGGGGGTAATTAGGCGAACGTGTCAAGTGGTAAGGTCTAAGGTTTCGGAATGGGAAAATATTGATACAAGCGTGGGTTCGGGTGTTAAAACTTGTTGTATGAAAGAAAGTCCTCTAAAGTCCTCTTTTTGATTCTGCATCAATAATCAATTTGTCTCTTTCTGCCACACTGCCATCCTCTTTTTGACTTTGCCTGCAAACCAATTTTAATTATATCTACAAGCTATGGCTTTGGAATGAAAGGATTTGATTCTTTTGAAATGCGGTCTTCTATTTTGGAGAATAAAAAATATGTTTCTAATAATGATCCAAAGAAAGTAAATGAATTTAATATCATATATTTATGTTATTATATTATACTTAATAATTGTAAGTTTAGTTACGTTTGAAATAATGTTATTATCATATCAATTTAAATCAATTAAATATATAATTTAATTAATAATTGTAAAATTAAATTTAAAAATTATCTTTAATTTATTATTTTTCTAATAATAAGAAGCACAATATTGTTTTAATTAAAATTAGAGAGGATTAAATTAATTTTATATATAAACTAAAAGAACAAGGTTGATCTAATTTAAATTATATAATAAAAAAGACTAAAAGTTTGGTTATATGGGTGATTAAGGCTAATTGAGAAGTTTTGGGTTTGTTTGGAAGTATTTTTGAATGTTTTTATTTTATTATTTTTTTTTAAAATGTTTTTTAAAAAAATGATAAAATAAGTTTTTTAAAATAAAAATAAAAAATTTATTTGAATATAAATTTTAAAAACAGTGGTATTTAATGACGTAATTGTGTGATAAGACTAAATATTAATTTTGATAAATTATTTATAATTTTATCATTAATTAAAATAATTATTTTTATGTTTAAAAGTAATTTTTTACAAAAATAAAGAAAATAATAAAATAATATTTCTTAAAAACTATTTTTAAGTGACATTTTTGCAAATTAATTTTTAAAAATTACATAATAAACAGATTTTTTTTATTTTGTAAAAAAAAATTGTTTTCAAATGAACGTTTTTTTGTTGTTGTTGTTAATTTGCTTGTTATTATTGCGAGTAAAATGTAAATTTCTCACCAGTTTTTTCCACAAAGGAGGAAACCAAAGGAATTTTGATGGATGACTTTCATAATAACAATAATTAAAGATGACGTTGATGATAATACTGACGATAATGTAAAGAAATAGATTTTACAAGTTCTTTCGATTACTATTGTCAACTCGCGCACCTTTGATCGGGCATGATAATTGGAGCCAGCTGTTGAGCTACTGACAAACCATTTTTATTTACCAAAGGTCGTCTCTTATTAATGGTGATTGGTTTTCTCTTGCTTTTTCTTTTTCCCTTTTGTACCGACAAATTAATTAACGGTGATTGGCATTTTTAATTTTAGTAAATTATATTTAATTTTTTTGATAAAAATTATACTCACATTTTTTTAAAATTTGAAATTTGAGGTAGAAAAAATTAATTAACTTACACTTATATTCTTGTATTTTAAAAACTTATATATATATATATATATATTAAATTAAGTTATTTATGAGATTTAAAATATATATATATATATATAATATAAATTTTATTAATAATTTTAAAAATAAATATAAAATTAGATGAAGTGTAAGTGTAAATGTAAATTTAAAATTATTTACTCTTTAATTTTTCATGGTATTTCTTTTCTTTTTCTCAATATACCAAATTAAGCCGAAACCCCGCATTAATTATCTCACGTCTCAACTCATAAGATGGGCTCTCCAATGATTCTCAAACGAAATTCCTGAGAGTTAGATCTTGAGAGAGGAAGGGGATTGGTACGTGCATGGACATCAACTCCTCAAATTTCCTTTTAATCTCCATATTTTCTCCGCCAACTTGGAATTGAGAGGAACTTTGTCCTCAAACTTTTCATTTGTTTTGATTAATCTACAATTTTATCCTCAAAAAAAATTAATTATAAAAAAAATATCCATATAGCTTATATTAGATTTTTAAGTTTACTTTATTTTCTTATTCAATTAATTATATTATTTATAGCCGTTTTCATGATACTTTCATGGTATCTACCAAAATCCTTAATATATATTCCTTTAATTTGTTGATCATCCTCATGACACACTAAAGTTAATTGCTCACAAGAAAACCTTCCTAATTAACAAATCATCAACACAACCATAACATTAAAATTTAGAATACCAAATTTATAAGCAAATAGGGTGTCTTTTAGTGCTGAAAAATATGGAAGTTTTAAATTCATATATACATCTGCGTTTTGCCTGTGTATATGCAAAATGACAACAGTTTCAAAACTCAAATCCAGTGTTGCTAACCAGCTCATGTATCCAAAGGAGAAGGAGGGCATGGTTCAACTTAAACTTACATATTAGACAGGTCACGTACAGTCATAATTAATTTTATATATATAGAGAGAGGTTATGTCAACCATCTTAATTTGGAAATATCTTACAGAAACATCACATACAGATGCAGTCACTGAAATAAAAGAGGGGGGGGGGGGAAGACATGCGGAATCTTTTTACGTCAATGGGGAGGCTAAGTGCCAGCCAGATTCATATCTAGATAAATATTAACGTGAAAAATTTGCAGTAGTTGCAGTACCAAGAGTACTGTATTAGTCTTCTATTCATTTAAAGGGCGAAGCATCCAAGGAAGGAGAGTATTAGCTCGTGGTTGATCAGCTGGAGTACTTCCTCCATAGTCTACTCCATCGCCCCTTACTCCTTGGGACCCTCTGCATCAATTATATTCATCACCCACTAATTAGTATTATAAATTTTAAGTTCAATTATACTACTAGCTATGCATTTTGGCGATGCGCGCACACATGAGAACAGAGAGACAGTTGGGGACCTTTACACCCACTCACCCAATATTGAGGGTTTGCAATTGTTGTGGTGGTACAAGGACAGAGGATTCCTCCACATCATGATTCTGTAGCTCCAATAGTGCCTGTTGGGACAGTACCTTCTCTTTCTCCTTTATCTGTAGTTTTCACTCACACCATGTTGAAATTGTACACTAATAGTCTAAACTACTGACAACCATCCTAGCTAGGAAGCAAAAACCCTTACCTTCTTAGTGAGTATGTTGTTTTGTTCCTGGAGTGCCTTATCCTGCATCATGGAACCCAACAATTGTCCATAGGAAAGTACAATTGAGTGAAAGTCAACAATACAAAATTACAATTTTAATCACCTGAATTATGTAAGTTGCTGAATTTATATAGGCTAAGTCTACACGATCGAATGCCTCAAAAAAATAAATTAAAAGCAAAAGTTGAACCAAAAAAAGGAATAATTGTTGCGGACCTATCATTATAATGCTCATAAGAACTACACTACAAAGACTAACCTTTTTCTGAAGCTCTGAAATAGATTCACACATGAGTTGGTTCTGCAAGGGAGAAACACTTGCATGAATGACTACATATTCTGTTTAAAACTACATTTGCATAAAATTTTGGCGGGTTGTTGGTATGAATGAATTTACCTTTCGTGATCTAATTTGTTTGAGAGCAGAATCAATCTGGTGCTCCAAATTCTGAAGCTCTTTGACACTGAGGCCATCCAGATCTTCTCCCATCAAATGCCTGTAAAAGTAAAAGCAGTAAAAAGCTTATTAAACGCTGTCCTTGTTTCTTTTACTATACAAGCAGTTATAGCTCGTACCAAGTCATGAATACCTTAGATTCCTTTGTAAGATCTCCACCCTAACCTTCAACTTTGCGTGTTCTAGAGTCCAGTTTTCCTTCACCAGTGGATATAATATAACATCATTATAGCACAATTAAACTGTATGATCAGTGGAAATCTATAGTTCATCATATCTAGTTGGTTTTCTATTTACAAAATTAAAAATAAAATAGCTTCGAAATAATGATAATTTTAATTATAAAGGACCTTTCAAGATGTTGAATTGAATTTTTAATTAATTTCATTGGGTAAATTGTTGACCAATAAATCAAGTTAAAAACTCAAGATGCGGGATTGGTGAGAATAATAGTCTCAAAATAAAGATATTAGTTGATATAACTAGTAAAAATATTTTTTATTATAGGTGTAGGGATCAAAGATGACGAGGATTTTAGGGTAAGAAAAAAAATAGTAAAAAGAAGAAGAAAAGAGTTTGGAAAATGATCTAGAAGAGGTGGTATCCTACATTGGGTTGCTGATCATTTGAAGCCAGCTGCTTCTTCGAGTAAGAATACCTCTCATACCGTTCCAGAATTCTTTCCATACTGTTCACAAAGGAAACTTAACAGTGAACCACAAAGTGTCAAAGTATTCATACAGTGATATAGCATCATAGAAATCCACAAAGAACAAATTAAACTACAGTTGAAACTAAATAGCGTCATGGTATAGTACATGATTATCCTAGATTATGCATGAAGTAAGTTAGCATTACCAATTATCATCATACATTAACTGTTCTTCACTTGATAACAAGTGAAGGGAATGTTGAGAGGAAGGGATCTAATGGACAGAGAGACAATGTTAGGACAATTTCCATGCAAAGTGATAATTACAACCATCAAGATAATAGTTCGCTTGAAAGATTAAAATAAGTTTGATGTCTTGAATAAAATTCGTCGTTACTCTTTACCCTTTTTCCCATATTGCCCCTTCTTATATCATCAACTATATAATCAAAAAAGAAAACTGTATCATACTTTACCGTGGTACGAAATTCTCAATAACTCAGTATTCCTTACCTGCTTTTATGTTAACAAAAAGCCCTTAAGTTATAGTTTTTATCACATACTTCTTTCGACAAAAGTACTAATCACATTTGAGACCCTCCTTAATAGCTACTTCATATAACCTCGGGTCGTTCGTCTTGCCATATCCTAAGTACGTAGAATCATTCATCAACTCACTTTTTTAAATCTATATCAAGTCCTTTTTACATGAATATATCCTGCCTTAGGCGTCAGTATAAACATGGATGTGGCGCATATAAGGGTTTATGAATATTTCAAAACTTATGCAAAGAAACTGAAACACTCAAAATTTATTCACTCTAATTATTTTCAACAAGATTACTTTTAGCTCTTGGAGACTCTTTTTTTCTTGACTTATTTACAAGGAATTGAATCTAATGCTTCAATTAATTTGCTCTATTGGTGATGGAGCAACTTATTAAACGAGCTTCTTTGCTTTATATATTAGCAATGAGATATAATCGTTTCCAAGGTTCTTTTTTCTTCCTAAAATACTATTATTATCGAAGAGGATCTTTTTTTTTTAACTAAATTACCACTTTGGTGCTTTATCATAAATTTTATCTTAATCAATTGGTCCATATATTAAGTTTTCACTAGTGTTAGTTTAATACTTATAGTTTTAATTCAAATTAATTCATAATTATTGTCCAAATTAATGTTTGTAACACCATAAAAATAATTAGAAGTGATATATTTACTAAAAATATTTTAATATTAAAATTTATTATATATAACCAAAAAAAGGAATATTATTTAATTTATGTTACATGTTTGCTTGATTAATTAGTGAATTCTAGCCTTCTATTAGGGTTTTAAAGTTGAAATAAAATGACAAATCTTGAACAGACCAAAATATGCAAACAAAAGGAACTTTAACAGCTAGTTTGATACCATGTTATTATTAAGTGGCAATTTAAGAAGGAAGTACGTACATGGAGCTAAATTTAATTTTATAATTTATAATTCAGAAACTGAATTGAAATTAAAAATAAAATATGGAGATTATCCATGGTATGAATGATGAGTTACCCCTGTATTCGTGCATGCACGGTGAATTAATGCCTACAATATCTGAAACATCACTAAAGCAATCAAAAGCTGCAAGACATGACATGCAAACATCCACGGCTAAACATAATAAGCAAAACTTTGCAACCTGATTGCGTCTAAAAATTGAGAGTTCTTATTTCAAAACAAGGTTAGAAGTTTATTATTGATTGGGCAATAAGATGGTACAGACATTGGGATCCTAGTATAGGAACATAGTCCCAAAGAACAGTGACAAAACACTAGCTGGTGGCAACAACTGGTCTTAGATTGGACTCTTAGGTACTTAATTGGCACTGTCATTGAGCTATGGTCACAGTGGTATGTCACTTTTTCCGAAATTTGTCTGTGATCAGATGAGGCAGCTGCCACTTGCAAAGAGCAAACAAAGTCACGTGCACATATTATGTATGGGAGTAACAGTACTTCTGTAATAACCTAGCTAGACGAAATACTCCGTACACTCCCACAGAAACCCCCTTGTCTTTTCTTTCTCTCTCTCTCTCTCTCTTTCTCGTCCGAGAACAAAAAGGTGGGGTTTTGCATCAAGTTTTAAGGAATTGAATAATGCAAATCTTTCAAATGTGACACTGCATGCTGAGACAATCTTTTCAAATTTATACCAGAATATGAAGATTACAAGGAGATTACTGTATATATTTGCATCAAATTAACACTTTCATTAATTAACTATTCATCATGATGATGAACAATAAGCGAGGAAAAAAAATATACTAAAGTATGGCAAAATGAGATCACTGAGAAGGAGACATTAAAGACAAAATTGATGAAGAAACAGAAGAAGAGAAAGATGACAGCAGATTTTCAGAGGAAAGGTTAAAAAAAGTGAAGGGGGAAAACAGCAGGAAAAAGAAGAGGGAGTGAAATGAAAATATATAATATTGAAAAAGACATGAAAGACGAATAAGAAAGAAAGGGTAGATAGGTAGGTTGTACCAGGTGTCACTGGAGTACTCGAAGAGCTTGCCTTTGTTAGAAAAGACAATCAAAGCGACCTCAGCATCACAAAGAACAGAGATCTCGCGAGCTTTCTTGAGAAGCCCAGACCTCCTCTTGGAGAAGGTGACCTGCCTATTGATCTTGTTCTCAATCCTCTTCAACTGCACTCTTCCCCTCCCCATATTCAATTGCTACTACTTCCACACTCAGTATAACGATAAGAGTTCTTGCTCTTAATTATTCCCTCTCCCCCACAACGCAATTAACAGAGCTATAGCGCACGAAAGTTGAAACCGTCTCTCTCTATATATATCTTCCTTTTGCTTCTTCCTTTGGGTCTCCGGATTATATATGTGTATATGTATGTGGGATTCTAGCTAGTCTCTCCTTTTTGTAGCTGTTGGGGTGCAAAGCAAAGAGCAAGAAGATGAAAAAGCGAGGGACGACTGAGAATCCAGGGTTATGGGTGCGAAATGGGGAGTCAAGATAGGAATAACTCTTCTTCTTCTTTTTTTTAATTTGATTATTAATAATATTTGGGAAAGAAAAAAAAGAGAAGTGATAGAAACCGGTTAGATGTTTTTTAAAACCAGAGTGGTTTCGTCAAAAACGTTGTCGAGTTAGGATTGGTTCGAGGCACTGTCAACGACAATCCGTTATTGTCTGGACCCCACTGTTTCTTCCACACTTGTTGAGGCTCTAAATGTCTATTGACTATTGACCTCTCTATGCCTACGAGGATTATTACTTCTACGGATATTTTCTTTTTATAATTTTCTCTTATAAATATTTTTAAATAAATACCGACAGACAAAGAATTTTAATAATAGATAAAAAATGTAAAATAATAATTCGACAAATAGATTATAAGTATTTATGTATAATATATTATTTTTTATTTATTAAATATCAATCATTTTAATCATACAATATTTGTTAACTCGTGAGAATAATAAAATATTATTAATATAGAGAAATATATTATTTAAATATTTTTATCTATTAACCAGTGATAGTTATATATTAGAGAATAAAAATAATGTGGTGGATTGAGTTTGTTAGGACCATACGGTCGGTCTATTAAAGAATATATTATGAAATCTATAATGTTTTAATAAAAAAATACTTAGCATCAATGGAATGACAAGATCATGATTAATTTCTACAACAAAAACCAATAAAAACCCACCCCCCCGGTGAGTGAGGTTGCTTGCGCTAGCTACCTCCCAAGCACTCTAGCTTTCTGAAACTGACCCTTGTCTTTTTTAACCCACCTGTTTCGATAAAATAAAATAAAAAATAAAAAAAAGAGCCCCGCGTACATTTGGCTTCCACTAAAAACCAAGCATCATACAAAAGTTTAATTATATTTAAGTAATTAAAAACAATAATTATCTTAGATTTTAAGTATAAACCGCTGAATAATTAATAGGTTGAACAAGACCTTGGACATAATAAAAGGAATAAAATCATGTGGAGCATATATAATGACAATTTTAAGTTACAGGTCGCGTCCCTTATTTCATAATTTCAAATGCAGAGTGGAATTAGGTCCCCACTCCCACATCCCCCTTGGCTATAACTTGGAGACGTGGTCGCTCCATGCACCTGTCAAACCAAATCAATTTCATATTATTATTTTTATATGTATTATATACAAAAATTACTTTTCTTTCAATTATAAAATTGTCATTCTTTAAAATTTATAATTATTTATAAATAATTTAATTCAATGTAATATAAATTATCAAAAAATTAAATTAATATATATATAAATACTTAAAATTAAAAAAAATTAATGTAATTTTTTGAAAATTTAATAGAATGTAAATTATAAATTTTAAGATACATTTTTATTTTACTTTGAAGCTCAAGAATGTGTAAGTATAATTTTTTTAAACTTTAATAGAGATGAAAATAACTTACTTAAAAATTTAAATTTCTACAATAAAAACATAGTACAAGACTAAAGATATTTTTATAATAATATAGTTATTTAAAATTCAAATTTTTTACAAAAAAAAAGGAGAATAATAGGAAGAAGGGACTATTGCCACTAAATTAAACGACAATCCCAAAACCAGAGAGCGCTATCTGACTACGTAGGAACTGGGGTCAATGGGAATTGATCAAAAGGGGGGGGGGGGGGCACACATAGCCCTTGTCTAGATGAAGTATTACTTATGAATTCAATATTAAATTTTTTAGTTTATATAACATTGAATGTATTTTATACTCGTAGATTAATTATTTTTAATTTAAAAATTGAATCATTTTTGAATAATTTTTATCAAATTTTAATTTGTTGTGTGTTTATTTTACAAGTAAAAGAATGAAAAATTGAGTAGTATTAAAAAAATTGAAGAAAATAAACAAGAACTGCATATATCTGTGTAGAAGTTCGAACGTCGCAATGGTAAATCTCAGCATTGCAACACCATAATAGCAAAGTTATACTTAGAATCTAGAAATTTCAAAGTCGAAATAATGAAATTCTAATGTCGTGATGTAAAAACAACAATAACAAAATTCAATGACTTGAGACCTTTCAGTGTTGCGATACGAATGCCATAAATCAATTTTTAGAGTTTGAATGAGATCTAACGATCGATTATAGCTTTAAAAAATCTTTAGAGTATGAATTTAGGGAGAAGAAAGAAATTTAGACTCACTTTTAACAGAAATTTCAATTTTATATATAATTTGAGTTTTGTTCTTCTTTTTGTTGTACTTTTATATTTTTAATTATGAATTAATTTATTTTTTAGAGTTACTATATAGTCTAATTACGAATTTTTGAATTGTCTATTTGATTTAATCAATAAATTATTTTTTTAATTGAATTTTCTACACTACTCTTAATGTTTTTAATTACCTAATCACTAATTATATTATTTTTTTAATTATAAAGAAATCGAAAGAAGAATTATATATCTAATTGATTGTATAATTAACTATGAATTGCATATAAGATAAATATATATTTATATGATTTATACAATATTTAATTGGGAGTCATAAAATTTAATAAATTTTAATTTATTTAATTTATATATAGATATAGTGGATTAAAATTCAAATGTGTTTTTATTAGATCTTGGGAAGACTAATAAATAATTTTGAATATCTCAACTAACAATTAAAATTATAATTATAATTTTTAGGTTAAAGAAATAAATAAATTCAAAGAGTATTAATTATAGTAAAATCAGAATCTCTAAGATTTTAATTAATTGATTAAACTTAAATCACTTTTACTTTCTTTAAATTGTAATTTTTTTATTTTATTTTATTTTATTTTTCATTCTCATTCAATATATTTTCAAATCATTCACTTAAGATTAAAATTAATAGTGCAATATAATTAATAACAGTAATTTTGATTTGATTTATACTTTATATTCACTAAGATTTTACTATTTAATAACAACAGTATAAATTTGTGTTCAATGAATTTAAATTCGTGCGCATCAAATAATATTTGATTTTTTTTAATTAATTTTATCTTAAAAAACAAAGGTTAAAACAGAGATGAGCCTCTAATATTATATTAAATTATATTATACCGCAAAGCTAATATAATTAAGCAAGTTTAACATTAAGAATATATAGTTTGTTGATTTGAATATGATTAAGATCACCAAGTAGTGAATCACGAAGTTGCATGCGTCGGGAGAATTAAGGGACGTCGTGTCCGAAAGGAGAGTATATATATGTAAATATCAAATCAAACAAGCTTAAACAAACACCAACTTACGCCAATTTAGTATAGACATGCTGTGGAATGTGTGGCGCTGTTTTGGTGTCTTGCAGTTTTCATCAACCCTGCTTAGCATTATGGAAATGGTCAACAATATTATTATTATATAGCAGTGGCTTTTAGGTAGGTAGCTCCCAAAACCTGCAAAACAAGGAGGTCGGTCTAAGGTCCTTATCATTCGATCTGCGGCACTCAGGCTTGATTGGGTCAATTGAGTATGAATTGAGTTTGTGAAAATCGGAAACAATTCACGGTATCTTTGTTTTCAATTAAAACTCAAAAGGAATGGAGAAACAAATAATTGGAAGATGCCATTGTTGATGTAGACGCATATGTTAATTTTGGGATAAATTACAAATGCATCTGCACGTAATTTATCTCAAAATTAGTTATTTTTCTTGTAGTTTAAAGCATTGTTGAAAAATTGAATAAGGCTAGTTGCATGTGAAAATAAAATATTCATCTTTCTATCCATTCAGTTAACTTTTAAAAAAAAAAGTGAATAAATTGATAAAAAGACCTAATACTGATTACTTACAGTGATAACATGCAACTGTTTAAATTTTAAAAATAACAAAATTCGGTTACTGAAAAAGCTACATGAAAAAGGGCTTTATAAAATATATATGCTTTGATCCAAAATGATGTTATACCATTTTATTTTTATTATATATATATATATATATATATATATATATATATATATATATATATATATATATATATATATAGAGAGAGAGAGAGAGAGAGAGAGAGAGAGAGAGGCACATACACTAGTTATTTAACATGCACTAAGGTGCATGTCATTTTTTTTGGTAGAGATATGTTATTTTTTTTTTATTTTATCATCATCTTCAGATGATAATTAATAATATATTAGCATAAGAAATTATTTATTTTATTATATAGTTTTAATTTAAAATAAATAAAATAATAATGTAAGGAGAGAATTCCTTCAAATTAAGATGCAACATATAATGTGTGATAGTTGAACTATATTTCTATGTTTTTGGTTCCTTTCTCCAAAACTCACAATATGGCTTGCCATAGTAATGATAATACTTTTAATAGAACAAAATACTAAAAAAATTTATTTTTCATTCCATTATAAACTGTATTTAGATCTGTATTCTAGAAAATGTCAGCCAAAACTTACAAATATGAATCGAACCCTTTTTCCACCTATTTGCCTCACCCCATGCATTTTATATCTATGCATGGCTATCATTTCTGTTCAAGATGTCTATGTTTTTTATTTTTTTGTATGAAAAAATTTAAGACGAGAATATATTATTTCATTTCAAAATTAGAGTACGTCACAACTCTCAATAAATTGTTTATAAAAAAAATTATTAACAACGGAAATTAAATATAAATTTTATAATAAAGGTGGACTTATTTTTATTAATAGATGTCAATCAAGCTATAGTGATCAATTTGAAACTGCCTCGTTTCATTTCATATGAATTTAATTACTACAATTATCAAATAACTGTAATAATTTTCTTATTTATTTTAATAAATAAGGGCTATAAATTTCAAATTTTTTATATAAAATAATAGATAAATATTTTTGCCAAATAATCCTACGAACCTAGTAAATATATATGATTTTAAACAGAGTCATGATATGCAAACATTGATTCCATATTCTATGATAATCCAAAAAACAATTTGAAGACGAGGTTTGTTTCGCTTTCCGGTGTCTCTTCCAAGTAAATCTTATCAAGAACGGCCTAACAAGTGTCATAGAATTGTAGTATTGATTCCTTCGGCCTCTTCCCACATGTCCGTCTTGTTTTCTGACTGCCATTCCCCAATCAATATCAATACGGAGATCAATTCAAGCTTCTCAAGAGAAAGAGTTTTTTTATTTTTGTGTGTATGCTATTAGATATTTATTTACATGCAACTTAAACTTTTTTGTTTAAAATTTATAATAAAAATTAATAAAGTTTTAAAAAGTCAAATTATACCTAAAACTATTCTGTCTTACTGGAATAAAGCATTGAAGTAGCTCTCCAATTCTTTTCTCGGCCTCCCATTTGGGGAACCGATTTCAACAAAGCATCAGAATGTTCATTAATGATGCCACTTGGTGTGATTTGAAAGAGATAAAAAGTTTCGATTTCTCTTTTTGGATTACACCTGTCGAGATTATAGCCCATTTGTTGTCCCCAGAAGGATTTTGATTAGCTTAAGATAAATGTCTGACTTCATAGCTTTCAATTAAAGTCTTATTTTTTGGGGGAACTTCGATCAAAGATTTTTAAAAGACAAGGTTTATTGAAAAATACCGAAATTGAGGAATCATTCTGAATTTTAATTATAAGAAAACGAAAAAACAATTTCCTTGGTGCGTGCACTCCTCATTACAAGTGGTACGACTTTAGCTGAATTAGTGGTCGGCCCAATTAGGAGGACATTGTAAATGTTTTGGACTACACTCATCAAGCCTTGTCTTGCTTTTGTTTTCACAAAATACAGAGGCCTAAGTTTGTGAGATCTGTGAGAGAGAGAGAGGTATGAAATCTTTTAAGGAAAGTCTTGCTATGGCGGTTCCCTGTTTTATTTCTTTCACTTTTGGTTTGTTTGTGTTATTTTTTTATTTAAGAAAATATTTTTCTATCACTAAAAGAATTTTTTATTTTTTCTAAAAAAGTATTTTCTTCTTATTTGAAGAGGACGTAGACTTTCAATATGTTGTATCTCTTATGTTTAGAATTATAACTCTGAGTTTAAATCTATAACTTTGTGTTTTGATATGGATAGAAGATAAGATCAACAAGCTTGTGCTTACACGAGAGAATAAGAATGAAAAAAACTAATCTTAAGAGAAAGTCTAAAAACATGTTGTCTCTTTAAAAAAGTGTCTCTTTTTTTATTATCTATTGTTATACATCCAATTTTTTTTAAAGTATAATATTTAATATATAATATACTAATATTTTAGAGGTGTATTGTATCTATTTTTTGGGGTCATAATACCATTTTTTTTGTTCTAATGTAAAGTTCTACTTTTTCCTTTCCTTTCATTTTCCTTGCATTAATTCTCTATTCTTTGGAAATTATGTTTTTTTCTTTTAATATTATGGTCATATATCATCAAATTTTATTTGAAATTAATTATTTTGTTAGAGCAACGATAAAGAACCATTTTTACATCAATTGATGTATTTTATTTTATTAATATATATATAACTTACAATATTTATATATGACACTTTAATATATGAAAACAATAAGAACAAGTTATTGCAATATTACAGATAAAGTGTTAGAGATCTTTTTTTAAAAGAATTGACTATCAACACACACTCCCAATGTTAAAGAGATTCAAATTTACACATGTAACTAAAATTATTACTTTATTATTTTTGTTAAGTGAGCTAACTTGTATTGGTCTTCAATAAAAAAAAATTAGATGGTATGTGTTCGTTTTCCATCATTTGAAAATAGAAAAGTCAATGTTTATTTTTTAATTCTTTTGGGGAAGCAGAAAGAAATAAGAACAGTACAGATGGTTCAATGCTACTACTAATTAACCCTTCACTATTTTATAATAAATACACACTTAACAATGGCTCACCAATTATTAGCCATGACTATCGTACAATTTAGTAACCCAATTTAATTATAATTTAATATTTGGTCTATCGACAGTAGATAATTTTTTATTTATCAGCGATGTTCAAATCATGACACGTGACAGAAATTATTTTAAAAAATATTATTCTTACCACATGTCGTAATTCAAATATTATTGGTAGATAAAAAATTATCCACCGTTAGTGGATCAAATATTTTTTCTTTAATTATAGGTAGAGAAAGATTAATTGAGTTTCACTGTGTTAAATAAAAGCTTACATGCAGGACGGCTTAAATAAAATTATGCAAAGTTGGATTTCACGCTTTTTTATGTGAATACTACTGAGTACTGATGGTATGTATTTAATATATTTCCAACATAGCTTAATACAGGTGCATCTGCATATATCGGATCCATGAAAAACCATTTTGGTATTTATGATATTTGACTTCAATGTGGTGAAAGCATCCACCTAGAGACGAATTCATGAAGATTTAAGGATTGATCTCCACCATTTACTTCATCAACACCCGCCGGATTATATCTGCAGTCAATTCATAAAAAATAAATGCAATGTAACGTACTTCTATCTATGCTTCTTCTACGTACCTTGAAAATAGTTTGTGGAAGAAAAATGGTGAATTTGGTAAAGTGAAAGTAAAGTTACCCAATTTGCTGATTGGAGTTGAATCCTAAAGGCTGAAAAAGACCCTGTGTTTCTGGAGGACCGAAGTTAGACCCTTTGGCTTCCCATGCCATTTTAAGGGCTACTTGTGAGTTACTGCGTTCTTCCAACTGTTTCAACACAGACACAATGATATTAAGACAGCAGTCATATTTAGCTTGACAATGATATTATATAAGGGTATGTTTGGATTGAGGAGAACGGAGAGAAAGGAAAGGAAATGTGAAGGTAAATGAAATTCTTTCTCTTGTTTGAGAGATCAATTTCAAGAGAAAAAAAAAGGAGAAATTTTGGATTTCTCCTCCTTAATTCTCTCTCTTGTTTTTTAATTCCTTCGAATTGAAGAATTTTGAAAGGAAAATGATGATCATTATATTTTAAAAAATGTGCTACAACTAATAATTTAACTTTTTATTTTCTTCCTTTTTACTTCAATTTCTTCCCTTCCCTTCCCCTCTCAACTATTAAACGTAGAGTTAATATGTGCCATGCATATTGTTCAAAAACAACGTGGGCACATATAGGGCTTTTACCTTACTCCTTAAAGCTTTATTAGTTTCATCAAGCACTTTCTCCTGCATCACATGGAATAGTTAGTATATAAACCCAAAAAAAAAAAAAGGACATCCTAGGAAATGAACAGAAGAAACTAAAATAGACACATACACGGTTTTGAAGATCAACTAGCTGGTCAAGCATGAACTGAGTCTGACAAACATGTCAATTTACAAGTTAGGATCTCTCCAAGAAATCAAACTAAGCCATTGGGAGGATATGTACATACATTTAGTTGTAAAACCATTAAAATTTGAAAATTTTGGATCTATTTAGGGAAGTAGAGAAGAGGAAATGACGGTTAAATTAATATACATAATTAATAATTAGAAATACCTGAAGGTTATTTGGTTTTCTATAAGTGAGATACAAATGAATCAGAATATGTATGCTTGAATTTAGTTGGTGTTTTTGCTTCCAGAAGTGAGGAACACTTGAAAACTGAAACTGAAAAGTTACCTTTGTTGACCTAATATTTCTGAGTGTTGCCTCCAGTTGATTCTCCAGCTGCTCCAGCCCCATCGTGTTCATTTGGGCCAGATCTTCCCCGAGAAGGTTCCTATAGCATTGAGGATCAATGCCACAGAATATTGAATTCAACAACACACTAAAAAAACTAAGCAAATATTGTACTTTAATATTATAATTTACCTCTGTGAACGTTGCAGTATTTCTGCGTTTGCCTTTAGACTCAAATATTCCTGGTAGCCACTCTGCTTAATTAAGGACATATCTTTTACTATATTAGTCCTTTTCATATAATCAAGACTTAATTACTTCTTGCACAGTGTGGTTGAAGTGAAACATGCTTGCACAAAAAGAATTCATTAGGGAACTTGTAGCCCATCAAGTAAACAATATATCGTTTTGATTACTACATTTACATGTCTTCTAAATTCATTTTATATAAAAATTAAGTAGCTCTCTCTATTAACACAATTGTTAACCAATATTAATGCTAATTATACTTTATGCAATTTTTTTTAAGTCGATAGTCTTATTTATATAATAACTACAAATGACTAAAATTCTAACGTTTATAAAAAAATATAAATAATGAAAAGTTAGTCTAATATCTTAAAAAATTGGAAATTGTTTGAGTGTACTAACTTTTATAAAATTTAAAGAAAAATTTAGTATAAATTGAAACTAAAGAAAGCCTGATTTTATGAATTCTAAAACATGAGAGAACGTGAACACACTCTAAAATAATTGATTAACCTTTTCACTCTTTCAGCAGTTTCAGTTTGCAAAGCACTTTTAATTCGGCGTTTCTCATAATAAAAGAAGAGTGAATTACCTGATTATCATTGATTGGCTGGTTAGTCTCGAGCGCACCGTAACTGTAGCTGTGGTACTTCTCAAGTGTCTTCATCATGCTGGGGTATGAGGCAAAATTTTAACCAAGCTACCACCAATAACTTGTAAAACTCATTGAAGGAAAACAAATGAGAGCACTGCAGTATTAACTAATTTTGCCTATCAACCTTTTTCTGGATAAAATGCTTACCTTTAATTTTATTCTTTTAAGTTTGAACTCAACCTCTTAACACTTTATATATCTTAGTTGTTACCTTCATTTTTTTCCCCACAAGGGAATCCTTACTAAAGGAGCACCTTATATAGTAACGGTCATCGATCAAAAGGCTAACAAGTAGCAATATATGGAAGCATGACTGTGAAGTGAACCTCTTAACAGCAAAAGTATTCAATATGAAAGCAAAATACACTAACTATGGCTGCTAATGGTAATGTTTCCGAATGCAGGTGTGGCATTTGAACGACTTTACTCTTCTTAATTAGAAGGTTAGTTCATTCTCGCTTAAGACAGAAACGAGCTCAACCACAGGATAAAAACCTTATACAAAGTAAATTTAAACCCAGAAGCTAAAGAATGTGACAGTAATTACGTCCTTTGTAAGGCCATTTTAATATCCATTGGTCAATCTGAAGATCCTATTATATCAAGCAAAACTTTCGGAGACTTGTTTATAAAACCAATGACACATCTAGGTGGAATGCTGACAATAGCATTCATAAGCAATCCTTGTAATAAAGCATCAAACCCTTTTCAGTTTTAAATAATTTGTAGTTTAAATTAAAGGAAAGAAAAATGGAAATTTGATTACACAAAAAACAGATTCAGGAAAACATTTAGCCAAAGAAGAATTATTATAACTTGATTACTTGAATGTTTGTTCCTATTAAGCTGCTATTCTCGTGTTTAAACGATATATATCAACGACAAAATAACAGTCATGTTTTACTTATAAAGACGAATTAACAATAATTGTTTAATCCATGATTAATGCAAATAGTGGATAAATCTCTTCTTCTTTTTCTTTTTGGAGTCTAGCCTATTCCCCAACGGTTTGAAGGATTGGTGTTGATTTGCAATTGCAGCTTTACAAGATAAAGGGCATCCTTTTCTCTCTCTCTCTCAAAACCCTTCTTAAATTGTAACGTCAAGTACAACAGATTTGCACATCAAACATCCCATCTCTGCCACCAAATCATAATAGTGAACGCAGTACTCTTAATGGTCTACTATCTCTAATCAGACCAAGTCCAAAAATAAAAGTTTTTAATCAGATCAGATGGTTCGTTGGCCTAGCTTCTGGTTCTATCTTCGGGATCGCGGATAGAAAAGACCCAAGATTTGTTTATTTGTTTATTTCTTTATTTTTTGTTATATATTACTCAAGTTAAACCAATCTAAGTTTAACAGTCTTCTATGTTGAAAAGGATTTTGCCCTAGCTAAGGTAGTATAACCCATCATGAAATAGACGCAGGAATGATTTCCAAATCACTTCAGAAAGATGACAATATATTTGTTTTCCTTCTATGCTCCTTTAATTAACACAAGGAGGAACAGAAAGAGTTCCAGATCTTCACTTGAACCAATAGAAATATGACATCTTCATTCGTACATACACAAAATAATAAAAAAATTGTGGTAAACAGATCGGAAGATTTCAAGCTTCACCGTTGACATACAATTCTTGTTGGAAGTAGAAAGATGAATTGGGAGATAAAAATCTCATCTTTTTTTTTTCATGCCTCCTTTATGAAGGCTGCAGTAAGTTTCATCAGGTTGAACATTCAGACAAGGAAGCAGATTCCACAAATAATGGAGACCCAGTATCATAGTAGACAAGAAATTTTTTACAAAAAGACTTAAGCCACATGGGCTAAAATTAGAGAAGAGGGGTTTATTGTACCTGGAGCCATTACAGAACT
This sequence comes from Gleditsia sinensis, assembly GCA_037074535.1. Lineage (NCBI taxonomy): Eukaryota > Viridiplantae > Streptophyta > Magnoliopsida > Fabales > Fabaceae > Gleditsia > Gleditsia sinensis. The sequence goes on along the minus strand of CM073464.1, from coordinate 6,312,396 downwards.
CATAAAGCTTGCCACGGGGGGAGAAGATGATGAGGGCAACCTCAGCATCACAGAGGACTGAGAGCTCATAAGCCTTCTTGAGCAGCCCATTTCTTCTCTTAGAAAATGTGACCTGCCTGTTAACTTTATTTTCTATCCTCTTCAGTTCAACCTTCCCCCTTCCCATGTTTTCTTTCTTTCCTCTCTCTCTTTAAACACGCACTCACACACTATCTGGATCTCTCTTTTCCGTATTGGGTAAGAGAGGAGAATACTTTCTTAAATGGCCTGTGCGTGTGTAGAGTACTAAAAGGGATAAGTAGAATAGTGCAATAGAAGGGGTAACCCTGAAAAACGTTGCCCTTATTTTGGCAATAAAGTCACAAATAAATATATATTTCCAGCGAGAAAATAAAAAGTGGTTGAAAAGTAGAGTTCAATTTGTACATTTTAGCATATATTAGTTTCTTTGACTAAATAGTGAACTACATAAAAAAAAAAAGACTAAATAGTAAGAGTTGCATATGTAAAATAGAGTTTTTTTTCATAATTCATATTTAAACAACTTTTTCTATAAAAAAAAAAGTATATCAATAATAATTAATTTAGATCTTATTCTCAAAATATCATTAACATGTATCTTACTATCAAACAAAGTGTTTTTTTTTCATCATCGTTAATATATTTTTCCATTCGCAGTAATGAGTGGCTCTATTACGTACATTTCATAATAATCTTCTATATATAGTTTTTAGAAGCATCGATTGGCATTGAACTAGTTTGAAAACTTCAAAATTATTAAATAGCATTGAGAGAGAGAGAGAGAGAGAGAGAGAGAAGCGGCTAACACTTTTTCAACAGTATTTCGTGAAGCAAAACTACTTCGGAAGAATTGGATGTTTACTAATTAACTAGCTAATAATCAATTTGCTGGTATGTGAATCTTTCATCTGTTGGATTGGACGTCCTTGATTTAGTTGCTAAAAACCAAGCACTTTCAAATATATCTATCCTTATTTATATGTCTGACAAAAAAAAAAGAAATAACCTTTAGAATTGGACTACTAATCGAAGGAAAAATTACTTATCTAAAGTCTTAAATTGAATATATTTTCAAACAATAAATTAAGTCAGCCCACTGCATTGACTATTTTTTTTCTTTATTTTATATTCAAATTACTTACACATGTTATTTTTGCACGTGAAATGTCAAAATTACTCTTCTCTTTTACAGTGAAATTTGCTCTCAAATTTAGTCCCATCTCTGTTGAATATAAACTATAAATGCAAGGGCAATTGCACTCAGGAGACTGGCAATATCCACAAATTTTGAATGAAAATACAAATTCTGGTTAACAAACTCAGAATTCTCAGAGATGTAAGGATTTGTAACTAGAGCTAGCTCGGATATAATCATAAGTATGAGGACGAAGTCTGACCAGAGTGACTCCAATAAAATATAGTTTTGAATAAAATGATTTCAGTAAATTATATAATCATAAAATTTGAATATTTTTAACATTTTACATGCAAAAATGACATGAACCACTCACAAACAGATGCAGACGTTAAAGTTAACTGAGTAATTTAACAATAGAGTGCAAGTTGCAATGAAAACATAGATAAAAAGAGAACATTGCAATGATTTAAAGATTAAAAAAAATACAATTATAAATATAGATTAGGATAATAAAAATGTTATTTCTCCCCAAAAAAAATGATAATATACAAGTAAAGAGGTGAGGACAAAAATTAAGATATAAGTCTTTAAGTATTCGATTTAAAAAATACTAGAACCGTATTAAATGTATATTGATTTTGGAACCCAGCTAAAATCTGATTTATAAATCAAATTATAGAGGAATTTGGTATGAGTATCATTGAATATTCATAATGGAAATGTAAGGAAAAAAAATTAGAATCTATAAACGTTTGAAATTCGATTAAAAAAAAATACTAGAACCTTGCTGTGTATATCGAAATTGGAACCCAGCTAAAATCTGAATAATAAATCAAAGTATAAAGCAATTTGGTATGAGTATCACCATATATTAACTAATCTGTAAGAGTCTAAATATTAAAATATTTCATTTAATATCAACATAATAAGCATAATGGAAATGTAAGGAAAAATATGAGAATCTATAAACGTCCATGTTTTTAATATAGAGTTCATTCGGATTTTCTTTATTCATATTTTTGTTTTGTGAAAGAAAATCATATAACTGAGAAATTAAAAATTACATCAATAAATTTCTCAAAATTAATCTCAACCAATTTGCAAAACTAAGTAAGACATAATATAGAGTAAAGTATTATTTGAGTCTTTAAAAAATGCTTTATTATCACGTATCTAAAAATACATCAATATGATCTTACTGTAAATTTTTTAAACCTTCAATTTAATTCATGACAAAATTATGCTTATGAATTCTTTAAAAAATAAAATTTCAAATAATAGTAATTATTTTAAGAACTAAATTAATGAACTCTATGATATATAATTATGGATTAATTATAATTTTAATCCCCCTATTTTTATAAATGTTTAAATTTAATCCTTCTGATTTAAAACAAAACAACATTATACTTCTATTTAAAAAAAAAAACATTTACACTTAAATTCTTCATTAACAATTATGTATTTTTGTTTAGAAAGAATTTTTGCCATAAACATTAAACTGTCCATATAAGCTATTTTTTTAATAAATTATTTAGATGATTCTCTCAAATTAATTTTTTTAATAAATATTTTAGTTGTTAAATTGTCATCTACAAATTCACATAAAAAAATTACGGCGATAGTTTAAGTTGAACGTTGAAAATGGTATTCTCGATTAGAAAAATAGTAGAACTACAAAAGAAGTATTTAATTATATACTTTTTAAAAATAAAATAGTAACCTTGTTTGGTTTTGAGTCAAAAGAATTAAATTGAAATATTTTTCAGTAATAGAAAAATAAAAAATGTGCTTAAATCTATAATAATTTTTTTAAGCAGTCACAGCAAAGTGAAGTGACAATGTGAAAGACGTCTGAAGTTGTTAGGGGGGAGGTTTCCAAGAAGTGGAGGTCTCAGTGGACAGACACACAGAAAACAAGAACATCCGGCCATAAGTAAAAGTTCCACATTGACACGTGTCAGCTTCAAAGTGACAGTCCCAGTGGTCACCTCTAAATCCCTCGTCGTTTCCTCGACACGTTTTCAAGGGACAAAACGGTGCAGTCCTACGACTTTGGAGTCTACACGAATAGTTGGTAACTTCGAATAAAACAATATTAATTAGTGTCTCTTGCAAGTGCTGCTGGTGCATGTGTGTGTGTGTCTTTGTTGATTACCGACTTCATTTCAGCAAATGGGTTTATGTCAAAAAATTACCTTTTCTCATAGTTTATGGTTCATTCTGGTAAATGGTAATCTATGACTTCGTCTCGTCCTTTTGTTGAGGGACAATGTAAAATGCCTTTTGAGTCTGCGTGACTGGAAGCGGTGGAAAAACCACCTCAATAAATTCAGTCCCAGTGACACCGTCACTGTGTCAGAAGCCTTTTCTGAGATAAATGCTGCATGTACTGATATCCCTGTTTGGAATAGACCGTTCGTCTACTAGCGGGGTCCTCTACAGCTAAGGATACGTGACCCCTGTCTCTATCCTATAAGAAAATTGGAAACAGTGTTTCTGCTTAATATCACTCCTATCACTTACCCAGACGTAAACTGCTAACATTATCTGGTTTTCAGCTTAATTAATCCTTTTACATTCTCATCCATCTGTGCCTTATCAAAATCCATCTGCAAATTCTTGACTTGGCACATGAAGAAATACTTGAGAGACATTGATGGGAGAAGATATACTATATATATCTGTGGTAAAACCAGACATTATGGTATTTATTTGGATGACAAGGCATGCTTGGCTGGTCAACAAACAACATTTTCTCTTGTTTAAGGAAAAAAACTCTAATTTGAGGATCAAATAGAGTTCTACTTTATATGCAGTTAGCTAGTGGGGGGCCTTCTGCATCGATCAGACCAGGATATATATATATATATATATAGCACAAACTTGCTGTTTTCCTTTTCCTTTTCCTTTTCAGACTATAAATAAGAGATCCTCTGTCCAAATTAACTAAATAAAGCTTCTTCATAATGCACTTGTCACTTATGCAGTAAAATTGAGACAAAACAAGAAAACATATTGTTCTGTAGACAATGCATGAAAGATGTTTTCTCTCCACCACCTCTTCTTTCACAAGTTATATTAAACAGTTAAAGCTCTGTATCTGCTTAGTCCAATAAACCTGTGGAATTCGTACTGGATGTGGGTCCCGTGGTCACTGCCGAAGCATGTGCTCACTTGGGATTTTTGTGGTAGTAATTGCGCACACCAAATATGAAGACTTTATGGTTGACTTTACACATTTATGCTAACGTCAAAACGCAGACCATCCAAATAATATTGTTTTAAATAATTTTTCTTAAAGATGTTAGCCAAAACTTATCAAATAATTATTAAATAAATCAAAACTTTCCTATAATATTATATATTTAAAATAAATTAATATTTATAATTATAATTTTTAAATTTTATTTAATGAGTATGTCTATATCTATCTAGAAGTAAAGTATTAGGTAGTATAGATGTAATATCATCTCACTAAAGAAATACGGGTTCCTTGTTTTTGTATATATATATATATATATATATATATATATAGGTCAAGAGAGATGCTGATGTAGAAGCAAGACCACCACAAGCTGTATGCCTTCATATATTGCTAATAGCCTAATATCAGCCGTATCTAGCAAACTCAGGATTCTCAAGTTGAAAACGTCCATTGTTATTAAAATCTTTGATTCTGTGTCAAAATTATCCAATCTTTCCCTACTAAACGACACTGCGTGGCTAATATTTTTTATTTTTTGAGGTTTTGTGCTACGCTATTAAATTTTGCAATAGATCTCGGGGTTTCCAGTCATCAAAATAGGTTAATTTGCTTTACCTGAGTTGACCCATCACGAATTTGTTTAAAAGAGACTGAATTGAATTATCTCATTTTTTTTTTATGCAGGTTGGGATTTTTAAAATCTTGCCCACTCAAATAGGTTGGTGGGTTGGCCCATATCAAAAAATTTAAATACTTAAAAAATATATAAATATTACAAAAAATAATATTTCTAATAATTAATAAAAATTATTTTTAAAATTATTTTGAAATATTTAAAATTATAATTCAAAATTGAAAACATGCGTCCCTCTTTATTATTATGAAAATATAAAAATTCATACTTTTTAAATTTTTACAAAAAAGAAAGAATGAATGAAAATCATTTATCTCGAAAATAAAATTGAAAGTAAAATTTATGTTATGTTTCTATTATTACTTTAATTAAATTGATTTTTTATTAAATAATTTAATTGAATTTATTGATATTATAACAAAGAAATATCTAGATTTTAGAAATTACTTAGCACATTATATAAGATAAGTCATTATAATATATATATATAACACTAATAAATAATATGTAAATTTTATACTTTGTATAATTTTTTAAATTACAATATCAAAAAAATGGATTAAATTTTTTTAAATCAATGCACTTTTTAAGTAAATTAAATGCCAGTAGATCATTTAACTTATTTTAACAGCCCTATCAAACAAAGGATCTAATAAAATATAAGAACTAAACAAATCCATTTTTCCACCCAAGCTATCCGCTAGGCCACCAAACGGCCCAGGCATTAATTTTTTTAAACCATCCAATGGAAAATGTAAAACAAAGCTAGGAAAAAGCTCCATTTACAGGTGTACATCATAAGCAGCGTTTGTCAACTGGTGAAAGTCAAACATTCTACACAAGGAAGCAGAATTAGGATTCAGATATATTATTTAACAACTAGAACCTCTGGACAACATTTGAGAACATAGTATTGACCATCTTTCTTCTCCTTCAGACAGCAAGAACTGGTCCTTTTGATTCCCCACGCAGAGCACGAGCAGAACCTGAAAGAGCCACATAGGGTGGGAGCAAGTTGGGTCGAAAAGTTTGACTTCTAAACCATGCTGGTAGACCCTTGATCTGGGAACTAATGTACTGCCTTCTTCTGGGACAGTAGAGCACAAGGTCACGCTCTTCATCCATCCCAAACTTAGTCACCTCCAGAAGAATACAACCATCCATTGTACCTATGCATACTGGCCGTGAGAAAACATTCCAGCGAGAATACATCTCAACTCGAAAATAGCGAACAGAAAAGTCTCCGTCGCTCTTTCTCCTTATAGACCATAAATGCATTAACCTATCTTCATTTTCAGTTAGCATTATACAATTCCCTGCTGTTACCAAATAAAAATTATTAGACCATTGAGAACCTGGAGAGTATCTTGGGTACCTGATGTTTTCAGGAAATGATATAATGTGAAACTTCTCGGTGCTTAAGTCCAAGACTAGAATAAACCCATTACCATCAAGGTGAACTATTTTGTCAATCATCCAATATAGGGAGCCGTGATTATATCTAGGAAACACATTGATCCGAGATAGGACCTTGTAGGTAAGGTCAAGCGGCCTCCATGAAGTTTCCCCTAGTGTGAGAATCAGACCCTTGCTTAGTCCAGAATTATTGTCCATGTACAGTTTCACCACTTTGTACATAGTAGAAGAAGGATCATATCCTAAAGCAGCATGTACAAAAGGAAATACACATGGATCTGCCGCTGGTAAGATAATATAATGCTTTGTTACTGGGTTGCAGACAATCACAGGATCTGGATATCTGTGAGAAGCAATGCAAAGAAAACTAAGGCAAGCGTTCATGATAGAAAGGTGCCAGATCTCCCAACCTTTGATTATTGTTCTTAAACAGATTTCTCTCACATTCTTTCCCTCAGTATCTAGTAAATATATACTCATCGAATTAGGTATGAGTATAACTCTGTCACGCTGAAAACATGTTGCTGCCAGTTGCAGATTGACGAAAAAAGGCTCTTTTGTCAATCTAAACCAGGCCTTGCAAACAGCCCTACATCTAAGGATATCTTCTATGGGAAGCAAAGACAGGATATGAGAAATAACCTCCAGAGGAAGATAACTAATTATTTTTTTGTTTGTCCCCGCCATTGCAACTTGATCAATGTTTATGTCATCCGACTCAGTTCTTCTTGCTAAGAACCTAAGACATCTTACTGGCAAACCCTGGGAAAAAATAAGGGATGAAGTCCATTTATGTCATGCGAAAAAATCAATATGTCAATTAACGTAATAGCAAGAGTGAAGGACGACAATAGTGATCCAACATGAAAAAATACTGTTCAACTGTCACAGGCCACATAACTAACAATTTGACCTTCTTATCAAACAACACAGAAAAAGTTGGGGTCTACTGTAAAGTTCCCAGAACAGATAAATGCCCTATATTTCAACCTTCTTCAAATAGAGACTCTGGCCTATTGTTCGACATTAATTTTTCAAAATTAAAGCACATTCAATATCCCATGTTTTAATATCGGAATGGAATACCTGCAGTCGTAATAGGGTGAAAAAGGCTACTTAACACTAAGTAAAAGGCTACACTGAGAATTGCCTTAAGCAGGAGGGTCATTCCCAAATAAAAAGGGAGTAAGAGACACACACAATGTCGACTGCAAAAGAGTGAGTACCTAGTTATCGCCCAAAAAATTCCTGCACATTTACTGATTGAAAGCCAATTTTAACTAAGAAATAGACTTGTAATGAGATAGCGTAACGAAGGGGACAATTAGAATATCTTCACAATTAAGTATAGTGTCAAAATGAAGGGAATAAAATCATATTCTTAGACCGAGGAATCACTAGTTCCATTCGCCAGACCTATTTAGCTTTCTGATCAATTTTCAAGAGATGGTCCAACAAGTAAATGATTCACAAGTTCACAAATTTTCGTTTTCATATATTGATGCTTTAGACCAATCACCTGTTTTGATTTTGAAGCAAGACAAATGAGGATCGTAGGATTGTCTTCCATTTCTTTGCATTGAGAAAGAAGCAAAATATCTAAGAAAATTCGCCATGTTTTCTGATTCTCAGCAATGTTATGAACATTCTTTTTGGGGGAAGGGGGGCAATAAGAAGAAAGGAACACAATAAAAAAAGGATAAAGAACAGTTATTAAAGATAGTCACCTGATTGAGCTATTGATTGAAATCACAAACATAAAACATTCCGAATCTAGAAGATGCAACAAACCTGGTGACAAAAGCAAAGATGAAACAAATTCTCAGTGGGAAAAGTAAAGCACTTACATGAAATCAAATAACACCATTGCCTCTGCAAGTGGAGGACAACTGGGTCGCTGAGACTTTCAAGCTCCACAAGAACTCGATGATAAACACTATGGACCCGAATTCAGAACAACGCAAACCTGATTTTCAACACAGAACAAAGAAAAATGGCATGTAAGGCAACAGAAGGGCCTCAATCACCCCGTTGACAACATAACCCAAAGTCAATAAGTAAGCCTTTGAGTTGTGAACTTACAGACGCCATTGTCTCGATTTACTGGTTCAATTCTTGCTGGGCAAGTAGAAGCGCATCATCAATCGTACTAGTACTTCTAGAATTCGACCTAAATGTTTGAGCTTTTAGGTGTAGGCCCCACCCCAGATTGTCTTTTACCTCGTACTGCCACCGCACGCACCTCTTCATCCGCATTCCCGAACGTCATTTCGCTCAGATACGTCAACGATCTTTGTTGTTTTTCGGCTCAAGAACACCAGCAGCAAAAGCCCTCTGGATTCCATCTTTTGCATCAATTTGGGCCAATTACGGCCCATGTCACACCAAAATTTGTCGAAAATTAATAATTTTTATAAAAATAATTTTATTTATATTAATTATTAATTATTTATCGATAATCTTCAGATTATAATATATATAATAAAAATAATATTTTTAAAATTAAGTGGATTATAGAACAAATACCACCCCCAATTTTTAACTGTTTATGTCTGTTTATAAAAAAAAAAAAGAATGTTGACCAATAATGATTTATTTATTTCATTTAATAATTGTTGACTCAATCAGTCATACCTTGACTTTGACTTTTCGGAGAAGATGTTATCTTAAGATGTCTTTTTTTTTTTTTTCTTGGGACAAGTGTTATCTTAAGATCTAATTGAGGCCAGAGAAACCCAGTTCGTTGATTGGTTGGGCCCCTAAGGAGGACCAAGTTAAGGTCGTCCAATTCTTTCCCTTTTTTGGTATGGGCTTTTCAGTCCAAAGAAAAAAAGAATGCTCAAATTTGACCCACAAAAAAGCTAGAAGCAAGATTTTGCAGAGCCGAGGTGGTCCCAGTGACAAAGTAAAGACAAGGCAGAGTATATGGTGTTTTCCCCGAACTTCGCATCTCAAAAATCAAAAGCAAGACATTGAGATCTTCATCGTGTAGTGGCCATATCCGCCTCTATCACACCCATTATTGCAGCAACGAAAAAAGACCAACTCCCCCAGTATGTGGTGGCTGTGTCTCCAACGTGGCCCTCTTTGTTTTTGCTTTTATTTTTATTTTTAATATTACAATATTATTCTACATGTATTTTAATTAATTTTTTTATAATAAGATAAAAAAATAAAGTATCCATATTAAGACTAAAAAATTTACAGAAAAAAAACTTAATAATTTGATTTAAAAAATAAGAAAAATAAAAATTAATAATATATAATTATTGTTTAATATAAAAATTAATATTTAGTCTACTGTCAATAAATAATTTTTTATTTATCAATAATATTTAAATTATGATATATAATAAAAATAATTTTAAAAAATATTATTTTTATTATGAATTATAATTTAAATATTATTAATAAATAAAAAATTATTTATTAATAATAAATTAAATTATTTTTTACAGTACAATTTGTTGAAGGCGACCACTGCATGGCATGAATATTAGGAAGGATCTGTTTCACACACCAGGATATTGTCCATTTGCGGTGCTGGCCATGTGTGTAGCTTCATTTTGGTGCCATCCACCTTCGCCTTAATCTGTTCCCTCTTCACCCATCAACCTCCAACTAAGGCATCACTGAATCCCGCCCTTCCTTTTTCTTTTCCTTTTGACCTTTCTCTTCTCTTCAGAACTGCAAAGCAAAATTATACACTTCCATCCTCCATAAAGCTTCCACACTTATCAGAATATCAGATAACTTCATACTAAATAACCGAAAACTCCAAAATGGGATACACACAATCGAAAGAACTGATGATTTTCTGGGACTTTTGCATTTTTTTTTTCAGTTCATTTTCGCCATCCTTTAAGCTCTTTTGGTACGATAAATTGTTAGAAGTAATTTATATATGAAGTAAGCATAGCATAAATTATTTGCCTGAAGGACTAAAGCTTCCATTATTTCAAATGCTTTAACTAACAGAAGGACGTGCCGAACAAAAAGGACTATAAAATCTTATAATTCATCTTTTACTTAAGATTCTGTAAAGCAAATATGACCCATCAAAATGAATGCTTCTCTGTTTGAGGACCACCGACTGCAGTGCTCAGGGATGTCCTCTTGCATGCAACAACTATTTTGCTAACTTCAATAAATAATAGGGTCCTAAGTTTTTGGAGGGATGGCTGCATCCACAACCAATATTTATTTTTATTTCTAATATTTAAAATAATTTTTTAACTTAAAAAAATATTTTAAATAATTTTATTTTTCAATAATTTTTTTTTATTTTTTTGTCAGATTTTATTCTATTTATTTTTATATTATATCAAATATAATTTTAATAATAATATAATATTTTATTTTATTCTTAATTTTTATTTCTATTTTTTTTTAATCCATCAATTAAACGGGATCAAAGATTGCATGTTCTCTTCAAACGCTGGTAAATTTTTTAAAAGAACTTAATAGTAAATATATTAATTAATTAAAAAAAACTAAAATTTAAAAAAAAAATTGAATAATAATGGTCCAATCAGGCCACCCAACCGGTGGGGTCACTATTAATAAAACCCTGCTATTTTGGGGTGCAGGCAACGACCATTCCTTCCGTCGGCAAAATTATGGCGGTGTTGCCAAACGTCGAAATTATGTGGAAGGGTTTCCACGTGGCAGTAAACATGGTGGGGCTAGCAATTTATTTCAATCTAGCTGGGAAGCTACAACCAAAACTACTGAATTTGAATATTATGGGCGAGGCAGCGTACGGGGAAGACGAAGACTTTTTGTTGGAGGGAGTCAAGCCAAGACAATTAATATTCATTAAATTAAGTTCCACGTCGCCTTTGTCAAATTTTTAGCTTCAGTTTTTTATTTTCTTCTTAAATTTTGAGATATAAAGTATCTATGTTATTTTGATTGGTACCATAGAATCCACATATAATATTTACGCAAGAAAAAAGGAATCTTGAGTAATTTCTCTCTTTCTCCTTTTAACAAAAATAATTATTTTTATTTTTAAAAGTACGAAATAAAACAGATAAATAAGAATTTTAGTTAAATTATTAGATTGAACTGGTTAAAGTAATTATTTTACTTATAGTACACGTAACTCCATCGTGCTCCTAATCTTCTTTTTCTTTTTTCTTTTTTTAATTTTGCAAGTCTCAACTCTCCAAGATCACCCGCTGCGTACGGAAGATTGCTATGATATTACTTTGTGTTAAAATTTTATTTAATTATAAACTACGTGATGGCAAATATTAATAATATTTCATTAATGACCAATTTAATAAACGTACTCGAAGAATCTATTATTTAATAAATAAATTCATAATTTATTAAATTTTCTTAACTATTACAGATAATACAAAAAAAAAGTGTCTTACATAGTTTGACTGAAAATTATTTTATATACACCATATTTTAACGTATAAAAAAATTAGTTAATAATTATATTAAATTAATTAAGTAAATAATTATTTTTCTTTTTAATTCAATTAAATTTTTAATATAAAAAATTAATAATTAAAAAATTATAAATTGAATCTATATTTAAATATATTTTTTTATGTGGTTCACTTATTATAATCTATGCAAAATTATAATAGTCTAATACGTTTTAATTTAATAATTAATTAAATAAAAATTTATTATTTATAAAATATTAAAATATTATAACATGACTAAAATTCAAATGAAAGCAAAATACATATATTTTTTTTAATGAAATTGGAAACAAAGTCTAAATTCATAGAAAGTTAGCTCTAATTTTCTTACAACTACGTTTTAACCATTTGCATAAACAAAAATCTCTTTGAGCAACTTTGTTAGTAGCATGTTTAATTTTACGGTGAACAAGTTTAAAAGCCTATTTTCTTATTGTAAACGTCTGTTTGACTATCGTAACTTAAGACTTATTTTTGCAAAAATTACATTCACACAAAAATTACGTTTGACTATCGCCAATTCAAACACAGCTTTAATATTCTCTTGACAGATTTGATATTGAAGCCTTAAACGATGAAATCTTAAAAATGTCAGAAGATCAAAATAATAAAAATGATCTCTAAAGTGCTACTAATATTTTGCTTATAATGTCTACAAATCTAATACAAAGTCACTTAAAAAATCTAAACAACTTACTCTTGAAGTTAAAAGCTATGCACAGTCAACAAATAGATTTGAAGAGAAAGAAGCTGTGTGTGGTTTTGCTTTCTTCTTTGGTGAGTTACTTAGGGAAGAAGGTGGTATGCAATGATTGTGGTACCCTTCTTTTTCTCCCTTTTGGTCAAATAATGATGCTATAACTAACTGTGTGGAAGAGAAAGAGGAAGAGGTCGTTCCACGTTATGGATACACAGAAAAAAAAAAAAACTTTGGAAATTAAAGACATCATCTGGACAATATCCATTTGATGAGAATTTGATCATTCAGAATTGGTTTTGTGGGTACACACTGCGGAGGAGGGAAAGTGGCAATTATTTGCATCAAATCCCAAAAATAGAATTGGGGACCATAGAAGCATGAGTGGTTGGATTGCTGACACCTTTCTACACACAAGGCCATTGGATTGGATTAGGATGGCCTTAAATTCTGGTTATCATTTAGCTTTCATGCTCACATCATCATCATTAATTGCAGAGAGTTGGTGCACTGGGATCTTTCACATATATATATTTTTTTAAAATGATAAATTAAATTAAATTCATATTTACATATTTAATTTTAAAAAAATTTGGATTCTCTTATTCTGCCCCCACCATTGTTTTGTAAGATATTACGACACCTGTACATACTCCAGAGATATTTCAATTATTCCATGTGCCACTAAAATATAGCTTATGTTTAGGCTGTTAGGTACACTTTCACTTAAAAAGAGCGAATAATCAATCTTTTCATAAATTATAACATTTTTAAAAAATAATATTTAAAAATTTAAGTATTTATTAAAAGTAGTTTTATTTTACTATTTTTTTAAAATAAAAAAATTTATTTGAATATAAATTTTAAAAATAATATATAAAAACATAATGATCTGATTTGTGGTTGAAGATTAATTTTAATAAATTATTTATAATTTTTTTTAAAAAATAAACATAGTTTTGCATAAAAATAAAAAAAATATTTTTTTAGAATTATTTTTTGAGTTACACTTTTACAAAAAAATATAACAAACATATTTTTAAAATTTTGTAAAACAAAAAAAAAGATATTTTATAAATAATTATTTATTATTGTAATTAATTAACCGTATTTTAAGTTTTATATTTCTTGAATTATAGACTGCAGTGATTATATTCGTTCACTGTTAAACCAAAACAAATTATTGTATTTTTAATCTTTATCCTTTACAATTTATCAGCAATTTTAAAAAATATATATATAAATATATAATTTATCATAATGTATCAAAAAACTATAATTTTAAAAAAGAAATAAAGAAATTGAAATATAACTTTAATCCTATTTAAAGGAAAACACTTTATATAAAAAAGAAAATATAAATGAAAATTGTATTACTTTTTAAAATTAAAAACAAAAGAAAGCGGGGCCATGTTATTGGTGGCGGTCCACCACTCTCTCAACAAAGAGGACAGTATAATAGAGACTGCTAGGTGTCAGTAAAGTGGGTGAGCAGAAGTCGTAAAATGTGGGGCCTGTTTTTTGGATCCCAGCACGGCAGCACCATGGCATGGCTCGGTGTTGACTGTGCATTGAAGCTCGCTGCACCTCAGTTCCACCTGATATCACTCATCTTCTGCGTTGTGCTTGGGTCGGGCCTTCTTCCATCAATCATCAACACACGCTTTCCATGTTTTGCCGAAGAATATTCCTTTTCCCTCCTTTTCAATTTCCGATTCACAAGTTATTCAGATTAACACTACAAACACGAGAAAAAGACACTTCTCTCCCTCTCATTGGTCCCTACATTTGTTTAAAAATCATTTTGAAAACAACATTCCCAGTTAAAGCAGCTTGCATTCTTTTCCTTACTTAAACCAAAATTAAAAAAAAAAAAAGTTACAAACAAGAGTCCCTTAGATTAAAAAAAAAAAGAATTATTATTTTCATCTTTAAAAATATATATTTTTCATTTTTTTTTCTAAAATTTTTTTTATTCAATTTCTTCAAAAAAAAATATTTTAAAAAATATTTTTACTTTTAACTTTATTAACATATGTTTAACATATTTATTTTGTCTGTAAAATTAAAAATTGATTTAAAACAGTTTATTTACTCCTTTCCTTTTTTTCTTATATTTATTTTTTTTAAACAGTTTATTTTTGTAACCCTTTTTTTTTAATTATAATAAGTATTTATTCTATCATAAATAAATCAAAATTTATATAAATAAAAAATTAAAAGTTATTATATAATTAATTTTTTTTTATTTAAATAATTAGTGAAATCTTTTTATTTATGTAAATCTTAGTCAAAAGCACTCTTCCCATTATGATGAATTCATTGCACTAACTTGCTAGACGGAGCTAAAAAAAGTAAAAGGTTTACTCACTCTTCCATTGTCTGTCTCTAAAAATAGCAACCTCAAAGCTCTTCCATGGTGTTTGGGACGCACTAAAATCACTTGCACCTTGAGTTCCGTTGCGTCTGCTTCAATCCCATTTCCAAATCCCACTATTGCAAGTACACTGGTAAAACTAAAGCTCTCTCTCTCTCTCTCTCTGTGTGTAATGTTTTAGGCAACTTCAAGTTTTCCTTTTCTCAGCTACTGATTTGCTTTCTTATTCGCTATCTGAATTGTGTTTTTGCCTCCATTCAGTCCTTAGTCTTTCCCTTGAGCATATTGACCTGCTGTTTAATCAGTGCTTCTTGATTCATTTCACGTGTGGTTCTGACTTCCTTTTTTCGGTTTTTTTTTTTTAATCTGGTTTCTGTTCTTTCTAATGGATTATCTTTTATTCAATCTTATTGGTTTATCAGGAATTAAAGAGCATATTGACCTGCTGTTTAATCAGTGCTTCTTGATTCATTTCACGTGTGGTTCTGACTTCCTTTCTTTGGTTTTTTTTTTTTCTTAATCTGGTTTTAGAGTTCTTTCTAATGGATTATCTTCCATTCAATCTTATTGGTTTGTCAGGAATTAAAGAGCTTCAAAATCTTGAGGATTCAGGGAGGCTGATTTCTTTGCTTTTATATCTTTCTTTTGCTGGGTAATCGTGGCCTGGATACAGTGTTTTTGAAGACTCTCCCATTCTTACTCTCTGATAGCTTTCTGCTCAGTTGAAGCTACACTAATCGAATTTCAAATTGAATTTTGGCTAAAGCAGTACTGTTGAATACTATTCTTGCATCAATTGAAGGCTCTGATTCTGGTTCATGTGATGGAGTCTTGGAGTTATGCTTCTGAAGATAAGGGTTTTGTGTCCAATAATACACTCATTTCTCCTAATACGCTTGCCAGAAGCAAGAGTTCCTTTCTGGGTTCGGAATTGAAAACCCCATGTAGTTTTTCCAACGACATGTTAGCCTCAGATCAACAACATATAGGGAATCAAGGCTCCGAGGAATTGGATTTTCCAGAAATGTCGCGGAAACAATTTTCCGATGATCCGATTGGCAGTGTTCCGAGCAGGAAGTTCGATTGTGTTATGACTGTCGTAAATACATTTTCTGCAGGTCAAGACTCAAATTCAAAGCTTTCAAACTCTGTGGTTGACTCTAACAGCCGGGATTCCCTCATTGATTTGAAGCTGGGACGATTTGGTGATCTCCGAGATGCTAATGACGCTTCATTTCCCAAAGTTACCCCAATTTTGTCTTCGTCCGAGTCATCTACGCCCCCTAAGAGAGTGCGAACTTATGGGTTGCAATCACAGACTTCTCATTGCCAAGTCTTTGGCTGCAACAAGGATCTAAGCGCCTCTAAAGACTACCACAAGAGGCACAGAGTTTGTGAGGTTCACTCCAAGACTGCTAAAGTTATTGTGAATGGCATCGAGCAGAGGTTTTGTCAGCAATGTAGTAGGTCAGTCAATTTCTCAACCCTTCATCTTTCAACTCCTTTTGATTGATGACTGCTCTGAGCTAAACATATATTGATATATAAAATTATTTTAGGACTCCCAAAAGCTTTTCT
Source organism: Gleditsia sinensis (assembly GCA_037074535.1). Lineage (NCBI taxonomy): Eukaryota > Viridiplantae > Streptophyta > Magnoliopsida > Fabales > Fabaceae > Gleditsia > Gleditsia sinensis. The sequence goes on along the minus strand of CM073464.1, from coordinate 6,295,883 downwards.
CCTTCTTCTCACCCAGTGAAAAGCTAAATTATGGGGTTTTAGCATACTAATTTCCAAAGCTTTACCTGCTTTTGTTTCATCCTCTGCCTTACCAGTTTTCTTGTTTAATTTATTTCCCCTCACTTTTCACATCGCCACTTCATTATTGTTAAAGGTTGCTTTATCCAAATTTTTATGTTCCAAATATAAATTGTGCCTCCCCAATCTGTGACAGGAACAAACCGGACTTAATCATTGCTGGATGCTACTTCTTTTCGTCAAATAAATGAAACTATCCTTTTATCATTATGTTTATCAAGTTTCTATGTTTTTGCTTCTTTACTTCTCCAGTTCAGATGTTCTAAAATAGATAAGCTTAAAAAGAAGAACCTTTACTATTATGATTTATAGCGCTGCTGTAATGGTTAGCTTAATATCCAGGTTTCATTTGCTGGGTGAATTTGACGATGTTAAGCGCAGCTGTCGCAAACGCCTTGCAGGCCATAACGAGCGTCGTAGAAAGCCACAAGGGGGTATTCAATCTGGAAAGGCCAGGAGGTTGCTTCAGCCATATAGCGGTATTTATGTCTTCATTTATATCACAAACTACTTCTCCTCTCTTTCCCCCTTCACTGTCTTCCAAAGTTATATTAGGTCCTTCAAGCACATGCATTTTTGCATGTTGCATCCTCTACCTTCATATTTTCTTAAGTTTATAATCCTTCACAGCCCATGTGATTAAATGCTTAATTGTGATAGATATAAAAGCAAGCCTTGAAAAAGCTGGTTCCTTTTCTTAGTTCATTTCCACAATTTCAAGGGCTTCCGCTAATCTGCGATGCAGCATCATATATGAATGAGTCAATATTTTTGTCCACTGTATTTAACTTCTCAATATTGATTCTGGTAAATCCTGTAGTACACTTGCCTGAGGATTGTCTGCAGAGTTTTAATTTGATCTAATGTCATCCTATCATCACACCATAGCACCCGATCCCCATGCTATTTATTGCAGTTTTCTTAGTTTAAAATAATACTTTCTAGTGGTAATTTACTCAGATTTGCTGCTTTATAAATGATGATGAACTCAATGGATATGCTTCTACTACAGATCTGCTACTATCCTCTTGTCCCCTTTGTTTCACCATGTTTATTCTTCCTATATATGTGAAAATTTTCACTCTGAAGTTTTACAAAGGTTCTGTGGTTCTTGCAGATAGCAGATTCCAGGGTACCATGCGAACAAAAGCGTCTTTTATCTGCCCAGAGATTCTCCCTGGTGGTGTTTTGCATTCTGAGAAATATGGTACTGATAACTGGTGGAGACCTATAAAGGTCGAAGATGGGACTGATTTTAGGAATATGTCTGCTATTCCTATCACAAATGGATATCCTCAATCAAGATCTTTGTTTCCTTCATATGCTGAAAAGCAATTTCCCTTTCTAAACGAAAATGGTGCTACATCCACTACAGGAAGCATTTTCTGTGAGAACAATAATCAATATCCACCTGCTCTCGGAGACCCTCATTCTGGGCCACGGTCATTATTCCAGGACACCTTCTTAGGAAGTGAGGACTTCAATGTTTTTGATACATCCTCAACCATGCAAGGATTATCGGGAATCTCAGACTCTGGTTGTGCTCTCTCTCTTCTGTCATCTCAGTCCCAGAACTCTTCGAACCATTCGTCAGGAATTCTCATGGCTCACACCATGGTTATTCCAGGCCGCCACAGCCATTACAGCATGAGTCAGGTCTCTGAAAAGATTGTAGGAATAAGATCACAGGCTGCCACAGGTGGGGTGTCAGGTAGCTTCCCATCAGAAATAAGTCATTCTGATGGAAGTCATCCTGTTCGTGTATTGATATCAGAAAATGATGATATTGTCAACTTAGAAATGGAAGATGGAATTTTCCAAGGGTCAGATTTTCTGAATATGAAAAATCGTCTTTCCTGTGAAGATGGCCCCACTATTGATCTGCTTCAACTGTCATCTCAACTCCACCGAGTTGAGCATCAAAGGCAATCCTTGCAGCAGAAGCAAGAGAACGATTCTGTTTGCTCCCTCCGGATTACTTAGGTGCTTTGAAAGAGGTAATCTGCATGAAAATGTAACAATAACTGCATTTTCTTAGTGTACATTAGTTGAGCACTTTGCTGGCTGATAATTATGCACCAGCTTGAAATGGTGTTTCTTTTTTGAAGGAAAAATGAATTATATGTGGTTCTCATTTTAATAAGCTCTATATATTAGTTGATAAATCGAAGTATGTGAACTATCACGATCAGTGAAAGGAAGATTTTTTTTCCCCAGTTTTTTACTTAATGATTGACATTCTTAAACATACCTAGTGAATTTTGAATCAGTCATGCCATTCTCCACCCCCGTACTTTAAGGGGGAAGAAGGACCATTTGAGCCAGGTCATTGACACAAGGTAAAAAGAAGAAAATGGTAATGCACCTCTCTCAGACATTATGATGGCTCAAACTGATCTCGAGCTATAAAAACAGAATGAAAAATGAAAGAAATATTTTGTCTTTGGATTTGATTTTACTTTTTAACACATGAAAGCTAAAAGTTTGATTGGCAGCTAGAATAATATGTATGTAGGAAAGTGCAATGAGAAGTTTGCTCTCGCGTGGTGTATTTAAGCTTCATTCACATCAGATCAATGCATCCTGGAATGTACTCAATTCTCTCGCAATGTACTTCAGCTAAGTTAGATTTCACTTTCCCTTGACACAGGCAACAAGAATTAGAGCATGTGGCAGACAACTATGCCAGTCATTTTAAACAAACACAAACACTTAGGCAAGGGGAAGGAGAAACATAACACCGCATCTGCCATTCTTATCTTCTGCTAAGTGCTAACTAGTTCAAGTAGCTTGCTTGGTTCGACTGGGGGCATGAATCCTGTGGAAAAGTGATTAACTAATTATGTCAAGTTTTCATAAATGATAATAGTTGGGACTTGAGACACAAGAGCCTGATGAATGCGAGTGAGCACATCAGGGCATTAATAATAGTTCATTCGGGGCAATTGTTAATTAAAACCGACGTTTGATTTCGTGAAGGTCTCTAGTATTGACATTTTATCATTCATAATGAATTATTTTAATTATAGCAGTGATCAATTATTCCGGATGGGTCATTACAGCGACAATCCTAGAGTCATTAAATACAGGAAACTACCCCTTTTCCGTAGTATAAGAGAGAAGAGAAGAAATCCACGGAGGAGTCCCTGACCGGTCACAAGCTTTATTCATGCTAATTAAAAACTAGAAGTAAACAACCACACCGTCAATAAAGTCGTTGTAGTATAGTGGTGAGTATTCCCGCCTGTCACGCGGGTGACCCGGGTTCGATCCCCGGCAACGGCGAAATGATTAATTTTTATTTTTGAGAATGACATTTTCAGGTGGCAGGCAACTTGGCAGAGAGGCCTATTAGTCTATAACTATTCACCGTCTCATCCTACATAACCAGTAAGCTCTGCTCCCTTTTCATGTCACACAGAGACATGTGTCATTGATAATAACAAGACAAGTTTGGTTTGAATAACATTGTCCCAGCCGACCTCACAGAATTTTGGCACTATTTTTTGGGCATTGGGCGGCACAAGCAACATGCAAATGCGAACACTCGAAAAGAGTCACGTTTCTGTTACTGGGAAAAGTTCATCGTACATGTTTTTTGGTTCCGTCTGGCGTTTCCATCTTCAATTATATTACGCTCAATTTTCACTATCAAGCCCGCCTTGCATTTAGTAGTCCTCTTTATATATAATTTTACTTCTGAAGATAAAGCCAAGAATAACATTTATTATGCATGCCCTACAAATATTTGGTCCAAGTCCTTCGTATAATATGGATTCTTTTCTTTAGCAACAGCCATATTTTGGCTTCTGCCCGTCCCAAAAAAAAGAAACAGCCATATTGAAGTCGTTATCCATTTTAGAGTTTTTTGTTTTTCTTTTTACAGAACTCTTTCAAACCCATTGCAAATTCATGGATGTTTCTTCCATCACGACGAACTAACACCAATTACAATTATCAGAACCGATTCGCAATTAGACATATTAACGGGTAACTTCAAAGCAAACTCAGTTTGATATGAGATTCCCAAAAGTAATAATCGCACTATCATATTAAAAGGCTTGAATATTCAGTAAAATAAATGCTACTAACAAAGCTACATTCCATTCCAACCTGTAGAATTTGATTTTCTTTTTTAAAAAAAATACTGCATCAAATTTCCTCGTTCTAGGCACGCCCTTAAATGATAAGTATAGCCATATCCTCTGTCCTCCCCCAATAATTTAATCTAGAGCCGCACAGATCCTTGGACATAAAGGCTAGTAAAAGATACTACTCTAGAATTATAGAGAGATAATGACGGTATTCAAAAATTTATTTTGCGGGGCCATTGGGAAGTTCTTCAGATTTCCCCCCAGATGGGTTTAGTTCATCCCATGCTTCAATCCATGTGACCATGGCATCTGCAAGCTTGTTGAAATACTCATCAACCTTACCAAGTTTTGCCCTAACTTGCTTGGAAAGTTCAATGTAGCATTTCTGAACAGTAGTGCAATCCTTTGGAAGGGAAGCAGATTGGAAAAATGGAATCAGATCCTCCTGCCAGTAAATCCCTTTATACTCCTTCTTAAGGTTCACGAATGGGTTGCTAGCTTTGCTGTGCCAGATGTAGGGTAAACCTGTCTTGACCCCCAATCCCAAATGATCACATATGACCTACATTATCAATAAAGATTCTAATGAGCCCAAAGCTTGACGCAGTATGATTCAAAGAGAAATGAGTTTGAGGAGTGAGGAATCTCAACACAGGATTTTAAATAAAAATTTAGTTTAGAATACCTTGGTGCACCAGCCAGCCCACATATCGTCATAGCGTCCAATAGGTTGACCATCGCCCATGAGTCCAAAGTACATTGCAGGACCAATTAATTCACGGTTAAAAGCCAAATTCATACCACACATGGGAAAAAGGGTTCCCTTTGGTATTGTCATAACTGCATCTACAAACCTAAGAAAGAATGGAAGAGAAATGCTGTAAATAGAAAATATGACAACAGCAGAAAACATATACTATACTACAAAGGATCCCATACCTAGTGTTCCTTTCTAGAGGCTTGACAAGCTGAGTTGGAGCATCATAATCAGGAATGTTGAGCCAGAGGCCATGAGACACAGCTGTTGGGACACCTTCACGTAGACTAAATGGATATCCACGGACAAAATCTGCACCATCTCTGTATGGGTCATAGAGAGTGTTGAAAAAAAATGGGGTTGATGGACTCAGAAGGTTCTTGATGTGCTGCTGCAGCGCATTGATGTCTTCACCGGATGGGTCTTTAGCAACCTGAAAAACAATAAGATGACTCAGACCTGCGATCTAAACCCAGTTCCTTGATGTCCAAATAACAAATCAATTAGTTGCAGCTATGATAAAAGAACATGTGCTAGCACATCTCAAGAGATAATGTGCTTAATTCCTAACATGTTTCGTGCTTGGCATAAATTAAGGGACAAAACTTACATGAAATTTCTAAGTGTCTGTTTACTAGATCTTCAATAAAAACATAACATATGGACAATTTTTCCAACTTAGCACCTTATCCTTGACTCCTTTAATATCCTCTTCACATGTCATAATTTAATTAAAAAACCTGATAGCAAACACTAATGATTCTCCTAAATCAAATACAAATGAGGGCACCAGGGCAATAAAGTGGTAGATGGATCCTTGGCAACATAATGTTATCGATCAAATTGTAATATCCATTCCAACACGAAATTATCACCAGAAGACGTTATAGAAAACAGATCTAAATTTGGGAAAGAGAATATCTATGACAAAGCTGCAAAACACAAAGAAATGAATACTTAGAAGTGCTGAAGCTCTATCAATATAGATTAATTAAAACTTAAAAGACATATACCATATGACATGATGTTTTACTAGAGAAAAGAAAACTTCTATATCGGACAACGGACACTAAATCAAAGCAAGCAAAGATATAGGGATGCTTTTGAACGAAAAAACAAAACATCCATACCCATACATATGATGATGATATTGATAGATCATGTCGTGCTATCAGCCTATGACTAAAAATAGAACATAGAATTTAGCACGTAGAACCAGATCTGGATAAGTACATAAGGACCGTCGACAAAAGGAAGCAAAGAAAAAACACTCTAAAATTTGCATACACTTAACATACAAAATTCAATCATCCACGAAAAATTTTAACTTTTTTTTAAGAAAAAAATGGGAAGTATAAATAAAGCGAGAGAAATGAAAACTATACCTCCAAAAGACTAGGAGGAGAAACAGAGACAAACCCCATATTTGTAATTCGAGAAAGAAGAAAACAGATAGTTGGGGGCTTACAAAGCAATCGTCGTCAATAGTGTAGATGTACTTCTTCTTGGATACCATGTATCCAAAGCAGCGACAAGCCGAGTCCTTGAAGGAAATGCAAGAAGCCTTAGGACCCAGAATCCGATTGATATCGTTGCGGTTGTAGAGCTCGTAATCAAAGCCTTCGGGGACCTTAATGGTCTTGGACGGGTCCCCATCTTGCACAATTATAAGGTGGTAAGGTTGAAAGAATGGCCTCCACATCTCCAGGAAATCCAGATTCCTGATCGTCGGAATCACGATGTCAAGCTCATCCTTGAGAAGAGGGGTGGGAGACACCGCCGCTTTGGACATTGTTATGTGATGATGGGTCAGATCGGAGATTGCAGAGCAGAAGAACGATGAAGGAGGTTTGAGAGGTTTTGTATTTGAAATGGGGCGCTGCTACTATTGGCGGCACGTGCCAACGCATTGAAATTATGCAAAAAAATTTAAAATACTATTTTTACTTTAAACACAATTAATAAATAATAAAATTATCTATTAATAATAAATTAAAATAAAATAAAAAAGACAATTTACTTCTTTCAGTTTAATTTATTTATTAAACATTAATTGTATTAATATATTTTTTAAAATTTTATTTTATAAAATATTCAAATCTTGTATCCACATAGATGAATAAGATAAATATAAATTATTTCATTCCATTTTAATCTCCCAAATAAGGCAAGTGAATAAATTAACGTAAAATAATAATAAAAATTATGTTGTTGTCTAAAATAATAAAATAATTATAATGTAAATAGTGAAATTAAAGAATAAATTTTTATATTAAGAAAGTAAATTCGGTTAGAAGAGGGATGTCATCTTTTTTGAAATGCACTTAAATCCAATTTCTTTAAGAATATATATTATATCACTAATATAGAAACGTTTATTTTTAAAATCGATATTTAATTTTTTTGAAAAAAGAAACTTAACCCAAACATTTAATCCAAAAAAAGTCTGACCATTTTCAATCCTTGTTGATTATTATTTTAAAATAAAAAATATTCTCAAATAATTAAGCTTACAATTACTAGGATGATCTTAATTGAGACGTCATTCTCAAAGCCAGCAATGCTTAGGAGAAACCGATAACCAAAAGAAGAAGCTTCCTTTAATTAATTTCCATAAACAAATGGTTTTTCTAACAGCTTGTCATCTACTCATATACTATTAAACACCATTTCTTGGTATGAATGTTTAAAATCTCAAATGCAATTTTTAGACACAATCTCGTAGAATGCAAGGATCTCATTGTTCTGCCCGCATTTATAAGCTTGACATGCCTTTTTTTTTTTTCTTAATGTGGCAAGGCATTTTGTAAGGTTTTTTTTTAAGGATTTTAATTTTAAAAGAATTTGAATCTAACTTATTAAAAATATATTATTTGTCTTATCAATTAAGTTAAGATATATTTCCTTTTTAGTATAAATTATTGAATAAAAAAATTTTATTAAAATTTCTACTCTCTAAATTATTTAAAATAATATTTGATTTTTTTTGTTACAAATTAAAAAGTAAAATTCTTTCAAAAAATTATTCTATTTTTTAATTTTATATAAAATTTAAAATTTTAATGTGAGATTATCAATATTCACTCGGTGTGTCTTATTTTATTACATAATTATGTCAGAGAATTTTAGATTAATCTTATTAGAAGTCACATTAATTAATATGTCAAATTATGATATTATTATTATAAATGAAAAAATAAAATTCTCTCAAAAAAATTAATCTATTAAAAAAGAATGCCTCCAACTTTATATAAAACTCAGTTACCTCTTTCGCCAACTAACTACCATTCTTCGATTATTTTTTTGGACAAATTTAAAACCCAAATACTAGTTTTGTCTTGATCTCCTTGTTTCCATGGAGTGGAGGGCACTCAATGGTAGTTCCAGCTGTCCTATATGCCTGCCAACAAAATATTACCCCCTAAATTCCTGGGCTTTGTTTTTATCGCCAAGCACTCGAGATTACTTTGGTAAATAAAATAATTAAAAATAGAAAGAAACTTCTTTTAGTTCACCTTTTTAATATTCCAAGGAAAATTCTACTATTAAAGGATCGACAAGGCAGGGGAATAATCATTTTGAATTTTGATAATGCAACGTGGGAATCCACTAATTTTTTCCCCTTTTTTTAATCAATCATTATTGCCATGGAGTTATGGAGGACCCTATCACTATGATAGTAACGAAGTAGGTTTGTGGAGCTCTATTGCCTCTACGTACCTAATCATATTTTTTTTCCATTCTTCAACTACTTCAATAAATTTGGGTTCAAAATTTCATTTTCATGCAAGATTCAAATCCTTCTCTTAATGTTTAGAGATTAATTGAGTGAATTCTTTTATAATAATTGAAAGATAATGCTCTCAAATTTATTTAAGCTTCTAGACGACGTGCTGAAGAGATAGGCAAGGAAAATAAATCTGTATTCAGCAGCAATTCCCTCGATGCGAGTTTTGTCAATTTGGCTTCCTTGTAATATAGGTGTTTGTTTTATTGATGCATCCAAGTAACAATCCTAAAATAAAATACAATGAAAGTTGGGATTCTGCGTGAATTCTCCGTCAAAATGCCAAGAATTAAACTGAATATCATTCTATAAAAAGGGAAATATAACGATCCAAGTGTATAACTTAAAAACAATTTTACAATGCAACAGCTACAAATACGCGTGCGGACGTGGCAGTAAAAACTGAACCCCCAAAAAAGAAAAGAAATAACCAAACAGAAATCTTGCGGAAACATCCACTTGTGCACCTGCATGACTTTACTTTCTTCAGCTTCATTTGCAGCTTCCTAGCATGCATTCTGAACGGATGAGGATGACAATTGTAGAATTTTCCAGAACAGTATGTAACTCTTCAATTCTCTATAAGTAAGACACCAAGATTACTAAAGAAACCGAGGTGGCTATGACTGTCCTTACTAGGGAGTAAACTAGTTTTGAACTTGCATTTGGCAGCCATGGGTAGGAATCTGGAGGTGGCATAACGCAGTTATCCCCATTGAAATAAATTCTTCTGGGGAAAGCCCATCCCTTGTCAAATGTGAAGGTCGAAGCGTCCTTTCGAAACAAGAGTTCTGACTGCACATTCCCATATGGTCCGGCTGAACTAAGAAAATCGTTATAGAACTGCACTCCCCATAGCATGCCAGTATCATCTGCAAAACCCAGATCATTCCGAAACGATTATATAAGAACTGGGAATGTTTTCCTCTGAAAGATTGACTAGGGAAAGGCCTGATCAGACCTTATGAAGGAAAAACAAAAGAAAAAAAAAATTAAGCCCTGCCTGAGGGGCTGCCTCAAATTACTTTTTTATATTTGAACTGGACCCGAAAACCCAAATTTAATATGGGCCTCAATCATTTTCTGTGATAAGGTCCAACCAGGAATATGATTATGTGAGGTAGATGGAACTTACTTAAACCATCGTAAGGTGTCAATGACTTGTACTGGAAGCTGAAAAGCTGGGTTACATTGTCAAAGTTGGGATGCTGCACAACGAGGTTCCATTGTGAATAGTTCATCCTGTAATTGAAATTTGTGATTGTGATCTTCACTCTCCAGTACTCTTTATAATTGAGCTTCACATGCCAATGCACTCGAATTGGACACATATGGCTTGTACACTGGACCAGAGGTGTATTGGAAGGTTTGCCCGATACAACTGAGGCTAACTGTGGGGTGTCCGGACTGTGACACAAAATCAGAAAGAATATATCAGAAAGAGAAAGATGATGACAAAAGTTACTATTTAAAACGTAGAATAAAAGGGCTAATTTTCAGATATTCTGTAGAAAGAAAAATTAAGAACTTACTCTACACAGCTCGCAGGGTCTGTTTTGTTTTGACAGCCACATGTGCAGGTTGGGCAGTTTACTATAGTATCATTATAGAAGGATGAGAGGGAAACACAGCAAGTTGGTGTCTTTTGAGCAAGAAATTGAGAATATGTGCAGGTAACATTCCAGGTCACTGCCACAGAAGATACAGGTAAGGTTAAACAGAATTTAAAACTTGGCTTCCCATAATCAGAAATCTCCTGAACAGCTCTAATCTCTACTAATAATCTGTTTAATAATCAACAAAAGGCAAGTACTGCTATCAAGTAACTTACTCAATGCTTGAGTGGTTCTCCTTTTGTCATTTGTGATAAATTTAGTTGGTTTCCCAACCTTTGCAGGACTGCAAGTGTATCCAGGCCCTGGTGCTTTGAGGGTGAAATTCTTTGGCACCCTCACAGTTTTGTTAGTAGTTCCAGCAGAACCCACACTAACCTGAAATGAACCTATTGCAGTGGATGGGTCCTGGGCCCATGAACTCAAGACTCCCCCCTTGCAACAATTTGCAATCTGCTGATTGTAAGGAGTTCCTGGAAGTAGATCCACCACTGTTGGATCCTTCTTGCAACAATGTGGGACGTTCCCTTTGAACTTTGAGCAGTCACCTTGCTCTGTGGTTTGGGCTCCCACCATGTTCCAAATCACTTCCTTTTTAGCCCATGTCCACCCTAATGTCCACCCAGGGGTCTGAATGTGGCGATACTGTTGAAAGTTGTACATTGTAACAACAGCCTGCTCAGCCCAAGCAAGAAGGTTTCATTAAGTTACTTTTGAATTTCAATGAAATAAAAACAGTTGGTTTGGTTTTTAAGACTAAGCTTTTCATTGTTTCATTGCAAGCAAGGGCAACTAACATTATGTTAGACAAAGATCTGTCAAACCAAATAGAAGTCTAGTCTCACTCTTACATAGTTCATACTGATTCTATAACACTCTTCCTAGTACAGGTTGTACCGAGGAGAGACTACGTACTTCATAGTGTTTTTCCAACCACTTTATCTATAACGATAAGAAAGTAAGTTATTACTCATTGTCAAGGTTCGTTTCATCTCAAAAGCTAACTTGTTAGGCCTTGGAGAAGGTCTAAGAATGGTTTTATTGATATCTCCTAACACTTACAACATAGCCATCTGGAGTCCAGCTCATGATATCCCATTTAATTGTTATGTTTCCAGCTGGATCAAGTGCATCATAGGCTTCTGTATGAACAAGCAGGACAGGAAAAATCAGTCTTAGTATCTAAGTATGCTTTAAGTGAAAAAAAAATTACGAATCAGAGTTATATTTTTTTCATTTAATTGTTCCTCCAGTAGAGATTAGAGAAGGAAAAAAAAAAGATTTTTAGCCATGGCTATTATCACGACTCCTTCAAGCAAAACAAAGTAACAGTTAGGTGCCTCTTCCTTTTCTTTATTTCTTTATTTTCTTTTCCTTTTTCATTTTGAAGATACTAAAAGAGATATTTTATTATGTCACATGAATGTGATCATTAGAAAAGAAAAAGAAAGAAAATTAAGTCAATTAGTAATCATATTAAAAAAAACATATATGGCCTATTTCAACTTCTGCATTCAATTCAAGAACAAAGCACAAATCTCTATATAACTTGAAAGGAATCAAATTTATGCCGAGAACCCATACTTTACACTGTATCCGTCAAAGTTATGAAGCAACAGAAGGAAGTGAGAATTTTAACTATCAGATCAGATCAGATTGGAGAAAACAATGCCAAAGCCACGTAAATCTCAAAAAGCAAACGCAATTCAATATCCATCGGTATGCAAACAGCCAGATTTAGAGAAAATGGAGATTGGAAGCAGAACCCAGTGACAGTAAAGTAAGAAAACACTTCCAAGAACTAAAACTGAACACCAAGAACGAGTAAAAGTACCTGTAGAAGTGAATATGGAGCAAAAGAACAGTAAGACGAGTAAGATCGCGAAGCCACAACGAGATGCAACAGATCCAGTGATTGATACCCCCATAGACTCCATTTCTGCGTGCAGATTCGGTCTGAGAGATTTGGTAGGCCTCAAGATCTGCACGAGAAAGGGAAAGAGGGAGGAAGAGAGAAAACGAAAGAGTATAAGCCTTTCTGTTCACAAGACCAAGCAGAGAGGCCTTTGGTTGAGTTGAGCAAGGACTACAAAAACTAGCTGTAATCACCGCTCTATATTTAAACGATCTCCTGGGAAAGATCTGATACAGACTTCGAGTCTTCGGAACCCAAATATCAATAATGCCCTTAATAAAGATCAAATCGGTATTTTTATTTAAATAAGTAAAATAATTAGGAAACAGGGAGGTTTTCGAATTTTTTGCATAAAAAATATATTTTTATTTTTAAGTATTGAAATTTAAATTAAAGTCAATATTTTTTTAATCTTTTTGATACATAAATTGATTTGAATTTTTTTTTTACTTTTATCAAATTTGTTGAGTAAACAAAAATTTATAAATATTTGTATATTAATTTTATTTAATTTAATAAAAAATTAATTGAATAAAAAAATTGCATAAAATAATCTAATTATGTTGTAAAATAGAAAGGAAAAGAGAAAAAAAATATCAAATTTAAGATTGGATTTATTTATTAATAATAAAATGCTAACTACTTTATTGGACATCAAGCAATTTAATTAAGAAATCCAAATCTCAATAACATTTTCCTAAATTCAAAAGAATTTATTGATAAATCTTGAAACTATTTTAATTATAAATTCATAAATATTAAAATATAACTATATTTTTATCAAATAAGACAAGATTGAGCTAAAATTCATTAAATGTTTGTAATCAAATTGTCTAACACTATACATATGAGCATTTCTTACAATTTAACATCATATTATTCATCTTTTTTGAAAAAAAAAATACATATGATAATTCTATATGTTGAATAACTTAATAAAAATACCAAAAATTAAATTAAATTTTTTATATTAAATAATAAAATAAAATAAAATGTTTTTCTTTCAGCGCCATAAAAAATAGAATAAAATAAATGTGATATTGAGAACATAGAAGGTCAATTTTCGATTGAAGGAACAGGTTGTTTAGATTTTTTTTTTTTTTTTTTAAAAAAAAAGACAGCAAGCATCGTTAGACAACAACTCGGAAAGATTCAAAGCTCTCCGTTTCTATCTCTGTCGGTGGAAAGCTAAGTTTGTGACTTCTCTGTAATAGCAATAGGAAATGTTTGTCGTGTTTTAAAATAGAACCTAACTACTCGAATAGTTATATATGAATAAAAAAAATTATATTTTAATTCCTTAATTTTCAATTTATTTTTTTATAGATTAATTTTATCAATTTTATTCTTGATAAATTAAAGTAATTTTAATATTATATTTTAGTTAATATTTCCTCAAAAATGTAATTTTAAAATTAAATTATTATTTATTTTATAATTATCTGTTATTTGAACAAAATATTAACTAAAAGGTAACATTAAAAGTATTTTAATCTGTAAAATATAAAATTAAAAAAATTAAAATAAAAGCTATTACATTTGTTGGAGACTAAAATATAATTTTTTTTTTATTTAGATTTAAGTGTTTTTATTTAATTTGTTTATTAAATTTAAATGTGATCAATCTTGTACAATTAAATATAACAAACAAAAAGCTTACCGATTATAAATTGTACAATTAACTATTCTGTCGGTTGCTTGAGTCTTCGTCAATATATTCTTATATTAAATTATACGAAGCACTGAAATCTTAATAGATGTAACTACTCAATTATAAATTGTATTTCAATAATGCTTCTTTAATCAAACTTATATATTTTTATTATTATGGTTTGGTAGTGTGTATTAGTTTGTACATAAATTAATTAATGTAGCTTACCGATTAATAGTAAATTATTTATGTTGAAATTAAAAATTCATAAAAAGAAATTCCAATTTAATATTGGGATAACAAATTTGATCAACAAAAACTTGTAAACTAAATAAATAGTAAATAAATATGTAAACATGGCAAAAAAAATTTATTGAAAAATATAATTAAAATATTTAGTCAATAACAATTAAATTTTTTTTATTAAATTAAATCGTTTATATAAATGAAATGATATACAGTAATTTATTATAAATAAAATTTAAAAATAAATTATTAATTGTTGAATTTTTTTAATGGTTTCACTTTAAAATATTTAATAATAATTAAATTTTATAGATTAAATTTATTTAAAGATTTATTTTAAAAAATAAAATTTATAATGATGTATCCAATCATAGGTAATTTTTCATCTGTGTGACTAGAGGGTTGTAATAATTTTATTTAAATGGTCCAATTCTTAAGTGGTGATCATGATATGCTATTGAGAAAGTATCCACTTCACATAAACTTTGCTGCACGGTTAAGTCATGTGGATCACTTTTTTAAGTGTTATGAATTATGATTATGGTTTATATTTTATTTTTGTTGTTAATAATTAATATTATTGTTGCTAAACAAGGATGTTATCAATTAAGTTAATTTTTTTATATATATATATATTTTTTAATAAAGTCCATTACTAGTGAAATATGCTAAGTGAACACACAGAGAAAAGGGTTGTTTAGAATTTTACTATTCCATTTTTTTTAATTAACAAATAATATATAAATCTAGTAACAAACATCTAAAAACCTTTCCCTTAACTAATTATGATGCATGCAGGAATTGGTAGTAATCTGAGTGCATTATTATTATTATTATTATTATTATTATTTAAATGAGTGTATTAATTCTTGGAGTAAAAGTTATTTGTATTTTATATCATGCAATAATATTTTCAATTGTTTCATATCAGGAAAAGGCAAAAATGACGAAAAATTCAATTTTTTTTTTTTTCAAACGCAGAGAAATTGGCGGATGGGATTGGAAAGCAGCCATGACTTCTGACTAGATTCTAGGGTTTTAGGGAGGGGAAATTGGGGGTTTCTGCAGTAAGATGGATAGCACCAACTCGGATCAGGTTCTGCAAGATAGGAAACTCTACAGACAGGTCAATTCGCTAATTGTTGCTCATCTTCGCGACAACAATCTCACTCAGGCAAGCAATGATGAGCAGCCTTTATGAGTTTTAGTTGTTTTTAAGCTTAATTTTCATTCTTAACCACTTTCGAACTAGAGAAGGAAAAACTAGTGAGGTAGTAGGTTATCTGGGCAGAGCCATTTTAAAGTTCCATAATCCATTTTTTTTTCTCGATTGTTTAATAGCTGTTTGGTTGTCTTCTTAATTAAATGCCAAGAAACTTAAGATGCTAATTTTTAAAGTTTAGCCTTACTTTTAGCCCTAGATGGATAAATAGCTCTAATCAGTATTCTAATATTGAAGTTATGGATACTGCTTGTGTAGGCTGCAAGTGCTGTTGCTTCGGCAACTATGACACCACTCGATGTAGAAGCCCCGCCTAACAAACTTCTCGAGTTGGTTTGTAAGGTTCTTACTTTCTGTTGCACTTATTGCAGTCTGACTCTTTATGTTAGCGAGAAAAAGCTTTTGGTTCTAAAGGTATAGCAGGGTCTTGCAGCGGAGAAAGATGAGATGTTAAGAGGGACTTCATCAAATTCATTTTATGATTTGGGTGCATCAATGCCGGCTGCTTATGGCTCTGTTCCTCTTCCACGCACTGCTGCTGTTGATTTCAGGCAATCTTGCTGCACTTCTTTTAAGTTTAGCTGCCAACTATATTGCTCTGTTGCATATAAAGTTGATGTAACAGTCTTTAGTTTCCCATTGGGAGATATAATTGATATGGTCTTGTTACTCTCCCCAGAAATAGCTTCTTAATTGTTTTCTTTTTCTTATGATATTTATTAATAATTAGGTAGGGGGACATTTTTTGCCCTGCCATGAGTCCCCTTCCATTTTGGTTGATTATATATTATAGAAGATTCATTTTCAATTTTTATAGTTGTAAGAATTGTTATATATTAATAAAATTCTTCATTTATATAGTATAAATTGTACCCTATGGTTTGAAAAAATTATCCTATCTTGTACCCGTGCTTGTGCAACATAGCTCATGGAATATTAAGGGATGATTGGCATTTGATTCCATAGGCATTGTGGAGAGTTATAGCCTTGCAAATTAATTCACTGCTTTTTATCTTCATTTAAACTTGCAAGGAGATAGCAGATGAGAACTATTTATGTAAGTTAGTATGTATAAATTCGGTTTTGTTATTTTATATCTTTTATAAATTCATATACTTTTGCTTTATATAGTGTAGCATGTCCATCCAATCCAATCCAAGGCTCTGATTCTAGTTTAAGAGAATGGACATGGTAACAACTTCAGGCCTGTTTGTGCTAAATCATATTTATTTTTTTCATCTAAAAATATGAAAAAAGTGAAGTATAAGTTGAAATTTTGTTTGGTGATATGTTTTTATTAAATTAGTTTTAGGTTTGCCTTAGATATATATTACTTCTGGTTTTAGTAAAAAAGGGAACAATGATTTGATGAATTCAGACCAAAAATTAAACCCACCTTTAGACTGATGAAAAATTCTTTAAACGATGTTCCTTAATTGTTATCAAACATAATTTTATTTAAATAATTTAATCTGATTATCTGTCACACAATCCTTTGAAGTTCCTTCATTTTAATATATCAACTAGGCTAGGGTATAGGGTCTACTTCAGCAGTCAGTGATATTCTCTCAAAGAAATTCCTTGAAAGAATAGAAAATCAGATAGCTGATGATTGAGTTTTGTTACAACAGTGTTGTGCAGGATACAAAAGGCTCATCAAAGAACTTTCCAAAGCATGAGACACGACATCTTTCGGAGCATAAGGTATGGAATATGCAGTAATATTATATATGTATTCTGCATCCCCAATTTAAGGCCTCATGCCAACCGTACATTAAAGCATTGACTTTCTTTATATCTGTTTTGAACTGATTGGCTGAATTTCTAGAATATTGCCAGATGTGCTAGGTTTAGTCTTGATGGAAGGTTTGTTGCCACTGGAAGTACCGACACATCAATAAAGCTATTTGAGGTGCTGATCCCATATTTACATGCATTGCTCTTCCTTTGAGACAACTATCACTGATATGCTTCAATCTCTTTTTTTTTTTCAGGTTGCAAAGATTAAGCAAATGATGCTCTCAGATGCCAAAGATGGTCCTGTCCGACCTGTCATACGGACATTTTATGACCATATACAAGTATATCTCGCTGAAATGTTAAGCTTCTGCATGCTGCCAAATGCTTTTAAATTTCTTGTGTGGAAGTGTTTTACCTGTCTCAAAATTGATATATGCTTACATGGTTTAGACTAAAAGTTGACCTCTGCACTGATTTACGTTGAATTGCCTTTGTGATGGTGGTGCAGTCTATAACATACCAAATCCAATGATTTTGACTCCAAGTTTGTCTGTGGGCATAATAATATTGTCTATAGTCCATATTTAGATTTAATAAAAAAAAATGAAATTAGTTTCTGGATATGGGAATGCAAATTGGATATTGTTTCAAGAATTAACATAAGCCTTCGATGGAGAACCCACAAATTTTTGGGGAAAATCACAGAAAACTACTGGCAATATAATCTTGAATCAGAAACAGATTAGGACCTTTTTTATTCACAGATAATTTAAATTGCTATGTCACTAGATCCGTGGAAGTCCTTGGTTCAAAATAATTATTGTACTTGATGAATTAACTTACTCCTAAACATCATATTCATATATCAATATGCCAATTATATCTGTGTAGATTTTCACCAATCATCAAGTTTGCTCTAACTACTAATCATTTTAGGCTATTGCTTCATTTTACTTATCGATTATCTATTTATTCTTGAACTGCAAAGTTTATAAAATAATCCTGGGAAACTGTCCTTGTATCTTTAATATTTCTTACACAACTGCAGCCAATAAATGATCTGGATTTTCATCCGCAAGGTTCCATCCTGATTTCTGGGGCAAAAGATCAGACAATAAAGTATGATCTCTTGCAGGATAGCTATGTAACTTTTTGTAAATGCATCTCATCTGTATATTTTTGTCATTTTTGTGTCCATTTTATTTTGAAACTCCCTTTTCATTTGACATGCTAGTTCAATATCTTTTAGGTTTTTTGATATCTCGAAAACCAATGCAAAGAGAGCATACAGGGTTATCCAGGTTGTACTACCCTATAAGCTTTAGCAGCAAGTGAGCAAGAAGTAAGAAACAAGTATTGACTTCTTTTTTTTGGGTTGAATTTTTTCTGCAGGACACACATAATGTGCGCTCTGTATCTTTTCATCCCTCTGGGGATTTTCTTTTGGCAGGTAATAACTTATTTCACGTTTAGCCACCGAGGTTTCATGATCTTATACTAATGGTATCCTTTTTTTTCTCTTATTCCGAAAGCAATTTGATCTCCATGGCTGTATTGGTGTTTCTTGTTCTTTATGACATTTAGTTAATAATTACATATCATGTTGTCATATTG
The DNA here is from genome assembly GCA_037074535.1 of Gleditsia sinensis. Classification (NCBI taxonomy): domain Eukaryota; kingdom Viridiplantae; phylum Streptophyta; class Magnoliopsida; order Fabales; family Fabaceae; genus Gleditsia; species Gleditsia sinensis. The sequence goes on along the minus strand of CM073464.1, from coordinate 6,277,166 downwards.
TTGCTGTAGAACTGATTAATTTTGAACTCACTATTTTTGTTGGTGTGATGATCTCAATATAAAAGAATATATTTTCCATATTTATGAGTCTACAAATCCATTCTTATTTCTTATCTTAGGCAATAGCTGTGTGCAGTTTGGATGATATTCTCTCCTTTTCTTAAAAAAGAAAAAATTGACAAAAGATTGCAATTATAGTAACTACATTCTGGAAATAGTTTCTTATTTTGAAGACAAGTGTTGTTTGTGAAGCCGGAGTAAGATGCATGCTGTTTCACTGTCTTGTAAATAATATTAAAAAAAAGAAGGAAATGTGAGATATGGAGTGCCGTAGGACAGCTTGCTATGTTATCACGGAAAATGTGGCATGTCTATGTTGTTTCTAGATTCCCTTTCATGCGCCATCTTTGTTTACTACGTTCTAGCTTGAGTTGGTCACCAGCATGATCAAAGATGATATATATCCTCTTCTAACAGGAACTGATCATCCAATTCCACATTTGTATGATATCAATACCTTTAAGTGTTATCTACCAGAAAATACCCCAGAGATTGGCATTAAGGGAGCCATAAACCAGGCATGTTTAACTCTCTTTCTCTCTCTCTGTTGTCCACAGACTGCCAATTGTCTGCATTTCACATATGTATACTTTTTTTTTTGGGACCTAAATTTAACATAAATTGACACTATTATGATGTTATCCGTTTATTTGTTTTTGATCATGCAGGTCAGATATTCTTGTGCAGGAGGCATGTATGTTACAGCTTCTAAAGATGGTGCCATTCGGTTGTGGGATGGCATCACTGCACAATGTGTGCGCTCAATAATTGGAGCACATGGAACAACTGAGGCGACCAGTGCTAATTTTACTAAAGACGAAAGGTATAAACAGCTTTTGATGCATAAATACATGTGCAGATGCACTAACACCAATGTATGGACTTTAATGCCATGGAGATTGCTGCCGATGGCCATTGGGCATTGGCCAACTTGTTACTCTTACCAGAAGCCCCTGTCAAGTTAAATTGGTGTAGCAATATAACTCTCTGAATTTCTAGGTTTGTGCTCTCTTGCGGCAAGGATTCTACTGTAAAACTTTGGGAAGTTGGCTCTGGAAGATTAGTTAAACAATATCTTGGAGCCACACATACGCAGCTAAGATGCCAGGTATAAAGATATGTGCCTTTTAGCATTGTTTTGAAATCGGCCCCATTTAATTTATATGTTCATGACTCAACATGCAGTTGTTAGTGCACTGACATTGAGATATGCCTTTGCTTCTTTTTTCCCCCTTATTTATTGGTTAACTTGCCCTTCAGTCTTAAAAATGCTTTTCTAGTTGCTTTGACATTAATGAGTTTCTCTCACTATTATTGGAAATAAAAAGCTTGGGTGAAAACTTCACTGTCTCATCCACAATCTGATAGTACTGTTCTTATAAACTTTATTTGCAGGCTATATTTAATGAAACAGAAGAATTTATTCTATCCATAGATGAACTAAGCAATGAGGTTTGTTCAGCTCTTTCTTGCGTGCAGTAATGTCACCTTATTTATATGGATTTCATTTGAGGAATCTGGTGTGCATTGCAGATCGTTGTATGGGATGCAATGACAGCAGAAAAAGTAGCAAAGTGGCCTTCTAATCATGCTGGTGCACCTCGCTGGCTTGAACACTCACCAATAGAATCCGCATTCATTTCCTGTGGAACTGATAGGTCAGTTCGATTCTGGAAGGAAACTTTATAATGACGGGAAAAGCAGCTTGAAGATTAACTGCGAGATAGATTTCATGTATAATAATTTAATTTCTTGCAATTGCTTTACCTGCTGAATCAATTAATGGATCCGTAATTCCTGCTTAAAATTTGAGGATTTTCTTCACGTAGATTGTGTTCAACTTATAGTCAAATTGCAATTTAAATTATAAAATTTATTAAATATTAATTTTTTAAAATAAATTAAAGAATAATTTAAAATATATAATATAAAATATAAATAGGTAAATAATATAAATAAAAATTTTAAAATAATATATTTATTTTAATAATTTTAAATATAAAATTTTAAAAATTGTGAATAAGAATAAGTAATTAGTTATTTAAATCAGATTGAATAGGTTTAAAATTATAAAAAAGAAATGATGTCTTTTTTAAGTGTGTATATTCAAAATTATGAAAAGAAAAAATTATTTAAAAATTATTTTGTGTAATTTTTTAAATAAATAAATAAATATTTAAAAAATTAAAAAGAAGTCAACTTGTTGAAAACAATTAGAACGAAAAGAACTACGAATCTATTTAAAAAAAATAAAAAAAAATGAAAGTGGTAAAAGATTTAAGTTTTATTTAAATAGTAAAATTTATAGTTTATTAGAAATTATTTATTAATATAAATATTTTTATATTAAAAAAATAGTGTTTGAATAAATTTAAATAAATAATTTATTAATTTTTAATAAATTAATTTTAACTTATTTTATAAATTATTTTTTAAATTTATTAAAATTTTTTATAAAAATTTAAATTTATATGATCATAAAGTTATTTTATATTTTTATAAACTAAAATTTTATTAAAATTATATTATTTAATTTTTTTTTATTAAAATTATATTTAAATATTTTAAAAAAAATTTATAAATTTTAAAAATATTTTTTAAAATATATATTTAAATATTAAATAATTTAATTTAAAAGATTTTATTTTATAAATATTTTTTATATAAAATTTTATTTTATAAATATTTAAATAAATTATATACCTAAATTAAGACTTAATAGAAAAATGGCTATGTTTGTGGCTTTAGTTGAAAAAAATGAAAAGAAGGAGAAAAAGGCTTTTGAAAAGAAGACCATTGCGTAGAACGGCAAAGAATTTGTGCAACTGCATGACGGCAAAGAACAAGGCTAGAATTGGATAAGGATTTTGAAAAGAAGAAATAAAACATCACCCAGCCACGGTAGAAGCTTGTAAGCAACGGACAAGGGCTAAAATTGCATAATTATACGATTCCGTGTTTTCTATCAGAATCATATCGATTTGTGCAATTTCAATAACAATTCTGACCATATCATGATTTAACCACCAATTTGTATTAGAGTTCATATGAATCGAAGCGAATCGTACAATTCACCGCTTATTCTACTACTATAGCTCAATTTTATATGTAATACTTCAAAATCTCTGCTCTTGTTTTATAGTCTCTTTTAAGTCCCAACCAAGGGTCTATTAAAGTCACTCAGCTAGAGCCCCCATTTTACGACGGGCAGATTAGATGGATTATTTGGGAGTTATATATTTGGATTTACATGGGGCGGTTTAGTAAATTGAATTTTCTAAGTCTACTTCGTACGCTCAAGTGCAATGTAACTAATCAAAATATAGCAAAATGAACGTTAAGTGGTAAGACTTAAATAAATTCTTATTAACTTTAGAGCTGTAATTGAATTGAGTTAAATTTTAATACGTTGAATGTTAATCAATTCCAAAATTATCGGAGCAATAAAAGTTGGCGAAATATTTGAACATGATAAAACGGTTCCATAGAGATAGAGCTGGGAATGGCAAGCTCCAACCCAGAATGAGAACAAAGCACTGGGAAAGTAAAAACCTGAACCAAGCAGAGCTTTTGCTTTTAAATCAGAGATTGCGTTAGATGGTAAGGGGATCAGTAGCTGGTCCGAGAGGATGATCAGCCACACTGGGACTGAGACACGGCCCAGACTCCTACGGGAGGCAGCAGTGGGGAATTTTCCGCAATGGGCGAAAGCCTGACAGAGCAATGCCGCGTGGAGGTAGAAGGCCTACGGGTCGTTAACTTCTTTTCCCGGAGAAGAAGTAATGACGGTATCTGGGGAATAAGCATCGGCTAACTCTGTGCCAGCAGCCGCGGTAAGACAGAGGATGCAAGCGTTATCCGGATGATTTGCTTGTTCCTGAAAATATTTTATCCGCCCGACGTCGTAGAGAATTGAGAATTCTAATTTGTTTCAATCCTATGAATAGAAATAGTGTGCATAGAAATACTACATTTTACAATGAGAATAAAGTGAATAATTGCTGTTTAAAGGTCAACCTGAGGGAGCCTAAAATTTAGGGTACAACTATGTTGAAGTACAGGGTACACACTGTAACATGGATAGATAGCACAAGCAGATCGTAAGAATGCTGGTATTTCTGGGTTTCCACCAACCAGCAATGGCTCAAAGGACCGAAGTCCAAACAATAATTTATTTCGGAAGATGCTAGGACTATAACTAAACATAAGGCAAAGGAAACAATGATTAAAAGTCTATTCAATCAAAAATTTCAAAACGTTTGATAAATCAACATAATGTACTAAAAGTTCAAAAACGAAATCAGGCTGGTCGACCCATCATTCGCCTTGGCTTCTTCACAAAACTCAGTCGAATCTGTTTTAGACGTCTTCTCTTTCTTGCCATTTTCTCAGGCAATGTCTCCCGCTTCTTCTTCTTCTTCTCAGTCTTCACAGCCTTCGGCTTCTTCATATATCTTGGCTCTATCTTGTAAGCCTTTGGTGTTACCGGCACCCCTCTACTTTGTGCTTCTTTGAAGAGGGCATTAGCTTTATCAACACGGTTATGAGCACACAATTTCCCCATTAACAAATCATAAGTTTTGATCCCAGGTTCACATCCATCTGCTTTCATCTTCGCAAAAACACTCAGAGCATGATCAATTCTCTCAATGCCGCACAAAATCTTCAGGAATTGGGAGTAAGCCTTCTTATCAAGAGCTTCACCATACCCAGCAGATTTCATTCTATCAATCATTTCATCCCCCTCTTCTAATCTTGCAGCCTGATACAAACTCTTAGTTAGAACAAGAAACGTAGTCTCATTGGGATGGCATCCCCACTCTCCGATTCTATGAAACAACTTCATCGCATCTTCAGTCCTCCTAATCTTACACAAATTCGTTATCAACACATTGAAAGTATCCACATTTCTTGGAACCCCATAATAATCCATATTCACCAAGACCTTCTCGGCCTCTGAATCAAGGCGAAATGGATCTTTTTCTCTACAAAGCTTGCATGCACAATCAAGAATGGCATTATACGCTGCCGTCCCAAGCTCAAACCCTCCACGATTCATTTCCCCAGCAAGTCTTCGAGCTTCGTCAAGTTTCCCATCAACACACCAACCCTTAATTAGCAAATCACATGTGGGTTCATCAGGGAAGAACTCGTTTGCTAGATTCTTCACCATTTTCTCAGCATAACTTGCATAACCCTTTTCACAAAGCTTTTCCACAATAAGTCTTAACGAATCACGATTACGCTGCAACCCATAATCTGTTTCCATTCTCTCGAAGAAAGAAACTGCCTGGGTGGGTCGCCCCGCACGCACAAGCCGATCAACAGCTGACTCCAGGGTTTTGGGTCCCGCAATGCCACGCCCACTGACGAGAACATCATGGGTCGCCTTGAAGTCTTTGCGCCGCCCCAAGTAGTTGATGAAATACGACAGAGTTTCGTCATTGTGAGTGAATTTAGAATTTGAAATTAGCCATTGGTTAAACCCTAACACTGTGCGGCCAGCTTCAGGGGAGAGATTGAGAGTCTGAAGAACCAGTGCCGAAGTCGGAGTAATATGAGAGAAGCTAAGCTGCAGCCGCTGGGTGACAGATAGAGGGTCTGAGTCTGGGTCTTTGAGAAGCTCATTGGAGAGTGATTGGGCAATAGGATCTGGGTCTTCTGAGTGACTGTCACTTCGGGTGTTGGAGGAGCCTGACGAGAAAGATCTCGATAGAAAAAGTTCGTGTACAGTGAAACGGTTCCTCGTTGAGGAATGTCCGATGGAGGAGAAGTGACTAGAAGTGGGTTCTGAAGGAAGCGAAAGATGAGGTTGAATGAGAGAAAAAGAAGTGAAGGACGTTGAAGGAGAACAGAAGGATCGAAGTAAGAGCCTCCGAAGTTGCAGAGACTGAAATGGCGGCATTGTCAGGGGGAGGAGGAGCCGAGCAAAAGAAGGTGGGGAAGAAGAAGAATAAACCTAGAAGGTTGGCAATGGTGAGAAGAGTGTAATTTGGACCAGGCTTAGCCCGGTCTGACACACCGCCAGGTCCAATTGGATTGGGTTTAAGGAAACCAGAAATGAAATTGGGCTTCAAATTTGGAAGTCCATTGTTTTGGACAAGTTTTGGTAGTCCATTCAAAGACCCAAAACTTTGTCCAAACCAAAAGGCCCAATTAAAATAGTAGAGAAGTGGCCCAACCATATTCCAATTTTCTGTTCTTCTTTTTTTCTTTTTTGGGACAAGTTCTGTTCTTCTTTGTGATTATTGAAGAATACGTAACTTGATCTGCAGCTTTATGCCAGTCCAAAAAAAAACACTACAACTTAATGTTAAAAAAACCATCCAATCATTAAAAATGAATAGAATTGGTTCAATTATTTAAATTTTAAATTTTTATATTTGTTTATTGAATATAATAATCTATTGATATATTTAAAAAAAATAAAAAAAATTGATCCAATTATAATAATATACAAAATTATTATCTTAACTGATTTGATCCGTTATGAATAAACTCAGTTAGGGATATAGAAAATCGATTCAGACTGATTTAGACCGACTGACCCAAATCAATTCATTTAGAAACTAAACAAAACTGATTAAAATTGGTTTTATTTTTTTTTAACAAAAATCGATCGATTCAATTCGATTTTTAGTTGAGACGGAATCTCAGTCGAACCGATTGAATTATGTTAAATATATTAAATTTATATTATTAAATTTATTTTTTGTTATATTTTATAAATATTTTACAAAAAAAAAATTTAAATTTTTTGAAATGAGCTCAACAAAAATTAAAATAAGTTAAAAAATAACAAAATAGATATAAAAATTTAAAAAAATAAGCTCAAAAAAAATTCAAATGAACCAAAAAATCAAAAAAAAAAAATTTGGCCCAAAATTTTTTAAAAAAAAATTAAAAAATCAAATCGAACCGAACCACTTTTAAATTGTTTGGTTTAGTTTGATTATGTCTATAAAATTGAATCGATTAAGTTCGAGTTTTACTGAATTTAATTGAATCAATTCGATTTAATTGAATCTTAAAAGTCAAGTTAAACTGATTTGTGTATACCTCTAAATTTAATTACTTATTTATTGATATGTTTATTTTATATATTACAATTTTTTTATGTACTTAAATTATTTATATTTTTATTCTTTGGCCAAAAATAAAATCAATTAACAAAATTTTATTGTCTAACTCAATTTTGAAAAGACAGTAAATTATTTTATATAGAATTTTCAGTTTGATCTCACTCTCACTCCATGTGATGCCTTTAAGTAAGCACCTGTCAGGTGATTATAAGAGTAAAAGAGTCACTATCAATTATTGGATCCCTCCGGAGACAATTTCACATTATGCGACCTTTTTTTGTTTTGTTTTTGGAGCAGTCACATGTTATAGAAAAGTAAATAGCACTGTTTTTCTATTCTGATAATTACGAATCTCTCCCCCGGTATATCTAGATGGTATTATTATTATTTTTTCCATTTTCGCGAGAATGAAGGAAATAATTTTGAAAATAATTAATGTGAGAAAAAATAATTTAACGACACCATTTCACACAGGAGATAATCTTTGAAAAATATAAGAATAAAGCGAAGAGGAAGTTAATTAGACAAACCCAGGATCCTACGTAGGAATATTTTTTTACTTCTGAACTTGTAAAATGCTATATACCTACAAACACTTGGTCGATGTGGGACTAGCCAACTTGCACATAGATTTATTTAATGAGTTTGTTTGAGTATTAATTGAAGCATCAATACAATATTGGGTAGTTAAGTACCAAAGAAGACCGATAAAAAAATGCATCGATGTCTGTGATCAAATGAAATCTTGACGCCGCCAAATTAAAACAAAAAAATTCGAAATTTTTAATGTTAAATCCGTGATTGGTTTTGGTTCGCAGAGATATCCAAACAGGTGTCCCAATTCATGTTAAAAGCACTATAGTTTTGTGTGGTCCATAAGTTTAGGAGGAGAGCATAATAGGGAAGCTGGAATGCTTTTGTTCTCCAATGCTTCTTTTACATGTTAAAAGCATATGTTGGAGAAGCATCCAACAGGCCAGTATGATGGTGACACATTATTAATATATCTCCCCACATTCATTATGCTTTTAGACGCATGCATTCCCCAAAGCCAGCTTTAGAATTAGGTTCTTTAATCCTCTTTCATTATATAATTGACCCTTAATCATTTTCAATTAGGGTACATTTGATGGTGGAGGATGATGATTCGTTCATATGCTCCCTCTAGAGCTTTCAAAACCCTAATTTATTCTTAGTTGAGCAGGCGGCGCAATTTTTTTAAAAAAATTAATCTTTTTTTTTTTAAAAAAAATTATACGAATCGCAATTATTTATAAACGGAGTTTTAGATTTTAAGATGTAATTTTTTTAAAAAAGATGATTTCTAGTTTTAGATATAAATTCACTCCTATTTTGCTTTTTGTTTTTATATAAATATTGCTATGATTTCATTAGTATTAGATTTACAAGATCTATATATGAAGTACTAATTAACACTACAAAAGAAGAACACTTTTAAACAATATAAATTATAAAAAACCGTTAGATATAATTTTCCAAACATGGTTACACATAAACATATTTCTTTCTATGATCACTGTAATGTTCAAAGAGGTATAAAAGAAAGATTAAAACATTTAATTAATACTAATTTGTAGTCAAAGCAGAACAATCCCAGATCTTGTAGATTTTGCAGCATTAAATCCACATTCTCCCTCTAAGCCTAGCCAGTGCTTTAGAATATTAGAGATGCCATCTAGTGACGAATTGCTATTCATGAATTAGGATCTGTGGAAACTAAAATTAAACAACCTATGAGCTTCCTAAATATGTTTGTGTGTTCATAGCCATAAAAATCCTTAAAACCAGATGCAACAACATTTTAGATAATTTATAAGGTTGTTCGCGTGTGTGACATTATGAAATATGTCAATTTTAAGAAGAGAAATATATGCTATTTGCAGCACAATTTGCTGTCTCTGAGCGTGAATCTCGCATGTTAATTGGATTCTGATTTCAGAGTGATGATGGTGGGGCTTGGAAGAGAAGAAAGGAATATTTTGAGAGTGACAGACACAGAGAGCGAGAGAGAGAGAGAGAGCACAAAAGAAAATGATAGAAAAGGAAAAGAAGGGCCTAAAGCAAGTTGCATTTGATATGCAGTATAAAAATAAGAGAGAATTAATTTGTTTGGATATTCAAATCCTATTTGCATCTTTCTTTATGAGGCGGGAAAAGGAGCAAAGCTTTTGCAGTAAAATATATTCTGGAGAAGGGATTTGAATCTTACAAAAAAAAATGGCGATAAGTTAGCTAGCCCACATAATTGCAAAGAGGTTCTTATTCTTCAATCATTTAAAGTTTTTGCGCAGTGGGATATGATCAAAACCACACAAAAAAGGTAAAAATTCTTACGAAGATCATCGCTTCACAATGAATACCAAGGAATCAATATTCCTTCATTACCACCACCCACACACCCTTCCTTCCCTTTCAAAAAGCTATACTTGCATAGCTTAAATGATGCAGTCATCATGAACATGTTGGTAACACAGAATTTATAGATTGTTTATATAAATTATATCGTGCATATGCTGACCACTTTTCTTTTTTCTTTTTTTCCTTTTTTTTTGGGGGTTCAGGAATGTGTTCACATTGCATTAGGGTAACCGTGTCTGCAATATGGTTAAATTATCAACGTGTCATGACCCAAAAAAAAAAAGGTATTGTATTTCCTAAACCTTGTTTTTTTAAGGAAAAAAAATAATTGCATATAAGAAGGCTTGTTTGAGAAGAATGAAAAGAATAAAAACTATTGAGCAGAACAATGAAAATCAAGAGTGAATCTTATCTTTTAGTCCGTATAGGTATTTTCGAACTATAACTTTGTACCCTTTTGTGACAAAAAACTACCGTCGCCATTTTGTTGCATTAGAATATTGTAGTTTATATTTTACTATTTTAGTATTGTATTAAATTAACGTTGGGTCAATTTACATGTACGTATCAACTAATCACCTCTTCAGTTTAATTAAAGGCTAGCCATCTACACAAAGATTAAGAGATTCACCAATTCTTTTATGACAAAAAAGTGATATAATTAATATTTAAACTTGTAATAATAACCTCACATCACATATTAATCTCCATAGTCAAGTTCAATCTCTTTGAGGTTAACCCCACTCAAATTTATCTCTCTCAAAATGAAAATTAACTTTTTTAGTATTTTGACATCATACTTTGATCTTTTGTCAAATAACATTATCTAAATTTGGTATGTCTAGATTTGTACTTGTACATTTTTTTTTTCATTTTCCCATTATTTTCTTTTAATATTTTCATATTTTTTATTTATTTAAATTTCACTATCCTTCACATTCTATACCCTAACTAAAATATGCCTATAAAGACACGTAATTCCTTTATATATGTTGAATATAACCAACTTGCATGCCACTATTCTTTCCTATCTGCTCAATAGGGACCAAACAAATCCTCCTTTTTGACAAGCTGACAAAACCACCTTTCTTATTACTTATTAGTTAGTCACGGCTTGTGTAATTATCAACTCCATCCCTACCTCTCGGTTGCATGTGAATAGAAACCGCTAAATTCTCACTCTTCTTTCAATACTAATTCCCAGCTCAAGTAGGAGGACATGATCATCAACCTGTGATCAATTTTTCCAAAGAGCACTCTCAGATAGAATATACTCTTAAAATCATCACCAGAGAATGTCCAGTAAAAACAAAACAATCAGTATAGTTATTCCGCTTCCCAGATTAAATTTGAAGATTTCAGTAATTGGGGAGCTCCAGGTCATAAATATATGAGCATATGAACTTTCAATCACAATTTCAAACAGGCGAAATTGAACAAACTGGATGTTACTGCATATACATAACATAGAACTTTGTTTGTGGAAGTATTTCAAGCTTACATAAAGACAGAACCTTTTCGAGCGAAAAACAGACTGATTAACCAACCAACCAGCTTGACTAGTCCCCATTGACACATTTGTAAAATTATGGGTTAATTTGCTAAAGATGGCTACACCAAGTTTGATTTCAACCCATCATCTATATTTATATGGTCACTTATTTTTTTTTTCAAGCAGCCCGTGCAATAGCCTTGGAGACTAGGGAGTTTTTCATCTCCAGAGAGAGCTTCAAGGTCTCAGACAAGTCTACACCAGAATGATCAGAGGGAACCCATTTGAAATTCTGCAGTAACTGGGCGAACCAAAGCTCGACACTTGCCAAGCCCATGGTTTTTCCAGGACACACCCTTCTTCCTGAACCAAAAGGTGCCAATCTCAAATCAGACCCCATAATTGCTACATCTTCCTGCATGAAGCGCTCTGGTTTGAACTCTCCTGGTTCAGACCACACATCTTTGTCGTGGGTTATGGCCCACATGTTGACCATGGCAGTGGTTCCTGCTGGAATGAAGTGGTGGCCTATGTGGGTGTCATGCATGGCTCGCCTAGCCCAGGAAAGAAGGGGACCTGGTGGATGCATCCTCAGCGTTTCCTTCACTATGGCTCGGAGATAAGGGAGCTTTGGAAGGTCAAGATCAGACACAGAGTGATCAGAGCCAACAACAGAGTCAATTTCAGATTGTACTTTGGATTGAACTTCTGGGTGAAGAACCATTCTGGCCAGAATCCATTCCAGTAGGATTGCCACTGTATCAGTTCCCCTAAAGATCATTTCCTGCAAATGTAACCACGTCAATTTTCATGGATTAAACGTAAATTTTAGAATAAATGGAGAGCCAAACTAGAATCTGACAACAACAACAAAAAACTTAAGAATTTAGAAAACAGAAAAAAAAAATTTACAAAAAAAGAAAATGATACAAGTAACGCGCGCGTCTGTGTAAGTTGAAAATTAGATTCTTAAAACTATCGGTTTGCTGGATGATTAAAAAAATCCAACCATATTCTGGCAATAACGGTTTCCCGAAAATAAATTAGCCAACAAACGCAAAGAAAACGGATAAGCCAAAAACAAGAAAAAACAGCGTACTAAATTTTGTTTCCCCAAATGACAAGATTAAAAGGCACAATAAAATTGAAATTATATTTATGCCAAGCAAAAAATGACGTTCCAAGTTCCAAGATATATAGCAAATTTAAGATTTTGCAGAAATGTTAGGGAAAAGGAATGGATTCAACCCTTTAATTCATCTCCTAAAAGAAAGAACGAGGCTACGAAGGGTCATAAAAATTTAAATGGGTTTGAATCATCATCATATAAAGAGAAAATTTCTCCGAAAGTGAGAGTAGGTAACGTTCATGAATCAATTATTTAGCACACCTTTTTTGACTTAATGGGTTTTAATAAAGAAAACTCACCCACAAAACAGCAACCATATCAGAGTCATTCAGCCTGTTCTCTTTCTCTAAATCTAGCAGCACATCAACAAAATCACCGGAGCCTTCATCCATGGTTTTGCTTTCAACCCTTTTCATCCTATGCTCCACTATGATTTTTCCAACAAAAACATTCACTTTTGCTACCAGATTTCTGCACCTTTTCCTCACGCTTTGTAAATCCAGCCAACCCAGCAGGGGAAAGTGGTCACTCCAATTGAAAACCCCAAGCAAATCATATCCTTCCCTTACCAACTCCTCAAGTTCACACCCATCACTCCCACAACCCTCATCAAATTCATAACTCCTCCCAAACGTACTCATCATCACGTTGTTTAGAGACCCAAAATGCAATACTTGCCTCACCTCGACCTCACCGTTTTTCTCCATCAAGCCCCTGATCTGACCCACCATTTGGAGCCCAACCCTGGACCGAAAATGGCCGAAGGAAGCAATTCTCTTGGGTGAGAACAGATGGGTCGACGAGATCCTCCTCAGATTCCTCCAGTACTCTCCGAATGGTGCGAAACCCATTGCTCGGTGGAAGAGAAGCTCGTAAGCTGACTCCTTAATCGGTCGATCGGCGAAAGAAGAACTGTTCAAAATCTCCTTGGCTGTATCAGGATGGCTCGAGATGATGAAACGAGTGAACCCAACCGAGAATGCCATCAACAGCTTGGCCTTGAAGATATCAGCAAGCTTAGCAAGGGCCCTGTGAGTCAGAGGCCCCGTAAAAGCTGAAACGAGGCCAAGCAAAGGCAAACCCGAAGGTCCAGGAATAGTGGTTCTGTTGTGCGCTTGACGCCGAAACTTGGACAAAGCCCAAGCAAGACCGCCTGGCACGAGCCAGTAGCCAAACACAGCAACAAGGACGAGAAACCCAACAACGAAGTGAAAGCTGAGTAAGGTTGAAGACCCAGCTGGTGGGAAGAAGATAGAGCAGAACTCCGATGACATTTTCGTTTATCTTGTTTCTTTTTTGGTAGTGTGTAATCGTTTAACCAGAAATGGAATTGGAAAAATATTTCAAATGCTACGGGGAAGAAGAAGAAGAAGCTAGAAAGGCATTGAAACAGTCACTGAGAAAGGTTGGCAGTGTGAGAGAGTAGTAGAGGGCCGTCAAGTTGCGGAGGATTAAGAGCGTGACCGAATTCTTATATAGAGGAGACTGGCCGGACTCAATGACGTCTTCGAACCAAAGCCAAATACCAATGTTACCCTTTGCTCCTACAGAACAAAAACATTTATAAAAGAATTAAAAAAAAAGTGGCTACATTTAAATTGAGAGTTCTTAATAATATTATATCAAGGTGTTTCTTAAAAGATAATTATTTTAATTTAATTTTAAAATTAAATTCAAATAACACATAAAAAGTGAATCAGACAGTATACAAGATACCTTCATACGACGTGGTGATATACAAAATATAAAATGTCTTATTCAAAATATTAAAATATGATAAAATGATATTATTTTATATAATATAAAAGCCAATAATCTCACATTTTATTATGTTTAGGGGCTACTTGATAATTTTATAATTATATAAATAATAAATATTATATATATAATTCAAAATAATTATAAAATATTATCGTTACAATACTCTATAAAATTAAAAATTTTAAAAATATTTTTTAAAAATAAAAATAAAAGATAATAAATAAATATATTTTTATATTTATTTTTAATAAAAATTAAAAATTAAAAATAATTAAATTAAACAGGTCTTAATTTTTTAAAAAAACTTAGAAAATTAAAATTAAAAAAAAATAAAGAACACCGACAATTTTGAAATTACGATAAAAACATATCGAAAATGTTATGACACTTTTATAGTGTGTGTAATCAATGGCTATCTAAACAGTTGATTGAAGTATGATTCAGACTACTGGTGACATAGACTATTGACTAGTGGTTTGAAATCTAAATATTAGTAGTTATGTTTTTAAAATGAGTTGTTTGATATAATAAATGATAAAAAATAATTAAACATGTTTTGGTAATTTTTTATTTTTGAAATTTTTTTTTCATTTTATGAGCCATACAATTTTTTTACATCCTAAAATTTAAAAAAAATGAAAATTATTTTAAAAAAATAAAAAAAAAATATTTTCGTGGCTTAACTTTTTTTTTTTTTTTAAATATCAAATATCAGTGTTCTAGATATACTTGGATGAAATGAAACTGCAGGTGGGGGTGGGGGTCGTCGGTAAGGATTATTTGGTGGGGCCGAACTAAGATGATGTCCATATGAGAATAATAAGAAAATCTTAGCCGTTATTGGCTCCTCGAACGACCCTCAAACCTTTCAACTTCATGGTGGCCCACATCACTCCCATCAGTGTACCACACTATAGTGTATAATTTTTCTTCTTCTTTATGGTCCTTCCAATGAATTGTCGTGAGTCGTGAAAAATGATAAAATTATAAACTTCACTTTTACTGATTTTCAAGAAGTGCAAACTAGACAGCGTAATTGATATCTTATAAAAATAATAATTTTTTGGTTAAAATTATTTTGTTAAACATATAAATATTTTATTTCAAATTTTTTTTCTTAAATTGCGATTGAACTAATCAGTTTGTAAAGATGTCAATTAATCTAATTTTCTTATTAATTCAAAAAAAAGAATTCATATTAGAAAATTTTTTAGAACCATAAAATGTAGAAAAAATTTAATATAAAAATGAATTTTAAAAATAAAATTATATTTAACATAATGAAAATCAAATTGAGTTCTTCAAAATTTTTAAAAAATTAACAGGATAAATTTTAAAAAAATATTTTAAAAAAATTAATATATAATAAATAAATTAAATTACATATATAAGTTTTATAAATTATTTTCCTCAAAGTCATTAAAATCTAAAGACCGGATCATCCACGTGGCTAGAGAAAAGGTAGTGACGGTAGGAAGAACAGGTAACAGTTGCGCCGCCGCAGTCATTTCCTTAACCGTACGATCGGTCCTTGTCGTGCACACTGTTATTTATGGGGTGTGTAGTCTTCCATTTTCCGAATCTTGTTCCGCAGAAGGCTCTGGACCCCACTTCCTCCACGTCTTCCTCATTCCTTTGTCGTTTTTTGTTACCGCAACACCACCACCACCACCACGACGCTCCCTTTTCTTCGAGAATCAACGGATCAAATCCGAAGGCAATGCTAGACATGGAACTATTTCCTTTCGTTTACCATTCTATACCAAAGAATCCATTGGGCTACCCTTCGTTTTCTTTCTCTTTGCCTCGGGAACAAGTTGTGCTTCTAACTTTTGAGGATGATGCTCACTGCTTCCCTCTCTTAACTCCTTCCAAACAAAAACATTCCCATCCTCAAAAGCAAGCGAGACACACAAGCGAATCATCAACGTGGTCATATAAATATTAAAAAAAAAATTGAGAATTTTATTTTATGCATCTTTTTGTAGCTTTTTTGCACTTCAACCCTTAGCTTGGGTTAAGCTGATCTTTCATTTAATTTTATATAAAATTTTATTAACTTTTAACATTGAATTATTTAAAATTTAATAAAAGTTATATTTATAGACTTAATCCTTATTAAGTGTACTTTTATTTTCACTCTTATTTTCTTGCAGTTTAATTCTAATTCTAGCTCCTATTTTTTTATTTTTACCATTATACTCAAGTCCTGAATCCTGATGTGGTCTTATCTATGTCAGGTGCTCTCACGTGCACATCACGCGCTCATATCTAACGATGCGCCGGCATATATTGGTGGCCCATTAGTTTGATGATGACATGGTCGCTGTGTTTCCCCTCTGCTCTAATTTTTTTTTGTCTGCCACAAAAAATGATTGGTTAGCTCTAAATGGTTTTTCAAACTTTACATGGAAAGTTGATAAGAATATCATCGGCACGTTGTAACTTCCGCTGCACGCCCACGAAATACACCAAAGACTTGCTCAGAAAATGCCGAAGTCAATGCCGTGTCTATTCTTGTGATTTTCGGCAGTAAAGGGCTGAGTGACTCAGGAAAACGTCAATCAAACCTTAAACTAGATATTAAAATGGGGCCGAAAGCCTAGTTGGGTCTGATTTGAATATAAATCAATGTTTAATTCAATAACCACGATCTTCTCAAGTGGTGGCCGAAACCCTCCACATTTGTTGGTTTACATTCCTTTCGCGTTTCTCAAAAAAGCTTCGAGCAAAAAAGGGAAGCACCCGTTACCTGTGGTTCACTGCAAGACTACAGATTCGAGTATTGCTGTCTTTTTGATTTACTGTTCGAGAAGCATATGGGCTCAACGAGTGAAAGAGCGCCTCTCTTAGAGGGCAAGGTAGTCAACTTTTTTAGTCAACTATGCTTCTTTTCTCTGGATTTTGCTATTCCTTTTGTTGTGTTGTGTTTTCTCTTGGTTTCTGAATAGTTCTGCCATTCCCTAGTATGGATTATTTGGATTTTTTATACTCCGTTCCCATGTGATTGATGGTGGGTTTCGGTTTGGAATTTTGATTCGTGGTCATACCCAGAAACAAATTGGCGGGTAAATTAGCTTCCTCTGATAACATTATGGCTTATGGCTATTGTACGAATAATATTTATATTTTCTAAAAGAGTTACTATTTTGATCCAGCGTTTAAAACCCTTTTTTAAAAAGTAATAAAAAATTAAAAATTTGCCATAAGTATGTATAAAAGAAAAAAAAAAAAAAGCTTGGATACATGCTTCTCTGTTTGTGTTTCAGATTTTAATTCAGGACTTCAGACATGGATCCCTTGCTGTGCCTTGGGCAAAATAGGGGATGTTGTGCCCCCAAACGTAACCTTTTGATTGTTTTTTATTTTTTTAATATATTTTTAAATTCTAATTTTTTTTAATAAATTATTTAAAAAGTATTTTTTTCTTTAAAAAATTAACTTGTAAAATATAATAACTTTTCAATTTTTTTTCATATATTTTTTTACAAGAAAACATATCACCTTCTTATTTTTATATTTAGTTTTTCAATAAATTTTTAAAGTTTTTCAACAACTTATGTTTAATTTTTGAACAAATTTTCAAAGTTTTTCAACAAAAAATTATTTTCAATAAATTTTTATTTTTTAAAGTTTATTTTCTCTTTAGTTTTTTTTAAAAGTAATTTTCTAAATAACTTGTTGAAAAAAATTAAACTCTAAAAATATTTAAACAAACCAAAACGTTCTTATATTTTAAAAGTTTATTTTTTATTTAATTTTTTAAAGAAAAAAATAAGATTTTAAATAATTTATTAAAAAAATAAAAATTTGAAAATATATTAAAAATTAAAATAATAAAAAAAGTAAAACGCAGCCAAATTTTAACATCTCAGGACTTCAAGGCTACATAGTAACAATTGTTTGCTCGACCGACAAATTGTGCTCTCATATGATTATGCATTTTCTACAATAAACAGCTGCAGAACAGATTTTAGACATACTTCTAGTACTGCACTTATATTTGTATATCATTATTTCTCCCAATCTACAGGAAGGGGGAAAGAGGGATGATGACTCGGTGGCTCAGTTGACAGACCTTGAACGTGGGGATGCAGTGCCGGTAAGCATTGTTCATCATCTTTGAAGTCTCTTATAACATCTCATAGCATCAGATTCATGTAGAATTGCTAACTTTATGCATCATAATATCAGGCAGCAAAAGTGGGATTCTTCCGAGTGCTTTCACTTGTGAGTGCTTATATCTTTAGCTTGCTTTTCTTTGGATGAATTACATCTTTGTAATAATTATAAGTCCTAACATTTTCTTAATTACAGGCAAAGCCTGATGCTGGGAAGTTGATAGTTGCAACGTTGGCCCTATTGATAGCATCTACATCAGATATTTTAATTGTATACATCATTTCCGGACTATCTCCCACATACACAAACACAAAATCAATTAAGTATGCATCCACATCCCCAGATTTAGTGTTAAATTTAATTTAATGAACATGAAACTGTCCCTCGTGCAGCCAAAATTTGGTGGGAAGATAATTGACATTGTCTCAGGATATTCTCAAACTCCTGAAGCAAAAGCTAAAGCTCTGGATGCTGTCAAGGACACCATACTTTCTATCTTACTGATTGTTGTTGTCGGGTAGGATCCTTGCTTGTTTACTTTCTGATTGATCAAATAGTTTGATCTGGATAATTTTGCTTTCTGATCCGTCACTGAGTTTTCTCAAAATTTCAGATCAGTTTGCACAGCACTTGAAACATGGCTTTTTTCCTCAGCTAGTGAAAGGGTTGTTGCTCGGCTGAGAAAAAAATTGTTTAGTCACCTTATACTCCAGGTAAAACAACATTGTCATAATGAATATTTTTAAATGTTTCTCTTTGTTTATGTTCATTATGGTCGTTTGGAGATTAAAACTTGTAGTTTCACTTGCCTCAGAATACAAGTTTGTTTATTATGGATGAGTTTTGCAGGAGATAGCCTTCTTTGATGTTACTCGAACTGGTGAAATTCTGAGTAGGCTATCTGAAGATACACAGATAATAAAAAATGCTGCAACTACCAATCTTTCTCAGGCCTTGAGTAACTTAGCGACTGCATTTATTGGCATTGGCTTCATGTTTGCAACATCATGGAAGTTAACATGTGAGTAGTTAAACATTTAAGCTTTGTTTCAAGAACTATACACACAGGGCTTATTGTCACATAAATCCTCTCATCATCGTAACTTCTACTTTTTCTATCGTACTTTTCATTTGACCTTTTCTAGTGTTGGCTTTGGCTGTCGTGCCTGCTACTTTTGTTGCTGCTCGTAAATTTGGCTCATTCCTGGGTGAACTTTCTCATGAAACTCAAGCTGCTGCTGCTGTAGCTGCTTCAATCGCTGAGGTAGGTCTGTCCCACGAAATGCTAATCTTCACTTATAGGTAATTGAAATCTCCAATCATGGGAAAAGATATGTAAACTGATATTAATTTTATTCATGTTTGTTGCTTAGGAATCCTTTGGTGCCATAAGTACAGTAAGATCTTTTGCCCAAGAAGAATATGAAATATCACGGTACTCTGAGAAAGTTGACGTGACACTTAAGCTTGGACTTAAGCAAGCTGTGAGTTATCCATTGTTAATTTGATCAGTGTGCTTGTGTGCATATCCATTTGTTAGCCTTTGCAACTTCTAATCCTAGTGGCTTGATAATACAGAAATTGGTTGGACTCTTTTACGGAGGCCTTTCTATAGCAACTACAATGTCAATTTTTGTAGTTGTTATATATGGAGCTTATTTGACAATCACAGGTTCCATGTCTGCCGGTGATCTTACATCTTTCATTCTTTATAGTCTTACAGGTGAGTTCTAGCATGGTCAATACATGTTATAAATATTAGTTGATCAAGATGGTTGTTTCATTGACTTCATAGTTATATTTTAGTTTACTAACACAACTATTTCACTTGTAGTGGGACATTCTGTATCTGGTCTCTCAGGATTGTATACAGCAGTTATGAAAGCTGCGGGTGCAAGCAGACGGGTATTTCAACTTCTGGATCGTGTCTCATCAATGCCGAAGTCAGGAAACAAGTGTCCTCTGGGGTCAGTTTCCTGGATTTCTTAGATTTTGTCTATTAGTTTAAAACAACTTTCAGAGAGCTCCTTTTTTTGCTTTCCCACAAAACACCTAGTTTAGGATGCATAGACCAATCTCCCCTTTTGGATTTTTTGGCAAAAGAGATAAGTTTAAACTGGAGATTATAATAGTCAGATTTTCCACATTCAAAACCTGCATTGTCAAATCCCGAGTGTCCCACTGCTCATTGTGCTCAAGGCTGTGCATAGCCTGAGCCCCCCTTCTTCCTTTGTGTTTCAAAATAGGTACAAGGTTTAAGGCAGTTACTTTACATTGTAGCTATATAAGATAGATAATCTCTTACAAAAACTAAATTGGGTGCTAACAAGTGACACTAAAATGCCTATCACTGTAGTGATCAAGATGGGGAAGTGGAACTTGATGATGTCTGGTTTGCATATCCATCACGTCCTAATGATATGGTACTTAAGGTAACAGTTTTCTTCAAGTTCTCTGGTCTGGTGGTACAAATGTTATAATTGAAAGGAAAATTATTATAACCAAGTACACTGAATTTTTTTTCATTTGAAGGGAATAAAAATGAAACTGCGGTCTGGCTCAAAGGTTGCTCTTGTTGGTCCAAGCGGTGGTGGAAAGGTATAGTTGACTTGCTTATGGTGATCTTCTCTTTCTTTTTCCCATCCTTTCTGTGTCACAATTAAAAAGACGTATTCCACAAGGTTCTTATTTGACAAGCTGTGAATTAACTAAGAATCTTGTGTAATACCATAATGTGAATTAAAGCGTAGAAAGAATGGGAAGAGCGAGCTCAATGAAGCGAAAGGAGAAATATCTCAACCACATGAACTCATTGCTTGTTTGTTGCAGACTACAATTGCAAGCTTAATTGAAAGATTTTATGACCCAACCAAGGGAAAGATTCTGCTGAATGGGGTTCCTCTGGTAGAAGTATCACACGCACATCTACACAGAAAGGTATCTCGATCATGAGCTTTTTGTGATTAAAATTCATTACTTGACGCCAAAGATTGATTTAATTGGTGAGATTGAATTGCTTCGCGATTCCTTATTAGTAGACATGCACTAATTGATTACTAGAAAATGTATGTGGTTTGAATTAATTACTACAAATCACAGGAACCATGGCTTGGTTAGTTGTCTTGTGACTGTTGTTCCACTATAGGACACACAGGAACCAGAGCATATTTTTTAATTTATTAGTCTATTAGCAACCCTTTACTCAAATATCCATGCTCTAATTTATTTCTTTTGTGATTTTTGGTAACTTTAATTAATGCAGTATGCACTTTGATTCGCAGATCAGTATTGTGAGTCAGGAGCCGACACTTTTCAACTGTTCCATAGAGGAGAACATAGCTTATGGATTTGATGGCAAAGTCAACCCTGTTGATATAGAAAATGCAGCTGTAAGATTTAATATTTTCTTTCACCTGCAAGACCGCCTGTTGCCTAACTCTCGTTCCCTCATTATTGGTTTGGATTTGAAAGCAGAAAATGGCCAATGCACATGAATTCATATCGAAATTCCCAGATAAATACCAGACCCATGTTGGAGAGCGTGGGGTAAGGCTTTCGGGAGGACAGAAACAGAGAATAGCAATTGCTAGAGCCCTGCTTATGGACCCAAAAATTCTTCTTCTGGATGAAGCCACTAGTGCCCTGGATGCTGAAAGCGAATATTTAGTACAGGTCAGTCTGAATCCTCAACTAAGAGTTCGAGTCACTTTACAATTTAGTATTTTGAGCTGAAATAATTATTAATATAGTATTAAAGTCCTTATAACTCAAGTTACAGTAGACTTGTTAAACTTTTGTACTAAAATATCATTTTCATTTTATGTGTCATGGAACATATCAAACTTTGTCTTTCTTTTTTTTGGCACAATAAGCTAATGAATTAAGAAGTGCTGCATATGGCGCAGGATGCCTTGGAGTCTCTGATGAAGGGAAGGACAGTTCTAGTGATTGCTCATAGGCTATCAACTGTTAAAAGTGCTGATACTGTTGCAGTTGTTACTGATGGTCAAATAGTTGAGAGTGGCACCCATGAAGAGCTTCTCCGCATCAATGGTGTCTATGCTGCATTAGTCAGCAGACAATTGCAAGCTACAAATACTGATACATAATATCTTAGCTGCTCATGTCATGGAAAACCTTTGCCACGGTTAAGTTTGACTTGTCTAAAAATATATTGAATTTTGTTATGGAGAAGTCGAGTGCTCAACTGTCTAATTTGTTTGAAAATTTGTGCTAATTTTTTTTTTAAAAATTAAAGTAGCACAAATCTTGAAAAAAATAAATTGAAAGTTCGAGTGCTTGAATGCTTCATAACACGACTCAAATATATTTCTACTAATTAAATTTTATCATACTCTATGAATATTGACGAGTATTCTATCAAATAAATATATTTATTTGCAAGAGTGTGCTGGATGATATAAGAGAAGTTTCTTGACCCAGATTGCGGGTGGTTTAATGTGTGAAACTCTCTTTGTTGTACCAAAAAAATATTTACTTCTTATTTATTATTATTTCAATATAATGGTGAATAAGTTATGACTCTTAATAAGATTATTAATGCAAAAAAATCATCATTCCATTTTAGAAATTAGAATAAAACAGCAAACTCTAATATCTTTCTTTTGCTATTACCAGTGCTCCATCAAATAAGCTGCATAAAAGGACAATCACTGACTAAGCTTTGTGAGAAAATAGTAATGAATCTGTGTGCAATATACTGAATTAGTTCTATAATTTTGACGCCCAAAAAGGTAGACTTTTTTTTATAAATATATTTTAAGTGATTTATAATTATCCTTACAACATAATATCTATACTATTATAATCACTATGACTCCTTTTGCTTTCACAGAGTTTTTCTATCTATAAATTTAATT
The DNA here is from genome assembly GCA_037074535.1 of Gleditsia sinensis. Lineage (NCBI taxonomy): Eukaryota > Viridiplantae > Streptophyta > Magnoliopsida > Fabales > Fabaceae > Gleditsia > Gleditsia sinensis. Next base: position 6,254,261 of record CM073464.1, on the reverse strand, counting down.
ACAAAAAACTGTCGATAATTATTTAATTTTTTATTATTCCTTTTGAGCTTTTTTATTTAATTTTAAATATAAAAATAATTAGTAATTATATAATAATTTATAATTTGAAAAAGAGAGAGAGAGAGAGGGAGAGAGAGAGAGAAAGCCTATTATGCAAGGGTACATTAAAACGTCTTTCAATTTTAAATATGAAGATTCGGGTGCGGGTTGAGCATGGATTTTGGTAATTAAATTCGGTTCGGGTGCAGATCGAAATGGGTTTTTGGAAAAGACGATGGTTTTGTTTCAAAGCATTTCCCGGTTCCCCGAGAAAACGATTCTCTCCACACTCCAGGAAGGGTGCCTCCTTTTGCAGTTCTACAAGTCTTCGTATCAACACAACTCTAATGCAGAGTTTTCTTCACAAACTTGTCACGAACTACCCGAAGCTCCCATTGTCAGGCAACCCCCACCGTGTTTTCCATACTCATGCTCCCAAAACTCTCTCCTCTCTCCCCAAACCTTCACCTCCTCAAATCCCACACCGCATTTCCGGTTCCTTTCTCACTCACCCACTTCATCATTTTCACCCATGGCGCTCCGAGCACACCCTTTCTGGGAAATTTCGTGGGTTTATCTCAGATGGAGTATTAGCTCGTCAGTTCATGTTGAAGTCATCCAACACTCTCCTCAGGATTTCTAGCAGAAGGCTTGGAGGTTGCAGGCCGAAGGTTATGATAGCTCAATTTCATGGACAGAGTTTCGATGTCCATCGAAGTTTTCGTTCATACAGTCGTGGATGGTAATTGACTAATTATCTTGATCTTCTAGTGGAAATAACAGGAAATTAAGGTTAAATGAAGGGTTCAGTTGGTTCTCATTTTATTTCTTTACTTTCAATTTGTATTCTTCGAGTGGCTAAGCATAAATTTAGGTTGAACTGTGAAAGGGAAATGTTCATGATTTATTATAGTCCTCAATGAAATTGAGTTTGCACATTATGTTCTCTGAACTTTCTGTTTTGGTTCAGAGCTCCAACTGAATTGTGATTTCTGTGAAACAATTAGGGTTTATGTGGTTCTGCTTGTGACCTTAGAGAATTCCATGTCTTATTCACGGCGTTGACAGCGAACAACAATACGTGTTAGATGGTTATTTGCATCACCGTACCAAAAAAGTTTACCCTTCTTTATGCTGAGATATTGCTGTTTTACCCTTGAACAATGAACAACCTAGCTTGCATTATCAATTGTATAAATATTTGAGTTTGGTCAGATTAGAATTTGATGTTAAGCCGCCTATGTTTTCATCTGGACAGCTGTATATTTATTCTTGAATGCAAAAGTTCATAATAAAGGACGTGTTTTTGGGATGGAATTACTTTAAGTACCCTGGACATAACAATGATACGAGTCACCCTCGTTTTAATTATTAATGTCATATTTTAAAAATTCTCTCTATAGAGAAAGTCATTTTTAGTATTTTCATCTTTTCAAAGAAAGGTCCAATCACTAATAACACTTTTGAGTTTTGACAACTTCTTATAGAAAGCTTGCTGATAATTATGAGAAATTAACGTGAACTTTATCTGAAGGGAAGTTTTGGATACTGTCCAATATTTTAGTTTCTTTTTCTTTTTTATCTTTGTAAAGAACTGTGTCTTTCCTATTATTCACCCTCTTCTCAAAAAGGAAATTTTTTTTAACCATCTAATGTTAATATAATGAGTGAGTTGGATCACAATCCATGCCATAAGTAAAACGCTGTCCCAATGTTTTCATCATTCAACATATTGATATCTAATATCTTATGGTTATTAATGCTTCTGGGTTTGGGGTTTGCAATGCATTAGGATTTAGGGACATTATTGATATGCTTGGTTCTGGAAATGATCCCCCCCTTTTCGATTACATTTTCTCTGTTCTGGTTTGTTTTCCATGTGAAAATTGAAATTTTCTCATTAGCATTTGTTAGCATATTACTGCAAAGTTATATGATTGTGTGCTAAGAAAATCTTATTTTTTCTCCAAACAGTAGCTGAAATTTAGAAATTACTGGATGCTGACATACTTAAGATAATTTTCTCTTTAGATGTGTCAGATTGGAAATTCAATTCCTCAAACTATGTTATGTTTTTTTTTTGGGAATATTATATGTTTATAAGTAATGCCTGATTGTTTGAAAAAATTAGTAAAAAACGGAGGAAAAAAAAGAAAAAATGAAACTCCCATCTAGAAACCACGTTAATATAGCATATAATGTGGAGCAATACCACATATTGCTTCCACCAGTCAAATTTGACAATCACAAGTACTGTCGCTGTATTCTTGTGCTTATTAGAATTTACATGTACTTTCCTATATGGAAGTTTAAAATGCTTCATCTATTGTAGACTGTCCTTCCTACTGTTTAAATTCTTGCATATCGCTGTAAAATCCTTTGCAATATGCATTTCATACTATTTTTAAACTACTATATATGTTTGTGGGCAACAAGTATGCCTAGGTTGATGAAACTCTGTTTAATTTTCTGTTACATTCTTTCAATCTTGCCACTCTTTTCAATAGGTGCATGCAAATAGAAGGGTTTTCTTTCTTAATTGTTGGCAGAAAAGGCATAATTTTGATATGTGTTTAGATTGTTTACATTTATGTCCATAATAAATTTTCTCCTGTTTGCAGGAGATCATGGTTCCAAAGGCTAACAGGTAGTGACATGGTTTTGGGCTTGATAATAGCTAATACTGCTGTTTTTTTATCATGGAGGATTGCAGATCCAAAGTTTATGTCGCAAAATTTTACAGTGAGTTTCTTGATTTATAAAATTTGAGGTACTTGATGATGCCATGTGTAGATATTATTTGCCAGACCATTGCTTTGCATGGCATTCCCCTTCACGTTGTGGGTGCATCAAATGTTTCTTAGGAAATTCTTCACAACAAGCTTACTGGTATTACAGCATAATATTAATATGGAATATAATGACTGCTGATGGGGCAATTTTATTTGGTTACTAATATAATGAGTAACCTACTGTCCTTGCTACAAATTGTTGAAGTATGGACTTGAGAGAAATACATAATTTTAATCTATATATCTGTTTGGATTACACTTCAGCTTGATTACTAATTCAATAGTTTTCTGTGAGCAGCTCTCTTTGGACAATTGCAAGTGTGGACGCTTGCACACTTTGATAACCAGTGCATTCAGTCACATCGACATTGAGCATATCGTTTCTAACATGATTGGACTCTACTTCTTTGGGAATAATGTGTGTTTACCTGCTCTCGTACTGTATATTTGGCCTTTGTTTTTCTCTTGAGTCTCTTCTTTCTGCTTTCTTGTTATTTTATAGTTTTTATTTATGTATCTAACTATATTTTCTTTTATGTTTGTAAAATTTAAAAAGGTCAAAGGCAACAAATCATGTTTCATTTAGTTATGGGATACAGAATTAAGATGTTTGAATTCTTGACAGGGAAATGGTTTTGGGAAGAATATGTCTTAGTTTTAGCTTCCTGAAGTACTATGAGGCTAATGCATTTATGGGCACTTTAAGATTTGCTTTTCCTTAAATTTGTTTATTTCAATTTAAAAAGAAACATTCTTTGAACATAAAAAACTCAATTTTTTTTTATTAAATAACAAGCTTATAATTATCGATAGCCTATTGATTTTTTATACCATTATTATTCTATTCAATTTACAGTTATTTTACTGCATACACATTAAGTTTCATAAATATTATAGTTATTTTTGCAGGGTTATGCACTCAAGATATATCATTATGGTGTTGCATTATGCACCACCATCTTTAGATGTGAAATTGAGGAGCTCTTTTGTTTTCTTTTTAGAGGAAAAGAAGGGAACTCCTCAACATGTTGTGACCGTTGACCTTTTAGTTTAATGAGTAAAAACAATATGCTAAGAAGTTTGGTGCATAAGATTTGAAGATTGATTTGGCAGATAGAAAAACAATATAATGGGTGATTGTTCAATCTCTAGAAGTCTTATTTGTTGAATTTCTGTCAATGTTTCAAACATTTGATAATTAATGTCTTTTCCACCTTTTTTGTTGGCATACACAATTTAATAAATTTAATTATTTGTCATAAGTGTGTTATATTTTCCTTTGTCATGGATTTTTAGAAGTCTTAATTTGTTTGAGTCTAATGTTATGTCATTAAAAAATTATAATTTATAAATATCTTTCTTTTTTGTTCTTGCTTTCTTGTTTCTTGTTCTAAATGAATTACTTGTTCCATTTGGCTTCTAATACTCCAACTTTTCCTGTTGGCAGATTGCAAGAGTTTTTGGACCTGAATACTTGCTGAAGTTGTATATTGCTGGGGCAGTTGGTGGTTCAGTTTTTTACTTAGTGCATCAAGCCTACAAGGCACAAACATCAAAGGTCCAGTGATGATAAAAATGAGTAAAATATCTACTAGTCTCTCAGCAGAGCAGATCTAAGACATTGTAGCATTTTCTGCGTAAATGAAAATAAACAAAATCTAGATTTAATAACTACCCCAGCAAAACTGATTATTCAATAACAGTTTTTCATCTAAGTATTTACGATGATCTGAAATGTTAAAACTTAAAAAGCTTAATACTTTCTTGATGAATGTTTGCTACACTTTGATTCAGAGACAAGTTTTATAAATGATGTGGAAAGAAAGACCAAAATAAAAGGGATCTTTCTGATATAGCATACAATGATAATAGATATGGTTGTGCCTATGTTGATTAGTGTTAAATTTTATTGAACAGTAGCATAAGTAGTAGTTTATTTTCCTCTTGGTTGGAACTTAACGTTTGGGTAAAATAATATACTTTACAAGACTTGTGATGTGATAACTCCTTATTAATTTTCTGAGCAAGTTTTAACCTCTATTTTTGTTTTATTACAGGGATGGTGGGGTTTAGACCCTCGAAGGCAAGAAGCATTGGTAAGCTTTCAGTAACTATTCTTTAATGGTCTCGGACCTACTCTTCATGGTGTGGGCCACTGTGTGTCACAACAGATGTCTTTGTGACTCGTCAACTTTCTTTGATGAGCAATACATATTCTGGGATTGATATCTGCTTTTAATCTGTTTTCATTTTTTTGAACATATTTCCATTTATATTTCGTGAGAGAGGACGTTGCAACATAAATTCAATCCTTGTGAGTTTACATCAATTTCTTTTACATAGGCCACTATGGCGCCGTCTGATCCATGTAGCCGACCCCACTTAGTGGGAAAAGGCTTAGTTGTTGTTGTTGTTGTTATTGTTGGTTTCTCTTTGTTCCTTAATGTTTCAGAGTAGAAAGTTCTTTTCTGGTCTAGAATTTGTCAAAGTCAATAATTTGATCCCATTTTGGTTCTAGAATATCTTTTTTGTACCTTTGAGGCATGCATATCTATGTTTGCTGATTATTTATCACATGTTGTCTTCCACAATTCATCAATTATATGCTGGCTGTGGAAACTCCACCAATTTTTTTTAGTTGTAGGAAATATCTATCTTTATGAGGCTGTGTTTTCTTAAAAGTTAAATTTATAGCTAGATCATTAAATTACTTCTATATAAGGATTGAAAATAACTATTTGCGTGAATCACTTGCAACATTGGTTAAACGTGACTGCGGCAATTAATTCAAATGGAATCTGCCCATGTTTAGGGTGCTAGTGGAGCTGTGAATGCAATATTGCTGCTTGATATATTCCTCTTTCCAAAATCGACTCTTTACTTCAACTTTTTTATACCAGTTCCTGCAATCTTGCTGGTAAGCTCTTCTAAAGCTTATGCTAGTTCAACTATGTGAAGTTGATAATGCGGATCCTTACAGATCTTTTTCTATTGTTTTACTATTAATCTAGGGTATCTTTTTGATTGGGAAGGATGTGATGAGGATGCTAGAGGTATGGTAGACTCTCTCAAGACTTATTTATTTTATTTACCAACATTTTTCATAGCATTTTCCATCTTAAGCAGTTTCTCTTTTAGGGAAATGATTAATTAATCATAAGTTCATAATTACTGGTTCAATGACATTGACATTAATTTCAACAAACTGTTTAAAATTTGATATGCTATGATACAAACATGCACTGTGCAATAGGTCTGACAAATGTCATATGAGAATTGCTGTATAATCACTATTTTGTGTCATTTAAATTTTTAATGAATTGAATTTTTTACTTATAACTCGGTTCATTTGTACCCCCTTACTTGATATGGCTTGTTACCATCTTGATGCGTTAGACTTGTGCCAGAACCATCGTCCCCTTGATTATGGTTGGTTGAGTGGAGAGGGGGTGGAAATTGGCAATGTATCTATCTTGCAAGTTTTCATTTGTCCCCACCCACTTCCCCTATTTTCACTCCTACCAATTATGGTTAGCTACCATCATAGACGTCTGATTGATGCTCGCATGGCTTTTAAACTCCAGTTCACCATTTAAAAACACATTGTTGGTTTTCATTTCACATTATAGGGAGACAGTCATATATCAGGATCTGCACATTTAGGGGGTGCGGTAGTTGCAGCCATCGCTTGGGCACGAGTTCGGAGAGGAAGATTCTAATTCCTTTTTATACCTATGCAAACCTGTATTTTTATTTGCTTATTACTATTCAATGAGTTATTGATGCTAGGTATCATTGTTAAGCTTTCATGCCCCTTCCCCCCTTTTCTTTTTTCTTTTGCAGTAACTTCTTTCTTCCCCAATTATGGGATTATTGGGTTAAGCCTTAATTTGCAATCAGCCGAGGCTGCTTTACAGTTCACATGAACATGCTGCTTTTAAATGAATATTAACCCCGCATTCTTATCCATTGACAGATTGATGGGTATTCTTCACACTTTTCTGCTAATATGAATTTGAGGCTTTACATTGAAATTTTATTTTAAGGTAGATTGGTCTATAAAAAATATATAGATCAAGTCAATAATGAATAGATATATAAATGTGCTTAGTTTATTTTTTTATTTTTAATAAAATTCAACTTTAAGTTATTCATATGTATATTTATGATTTGTTTAATCTAAAAACTTTCTACTCAATTAACAGTGTTTGGATTATTGGTAAATCTAAGTGGCCCCTTTTTGGTGTTGCGGGATCGCCCTTCAGGCTTCAACAAGTTGTCACCATTCTCATGCCTTTAAAGAAAAAGATATAAATCATCATGTATTCTGATGGTAAATGTAAACATAATTAATGTCAACTTGAAAGCATGAATATCAATCTTCAATATATTTTTTGTGGTGATAAATTAAAAAAAATTAGATAATTTATTTATAGAATTATTTGGGTGAGAAATATATAATTTTAAATACTTTATTTTCTTGTGGCGAAATTTTGAACTAGACTTGATTGGATTTGATTTCAAATTGGGCCTCAAAATTTGGACCCGAAAATTTCTAAATGAAATTTACATTTCAAATTTCATAACTTTTTGTAATTCACCGTTCAAACAAAATCCCAAGAAATGATGTTTACATTGAAGAGAGAGAAAAGAAATGCTTATGTAAATTAGTCAATTTAATCCTTTTTTTTTAATTTTTTTAGATTATTAAAACTATCAGGAACATTTTTCAACGTCAAATAAATGGAAAAACATAGTCAAACGTTCTTGAAGTATAGGGAATATAAAAAGAACTAGAAAAGAATGATGAGGTCAGTACATCCTTAATATAAAACGGAATAAATGTATGTTTGTATTTTTTATAAAAAAAATAACCACTTTATTAATTAATAAAACAACCTTTTTCGTTGCAATCTTTTCCCAAAAATAGAAAAAAACACACACCAGAGCTATAAAATTGTAATTAATGGCAACAAATAAAGGCCCAGATTTATCCAGTGAGTTGAAGAGTAAACCAAGTAGTTAAGGATGTTGTTATGTTTTGAGAGATTAAATTTATTTATCATCGAATTTAATTTTTTTTAGTAATTTGTAGTGTTTATTTGATAAAATAAAAATTTATAGACAAATATAATTTGGATGATTGAAAAAACTCAAATTGTGCCACGTGTCACAGCTTTCGTTACACTGATCAGACCACATTCCTGATGAAACCGCTCTAAATTTATCACGTGTTAAAAAAAACGTGTATTTTCGATTACCTCTCTCCTCGGTCCCCGCATTTGCATTTTACACACTCGCTGCGATCCGACACTTATTTTGGGTGTTTTATTATTTATTTTTTGCGTGAACTTTATTTTATTTTTTAAATATACGGAATCCTGAGACTCTATTTTCCTGATCTCATTTTCACCGTCGCCTCCCAAGTCCCTCCCTTCTTCTCGCATGTACATTTTTTATTTTTTCTATATATAAAAAAGGAGAAAGCTTTATTTTTTATTTGTTTGGTGCGTTCGGCAATGGCAATTGCTTCATTCTCTTTCTAAGTTGTTTCTTAAAAAAATGAGGTGGGAAAAGGTCCAAGTGAACCTCGTACAGGGTCAAGATGGTGCGGAACAAGGAGGGTGTGAGCTATCTGGGCCAGGGAAGAGGTGGGGACACACCTGCCTGGCCATTAAAGGTGGGAGACTTCTCTATGTATTCGGGGGTTACGGCAAAGATAACTGCCAGACCAACCAAGTTCACGTCTTTGACACTGGTGGGTCTACTACGGAGTTCCCCAATCTCTTCTGTTTCATCTATATATCACGTTCTTTGTGACTCCTTGATTTCGCATTGTTGTTCACTCGGTGTTTCTTAGATGAAATTTGAATCTTTTTCCGATATACCCAGGTCTTGGAATTTTGTTGCACTCGAATATTTGCGTCTAAGCTCCTTTGTTTTCTTTATCCTTGGTTTTTGCATTTCTTGGTCGTCATTATTTTGTAAGAATGCTACGTCAGGTTCTTGCCTTCTTGGTAAGCATTTATACTGTGCATGCTTTCTGTCATGGACTCCTATCAAAGCTCTTGCTTTTTTTGAATTTCTTTTCTTTTTCCCCCTTTTCTTTTGATGATCTATTGGTGCCCTGTTGGAAAAGTTGTTGTCTTTTGGTTTCTTGGAAGCCAGATTTCTCTATTTTAATTAAAGACTTTTACGAGTTTTCAATTTTTTTTTTTTTTTTTTTTTTGCCTCGAGGGATTTGAGTATGGAAGAATTGATACTTGTTGTATAGTTGATTTTGTATTTGTATAGTGTGTTTAATTATTTTTCATTTTTATGGCATGCATTTACTTTTATATTTATGCATTTATTCGGGTACTTGGGCTAGTGAATATCGACATTGTTAATGGCTTCATTCCTCGTTGTTGATTTCCAGTCAAAGAGACTTGGAGCCAACCAGTGATAAAAGGCTGCCCACCTACTCCTAGGGACAGCCATAGCTGCACAGCTATCGGTGATAATCTATTTGTGTTTGGGGGTACAAATGGGGTGAACCCACTCAAGGACTTGCACGTACTCTACACTTGTGAGTCATCATTCTGCTATCTCATCTATACTAGTTGGCGTAATTCATATGCCCATTATAATTTTCAAAGCCAAAATCTACGATCTGCTTTGTTCTTTGATGATGGCCTTAGAAACTAATGCTTAACTAAAATTTTATGCTGCTAGTGCCTAAGTCTGATCGAATGCTCTTTATCTCGCTATCAGTTTCAACATGTTGTACTCATTGATATTAAATCGTTTTTAGCTTCACATACATGGACATCTCCAACTGTACGAGGAGAAGGACCGGAGGCACGTGAGAGTCATAGTGCAGCAAGTGTTGGCAAACGGCTATTTATATTTGGTGGTTGTGGAAGATCTGCAGATAATAATATTCAGGTCTACTACAATGATGTTTATATATTGAATACAGGTGATTTCCCCATATCATACTGTCAGTTATTGATCAAGGTAGTTCATTATATAATATATACCTTAGGTAGTAATACTAAGATTTTTTAAACTTAGTTAATTATTTCATTAAGACGTTGCCTAGTACTAGGAATTGTCACACACTCCCACTGTTTAGCTTGCTTGTAGAGGCTGAGTTCTTGCTGAAGAAATGTGGGGTTGAATTGTAGCTTTGCCATAATTTCAGTTGTGAATGAAATGAGAGAGATTGAGTTTGGACTCAGTTAGAAGGAGGGGTTCGGGCTTGGAGTGCTTAAGATTGAGCTATTGAATATTTTAGTTGGTTTATCCAAATACGTATCTATATTTGTATTGGAAATTTGTCTGTAGCTTTTGGGTTGTTAGATCAGATAAGGAAGATGACGATAATTCCTTTTAACTATTTCACTTGTAGAGACATTTGTTTGGAAGTGTGCTTCAACATTGGGCACTCCACCATCTCCTCGCGATAGCCATACTTGCTCAACTTGGAAAAACAAAGTTATTGTGATAGGTGGTGAAGATGGACATGATTATTATTTGTCTGATGTCCATATCCTTGATACAGGTATCTTATCTGTAAAATATATATTTGTGTAACATTTGGTAATACATATCAAATGAACATTTATTAGAAGATGATGTACTTCTATTTAATTTGCTTTGGAACCTCTGTAATTGACAGATACTCTTATTTGGAGGAAGTTGAATACATCAGGCCAGTTGTTGACACCTCGAGCTGGTCATTCTACAGTTGCTTTTGGAAAAAACTTATTTGTTTTTGGGGGATTTACGGATGCCAATAATCTATACAATGACTTTTATATGCTTGATGTTGGTATGTATAATTTAGCTATGCAAAATGTTCTCTTGTTTAAATTCTATAGTTATTTTCTGTTTTAAGATTTGCATAACCTTACAATGAGATACTGTCTTTAGAAACTTCATTCTATGTCAGTGTAACAGCTCCAACATGTTCATCAGACTTGTAGATAAATGGTTTATGCTCTCATGGAGCAAAGGTGGAACTGTTGATGACTCTTAAATAGTTTGTTGGAGCAAAATATGTTAAATTTTTTTTTCAGAAGATAATTGATCATGCAAATGATGATAATTTGACATCTATCATTTGAATTTTTTAAAGTGGGGCACTTGCTCCATCTTTTTACAGAAATCTCATCGTTGTGACTAGTTTAATTTTTGTGGTCACTTTCTCAATTCTCATTAATCAGAAAGACATACAATATATTTAATTAAAGGTTTTTTAGTCTTTTGCTTCTTCTGAAAGTGGGAGCATGATATATTTATTAATATTTATTGAGTCTTTATGCTTTATATCATTATTTTTTTGATTGGGTGCAGATACGGGTATTTGGACCAATGTGACAACTACAGGAAATCGTCCTTCTGGTAGATTTTCTGGGGCTGCTGACTGTTTAGACCCATTTAAGGGTGGTGTTCTTGTGTTCATTGGCGGATGTGATAAAAATCTTGAGGGTTTGGATGATTTTTATTACTTATATACAGGTTCAGTAAAGTTTCATATATTTCCTAATATTAACTTAGCTGAGTATTATTTTGGTGCAGGGTGCTGATATTTCTGTAATTATCAAGTATATGGAAAATGTGTTTTTATTAATCAGGTATAATTTTTTACTTCTAGGGCTTGATAGTGGACGTGAACAGAGACCCGAAAAGTTGTCTTTGAGGAAGCAATTGAAGCTAAAATGCCAAGAACAATATCCCAATACTGTCCAAAATCAAGCTTTGGTTACATATGGAGTTGGTGCTGATTTTAGCCAGCCTATGATTGTGTTCGGACATAGCCAGCCAAGTATGAATTTGCCTTAATATATGAAAGTTTCTGATATAGGGATACAGTCTAAATACTTCATGTGTTATGGTTTTAGCAATGCAGTATGAGTAGGAAAAATATTACTTAGTTTATTAATTAATGATGTTATTATATTTAGGAATTTTTGGTAATATAGGATCTATTCATCATTAATTAGGGATTATCAATAGAGGAAAATTCTAGTAGTTTCAGTAGAATTTCTTTGTTTAAGATTTTCTTTAAATAGGCATATACTCCATTAGGAAAATTACCGCTGGCCCTGATTATCATTACTGTTGTGCCTTGAAAAATGTAATTTCACAACTTTCAAAATTTTTAGTGATGAAGCACACCGTTAAACTCAGGACAGCCAATCCACCTTGATCTGATATTCACCTCACTAGAAAACACAAAAAAAAAAAAGAAGAAAAAAGAAAATCCACCAAATCTCGCTGGAGAAAAGGCCCCCAACCACTATTGAAGCTAGATCTAGCCAATTTGAGCCTAAAGTAACCAACTTTAGGAATATCTTCAGTAGACCCTTAAAAGCATGCCACCAAAGTTTTGCCTCAAACAACTACGGGCCATACCACCACTCAACTGGCAATGTCTTGGGCTTCTTCCTCCACTAGCGCCACCGATGTTTCATGCACCAATGAGTATCTGTTGCTACTTTTCTAACATTAGGACAATTTTTCTTCAACCAGGGGAGAGTGATGGATGCAGTATGAGAACATAAAATATTGTTTAGCTTATTAATTGATGATGTAATAATAATTAGGAATTTGGGTAATTTAGGATTTATTTATCATTAATTAGGGATTATCAATAAATGAATATCTTATTAGAATTTGCTAATTTATCCTATAGTATTCTAATAGGATTTTGTGCTTGAGTATTATTAGAATTGCTTTCTTTGTGATTGCCTCTATATAGGCATATAGTCTATTAGGATAATTATTCCTGATTATGATAATACATTGAGTGCTTTTTTTTTAATTGGGTTTTATTGGTTTGTAATTTTTATAGTTCTTAGTTCTTGTCCTACATCACCTCCCTTCTAAAAATTTACGTTATGCACAAGCTAAGACTAAATTAGTGGATTTTAACTATTTACACTCAAAGTGCCACTAGCTGAAGCTTAATATCTGCATCATAACTGCAGGTAAACAAAATATCCCAGTAAATCAACCCTTGCCTCTTTTTGGAAAGACAACGTTTCAAGCAAAAATTACTGAAAGTATCTCGGCAGGGTTTACCATTGAAACTGTTATTGATGGAAAGCCTCTTCGTGGGTTTCTGTTTTCAAACAAGCCAGACTCTCTGCACCCTGCTTCTCATACTTCCAGTAGGTATGGCTATGTTTTTTACCAACAATTTCTAATGTTAGTAGCTGTTTATGGAATATTTTGTTTCAACCTATGCTTGATTCTCAAAACAGGAAAAGGACTGCTGGTGAAACTGGTATTGCCAACATATTAGAGACTTCTAAGGTGCTCAAGCAGAATGAAATTGAAGATAGACAAGCAGATGGTGTTCATAGAGACAGCTCTGCATCTCATGAGCACCTCACAGGCATCCCAACAACTTCTGATGCTTCTGAGCCCCATAAGGTCAAGAATTTTTTATTTTATTTTACTTGTGTTGGGTAGTCTTAGAAGCAGGCCTTATTAGTGCTTCTAAATGGTTTTTGGATACACCTGGTAGAGATTGATCAATACAATTATTTTAAGAGAAAAAAATTAATTGAGTTCTGTAATTTGAAGAAATTTGTTTTCTTTTACATTGTTGGAACTGTTACAAGTATAAATACAGTGCCTAGTCCCATTTGGTCAATCTTACCCGAAGTGTTTCTGCTAGAAAAATGGTTGATCAGGATCTAATTGATTTGACGCATTTCTGAGATATCTCTACCAATGAAAATGTTCGTCCTTTCTTGCTGTGGGTAACGTAGGTTAAAGTACTATGTCTCATTCTATATTTCTTCTTATGACTTTTCCTCTGGGACAAGCTGGAAATTGTTGGAGTTACCAAATAAGGGTATGTTTGCGTGGCTCTAGTTCCGTATGGATGAAGGATCACCATCCTATATAGAGACCCTGAATCTCATGTCAAGATGTGATGCACAAGTATGAGTTAGCGAGTCCTAGCTGGTTTCTGATGTTCCCAAATGTAATGGATGAGAAACTAATAGCTGCATCACAGAGAATGCTGAAATGCTCTTTTGTAAGGTTTCTTTTATATATAATTTTTAGTTTGACATTACTGCAGGTTTCTTTCAATCCAGAACCAGAAGCTTTTTCTTTGAATAGGGGTGATGATAAAAAGAACGACACAGTAAAATCCTTGGGTGAAAACTCAAGAAATGATGGAGCAACTAATGTGCCAAGTTCCACATCTGAAGTTGCAGCAGTTGATCAAACAAATGACATGCCAAGTTCTATCGACGAAGTCCCAAGGCATGATCAAACAAATGATACACCACATAGTAACCCTGAAACTCTGAAACCTGCTGCAGCTGAAAGTGCTATGAGTTTATCAAATCAAGGTATATATTCTTTTGCATTCCTTTGTGGAACATGCTCGAGTGTAGACTAGATCTTGAACATGCATTTATCGTTAAGTTTTTAATTTGTCAGCACCTTGTAACAAAGATAACTATCAACATATACTTTTTGAATTGAAATTTAAGTCAATTAATGCACAACCTGGATAGTTATAGCAAGAGGGGAAGTAATTTTGAAGGAAACTTATCAATGTTATCTGGTACAAACTGTTCTGTATATGCGAGTTCCGAGAATCTGAGTTTATTTCTTGGTTATATAATGGTCTCTGATGAACTTATAGGTGTAATAGCAGATTGCTCAACTCCAAGGACTGAAGAACGCAGTGAACCTGCAAAATAATTCAAAATCAGGATAAAGTGGTTGATAGGGTGACAAAGACCTAGTCTTTTTGCCGTGTGTACATTCCTGTTCACAAAGTGATCGTATAGACAAAAAACCTGCTAACTGGTGGGAAATACAATTACCTGCTCGGTGACACTCCTTGATATGAAGTTTATTGAACAAAGCCTTTATTTTTACCTTTAACTGTAAGTAGTGGTAGTTATTAGCTGAAACTAGTGAGTTATGGCTTCATTCTTTGCGAGGGAAAGAGATTTTGTTAGAAGTTGACTAGTGGCCATTTTTGTGGATAGCTCTTTGCCATATTTTAAATTTCAGAGTATTTGAAGTTACTCCTTGTTTGTTTCATAACGTTTTATAGTTATGTTTGTAAGTCTTCAATTTAGCACTCTTGTAATTCGCATGTTTGCAACCCTTGAGATTCAGGAACTCTTCGACCTCCTTTATTATTATTATTATTCACTAATACTTTTTAAAGTTACAAGTATTGTAGTGAGATTAATTTTCTTTAGATTGTAGAATAGTTATGACTTGTAGCCCTTCACACTTTGGCATCTTTTAATATTTAAATTTTTGGCCTTTTTGAGTTGCAAAACCTTTTTTTACTTCAATTAAGCAGTTGTGGGTAGACTTCTCTTCAATTAGAATAAGTTGGTCTATAACAATTTTTTTAAAACAAAAATTAAAATTTATGTCTTTTTATTGAAGATTCATTCAACGAATATTTAAGAATTGTATTGTATGTAAGTTTTGTTCATGCCCTTATTGTTTCTAACAATTTTTATTGTCATTTAAAAAAAGTAAAATATAAGCAAAAAATCATGTTTCATTAATTGGTCATGTATTTTTTTTTCCTGATAATTTATTGGGGGCCAAGAGGAGGTTTTCCAAGTTGCAAATGTTATAACTTTTAAACATCATCTAAATTCTATTAATAATAAATAAAATATGTTTTTATATTAAAATTGTTTATTATATTAAGACTTAAATAATAATTTATATAAAATTATGAAAAAAAATTACATGGTAATTAAATAATAACTAAAGAAAAAAATTGTAAATTGAATTACAGGAACAAAATAATTTCAAGCGTAAGGAGGTAAATTATGATTTTTTTTTATCAATTTTTGTAATAATAGCTTGTTTTACAATAAAATTAATTGTATTTTATGTGTTCCAGATCTATTTTTTTTTTAAGGATATTTAAATGTTAAGTTTAAAAATTAAAATAAAAAAATTCATCCCATTCAGATTAAGAAAATAAAGAAAAAAATTATTTATTATCTTTATTAACGATGAATAATAATGAAAGAATTTCTTTTTTTAAAAGAAGAGACGTTGATATCAAAATGATAGAAATATAAAAAACATAAAATGTGGTTTGGCGTTCCTTAATAATTAATTTAATTTAATACTGTCTTAGATAAATAAAGTTGAACATAGGGGACGCTTGGTTGGAGTTAAATTTTTAACTTTCTCAGAAAAGTTTAACAAAAAAAATATTGCCACGCTTGGTTGAAGGGATACAATTTTATTCTTGGGAAACGTTATTCCCAGAAATCCAAATTGTGAAGAGCTTTGAAAATTTTTATTCCCACCAGCGAAGGTGGGAATAATAAAAGTTTACTAGGAAACTTATTTTCGGCCAGACCTAATCTCAATCTCACAAGACCAATCTACCATCTGCGCCGCGACATTTCTCTCCTTCGAGAGACCATCGTTGTTGGCGTCTTCCCTCGAGACCTGGGCTCCTCCTTGTCTCCTTCCTCGTCCTGCACCGCGAGAAGGCGAGACCATCACCATCTCCTCCTGTGCCACGAGATCTGAGCTCCTGCGCCGCGAGACCATCACCATCGTTGTTGGCGTCTTCCCTCGACATTTCTCTCGGATTTCTGCTCCTCTGCACTCTCTCCTTCTTGCACTGTCAGATTTCCGCGAGACCATTGGCTGGGTAAGGACTTTAAACCCAATTGCATCTCCATTCTCCATTTCATTTAACTAGAAGTGTCTTCTGGACTGCATCAAACTCAAATTTGCAGTTTATATTGTTTAGAGAAAGCTCGATAGCAGGAGCTCTTTTTTTTATGTGGAAAGAAATTTATGAAATCTGTTTAATTGCCACGGTAGGAAGGAGATCGTTAAAGGGGTGAAGAAAAAGTTTGAAGTAGAACATTCGAGGCTGAGGAAAATCTAAAACCCACGTATGCTTTTGCATTTGAAAAGAAAAAAAGACATGTTGGTGTTATAGGTTTAGAAGAAATAGTATGAAAATGATTCTTAGTTTTCATTCTCCTGACATTCTTTGCCTGATCTTTACCCATTATGAGTTCCCTACCATTTTGCAACGGATCAAAATGTAGCCCATTCTCATCTCCATTCAACATCCCATCTTCTGCATCAATTGCATCCCATCCCCTACCATTTTTTAGTGATGCGGGCCTACTCCCAAGTTTCAATCTTCATTGTTCTAGATTCTAATTTTGCCTATGCTATATGATCTGATGAGTAGTAAAGCACCATGTGATTTCTGGGCATATAAGGATTAGGCTTCATCTCTAAGCTTGCTGATGCAATGATTTACACATTTTTCTTTGATCTTTTATTATCTAACCAATTTAATATTTTCTTGAGGGTTTGCTATTTATGCTAAAGTTTGTTATCCTTTCTGCTGATGAACTGAGTATGCTATACAGTAGTTGGGCTTCATTTCTACCAGCTTAAGCTTTGGGGAAACTAGGCCTTGCTTTTGTTATTTAACTGTGTTTAAGAATAGATCAAATGCTTAAAATAAATTATAATGAACATATTTTGGCCAAAAAATTACAATGAACATATACTTGGTTCGATCATGTCTTTGAAAGTAAATACGTCAGATTCTTTTAATCAAAAAGGTCATTTTTTTATCTGTGTATTTTCTGACTCCTTATCACAGGTATCCTTCAATATTGTTGGGGCATCAGTATCTGGAATTACTATTGATCCTAGATCTATAAGTCTGAGTTTATGTCCGAGATCAAAATAATTTGAATTATAGAGTACTATGTTAAATTTGCATTTTCTCTTGTGCTATGTGAATAAGTTGAGAAATTAAGTAATGGTTGCATAATCATGCAGTTTAAGTTTGATTCAGATTGAGATTGAGTATTGGATTTAATTTGATGTCTTGATTAAAGTATACTGTTTTGGTTTTATTTGTCTTGATTTAAATTGAGTTTGAATATTGGATGATATACAGGAATTGTAAATAGTTCTATTGGTTGTTTTGAAGCTGTTGTATTTTGGGAATGTCTATTTTATAAAGGAGACTCTGCTGAAATTTTTGGAGAACTTACAAAATAAAAAATGAATTTTTGACTATGCTAAATGAAATTATTTTATGTTTAAATTTATTGTGAAAAGTAATTTTTTTAATGTAGATTCTAATTTAATTTTTTTATGCCAGTTATTTGACTTAACGAATCATGGATCAATTGCAAAGAACAAGGAAGATGATGATTATTGCAATCTTAGTTTTGTATTTAGAAATGTTAAATGATTTTATCGTGGTGTTAATGTCAGTTTACGCATATATCATAATGGATTATCTTAGACATCGTAATAATAGGACTTGGGATTCATATAGTCGACATCGAGTAAGGGAAGTTAATTTTGATAGAGTGGTGTTTGTTTCAGATTTAGTTTGTGTAGAAAATATTAGGATGGATAGGAGGAGTTTTCATTCTTTATGCCATATGTTGAGAGTGATAGGTCAATTACAGCCATATAGGATATGGGAGTGAAAGAGATGGTGGCAATCTTTTTACATATAATCTCCCATGATGTTAAAAGTAGAATCATTAAAAGACAATTCATGAGAAGTGGTGAGACTATTAGTAAGAGATTTAGTTATATTCTGCTTGCCATCTTAAGATGCCACAAAGAACTTCTTAAAGAACCTGAGCCAATTCGGGAAAATTACACTGATGAGCGATGGAAATGGTTTAAGGTAATTTTTTGCAACTTTTCCTTTGAAACATAGATAGAATTTGTTTTTATTTTTTTGAACTTCAGTAACTGTGCATGTTTTTTGTTCTCAATGTAGAATTGCTTAGGAGCATTAGATGGAAATTATATAAAGGTTAATGTATTAGAAGCTGATAAACCTGGATACAGAACAAGAAAGGGAGAACTGGCAACCAATGTATTAGGAGTTTATTTTCAAGACATGCAATTTATTTATGTCTTGGCTGGGTGGGAGGGTTCAGCTGCGGACTCTAGGGTCTTAAGAGATGCTATCTCTCGTAGGAATGGCTTAAAAGTCCCTCAAGGTACTTTATGTACTAATCTGATATTACATAATTCGTGTTAATTGTTTTTTATATATTTTAATCTAAATTTGTATATTTTACAATAGGTTATTATTACTTATGTGATGCTGGATATATGAACGGGGAAGGGTTTCTAACTCCTTATAGAGGACAAATGTATCATTTAAATGAGTGGAGGAATGGATCGCAGCCTACAACCCCACAAGAGTATTTTAATATGAAACATTTGCTAGAAATATAATTGAGAGATGCTTTGGATTGTTAAAAGGACGGTGGGCAATTTTAAAGAATAAATCATTTTACCCAGTTAAGACTCAAGCGAGGATAATTACTGCATGCTGTTTGTTGCATAATCATATCCGACGAGAAATACCTATGGATCCATTGGAGAGAGAAATAATAGAGACAGAAGTTGACAACAATGAGGATGTCATGCTTGGAGAAATGATTAGACATGTTGAGGCAAGTAATGCTTGGAGTCTATGGAGAGACAACCTTACAACAGAAATGTTCAATGCTTGGAGAGGAGGACAACACTGAAATATTACCTATTGTTATGCTTTTAGTTATTTCAATTGTCTATGAATTTTTGTAATGAACTTGTGTTGATTTATCCTTTTTTGAAATTATTTACTTATTTGATGTAATGGATATTGATTTATTTTTTGCCATGACTTCTACTTTTATTTATTTGTGCATCATTATTGACAATTTTTATCTTGTATATATTTGTATTTTTTTTATCATTTGTATGTCATAAAAGAGCATGGAAGAATCAAGCCAATCAACTTTGATGGGTAAAAATCATCAATGGACAAGAGATGAAGATGCAAAGCTTGTGGAGTGTTTGTTGGAGCTTGTGGCATGCAGAAAGTGGACTGCAGACAATGGCACATTCAGATCTGGATACCTAAAGCAGCTAGAGCAGTGGCTTCAACAAAAAATGCGGGGTTGTCAGTTGAAAGCCTATCCACATATTGAATCAAGAGTAAAACAGCTGAAGAAACAATATTGTGCTATAGCTGAAATGCTTAGGGCAAGTGGATTTGGGTGGAACGACCAAGAAAAAATTATAGTAGTGGAAAAGGACTTATTCAGAGATTGGGTAAAGGTAATGATACAATTATTTAGCTTATGTTGTAAGTATCATTTTTATTTATATTATAGTAACTTTTATTTTTTTGGAATACAGGTACATCCAAATGCTGCAGGTTTGTTCAAGAAGCCATTTCCTCATTTTGATGACTTGGCATTGGTGTTTGGAAAGGATAGAGCCACTGGGATGGATGCTGAAGATCCTGCTGATGCAGTTGAGGCGATGGATAGAGAGATGCAAGAAAATGCCCTTTTTACAGGCAATGATGTGGACATTGATGAGACTCCAATTGATTCTATGGCTGATACACAGCTTCCACGCTCTCTTGGTCATTATTCCAGTCACATTGGAATTTGGGCTTCAAGAGGCCAAGATTCTACATCTAGTGGCAGAGGGAAGAGGAAGAGAACCACTGGGAATGATGCTGTTATTTCTCAACTTTCAGATGCCATACAAAATTTAAGAAAAGTGTATGAGAGCACCAAAGACAATATTGCTGACCTTGTTGGGTGCTTCAAGCATGAAAAAGAAGGAGCAGAAAGGAGAATGAAAGTATTTGATGAATTAAAGAAGATTGAGCTGTTGACTGATATGGAAAGAATAAAGGCTGGGTATTTAATTACAAAGGATCAAAGTGCAATAGACTACTTCTTTACTGTTGATGCTGAGTTGAAATTTTTCTTTATACAACAAATTTTAGCAATTAACAACCATTGATTGCACTGTATTGTTAATTGAGCTCTTTATGTCTTTATGTTTTATGTTGGACTTCTACTAGTAGAAGAGACAATAGTTGCACTATATTGAGAAACCATATGTTGCCTTTGATTTGTGATACTGATTCTATATTGTCTAGTATTTTGTTAGAAGTATTGGTGCTGAAATTATATGTTGCCTTTGACTTGTAATAGTGACTTTGATTTGTGATACTGATTCTATATTGTCTAGTATTTTGTTAGAAGTATTGGTGCTGAAATTATATGTTGCCTTTGACTTGTAATACTGATTCTAGCTTGTGGAGTGTTTTGGAACTATTGTATTTTTTGGGATATTCATTTTATAGGGGAGACTCTGCAGAAATTTTTTTCAAACTTAAAAGCACCATTGAAGTTGCTTGCACTAATGATACCAAAAAATGAATAGTTAAGCGTTGAAGTCTTATCATTTTGACCATCTACACCAATATCGATAGAATGCATAAATGTTAACAACACAGATATTTGAACACTGTATAGTAAGTAAAGTTTGTTTGATGGTATTCGCGTATCAAGTGTTGATAGGGATCCTAAGTTTGTGATATCATGATCTATATTTTTTGATGTTTTAATTTTAATCATGAAGGTTGCAAAAAGGAGCTGTAAGAAAAAAGATCAAATATTTGCAAATTTTTGATATAAAATATAATTTATTGGCCAAACGAAGACTTTTTAATAAAATTTTTTTTCATAACTTAATAAAATATCCTGATTAATTTTATTTTTAATTTTACAATATAACCTATTGCATTCAATTCTCAGAGCACTTATTTATAATAGCCAATATTGCATGTTTAAAATGATAACAGCGGTAGATGTTTGATACTGGTTCTATATTATTCAATATTTTTTTAAAAATATTAGTATTGAAATTTTATATTAATAATATAATAATTTATCCTTTAAGATACAAGAAATTTATTTGAAATTAGTTATAGTAGTAAATTAAAGAAATCAAATTTTTTAAAGATATTTTTATAAAAATACATTATATTTATAAGAATATCTTATATCAATCAAATATAAAAATAAAATTTTGATAAAAATTCTGATAAATATTCTTAAAAAAATTAAATAATAATTAATCATATCCATCTTATTTTCTTATAATGAGATTCCTGTAAATAAAATTAATAGGAGTGAGATTTCTGAAACAAACGCCCCCACAGTACTAAACCTCTACTGGCTGCTAAAACCCTACTCGTTGAGCGTTCCGCCTCCACTTCCCCTCGTATCTCTCTCACATTGGTACGCTTAAGCGTTCGGTTCACTCATCGCTGGTTCGTATACATCTCTGTCGCTCCTCTCTCTCTCTCTACGTCTCCTTTCTTAGACATATTCTGCATTGCTCTGCGAAATTTTTGCTTCATTCTCAACTTCTTAGAGTTGGAATACTTGGTTATATTCTCTATCTCTCCTTTCTTGGATAGGGGGTTTTATTGAGCTACGTTTATTTGCTGATAAAACTGAAAGAAGTCTTTTTGCTGAAGCTGAGCTCTTTACCAGTTTACCGTATCTTCCGATTTTTGAATAGGAAAAAAGAAGAAGGAAGAAGAAGCAAGTAACTTAAGCTGTACTTTTTTTTCATAATAATTTGAGTAAAAAACATTGACCTGACCCCCTTACCTTGAAAGTATCTGGTTGCCATTGTTTTATAGGAAGAAAACTTGATGAGACTATCGATAGTAATTTACTTGTGTATGCTAAAAAATTACTGAAATATTAACCTTCATGATTTGTATTTTAAAAAGAGCATATTGACATGCACTATGCAATATGCAGTGTGTGGTAATTTTCCTCTTGTTAATATTAGTGGTAGCTGAGGATTAAGGCAAGATAAATTTAATGCAAATTGAATTAATTTATGTGTACATGTAGTTGAGTATAAATAACATGTTGTATCTTATATTTTCAAAGATAAAGCAAATTGAATTAATTTGTGGTGCCATGCTATCTTTTGCTTTGATATTTGTTTGAGTGTCTTATATTCCTTTGAATGCTAGTGTAGAAAATCATATGGCATACAAAACCACAAATTAATGCAATTTACTTTATATAATTCAGAACAACAAGGGAAAACAAGTATTTCAAGTTTGGAGGGAAGGAATTTGATGCACATTGAGATATAATGCTAACTATATTGACAAAAGTTAATGAGAAGGGGTTTTTTGGTATCAAAATATAAAAGTTTACTCAATAGCATAGACTAGAACACATTCGATTTGTGGCGATTTTGGATGGCCACCAATCGTGACATGGCCAGGATCGTTGTTGGAATTGCACAGATCAGTGCAATTCTAGCACAAATCACAGAATTGTATGATTCTGTGATTTGGGCCCTCGTCTGTCACCGTTGCATAGCTGCACAAGCTTTCTGCCATGGCCGCACGATGTTTTGTTTCTTCTTCCTGTAACCCATTGCGCTACTGTGCGACATTTTGTTCCTTCTTCCCGAAACCCTTCTACCCTTTTTTTTGTAAATAAAGCCCAGAGTGCAGCCTATTTCAGTATGCTACAGCATTCCACTTTTTATATTTATTTATTTATTTTAAAAAATTGGTTCAGCATTCCACTTGTTCAACAATTTGGCCCCCTTTTGGCTTTTTTAAATATTTATTTATCTAAAAAATTACAAAAAGCAACCTTTTCTCTTAACAATTCTAAACCTATTCAAACTCAAATAGGCGACCTTTAAATAACCTTGCCTCTTCACAATTCTAAACCTATTCAAACTCAAAAGGCATCCATTCCTCATCACAATTCTAAACCTATTTAAACTCAAAGTATGTAATATTAATCCCCCTTTTGGTTTTTAGGTTTAGGAATCTATGATTTATGAACTCATTATGTCTTTTTAAGGGTTATGGTTAATTGTGTTTAGAATTATTGGGATAAATATATTATTTTAAATATTTTGTTTATGTTATCTACTTATTTATATTTTATATTATATATTTTAAACTATTCATCAATGTGTTCATGAATTTTATGATTCGATATGATCTACGATTCAAAAATAAGTCATCTAATTCACAATTTGAATTATACGTTGACTACTATGGGGGACAGGTTGTTATATTTGAAACAAGTGGAGAGTCAAATGTATTTTAGCCGAATCACAAGGGAGGTTGGTGTAATTTACTTTAATAATTTTTGTTTCTCCCCTAGCAATGAAGGAGAGCATTACTGGTTATGTTTTGAAAGGTTCCACTCTGTTTGGGAGAAGGAGTGATAGAAACAAAATGAGGAGCAATTTATGTATCCAATTAAAGTCATGAAAGAATGAGCTTTTAATATTTATTATTTTGTATTTCTGTGATTTATCTCTCTTTTCTTTTATGATGTTATATCTGTTCTTAATTTTCAAATACTGTTTTATGCTTAGGAAATTGGGTAGTTTTATATTTTATTTTTGGAGTGGATGGATTTTTAGGCCAATGTTATGCTACAAATTAGTAGGAGAACTTCTTTTAATAGAAAATTAATAGGAGTCTAGGAGGACTTTGGAAGCTTGGTGGCCATTTCAGACTTATCTTTTGACTTGGCAACTAAGTTAGGCATGATGGGATCTGGAAGCTTAAATTTTTTATATGAAAGACATTTACAAATTGCCTCTTGCAAGGTTTTGCACCAAACTAGTGATCTACAAAACGAAACATCAGGTGAGAACTGTGAAGAGCAGTAACAAATTATACTTCTTTGAAGATCTATTAAAAAAGCATAAGGAGCTGGCTCCTCTATTTTGATAGATATAGATCAGTTGTGTATAGGAAAATGAAGAAATGTAAGTATACTTTCTGAAAATATGAAGGTTGAATTTTGAATAAGATGGGTCATAAATAGTTCTACTTCTATAGTAATAGTTTGGAGCCCCCACAGCCCCCTCCCCAAAAAAAAAATACTGGTTTGCTAGGTGCTCCTAAACATTTTGCAGCAATGGGATCACTTGTAGCTTATGCCACTTCTTTTGTAGCATGGCCTTAAAGAAAATAACGCAGTAAAAACTTCAGTGTAGAATGCCTGTGATAACTAGTATGGGTGGTTTGATGAAGAGTAGAGAAGTAAATTCATCAGTAAATAATTTCCTTGTATAAATCTTTAATAAAGACTGATGCTACTATAAAAGGCTTGTGTAATGAAATCTTTAGCTATATCAATTACAGTGATAAGATTGAAAAAGAAAAATAAAAAGACGAGGCAGGAGACTCTAGACATAATGCTATTGAAAAGCTATCTTAATCTGTATGTGTTCGAAAAGATACCTTTTCAGTTGAAACTTCTAGACCTGCTTTGGCTATATGTCTAGAACATCTAGCTCAATCTTATTAATGGATCCAGTGATGAGTCAACCTCAAGAAGAAAAGGAAGGAAAGGAGAACAATTTGCTTGAAAATGCCGCACATGGGTCTCCAGCCATGACAATTGCAGAAGTATGCTCGAGCAAGAAAAATAAAAGTAGGAAGAGGTGGGAGAAAAGGCAGAATGCTACTGAAAGCAATGTTAATATTTCTGGTTTTCCAAAAGATACCTTTTCAACTGAAACTTCTACAGTTGCTTTGAATGTGCCTCCAAAACATCCAGTTCAATGCACCATGTATCCAGTAATGAGGCAATCTCTGGCGGAAAATGAAGGAAAGGATAAGGATATGCTTGAAAATGCTGCAAATGGGTCTCCAGCCATGACAAGTGAAGAAGGAAGCTTGAGAAATAAAAATAAAAGGAGGAAGAGGCAAGAGAGAAGACATGGTGCTGTTGAAAGCAATTGTAATCTTTCTTGTGTTCCAAAAGATATTGTTTCAAATGAAACTTCTACAGTTTCTTTGGCTATGTCTCCACAACATCCAGCACAGTACTCTGCGGATCCTGTATCAAGGCAATCTCAGGCAGAAAATAAAGGAAAGGAGAAGAATGTGCTTGTAAACGCCGCAGATGGGTCTTCAGCCATGATAAGTGAAGAAGTAAACTTGAAAAAGAAAAATAAAAGGAGGAAGAGGCAGGAGAACAGACATAATGCTATTGACAGCAATGGTAATCTTTCTGGTATTCTGAAAGATACCTTTTCTACTGAAACTTCTACAGCTGCTTTGGCTGTGCCTCCACAATATTGGCCTCAATACTCTAGGGATCCTGTAACGAGGCAATCTCAGGCAGAAAGTGAAGGAAAGGAGAAGAATGTGCTTAAAAATGCTACAGATGGGTCTGCAGCCATTATATGTGAAGAAGTAAGCGTGAGAAAGAAAAATAAGAGGAAGAGGCAGGAGAAAAGACATAATGCTATTGAAAGCAATGGTAATCCTTCTGGTGTTCTGAAAGATACCTTTTCTACTGAAACTTCTACAGCTGCTTTGGCTGTGCCTCCACAAAATCAGCCTCATTACTCTGTGGATCCAGTAACGAGGCAATCTCAGGAAGAAAATGAAGGAAAGGAGAAGAATGTGCTTGAAAATGCCACAAATGGGTCTGCAGCCATGATAAGTGAAGAAGTAAGAGTGAGAAAGAAAAAGAAAAGGAGGAAAAGGCAGGAGAAAAGACATAATACTATTGAAAGCAATGGTAATCCTTCTGGTGATCCAAAAGATACCTTTTCTACTGAAACTTCTACAGCAGCTTTGGCTGTGCCTCCACAAAATCAGCCTCATTACTCTGTGGATCCAGTAACGAGGCAATCTCAGGAAGAAAATGAAGGAAAGGAGAAGAATGTGCTTGAAAATGCCACAAATGGGTCTGCAGCCATGATAAGTGAAGTAAGAGTGAGAAAGAAAAATAAAAGGAGGAAAAGGCAGGAGAAAAGACATAATACTATTGAAAGCAATGGTAATCCTTCCGGTGTTCCGAAAGATACCTTTTCTACTGAAACTTCTACAGCTGCTTTGGCTGTGCCTCCACAAAATCAGCCTCATTACTCTGTGGATCCAGTAATGAGGCAATCTCAGGCAGAAAATGAAGGAAAGGAGAAGAATGCGCTTGAAAATGCCACAGATGGGTCTGCAGCCATGATAAGTGAAGAAGTAAGCGTGAGAAAGAAAAATAAAAGGAGGAAGAGGCAGGAGAAAAGACATAATGCTATTGAAAGCAATGGTAATACTTCTGGTGATCCGAAAGATACCTTTTCTACTGAAACTTCTACAGCAGCTTTGTCTGTGCCTCCACAAAATCAGCCTCATTACTCTGTGGATCCTGTAACGAGGCAATCTCAGGCAGAAAATGAAGGAAAGGAGAAGAATGTGCTTGAAAATGCTACAGATGGGTCTGCAGCCATTATAAGTGAAGAAGTAAGCGTGAGAAAGAAAAATAAAAGGAGGAAGAGGCAGGAAAAAAGACATAATGCTATTGAAAGCAATGATGATCTTTCTGGTGTTCTAAAAGATACCTTTTCTACTGAAACTTTTACAGCAGCTTTGTCTGTGCCTCCACAAAATCAGCCTCATTACTCTGTGGATCCTGTAACAAGGCAATCTCAGGCAGAAAATGAAGGAAAGGAGAAGAATGTGCTTGAAAATGCTACAGATGGGTCTGCAGCCATTATAAGTGAAGAAGTAAGCGTGAGAAAGAAAAATAAAAGGAGGAAGAGGCAGGAAAAAAGACATAATGCTATTGAAAGCAATGATGATCTTTCTGGTGTTCTAAAAGGTACCTTTTCTACCGAAACTTCTACAGCAGCTTTGGCTGTGCCTCCACAAAATCAGCCTCATTACTCTGTGGATCCTGTAACGAGGCAATCTCAGGCAGAAAATGAAGGAAAGGAGAAGAATGTGCTTGAAAATGCTACAGATGGGTCTGCAGCCATTATAAGTGAAGAAGTAAGCGTGAGAAAGAAAAATAAAAGGAGGAAGAGGCAGGAAAAAAGACATAATGCTATTGAAAGCAATGATGATCTTTCTGGTGTTCTAAAAGATACCTTTTCTACTGAAACTTCTACAGCTTCTTTGGCTGTGCCTCCACAACATCAGCCTCAATACTCTGTGGATCCAGTAATGAGGCAAGCTCTGGTAGAAAATGAAGGAAAGGAGAAGAATGTGCTTGAAAATGCAGCAGATGGATCTTCAGCCATGACAAGTGCAGAAGTAAGCTTGAGAAAGAAAAATAAAAGGAGGAAAAGGAAGGAGAAAAGACATAATGCTATTGAAAGCAGTGGTAATCTTTCTGGTGTTCCGAAAGATACATTTTCTACTGAAACTTCTACAGCTTCTTTGGCTGTGCCTCCACATCAGCCCCAATACTCTGTGGATCCATTAATGAGGCAGTCTCTGGTAGAAAATGAAGGAAAGGAGAAAAGCGTGCTTGAAACTGCCACAGATGGGTCTGGATCCATGACAAGTGCAGAAGTAAGCTTGAGAAAGAAAAACAAGAGGAGGAGGCATGAGAGAAGACATAATGCTATTGAAAGCAGTGGTAATCTTTCTGGTGTTCCAAAAGATACATTTTCTACTGAAACTTCTACAGCTGCTTTGGCTGTGCCTCCACATCAGCCTCAATACTCTGTGGATCCATTAATGAGGCAGTCTCCGGTAGAAAATGAAGGAAAGGAGAAAAGCGTGCTTGAAACTGCCACAGATGGGTCTGCAACCTTGACAAGTGCAGAAGTAAGCTTGAGAAATAACAAGAGGAGGCATGAGAGAAGACATAATGCTATTGAAAGCAGTGGTAATCTTTCCTGTGCTCCAAAAGATATCTTTTCAGCTGAAACTTCTACAGCTGCTTTGGCTATGCCTCCACAACATCCAGCTCAACACTATGTGGATCCAATAATGAGCCAATCTCAGCCAGAAAATGAAGGAAAGGACAATAATATGCTTGAAAATGCTGCAGATGGGTTTCCAGCCATGGTAAGTGAGGAAGTAAGATCGAGAAAGAAAAATAAAGAGAGGAAAAGGCTGGAGAGTAGACATAATGCTATTGAAAGCAATGGTGATCTTTCTGTTGTTCCAAAAGATACCTTTTCAACTGAAACTTCTAGACCTTCTCTGGATATGACTTCACAACATCCAGCTCAATACTCCATGGATCCAGTAATGAGACACTGTGAGGGAGAAAATGAAGGAGAGGAGCAGAATATGTCTGAAAAGGCTCAAGCCATGGCAAATGCAGAAGTAAACTCAGGAAAGAAAAATAAAAATAGGAAGAGGCGGAAGACCAGACTTAATGATATCAACAGCAACATTAATCCTTCTGGTGCTCCACCTGAAACTTGTACGCCTACTTTGGATATGCCTCCACAAGATCCAGCTCAATACCTCATGGATCCAGTAAAGAGACAATGTCAGGAAGAAAATGAACTAAAGGAACCGAATATGCTTGAAAAGTCTACAAATGGATCGTCTGCTTTGACAAGTGCTGAATTAAATTCGCGAAAGAAAGAAAGGAGGAAGAGGCAGAAGACAAGACATAATGCTATACAAAGCAGTGTTACTCTTTCTGGTGTTCCAGGCAATACCATTTCTACCGCAACGTGTACTCCTGCCTTGGATATGCTTTCACAACAACCAGCTCAGTGCTTATCCATGGCTCCAGTAATGAGACACTTTCTGGAAGAAAATGAAGGAAAGGAACAAAATGTGCTTGATAAGGCTGCAGAAAGCAACAATGCAGAGCATAACCTGGAGATGAAAAACGGCAACCCTGGCTCAGTTGTAGCAAATGCTGAGCATTTTGAGAAAGAGTTCATGTCAGAAGTTGTGAATGCAGTGCAAGGTATAAATTATAGTAGTTCCAACCCTGAGATAATGAATGGTTATGTAAATAATTATAACCTAATTAAAAATCATGATTATCCAGTAGTTTATGATGTCTCACAAAAATTTCTGAATCTTAATACTTATTTGAGGAAAAATAGAGTCAATGTAGGAGGTGCAGTGCATACTCCAGCTCTGTCCCTTATAACAAGGAACCAATTATGGAGGATGGTAACAAAGATAATTCACATGAAATTTCTGTTGAATCATTGACAGTTGACTCGGTGCAAATGTTGGAAATGGAAGTTTCAAAGGACCAAGTTTCCTTAAATCCTGGAGCTGCTTTTGAGGAAATGAAGTTAATGACAGAGAACAGTTGTCAGCAAAGATTTGTGACTGTAGTAGATTTTCCTGAAGTGCAGCCTGAAGAAAAAAATGATAGAAAGCTAGATTTTCAGGTTACAAGACATGATATGTCTTCTGCTGGTGACATTGCTGATTTAAGTTTAGTCAGCAAGCAAGACGGTGGTTCATCGATATCACTCTTTTCACCAGGTAGAACCATTACAAACCACTCAAAGAAGAAGCTTCTTGTCCTTGACTTGAATGGACTGCTTGCTGACTTTGTCCCTAGTGTTCGTGAAGGATATAAACCAGACATAAAAATATCTGATAAGAAAGGTCAAAATCATCAGATACCTTGTTTCCTTGTGTCTTTAATCTTCATGTCAATCTAGATCTTGATTTGGTTTGACTGCTACGTTGCTTGGTTTCTGCAGTTTTCAAGAGGCCTTTCTGTGAAGATTTTCTACGGTTCTGCTTTGATAGATTTCATGTGGGCATTTGGTCATCAAGAACTGGGTATATGTCAATCTATGACTGATCTCACCTCATTACTTGTGATTATTATTAGTTTGATGTAATTCTAAGAGGCATTTTTTGCAATTATGGTTAGCATTTCAGCATTAATGTTTTCTTAACAAGTTGGAACACGTTGTGCCTTGACACTTGTATATAATTATTTGCAGGAAAAATGTTGCAACAGCAATCAAATTTCTTGTGGGGGAGTTTGCATCCAAACTGCTCTTTCGCTGGGTAAAATCTTCTATAGTCTTAAGAAGATCTAGTTTTTTTGGAGAGCTTGTGGTTAATTAAGTCTACTAATCACATCGTAGAGTTGTCTTTCCTTAAACTATTCTTAAATGCATCTCAACTATTTTTACTCCACGTGTATTTTACTGTTTTTACTTTAAATGGCCTTTTGTTGAAGCCAGAGGTTGAGTGCTTACTAAGATTTGTGTTTATACATTGTGCTCTGAATAATAGGACATCTTCCTGATAAATTTATGTAGTTTCACCCGGTCTCCCTGTTTTGTCTGTATATTTGTGCTGTCAAACCTTGTCAACTGAACATTTAAGGTAAATGTTTGCTTTTACAGTTTTGTGAAAAACCTTTAATCTATTACGAAATAAAATTGAATTCCTCAACTATAATTAGGAGATGCATTAAAAAAAAAAAAAATACTAAACATCAGTTGTTGCTTCTGCTGTCGTCCAAATAAGAAAAATGACATATCGAGATTCTTGATTTGCAGTCTGCTTTTGTTGTGCATTCCATTTTTTATGTTTTTTCTTTTAGTATTTATATGAATGTCTGAATGCTCTTTTGATTGATTGACACCTATTTGATTATTCTGAAATATAACTTGTTATAGTTGCGCTGGTATACTGACTTGTGTGTATACTATTTTGGAGCATTTTTAATATAGTTAAATGTTTCTTTATAGAAAAAATAGAAGCAAGCTTGCCCTTGTGGTTGATAAATTGATATTCATTCAAACCTTATATCAAATTTGGTTTTGGGCTAAATGAGTTTTTTGTTGAATATTTTTAAAGTTAATTGCTTCCTGGTTAAATGGATTTTTTCATCGATTTATTGTTAAAGATGCAGCTCATTAAGTAATTGCTGTTACATATGATTTCACACTACTGAGTCTTACTATAATTGGTTTCTGTAGAATAATTATCACTGTACAAGGACAAAATTTCGTACCATCGACAAGAAAAAGCTCATTTTTTTGAAGGAACTTAGGAAGTTGTGGGAAAAGCTTAAGCCTGGTCTTCCGTGGGAGAAGGGAGAGTTCAATGAGTCAAACACTTTATTGTTGGATGACTCCCCTTATAAGGCACTACGTAATCCAGTAAGCTCCTCTTTGGTTTTTATTTCGGATAAAGATTGACTTCAATCTTCTGCGTTATATCTTCTTTCTGCTATTGTTTCACTCCACTTATGCAAATTATATTCAGATGTACACAGGAATATTTCCTTATCCTTACCAGTATTTTGACACCAATGACACATCGTTAGGTGAGAATGTCTTCTATTGGTCTCCCTCTCCTTCCCCCACCCTTATATTTTCTCTAGTCTAGTTATTAGCTTATTTCCACGGGTTGTTATGGCAGTTTAAACAAGGTGTTTTTGAAATATTAATTGCTTTAAATATCATTGGTATGCCCCTAAGATTGTCTGTGTTCTTTACTTGTTGGTCATCTCATGGTACGGCATGATCATGGTCCACTGGCTATCAATTGTGTGATGGACAATTCTAATAACCTACATATAGGGGAGTCAAAATGGGATAGTTAGCTGGCCACTTTGGTTGGTTAGGCTGGCCATTTTTGTAAGAGGGCAGAAGGTTAGGCTTGGCAAATATCTTTGTTAAAGTTAAAATTATAAAAATAAATTTTAGAAAATCATATTAGTTGACAATGTAGATGGGGCAACTCACTTTAATAAACGAATTTTTTGAAATTTAATAGTAAACTGACAATTTTCAGCCCGTAGTGCTACCTAGACCTGGCCCTGTTTACGGGCTGATTTGAGTCAATCCAATGGAATCAACCCATTTTGACAGATTTACATGTATAATCTATGTTTGTTACCTGCAATTTACCCGGTCCTATTCTTTTTTGGTTGTTGCAGGTCGTGAAGGTGATCTTCGGGTTTATCTTGAAGGGCTGGCAATGGCTGATAATGTTCAAGAATATGTGGCTTCGCATCCATTTGGTCAACCGGCAATAACAGAATCAAATCCACATTGGGATTTATATAAAAGAGTTAGAGGTGCAGCTAAATACGATGCTGCAACCTCTAAACCATGAGGAGAGTGAACTGCATAGTTACATAGCAAATGTAGTTTCCGCTCTGCGTTGTCTTTAGTTTTTACTCCGGTCCTGAGTTATGTTTACTTATTTTATTACAAAATGAAAAATAAATTTAACATAAGATAATTGTGATATTTAATAGCTTAGTGAATTGTTTATTGGGAAAATAGTAATTTGCCATTCTAACCTTTTGAGTCCAAACGCAATATCCACTTTTTTTTAAAAAAAATTGCAATCTATCCCCTTTGCTTTTGATTGATTGCAATGTCCTTCTAACAGTTACTTTTGGAGTGTGAAAATATTAAAATAGCCTTTTAAATTTTTTAAGCCACAACAATTATTTTTTTCTTCTATTTGTTTTCTTAAGCTATTATTGGGTATTTCGTTGACATATACATCCCTTTCTTCACGAAGACATATCCATCCCCTTCATGGAGACATACCCCACATTCAGGAAACTACTCACCTATGTAGTGAAGTCATCATTGTAGTGAAGCCACTCATTGCACGCAATGAACCTATCGTTCTCCTTGTGAAGATTACTCAAGCGAATAAGAAGAGCAGAGTGAAGCCATTGAGCCATCGGTGTCAACCACATCGTCTTTGTCAACAACATGATTTCAGAGGAAGCTGAACTTGTGCAAGATCCAACAGCAACCGTCAAGTAACCAAAGCCACTATGTTCGAGAAGCTTCTGTCTGGACATCGCCAAGTTGAACTCATTACCTACATCGTCGTTAATTGTTGAACCTACCACATCAGCTATTAATTGTCATTGAAAAGCCTTTATCTGGGCACTTGTAGAGGAAGAAGCCACTAAAAGGAAATTTTGCTTGCAAAGTGTCGATATATAATAGAGGTTTGTAAAATGGTTTGATGTACTATTGATTAGATAAAAAAAAGTGTAAAACATATGATCTGAATATTTAGTAATAGACAGATTATCTTTGTGGTCCCTTATGTTTACAAACTTGACCTTATTTTTGTTTCTTTGTTGACAATGAATGGCATCGTTGAATGTTGGTGATTGTCTCCATTATGTTTCTATCTTTTGGTTGAATAAAAGAAATCAGTGTCTTGATTTCTTCATTTACTAAAATTAAGTCTAACCAATGATAAAAAGTTGTCTGCATGCTCAATTTTCCATTTTGTTCCAAACTAATGATCCTACATGGCCCAGTTGCTGGACTTTAAGAAATTGTTTTTTAAATTTGTTATTCTCCGCGTGAATGGTTTAATTTTGATAAGTAAATTATAACATCCCCATGTTTTATGTCCCATGGGGATCCAATGTTTATTAAGTCCCCTATGGTCCCTAAGTAAATCAAATTGTCTATTAAATTGTTTGTATTACAAACAAAAAACGTTGGTTACAGATAATTTAGTTCCCCATATTTTGTGGTCTGTGGTCCCCAGTGTTTACTAACAAATGTAGTTGATATTGATTTTATAATATTTTATGGTCTTTCATCTTCTATCTATAGCCAAACATGGTATATTCTTTTTGTTGTCCCCTATGTTTATTGACAATGCCTTGATGAATGTATAATATATTTGTCTTTTTTTCTTGGTCAAAATATACCTTTTAGCTTGTACGTAGAACAAAGGAAATCAATAATTCTTCCATTATATTGGTAGACTAATAACAATAGAAATGCTAAAAGTGTGGCTATTTTTTGTGATTAAAAATTAAGACATACATAATAGCATATATTTAGAATTATAGTACCTCTAAAAATTAAATATGTACTTATGAACTTGTTTAATTTTTTTTTATGCAAGAGGAAATAAATCATATGTGAATTTTATTGTTCATTATGGTGAAAAATTATAGTATGAATTGGAAGAGACTGCCTATGTAAGAGGTAAGGTGGTAATCATTAGCCCTATAGATAGGGATATTGTGTTATACTTCGAGCTTATGCATGAGTTAAAACAGTTCATGTGGAAAACAAGTATTTCTGTACATTACCATGTCTCTTATCAGACCTTGAATATAAGGCTCGTACATATTGTGTCAGACATTGATATTAAAGGCATGTTGGACATATTCTACATTTATAAACTAGACTTGGAAGTTTCAATATACATGATAGACACAAGTGATTTATATGATGTGCCAATAGAGGAAGATGATGAAGATGAGGCAATAAGTGAAAAGGAAGAAAGTGAGTATGAAAGTGATGACAATAATAGTAGCACTAAAGAAGATCCTTATTGGAAAGAGGTGGTAACTAGTGATGAAGAGATTTATGATATTTTTGGTAAATTGCACATACATAATGCTTAATTTACATTTTGTAGGTATAGAGTCTATGCAAGCAAATCCTTAGAAGAAGTTTAATTTGGTTCCAAGGACACTACCAATGATAAAAACCATACCTGTCAACTATCTAGATACTGATATTCAATCAAAATACTCACTTTCTGATGAGTTGATATCTCCGTCTATTAGTAGTAATGAAGATTGTGGCACATCAAGGTATGATGAGTTCAGACCTGATAAAGACATTGACAATATCATCTTTAGTGTAGGTCAAAAGTTCCCAAATGTGGCTATTTTTAGGACTGCAGTCCTTAAATGGAACATCCAATAAGGAAAAGACTTGAAATAGAAGAAGAACGATCCCGATAAGATTATAGTTGAATGTGTAAAGAGTTGCAGGTTTAGAATATATGGGATAAAATTAAATGGTGAAAGTACATTTCAGATTAGAAATTTGTATCCAAAGCACTCATGTCCAAGAGTCTACAGTAATAGACAGATCACCTTAGGCTATCTGGTGAAAAAATGCTTAGAAAAAATGAGAAGAAATCAAGATTGGAAGGTAGCTAATATGATGACAAAGATGACTAAAAATTTGAAGAGTGATGTGTCAATACACCAAGTTTATAGAGCAAAAAAGAAGGCCATGAAAGTTATTCATGGAGAGTGGAGTCAGTAGTACAGAAGGGTGTATGATTATGCGTAAATTCTTCTTGATCACAATTCAAGAAGTATAGTAAAGGTACATGTTGCCAACCATGGTGCATTAGGAAATCGTGTGTTTAAGAGAATGTATATGTCATTGGGAGCTATGAAATTAGGATTCTTGACTAGTTGTAGGAGATTTATGGATCTAGATGGTTGCTTTCTAAAGTCTCCATTTGGAGGTCAGTTACTATCAATTATTGGGAAAGATGAAAATGAAAACCTATTTCCAATAGCATATGTTGTTGTTGAGATAGAAAATAAAGATACATGGGTTTGATTTCTAGAACTACTATTACATGATATTGGAGGAATTGCAGAACGTGACTGGACATTTATATATGATAGACAAAAGGTATTATTTTTGTTGTTGTTGTTGTATATACATGACATTGGAGTGTTTGATTCAATTTTAATTTTATATGTTTCATGTTTCATTTTATGCAAGGACTGACTCAAGCATTTGAGTTGTTTATGTCAAATGCAGATAACAGGATATGTGTTAGAAATCTTTATGCTAACTTCCGAGATCGAGGACATAAGGGTCAGAGTCTAAAAAATCTCTTGGGGGAGGCTGCATCTTATTCAAATCCAAGGGAATTCAAAACTACCTTGGAGAGGATCAAGGCCCTAGATGCTAATGACTACGATTATTTGGCAATTGTGGATCCAAGAACATGGTCTAGAGCACTTTAAGTACGAGATCTAAATGTGATCTGCTGGTGAATAATCTAAATGAGAGTTTCAACAACTACATCATGAATGCAAGAGACAAGCTACTAATTACGATGATAGAAATGATTAGAATGAGATTGATGAGAAGGTTTCAGATTAAGAGGGATGGCACGAAAATAGATGAGAATGACATAAGCAAAAACATCAGGGCTAAATTGGAGATTGCTAAATATGATTCTTTTGAGTGCCGAACAACTTATGCTAGAGATTGTCACTTTCAAGTGTCTTATAAGGGAAAACAGTTTGTTGTTAACTTAATCAAGTGATCGTGTAGCTGTCGACGATGATACTTGAATGGAACACCATGTCCACATGTATGTTCTGCTATTTGGATGCATGGTCAGGAGCCTGAGTATTTTGTGTTCTGTGCATATAGAAAAGATGCATTTATTAAATCATATGAACCAATATTTTATCCAATGCCTGATGAGTCGGGATGGATTGAGACAAACTTGCCATATGTGGATCCTCCAAAGTCAAAAAAGATGCCTAGAAGGCTTAAGAAATAAAAGAATAAAAGTGCGGATAAGGAAGTGAAAAATTCATACAAAATGAGGAAAAATGGTCAAGTTGTGAGGTGCTCAAAGTGTGGAGGATAAGGACATAATGTAAGGACTTATAAGGGAGGTGAAAGTTCAAGGGAAAAAAAGAAAGTTAAGACTAATTCTAAGGAAAGCACAAATTTAGTTGAGGTATATGTGCGTTTCTTCAAAGTGTGGCATTTTGTTTCTCTAATGGTTACGTTGATATTTAAAGAAATTGTGTGCAAGTTGACGTTACACAAGTTTCTAATTACAAGGGAAAGAATGTAATAGAAGATTCACGAGTGGTAAAACTTATGCCGAAAAGAGGAAATGTCCTAGAGGGATAACTTTATACAGTGGTAACACCTTAATCTTCATTTTTTTTTGTTGAAGTTTGTACAATGATATCCTTAATCTTTTTCTAATTTTATAAGTATTATCCAATTACATAGGAAAGAATGTCCAAGAAGATTCACAAATGACAAAGTTTATGTTGAAAAAGAAGAAGCCTTAGAAGTAGTTTTTAGAGTTTTTTATTGGTATATTATGTATTATCTTCCATGTATTTAATAGATGGCATTGACTGCCTTTTGTATTTGTATTTGTATTTTGAAACATTTTGTGTAATGACTTGTATATTGAACGGATGATATTGAATGCATTTTGTATCTATATTTATAGTGAATAGTATATAATATATAATAATAGTTTTAATAATGGAATAAGTCATGACAACTAAGAAATACAACATTGGTTATGTAAAAATAAAATACATCATGTGGGTGACAACGACGATGGGTGGATGGCTTAACTCAATTATTCCTCTAAATGATGGCTTCGCTGTGTGGGTGGGTCGCTTCACTACATGGGGGGTATGTCTATGTGAAGAAGAGGATGGGGTATGTCGAAGGAATGGTCGATATTAGTTGAAGAAAATAAATAGAAAAAAATAATTGTTTTTGTTTAAAAATTTTAAAAGGTTATTTTGGTATTTTCACACTTCAAAAATGTTAAACTTGACGAAAAATTAACTGTTGGGGAGATATTGCAATCAATCAAAAGTAAAGCGGGTATAATGTGATTTTTGAAAGAAAATGGTGGATATTGTAATTGGACTCAAATGTTAAGGTGGCAAATTGTTATTTTCCCTTGTTTCTTTATTGGTTACATTTTGTTCCCAAAATCTTAAGGATGTATAGCAGTTTGAGCATATACAACGACAATTAATTTGTTCTAGATCAATAGTGTACATATATTTATATAATAATTCATTGAATAATATTTTTAAATTTATATTTTTATCATAATATTTTTTAAATAAATTTAGTTTTTTTTAAGGATAATACTGACTTTTCGACAACAAATTTTAACTAAGTGAAGCCTCTACTCCAATCTTTCCTCCATTCGTATTGTAATATTCTAGAGTTGTTATTTTTATGACATATATTTGTAAATAATGCATATTCTATTAAATAAAAAATAATTTTGTTGATATTTTTTATTTTTATTTTATACAAATGCTGTCATGTAAATGATTGCGAGAAAATATTATTTTAAAATTTTTTTAGTAAATAAATCTAAGTCCAAGAGACTTAATAAAAAAGATAGAAATAAAATATTTGTAAAGAGTTTGAATTTGAATATTATAATATCATTTCCATCTTCAACTCATTGTCCATCATTCCTATCTCTGATGAAATTACATCTCAAGCGATTAACTCCTCGCCTGAGGACCAACTCAATTATCTTCAAGAAGCAAAGTGAGAGTTCCTTTGGAAATACAGTAGTTTTTGTTTACGGTGATTTATTCAATGATTATTTTAAAGTAATAATTACTCTTGAAAAATATCATCATTTGTAACAAATCCTAAAAAATTGGTGCATAAACTTTTAGAAAGGCAACGCATTCTTGACCCTAGGAAACCAAAAATGGGGTGAGCGAAGCAAAACCCATTACGAAAACAGGTTTAGCTTTAATTGTTGATGAGTTGTAGGTTTTGCAGTCTATAATTATAGGCTGATAAATAAACTTAAAGTTGCCGCATTCAAGATCATCGCCACTGTCACCATCTTCTTGATCATTTTGGCGCATGCAGGTAGTTGATAGTGACAGTTGAGCAATTCTGCAACCCAACTACCATTTTCCCAAAGCTTCTGCTACATACAAATAGAAACAGAATGGCTTGGGTTTCTCAGTGTCGACAAATCCATGTGCCTCCAACTATTTTAAAGACCATTCTATGCTGTTGCTTCCTTAATTTCCATTGTCTAAAGCATGCGTTGTTTGGGTCCACTGACTATTCTGAGTTTCCAAATATGGTCCCCGCTTTGTTTCCCAAGAACAGCTAAGAAAAACCCATTAAAACCCCAAATTAAAATTGACTTCAACTAGCTCTATAAATGAAAAAACTCCAAGACCCAGCTCTTAAATTAAATGGTTGGTAAAAACTTGCTCTCTAATTTTCTTCAACTTGGCATGTGCCTACAAATATGCAGTTGATTTGGTCTACCTGGCGTATCAATTCCCATACTATTTTTCTTCATTTCTTCCATTTTTTTTAGCTTCTAATCTTTCATTGCTTTCCTTAAATCTTCATCAAACGAGGAGTGGTCCTGTAAATCCTGTCAATATGAATTCTAAGTAATCGTTCAAGACAGAAACATCATTTTCAGTTGTAAATTCTAATTACGCAATAAATAAATAAAAATACCAAATACAGGTGAAGTACGTCCTTCGATTGTGTTTTTTGGCCCCCCAACATTAACCCTTGAAGTTGTATTCTCTTCAAATCGTATTTACTGCTGAATAAGAAATTTGCGTTTAAATTAGAAAAAGTAATAAAACTATTCAATAGCTTATATTTTTGAGTTTAGTATAATAACTTTGGTCAAGGATTTAAAGATTATACAGTAAAATTATTTAAGAGCTTTCTCTTGACATAATTAAGGCCAATTAAATATAGAATATATTGAGGAATGGGGTTATGATTTTTCTCATTTCATTATTATTCTTTCTAAAGCAGCATGAAAAATATCAAAAGGCCAATCTCATTCCTCTCTCTCTCTCTCTCTCTCTCTCTCTCTCTCTCTCTCTATTTATATATATATATATATATATATATATATATATATATATATATGTTCTTCCTTAGTTAATAAGCTTCAATATGGGAAGTCACATACTTGAAATTGACATTCTAACTTAAAATTAAGTGAACTGATGAAGCTTGGAATTAAATAGTATAGAAAACTAAGGAATACAAAGTTGAAGTTGCAGTCAATTAAACTTAGTTTACAAATTTATAGAAATTTAAAATTCTAATTCAATTATATATATATATATATAATTAAATAAAAATAAATAGGAAACGATTAGAACACGACAGATTAGATTAATTTATATATATTAAAAAAAAGGAGGTTAGACTATAGAAACATGTAATATATTCAGACGATGTGCAGCGCATTTATGCAAAAACATTGAGTTTTCCATTAAAATAGTGGAGGATTAGACTTTCTTTCTTTATTTTGATTCTTTCTCAGAAAAAAAAAAAAGAGAGAGCAGAAATTCAATCATTGATTCAACAGCCACTTTACTTCAAATCCAAGCTTAAATTTGAAATATTTGAATCTCTTTTTCACTAATTCAGAGTATTAAGAAAAGAAAAACATAAAGTAAGTCCCAGGTTTTCCCCTCTGCTAAGAAGGTTCTTCAAAATATATGGAATTACACATTCTGATATACTTTTTGTTTTTTTTTTTTTGGGGGGGGAGGGGGGGGGGGGACTATGGCCTCTCATGGTACCATGATGACTTACATATTTATATGATTGGATAAACTTTCAGGTTGAGATCCCACCTCTGTAGTTTATAAACCTGAAGGGTTATAGCCACCTTTGCCATAAAGCAGATCTTCACTGTTGGTTCCTTCTCTATCTGAATATTGGACAAACTTGTTGGGTTAGATCCCACAATTTGTATTGAAATCTCTGCACACAAGATGATTATTGGTGGGGATGCTTTTCCAAGAAAGTTAAGGCATATATCATTTGCCAATCAAAGAGGAAGATGGGGTTAGTGATGATTGGGATATAGTCTTGTCGGCCGCACCCCATGTGACTTGCTTCACTTTGAGAATGTGGGGTTCCATTGTTAGCTCTATGACTGTCACTTTCAATTGCTATCAGAGCAGGTAATTACTAGGTTGCGTCCACGTAGCACCAATTGAAATGGGAGAAATTGTTAGGATAGTTATATAGAATAATAAGGCTACTTGTCCTTTGAACTGGATTCATATGAGAAAGCCAACAACCAGGTATATAAGACTATATATCATGCATATTACCTGTAATGGGAAATGTTATTTCGTAAGTTCCTTTTCTTGTTTTCGAGGATACTGGACCCATGCGAACCATTGTTATTTTCCATTTTATGTATTAAAATAAGAGAGAAAGTACTAAAAACAAGATTACCTCTCACAATGGAACAAAGTACACCTATTTAGTCAATGACTACGAATAAAATATCAATAAGCATCAAACCGAAAGCTCTTTAATCCAAGCAATTCAATTCTATCGAGCTAACTTTGTTGACAACATGAATATCTCTTCAGGACATTCTGGAATTGGGAATAATGGCCTCCATGTATGGTGGTGCGTGTTTGACTAACTCATAAATGACTGGGATTAGAAAAATACATAAATATAAAAAGAGCGTCACGTTATGGCATGATTGGTTATATTCGTAAGCAAAAATATTTTTTTTTTTTTGACGTATCTTTTCATTTAAAGACTATTTTTTTATTTTTTTGAATTGAGAGCGTAACAAATAAAATTGTTTCTAAATTAAATTTTATAAACAGATAGCAAATATGATGGTAGGCAAAGATTATTTTGTCAAACAAATTGATTTGACATTCAGACTACCGATGAACAGAAGTCTTTATATAACATATTACAGTGAATATATAATACTTCTTTCAGTTATAAAATAGTATATTATATTTCTTTATCCTCCTGTCACACATAATTGCATGATATTTTACTTCTTTTTGTCATTTAACACATCCTCCAGTGGCACTACTTTGTGGTATATAATTAATGGTCAAAAAGATATTATAAAAACGTGTATTAGGTTAGGTTAAGGAATAGAAACTTTTAATGCTCTTTTTATTATTTAAGCAGCCTACTCTGTAAGTGGGAATTGTTATATTATTGATCTAAATATTTGCAAGACAAGCTTTTCGCTTACAAAAAAGATTTCTTTTCACAGAAATACATATTTTTTTATAAACAATTTTCATTTCATAATGTTATCAATTACCATGAGTTATGTATAAAAAATTTGCATGCTTTAAGTATATTTATTTTATAATTTAACAAAAAATTTCTCTTTTTTTTTTTTGGTAAGTGTATTAGAATTTAGAAGAAGGAAAAAATGCAGAAAAGAAGGATTACAAGGATAAACTGGTGATTCGGCACTTGAAAAGGTTCACCTTTTACTAGTACTTAAATCCACTTACCTTCCTCATTATCTTACGCGTACTCTCTCTCTCTCTCTCTGTCCTGACAAAATCACATGCACATGCAGACAGATCCAGACCCACTCATACTCATCCCACATGGATTTGTGAGATAAAGTCTACAGGACATCTGACCCACACAAACATCTCTTACCCTCTTTCTCCCCAAATTGAATTTTTATTAGAAAAAAAAGGAAATTTTGTGCCAGCTCTACCCAGATTGGTTGCACATTTTGATGATAATATTTTATCTTCCTATCTCTTCTGGTTGTATCTCCGTTTGTTCTCCAAAGAGAACACAGACAATTTTTTCTTGGATCTGAAGAGATTCTCTTACAATCTGCATTGGCATTGGTTTCTTCTAGGTGGTTTAAGTAGGGGTCTCT
Source organism: Gleditsia sinensis (assembly GCA_037074535.1). Classification (NCBI taxonomy): domain Eukaryota; kingdom Viridiplantae; phylum Streptophyta; class Magnoliopsida; order Fabales; family Fabaceae; genus Gleditsia; species Gleditsia sinensis. The sequence goes on along the minus strand of CM073464.1, from coordinate 6,211,580 downwards.
TAGAGGGGTATTGGGTCCCCTCCTTTTTCTTTTGGCTTGTCTATGGTTATTATCATTTAAGGTATTGTCTGGTTTGGTCTGTGAAACCCACAAGGTTTCTTTCATACAGTGATACGAATTGATTAAGCATTCTGGCATATTCCAATTTACCTTGTAGTTTTCCTTGACCAATGCAATTACTGAGATTGGGGAAAAATCTTTGAAGAACCCAAAAAGGGAATGTCCGGATATATTTGGAGAATTTCGGGATTGCAGCTCATTCGGAAAAAGTAATTTTTTTTTTCTTTCAAATTAGTAAGATATTAAGAGAAGCCAAACTCATTTGATTTTGATGTAAATAGCTGGAAGATATAGTATACAAAAGATTTACAGAGTTTCTGTATGTTAGCAAGTAATTGTCTCTGCTAAAGCCACTTTCTGGATTCTGCATATGCAAATACAGAAATGAGGAAGGTAATTAGCTGAGGCCTGGACTACACTTCTAAGGGTGAAGGAAGAGAAAGGAAGCTCATTAAGTTACCTTTAAGCACACTGGTTTTAGTTTTGGATGTTGTACAATCTCTCTGTGAGCTGTCTAAAATTAAGTACTCCATATTGTATTAATTGAATCAGAATCCTCTCCCAGAAGGGTTTTGCTGTGTCGTACAAGTAGAGTTGGTTGTAAATGATAGAGCTATTATGAATTGGGAGTAATTGTTTCTGGTAGTTGAGGGTTTGAGTATAATTAAGAAAAGGTGGATATGGCGGCGAAGCTCCTGCATTCTTTGGCAGATGACAACCCAGATTTACAGAAGCAGATAGGATGCATGACGGGGATTTTCCAACTTTTTGATCGTCATCATGTTCTTACTGCTCGACGCATTAACCAGAAGAGGCTTCCTCCTGTTAATCGTCTAAGTAGGCAATGCTTAATTTACTTATTTATGTGAACGTGTTCTTTCTTTATTTTTTTCACTTATCAATCTCAAAATGGTTATACTTTTAGCTGTTAAAGTCACTCATGGTATTATTTCTTGGGCCATTGACTAATTGTTGATTTAGCTCATGGAAGCTAATCTCAGATCAAACTTTAGTTGTATTTGCTAATTCATTGTTTTCAAGCTTTTCTTTTTTCTTTAAATGTTTACGAAGGGGGGAGGGTGGTTTTGCAAATTTTCAAATTTCCAAATTTTAGTCCCTCCATCTGCAAGTCCTCTGAATTTGCTATGCTTTCAACAGGAGTTTAAGAGGTAGGTAAGATGCTTGTGATTGTTTATCCAACGACAATCTTTTTTAAAGTTCATTTTGAAACCTCTGTATGGAGAAGATGGTGACCTTCTCCATGAAATGATCTGCTTACAGCATGCTGTTTCACCATTATATTGCAGCATTTAGTGTTGGTTCTTGGTTTTATGCTTTAAACTCATTAGTGTATGACTGTATGCACATTTAATAATTCTTTCATTATAGGTGGAAATTCTCACTCCAGTGATGACAGCCTGGAAAACGATTCTAATAACGTAAACAATCAACAAACAGCATCTGTAAGAATCTTCTTTTTTCCCATAAGTTTGATAGATTAACCACTGTTTTACAGTTCAATATTATATGAATGAGGCTTTGAATTGAGGCATGCACATTTTTTAACATGTTTGCATATGCTGAACCAGTGATTTATTACCCATGTCTCATGAATTTTAAAGTCAATATGGTTCTCAGAATCATTTTAAGGACTCATCCGTTCCCTGGACTTCTGCACAGTCATCTGTATTCTGTTTATTTTTTCTGAGTGAATTCCAAATCCAGGGACTTACTAATTCTGAATGCATCTTTGTTCTCATTTTGGGCATGCTTCTTACTGATTGAAAAAGAGATTTGAGCATTTGCTTTAAACTGAAGTTATGCAACTCATGGAATTTATTGTAGGATATGAGCTTAAACAATGATATTTGCGAGAAACAAAGGATATCCACAGAGTCATCAAGAGCTTCTTTCTCTTCTTCTTGTTCATCATCCCTGTCATCTCTGGATTGCAGAGCTCAAGCAGAGGCTTCCTTTGACCGCATTATTTTTCCTGAAACTCTTTCAAGGACACCAGTTATGAACCAAACACCCATCTCTCCCCATTTAGGACATCAATCCCTTGACCTGAGGGATGTGGTGAAGGACTCTATGTATAGGGAGGCCAGAGGACTATCAGTGAAGACTTCAGCCAAAGAGGGAGCTGTCATTCATGCTATGAAGCGCAGAGACTCCCCAAGACCTCTTCAGCTGTCCAAATCTGTTGATGGATCTTATGGAGTTGGAATAGATAGGAAGCAAAGTGTGTCTGCTGATCTAAAGGAGTCTATCAGAGCCCTTGCTAAACTTAGAGAAGCACCATTGTATTACGGTGAATCTAGGGAACTTTCAAGATCATCATATGAAGTAAAAGATGGACACTGGCATTCAATCTCAAAGGATGCTCCACGGTATTCTTATGATGGAAGAGATATAAGTCGTTTATCTTTTGAATCAAGAGATATGATCAAAGGCCCACCAAAGCTAAAGGAGCTGCCTAGACTTTCACTGGACAGTAGGGAAGGCTCATGGTGCACTTATAGCTCTGATTCAAAACCGAATCACCTCTCAAGAGGTCTTGGCAGTGGCATCTCTATGTCAGGTGAAAAAGTTTATAGTCTATCGCAGTCTTCAACAACCCAAAGGCGGCCTCCTAGTGTTGTGGCGAAATTGATGGGCTTGGAACCATTGCCAGATTCCTATTTGAATGTTGATACTCAGTCAAGTTTCAGTGAAACTCTCTCGGATCAACATAATGGTCAGTTTCCAAGATCATCAAAAAATGGACTGATCAGGCCACTCACAGTTTTTAATTCCTCGAAAAGCTCATTGAAAGATCCAACTTCTCCACAACGGAAGAATCCTGATTTGGTTATGAAGCCTATTTCAAGTTCAAGATTTCCCATTGAGCCAGCACCATGGAAGCAGCAGGATGGAAATCGAAGATGTCAGAAACCATGTTTCAGGCCCATGAAAGCTCCAGCAAGAACACCAGATTCATTTACTTCAGTTTATGGTGAGATTGAGAAGAGACTGAAGGATCTTGAATTCAATCAACCTGGAAGGGGGCTCAGAGTGCTCAAACAGATACTGGAAGCAACAAAAGCAAAGGGACTGTTAGAGAACAGAAAAGAAGAACAAGTTTTAAATGTTCGAAGTCACAGAGACAATGGACCAAACGGTTCCAGTCTGATTCAGAATTCTAGATCAACCAGGCAACAAAATCCACAGGGCAACAATTTTCTATCTCCCTCAATCAGGGGAGCTGACTCATCAAGGGCTTGTGAATCTCCAATTGTGATCATGAAACCAGCAAAACTTGTTGAGAAAAATGAGATTGCTGCTTCTTCAGTAATTCCAGTAGGCAGACTTTCTGGTTCCCATAAACTCCACAGTGGTGCCAATGAAGATAATAGAAAGGTTGCAACTTCTAGTCGAATAGCAAAAGATCACTCTCCTAAAAACAGTCACAGGGATGCTACTGCCAGTTCCAATGATAAGAAAACAAGTAGTAGCAGGACTATAAGATCTGCACCATCTCAACCAAGGTCTCAACAATTTTCAAAAGAAAATAGCCCAGGTTCAGTAAAGAACTCAGGATTAGTGAGCCCAAGAATGCAACAGAAGAAGCTAGAGTTAGAGAGACAATCTTGTCCACAAACCCCGCCATCAGATTCAAAAAAACCTAGAAGGAAATCCAAGCAAGCAACAGAATCAGGTTCTCCAGGTGGAAAACTGAGACCAAAATCCCCCAACTTACAGCACAGTGACGACCAACAGAGTCAGATAAGAAATGAATCAAGAGTTTTAAGTTGCCAAGGGGATGTGCAATCTGACAGTGTCACTTTATCAGGCTCCAAGATGGATATGGAAGCCAGCAGCAGTTTACTATCTGCTGAAACTAATGATAGCCAGAGCCCATCCATGAAAGCTATGAAGCAATCCATGTCAGGATCAATGCAGAAGGTGGGAGCTTCTTGATCATCTCTTTTTATGAAAGCTTTCCAATTGAAAGTCTATGGAAAAATAAATAATTTAGTAGTATTATTTTCCAATTATCAGTTGAAATGTATATTTTTCTTTAATAATTTTCAGAAATCAACTCCAAGGTTGGATGAGGATGAGTCAGTTGCAGAGCTTGCAACAGATTACCCAGAACATAATTCTCCTCAACATCCAAGCCCAGTCTCAGTTCTTGATGGCTCGGTATACAGAGATGATGTACCTTCTCCTGAAAAGCAGATATCTGATGCTCCCAAAGGTATAATTTCTATCTTCAAAATAGTTCTGAAGAGATCAGAAATTAAGAACTCTTAACCCCCAATGTTTTTAATTTACTCAAGGAATGGATTGAGAATCTTCTTTATGAGGGACTCGACAATTTCAGAGTACCCGTTAATCCTGCTTGTATTGGCGCTTACACAAAAAATTATATATTAATGTCAGATTTGGTATATAAATATAGTATTATTAAAGTCATCAAGTGTGTTCTGTCTGGCTTCTGTTTTTCAAATAGCCTCAAGTCACATACAAAGTGCATGCATGTCAAGAATTTGTCAGTGGCAAGTGATGAGCATCACATTAAGGCGCCTCTGGATTTGTCCATTCTTCCCTTTTTAGTCTGAAGTACTGACAAAAGAACAACATTTGAATTTTATTTTAACTGTCCCCTATGATAGTCTATAATTTATTTGAAGATTTGTCTTTTCTACCCTATCTCATCGTGATATTAACCGCTGCAGCTGATGAAGGAAATGAGAATGAAGATTGGTGGAACCCCGTGGATGGGTTATTTCACAGTACTGGATCTGGAGAGATCAATCGCAAGAAATTGCAGAGCATTGATCACCTTGTTCAGAAGCTTAGGCGGCTGAATTCCAATCATGATGAGTCTAGAATTGATTACATTGCTTCCCTTTGTGAAAATTCAAGTTCAGACCAAACAAATCCAGACCACAGATACATCTCTGAAATACTATTGGCTTCAGGCCTCCTACTAAGAGACCTGAGCTCTGAGCTGCTGATATTTCAGCTTCACTCTTCAAGTCATCCCATCAACCCCGAGTTATTTTTTGTGCTGGAGCAGACCAAGGCTAGTAGTTTGCTTCCAGAAGAAGAATGCAGCTCAGGAAAAGTTGCTTACTCTAAGCTGAATACAGAAAAATTTCACAGAAAGCTCATCTTTGATGCTGTGAATGAGATTCTTGGTGTAAAGTTAGCTTTAGTTGGCTCTTCTCCTGAACCTTGGTTGAAGCCTAGCAAACTCACGAAGAAAACCCTTGGTGCACAAAAGCTTCTTAAAGAACTATGCTTTGAGATAGAAAAAATTCAATCCAAGAAACCAGAATGCAGTTTAGAATATGAAGAGGATAATCTCAGAAGTATAGTATGGAAAGAGGTGATGCATCACTCAGAGAATTGGACAGATTTCCATGGCGAAATAGCCGGGGTCGTGTTGGATGTTGAGAGATTGATATTTAAGGACTTGGTTGATGAAATTGTGATTGGTGAAGCAGCTGGTGTGAGAGTCAAGCCGGGTAGGCGCAGGAAGCTATTTGGAAAGTAGTTTGTTCAGTTCATCTGTTTTTCACTAATCTTACATATATGATTTTCTCGTCATTTACAATTTTTATTATTTCAAGGCATAAAAGTTTGCAGATTAGAGCTTCGATTATTTTTACTAAGGTGTAAAGAACTATATTACCATGGATTTACAGCATATATATTATCAAAATTCAATATGTGGAACTCTTTTCTCTGATCTCTCTCAATCTATTTCTGTCACCAATCCACCTTATTTGTGTTTTGGTCATGATGTTATTGTTTTGCTGTGACACCACTAACTTCTGCCATGAATGCGGTACCAATCCCCCCGTTTCAATGAAACTAGAGAAAACAAATAGCAACCGATATACAATGGAGCTTTTGCCCGTCATTAGGAAATGGCAGGTAGGGTATTATAGCACTCAGGTTCAGACCTACACAGAAATATTAGATCCATTCCTAGATTTAGACCAGTGAGAGTAACCAATATTAAACATAGCCTTGTCAACATTTAATCCTCGAATTCCTTGACTCTGAGACCCATACTCAGATGCAAAGGAGTAAATTATGCCATACTCATTGGTTATAGATATAATGACCATTCCTACCCGTAAGCCGTGGATAAATTTGCCAATCTCTCAAACCACGCCATCACTGCTAAACTTCCTTTCGAGAAGTGTTTGCCCGAGTACAGCATGTTCATTGGGAAAGAGGTTTGGATAATGAAGGTGAGTGCTTAACCGTTACTATAATTTTAAAATTTCAAACTTACCCGTTACTTCTAGCACATGTTGCAGACCTGATTCTGTCATTCCACTGGGGAAAACCTTTTTTTAAGAATCAACGTTGTCGACTAACACAAGGGTCAAATATCATCATCTCCTTTTTCATACAAAATTTCATAAATGTAGAAAAGCATTGGTTTATAAAATCTCAAACCAATGCTTTGGGTGAGGCTACTTTGGTTCAGGTATTTCAATAGCCAATCAAGAGGACTCAAAGTTGACAGTCAAGTTAGGGTATGAGCAGTAAAGGATCCAAATAATTATTTGAAGAAGGAAATTCCTATATATAAAGCTCAAATAAGGGTAAAATAGTAAATGTGCACAATCACCCTTTAATTAGTGAAGAAAACATGGTGAAAGATTATTGGCTCTAAACTCTCTGGATAAAAATAACAATTTTTGAGAATTTTAAATAATTTTTAGATACTCAAAACTCAAATAAAATAAAAATTATTTTAATGTATTTGTATGTATAATAAGATCATAGACTCGAATGATAATTAATTGAATTTAAATTAAAGTTGAGACGATTGGTCTAAAAGTTTTAATACAGATCAACTAATAGGTTGATTGACTCAATTCTTAGTATTAAGTATATTTTTGACTCAAATTGTGTCACCAACTTTAAATATGGATAGTATTCATTTATCACTTTCATTATAGTTCCCATTCCAAAGGCATATATGCCAAAATGTGGCTGAAGAATTTTCTTTATCTAGCTAGTGGACATCGCAGGAACTTCCACTTGCTAAGCTGCCATGTTATAAGCTCAGTGAATTTCTACAGTTGAAAGACATTACTGTTAATAGAAAGATATAGAAATAATTACTCAAAAAAGGGAAGTTCTATGATACCCATTACGCAATAATGCTAACTAGTCGTGCTCAAAAGAACATAAAAATGGATACTAGGGAAAGCAATACTTGTTTTTCCCTGAACAAAAATGGGTAAATTTTGATCTAACCATCTAGCTCAAACACGAGAAAAGAACTTGCGTGTGTGCATGACTATGAGCATGAGCAGTGAAGAGAAGGAAACGAGGCCGCCACTGGAAAGGCCACCCGAACGAACCAAACCAAGTAAACCTGAATGTTGGCCCAACCCTCACGACCCAAACCCAAACCAGCAGTGTAATGCCACCTTTCATTTAGAGTTCAGTTTTTTTTTTCTTAACATTATTGAATTTAATTTTGTCATAAAATGCTGTTTATATATTTCATTTTTTTATGCTAAATCAATGATAAAGAGACAATATAATTGTATAAGATGACAACGTAAACTCAATTTATAGATTTGAACAAATGAGATGTATTCTTTAAAATTCTTATACATCTTTTATAATAATAAAAAAAACCTTTCATAAAAAAAGAAAATATTCTTTTAAAAAAAAATATTTTTTATAGAAAAAAATATGCAATTTAAGAAAAATAAAAATAAAATAAAAAGGAAGAAGGAGAAGATTATGAGGAAAGGGAAGGGGTTGCCATGGCAGCATTTTCTAAAATTGCAGTGTTGTTGGAGGCTTTTTTTTTTTTTACAGAACAATAGATTATTATATTTAATAAATAAGTACAAAAGTTTAAATAAATTTTAACAAAATATAATAAAAAAATAAAATAAAAATTAAGCTTGCACTTCTTAAGAGTATAAAAATATCAAATCAAGAGACAATACACCTTCTAATTATTATTAACAAAATATTATAAAAAAAAAATAATTTTAACTAAACTATAATTTGTTAAATATTTTATAAAAAGATAAATAAGTTTTTTAAGAAGAGGCAAAACACTTCCTAATCTTTTTTGAAAACTAAGATTTTTATATTTAATTATTCTTTCAATTTTAAAAAATTATAAATTTAGAGAATAAGTTATAAACCTTTTAAAAAATTTGATTAACAGTGAATTTATTTAATAAATAAAAAAAAATTCTTAAATTTTTTTTTTAAAAAAAAGAGACTTTTCTAACAGAAGGAGGAAACATTCTTAAAGAAAGAGAACAAATTTTTATAAATAAAAAATTTCTTTAAAGACATCAATTTTAAATAAATAAATAAAAGAGAGAAAAAGACAGGACAAGATCCCCCCCCAGTCCAAGAACGGTTCTTCACATGCTCAATATTCTTCTACATCCCAACTCCCGCGTTATGCCTTGAAGGCCCAAGACAAAAGTATTTCCAAACCCCACCTTTTTTTGTTTGTTTAGGGTTTGACGGTTTGTTTAAAAGATAGAATTTTTTCAAAAACATACATATTGTATGTGATTTAGTGACTATTGATTTCAATTTGTGAAATATTTTAAATTCAAATCCTCGGTTATATACTAAATTTTTTTTCATTCTCCATAGCTATGGAAAAGGGTCTTTTCAATTCCCTTCCCTCTTTCATTAGGAAATAAAAAAGAATATGAGTAATTCTCTCTCTTGATTTACAGATTTTTTTCCCTCAATTAAAAAAATGTGTACACAATTTTTAAAAAAAATAAAAATAAAATATTCTCTTTTCTTTTAATTGATATTTTTATTACACAATTTTTTTTTCTATTATAAAAATATATACAAAACTCCTTTAAAAATTTAAAATATGCTATAACTTAATACAAATTAATATTTCCAATACTCTTTGTAAAAAAGAAACAAAACCACCCTCTCATATTTTTCTTTCTCTTTATTGTTTTCTAATACTAATGATTTCTTTTCAACTATTTTACTCGCCATGTCCTTTCATGTGTGTCTTGCAATATTTTTTTTTTATTTTTTTTCTTTACAATTAAGTTTTTATACATTGGTAAAATATGATTAGATAAAATTTTCAACCAATTTTTAAACCAATGAAATTGATATTTTGATAATTTAAACACTTCCACAATAATAAAAATACCACATAGCATCTATCTCTCATTTATATATATATATTGTTTTCTTCTCTTATAGGTATTATTTTTCAAATATGAATCTATTTATTTTTGTATGTTTTCACTAAATCTACCTCAAAGATCAATAAATAAATTTTGTCACGCTTAACATTGAATTAAATTTGATTACATGAATATCTATTAGGTAAAGTAAATAGATGTACAATATTCTAAAATCATTATTGGTAAATAATATTATATTATTATTATATAGGTTTTTATTGTATGTTAAAATAATATTTATAATGAAAGGAAAAGGAAAAAAAAAATATTTAGGTAAAAATAATTGATATTAAAGAATAGTATAAAAGAAAAAAAAAATTAAAGGAGCACTCTTCTATTTTTAATTATTTATTTCTTTTTTATAAATGATAATTAAAATATCTAAATTAAGTTGTAACATATATTTATTTTTAAAGAAGATTTGCGTGTATTTTTATATTATAAATTACGAATAATAAGAATATATAATTAGAGAAAGACAGAGTATTTTATTTATTTTAAAAAATTTTAAAAAAATTGTGTGTATTTTTATAATAAAAAAAAAATCACGTGATAAGAATATTAATAAAAAAATTTAATATATTCAAAAAATAAAGATAAGAGATTAAAAGTTAGTCCCCTCATAGTATATGATTTTTTTTTTCTACGGAGCACTTCAAGTATAAACCCTAAACACTAATTAAGGTGGAAAAACGATTTAATGTCCGGTAAAGTTTGAACCAAAAAATGAAGAGAGAAAAGAAACGGTGGTCCTCAAATGTACAGCATAAGGGATACGTAGAGGACCACAGGTCCCATAAATTTTGGTTGTGTAGGCCAAGAAGTACTCGTCTGCACGCCTACAAAGCGCATACAACACACCTACTAAAGCTCCCCGGGATTAATTTTTCTTGGTTCTATCTTCTACGGTTTTGAAAAATCTTAAAATCTTTTATATACAGTGTTTTTTTTGGGGGGTCAAACTTTATATACAGTGTCTTCTGTACCAAAAAAGGTTGCAAATTTTAGCCATAAAGATGAAATTATATATTATAAGAGAACTGTCGTTGTACCATTTACATAATAATTTTTTTAGTAAATTACATTTTTTTTAAAATTTATAAAAATTAAACTCAGACTTTTTTATTTTTAAATTAAAATAAGATTTTTTTCTTGAAGTTTATAAAATATACATTCAAATCTTTTAAATTAAAAAAAATTAAACTAACTTCTTTTATTTTAAATTTTCATAAACATTAATTCAATTTTTTGATAATTTATATTATATTGAATTAAGTTATTTATAATTTTATAAAAAGTATATAAATTTTAGTAATAATTTTGTAAATAAAAAAATTTCATATAAATTAAAATTAAAAAGATTATGTAAGTGTAAATTTTAAAAGCCTAAGAAAACTGAACCTAATTTACTCTAATTGTTTTGATTGATTTTGTTAAATTATTGTCCAACGCTAAAATATAAGTGAATTGCAACTTGCATGTCATTTAGAAAAAGAGATCTTCAGCAGTCTATATTCTTTTGAAAACACATGCTTCTATTTGTGTTTAAAAAAATTATATATAGAGAGCAATTGATGGGATAAAAAATGTATAGTGTTTGTGTGTGTGTATATAAAGTGATAAAGTAATTAAGATGATCATGTAAATATTTAGCTTCTTTTTTTTTTTAATCAGAGATGTTGCATGAAGATCGAGGGGGGAGTGGAGACTCGAATCACCCGGTTAAAACCATTGACTCTTATAATCAAAGAATAAGTACATTCCAGCTAAAGCTGCTGGACATGTACATATTTTGCTCTAGTAGGTATAAACTCAATTTATTAGTGATATGAGGAATTTTTTTCATATATAAACTTGTCATCCTAGTAAAATTTTAATGTGAAACATAATGATTTTCCTAATTAATAATATCAATATAAAAAATAGTTTAAGATACCACTCAAAATAGTTCAATAAACACACAAGAGAGATTAAATCAACGTGATAAATATTTAAATAAGAAAAAATATTTGATCTATCGACAGTAGATAAATTTTTATATATTAGTAGTGTTCAGATTACGACATATGATAAGAATAATAATTTTTAAAATTATTTTTGTCACGTATCATGATCTGAAAATTGTTGGTGGACAAAAAATTATCCATCGCCAATATACCAAATATCAACTTTTTAAATAACTAAACCAGTAACCATTCGTGAAAGATCACTTCACAATTAATCTCTCACGTATAACGTACCACGTTAAACACAACTCTCTCTAATTAGCTATCATTTTATATTTTCACCACTACATGCCATATAATAGTTTACTTATGACTCCGATTTTTTTATTTTATTATAAATGTTTTTGCATTTAAGGTACCTAGCTATACAATAAGGACGAAACACCCACTGTAGTAAATCACTGAAATTGTTTCTTTATATATAGTTTTATATTATAAAATTAGGACCACGCACTGTCAAATGAAACTTTGCACTGCCATTTGAAACTTTTGGTCGTTTTCTTTGATGCAACTTTAAGGGACCCTTTAAAAACCCAACTTGCAGGCAGCAACTACAGGTCTTTTCTTTAATTCATCTTGGATCCTGTGATATGTAATTGTCTTTAGGTGCAGAGACTGCTTTGAAATTTAGTCTCTGCCTGTGATTCTATGTTCCTTCCTTTTCCATCGTCAGAAGAACTTCACATTCTAAAACATTTTCTCACTTTCTTACTTTGTGTGGATGGATGATATTTTGCAATTTGCATGCCTTCCTTCATCCTTCATTGATAATAATAATGTGTTGTCAAATAGGGTACAAAGATGAAGATTGATAAGACCTATTTCCTAACTCTCTCTTGCTATTTCACACACATTTTCATATGTACACAGAAAGGGAGAGACACATAATTTGGACTGTATAATAGCAGCCTCACAGCTTTTTCTTCTTCCGAGTTTTAAAGAGTTCATAATGGTCCTTTTGTTTGTCATTAGGTAATAGAAAGTTTCGTTTCTTTTTATTTTTTCTGCTAATGTTGCCAACGGTAACTCTTGTTTACTGTCTTCTAACTCTCTAAATAACTGTAGAAACTTAATTATGGCTAGGTTTGTTTCTGGGCCTCTATATATAGGTCGGCTTGCATATTTCTAGCTGCATGCATGCATGATAGAGTTTTTGCAGGAAGGAATAACAAGATATAGCCGTAAAAGTATGTTTCTTAATTAAGTTTCTGCCTAATTTCTTCATATATATTATGGAGGATGTTTTGTTAGCTGAACAGTAGTGCGTTTGTTAATTTAAAGTTTACAAAGATCTGAGGATAGGGTTTAAGGACCCATATATATTTTCATAGATCACAACGAAAATTGAGGTTGCATTACTATTTAATAGTTTTGCCGATCATAACTTATTTTTTTTTTGTTCAAACTACGGTCTAGATCCATAAAGAGTCATTTTATATCAATTTAATCTTTAAAATGTAATTAATGACTCCCAAAAAAGGAAAAACTTGCATATGTACTATATGTATATGTAACGCTTTGAAAAAAAAAAGTGAACATAAAACCTTAATTGGATAAATTATTTAACTTATAAAATGTTTGTTTTGTTAATCATAAATGAAACTTGTATATATGCCGTATCACCTAATAAGACATGGATTGCTTTGACTTTTTCATGTCTACAGTTCTACCTGCATATATATTGTTGCATTGAGCTAACAAACAAAAGAAGAACCGTGGAAGCCCTAAACTAGATTTGTGACAAACCGACCATCCCACAGGTGCAAGAACATGCCAAAGGAATTGCCTCAGAATTCTGACTTGGTCTTAGCTATTGATGTGAAATTACTTTACGTACGTGGGTCATCTCTCTCACTAAACCTGAAGATTAAACGTCAAGTGCATATATCTATATATATGTATGCTTCATGGAGACCAACATCTAAGCAACCCATTATTAGCCAACCAGCCTTTGCTAATCAGCCTTTTCATTTGCGTAATCTTAAGCTATAACATAGAATCTTTGACAACGAATTTTACATCAACAAAAAACTCTAGCAAAGCTTAACCATTGCCTAGTCAAACCGACCTGTAGAGCTGCGAGAGTTCGTTGCATTCCGACATAAATTTGACAACGGAATACAAATATTCTATGGTGCGTAACTAAAAAGCAACATATATACTAGGAAAAAGGAACAAATATTTAGCATAAGAAGCTTAATTAATCAGACACTTAAACAAAGCGTGCACATACGCCTATCTACCTTATGCTAAAATTTTGTTTAATAAAGAAAAATAGAGATGGCCATGATGGAAGCTCAATATTAACCACTTCAATTCAGAAGTTTAAGTTATTTTGTGAAAACAAGTGGATAATTTTATTATAATCTGCAACCATACCTTAAGTTCTCAAGTTGTATAACGGAAAAAGCAATATAGGAGTGTTAGCATCAGTTCATATAAGCTAGCTCCATTATATATGTACATCCGCCATGGAATTTTCTTATATCCTCAAAATTAATTTTTAATTATATATATAGGCAGTCTTGTCAGCTGCTTCTAGTGACCAATATGAAATCCTAGAATTATTATTAGTTCTTCGAATAAATTTAGGTTAAATGTTACATGCACTTGGAATGCAGAGCTGTGAGAGTTCGTAGCCAACTAGAAACTAAATAAAAAATAAAAATCAATAAACAAACTGTTAGCTCGATCAATTTATTCTGACTTATAATTAACCATATATAATGGTTTGTGTCAACTTAATATATAAAACCATAAGGATTCGAACACAAATGCCCCATATACATGAAGCAATGTTGTCATACTTACAAACCATAAGGAGCTTCAAGAACGAGTAGTATTCTTATGCTCAGAATCAAGAAGCCTGGAACTAAATGGTGTTGGAAGGGGTTTGGGAGTTGATGAATTGATGGAATCATGAAGAGATGGAGGATGATGAGGCAAGACCTGAGAACTTGAGCTCAAGAACTGGATATGGTTGAACTGTGATCTCGGGTCACTTTCCACTGATGAGGTAGCCATATATGGAGCATTATAAGGAGCCAAAAACGATGGGGTTGCAGAAGCTGGACAGAAGAATAATTGGGAACCAGGCAAAGATGGAAATTGCACACTATGGGGATCTACCTGTGAAGAAGGAAACAGTCCATGGCTTCCAAATAAAGATAGATTTGAAGGCTCCCAATGGTACGGATTGTTATTATTATACGTCACCGTATTGTTCAGTAAACCAGGTAAAAAAGAGTGAGTAGACGTACTCGCAATGGGGAAAAGATTCTGAGCATAATTAATTCCATCTTCAGTTTCTTGCTCATTTGTTTTGATCCACTTTCCTTTTTCCATGAAAGATCCACCAGCTCTTTCATCTTCCTTCCCTTTTATTCTCGATGATACTGCATCTATAAACATTGTGGAATTAGCATCATAGAAAGCTCCAAGAGAAGGCTGATCGTGATGAGGCAGTAGGGTTTGAGCAAATCCCTGGGGAATTTGAAGTGGTGGGAGCTTATCAATGTCATGTTTGGTGGCTTCAATTAACCAATCTATGACCTTGCTGGGTTGGCTCAGCCCAAGCCTATCTTGAAGATCGTAGAGCTGAATTGCTGTGGGTACTGAGAGCCTAATCCTCCTGTCCCTCAGCCCCCTTATGGTGCAAACCTTGCTATGCCTGTCTTTTCCTCCAAAGGAACGTGAAACTCTCACAATTCTTGGGTTTCTCAGCCCGGACCATTGCCTTGAATTAGAGGCTGCTTTAGAGAGCTTCTCAATACTAATAGCTTCACCCTCTTGCTTCCCTTGATTATATCCTCTTCTCGAATTCGCAATCATCATCTTACTTATCTCTCCTTCACAACATTCATTAAAAGGCAAACACTGATAAACAAAGATATATAAAAGTTAATTTATCAATACATACAGAATCATGAAATAGAGAGCTAAAAGTATGGGTCAGAAAAGAAGAATTCGAAGTATTCATGAAGTTTTATACTGGAATCGGTTTTCCAGTTCCATGTGAGAACTTAGCTTCCAAATTAGGGCAAATACAAGTCTATTTACTCAATTGATATAGTTTAAAATCAAATTGAAACTAAAGACATGCCTTGGGTGGAAATTGTTTGAGCATTACATTGAAGAAAAATTAGAAGCAAGATCATAAGACTAATTAACTTACGCGATATGAGAAAATTCTGGGTGCTAATTCGTTAATTCTGTTCTAAGCTTTCTTTCCACCATAGCCAAGAAAAAGGAGGAAGAGGAGGACGATGTGGGGAGGGGGGCAGCAGATGATGTAGGAACACTTTAAAAGTCTTTCTAAGATGAACTCTTCAATGCTAATAAGTGGGGTAGATGACCTCAAGCCTAGTTTTGAGCCTTTTTCAGGAAAGAATAACTAATTAAAGATAGAAATATGAAAAATTTGGTAAAGAAGATTTGTTGGAATTTTACAGCACCATATGCCTCCAGAAATGGAATTAAAAATAAAAAAGAATCGGTTTACTTGTCACCACGTGGCATTCATCCGAATGCGACACGTGTACCACTCTGCAACTAGTAATCCTGCATATTTGTCCAAACCACTTACTGAACAACCACCGTTTTCATGCTTAACAGTGATTTTTTCAATAACTTTATCCTATATCACATTATTTATATATGCTATTCTATTTACAAATAAATGATAGTCAATAATAAAAAAATTATAATTTTAATATATTGAAACTCTCTTTAAATTTTTATAAGCTGAATTTACAAAATGACTGATTAATATATATGGTTACAAATTTTGTAAATTATAATTAAACCCACTAGAAGTGAACTTCACGGGGGAAAGCATGAGGAAAACTAGAGGGTTCACTCTTCTTGGACAAAGACAATACCTTAATCAGAAAATTCTCCAAACCATGACTGAAGAATGCGTTTTTAATTGGATAAAAGCAAACGCATACTAGAAAAACCTAATTAATGAGGAGCATCATTATCCTTTTTGATATTTAAATAGCTTTAGTAGTATATTATGATAATAAGCTCTAGGATTTGCAACCAGATACAGAAAGTCAGCAGACTAAATTGGGATATTGTGGAAAAATTGAACTAGATAAGTCATAATCACCCAGCTTCCAAAAGTTGTGGTGTATACCATTGGAGTGTGATCAGTTGGATTAGCTAGATGATAGCGTAGCGCTAGCTGCACTATAGAGGAGGGACCAACTTAGGTTCTTTAAAGCATCCACTCAACTTATAGAAAAAGGGACCACTTGCAGATGGCAGTGAGATTTGCACTGCACAACTTGGACTCTTTTAACTTTCATTCTACATATACCAATTAGTGTTGGTTTATGCATCTAATTGCAAGTGTTCTTTCAATAATTAGATGCATGCTTCACCAACATTAAGCTCTTCCTGCGGTTTAAGCTGCTACTTGTTGAATATATATATATATATATATATATATATATATATATATATATATATATATACATTTTCTTCTATAAACTTGTTGAAGTTCCTTTTCAACTTTGAACTCATAGTGGGTGTAGGTTTCTATAGAATTAGACTTTAGAGCCTGCAAAAAAATCTAACAGGCAATTATTGCTCACTTTGAAACTGAGTCTTAAGGCTTACTCTTCAAATATGAGGTTCAACTGGAAAGGGGTAAAAACGGGCTTACGAGTGTTTCAAGAGAAAATGCCAAGTCAGCGACCGTAGAAGCGGCTCTTCTGTCCTGTTACACAAAGTTGTAAAAAGCAGAAACTGATGAAACTTCTGTTCTACGAATGCTGATTCAATATGAATCATAACTTGATATTTAAATTGCAATACAATGAAAAATATGTAGCATTTAAGTACAAATTAAAATATCAGTAATTTAATTTTTTTTTTTTGTAAGTATAGTGTTAAGTTAATTCTTTTTCGCTCACTAAAGTTAACTGTGCTGATAATTAGACATGGTAGTACAAATAGTTAGCTTTCAAGCACGAGAAACCTGAAAACGCTGCAAGAGTTACTGTGTGCCGGCCGGAAAGAGAATGAGTAAGAGCCAGCAGGTTTTTTCCATGCAGACTAAACAATTTCTAGAAAATTAAGTAGGAAACTTCGCCAAAATAATTGTAAAGTTCAGGACTCTGCAGAAGCTGCAGTTGTACTGGTCAAAAGCTGAGCCTACTTTATATACGGTTTTTAAAACTTAAAACCCTAAATTGATTGAAACCCTATGAACCCCAGAAACCTACCCACAATAATTCAAGGTGATATAGTTCATTTCCGCGCCAAAAGCGTTACATGAAAAGATAGGGTATAATAAATTTAATTAGTTACCCACAAATGGAGAGAGAGAGAGAGAGAAACTGTGCAAATTTTGACGAGAATCCAGATGGTTAATTGTAAGTATTTGGTTCTTATGTTTTCTGTTTCACAGAAACAGAAAATAATGATGAATTTGACGTACCGTTGTCTGTTGTTTAAGGGTGTTTTTGTTTTGTACGTCATGAGCATTATCTTTGTATATGCAAGTTATTGCAGAAGAGTGGCGGACTTAACGAGAAGGGGGTTTCGTAAAAGGATGTAATTTCTTTGTCTCCGTCTAACAGCATATCATGGATGACACAATAATTGACCCCCTATCCTCAGACAATTCTGCCTTCTCTTCAACCATCTATAACCCATTTGACTCGTTTGGAATTCAAACTATTGATGCTGTGCTAGTATGAACAATCTAAACCATTCTTTTCTTGCTCACGCAACACGTTATACCCAGCAACTAGCTCTGCAACTTTCGGTCCTTTTTTTCTTTTTTTTTTTCTTTTTAATATCCCCTTCTAAATTACTGGTAGACGAAGAACTAGCTAGTCTGCAGTGAAACTGGAAACACAACTTTAGATCCTTAAAATATATGATAATTAAAGTCATTATAAACCAATTTTTTATGACAATATATGGGTATATTTATAAACTTATACCGGTGATCCTGATGCACCAAACTATTATTATTATTATTATTATTATACACACACATATATATACACACACGCTAGCTAATGGCATGTGCAGTATTTCTTTCATGTTTGTCAATTCATGACAACTATGCACACTTTAGTATACGGATGAGCTTATATAGCGGCATTGTCTATACCAACTAACAAGTAGAGGTCCACGAAAATATTAGGTGCAAGAGATCTTCTTGAAGAGAATTTCTTTTTGGTTTTATTGGACTAGCTTTTCTCATAATATTTTTGGGTTTAACATTCCTGTTCATGGGGCTCTAAGAAAATAGAGCATGCTTGCTATCAGTTTCAGATTGGGTGTAGGCTGTTGAAGTTTATCAAATGATATCATATTGTTGACCGACATTGTCAAATATATATTTATCAAATATATATATATATATATATATATATATATATATATATATATATATATATATATATATGGTGCAATCGTGCAACTGAAAACGCCAAATGATATTAAAGTGCACGATTGGAGCAAGTAAAGAGGACCCTCTGCCCTCTAGTGAATACTATCACCATCGTCTCTGTATGATGGCAGATATTTTAAAACTTGATGACCCATTTAATAAATATGTGTGTGGTCAGAGAGAGAGATGGATAGGTTAATATATCAGAGAAAGAGAAGGAGAAAGCGATTGAGGCTGCAGAAAAATGGAGCCAAATTCCCATTGCCGGTTGGGGAGAGGAATCAATATATGCAGATATACATTGCAGATACATAGATGATAGAACACAAATTTTAAATAATAAATATTAATGATGAAAGATATGATAGAAGAATCATTAAAACTGGGTTTGAATTGTGTTGAAATTGAGTCATATATATATATATATAAGACCCTGTAAGATGAATGATTTATTAGCTTCTGAAATTGCAGGTGCCCTCATCTGGTGAGGCAGTTACTGCACTGTGCCGCAAAACTGCAAAAGCGACATGACGGAAATAAAAGAAAGGCCAAAGACAATGGAAGATATAGGCAGCCTCGTCAATCAATGCAGAATCCTCCCATCGACCCATATGAACAAGCTTTAGAGACATAAAGCCAAAGACAGTAGGACCCCTCTTATCTTATGTTGTGAAAGCATGCTTTGCCCACCTTTAGTGTAGAGAGAGAGAGAGAGAGGTGGCTTCAAGGGTGACTGGTTTTGTGTGGCCTTCGTCTATTCATGTAGTTAATTTCCTTCATGTGTCCCTGACTAATAACGCTAAGAAGTCCAGATAAACTCTTCACATCATAGAGATTCTAACTTAACAGCATGAATGACTAAAAATTCTTGAGTAAATTGTTATATTAATTTTGTCTTTTGTAAGATATACATTTTTACCATTTAATCTCTCAAATATTTACTTTCTTAATTTATTCTTTTGAAAATTATCCCCTCTTCAAAAGCGCGCTTTACATTGTTGACTCTTTTAAATAATTTTTTTTAAAATATTTTTATTGTAAAATTTTCATAACAAACACCAGAAAAACTTTATTTCAAAATTTTTTCTATTGTTAAATTTTTTTTTTAATGGAGCAAATATGATGATATTTTTAAAAGTAAGATACGAGGACTAAATTTAAAATTTAAAATTTAAAATAAAAAAAATTGTTTATACATATATCTTCTGAGAATAAAAAATTCTCTCAATTCTTGATTAATGTATTTATTTTATTATTCTATTTTTTTATTAAAAAAGATATATATATATATATATATATATATATATATATATAAATTTATCTTAAAAATAAAAAATATGTTACAATCTAATTTAAATATCTTAAATACTTTTTATAAAATAAAAAATAAAAAAAATAAAATTTACTTAAAAAAATTAATTCACTATCCTTTAATATTAATTTTTTCTTCTCAAAATTCGTTAGATTAAAAATTTATTTAAAAATTGAAATAAAAATTTGATAAAATAATATTTTATTTATTTATTTATTGTCTGTTTATTTTTTATAAAATATATTTAACATATTTAGGTTAAATTGCAACATGTTTTTAAATTTTTAAGAGATTCATGCATATTTTTATAATAAAAAAATAATTATGTAATAAAACATTAAAAAAAATTATGTACAAGACAGTTTAATAAAAATATTAATTAAAAACAATAAAATATTTTACTCTTATTTTAAAAAAAATTGTATATATTTTTATAATAAAAAAATAACTATAAAATAAAAATATTAATGAAAGAGTAATTTACTCTTAAAATTATACTCGAACTTTTTCTAAAAGTAATTATAGTTTTATAAGGGATAATTATACTCGGACCTTTAAAAAAGGCTATCATTCGAAAGGGCCATAGCTTATATACTTTTCGTGCTTTTGGCTGAACTTTGGAGTTAAACCTCAAGGCCATTGAGGATTGCGATGCACATATAATTTGAAGGTATTTAATACTATAATATTGTAGAATGCTTGAGAAACTATGGTCAAGAACTTTTTTATAGTATGGATTTGAAAAGTACAATGTAGTTTTTTCTTTCCTAAATAAATAATGAAAGGATGGATATGGAAAAGATGGTGCAGAGCTGATCGTGACTCTAGAGATAAACAATTACATGTTAAGAAATCATGTAAAGATGATAGTAAGAACAATAATGGAGGTGGTCCTGTCGAGAGAGGCATGCAATTGGAAAAAGAAGAAGCAAAGGTGGCATTCAGTAAAAGATGAAGTCCATCTATATTTGCGACTATCTCAAACTAGCAACGGCAACCACAATTCCCAGACGTTCCTTTCAGCGTGAAAGCGCCAATATTCTGCTAAAAAGAAAAGCAGATCCAACACCCTTGCATATAATACTTTATGCCACTTTCATTCCCTAAGAATTACATCGAGCTCCAAGGATTCTATTACATCATCCTCATCTCACTCACATCTTTATAGCAGGATATTTGCTACCCTGAACTCAACTAAGAAACCAAAAAAGAGAAATGACCACCACAAGTAATTTCCAAAGTAAACTTTTTTTTTTTTTTTTGGTTTATATCATGGTTAGAAGTGTCCTCACACTCTATTTGAAACTAAATCCCTTGTTCAAATAATTTTGAACATACATTTGTCTTATTGGCTGGGTACATTTAACATTTTTCTCTTAAAACGTTTTTTGAAAGTGTTGAAATCAAGTTTTAAAGTACCTTAATTCTCTCTTCTTCTTTTTCATGACAGCAAAAATATTGGAACTCGAGACTTTTGAGACGAACCTATTATAATTATTAGACTGCAGTGACTTGGTGAGAGTTTTATTTCATTCTCGTACAGTTGCGGGGTATAAGTTGAACAGTGACAGATAAATAGATAAGATAGAATTAGCATAAACTGGGATCTTATATTAGTGACAATGATGGTTTGTCTCTTTTCAGTCATCCTTTGACCGACATGATTGCTGTTCTTAACATCCTTTGCATCATTGTCCCTCTACAGGTTCTAAACCTTTTCCCTTGGCGAGTTTTCTCACCAAGCCAGTGAAAAAATCATCTTGCAAAAAATTTCCTCGCTAGCCAAACAATAAAAAAATATATCTAAATGTCCTTAGAGATTCCTGACCTTTATTTTCCAGGAGAGTGATGCATTTAGTAATTTAACCATGCGAAGGACGGGACAATGAAAAAACCAGTGACGTCATGAGAAGCAGATACGCACATACTTGTCCATGGTATATGATAATCAGTTACCAAAAGGATTATCAAAATAAATCATGAAGTCCCTGTTTAATATGAAATATATTCCCATAAAAACGTTTGGGTTCTTCCTGGTTATTACTTCGAAAGAGGACTCAGATCAGACAGGACACTCAAACTGACTCCATATAGCAACATGGAAGACAAGAACAGGGAATTTGTGATTCTCAGAAAATTTTCTTCTGAAACAGCAAATAAATGGCTTTCTAGAACTAGCATAGAAATACAGACCCACTACACTAGCATAAACACCTGCATGTTGTAACTAGTAACATCCATATCACTTCTCCTAATACTTGCCCGAGTATGAGTGTCAGCTTATCATATTGAATGATGAGTCTATCTCTCCTTCGGCAATACCAATGCACAATACTTCACTGGAAAAACCAGCAGTCCAGCAGTACAAGAACTCAATTAAGAACAACCAATATGGGGCAGCAAACAATACCAGACAAGTAGATCCGCTGCCACATAAACACACTAATCAAAGTAAGAGAAATTGTACTCTATTTGGGGAAAGGAAATGCTGCACGTTCACATAGTTGCTAGAAGTATTGCAATCATACTGTAAAGATTCACTGAGAAAAACATAGAAAATTCAGGAATTATTCAATTTCCGCATTATCAATTCACTGATGTAGTTGACTTTTGATCAACATTCATAAAGTAAACAAATATTCAAACTTAATGCAGCCAGCTGCTCTTTATTGAAATATGATGCTTACACCCTCTTCAAAATAGACAGCCTCCACAAACATTTGCTAACACTACTAACCAGACTTTTCACTGACTGAAAAAGAGTTGATTGAACCATCAACGTCACCCCATGTGAGCACATACCTGTCGGCATGGAAAATACAATTAGTGACAGTCTCTAGGATCCAAACAAATAGATATTGAATAATATAGAAAAAATTATGTTCGGTGTTCAAACTACAACAGTTAAGACCCAAAACAATTGCAAATCTAAACACAGCTAAGGACAACGCAGAAGCATAAAAAACAAAACAAACACAAGAGGTCAAGAAAGTTATCCAGAGCACTGCAGCATCCTGCAATTTCTGAGTCCCATTTGTTCCAGATGGTTCTAAATTTAATTTAGTGCGCAAATTGTCCTCAATTAAATTGGACCACTACCAGAACTTTTAGCACTAAACTCAAGATGCCATACTCACACTGGACCAAGAACTAACCTACAAGCACACACAAAAGACAAACATATTCCATAATATAGCTTAAAAGATACAGGATAATAAAATGTACACCCATGGAGATATGACAAAACTATTAATGCGCTGAAGTTATATGATCCGGCAGCAGAATCCAAGTTCCCTAACAATGATTTCCTATTTGTATCTTCAAACTAACAAAATATCATATTATATGGGGCAGGTATATTGTTCTTAAACTCCAGTGTTAACTCTTAAGAGTTTACAAGTGTACATAACCCATTAGAGTTGATTCACATGTAAACTTGAACCCTGTCAAACTCGGTAGTCAAACTCTCATGTGTTTCACAACTTTAACGAGTATTATTTTTGCACCTTTATTGGCCATTTTAATTTCTGATCCCATTTAAATGCAGGTGAAGCCTAGCTGCTGAAACTTAAATACTATCAATTTGTTTTTGATAAAATAATTTGTTATGATCCCAATCGCAAGGTATGAGACATGAGTCTCAAATCAGAAGTATGAGACTCTAATGTGGAGTTTATATGAACCTTGAGCTCTCCAATCTCAAGAGTAGCTTTTAGAGTATGACTCTTCCAAAAGTTCATAATTTCCTATCAATTAAAGCAAAGTAAAAATGGAGAAAATCTCCAAAAGCAGCATAAATCACATTCATGTAACGCAAAGCTAGGGCATGAAAGATGTAGGAAATAGTAGTAATGAAGATGATAATGATGAAAGACACTCTTCGGCTATTGATGATTTTTGTCATTTATTTGCCTTTTTATATATAAGGATTACGCTATTCAATTATTAAGCATTAAATATTGAGTATTAAGAATTTGACATTCTTGGTTTTGTATCATTATGCAAACCATCCAAACTGGTCTGATTCACTCAACTAGATGCTTCCCAACCATACCGATAATATATATATAGAACAAGACCAGCAGCTGGACCGAATCCTGCTTCAGCCAGCCTGGTCCAGTGCTGTCAACGATGGTAAAATAACAATTTATTGCAAAATGCAAAGGCATCAATCAAAGACACCAACAACAACAACAACTAAATTTTTTTTCACTAGGTGGGATCGGCTACATGGATCAAACGATACCACAGTGGCCTATTATGAATGAGATCAATAGATAGGTTATTAACTATTAAATCATTCTTAATAATTTCACTTATTTTTTTTTTATCTCCCTCTACCTCTAACTATTGGACTATTCTCCATCTGATTTACTCTTCTCACTAAAGCTTCTACAGGTCTTCTCTACACATGACCAAACCACCTTAAACGAAATTTCACCGTCTTTTCCACAATAGGTGCTACTCCAACCTTCTCTTTAATGCACTCATTTCTAATCATATCTCTTTTGGTGTGTCCACACATCCAACGCAATATTTCATCTCTGCAACATTGAGTTTATCTTCATATTGTATTTTAACCGCCTAACATTCAGTACTATATAATATAGCAGGTTTCATAGTTGTATGGTAGAATTTTTCTTTAACTTTGAGTGGCACTTTTTTTTATCACAAATGACACTCGAAACCTTCTTCTATTTCATCTATCTTGTTTGAATCCTATGGTTTACGTCCTCTTTTATTTCACCGTCATTTTGTATAATAGACTCAATATATTTAAAATTTGTAACTTGATTTAATATATGGTCTCCAAATTTTACATCTAAATTTGTATTTGTTCGTCTTTTATTAAAAATACATTCCATATATTCTGTTTTATTTCTCCTTATACGAAAACCATGTGTTTGTAAAACTTATCTCCATGACTCTAATTTCATATTTATTTCTTCTTTCGATTCACCAACTAAGACTATGTCATCTGCAAAAATCATATATTGTGGTCCCAACTCTTGTATATGTTCAGTAACTGCGTCTAAAATCAAGTTAAAAAAATACGGACTCAAAGAAGACCCTTAATGCATCAATCAAAGACACCATAGAAAAGAATTCCAATTCTTTTAGAACTTCATAAAATAAATATTGAAAGATACAAAAAAACAAGTTGGTGTCAAAGTCAAACTCCATCATCCACATGCCAAAAACACAAAATGACACCTTCAATGTCCCATAGATTATAGTTCGTAAGGTTGATTAATAAGTCAGACAGCTGTCCAATAGATTCTAAAGATGACTAATTAAGTAGGTCGCATTCCTCACACAAGTTCAAATTATTTGCCATAAGTGGGACCATTCAATCATTCAAAAAGAAACAACTTCTAGGCAACCAACTACCTCTTCAGACTTGACCATAAGAGTTGAAGTAAGGCAATAATAATAATTTGCTTATATCTATTCAAAAACTACTGCCCACATGACAAAATAAGATTCACTAATTAAGCGTCCCTCTTGATACATACATGTTTGGCTCCCTCTAATTAATTTTCTAAGAGGATTTCTAACTGAACACCCACATAAAAAGCTGTCTAAGGCTCCACACAGTAGATCATGCAAAAGATGTATTTTTTCAGTGACTCAAGAATCTATGAACAATCCA
Source organism: Gleditsia sinensis (assembly GCA_037074535.1). Taxonomy (NCBI): domain Eukaryota; kingdom Viridiplantae; phylum Streptophyta; class Magnoliopsida; order Fabales; family Fabaceae; genus Gleditsia; species Gleditsia sinensis. Next base: position 6,185,911 of record CM073464.1, on the reverse strand, counting down.
TAAGGTTTAAAAGGTTGATGACATCAACAGCCCATAAAGGCTGAAATGAAAGAATGCAAGGGGTAAAAACTTCACATCCAAGCAACCATTAATTGCAAGATACTTCAATCAAGAATCTAACTTTACCACATGCCTGTAGTATAAACATAGAAACATGTTTTGCAAACACCCTTTGCTTAATACTAATCAGGCAACATGAAAAGGCTGTACAAGTATGCACAAAAAATACACGATGGATTTCTTGCTGTCAAAAGATTGTATGTGTAAAGTGTAAACTTAAAATTGCAACCTTTAATATCTATTGCATTCACGGAACCTTGAAAATTGCACAAGAAGCCAAAAGAAGGATGAAGCAAAACTCAAGTCAAAAGCACCTTCAACAAACTCCTTAATCACGTTAACAACTTCTAGCATTTGACTATTCTGTTGTCCCTCTCCAGCAAGCAGCTCTTGCAACAAACAGGCTGCACTAATCCCCATGAAATTAATATCCTTATCACAACTAAGATTGCTTCCAGAAAAAGCCATTGAGTGAAACACACATCTGGTGCCATAAAAATAAGTTACACCAAAACGAGACAAGATCAACCTGGAGAAAACAGCACAGAATAGAACTAAATACTGACAAAATTCATCCATCTTGACTTAAGATAGCAAGAAAACACTTTACACGCCATATCTATGAATAAATCATATAGAACTAAGCTTACACCTAAGGGATACAAAAGGAAGATTGAAGCTACGATCCAAAATCTAAAACATCTGGAAGCATGAGAAAAACATACTAAAAACAGAAGGGTAGACATCTAGGCTCGCAAAAAATCCTCTCTACTTTCCTTATCTTGTATTTAAGATCTTCAAAAGTTCATTGGCTGCACTCTAACAACAAAACAGACACAAAGCTACCAAAAGAGCCTATAAGTGTTGCTCACTTCCCCTTTATACCTTGAAACTTGTCATTTCGTGTTTTCTCTAAGTCACAAAAACCAGATTCTGCCCAATATCAGCTCCAGAAAAGGGTTCATGATCAATGGAAAACATAGATGCTCATGCTATTACATGCTCTAAAGGGAATACCTTCCGTTGAAAGAGCTATATCCAAACGCTAATACTACAACATGAACTGCACAACTTTATCCACCACAAGCCGGAAAGCCTGAAGTATAACCATGGAACCCACTAGCCTCAAAGTGTAGTCTCGAGTATAATAGCACTAACCAAACATAATTTTCAAGGTGCTCAACACTCAAACGCATAATTATATATTACTATGACTTATAGTCCGCAAAACTTACGAACCCAGACACAAATAATAAAACCCCATATAATGAAAACCGAATTTTGATAACCCATCAACCAGAATATAATAGATTAATAGCAAAACTCACCTATGTCTGGTAGCCTCCACCTCGAGCATTTTCGTCCTCCTCAATCTTTGCAGTCAGATAAACCGGGGGAAAGTCCGATACATCAAAGGTCTTTTCCTTCATCATTTTCTCTACATCGGCCTTCTTCAAAATAGTGCGGCGAATCGGAGGACGGTTCCGCCGCTGATCGCGAGTGTAGTACTTTATGTCAAAAACGGTTTCAGGATTGGAACTGGGCACACAGGCTTTTTCCCTGGCGGTAGCTGGACAGAAGACCCGGTACTCGAGCGCGCCAGGCAATGCCGACTTGTATTCCGGGTCAGCGCACGGACCCGTAATCTCCCATGGCTTCTTGAAGAATCTCTTCAGGTTCTGAAAGAGGGAAGTGGAAGCGGGCTTAGACATAGCTAAAGAGCAAGGAAAGAGGAACAACGATCTTCAGAAATTGAATGAACCAATCTTCTCCAGGCTTTGCAATCAATCCCTTACTATCTGAATCCGACCCCGGTTGGCATCTAGGGGCACGCGTGCTCTTTTTTGGTTTTTCTCTTTCTTTTTTTCATAATTTTCAAGATTTCTATTTCAATAATTGGTTATACTATACGTGAGAAATTTTTTTTTTTAATTAACCATACTTTCTAACAAATTAGTGTTAATTATAATGCTCTATTTCTGCTCTTTTTTAGCAGCAAAATGAGGTGTTCTAGTAACAAATATATAAAATTATAATAAAAATATATTAAATAATTCGTATGATAAAATAATAAGTAAAAAGTCTAATGTTATCAAATAAAATAATAATGATCCTACCTATAGAGTAACTTTACTTATTTTTATTGAGTAAATTGAAAACAAATAATTGGTTATAATCTTTAATAACAAGTTTTATTGTAACTCGTACCATAAATATAATCGAATTTTGAAAAGTTTGATTGTTTTTAATTTTTATTTTTATTAAATATATATATATATATATATATATATATATATATATATATATATATATATATATATATATATATATATGTGTGTGTGTGTGTGTGTGTGTGTTTATTTATTATTTATTATTTATTATTTTTAAAAATTACTTTTAAAAATATCAAAAAAACTTTTTTTTTAAATTTTTAATATTGTAGTACATTGTAACTGTTACATTTTTATAATTATTTTAAATTATATACATAATATTTTATTATTTATATAATTTTAAAATAATTAAAATAAAAATATAATCATATAATTAAAATATAATAAAAATAAAAATATAATCATATAATTAAAATATAATAAAAATAAAAATATAATCATATAATTAAAATATAATAAAAATATAAATATAAATTGAACATATTTTTAAAAATATAAAAAAAATACAAATTATTTAAAAAAAAATTCACAAAATCTTAAAGTTATTTATTTGTTACTCATAGTTTATTATAAAAGTTGTTGTACCAATCGAAATTGTGACTCATAAATATTTTTAAGGTTTTTTGTTTTGTCACATAGATGTTTTGTCTTAAAAATATTATAATATAAATTATACAGTTATTAATAAAAATAAAAATAAAAATAAATTATTTAACTATTAATAAAAAAAAAGACATAAAAAGATTAAAAGTGAGTTATACACACTAAATAGCAAACACATAGATATTTGTTGGACACTATTTAAAGATGTTAAGTTTGTTTCAATTTCTTATGTCTTATTTATCCTCTCTTCTTTATATTTTCATCATCGTTATCTTATAAAGCATAATTTTTTATACGTTTTAACTATCTAAAAAAAATTAATTATCTCTGTATTTTTATTTTATTACTTATTCTAATAATTTTTTCCTTTTTTGAATATACGTATTTAGCTTCTTCTCTTCTTTCCACCAATTAGCCAATACACTTTTTTTAATTATGCTAGATACTTTTGAATATGTTTTATATGTTCTCCTTCTTTGCACTATTAATGAATGTTTAAGGTTAACAGTTTAATTATAATTATAATTACAATTTGTTTAATTTTTTATTTTTATTTATTTATCTCTTTAGTAATTAAATTTTTTTACTTTCTCTTTAGTTATATTTATTTTAATGATTTTTTAGTTTTTTAACTATATTTTTAATTTGATTCTATTTTTTATTGATATATTTACCTTTCATTATCTCTTTTGGTTTTTTATTTTTTCAATATATTTCTTTTAATCTTTTTTTTTTTTGAAACTGCCTAAAATTTGCAGCAAAGCTTCAGATTCTTTGCCGTCTTTCCCTTCCTTCACTTTTCTAGGCCTGTGTCCGCGCTTGCTCATAGAATTTAGTCCCTCTCGCCGTGTCTCTCCTCTTATATCGTCTCCAAGCAGGTACACTTGTACTCATGAACGTATATTGTTAGAATTTATAGCTAGATACGCTAGATTTGTTTTACAGCGCACTTGTTGCTTGATCTGTCTATATCGTGTCTCTCAGGATAATTTCCTCTCCACTTGGATATATAGGCTAATTTGCCCAAGGGTTTCACTGGGTTTTTCTTCTTGTGAAGATTTACAGTTCTATCTCTCACAATTTTGCATAAAAATACAACTTTTCTTGCCGTTTGGATGATTCTGTTTCTGGGACCATAACCGTTATGACATCCACGTATTTTCTGTCGCTTTTAACCTCTAATGTTGTCTGATCCTTTCTATATATTTAAATTGTTTGTCTGACATTATTAGTCTCAAGGTCTCCTAATGTTGCTTCATCATGGGTGTTTTAGTATCAACTTGGGCTTGTACTTAGGTACTGATGAAGTAAGTCCTTGCCTGTGCTGTGAAGTAGGAACGGGGCAATAGTTTAGACACTATAATCACCATATATGAGATAAGCCATTAATTTCAAGCAGAGCTACTGTTGGTGGTTCACCCCTTCATACTTTGGCCTGTGATGAGTTCGGATATAGATAGTTCCTCATTTGCTTTAGTGATAAAAACTAAACAATTGCTCACAAGTGGTCTCAAATAATTCAAAATATTGTAAATCAACATCTTTATGATAAATACTAAGAATTTCCTTTTTTAATAATCTTCAAATGTATAAATGCACAGTTTTAATATATATATATATATATATATATATTTGTGTGCGCGTGCACACACATGTCCTGTGTTTTTTAAAGTTTTATGTGTCAACGTATCTGTGTTGTGTCTTATGCCTATACTTCATAGTTCACTGCTAAATTTTATCCATGGTTAATGATTCTTCTGATTTACATTATGTAAATTTTTCTGCAGATGGCAATGCCAGAAGCAAGCCCTCCTCCTACTCCTAGTGCTCAAGTTGTTGGCAATGCCTTCGTGGAGCAATATTACCACATTCTACACCAATCCCCAAACTTGGTGCACAAATTTTATCAGGATTCAAGCTTCTTAAGCCGACCAGATGGCAATGGTGTGATGACAACAGTGACAACTATGCAAGTAAGTCTACCAGGCCATGCATTTATCATTCATTCCTGAAACAAAAAAGCCTTAAATAATTTACTGTAGTCTAGTAATTACAAATCTGTCTCTTGAATATAAAAGGTCTGATAAAGCACCAGTTTCAATTAAAATGAAACAAGAGACTACTAAGATGAAAAATGACCGAGGAGATTTATTTGGAACAAAACTATTGCTGGGCTTTAGCTTTTGCATCAGGCTTTTAAATAGGGTGTGGTGAAGGGCATTACCTCACCAGCCACACTATTTCATCTCTATCACAAAATCTGTATTTTTTAAATCATTAGGTGTCAATTTAATAGGATAGTAGGAAATGATAAGTTCACCTGCTGAACTTTATATTAGAATGTTAATATTAAATACTCAGTTTATCATCTGCCCTTGTAATGTTTGGACCAGGTTTATTAATACTGCATGATTTTCTCTCTCATAAAATACATTAAATCATTTTGTGTCTTTTCTAAAGCGAATGCATTTCATATGTCCATGTGAGCAGCAGTCTGCCAGCCCATCTTCTGTTAAATTTTGCTGACTGTTTCAAGCACTTCTTGAAAGAACAATAACTGAGCATCCGTATGTAGAGATATGACTTTATTTTCCCGTATTTGGGTTTAGAATCACGGTTAATGTTGTGCACTTTAGTTCTCAAACTTATTAATATATACTTTAATAGTTTCATGATGTAACACATCAAGTTAGGATGACACTCATATTCCTAAAGAAGTTGCATATAAATAATTAGATTTCTATAGAGTTTCCTTTCTAGTGTATGCTTTGAGAAACTTTGACCACTTGTATACATCAACTCTTAACTCATAACTAAAACAAAAATTACTGTTGAACCAGGCAATAAATGAAAAGATTCTTTCCCTGAATTGTGAAGACTATACAGCTGAAATAACAACTACATATGCTCAGGAGTCATATGAGAAAGGTGTTATAGTTTTAGTTACTGGATGCTTAACTGGGAAGGATGATGGGAGAAGGAAGTTCACACAGACATTCTTTCTAGCTCCACAAGATACGGGCTACTATGTCTTAAATGATGTCTTTAGGTACATTGAGGAGAATGACACCCTGCAGTTAAATTCTGTCTCAGTAAATATCACCAATGAAAATGCTGAGGCTGATCCTGCACCAGAAGCAGGTTAGTGTGACTTCTCTTGTACTAAATACTCATGTGTTTTGCTTAAGACTGAAAATTAATAATAGCTTCTTACATATTTCTAGAGGTCATCCATGCTCCTGACCTTCTTGTGGCAGATCCTGCAACTTCTGCAGAGGGGAAAAACCTTAATCATAGTGCTGAAGTTTGTGATCCTTTGGAAAACGAGGAAGAAGGATCAGTTATTGATGAAGAGGTTGCTGAACCCTCTAAAAACTTTAATCATAATGCTGAAGTTTGTGATCCTTCGGAAAACGAGAAAGAAGGATCAGTCATTGATGAAGAGGTTGCTGAACCCTCTACTGATCTAAGTCAGAACAATATTGTTACAAGTTATGATGCAACTCCAGCAGTCCAGAATGATGCATTGAGGAAATCATATGCATTAATTGTGAGATCCTCCTCATAGACTTTCTTGCTTTGTGGTATTCCCCCTTTTTCATTCATTAACTATGATTTTCATTTATATTAAGGTAATGGAAAGTAATGCAGCATCTGGTCCTGTCTATGTTCCTAGCCGAACAATAAAAATGGCATCTACAAAACCCAGTCAACAAATGCCTACTACTACTGTCAAATCTAATCCTGGACTGGGGGCACTAGCTCCTACAAGTGACAGTGCTCCTGGGACTAGTGATGTTCACGAAGAAGGTATAAATTGATGCTGCTCAACATGGTCGATGGCTGTTTTTTCTTTCAGATCAATTAACTAATATTTAGAGTCACTTTTCTTTCTTGTTGGCATATTCGTTTCATCTTTAGTGTGACTTGTGAGTAAAATATTATAACAATTGTTTGACACCCAAAAAAAAAAGGAGAGAAAAAGAAGTAATACAGTTTATAAATGCTACTGGTGCACTAAATTACAGTTTGAAGATCAATTGACTGTGAGTTCATTCTTTGTAGCTGAAGGTTACTCCATATATGTACGGAATTTGCCATTTAATGCAACAGCTGAACAACTTGAGAAAGTATTTAAGAAATTTGGTACTATTAAGCATGATGGAATCCAAGTTAGAAGTAGTAAGGTCTGTGCATATTATTCTCTGCACTTCCAAATCCAAACAACCTAGGCATTGTTTGAGCCAGGCTCACATGTGCTGTTTTTGCCTTTTGACCTCTTGCAGCAGAAATTCTGTTTTGGATTCGTTGAATTTGAAGAATTGAGCTCTATGCATGGTGCACTTGAGGTACATTACATTCTGTTAAAATATTGATTTTAGAGTTCTGCATGAGCGAAACTCATCCAACTGCCGTTTGTCAATTTATGAAAATGTGCAGGGAAAGAATATAGGTATCTGTCAGTGGACATTTATAGGATTAATTGATTGAATTTGAATATTGTTGAGTGCTTTCTGTCGAATGGTATAGATTGCCAATACCCTGTATTGATGGGGTCTATAGTTCCCAAATTTCAGCTTCTAATAGGAGTAGGTCCGGGGTGGGTACTTTCAAGATCTAAATTCTTTATGCCCTTTTAAGACATGTAGTAAATGGTTATTATTGTGTAATGGTAAAATATTGTCACCTAAACATAATGTTCTTAAACATCCTCTAAGACTTTCTGAAAACCCAGTTGAGGTAATGCATAAAAGTACTTTGTAGATGGGGTTGGTTGCATATGCATATGGTCTTTTGGCAATTGGCAGAATAGGGTTATGAAACATATGTGAACTGCAATTCAGCAGCAAATAAATTTTTCTAGTATGGAAGCCCATTAAATGGAATAAATGCAAATATGAACATGGTGTTGAATTGTGGTTTGTACCCTGGCAGACAGGAATGATAACTTCAGATTGTTTCAAAATGTCTTTGTGATGGCTTGGACTATTATATTACCACATATTATGATCTACCACTGGTATAAATTCTTCTAATGAATATAGCTAAACCTAATTTCAGGCTTCACCCATCACAATTGGTGATAGACAAGCTGTCATTGAGGAAAAGAGAACTACTACTCGTGGTATATTGATATACTTTCATTATCTTTGTACATACATACCTATATATATATGGGAATTGAACCAATGTTGATCATGCTTTTATTTTTTTAACTTTTTCAGTTAGTGGTAGTGGGAGAGGGAGGTATCCTTCAGGAAGAGGTGGATCCCAAAATGATAGATTTAGGGGCCGTGGGAAATTTGGTGGTGATCAAGGTTATGGTAGAAATGAATTCAGAAACCAAGGAGATTTTTCAGGGAGACCTAAGGGTTCATCAGGACAGAAAGGAGATAACTCTCAACGGATGAGTCATAACGGAAGAGGCAGGGTGGGCGCCAAGGTGGGGTGAACCGTAATTCAATACTATCAAGTTCAGCATGAAAATGTGCCAAAAAAAAATGGTGATTCTTTACAGGAAAAGTAAGCCAAGCGTCTCTTTTCCACTTGTTTAGGAAGGGGACAATAATCAACTAATAATTATTTAGGCAGAAGTTCAGGTTTCTGACTTTAGTCATTGCAACCATTCACTGAAAGATTAGTACTGAAATTAGGTTTACTGAGTACATAAATGAGCGTTTTAGCAGAGTCATGTATTTTTTCATAATGAGTCCCCCCCCCCCCCTTTTTTCTCTCCATTTGGGTAAGGCATATTGAGTTTTTCACTTTTTTTATTGACAAGAATGATTTTCATACTTTGTTTAGAATCTCTCTCTGCTTTGAAGGTTTCATTGTGCAACATGACTATGCGAGTTCCTATTCTCTTTCTCATTAACAAGGGTGAATTTGAGGTAAAAGTTGTTATCTGGAGAACAAGATATGAATGCCATAATCTAGGAACAGGTTATAATTACCAACTTATGAATGGCACGTTATATTGTAATGGCTGTGGTAACCACACTATTAAGAGGCAAAAATCTTAACAGCGAATAAAGAACATTGGAGATAGAAATCCTCAGTCACTTAGCAACCAACTCTAGGAAGCCTAAAGATAAACCTTATTATATTTATCTTGCTTTCTGCAAGTTGGATACAAAATTTGATGCAGCAAAAGCAGCAGAACCCCCAATCACACTCAGCAACGCAACTACAACCTGTAATCCCACCTCCCCAAGGTTGTCCTCAGGCACCAGATAAACGCAGAAGGGTCCCAAAAGAAGTAAACCCAAGCTGAGAGTTAACAATGTTCCTGGAGTTCCTGAATCTGTGGCTGCAGATAACACCCCTAATTCTTCTGCTTTTGAGAGGAGTCCCAGTTTCTCTATTGATGAAAGGGAAAACCCAAACTTCTCTGCTGCTGATAGCAAACCAGCTTTCTCTGCTTTGCTTAGTAGTTTCAGCTGCTCCATTCTTGTAAGAAGTTTAACGGGAGGTTTAGCTGTTACGGGGCTGCTCCTCGGGCCTTGTTCACCAAGTGGGAATACAGTTGAATTCTGCGTTGTGCCGATGATTCAATATTTGAAAGAAATAATTTGACAAAGAAAAATGTTATAAATCCCACGTTAAAACTGGGTTTCAGATAGTTGAAAGTTTCATAAACCCGCCTTTCTCCTTCAACAAAGAAAAATGTCACAGCTATATATTGAATCATAAGCTACTGAACATCAGAGAAGTTGCCTCTTCTTTCTTCATAACAAATTATTTGAATAAAGAAATCAAACACTATCTAAACAAGTTCAAGAAAAGAAAAACTGAACTAGAGGGTGATTGATCTTCTCCAATATGATGGACACAAAATTCCAAAATTTTCCAGTCAAGTCAAAGTGTTTATCCTTGTAATGCACTGACCTTTTTAGAGGCTACAGTTCTAGAGACTGAAGGAAGGGGTTTCTCAGTAGCCATGGATTTGACAAGTAAAGGTGGGGAAGTAACATATCTTTTTCTACCTTTGCTCCTCCCAGGAGAGGAACGGATGAAGGGTAACCCTCTGTTGCTGCTACAAATGGATGCTGTGGCCTCCATAAGCTTTTCCTTCTTGCGTAGACCGAGCTACGACGAAAAAAGAGCGTCTCAATACTTTACCTGAACTGGGTGGATGAAGATGCATAAAGAAGATCGTGGATTGGTTCCATTGATTATATGTCCACGTGTCAGATAGTGGTTGATGCTCTATTGATCGTTATTTCCCACATTTTTTCCACAAATAGGTGAAGTCACAACAGAAAACATAATAAAAAATATGTTTAATAGAATTTAAGTTAAAATATTTTTAGTATTTTCAAAAAAGAATTAATGATATTTTTTTCTATTTTAAAAGTGAACTATCATAATTATTAAACAAAATTAAAATAATATGATAATTATAAAAGATTAATTTATAATGATCTATGTTAATTAAATTTAAAAAATTAATATAAACAACTTTTTTATTTCACAGAACAAAAATATTTTTAAAATAATGAAATCTTGCAAATAAAAAATAAAAAAATGAAAATATTTTTACAAACCAAAAACACTCTATTTTTTTTATTTGGTGAAAAGCATCCATCCTTTTTCAATTAAGTCACCTTAAAATTAAATGAATTTCATATGTTTTTTATTTTATATTGACAAGTAATTAGCTACATCTACATAAATCTCAATTTATTTTGGCCGCAATTTAGTTATTTTATGTGCTATAAACGTTTTAATTTTAGCATTATAAAATGTCTAAATTAAAATAATTTATAACATAAACCCGTTGATTAAAAAATTAAAATTAATTTTAGATAGTAAATCATTTTTTCTTTAATCCTGTTTAGTCAAAACCTCCGTAAGCGTTTATTATTTTATTTCATGTGACATTTGGTGGCCATTATTTTTCTTTTTTACTTTCTTTTGATGTGAATTCTTGTCAACAACTCAAGCTGGTTTTTTTATTTTGAGATACATAAGCTTATTAAGGTAATTTTTTATATTATCATTTCTTTTCACAATTACGAAGGGTTAGGGTTAAATAAGTATATAATGTGTATTTAAGCATACTTTTACAAATTTAAATCAAATTTTATTTGATAATAGTTCATTCTTTTATTCTTGCACTCATGTATGTTAGTTCTTGTACTCATAAACATTTTAATTTTTTACAAAGCATTTAGATTCTAAAAAATATATAGCATAAAATTTTTATTTTTATCAATTTTTTTAAATGCATTAAAATAAATAATTATTTAACCAATTTAAAACTTATTTTAATTGTTATTCAAATATTTATTTTTAATTTCTCAAATGAATGATGAATCCAATGTGCTACCTTCTAATTTACATATGTGAAAAATTGTCATTAAAAGTGGTAATTGGGTATAAGGATTTTGACAACTTTGAATTTATTAAATTATGTGGTTAATCATTTATTTTAATTTCTTAAATTTTGATATGTAAATTTGATTTTTAGTTATTTCAAAATAAATATTGATAAAAAAAATTAATTACAATTTTTTAAAAAATACTCATTAACCATACTTTTCCTTTATATTTCCTCTTTTTTCCTCATTAATTCTTTTGAATTATTATATATAAATACAAAATAATGAAATTAAAAAAATTAACCAAAAAAATGTTGCACCGGGCACCGGCTCGTGCTGTGCACTAGGCACGCGAGTACGTGTCTGTCAAGGAAATAAAGCGCCTGGAAATTACCTCAAAATCACAACTAAAACCTAGAACCCTAAGTCCCTAACCCTAATACGCTCTCTCACTTTCTCTCCTCTGGCTCTTCCATCAATGGCGGATTCTGTGATTTCGATTCAGTACCTGAAAGATTTTTTGAATTCTCAAATTCAGGACGATGAGAAATGGGCCTTCAACATGGTGACCGTCCCTCTTTATCACTTCATTTAATCGTTTCTGTTGGTCCGCCAATCTTCCCTTTTCCCTTTATTCCATTGTAATTTTTTTTCTGCAGTGTTAGTGGTAAATTTCTGCGTACTGCGTAGTTGTATTCTTTGATAGACATGCTATATCATTAGATTAACTCATTTATAGCCAAAGCTGGTGCCTTTTTTCCCCTGGGAAACAGTGAGAGAACAATTATGACAAGATTTTGAATTTCGAATTTTACTAAGTTTAGCTACGGGGAACAGAAACTTCTTCTCAACCACAACTATTTAACTTAAATTGATAATGTGATTTGCATTAATACGAAAAGGGAAAAATTGAAATTTTTCTTCGTAGTACTGTTTGCATCTTGATCAATTTGTTACCAATGGATTGCCCCTTTTTATGGTATAGCATTGGAATAGCTTCATGAACAACTTATGGCTTATACTTTGATCTGATGCATGCGTTCGTGAGTCCCTGAATGCATCTGTGGAGGAGTTTCAGTTCTTGATTAAACTCTGAGATCACGTTTTAATTGCTGAGCATATTCGTTCCATGGTGTTTTTTTTTTCTTTTGGTTCCTTGTTTCTTGAGGAGGTTGTGGATCCATTTGGATTGTGAGGCCACTGACAACAGTTGATTGTTCTCCTACCTGTACATGTTAGAATTTTACAAGTCTTCCTTAAATCTTAACGGTCTTTGACTTTTTATATATGTTGCTTTGAATGATTTCAACTATTTGCTTGTGAAAAAATCATGCCAGCTTCATATGATCAAAGTTCCAAATCAAATATTGACTCATTAGTTATCAAGCTTACATTTCTGTTCCCTTGCACAGTTGTGGGAATGGGTGTCATCTCATGAAAATACTCATATGGTAAATTAGCCAGTCAATATGCTAGTGTGCCATGTTACTTTGATGCGTTGAGAACTTTGATCCAAGGGTTTATTGCCAGAAACTCACTAACAATGCCATTTGCCTTTAGTATGATAGTGGAGCTTGGCATTCTACTGTAGAAAACGTTATTGATTGTACTTTATAATTAGAAGTTTTTAAGAGAATGCGCATATATAGTGGTTATTCAAGAAGTTTCAACGTAGCCGTTTGAACATAAGAAATTTTTTATCCAAGGGTAGTAAATAGGCTTCATAAATCTACTTACTTGCATGGTAGAAATTAAAGAAGGTGGATTAACCAGATAAAGAACTTATTGGTTAATAAGATTACTTCTGTAATTGTCTTTATATATATTCTGTTTATGGGCCTAGTCTAGAGGAATTGCTGTTAGCCTGTTATTAAGAGTTAGGGCATGGCTTGAATGATAATGGAGCGGTGGGGCATTGAATATTTAATACTATGTGTTATGTAACAATGTAACATTAAAGGCATTTCTCCCTTTTAGTTAATATGTATATATCTAAGAGCTTCACTTAGTTTAGGATGAGAGTGATAATTTTTTGTTTTCTCTTGCAGAAATTGCTGCGTGCTGCTGGATTGTTTGGAGGATCAATACTCCTTATGCGGAATTATGGTGATCTTATGGCAATTTGAAAGTAGAAGGGACCAGTAATGAGCTGCCATCCTCTAGTAAACAGTAATTTGCAGTTTCTCTCTCAGTAGTCTGAAAGGAGCCTTCATAGCTCAATTTAGTCTTTTGGTGAGAAATGAGTTTGCAGTTTCCTATGGCTTTGGGTTATGTTGATGTTAACATACTTCCAAACTATGTCTATGCACGTAGTCCTTGTGCTCAAATGCTTTGGATATAAAAGAACCTTTTTTGCTTTCATATGCGCCCAATGATTGGATTTGTTTTTTGCGCAAACGAGGAATTCTATGAAAAATTCGCTCTCCAGGGATTGAGGGTTTTCACTAGTAGATTAATTTTGAGATTCTCTCTAAGATTTTTCAGTTGATAATGTGAGAATCTAACAGTGACTCTAACGATGACAAAGTTTACTCTGTTGAGAAATAGAGCTATCCATAGAATCACCAGTCACCACTATATGCTACTTGAAAGTAGTTTAAACTACGGTAAATCACCTGCAAGGATTGACTTAAAATCAATCTTGATGCTATCTTTTAAAGATGATGGCCTCCCATTAATGGCATCCTTACTGAAAGGCTGCTCTCTGGGGAGAGGCGTCGTTACCACTTGAGATTGCTCAAGTAGCTGCAGAGCACCTCTGGTATTCTGGTTCTTTTGGCTTCGAGTTATTAGAGGGGACGTCAGCAATAAAGATCGTCGACGATCAAACGTGGGCTTCAATAACTTTTTTAACACATGGCATACATGGTGGATTTTGGTGGGCTCGTCTTAGTATCATGCTTTTCCAATCACATCTCTAGTCAATAAACACAACGCTTGTTTATTTATTTATTTTTTTCTAGAGGAACATAGATTTGAATTTAAAATTTTATATTAATTATCCCCGTTCTCCGACATTAGATTGTAAGTTTATAACACATACACAATGCGGTGATCGAAGATTTTTTTTTTTTTTTTTAAATTTCTCAGTCTTTCAATTCTATGTGACATTCAACAAAATGTGTATTTGATATAGCTAATTATTTACAATATTAAACTAAAAAATTAAGATAAATTTAATATTTAATGTTTAATTATTGAAGTGCTTTTTTTTTTGTCTCTTAAATGGTATTTCCATTTCAGCTAAATTGTATTAATTATCACAAATTTTATAATAAAATATTAAAACAATTCACAATTACAAAGCCAATTATTTACAATATTAAACTAAAAAATTAAGATAAATTTAATATTTAATGTTTAACTATTGAAGTGCTTTTTTTTCGGTCTCTTAAATGGTATTTCCATTTCAGCTAAATTGTATTTATTATCACAAATTTTATAATAAAATATTAAAAAAATTCACAATTACATTCTTAACCATTTATTAGCAAACGCATTAAAATATTAATCCTAAATATAGTAATTAATGTAAAGTATTTTGGTCCCTAAGCAAAACTAGGTGGTTCAGTGATCACGTAGGTTCGATTGATCAGACAGTGACAGACGGTGGTGACTTCAAGGGATTTACTACAATGAATAAGGATCCAAATGGGCTCATCTGCCATTTGACCGTAATGCCCCTAACTTCTTTTGTAATTACATGCAAAGAGGCGTGGCTGCTCTGCAGTGGAACAGAGATAGCGCAGCGCGCGCCAGCAAAAGTGTAACCTTAGATGATTTCAACCTCTTTCTCTCTGTACTGATTACCACGTAGAAATTTGAAATGCTTTGTCAAGCTGTGTTCAGCGTATAATCAATACCATGAAGAAGAAAACTTGTATGATCTTTTCAGCCAGGTCCCCTTCTTTCTTTGTCCTCTCTTTCCCTCTGCCAAGCTCTGTGGTTCTCTCTGTTACTTCCTCCTTGAGTTCGAAGTAAGCATTTTGTGATGCAGGTTTTAGCTTACCCACATAACGTTGTAAGCCAGTCTCCCCCATAATTTTACTTCTCTTTTTGATAGAATTTCTGTTAGAGATAAATAGTTAGTTTAAAAAGAGTGTGTGTGTAAAATTTTAAAGTCCTACATTAAATTATTATAAAGAGTTTCAAGTCTTTATAATATAATTATCACATCACATATTAAATAGACATTTAGAAGAGAGATAATAAAAATAGGGAAATAAATAAATAAATAAATATTTATATTTAAAATGCACGTACGCGTTCGTTGGATTGAATCAGATTTAACGGCTTTATTTTAAAACGAATTTTTAAATAAATCCAACGATTTTTTTTTTAAATACGAATTTTAAATTGAACAGATATGATTTTCAGAAAAGTCATAATTAATAACTTTTCAGAAAGATCATAATTCTTCAGAATAGACATGTCTGTACAGAACTTTATTATAAATAAATGATCTGATATAGTGAAAATATCAATTCAGAAAACGAATTTATCCTCCTCCATTATCTTCTCTGAAATTTCAAAATTATTCTTCAGGAGAGATTTCGAAAGTTGCTGTCTGTCAATCTCTGGGTGCTTGAAATTACTCCTAGGAGTGATTTGCTATATACCCTGCAGCAAACGTAGCGAGAGCAAATATCACCTTAAAGACCGTGTGTTTACACACGTTTCTGGGCACAGTTTCATCTTCAAACTATATTAATTTCTTAACAATTTCCAGTTTGGTTTTACACAAAAAAAAAAGTTGAAAACAAAAATTGATCTTGCATTTAGATATTAACTTTTTCCTTTTTCTCCCTTTTCTTTTCTGTTTTCCCAGTATTTAATCCTCATTATTCTTTTTCCTTTTGGGAAAAGGGTGGATAAAAGATTTGTTTGGTAACTGATTATTGTGCCTTACTTTTTTTATACATGTTTTGTTTCTCACAGGGAACCATTCAAGAGAGTTTCGCTGAAAAGGTTTCAACTTTCTCTTGGATTTCAATGGAGTTGACAAACATGAAAAACATTGTTGGTGAAATTGATTTTTTCATGCAAGACAATAAGACAATCAATTTTTTGCAGAGATTCTGTCCTGAGGAACAAGACAATACCACCAATTCCGAGGAGATAGACTTTACTCTCAAGCTTTCTCTGGATAAACCTCACGATCAAAATGCAGAAGAAAAGTTTCTGACAAGGTCATCATCAATCGCTGGGGACATAACCGAGACCCTCGTGCCAAATGGGCCTCATGGGGGTTCCCCTGTTCCTTCTCAGGATAAATCTCGCTCACTGCCAGCGAAGGCCGAGAAGGGTCTGATCCAGTTTGAGGACTTGCAGACAATGAGAAGAGCAAAGAATGGGAAGAGATTGCTGCTGGAGAAGCAGAATATGGTGGAAGCGGGGAAGAAAGAGAAGTATACTGCGGTGTCTCTGCAACCTCCTCCGGTGGATGATCGGCTACAGTTGCCGCCGCGTGAAGTGATTGCCTGGGCAGTTGCTTCTGCTTCCAATAACCCTGCACTTAATCGGGCTCTTGATAAAATCAAGGTGGACTTAAATCCTTCTGGGGAATCAGAGCATGAGGGTAACTTCTTTGTCTTGGATGATGTTACTTTGTTTCTTAAAGTTCGGTATTTTCTGAACTCTGAAGTGATATCTTTTTATGTTGTATGTATTTTTCTAAGTCAAGTTTAGTTGCTCTTCTGTTACGGTTTATTGAGAATTCCTTGACTTTTTAATCCTACTGATGATTGCAATAGAATTATAGAATGTCAGGCATCATATACTTCTGTTAAAAAATCCAGTTAAATGATTAAAAATATGGTCAAACATTGTTCATAATTTTTTATTTTTTTTCCCATGCTTTTTTGCATCAATTTTTGTTCCTCCAATTGATTTTGAAAATAATTTAGTTATATTAATTAAATCTTTATGTTACTCTGTCTAATTCAAAATTTAACCCAAAGTGATATTGGTGAGTAGTGCTGAAGAGAATGAAATAGGGAAAGATATATCTTTGCTTAGGTGAACATCTAAAAGAAAACCCTATTGAATGAGAGAACTCGTGATTTAAAAAGTAGAATTTCTTGTTTTACTTTTACAGGCAAAGGAAATATGAAAGCAGCATTCATGGTGCTTGGCCAAGAACTTTATCATAAAACAAGTAGAAGTTACTCATAGATACAATGAAAATATTATGTATAAAACATGTGGAATGGTAACGTTAAAGTGCAAAAGTGTTTGCTTTAATTGACAGTTAAAAATTAAAAACTGTACAAGAGAAGTTGCCACAAAACAGAGTGTCGTAGAACTTTCTCCTGATTAGAAAAGGAGGTATGCTGTCCTATTAAGATAACATTAGAGCTATTAAAATGTCTTTTAACCTTCTCCTGTAATGGATTTGTTCATGTTTGTGTCAGGCTACCTTGCAAATCGATGCGTTATGCTTGCTATTATCTATGTTGTTTAATGGTATTATTCATTGCTTGCATACGTTTTATACCCACTAATAATCAAATGTTACCGCTACCAATGATCTGATTCAATTATAAGGTACACACGTTTCTCTTCAGGGATCCTTTATAAAGCCTTGGTTGTATTGCTTTTTTCTCTCCTCGGTTCTTTTCACCTTGTAAAGGTTCATTTATTGAGTTAATATTAGATATACATGGCTTCTTCAATTCTTCAATTTTCTTTTCATAGTGGTAATCTGATCGTTTTAGTTTTCTTCAAATAAACTTCATTTGTCCTAACTTTGATCTGTTAGAGTTGAAACTAAAATCAGGAAGCCACGGGATCCTTTAAATTTCCCAAAAAAAAGGGGTATATTCCTCTTTCTTAGAGTGTTACAAGATACAAATTTCATCTAGGGGTTCGACTGAAATAAATGTTTGTGCTTTACAGGATGATCTATCATTTTCTGGGTGGTGGTACTAACACAAACAGCCAATTGTAATTACCGAAAAAAGATAAGCCAACTCAACATAAGTGTATAATCTGTCTTCACATGCAAAATCAATTTGAAAGTGTCTGCTGTGATTGCTTCACTGGTTACAGTCATGCTCATTAATTATGCTAAATACAGTTTATTTTGGTAAGAAAGGGTTAAAGGCAAACAAAACCAATCTAATGCAGGTGTACCATTTGTTTATGGTTTTTAGTGTCCCTCAAAACGACCTTCATTTTCTTTTCCCGTAACGTGAACACAAGTAATTATTGTTGCTGCAAGCTTGTTAGCAGGCTTATACTTAAGCACAAGATACCTCTCTCTGCATTGTTTTATATATAATGACCTGAAATCTGAATCAAGACTTAACTTTTTTAAATTGTATTTATGAGAGTAAAGCTGGATATCACAACTTTTCATGCTACATTTATGCCTCTGATAATAGGATTCTCAGACGTTGTCTGTAGGCATTTTTGACTGATACATACAACTGGTGGCTTGATCCCACGTTATATATAAAATAGAAGAGACTATCTTACCTGGCAGTAATGCCGTGATATACTTATGTACGATTGTCAGACTTGGATATTTTGTTCTAGCTTGCTAGTCATGGGAAAAGTGGAAAACACGCTAATTAAGGAGCAGAATGGCAACTTATGGCAATGATTATTTTGTATAACTAGGATTTTCTGCTTGACTATATGTATGTTTCAGTTGTTAAATCCAAAATGTAAGTATCCTTGACATTATTTGCATTTGGATTCTTAATGTATTTCCTCAACCATTTTGTCGTCTGATATTGTTTGTACCTGAATCTATTTCTTGCATTAGTGAGTCGTTTAACATCCCATGCATAGGTCCAAGAGGTTTGGCTGAAGAAGAAGATTGTTCCAGCTTCCTGACATCACCCAAGAAGGAGAAAGATCCGATGGTTTGCCCTGAAACATCGGTTAAGGAAATGCCACTGAGGCTGGCCGAAACTATGCTGGGAAATCCACTTAAAAAGGTTAAGCTAGAGAACTCTTGCTGTCTTGAGGGTGATTCCATGGACACCCTGAGATAGACGCATTATCGGCCACAACAAAGGCAAAATCTGCATTTTATGTGTCTGCCATGGTAGATTGCTTTCCCCAGAAGAATTCGTGGTGCATGCCGGTGGCAAGGACGTGGCAAATCCCATGAAGCATATCACTATTTGCTCCGATTCATATTAGGTAGGTGGTGTTGGCTTTGTCCCTCACCCCTCCTCGAACGTGGAGTAAACAAAGGAAACTATCCTGTATTAACTTTCTACAGTCATCCATCCTTAAAAACTCTTTAGAAGGAAATTCTATCAAAAATTGGTTCTTTCCTTGTTGAGGACATTTCAACACTTGCATTAAACTTTTCCTTGTAGTGAATAATCAACATGCATATTAAAAACTTCAATATTGCAATTAGCCCGACATGAATGGCATTGTGTTATAAAAGTTGGTGTTAAATTGGGTTAGAAATTATGAATCTTAGATCATTTATCTTCATTCAGATTGTGCCAAACTTTTCTGTTTTGCTACATATTTGGTACAGTGAATTACTAATTGAGCTCATTTTTATTGGGGGAAATTGAACTTTGAGATTTATTGTAAATTATTCAAAATTTTCAGCTTTGTTTCACCAAGTCCAGGTGCCTCGGTTGTGCATAACTTTTCCAAATTGTCATTTTCCATAGCCTGATGAAATCATAGAATATGACAGATTTCAACTTACTAGTATGTCCGAAGTTCACACCAAAAAATAACGATGCCAGTAGTTCCAATGAGATACGGCCACATTCAGGGGCGGATCCAGAAATTTTAGTCGGTGGGAACAAGAAATAATTTTTATTAAAATAAATTATTTTTATGAGGCAATATTTAATTTTTGCGGAGAGAAAAAAAAATATCACATATATTAATTTTAAAAAAAAAAATTTGTGAAGACAATTACCTCCACACCTTTGCATGTAGATCCGCCCCTGGCCACGTTATCAGTCATAATCGAGGGCAAGACTTGACTGCAACTATGGTATGGATTTTGCGATGATTTAAGCCAAGTTGAGTTTCAACCAATAGAATGTCGCCACGTGTTCTGATTTGGTTGGGCATTGACCTCTTGGAGAAGTTCGAGGTCAATGTCCACATATTGTATCCAAAGTGAATTCTAAAACGGAGGGCTTCCTTTTAACGTCATGACAGACCAATCCTCATCCTGCGCGCCTCTATTTTCTTCGAAAATCTAGGATTATCATCTCTCCCATGTCACGCTAAGAACTCATTTACTATTCAATTAAATTAAAAAATTAGATTAAATCAATTAAAAATACATTTAATATATTTTCATATCTCTTTATAATTAATTTTAAAAAATTTCGATTCTTTTCAATTAAATTTTTAAATAAATTCACTCAATATATTTATTTGTTATTTTTATAAATTAAATCCATATAAATTTTTCTTTTTTAAATTCATTCCGTCCAATGTGCGGAATATTCTTTGGTGGGGCTATAAATGAACTCTTACATACAATTTCTTTATCGTCTTCGTCTGTTGGTCAGATATTCAGCCCGTTGGACTTTCAGATTGGGAAGGGCGAGAGAGGAAAGGTCTGAGGAGGGCCAGCTCCATGGCTTCCTGTTCCTCACCCAGTAAGGACCTCATAGATTTGCTCTTTGGATTATCTATGTTCTTTGTCAATTTTGATTCTGCTTTTGTTTTTTCTGGGTTGATGTCTATTGCGACCTGATTTTGTGATTTAGCCATTGTTTTGTCCTTCTGTTGGCTTTAGATGTTCTTGACACGATATTCTTTCATCCGTTTGTTTCTGTTTTTCTGAGAACTTGGCTCTCTAATCTCTTCGTTTCTCTTGGGTTGAGAAGGTGGCTAACAACCACATTTCTTGGCTATATCTTCTGGAACTGTTTTTAATTTCTTAATCAATGAACCTTTGCCTTTTTACTGGAAACTTCCTCAAAATTTTTGAATCGACTGGTGACTCAAAAGGTTAAATGGTACGGTCTGGTGTCGTCGAAGATTATCGTATGTTTTCTACTTATTCAACGATTGATAGAATATGCGGCTTTTCAACAAATGAAATTGTTGTTTATATGAAAAATACCGTGTCCTTTTCGTCTCGATTTAGTAGTTTATTGGTTGAGACTCTAAACAAAGATACTTTTCGTATGATCATAGCTGGCTTATGTGTTTATTTGTGGGTAAATCTGGCTGGGAACTTGTTTTTCCTATTGGGAGAGGGGAGAAAGGACCAATTTATATTGCAACTGGGATTGATATTCCTTTCAGTGTTTTGCAAGTATGAACATCAAAGCCGTGCCATACCTCAAATGTCTTAGTCAATTTAAAAATATCTCTTCAGGGTTTTATGTTATTTAATATTCATGAGTCATGATGACATGCAGGGAAGGAACTTGAACTGGGTGCTGAAGTTAACCTCATATTTTCAAATGTTTTCTTTTCATGGAGTCTATGCTGCTCTATTTGTACTTAGCAAGGGAATTCTTTGGAATTTCCTGTTTCTACATGTTACAGTTCTAATTTGACAATGGTTTGTCTGTATTTTGAGCTGGTCTACAAATTTTTTAGAATATTTATACTATCATCTTCACTTTTTTCTTTCTTTCTGTCTTTCACTTGTTTGTGTGAGCGTCTGCCTTCCTGGGGTGTAACTCATCAGTGTCTCCATATATACATTTCTCTGTTTTCTTGTTATCCACCACTCTAGTCAATCAGTAAGCATGAAAATGGGATATATTCTCATGTTTGTGGGCAAATATTTATTTTTGTAACTTTTTTCCAGCTAAAATTCTCATAACTTGGTATAATAATTCTAAAATCCACAGGTTTTGCACTTTTTGCGTTTCTATTTCTCATTGTTGGGTGCACCGCAAGGCCTTTCTATCCACCCCCTAGTGAAGGTGCTGATAAAAGTAGACAGCCTCTGCAAACTTTTCGCCCATATAATATTGCACATCGAGGTTCAAATGGAGAGATTCCTGAAGAAACTGCTCCTGCATACATGGTGAATTGGCAAAATTCCATTCCTTTCTCATTGTTTTTAAATTTGATTTGAAAATTTTCTAAAATCACATGCACAAGAGAATAATAGCATAAAATCTTTACCTGAGATGCCCAGATTTTCTGTCATATGCTTATCTTTTTATATCTGTTGATCATACACTATATGATTCAATGCTCTGTTTTAATCGCAGTGTTCTAGATTCTATTTCTCAATATATCAGTTATTAGATTGCCTTTTTTTTCAAGTGCCAGTGATTCTACGATTATGCTCAAACTATAGTTGGTACTGAAAGTGAGTAATGCAGTTAACATGATGAGAATCATTTCTATCCTTGGGTTGTATCTGCCTAAAATGTAAATTCCATTGCAGAGAGCTATTGAAGAAGGTGCTGATTTCATTGAAACTGATATCCTATCTTCCAAAGATGGTGTTCTTATCTGCTTCCATGATGTTACCCTTGATGAAACTACTGACATTATAATGCACAAAGAATTTGCAAACCGTAAAAGGACATATGAAGTTCAAGGGTGCAACGTCACTGGCTTTTTCACTGGTATTAGTGTCATTCTTTACCTAGCTCCCTTGCAAATAATCTTAGTAAAAGATTTCTGGTATTTACTGCTAGTTACCCAAAAGCATAAGCATTGATTGAATATCAAGTTCTAATGTTTTTAGGAGAGCATATGTCAGCAGGTTTATTATGTGCTCCACTCTCTATTGCCTTTAATACCTTTTCAAGCATCTAGAAGTTTGGTTCTCTTCAAAATAATTTAATTTTTCAAAAATAACTATATTCATTGGAATATGTGCAGTTGATTTCACAATACAGGAATTGAAGTCATTGAGGGTGAATCAGAGGTATAGCTGCCGGGATGAACAATTTAATGGTTAGTTCCTTTTTACAGCTAGGAACTTCTCATTCATTGTCATTTTTCCTCTTTGTTAGATTTGTTCATGCAAAAATTGTGAACTGTTCTGTCATCATAGTTTATTTTCCGTATTGCAATACCATTATAAAGAAGTTTAATATTGATTAATTATATATACCATCAAATTTCTTTTGTGATTATATAAGGAGATTATGAGTATTTTGGCATATATATAACAATAGTTAACTATATCCTTTTATGTGGAATTTCCTTCAGGAAAATTTCAAATCATTACTTTTGAAGAGTTCATTTCCATTGCTCTGGATGCACCCAGAGTTGTTGGAATATATCCAGAGATAAAGAATCCCGTTTTTATCAATCAACATGTGAGTATCTCTTCCTTGAATGCGACGAGTGACTGATGTTAAGAGAGAAGAAAACTTACAGCAACAAAGATATGTTGCTTCACAAGGAAGAACACTTAATTTATCTTTCATCCAGCAAAAGAATATATTGGAATCCACAGTAGTTTCTTATGTTAAAGTTGTGTTAGATGGTTTGTGCTGGTGGCGTCATGTACAATCAGTGAAACAAAATTATCATCTTTTTTTTTTTTAATTGAGACTAATAACTAATACTTGAAGTGAGATAATATTGTTGAAATTTTCCGAGGTTGCAAATTACACTAGTAACAATAACATTGTTATCAGCCTTATTAAATTTTTTTATGCTTATTGATTTCATGTTTATTCTTTAATTCCAATATTATCTTTTAGAATTTCCCTACTAACTCCTCATTAAGTTGATAAAATTGACAGGTGAAATGGCCAGATCATAAAAGATTTGAGGACAAGTTTGTGGAGACACTTAAGAAACATGGATACAAGGGTTCATACAAGTCAAAAGATTGGTTGAAACAACCTGCATTTATTCAGTCATTTGCTCCAAGTTCACTTGTATATATATCAAATCAGACAGACTTGCCCAAGATTTTCTTAATCGATGATACTACAGTTCCAACACAAGACACTAATCAGGTGCGAAGTACCCCTGCTCTAGCCTTGAAGGCCGTATAAGCAGTTTTGAACTTCTCTGCTTTCTGCAAATTTCAGGACTAACGGGAATTATATTAATGGATTTTGTTGAACTTTACGTGTGAAAACAATGATTTAAAATTATAATGTCTCTAGATCACAAAAAAATAACCTCTTGAAAACATATAGTTAGTCCCGTCAATGTCTGTAGAATCAGGGTCTTGCACATATACAAAAGTTTAAAAGCACTGAGGAAGAAACCATAAGCTGTTCATATAGCTTCAACTCAATGTGATGGTTCAGCTCTGACCAGTCTAGTAAGCGTGCATTAACATTACATTACGTCTTAATTTTGGGCTTTCTGATTTACCCTTCTGTTAAAATCTTCTCTTGACGTTTCCATGTTATAAATATTATATCTTGAAGTAGCTTCACAAGGAGCCATTTTAGTAGAATATGTTCTGGTATTAGACAACAAAAATAATATTTTATGTGTTATCTCTTCAAATTATGGCTTCTATTAAGGGTGTTGTCCATAGAAGTGAAAATGGGAGGGGGAAAATGTAGGAATGAAATAAAGAATACATCTAGATTCTATACTTGAATTGTGTCCAAATACCGTGTCATAACGCACTCCACTTTTCAGCTTTCCATTATGAAACCTACTAAGCACAGTCTGTTGGTTTTTACTTTGATTAAGTGTTGAAAGTTGGTAAAAGCCTAGCTCTGGGAGATATGCCGCATCTGTTGCATGATTGTAGATTGCTTCCTGCTCCTTTGATTTTATCCTGGTTGTATGTGATACTTCATCTCCATTCTATGTCATGCAATGTTGTTTTTCAATTATAATTTGTCTATCTCAAAGCTTAACAAAATAGTACCATATCAATGATATGCAGTCATATTGGGAAATTACATCTGATAGATACTTCAACTACATAAAGCATTATGTTGTGGGAATTGGACCTTGGAAGGACACAGTGGTCCCTGCTGTAAATAATTATCTGCAAACTCCGACTGATCTTATTGACAGGGCACATGCCCATAATCTGGAGGTAAGCTTTTTGTATAGAGCTAGAATTATTAGTGTTGAATATAATGCAAAGTATATACACACTGATTTTACACCTTGGACTTGTTAGGGGTGTTTACTTTATGAAAACGTTTTCTGTTTTTATTTTTTAGAAACAGTTTATTTTCTATTTTTCATACTTTAAAAAATGTATTTAGTTTGTGTTTTTACTTTATTTTTATTTTAACCATTGTTTATTTATATTATTGTATTTTCACTATATTTTTATTAAATCAGTAAAACATTGCTCATACATATTGTAATAAATTTGGAATAATTGCAAAAATAACATTGTTACAATGCATTACATTACATTGATCAGAAGGGAGTTGCTATCAGCCAAATAGCCCACCAAGCCATCCAGGACAGGCAAACCCAAAAAATTAAGGGTCTAGTCTAATAAGCAAAATGGTCTGAGAGCTGGGCGAATTTTCTTGCCCATTGGCCTGCCTTAATTATATATGGTCGAGGCCAATTATCTTTAGTATTTTTTTATATATATCATCCCATAATATGTCTTCTAATTCACTGATTTTTTTTTATAGAAGATAGCAGTATGGAACTAAATTTTTAATTTTTAATACTTGAGCTGATATTGACGCAGGTGCATCCATATACTTACCGAAATGAGAACAAGTTTTTGCATTTCAACTTCAATGAAGACCCATATGAGGAGTATAATTATTGGATCAACAAGATGGGAGTAGATGGTCTGTTCACAGATTTCACTGGTAGCCTCCATAATTTTCAGGAATGGACCTCCCCTAACTCATCTGATGAGAGTGCTGACAAAACTGCATCCAAGTTATTGCATAAAATTTCGTTGTTGGTCTCCTCATATAAAGGGGTATGAAAAATTATGAACAAAAACCATATGCATCAATCTCATTGAGACTAGACTAGCGATATTCTTTGTTTTCAAATGGTAAATTTGTGATTTTTGTCCCTTTATAAGAATAAGCAACTCTTCAGGGAATCCATACAGAAATATGTTAATTCTGCTGCCCTTCTGCCTGCATTATGATGAAATATGAAAGCCAGGAAAACCAAGCAACACATCTTCGAGGTCCCTAACTGCTTCTAGAATTACCGGCTGGGTATGCAGTAACTAATGCATCCGGAAAATTGATTTCAATATATTCAGAGTTAAGCGTAATTCCTATGATATCAGTATCTTGGCACATAAGCGATGCAAAATTTGAGCCGCATTGGCGTAATTGTATTATTGCATCATTCACTTACTAAAAAGTTGGAGAAATAGATTCGTGAAGATATGTATATAATATCAGATAGAGTCATAGAGAGATTGGTGATCATAGCAATGTGGGATTTCCTGATAATTTTCCCACTCATTTCAATGATGCCGCTGTCACTAAGTGAGACCCTCTCTTAAGTGGGACCCACATCTCCCCATGGAGTATGAAACAAAAATCTAGATAAACTCTGATACCATTTGTTATAATCCTATTACCCTCTCCAAAAGATGTACCTATACAAATTGTCATGTTATATACTTCAAACATTTTCAATTATTGTTCGAGTATGAGACATAACAAATAAATAACCTTACTTCTTTTGAAGTCTCAATGAAAAACCTAATTTTCCTCGGCTATACTAACCCAGTGCAAGTTCTACATCCAAATTTCAGACAAATTCAGTGCCCTTTTGTCCTTCATGCATTTAAGTTACTCACCTAGAATATGAATTGAAATATATCGTCAAATCAAAATTATGTTAGAAATAAGACCAAAAAATTATATTAAGAAACCTGCCTAACAAGAAAAATGAATTAGAATCAGGTAATACAAATCATTCTGCAAAGGACTCCAAGCTTTAGCACCCCTTCATTTAAAATTAAATTACATAGATGGATCATCTCTTTCTACCTAGCTTGAATATTAATATTCAATTGGGTGTCATGGATAAAGGGATAATTAAAACTCCCAATGCCATCTTTATCCCGTTAGGGACCGAACCCCCAGTTGCCCAATCTTACATTCCTAAGATGAATACACATATCCAGCATCAAAGCTGTAATAATAAGTGATCATATAGGCTTTCAGTAGGTGCAGCATTACTTTGAACTCAATTAAGCAACGATTGAGCATTTGTCGGTGTCAGTCAGCAAAATGTATATATAAATCACCTAAGGACTGATATATTACACGCAATAATGAAAATCAACAGCTGTAAAAAAACAAAAGGAGACCTACAAACTATAAATCTACATATCCATCTTATTGAGCTCTCATCTTTGATATTTCTTCCAGGAGAAATCTTGACTCGGCGGCAAAGTCAACCGGAACAACTGCCCGGGCTGTTATCCTCTGCCTCTTCTCATTCATATACTCATTCTGAGAAACACTAACCCGGAAAAGATGAGGAGTCCAAGTAGCTTGCTTCAATTTTAATTGATATGGATTATCTTCTCCCTCCTAAAATCAACAAAAAATGAAAATTCCAAAATTAAGAAAGCATTAGATCATCCTGTCTCTCACATGGTGACCCCAAAAATTCAAGCATGAGTTACTGAAACTACCTGTGACTTAAGGTTATCAAGCTCATCAGCAGAGCACCCAACAATCTTTTCAGCTTCTTCATTGAAGACTGAGATATAAGCTTCTCCACTAGCATCAGCTACTTTTACAACCATAATGTATCTGAAAAAGGGAACAAAACGAAAATTTTGCTGACCTGACTTGATCAAGAAAGTTCCAAAAAAACAGGCTTATACTTGAATACTGATGGCTGCGTTACCTTAAATTGCACTCTTCATAATTTTTCTGGCAGCCTTCACACCAATACCCAGCACCAATGGCTTCAGTGACTTTCTTGTTGCAAGTTTTACAAGCCCGATACCACATTGTCTGGTCAGGCTTGATAAAACTTATATATGCTCTAATACTGAAGAATGCAGGCTGGCCAAAGCGACAAAAAAGACTATAAATTTTTCCATCTATTGATAATAGTTTCACTGAACAAATGTATCAAACAATAACCAAATGGAAAAATATAAGCATGTCAACCCCTCTGAAAAATTAAGAGCCGTTTCACATGGCAGAATCATGTTAATATTCTTGCACAATAAAAAGGGAAAGGCAAGGAAGAAGTCAAAAACAATGAAATGGCTTAGGAGATTAAGAACAATAGCTCTGCAGCAAGGAGCAGATTATAGTACCTTGCCTTCTCCCAATGATGGGCTTGAGATTATGTGAGAAAGTGAAACACGGTCAGAATACACTGATCTCATTCCATTCTTGGATGCCGGACTTGAGCCTGAGCCAATAGAGGCCAATGAAGCATCTTTACCTTCAGATTCATACCTGTTGACAAAATATGCATGAACAGCGTAATTAGGACTATCATAAGAATATCACAAGAAAACTATGGCCTTTTGATGCTGAACAATGCCATACCAGCATCTGAGCTTCTTTGCTTCAGGTATATCTGGATTTACCAACACTAAACTTTTACTTATAGTTGACAACGTAACACCTGAGGTAGAAGAGATTCAAGCATGTTACAAATAGTTTCTCTTGCACTCCTGCTATGCGTAAATGTAAAGGCGTAACCTTTGGCATACCTTGAAAATCCCCCACCTTGAGGGATTTGATTGCTACAATAGGAGAACTATCAACAATTTCCAGCAGCTCTTGCCCTACCTTAGTCGCGTGGTCATTCCACAAAGACACGATAACAGTCTTCTTTCTATAGTGACAAATTTTGATATTTAATATTTCACTCTAACAGAACAAGAACAAATTTTAACCAGTGAGAAATAGTCTATACTTACGTCGCATCAGCAATAGTAATATCCCGCTTTGGGACACTATCATTGTTGCTCTTCCTACGGATGCTCATTGTTGAAGACACATTCTGAACAATTCCAATGACATCTGAAATTTAAAACAGCCAGATATTATAAAAGAGGAGAGTAAAACAAGGCTGTGGTTTGTCTAGAAAATACTTACCCACAAGATCATTACTGTTAACATAAGGACCCAGCTGATCAATCTGGACAAACTTGAATCTTGTTACTGGGACAAAACTCTCTTCATTGGTCGCCTCTTCCACTTCAGAATTATCATTTAGTGTCATTTCATAATCATTTTGGACAGTTTTGAATTGCTTGTTAGCTACTTTTAATGTACCCTTGGAAATGTAATAAACCTTCCCCAGAACAAATTTCTCATAAAATTTTCTTGCAGCTTCATTAAACATTGTTGCTTGAATTTGAGTGCCCTGAAAAATTAATAATTAAAATGCAGTATTGGCACCAAAGTTCTATTTAAAAACTGCAAAATTATGCAGACAGCATTCAAAAATATATACAATATTTTGACAAATAGATTTGCTTCTTACATCTTCATCCGTCAGTTCCACGTTGAAGACACAGCCTTCTCCTCTTGCATTCTTATAGGTGCGCATGCTTCCTTTGTTTGTAACCCGAACCTTTATTGTCCAGTTACCCTGATAAGGATTTAAGGAAACAAGAGGACGCACCCTGCGTGTCATGGCCATTCGTGCTGAAGGAACCATACTGAAAGACCGCAAAATTAAAATTATAAAATGCTCAGAGACCCATAGAACATGAAAAATAAAAATAAAAAGTCTTAAAATTTCATCATAGATTGAATACTAACAAGAATACTTAC
Source organism: Gleditsia sinensis (assembly GCA_037074535.1). NCBI lineage: Eukaryota > Viridiplantae > Streptophyta > Magnoliopsida > Fabales > Fabaceae > Gleditsia > Gleditsia sinensis. The sequence continues at coordinate 6,156,127 of CM073464.1, read as the reverse complement.
TTTCCGTGTTGTTCATGTACAATCTGGGCAGCAGATTTGGTCACGATTTCTTGTTTCGGTTTCAAAAGAATTCCAGCTCCTTCGCCTTTTACCTCACTTTTGATTTCATCCTCTTGCTTTGGTTTCAAAATAATCCCAGTTTCCTCACTCTTAACCTCATATTTTATCTCTGTTTCCAGGGCAGGGGACACCGGTTCGCATTTTGTGACAATAAGATATCTGCAATAGCAACAACAAAAAAATTGATAAACTAAAAACGTCGCTGATATATTGTGAAATGTGCTTAATACATCGCAACCAGTGCTTACTTCTCCGACTTATTTGGGATGTCGTTGAGAGTATAGTCAATGATGCAAATAAGACCCAGATTCTGAATATTTCCTGAGATGACCTGAGAATTCTGACTTGAGGGTAGAATTGCCCTTAGCTTCATTTTCCCATCACCAGCAGTAAACCTGTCATAAAACAGACAAACAGCAAAGGTTATAGATCACGTTGTCCATGAGATGGAGCACAACTTTGAGTCCAGACAATAAGGACAAATGACCAGCTTAGGCTCAGATCATAAGCCCAGATATAAATCCAAAACATATGTCAATTGAAAAAATAAATGAATAAAGATTGGGCGTGAAGGATTACAACCCAGGAAAGCGTGATTTTAAGCATTCCAATTGACAAAAAGGAAAAGCCAGCTATGTTTTCTATGGAAACGAATCATAAAACTTGATTAAATTCTCAGAGACACAAAAATTGCTCTTCTTTATCATTCATTTATGAGAACGGAAAAACACAGCCCAATTAAAACCCCGTCCTTACGATTTCAAATGAACAATAATGAAAGAATATAATTTATGTAGCAAAAGGTGAAGACGCACATGTATCTGTTACCGCTTTGCTTGAGATCCAGAACTTGAACGACGATCTCGGGGAGCTCCGATGAAGAATCCGGTGATGGGTTCGCAAGCAAGATAGAAATGGCATCCGGGGTGGGTAATTTCGACATTCTCTCTATCTCTTTCTGAGTTTTGCGTTTTTGGTGGAGCAACGAACAAAGTGAATTCAGAAGCAGGAAAAGGGAGGAAGAGACTGATTAGTTTTAGTATGTGTAGCTTTCAGGCGGGAAATGGATTTAAAATATTTTTTTCCCGCGGCGATGGAGCTTTTTGGGTTATTCTATTTGAAACCATCAGATAGTTTCGCGGTTTCATTTCTTGAAATGTACACTGGCGCCAGCGCCACCAGAATGCTTTCGCGAATATTTTATATTTTGATAATATGATAATATTTTAGTATATAAATTAGAATAAATACATAATTTAAAATAAAAAAATTATTTAAAATTAATTTTTTATTATTGTTTTAAAAATAAATTTTAAAAATAAGTTTTTTTAAAAAAAAAATTATTTTTAGCTTTTATTTTTAAAATACTCAAATATATATATATATATATATATATATATAAATTTTTTTAAATAATTTATCAAATATTTTTTTTATTTTTAAAACAAAAAATAAAAACAGAATCAGGCCAAATTCTCTCTCTTTTTTTTCTTTCCCTTTGAGAAGATAGAAATTCAGAATATTGAAAAGACAACCTCTACTCATGACGTTGCATTATTATTATTTATAAATATTTATTTTTAAGATAGAAATAAGAGTGTTTAAAAGACAATGATGGGTAACTTTTATTTAGGGGCATATGGTACATTATTTTTTAAAAATTTTAATATGAAAAATTAAAACTTTTATATTTAATAAAAGTCTTAAAAAAATTTATTAATGAAAAATTAAGATTCTCAAAGATAAATTTTTAATAAATTTTTTATAAAAAAAATTTTATAGAGATAAAAATTTTAATTTTTTTTAAATATAAAATTTTTTTTTAATATTAAAAGATAATTATATTTTTTATTAATAATATAATAATAATAATAATAATAATAATAATAATAAAAAATTACTATCTCATCTTTTTCTCTCTCTTACTGTCTCTTTCATTCACTCCTTTTAATCTTATTTTTTCTCTCTTAATTACCAGACGTCTCTTTTTTTCTATTTATTCTCAAAATAGAATAAATGTAGACTAATTTTCCATAGGAACCGAATGAAAAAAAAAAAATTAAAACTGGGGCACACAACTCGGTGCGTTTAACTAGATTGGTCTGGTACAAAAAAAATTCTAAGCGAAGGCATATGAAATAAATATTTAAAAAGATGACAATTTTTTTTCTATATTTTCTCGTCATCTTGCTATTTCATTATCTTTTTTAATTTATTACCTTTAACTATTCCCACACCCTAGTATCACTAGTATTGACGTGCTATATAGAAATTTTGCCTGCAAGCTCTTAGCAGGCCATGAGAAAGATAGATAAGCTTCCCATGAAAATTTTGTTTGCCTTTTAAATGCTATTAGAGTACAAACAAACTAACCCATCATACAACGTTAATCAGAAAATGTTCTCTGATGTCTCAACTAGGATGCAAAGCATAAACGTGCAAAACAAGGAGGAACAACTAGAGTTGAAACTCCTATCTAACTAGAGCTATCCTGTTTTGCAGATGCATAATACTAAGCCTGTCAATTAGATGGCTGGGATAGTAATTGTTTTGGCAGAGGCCAAGAGAGTTCTTCATCAGATTAGTAGGGATCGCCTAATGTGTCTTCCTAATGACAGAAAGGACAACACGAGAAGCAAGATAACCATCTGCTATTACAAGCATTTGTGATTGGGTTAGGGACCTGAGCTGCATTTGTTGTTTCTTTTGGGGTCTGTGGCCCTGAGTGGTTCTGTTGCTTTGGCTTCTCTTCGGAATCCCTTGAGGAAGCACTTTTTTCTTCATCTCCTGTCAATCTTCACATAACAAAAACAGTTCAGCTCTTCGCTCAACATGACAGCGAGCATTTGAAAATTGATGTACAAAGAAGATCAAATAGAGCTTGAATTATTATCAAAAAGCATGATGCATCCTTTTTTCTTTCGGTGACTTATCAGATTAAGTTCCCAGTTAATATTTCATATATTCATTTTTTATTGCATCTGTTGAAGTTTTTATTGTATCAACACTTGGGCCATTCTGTCAAAAATTCTGACTGATCTAATAAATACAAGAATTAGATAGAAAAACTATAAAGAAGAAAGGAAAAAAGAGGAGGGGTCAGTGCTTACGCTTGAAATGCAAAAGATTTAGTGCTCCCATCTGAATGGGCAGACTGGTTACTAGATTTAGAAAGCACATTAGAATGTGAAGTTTCAGCACTGGTTGACAAATCCCCTTCGGTGTTTTTCTCTGTGGTTTCCCTTATAACCTCTCTCATTGTCTCAGCAGCTTTTGCTTCAGTTACTCCAGAACTTTGATCTTGCTCAGCAGTTCTTTGACTCATATCATTAAATTTATTCCCTGGGGGCTGATTACTTGGGAAAGAGTTAACTGGACTAGACAGGCTCATGTCACCAAACTTATCCAACTCCCCAGATTTACCCAACCAATTTATTTCTTTAGAGAAACTCATAGTTCCCGTGTGGATGCTGAACAATGACTCATTAGAGCAAGTACTCCATTCCACCGGGGTGTTTGCATTGGCTCTATCAAAGACGTGGGATGGAATCCTATACGAGGAATCAAAAGCAGGATCCCCTGGACGCTCCATTACCTGCACAGGAGGATTTTGTAATTCTGACCCTAACTTCTTATCTGGGTTTGAACAATCCGCTTCGCCAATTACAGCAACATAATCTGTTCTCAAATTGATACTAACCATGCCTTCATGTCCTTGCTGTATACCCGAAATATCATGATGTAATTCATCATCTGGGGGCACCGTTGCGGATGAAGAGGAAAAATTAGTTTCACCAAGAGTGTTAGTAGGATGTGTCCTTGCATCACTACCAGGCATGCTCCCATACCCTTGTTCCATAGCTGGAAATGATGCATATGCAGTTGGTGTTAACGACGAATGGAGGCCTAACGTTTCACTTGAAGTTTCGGCAGGATATGTGCTTAAATTACTATTAGTCACGCCTCCTTGTTGCATGTCAGAGAATGGCCGATGCGATTCAGTTGCACTTGCACCTACAGGAGTCTCTTTGGTTGTTCCACTCGGAAGAATTAGCAGAATGTGTCCCCCATTAGCTATCAAATGTGCTTCTGTCTCTTAGCTCTGTAGCTGAATGTGTATGATGCCACTCAATCTGCAAGTCTGCTTGGTCACGGCTTGGAGGAGAGGTTGCATCAGGATGGGTCTTGGTTAAATGCATTCAACTGAAAGTGATCTTATGATGTCAATTCTGATGTAGAGAATGAAGAGGAGGGGCTTACTTTGTTTCCCGAGTTAAATTGTTCTCCTTCCCCTGAACCATTTACAGATTCCATCAACCAACAAAGTCAACTAATCCAGTGACCAGATATTCTTGTGGCAATTATAGTAAGCTATACAACCAAAATCTCAATTAAAAAAAAAAACATATCTTAAAAACACCATGTCATTCGCAAACCCAATGAAACACGGATTTGCTTTAAATCAACTTAGTATTTAAACAACTTAATTTGACAGGATTAAATGCTTGTTTAATCGTAGCTTAAAAGAAATGTTATCTCTCAATTGAAGGTGAGAGAAGACACATTATCGCCGGAACAGAATTAAAATAGATAACCAACGACATGAACTCAGCTATTGACAGATAGAGTGCGAAGGAAAAACTTTAATCAGCCAGAGAACAGCAGCACTAAGATACCTTGCATATGCACATATCAAGGACGAAACAAATCACAAAACTTAATTTTCTTTGACATGTGGGCATATATTCATCTCAATAGAATCAGATAAAGCACATTTCTTCAAATTGTGTATCTCTGCTAGGCCATTGGCTATCCTGTTAACATGCTACTGAAACAGTGGAACACAAGGAGTTCAAGCCGTTCACTGATCTGTTCATTGAATATGGTCCTCTCTTGACGAAAAACATCGTTTGAGGCAAGAAAAACAAAAAATCTTTGTCTTCTTAAGAATATCAAAAGCGATGGAGAGTCTCATACGCTGCTAAATACTACATAATATACAGCATCATGATGATTTTATAAAAATTCGGACAAATCAAACATCGCAAGCTAACCCATTTATACTCAAATAGACAAACTACAAAAGATAAACATTCCCGGAAATCCAATTCAAAATATATTCAGATAAGGGGAGCTTACTTGGAAATTAACAAAAAATGCGCCCGAAAAGATTCGAAGAGACAGCCAACTTGGCCCGTGAAATTAGCAGGCAGTCAGCTGTCTCAATTTGGTCTCTATCCCGTTTGATTCAACACCAAGGGACTAAAGAAGATGCTGGAAATTAAGAAAATGAGCAGAGAAGGAGAGAGAATATGGAAAAGAAAAGGAACAGATAGCAGAGGAGGAGAGTCAGGAATTGGGAAAAGAAATTGGAGGAAACAAAAAATAAAATAAAAAAACAGGTCGTTGCACGAGTTTAGGCATTTCCTTCTCTCGATGTTTCCTGGAGTAACGAACTTCAGTTTCTGCGCGCCATTGGCTAACCGACACGACCCCTTCATCCTGGGCACTATGACGAGTTGGCAGTTATCTTGTTTCTTAATTTAATTATCTTTTAAGGCAAAGCCGAGAGGTTTAGTTATTTAGTTTTCAAAACGAACGATTCACACTTCTTATCCTCGTTAACCAAAGCAATTAACTTCCGCAAAAGACTCGAGAATCAGAACAAGTAACTAAACGAGAAATTCAAATTATTTCTATCTTTCTGTATGAAATACTAAAAAAGGCAAAACGATGGTGGAAAAAAAGACTTGTTTTTGCTAATAATATATTGTACTAGGTGGCAGGGTTGACGCGTGAAGGCAAATGGGAAAATTGAAAGAAGAAAAAAGAGAGAGATTGCGTCTAGTATCAATTAAGAAAATTAGTAAGAGAAAGCTAATTAAAATCATTTGTCTAGTTATTTGTAGAGATAAATAAATAGATCATTAAGATGAAAAAAAAATCATGTTTATTTTACAATAATATATGGGTTATTACTTCAAATAATAATTTTTCTTATTCATTTCAATTTGATGCTTTGCTTCCATTTTCCACAAATGAAGAAAAATTTAGGGTCAGTCTATTCCAAAAGGAAGGCATGTTACAGAATGCCTACCACCAGCTAAACCAACGAGGTTGGAGAGAACTAAGCGAGTGGTTCAATTGAGGGTGTAATAATTTTTTTTTTGTTTAATTTATTTTTTTATTTAATTTTTAAAGAGAACAAATAAAAAATAAAATAAAATAATGATTATATTTTTTAAATTTTATTTTTATTAAAAATAAAATTATTTTGTTTGTATTAAAAAATTTGTTTTCTTTAACTTTTTTTTTCCATTTTTTTATTAAAAAAATTAAAATCAATTTTTAAGCCTTGGCCTTTTGTCTGAAAAATTAAAATAAGATTAGGGATAATTTGGACCAAACACTCAGTAAATGTTTTAATTTTATTCAATATGGTTTTTCCATAATTCATACACTCTTTTAAGGTTTTGCTCTGATTGGAAACCAGTCATATGTTCAATTCCACAAAATCAATTCCCTTTGATAGTCTCCGACACAAATTTTTCATATGAATTCAAAGTAATCATTTTGACTGTCGGAATAAGAGAGTTTTCAAATTTTCCAAAGTATAAAAAACAAATATTATTTGTAAGTCAAAATGTTTCCATGACCTAAAATATGATGAGAAGGAACTAATTAATCCGAAGAGTATAATTAGAATCATTAGGGAACTACCACTAATAACAAACGATGCAAGTCGGAGGAAGAATGCAACTAACTGGGCTGGATCGGGGTTCGTCGGAACTAGGTGAGCGATTGATGAGAAGAGTTTGGGTATCCTCCAGCATTGTTGACTTTTCCAAGTTGACGTGTGAACTCCCTCCTAAATTGCAGAGTTTTGGCTTTTTCAGTGACTGGGTGGACTTGGCTGTGCTGTATGTATGCGGAGGCTAGTTGGCTGGTTTGAAGTCAGGCGGGAAGTCGCACGTGGAAAAGATAAAATTTAGAAAGTCGGGTCTGGGTGACTTTTAAAATATGATTTTTGATTAGGATTATTATTTGATGAACAGTAAAATTTAAAATTTGTATCATTGTTATACCGAACGCATGACAAAATTAATGAGTTGTATTGATATTTTTAATATTAATTTAATAAATTTGTCACGTATTAGTATTTAACATGGTATTATCTTTTTAATACATAATAATTGACTTAATTAAGAAACTCTTTTTTCACCACAAAAAAAAAAAGAAAAGAAAAGAAAAAAAAACTATGTCTTAAGACGTGTGAGTCGTGAAAAATCAAAGTTTTATTCAAAGTTTACTATTCTAAAAATAACAAGATATTAATAATTAATTGATTAATTTAGTGATATTAACATTATTTTTAGAATTAAAAACTCAGATTTTAATGAAAGTTAAATAAATAAAAAAATTAAAACAATATTAAATTAAATTTTTTTTATTATTATTTTATTTACAAAAAGTGCCGCTAATATGTTGGGGTGTTTTTATTTTTTGTTTTTGTTTTTGGGTGACCTTTTGCCACTATAAATTTTGTCAAAGTTTCGTTTAGTTTGTCAGAATAAATTGATAAATTGAGAATTCATATTTTATCTTATTTTAATTAGTGAATTTTTCATACTCTCGGAATATAGATTCTCTGTGTTACAAGAGAGATAGCTTTACATTAAAAAATTACTTATAAAATAAGAAACAAAAAGATAAAAATATTTATTTATTTATTTATTAATTTCTTTTTTTAATCTTTAGACACGGCAAAGAGTGACGTGACTCTAAAATGCAGCCATTTCACCGAGTTTTTTAATCGTTTGAGGGTGAAGAATTGAATTCTTAAATTTTCTAAGTTCCTTCCAATTTTCTTGTGCACACTGATTTTGGATAGGTAAAGAAGTATTCCAGTTCCTTTCAGTGTAGAGGGTGCATTCTGGTTTGGATTTCTTCCATCTGTTTCATCTTTCTCACGATGGAGCAATGTACATCTGTTGTTACGACCTATGAAGAAGAGCAACATGTGGTTGCTGCCGCTCAGCACATTTTGAGGGCACTAGCGGCAAGCAAGAACGTCAGTGATGATTTGAGAAAAACTCTTTTAGATCTTGGGATCCACTTGTCTGCAATGCCCACACTCACTGAAGGAAATAGAAAAGGGTTCAAAGAATTAGAGAGGCAGCTTAAATGTGCTGAAGGCAAGGTAATGAGTTGGGAGGAAAATGAAAATCATACGATGATATGGGACTCTGGCCCCAGCGAATCTTCTGAGTATTTAAAAGCCATTGATGAAATCCGAACACTGACTCAAAGCTTGCAAAGCTTGTGTGTGAACGAAAATTGGAAGCAGAAGGAGCTTGTTCAACGAGCTGGTGCTGTTCTGCAGACTGCAATGTCTAGGCTTGAGGAAGAGCTAGCCCACATTCTTGTTCAGCACAAGCTGTTCTTTGAGCCTAAATTTATGGCTTTCCATTCTAATAGAGTGGCTATGGTTTATGATGGTAGCCAATCTGAGGCCTGCACTGTAGATTTGTTGCATCCAGATATACTTCCAGATCTCAAGAGTATTGCCAATGTCATGTTTGCTTCAAAACACCATCATGAATTCTGTCAGGCTTTCATTACTTCCAGGAGACAAGCTTTGGATGAGTATTTTGTAATTCTTGAAATGGAAAAACTAAGCATTGAGAATGTCCTGAAAATGGAGTGGAGTTGCTTGAGCTTTGAGATAAAGAAATGGATTCGGGCTATGAAGATCGTTGTTCAGGTATATCTTGCAAGTGAGAAAAAATTGTGTAAGCAGATTCTGGGACACCTTGGATCTTTTCATCAATTTTGCTTCTCTAAAATATCACAGAGCTTTATGTTTCACCTTTTCAACTTTGGCGAGGCAATAACAATGGGAACCCGCACACCCGAAAAACTGTTTCGCTTCCTTGACATGTACGAGGTTCTGGAAAATCTTGCTGTGGATATAGATTTGTTGTTCTTTGAAGAAGGTGGTTCTTTTGTCAGGGATGAATTTCACAAACTTTTGAGGATGTTTGGTGATGCTACAAGGTCAACATTTCAGGCATTTGAAAATGCTATTGCAACTAATCCATCAGCAAACCAGTTTCCTGGAGGGGGTATTCACCATCTTACCAAGTACGTCATGAATTACATCAAGACACTTGCAGAATATAGTGATACCCTTAATCATCTGCTCCTTGCATATGAAAATCCTCCTCCAGATAATGATCATGAAACTTCATCCCTCAAAGATTGTCCAGTGGCTCGCCACCTTCAGGCAATTACCACCACTCTGGAAACCAACTTGAGCAGTAAATCCAAATTATACAGAGATGGGGCTTTACAGCATATTTTCATGATGAACAACCTTCATTACATGGTCCAAAAGGTCAAGAACTCTGAACTGAGCCTTTTCTTTGGAGATGAATGGCTTCGCCAGCATGTTGGGAAGTTTCAGAATGATGCTAGAAGCTATGAGAGGGTCACTTGGAGTTCAGTCCTTTCCATGCTGAGTGACCCCAATTGTGCTTCAAAGGCAACTCTAAAGAAAAGGTGCAGAGGTTTCTGTATTGCCTTTGAGGAAGTGTATAGGGCTCAAACAGGATGGTGTATTCCTGATCCTCAACTTAGGGAAGATCTGCAAATTTCAATTTCTCAGAAAGTGGTTCATGGATACTGGACTTTTACTGGGAGAAACTCATCCAACATTAATGACAAGTGGATTAAGTACAATGTGGATGATCTGGAGAGTTATATTGTGGATCTTTTTGAAGGTTCGCCTAGATCTCTCCTTAATCATTGGCGCAGAAAGTGAAGGATTTGAGCTTTAGTTCCAGATTCAGAGATATCTGTTCATTTTTCCCTCTTCCCAGTAGTAATATATGCGAATTGCTTCTCATTAGCAAAAAGACTGTCTTAGTTTAGCATAATAAGGCTGCAATATTAGTTTTCTTTTGCCATGACAGAAATCAACATCGCTTTAAATGTCTGTCAATTTGTGTGAAATGGTCGGATTTATTTTGTCAGTGCTATTAGGTTTTTGCTCCTTCCCTTGATATTTGTATTTCCACCCCATTAAACCTGATGTAACTCCCTCACAAATTAAAGCTTCAAACATACGTATGAAATCTTTTTTTTTTTTTTTACTCTAATGTGGTTCTTTTCATTATGATTCTCCTGTACGAACTTCTATCCCTCTTACTTCTGATTATGTTTGACTAATTGGGAACAAGTCATGTAAAATAATCTGTCCTTTCACAATTAACAGACATCTTTAATTGAAGTCGTGTGGTCGTAACTCGTTGTCACCTACAAGGTTGTTCTGCTTTTCTCTTACAAAGATGGTCGAATATTGAATATATGACAACTGGCTCATGCAAGGCCAGAGACTTTTCGTAGCCAGACTTCAACTCTACTTTTTCCGGCATTAGTGTCAATATGTTGGTTATTCCAAGCTATTAAGAGTATGTGAGAAATGTGTGTAACTCCATGTTTATATAGCTGAAGAAAAAAAAGAGGAGGTTAGACTCGTTCAAAACAGAGTCAATTTCAACGATAGATTTTTCTTTAGTTTAATTTCAGGGCCCGCAACTATTGTCTTAGTACGATGCTTTAGGCTCCTGGTATTAACAAAAATAGCACACGTGGAATATATAATATTTATATATAATTTAAAATATCTTGATATATTTAATATAAATCTCAAAACACAATACAACTCTATTTTATGACAATTGCAAACACCAGTTTTGTGGCTCACAACGTTGTTGGTCACGCTGGGGGATCGTGGTGTATTGTCCACCTCTAGTCTCTCTTTGTACTGAGAAGACTTTTCATACTTTCCTGTTTCAATGAAATTCTCAACTTCGGGTTTAAGACACTGCATAGTGCTGGCCTAGTAATAATTTTATGTTTAGAACTTGGTTACAAGCTCAAGTAAGTCTTTATAGTATAATTTTAAGAAATACAATTAGTTTATTCTACCCGAGAATATTTAAAATTAAGAGAACTGAAAAAGCATAAAAGAGACTTATTTTCTTCTCTTTATAAAAAATTCATTATTCTCGTGGAAACATATTCTTTTTGCTTTGAAGGCCAAGTGGTGAATACAGAGGGAGAGACACGTGAAGGAGAGGGATTTAATAAATGCATTTTCTGTCTCCATGCAATTTAGGTGTCTATTTGATGCCTTTCTACAATGAATTATCAATTGGGTCCATGCTGAATTGATTAGCTCATTAATTCAACCAATCAACAACGCTTGGAAAAGTTTTCTTTTCCTGCAAAAGAGGCAAACGTCCCTAGCAATGCTAATATTACAACGAGTAGCACTAATGATGCAAAAAAAAAAAAAAAAAAAAAAAATTGCTTTTGTTTTTGTTTTTGTCACAAACAGAAACATCTATTTATATATGCCTTATTTTGCCTTTTGATTTCCATAATCCAACGGTTTACATGTAAGTGTAGCTTTTTATGTGACACAGAAAATTACGGCATGCCATTATCAATAGTAGAACACAAGAACTACCCAGTCAATGGATAATTGAAAAGCATTAGTTCTAGGTTATAACATATGAACACTTGAAAAAAATAAACTATGTCAGTGTTTACTATATATCGGAAACTTATATTAGACATAATGTAATTTTTTAAATTACATATGAATATTTTAAATTTTGTTATGTACATATCTCCATCACGTCCCCTGTTTGTGTTAGTCTCCATATTTTTTAGTTTTAGACTACAATTCATCCCAGAACATGGAAGCATAAATAGACTTAACAGTTTGACCAAATCAAGTCATCCTTGTTTTTCCTGACTAATCGCATTTCTAAAATCAGTGGACAAATGCTTCCCCAAGAAGCAGGTCAGAAGAGTGATTGCTATCTCTCAAGGTTTACCTTCAACATTAGGTTAGATTATGTATGCATCAGAGTCTCATCGTAGCTGGCTCTACACTGACTGATGTATACAGCTCCATGAGCTTTGGAGGCCGGGGAAAAAGGGCCAGTACATTATACAAGAATATTAACAGTAAACACGGCTCTGGCTATGCCTCATATTTTTCATAGTCAAAAGGAAATAATTTACATACAGGAAGCCTCCTTTTCCCGGTACAAATGCAGAACAAAATGTACAAATTAATAGGATTAGAGTTAGTTTCCCTGTGACATTATAGGAAATGAATATGTAATGCAGGCAGGAGCACCATAGGTCTATATCCCTGGAAAAACTTAGTTAAGCTGCTTCCTCACCTTGCAGCTGACATGAACAAGACATGGTTATGTATAATTGCTCCAAATTTTCGCCCATATATATTCTATTGATTCTCCACAGTCATTACGGTTAGTGAAAATTAAGTATGAAACTTCATCGAGCAGCCTCACTGCAACAAACCTATGGTGCTTGTAATGGATTAGCAATTGCTTCAAACCTGGAACTTATTGAAGCTTGTTAACTGTTCACAAAATTCAGATTTCACCCAAATGGAACATCTCCAACAAGCTCACCATTGAGTTATATGAAATATATCATATGCTTATAGGACAATGTCAATCGCCTGGTGAAACTTGGGATTGACATTGTCCTATAAACATATGATATATTTCATAAAATTCAATGGCGAGCTTGTTGGAGATGTTCCATTTGGGTGAAATCTGAATTTTGTGAACAGCCCCATGAGACTTCAGTGGTATTCAATTTATTTGCATACTAACTAGCAAGTGAAGAAGTAAAACATGGAGTGTCAATGAGGATGTACCTATCAACACTACGAATGTATTAATCTACAATATGAAAACCTATAATAAATCTCCATATGCTTGAAAATAGCAGATGCAAATCTATGATCCAGTATGGTGTTTATTGTGAGTAGCAGATGCAGAGACCTGTAATACATCTCCATGTTCTTCATGATGATACATAAACATGAGAGATTATACTATCACTGATCTGCAAAAATTGTGAGAGAGGTGCTTTTAACTCAGTAAATGGTAGTTGTTATCTGAATATCCCTTACTAGATCGATGACCAGGCAGGCATGTATATAAACTGTAGAAGTTCCAATTCACTAAATATACTGATAAAAATAAGATAATACCCACATAACTTGATTACCCTAAATTATTGATAGTCCTAAAATTTACTAATAACAGTAATCCATATTGATAATCCCCTTTACTAAAATACCCTGATATCCCAATTAACTGACAAAAATCCTTATCATAATAAATTCCTAATATTCTATACCATATTCTAATGTTCCTATATCATTCCACATCACCATTAGCTACCATTATATCCATATTCTCTAATCATTCACATTCTTTTTTTGTTATTGCTAAGTAAAATCCCTAGTGAATTCCCTAGTCTTGACAAAATTATAGCCATTTCAACACCTCCTCTACTTTTAATAACATAGTCACAGATCCTAAACATGCTAACTTGAAGTTTTCATAGTCACCAATAAAAGATTCATTAGAAGATTGTAAGACTTATTGAAGTAAATAGTTAATTAAGAGACATCAAAAGTGAAGTACCAAAAAAGAACGAAAAAAAAGGTACACTGCTTCAAAGCCTTACAACTGGAGATGGGATATTAAGCCCAGAATTTTTTAACCAGTACATAGTCATGGATTCATGGAATATTTATTGTAGTCAAGTACAAAACTCAAGAGTTATTATTTATAACTTCAGAACATCAGGAGGTTCAAGGAACATTGTACAACAAATACTTCAAGTAAGAACCTGGTCAATATATAAAACAAGACGCCCAGTATTATTGACACTGGAAGAGCAGGCAAAGCTTTCTGATATAATGCCAATAGCATCAAAGTGATGCCCAGGCCAGCAATGATAGCTAGATAACATGCATACACTGTCATATAATCATACATCGCTGCCCTGCCAACCAAAACACTATAGAAAATGAAATCTCCCAGCCCTAGCTTGATTGCACCAGAAGACCCCAATCCAATTCCCTCTAGCATCAAGCTTTCATTAGGCACTGCATCATCTGCTCTGTGGAGCTGGATATTCATTCCATGATCAAGCAAGGGTGCAGACAGCTCTGAATCAGTTTCTAAAACCCGTCCCTCTTCAGCTCTGACCAAATTTCTGTCATTATAGAGGGCAGTAGAAGGATTTAAATTCAAGTTTGAATTTGAAACAGCATTTTCCCTAACCAAATTTGTGTCTTCATGCGTGCCCTCAGAAGTATTTCTGATCAAATCTGGGTTAATAGCAGTGGTTGCATCCAGATTGGAGTTTGATTCAGTATTCTGACTGTCACCCGATGCAGAATTGACATTTGGGTTGGAATCAGTTTGAAGAATTGAATTCTCAATCCTCCTATCTCTCCACGTCCTCCTCTGAGTTACACCATCCCTTGGATCCAAATTATCATTGTTCACTGGCCTAGCCTCATAGACCAATGCAGGAATTTCTTCATCTCTTGATATTGCAAGATCTACCAAGAGCCTTAGTGGCCCAATAGGTAATAAAACTGCAGCAAGATCATACAATGCCATGGCAACCAGAAGCACCCACGTGGTCCATTCAGGTAACATAGTAAACCAATAAGCAACCAACATTCCAATAAGAACCAAGTATCCTTGTGTCACAAGAATTTCCATTTTGGACATAAAGACAGCCAATACACCAACAACAGAAAAATTAAACAAAACCAGAAGAAATGTTATGCAATCAATAGGAATGCTAAAATCTTCAATTAAGAACAATGCAATTTCACCTCCCAAGAATCCCAAAACAACAAAAGAAGAGAAACCCATATATAGTTTTAAGAAATTGGTGCATCTAAGATAGAAGAGAAGGACCAAAACAAACGTTACAACAGTGACAACAGCAACAAACGCCAAGGAGTTCAAAAGGGCACCTACGAATTTGTCCCAGGAAGAGTCTGAGCTGGTCTCACTATATGCCACAGTGGCTATACTGGAGATTGATGCTGAAGAAGAGTTGGTATCAAGGATTGAAACCAACAGAACTACCAAAAACATGCAGATTGATACTGGTGCAATGATTCTAACAATTTCCTCCCCTATAGAGTCAAGAACGCTTGGAGCTCTTTTGTTTTGGGCCATTGGAGAGGTCAAAGATCGAAAAGATTCAGGCTTTCTGCGAGTCAGCGAGTGTTCTGGCTGATGGGTGTTTGCCTTTTTAGCATTTCGACGATGAAATTTCCGATTTTTGTTTCCTGAATAATGAGTGGTGCCAACAACCACACCGCGGCCCGTGTGGGTCGGATATAGGAAAAAAGGAAAAAAAGTATATATGAAAAGTACCACAGCACCTTTTATTTAAAAACTTTAAAGTATATTATTTTTTATTTTGTTATTATAAATTTTTAAACATAATATCATATTTACATAATTTTAATTAACCATTAAATTTGAGTATAATTACTTTTCTGTTTTAAATAATTTACGTAATAATTTCTGTTATTAATTTTATTAATATTTTAGGAATAAATCCACATTAAACTATGCATCCAAAATATTTTTTATTCCAACAGCCATCAATAAAATCTTTAAAAGTATTTTTTTTATTCATTTTATTTTTATTAGAATTTGAATTTAAATTTTAAGTTTTGACTTCATATCACTTAACTAATTACTTCTTTGATAAAAATATTTTTTTTATTATAAAACTATGCATCCAAAAGATTATTATCAAAATATGTATCTTTTTTTAACTTTTAGAGATCTCATGCAAATTATTTATTTGCTGTTAAATATATCTATATATATATACACACACACAGATATCACATTTTTAAAACCCTGCACATTGTTTATTTATTTTTGGACAAGGCCAACACATTGTTTCTGATATTTTGCTCGGCCCGAATTGGGTTGATCGAGAAGACATTGGTTCGGACATAGATAAGCAATAACATGGGTCCATCCATTGATCCCAATTGCTTAGCCCACACTTGGCCCGAAGCCTTAATTCTTAAAAGCAGCTAAATACTTCAAAACCCTTCTTGCTCGCTATCCCTCGTATCCCTACTTCAGTCTTCCCCCTACCCTTTCAACCATGGCCGCTGCGGCTCGCCCCCTCGTCACCGTTCAAGCCCTTGAAGGAGATATGGCCACCGACGCAGCCCCAACCATTCCAATCCCCGATGTGATGAAGGCATCGATTCGACCCGATATTGTCACCTTCGTTCACTCCAACATTTCCAGGAACAGTCGCCAACCCTACGCTGTCAGCAAGCGTGCCGGCCACCAGACCTCAGCCGAATCATGGGGTACCGGTCGTGCTGTGTCTCGTATCCCACGTGTCCCTGGCGGTGGTACCCATCGTGCCGGGCAGGCTGCATTTGGCAACATGTGCCGTGGTGGTCGCATGTTTGCTCCTACCAAGATTTGGCGCCGCTGGCACCGTAAGATCAACGTGAATCAGAAGCGGTACGCTGTCGTGTCGGCCATTGCTGCTTCGGCGATTCCATCTCTGGTCATGGCTCGCGGTCACCGGATTGAGTCCGTGCCGGAAATGCCTCTGGTGGTCAGTGATTCTGCGGAGGGCGTCGAGAAGACGAAGGATGCGATCAAAGTCCTGAAGCAGATTGGGGCGTTTCCCGATGCTGAGAAGGCAAAGGACAGTCACTCGATCCGGCCTGGTAAGGGTAAGATGAGGAATCGTCGCTATATTTCTCGCAAGGGTCCTCTGATTGTGTATGGAACTGAAGGAGCTAAAGCAGTTAAGGCCTTCAGAAACATTCCTGGTGTTGAGGTTGTGAATGTGGAGAGACTGAATCTACTTAAGCTGGCTCCTGGTGGTCATCTTGGAAGGTTCGTTGTTTGGACCAAGTCAGCGTTTGAGAAACTAGATTCCATATATGGATCATTCGACAAACCATCGGAAAAGAAGAAGGGTTACCTGCTTCCGAGAGCGAAGATGGTCAATTCTGATTTGGCAAGGATTATAAACTCTGATGAGATTCAATCGGTTGTGAGGCCGATTAAGAAGGAAGTCAAGAGGGCATCACTGAAGAAGAACCCGCTAAAGAACCTGAATGCTATGTTGAAGCTGAATCCATATGCCAAGACGGCCAAGAGGATGGCTCTGCTGGCCGAGGCTGAGCGTGTGAAAGCAAAGAAAGAGAAGCTGGATAAGAAGAGGAAGTCCATTCCGAAGGTGCGCTTTTCTTAATTCCTTGCTGTCGTATATAATAAATTATGCTATTCTTGATTCCTTGCTTCAGTATATAACATATTATGCTGCATAGATCATTTAGGGGTACTGTAAAATGTTTTACCTCAATAATTGCAATTTATCTGATGAATGAAAATTATCGTTGAAATGCATTCATAAGTCTGTGCAAAGCTGTGAAGCACGGAAACTAAAAAAAAAGGGTCTTTTCTTCGTAACAGAACATGATATTTCAATATACACTTGAACGCTTCATTGTAGATGTTTTTTAATTGTAAATTTTATCCTTATTATTGATTTGTAAATTATGAGTAGATATTTTGTCGTTTAAACTTTATGAATCTAAGATTCTCCGTGTGGCGTTTTTGAAGTTTCACATTCACATTCTTGTAGCATTGCTATTTATAATCTTTCGTAGAGGGAAGCATTTTTGAGTCGTACGATTGATTGCATGTTAGTTATGGTTCGTGCTCTGATATTTGTGGTCTGTTTTAGTTTGTCAATGTCAGGCTGTGTTATCTCAAGCTTATGACTTATGAGGTACTATGGCATTCATGGCACAACTTTGATTAATTAATTCTGTACGATCACATTTCAGTATAACGAATTGGACCGGTTACACATATATTTACACTTTTACAATGTTTGTTTGTAGCCAACAATAGTTTTCCATGCCATATCATGAGATTGAAAAAGACAAGATAGTTTATTAGAATTTACATTCCACTTATTTTAGGTCTTTTTGGAGATATGTAGTGGGGTGAGGAAAAAACTCAAACCATAGTTTGGATGGTTAAAAAAGTAGGTGAGTTAGGATGGGTTCCACTTCCTGATCCCCTCCTTCCCATTGCATATCCCAAATTCTCAACCCCTCCAAATTGGGTGGCTCCCTTCAATTTTTCCAATTACGTTTTACCCGTGACCATCTAAATATTCTTCACCTTTCTTTTTTTCCTATAAGAGTAATATTGGAAATTTATACTTCGGATCCACTCCATTCCATTAATTACATGGTAACATCCAAATAATGAAGAATGGATAATTATCTCTTTTGTTATTAAACTTCCATACAATAGAGTTGGAAATCTTCCTCCCTCCACTCCATCCCACCGCACTCTGTTAATGACCACTAGGTTTTTGGCTTTGCTGTTATGCATGTTGAATGTTGTAACGCATTTCTGGCTGGTCTTAACTTAGTTACATGATTGGCAAGTATTTGTTAACTTCCTTTTGATTATACCCTTTTTCTACAGGAGGAAGCTTCTGCTATCAGGGCTGCAGGGAAGGCATGGTACCAGACCATGATCTCTGACAGCGATTACACAGAATTTGAGAACTTCTCAAAGTGGTTGGGCGTTTCGCAGTGAAGTCTTCTGCTATTGTGTATCATTTAATTTAAATTTTGTTTAGTTGGTGTTACTTTGAGTTTTAAGACGGCAATGATGGGGGGAGGAAAACTCGTGGAATAATTTTAGAGATAATTTTTAGTGGGTTTTTTAACCCCCCCCCCCCCTCTTTTGCTTGTTTTCTGTTTAGGTGGAAGAACTTTTATTTGTTTGAATATTAGGCCCTTGTTATGCGGTTATTGAAATTATGCACTTCTTTATATTGAAGTTCTTCAATATTGTGCGCATCTTATGAAGGTTCTGATTTTCAGTTTAGTGCTCTTATTAACTTAGATATTTGCACCTTTTTAAAGTTAGGAAAAATAAAAATTCTCTAATTGCTACATACAGAATCCTACATCTCCATCTTCCTACACACCTTTCTGTGTCTTGACACATTATTCATTTGGAAGCTATCTTACTGTTGGGTTTTTTCTTTCATTTATAAATCAAATACCCTAGTAAGTGCACCAATAAAGGTGGATATCTGCATATCATTAAAGCTGCCTTGCTAACAGAAACAAAATGTAGGAATTGATTGGCTTGTAAAGGCTGTAATTTGTAGCTAGGCGTTATAGATTTATATTTAATTGAGGTTACACTAACTTGAATATTTGATTTGAACAATTTGAGTGAGACTTCTGGATGGGTGACATTATTCGCTTGCAATTACTCAACGCATTGCGGTGACAGAACTTGTCAAGCATTTTTCATAGGGTGTCTTCTCATCAGTGGTACTGAGTTGACAAAGGACGCTTGCACGTTAATAATGAGTCCCTAAACTCCTGGTTTCCAAAACAGTTTCTTCAATGTTTGTTGTTTTTTTAAAATTGTACACATCCAAGAAAAAAAAATGCTGTACATTTCTCAAATCTCAAACCAATTCTCCAGCTTGACCCGCTGCATTAGTTGAACATAGCCCTAACTGTATTAGCTCTACCGATGCTGAGACCAACTTCTATGAGGAAGAGCAATAGTCTGTTGAACAGAATAGGAAGTAGGCACAAAATATCCCAAATCAGGGGAGTTTTGTTGTACTAATAAGTATTTACCCTCTTCAATTCCTACAGGCATATGAAGCATTCAATGAATCAAAGCTCATCTTCATCCATTGAATACAATATCCTTTGTGCATTCTGTAAAACAGGAGAACCTTTTTTAGTCCTTTCAACAATTTGCCTAATCAAATGCCTTTCCATTTCATAATCAAAACCACAATTTTCATCTCCAGTAGCAATGTTTAATTCAGAAACGCCAGAGCCTGGGCCTTCCAGCATTGTCACCTTGCTTGAAGTGAGTTCCCTTGACATGTTCTCTCCATTAACTGTGGAGTAAGTTACAGAACCATTTGGTCCCCCATGTTGAATTCCCAGTACACGCCAATCATGTGAATGTGAACCTTCTTTAGGGTTAATATCATGAATCCCTAAAGGAGAATTCTCTTCTGACTCATCTATCTTTATTAATTCTTCATAAGCCTCATTGTATGCATCTAGAGCTTCACCTGATAAATTCATAACTAGAGGCTGAGCGGCCACATGGTCACAATCATCACAAGTCAATGGACTTCCTCTACTAAAGGGGGATGCCTTCCCAGAGCTCGAGAAATCCCTCCAGTAACAACTATTGCGCTCTGATTCCATAATTTGTACTTTCCTCTGGCTATTTTCCAGCGCAATCTCAAGCTCCTTCACCCGTTCCTTAAGTCTGGATTCTACAACTTCATGCAAACGCAGACTCAGTTCACGTGGTGAAACTACATAAGTTCCTGGGAGAGCTGTGGAGGTGTCACTGGCGTCCTCATTTGATTTTGGATTTGCAAAAACTTTCCCATTGACCGAGTCAGTTCGCAACTCACCTTGAGCAAAATATGCTTCAAAATCTGGGTCAAGCTGCAAGAGTTTGTGCACCATTAACACCCATGGAACCATTTAAGTACTGTTAATTAAAAAAAGTAATGGAGAAAATTATAGGAGGTAAACTATCAGACAAATTCAAAGAAAAGATAAAAACACTTAAAACTCAATATACCAAAACTATGAGCTATATTTGAGTTACAAAAGAATACGACGAGGTGACCTGACAAAGCAAGAAAAAAATTTCTATCAATCAAGATCACCTCCCTCCCAATGTTAAAGGTTTGTTTGGGAAACAAATCAGGACAAAAATAAAATGGAAGGAAATAAAATTGACGTTAAATTTAGACATAAGCATTGATGCATTGCTAATATTCTTTTCCTCCTCACTGTATATCCCAAACAAAGGATAAGTGTCTTCCTTACCTTGGTACAAATCAGGGTTCTCTCAGTATATTGTCTAAGCCATTACTCCAGTCATTACCGGAGTGTTCATGACATCAATCAGAGTTTCCCCAAAATGCTACTTCACCCTCTTTACTGCTACTCCAGGTAGAGCAGAGTAAATGAAAGATAATGGTCAAAATGGATATTGAAAATATGTTTCACTTGAAAAAAAGATATATTATTTGATATTCCAAGAAAAATAATACTACCTAAAATGAGACAAAGAAAGTTAAAATAAAAAATTCTATGGCAAGTGCTAGGATTTATTGTTTTGCTTTCCTTCTCCTATGCAAGTTTGTTGCCAGGAAAGTTCAGTTAGTGTTGCAATACCAATGCCTACTAAAAAGACAAAGACAGTAACGAAATGAATGAGAAATTCATCCCATAGCATACAAATTATGAAGCAGATCTTCAATAAATTGACATATTCAGCTAATTTAATTTCTAAAAATTCAAAATCTTAACTCATATGACTGGTATCTAAATTTTTTTACGTACTCTTAATATACTGAAATAGATGTCTAACACTCTGACTAATAATACTTCTCTCTATCAAGTGCAGATTAAGGCCTTAAAAATGCATTGGATTCAGTATATGGAAGTTGATAAAGTCAGGATAACACTAAACTTGAAACACCTATCCAAAATTATTCATTGTTCTCCATTTCCTAGTCCAAAGCGAACAGGCAGCCATATGATTGTGACAAATATCAAGCGATGAAATTATCAAGTAAAAAAGCATCCACTCAGAACTCCTTGCAGGTCCTCTCTCCCTGTACTGCAAAATAATAGTAAACTATTTTTCTAAATTTTCTTGTGCCCCTTTTTTTTCCCTATGTTTTCTTCCTTTCTTCTTCCTTTGTGGAAATAACATGCTAAAGAAGGTCATCTGTCTTTAAAGTGAGAAAGGAATGTGTGATTTGAGAATATACATCCAAGAAAGTGTCCACAGTATGTGATCCAAACATAAGCATAAGACCTTAAAATTAAAAGCGGTGATTATTCTTTCTGCCTTCCACCTCTATCTAGCATGGGATCAATCCAATTGGGATATGCAAATATGAAAAGCAATAAAATAACACCCATCACAACAGACTTATTCCTAGAAGATGATAGCCGCCATTCCATATAAAGATGAAAAGATATGTTGTGTGTCTATAGGATCATGTAATCACTAGAAAATGCAAAGATAAACATGTACGCTTACCTCAACAAGCTCAAATAGCCTTTTATCCAAGTCAGATGTAGTCATGTTCAACCCCAATCTCTCGAGTTCAGCTTCAAGCTCAGCTTCAATTTTGCTCACAGATTCTGAAACTTCTTCTTCCCTCTGATCATATAATTCTTTATAGTCATTTCTTGGAGATTTATCCATGAGCTTTTCAGGGGAAAGCACATTTAGCTCCTTCTCATAGAAGGAATGGTCACACGTGTCCTGTGAACCATACTTCTCATTATTTAACTCCTTCACTGTAACAGAATCTTTCATTTCAAGTTCCTCTTGTAGATCTTGAACCAAGTTTTTAGTTTGCTTCAACAACTCTCTTAAATTGGCTACATCTCTTTTATGTGCCATCGTAGAAGTTATTATCCCAAAAGAAATTCCAAGACTGAAGAGAAACATTGCATCTGATGATTATGAAAGTGTCAGAACATGTAATTAACAATGTAAAGAGACACAATGCATGCCACACATTAATTACCAGAGACATGATGTCAACCTATGAAATAACAATCTAATTCATTGGAAGGTCAATATCTGTGGTTGCTGACTCATTATCTGGGTTAAAAAGCTAGCTGTTATCAACATGTTATCTCCTTCTGGCTCAAAACATACACCCACGCACATCCTTTTGTAGAATGTCAGTTCTCGAGGGAGGATTGTGAGTAGAAAAAAAAATTTCATCCAATAAGTAAGGTTCTTAAACCACATGATTTTCAAATAACTGATAGTATATCAGTCTCATACTCTGGGACTTGTGAACTGTATGAAATATACAACCTACACCTAAGAATGAAAACAAAACAAGAATTTTTTTTTCTCATGCATAAAAAGTACAGAAAGATTGTAATTAAACATAGAAGGTAGAGGAATGTAAACCAAAAAAGAGTTTAAACAACAGCAGTCTGATAAATTTCCTCAAATGTGGAAAAGGGTGTTACTCCCAGGAAGTTAAATTCTAAAAGATCTTCTCTCTTATTCACCCTATATCCCCTCAAAAACAAAGATAAGCTCCAAAAATGGGTATACTATGAATAAGTAAAAAATAATAATAATAATAAAATAAAATAAAAAAGCATATGCACAGTGTCATAGGATAAAATGATATCACTCAATTGAGAACCATACCATGTTGAGTATGTATGTGCTTTCCAATGAATACATGATTGGTAGAGCTCAATATTTTACCTTGCCCTTTTCCTGCCTCAAGTTTCATCTTCTTGGGATCCTCCAAAGATCCAATTTTTGGTAAAGAAGGAATTCCAGATACATTTCCATCTTTTTCATGAAATTCTTTCTCTTTCATATGCAACTTATATTCCTCACTTCCAATTAATGCACTGGAAGAATCAGTACTTCTGCTGATTATTCGGCTCCCATCACTAACAAGAAATGACCTTGTGGCTGTGGAAGGTGATGAAAGAGAACTAAAGACATATTCTTCCATTTTGGCATGTTCCTTGGATAGCTGCGCCATGAGGCAACTCTCTAAGGAATTTACAGGTCTACTAAAATGTCTATACAAATGTTTAGTCCTGAGAGAGGTTTTTTTTCCAGCACAGTGGTGCATAGAACCAACTTCTGCAGAAGAATCAAGAAACAGGGAGCCATAGTTGCCACTAATATTAGAGCTTTGCTCATTTTCTTCTTCAATTTCCTTAAAGTTCTCATTTGGTAAGATTGATAGTGGTAGGTTCGATATAGAAAGTACATTGCTCCCACCATAAGTTCCAAAGTGTCTTATTTTTTCACTATCAAGCCCTCTGTTAGAGGAAGAAGCCACGTCTACCAAAAGACCATCCAGTGAGTTCAAATCTGAAAATTTCCCATCTGAAGAAACATCTTTACCTAATTTATCTCTCTGTGCTTGTCTATGGAAGGGACAACCTGGAGACTCTGGATTCTCAAATTTGGAATCCTCTAAAATCAATTGAGATGAGCTATCACTATTATTTGAAAGTCTGTTCCAATATTTAGCTAAATACCCGGCTCCAGCAGCAGCTGCAACGACCCACAAATCCATTTTTTGCTCCCCCTCCCACAGGAAAAAAATCACTATCCAAACTCCACAATACAAATGATCCTCTTTCTTTCAATTATTAGCATCAGACAGCCGAGGGAAAAATATTCCATGAATTTAGTGCAATAGCCTTTAAGCGTTCTGGCAATAATAGGCTAAAGAATGGAGAGCTGCAAAACTGTCCCAGATAAATAAAACCAGAATCCCTTATTCACAATACAGATTCTTCTCCTCCCAAGTTTCAGTTTAACATCCATTAAAATTAATCCAACTATATGACGCTATGCCCGATGGAGAATTTGTTAATACTTTTCCGCTATAGTCATTTGCATTAACAACAGAGGGAACATTCACAAGTTTACGTCAACTTTCAAACGCATCAATCGATGTCAGCAACAAACACCACCTAAATGACCACATTTCTAAGCGAACAGAAAAGAATGCGAACTTGCACAATTGACAGCGGTTCTACGCATGAAAATTTCAAAGAAACAAACCCCAGGAAACCTTCAGCAACTCCTAGGAACCAACTTTCATGATAGAATATGTAAATTACAAGCCATATCCGCCTGATAAATAGCTTCTTCACCGTAAAACGCAAAAACGAGACGAACCCATTTTGCAAAATAGCACAGCACCACAAAGAAGATAATAAGATGAACACCTGTTGCTGCTACTTTTCCGTCATAGGGAAAACGAAAACAAAAAAGCTTCCTTTTAAAAATCAATCCCTCACGCTTCAAAGAAAATCTATCACGCCCAACTTTCCTATACGATGTTCGTCGACTCTCGCAGGCCCAATGCCCTGAAAGAAAAAGACCAGCAACAACGTTATCTCCACACCTAGAAGGTTTTCTTAAATAAAAACCCTGAAAGTAGATAAATTTTTATGAAATTTTCCGTCTCCAAATATTATAGGGTCACCAGAGTCTTACCCAAAATGGCTCCAATTAAAAAAAATGAAAAATATAAAACAAAAATGTTTCTCCATACTCCTGTCTTCTCTCTCTTTTTTTACCCATCTTTTTGCTATTGAAAAATCTGGGAAAATATAATTTTTAGTTATAAAAATAATGTTTTCCTTTAATTTATTCTTCGTTTGTTTCTTTGTAGTCTTTTGCGAAAAGGTCAGAAGAGCGTCCTTAGGAGGAACAAGTTGGACTAAGACATACCAACAGACATCTATCTAACCCAGAATCGCATACCTGAATATAAAGAAATTAAAAAGTGAATTTTTCAGGTAAAACGATTAATTGATTGTCTTGATTATCAACCAGACAAAGTATTTGATATAATTAATTACTTATTCTTTTTTTTGTGTGTGGATAAATGCTAATATAGCTTGTGCTAAGTAATTTATTTCATTATTAGTAATTGTGTTAATTTATTATCTAAATAATTTTTTATTTGAGAAATGCTCTTTCACAAATCTAAAAATGGGTATTTATACAAAAAGTGAATAGGTTTGTTTCTTTTTCAGTTTTTATCTCTAGATGACTTATTAATTAAAACCCCTTTCATTTATGCTTATAAACGTGGGAACTCAACTAAGCTATCTAGCAATCATGTCTAGGATATTAGGCAACTAATTTTTGAAATTTTTTATAAATACTTAAATAATTAATTTTTTTATTATAAATTTGGCCAATAAAAAAAAACATGCATTTATCA
Source organism: Gleditsia sinensis (assembly GCA_037074535.1). Classification (NCBI taxonomy): domain Eukaryota; kingdom Viridiplantae; phylum Streptophyta; class Magnoliopsida; order Fabales; family Fabaceae; genus Gleditsia; species Gleditsia sinensis. The sequence goes on along the minus strand of CM073464.1, from coordinate 6,130,282 downwards.
GTTAATTTATTAATAAAAATATATTTATTACTCATGAGTCTAATCTATTAATTTTTTTTAAAAAATATTTTTTTACGATGACTGAGGTTCTATTTATAGACAATATGAAGGATATTTGAATAATTTTTCAATCAATACGTGGTGGTCCACAATAAGCTCCATATTCGAGGTAGGAAGCCTATGGAGCGTCAAGGTTGTTATTTTTTAAAGTAATAGTGGCGAGTTTGTCAAGAGTGGACCAAGATCTTCTGCGCAAAAGGAAACTTTTGCTTTTTATTTTTTTATTTATTATTTTTTATAATAATTTCCTTTTGTGGTGCACAGCAGACCGCAGAAGATCTTGATCCGTCAAGAGTGTGATTTTTATTATGTGAATTGTTTTTTTTTTCTTTCATTTTACCAAAAAAGTTTATTAATTGAACACCACCATTTGAATTATTTTTTTCTTTTAAGAAAAAGAAACTCAGAAAGATCACCATCATTTAACAGGAATCCACTAGCATGCTCTTTTGGTTGTAATAAACATTTTTTTTTTCTCAGTGTAGCATTAGCATCAAAAATTACAGAGGGAAGAGCCGTGAACATTATTAGGTATGATTTAATAATAAAAATTTAGATAATTTATAAAATATTTTAAATTTAACATTATTTATTAATATTTGTATAATAAAAAAAGATCCATCTTGCTGGCCAGAGGAGCAAGCAACTTCAAAAAAAAAAAGATTTAAGGAAAGCCACAGAAATAGGGAAAAGAAAAATGTCGTCTTGTCGACGTTAACGGCAAAATGAAAACAACAGATTAACAGTGTTGACAATAGCTTGCAAACTGTCTAATTTGATAAATTGATCTTAAAAAGTATTGAAATGGACACTTTAGTTCCACTTTCTTAAATACTTCAACACTTCAGAGGATCTCTGCTTGGGGGGAACAATGGGCTACGTTGTGGATTGCTCTTCCTTCTTATGGACTTTTGAGGCCTTAAATTGCTGTTTTCGGCCTGACCACCTATCAGCTTGTCCCCAAAAAAAAAAAAAAAAAAAAATAGAACGACAATCCCCTTATCAAGTGTCACCGTCAATATCATGTTACATTTTCCAGTTTCTGAATTTTGGGAAAATTTCCATTCCTAGACATAATAATAGGGCTAATTGTTCATAAAACGGAACTAATTTCATCAAACCTATTTATATTCAAGATTTAGATTGGTTCAGCTTGGCTGCCTCGCTGGCTTACAAGATTTTTGAACCGTGCGAATCAAACAGCACAGCTATATTGTTAAAAAAAAATTGATTCAACAGGAAGAAGAAAATTTAATGGCAATCAGAGGAAAGAAATACAGATTGAATGTTCATTTTCTCACATTAGTATAATCCTGTTTATATAGAGGAGAGAAAAATTTGAAAAAATAAAAGGAAGGAAAGTAACCATTTAGACTCAAAGGGAACCAAATGAAAAAGAATGCTAATCTAACGAGTTTATGAGGTCTTCAAAATTAAAAACTAGCCAATCAGCTTTTGCAGCAACAGCTTCTCTAAGTTGAACACCCGCGTAGCAGATAAACAAGTCAGCACCACCTGGTCTACGAGCCTAAATGTGTAAACAGAACAATCAAATAACCATATATGAGAAAATATTTTATCCAAAAATTTAATAGAATAAGTTGATTCGAAGGTAACATTTCTCCCAACAACGTCACTATTAGCTTTACTAGTTATCTGCGAGAAAACGAGAAGCTTTTCCGTTCACAGATAGAAGCGAAAATAAAATAATAAGAACAATATTGACAGAAGCTTCAACAAGTGCCCTCAAGTCAGAGAGTTATAAACCCACAGTTGGAAGTTTGAAATTCCATAAATCTTATTACTTGGAAATTTGCTGGATTTCACTAACCTCAAGATCAGTTGCACCATCCCCTACCATAGTTAATGCGTTGTACCCATGAACCTAAAAACCAAGTGTGATCAGCTTTATAAGCACTGGAGTTGGTAAAAAATTAACAAGCAGATGCAAGACTAACCTTTCTGATTTGTTGCACTGCAGTAGCTTTTCCTCCACTCCTTGAAGTAGGCTCATTTTCATCAAACCCAATAAACTCTCCAGAGCTACCAAAAAGCAGTTGATTGGCAAAAATGTTCTCTTGATGAATTCCGAGTATTGATGCAACAGGCTTCATAATAAGTTTCTTAGAAATTAGAATGGAAATAAAGTATCTAATTCATTGTCCTGTATAATAGAGCCAAAATGCTCATCAAATATGACAATAGCTGCATTGAATTCTCGAAGTCATGACAATGTTAAGCTATAAAAACCATTTTAAATATTTTCACGTGCAAATGCCAAATCAAAGTAAGTGTATCCAAATTCCAAATTCACACTACTAGTAACTAACGATTTCCTACTTTGAGCCCAAAATGAAACAAATAGAAACACCGTTACATATAGCTTTTCTCATACATTGATCATTTGGCGGAAGCCCCCAGAAATCAGATAAACATGAATATGATTAGCCTTTAGCTTCCCAACTAGCTCTTCAATGCCAGGGGAAAGCCTGCATATAGAGAAGTAGAATCATAAACCATGCTTGTAATCTGTCTAAAGTAAACAATTCATAATACTCATTAGAGAAACAGAGATCGGGATGTGAAAAATAAAGAACAAAAATCAAAATTTTGCAATACAAATATCAACCTTTTTTAGTCATCAAAGTGTAGAAGTAAAGACCTATCATTTCTTCACATTATGATTCATATATATATATATATATATATATATATATATATATCGTTGCATGTTTCATGATTAAATTTTCATTTAATAAACATACAATTTGAGTAGAGAAAAATAATATTTTCATTTACGACAAATAGATTACCTGTTTATTCAATTCTGGAAGAGCTTGCAATATCACTCCTTAATTAAGTCACCATAAAAAATTTGACGGTAAATTTAACTAACCACTAATATTGCAATTTTCTGTCATATTTGACTTGATATATAAATTAGTATTCACTTAACATTAATTTGGCATTCATGCAACACTCAACCAACACTGACTATGAGTGTTAATTTATATATTAAATTAAATAAATATGACAAAAAATTAAAATTTCAACAAGGAGATATGTTTGGTGTGGACAATGACTTAACTGAAGAAAGATGATATTGCAAGTACTTTCACCTTGACAAACTAAATTGAAAATATTGATATGTAAGGGACTAAATGTTGGCCAGTAAAGTTTTCCTCATTTGAGTATAAAGGAATATAGTTTTTCACCCTAGACACCATGCAAAATGTCTTTTAAGGGCTGAAAGCAAATATATCTAAAACTTGCATCAGGTAGGGGAAAGGTATAGCATGTCTCAGAATTGGTTACTTTCTAATGAGGGACATTAGGTATGTGGTCATATAGCCATCCCCAATGAGAGTGAATAAACTCACTTTATTCTGATATATCTATTTGAGACATACATGGATACCTCAAACAGGCATAGAAATTGGGTATGATAATCATTGGTAGATCTGAGTATGCATCTGACACCTATTCGTTAGTCCAAGTATTCATAGACATGTCACAAATACATGCAACAAAAGTATACAACTGCAAAGTGTTGGAGAAGATATTGATAATTTTTTTCTATATTTAGGATTTTCGATCATATAATTTGGAAACAGTTATTCACTAGGAGTTTCCTGGTCACTTTCTTTAAGTTACTAGCCCACTTGGCGACAAACTGATTATGCAGCAAGCAATTGCAGTTTTTATCAAAATGTCATATCTACTCAACCCAGCAAATGCTCAAGAGGGTCAACATAATCACTCCTACCTTGGGGGCCTTTGCTCAAGAAAATTCTGGACTTGAGACAAAGAGGGACTGAATAATGATAGTCTAGCAGCCAAGGCTTCTTCAAAAGGAACAGAACCACCCATTGCTCTAGGAAAATTCAATACCCAAATCAGATATAAAAAAATTTAAGGCAGAAAACATTCAAGTATTTATAGTTAAATTATCCAACCTAGCAGTCCATTCAGCAACAGCCTTTCCAGCTCCACAAAATTCGGCGAGCTCATCAATACCTTCATCCAGGCAGACGGTGCTATCGACATCAAAGCACACAGCATCAGCATTTCTCCAAAGCTCAAGAATCTCTATCATTTTAAGAAAGGAACAATCAATCATATTATTTCAGAATCTTGAAACAAATAACATCGGGGTGACATGTAACCTTTGGAAGGCAGCGTGTTCTCAAAATGGCTCACTTTTGAAGCCCCAACTGGTTGAACTGAAGCAGCAGTTACATGAAATGATGAGGGCTGCTTCATGATCCCAAATCGAAATTCATAGATACTCTTCCTAAGCTGTAGTGTAGACGAAGGAAGAAAACGAGACGGATATTTTCTACTATAACCACAAACTGGGTTGATCCTAGAACTCAACAATCCTTCCATGAAATTCTTTGTTACCAAACCCGAAGGATCCTAATATCTATCCAACAATTACGAAAAAAAAATGTCAAAAACACCAAATGGATGCAACTAATATTATCTTAACAAATTTTGATTTCAAAACGACTAAATTGCAATAAGAAAATGTTTAAATGATTCAAAAGCGAAGCAATCTCGGACAAGAGAAATTAAAAATGCATTCTAGATTTAAATCTGCAAGCACGAAGGTCTATAGACGTTAAATACCTGTGAATTTTACAAATGAACGAAGCATTTGGAGTCGCCTCGCTCAAGGGTTGGTGAGTGACGCCTAACTTCTCTCCAAGAGAGAAAGTAACATGTCAGGCCCGAAAATTCATAGACCCAACTTGTTCCGGCCCGAAAATTCCTTGTAGTTTATTAGGTCCATGGCTAGGCCCAATAAAGATGGCCCAATCAGACCTGTATATAAATATAAAGCCAGTCCCAGTCCAAAAAAACAAAAAAATAAAGCAGCTTGGGTCGGGCTTCTCTTATAGGATCTGTGGCAACCCATTTGTCTCTTTGGACCTTGTTTCCAAAAATAATAATTTATTTGAAGCCAACATAATAATTAATTTATAATTTAAGAAACATTGTCGTATGAACATGTTTGTTCTCAGACCATTTACAATTGATGATTTTACGATGATTAATTGTATTTTGTAAGCACTCAATGCACCGTTAAGAGTACCCCAAAAAGAAAATTTTGAGATAGAAAATAATACCTCGACAAGCCAATGTAATCTCTTTCCCAGAGTAATTTACGTAGTTCTATACTTCAATTTTTCTGTGAGATTTATGTTTTTAGGTCTCTTGGATCTGACTGATTAGCTGAGTTCATATTAACAAAAATAAATAAATATTTGAATATATTTTAATTTGATTATACAATAGAAATATAATTTTCCCTCATAATTATTAGTCAAAATTATAACTATCTTTTATTATTTATTCGTAAGACGACAATCCATCCAAATATGCCAACATGCTCCTATTGTCCTTTTCCTAATTCTCAGATTACGTAAGGCACGAACGAGGCTTTGACCTTTTCGTCACAATCATAAATAACGTCGAAGTTCAATGTACAGCTCATTTCCTTTCCATCTTTTTATTTTCTTTCGAAATTTTTAATTAATTTTGCCCAAAAATACAACTTGAAAAGTACATTCTTCTTTTTTTTAAAAAAGAAAATCATTAAAGTCCATTGTCATACATTTTTAGAGATAATCTTTTCAAAAAAGAAAAGGAAAGTGAGAGTAAGAACAATTAATGTAGGGCCATGCTTAGTGGAACATGGTTCTGGTTTCTCTACCTCTACGCCTCCGTAGGCCATAGACCGCGCATGGGTTGTTTTAATTTTTTGGAAATTTGAGATTCAAATTTTTGTGTCTTTAGATATAAAATATAGATTCATGTATTTTTTAAAATTTAAAAATTATTAATTATTTTTATCTATCTTACTAAATATAAATATTAATACTACAATCATTTATATCAATTATTAATATGTATTATAATTTTTAAAATCAAATGTTGCATTATTGTTATTTAAATTCAATATAGTTAGCAATAGTTTATTTTGTGCATGTTTATTATTAGGGAATATATGCATGCCAATTTTCTTTTCCTTTTTTAATATTTTTTATTTTGTTTACCCATATTACTTATTTTTTTTTTTCAATAGTAAAACCATATATTAGTTAATAAGCAACAAATCAACAGAATACGAAAAAACTAAGAACCATAGGTTGTCCTGTCCCTACCAAAACTCAATTAAATAGCTTAAATCACGATCATATATCAATCTTAGTTGAATTAATCACAATTAATAATATTAATATTAATTTTATAGTGCATAAAATATCCAAAATTAAAATCTATTATAAATTATTCAAAAAATTTCCCTATATTAAATGACACTTTGTAGATGACATATTTAATAATCAACTCCAGCTCCATTATTGATGATGAAAATACTTTAGAAGTAAATTTTTAAATTAATGTAAAGGTACGTTCTTAAAATTATAAAAAATAATTTTGAACGAAACTCGAAAACGAATATTCTTAAACATAATACTCACTGAAATGTATATATAATTGTTTAATTTGCACAACACAATTAATAAGGAAATCTGGTCAGAAATTCGTCTCAAATTAGCAACTAATTATTAATCTATGAGTTAACACAGCATCCACAAGGATATCAAAATACAAAAAAAAAATAGAATAAAAACAAACATGTTGATGTATATGCGAGCCAGTCAATTTTTGTAATAATTGAAATATTTAAGTTCACCTTTTGGTCGATGTCAATAAATAAGGTTAATATACCAAATACACCTCCTTAAGCCGCCATATATATGATTGCCAAAAGTCACACAGCTGGTCCACTTTCATGAAAATCATTTTCTATTTTGATTCCGAGCTATATATAATTGGCAATGGATTGGATAATAGACTATAAACATATACTTCAAATCAATAAAGGATGCTTCTACCTATACGACTTTATTTTTTAGCATTTATAGAGAGGTATTGTCATTAGTTTCCTGTTCCTTGTCATTAGTTTCTTAATTATTTGTCCCTTTTTTTATTATTTAAATGAAATATTTTACTTTCCTTTACACCGAGCGTTGCGCTACATGTCCCATATTCGTATGCCGGTTTCTTTCATACCTAATGAGGCAGCATTTGTCGAATCACCCTGGCAATTTCGCAAACATCCAGAGAGATCCTCTTATCTTCTCTTTCTTACGGTGTCCCCCCAAAAACACACACAAAACACAAGCACTCATCATTCACAGCCTTTTCATTGGCGTTTGTTTTCATTCTCCACCTGCTCTTTCTTACCTTTTTTCTATCCTCTCTCCTAATCTCTCTACCACTCAACAAAACCTCCATTGATATTCAATATCGTATTCCACTCCAACCCTACTCGACCAAACCCACATTAAGTATCATTTTTTAGATTAAATCATCAAACTTGTCTTTTCTCTTTTTCCTCACACAACCACTCAATTCTACAGAAACTTCTACATCATATAATATGGGAAAAAGAAAAGAAAAAAGGCCCTTTCCTTGTTAATCTGTAAAATAAATCTATTCTAGCTAACTCTAGTTTTTTTCTCCTTCCTGTGTGTTAACTTCAATGCAGGTCAGATAACAGGAGCAGAAATCCTAAAAAACCCATTCATCTTCTTTCCCTGATAGGACGTAACCCCACCATGACGCTTCACATTTTCTTGAGAAGGTATGAAAGGAAATCTTCACTTTCCATGATAACTTGACCTGAGCTTCGGAACCCACCAATGGATGGGCCCGTAGAGTTTCAATCTGCTCAAGATCGATCGCTCATTGCTCTTCTGAAATCTTCACCGTCTTCTTCATCATTATCTTCTTCCTCTTCTTCTTCCTCTTGGACTGCAGCTGAAGACGTTCCTCTTTCCTCCTCTCCGGTTCGAACCGGATCCGAGGTGTCACATGAACCGGACCAGCCTCAGGTTGCGGAAAATGAAGCAATTCGAGGCATGGGATTCATCAGTTTTGTTGGTCACAGAGGAATGGAGTGGAAGGATGTGGAGAGGCGGTTCCACCGAGTGGCCTCGACCGGCGATGGTCGTGAACCGGTTGTGAGATGGTCGGAATTTGGGCTCTGTATCGGTGAGAATCGGAAACTCGGGGAGTTTTATAATTATTTGTCCCTTTTTCTGCCGTCAGAAACGGCATCGTTTCGCTCCTTTTGGGTCTCTGTTCTGTTAACATACGCGCGCCAACCTTCTATTGGAGATATTAGTGGCGCGCATGTTAGCAAAGTCATACAAACATCGCTAACGTACCCTTGTGGACCAGTGCGAGCCTTAGGCCATGTTCTTCCCATATGCCTTAATTCCATTATAGGACAGCTAGTTGGATCATTTATATAATTTTTTGAGATTACTTTTCTAAATTAATTTTTTTTAATATTTTTGTTTTATTCCTTAAAAAATATGTCTACCAGCTCTGATATTTAAACTAGTCTTTGTATTTTTCTAATTATTTTACTAATCACAATTTTAATTTTTCACTTTGAAAATTATCCTTCTTTTTTTGAATTAATAGGGATGCAGCAGTCACCTGAGTTTGCCAACGAATTGCTAAGGGCACTGAGAGGAGGAAGAGATTGGAAAACTGATATCACCAAAACTGATATGCGCAGATTTTGGATTCAGATAAAGGATGATTCTTTTAACTCAAGAATGAGAATCTTCTTTGACATGTAATAATCTTCCTCTAAATTCCTTTCTAATTAATTCTGAAATTTAAACAAAAAAAATCCCCATCTGAAGTTTATATCTGTACTTTTTTACTTCTCTTACTTTAGGTGTGACAGAAACATGGATGGAAGAATTACTGAGAAGGATATAAAACAGGTGAATATTCAATGAACACTTCCTTACCTTAACTTATAATAAATTTTAGTGGGCCTTAAATTTTATTATGCTAATTGTCTTGTTGTGCATGTTCATATTAATTTTGGCCTTTCTACAGAGAATTTCATTATGTTCTTATATGAATTGTTATATAAATGACTCTCATCCTGGTGGTTGAGCTTAAACTTTCATTGTAATTGGCATGTTCTGCGGGTTCATGTTCTTTATCTTTGGGTTAAGTGCTTATTTTGTCCTTTGTGCAGACCATTTTAATGAGTGCATCCACTAATAAGTTATCCGTGACCCATGAAGAAGCAGAGGATTATGCTGCATTGATCATAGACTTGATTGATAACAAAAACAGAGGCTACATCGAGGTACCAATATTAGCCTCAACCTTGAACCAAAACTACACTAAAAGACCCTTTTTGCATTTTCTATTTGATCAAAAGATACTTCAATTTGTAGGTATCTCAAATGGGGTCTGTCTTCAAAGCAAGCCTACCAAAGGCTTCTTCTCCAATACCAGTCGCCCCTAATGGTCTCCAGAACAGTGAGTATTGTGAAGAACAAGAACCAATGTCAAGGGGTGAAGTGTTGTTTAGAACATATTGGCGTCGTGCTTGGATTATTCTAGTTTGGATGATTGTTTGCAGCGGGTTATTTGCGTGGAAATTTGTTCAATACCGCCATAGATCAGGCTTTGAAGTCATGGGTTACTGTCTCTCCACAGCCAAGGGAGCAGCTGAGACCTTGAAACTAAACATGGCTCTGATTCTCCTCCCAGTTTGTAGAAACACAATTACATGGCTCCGCAAGGACCCTCGCATTAACTCTGTTGTTCCATTTAATGACAACATTAACTTCCACAAGGTTGGTGCCTTTATTTTCCCTGCATTTTATGTAAATTGGTTTGAGTTTCTTCTCCTCTGAACCTGCCCTGCCCCTTTTTGGTGCAGAGACGAGATGCTTTTGGGGGGGGGGGGGGGTAATAATTTTTGAAGTCTACAACTCGTACTGAAGTTTTCACACATCTCAACCACTTAATTTTAGAACAAGAATGGAGTTTTAATTTTGTTGTTATGATATTAATAAAACCAATTTTGCAATTAATCTAACAGTTTGAGTTTTTGGAATCAAGTGGTACATTTTGTGATTCAACAATGACAACTAAACATTTTATCGCTAAATGGAGTCGTTAAAATTTTGATCATTATTGTCTCTATTATCTTAATTAAAAACTTTCATCCTAGCTCAAGTATTTGGGATGAAGTGGTCAATGACATTTGCGGCTTTATGCAAATTGCAAAGAACTTTATCAACTAAACTAAACTAGCTGAGACTTTCTTATTAGTTGTATTAAATTATACATCACCTGCATAAGAAATTTTTCCTAGTTACTGAACCAGGTAGCACATTTTATTAGTACCAAGATCATATTGAAAATCTTATGAAGCTATGAAAAAATATAGAATCGATTTGGCTTTATTAGTAAGTGTAGATTAGAAAGTTGATTTATTTGCATAACCTTCTTTTATTCAAAGCAAAACCCATTGTAACATTGTAAATTCATTGGTTGACAATAACAATGCTGTGAAATATTTTATTTTGTTCGGATGTATAGCTGCTTGCAGGAGGAATAGTGGTGGGTGTGATCCTACACGGTGGGACTCACCTTGCTTGTGATTTCCCAAGAATTAGTGGGTCCGACCAATCAATTTTCCGGCAAACAATAGCCGTCAGATTCGGATACCATCAACCAACTTACATGGAAATTTTAGCGACGACAGAGGTGGCAAGTGGGATAGCCATGGTGGTGTTGATGGCTATTGCATTCCCACTAGCAACAAAGTGGCCACGCCGTCGCTCACCGGTGCTGCCGGTGTCCCTGCGAAGAGTCACAGGATACAACACCTTTTGGTATTCACACCACTTGTTCGTCCTTGTATATGCCTTGCTAATTATACACTCTATATTCTTGTTCCTAACCGACAAAGTAATGGAGAAAACGGTGAGTCTGTTGTTTTAAATATGTTCTTACATGCCTATTGATTTTCTTACTAAACATTCCATTTGACCAAGCTTGTAATAGAAGTCATTCTCCTAGTACTACGAGTATATAATATGTAAAAAAATTTATGAGCTATGAAATCTATGTGCAGACATGGATGTACATTGCTTTTCCAGTTTTATTATACGGTGGAGAGAGGATCTTTCGAGCCATAAGATCAGGATTTTACGAGGTTGATATACTGCAGGTATTTACTAGTTTCATATCTTTGGCCCAAAATGTAAAGGTAAAATTTTTTTATTCTTAGGACGGCTTGGAAAGGATAATTATTAGCTTCTGTATTATTCATTATCATGCAGGCAAATCTCTATCCAGGAAAAGTTCTTTCTCTCAAAATGCAAAAACCAGAAGGTTTTAAGTACCGGAGTGGCATGTATATATTCCTCCAGTGTCCTCAAATTTCAGCTTTTGAATGGTAATTCTATCACATGACCTTTCCATCCCCCATTTTCATTCAACACCAAGCAAGTCAATCAAGATTGATGTTCCATTTAAGTTTTATTGCATCAAAATTTTCAGGCACCCATTTTCCTTGACTTCAGGACCACAAGATGACTACCTCAGTGTGCACATTAGAACTCTTGGAGACTGGAGCTACCAAATATATGCTTTATTCCAGGAGGTAAAAGTAAAACTAGCAGGAGTTTTTGTGCAGAAAAATTTACATCTCAAATTCTCCCAAGTCTCAAAAATTTTTCTGGGATCTGCAGCGACACATATCAAGAGTAGTGGGGTGTCCTAAACTATACATAGATGGCCCTTATGGTGCTGCTTCTCAAGACCATGTAAAGTATGATATTGTGGTGCTAATTGGACTTGGCATCGGAGCCACACCTTTCATTAGCGTCCTCAAAGATATAGTTAATGGTGTTCAGACAGCACAATGTGATCATGTAAGATCTTTGAGAAATTAATTTTATGGTTTGCTGAAAGTTCAGGTGCTCTGCCTTTTCCATTAAACAAACATCATATTTTGGCATTTGAAATAGAGCGGTCTCGGAGAATGCAGCTTACAAAAGAGGCCATTAAAATCATACCTTTATTGGATTACAAGAGAGCAAAGCTCTTTTGATTGGTTTCGAGATGTCATGAAGGAGATATCAAATTCAACCCAAAAGCAGGTATGCCTAAGTACAATTTGTTGTGTTTTTCACCCTCAAATTATGTGCTCCGGGAAATTTTCTGCTAATTCTACCATCATTCTTCCTTATTTTAAGATCTCTTTCGAGCATTTTCTGACCATTTTACTTTGCCGGTGACATTTAAGTCGGTTGTGGAGATGCACAATTTCCTAACGAGTCTATATCAAGAAGGAGATGTACGCTCAACTTTGATAAGGGTCATTCAGGACTTGCATCATGCGAAGCATGGAATTGACATTGTCTCCAGCACTCCGGTAAGAAATTACATTTTCTTCCTAGTTTTGGCCAAAATGTTTAACCACCTATAAAACACCAATACTTTTAAAATAGAGCGCATTGTGTGTAATGTTTTAAATTGCACTTAACTATATATTATATCTTGTCATTTACTTTTTCAACAACTTCTCAATTACAAAAGAAGTGAGAAATTAAACATTAGAGTGGTATCAAGATTACAAATGTACGCATATATCATTAACTATAGAATTATTTTCTCATGGTATTTTCAGATACGCACGCATTTTGCTAGACCGAATTGGTTCAACATATTTTCGAGACTGGCTCGCAGGCATAGAGGAGCTAAGATTGGTGAGAAAAAACATCCCATTACTTAGCTTATTAGATAATCCTTATGTATATTCTTGAATTGATATAGATACACCTGATTTGCAGTTTGAACTTTAGCCAACCACTCTTAAAAGAAAGAAAATTAGGTTTAACAATTATTGCTGACTGAGAATGTAAGTTTGCTCTACAGGGGTTTTCTATTGTGGCCCATCAAATTTGGCAAGAGATTTGAAGAAGCTGTGCACCAAATTTTCCACCAAAACCACAACTAGATTTGTTTTCCACAAGGAAAATTATTAGATTTTTTTTCCTAAGGTATTGATGTGAGTGTTGCACCAATTCCTTAATTAGGAAGGCATGACCACCCCCAAGCCAAGATCCATTGTACATAATTGAAAGTATAATGCTTCCAGTTTCTTCTTTTTATTTTGCCAGGCATCTGTAATTGTTGCTCTGGCGTCTGTCATAAACCAAATTCAAGAAGTTCAGCAATACCGAAAAGAGAGAATATACATCGACAAGAAGTCCTTTTAAATGACCCTTGTAAATTGAAAGTGTACGCATGCTACTTCTTGTACTTCTTAGGTACTAATACACATTCTTCAATAATAATAATAATAATTATTATAAACTTATACTCCTTCACTCATTTAGAATGTTATAAATTATAATAAAATTATTAATGACCATTGAACTTTTAAAAATAAAATAATCTTTAATATAATATAATTTTTATTACTAAGTAATTTATTTTTATTTTATATAAATAAATAAGATTTTAGTATAAAGTAAATAAATATAAACATAGTAGTTAAATTATAAATTAAATAAATTAATTTTAAATTATGAATCATATCAAATTATAAAATTTATAGATATATTAATATAAATAAATAAATAATATAGATAAAATATTTAAAATAATATATTTATTTAAATTTAACTATAAGTCTTAAAAATTGTTAAAATGAATAAGTAATTAATTATTTAAATGAGTTTGAATAAATTTAAAATTATAAAAAAGAAACAGTGTCCTTTTTAAGTTTGAACAAATTTATATTATGGAGAGAGGCAATTACTTAAAAGTCCATTTAAAAAAAATTAAAAAGTGAAAAGGGGTTGTTTAACAATAAAATGGCTATGTTTCTAGTTTTAGTGAAAAAAAGAAAGAATAAAAAACTGTCGAGAAGGAGGAGTAGACTATCGCGCATCATTGGAGAGAACTCACACAGCTGTGTGATAGTGAAGGATAAGGCCAAAGTTAGAAATAAATTTTGGAAGAAGAAATACCATCTCCCAACCATGGCAGAAGCTTGTGCTGCTAGCGAAAGTAACACATACAGCTAGAATTACAGAATCGTGCGATTCTGCAATTTGTGCCAGAATCATAACGATATTAGTCAAAAATTTAAGTCAAAAAAGCTTTTGTGAAGAACAATATTAGAAATTGATAAACCTGTCCAAGAAAAAGTCTCTCAAAAACTAACTGGAGAAAGGAAAGTGCTTAGAATCCCCTGTAACCCCCGGATGTGGATCCTCTGCAAACCACAGCAGGGGGTGCGGTGGTTCAAAACGCAGTTTTTGGGTTGCGTTTTGATTTTTTTTTTTTTAAATTTTTTAAATTTATTTTTAAATTTTAATTTTTTTAAAATATTATTTAAAAATTTATTTTTCTTTAAAAAAACAAAATAGAAATAAAATATAAAAATAAAATACTTTTTTAAAAATAATTTTTTGTTAAAATTTTTTAAAATTTATTTTTTATTTAAATTTTTTAAAATAATTTGTTGAAAAATTTTAAAATTTAGAAATATATTAAAATATATTTAAAAATAAAAAATCCAAAATTTCAACAAATTTTTATATTTTTAAGTTTATTTTCTCATTTTTTTTATATTTTTAAATTTATTTTCAAAATTTAGTTTTAAATAATTTGGATTTTTTATTTTTTATATATTTTTAATTTTTAATTTTCAACAAATTATTTAAAAAAATTAAATAGAAAATAAATTTAAAAATTTTATCCTTTATTTTCATTTTTCTTTTTTAAAGAAAAATAATATTTTGAAAAAAATTGAAATAAAAAAATTCAAATTATTTAAAACTAAATTTTAAAAATAAATTTAAAAATATATAAAAAATGAAAAAATAAACTCAACAAAAAATTATTTTATTTTTATATTTTATTTCTATTTTATTTTTTTAAAAGAAAATAAATTTTTAAATAATATTTTGAAAAAAAATAAAATTAAAAAATAAATAAAAAGATTTTAAAAATAAAATAAAATTAAAATACAGTCCAAAAACTGCGTTTTTAACCACCACATCCGCTGCTGTGATTCAAACCACTGCAGAGGATCCACATCCGATATCCCCCCCCCCCCCCCCCCAACCAAAAAAAAACTGGACGCATTTCCACCGGACGTGGGATTCCCAAGTTTCTTTTGACTTGTGATTCCTAACAATAGAGTCCCCATTGGACAATGACGTCCACGATGCTGTCGATTGGTAATTAGGCTTTACCTTTCGTTTCTGCTTGGAAAGTGAACCTACTCTGATACCACTTGTTAAGGAACACCTAGGTAGAACTCATCTCTAAGTGTTAGCTCTTGAGGGGAAGGAAGCCTTGCATTTCCACCTGACGTAGGACTCTCAAGTTTCCTTTGACTTGTGGTTCTTTATAGAAATCATAATAAAACTATTTATAACTTTCACATGCCAGCTTAATTTTTTTTTTTTGGATAAAAATTAACAGCTTCAATTACAATCCCCTACACATAACATCTCCAAATAATTGTATGCCTAATAAAAGAAAACTCAAAACTCTGAATTTAACAAATTCCAAATTGACTGTTAAAAAAAACTAATAATCTCCAGATGAGTTACATCAACAGAAGAATGAGTACTGAATCCAAGGCTACCTTAATGCACATTGGCCTCATACGCCCTATTAGACGCTATTAAGAGAAATTAAGGCCCATCAGGGTCATGAATTAAATCCCATATGATGAGTCATTAAGGGTAAAAAGTTGCATGCTTTATCTCAACATTCGAACAAAAAAAAGGAAATAATACTTCATAAAATATCTTCTCAAGAATCCCAGAAAGAGGGTTTCACTCTGGAGCAATTATTAGTTCATTACAGAAGCCGAACAAGAAGGTACACAAAATGTAGTAAGATCTTTATTTCGTCACCATCAAATGAACTACAAACCTCTCCACGGATCAAGCTTCGAGCGCTGATGCTCCAGAGATAATCTCAATCAATTCAGTGGTAATTGATGCTTGACGAGTTCTATCAATTAGTGAACAAAGAGATAAGTCATTTATTCTAGGAAAGAGACCTAATAAGGCCATAGCTCTAAATACACCTAGGCCTTGTTTGGTGCCCCCTATAGGATCAGGTTGAATACAATAAAGATTACTGGTGAGTATAAGATAAACTATTCACCTAAAGAGCTTTTATACTATCATGTGTTTGATATATCATTGTATAACATTATATATTGTATAACATAATCTTATAATGTATTTGATAAACAATACATAGGATAAAAATAATATAATTTTGACAATACTCCCTTACGTAAAAAATATATTAAATCAATTAATAATTACTTTTTGAATAAAGTTTTAATAAATTAATTTAGAGTTTAGAAGTTTGACATTTATGATTTGGAGTATAGAATTTGAGATTTTGATATTTGAAGCTTTTAAGGTTTGAGTTTAAGATTTGAAAGAATACTTAGATTTGGGGGCAATATGAATTTTTATGATTATTTTTTATTAAGTTTTTTTATTCAATTCTTCTTATTACCCTTTTATCCTCCTCATCCTCATAGATAGAGTTATACATTAGTCAATGTATAAAATTAATTTGACCGAATAATACTATAAAATATAATATTACACCAAACAATGTCTATAGGTGAATTGTATAAACTTATACTATCTTGTATCCCCTTATTCGGTGCACCAAATGAGGTCATAGTATACAACTAACTAAAATAATAATGCAATTTTGGCAAATATACAATTACAAACTATGAAGACTGAACAGTGAGTGTGTGTGGTACAAGCATGTAAGTGGGAGAGTGCGTGTGTGCAGGAAAGAGAGAGAGAGAGAGAGATACCTATTATAGGTGAGGGTGAGACGGTCAAGCATGTCCCCAGCATTTCTGCTAGAACTGTCCATGGCAGACATCCTTGCTCCTTGCTCACTGCAAGCATTCTCCAATACCCCATTGAACAAGACCTATAAAATCCAAATAATGTTCCAAGTAAACCATAAAATCATCATCAGATAAAGACATTATTTCAACCAGCAAAATATTTTGGCTTAAAAACACAAAACACAAAATATCCAAATCAAGAGCATTCAACTGTAACATTCAACTCCACAAAGACACCAAAAAAGTAACAAGATAGGTAACTCCAAAAACTGAAGGTTGATCAGCATCACTTGCAATTGCATTCTTATTTTATTTTAATTAGAAATATGCGAGGTTTTCAGATTAATCTAAACCATTTGTGTGAGGCGGCAGCAAAGTTCAACAGAAAGAAGTCTAAAAAATTGTACTCACACAAGAAAACTGGAACTCAGCAAGATTCTGAAGTATTTCTGATTTTGTCTCACCACCTTCTATCTCATAGGAGTCCAGGTCCCCAAGCTTTCCCCCAGATTCAGTCTCTCTCTCCACAATCTACATGAAAGTTGCATTTATTTACAACATCAGAGGGCAGAGAAAGAGAAAGGCATAACATCAAAGAGAATCGTATTTTTGAAGCATAACATTGCAAAATAAATAAGTCTGCAAGGCATTTTTATTGTTTTACATATTTGACAAGACCAAAACTAGAATCCAGTGCACACTTGATGTTGGGAATCTAAGAACACAATTTGGATATCCCACAGCATATCAGATTGTTTAGTAAACTTTAGTACCTCAGGAGATAACACAGTTGACATGGTCGGAAGAAATGAGACAACTGAATGGAACTTGTTGAAAATAACCCTTAAGGCATCATACTCCACATTCTTCAATATGTCATCTGCCAAGACAGAGACCTGAAAATACAACAATTAGAGTGAAACAAGAAGGAAGAATATGTATGAGTGTGTAGAAAAACAGGTATCAATCATATTTAAAAGGAACCTATATCATAATTTTTTTTCTATTTGTGATACTCAGAATCCTCATGAAGTTTCCTTCCTTTGAACAAATCATTTTGGAAGGTCATCAGAGGAACTAGCTCTGACAGAGTAAACTATGAATATAAGATTTTAAAATTCCAAAATGCACAAAGATTACATTTACATAGTATTGTGTTACTGTTATCCATCATGAATCATGATCTCCCAATTCTCCCTCCAAATAACTGCCAATTAAAATATCAAACGATCATTTCCTGATTTATACTTGCCTCTTCTACTGTAATCAGTTGAAACCTAGTCAATTCAAAGAAAAATTGGAATTGAATTTCTGGACTAACACAAAATAAGGTCCTTGAAAAAATACATGTACAGGTACTAACCTGAGTATAATTCAAGGGATGTTTCTGCAACTCAGTTATGATGAGCTCAATGTTGTTCTTTGAGTCACGTATCAATTGAACCTTTGCCTTCTCTCCCAATATAACATACTTTGACTCTTTATCAGGCCCTATGGCAATTAGAATGTATAATAAGAATCTAGCAAAATCATTTTTAACCTAGGATTAGGGAAAGCTATGCAAATCTATTAGAAAAAAGTATAGCAGTGAAAAATTTTAGGGGGTGTTTGGTAGGGGGTTTTATTTTGGATTCCTGGGAATGTTAATTTGGGAATGTAAGATTGCTGCATTTGATTTCAAAATTTAAAACCTGATTCCCAAGAAATTTCAATTCCTGGGATTGGTTTTTTGAGGTAGATTCCCACAAAAAAATCCCCACCTAGGGGGTTTGGGAATTGAAATTTCCCGTTATGGCAGGAATGTTTTTGTAAAGTGAAATAACAATTTTACACCCATATTCAACTATTATTCCCATACCTTCAATTTTACTCTCATATTTTGTAAAGAAAAAGAATATTTTCAAAAAAAGTACAAAGATTTTCAAAAAATATTATTTAAAGATTTTCAACAATTTTAATTGGTAACCAAACACACTTTGAACATTTCTAAGAATGATCATTCCCATCAAATTCCCAGAAACGATGATTCTCAGGAACAACAAATCTTACCATATACCAAACGCCCCCTTGAAACTTTCTAACTATAAATCTAACTATATGTGTACTAAGCTGACAAAATATCTAAGCCACTACTTCTCTTAATGTGTGTTTCTGTTCTCACTTCTCAGTTAAAGAGGAGGCCTGTTGGGCTCAAGCTGGAATTTGGTATTTTGAAGGCCCACATTCATTCAACTTTTTCTCATACTTTGAATTTATATTAATTTTATTAGGGATGTTCATTGGGTTGGGTTGACTTGCAAACTTAGCCACCCTAACACGCACACAATTTTGCAGGTTGGATTGGGTTCATGGGTCGGTTCAGGTTAATTTTTTTCAAACCTGCAAGAACCAGACTTGAACTGTGCAACCTGCATAAATTTATATAATTTTTAGTTCCCCTTGAAACATCATCATTTCATATATAGTTCATAATTTTTTTTAAACCTTTGTCCTCAAGCTTCAATCATTCTTCCTGTGCTCCTTCACATCACACCTGCAGTCAACCCCAAGCCCCCTCAACCTTCACCTTCTCTTCTTCACTTCATCTATCACCGTTCACCAAACCCTCAGCCATGCAATGAAGCCCTGATAACAATGGAGGTGCTGAGTTTTGAGAGCAATGAACGGTGATTAATATTTGCACAACCATAGACCCTTCCCTTTTGTCTCTATCTTTTTGGTAAGTATCAGATAGCTCAATCATTTTTCCTTCCCTCAACTTTCTCGTCCAACCTCAATTTGTCCACTATGCTTCCATATAATAAATTTAGTAAGTATCATAATAAGTGAAAGTAATAAATGGAAAGCTTACAAATTTGGCAAACCTTAAAGACTTGTGCTTGTTTTAAAAGCAAGAAGAAATCTTACCACAAAATTCAATTCCTGTAAACATTATTTTTAAATCCCTCACGCTGCAATCCAGAACCAATCCAACCTGCCCATGTGCAAGTTTGGTGTTGGTTCAGGTTGGGTGGGATTTTTCCTTCAACTAGGATTGAAAAAATTCTTTCAACTCAACCTATGAACACTCCTAATTTTATTACTCATTCTGTCATTCTGAAGATTTTAGTTAAACTACAAATGTCAAATTACAATGTGTTTATTTATAAGAATTATAAATATATCATGCTAACTCTATGTCAACTATCTAGATATTATTAGGTTTGGTCAATATAAATATGATACTACATGTATGGCTTTAACGAAATTACAACCTATAATGAACGGGCATGCCAAAACCCCTGCTGAGTATGTACCAGCTAATACAGGTAAGGATTGGGTACGTCCATATAAGTGCCAGGTGCATAACTTTCTTTTTCTTTTATTTTGTTCTGAATTTCATTACTGGGAATGTTAAGGTGCAGTTCTATTGCACGTTAGCAAAAGCTGATACAGCCTGGTACATGAGTCAAGGAAAAGATGCAGACAAGCCACAGATGCCCTGCCACCAATGGTAAAGATGGTTTGAAGCTTTGGTTCACTTGGATAAAGGGAAAAAGACTAACAAAAAGACAGGACAGGTATGAGGGAGAGAGAATCCAACAGAAAGGGAAAGAGCTTGTGGAAGAAAGAGGAGTCCAGTCATTGAGGATAACGATGGGTGAAGAGGGAAGGCTCTGCTCTTTCATGCCATGAAAGAGAAGAAGGAAATGTTATCATTTTCATTTCAAGGTAGGGGACCTACAAGGATACGATGCAAAATAATTGGCTTTTTCAATTGAGAAAAAAGGTCCTTTGGTTTTATTATGTAAAATTAAAGCACTTTCAAATTTAAAAACCAATGAACTTAAAATTGATGGGTTTTTTGTTGGGATAAAAAATATGGGCTCTTTTTATGAATACTTAGCTCTGCTATAAATTTTATTACCTATTTAAATAATTTACAGAATAAAAACTGCCATACCCATATCTTAAAATTTTTAAATCTACTGCATCCATCCCTATATTGTACTACTTACGATACTCATACCTGAATTCATGCAACATAGATTACAAAAAAAGAAAAAGAAAAAAAGAGGGAGAACAAAGAGAAAGAGAATAAACACCAAAACACATCCTTGCTATCTCATTTATTAATATGTTCAGAAGGCCCCTTCATCAGGACTTATTGGCAATCTAACTAAGGTATATGTCTTTCCAAAAGAACTCCAATAGATTATCATTTCAATTAAATGAAGCTAAACATCTACTGACTTCTAAAATCATTAAAATTGAAAGTCTAATTGTAAGTTGATTTTGCCCCATAGGATCACAAACTAACTCTGATTCTATGGGGGCCAATTTATGGAATGATAAGTTTTAGGATATGTAGCATATAACTTCATTTGATGTTAAAAATTTACTTTGTTAAACATGTGATTTTAAGAATCTAATCACAATTCAGACAAGCATAATTAGCTTTTAACTTTGCAACCATCGCATTATATGTAACTAAAAAAGTGCAATTTAAGGTAGAAATTACCAGAATTCAATTTGTGCAAAGCCCTGCTTATCTTGACAGATGTGGAATTGATTCCACCACACAGACCTTTGTCTGAAGAAATGGTAACAATAACATTCTTCTTCACATCAACACCTAATCAATCAACAGAAAAGGAAATCAAGACTTCAGGCACATACAATTTACTTATAATTGCATCTGAATGTAGCTATTTCATGAAATTCAAATGAAGCAGTGGAATGTGTGATGTATGTGCTACTGCCATATCATACTATATTAAAGGCACTACAAGAATGATTAACATTATATTAATATAAGATCCTCAAAAGCACAAGAACCATAGAACAAGTAACAGCCAAACATTAATGGCCATATATGATATAAAATAATGTTGTTAGACATACTGGGAGTGTCACCCAGTAGGGCAGTGAATGGCTGCCATAGGCCACGTGAATTTTCAGCTCTAGTTTGAATAGCTCGTAGTTTTGAGGCTGCAACCATCTTCATTGCCTTTGTAATTTTCTGGATATTCTTCACACTCTTCATTCGATTTCTGACTGCATTGTTGCATGAAACCACAAGCAATCAATGTCTATCTGCCAGGTAGCCTTAAATCTAATGAAAGAAAGCAAGAAAGGAACAATATAACAAAAGTAATAAACAGTGCATAGAAGATGGAAAGGATCCTACCTACTTGAGTTGAGATAGAGCGCACTCCCAGGGGAACTTGCTCCCTGTCAACTAAACAAAATTAGTTGGTTCGATGAAGAACAGACAAGGCAAACATGACATAAAGAACTGCTATTACATGAATAAAGAAAGAATGCATTTCTCTGCTTGTTTGATGTAAAAGGTAAATGTCATCACCAAAGAATTTGAAGCTCTCGTACCAGGTTTCCAGGCCTAAATATGACCACGTTGTTGTTAGTTGTTAAATTACATGATTTTCACACTTATTCCATATAAAGCGGGCCAATAGTTCTGTATCCTCAATTCAAGTAACAATGTCACATGATGTTGCTTAGTGCAGGGTTAAATAATTTCAGATATCTGTCATCCACCAAAAGTTTCTGATACCTATTATCTAAAAAAGAATTTCTGATACGCCCTAGAGAAGTATTTACTGAAAAAATCTATAATTTTCCCTTTATATATAAGCCTATATGTCCTCCATTGGTGCCAAGGCAGCGGCAAAGCACTGGGGAAAATATTAGCTTATCATCTCAAACTTCATATTATTTCAATATAAAATTTGAATTTTTGAATACATCAATATAACACATATCCAGATCAAAACTTTTTGTTCATAGGAATCCCAAAGTAAACAAACAGAAGGTGAGCACTTTGCCAGTTATTAGGCAAAAATAGCCCCAATGACCAATCTGGACATCAGGGCAACATATAAAAATTCGGAAGTTCAAACAAAAATATGCCGGAGATGAATAAGCAAACATAATCCATGAGAGTTCATAACATGCTAAGCAGAAACAACATACTGTCTACAACAATTTAACCAGAATTTCCTACCAAAGATCAATTAAGCACTTGCTTTCAAACATGATATTGCCATTCTGAATTCACAACAGTTTAACAGCAAGTCTAAGAGCTCAATAATTAAGCATAAATAACAGAACCAAAGAAGGGAGGAGGATAGAAAACTAAAGCTTCGTTTTGTTTTGTCCAATTTTATTGAACGATGATATAAGATAAAATTGAAAGAGACATACCATCTTATCAGCTAGATACAAAAAGGAAAGGGGGAATTGTTCATGATTTGCCAGTACCAGCTAAAATGCCGCAAACTCTAATTAATCAGAACCTTCTTAAGCCTAATTTTGATATAGTTAAGCCACAAAATGAATGAGCTTCCCTACATTGTGAAGAGATTTTTCACTTATCCTGGGAAATGACCCCCCCCCCCAAAAAAAAAAAAAAAAGAGCACCGCATCTAAATAATCACTTTCCTTACATTTCCCGACCTTTCTCGCTCAACAAAAAATTATAAAATTCTGGGGAGTGTAATACAACGAGCCAGAGAGTAGGCAGTAGTAGATTTATGAGAAAGGAGGCGGGAGATCGTACTCAGAGACAAGAGAGGATCGGAGAGCGGTAATCTGTCGAGGAGAGATGAGAGGGGCGAAACGCCTTCCTTCCCGTCTCAGAGCAGCCATAGCCATTGTTGCTGATTGGTGATCGGATAGCTGAAACCCTGGCGGGACTACGCAGATCGATAGGAATTTTTATAAAAGAGCAGTGACGGAACCAATGCTCGATCCTTTAGTGGCTATGTCGCTTATGGCAGTGTGCGCTGCGGCCGCAGCCCTCAAGATCCGAAGCCACTGTAGCGTGTAACTCGTTCAAATTGTATTGCAAAATTAAAAATAAAACTAAACTATTCATTATCTTCAATTTTTAATGAACAGTATAAAAAGAATCGGTTTTTTTTTTTGCAAAATTAAAAATAAAACGAAACTATTCATTAATTTCAAAATTTAATGAACAGTATAAAAAGAATATAGGTTAATTTTATTTTTTACCAAAGATAAGAATTTTTTTTAAATTAATTCATATACATATAAAAAAAAGATATCATAATATGAAAAGAACATATTTATTACAACAATAATAACAATAATTTTTTTTTATTAGATAAAATCGATTACGTGAATTATGACTTATCATAAATAAAATTAATAAATAAGTTATTAATTATTAAATTATTTTTAATAATTTCACTCTTTTTTTTTGTCTTTTTATCTCTAACTATTAAATTATTTTTCATTGATCTACTTTTTTTACTAAAATTTGTATAGGTCTTCTCCACAAATGACTAAATCACCCAAATGCCTCAATATATAAATTAGACGTTTTTTCACTTATTGTTATAGCCTTTTGCACAATTTGAGTGGAATAGTCTTTATTAAATATTTTGTCATTCTTACTTTTACATATACCACAAGATACAGAATTCTGTCTTTCCTTTGTGTGCTGTATTAGTTCTTATTTTTTGTGTCAAATTTGTCCACCATGATACAAAGTTCTGATCTTAATTCCATCAAGCCATTCCTTTGCCAAGCCTCTCTTGCGTCTGGCCATTTTATTAGCAAGTGGCTTAATGATTCCTCTCTATAATCAAACATTGGCAGCCTTCATCCAGTAGTGTGACGCCTCTTTTATGCAACTTTTCCTTGACAACAAGTGCATCATTGATATATCTCCATATGAACACTTTAATCTTCTCTTCTACCTATAATTTCCATAGCTTTCTGCTGAAAGTGTACTTCTCCATCAGCTGCATTTCTATTAAACGAGTACAACACTTCCATTACACTTCATAACTAGATTTCGCAATGTATGCACCATGTTTGCTTCTGCACCATATCAGTTTATCCTTTTTTTCATTCAATTGTTTACGCGAGACGTCATTTGTTAGGCTGTCAATGAATTGGTTTTGAATTTTAGCTTCAGGACATTTTTCGTCTGCTAGATCAATGTAATTCTTCAGCGTTTCAGCTCCTTAATTGTTAAATGGACCATTTAATCTATGCAGACTACTTCCAAGGATCCATGGAGCTCCAATTATTTGTAGGGTAGTGTTGTGCCCAACACGCCAACCTACAACCTTGTCGTAGCACTTCTCTTCCTCCCATGATGCTCTTTCATCTCCAAGAAGGATTGATTCCCATACTACCATCCATAAAATGGCTTGTTGGATAGTCTTTAACTTCATAGAACCTGCAGAAGAATGATTGGGAATATGAGAATAATTTCCAAACCATTTTAGCTATTAAAGATACGTTGGTGGCTTTTAAATCTTTCAACTCTAGTCCTTTTTCTTTCTTATTTTTTTTATAATTTTTCTCATCTTGTCTAACATAAACCTATTTCAGAACTATTATCTTATCAAAAGAATTGTCTTATCGTACTAGTGAATTCATTACACAATTTAATAGATAAAATAAAGTATGACAACATATGTGAGAAATGAATTGATAACATATTTAATTAATGATTACTTCCGTGCATGTGATAAATATTTTCTTCTCTAGTTTATAATTCTCTTCTCCACTCTCAAGATATTTATCTTGAGAGCCAATATTTTCAACACATAGAGACATGGCTATTTGTTGTTAGAATCTATGTGGTGTGTTCTTAAAAAATAAAATTACAAACTTTATTAGATTAATCTTTTGGCTGTTAAATAATTTAAAAAAAATACAAAAAAGAAAAAAATTAGGGTTTCATTGATATTGAAAGAATACAATAAAATAATAATCTAAATACAAAAAAATAATATATAAGTTAACTCAATTATGAAAAGAC
The DNA here is from genome assembly GCA_037074535.1 of Gleditsia sinensis. NCBI lineage: Eukaryota > Viridiplantae > Streptophyta > Magnoliopsida > Fabales > Fabaceae > Gleditsia > Gleditsia sinensis. The sequence goes on along the minus strand of CM073464.1, from coordinate 6,104,651 downwards.
TATGCTACTCTTAATAAATAATAAATAAATAAATAAAGACTCTATTTTTTAACACTGGCCACTAATACTTTTATATATTTGGAGGATTCTACATATCTTTGTACACATTTTTGAGCTGATTTAAAAAAATAAAATAAAGTTATTTGCAAAATAAATAGATATGACATTGTAGGACTTCTTTTAGAAAGTTTTATTCCAAAGATAAATTAATTGATTTTTCTCTAAGAAAAAATTTATTTTTCTTTGTTTTCTATAATAAAAAAAATAGTTTTTTGATATATAATACAAATAAATAAGGTGAAAAGAGATCACTTTGACTTAATTCCCTTTAAGGTTTTATCATTACAAAAGACACATTCTAAATTAACTAAAAATGAAGTTTTACTAACACATTAATTAATCCATTCTATCCATTTTATTTTGAAACCATTCTTTTTATTATTGCAAACAAGAAATACCATTCTACCGTGTTATATGTTTTATTTATGTTAAATTTGATAGCCACCTCAAACTTCTTACCACTTTTCTTGTTTTTCAGGTAATGCATCATTTTATGTGCTATTAGCATGCAATCTGAGATGAACCTTTCTTTCACAAATGCACATTGATTGCCACTAATAATATTACTCATCAAGCTCATCGTTCTATTTACCAGCACTTTGAAAAGAATCTTATACATAACTATACATAACCTAATGGGTTTTAGTTGTATCATGTTGTCTGAGTCAGGGCATTTTGGGATAAAAACTATGGATGTGTGAATAATATTTTGTAGCATTTTCTTGCTCAACAAAAAATTACAGATTTCTAAAAAATGTTTTTTCTCATAATATCTCACTAATTTTTAAAAAATAAACTAGTAAAAACATCATTGCTCGAGACACTGCTAGACTCAATGGACAAAACAACTTTGCGTACCTCAATTAAGGATATTGATCTTAATAGCCAACTCTTTATTCTGCATGTGACTTTGGTTAAAAATTCATTGAGCGCCTTCACTTTCCTAAAAGCTGTAAAGAAAAATAAATTTTAAAAATATTGCAATTCTACGTCTGCCACCGTCTCTCTTCCTTCTTGCCAATTATCCTAATGATGTTTCTAACTATTCTCTTCATAGTTTGAACATAAAAGAACCAAGTGTTTTTGTCATCCTCTTTCAGTCATTTGACTCCAATTTCTTATTTCTAAAATAATTATTCTTCTCTCCATGCTTGAGCTAGCTCTTTTTCAACTAATCTTCATTTTGTTGCATCAAAGAGAATGGTCGAATTAATGGATGGTAGTTCCTCCTACAGCCTTTTGATAGTCCTTTTCGAGTTTGAACTATTTCTCCTACTCTATTCCATCAAAGACAAACCCTCTCCTTTTTACTTTCATGTAAAATTTTATTAAAACTATTACCAATACTTAAAGAGCTGTCTATTACAAATATAATATTGTGCAAGGCTACATATTGATTATCTCAAATATTTTGATTATGATGGATATGTACCTCCTAAAAATGTCAATCCTTATTTGTGTTGGATTCAAATCATCTCTCATCAATAAAAAATTAAGAGGAAAATACATTTTGCCACCCTAATCTATGAGTACAATTGCAGTTTCCCCAATTTCTTTTAATTTTCACAATGTCCCCCCCCATTCTTTATTTTTGTTACAATCTCCTCCCCTCCATCTATTTTTATTCTTAAATATAATATTTAAATACTTAAAATGTCTTAATTATTCCTCAAATTTTTTTAAAAAATTATTTTTCGTATTTTAAAAAATATTTTATTTTAACAAAAATTCCTTTCTCACCATACTCTTAAAAATAAAGTATTTTTTAAAATACAAAAAATAATTTTTTTAAAAAATTTGAGGGATAATTAAGACATTTCAAGTATTTAAATATTATATTTAAGAATAAAAATAGATGGAGGGGGGAGGGAGATTGCCACAAAAATAAAGAATATGGGGGACATTGCCAAAATTAAAAGAAAGGGGGAGAAACTGCAATTGCACCTATAGATCAGAGTGACAAAATGCATTTTACCCAAAAATTAATCTGCTTCCTCAATCTGAACATTAATATATATTGATATTCATAATATTCTTTTAAATTTGTATATAATATACTCTCAATTAATACTATTTGGAATTTTTTAGATATTGAAAAGGCATAATTTTTTTGGTAAAAATTAAGAAACAGTGTCATTATATGAATTATTAGATTTAATTATGTTTTAAACAACAAAAAGATTTAATTGTAATTATTTAGTATTTACAATGTATTATAACATCATGTACTTATCATATAAATAAAAATATTCAATCTATATCTTTTTTTCTTGGGAAAGAGTCAATCTATATCTTTGTTAAAACATTGATTTGAATACTTAAATAGTATTTGTTACAAATTATTGATAATTTTACTAAATGTATCAGCACTTCTTAGCATATAACGTTAATTACAGTTACCGACAAAGGGATTAATTTAATTGGTAAAAAAGATTATTATCTTTTATAACTTTTTGTTCCATTTTTCTATAAATGTACCAAGTCCAACGTGAACAAGTCTTTAAAAATATAACAAAGATCCTTAAAAAGAGGAATGGCTTAGAAACATATTAGTTAATTATCAAATCAAGTGATTATTTAAAAGTTGATGTTTATACTCGACCATATTCGATCCCTCCCTGAATTCTTTATACGAGTGGCTGAAGTTCTGCAGCAGAGATAAATTCAGTGGTTTGAATAGAAAACTTGTGTGTTCTTGCTATATCTTACAAATAAGCTGGTTTTTTATGCTTAACACTGATTTTGAATTTCGATCCTAAAAGAATCATGGCAATACATGTGAGACCTGTGGAGAGGCGTTTGAATCACGGGAATTGGTGCATGGTATTGATCCTAGTTTAACTTATTCTTCATGCCAAAACTACTACTGTAACCATGACTGTTTGACTGACAGATACACAAGCATTTGGATTTATGAGAACATCTAAAATCATTGCTTTTCGTTTTCAGGAAACCACTCCTTTCAATATTTCAGGGACCATGTTCTAAATGCATCCGAATACAAAACTATCAAAAAGATGCCTGACACTTTCTGCAGTTCCACAAATTACACTTTTTCAGTACTAGTGAGGCTATAGTTCTAGAATATTTACACCAAAAGGCAATATCATGCCAATCTGCAATTACAACGGTTTAGCAACAGCAGCATCAATATAAGCAATAGCTTCCACCTCAGAAAGCTGTTTTCCTTCTACCAAGCCCTTTATTAAGGTGTTAGCATATGCTTTATTAGGGGCACGCAAGGGTAGCTTCCCAGATTTGAAGTGTTCAATATCAGGAAGTAAACACCTGTTTAAAATAAAGGTAATATAAACATGAAGCTAAAGTCAAAAAGAAAAATGGAGCGGTGATATGTCATCAATCTACGGGAACAAGAAAGCATAATTTATGACTACTCACGTCATGGTAACAATTGGAATATCCTTCTCCTTGCCCAAGTATACAACATTACCATACCAAGCACCCTGCATGGCCATTAAGCAGCAATGTACCACAGGCATAAACAAATGGGAAAGGCACGACCAAAGCAGCAGATCCCCACACCAAATAAAGTAAATGAGGAAATAATAAATCAAAAAATGCTTAATGACTACCAGAAAAAGAGCAAGCATCCAAAAGAATACCTTGACAACCTCCTGAGAACTGAATTCCTTGCCAGTGATAACATTCAGGGCAGTTATGTCGAACAAAGGAGAACCTACATTATGACTAAGACCATTTTCCTGAAGTAAAACATCATTGAACTGCTCTAGCCTGCAAAAAATGTGGGGGAACGTCACATGAGCTCCGTTGGATTATAAGAAAACCAAACATTTGATTTAATAGTGACATGCTCTGACAGCAAGGCTTTGGAAAGGAGACATCCTCTGCAAATAGAAGGCAATTCAACAGCAACTAAAAAGAGTAAGGAGGATTTACTTACGAAATTCTGTACAGGCACATGTAAGTATTGTCCTGAAAGTTTATTTCAGGATAAAGAACAGCAACCCCTCCAGGACCCCATGAATGTGAAGAATCATGGCCAAAAAATAGACGGCAAGGGAAAGTCTTCCACACGATCTCCCTTGGTGGAGTTCTGTCCATTGAACCAGAACATTGCTTTTGCATACCTTCCACCTGATTATTATTTTGGAATCTTCAGGAAAAAGTAGATAACAGAATATACGGAGCTATTGAAAAGGAAAGGATATAAGCAATACAACAAGGAAATGCAAGGTACATTGCAAGTTCTTTCTACAAACTGCAATAAATCAATGCAAAATGATTTCCCTGAAGCATGCCAATACTAAACATACTCTTGTTAGCTATGAGAAACCTGGCTGTTTTCACTATCAATGCAATCAACTGTAACAGGTTGCAAGATAATTCACGAAGCACTTAAATTCAAGGGCTTGCCTACTCCTTCTTGGAAATTTGACATTGACCTTTTAAGAAAATAATGACCAAAGGCTAAAGCTACTATCTTAGTTTAATGGTACGAAAGATTTCTCTGCTTGGACTACCGTAAAACTTACTGCAATGTTGATGGTATGACTAAAATTAATGGAAAGTTTATCATCTGTTTCATAAATGCATTGTCATTCATGTAATGCAACTGGACTGTAAGGTTACATTACCTGTCCACCCGCTATATAGCACAGGAATCTTGACTTCCACATATTTGATCCATATGCAGCATACCATACACAAATATTTGAAGGTTCTGAACTAGATGCGGAAGTTACTTTATCTGCATAAGGGATGGAGAATGTCAAATGGGGAACTTTTTCCTCTTTTGTTTTTTTTTTTGGGGGGGGGGGGGGGGGAGGGGGGGAGGAGGTCTATGACTAAGAATATTCTTTACCATGACTATCTGCATCAACTTTCAACTTGGAAAGGGGCTCTATAACACCCTGAAGAAGCTCTTCAAGATTTTCTGGATTGTGTGGACCTTTATCATCCTCCGTCTCAGAATCAGAGCTTGAAATCAGAGTATGCTATAATAGCCAAAAATGATTGCAGCAAATAGGATGAGAATAATTTTACAGACAAAAGATGAAAGCATTTACACATTCACAAGTCATCATCTTCACCCAATGAGCTTTGGTGGGATGCAACTGTACTGTAGCATGACAAAATTGTCCATTCTGTCATGCACATGTTAGGGAATAAGAGATTCCCATGGTCCATCCGAAAGAGTTATTTCTGTGCATATCAATTCATCTCAGAAGGTGAGTCCACCTCCCAGGTGCCTTAAAGCAACCAAGTACAAAGTTGAGGTAAACAAGAAAGAATACCTCTATTGAAAGCATTGAATAATCCCCAAGCACTTTGGATACCTTAGGAGGATATTTTCTTTGACTTGAACGATGTGAGTCCACCTCCCAAGAGCCTTGAAGCAAACAAGGTGTCAAGTACAAAGTTGAGGCAACAAGTAAGAATACCTCTTTGAAAGCATTGAACAATCCCTGGGCTCCATGGACACCTTAGGAGGATATTCTTTAGCAAGACAACGTCCAAAGCAAGGACTTCATCTTGGGTTCGAGAGTTTGACTCCTAAGGGAATTCAAGCAAAAAAGTTTTAAGTCGCCTCCGGTTTCAGATTTTGACAGCTAAAGAGGCTTTAGGAAAAAAGTTTGACTCCTCATGTTAAGGACCCAACCCTCCACGAGACCTTCTAGTATCTCTAAGATTCCTTTGGCCGCCTTCCCTTATGCTGGGCTTGGAGTTTGGCCCTAAGAGGATTCAAGGTAAAGGGGTTTAATCACTCTGCTTCAAAGACCCAACCCTAAAGTCATGTATTGATGGCACCTTAGATAGTGGGCTTGCAACGCAATCCATGGCCAACCTAAGCACCCTAAAAGATGACAACCTTTATGAGAAGTATCAAGCAAGTTTTTTCTATGCCTTGGGTCCATGCCTTGGATCCTCAAGAGCAAAGGTAAAGTACATTTATGATTTACCTTTTACAAGTCACATTGATCAAAAGCTCCCCTGTCCAAGGTAACTGCTCAAACACAGCAACCAAATGCCTAAGACTTAGATAGGGCTTGAGGCACCTACTCTAGGGAAAAGCCCATGGTGGTGGCCTAGTAGGATTGTATGAGGGCGCTTTCACATGATCACTTTTCATAGGGTTTGGGTTCAGGTTAGCACCTTTATTTGAAAAGTAAGCCACTTAGGCCTTACCCCTTAAGCACGCCCTCACTATTCATATGTTCCTATGACTAGCACGAACAGTTAAACCAACCAACATTGAATGCACATCCCCATAATACCTAAGATGTCAGCCATGCACTCAAAGCAAGCCAAAGTTGTAAGTTCACTGATTCTCCATGCATTTAATACCTTAATGATGTAGGACAAGTTATGGGGAAGGGGAAAGGGGGAAGAAATAGAGAGAAAGAGAGAGAGCAAGACAGAAATTGATAATTCTTATTAATTCTCCAAAACTTAACACAAAGTCTACAATTAGGGCTGTATGTAAAGGATACGATAAGCACATGTATAAACATAGGAAACTATAATAAAAAGGAATCCCCAATGATCAGATTGCCTAAAATAAAAAGGAACCAATAAGGAGTAACCTACTAATTGAAGCCTTAATTGACGGTTTAATTATTTAGGGTGCGTTTGGTTTATAAAATAGTTTTTTATTTTCATTTCTTAAAAACGGTTTTCATTCTCTATTTTTCGCATTTTTTAAAATACGTTTGGTTTTTGTTTTTGTTTAATTTTCATTTTCACCATTTTCTAGTTATATAAATAGTAAAATATTTTTCAATTATATGAATAATAAAACATTGTTCATATGCATTGTAATGAGTTTAAAATAATTGAAAAAGTGACACCGCTAACGTGTGCTACAATACTAGAAATTCTAAACATATTTTTTTTGGAGTTTTCAGAATTTTCAAAAATTCAAGAAATATTTCTTGAAAATGAAAACAAAAAAGGGGAAGCAAAAAGGTTTCCAAGCCTAGAAAATAGGGCTACCAAACATCCCCTTAATTACCCATATCACATTGACCATAGCAATCCTAATATTCTTATTCCATTCTTCATAACTTGACCTACCATTTTTTATCACTATATAGGTTACTGACGTCGTTTGATCCATGTAGTCGACCTTACTTAATGAAAAAAGACATAGTTGTTGTTGTTATTTGTATATATAACAACTTTCTAAGAACTCATCCGGACCAGCCAAACCAGGCCATGGTCTAGTTCGGTTATATTGAACAACTGGTAATAATTCAAACCATCCTGGGACCATTGACCCGCCCAATTTTGGCCAACCTAGTTAACACAAGATTGGAGGCTGCCATGGCATTAACTTCCTCAAAGTATTTAGCACAAAATGCCAGACCTCATGTTGGAGGAGGAGGAGGGGAGGTGCTACCATTAGGCTAAAGCTCCTCTTGTGAATAATTTTGTATTACATTATATTTATTATAATACTCATCCTCATTTTATTTTATTGCTTTTTCAATAGATAAATTCAAATTTATCAGATAATTGAACCTTGCCAATTTGAAACATTTCCCTAAAGTAATATCTTTAATCACAATTAATAAGTAAACAAATACATTTTTTTACATCTATAACTATCTATTCCTACAGCATTTTAAGCCCCTAGTCCATCTGCAGGATCCTAGAAACATGTATCTGTCTAACTAGTAAGCGATTAGTGCAGAAAGCTCTAAATCACTTCCTCTCATGAGGCCACTTTCTTGGAAGATGCCACTTTCCTAATTACTCCAATGAAAAATCTTATCCATCCTAAGTAGTTGGCTTTAGGAACCTTCAATGACCAAGCATCAAGGTCAGACCAAGCATCAAGGTCAGGCCAGTCATTTCTTTCCCTTTCGTGGAAGCCTTGAGGTATAAACTTGTTGCACTCCAAAAGCACTTGTTTGAGAATGATGGCCATATTGACCACTTTTTTGGAAACAACCAAGGTGGTCCTTTCAGTGTCCCCAAAAAAGGGTGATAACCAAAGTACTCTAACGTCCTCCAAAGTGGATGTAAACTCACCCCATCTAGCAAAAATTGAGTATTGGGGTTCTAACGCTCTATCATAAATCTAAATACTCATCACTTCTATAGGGGTGGAAATGTATACCAGCTTCCTACAAATTCTTATAACCTCAAGTGCTACTTCCACCCATTGTTACCAATCCCTACAAAAATCTAGTTTAAGAGCACTGTTAGTTTGATGCACAGTGGGTAGAGCGGCTGAAGTGACACACAACCACATATAGGTGCCGTTGGTATGATGCACTAGAAAGAGTGGCTAGAGTGACACACAACAAAAGAAAGATGCCATTGGTATTATGCACAGTAGGAGAGAATGGCAATAGAAGTAGGAAAAGTTAATAGGAAGGTTATCAACTGACTGATGCAGAAGTGGTTGTAAAATTGCAGGAGAAATCACAAGAAAAGTGATTAGAGAGCCACTAGAGAGGGCATTGAAGTTCCACTAGGAAAGTGGCTAGAGAATCACTGCAGAAGTTGCCAAAAAAGTAATGGGATAACCATTGGAAATGGTCATATGGTTGTTGGAGATGATGATCAAACATCTTCCCAAAAAGAGGGCTAGAGCTACCTCAAATAAGTGGGCACAGCTTCAGCCCTAAAAAATACATGGCTAGACTTACGCTTCTCTCTCCCTAAACTCTAATACCATGTAAATAATAAATAAAAGAGAATGCTCTGTATAGCCTTGATAATTTGGTAGGCTTGTGTTACATATATTTATAATAAAGATTGTTTATCTAGACATACAGACAATGCGAGACTTATGTAGTCTAACTATTTCAACAAAACCTCATAACTTGTCTTCAACATTCAAAACCCTAACAATTAACAGTGCTGTTACTCTACCTCAGCCGAGCTTAGATTTAATAGAAACCATTAACCATTACTACCCAGAAATTCCCTTGGCAAGCAATATTTCCTAGTATTCATAATTTAGAGTGCATTTAATTCCTTTGAGTCAAAGTTCAAGAATCTCATCCCTTCCTTTCTAACGCAATATTTAAATTAAAGTGCATCATTTCTCCCATTAAAGACACCCCAACAGGGGCCCATTCCTAATTTCTTGACATTTGTTTCACCTCTAGCATACAAGCCTTTCTTTTATTATTTCCCCCAAATAATAGCTTTGTAATGAAAGTCATCATTTTCTTCAAATTGGGTGAAAAAAACCATCAGAAAGCAAGCCACTAAAAATTTAGATATATTTTACAATAATCAACCTTCAAACAAAAATACATTCCAATTTATAGTTATTGATATATATGATTGTTCCTACACTAAGTTTAATGTAGCACTTAAGATGACTTAAAAAAATATAATTAAGAAACTAGACAGTTGACTTAGAGATAAAACATGTCAACTAGATGCCCTAAGGGAGTCTTTAGGGGGTGAGTAACCTGAGATTTAGTAGGGTGGCCCATTGTATTAAGGACCTCAAGGTAGTGATAATATGCTTTAGTAATAATTGGAGGTGTGTTAGGGTTGAGTAAAAACCAATAGTTATCCTTAAGCACCTCAGAAACCTCTTCAATAAGCATATTTAGCATCCCTAAGTGCTCAACTAGGGGCCCAGGGGCACACTTGTTCTCATAAATTAGAGAACAAGTTGAGAAAGCGCTAATGAGAGTATAAATGCCTCCAAGCAGTGGAATGCTTAGTAGTATAAGCACCTTAACTCGCCTCTTAGTAAATGAGGTCAAGGAAGAGTTATCATGGGAGACCTAAGCTCACGTCTAAGTATATTTTGAGAGTTAAAGAAGCTTAAGTAGGTTATCTTGTTATCAGCACTTTAGTAATTGAAGGTATCAAGGTTCCCACACTGCTTACAGAATGGCACTTCAACTTAGACAAGGTCAAGAGCGCTCTAGAGTAAGTATTTATTTGCTTATTTCCAGGAATTGATTACTTAAAGTGGCTTGGTTTGCTTAGAATAAAAGTACCTTCATGTCGATAGATTGATATGATCACTTAATCAAGATAGCATGAGCGTTAAGCTTATGTATGTCAAAGTCATTTGCATGAACTAAGTATTGGTATTTCAGAGACACTTATTGCACCTAACATCATTAAAGCTAAAGGGGGATGAATCTAAGCTGAGTCTTCATAGCGCTCTAGGCATTCTGTCCCCTATAAATACCCTTGCTTTTAGTTTATTTATAACACTTATCACCTATCTAGTATCTGGTCCTGAAACTCTGCAGAAATTCATTCATATTTCAATTATAATCATTAAAGCTTCCATCAAGCTTTTAGATAATTAAATACCGAAAATTTTACTTCTAACTTCATGCAAGTAATGGCTCTAGAGCCTTTGAGTTTCTAAGGCTTTTTACACATAAAAGTAACCAAGAATCTGGCTTTTTACCTCTTGTTCATAATCTATAAGTTAAGATTGACGTAAACTAGTAAGCTCAACCTCAATCTTGTCTTGCTAATTTGATTTAGTGCTTTATTCTAAAGAAAAAGTAAAAACACTACCAGACTACTAATTAATCATTATCAATTATTTTTTTCAAAAGGACTTGCATTTTGTAAGTCTTACACAGAACTTGTAAGTGATTAACACCCAAAAGAAAATTCTTATAAACAGATGTTGTTAAATGAATAAACTGTTTGTACATCATAACTAATTTGCTAGATTTACTACCAAGGAATAAAGCACAAGCATGAAAAGTGGGTTACCGGAGGTGGTGCCGTTTGACAAATTAACTTTCCAGATAATTCACAGGCAAGTGTAGGCCAGTATGGACTTAATTCCTGGCGAACCTGCAATGAATGGGTGCCCCTTTAGCTCAGAAAAAATCTCCTGTAAAAAATTACTCTTGACCTTTAATAACAGAAAGGCCAGGTAAAACTGATAGGAGAGGAACAGAAGTATTTTGCATCCTTTCCTCAATACCCCAGCTTAGAAGGAGGAATTTCGACCACTTATCCCCCCCCCCCCCGCCTCTTTTTTCTCATTCCCCGCATTGTAGAGGGAAAAAAAAGGACAAGATGTTATTACCGCTTGTATCACACGCCATGTAGACTCAAATGGATAGGCCCCTGAGGATCCAGTAATACACTTGTCTTCTAGCAAAACTTCCACACAAGCAAGCATTGAATTTGCTATGGAATCAAGATTATATCCTCCTTCTAAAACCAGTACAATCCTACCTTGAGCGAAATTCATCAACTGGAATATATAGACAAGAGAATATGTAACAGTCAATAGTCATAATTATAGTGATAAGTAGACTAGATTTTAGTAGATGTCTTTCCAAAATTAAATGACAAAAGAAAAAGAAAAGGAAAGAATTTCATATTACTTGAAGAAAGAATTGCCAAGCATTATAGCAGAGGGAAAAGAGAGGAAGCAAAACAAATTGGAAAATATAGGTTGACAAAGAAATTGCCAACATAACAATAAACATACATAAGAAGGAAGCATGAGAAGTCAATTATTAAAATTAACCTTTTTCAACATAATTGAATAACCATATGGTGTTACACGACATCCTCCCAGAGGATCACCAACAGCTGTAACATTAAAATAAGTATGAAGTTACAAAACTTAATAAAGGATAAATAGTTAGAACAACCAATCCAACCACTCCATAATTCACCTATAGAAAACAATATCTAATACAATGAAAATAACCCAAAGTTTAGTGCATCAGCAGCAGATGCAAAATAGTTATCTAGAATTTAGAAATCACTGGGTTCACAGGTTGTATTTAGAGGGAACTGTGCATTACTAGAAGTTCTGAGCTCAGACACTTGATAATTTGGCAACACAGCATAGTTTGCTTTCAACCTAACCCATTGCTAATTTTTAACAGCAGGAAATTGGAAAAAAGGTAAAAGTGCCAATCTTCTTGGCCGTCGCTACAATCTTAAAGTTATTCTCCCATTACTTTGTTTAATATGTTGCAATGAAACTAACTTCAGTCTCTTAGAAACTAGGGTGAAGTAACTACCAAATAGCACTGTCCCAATCATTGTCATTCTTATCTCAGAATTGATAAGATTCATCAGTTCACTTTAGATGACTTTGTATCAATTTGGATAGGTTATTTACTATATTAAACTTTTGATAGATTCTTATTTGTTCATGTTAGACTTTCATCAGTTCAATCTTGAACCAACCTTTAAATTGGTGAACTGGCCGGTTTTACCACAAATCTGGATGGATCTCCAGTTTGATTTTCCTTGGAGAAGGAAGAAGTGTTTTTGGGAAAAAAACACTACTGGAAATTGAACCCCAGCATTGCATTTACCTAAAGCCACCTTCACCATTAGACCAAAGTTGCTTGTGTTACAAGAGTTCCAAAGTTATATATATTAGATGCTTTCATTATAAAAATCAATACTTTTGAAATAAAATATTTCAATTCTAAATAATCATTCAATATATCATTTAATCCTGTTTAAAAATTTGCTTTTCTATCACATTATTTTATTAATAAAAAAATTCTTTATGTACATATGGATAAAACTATATATTTTTAGATAATATAATATTATTTAAAGGTATTGATAGTTGTTATTTTAACCTTTTTATTTATTATTAATGTTTTTGATAAATAATATATATAATATTAAATACTAGTTCAACTGTTGAACTGTGAACAGCGGCCCCCTCTAGTACAATAACTGCTCTAATTTTTAAAACATTGGTAAATCATAAACATGTACTTTAAGAGATCAAACTAGCTAAGTGGAGCCATCAGACCCTTCCAACATAATTCAGGTATACATCCAAAGAAGGATCCTAAAGAGCCAAACCCCAAAAAAGTGGGAAAAAAGGTTGAAGTCTCAAATTTTAATGTGGCACCGCAAACCTGCATCAAATCCAGCAGAAACTATAATTATGTCTGGATCAAATTCCTTGGCAACAGGGACTAAGATGTGATCCCAAACTGCAAAGTAGTCTGCATCACCACATCGCCCATTCTCCCAGGGCACATTTATAGTATACCCAGCACCCGGTCCTTCTCCAATCATGGTGTAAAAACCATCATCATTAGCTGGATAGAAACTCCCAAATTCATGCCTGCGTGAACAGAAGAGTTTATAGGCCTCAAGATCATTACAAAGAGACACAACAATTAAATTTCATCTTAAAGCCTAAAATGGAAAATCCTTCTGAGACCCAAAACCATCCACCACAATTGAAAGAAGAAACAGAAAATCTAGCAATTAAAACCTATTACATTATCTACAAGGCCTCAAAAACCATTATCAACTAATTTTTGCGGATTTATAAGCAATAAGAAAGAATTAATAGATACATCAAACCATCTTTACCATAACTAGACTAATAAATCTATAAGTTAACATCTTGGGTGTAATTTATTAATAATCCAAGATGCCCAGTAAAGACTTCTAACTGTACCTGTGAATAGAGAAGAATAACACACGAGAATCCTTCCAGAACATTTTCTGAGTACCATTCCCATGATGAACGTCCCAATCAACAATTAAAATTTTTTTCACGCCTAATTCTGGCTGTCATACACATGAAAACACCTGGATAGTGAGGTGGCAGTTCACAGCAAGTGACCAATCAAAAGCTTTAAATTAAGTAATTACAGAATTGATAGCAGGTGGAACCCACTTTTTCGTCTAGGAGATAACTTGTTGCAATTGCCACATTGTTGAACAGACAGAACCCCATGGCTTCATCTTGTTCTGCATGATGCCCTGGAGGCCTAACGATAGCAACAGCAGAATTCAATTTCCTGCTTGCAACCTTTTCAACTACCTAGTTTTCAAAACATCTTTAGTTAAGGTTCATAAAGTTTTAATCATGATAAAAATTGGACAAGACCCAGAAAAATATTTACATAATAGCTTTGTTTTAATAATATGCAAGTACATAAATCGGTATTAAAAAAATTACAAAACAACTTCATACCAAGAAAGAAACTGATCCAGCTGAAAAGGTTCATTCCGTTAGAATTACTCAAAATTTTATTATAAATGTTATATAAACTAAAGGTTCAATCACTTAGTCCTATTGCAACAAGTGCAAGGATGAAATTGAAGAAAGCCTTTGCACCAGTTTGTTTTAGTCAAATATATTTTTGCATGAACATTGGGATGATACCCATAATAGTAGTGATCCAAAATTTCAAACAAAAGCATCATAAATGCTATTGAAGACAAGAACGTAAAGTAAATCATTGAAAACATGGTTTAATAGATTCTGATCCGCCCATAATTAGCCAAATTCTAAGGAGATTGTATCACATAAAGAATCAATGATAAATATTACCTCCACAACAGAACCAGCAGCAAGATATGCAGCTTCCGAAGAACCCTCATTAAAATATATAGAACTAAATTTTGATGCAATCCTATGCCTCCGTGAATTAAATTGTTTTGAGCTGATGTTCTTAATCAGATTTACATGATTTTTTGAATGCACTGACAGTATATATTTGTCTTCAGCTTCTTTGGCATCCAAAACCACACATCTGGAACAGGATAAAACACCAAGATTTATCAAGAATACAAGAGAGAATGGTAAGATTTTATTCCCTTATAAATAAACTATATCAAAATCAAAATTCCAGCAATGACACCATATATTGGACAAAAGAGAAAAATCATTTATCCTAATTATTGCATTAAGTCTGAATCATAATAGAGCTCAAGTAAGGTTAGGCCATTTCTTTATTAGGCAAGTTCATTCTCCATCTCACTACCAGAAAGTGGATATAATGAAAATAAATAATTGCATTTCCTAATTCAAGCCCGTGCTTCATTCCATCAACTTAATTAAAAAAAAAAAGATAAGAAAAAAAAAATTGATCGCATTCATGACCTCTAAGATGCGTCGCACCAATACCAGAGTACCAAAGGAAAAGAAAGAAATAAAACTCACAAAGCATAATATATTTTTCTAAAACGCAAAATATAAACGCCCGTTACGCCCCAACAAGTAAAAATAGTTCATAATTTTCTCGTTCGTACCACGGAAAAGTAGTGCTAAACTAAAATTAGATGAGCTGAATCAAACAACTCACATTACTACTTTAAAAAAAAGGTAAAAATATTAAGGAAATGAGATGCAACTTAAAAGTGAAGGAATTCAATTACCTTTCAGGAATGCCAGCGCTCTGTAGCTTCTTCCAAATAGCCTTAATCCTGTTCGGGTTCTCAGGATGGTAATCATTATCTGGTGTGTGGTGCTTACACATCCTCTCATCATATAGCAAACCCACGCGCCGTTGACCATGGTTGCTGGTGCTGTTGCTCCCGCTCTCTCTGTCAGACTCCACTACCACCTCCATGGCTTCCTAAATCGAGATCTCTCGGCCACTTGCTCCCACACACACACTCTCAGTGAGCGAAAGAGGCAGAGAAAATTGAAGAAAAGTTCGAATCCAATAGAAAGTATGGAACAACCAGAAATTTTGGGGAATTTTGAATTTGAAACACGAAAAAGGTACGGGATCCCACTTTTTTATGTTTCTCTTTTTTCCAATTGTTAAAATTAGAAATTTCCCCGAATTTATGTTGGAAGAAAGAGGAAAGAGATTGGAGAGTTAAGGCTCCCAAAATTTTGGGGAATAATAATATTAGTTGCAAGCCAAAAAGAGGACGACGGCACAAGTTGTCATCATCATTTGCAACTTTCGACGAAGGAAACGACTCAATCGTCGTTTGGTTTTAGCAGAAAAAGCTTTAGCTAGCGTGGCATATCCTCATAATTTGCTTTTTAATTTTATCAATATTTTAAAATTAAGTTACAATTTACCCTCTTGATTTATATGATTTTAAGAGTATTATTCTATTTATAAAGTTTTATATAATTATTTAACCCCTTTTATTTATTTATTTATTTAAATTTTAATAAAAATAATCACATAAATCTTAAAATAATAAATAATTTTATAGTTAAAAACTTATTTTACTTATATAATTTCACTAATAAAATTCAATTTGAAGTCGTAGTTTGATTTAGTTACTGTAAAAACATTGAACTTCTTGGTTATTCTTGCAATAACCACATTGAATAATTACATCTATATTTAGTGAATTCCTAACAAATATAATTATATTATAAACATTCCCTTCAACTTCCAATCAAAATCTTGGTTTGACCAGTTCAATAGATGATATAATAAATTGCATATCAAATTGGGCGGTTTTTTTTTATAATAAATTGCTACACAAAGCACTTTTTCTAGTTTATCTACCATTTTGAACATCAGCTTAAACATTGGACCAAAGCACTTCCAAAATGCCACTTTTTCTCTCTACAAGCTACCAAGCCATTTGGATGAATGCTGCACTCCAAGGTCTAAGTTCATAGTAAAACAGAAAAGCTTCCAGTCTTCCACCATCTAATTTAGCAGGTATCTATACATCTCTTGCATCATTACTTCACACATCAATGGGTCATACTCTGAAAGGGGGAAAAGAATCATATATACATTCTACTGTGGGTCCATGGGTCCATAAACACGTTCTTGTCAGAGCCATCGATGTGAGTTTAAAATTGTATAAACTAAATGTACTTTCTATCAACTTATGAGTATCACAACCTGATGAGATTTTAATACAAGTCACAGATTTTCTTGAACTTGGGAGGTTGAAAATTGCTATGTCCTGAAACTCCCACATGGACCCCTTCGAATCCTGGTGGAACATCCACTCTGTCCATAATATTATGATACTCCTTGACAGAGTTCCATAGGGATAGGTCAGAAGAAAATTCTGTTTTGATTTTCTTTCTTAACTTGGGAGATGAAGATGTTTTATCTACCTTACCAGAGGTATTATGAAGCAGAGCCATTTCCTCAGAGCTTATTGAGAAATTCCTGGGTTTGTCTTTCGGAACATGATCAATTCTTCCCAACACGTCCTTTCCTCCAACCATGTCAATATCCATATCAACAACCTCTATGTCAGGTAAACTTTCAATGGCTTTATCATTTTTCACAGAACGAAAGAGACCCCACAGTAAATATTTTGCATTTACTCTTGCAATGGTACCTATGAGCACAACTTTATGTCATCTTTATGAAGACAAAGAAAATGCAAAAATAAATGCTGCTTGAACCATCCAGGCAAACAATATTCAACAAAACACTCACTTCCAAAACAAACAAGTTTGAATCTAACTTTTAAAACTGCAGTCTCCATTCTAAATGTTTATATGCAATATTCCTAAATTCACAAGTTTAATCTCAACACATACAAATGGAAGCATATATCTGGCCTTCAAGAATCAGAACTAATGCATGAAAACCAATTTTAACATACCCTGTGAACCCACGTCAAGCTGTTTTGAAGTAAACACCAACAACTCCACTCCATCAACAAAACTTCTCAACATTGAGTTTTTGGCATCCAAGAACTCACATACATGATTCAAGTTCTGTCTAGACCTACAGTAAATTGTGAATAGTTATATAAGAAGCTTAAACAAAATATCATTGCATGGTCCCAAAGCAAGAGCACCCTCAAAATAAGAAGCAAAAGCTGACCTCTCAGAGTTATCTGAAGGAAAGAAGTACAACGCAACATCTTGAAGATTAGGACAATCATTTCGGAATAAATCTGTCAAGACACTGGACATAGGAAGTGGCTCCACTTCAAGGACTGAGGGCATTATGCGTGAAAAATTGTATGCCTTACGTTGAACAGTGCATGAGGGTTGGGCCTCCAATCCATCATAAAATTCACAACATGCAGCAGTTTGAAGAAATTTGAATCCACCCCTAGAAAATGGTCACCAGCATATAAAACCGCGGATCGTTGAAATTGTATTCATACTACTACACACCAAGACATCTGCAGGCGTCACCAAGTACCAGCAAGAATTCCTAAAGTGAATGACAACTTATATGCCATAACATCCTGAACCAAGATATTATTCTACAAATGCAAAGACTGGATCCAAAAGAAGAATCTATTAGACAGGCTTTCATTTTAAAACATAGAACCTGTTCTTTGGAAGCCAGAAAGTTTCCATTCAAAAAACAAAGCACTCTTTCTACTTCAAAAAAAAAAAAAAGACAGGAGACTGGGGCTAAATAGTCTGTAATTCCCAACTTCAGCTAGCCTATACACCTTCACCACAATTTGTTTCAATTCATTGAAAAAAGGCACTCAAACATTGCAATTGCCATTACTTTATACTTATTGTTCCACAATCCACATATCCATCCTTGTCCTACGGAAGTAATATCTATTATAGGTGAACAGACACACATGTATATAGTCTTTTTCTAAGCCTGCTCCAAAGATATCCTAAAAGCTAGATTAAACTGAAAAGGAAATCTGAAAGTTCATTTTTGCTATGGATGGGGCTATAAAGTGAATTTTACTCCAAGGGTAATAGGTGAAAGAATAAGTTATACATGACAAATGAAAGGCTACGCACCTCCAGGTAGCATGTGAAGAGGGTAAGTAACAGCGGTACAACTTGAAGTTTGTCTGAATATTCCACAGATCACTTTCTTCAACATTAGATTTCTTATACTCACCACTAGCACAAAATGTATCCCCTAAAGACAAAGTAGAGAAATATAAGGAAAAGGGGTGGAATAAGAGATGGTAACGTTAAGACAAACTTGGTGCAAGTGACTAATGCCTTGATGCACATGAGGAAACTTTTCTACTACCATAATGAGATTCTGAAATTTAAGTAAATGCAACAAACTATGGATTAAAGTGACCGACAAGATACAAAAAAGAAGCTTTCATTACAATTAGAGAAATATCCTGCCTGAACCAACAATAGAGGAAGATTGTCCTGCTTGTAAAGCTACACATGATGCCTTTTTTGTTTGCTTTCCGTCCTGCACATCTAGAGTTTCAACTGTAACTGGCACCAATTATCTATCAGTAGCTGATTTTTCCAAGCATACTCCTTTTGGGGGCCTCAGGAGCCATATTATCATAAACAGGAGTCACAAAAGCATAATGGTCAATGGGAAAAAAATTTCTCAGTACTTAGTCACTTACATGCTAGAAGAGATTAACAAAATTGATATCTGCTCAAATCGAAATATGGTTTGCAATTAATTACTTTTGGAAAGTCTACTTTAGTGCTCATAGACATAACCATGGGCTACATTTCAAAGGAATGCTACTTTTACCTTCGTGATGAATGGTTAACGGAGAATCTGCAAGCAGCCTAAAGCTATCTGATCCGTGTCTACATTACTTGACAACTGCACCTCTATTTACAGTGTAAAATATTGGAAAAGGAAGCAACTTTGTTTAAATCAAATAAAATCAGCTAATATGCCCAATACATATACCGTTTCTAGTTTCAGTAATAGTGGACACATTCTGGTATTTACAATCTGTTCTTTATCCAAATTAAAAACTTGTTTGGAACTTCCTCATATCTAATCCAACCCCAAATTTGTTTCCCGTATTTGACCTCAATAAC
Organism: Gleditsia sinensis; assembly: GCA_037074535.1. NCBI lineage: Eukaryota > Viridiplantae > Streptophyta > Magnoliopsida > Fabales > Fabaceae > Gleditsia > Gleditsia sinensis. The sequence continues at coordinate 6,085,174 of CM073464.1, read as the reverse complement.
TTATTTACATCTTTTTGTTGAATGTTACTCTAGTGACTTACTTGTGAAAGAAGTGTCTATGAATTAAAAATAATTTCAGAGATTTAGGTTCTTCACCTTACATTGTATCTAAGTATCAAAAGGGCAGAAAGAACAAAGAGGACAAATTCTTCTCCAAACCCCCCCTACCCCACCCATTGACTGACAATATATCCCAATTATGTCTGTACTGAGTAACGTAAGAAGAATATTTCACAGGGAAAGACAAGCAAGCAAAACTTTGATGGATAAAAAAGCACAGAATTATAACAAATGGGATAACTTCTCTTACCTGCAGTGCCAACTGGAAGAGAACTTGCTGCTGTTGTACAGGATGCTTTAACATTAGCCTTCTGTGCACTTGCTCTAGAAGTTTCTTCTTTGTTGATCAGCCTTATGGAACTTGAGGAGTGCTCTCTTAAATCATATTCCTTTGACCGGCCTACAGAGACTCCAAGAAACTTAAGCTTAACCGGTCTCAAAAGCACAAAATTCTATTCCCATCTAATGCTTGTGTGTGTCTGGCTTCTTCTTTTTTTCGAAGGGGGAGAGGAGGCGGGAAAATAGGGACAGCAACATATAAGTTTCTCACCTTTTGACAATGAACAAGGTGCTTGCTTATCATTCATTGAATTCTTTTGTACTCCACCATGTCTAGGAAGCTTCTCAGGTCCCATGGATAGTAAGCTAGGATTATATTTCACTGTTGGAGTGGGAATCTTTGCAATGACGTTTTTGGATTGACCACAAGTCTTCCAGGCCTTATGCATCGAAGAATTTGCTGGAAAAGGTTTTGTAGAAAATTTACCACAAGAAAGTCTAACGACTTCTTCCTCAGGAATGAACTTCACTTTCCCAGTTCCAACAACTTTTTGGCTTCTAGAACAAGCCAACCAGCCAGAATGTTGAGGCACTTTATATGGGCTAGTTGTATGCGTGTAATCATGGTTGGTTATGTCAGAAACATTTAAACCAAAGTCCCCTGAAGAGTTTTTGTTTCCACCACGTGTTGGTGAGATAGTGTCATTCCCAGAATGGCAAGATTCACAAATCCACTCTTCAGGAATTATTTTTATATAATTTTGCATACAATAACTGGAACCACAGAGAAATAGCATTAATTCAGAACAAGATTCTATGCAGCCCAAAAATTGTGAAGGCATTTAGAAAAACAATAGGTCAACCATATATTTACTTAGCATCTAGAAAATTAATAAAATATGTCAACAAAATCCCAAATATGAGATTTAACCCTTCAACTTACCCCCCAAAATTGAGTGCACAAATAAAAAGGTGAATTTTTTTTTAGTTAATATTAGACAACACTTTAAGTATCTAACCAAGTTAGTGCACTTAATCGATGAATCCACAAATCGGGCTTATAAAGGAAGTGACTACCTCAGTTAAGGTACTCTTTCCCAGCAAACGGAATATATACAATTAAAAAGACAAAAAGAAGAAGAAGAAGACCCAACATATATCGGTTCCCATAAATTGCAGGTGATAAACTTAAAAAAAAATTAAATTAATTTAAAAGGAGAAGAAGAAGAAGAAGAATCCCCACTTATGTCAACATTATCAGAGGCACAAAAAGAAAAAAGATAAGATGGAAGATCATTACACATGTTCACGAGCGACTTTGCATTTAGAGCAAGTAGCAATTACTTCAGGGAAACCAACATCACCACATATATCACAACGTTCAACCTGCAATGAAATTAAGCACACGAGTTTTAAAATATCAATTGTAAAGAAGAACCAAGTTTTCTGGAAGAATTTTTTGAATCCAAAGTATTCATCCCTTCCCCCCTTTTTGTGGATAAGTAAAGTCTCTCTAGCATACAATTTTAAACTATCCACTTTAACATCACAAGATAAAACTAAAAACCAGTTAAGGTTAGTCAGCACTATAAATTCACTACATGATTTTAAATGAATAAGGTGAGTTAGGAAGGTGACATTGCTCATATGACTCATAAACACACTAGATACATGCCCAAAGGATCTGCAATGATACTATCTATTCTATCATAACTCTTCTACAGGGGATGTGAGATACTCAGAGAGACCAGATAATGTTGCACCCATCCTATCATAATTTTCCGTAAAGTTACTCTTAGAGTAAGGATAGGATGGGAGACACTGGAATAAGATTCTATTTATAATTATAAACTAATTACAAAACAATAATACACTTATGAATATTTAATTACTTAAATTTTCATAATTTATATTATTATTTTTCTATACTTATTATGATCATATATGTGATTAAGTACATGTGTAGTTAAAAATAATTACTTATTTTTATAAAATTATAATATCATCCGGTGTGACTATGGTCTAATAGATTGAATAGGACTGACTGGCTTCAAAACACTACCAAATCAACAAAATCCATTCCCATTTGCAGCCAACATTTGTAATAATGTACGGTAAACAGAAAAAGAAATATCGTATGAACCCCCCTCAATAGTATAGCACCAGCAAGATCAAAATTAAAGGAAAGTATGTCGCAACTTTGAATAAACACATTTTAAAAAAAAAACGAAATAAAAGAGAAAATCAGCCAGAATAAGAACTCCCAGTGACATTTTAACAGCCACGCAAAATATATAAAAACTATGCGCAACTACAAGCTCAAAAGTAGTGCGCAATGCATTAAGGCCAAACAGTGATTTACAGTGGTGCACAGAAATAACAAATAAACAAACAAATGAACCACACTTGGAGTTGAAGGGGGGGAAATTCATGCAAGTAGGTCTCAAAATGAACTACAAAAACGAAACAGCACGAAGAAAAATACAGGGGGATTAGGGTTTATTGGGGTCTCTTACACTATGGGTATCACCAAGTTGCTGCATTGTCGCGTCCTTTACGGTTTCTTACTCTATCTTTTGGCCTTATTCTTTTGCAAAGAAGAGAAACCAAAAGGTGATGACTAGCGGCAAAGAATACTAGACCGTTTATTGGCTGGGGGCCTGTTGAAGGAAGATGGACGATGCTGATTCAACGAAGGTAAATATCTGCAAAATGAAAGGTTGCACACAGCTGTTATATGATTGGCTATGACAAACCAAGTCAAATGTAATAATTAATTTTTAGTAATTATTTATTTGTCAAGCCTTCCGTACAACTTTACTATATCCGTACGGAAATTATTCTTTTAATTTTAAAATATATAAAAAAATTTCTCTTATTTACTAAATTATTAATCAAGTTTGTATTTTTTATTTTTAAATAAAAATTTATAAATAATTTAACACAATATATTACAAATAATCAAAAAGTCTTTAAATATTATAATTGTTTATTTTATAAATTTTAATAAAGAAATTTGTATTAATTCAAAATTAAAAAATATAAATAAAAGTTTTACAAATTTTACAAATGTAATTTACTCATTTTATTTTTGTTGGATTGTACATCTTGTTTTTTGATTCTTGCATATGAATATATTAAATTAAAGAGCAAAATATATTTGCGTGCTGTAAAATTTATTAACTTATACTTAAAATTTTTTAATTTAAATTTATAAAATTAGTAATAAAAATTTTTTTTTATTTTTTTTTTTATAAATTATCAAAAAAATTAAATTAATATTTATAAAAAAAAATTAAAATAAGAGAAATTAAAGTATTTTTTAAAATTTAAGACATTATGAATTCAAGTTTTATAAATTTTAAAAGATATTTTAATTTTAATTTAAAATTAAAAAGTGTGAATATAACTTTTATAAATTTTATAAAATAAATATAATTTACTCTCAATTAAAACACCAAAAGTACTAAATTTTTTTAATGTGAATAGTACTATGAAAGTAAACTATAACAGTGTCTTGTCACGATCTTACTATTTTCTTCTGAGTATGAGTTGTACGACACTTAGTTAGGACATTCCCCTTTGTTGTTAACTAAGTCAATCTTTCGCAATACACCTCTTAAAGAAGATTAACGGCCCGTTTGTTATGTGGAATTTGGCTGATGGAATGGGAATCCCAATTCCCATTCCATCAAGTAATAATGTTTGGTTGACTGTGATGGAATTAGCTGGAATAAAAAGAGGTAATCCCCATTACCTCTTAAAAGCAATGGAAAGCAAGGGAAAGCCGTGGGAATGCATCGGAAAGCGTGAAGTATTGTTTAAAAAACCAAAACACCCCTTTTTTGACTTTTTTCTACTTACGTTTTTTTTTTTGAGTCCCCATAAATTTTTTCTAACTACATAATATTAAATAAAAAATAATATTTAAATTATTTTTTAATTTTATTAATATTTTTAATAAAATATATTATTAATTATTTTTAAATAATTTTCTAAAGTTAAATAATAATATTTTATTATTTTTATATTTTAAGAATATTTTTGTCTTTTTATCAACTTCCATTCTATTCTTTTCTATTGTGTACCAAACATAATTTTTCTTTAGTATTCTATTCTATTCCATTCCATTCCCAATTCCCTTTTCTATTCTTTTCTTTGCCACCAACCAAACGAACCCTAAGAGTCAAAGCTAACAAGTGAACAAAAGAATTTAGAGAATACTTGAAAGCTCTTTAACACTCAAATGTTTTATGATTCTTGGATTAATTACAAATGAGGGAGTGAAAGATTTATATAACCCACCTCCCCTTAAATGAATGGCTAAAATCTATTTAATTCAACAGTTCATAATGTCTCTCCAATAATTTCTAACCTATTAATATTTACAAGATTTCTCTACACTTTTTTAGAGAATTTCAAGGCCTACAATGTACAAAGTGTTTTTACTACATTTTAGAATATTTTACTATATTCTAGAGTATTATATTATATTCTAAAATATTATACTATATTCTAGAGACTTTCAGAATGTACAAGAATTGTCTAAAAAGTTTTAAATAATTCTAGAACTTTCTAGATGCTTGCATGGCAAGATTGTTGATTGGGAGCCATATTGTGTCCATGTCTTGCCTGCATGGCGCTTATGTGTCGAAATGTAACATTCTCCCTCACCTATACTAGAGACATCCTCATCTTAGTGTTATGGAAGTTTTTGATCAAGTCTTTGAACTGCCATAATGTTTCTTCTGACTCCTATGTTGCCTTTTGTTTAAGACTTCTTCCAATGTACCAAATACTCACGACTTAGAGGTACTTCCCTCTTACGTATAACTCTATCGGCCAATATTTCTTTCACCTTCTTATCATGAGATTATATTACAACAGTAAGGGCTCGATGGGATTCTCCTTTATTTAGATAATCCTCATCAGCATGATATGATTTTAGCATATTGTTGTTATTTTAATTAAAACTCGTAAGCACACAAATCTGTTGGAATACAGATTTAATGGTATGTAAAGTCAATTCTACGAGGATTACCAATTGAAAGAAAACTCTAATTTGAACCCAAACTAGATAACTCTAACCTAATTGTCAAAATATTTATTTTGTGAGAAGGACATTAAACTAAGTATACAAGAAATTGATGTACTCACATTAAATTAAAATGTATTCAAGGTAAAATTGAATGCTAAGGTTAGGAGATCCACTCTTAGTATGAATAAAAATAAATTTAACTATTATTATTCAATTAGAATCATAACATGAATAAAGTTCTAATAAGAAAATATGTTAATTTAAACTCACTTTTGTTTATATGTGAATTATATTTACCTCTTTTTTACACAATTGATACATTCTTGTAAAATATATTCAAATATACATTGTGACAATCATCACATTGTCTACAATAAATCAAGATTAGTTCAAACATTTATTGTGCCAAAGATTGTCTACAATATATCAAGATTCACACTTTACAAGAATAAAATATACAAAAAAAATGAGAAAGATAGAAAACTAATTAACTTAACAAAATAAAATAAAATAAAATAAAATATGTGGCAAAACCAACCATAATAATAACACAAAATAGGTGGCAAAGCCAGCATCTAAAAAAGAAAATAACAAAAGAGAGAGGCAACAAAGTCATCCTCTAAGAAAGAAAATAACAAGAAAATAATAAAAGAGAGAGGCGGTAAAGTCATCCTTTAAAAAAATAACAAGAGATAGGCGGCAAAACCAGCCATTAAGAAATAAAATAAAAAAATTGAGAAGGTAAATACAACATCAAATATAAACATTAAAATTAAGAGTTAGATAAATTATTATTCTTATATCAAGAGTTTCACCATTTACCTTAGCATAAAAAAGTTAGTTCTCCATATTCAAAGTAAGAAAGCAAAAAAATTGAATATGAACAAACATAATGATATTATGAAAGGATAACAAAGTATTTAAAGAAATAAGAACATTACAATAGTTAAGAACCCAAAACCATACTTTCAAACTTAAGCTCTTTTAAGCCTTCCTCTAGCCTCCCCTCTAACTCACAAAATCTCTCTATTTATAGATACAACTAGAGGGTAGGTGATAGGTTGTATTGCATTATGTGTACAAAAAGTAATCATAATATTCCTCCTTGATAAATACCAAATTTGCTACCTACATAAAAAGCAAAGTTGTAGCAAATTATGTCAGTTATTCACCTGCCAAATTTTGTACATATTGACTATGGCCCAATTTGGGTATACAGCTTATTTAAGTACTTAGAGAATAAAGCCTTATATAAAAAGCGCTTATAGAAGAATGACTTTTAAATTAAGTTATTTAACGTTTGGATACATATTTGAAAAAGTACTTTTCAAATTTATAATTTTTTTAAAACATTTGGATATAGTTTTGATGGAAGGAGAGAGGTGAATGGTATAGTTTTGATGAAATTTTAACTTGTAAAAGTGCAAAATAACTTCCTGATAATGTGAATTTGAGTTTTTCACAGAAGCTTTTTTCAATAAGCTTAAAAAATTGGTTTATGAAATAAGCTAAAATTAGCTTATTGAAGATTGATAAGTTACTTATTTAAACTTATCCAAACACTATTTTTTTAACATAAAAGCACTTATACTGATAGATAAGTTCTAATAAACTGTAAGCTCTGCTATCCAAATGGACCCAATGTATTTTTTGAGATACGGCCCAAATACTATAGTAAAGTTGAGCTACACTACAACAGCAAACCGTTTTCTGCCAAATTTTGTATATATTGAATATGTAATTTATAAGATACAGCTCAAATATTGGAGTAAGGTCGGACTAAAAAGCAAATAGCAAACAAATTTTCAACATTAGATGTTCCTTGAATCTTTATGTTTAAGTTTTGTTTTGAAAATATAGTCATAAATCAAGATTGAATTTATGTATATATCCATTAAGATGCATTTCAGGAGTTAAAAAGATAATGCTCCTTACTCAGCCATCCTCAATGAATTTATTTTATCTACTTTATTTATAGACAACATTCTCAAAGAACCACAATTTAGTTTTAATTCCTCCAATTGAGTTCATTTTCTATTCTTCTCTCCATATGTAAAAGATGTATAAAACTAAAAATAAGTACGAAAAGTAAATGCTTAAATATGACAAAAAGTTAAGATGAAAGTATCTAATTTATGGTTATAAAACTCACTCATCACATGCTCACATGGAAAACTAGATGTATCTTTAACTTGGGTGGCAGCTCCAGATGATATGACATATTCCCAACCATCTTGAGGATAGAGAAAGATCTTTCATACTTTCGTAGCAACTCTTTATGCAAAGGGCGAAAGACTTTGAATTGTTGAGGCAAGAGTCGAACTATTACTAAGTCTCTCACTTTGAACTTTACATGGCAACGACCCTTGTCTACCCACTTCTTCATCTTTTTGGTTGCCTTGTCTAGATGAGTTCTATCTATATCAACTTGCTCTTTCCATTCTTTTGCGACCTTAAAAGCTAAGGGGCTGACACATTTGTATGTGGTTTCCAACGTAAGCAAAATGAGTGGTTGTTGTCCCATGACCACTTCAAACGGGCTTTTCCTTGTAGACTAACTCCTTTAGAGATTATAAGAAAATTAGGAAACATCCATAAACTTGGACCAATCTTTCTTATTGGCACTCAAAGTATCGTAGATACATCTCTAACAGTGCATTCACCTATTCCGTTTGCCCATCTATTTGTGAGTGAAAGCTAGTAGAGTAGCGTAGTTCGGACCTCAGCATCCTAAATAGCTCTACCCAAAATTTTGCTGTGAAGCGTGGGTCTCGATTAGAGATGATACTCCTTAGCACACCCCAATACTTCACTATGTTCTTGAGAAACAGTCTTGTTTAGCGATGCAATCCTTAAGGGCTAGAACAAAATTTATATATTTTGAGAATTAATCAACAACCACCATTATAGAGCTAAACACCTCAGTCAAGGGTAAGCCCATGATAAAATCTATAGAGACACTTTCTTATGGTCTCTCAAGAATAGGAAATGGCTCGAGCAATCCTGCAGAGCAATATTGCTTTAACTTGTCTTGTTGATAGACCAAACATGTGTGCATATAAGACTCGACATCATCATGCATTTGTGGCCAGTAGTATGTGGTCTCTAGCAGAGTTCGGGTACACTTCTAACTTGGGTGGTCTGCCTATTTTGTATCATGACACTCTTTTATGAGTTGCTTTTACAAGTTATCCCACTTTGGCACATAAACGCGTGTCCTTTTCGTGTAAAGTATCTCGTCCTTTAACCAAAATCTCCTAGTCTTTCCCTCAATGTCCAGGTTGAGGATTGCCTTGGCTATGAGGTCTTACATAAGTCATTCTTTAATCCGTCTCAAGAAATTGCCTCCTAGCTTGCTCATAAAAGCTAACTTGGCCTTTCAACTTAAGACATCAGCCACATGTTTAATTCTTCTAGGCTTTTATTCTAACTCATTATTGAATTTCGCTAGAAAACCCTACCATCTCGCTTACTTCGCTTGCTTGTCTGTCATGATGACAAATTTTTCCCTCAATAAGTAATGCCTCCATACTCTTAAACAGTGGATGATGTAGTCATCTCTTTCTCCTGACTTGTATACCATCGCTTAGTATCATTTAGTTTCCTACTTTCATAGGCTATGGGGTGACCATCTTGCATAAATACTCCCCTAATGATGAACTCTGATGCATCTATATGTAACTCAAAGGGTTTCGTCACATCTGCCAATGCTAATACTAGCTCTTCCACAATAGTTTTTTTAGATCCTCAAAGGCTTGTTGGCAATGGGGATCCCACCTTCATGCCCTATCCTTCTTGAAAAGGTCAGTGAGTGATGCCGCTCTTGCTAAGTAACCCTTGGTAAAGCACTGGTAATAGTTGACTAAGTCAAGGGAAGATCGTAATTTTGTTACCTTGGTAGGGGGTTCCCACTCCTCTATGGCTTAGACTTTACTCTTGTCCATCAATAGCTTCTAATCCTGGATGATGTGGTCAAGAAAGTGTACTTCTGGCATAGCAAACAAGAGTTTATCTTTCTTGACATAGAGTTAATTATCCCTTAAGACCTTGAATACAGTTCGGAGATGTTCAACATATTACTCCAAAGTGTTGGTATAAACAACAATGATGTCTAAGTAGACAACTACGAACTTGTCCAAGTGAGGATGGAAAACCTTGTCATTAAGGTGCAAAAAGTAGCACAAACGTTGGTTAGACCGAAAGGCATGCCAAGAAACTCATAAGAACCATATTGTGTCACACATGTAGTCTTTGACTTATTTCCCTCAGCTATCTAGACTTGATAATATCTCGATTGCAGGTCTAGCTTGGTGAAGAACCTCGCCTTTCCTAGCTAATTGAAAAGGCCATCTATCAAGGGAATTGGATATTTATTTTTTATGGGGACCTTGTTAAGCACCCTATAGTCTATGCACATCCTTAGCGACCCATCCTTCTTCTTCTAGACCAAGACTGGGGTGCCAAAAGGAGCCTTCAATGAACAGATGAACTCGGCATCCAACAACTCCTTAAGTTGCTTCCTTAATTCTTCTAACTCGGGTGGTGCCATACGGTAGGGTGCCATACGGTAGGGTGCCATGGCAGGAGGTCATGCACCTGAATTCAATTCGATCTCATGATCCACCTCCCTTCGTGGCAATAGTTTCTTGGGCAGCTCAGATGGCATCATGTCTCCAAACTCCTTAAGAATCTTGCCTATTTCTTTAGGCACTTCTCCTTGATCCTCCCTTGGGCCTTCCTCTTTAAGAGCCACAAGATAGGTAATTCCTCTTTTCTTTGCACCTTTCTCCACTTGTATAGCACATAAAAGGCGCTTATCTCCTTGGAGCTTGGTGGTAGTAAGCACCGTGCAAGGTGATTTATCCTCAAATATAGCTAAAGAGTGAAGGAAAGGAATAAGAATAGTTTTAATTGCATTAAAAATCCCATACCTAGTACCACTAGAAAATCATCCATGGGAACTACAGAGATATCCATTATTCCTTCCCACGTTTTGACCTGTAACTTCACTCCCCATGTTATTCCCTCAAGAGGTTTGGCAGCAGCATTTACCACTTTCAGCCACCCACTCTCCTTGGTCAATTTGAGACCAATTCTTTTGACTTCCTCTACAGATAAAAAATTGTGTGTAATGCTTGCATCCACCATTACTTTTGTAGTCTTTCTAGTTAAGGAGATCTCAATATACATGAGATTTTATTTAGAGAGACTCTGAGGTGTTGGGGTTTTTAGGGTGTTTACTAGTTGTAGAGTTCCCATTTGGTTCACCGAGTCAATCTTCTCATTTTCCTCTATCATTGTGCTAAGAGCATTCCTCTTGGGTTGGTCTTTCATCCAGTGTTTTCGTCCACACAAGAAGTAATTACACTTAAGCTTAAAGTTTTCGTGTCGGTCTCCTTTTTTTGTTTGTTTGCCTTTTCTTCTAGCAGAAGGCTTGTCATCACCTTTAGTCCTTTGTCTTGACTCTTTGTCTTCCTTATTTTTCCCCTTGAACCCCTTTTGTTTTGACTTATCAAAGTCTTTGGGTTTGGTGAATTCAACAAGAGTCTTAGTAGCAGCAATTATAAATGGAAGTTCTTGTACACCTCAGCATCGTAGCTCTTGTTAAGTCCAAGGTTGTAGCCCATCCATGAATTTAAATAGAAACTCAGATGGTGCCATGTCCGAGAGTCTAAATCGTAATGATGAAAACTCACGGACATAGTCTCAAATGGAGTTATTATGCTTCAAGTGCTTAAGACTCCTCCTTGTCAGGAAGCTTTCTCCCTTAAGGTAAAATTGTTGCTTAAGTTAGCCTTTAAACTCTTCCCATGTATTAATAACCAAACCACCTTGTTTCATATCACTTTGACATATACGCCACTAGAGCAAAGCATCATCAATCAGATAGAGAGAATCATTTTTCGTACCTTTGATGCATCATCAAGATGAGTAGCTTTGAATTACTGCTCCATACTCTTTAGGAAATTATCTATTTCCTTAGTATCCCGATAACCTTTGTAGGTCTTAGGCTTAGGGACTTTCATCTTGGTTGGCCTTGCCTCCACTACACCGCTAGTTATGGTTTCACAGTAAAGGACCCAATCCTTCCTCATTTCCTCCATTTGCCCACAAAGATCCTCAATGATCTTCGTCATACGCTTATGAATGGCTTTTTCATGGTATAGACGGTTTGCTAAGTCTTCAATCACCATCTTAGCTTTATGGAACTTGCCCCGCATTTCTCCATCTCTTGTTCGAGAACATCAAGGCATTCCTTGGTGCCTCCTGATGAGTGAGTTTTATACTAATAAATTAATTATTTTTATCTTATCTTTTGGCAATAATTAAATATTTATTTGCCTTATTTATCTTTAATTTTGTGTATTTTTTTATAGATAGAGAGAAGAATAGAAAATGAACTCAATTAGAGGAATCAAAGTTAAATTGTGGTTCTTTGGGAATGATGTCTATAAATCAAACAGATAAAATAATTTCATTAAGGATGGTTGAGTAAGGAACATTATTTTATTGACTCCTGAGACACATCCTAATGGATATATGCACAAATTTAATCTTGATTTATGACCACATTTCTAAAAAAACTAAAATATAAATATTCAAGGCCTTGCTGTTTGTCATCCAGTCCAATCTTGCTATAGTATTTAGGTCGCATCTCAAAAAATACATATTCAATATGTACAAAATTTGGTAGGTGAATAACTGATACAATTGGGTACAACTTTTGTGTTTACATGGTCAGTAAATTCAAACATTAAAAGGGTCAAAAGAGAGTTAGAAGAGAATCTGTCTGCTGTTGTAGTCTAACTTGACCATGCTCCAGTATTTTGACCATAAGTCACATACTACATATCCAATTTATCCACAATTTATATGGATGAAAATATAAGGAAATTTTATACAACTTTCATGTTTATGGGGTCAGTAAATTAGGTGGATTTCAATAATATATTCAAGGTTCAATTTCGGTGCACATGATAGAATCCAAATTGTCAACTTTGTACAACTTCCTACTTAATAGTTTTGACAATTACCACACCTACCACACCTAATTGTATCTATAAATAGAAGGCTTGAGGAGTGAGTTGGAGAGCTTAGAGGGAGTTTAGGAAAGATTTTGTTGGAGTTCTAACTGCTTGTAATATTTTTCTCTCTTTAAACATTTTGTATCTTTACTTTCTTTCATAATATTATCATGCTTCTTCATCTTTTATTTTACTTTGTTACCTTGATTATAGAGAACTAATCTCTTAATGCTAAGGTGAAAAAGTGAAACTCTTGGTATGAAAATAATAATTTATCTAACTCTTAATTTCAATATTTATATTTAATGTTGTATTTATCTTCTTATTTCTTTTCTTATGTTAATTCTTTCTAAGAGGATGGCTTTTTTGCATCTCTGTTATTATTTTTCTTGTCATTTTCTCTCTTAAAGGATGGTTTTGCCGCCTACATTATGTTATTATTATGGTTGGCTTTGCCACCTATTTTATTTTATTTTATTTTGTTATGTTAATTAGTTTTCTATCTTTCTCATTTTTTTACATATTTTAATATTGTAAAGTGTGAATCTTGATATATTGTAGACAATTTTTGGTGCAATAAATGCTTAAGTCAATCTTGATTTATTGTAGACAATATGATGAATGGCACAATGTGCGCTTGAATCTATTTACAAGTTATCTTTTGTATCTTTGTATTTTCAATCTTATGAAGTAAGAATCTTGATATGTTATAGACAACATGACAATTGGCACAACATATACTTGAATCTATTTTATAAAAATGTTTTAGATATTAGTAATACAATAAAAATGAGGTAAATATAATTCATGTATAAATAAAGGTGAGTATAAATTAACATATCTTCTAATTGGAACTTTATTTATGTAAAGATTCTAATTGAGTAATAAAAGTGTTAAATTTATTTTTATTTGATATACCAATAGTGGATCCCCTAACCTTAGCATATTTTTTTACTTTGAATACATTTCTATTTAATTTCAGTAAATTAGTTTTTTGCATACTTTGTTTAATGTTTTTCTCACAAAATAAGATCTTGACAACTAAGTTAGAATTATTTATTTTAGATATAAATTAGAACTTTCTCTCAATTGGCAATCTCTGTAAGATCGACCTTATATACCACTAAATCTATACTCTAATAGATTCATGCACTTATGAGTTTTAATTAAAACAACAATTTTTTTGGCGCAGTTGCTGGGCATTGCGATGAAAAAGCTATTTGGATCCAGGTAAATATAATTCTTCTACTAGTTATAGTTTAAAGTATTTGTTTGTTCTTTGTATAATTTTTTTTCTCTTTCTTGAAAATTGCTGTGGTAATTTGGGTATGTAAAATTGGTTAATTCTGTCAACAGAAAAGAGACTAAGGAGTATGGGTTTTAAGTAAAATCATCGTGATTCCTTCATATTTTCCTAGGAATCTACCAATTAAAATACTACCCATTATTGCTTACAATTTTTTGTTGTTGTTTTGTGTGTATAATTTTGTAATTTTTTTTGTCTTTTTGTGGTGTTTGCATTTGGTCACTAGTAGATATTGTGTAGTTATAATCTCTTGTGTAATTAAAAAATATTTGTTTCTGACTGTAATTTTTCCTTTGGTTTATATGTTCTTGGAAATGTGATAAAAATAAACGATTGGTTAGAAAAAGTTTAGGGTCAGCCATTAATTGTACAATTGAGACATTAGATTTTGTTGGATCACAGTTAAAAATGGAAGAACAAGTTGTGTATGAGAAAATTCTTATGGAGTACTTTTCGCCTGTCATAGCCAATACTCCATCCTGTATAGTTTTTCCATAAACTATTGCAATCTACTTTGAACTCAAACCAGCCATACTCTAACTTTTATCATCATTTTATGGTTTAGAAAAATAAGTCAATACTTGCATGTGAATTTTTTTTTTTAAATTTGTTCAACATTTTCATTTCAAAATTTCAATGATGAGTTAGTTAGGCTTAGAATGTTTCTAATCTCATTAAAAGATAAAGCTAAAGCCTGGTTGAACTCCTTCCTTACAGAAACTATTACTGGTTGGAACCAATTGGTAAATAAGTTTCTAGTAAAAAAATTTCCTATGTCTAAAACTAATGCCCTTAGGAGAGAAATTTTTAATTTTTACCAAAAAGAGGGTGACCAATTTTTTGAATGGTGGAAAAGATTCAATGATCTTCTTCTTTTGAAATGTCCTTATCATGGTTTTGAAACTTGGAGACTGGTGAAATATTTCTATGATGGTTTAACTTCAGCAAACCGTCAAATGATTTAAAGCATGCATGGTGGAAGGTTTTTACAATTGAATGAAGGAGAAGCTTAGAAATTCTTAGGATCTTTATATGAAAATTCTCAACATTAGAACTGCATAAATTCAAATGATAGAAAGTCTCAAACCCCAAAAAGAGAAAAACATTTATGAAGTGAGTGATGAAGTATATGTGAGAGCTACCTTAGCCAATCTTACTAGAAAGGTAGAAGTTTTAACTTTAAGCCATACTCTGAACTCTTCTATCAATATTAAGACAGAAGCATGTATCTTATGTGCTAGTACATCTCACATTGCACAATTCTATCAATCCATACCAGCTTACCAAGAGACATTCTTTGAGTAAGATAATTCTCTTCAGTCTTATGAAAAGTCATCAAACAACCTATTTGCACCTACATATAATCTAAATTAGAGAAATTATCCAAACTTTTCATGGAGGAAAAATTAGCCTTCAATGAATCAAGGTGGACAACAATTTGCCCCTTCCAATTCATACCCTCAAGTTCCTCAATCTGCTCCTACTTTCGGGGTACCACAATAAAGAAAACCTTCTTTGGAAGATACCTTGCAACAGTTCATGCAGTCGACCCAACAAATTTTACAATCTCATACTCAAACTATTTTCAAACTTGAAACATAATTAGGTTAATTAGCTAGTGCTATAGGAGAGAGAGGGAAAAAAATTCCCTAGTCAACCTATTCCTAGTCCTAAAAGTCAATTGAAAGTAGGATCATTAACAAATCTTAATGAGAAAATGAAGTTTGTAACAACCCTTAGATCTAGAAAAATAATTGATAATCATATTCACATACCAGAAACTGAAGAACAGAATCAGCATGAACCATAAATTAATGATTCAAGTGAGAATAAAAGTGAACCTATTCCTTGTGCTCTTAAAGCTCCATTCCCAGAAAGACTTGCGACAATCAAGAAAGGTATTCAATATAGTGACATTTTAGAGGTGTTTAAACAAGTATTAACATTCTTTTTCTTGACGCTATCAAACAAGTACCCGTTTACTCAAAAAATTTGAAAGATCTTTGCACAGTGAAAAGGAAAACCAATGTTTTGAAAAAGACATTTTTGACTGAACAAGTAAGTTCTATAATTCAGCAAAAAACTCTTGTCAAGTACAAAAATCTTGGTTATCCTACAATTTCTTGTGTTATAGGTGACCATATGATTAACCGAGCCTTACTTGATTTAGAAGCAAGTGTGAATTTGTTGTCTTACTTTGTGTATGAGAAATTTGGGTTAGAAAAACTGAAACCTATATCAGTGACCCTTCAGTTAGTAGATAGGTCTACAAAAATTCCTAGAGGTGTCATAGAGGATGTGCTCATTAAGGTTGACAAATTCTACTTTTCAGTAAATTTTATTGTTATTGACACTGAACTTGTTGAGAATGCAGAGACACAAATTCTAATCATTTTGGATAGATTATTTCTGACAACATCCAATGCAATCATTAATTGTCGAAATGCAATTTTGAATCTATCTTTTAAAAATATGACTGTGATACTAAACGTTTTTAATGTCTCTCATCGACCTGTAGACATGAATGATTTATGTGAGGTCAACCTGGTTGAAATTGTCATTTATGATTCATTTTTAGACTCTTTTAGTGATGATCATTTAGAAAAATATTTGACTCATTTCAATAAGGATATATAGATAAGAATTGTCTGGTTAGTGAAGTAGACTCTTTATTAGAGACAGCTCCACTTATGGATACTAATAAATGAGAAGTTAAAAAAGAAATAGTTTCACCTTTTGAGTCTGTTCCACTAGCATCTGTAGAGAAACCATCTCAGTTATAATTAAAATCTTTGTCAGATTCTTTGAAATATGTGTCATAGCATCTGATTTAGATAAAGAATAGAAAGATGAACTCATTAGAATCCTTAATAAGCAAAGAGAAGCCATAAGATGGATAATAGCAGACATCAAGGGTATTAATCCATCAGTTTGTATGCACGTGATATGTAACGCCCCCAATTTACGTTACATAAAATAAACATTTTTTTTAAATTATTATTTCTGCAATTAGATATTTTCCATAAAAATAAATAATTCAATTTTTTATCATGGGAACATATATATATATATATATATATATATATATATATATATATATATATATATATATATATATATGATATCTCATGTATACACAATATACAGACCAAGTCTATAAACATCAAAGTATTGCAGAAACGGGGATCCTGCCTGTAGCGTTCAGAGCACTCTAGAATACAAACACAGTATAATTCAAAGACCGTGAGTCTTGGAAGCAACGTAGACTCAACTAGAGAATATATCACTTATCTGCCGAATCAGACTCTGATATTTTTATCTGAAAAATGTAGAAATATCGTGTAGTGAGTTTGACAACTCAGTGAGCAAATAATTCCTCCTATGACCTCTTAGGTCAGCATATGGATGTACTTATGTTTTAAAATATGTCACATAGAAAATGCAGTTCAGAAGTACATTCATAAAGGACCCGTAAACAAATGTTGTTATACTCAACTATATAAGTTATAGTAAAATATTAAGATTTAGAGATAAAATCATCACTTTTAATGCACCTGCCTTACTTAAAAATATGGTCAATACAATGAAAATATAACTCATTTGCTATACACATAGTGACCTCGACCACAGTCACAATAAGTGATCAGGGAATGTGAGTACATCACCCTCCTGCCCCCCACATTACCACTGTCATCCGGTTGGAGCGGCCCTCCCCCGGTTCACTCAAGCTAATAGGGCGTCCTCTATTCGGTACTGTCACAAGCCATACAACCAACCGATATTCATCAATACATATAAATACATGTAAAATTATCAAGCAACTCGCCATGAGCTTTACGATTGTCATATATATCAAGCAACTCGCCATGAGCTTTACGCTTGCCATTCAATCTCATTTATAATATGACATGCATCATTTTCACAAGTATATAGCTTTACAAATCAATGCATCGTGCACATAATATTCACTTTATCAAATAATGATAAATACATTTAGAACCACATATTCAATGAGTTCCAAAATTTATTTCTAAAACCATACTCTTCTTGAACTATGTGTCAGTTCGTAAGTATAACATATATTTTAACACATTTAATAAACTTATAATAGTATAAATAATTTATAAACAGAAACAATAATACATTTATAATTCAAGAAGAGCATGGGGCAAGTCATAAAAAGAATTATCTACTCTCAAGATAGAGCTCCTGGTTGGACAGCCCTAAAATGTACTTTTCCAAGCCGAATTTGACCAATTAAACCTCAAAAATGTGTTCGGAGGGTCCAAAGACTTAAAAAATGATTCAGGGAGGTTGGTCACTATTTACCACTGGAAAACACTATTCACCCGCCGAAAATCACTATTCACGACGAACAAAAAGTTGTCAAATAGCTGAAAAATTTCATATCTTAAGATTTAGCTCCTGAATCTATCTACGGTGTCAGAATTTCAATTAGAGGTCTTTAAGTAAGAGTTTCAAAATTTACCTTTTTTTGAGATTTTTTACTTCAGATCTACGGCGATTCAACGGCTGATTTGAAAAATTGATTGGTCAAAATCGTAGTATTCTTCGTCCTGAATCTAGTAACACCTTCAGTTTTGAGATCAGAAGCCAATAAACACTCCAGATCTAGAGAGAAAGTTGAAAGTTACTATTCACTCACTATTCACTCTTCTCAGGTTTTTTCTCCGTCTTCCTTCTCCCCCTTCCCCTTTTCGTCTTTTATTATTATTTTATATAATAATAATAATAATAATTTAATAATTGAATAATAGGATTTTCTTTTATATATATTCATAAAAATTCTGTTTTTCATCCTAAAATATCCCAAATTTTTTTAAAAATTTCCATTCTCATAAACCTTTTGTTAAACTCTTAAATCATGATTTTTCTTAATAAAAATCTTAATAAAATAAATCTCAAATTATACATATTAAAAGAAAAAATATTTCTAAAAATACAACAAAAATTCATTAGAGACCAAGATAATTATTTCAAACAAAAAAATAATTATTTTAATTAAAAATAGACTTACTTTTAGCAGAACATAATCATTTTTAAACAAATAAAAATATATTTGTTTATAAAAAAATATTATTATTTAAAAATAAAAATTATGGGATGTTATATGATACATTTAGAGGATAATGACAAAACTTTTAGAGAGTCACAAGGATGGCTAAATCTAGGAAAACTAAGTTTTCAGTGGTCAAGCTCATTCATTATTCATGTTTTTTAACCACATAGTGCAGTAGAGATTGAAAATTTCAAAAATAATGATGTGTTTAAAGTCAATGGTCAAATATTGAAATCATTTTTGGAATTGCGCAACCAAGAGGTAGAGGAGACACTTTTGCATGATCTTGTTTACCAGGATTATTTTCTTCCTTTGTTAGAAGTTGCTATACATGCTATCTAATTGAGATCTCTTTTTATTTAATTTGTATTTTTTTGTTCCCTCATTATTATTTTCTTTTTAATTGCTGTTATTTTCTTGCTTTTATTGTTTTTTATTGGTCTTCAAAAAAATTTGAAAATGGAAGACATATTGGCAAATTTGAAAAATCATTTTTCTTCTCTTCCACCCAATGCATTGATGAAAATTTACAAAGTATGGATTGAAAAATTAAGGTTGATGATGAACATGGGAATACTTGGTTATGTCTGTTGGCTAATTGAAGTTAAGGTATGATTATTAGGTGAATCTAAAAATAGTTTCATCTCTTATATGTCTAGTCTAAGAAAAAGCAGTTTTGCTAGAAAGCGTAGAGCTAAAAGAATGGGTGTTTGTTACAAATGTGAACGTGAAACTTGTAATACACATTGCCGTTCTTTGGGATTGGTGCATGTAAATCAAGAAGATAAAATAAAATTCAATAAGAATGGCTTGAGTAAGGAGTCATTGGATGATGAATTTCATCCAAAGTCTCTTGAGATGTATCCTAGTGGATCTGTGCATATCGGGATGGTTGGTTTATGGCTCTATTTTAAAAAGAATAGAAATGATACAGTCTTGAGAATCTGACGTTAAAAGACCATATTTGCCAATTTATAAAAAAATTGGATGGAAAGCATATCTTCGACCCATAGAGGACGTTTAAGTCGTTACTAGACGTAATACTAGATGAAGATGTGAGTTACAATCACAACTATTGTACATATGCATGCATGCAATTATTTTTAAATTTTTTACCTTAAATTTAGCTGACATCCATCGGTCTACTCACATAGTTATTGAAATTATGCCACCAACCTATTTGTATAGCTATTGTAAGTATGCCCTTGTCTGAGTTCTATAAATGCATACTTCATTATCTTCATCTTCATACTCAAAGTTAGGGTGAGTGTAGTTATGGAGGGAACCAGAATTCGTCAGTTTTAAAATATTTGTGTCTTTTGTGGTTCTAGTCTTGAAAAAAAATGGAAAGTGTGTGAAAGCAGTACAAACTTTATGGTACTAACAAAAAAAAATCATTTTTTCTATAGTGGAGGTACTTGTAGGTTAATGGGATGTGTCTACCGCTGTACATGTAGAAGGATACCAAGTTCTGGATATTATTCCTGCAGCTCTATTTGTATTAAACATCATAAAAAATAATTAGGGAAGAATTTAAGGTGTCCTCCATGCATGAGCGCATTGCTAGAATGATTAGCAATGTTGATGCCTTCATTGCCTTACCGGGTGATTTTGGTACTCTAGAGAAAAATTTTCAAATAGTCTTCTGGGCACAATTGAATATCCACCATAAACTCATAGGTTTGCTGAATGTTAACCATTTCTTTGATGGTTTGTTGTCTTTTCTTGATCAAGTAGTAGAATAAAAATTTATCTCACATTGAACATGACGAATTTTCATCTTAGTTTCAAATGTTGCTGAGTTGATTAATACATTACAAATGTTTGTTTATGTACTTGATCTAACTACAGTTCAAATAGATTGGATGTCAAACAATCAAAGAAAGCGCAAATTGAACTTGGATTTTCATTTTTAACTCATTTTATTTGATTGAATAAATTTTTATTTTTTATTTAGTTTGCTGCAGGTTTATCTTTTCCTAGATCTCTTTTCATGCAATATATCTTTCAATCTTTTTTATTTGTTTTGTGTTTGTTCATGTTTTAAAATAATAATAATAATTTGAGTGATGTTTCGGTATTAGGAAAAACTAGTACTAATGATGAAAATAATTTAAAGTGCTTGTAACTTTTGAAAAATAGATGAATTATGAGTGCTATATGCGAACCTAAACTCTATTGTAACCTATGTTTTACTCGAGAATCTCAATCCCTGGAGCACTTACACTTTTACATTTGACTGATTGTTTATTCGAAAAAGATTTATGTGATTCAAATATGTTAAGTAATTTCATAAGATTATAGAACTTATTTGATTGCCACTTAAGACGAAATCCTAGACTACTCTTGTCACACCCCTAATTTTAAGGCACGTGAAACCCATATACTATGAACATATATTTCCATAAATATTCATAATTCAATTCTTTATCATGTAAACTGATACATATAGGTTCCCTTCCATATACAATATACAAATTAATTTTATAAACATCAGAGTAACGGCAGAAGTAGGGATCCTGCCTGTGACGTTCAGAGCATACTCTAGAATACAAATACAATACAGTACAAATAATGTGAGCATTGAAAGCAATGTAGGCTCACCCAGAGGGTAAACAGTCTAACTGATCATCTATCCGCAGGACCAGACTCTGTTTCCTTATTTGAAAAATATTTCCACAACGTATAGTGAGTTTTACAACTCAGTGAGTAGATAATACCTCCTATGACCTCTTAGGTCAACATATGGATGTACTCATATAATAAAATTTATGTTATCAAAAATTAAATTTCAGATATTTCAAACCATTTCATAAACATATGAAAATATAAATAACATGTAATCATGATCATTTATCAATGTAAAGTTCAAGAAGAGTAAAAACAAGCCATAAGAAGAATTATCTACTCACAGTGTCAGGGCTCCAGATTGGACAGCCCTAAAATCTTCGTTTCTGGTCTGAATTCGGTAAAATAAACTCCAAAATCGAGTCCGGAAGGTCCAAAAATATTGAAAATGACTCGAATTTGCTAAATTTGGCCTCTAGGAGCTCGGTCAATGAAGGTCAACGCTAACGTATTGTTCTCATTACTTAAAAGTCCACTTACTTTTAACAAATCATAATCATTTCTACATAAATAAAAATATATTTGCTTATAGCAAAATACTATCATTTAAAAATAAAAAGTACGCACCAAAACATAAATTCTCATATTTTCTTTCGTAATTCTTTAATCCATATAATAAATAAACTTATTTTCACCGGTTCCTATCTCCATTTTCAAAATTCTCTCTTTTAATCTAAATTTTCTTTAATTGAAATTTTCGTTAAATTTTACGGTTATTACATTCTTCCCCCCTTAAATAAATTCGGTCCCCGAATTTCATCACCATAGTTGCAAATAAATACTAATCTCATTGTTCAAATAAATGCGGATATCTGGCGCGTATATCCTCCTGTCTTTCCCAAGTAGCTTCCTCAAAAGAGTGATTTTTCCATATCACTTTTACTGTAGATATTTCTTTTGACTGTAACTTCTTTACTTGTCTGTCCACTATTGCTACTGGTTGTTCCTCATAGGTTAAATCTTTCTGTAACTAAATCTATGGACACTGTATAACATGTGTAGAATCCGATAAATATTTTCGTAGTATAGATACATGAAAAACTGGATGAACATTATCCAATGCAGGTGGTAAAACCAAACGATAAGCCACTGAACCGATCATATCAAGAATTCAAATAATTCTATATACCGAGAGGGTAACTTCCCTTTCTTTCCAAACCTCATTACCTCTTCTATGGGTGAGTCCTTCAAGAATATATATAGTCACCAACTAATAATTTCTAGTGCTCAACATTCATAGTCCTTATAAACTTTTGACTTGTATTGAGTTTTCAGTATTCTTTTTCTAATCAATTTCACTTTATCAATGACATCTTATAATAAATCTAACTCCACTGAGTCATTTAACAGAACATTTGTAACACCTCTTACATAAGGCTTAAATCTTCTAATATCATTTTATTATAGACAAATTCTGCTAAGAAATCTCCTACCAATCTCAAAAACATATGCTTGAAGCATGCTCTCCAAACTAGCATCATCAATTTAGATAAGTCATATTCTATCTATTGCATGTTATTCCAAATTAGATTTCCAAAAAGTTTAACTTTTCTCAATTCACTCACATATTAAGAAACCTATGATGTTCATGTAAAACTTCAAATGATGCCATTGTATATTGGCATGATAATTACTGATATGAGTAAGTTCAACTAAGGACAATTAATTTCTTCCAACTTTCACCACAATAATATAAAGATACTTAAAGCATAATTTCTAATGTATAAACACATCATTTAAATTTAGTATCAGTCATACTATAATCTAATAAAGATCCTTAGACTTCTTAAATAACTCTCTTGAGATAATATATTCAATTCGTACTTGCCAACATACCTGCCAATGAAAAAATTTCACTTGTATCTTCTTTTTACCATTATACTAGTACAATTTTTTTTATATCTCAGTATATCCTTATTACCTCAGGTTATCCATATTTACAATCTATGGCTTCTTCTGAAATCTATTTTCTCAACAATTATTCATACGTGAATTTCTAATCTCAACATGATTTACATTCTAGATACTAGTATCAATTTAGCAAGGTATAAATTCTTAACACAAATATCTTAATCACTTACATTATTCTCAGAGATGATTCTCAAAATATTCTCCATGTTTTCAAATTAAAAAAATTTTTGAGATTAACTTAAATCTTACTTTCCATACTTTACTCCTCAAAAACTTCAACACTGTTAATTTCTTTGATTATATTCGTCAAAGCACCATTAGATCATCATCCATCTATTATTTTCAAAATCTCTATTACTTTAATCTACTAATAAGTTGAACACCATAATAACTGAGTTCCAAAGATTATAAGTTAACCCTCTTTATAATAAGGAAAAAGAATCTTGCATTTAATGCCAAATATTAATGTAGGACAATGCAGCAGAAAATGAGAAACACGTAATAGAGCATGGTGCCAAAATAGGAAGTCAGAAGTTTTGACAAAACATTGACATGAAATTAGAATCGGTGGCCGTAATTTTTGAAAATCTGTAAACAAAATCTAGCTGCTATTTTGGCAAAAATCGATGGCCGCAAATTTTGAATATATGTGTCAAAATCAACTTTAAATTTGTTTGTATTCGGTGGAAAGATAGCACATGGAAAAAGAAACACTTTTGTGCTTATAAAAGTCTGTGAAAATCAAGAAATACGTAGCTAACTGGTAGGATGCAGTTGATTGCTTCAAAATAGATGTAATCAATCAACTGTAAAATAACGAGTCCAAATTAAAATTTCTCAAAATAACTAATTGACTTATAAACCAATAGTCGACTGGTAAGAACATTGAGAAAAACAAGATAAACCTTTTGATTGTCCCTCTTTAACAACTAATTGGTTTGCATTTTTCAATCTTTTCTCTTCTTTTTTTTTTATTTACGCCTACCACTTACAACTTCTCTATAAGAATCAAGACATCAATGCTTCATATCTGGTGATTTCTTAACCTTATTCTCTTTACGTGCTTAATATGGGTCACAATCATAACTATTGTATATATACATGCTTGCCATCATTTTAGAAAATTTCATCTTCAATTTAGGTGATATCCATCAATCACTCATGTAGTTATTCTAATTATACCCGGTATATGAACATAGCTATCATATATATGTTCTTCTCTGAATTCTATAAATACAAATGTTAGTATCTTTATTTTCATACTCAAAGTTAAAGTGTGTACAACTATGGAGGGAATCACATTCCGTCAGTTTTGAAATGTTTGCGTCTTTTATGGTTTCAGTCCTGGGAAAGATGGAGAATATGTGAAAACGGCACAAAACCTGGGTATGATGCTGGTCAGGAGAAAAATTCATCTAGTCTATGGTGGAGGTAACCGTGGGTTAATGGGATGTGTGTCTACAGCTGTACATGTAGGAAGATGTCAAGTTCTAGATATTATTCCTACAGCTCTAGCTGCATCCAATATCACAGGAAAAACAATTGGGGAAGAATTTAGGGTTGTATCCATGCATGAGCGCATGGCTAGAATGATGAGCAATGCTGATGCCTTCATTGCCTTACTAGGTGGTTTTGGTACTTTAGAAGAGATTTTTCAAATAGTCTCTTGGGTACAACTGAATATGCATCACAAACCGATAGGTTTGTTAAATGTTAACCACTTCTTTGATGGTTTGTTGTCTTTTCTTGATCATGCTGTGGAACAAAGGTTTATCCCACACTCAGCACGACGAATTCTCATCTCAGCTTCAAATGCTGAGGAGCTGATTGATGCTTTACAAGTATATGTTCATGTACCTGATCCAATTATAGCTCAAATAAAATGGACAACAGACCACAGCAGAAAGCGCAAATTGGACTTGGATCTTCATCTGTAACTATAGCAAGATGTGGACATTGTTGTACCGCTTTTGCTTTCTTAGGGTTATCTTGGATACCATCTTGCTAGCCACATACCTTAAGAAAGTACTATTATTAAATCAAAATTCATATTTTGAGAACTTAGCATATAGCTGATACTCCCTTGGAGTTTGTAATACTATCTTTAAATATTGCTTATGATCCTCTGAACTCTTAAAATATTCTAGTATATTATCAATAATTATAATAACAAATTAATCCAGGGATGGCTTCAATACTTTTTTTTATCAAGTCCATGAATGCAACTGGCCATTTGTCAGACTAAATAATATCACCAAGAACTCATAATGCCATAACGAGTTCTAAAAGAAAATTTTCGAATATCCTCTTCTCTTATCCTCAATTGATGAGATCCAGATATCAAATCAATTTTAATTTTTTTTTTTAAATGTTGAGCACCTTGTAGCTGGTCAAACATATCATCTATATGAGGTAATGAGTATTTATTCCACATTGTCACTTTATTCAATTGTCTATAATCTATGTATAGTCATAGTGATCCATCTTTCTTTTTTACAGATAGAACTGAAGCACTCCAAGTAATAGTACTAGGGTATATAAATCCCTAGTCTAACAAGTGTCACAACTGATCCTTCAATTCCTTGAGTCCAGTTGGTGTCATTCTATATAGAGGTATAGACACTGGTTGGGTTCCAGGAAATAAATTAATACTAAATTATATTTTACGTTTCGAGGTAATCCTGGCAATTCTTCAAGAATTACATTAGAAATTTTTTTTTAACCACTGGAACTTGATTTACACTGATATACTTTATATCAACATCTCTCATCATTATCAAATATTCTTGACACCTTTCTATAATCACTTATAGGATGTTAAAGCAGAGATTAGATTACTGGGTATCTCACTACGATCCCCTTGTATCAAGAAAGAAAATTCCCCAAGAATATTAAATTTAATCACCTTATAGTGACATTTCAAAATGACATGACATAATGCCAACAAATCTATTCTCAATATCACATCACAGTCTACCATATCTAGACAACCGGGTACAACGGATGTCACATTCAGAAACCATCATATTTGGTATATGTCTCAATTCTTTAAATTCTTTAAGACGCATATTTCTTTTACTTTCAAGCTGTAATTGATCCATAGATACCTCTTAAGATGTCACAATATTCAATCTATCTTATACTATAAACTTTAGCAACTTCGAATAGAAAGAAATTTGAAACCCTATAGAATCCCTCAGCAGCACCTGAAGTATAAATATGTCTGGCTCATATCGATACTAAAGGTCCTACTAATGCATCCTTTGCTCTGATTGTCACAGAGAAACCTAATGCTCTGATACCAACTTGTCACGCCCCTAATTTTAAGGCACGTGAAACCCATATACTATGAACATATATTTCCATAAATATTCATAATTCAATTCTTTATCATGTAAACTGATACATATAGGTTCCCTTCCATATACAATATACAAATTAATTCTATAAACATCATAGTAACGGCAGAAGCAGGGATCCTGCCTGTGACGTTCAGAGCATATTCTAGAATACAAATACAATACAGTATAAATAATATGAGCCTTGAAAGCAATGTAGGCTCACCCAGAGGGTAAACAATCTAACTGATCATCTATTCGCAGGACCAGACTCTGTCTCCTTATCTGAAAAATATTTCCACAACGTATAGTGAGTTTTACAACTCAGTGAGTAGATAATACCTCCTATGACCTCTTAGGTTAACATATGGATGTACTCATATAATAAAATTTATGTTATCAAAAATTACATTTCAGAAGTACATTCACATGAGACCCGCACTTTCAAATATTCTCTGTTCAAAAATCATAATCAGGTCTTTCAAACCGTATGCGATACTGTATACACAATGCTCATGTCAAGTTCAACATCATATTCAATACTGTAAAATCATTAATCAAATTATGCTATGCATCAAAATATTTCTCATAAAATATTCGGAGGATCCCATATCAGAACCACCATACCAGAGTTTGACCTCTTCCGTACTTTAGTGGTATAGGATTTGCCTAAACTCAACATCCCGCTGAGATTTGCCCTACTACCATTCAAGAGGACACGCGAAGGGACTCTGTATGGGTCTTTCCCAAGCACAGAGCAAGGGAAGGCAAATAACATCTCATATAACTGGCATCTCGCCATCATATAACTGGCATCTCGCCCATATATAGAAGGCATTCCGCTCTCCTTCACATATAATCTCTCGTGTGTTGGCTCTCACACGAGGCTAGCACCACCTCCCCTGCTAGTTGAGGCAATCAAGGTGCGCACCAGGGCTAACATCACCTGCTGTTAGCAGACAGTGTTTCCAATAGGATTCCTCCATGAAACCATAATTTCATATGCACATATGCCATATAATCCAGTATAAAATTCTCAATATGATACAGACTTTTAGTCTCAGAATATTCATTTATCAAAACTTCCTATTTAGGAGAATCATGTATACATGCCCATATCCGAGGCAAACATATCACTGTATAAATCAATGTCACATGCATAACATATTTACTTTGCCATGTAATGCGAAATACATTTAAAAATCATATGTTCAATGTGTTTCAACATTCATTTCAAAAGCTATACTCTTCTTGAACTAAATATCATATCTCAACCATTTCAGATATTTCAAACCATTTCATAAACATATGAAAATATAAATAACATGTAATTATGATCATTTATCAATGTAAAGTTCAAGAAGAGTAAAAACAAGTCATAAGAAGAATTATCTACTCACAGTGTCAGGGCTCCAGATTGGACAACCCTAAAATCTTCGTTTCTGGTCCGAATTCGATAAAATAAACTCCAAAATCGAGTCCGGAAAGTCCAAAAATATTGAAAATGACTCTGAATTTGCTAAATTTGGCATTTAGGAGCTCGGTCAACGAAGGTCAATACTAAGGCACTGTTCACCGTCAAAAATTACTATTCACTGCCGAAATTACTATTCACCGTCACTATTCGCTACCGGAAAATCACTATTCACCACCATATAAAAAGTTACCAAATCATCAAAACGAATTTATATCCTAATTTTTATCTAACTTCTGAATTCATCTACGGTGTCAGATTTCTAATTTGAGGTCTTTAAGTAAGAGTTTTAGAACTTACCTTTTACCGAAATTTTCTACTTCAGATCTATGGCGATTCAACGGTTGATTTGAAAAATTGATCGGTCAAAACTAAAGTATTCTTCGTCTTGAATCCAGTAACACCATCAGTTTTGAGATCGGAAGCCCATAGACACTTCAGATCGAGAGAAAAAGTTGGAGGTTACTATTTACTCACTATTAATCTCTTTCGTTTTTCTTCTTTGAAATATCCGATACACCGTCCCCGACTTCCTCTTTTAAATTTTAATTTTTTTTTATCATTTTTTTATAATAATTATTTAATAATTAAATAATAGGATTTTGTTTTATATAAATTCATATAAATTCTGTTTTTTTATCCAAAAATATCCTAAAAATTTCTAAAAATTTTCATTCTCATAAATCTTTAGTTAAACTCTTAAATCATGATTTTTCTTGATAAAAATCGTAATAAAACAAATTTTGAAACAAATATCTTTATTCATATTAAAAGAAAGAATATTTCTAAAAATACCATAAAAATTCATTAGAGGCCGGTATAATTATTTTAAGTAACACAATACTTCTTTTACTTAAAAGTCCACTTACTTTTAACAAATCATAATCATTTATACATAAATAAAAATATATTTGCTTATAGCAAAATACTATCATTTAAAAATAAAAAGTACGCGCCAAAATATAAATTCTCATATTTTCTTTCATAATTCTTTAATCCATGTAATAAATAAACTTATTTTCACCAGTTCCTATCTCCTTTTTCAAAATTCTCTCTTTTATTCTAAATTTTCTTTAATTGGAATTTTCGTTAACTTTTACGGTTATTACAACTCTCCATTTAAGAAATAAATTAGGCATTGTTGGAATCGTTTGAGTCTTTCAAACCAACCTATACATTATGCTATCTCTAGTAACCCATTTTGAACCTCTATTTATCCTTTCTTGTACACCTATATTATTATTTAGCTTTTAAAAAAAAAATATTTCTAACTCTTACCTTTCATTCACAAGAATGGTCATTTTAAAAGTTATGGTTTAGGGATGGATGGTAGAAGTTTGAAAAAAACGGGAGAAAAAAAAGAAAAAAAAGTCAATACTCCCTAAATAAATAAGTTTGTGGGTGTTTACATAATAAAAAAAATAATTGGAGAAGAATTTAGGGTGTCCTCCATACATGAGCGCATTGCTAGAATGATTAACAATATTGATGCCTTCATTGCCTTACCAGGTAATTTTGGTACTCTTGAAGAAATTTTTCAAATAGTCTTCTAAGCATAATTGAATATCCACCATAAACCCATAAGTTTGCTGAATGTTAACTATTTTTTTGATAGTTTCTTGTCTTTTCTTGATCAAGCAGTGGAACAAAATTTTATCTCACACTCAGCATGACGAATTCTCATCTCAACTTCAAATACTGATGAGTTGATTGATGCATTACAAATATTTGTTTATGTACTTGATCTAACTACAGCTCAAATAGATTGGACGTTAGACAATCGAAGAAAGCGCAAATTAAACTTGAATCTTCGTCTGTAACTCCTTTTATTCAATTGAATAAATTTTTATTCTCTATTTAGTTTGCTGCAGGTTTATCTTTTCCTATATCTCTTTTCAGGTAATATCTCTTTCAATCTTTGTTATTTGTTTTGTGTTTGTTCATATTTTAAAATAATAATAATAATTTGAGTGATGTTTTGGTATTAGGCAAAACTAGTACCAATGATGAAAATGGTTTAAAGTGCTTGTAACTTTTGAAAAATAGATGAATTCTGAGTGCTATATGCAAACCTAAACTCTATTGTAACTTATGTTTTACTTGAGAATCTCAATACCTTGAGCACTTATTCTTTTACATTTGACTGGTTGTTTATTCAGAAAAGATTTATGTGATTCAAATATGTTAAGTGATCTCATAAGACTCTAGAACTTATTTGATTGCCACTTAAGATGAAATCCTAGACTACTCTCCATTTAAGAAATAAATTAGGCATTGTTGGAATCGTTTGATTCTTTCAAACCAATCTATACATTATGCTATCTCTAGTAACCCATTTTGAACCTCTATTTATCTTTTCTTGTACACCTATATTATTATCTAGCCTTTTAAAAAAAATATTTCTAACTCTTACCTTTCACTCACAAAAATGATCATTTGAAAAGCTGTGGTTCAGGGATAGATGGTAGAAGTTCGAAAAAAAAAGGGAGAAGAAAAAAAAGTTAATATTCCCTAAATAAATAAGTTTGAGGGTATTTACATAAAAAAAAAATAGTATGAGCAAATAACGTAATGATAAGGATAAAGTTGGAGATAGAATTCACATGATAATATCAAAAGTATTTGTGAGGATTTAAATGATCATGCATGTTGTAGAGTGAATTGAGCTTTCATTCATATCATCTTATCTATCTTTAACCTATGCCACACATTACAAGCCTACTGAAAGTCTTAATAAACTTAAATGTTATGATTAGTCTACATTGGTGGAGAGTGACATGAAAAATTAGCCTATGAAATCTTAAATGCATCTATCTCGAGATTTGTTTTAAATATTTGATTACATAAATTTATTTGAATACAAAAAGTCTAATGTCATAAGATTATCATACACACACTTGGGATTCAAGAGTAAATCATATGTTGCATTTGAATTGAAGTTTTACATAACCTTGGGATCCTGATATTTTCCTTGATTGCACATTTTAAATCCTTGAGGAATGTTTAGTAAGTCAAAAACAACATATCACTTACTCATCGTTTGAATTTTGAAACTTGTGTGTTTTGCTTGAGGACAAGAAAAATATTAAGTTTAGGGGTATTTGATGAGTGAGTTTTATACTCATAAATTGAATATTTTTATCTTATCTTTTTTCCATAGTTAAACATTTATCTTCCTTATTTGTCTTTAATTTTTTGTATTTTTTACAAATGGAAAGAAGAATAAAAAAATGGATTCAATCGGAGAAATCAAAGCTAAATTGTGGTTCTTTGAGAATGATGTCTATAAATAGAGTAGATAAAATAAATTCATTGAGAATGACTGAGTAAGGAGCATTATTTTATTGACTCCTAAGACGCATATTAATGGATATATGTACAAATTTAATTTTGATTTATGGCCACATTTTCAAAAGAACTAAAACATAAAGATTCAAGGCAACTCAATGTTGAAAATATGTTTGTTGTTTGCAGTTCAGTTCAACCTTACTGTAGTATTTGAGTCGTATATTAGAAAATACATATCCAATATATACAAAATTTGGTAGGTGAGTAGCTGACACAATTGGGAACAATTTTTATGTTAACGTGGTTAATAAATTCAGATATTAAAAGGGCCAAAAGTGGGTTAGAAGAGAATATGTTTGCTGTTGTAGTCTAGCCTGACTTTGCTCCAGTATTTTGACCATAAGTCACATATTACGTATCCGATTTATCCATATTTTATATGGCTGAAAATATAAGGAAATGTTTTACAACTTTCATGTTTACGGGGTTAGAAAATTAGGTGGATTTCAAGAAGATATTCAACGTTCAATAAATAGATGGCTTGAGTAGTAAGTTGGAGAGCTTAGAGGGAGTTTGGGAAATATTTTGTTGGAGTTCTAAGTGCTTGTAATATTTTTCTGTCTTTAGACATTTTGTATATTTATTTTTTCATAATATTATCATGCTTTTTCATCTTTTATTTTGTTTTCTTACTTTGATTATGGAGAACTAATCTCCTAATGTTAATGTGAAAGGGTGAAACTCTTGGTATAAGAATAATAATTTTTCTAATTCTTAATTTTAATGTTTATATTTGATGTTGTATTTATCTTCTTATTTCTTTTCTTATGTTAATTCTTTCTAAGATGATGGTTTTATCGCCCCTCTGTTGTTATTTTCTTTCTTAATGGTTGGTTTTGCTGCCTACTTTGTGTTATTATTATGGTTGGCTTTGCCACATATTTTATTTTATTTTATTTTGTTATGTTAATTAGTTTTCTATCTTTCTCATTCTTTTACATATTTTAATCTTGTAAAGTGTGAATCTTGATATATTGTAGACAATTTTTGGCACAATAAATGCTTGAGTCAATCTTGATTTATTGTAGATAATATGATGATTGGCACAATGTACACTTGAATACATTTACAAGTTATCTTTTGTATCTTTGTATTTTTAATTTTATGAAGTGAGAATCTTGATATATTGTAGACAACATGACAATTGACACAACATATACTTGAATCCATTTTACAAGAATGTTTTAGATATTAGTAATACAATAAAAATGAGGTAAATATAATTCATGTATAAACAACTGAGTTTAAATTAACATATCTTCCAATTGGAACCTCATTTATGTAAAGATTCTAATTGAGTAATAAAATTGTTAAATTTATCTTTATTTGATATACTAAGAGTGAATTTCCTAACCTTAGCATATTTCTTTACTTTGAATACATTTCTATTTAATTTCAGTACATTATTTCTTTGCATACTTTGTTCAATGTTCTTCTCACAAAACAAGATCTTAACAACTAAGTTAGAATTATTTATTTTGAATCTAAATTAGAATTTTCTCTCAATTGGCAATCTCTGTGGGATCGACCTTACATACCACTAAATCTATACTCCAATAGATTCGTGCTCTTGTGAGTTTTAATTAAAACAACATCTTCGACAACAAGCTCTGCCTTGGAGAAACGAAAATCACACGCCGTCCAAGCATCCTTCAACTTCTCCTTGCCCCTTTTGGAGCGATTGTTATCCCTTCCTCTTGAATGGTCTTCACCTTGAACCACATGCAAGTTGGTGTTCTCCACGTCCACCATGGTTATACTCGTCATGAGTAAGCCACGTACCAAAGCTCTAATATGAACTATCATGACCTTACTCTTTTCCTTAGAGTATGAGCTGTGCAGTACTTAGTTAGGACACTCTCCTTTGTTGCTAACTAAGTCAGTCTTTCCCAATACATCTCTTAAAGAGGATTAAGAGACCAAAATTAGCAACTGAACTAGAGAATTTGGAGAATGCTTGAATGCCCTTTAACACTTAAATACTTTGTGATTCTTGGATTGATTACAAATAAAGGGGAGGTGAAGGATTTATATAGGCTACCTCCCTTAAAATGAATGGCTATGATCTATTTGATCCAACGGTTCATAATGCCTCTATATATAGAAAATTCTATCATATTAATATTTACAAGATTTCACTATACTTTTCTAGAGAATTCTAGGGCCTAGAATGTACAAAGTGTTTCTACTACATACTAAAATATTCTACTATATTCTAGAATATTATATTGTATTCTAGAGTATTATACTATATTTTAAAGACTTTTAGAATGTAAAAGAATTTCTTAGAAAGTTCTAGAATATTCTAGATCCTTCTAGATGCTTGCATGACAATGTTGTTGATTAGACGCCACATCGTGTCCATGTCATGCCTGTGTGGTGCTTATATGTTGGGATGTAATAGTCTGCTATCATTGTTGCTTTGTCAATCACAGAAGATACCACGAAGCTCAGTACTCAGGATCACTGAACATTTGGTGTGAGGAGAAGAGGTCAAAGAAAAGTAAGCAACTTTATTAATAAAATAAATGCTTGTTTGGTGGTCAAGATAGGATAAGGACAGATAGCATAAAAGATTAGATAAAAATAAGATAAAATATGAGCATAATAAACTCTTATTATATCTAGTATTTGATGCGCACTAAATAATTTATTATATAATATTATGTTATTTTATCATGTATTTGAAGGTGGACCAGATAATACTAAGATATGATATAATTTTTTTATTTTATTTTATATATTAGTATAAATTCTAATTTATAAAAAAATATAATTAAAAAATAATATTCATAAATTAAAAAATAAATAGTATCAATAATAAGCACTTAAGCACTCTTCATTGACGCATAAGTCTTATAAATTTTATTTTCTTATAATGCTAGAATATGATATAAAATTTTTGGCCATTTTATACATTAGTATAAAATCTAAATTATAAAAAATATATAATTTAAAAAATAATGTCCATAAATTAAAAAATAAGTAGTATCAATAATAAACGCTTAAACGTTTCTCACTGGTTCATAAGTCTTACAAATTTTATTTCTTTATAATGTTAAAATATTATATAATTTTTTTTGACTATTTTATACATTAATATACATTTTAACTTATAGAAAATATATAATTATGAAAATAATGTCTATAAATTAAAAATATATAATTCTAAATTATATAAATTGTATTTTTTTATTCTATTATATTTTTCTCTAATCCAATTTCCTCTATGAGTTAGAAATTTTAACTAAAATTCAATGATATGATAAAATAAGAAAATTTTTATCTTATCACATTGATTTACTAAATATAAATAATAAAATATGATAAACTATCTTATTTTATCTCGTTTATCAAATATTTCAAACGGGCCTTAAAATAAAGGCAAACGTCTTGCTTGTGTACGAATTTGGACTACATTTGGTTTATTAAAACTATATTTTATATTGAATGAATCAAGTGTAATTATTTTTAAAAACTTCGTTATGTTTCTCGCCTAAGTCTTTATATTTCATTGTCTGAAAGTATATTAAATCTATTTAAAATAAATAAATAAATAAATAGATTAAAAAAATCACCAACAATGTATTGATATATCTATAATTAATATATGTTATTATAATTATTCAGAATTGATTTAATTTATTCATTTTTAATAGATTCGACCTACATATGAATTTCTTTTTTTTTTTGGATTTTCTTAAAAAGAGAGAAACGGAGTAAAGTAAGAGTGTGTTTTGGAAAAAGCGTACAAGTTCAGAGAAAAAAATAAGATGCAAGGCAACCAAAAATGCAAGTGCAATTCTTTTGTGAAAAATCCAAAATCAACTTCCAGGTTATCCTACCTTTATTACTGCCTAACTTGAAGCCCTTTGAACTTTAAGATTTCATGAAAGGAGGGAAAAACATTGGACCCAGCTATGTTATTTTTCTGTTGACTTTGATCTTTAAATCTTTCAATTTTGAATTATGTCGTCTCTTCTTTATTATGTTTCTCTCAAAAGCACGGATATGTTTTATTTGAGAATTATTGATGTACCTGTTAACTTTACTGTATTGGGCTATGTGCCTGTTGTATTTGAATATAAATGAAAGAAAAAAAAAGAGAAACTATGAATAAAAGATATAGATTACAAATAAAGGACGATGAAACCCAGGCATTTATCTTAAAAGCGATAATGAAGGATAATTCTCAAACCTTCTACTAGATAATTGACCCTTTAATCTTGGGAAAGCAACTAATCTAAAGAGCTGTTAAAGGAATATTAATACAAATTCAAGTGTACGTGGTTAGTTTATGAAATTAACACCAACATATAGCCCTGGCTAAGAATGACCGAAAAAAGAAGAATTAGCCTTAGACCCTTTGTTAAAAGTAGTCCAATTAGCACTCCATGTGTCAATAAACAGATCCTGTAGGGGCGATATTGTAAGAGAGAGAAAACAAACTAAAGGAAACAAAACAAAAGAAGGTGTGGGTGATGAATTGGACATGCTGCAGAACCAGCATCAAAGATACCATAGCATGAAATGGAATAGGAAACATAGCATAACGTAGAAAAAAAAATGCAGAATAAGCAGATGTCAATTCAGGGAATTGGAGGATTAGAAAAGGGACAAAATCAAAATGTTGTAACATGTGATCTCCAGAGATCTTCCAAAGTTTTTGTGATGAAAATGACGCCATGCCCTTGAAATGATAATAGCTATGACAACAATAGCAACACATTCAATGCTTCTCCCAAATACAATAATAGAGGCATTTTCTCATGCGACCATGTGATTCCAATTGAGATTTTTGTTTTAAAATGGAACATGTGATCATCTCCATAGATCTTCCGAAGTTTTTGTCATGACAATGACGCCATGCCCTTGAAATGATCATAGCTATGACAGCAATAGCAACACATTCAATGCTTATCCCAAATACAATAATAGAGGCATTTTCTCATGCGACCATGTGATCCCAATAGAGATTTTTGTTTTTGTTAGGTGTTTATGTCCTTTTTGGTTCCATTCACTGCAAATGTTCGGTAGCGGTAATTGAATTTGAGTTCCGATCAATTGTGTATTAAAGTGATGGGCTAACAATTATTTGAGCCTTACCATCTGTCTCAGTCTGATACCTGACTGAGAATGAGCAGTCTTCCACTCTCATGGTACAAGATTTTGCACTTATTTTCAGCCAGCAGTTTAGCAGTTAATAAATTTATTTATTAATAGCTAATATGTGATTCATGTAAAAGAATTTAATCTACTATCTGTAGAATATATTTTTTATCAATAATATTCAAATCATAATATATAATAAAAAAATATTTTTTTAAAATTATTTTTATCGTGTGTTATATTTTAAATATTATTAATAAATAAAAAATTATCAATAAATCAAATACCACCTCTTCAACTAATCATATTAATTGTGGTTTCCAATTTCTTGTTGGCTGACAATGAAATATGTTTTGCTCCCTAAAATAATTTATAATGCTTTTGAGGATTAGAATTTTGGCTCTGTGCAAATGATTGAAGCTAGTTCAACATTTCATGTCGGAAAAAGTCTCCCTACAAAACGTGGCTTGGCAAACATTGCTTACATCCATGATCACGTAAAGAAACATTGATCGGTAGAAGTAGAACTGCACAAATAACAACCGCTCATCTTCACAAGAAATCATAACAAAAGCCTCAACAGCTACAACCCTCATTAAAACATAATATCAATATATATAACCCACGCACAGAATCTTTTGAGTAAACTAATAATTTTATCTATGGATTTATATATTGATTTTTAAATTCTCTAAGCCGGAGCTAATTTTTTAAAAAATTAATATATAATAAATTTAATATTTTTACTAATAAAATAACTAAAAAGCAACAAATTAATTTTATAAACAAATTTATGTACTTAAAAAAAACAGATAAAACTAATCGAGATCAATTTTGAAGACTATATTGTTAATTTACTACAAACTCTGCCCCCTCATACTGCTGTCAAAACTTACAATCAAATTAACGTAGTATACTTCAAGCAAATTGTTCTCACCCTCTCCATTTCTGCTTTCGTTTCTCATTCACTAATTGTTTTTCAACCATTAAATAAGCATATATTAGTTTATTGATATTAGTTAATGAAAACTTTGGAAGTCTGCTAATGTACAAGCTTCCTTACGATTTATACGCAAGCATATGGGTTTCATGGTCAAGTTCCTTGATAAGCACATATATCGCTTTGCACTAGTAATATCAACAAGATTACCGCAACATAGTCTTTCGGATGCCTATCAAAACCTAAATAACCCTGAATGATCCAAGGCTAGCAGCTTGTTATAATCGCAAAAGGATTGACAGGTAAGTCTCCACGCACATATTCATCGATAATAACTTCAGAAGTAGTTCTCATGCAAGCTGCTCACTAGAAGCCAATGAAAAGGGGCAGCCTAACTCATATAAAACTAATTAATTAACTACTAACCTCTTCAATCCAGATGTACAGATAGAGCACGCAAAACAGAAAAAGGGGAAGGGGGGAGGGGAGTCTCATAGCAACATCATAGCACTTCTCTCGTAAAGAACTAAAAGCCCATCATTTTACTTAAGTAGGTGGGAGAAGTAGAAAATTAGTAAGAAAAAAGAAAGAAAAAAAGAAACTGAAAACTGATGATGTCTCTAGTTTAATACCTAGAACATAACAGACTCACATGAATACTTAATCTGCACAGTGAGATGCAGCATCACCGCTGTCCATCATACCCCACTAGGCAACAGTCATGGCCACTAGTCCTTTCAACCCCACCAAAGCATCAACAAGCCTGAATTGAAGAGGGTTGAAAAGGAAGAGAACAAGCTACTGTCCACAAGTCTAAGCCCACCATGACTATCATCACTGTTCATGCCAGCTCCTGAACGGGCAACCCCTCCTGATACTCTAGGCGTTGCGCAGTACGTATTGATACTAATATTGAAGTTGGAGGCTGAGGTTGTTGTGGTTGTGCTTGTGCTTGTGGTTGTGGTTGAAGTTGAGGTTGAGGTGTTTGCGCCTGCGCTCGAGTTTGAGCTCGAGGGTGTGGAAGCGCCAGCGGTAGTTGAAGGAGTTCCAGTAGAAGGGGTGGTCGGAGATGGTGCGTTTGTCACAGGGGTTGAACTAGTGCCTAAAGTGCTGATTTGCAAACAAACCACAAGTCAACATTCAAGCTCAACCTCAACCCAAAGCCAAAAACAACTAAAACACAGCATCACCCAATTTAAGCATGTTAAAAAGCAGTATCAAAATGTTTTGAAGTATAACGCAGACAACAACTCCGTAATTGAAATTGGAGTTACTAACAATACATATTTACATAACTGTATTTGTTACGGCAAAAGAAGGATGCTGTATGCAAACAATTTTAGAAACCAGCAATTTTGTCTCATGCTGAGGTGGAATGAAGATGAGCTGAAACTGCAAATTAATGCAGCACATGGAATTGATAATCATTCAAGACAAACAAGTTTTCCACGTCATAAGCTCATTGATACTTAAGAAAATAAGTTTCATCTTTCTAAATAAATATGGCCATCTAGGCATAAGCATGTTCTTTGGCAGAAAAATAAGAAGCATAGGCATGTTCATCCCCACAAGGAGAATTTAATTTCTATTTTTTTAAACAGCAGCAGTCAAATTGTCTATCAATATTTAAGTCATACTATAGATTATCACCGATACAAGAAATTAGGAGAGACATTCTACATAAAGGCCACTCCGTAGTTGCCATGCATAGAAACAAAATAAGAGTTCCAAAACAGGAGCCCATTTTTATACAAATATAAGTAAAAAAAATGTCCGAGTAGAAACCTCACCAAATAATATTATTTAGATTCCCGCAAGGTTGATATTAGACGACGAGGAACCAACTTTTTCATATTATGTATAAAAGATCATATATATTGTTATAACCTTCTAATTGTATTTGAAAGAAAACAACAGTCATCATCTTTAGATTTCACGAGTCATGGAAACGTAACAATTTTTAACATTAACCTTTGAAAGGTCAAGGCTGACAGCTGTAGAACACCTGGGGTTGTCCCGCTAAGTAATTTGTCCTCCTTCCATAAAACGGAAAAACACAAGAGCAATTTGGAAGACACCGTTAGCAGAAACGGGGAAAACTCTATCCAAAATGAAAAGGGGGCAGCCCTGGTTGCTTAGGTAACTACTAACTTGAGATTGGATATAGGAGTATGTTGAGCAAGATCGGTCGTACACAAACATCAAGAAAATCTCTCACGTTTCTAAAGATGGCTCAGACCTGGAAGCAAATGTTCATCTAGTTTTATTGCACTTCATCGTCGTCGAAATTCAAAATCAATATGACATCCATGGTGTCCATAACTTTTGACTACCATCTCTTGGGTACGCTAATTACTTCCCAAAAAGCCAAAGCCCAAAAGCTAAAGCAAAAGGCATTGGATAACAAAGGTTCACTAGGGAAGGGAATAAAATGTCTTTCCGTAAAAAGTTGCCCCAACCACTAAATGTCCACGTCATTCAACCTTTAATCGGATCACAATTATTGCAGCATCATTTTATCAAGTTAAGTGTCGAACCCGGATCCTCTGTTGTGGGATACAGCACAGTACCGCGTGCCCTAACAGAGAGAGAGACTAAGTGATTAGTATATAATCAGTTGTTTGGTCTTTCTTTTTTTCAACCAGGCGACTGGTTGTAGACCAGTCGCCTGGTGTCTCTCTGCTGGAGGGCACAGTACGCGGTGCTGTGCTGTGCCCCACAGCAGAGAATCCAAACTACCCATCTACTGTCATCAATAAATGAAAAATTTATTGGAAAATGAGTCATGAAATTATGAAGGAATGACAATATTGGTCAATTAGAAAAATGGAAAGGAAAAAAAAGTGTGTCAAATTTTACCTCCAAAACAAGGAAGGGTGGATTAGTGCAAAATAAGGCAATCAAACAATACAAATATATATATATTTTATTTTATTTTATAAGTGATAAAAGGGAATATTTTCAGCTTTAAAATATGTTAAATATTTTTTTTTTAAAAGTTTTCAAACTTATAAATTTGTATACCTGAGAAATCCATATATTTTTTTTTTGTAAAATAGTACTTGCATAAAAAATTCAAAGAAAATAATTATTCTCTATTTTATAAATAAAATTGACTTTTTGTCTAATGAAGTAATAAGAGATGCTATATTAAATAAAAGTATAGACCTATCAAGTGGACTACAGATAGATAGTTCAGTCTGTCATAAATAATTCATTTACAAAGTCCATATATATCAACTCATTAATTGGTCAAAATAACATAATGTGATAATATTTCATAATTGATATTATTTAATAATCTAATAAATAATTTTTAATAATATATTAATGTTAATCCACAAATAATTATTAAAAAAAATCTAACATTCTTCCACTTGAATAGTATTAGTTAATTATTAAAAATAAAATATTATTTTAACTATGATGAATATCAATTATAACCAAAACACACATAATTCGACAGTTCAAAAAAATATACAAGACAATCAAACAATATTGCAATTGGATAGCATTAGTCAATTGGGAAATGAATCATGAACATCGTGATGGAATGACAATATTGGTCAATTAGAAAAGTGAAAAAAGAAAAGAAAAAAGAAGTGTGTCAAATTTTGCCTCCTAAATAAGAAAAAAAGGCAATCAAACAATACAAATATATATATATATATATATATATATATATATATATAAATTTTTAAGTGATAAAAGGGAATATCTCCAACTTTTAAATATGCTAAAATTATTTAAAAAAAAATTTTCAAACTAGAAAATTAATTAAATTACAGTATCACAAACCAGATTTATTTTTACTTCGATTTTTTTTCCAAGTTGTTTCATTTGACCCCCTTCGAATCAGATCTTTTGTAAATGGAAACTAAGGGCATTTTCGTTGCTTTTGCCCTATCATTCTGCAAAATTTTCTTGCCTAACCAGCTCCAATTTTTATAACATAGATCTACATTTACTTTAAAAACTCAAAAGAAAGCATATGGAATCCCACTTTTACCTTTTTATTGTACGCCAGGATTCAAAATAATATATTGTAAGAAATCACATCTTTAAATTGAACTTATAAATTTTAAAAATTTACATTCTAGTTAAACTCTTAAATTATAATTTT
The DNA here is from genome assembly GCA_037074535.1 of Gleditsia sinensis. Taxonomy (NCBI): domain Eukaryota; kingdom Viridiplantae; phylum Streptophyta; class Magnoliopsida; order Fabales; family Fabaceae; genus Gleditsia; species Gleditsia sinensis. Next base: position 6,043,515 of record CM073464.1, on the reverse strand, counting down.
TCTTGATAAAAATCGTAATAAACAAATCTCAAAATAAATATCTTTTTACATATTAAAAGAAAGAATATTTCAAAAAAATACAACAAAAATTTATTAAAAGCCAATATAATTATTTTGAGCAAAACAATAATTATTTTAAATAAAAATATACTTCCTTTTAACAAAACATAATCATTTACAATAAAAATATATATTTTTTTAGTAAAAAATTATTATTTAAAAATAAAAATTTTGGGATATTACATAAGTTAAGCCTTTTTCTTATTTCATTCCAATCATATGCACCTCTTATACATAGAAGTTTCAAATACAGAGGGGGGTACGTAGCTCAGAAAGATTGCAACATAAAATAAAGCATCAGAAGAAAAGATGGTAGAGAGAGATTATTTCAGTGATATAGTCTGTCCAGTGAATCCTATGCACCTTTAGGCAATGGCCATCGGAAGACCAACTAGGTTCGAAGACAAACCCTGTTTTTTTTACGGGGGACGGTGGGAAAGAAAAAGACTGGGTAAATGGGTTCTAGTACTAGAAAAAAAATAATACATTTTTTTTTTGAGGTAGTTCATTTGACAATTTTATAAGTTAGTTTTAACAGTAAAAACAAATGGTTGGAAAAAAATTACAATAGAAACAAACAATAAGGGGCACATTGCAGCAATTGAAAAAGAAGAAGAAGAAGTTGTAATTACACCAATATATCAGTGACAAAATACATTTTGCCCCTAAAATAAAACACATCAAAACTTTACCAAAAAATAAATAAAAATCATAAAAAAAAATCACCGAACTATGAAATTAGGTTCTCCTTGATATAATAGTTATTTTTTTAAGATGAAAAATCAAAAGATAATAATAACGATAGAACAGAAAAAAAAAGATTATTTACGTGCATAACAAAAATAATTACTTTAATTTAAATTAGAATTTTATTGGGGCTCAAATCATTCCAAACTCTTCCAAATTTATTAATCTAATATGAGGTAAATAAAAAAACCAGCAAAAATTGTACAATTAAGAAATAAAATATATTAAATTAATAATCATCTACTCAAATTCTCAGTTCCCAATCATCCAAGTTAGTTTCAAGTAGGAAAAAGATATTTCATTATTTATATAAAACTTTTCTATGGCAAACAAATAGGTCAACCAGTGAAATCACTTCAATTAATCCCAGAGGAAAAGAAAATTGCATGCCAAATACTTAAGCCATAATCTAGAATGATTTCTGGACAGAGACAATATTAGAGAGAGATTTAATCTGAAAAAAGAAAGACATAATTTATAATTTTTAAAATTATATTTTGATGAGAAAAAAGTAACATTTATTGATTAAAATGGTTTAACACAAATCTTAAAATCAGGGCAGCAAAAGATTTGATTTAACAGCAAATTCAACCTTGCTTTATATTATCTTATCCTAATCAAGCACATTTTTTTAATAAGACAATCCAATGAAAGAGACAAAATTAGGAGATAAGAAAAGATAACATAACACTGCAAGGGATCATCAAGAGACATGCAAAATTACGAATATATAAGAAAAATAATGAAAATTACATCAGGACCATTGGCTGACAAAAGAAACTATTTAAATTATTAAGCAAATTCAAACAATTATTGAAAATGCAGATTAAAGCATATACAAATACAAATTTGAAAGAGTCGCAAACTAAAGTGCCGAGTTGTAACTTTTCGTTTTCGAATCTTTGCAAAACTACGGTACTAAGTTACCAACTATTTATTAAGAAAATTCATGTTAAATAAAAAAAAATTCAACATTTTTTGGACTTGGCCTAAGCCATTATAACATACAGCCTTGATGGGCCTCACCCAAAGAGACTCCGAAAATCTAAAACTAGATCTAGCTCTTTTTGAAACATTTCACTTTCCCAAACAACAAAGTAACACGCTTTGAAAAAAAAAAAAAAAACTTCGACTCCCATCTTCATCCAAAAGCTCCAATCCACCAAAATATCAGCTTCCTCCTCCAGCATCTTCTTGAATCTGCTTCTTCAGGACAAGAGGGGGGTTGTACATCTAATTTCTACCCAAGACTCCTTTTTTACTGAGTTTAGGAAGTACATGAGCAGCTCTATTTCCCGTTCTCGGCACCCACTCATATTTGTATTCGTTGATACGCTCTTTACTCAGCTCTACAATTCTTTTCATATGCGATAAGTATCAGTAATGTTTCTTGCTATTACATTCATCTATTAGATATTTGCAATCTGATTCAAAGATGACTTTGTTGATGTTGAGATTACTGACTAATCTCACTGCTTCTTCCATTGCTTTTGCCTCAGCTTTCAACGATGAAAAGGCGAAAGTCATTTTAGCCGCTTCTGTCAGCAGATGACCTTCCGTATCCCTAACGATTATTGTCAAATGGAATTCCATAGTAGTCGAAGAGAAAGCTGCATTGGTATTAATTTTCAGCCATCCTTCCTAAGGCACCTTTCACTTCTTCTTCTTGATTGATCTGTACTGGTTAGGCTTCTACCTTCTTGATGCCTTAGATTAGACATACAGTTCGAATGCAACTGTTGAGCCTTATTGATAACTCTACTAGGGTTTATACTTTGCTGTTCAAACAGATTTTCATTTCTTTCTTTCCATATAAACCACATAATAGAGAAGATTTTTAAGCATATTTCTCTAATATCCATTGGTTGTTGTTTGTACATTTCAATCTTTCTCCAAAGTCAGTCTTCAATTTTATTCACCCTCTGTGATTCTACTATACACTGTAGGTCTGATCCAAACTATACCGATCTCACCCACTCACATGTTAAGGACAGATGTTCCACTGTTTCCAGGCTCGAGTTGCAAATTGGACAACTCTGGTCTTGTATTAACTTTCTCTTCTTTAAGTTCTCCCTTGTAGGTATAGTGTTATTTAATATCCTCCATATAAAGACCTTAATTTTTAGCGTAGCGTAGGATTTCCACACCATATTCCAAATCTTTGGGTTTATCAAATGGGATGACCGTGCTTTGTTTTTAGAGGCTTTAGAGTACTATTTTTTGGCTGCCTCCAAATTTATGAATCTAATATGAGGTAAATTAAAAAACCTGCAAAAATTGTACAATTAAGAAACAATATTTATTTTTTATTACAAGAAAATATATTAAATTAATAATTATTTACTCAAATTCTCAGTTCCCAATCATCCAAGTTTGTTTCAAGTAGGAAAAAGATATTTCATTATTTATATAAAACTTTTCTATGGCAAACAAATAGGTCAATCAGCACTACAAGAAAATCGGGGAATTGTGATGAATTTTTAACGACGGTCATAAAAAACCGTCGCCAAACCCGAATTTAGCGACAATTTAATTAAAATTGTCATTAAATACGGACGGTTCAAGTCAAACCGTGGTAATATGTCTCGGGTTTAGGATAATAAAAAAAATTACGAAAATTTACAACGATTTCTCAAAAATCATCGTTAAATGACGACAGTTTCCTTAGAACCATCATTAGTTAATGATAGGTTTTTGAGAAACCGTCGTGAACTTTTCAACGTTCGGAATTCGAACCATTACTCGGGATTCATGTAGTTTAACGATGGTTATTAACAAAACCGTCGTTAAGTGGGTTTAACGACGGTTTATTATTGGGTTAACGACGGTTAATAACCGTCGTTAAACCACGCGTTCGTCTATATATTAGCATGCCCTCTTCATTTACATTACGAATGCTTTCAGTTACAGTTTTTTCGTAGAATACATCAGCTGAGATTTTTGATTGCGATTTACGAGTTTTGATATTGTGGTCTACTTTGCGACTTGTATTTATTTTTCTCAAGGTATGTCATTTAATTTTCTAATTATATTTTTTTTTATATATTGTATGTTCAAAATATTTTCTTATGTTATTTTTTGTTTTCTTTTGCAAAGATCTTGTGACAACACTTTGATTTTTGTGCGTTATTTATTTGAAATTATTTTAAAGGTATGTAATCTAATTATTTTTATTTTAAATAAATTTATTTCAAATTATTGTATGTTAAAATGCGATAATATTAGATATTTTATATAGTTTATATTTATTTTAAAAATATATTTTACATTGTGATGTACATGTATAAATAAATTTTAAAATTTTTGTTACTTTTGAAATGTTTATGATGTTTAATATTATAATATATTATGTCCGTTGAAAATATGTAAGAAGTAATTTCTTTTTTAATAATGTTAAATTATTAGACTTAATTATGTTTGAAGTAAAATATTTTTATTTAAATTAGAAATGATTTATAAAAATAAAAAATAGAGATCTTGAGGCGGTGTTGATAGAATACTATGAAAAAATTATTAAATACACATAGTTAAAAATAAAATTTGTTAATAAAAATTACAAGTAGGTTTTAAAAAATGAAAACAAATATATATAATAACATAAATTTAATAGATGAATTAAAGTATAATTGATGAGGTAAAATAATAAATTTTAATAAATAGACAGAGTGAGTATTGAAAAAAATTTTAAAAAATTGTGACGCTACTTTAAAAATATACGTATATTTTAATATAAATTTAACAAATATTTGTAATATTATAAATTTAGTATAAAATGATAGTAAATTCAGTTTTAAATATAAGTTATTTAGTGTTTAAAAATATATAATTAAAATTGATGCAAGTAAATTGAAAATAGTTATTATATTGATAAACGTGTTTAAATAATATACATAAATTAGTAATAGTCAAATTTTATTACAGTTGATTCTAAAATATTATAATATTTGCATAGGTGATGAGGTAAAATAATAAATGTTAGTAAATAAATGAAATTAGTATTAGGAATTGGTTTAAAAAAATTAAAACACTAATTTAAAAATACACATAGTTTTTAAAAAATAAAAAGAAATATATAATAATATAATTTTAATAGAAAATAATAGTGCAGTAAATTTTGATACACTATGTTCTTACATTAGATTATCTATTAAAGAACTAATAATATCTTAGGTGTAATTGAGTTGAATTATTCTAGACGTACGATACCCTTATATGGGCCACTGCTTTTACTTTTTTCAGATAGGGAATTGAAATTTCAATTCCCTATATGAGTTCGTTTAAAATTTTACTATGTAAATATTATAATTGAAATAGTAGCGGCAGATATAAAATCATAATTCAATTTTTTGCTGCTAATGGCTGTCTTTCCCAAAAAATTCAGATTCATAGAGATTCAATCATGAAATTCATCCTTTAAATTAATGACATTAGGAGAATGAAATAAAATTAACACATGACCAAAAACTTTATCAATGGCACTATTTCAAAAGTTAGAATTTTTGTTTCTAGATTCGTAGAGATATTTTAAGTGTTTTATTTCATATTATGCAAGCCAATGTCATCATTTATCCGACCTTCATAAGGTGCGACAAGTCTTGTCAATGAAATCTATAAATTTCATGCATTATAAGTTTCTTAAGATCAAATAGGTATCTTATTTCTTTATTTTTTACACTCTCTTAAATATCTCTCTTAAACTCTTTGGGATCATGATTCTTTATTTCTAGCGAACCAATGACGAAGATTTTTTATTCGGTGCTTCATTAAATGTCAATTATTATCAAGTTTGTTAAATGTTTTTTACACGTAAAGCATTTTAAACCTCTTCAAAATGTGTTGTGTTTTATGCACAATTAATTGTAAATTCCTTCCCATGTAAAATAGCCATGTTTTCTTTCTGTTCACAGTAAGAGTTATTTAGGTTCATTGTTATCTAAATTCATAATTATTTCAGATATGGATAAATCTTGAATCAATAAACCTCGAAAATCAATAGAGTACCTGAATGGTTTAGACAGATTTTTAGAATTCGCAAATGCCAACTCTGGTGTCGAAGGTAGAATAATATGCCCATGCCCAAAGTGTAGATTCAAGAAATGGCAACTCATCGAGGTCGTGCACCAACACTTGATCGTCAAACCATTTTCGGAGGGATACAATTTTTGGAGTTTGCACAGAGAAATGATTATAGAAGAACCTATTGTAGGATATGCTATAATGCCAATTGAGGTCCCAGAACCCATAATTCGAGATGATCCTGTGCAGAATATAGTCCGTGATGCATTCGGGATTCACCCCGAAAATGAGAGCATCGATTCTATGGATATGCCAATTCCACAGTAGCAGAAAGGATGGATGATAGTGTCAAAGATTTTTGAGTTACTGAAAGATGATCAACAACTACTCTATGAAGGGTGAGAGAAGTATTTCAAATTATCTTTTTGGGTGAAGTTGTATCACATCAAGTGTTTGGTTAAAAACGAATTAAACCTCTTGTGTAGTTTCTTCATCTTAGCTTGCACATCTTGAAGGTCAAGCCACTCCAATGAGTAGAACTGGCCCAAAGGAAAAGATGATAAAATTAGAGCTTTAGTTCTCTCAAAAAAAAATTATCTATTTTAATAATTTTTTTAAGAGTTAGTTGTACAAAAAACTGAGTCAGCAGCTGTACAAAAGACTCTTCATTTTTCTCACTCACCACTCAGTTTGCGGATATATATCTCACTCACATAATGACTTATTATTATAATAACGTTAATATTTTTTAATATTTTGTTATAAAAATTGGAAAAATGACGTCTCTTCACTCATCTCTTTTCTGTTTTTTCTTTTCTTTCATGTCACTTTCGCTCTCTTACTAACTCTCTCAGACTCACTCTCACCAATTTGGCTATTTGATAAATTCTTTTCTTTCAATACATAATACATTATTTGTCATTATGTCTGTACTGAGTAACGTAAGAAGAATATTTCACAGGGAAAGACAAGCAAGCAAAACTTTGATGGATAAAAAAGCACATAATTATAACAAATGGGATAACTTCTCTTACCTGCAGTGCCAACTGGAAGAGAACTTGCTGCTATTGTACATGATGCTTTAACATTAGCCTTCCGTGCACTTGCTCTAGAAGTTTCTTCTTTGTTGATCAGCCTTATGGAACTTGAGGAGTGCTCTCTTAAATCATATTCCTTTGACCGGCCTACAGAGACTCCAAGAAACTTAGGCTTAACCGGTCTCAAAAGCACAAAATTCTATTCCCATCTAATGCTTGTGTGTGTCTGGCTTCTTCTTTTTTCGAAGGGGGAGAGGAGGCGGGAAAAGAGGGACAGCAACATATAAGTTTCTCACCTTTTGACAATGAACAAGGTGCTTGCTTATCATTCATTGAATTCTTTTGTACTCCACCGTGTCTAGGAAGCTTCTCAGGTCCCATGGATAGTAAGCTAGGATTAGATTTCACTGTTGGAGTGGGAATCTTTGCAATGACGTTTTTGGATTGACCACAAGTCTTCCAGGCCTTATGCATCGAAGAATTTGCTGGAAAAGGTTTTGTAGAAAATTTACCACAAGAAAGTCTAACGACTTCTTCCTCAGGAATGAACTTCACTTTCCCAGTTCCTGTTGTGGAAATTTGAGCTATTTTTCCACCAATAGCAAATTTAATAATGGCTAACAATGATAAATAAGAAGCAGAAAAACAAATAAAGAGAACACCAGAATATAACGAGGTTCGGCCAATTATACCTACTTCCTCGGACACCACTACAAATATATTGCTTTGAAACAATACAAGAGAGAGAAGAAAAACTAAGCCTTAGAAGAGTGTAGAAGGCTTGAGTTTGGTGTGAGAATAACAAAGGGGGGAGGCCTCTATTTATACTTGTCCTTGCCTACCCATCTCCAAGTTCCCACCGATGTGGGACTTTGGAGCCAAAAACAAAAAATCTCCACCTTGGCGAATAAAGTCCCAAAAGTTACAAAATCTTCTCTCACAATAATACTATCTCTAATAGTGTCTTCAAATGCACCTACGGTGCTATCCATATGCAATCTTCACGATATTGATCAAATTCATACAATGTTGAAACTTGATCGATGTCACTATCTTGGTCATCATATCTGCAGGATTTTCAGCTGTCTGGATCTTCTGAAGTAGTATATCACCTTCTTCCAGAATTTCTCTTACAAAATGATATCGAACATCTATATGCTTCGTGCGTGCGTGATAGACTTGGTTCTTTGCTAAAAAAATAGCACTCTGACTATCACAATGCACCTTGATGTGCTTATGACCAACTCCCAAATCTTTCAGCAAACCTTGAAGCCAAATAGCCTCCTTAATAGCCTCTGTAACAGCCATATACTCTGCCTCTGTGGTAGACAAAGCAACTATTGACGGTACAGTAGACTTTCAACTAACCGGTGCCTTTGCAAGTGTAAACACATAACCAGTAGTTGATCTCCGTTTGTCCAAATCACCAGCATAGTCGGAATCACAATATCCAACTACATATTGACCAATCTTTTTACAGCTTGCCAATGTCCTTTACCAGGATCATGCATATACCTACTCACAACCCCAACTGCCTGTGAAATGTCAGGTCTCGTACACATCATAGCATACATCAAGCTACCAACAACATTTGCATAGGGAACTTTAGCCATATATTCTCATTCAGCATCATTCTTCGGAGATAAATCAGAACTAAGTTTCATATGAGGAGCAAGCGGAGTACTCACAGGTTTTGACTTGTCATTCATGCCAAAACGTTGCAGCACCTTTCTCATATATTGTTTCTGAGTTAGACGAAGTTGCCCCAATCGTCTGTCTCTACTTATCTCCATGCCGAGAATCTTCTTAGCTTCCCCTAAATCATTCATCTCAAATTCTTGCTTCAGTTGAGCTTTCAACTTTGCAATTTCTCCTTGACTCCTTGATGCTATCAGAATATCATCAACATAAAGGAGAAGATAGATAAAAGATCCATCTTGTAGCTTGTACAAATACATACAGTGATCGTATTTGCTCCTTGTGTACTTCTGCCCCAACATAAACTTGTCAAATCTTTTGTACCATTGTCTTGGAGATTGCTTCAATCCGTACAAAGATTTTTCAAGTTTGCATACCATATTTTCTTTCCCAGCAACCTTGAACCCTTCCGGCTGAGTCATATAGATTTTCTCCTCCAAGTCTCCATGTAAAAATGCAGTTTTTACATCCATTTAAACTAGTTCCAAATTCAGTTGAGCTACCAAGGCCAGTAAGATTCTGATGGAGGAATGTTTCACCACTGGAGAAAAAACTTCGTTGTAGTCAATTCCCTCCATCTGAGCATAACCTTTAACTACCAATCTCGCCTTGTAGCGAATGCTTTTCTTATCAGGAAATCCTTCTTTCTTTGCATATATCCACTTGCATCTAATAGCTTTCTTTCATTTCGGCAGACTTGCTAGCTTCCATGTCTGATTCTTATGAAGAGACTGCATCTCTTCATTCATAGCATTCCTCCACTCCTCATTTTCGAAACTTTGAATTGCTTCTTGATATGTGGTAGGAATTTCATCATTCACTATTATAGATGCGTAAGCCACCATATCACTAAATCGAGCAGGTTTGTGTCTTACCCGTTATGGCTTCCTTAATGCAATTGGTTCTTCTTGCTGGTGAGATTCTTGGGTTTGAACCTCTTCTTCATTTGACTCCTCTTCTGCCATAGGAGTTTCTCCATATTTGTACATAAGTGGGTCAATTCTCCTTTCAAACTCCACCTGCTGCAGAGCACTATTGATCTGTTGAATGTCATCCTTCTTCAACATGGCAGATTCATCAAAGGTGACATCTCTGCTAAGGATTATCTTCTTGGTCTCAAGACACCAGAGGCGGTATCCTTTAACACCAGTAGTGATCCCCATAAAGAGCGCCTTCTTGGCTCTCGGATCCAACTTCGATTCCTTCACATGATAATATGCTGCGGAACCAAATACATGTAAAGAATCATAATCAATAACAGATTTTTCAGACCAAACTTCTAAAGGAGTTTTACCACCAATTGCAGTTGATGGTAAACGATTAACAAGATGGCTTGCATATCTCACAGCCTTAGCCCAAAATTGTCTGCCCAACCCAGCATTGGACAGCATACACCGAATTTTCTTCAGCAATGTCCGGTTCATGCGTTTAGCCACCCCGTTCTGTTGTGGTGTATTTCTAACTGTGAAATGTCTCACAATACTTTCATCTTGACAAATTTTATCAAACGGATCACTTTGATATTCACCTCCATTGTCTGTTTTAAGCCGTTTGATCTTTTTGCCAGTCTGAGTTTCAATCATCTTTTTCCACTTAAGGAAACAATCTAACACTTCATCCTTTGACTTCATAGTGTACACCCACACTCTTCGAGATAAGTCATCAACAAATGTAACATAATAGTGTTTTCCTCCTAAAGAAGCTGTCTTGGAAGGATCCCACACATCAGAGTAAACATAATCCAAAATACCTTTAGTATCATGGATTGCAGTGCCAAATTTCATCCTCTTCTGCTTTCCCATCATGCAATGCTCGCAGAAGTCTAGCGTACAGGTTTTCACATCTTTCAATAATCCTTGCTTTGCCAGAATTTGCAAGTATTTTTCACCTGCTAGCCCCAATCGCATGTGCCACAACTTAGTTGCATTTGACCCTTCATCATCAAGAGTTGCAACTGCAGCTGTCCCAACAATTGTATTACCATCATAGTAATACAAATTATTCTTCTGGGTGCCTTTTAACATTACTAGAGCTCCAGAAACTATCTTTAAAACTCCATCTCGCATTGTCACCGTCAATCCTTTGGATTCTAGGACTCCCAAAGAGATGAGATTTTTCTTCATGTCAGGTACATACTTGACTTCTGTCAAAACTCTAGTTGATCCATCATAGTTCTTTAAGTAGACTGAACCGATTCCAGTTGTTTCACAAAATGTGTCATTGCCCATGTAGACAACTCCACCGTCTATTTCTTTGAACTCAAAGAACCACTCCCGGATATGACAAATATGTTGGTTGCATGCTGAGTCAAACAACCACTTGTCAGATCGCCTTGTGGAGGTTGTAGCAACCAGTGAAAGATCTGAATCTTTATCACTGTAATCAGCAGCACATGCTTCTGCAATAGCTTTTCCTTTGTCAACTTTGCCCTTATTTTTCAATTTCGGGCAATCTTTCTTCCAGTGCCCCTTCTCTCTACAAAAGGCACATTCATCTTTACTCGGTCTGCCTCTCGACTGAAATTTTCCTCTTCTTACTTTCTTCTGGCTTTGTGGTCTGTCTCTAACTACCAGTGCTTCTGCAACCACCTCTGCATGCTTGCTTTCCTCCCTGTCTTTTTTCCTCAATTCATGACTATATAGAGTACTACATACTTCACTGAGGGAAACTTTCTCTTTCCCATGAAGTAACATAGCTTCTATAAATTCATATTCTTCTGGAAGTGAAAACAGCAACATCAATGCCAGATCTTCATCTTTGAAAGTTTCATCAAGATTCCTCAAATCAGCTACTGCCTTGTTAAAAGCAGTAATATGATCGTTCATGGTGGTACCCAGTTGATAACTAAACCGGAACAACTTCTTCTTCATAAAGAGCTTATTGTGACCGCTCTTTTTCAGGAATTTCTCTTCCAATGCCTTCCACAGCTTACTAGCAGAAGTTTCCTTTGAGAAAGAATATTTCTGCTCTCTGGAAAGGCATGATTGAATAGTACCACACGCCAACTGATTGATGGTCTTCCATTCTTTTTCTTCAATTTCATCTGGTTTCTCCTATTCAATAGCAATATCTAGACCTTGCTGGAAAAGCTCGTCTAGAACTTCACCTTGCCACATTCCGAAATGACCCGTACCGTCAAAGATCTCCATTGCAAATCTTGCATTTGGCACATCAAATCTCGTCAAAATTGATGACGAAGAAGCTGCCAAAGTTGATGTAGTGAAAACTGTGGCTTTCTGAGTCTGCTCCTTATCATCAGCCATTTTTGCTCAAAAGTGAAAAAATTACTAGTAATAATTTAGCCAGAAAAAAATGCACCAGGAAAATTTTCAAGAAAAACTGGAGGGGTCACACGGTCCCACTTAAAAACCAGTTTTCTTAGACATAACTTTCCTAAACATGCACTTAATTAGACAATATATTACTAACAATTTTAACACCAACTTACAAACAAAATCTCAAGAAATTTTTTCTGATATGGAAGATCAGTTAAAACCGCAACCACAGAGCATACTAAAATTTTCAAGAGAAATCGCAACCAACAACTCTGATACCAATTGTTGTAAAAATTGAGCTATTTTTCCACCAATAACAAATTTAATAATGGCTAACAATGATAAATAAGAAGCAGAAAAATAAATAAAGAGAACACCAGAATATAACGAGGTTCGGCCAATTATGCCTACTTCCTCGAACACTACTACAAATATATTATTTTGAAACAATATAAGAGAGAGAAGAAAAACTAAACCTTAGAAGAGTGTAGAAGGCTTGAGTTTGGTGTGAGAATAACAAAGAGGGGAGGCATCTATTTATACTTGTCCTTGCCTACCTATCTCCAAGTTCCCACCGATGTAGGACTTTGGAGCCAAAAACAACAGTTCCAACAACTTTTTGGCTTCTAGAACAAGCCAGCCAGCCAGAATGTTGAGGCACTTTATATGGGCTAGTTGTATGCGTGTAATCATGGTTGGTTATGTCAGAAACATTTAAACCAAAGTCCCCTGAAGAGTTTTTGTTTCCACCACGTGTTGGTGAGATAGTGTCATTCCCAGAATGGCAAGATTCACAAATCCACTCTTCAGGAATTATTTTTATATAATTTTGCATACAATAACTGGAACCGCAGAGAAATAGCATTAATTCAGAACAAGATTCTATGCAGCCCAAAAATTGTGAAGGCATTTAGAAAAACAATAGGTCAACCATATATTTACTTAGCATCTAGAAAATTAATAAAATATGTCAACAAAATCCCAAATATGAGATTTAACCCTTCAACTTACCCCCCAAAATTGAGTGCACAAATAAAAAGGTGATTTTTTTTTAGTTAATATTAGACAACACTTTAAGTATCTAACCAAGTTAGTGCACTTAATCGATGAATCCACAAATCGGGCTTATAAAGGAAGTGACTACCTCAGTTAAGGTACTCTTTCCCAGCAAATGGAATATATACAATTAAAAAGACAAAAAGAAGAAGAAGAAGAAAGCCCAACATATATCGGTTCCCATAAATTTCAGGTGATAAACTAAAAAAAAAATTAAATTAATTTAAAAGGAGGAGAAGAAGAAGAATCCCCACTTATGTCAACATTATCAGAGGCACAAAAAGAAAAAGGATAAGATGGAAGATCATTACACATGTTCACGAGCGACTTTGCATTTAGAGCAAGTAGCAATTACTTCAGGGAAACCAACATCACCACATATATCGCAACGTTCAACCTGCAATGAAATTAAGCACACGAGTTTTAAAATATCAATTGTAAAGAAGAACCAAGTTTTCTGGAAGAATTTTTTGAATCCAAAGTATTCATCCCTTCCCCCCTTTTTGTGGATAAGTAAAGTCTCTCTAGCATACAATTTTAAACTATCCACTTTAACATCACAAGATAAAACTAAAAACCAGTTAAGGTTAGTCAGCACTATAAATTCACTACATGATTTTAAATGAATAAGGTGAGTTAGGAAGGTGACATTGCTCATATGACTCATAAACACACTAGATACATGCCCAAAGGATCTGCAATGATACTATCTATTCTATCATAACTCTTCTACAGGGGATGTGACATACTCAAAGAGACCAGATAATGTTGCACCCATCCTATCATAATTTTCCGTAAAGTTACTCTTAGAGTAAGGATAGGAAGGGAGACACTGGAATAAGATTCTATTTATAATTATAAACTAATTACAAAACAATAATACACTTATGAATATTTAATTACTTAATTTTTCATAATTTATGTTATTACTTTTATACTATTTTTTTAATTAATTAGCAGTAATAATATTTTTTTTCTATACTTATTATGATCATATATGTGATTAAGTACATGTGTAGTTAAAAATAATTACTTATTTTTATAAAATTATAATATCATCCGGTGTGACTATGGTCTAATAGATTGAATAGGACTGACTGGCTTCAAAACACTACCAAATCAACAAAATCCATTCCCATTTGCAGCCAACATTTGTAATAATGTACGGTAAACAGAAAAAGAAATATCGTATGAACCCCCCTCAATAGTATAGCACCAGCAAGATCAAAATTAAAGGAAAGTACGTCGCAACTTTGAATAAACACATTTAAAAAAAAAAGGAAATAAAAGAGAAAATCAGCCAGAATAAGAACTCCCAGTGACATTTTAACAGCCCCACGCAAAATATATAAAAACTATGCGCAACTACAAGCTCAAAAGTAGTGCGCAATGCATTAAGGCCAAACAGTGATTTACAGTGGTGCACAGAAATAACAAATAAACAAACAAATGAACCACACTTGGAGTTGAGGGGGGGGGGGAATTCATGCAAGTAGGTCTCAAAATGAACTACAAAAACGAAACAGCACGAAGAAAAATACAGGGGGATTAGGGTTTATTGGGGTCTCTTACACTATGGGTATCGCCAAGTTGCTGCATTGTCGCGTCCTTTACGGTTTCTTACTCTATCTTTTGGCCTTATTCTTTTGCAAAGAAGAGAAACCAAAAGGTGATGACTAGTGGCAAAGAATACTAGACCGTTTTTTTGGCTTGGGGCCTGTGGAAGGAAGATGGACAATGCTGATTCAACGAAGGTAAATATCTGCAAAATGAAAGGTTGCACACAGCTGTTATATGATTGACAATGACAAACCAAGTCAAATGTAATAATTAATTTTTAGTAATTATTTATTTATCAAGCCTTCCGTACAACTTTACTATATCCGTACAGACATTATTCTTTTAATTTTAAAATATATTAAATTTTTTCTCTTATTTACTAAATTATTAATCAAGTTTGTATTTTTTATTTTTAAATAAATTTTTTAAATAATTTAACACAATATATTACAAATAATCAAAAATTCTTTAAATATTATAATTGTTTATTTTATAAATTTTAATAAATAAATTTGCATTAATTCAAAATTTAAAAAAATATAAATAAAAGTTTTACAAATTTTACAAATGTAATTTACTCATTTTATTTTTGTTGGATTGTACATCTTGTTTTTTGATTCTTGCATATGAATATATTAAATTAAAGAGCAAATTATATTTGCGTGCTGTAAAATTTATTAACTTATACTTAAATTTTTTTAATTTAAACATATACAAAAAATTTAAATTTATAAAATTATTAATAAATTTTTTTTTTTTTTATAAATTATCAAAAAAAAATTAAATTAATAATTATAAAAAAATTAAAAATAAGAGAATTTAAAGTATTTTTTAAAATTTAAGACATTATGAATTCAAGTTTTATAAATTTTAAAAGATATTTTAATTTTAATTTAAAATTAAAAAGTGTGAATATAATTTTTATAAATTTTAAAAAATAAATATAATTTACTCTCAATTAAAATACCAAAAGTACTATAATTTTTTAATGTGAATAGTACTATGAAAGTAAACTATAACAGCGTCTTGTCACTATCTTACTATTTTCTCCTGAATATGAGCTGTACGACATTTAATTAGGACATTCTTTTTTGTTGTTAACTAAATCAGTCTTTCGCAATACACCTCTAAAAAAGGATTAAGAGATCAAAACTAACAAGTAAACAAGAGAATTTGGAGAATATTTGAAAGCTCTTTAACACTCAAATGCTTTATGATTCTTGGATTAATTACAAATGAGGGAGTGAAGGATTTATATAGTCCACATTCCCTTAAATGAATGGCTAAAATCTATTTAATCCAAAATTTCATAATGCCTCTCCAAAAATTTCTAACCTATTAATATTTACAAGATTTCTCTACACTTTTTTAGAGAATTTCAGGGCCTACAATGTACAAAGTGTTTTTACTACATTTTAGAGTATTATATTATATTCTAGAATATTCTACTATATTCTAGAGACTTTTAGAATGTACAAGAATTGCCTAGAAAGTTTTAACTAATTCTAAAACTTTCTAGATGCTTGCATGGCAAGATTGTTGATTGGGCACCATATTGTGTCCATGTCTTGCCTGCATGGTGCTTATGTGTCGAAATGTAACTTTCTCCCTCACCTATACTAGAGACATCCTCGTCTTCGTGTTATGGAAGTTTTTGATCAAGTCTTTGAACTGCCATAATGTTTCTTCTGACTCTTATATTGCCTTTTGTTCAGGACTTCCCTTTCAATGTACCAAATACTCACGAATTAGAGGTACTTCCCTCTTACGTATAACTCTATCGGCCAATTCTTTGATGTTATTCTCCTTTATTTGGATCATCCTCATCAGCATGATATGGTTTTAGCATGTTGTTATTTTAATTAAAACTTGTAAGCGCACAAATCTGTTGGAATACAGATTTGATGGTATGTAAAGTCAATTCCACGAAGATTGCCAATTGAAAGAAAACTCTAATTTAGACTCAAAATAGATAACTCTAACCTAATTGTCGAAATATTTTTTTTGTGAGAAGGACATTAAACTAAGTATGCAAGAAATTGATGTACTTACATTAAATTAAAATATATTCAAGGTAAAATTGAATGCTAAGGTTAGGGGATCCACTTTTAGTATGAATAAAAATAAATTTGACTCTTATTATTCAATTAGAATCATCACATGAATAAAGTTCTAATTGGAAAATATGTTCATTTAAACTCACTTTTGTTTATATGTGAATTATATTTACCTCTTTTTTACACAATTAATACATTCTTGTAAAATATATTCAAATATACATTGTGCCAATCATCACATTATCTACAATAAATCAAGATTAGTTTAAACATTTATTGTGCTAAAAATTGTCTACAATATATCAAGATTCACACTTTACAAGAATAAAGTATACAAAAAAAATGAGAAAGGTAGAAAACTAATTAACTTAACAAAATAAAATAAGATAAAATAGATGGCAAAACCAACTATAATAATAACACAAAGTAGACGGAAAAGCCAGCCTCTAAAAAAGAAAATAACAAAAGAGAGAGGCAGCAAAGTAATCCTTTAAGAAAGAAAATAACAAAAAAATAATAAAAGAGAGAGGCGGCAAAGTCATCCTCTAAGAAAATAACAAGAGATAGGCGGCAAAACCAGCCATTAAGAAATAACATAAAAAAATGAGAAGGTAAATACAACATCAAATATAAACATTAAAATTAAGAGTTAGATAAATTATTATTCTTATATCAAGAGTTTCACCATTTACCTTAGCATAAGAAAGTTAGTTCTCCATATTCAAAGTAAGAAAGTAAAATTGAATATGAACAAACATAATAATATTATGAAAAGATAACAAAGTATCTAAAGAAATAAGAATATTACAATAATTAGGAACCCAAAACCATACTCTCAAACTTAAGCTCTTTTAAGCCTTCCTCCAGCCTCCCCTCTAGTTCACAAAATCTCTCTATTTATAGATACAACTAAAGGGTAGGTGACAGGTTGTATTGCATTATATGTACAAAAAGTAATCATAATATTCCTCCTTGATAAACACCAAATTTGCCTATATAAAAAGCAAAGTTGTAGCAAATTATGTTAGCTATTCACCTACCAAATTTTGTACATATTGACTATGTATTTTTTGAGATACGGCCCAAATACTACAGTAAAGTTGAGCTAGACTACAACAGCAAACCGTTTTTTGCCAAATTTTGTATATATTGAATATGTATTTTATGAGATACGGCTCAAATACTGGAATAAAGTCGAACTAAAAAGCAAACAGCAAACAAATTTTCAACATTAGATGTTCCTTGAATCTTTATGTTTAAGTTTTGTTCTGAAAATATGGTCATAAGTCAAGATTGAATTTATGTATATATCCATTAAGATACATCTCAGGAGTTAAAAAGATAATGCTCCTTACTTAGCCATCCTCAATGAATTTATTTTATCTACTTGATTTATAGACAACATTCTCAAAGAATCACAATTTAGTTTTGATTCCTCCAATTGAGTTCATTTTCTATTCTTCTCTCCATATGTAAAAGATGCATAAAACTAAAGATAAGTACAAAAAGTAAGTGCTTAAATATTACAAAAAGTTAAGATGAAAGTATCTAATTTATGGTTATAAAACTCACTCATCACATGCTCACATGGAAAATTAGATGTATCTTTAACTTGGGTGGCTGCTCCAGATGATATGACATATTCCCAACCATCTTGAGGATAGGGAAAGGTCTTTCATACTTTCGTAGCAACCCTTTATGCAAAGGGTGAAAAACTTTGAATTATTGAGGCAACAGTCGAACTATTACTAAGTCTCTCACTTCGAACTTTACATGGCGACGACCCTTGTCTACCCACTTCTTCATCTTTTTGGTCGCCTTGTCTAGATGAATTCTAGCTATATCAGCTTGCTCTTTCCATTGCGACCTTAAAAGCTAAGGGGCTGACACCTTTGTATGTGGTTTCCAACGTAAACGGAATGAGTGGTTGTTATCCCATGACCACTTCAAATGGGCTTTTCCTTGTACACTAACTCCTTTAGAGATTATAAGAGAATTGGAAAACATCCATCAACTTGGCCCAATCTTTCTTATTGGCACTCAAAGTATCGTAGATACATCTTAAACAGTGCATTCACCTATTCCGTTTGCCCATCTATTTGTGAGTGAAAGCTAGTAGAGTAGCGTAGTTCGGACCTCAGCATCCTACATAGCTCTACCCAAAATTTTGCTGTGAAGCGTGGGTCTAAATTAGAGATGATACTTCTTAGCACACCCCAATACTTCACTATGTTCTTGAGAAACAACTTTGTTTAGCGGTGTAGTCCTTAAGGGCCAGAACAAAATTTACATATTTTGAGAATCGATCAACAACCACCATTATAGACCCAAACAACTCAGTCAAGGGTAAGCCCATGATGAAATCCATAGAGACACTTTCCTATGGCCTCTCAAGAATAGGAAATGGCTCGAGCAATCCTGCAGGGCAAATATTGCTTTAGCTTGTCTCGTTGGTAGACCAAACATGTGTGCACATAAGACTCGACATCATCATGCATTTGTGGCCAGTAGTATGTGGTCTTTAGCAGAGCTCGGGTACACCTCTGACTTAGGTGGCCTGCCCATTTTGTATCATGACACTCTTTTATAAGTTGCTTCCACAAGTTATCCCACTTTGGCACATAAACGCGTCTCCCCTTCGTGTAAAGTATACCGTCCTTTAACCAAAATCTCCTAGTCTTTCCCTCAGTGTCCAGGTTGAGGATTGCCTTGGCTATGAGGTCTTACATAAGTCATTCTTTAATCCGTCTCAAGATATCGCCTTCTAGCTTGCTTATAAAATCCAACTTGGCCTTTCGACTTAAGGCATCAGTCACATGGTTAATTCTTCTAGGCTTGTATTCTAACTCATAATTGAATTTCGCTAGAAAATCCTGCCATCTCGTTTGCTTCGGAGTAACCTTATTTTGTGTTTAAAAATAACTAGTGGCCAATTGTCTGTCATGATGACAAATTTTGCCCCCAATAAGTAATGCCTCCATACTCTTAAATAGTGGATGATGGCGGTCATCTCTTTCTCTTGATTCGTATACCATCACTTAGTATCATTTAGTTTCCTACTTTCATAGGCTATGGGGTGACCATCTTGCATAAATACTCCCCCAATGATGAACTCTGATGCATCTATATGTAACTCAAAGGGTTTTGTCACATCTGCCAATGCTAAGACTGACTCTTCCACAATAGTTTTTTTAGATCCTCAAAGGCTTGTTGGAATTGGAGATCCCACCTTCATGCCCTATCCTTCTTGAAAAGGTCAGTGAGTGGTGCCGCTCTTGCTGAGTAACTCTTGATAAAGCACTGGTAATAGTTGACTAAGTCAAGGGAAGATCGTAATTTTGTTACCTTGGTAGGGGGTTCCCACTCCTCTATGGCTTGGACTTTACTTTTGTCTATCAATAGCTTCCCATCTTGGATGATGTGGCCAAGAAAGTGTACTTCTGGCATAGCAAACGAGAGTTTATCTTTCTTGACGTAGAGTTAATTATCCCTTAAGACTTTGAATACAGTTTGTAGATGTTCAACATGTTACTCCAAAGTGTTGTTATAAACAACAATATCGTCTAAGTAGACAACTACGAACTTGTCCAAGTGAGGATGGAAAACCTTGTTCATTAAGGTGTAAAAAGTAGCAAACGTTGGTTAAATTGAAAGGCATGCCAAGGAACTCATAAGAACCATACTGTGTCACATATGTAGTCTTTGACTTATTTCCCTCAGCTATCTAAACTTGATAATATCTCGATTGCAGGTCTAGCTTAGTGAAGAACCTCGCCTTTCCTAGCTAATTGAAAAGGCCAGCTATCAAGGGAATTGGATATTTATATTTTACGGTGACCTTGTTAAGCTCCCTATAGTCTATGCACATCCTTACTGACCCATCCTTCCTCTTCTAGACCAAGACTGGGGTGCCAAAAGGAGCCTTTGATGGACGGATGAACTCGGCATCCAACAACTCCTTAAGTTGCTTCCTTAATTCTTCTAACTTGGGTGGTGCCAGACGGTAGGGTGCCATGGCAGGAGGTCGTGCACCTGAATCCAATTCGATCTCATGATCCACCTCCCTTCATGGCGATAGTTTCTTGGGCACCTCAGATGGCATCATGTCTCCAAACTCCTTAAGAATTTTTCCTATTTCTTTAGGCACTTCCTCTTTAAGAGCCATAAGATAGGTAATTTCTCCTTTCTTTGCACCTTTCTCCACTTGTATAGCATATAAGAAGTGCTTATCTCCTTGGAGCTTGGTGGTAGTAGGCACCATGCAAGGTGATTTATCCTCAAATATAGCTAAAGAGTGAAGGAAGGGAATAAGAATAGCTTTAATTGCATTAAAAATCCCATACCTAGTACCACTAGAAAATCATCCATGGGAACTACGGAGATATCCATTATTCCTTCCCACGTTTCGACTTGTAGCTTCACTCCCCATGCTATTCCCTCAAGAGGTTTGGCAAAAGCATTTACCACTTTCAGCCACCCACTCTCCTTGGTCAATTTGAGACCAATTCTTTTGACTTCCTCTACAGATAAAAAATTGTGTGTAACGTTTGTGTCCACCATTACTTTTATAGTCTTCCCAGCTAAGGAGATCTCAATATACATGAGATTTTATTTAGAGAAACTATGAGGTGTTAGGGTTTTTTAGGGCGTTTAGTAGTTGTAGAGTTCCTATTTGGTTCAGCGAGTCAGTCTTCTCCTTTTCCTCTATCATTGCTCTAAGAGCAATCCTCTTGGGGCAGTCTTTCCTCCAATGTTTTCGTCTACACAAGAATTACACTTAAGCTTAAAGTTGTCACGTCGGTCTCCTTTCTTTGTTTGTTTGCCTCTTTTTCTAGCAAAAGGCTTGTCATCACCTTTAGTGCCTTGTCTTGACTCCTTGTCTTCCCCATTTTTCTCCTTGAACCCCTTTTGTTTTGACTTATCAGAGTCTTTGGGTTTGGTGAATTCAACAAGAGTCTTAGTAGAAGCAATTATAAATGGAAGGTCTTGTACACCTCAGCATCGTAGCTCTTGTTGAGTCCAAGGTTGTAGCCCATCCATGAATTTAAATAGCAACTCAAATGGTGCCATGTCCGAGAGTCTAAATTGTAATGATGAAAACTCATGGACATAGTCTCAAATGGAGTTATTATGCTTTAAGTGCTTAAGACTCCTTCTTGTCAGGAAGCTTTCTCCCTTAAGGTAAAAATGTCGCTTGAGTTGGCCTTTAAACTCTTCCCATGTATTGATAACCAAACCACCTTGTTTCATATCACTTTGACATATACGCCACTAGAGCAAAGCATCATCAATGAGATAGAGAGAATCAGTTTCGTACCTTTGATGCATCATCAAGATGAGTAGCTTTGAAGTACTGCTCCATACCCTTTAGGAAATTATCTATTTCCTTAGTATCCCGATTGCCTTTGTAGGTCTTAGGCTTAGGGACCTTCACCTTGGTTGGCCTTGCCTCCACTACACTGCTAGTTATGGCTTCACAGTAAAAGACCCATGTCACGGCCCCAAATGATGGAACACATGACCGGCACGGCATAAGGGTTTCCCCCTAGCCGTAAGCCTAACACATAGCATGCACAACCAATCAGCACACAATCCAGTACATAATAATATAACTGGCCACATACGCCACATCCAATATCAGAAAATACTGTATATATATATATATATTTCATGAATCCAACATCCTTGATTCAACTTGGCCCATGGCCTCATAGTACAAACATTATTGTAAACGTAAAACCATTTTTCAAACAACACAAGAAGCGAGGATCATGCCTGTATGTTCATGGAGATATACTAGACATAACTAAACTAAACAACCAGTACAACAAAGCCTTGCCCAAACTGGGGCTCACCAATGCTAACTCAGCCTCCTATGGAGCTGTAGCTGGATCAGTGTTTCTTTGACTATCTGTGGGGAGAAAACAGAAGAGGGGTGAGATTACCACATCTCAGTGAATGGATAAATCATACTATAACAGAAACAGGGCAAACTAAGCACGAATATTTCGCAATTAATTAAATAATTGAAATCAAAGTATAGAAAACATTAAACATTTAACCGTAATTTATTGAAAGAATGCTAAACAGTTCAAATGATAAATCAGGATTTAATCAATATCTGTAAGCAAATCAATTATGCATGGTAAGTAATAAATGAAGATTCTTATGCAAGAACAATGATGAATGAGGTATTTTAGAAATATTTAATCTTTAAGAAAAATGCACTAATTTATTGGAGGTCTCTCCTAACAGATCTATCATCTCCCCCAAGCACACAGCATGGGTAGGGTAATCACTGTAAGCGTAGACATAAGTCCACCCTAAATTTTATGTCTTAGGCAGTCATATGCCCGTCACAATATCCTAGGCCGAAGCCGTAACATGATCAAGGTGCACCAGGACTAGCACTACCTGCGGCTAGCTAACAGTGACCTAAAAGGGTCCCTCCAATAGAAAACATGTGAAATATGCTATTCAAAGAGTTTAAAGTAAAACATTTCAATAACTTTACAATACAGCTATAATTCTCCATCTAGCTCTTTTCATGCATAAAATCTCGTTCTAAAACATATCTCATCCATGAATTCCCATGGAGACCTTTACAATCATAAATTTTCCCTTTTAAACATAGATCGTCCGTAGACGTCACATAGATGCTCATCATGCATTAAATCCTTTCATGGCTAACTTAGTTCATTTTTATGACTAAGTTCGCATTTCTATAAATCTAGCTCAAATGGAGAATTAATAGTCTAGATGCTTGCCCTGCATACCTAGGGTTCAACTAGGATTGAAATTTACAATTTCTAACATGGTTGGAACATATTGGTTTTCAAAGCAGTAAAACAATTTAACATACATTCCAACTAGTTAAAATATACGAGAGAGTTATAAATCAAATTCCTAAAACATGCGCTATAGTATGAAAAACCCACTCACCGTACTAGAAGTCCAACAACGAGAATTTCACCTCGTAGTGGCTCAATAACCTAGAAAATATAGACATACCATGAAAATTAGAAAATTCTAAAATCACTATTCACGCCGGAAAACACTATTCACTCGCCGGAAAATACTATTCATGCTGAAACCTAAAAACCCCATATTCGATTCTAAAGCTATCTACGGGAAGAATTTCGGTAAAAACGAAGCCTAAAACGCAATGGGACGAAATTTTACCTTTGGAGGTACTATTCACGCGATTTTCCGGCGACCTTCCGGCGACTTTCCGGTGAAATTGATCGGTGGGTTTTGAAGTACTCGTTGCCACGAGTCCAATGGTCCTGACGGTTCGTCAATCAGAGGTCCGTAACTCCAGATATGAGGGTTTGAAATTTGAAGGAGAAAAGGGAAAAATGGGGGAGGGGGCTGCGGGTTTTCTGCTCTCTGCCTGGCATCCGTATGCACATATATTGATGCTACAGTAACTTTTTTTTTTTTTTTTTTAATAATAATTAAATAATTAATAATAAGATTTTCTTTATAAAATTCATTTAAATTCCGTTTTTCATCATAAAATATCCTAAAAATTTCTAAAAATTTCCTTTCTCATAAATCTTTAGTTAAACTCTCACATCATAATTTTTCTTGATAAAAATAGTAATAAAACAAATTTCTAAACAAATATTTTTATTTATATTAAAAGAAAGAGTATTTCTAAAAATACCATAAAAATTCAATAGAAGCCGGTATAATTATTTTAAGCAACACAATACTTCTTTTACTTAAAAATCCACTTACTTTTAACAAATCATAATTATTTCTACATAATAAAAATATATTTACTTATAGCGCGCCAAAATATAACTTCTAATATTTTTTTTTTCTATGTAATAAATATACATATTTTCTACGGTTCTTATCTCTATTGTCAAAATTCTCTCTTTTATTTTAAATTTCCTTTTCATTAAATTTACGGTTATTACATTCTTCCCCCCTTAAAGAAATTCGGTCCCCGAATTTTACAAAAACTAACAACATGAAAACATTTGACTACTCTTGAAACAGCTGAGGATACTTCTCTCTCATGACATCCTCTACTTCCCACGTAGCTTCCTCCTTGGAATGATTCTGCCAAATCACCTTCACTGTAGGGATATCCTTAGATCTCAACTTTTTCACTTGTCTATCAACAATGGCCACGGGTTTCTCTTCGTAGGCCAACTTGTCATCTAAAAGGATTTTCTGCGGTTGAATTACATGAGATGGGTCGGGTAGATACTTCCTCAACATCGAGACATGAAAGACTGGATGCACTTCACTCAACCCAGGTGGTAGGGCTAGGCGGTATGCCACTGCTCCTACCCTATCCAGAATTTCAAAAGGTCCAATATACCTCGGGCTTAACTTCCCTTTCCTACCAAACCGCATGATTCCCTTCATAGGTGAAACTCTGAGGAACACATGATCGCCTAGAGAAAACTCTAACTCCCGACGCCTATGGTCCACATAAGACTTCTGACGACTTTGTGCAGTTAAAAGCCGTTCCCTTATTAGCTTAACCTTCTCTATGGCATCTTGCACCAAATCTGGCCCTAGCAGCTTGACTTCTCCAACTTCAAACCATCCAACGGGAGATCGGCATCTTCTCCCATAAAGAGCTTCAAAAGGTGCCATCTGAATACTGGCTTGATAACTGTTGTTGTATGCAAACTCAGCTAATGGCAGGTATCCTTCCCAACTGCCACCAAAATCCAATATACATGCTCTAAGCATATCCTCCAGAATTTGAATCGTGCGTTCTGACTGGCCATCTGTTTGAGGATGAAAAGCGGTGCTTAGATCTAACCTCGTCCCCAAAGCTTCTTGAAAAGCTTTCCAAAACCTTGCCGTAAACTGTGGACCTCGGTCAGATATGATGGATACAGGGACTCCATGTAATCTGACGATCTCATTCAGATACAGGTTTGCATACTGAGCCACATTAAAGGTAGTCTTCACTGGTAAGAAGTGGGATGACTTGGTCATTCGATCCACTATCACCCATACTGAGTCATAACCCTTAGGGGTCCTCGGTAATCCTGTAACGAAGTCCATAGTAATCCTTTCCCACTTCCACTCTGGTATCTCAATCTGCTGGTGCAAACCGGCAGGCTTCTGGTGTTCAGCTTTCACCTGTTGACAAACCAAGCATTGAGCCACAAAGTTTGCTACATCCTTCTTCATCCCATTCCACCAATACAAGTCCTTGAGGTCACTGTACATCTTATTTGTTCCTGGGTGGATAGTATAGGCTGATTGATGTGCCTCCCCCAAAATCTGCTTCTTCAAGCTATCCACATCGGGTACACACAAGCGCTTCCCATATCTTAACACTCCTTCAGCATCCACGCTGAATTCAGAAGTCTGATTATTCCTGGATTCATTCTTGAGCTTGCACAGCTTGGCATCCTTGTCCTGATCTGCCTTAATCTGCTCAACCAGTGGAGAGTGTAGTTGCAGGTGGGCTAACAACACCCCTGGCTCCTTCACTTCAAAGCGCATCCCCTCTCCTTCTAGCCGATGAATATCCCTTACCAACGGCCTCCGGAGTAGGGTAATATGGGCTAGACTCCCCATTGACTTCCTGCTCAAAGCATCTGCTACCACATTGGCCTTGCCTGGGTGGTACAAGATAGTGCAGTCATAGTCTTTCACCAACTCCATCCACCTTCTCTGTCTCAAGTTAAGATCTCTTTGTTGAAAGATGTACTTGAGACTCTTGTGGTCCGTGTAAATCTCACAGGGTTCACCATAGAGATAGTGCCTCCAAATCTTCAAGGCAAAGACCACCGCCGCCATCTCTAGATCATGTGTAGGATAGTTCTGTTCGTGCTTCCTGAGCTGCCTAGATGCGTAGGCTACAACATGACCATTCTGCATTAACACACAACCCAAGCCCACCCTTGAGGCGTCACAGTATACTGAGTATCCTCCAGTGCCCGTTGGGATAGTTAGAACTGGGGCTGTGGTTAGACACTTCTTCAAGGTCTGGAAACTTTCTTCGCATACATCCGACCACTCAAACTTAACTCCCTTCCTGGTTAATCTGGTCAAAGGAGCAGCAATTCTGGAGAAATCCTTGATGAACCTCCGGTAATACCCTGCTAGACCCAAGAAACTTCGGATCTCCGTCACACTAGCTGGGCGAGGCCACTGCTGTACTGCCTCTACCTTCTCGGGGTCTACTTGAATGCCGTCCTTCGTGACTACATGTCCCAGAAACATAACACTGTCCAACCAGAACTCACACTTAGAGAGCTTGGCATACAACTGCTGATCCCTCAAAATCTGCAGAATGACCCGTAGGTGCTGTTCATGCTCCTCATGGTCTTTAGAATAAACCAAGATGTCATCAATGAACACAATGACAAACTGATCTAAGAATGGCTTGAACACCCTGTTCATCAAGTCCATAAAAGCAGCTGGTGCATTAGTTAGTCCAAAAGACATAACTAAAAATTCATAATGACCATAACGGGTCCTAAAAGCCGTCTTGGAAATATCTTCCTTCTTGATCCTCAACTGATGATACCCTGACCTCAGATCAATCTTGGAGAAACATTTCGCTCCTTGAAGTTGATCGAACAGATCATCAATCCTGGGTAAAGGGTAGTTGTTGCGCACTGTTAGCTTATTCAGTTGCCGATAGTCAATGCAAAGACGCAAAGACCCATCTTTCTTCTTCACAAAAAGAACTGGAGCACCCCATGGAGAAGTACTCGGCCTGATGAAACCCTTATCTAACAAATCCTGCAACTGACTCTTTAGCTCTTTAAGCTCTGTAGGTGCCATCCTGTAAGGCGGTATAGAAATTGGTCGAGCCTCTGGAATAAGGTCGATACCAAACTCTATCTCCCGTTCAGGAGGTAATCCTGGCAACTCTTCTGGAAAGACATCCAGGAATTCTCTTACCACTGCCATGTTGTCTACATCCGGTACCTTCCCATCCACATCTCTAACATATGCCAAATATCCCTGGCATCCCTTCTTCAACATCTTCTGAGCACCCAAGACTGATATCAGGTTACTTGGAGCTTTACTTCGATCACACTGGAACCGGAAAGGAACTTCATTTGGAAAGTTAAACTTGATTGCCTTCTCATAGCAATCCAAGGTAGCATAGCATGCTGCCAACCAATCCATTCCTAGGATTACATCAAAGTCGACCATGTCTAGGATGATCAAATCAGCAGATGTCTCCCTATCACCTACTGATACTTTACATGATTTGCATATATGCTCTACTGGCAAATAATCACCGACCGGGGTGGTTACAAAGAAAGGGGCATTCATCCTAATCGGATCTTTACCCAAACTCTTAGCAAAACTAGGAGAAACATAGGAATATGTAGACCCGGGGTCAAACAAAACATATGCTTCATGTAGGCAAACTGAAAGAGTACCTGTCATGACCGCATTTGAAGCTTGTGCATCCTGTCTGGTAAGAGCAAAAATCCTCGGTTCACCTCGGCCTGCTTGGCTTTGACCGCGGCCCATCATCCCTCTACCAGTACCTCTGCTACTTGCTTGGCCCGGTATAGTCCTTATAGGCTGAGCTGCCACTGGGGCTGGTAGTAAAGCTGGTCGAGTTGGCCCTTGGCTTGAGCCATACAACTGAGGACATTCCCTCTTCATGTGTCCAGGTTGGTGGCAATGATAGCAAACAATCATCTCCCTGCGGCACTGACCAAAATGATGGTTGCCACAAATAGGGCATTGTGGCCTGTTCTGCTGAATGGCTCTTGGTCCCGGTTGTCCTGGATACCTGGTGTTTCCCTGGCTAAGACCTAGCCTACCACTTGCATCTGGTCTCTGGTTGGGGTTTCCAACATTCTGTGGTGCTGGGCGCTGCTGGCTCTGGAATCGGGGTCCTTGGGAATGAGAACTTTGCCCTCCTTTGGAGCTCCCGTCTCTATCTCTCTTCCTCAGCTTGGCACTCTCAACATCGGCCACATGCCTAGTCTCCATCATTCTTGCGCAATCTACAGCCTCTGCATAGTTCGGGAATTGCTTCATCTGGGGTGCCACTGATTTAAACAATGCTGGCACCAACCCCTGGATAAATTTCCTGATCATGTCCCTTTCAGTAGGGACCATGTGCGGTGCATACGGCATCAGCTGTGTGAAGCGGTAGTCATACTCTGTGACTGACATACCAGGAGTCTGCTTCAACTCCACAAACTCTTGACACTTTGCATACCGGATACTCTGAGGCACAAACCTCTCCATGAAGACTTCCTTGAACTCTGGCCATCTCAAAGGTGGCGCTGTAGCTCCCCTTCCACGCATCATGGTCTTGAACCATACCTGCGCTACGCCAGACAACTGGAAGGCTGCCAATTCTACTGAGCGAATCTCTGGACATTTCAGAACCTCGCAGATCTTCTCAGTAGCCTCTATAAACTCCTGGGGATCTTCACTGGCCAACAACCCCTTAAAGGTTGGCGGTTTCAGCTTCAGGAACTCAGATAGTTCCACTTCCCTCTCAGCGGGTCTCACCTGCCGCTCCACGGACCTAACTGGTTCTGGAACGGAGGTAGTTGTTTTGGACTGTTGCGGGTCCCTTCTATCTTGCCCATCCCTTCTCTCAGCTAGATTTTCTATTGCCCGCTGCATACCCTGCATGGTTACCAGCATCTGGGCTATCACATCATCCCGGGGGTGAGAAGACATTTCCCCCGTCCTGGGAGTTTCAGCTTGCTCACTTCTTAACTCAGTTTGTTCGGCTGCTTCAGCAGCCCTTACACCCCTGCCACTGCCTCTAGGTCGGCCTCTGCCACGACCTCTACCTCGGCCTCTGCCACGACCTCTACCTCGGCCTCTAGGCACAGGTACTGCGGACTGAGCAGACTCTTCAGCCATCTGCTCTTGAACCGCGGGTTGCCTAACCTTTGATCTGGTTCTTGGTGGCATTTCGCTATAAAACAGAAATAGCTCAACCATCACTTAACCATACCAACATAGCATACTATAAACTGACTAACTTAAACAAAAAGACAACATCCTATCGAACCCCTTTAGCAGCACCGTGAGTATAAGCATGTCCGGATTCATACCCATACTCAAAGTCCTACCTAAAGGTCCGTTACTCCATGAACACAGGGAAACCTAACCCTCTGATACCATATTTGTCACGGCCCCAAATGATGGAACACATGACCGGCACGGCATAAGGGTTTCCCCCTAGCCGTAAGCCTAACACATAGCATGCACAACCAATCAGCACACAATCCAGTACATAATAATATAACTGGCCACATACGCCACATCCAATATCAGAAAATACTGTATATATATATATATATTTCATGAATCCAACATCCTTGATTCAACTTGGCCCATGGCCTCATAGTACAAACATTATTGTAAACGTAAAACCATTTTTCAAACAACACAAGAAGCGAGGATCATGCCTGTATGTTCATGGAGATATACTAGACATAACTAAACTAAACAATCAGTACAACAAAGCCTTGCCCAAACTGGGGCTCACCAATGCTAACTCAGCCTCCTATGGAGCTGTAGCTGGATCAGTGTTTCTTTGACTATCTGTGGGGAGAAAACAGAAGAGGGGTGAGATTACCACATCTCAGTGAATGGATAAATCATACTATAACAGAAACAGGGCAAACTAAGCACGAATATTTCGCAATTAATTAAATAATTGAAATCAAAGTATAGAAAACATTAAACATTTAACCGTAATTTATTGAAAGAATGCTAAACAGTTCAAATGATAAATCAGGATTTAATCAATATCTGTAAGCAAATCAATTATGCATGGTAAGTAATAAATGAAGATTCTTATGCAAGAACAATGATGAATGAGGTATTTTAGAAATATTTAATCTTTAAGAAAAATGCACTAATTTATTGGAGGTCTCTCCTAACAGATCTATCATCTCCCCCAAGCACACAGCATGGGTAGGGTAATCACTGTAGGCGTAGACATAAGTCCACCCTAAATTTTATGTCTTAGGCAGTCATATGCCCGTCACAATATCCTAGGCCGAAGCCGTAACATGATCAAGGTGCACCAGGACTAGCACTACCTGCGGCTAGCTAACAGTGACCTAAAAGGGTCCCTCCAATAGAAAACATGTGAAATATGCTATTCAAAGAGTTTAAAGTAAAACATTTCAATAACTTTACAATACAGCTATAATTCTCCATCTAGCTCTTTTCATGCATAAAATCTCGTTCTAAAACATATCTCATCCATGAATTCCCATGGAGACCTTTACAATCATAAATTTTCCCTTTTAAACATAGATCGTCCGTAGACGTCACATAGATGCTCATCATGCATTAAATCCTTTCATGGCTAACTTAGTTCATTTTTATGACTAAGTTCGCATTTCTATAAATCTAGCTCAAATGGAGAATTAATAGTCTAGATGCTTGCCCTGCATACCTAGGGTTCAACTAGGATTGAAATTTACAATTTCTAACATGGTTGGAACATATTGGTTTTCAAAGCAGTAAAACAATTTAACATACATTCCAACTAGTTAAAATATACGAGAGAGTTATAAATCAAATTCCTAAAACATGCGCTATAGTATGAAAAACCCACTCACCGTACTAGAAGTCCAACAACGAGAATTTCACCTCGTAGTGGCTCAATAACCTAGAAAATATAGACATACCATGAAAATTAGAAAATTCTAAAATCACTATTCACGCCGAAAAACACTATTCACTCGCCGGAAAATACTATTCATGCTGAAACCTAAAAACCCCATATTCGATTCTAAAGCTATCTACGGGAAGAATTTCGGTAAAAACGAAGCCTAAAACGCAATGGGACGAAATTTTACCTTTGGAGGTACTATTCACGCGATTTTCCGGCGACCTTCCGGCGACTTTCCGGTGAAATTGATCGGTGAGTTTTGAAGTACTCGTTGCCACGAGTCCAATGGTCCTGACGGTTCGTCAATCAGAGGTCCGTAACTCCAGATATGAGGGTTTGAAATTTGAAGGAGAAAAGGGAAAAATGGGGGAGGGGGCTGCGGGTTTTCTGCTCTCTGCCTGGCATCCGTATGCACATATATTGATGCTACAGTAACTTTTTTTTTTTTTTTTTTAATAATAATTAAATAATTAATAATAAGATTTTCTTTATAAAATTCATTTAAATTCCGTTTTTTATCATAAAATATCCTAAAAATTTCTAAAAATTTCCTTTCTCATAAATCTTTAGTTAAACTCTCACATCATAATTTTTCTTGATAAAAATAGTAATAAAACAAATTTCTAAACAAATATTTTTATTTATATTAAAAGAAAGAGTATTTCTAAAAATACCATAAAAATTCAATAGAAGCCGGTATAATTATTTTAAGCAACACAATACTTCTTTTACTTAAAAATCCACTTACTTTTAACAAATCATAATTATTTCTACATAATAAAAATATATTTACTTATAGCGCGCCAAAATATAACTTCTAATATTTTTTTTTTCTATGTAATAAATATACATATTTTCTACGGTTCTTATCTCTATTGTCAAAATTCTCTCTTTTATTTTAAATTTCCTTTTCATTAAATTTACGGTTATTACAACCCAATCCTTCCTCATTTCCTCCATTTGCCCACAAAGATCCTCAATGATCTTTGTCATATGCTTATGAATGGCTTTTTCATGGCATAGATGGTTTGCTAAGTCTTCAATCACCATCTTAGCTTCATGGAACTTGTCCCGCATTTCTCTATCTCTTGTTCGAGAACATCAAGGCATTCCTTGGTGCCTCCTGATGAGTGAGTTTTATATTAATAAATTAAGTATTTTTATCTTATCTTTTGGCAATAATTAAGTATTTATCTGCCTTATTTATCTTTAGTTTTGTGTATTTTTTATAGATGGAGAAAAGAATAAAAAATGGACTCAATTAGAGGAATCAAAGTTAAATTGTGATTTTTTGAGAATGATGTCTATAAATCAAACAGATAAAAGAAATTCATTAAGGATGGTTGAGTAAGGAATATTATCTTATTGACTCCTAAGACACATTCTAATGGATATATGCACAAATTTAATCTTGATTTATGACCACATTTCTAAAAAAACTAAAATATAAATATTCAAGGCCTTGCTTTTTGTCATCTAGTCCAACCTTACTACAGTATTTAGGTCACATCTCAAAAAATACATATCCAATATGTACACAATTTGGTAGGTGAATAGCTGACACAATTAGGTACAACTTTTATGGTTACGTGGTCAGTAAATTCAAACCTTAAAAGGGCCAAAAGAGGGTTAGAAAAGAATCTATCTGTTGTTGTAGTCTAACTTGACCATGCTCCAGTATTTTGACCATAAGTCACATATTACATATCCAATTTATCCACAATTTATATGGATGGAAATAAAAGGAAATTTTATACAACTTTCATGTTTATGGGGTCAGTAAATTAGGTGGATTTCAAAAATATATTCAAGGTTCAATTTCGATGCACATGATAGAATCGAAATTGTCAACTTTGTACAACTTCTTACCAAACAGTTTTGACAATTACCATACCTAATTGTATCTATAAATAGAATACTTGAGGAGTGAGTTGGAGAGCTTAGAGGGAGTTTAGGAAAGATTTTGTTAGAGTTCTAAGTGCTTGTAATAGTTTTCTCTCTTTAGACATTTTGTATCTTTACTTTCTTTCATAATATTATCATGATTCTTCATCTTTTATTTTGCTTTGTTACCTTGATTATAGAGAACTAATCTCCTAATACTAAGGTAAAAATGTGAAACTCTTGGTATGAGAATAATAATTTATCTAGCTCTTAATTTCAATATTTATATTTAATGTTGTATTTATCTTCTTATTTTTCTTCTTATGTTAATTCTTTCTAAGAGGATGGCTTTTTTGCATCTCTGTTGTTATTTTTCTTGTCATTTTCTCTCTTAAAGGATGGTTTTGCCGCCTACATTGTGTTATTATTATGGTTGGCTTTGCCGCCTATTTTATTTTATTTTGTTATGTTAATTAGTTTTCTATCTTTCTCATTTTTTTATACATATTTTAATATTATAAATTGTGAATCTTGATATATTGTAGACAATTTTTGGCGCAATAAATGCTTAAGTCATTCTTGATTTATTGTAGACAATATGATGATTGGCACAATGTACACTTGAATCTATTTACAAGTTATCTTTTGTATCTTTGTATTTTCAATCTTGTGAAGTAAGAATCTTGATATATTATAGACAACATGACAATTGGCACAACATATACTTGAATATATTTGATAAGAATGTTTTAGATATTAGTAATACAATAAAGAAGAGGTAAATATAATTCATGTATAAATAAAGGTGAGTTTAAATTAACATATCTTCTAATTGGAACTTTATTTATGTAAAGATTCTAATTGAGTAATAAAAGTGTTAAATTTATTTTTATTTGATATACCAAGAGTGGATCCCCTAACCTTAACATATTTTTTTTACTTTGAATACATTTCAATTTAATTTTAGTACATTAGTTTTTTGCATACTTTGTTTAATGTTCTTCTCACAAAACAAGATCTTGACAACTAGGTTAGAATTATTTATTTTGGATCTAAATTAAAATTTTCTCTCAATTGGCAATCTCTGTGAGATCGACCTTATATACCACTAAATCTATACTCTAATAGATTCGTACGCTTGCGAGTTTTAATTAAAAAACAACAATTTTTTTGGCGCAGTTGCTGGGCATTGCAATGAAAAAGCTATTTGGATCCAGGTAAGTATAATTCTTCCACTACTTATAGTTTATAGTATTTGTTTGTTCTTTGTATAATTTTTTTTCTCTTTCTTGAAAATTGCTGTGGTAATTTGGATATGTAAAATTGGTTAATTCTGTCAACAGGAAAGAGACTAAGGAGTATGGATTTTAAGTAAAATCATCGTGATTCCTTCATACTTTCCTAAGAATCTACCAATTAAAATACTACCCATTATTGGTTACAATTTTTTGTTGTTGTTTTGTGTGTATAATTTTGTAATTTTTTTTGTCTTTTGTGGTGTTTGCATTTGGTCATTAGTAGATATTGTGTAGTTATAATCTCTCGTGTAATTAAAAAATATTTGTTTCTGACTATAATTTTTCCTTTGGTTTATGTGTTCTCGAAAATGTGATAAAGATAAACGGTTAGTTAGAAAAAGTTTAGGGTCAACCATTAATTGTACAATTGAGATATTAGATTTTATTGGATCACAGTTAAAAATAGAAGAACAAGTTGTGTATGAGAAAACTCTTATGAAATATTTTTCGTCTGCCATAGCTAATACTCCAGCCTATATAATTTTACCATATACTATTGCAATTCATTTTGAACTCAAACCAGTCATACTCTAACATTTATCATCATTTTTAACTTTTATTACTGCCTTGAAGCCCTTTGAACTTTAAGATTTCATGAAAGGAGGGAAAAACATTGGACCCAGCTATGTTATTTTTCTGTTGATTTTGATCTTTAAATCTTTCAATTTTAAATCATGTTGTCTCTTCTTTATTATGTTTCTCTCAAAAGCACGGGTATGTTTTATTTGAGAATTATTGATGTACTTGTTAACTTTATTGTATTGGGCTATGTGCCTGTTGTACTTGAATATAAATGAAAGTAAAAAAAAAAGAGAAACTATGAATAAAAGATATAGATTACAAATAAAGGACAATGAAGCCCAGGCATTTATCTTAAAAGCGATAATGAAGGATAATTCTCAAACCTTCTACTAGATAACTGACCCTTTAATCTTGGGAAAGCAACTAATCTAAAGAGCTGTTAAAGGAATATTAATGTAAATTCAAGTGAACGTGGTTAATTTATGAAATTAACACCAGCATATTGCCCTGGCTAAGAATGACCACACAAAAAAAACTTAGAGCCTTTGTTAAAAGTAGTCCAATTAGCACCCCATGTGTCAATAAACAGATCATGTAGGGGCGATATTGTAAGAGAGAGAAAACAAACTAAAGGAAACAAAACAGAAGAAGGTGTGGGTGATGAATTAGACATGCTACAGAACAAGCATCAAAGATACCATAGCATGAAATGGAATAGGAAACATAGCATAACGTAGCAAAAAAAAATGCAGAATAAGCAGATGTCAATTCAGGGAATTGGAGGATTAGAAAAGGGACAAAATCAAAATGTTGTAACATGTGATCTCCAGAGATCTTCCAAAGTTTTTGTGATGAAAATGACGCCATGCCCTTGAAATGATAATAGCTATGACAACAATAGCAACACATTCAATGCTTCTCCCAAATACAATAATAGAGGCATTTTCTCATGCGACCATGTGATTCCAATTGAGATTTTTGTTTTAAAATGGAACATGTGATCATCTCCATAGATCTTCCAAAGTTTTTGTCATGACAATGACGCCATGCCCTTGAAATGATCATAGCTATGACAGCAATAGCAACACATTCAATGCTTATCCCAAATAGGCAAATACAATAATAGAGGCATTTTCTCACGCGACCATGTGATCCCAATTGAGATTTTTGTTTTTGTTAGGTGTTTATGTCCTTTTCGGTTCCATTCACTGCAAATGTTCGGTAGCGGTAATTGAATTTGAGTTCCGATCAATTGTGCATTAAAGTGAAGGGTAACAATTATTTGAGCCTTACCATCTGTCCTAGTCTGATACCTGCCTGAGAATGAGCAGTCTTCCACTCATTTTCAGCCAGTTAGCAGGCAGTTTAGCAGTTAATAAGTTTATTTACTAATAACTAATATGTGATTCATGAAAAAAAAATTGATCTACTATTTGTAGACAATTTTTTTTTATCAATAATATTTAAATCGTAATATATAATAAATTTATTTTCTAAAATTATTTTTATTATATATTATATTTTAAACACTGTTAATAAAAAAATTATGGACTGACGATAAATCATATTTTCCAATTTATCGTTGGCTGAGAATGAAATATGTTCTGCTCCCTAAAATAATTTATAATGCTTTTGAGGATTAGAATTTTGGCTCTGTGCAAATGATTGAAGTTCAACATTTCATGTCGGAAAAAGTCTCCCTACAAAACGTGGCTTGGCAAACATTGCTTACATCCATGATCACGTAAAGAAACATTGATCGGTAGAAGTAGAACTGCACAAATAACATCCGCTCATCTTCACAAGAAATCATAACAAAAGCCTCAACAGCTACAACCCTCATTAAAACATAATATCAATATATATAACCCACGCACAGAATCTTTTGAGTAAACTAATAATTTTATCTATGGATTTATATATTGATTTTTAAATTCTCTAAGCCGGAGCTAATTTTTTAAAAAATTAATATATAATAAATTTAATATTTTTACTAATAAAATAACTAAAAAGCAACAAATTAATGTTATAAACAAATTTATGTACTTAAAAAAAACAGATAAAACTAATCGAGATCAATTTTGAAGAATATATTGTTAATTTACTACAAACTCTGCCCCCTCATACTGCTGTCAAAACTTACAATCAAATTAACGTAGTATACTTCAAGCAAATTGTTCTCACCCTCTCCATTTCTGCTTTCGTTTCTCATTCACTAATTGTTTTTCAACCATTAAATAAGCATATATTAGTTCATTGATATTAGTTAATGAAAACTTTGGAAGTCTGCCAATGTACAAGCTTCCTTACGATTTATACGCAAGCATATGGATTTCATGGTCAAGTTCCTTGATAAGCACATATATCGCTTTGCACTAGTAATATCAATAAGATTACCACAACATAGTCTTTCGGAAGTCTATCAAAACCTAATTAAATAACCCTGAATGATCCAAGGCTAGCAGCTTGTTATAATCGCAAAAGGATTGACAGGTAAGTCTCCACGCACATATTCATCGATAATAACTTCAGAAGTAGTTCTCATGCAAGCTGCTCACTAGAAGCCAATGAAAAGGGACAGCCTAACTCATATAAAACTAATTAATTAACTACTAACCTCTTCAATCCAGATGTACAGATAGAGCACGCAAAACAGAAAAAGGGGAAGGGGGGAGGGGAGTCTCATAGCAACATCATAGCACTTCTCTCGTAAAGAACTAAAAGCCCATCATTTTACTTAAGTAGGTGGGAGAAGTAGAAAATTAGTAAGAAAAAAGAAAGAAAAAAAGAAACTGAAAACTGATGATGTCTCTAGTTTAATACCTAGAACATAACAGACTCACATGAATACTTAATCTGCACAGTGAGATGCAGCATCACCGCTGTCCATCATACCCCACTAGGCAACAGTCATGGCCACTAGTCCTTTCAACCCCACCAAAGCATCAACAAGCCTGAATTGAAGAGGATTGAAAAGGAAGAGAACAAGCTACTGTCCACAAGTCTAAGCCCACCATGACTATCATCACTCTTCATGCCAGCTCCTGAACGGACAACCCCTGCTGATACTCTAGGCGTTGCGCAGTACGTATTGATACTAATATTGATGTTGGAGGCTGAGGTTGTTGTGGTTGGGGTTGAGGTTGTGGTTGTGGTTGAAGTTGAGGTTGAGGTTGAGCTGTTTGCGCCTGTGCTTGAGTTTGAGCTTGAGGGTGTGGAAGCGCGAGCGGTAGTTGAAGGAGTTCCAGTAGAAGGGGTGGTCGGAGATGGTGCGTTTGTCACAGGGGTTGAACTAGTGCCTAAAGCGCTGATTTGCAAACAAACCACAAGTCAACATTCAAGCTCAACCTCAACCCAAAGCCAAAAACAACTAAAACACAGCATCACCCAATTTAAGCATGTTAAAAAGCAGTATCAAAATGTTTTGAAGTATAACGCAGATAACAACTCCATAATTGAAATTGGAGTTACTAACAATACATATTTACATAACTGTATTTGTTACGGCAAAAGAAGGATGCTGTATGCAAACAATTTTAGAAACCAGCAATTTTGTCTCATGCTGAGGTGGAATGAAGATGAGCTGAAACTGCAAATTTATGCAGAACATGGATTGATACTCATTCAAAACAAACAAGTTTTCCACGTCATAGGCTCATTGATACTTAAGAAAATAAGTTTCATCTTTCTAAATAAATATGGCCATCTAGGCATAGGCATGTTCTTTGGCAGAAAAATAAGAAGCATAGGCATGTTCATCCCCACAAGGAGAATTTAATTTCTATTTTTTTAAACAGCAGCAGTCAAATTGTCTATCAATATTTAAGTCATACTTTAGATTATCACCGACACAAAAAATTAGGAGAGACATTCTACATAAAGGCCACTCCGTAGTTGCCATGCATAGAAACAAAATAAGAGTAGCAGAACAGGAGCCCATTTTTATACAAATATAAGTAAAAAAATTGTCAGAGTAGAAACCTCACCAAATAATATTATTTAGATTCCCGCAAGGTTGATATTAGACGACGAGGAACCAACTTTTTCATATTATGTATAAAAGATCATATATATTGTTATAACCTTCTAATTGTATTTGAAAGAAAACAACAGTTATCATCTTTAAATTTCACGAGTCATGGAAACGTAACAATTTTTAACATTAACCTTTAAAAGGTCAAGGCTGACAACTGTAGAACACCTGGGGTTGTCCCGCTAAGTAATTTGTTCTCCTTCCATAAAACGGAAAAACACAAGAGCAATTTGGAAGACACCGTTAGCAGAAACGGGGAAAACTCTATCCAAAATGAAAAGGGGGCAGCCCTGGTTGCTTAGGTAACTACTAACTTGAGATTGGATATAGGAGTATGTTGAGCAAGATCGGTCGTACACAAACATCAAGAAAATCTCTCACGTTTCTAAAGATGGCTCAGACCTGGAAGCAAATGTTCATCTAGTTTTATTGCACTTCATCGTCGTCGAAATTCAAAATCAATATGACATCCATGTTGTCCATAACTTTTGACTACCATCTCTTGGGTACGCTAATTACTTCCCAAAAAGCCAAAGCCCAAAAGCTAAAGCAAAAGGCATTGGATAACAAAGGTTCACTAGGGAAGGGAATAAAATGTCTTTCCGTAAAAAGTTGCCCCAACTACTAAATGTCCACGTCATTCAACCTTTAATCGGATCACAATTATTGCAGCATCATTTTATCAAGTTAACTGTCCCATCTACTGTCATCAATAAATGGGAAATTTATTGGAAAATGAGTCATGAAATTATGAAGGAATGACAATATTGGTCAATTAGAAAAATGGAAAGGAAAAGAGAAAAGTGTGTCTAATTTTACCTCCGAAACAAGGAAGGGTGGATTAGTGCAAAATAAGGCAATCAAACAATACAAATATATATATATTTTATTTTATTTTTTAAGTGATAAAAGGGAATATTTTCAGCTTTAAAATATGTTAAATATTTTTTTTTTTAAAAGTCTTTAAACTTATAAATTTGTATACCCGAGAAATCCATATTTTTTTTGTAAAATAGTACTTGCATAAAAAATTCAAAGAAAATAATTATTCTCTATTTTATAAATAAAATTGACTTTTTGTCTAATGAAGTAATAAGAGATGCTATATTAAATAAAAGTATAGACCTATCAAGTGGACTACAAATAGATAGTTCAGTCTGTCATAAATAATTTATTTACAAAGTCCATATATATCAACTCATTAATTGGTCAAAATAACATAATGTGATAATATTTCATAATTAATATTAATAAATAATTTTTAATAATATATTAATGTTAATCCACAAATAATTATTAAAAAAAATCTAACATTCTTCCACTTGAATAGCATTAGTTAATTATTAAAAATAAAATATTATTTTAACTATGATGAATATCAATTA
This sequence comes from Gleditsia sinensis, assembly GCA_037074535.1. Classification (NCBI taxonomy): domain Eukaryota; kingdom Viridiplantae; phylum Streptophyta; class Magnoliopsida; order Fabales; family Fabaceae; genus Gleditsia; species Gleditsia sinensis. Next base: position 6,003,270 of record CM073464.1, on the reverse strand, counting down.
TGACCAAAACACACATAATCCGACAGTTCAAAAAAAATATAAGACAATCAAACAATATTGCAATTGGATAGCATTAGTCAATTGGGAAATGAATCATGAACATCGTGATGGAATGACAATATTGGTCAATTAGAAAAGTGAAAAAAGAAAAGAAAAAAGAAGTGTGTCAAATTTTGCCTCCTAAATAAGAAAATAAGGCAATCAAACAATACACACGCACACACACACACACACACAGAGAGAGAGAGAGAGAGAGAGAGAGAGAGAGAGAGAGAGAGAGAGAGAGATATATATATATATATATATATATATATATATATATATATAATTTTTTAAGTGATAAAAGGGAATATCTTCAACTTTTAAATATGTTAAAATTATTTTTAAAAAATTCTTCAAACTAGAAAATAAATTAAATCACAGTCCAGATTTATTTTTACTTCGATTTTTTTCCAAGTTGTTTCATTTGACCCCCTTCGAATCAGATCTTTTGTAAATGGAAACTAAGGGCATTTTCGTTCCTTTTGCCCTATCATTTTCACACTTGCCGAACAAAGATATTTTGAGGTGAATTTACTGTCCTAATGCATTCTGCAAAATTTTCTTGCCTAACCAGCTCCAATTTTTATATCATAGATCTACATTTACTTTAAAAACTCAAAAGAAAGCATATGGAATCCCACTTTTACCTTTTTATTGTACGCCAAGAGGGATTCAAAATAATATATTGTTAGAAATCACATCTTTAAATTGAACTTATAAATGTTTTTAAAAAAACCGATTACTTACTTGCTTTCCAATAGGGGTGTTTACGATTCGATTCGGTTTATTTTGAAAGTTCAACCAAACCAAACAGATCATTTAAATTTAAACAAAAAATAAATTTATTCGATTTAGTTGATATTTATAAAATTGAACCAGACAAAAACGGTTCGATTTAGTTTGATTTTTAGATATATTTTTTTCTCTAATCTCCTCGATTGCCCCTGCATTCATGAGATGCTTCTCCAATGCACCCCTAATTCTTCGTGCTGCCCTCCCCAGTCACTTGATAAACTCTTTCAGAATATTTTGCTAATGTCATTTTCGAATTTATGTCAACTATTTTGAAAATCAACTAAAATTTTTAAACAAATATTAGTTATTTGTGATCTAAGCAGAATACATTATATTATAGATAAATTATATAATAATATTAATTTATTTCAATTATTTAATTTAAGAATTTATGTCCAAGTTTTTTTAATTATTATTAAAGCCAAAAATTAAAAAAAGTCTCCTTTTGAAAACTAGCAACAGAAAATTATAAAGCCCTTCCAAAAAGCTAATTAAAAGAAACGTAAAGGCACAAAAACACATGAGAAATAAGGCATGCAAGAGGCCAACTTGGGCAGGCAGGCAGAAGTCGGGGATTGTGGAGTGCAAGCTGGGATGCCTGGGCTAGGCCAGAGAAAATCGAATAAAAAGTAAGAAATTGATAAATTTAATATTATAAATAATTAGTTTAATATATTAAAAAAATATAACTGTTGGTTCGGTCTAATTTAATTAAATTTTTTTTTTCAACCAACAATCGAATCGAATCGATTTATCTTAAAAAAAATTGAACTAAACAGCTTAAAATGATTTTTATGTTTATTTTTTGATGATTCGATTAAGTTAAATCGGTTTTATTCAATTTTGTACTAAGGAGAAAAAAGAAGCAGAAGAACAAGTGGGGATCAAATGCTTACATGACGCTTGATGGGTAGGCACAACCGGAACTGCCTGCTCATATCAAGAACGGAAAAAAGCAGGGTCAGTTATCTAGGTTTTTTTACTGCCATCGCCAATTTTCCTTCTTGGTTCTTTTATGGCCATTATTATCAAAAATATAAAATACGCAAAACAGAAATGGAAGAGAGGGGTTGAGAACTTACTGGGGTCAGATGTAGTAATGGTGGTTATTCCTGCAAACTCACAGGCCTGTGGCGTTTGACCCTTTCTTTGGAAATAACTGTTAACGGCATAGTTGCAGTGAGCCCTAACGGCGTTGGGTTGGAAACAAGGGCCATTTTGACGGATGGGGTTACAGTCAGCTCCAACTCCACAGGCATAGTCCAAGGTCTTCTGCAGGATTGTGTCGCTTCCATCCTTGCAAACGCACCAAGTGGCACCTACCAAATTTTGCAAAAGATTACGTAAATAAATCAAACAACGAAACGTAATAAGAGAAAGGCACATCTGCAGACGAGGGAAGAGAGAAAGCGATAGAGCCTAAACCCTAAAGCCCCCGCGAAAACCAGGATATACGAAAAAGTGTAAGAAGATAAATAAAATCTACTAAATCTGCACAACCAGACACGCTCTTAAACACATCAAACAAGAATAAAAGTCTCATCTTTAAATATTTTGTAGCAAATGAAGAAAAAACAGAGAAATAATTAAAAAAAATAACAATTAATATATGAGTCTCTGCTTAAATATTATTTTAACTTAAATTATATAAATTCTTCGTTAGACTAAATATGTAAATTTGTTAAAAAACTGTTAATAGAATTAATGCGATTACCTTTTTTGAAGATAAAATTGATTAAATTTTTTTAAAAATTGAATAACTAAATTGAAAAAATATATCTTTTTCAAGAATTAGAACGACTATTTACTCTACTCTTGTATATATTCAAACAAATCTTAAATGATATGGCCAAATCATAAACACCTATCAAATTAACGAGGGACATATAAGGGATAGGTTATGGAATTAGCACAAGTCTATTCAATACCAAACCATTGCTTAAATTAGAGCCATACATTTTAGCAGAGAAGCTAACTAAATTAGCAAACTGTTGGTGTCTAAGTTGTTTACATTAACGAATGACTTGGTTTTCTCAACATTAATTGCTAAAGATGCCTTCATTCCAAAGCAAACTTTCTGTGTGACATAAAAAATATTGTACCATAACCTATTATGGATCCTGTAGGACACTGCGACACTATTTTGGGACCACAAAAATGTTACCCCTTGGCGAACGTCGTTTTCGTTTGCGTTAATTTAAAAATTTTAAATTTTTTAATCAAGTATATATTATTGGTGTATATATATATATATATATATATATATATATAAAATTTTTGACAATAGTATAACGAGAAAGACTTAAATCATAGAGATATATATAGGAAATGATTAAAATTATAATGATGGGCCGAATTAAACCTTGTGTTTTTTTTTGGAAATAAATTTTACTCTCTTAAATTATAATTTATTTTGAATTTTGGTACATAAAGTTTAAAATTCAAGAAATCATTCCCTTAAAATTTTATAAAAAATAAAAAAAAATTATACATAATTATGTTTAACAAAAAGAAGGCAGATACCGATCATATAAACAATTATTGAAAGCAGACCAGGGCAAAGAAATCCTGAGTAGGTTTTAGTCGCTTTTGCCAAATTCAATGACCAGCTCACAATGTTTGCCAATTATTGTAATAATCATTATTTGAAGTATGCCTTTGCGTGACTTTTTCTCGTTTGATTTTGGACCTCATCTACAAATACAATGATTTGGCATCTTTCATAACCTAAGACATATAATATAAAGATTAATAAAATTAAGTTATTATTAATAAAAACATTTTAAAAGACTAGTTTCATATATTTGTATTATATTACTTCTATTTTACAAAAAAAATTTAACTTAATTATTTTCTTAATTTATACCCTTATCATACAATATTTTTTTCAATTATAAAAATATACACAAATTTTTTTAAAAAATAAGAGTAAAATATTATATTATCTACTAATTAATACTTTTATTATATTATATGAACAAAAAACCTGTGGTGCTTTCTACACCGGATAATGAAATGATTGAGCCTTTCTTCAACGGGATCATGATACGGACGGCGTGTTTCATTCCATGGAATACTTGCTTGACATTTATATTAAATACCTTCTCAAATTCAGATAAATTCGCATTACGGATATCAGGACAGGGTAGTTCAGAAACTCCAGCATTGTTGACTATAATGTCAAGTGTGCCAAATTTTCCCACTGTGAAGTCCACTGTAGAGCGAACATCATCCTTTGCTGTAACATCCCAATGGTACTAACAAACATTTGTGTCTCCACCGAGGGATTGACAAACTTTGGCACCATGGGCATGGAAGAGGCATACAATGCTTTCTCCAATTTCAGTGACCCCATCAATAACCAATGCCACTTTTCCTAATAACCTGAGGAAGAGATATCATGATGAACTTAAGGCTATTTAGTATAAGGAGGGAATCATGCAGAAGACCACAGATAATAGAATAGGAGAACCCATCCTTCTTCTTTTAGACCAAGACTGAGGTGCCAAAAGGAGCCTTCGATGGATGGATGAACTCGGCATCCAACAACTCCTTAAGTTGCTTCCTTAATTCTTCTAACTTGGGTGGTGCCAGACGGTAGGGTGCCATGGCAGGAGGTCGTGCACCTGAATCCAATTCGATCTCATGATCCACCTCCCTTCATGACAGTAGTTTTTTGGGCAGCTCAGATGGAATCATGTCTCCAAACTCCTTAAGAATTTTTCCTATTTCTTTAGGCACTTCTCCTTGATTCTCCCTTGGGCCTTCCTCTTTAAGAGCCACAAGATAGGTAATTTCTGCTTTCTTTACACCTTTCTCCACTTGTATAGCATATAAGAAGTGCTTATCTTCTTGGAGCTTGGTGGTAGTAGGCACCATGCAAGGTGATTTATCCTTAAATATAACTAAAGAGTGAAGGAAGGGAATATGAATAGCTTTAATTGCATTAAAAATCCCATACCTAATACCACTAGAAAATCATCCATGGGAACTACGGAGATATCCATTATTCCTTCCCACGTTTCGACTTGTAGCTTCACTCCCCATGCTATTCCCTCAATAGGTTTGGCAACAGCATTTACCACTTTCAGCCACCCACTCTCCTTGGTCAATTTGAGACCAATTCTTTTGACTTCCTCTACAGATAAAAAATTGTGTGTAACGTTTGTGTCCACCATTACTTTTATAGTCTTCCTAGCTAAGGAGATCTCAATGTACATGAGATTTTATTTAGAGAGACTCTGAGTTGTTAGGGTTTTTAGGGCGTTTAGTAGTTGTAGAGTTCCCATTTGGTTCAGCGAGTCAATTTTCTCCTTTTCCTCTATCATTGCTCTAAGAGCAATCCTCTTGGAGTAGTCTTTCCTCCAGTGTTTTCGTCTACACAAGAAGTAATTACACTTAAGCTTAAAGTTGTCACGTTGGTCTCCTTTTTTTGTTTGTTTGCCTCTTTTTCTAGCAGAAGGCTTGCCATCACCTTTAGTCCCTTGTCTTGACTCTTTGTCTTCCCCATTTTTCCCCATGAACCCCTTTTGTTTTGACTTATCAGAGTCTTTGGGTTTGGTGAATTCAACAAGAGTCTTAGTAGAAGCAATTATAAATGGAAGGTCTTGTACACCTTGGCATCGTAGCTCTTGTTGAGTCCAAGGTTGTAGCCCATCCATGAATTTAAATAGCAAATCAGATGGTGCCATGTCCAAGAGTCTAAATTGTAATGATGAAAACTCACGGACATAGTCTCGAATGGAGTTATTATGCTTCAAGTGCTTAAGACTCCTCCTTGTCAGGAAGCTTTCTCCTTCAAGGTAAAAATGTCGCTTGAGTTGGCCTTTAAACTCTTCCCATGTATTAATAACCAAACCACCTTGTCTCATATCACTTTGACATATACGCCACTAGAGCAAAGCATCATCAATGAGAGGGAGAGAATCAGTTTCGTACCTTTGATGCATCATCAAGATGAGTAGCTTTGAAGTATTGCTCCATACCCTTTAAGAAATTATCTATTTCCTTAGTATCCCGATTGCCTTTGTAGGTCTTAGGCTTAGGGACTTTCACCTTGGTTGGCCTTGCCTCCACTACACCGCTAGTTATGGCTTCACAGTAAAAGACCCAATCCTTCCTCATTTCCTCCATTTGCCCACAAAGATCCTCAATGATCTTCGTCATACGCTTATGAATGGCTTTTTCATGGCATAGACGGTTTGCTAAGTCTTCAATCACCATCTCAGCTTCATGGAACTTGCCCCGCGTTTCTCTATCTCTTGTTCGAGAACATCAAGGCATTCCTTGGTGCCTCCTGATGAGTGAGTTTTATACTAATAAATTAAGTATTTATCTTATCTTTTGGCAATAATTAAGTATTTATCTGCCTTATTTATCTTTAGTTTTGTGTATTTTTTATAGATGGAGAGAAGAATAGAAAATGGACTCAATTAGAGGAATCAAAGTTAAATTGTGATTCTTTGGGAATGATGTCTATAAATCAAACAGATAAAATAAATTCATTAAGGATGGCTGAGTAAGAAGCATTATCTTATTGACTTCTGAGACACATCCTAATAGATATATGCACAAATTTAATCTTGATTTATGACCACATTTTTTTTAAAAACTAAAATATAAATATTCAAGGCCTTGATGTTTGTCATCCAGTCCAACTTTACTACAGTATTTAGGTCGCATCTCAAAAAATACATATCCAATATGTACGAAATTTGGTAGGTGAATAGCTGACACAATTGGGTACAACTTTTATGGTTACGCGGTCAGTAAATTCAAACATTAAAAGGGCCAAAAGAGGATTAGAAGAGAATCTGTCTGTTGTTGAAGTCTAGTTTGACCATGCTCCAATATTTTGACCATAAGTCACATATTACATATCCAATTTATCCAAAATTTATATGGATGGAAATAAAAGAAAATTTTATACAACTTTCATGTTTATGGGGTCAGTAAATTAGGTGGATTTCAAGAATATATTCAAGGTTCAATTTCAGTGCACATGATTGAATAGAAATTGTCAACTTTGTACAACTTCCTACCTAACAGTTTTGACAATTACCACACCTACCACACCTAATTGTATCTATACATAGAAGACTTGAGGAGTGAGTTGGAGAGTTTAGAGGGATTTTAGGAAATATTTTGTTGGAGTTCTAAGTGCTTGTAATATTTTTCTCTCTTTAGACATTTTGTATCTTTACTTTCTTTCATAATATTATCCTGCTTCTTCATCTTTTATTTTGCTTTGTTACATTGATTATAGAAAACTAATCTCCTAATGCTAAGGTGAAAATGTAAAACTCTTGGTATGCGAATAATAATTTATCTAGCTCTTAATTTCAATATTCATATTTAATGTTGTATTTATCTTCTTATTTCTTTTCTATGTTAATTCTTTCTAAGAGAATGGCTTTTTTGCATCTCTGTTGTTATTTTTCTTGTCATTTTCTCTCTTAAAGGATGGTTTTGCCGCCTACATTGTGTTATTAATATGGTTGTCTTTGCCGCCTATTTTATTTTATTTTATTATGTTAATTAGTTTTCTATCTTTCTCATTTTTACATATTTTAATATTGTAAAGTGTGAATCTTGATATATCGTAGACAATTTTTGGCGCAATAAATGCTTAAGTCAATCTTGATTTATTGTAGACAATATGATGATTGGCACAATGTACGCTTGAATCTATTTACAAATTATCTTTTGTATCTTTGTATTTTCAATCTTGTGAAGTAAGAATCTTGATATATTATAGACAACATGACAATTAGCACAATATATACTTGAATAATAAAAGGTGAGTTTAAATTAACATATCTTCTAATTGGAACTTTATTTATGTAAAGATTCTAATTGAGTAATAAAAGTGTTAAATTTATTTTTATTTGATATACCAAGAGTGGATCTCCTAACCTTAACATATTTTTTTACTTTGAATACATTTCTATTTAATTTCAGTACATTAGTTTTTTACATACTTTGTTTAATGTTCTTCTCACAAAACAAGATCTTGACAACTAGGTTAGAATTATATTTTTTGGATCTAAATTAGAATTTTCTCTCAATTGGCAATCTCTGTGGGATCGACCTTGTATACCACTAAATCTATACTCTAATAGATTCGTATGCTTGCGAGTTTTAGTTAAAACAACAATTTTTTTGGCGCAGTTGCTGGGCATTGCAATGAAAAAGTTATTTGCATCCAGGTAAGTATAATTCTTCCACTAGTTATAGTTTAGAGTATTTATTTGTTCTTTGTATAATTTTTTTTCTCTTTCTTGAAAATTGCTATGGTAATTTAGGTATCTAAAATTAGTTAATTTTGTCAACAGGAAAGAGACTAAGGAGTATGGGTTTTAAATAAAATCATCGTGATTCCTTCATACTTTCCTAGGAATCTACCAATTAAAATACTACCCATTATTGGTTACAATTTTTTGTTGTTGTTTTGTGTGTATAATTTTGTAATTTTTTTTGTCTTTTGTGATGTTTGCATTTGGTCACTAGTAGATATTGTGTAGTTATAATCTCTTGTGTAATAAAAAATATTTGTTTCTGACTGTAATTTTTCCTTTGGTTTATGTGTTCTTGGAAATGTGATACAGATAAATGGTTAGTTAGAAAAAATTTAGGGTCAACCATTAATTATACAATTGAAACATTAGATTTTGTTGGATCACAGTTAAAAATGGAAGAACAAATTGTGTATGAAAAAACTCTTATGGAGTACTTTTCATCTGTCATAGCTAATACTCCATTCTATATAATTTTGCCATAAACTATTACAACTCACTTTGAACTCAAACCAGCCATACTCTAACTTTTATCATCATTTCCAACTTTTATTACTGCCTAACTTGAAGCCCTTTGAACTTTAAGATTTCATGAAAGGAGGGAAAAACATTGGACCCAGCTATGTTATTTTTCTGTTGATTTTGATCTTTAAATCTTTCAATTTTAAATTATGTTGTCTCTTCTTTATTATGTTTCTCTCAAAAGCACGGATATGTTTTATTTGAGAATTATTGATGTGCTTGTTAACTTTATTGTATTGGGCTATGTGCCTGTTGTACTTGAATATAAATGAAAGAAAAAAAAAGAGAAACTATGAATAAAAGATATAGATTACAAATAAAGGACAATGAAACCCAGGCATTTATCTTAAAAGCGATAATGAAGGATAATTCTCAAACCTTCTACTAGATAACTGACCCTTTAATCTTGGGAAAGCAACTAATCTAAAGAGCTGTTAAAGGAATATTAATGTAAATTCAAGTGTACGTCGTTAGTTTATGAAATTAACACCAACATATTGCCCTGGCTAAGAATGACCACAAAAAAAAACTTAGAGCCTTTGTTAAAAGTAGTGCAATTAGCACCCCATGTGTCAATAAACAGATCATGTAGGGGCGATATTGTAAGAGAGAGAAAACAAACTAAAGGAAACAAAACAGACGAAGGTGTGGGTGATGAATTGGACATGCTACAGAACAAGCATCAAAGATACCATAGCATGAAATGGAATAGGAAACATAGCATAACGTAGAAAAAAAAATGCAGAATAAGCAGATGTCAATTCAGGGAATTGGAGGATTAGAAAAGGGACAAAATAAAAATGTTGTAACATGTGATCTCCAGAGATCTTCCAAAGTTTTTGTGATGAAAATGGCGCCATGCCCTTGAAATGATAATAGCTATGACAACAATAGCAACACATTCAATGCTTCTCCCAAATACAATAATAGAGGCATTTTCTCATGCGACCATGTGATTCCAATTGAGATTTTTGTTTTAAAATGGAACATGTGATCGTCTCCATAGATCTTCCAAAGTTTTTGTCATGACAATGACGCCATGCCCTTGAAATGATCATAGCTATGACAGCAATAGCAACACATTCAATGCTTATCCCAAATAGGCAAATACAATAATAGAGGCATTTTCTCATGCGACCATGTGATCCCAATTGAGATTTTTGTTTTTGTTAGGTGTTTATGTCCTTTTCGGTTCCATTCACTGCAAATGTTCGGTAGCGGTAATTGAATTTGAGTTCCGATAAATTGTGCATTAAAGTGAAGGGTAACAATTATTTGAGCCTTACCATCTGTCTTAGTCTGATACCTGCCTGAGAATGAGCAGTCTTCCACTCTCATGGTACAAGATTTTGCACTTATTTTCAGCCAGTTAGCAGGCAGTTTAGCAGTTAATAAGTTTATTTACTAATAACTAATATGTGATTCATGAAAAAAAAATTGATCTACTATTTGTAGACAATTATTTTGTTTATCAATAATATTCAAATCATAATATATAATAAAAATAATATTTTTTAAAATTATTTTTATTATATATTATATTTTAAACACTATTAATAAATAAAAAATTATGGACTGACGATAAATCATATTAGTTGTGGTTTCCAATTTATCGTTGGCTGAGAATGAAATATGTTCTGCTCCCTAAAATAATTTATAATGCTTTTGAGGATTAGAATTTTGGCTCTGTGCAAATGATTGAAGTTCAACATTTCATGTCGGAAAAAGTCTCCCTACAAAACGTGGCTTGGCAAACATTGCTTACATCCATGATCACGTAAAGAAACATTGATCGGTAGAAGTAGAACTGCACAAATAACAACCGCTCATCTTCACAAGAAATCATAACAAAAGCCTCAACAGCTACAACCCTCATTAAAACACAATATCAATATATATAACCCACGCACAGAATCTTTTGAGTAAACTAATAATTTTATCTATGGATTTATATATTGATTTTTAAATTCTCTAAGCCGGAGCTAAGTTTTTCAAAAATTAATATATAATAAATTTAATATTTTTACTAATAAAATAACTAAAAAGCAACAAATTAATTTTATAAACAAATTTATGTACTTAAAAAAAACAGATAAAACTAATCGAGATCAATTTTGAAGACTATATTGTTAATTTACTACAAACTCTGCCCCCTCATACTGCTGTCAAAACTTACAATCAAATTAACGTAGTATACTTCAAGCAAATTGTTCTCAACCTCTCCATTTCTGCTTTCGTTTCTCATTCACTAATTGTTTTTCAACCATTAAATAAGCATATATTAGTTTATTGACATTAGTAGATTCCTTACGATTATACGCAAGCATTTGGGTTTCATGGTCAAGTTCCTTGATAAGCACATATGTCACTTGGCACTAGTAATATCAACAAGATTACCGCAACATAAAAACCCCCGTCCATAAGATTTTATATTAGTCTTTCGGAAGCCTATCAAAACCTAAATAACCCTCTGAATGATCCTAGGGTAGCAGCTTGTTATAGTCGCAAAAGGATTGACAGGTAAGTCTCCACGCACATATTCATCGATAATAACTTCAAAAGTAGTTCTCATGCTAGCTGCTAACTAGAAGCCAATGAAAAGGGGCAGCCTAACTCATGTAACACTAATTAATTAACTACTAACCTCTTCAATCCAGATGTACAGATAGAGCTTGGAAAACAGAAAAAGGGGAAGGGGGGAGGGGAGTCTCATAGCAACACCAAAGTACTTCTCTCGTAAAGAACTAAAAGCCCATCATTCTACTTAAGTAGGTGGGAGAAGTAGAAAATTAGTAAGAAAAAAGAAAGAAAAAAAGAAACTGAAAACTGATGATGTCTCTAGTTTAATACCTAGAACATAACAGACTCACATGAATACTTAATCTGCACAGTGAGATGCAGCATCACCGCTGTCCATCATACCCCACTAGGCAACAGTCATGGCCACTAGTCCTTTCAACCCCACCAAAGCATCAACAAGCCTGAATTGAAGAGGATTGAAAAGGAAGAGAACAAGCTACTGTCCACAAGTCTAAGCCCACCATGACTATCAGCACTGTTCATGCCAGCTCCTGAACGGACAACCCCTGCTGATACTCTAGGCGTTGCGCTGTACTTATTGATACTAATATTGATGTTGGAGGCTGAGGTTGTTGTGGTTGTGGTTGTGCTTGTGCTTGTGGTTGTGGATGAAGTTGAGGTTGAGGTGTTTGCGCCTGCGCTCGAGTTTGAGCTCGAGGGTGTGGAAGCGCGAGCGGTAGTTGAAGGAGTTCCAGTAGAAGGGGTGGTCGGAGATGGTGCGTTTGTCACAGGGGTTGAACTAGTGCCTAAAGTTCTGATTTGCAAACAAACCACAAGTCAACATTCAAGCTCAACCTCAACCCAAAGCCAAAAACAACTAAAACACAGCATCACCCAATTTAAGCATGTTAAAAAGCAGTATCAAAATGTTTTGAAGTACAACGCCGACAACAACTCCGTAATTGAAATTGGAGTTACTAACAATACATATTTACATAACTGTATTTGTTACGGCAAAAGAAGGATGCTGTATGCAAACAATTTTAGAAACCAGCAATTTTGTCTCATGCTGAGGTGGAATGAAGATGAGCTGAAACTGCAAATTTATGCAGCACATGGAATTGATAATCATTCAAAACAAACAAGTTTTCCACGTCATAAGCTCATCGATACTTAAGAAAATAAGTTTCATCTTTCTAAATAAATATGGCCATCTAGGCATAGGCATGTTCATTGGCAGAAAAATAAGAAGCATAGGCATGTTCATCCCCACAAGGAGAATTTAATTTCTATTTTTTTAAACAGCAGCAGTCAGATTGTCTATCAATATTTAAGTTATACTTTAGATTATCACCGATACAAGAAATTAGGAGAGACATTCTACAAAAAGGCCACTCCGTAGTTGCCATGCATAGAAACAAAATAAGAGTAGCAGAACAGGAGCCTCTTTTTATACAAATATAAGTAAAAAAATTGTCAGAGTAGAAACCTCACCAAATAATATTATTTAGATTCCCGCAAGGTTGATATTAGACGACGAGGAACCAACTTTTTCATATTATGTATAAAAGATCATATATATTGTTATAACCTTCTAATTGTATTTGAAACAAAAACAACAGTCATCATCTTTAGATTTCACGAGTCATGGAAACGTAACGATTTTTAACATTAACCTTTAAAAGGTCAAGGCTGACAGCTGTAGAACACCTGGGGTTGTCCCGCTAAGTAATTTGTCCTCCTTCCATAAAACGGAAAAACACAAGAGCAATTTGGAAGACACCGTTAGCAGAAACGGGGAAAACTCTATCCAAAATGAAAAGGGGGCAGCCCTGGTTGCTTAGGTAACTACTAACTTGAGATTGGATATAGGAGTATGTTGAGCAAGATTGGTCGTACACAAACATCAAGAAAATCTCTCACTTTTCTAAAGATGGCTCAGACCTGGAAGCAAATGTTCATCTAGTTTTATTGCACTTCGTCGTCGAAATTCAAAATCAATATGACATCCATGTTGTCCATAACTTTTGACTACCATCTAATTACTTCCCAAAAAGCCAAAGCCCAAAAGCTAAAGCAAAAGGCATTGGATAACAAAGGTTCACTAGGGAAGGGAATAAAATGTCTTTCCGTAAAAAGTTACCCCAACCACTAAATGTCATAGTCATTCAACCTTTAATCGGATCACAATTATTGCAGCATCATTTTATCAAGTTAACTGTCCCATCTACTGTCATCAATAAATGGGAAATTTATTGGAAAATGAGTCATGAAATTATGAAGGAATGACAATATTGGTCAATTAGAAAAATGGAAAGGAAAAAGAAAAGTGTGTCAAATTTTACCTCCGAAACAAGGAAGGGTGGATTAGTGCAAAATAAGGCAATCAAACAATACAAATATATATATATATATATATATATATATATATATATATATATTATTTTATTTTTTAAGTGATAAAAGGGAATATTTTCAGCTTTAAAATATGTTAAATATTTTTTTTTTTTAAAAAGTCTTCAAACTTATAAATTTGTATACCCGAGAAATCCATATTTTTTTTGTAAAATAGTACTTGCATAAAAAATTCCAAGAAAATAATTATTCTCTATTTTATAAATAAAATTGACTTTTTGTCTAAATAAGAGATGCTATATTAAATAAAAATATAGACCTATCAAGTGGACTACAAATAGATAGTCCAGTCTGTCATAAAAATAATTCATTTATAAAGTTCATATCAACTCATTAATTGGTTAAAATAACATAATGTGATAATATTTCATAATTGATATTATTTAATAATTTAATAAATAATTTTTAATAATATATTAATGTTAATTCACAAATAATTATTAAAAAAATCTAATATTCTCCCACTTGAATAGTATTAGTTAATTATTAAAAATAAAATATTATTTTAACTATGATGAATATCAATTATGACCTAAACACACATAATCCGACAGTTCAAAAAAAATATAAGACAATCAAACAATATTGCAATTGGATAGCATTAGTCAATTGGGAAATGAATCATGAACATCGTGATGGAATGACAATATTGGTCAATTAGAAAAGTGAAAAAAGAAAAGAAAAAAGAAGTGTGTCAAATTTTGCCTCCTAAATAAGAAAATAAGGCAATCAAACAATACAAATATATATATATATATATATATATATATATATATATATATAAATAATTTTTTAAGCTAGAAAATTAATTAAATTACAGTTTCACAAACCAGATTTATTTTTACTTCGATTTTTTTTCCAAGTTGTTTCATTTGACCCCCTTCGAATCAGATCTTTTGTAAATGGAAACTAAGGGCATTTTCGTTCCTTTTGCCCTATCATTTTCACACTTGCCGAACAAAGATATTTAAGGTGAATTTACTGTCCTAATGCATTCTGCAAAATTTTCTTGCCTAACCTGCTCCAATTTTTATATCATAGATCTACATTTACTTTAAAAACTCAAAAGAAAGCATATGGAATCCCACTTTTACCTTTTTATTGTACGCCAAGAGGGATTCAAAATAATATATTGTTAGAAATCACATCTTTAAATTGAACTTATAAATGTTTTTTAAAATACCGATTACTTACTTGCTTTTCAATAGAGGTGTTTACGACTCGATTCGGTTTATTTTGAAAGTTCAACCAAACTAAACAGATCATTTAAATTTAAACAAAAAATAAATTTATTCGATTTAGTTGATATTTATAAAATTGAACCACATAAAAACAGTTCGATTTAGTTTGAATTTTAGATATTTTTTTCTCTAATCTCCTCGATTGCCCCTGCATTCATGAGATGCTTCTCCAATGCACCCCTAATTCTTCGTGCTGCCCTCCCCAGTCACTTGATAAACTCTTTCAGAATATTTTGCTAATGTCATTTTCGAATTTATGTCAACTGCTTTGAAAATCAACTAAAATTTTTAAACAAATATTAGTTATTTGTGATCTAAGCAGAATACATTATATTATAGATAAATTATATAATAATATTAATTTATTTCAATTATTTAATTTAAGAATTTATGTCCAAGTTTTTATAATTATTATTAAAGCCAAAAATTGAAAAAAGTCTCCTTTTGAAAACTAGCAACAGAAAGTTATAAAGCCCTTCCAAAAAGCTAATTAAAAGAAACGTAAAGGCACAAAAACACATGAGAAATAAGGCATGCAAGAGGCCAACTTGGGCAGGCAGGCAGAAGTCGGGGATTGTGGAGTGCAAGCTGGGATGCCTGGGCTAGGCCAGAGAAAATCGAATAAAAAGTAAGAAATTGATAAATTTAATATTATAAATAATTAGTTTAATATATTAAAAAAATATAACTGTCGGTTCGGTCTAATTTAATTAGATTTTTTTTTCAACCAACAATCAAATCGAATCGATTTATCTTAAAAAAAATTGAACTAAACAGCTTAAAATGATTTTTATGTTTATTTTTGATGATTCGATTAAGTTAAATCGGTTTTATTCAATTTTGTAGTAAGGAGAAAAAAGAAGCAGAAGAACAAGTGGGGATCAAATGCTTACATGACGCTTGAAGGGTAGGCACAACCGGAACTGCCTGCTCATATCAAGAACGGAAAAAAGCAGGGTCAGTTATCTAGGTTTTTTTACTGCCATCGCCAATTTTCCTTCTTGGTTCTTTTATGGCCATTATTATCAAAAATATAAAATACGCAAAACAGAAATGGAAGAGAGGGGTTAAGAACTTACTGGGGTCAGATGTAGTAATGGTGGTTATTCCTGCAAACTCACAGGCCTGTGGCGTTTGACCCTTTCTTTGGAAATAACTGTTAACGGCATAGTTGCAGTGAGCCCTAACGGCGTTGGGTTCGAAACAAGGCCCATTTTGACGGATGGGGTTACAGTCAGCTCCAACTCCACAGGCATAGTCCAAGGTCTTCTGCAGGATTTTGTCGCTTCCATCCTTGCAGACGCACCAAGTGGCACCTACCAAATTTTGCAAAAGATTACGTAAATAAATCAAACAACGAAACGTAATAAGAGAAAGGCATATCTGCAGACGAGGGAAGAGAGAAAGCGATAGAGCCTAAACCCTAAAGCCCCCGCGAAAACCAGGATATACGAAAAAGTGTAAGAAGATAAATAAAATCTACTAAATCTGCACAACCAGACACGCTCTTAAACACATTAAACAAGAATAAAAGTCTCATCTTTAAATATTTTGTAGCAAATGAAGAAAAAACAGAGAAATAATTAAAAAAAATAACAATTAATACCCTCGCCAAGAGAAAGTAAAAGAAGGAAGATCTCAACTCTGTTTAAACTTTAAAATAAAACCATGAGACTTTGCAGCTTCAGTTAGGGGAACGTAAGAAAAGAATAAAAAAGTGAAAGAATATAGCAGTTCGAATGCATACGTGAAGAGCCAGTCAAGGCCAAAAGAATCACTGCAAGAACTAAATCAGCCATGCTAAAGGCAGAGAAGAGATGGGTTAGAATAGAAGAGGTAGGATTGGTGCCCAGGTAGAAAGCGCGGTACAGCTGAGAGGGAGAGAGAATGGTAAGCGCGCGACAGTGTGAGCTCGGATGAGAGTGGCGAAGAATATGAAGACAAAATATATATGACCTAGGATAGGGGCCTCTTCTGGTGTCGGCTTGCGACTGCTTTTTTGATCTACTGGCGTTTTCACCCTCCGCTTCTTTACCCTATATCAAGTTGGGAAATATTTCATGGGTACTCGAGAAAGCTTAACATAGTGAGAACTTGAAGGAAAAAAATGGTAAATGGATTTTCCAACTCTTTCTAGAGCATTGTAGTGGTCTAAAACTAAAAAGGGTAGACAAATTTAGAAGAAATTCATAATATATAGTGATAATTTAATAGAAAATAATCCAATTCCACCATGTTTTTCACGCAACCAGCCTTGCAAGATATCTTTTTTTTCCTTAAACTAAAAACATTTGAATTACACAACCAGCTACTATAATTTGAAAAGAGGACATCTTTTTATTTTATTTTATATGCTGTTTTAGTTCATTTTTTGCGCATTCCTTTTGGTACCCTTAACAAGAAAGAGGGCACAGTGAGTTTGGGAGAAGAACCAAAGAGGGCATGCTGGGAATTGACAAAAGAAATTTAACAATTTTGATGAATAAATTTTATATTCATAAATTAGGTAATAGATATATTTAACATGATATATATTTTGTTAATTTTTAAAGTAAATTAATTTATAAACATGTTTGATTGTGTATTTATTTATATAGGTAAAAAAAAATTGGAGAACGGAGAAAATTAAGAAAAAATATAAATAAAAAATATCAAAAATGATATATTTTGAATAGTTTTAATATTACTTTACTAATTTAAACATAATTATTTCGTATAGATAATTCAAAAAGTTATAAAAAATTAAAATTAATTTTTTTTATAACTTTTATGTTTTGAGTTTTAAAAAAATAAAATGCATCACCACCTAGAAACAAGCAAATTGCAACACAAGAAAGTTGAAGCACGTACGTTGCGACGCAGAAAAAGAAAGGCAAGTCGTGACCTGCACACCCATGTCACAACGCAGCTATGCTGTTTTGTGGGGAAGAATAAGGTATCAAGTGGATATGATGCAGCTATATATGCTGTTTGGTACTCCAGTCCCACCTAATATATTGTTCTTTCTGATTGTACAGGCCTGAAATACTGGGCAGGAGCCTGAACTAGTTCCTTCCGCTCCCTCGCTTTCATATATGGGAATGAATATCGTAGTGACACCAATGGATCCCCAACGCGGGTGCAGAATAAATGAAAGGATTGGAAGTTGATCGCTATACACAATCACTAAAACGGTAGGAAAAGATGAGACACACATGAATGAAGAAGAGACTAAACCAGTACAGAACACAAAGGAAATCTCTACTTCAACAGCATCTGGGATATGAGGTGATCAGATAAAGCAGCATTGAAACTAGAAATCTGGTTACATTAGCACTTTGGATCATGGTCCAAGACAAAATAATGGCTGGGATATATTATATTTTTAACTTTTAAAAAAATTTATGTATATTTTTAAAATAAAAAATGTTATATAATAAAGACAAATAATTTGCTATAACAAAGAGCAAAATGCATTTTGCTGGTATAACTACAACTTCTTTCTTTTTCTTTCAATTGGTGCAACGTGCCTTCTATTGTTTGTTTCTATTGCAATTTTCCCCCTATCATCTATTTTTAATGTTAAAACTAATTTATGAAATTGTGAAATGACCAAATTACCCCTAAAAAATCTATTATTATTTTCTTTTAATATCAGAACCCATTTTCCCAGTCTTCTTCTTCCCCACCACCCCCGTAAAAAAAAAAAACCCAATGCCCGTACCTGGTTGGTCTTCCGATGGCCACTGCAATTGCACCACCCCCCTGTAAAAATAAAATAAAGCCCCTCGTCTTCGATGAGCGAACACCCACGACTTAAATATAGAGAAAAAATGTAGCTTATGTTTGAATCTCTCACTCTTGATATTATTTTGAAGCGTTTTATATATATCTTTTAACTTAAATTATATAAATTCTTCGTTAGACTAAATATGTAAATTTGTTAAAAAACTGTTAATAGAATTAATGCGATTACCTTTTTTGAAGATAAAATTGATTAAATTAAAAAAAATTGAATAAATAAATTGAAAAAATATATCTTTTTCAAGAATTAGAACGACTATTTACTCTACTCTTGTATATATTCAAACAAATCTTAAATGATATGGCCAAATCATAAACACCTATCAAATTAACGAGGGACATATAAAGGATAGGTTATGGAATTAGCACAAGTCTATTCAATACCAAACCATTGCTTAAATTGGAGCCATACATTTTAGCAGAGAAGTTAACTAAATTAGCAAACTGTTGGTGTCTAAGTTGTTTACATTAACGAATGACTTGGGTTTCTCAACATTAATTGCTAAAGATGCCTTCATTCCAAAGCAAACTTTCTGTGTGACATAAAAAATATTGTACCATAACCTATTATGGATCCTGTAGGACACTGCGACACTATTTTGGGACCACAAAAATGTTACCCCTTGGCGAACGTCGTTTTCGTTTGCGTTAATTTAAAACTTTTAAATTTTTTAATCAAGTATATATTATTGGTGTGTATATATATATATATATATATATATATAAAATTTTTGACAATAGTATAACGAGAAAGACTTAAATCATAGAGATATATATAGGAAATGATTAAAATTATAATGATGGGCCGAATTAAACCTTGTGTTTTTTTTAGGAAATAAATTTTACTCTCTTAAATTATAATTTATTTTGAATTTTGGTACATAAAGTTTAACATTCAAGAAATCATTCCCTTAAAATTTTATAAAAAATAAAAAAAATTATACATAATTATGTTTAACAAAAAGAAGGCAGATACCGATCATATAAACAATTATTGAAAGCAGAACAGGGCAAAGAAATCCTGAGTAGGTTTTAGTCGCTTTTGCCAAATTCAATGACCAGCTCACAATGTTTGCCAATTATTGTAATAATCATTATTTGAAGTATGCCTTTGTGTGACTTTTTCTCGTTTGATTTTGGACCTCATCTACAAATACAATGATTTGGCATCTTTCATAACGTAAGACATATAATATAAAGATTAATAAAATTAATTTATTATTAATAAAAACATTTTAAAAGACTAGTTTCATATATTTTTATTATATTACTCCTATTTTACAAAAAAAAAATTTAGCTTAATTATTTTCTTAATTTATACCCTTATCATACAATATTTTTTTCAATTATAAAAATATACACAAATTGTTTTTTAAAAATAAGAGTAAAATATTATATTATCTACTAATTAATACTTTTAATATATTATATTAACAAAAAACCTGTGGTGCTTTCTACACCAGATAATGAAATGATTGAGCCCTTCTTCAATGGGATCATGATACGGGCGGCGTGTTTCATTCCATGGAATACTTCCTTGACATTTATATTAAATACCTTCTCAAATTCAGATAAATTCACATTACGGATATCAGGACAGGGTAGTTCAGAAACTCCAGCATTGTTGACTATAATGTCAAGTGTGCCAAATTTTCCCACTGTGAAGTCCACTGTAGAGCGAACATCATCCTTTGCTGTAACATTCCAATGGTAAAAACAAACATTTGTGTCTCCACCGAGGGATTGACAAACTTTGGCACCATGGGCATGGAAGAGGAGACAATGCTTTCTCCAGTTTCAGTGACCCCATCAATAACCAATGCCACTTTTCCTAATGACCTGAGGAAGAGATATCATGATGAACTTAAGGCTATTTAGTATAAGGAGGGAATCATGCAGAAGACCACAGATAATAGAACAGGAGAACCCATCCTTCTTCTTTTAGACCAAGACTGGGGTGCCAAAAGGAGCCTTTGATGGACGGATGAACTCGGCATCCAACAACTCCTTAAGTTGCTTCCTTAATTCTTCTAACTTGGGTGGCGCCAGACGGTAGGGTGCCATGGTAGGAAGTCGTGCACCTGAATCCAATTCGATCTCATGATCCACCTCCCTTCATGGCGATAGTTTCTTGGGCAGCTCAGATGGCATCATGTCTCCAAACTCCTTAAGAATTTTTCCTATTTCTTTAGGCACTTCTCCTTGATCCTCCCTTGGGCCTTCCTCTTTGAGAGCCACAAGATAGGTAATTTCTCCTTTCTTTGCACCTTTCTCCACTTGTATAGCATATAAGAAGTGCTTATCAACTTGGAGCTTGGTGGTAGTAGGCACCATGCAAGGTGATTTATCCTTAAATATAGCTAAAGAGTGAAGGAAAGGAATATGAATAGCTTTAATTGCATTAAAAATCCCATACCTAGTACCACTAGAAAATCATCCATGGGAACTACGGAGATATCCATTATTCCTTCCCACGTTTCGACTTGTAGCTTCACTCCCCATGCTATTCCCTCAATAGGTTTGGCAACAGCATTTACCACTTTCAGCCACCCACTCTCCTTGGTCAATTTGAGACCAATTCTTTTGACTTCCTCTACAGATAAAAAATTGTGTGTAACGTTTGTGTCCACCATTACTTTTATAGTCTTCCTAGCTAAGGAGATCTCAATGTACATGAGATTTTATTTAGAGAGACTCTGAGGTGTTAGGGTTTTTAGGGCATTTAGTAGTTGTAGAGTTCCCATTTGGTTCAGCGAGTCAATTTTCTCTTTTTCCTCTATCATTGCTCTAAGAGCAATCCTCTTGGGGCAGTCTTTCCTCCAGTGTTTTCGTCTACACAAGAAGTAATTACACTTAAGCTTAAAGTTGTCACGTTGGTCTCCTTTTTTTTGTTTGCCTCTTTTTCTAGCAAAAGGCTTGCCATCACCTTTAGTTCCTTGTCTTGACTCTTTGTCTTCCCCATTTTTTCCCTTGAACCCCTTTTGTTTTGACTTATCAGAGTCTTTGAGTTTGATGAATTCAACAAGAGTCTTAGTAGAAGCAATTATAAATGGAAGGTCTTGTACACCTTGGCATCGTAGCTCTTGTTGAGTCCAAGGTTGTAGCCCATCCATGAATTTAAATAGCAAATCAGATGGTGCCATGTCCAAGAGTCTAAATTGTAATGATGAAAGCTCACGGACATAGTCTCGAATGGAGTTATGATGCTTCAAGTGCTTAAGACTCCTCCTTGTTAGGAAGCTTTCTCCTTCAAGGTAAAAATGTCGCTTGAGTTGGCCTTTAAACTCTTCCCATGTATTAATAACCAAACCACCTTGTCTCATATCACTTTGACATATACGCCACTAGAGCAAAGCATCATCAATGAGAGGGAGAGAATCAGTTTCGTACCTTTGATGCATCATCAAGATGAGTAGCTTTGAAGTATTGCTCCATACCCTTTAAGAAATTATCTATTTCCTTAGTATCCCGATTGCCTTTGTAGGTCTTAGGCTTAGGGACTTTCACCTTGGTTGGCCTTGCCTCCACTACACCGCTAGTTATGGCTTCACAGTAAAAGACCCAATCCTTTTTCATTTCCTCCATTTGCCCACAAAGATCCTCAATGATCTTCGTCATACGCTTATGAATGGCTTTTTCATGGCATAGACGGTTTGCTAAGTCTTCAATCACCATCTTAGCTTCATGGAACTTGCCCCGCGTTTCTCTATCTCTTGTTTGAGAACATCAAGGCATTCCTTGGTGCCTCCTGATGAGTGAGTTTTATACTAATAAATTAAGTATTTATCTTATCTTTTGGCAATAATTAAGTATTTATTTGCCTTATTTATCTTTAGTTTTGTGTATTTTTTTATAGATGGAGAAAAGAATAGAAAATGGATTCAATTAGAGGAATCAAAGTTAAATTGTGATTCTTTGGGAATGATGTCTATAAATCAAACAGATAAAATAAATTCATTAAGGATGGCTGAGTAAGGAGCATTATCTTATTGACTCCTAAGACACATCCTAATAGATATATGCACAAATTTAATTTTGATATATGACCACATTTCTAAAAAAACTAAAATATAAATATTCAAGGCCTTGCTGTTTGTCATCCAGTCCAACCTTACTACAGTATTTAGGTCGCATCTCAAAAAATACATATCCAATATGTACGAAATTTGGTAGGTGAATAGCTGACACAATTGGGTACAACTTTTATGGTTACGCGGTCAGTAAATTCAAACATTAAAAAGGCCAAAAGAGGGTTAGAATAGAATCTGTCTGTTGTTGAAGTCTAGCTTGACCATGCTCCAGTATTTTGACCATAAGTCACATATTACATATCCAATTTATCCAAAATTTATATGGATGGAAATAAAAGAAAATTTTATACAACTTTTATGTTTATGGGGTCAGTAAATTAGGTGGATTTCAAGAATATATTCAAGGTTCAATTTCGGTGTACATGATAGAATCGAAATTGTCAACTTTGTACAACTTCCTACCTAACAGTTTTGACAATTACCACACCTACCACACCTAATTGTATCTATACATAGAAGACTTGAGGAGTGAGTTGGAGAGTTTAGAGGGAGTTTAGAAAAGATTTTGTTGGAGTTCTAAGTGCTTGTAATATTTTTCTCTCTTTAGACATTTTGTATCTTTACTTTCTTTCATAATATTATCATGCTTATTCATCTTTTATTTTGCTTTGTTATATTGATTATAGAGAACTAATCTCCTAATGCTAAGGTGAAAATGTGAAACTCTTGGTATGAGAATAATAATTTATCTAGCTCTTAATTTCAATATTTATATTTAATGTTGTATTTATCTTCTTATTTCTTTTCTTATGTTAATTCTTTTTAAGAGGATGGCTTTTTTGCATCTTTGTTGTTATTTTTCTTGTCATTTTCTCTCTTAAAGGATGGTTTTGCCGCCTACATTGTGTTATTATTATGGTTGGCTTTGCCGCCTATTTTATTTTATTTTGTTATGTTAATTAGTTTTCTATCTTTCTCATTTTTTTTTACATATTTTAATATTGTAAAGTGTGAATCTTGATATATCGTAGACAATTTTTGGCGCAATAAATGCTTAAGTCAATCTTGATTTATTGTAGACAATATGATGATTGGCACAATGTACGCTTGAATCTATTTACAAATTATCTTTTGTATCTTTATATTTTCAATCTTGTGAAGTAAGAATCTTGATATATTATAGACAACATGACAATTAGCACAACATATACTTGAATATATTTTATAAGAATATTTTAGATATTAGTAATACAATAAAAAAGAGGTCAATATAATTCATGTATAAATAAAGGTGAGTTTAAATTAACATATCTTCTAATTGGAACTTTATTTATGTAAAGATTCTAATTGAGTAATAAAAGTGTTAAATTTATTTTTATTTGATATACTAAGAGTCGATCCCCTAACCTTAACATATTTTTTTACTTTGAATACATTTCTATTTAATTTCAGTACATTAGTTTTTTGCATACTTTTTTTAATGTTCTTCTCACAAAACAAGATCTTGACAACTAGGTTAGAATTATTTATTTTAGATCTAAATTAGAATTTTCTCTCAATTGGCAATCTCTGTGGGATCGACCTTGTATACCACTAAATCTATACTCTAATAGATGCGTACGCTTGCGAGTTTTAATTAAAACAACAATTTTTTTGGCGCAGTTGCTGGGCATTGCAATGAAAAAGTTATTTGCATCCAGGTAAGTATAATTCTTCCACTAGTTATAGTTTAGAGTATTTGTTTGTTCTTTGTATAATTTTTTTTCTCTTTCTTGAAAATTGCTATGGTACTTTAGGTATCTAAAATTAGTTAATTTTGTCAACAGGAAAGAGACTAAGGAGTATGGGTTTTAAGTAAAATCATCGTGATTCCTTCATACTTTCCTAGGAATCTACCAATTAAAATACTACCCATTCTTGGTTACAATTTTTTGTTGTTGTTTTGTGTGTATAATTTTGTAATTTTTTTTTGTCTTTTGTGGTGTTTGCATTTGGTCACTAGTAGATATTGTGTAGTTATAATCTCTTGTGTAATTAAAAAATATTTGTTTATGACTGTAATTTTTCCTTTGGTTTATGTGTTCTTGGAAATGTGATAAAGATAAACGGTTAGTTAGAAAAAATTTAGGGTCAACCATTAATTATACAATTGAGACATTAGATTTTGTTGGATCACAGTTAAAAATGGAAGAACAAGTTGTGTATGAGAAAACTTTTATGGAGTACTTCTCGTCTGTCATAGCTAATACTCCATCCTATATAATTTTGCCATAAACTATTACAATTCACTTTGAACTCAAACCAGTCATAGTCTAATCTTTATCATCATTTCCAACTTTTATTACTGCCTAACTTGAAGCCCTTTGAACTTTAAGATTTCATGAAAGGAGGGAAAAACATTGGACCCAGCTATGTTATTTTTCTGTTGATTTTGATCTTTAAATCTTTCAATTTTAAATTATGTTGTCTCTTCTTTATTATGTTTCTCTCAAAAGCACGGATATGTTTTATTTGAGAATTATTGATGTGCTTGTTAACTTTATTGTATTGGGCTATGTGCCTGTTGTACTTGAATATAAATGAAAGAAAAAAAAAAGAGAAATTACGAATAAAAGATATAGATTACAAATAAAGGACAATGAAACCCAGGCATTTGTCTTAAAAGCGATAATGAAGGATAATTCTCAAACCTTCTACTAGATAACTGACCCTTTAATCTTGGGAAAGCAACTAATCTAAAGAGCTGTTAAAGGAATATTAATGTAAATTCAAGTGTACGTCGTTAGTTTATGAAATTAACACCAACATATTGCCCTGGCTAAGAATGACCACAAAAAAAAACTTAGAGCCTTTGTTAAAAGTAGTCCAATTAGCACCCCATGTGTCAATAAACAGATCATGTAGGGGCGATATTGTAAGAGAGAGAAAACAAATTAAAGGAAACAAAACAGACGAAGGTGTGGGTGATGAATTGGACATGCTACAGAACAAGCATCAAAGATACCATAGCATGAAATGGAATAGGAAACATAGCATAACGTAGAAAAAAAATGCAGAATAAGCAGATGTCAATTCAGGGAATTGGAGGATTAGAAAAGGGACAAAATCAAAATGTTGTAACATGTGATCTCCAGAGATCTTCCAAAGTTTTTGTGATGAAAATGGCGCCATGCCCTTGAAATGATAATAGCTATGACAACAATAGCAACACATTCAATGCTTCTCCCAAATACAATAATAGAGGCATTTTCTCATGCGACCATGTGATTCCAATTGAGATTTTTGTTTTAAAATGGAACATGTGTCGTCTCCATAGATCTTCCAAAGTTTTTGTCATGACAATGACGCCATGCCCTTGAAATGATCATAGCTATGACAGCAATAGCAACACATTCAATGCTTATCCCAAATACAATAATAGAGGCATTTTCTCATGCGACCATGTGATCCCAATTGAGATTTTTGTTTTTGTTAGGTGTTTATGTCCTTTTCGGTTCCATTCACTGCAAATGTTCGGTAGCGGTAATTGAATTTGAGTTCCGATAAATTGTGCATTAAAGTGAAGGGTAACAATTATTTGAGCCTTACCATCTGTCTTAGTCTGATACCTGCCTGAGAATGAGCAGTCTTCCACTCTCATGGTACAAGATTTTGCACTTATTTTCAGCCAGTTAGCAGGCAGTTTAGCAGTTAATAAGTTTATTTACTAATAACTAATATGTGATTCATGAAAAAAAAAATTGATCTACTATTTGTAGACAATTATTTTGTTTATCAATAATATTCAAATCATAATATATAATAAAAATAATATTTTTTAAAATTATTTTTATTATATATTATATTTTAAACACTGTTAATAAATAAAAAATTATGGACTGACGAAAAATCATATTAGTTGTGGTTTCCAATTTATCGTTGGCTGAGAATGAAATATGTTCTGCTCCCTAAAATAATTTATAATGCTTTTGAGGATTAGAATTTTGGCTCTGTGCAAATGATTGAAGTTCAACATTTCATGTCGGAAAAAGTCTCCCTACAAAACGTGGCTTGGCAAACATTGCTTACATCCATGATCACGTAAAGAAACATTGATCGGTAGAAGTAGAACTGCACAAATAACATCCGCTCATCTTCACAAGAAATCATAACAAAAGCCTCAACAGCTACAACCCTCATTAAAACATAATATCAATATATATAACCCACGCACAGAATCTTTTGAGTAAACTAATAATTTTATCTATGGATTTATATATTGATTTTTAAATTCTCTAAGCCGGAGCTAATTTTTTAAAAAATTAATATACAATAATTTAATATTTTTACTAATAAAATAACTAAAAAGCAACAAATTAATTTTATAAACTAATTTATGTACTAAAAAAAACAGATAAAACTAATCGAGATCAATTTTGAAGAATATATTGTTAATTTACTACAAACTCTGCCCCCTCATACTGCTGTCAAAACTTACAATCAAATTAACGTAGTATACTTCAAGCAAATTGTTCTCACCTCTCCATTTCTGCTTTCGTTTCTCATTCACTAATTGTTTTTCAACCATTAAATAAGCATATATTAGTTTATTGATATTAGTTAATGAAAACTTTGGAAGTCTGCTAATGTACAAGCTTCCTTACGATTTATATGCAAGCATATGGGTTTCATGGTCAAGTTCCCTGATAAGCACATATATCGCTTTGCACTAGTAATATCAACAAGATTACCACAACATAGTCTTTCGGAAGCCTATCAAAACCTAAATAACCCTGAATGATCCAAGGCTAGCAGCTTGTTATAATCGCAAAAGGATTGGCAGGTAAGTCTCCACGCACATATTCATCGATAATAACTTCAGAAGTAGTTCTCATGCTAGCTGCTCACTAGAAGCCAATGAAAAGGGGCAGCCTAACTCATATAAAACTAATTAATTAACTACTAATTCAATCCAGATGTACAGATAGAGCACGCAAAACAGAAAAAGGGGAAGGGGGGAGGGGAGTCTCATAGCAACATCATAGCACTTCTCTCGTAAAGAACTAAAAGCCCATCATTTTACTTAAGTAGGTGGGAGAAGTAGAAAATTAGTAAGAAAAAAGAAAGAAAAAAAGAAACTGAAAACTGATGATGTCTCTAGTTTAATACCTAGAACATAACAGACTCACATGAATACTTAATCTGCACAGTGAGATGCAGCATCACCGCTGTCCATCATACCCCACTAGGCAACAGTCATGGCCACTAGTCCTTTCAACCCCACCAAAGCATCAACAAGCCTGAATTGAAGAGGATTGAAAAGGAAGAGAACAAGCTACTGTCCACAAGTGTAAGCCCACCATGACTATTATCACTGTTCATTCCAGCTCCTGAACGGGCAACCCCTGCTGATACTCTAGGCGTTGCGCAGTACGTATTGATACTAATATTGATGTTGGAGGCTGAGGTTGTTGTGGTTGAGGTTGTGGTTGTGGTTGAGGTTGTGGTTGTGGTTGAAGTTGAGGTTGAGGTGTTTGCGCCTGCGCTCGAGTTTGAGCTTGAGGGTGTGGGAGCGCCAGCGGTAGTTGAAGGAATTCCAGAAGAAGGGGTGGTCGGAGCTGGTGCGTTTGTCACACGGGTTGAACTAGTGCCTAAAGTGCTGATTTGCAAACAAACCACAAGTCAACATTCAAGCTCAACCTCAACCCAAAGCCAAAAACAACTAAAACACAGCATCACCCAATTTAAGCATGTTAAAAAGCAGTATCAAAATGTTTTGAAGTACAACGCAGACAACAACTCCGTAATTGAAATTGGAGTTACTAACAATACATATTTACATAACTGTTTTGTTACGGCAAAAGAAGGATGCTGTATGCAAACAATTTTAGAAACCAGCAATTTTGTCTCATGCTGAGGTGGAATGAAGATGAGCTGAAACTGCAAATTTATGCAGCACATGGAATTGATAATCATTCAAAACAAACAAGTTTTCCACGTCATAAGCTCATTGATACTAAAGAAAATAAGTTTCATCTTTCTAAATAAATAAGGCCATCTAGGCATAGGCATGTTCTTTGGCAGAAAAATAAGAAGCATAGGTATGTTCATCCCCACAAGGAGAATTTAATTTCTATTTTTTTAAACAGCAGCAGTCAAATTGTCTATCAATATTTAAGTTATACTTTAGATTATCACCGATACAAGAAATTAGGAGAGACATTCTACATAAAGGCCACTCCGTAGTTGCCATGCATAGAAACAAAATAAGAGTAGCAGAACAGGAGCCCATTTTTATACAAATATAAGTAAAAAAAAATTGTCAGAGTAGAAACCTCACCAAATAATATTATTTAGATTCCCGCAAGGTTGATATTAGACGACGAGGAACCAACTTTTTCATATTATGTATAAAAGATCATATATATTGTTATAACCTTCTAATTGTATTTGAAAGAAAACAACAGTTATCATCTTTAAATTTCACGAGTCATGGAAACGTAACGATTTTTAACATTAACCTTTAAAAGGTCAAGGCTGACAGCTGTAGAACACCTGGGGTTGTCCCGCTAAGTAATTTGTCCTCCTTCCATAAAACGGAAAAACACAAGAGCAATTTGGAAGACACCGTTAGCAGAAACGGGGAAAACTCTATCCAAAATGAAAAGGGGGCAGCCCTGGTTGCTTAGGTAACTACTAACTTGAGATTGGATATAGGAGTATGTTGAGCAAGATTGGTCGTACACAAACATCAAGAAAATCTCTCACGTTTCTAAAGATGGCTCAGACCTGGAAGCAAATGTTCATCTAGTTTTAGTGCACTTCATCGTCGTCGAAATTCAAAATCAATATGACATCCATGTTGTCCATAACTTTTGACTACCATCTCTTGGGTACGCTAATTACTTCCCAAAAAGCCAAAGCCCAAAAGCTAAAGCAAAAGGCATTGGATAACAAAGGTTCACTAGGGAAGGGAATAAAATGTCTTTCCGTAAAAAGTTACCCGAACCACTAAATGTCATAGTCATTCAACCTTTAATGGGATCACAATTATTGCAGCATCATTTTATCAAGTTAACTGTCCCATCTACTGTCATCAATAAATGGGAAATTTATTGGAAAATGAGTCATGAAATTATGAAGGAATGACAATATTGGTCAATTAGAAAAATGGAAAGGAAAAAGAAAAGTGTGTCAAATTTTACCTCCGAAACAAGGAAGGGGTGGATTAGTGCAAAATAAGGCAATCAAACAATACAAATATATATATTTTATTTTATTTTTTAAGTGATAAAAGGTAATATTTTCAGCTTTAAAATATGTTAAATATTTTTTTTAAAAGTCTTCAAACTTATAAATTTGTATACCTGAGAAATCCATATTTTTTTTTGTAAAATAGTACTTGCATAAAAAATTCAAAGAAAATAATTATTCTCTATTTTATAAATAAATTTGAATTTTTTTCTAATGAAGTAATAAGAGATGCTATATTAAATAAAAGTATAAACCTATCAAGTGGACTACAAATAGATAGTTCAGTCTGTCATAAATAATTTATTTACAAAGTCCATATTAACTCATTAATTGGTCAAAATAACATAATGTGATAATATTTCATAATTGATATTATTTAATAATCTAATAAATAATTTTTAAAAATATATTAATGTTAATCCACAAATAATTATTAAAAAAAATTTAACATTCTCCCACTTGAATAGTATTAGTTAATTATTAAAAACAAAATATTATTTTAACTATGATGAATATCAATTATGACCAAAACAAACATTATCCGACAGTTGAAAAAAAAATAAGACAATCAAACAATATTGCAATTGGATAGCATTAGTCAATTGGTAAATGAATCATGAACATCGTGATGGAATGACAATATTGGTCAATTAGAAAAGTGAAAAAAGAAAAGAAAAAAGAAGTGTGTCAAATTTGGCCTCCTAAATAAGAAAATAAGGAAATCAAACAACACACACACACACACACACACACACACACACACATATATAAGGGAATATCTCCAACTTTTAAATATGTTAAAATTATTTTAAAAAAATTCTTCAAACTAGAAAATTAATTAAATTACAGTATCACAAACCAGATTTATTTTTACTTCGATATTTTTTCCAAGTTGTTTCATTTGACCCCCTTCGAATCAAACAATTACAGTATCAAAAACTCAAAAGAAAGCATATGGAATCCCACTTTTACCTTTTTATTGTACGCCAAGAGGGATTCAAAATAATATATTGTAAGAAATCACATCTTTAAATTGAACTTATAAATGTTTTTAAAAAAACCGATTACTTACTTGCTTTCCAATAGGGTTGTTTACGATTCGATTCAGTTTATTTTGAAAGTTCAACCAAACGAAACAGATCATTTAAATTTAAACAAAAATTAAATTTATTCGATTTAGTTGATATTTATAAAATTGATCCAGACAAAAACGGTTCGATTTAGTTTGATTTTTCGATATTTTTTTCTCTAATCTCCTCGATTGCCCCTGCATTCATGAGATGCTTCTCCAATGCACCCCTAATTCTTCGTGCTGCCCTCCCCAGTCACTTGATAAACTCTTTCAGAATATTTTGCCAATATCATTTTTGAATTTATGTCAACTATTTTGAAAATCAACTAAAATTTTTAAACAAATATTAGTTATTTGTTATCTAAGCAGAATACATTATATTATAGATAAATTATATAATATATTAATTTATTTCAATTATTTAATTTAAGAATTTACGTCCATGTTTTTTTAGTTATTATTAAAGCCAAAATTTGAAAAAAGTCTCCTTTTGAAAACTAGCAACAGAAAGTTATAAAGCCCTTCCAAAAGCTAATTAAAAGAAACGTAAAGGCACAAAAACACATGAGAAATAAGGCATGCAAGAGGCCAACTTGGGCAGGCAGGCAGAAGTCAGGGGATTGTGGAGTGCAAGCTGGGATGCCTGGGCTAGGCCAGAGAAAATCGAATAAAAAGTAAGAAATTGATAAATTTAATATATAAATAATTAATTTAATATATTAAAAAAAATATAACTGTTAGTTCGATCTAATTTAATTAAATTTTTTTTTCAACCAACAATCTAATCGAATCGATTTACCTTTAAAAAAAATTGAACTAAACAGTTTAAAATGATTTTTATGTTTATTTTTTGATGATTCCATTAAGTTCAATCAGTTTTATTCAATTTTGTACTGAAGAGAAAAAAGAAGCTGAAGAACAAGTGGGGATCAAATGCTTACATGACGCTTGAAGGGTAGGCACAACCGGAACTGCCTGCTCATATCAAGAACGGAAAAAAGCAGGGTCAGTTATCTAGTTTTTTCTACTGCCCTCGCCAATTTTCCTTCTTGGTTCTTTTATGGCCATTATTATCAAAAATATAAAATACGCAAAACAGAAATGGAAGAGAGGGGTTGAGAACTTACTGGGGTCAGATGTAGTAATGGTGGTTATTCCTGCAAACTCACAGGCCTGTGGCGTTTGACCCTTTCTTTGGAAATAACTGTTAACGGCATAGTTGCAGTGAGCCCTAACGGCGTTGGGTTCGAAACAAGGCCCATTTTGACGGATGGGGTTACAGTCAGCTCCAACTCCACAGGCATAGTCCATGGTCTTCTGCAGGACTGTGTCGCTTCCATCCTTGCAAACGCACCAAGTGGCACCTACCAAATTTTGTAAAAGATTACGTAAATAAATCAAACAACGAAACGTAATAAGAGAAAGGCATATCTGCAGACGAGGGAAGAGAGAAAGCGATAGAGCCTAAACCCTAAAGCCCCCGCGAAAACCAGGATATACGAAAAAGTGTAAGAAGATAAATAAAATCTACTAAATCTGCACAACCAGACACGCTCTTAAACACATCAAACAAGAATAAAAGTCTCATCTTTAAATATTTTGTAGCAAATGAAGAAAAAACAGAGAAATAATTAAAAAAAATAACAATTAATACCCTCGCCAAGAGAAAGTAAAAGAAGGAAGATCTCAACTCTGTTTAAACTTTAAAATAAAACCATGAGACTTTGCAGCTTCAGTTAGGGGAACGTAAGAAAAGAATAAAAAAGTGAAAGAATATAGCAGTTCGAATGCATACGTGAAGAGCCAGTCAAGGCCAAAAGAATCACTGCAAGAACTAAATCAGCCATGCTAAAGGCAGAGAAGAGATGGGTTAGAATAGAAGAGGTAGGATTGGTGCCCAGGTAGAAAGCGCGGTACAGCTGAGAGGGAGAGAAAATGGTAAGCGCGCGACAGTGTGAGCTCGGATGAGAGTGGCGAAGAATATGAAGACAAAATATATATGACCTAGGATAGGGGCCTCTTCTGGTGTCGGCTTGCGACTGCTTTTTTGATCTACTGGCGTTTTCACCCTCCGCTTCTTTACCCTATATCAAGTTGGGAAATATTTCATGGGTACTCGAGAAAGCTTAACATAGTGAGAACTTGAAGGAAAAAAATGGTAAATGGATTTTCCAACTCTTTCTAGAGCATTGTAGTGGTCTAAAACTAAAAAGGGTAGACAAATTTAGAAGAAATTCATAATATATAGTGATAATTTAATAGAAAATAATCCAATTCCACCATGTTTTTCACGCAACCAGCCTTGCAAGATATCTTTTTTTTCTTTAAACTAAAAACATTTGAATTACACAACCAGCTACTATAATTTGAAAAGAGGACATCTTTTTATTTTATTTTATATGCTGTTTTAGTTCATTTTTTGCGCATTCCTTTTGGTACCCTTAACAAGAAAGAGGGCACAGTGAGTTTGGGAGAAGAACCAAAGAGGGCATGCTGGGAATTGACAAAATAAATTTAACAATTTTGATGAATAAATTTTATATTCATAAATTAGGTAATAGATATATTTAACATGATATATATTTTGTTAATTTTTAAAGTAAATTAATTTATAAACATGTTTGATTGTGTATTTATTTATATAGGTAAAAAAAATTGGAGAACGGAGAAAATTAAGAAAAAATATAAATATAAAATATCAAAAATGATATATTTTGAATAGTTTTAATATTACTTTACTAATTTAAACATAATTATTTTGTATAGATAATTCAAAAAGTTATAAAAAATTAAAATTAATTTTTTTTATAACTTTTATGTTTTGAGTTTTAAAAAAATAAAATGCATCACCACCTAGAAACAAGCAAATTGCAACACAAGAAAGTTGAAGCACGTACGTTGCGACGCAGAAAAAGAAAGGCAAGTCGTGACCTGCACACCCATGTCACAACGCAGCTATGCTGTTTTGTGGGGAAGAATAAGGTATCAAGTGGATATGATGCAGCTATATATGCTGTTTGGTACTCCAGTCCCACCTAATATATTGTTCTTTCTGATTGTACAGGCCTGAAATACTGGGCAGGAGCCTGAACTAGTTCCTTCCGCTCCCTCGCTTTCATATATGGGAATGAATATCGTAGTGACACCAATGGATCCCCAACGCGGGTGCAGAATAAATGAAAGGATTGGAAGTTGATCGCTATACACAATCACTAAAACGGTAGGAAAAGATGAGACACACATGAATGAAGAAGAGACTAAACCAGTACAGAACACAAAGGAAATCTCTACTTCAACAGCATCTGGGATATGAGGTGATCAGATAAAGCAGCATTGAAACTAGAAATCTGGTTACATTAGCACTTTGGATCATGGTCCAAGACAAAATAATGGCTGGGATATATTATATTTTTAACTTTTAAAAAAATTTATGTATATTTTTAAAATAAAAAATGTTATATAATAAAGACAAATAATTTGCTATAACAAAGAGCAAAATGCATTTTGCTGGTATAACTACAACTTCTTTCTTTTTCTTTCAATTGGTGCAACGTGCCTTCTATTGTTTGTTTCTATTGCAATTTTCCCCCTATCATCTATTTTTAATGTTAAAACTAATTTATAAAATTGTGAAATGACCAAATTACCCTTAAAAAATCTATTATTATTTTCTTTTAATATCAGAACCCATTTTCCCAGTCTTCTTCTTCCCCACCACCCCCGTAAAAAAAAAAAACCCAATGCCCGTACCTGGTTGGTCTTCCGATGGCCACTGCAATTGCACCACCCCCCTGTAAAAATAAAATAAAGCCCCTCGTCTTCGATGAGCGAACACCCACGACTTAAATATAGAGAAAAAATGTAGCTTATGTTTGAATCTCTCACTCTTGATAATATTTTGAAGCGTTTTATATATATCTTTTAACTTAAATTATATAAATTCTTCGTTAGACTAAATATGTAAATTTGTTAAAAAACTGTTAATAGAATTAATGCGATTACCTTTTTTGAAGATAAAATTGATTAAATTAAAAAAAAATTGAATAAATAAATTGAAAAAATATATCTTTTTCAAGAATTAGAACGACTATTTACTCTACTCTTGTATATATTCAAACAAATCTTAAATGATATGGCCAAATCATAAACACCTATCAAATTAACGAGGGACATATAAAGGATAGGTTATGGAATTAGCACAAGTCTATTCAATACCAAACCATTGCTTAAATTGGAGCCATACATTTTAGCAGAGAAGTTAACTAAATTAGCAAACTGTTGGTGTCTAAGTTGTTTACATTAACGAATGACTTGGGTTTCTCAACATTAATTGCTAAAGATGCCTTCATTCCAAAGCAAACTTTCTGTGTGACATAAAAAATATTGTACCATAACCTATTATGGATCCTGTAGGACACTGCGACACTATTTTGGGACCACAAAAATGTTACCCCTTGGCAAACGTCGTTTTCGTTTGCGTTAATTTAAAAATTTTAAATTTTTTAATCAAGTATATATTATTGGTGTATATATATATATATATATATATAAATTTTGACAATAGTATAACGAGAAAGACTTAAATCATAGAGATATATATAGGAAATGATTAAAATTATAATGATGGGCCGAATTAAACCTTGTGTTTTTTTTTAGGAAATAAATTTTACTCTCTTAAATTATAATTTATTTTGAATTTTGGTACATAAAGTTTAAAATTCAAGAAATCATTCCCTTAAAATTTTATAAAAAATAAAAAAAAATTATACATAATTATGTTTAACAAAAAGAAGGCAGATACCGATCATATAAACAATTATTGAAAGCAGAACAGGGCAAAGAAATCCTGAGTAGGTTTTAGTCGCTTTTGCCAAATTCAATGACCAGCTCACAATTTTTGCCAATTATTGTAATAATCATTATTTGAAGTATGCCTTTGCGTGACTTTTTCTCGTTTGATTTTGGACCTCATCTACAAATACAATGATTTGGCATCTTTCATAACCTAAGACATATAATATAAAGATTAATAAAATTAAGTTATTATTAATAAAAACATTTTAAAAGACTAGTTTCATATATTTTTATTATATTACTTCTATTTTACAAAAAAAAATTTAACTTAATTATTTTCTTAATTTATACCCTTATCATACAATATTTTTTTCAATTATAAAAATAGACACAAATTTTTTTAAAAAATAAGAGTAAAATATTATATTATCTACTAATTAATACTTTTATTATATTATATGAACAAAAAACCTGTGGTGCTTTCTACACCGGATAATGAAATGATTGAGCCCTTCTTCAACGGGATCATGATACGGACGGCGTGTTTCATTCCATGGAATACTTGCTTGACATTTATATTAAATACCTTCTCAAATTCAGATAAATTCGCATTACGGATATCAGGACAGGGTAGTTCAGAAACTCCAGCATTGTTGACTATAATGTCAAGTGTGCCAAATTTTTCCACTGTGAAGTCCACTGTAGAGCGAACATCATCCTTTGCTGTAACATCCCAATGGTACAAACAAACATTTGTGTCTCCACCGAGGGATTGACAAACTTTGGCACCATGGGTATGGAAGAGGCATACAATGCTTTCTCCAATTTCAGTGACCCCATCAATAACCAATGCCAATTTTCCTAATAACCTGAGGAAGAGATATCATGATGAACTTAAGGCTATTTAGTATAAGGAGGGAATCATGCAGAAGACCACAGATAATAGAACAGGAGAACCCATCCTTCTTCTTTTAGACCAAGACTGAGGTGCCAAAAGGAGCCTTCGATGGACGGATGAACTCGGCATCCAACAACTCCTTAAGTTGCTTCCTTAATTCTTCTAACTTGGGTGGTGCCAGACGGTAGGGTGTCATGGCAGGAGGTCGTGCACCTGAATCCAATTCGATCTCATGATCCACCTCCCTTCATGACAGTAGTTTCTTGGGCAGCTCTGATGGAATCATGTCTCCAAACTCCTTAAGAATTTTTCCTATTTCTTTAGGCACTTCTCCTTGATTCTCCCTTGGACCTTCCTCTTTAAGAGCCACAAGATAGGTAATTTCTCCTTTCTTTACACCTTTCTCCACTTGTATAGCATATAAGAAGTGCTTATCTTCTTGGAGCTTGGTGGTAGTAGGCACCATGCAAGGTGATTTATCCTTAAATATAACTAAAGAGTGAAGGAAGGGAATAGGAATAGCTTTAATTGCATTAAAAATCCCATACCTAGTACCACTAGAAAATCATCCATGGGAACTACGGAGATATCCATTATTCCTTCCCACGTTTCGACTTGTAGCTTCACTCCCCATGCTATTCCCTCAATAAGTTTGGCAACAGCATTTATCACTTTCAGCCACCCACTCTCCTTGGTCAATTTGAGACCAATTCTTTTGACTTCCTCTACAGATAAAAAATTGTGTGTAATGTTTGTGTCGACCATTACTTTTATAGTCTTCCTAGCTAAGGAGATCTCAATGTATATGAGATTTTATTTAAAGAGACTCTGAGGTGTTAGGGTTTTTAGGGCGTTTAGTAGTTGTAGAGTTCCCATTTGGTTCATCGAGTCAATTTTCTCCTTTTCCTCTATCATTGCTCTAAGAGCAATCCTCTTGGGGCAGTCTTTCCTCCAGTGTTTTCGTCTACACAAGAAGTAATTACACTTAAGCTTAAAGTTGTCATGTTGGTCTCCTTTCTTTGTTTGTTTGCCTCTTTTTCTAGCAGAAGGCTTGTCATCACCTTTAGTCCCTTGTCTTGACTCTTTGTCTTCCCAATTTTTCCCCTTGAACCCCTTTTGTTTTGACTTATCAGAGTCTTTGGGTTTGGTGAATTCAACAAGAGTCTTAGTAGAAGCAATTATAAATGGAAGGTCTTGTACACCTCGGCATCGTAGCTCTTGTTGAGTCCAAGGTTGTAGCCCATCCATGAATTTAAATAGCAACTCAGATGGTGCCATGTCTGAGAGTCTAAATTGTAATGATGAAAACTCACGGACATAGTCTCGAATGGAGTTATTATGCTTCAAGTGTTTAAGACTCCTCCTAGTCAGGAAGCTTTCTCCCTCAAGGTAAAAATGTCGCTTGAGTTGGCCTTTAAACTCTTCCCATGTATTAATAACCAAACCACCTTGTCTCATATCACTTTGACATATACGCCACTAGAGCAAAGCATCATCAATGAGATAGAGAGAATCAGTTTCGTACCTTTGATGCTTCAATAAGATGAGTAGCTTTGAAGTAATGCTCCATACCCTTTAGGAAATTATCTATTTCCTTAGTATCCCGATTGCCTTTGTAGGTCTTAGGCTTAGGGACTTTCACCTTGGTTGGCCTTGCCTCCACTACACCGCTAGTTATGGCTTCACAGTAAAAGACCCAATCCTTCCTCATTTCCTCCATTTGCCCACAAAGATCCTCAATGATCTTCGTCATACGCTTATGAATGGCTTTTT
The DNA here is from genome assembly GCA_037074535.1 of Gleditsia sinensis. Classification (NCBI taxonomy): domain Eukaryota; kingdom Viridiplantae; phylum Streptophyta; class Magnoliopsida; order Fabales; family Fabaceae; genus Gleditsia; species Gleditsia sinensis. The sequence continues at coordinate 5,964,856 of CM073464.1, read as the reverse complement.
CATGGCATAGACGGTTTGCTAAGTCTTCAATCACCATCTTAGCTTCATGGAACTTGCCCCGCGTTTCTCTATCTCTTGTTCGAGAACATCAAGGCATTCCTTGGTGCCTCCTGATGAGTGAGTTTTATACTAATAAATTAAGTATTTATCTTATCTTTTGGCAATAATTAAGTATTTATCTGCCTTATTTATCTTTAGTTTTGTGTATTTTTTATAGATAGAGAGAAGAATAGAAAATGGACTCAATTAGAGGAATCAAAATTAAATTGTGATTCTTTGGGAATGATGTCTATAAATCAAACAGATAAAATAAATTCATTAAGGATGGCTGAGTAAGGAGCATTATCTTATTGACTTCTGAGACACATCCTAATGGATATATGCACAAATTTAATCTTGATTTATGACTACATTTTTTAAAAAACTAAAATATAAATATTCAAGGCCTTGATGTTTGTCATCCAGTCCAACTTTACTACAGTATTTAGGTCGCATATCAAAAAATACATATCCAATATGTACGAAATTTGGTAGGTGAATAGTTGACACAATTGGGTACAACTTTTATGGTTAGGCGGTCAGTAAATTCAAACATTAAAAGGGCCAAAAGAGGATTAGAAGAGAATATGTTTGTTGTTGAAGTCTAGCTTGACCATGCTCCAATATTTTGACCATAAGTCACATATTACATATTCAATTTATCCAAAATTTATATGGATGGAAATAAAAGAAAATTTTATATAACTTTCATGTTTATGGGGTCAGTAAATTAGGTGGATTTCAAGAATATATTCAAGGTTCAATTTCAGTGCACATGATAGAATCGAAATTGTCAACTTTGTACAACTTCCTACCTAACAGTTTTGACAATTACCACACCTACCACACCTAATTGTATCTATAAATAGAAGACTTGAGGAGTGAGTTGGAGAGTTTAGAGGGAGTTTAGAAAATATTTTGTTGGAGTTCTAAGTGCTTGTAATATTTTTCTCTCTTTAGACATTTTGTATCTTTACTTTCTTTCATAATATTATCATGCTTCTTCATCTTTTATTTTGCTTTGTTACCTTGATTATAGAAAACTAATCTCCTAATGCTAAGGTGAAAATGTAAAACTCTTGGTATGCGAATAATAATTTATCTAACTCTTAATTTCAATATTCATATTTAATGTTGTATTTATCTTCTTATTTCTTTTCTATGTTAATTCTTTCTAAGAGAATGGCTTTTTTGCATCTCTGTTGATATTTTTCTTGTCATTTTCTCTCTTAAAGGATGGTTTTGCCGCCTACATTGTGTTATTATTATGGTTGTCTTTGCCGCCTATTTTATTTTATTTTGTTATGTTAATTAGTTTTCTATCTTTCTCACTTTTTTTACAAATTTTAATATTGTAAAGTGTGAATCTTGATATATTGTAGACAATTTTTGGCGCAATAAATGCTTAAGTCAATCTTGATTTATTGTAGACAATATGATGATTGGCACAATATACGCTTGAATCTATTTAAAAGTTATCTTTTGTATCTTTGTATTTTCAATCTTGTGAAGTAAGAATTTTGATATATTATAGACAACATGACAATTAGCACAACATATACTTGAATATATTTTATAAGAATGTTTTAGATATTAGTAATACAATAAAAAGAAGGTAAATATAATTCATGTATAAATAAAGGTGAGTTTAAATTAACATATCTTCTAATTGAAATTTTATTTATATAAAGATTCTAATTGAGTAATAAAAGTGTTAAATTTATTTTTATTTGATATACCAAGAGTGGATCCCCTAACCTTAACATATTATTTTACTTTGAATACATTTCTATTTAATTTCAGTACATTAGGTTTTTTGCATACTTTGTTTAATGTTCTTCTCACAAAACAAGATCTTGACAACTAGGTTAGAATTATTTATTTTGGATCTAAATTAAAATTTTCTCTCAATTGGCAATATCTGTGGGATCGACCTTGTATACCACTAAATCTATACTTTAATAGATTCGTACGCTTGCGAGTTTTAATTAAAACAACAATTTTTTTGACGCAGTTGCTGGGCATTGCAATGAAAAAGTTATTTGGATCCAGGTAAGTATAATTCTTCCACTAGTTATAGTTTAGAGTATTTGTTAGTTCTTTGTATAATTTTTTTTCTCTTTCTTGAAAATTGTTTTGGTAATTTAGGTATATAAAATTAGTTAATTCTGTCGATAGGAAAGAGACGAAGGAGTATGGGTTTTAAGTAAAATCATCGTGATTCCTTCATACTTTCCTAGGAATCTACCAATTAAAATACTACCCATTATTGCTTACAATTTTTTGTTGTTGTTTTGTGTGTATAATTTTGTAATTTTTTTTGTCTTTTGTGGTGTTTGCATTTGGTCACTAGTAGATATTGTGTAGTTATAATCTCTTGTGTAATTAAAAAATATTTGTTTCTGACTGTAATTTTTCCTTTGGTTTATGTGTTCTTGAAAATGTGATAAAGATAAACGGTTAGTTAGAAAAAGTTTAGGGTCAACTATTAATTGTACAATTGAGATATTAGATTTTGTTGGATCACAGTTAAAAATGTAAGAACAAGTTGTGTATGAGAAAACTTTTATGGAGTACTTCTCGTCTGTCATAGCTAATACTCCATCTTATATAATTTTGCCATAAACTATTACAATTCACTTTGAACTCAAACCAGCCATAGTCTAATCTTTATCATCATTTCCAACTTTTATTACTGCCTAACTTGAAGCCCTTTGAACTTTAAGATTTCATGAAAGGAGGGAAAAACATTGGACCCAGCTATGTTATTTTTCTGTTGATTTTGATCTTTAAATCTTTCAATTTTAAATTATGTTGTCTCTTCTTTATTATGTTTCTCTCAAAAGCACGGATATGTTTTATTTGAGAATTATTGATGTGCTTGTTAACTTTATTGTATTGGGCTATGTGCCTGTTGTACTTGAATATAAATGAAAGAAAAAAAAAGAGAAACTATGAATAAAAGATATAGATTACAAATAAAGGACAATGAAACCCAGGCATTTATCTTAAAAGCGATAATGAAGGATAATTCTCAAACCTTCTACTAGATAACTGACCCTTTAATCTTGGGAAAGCAACTAATCTAAAGAGCTGTTAAAGGAATATTAATGTAAATTCAAGTGTACGTCGTTAGTTTATGAAATTAACACCAACATATTGCCCTGGCTAAGAATGACCACAAAAAAAAACTTAGAGCCTTTGTTAAAAGTAGTCCAATTAGCACCACATGTGTCAATAAACAGATCATGTAGGGGCGATATTGTAAGAGAGAGAAAACAAATTAAAGGAAACAAAACAGACGAAGGTGTGGGTGATGAATTGGACATGCTACAGAACAAGCATCAAAGATACCATAGCATGAAATGGAATAGGAAACATAGCATAACGTAGAAAAAAAATGCAGAATAACCAGATATCAATTCAGGGAATTGGAGGATTAGAAAAGGGACAAAATCAAAATGTTGTAACATGTGATCTCCAGAGATCTTCCAAAGTTTTTGTGATGAAAATGGCGCCATGCCCTTGAAATGATAATAGCTATGACAACAATAGCAACACATTCAATGCTTCTCCCAAATACAATAATAGAGGCATTTTCTCATGCGACCATGTGATTCCAATTGAGATTTTTGTTTTAAAATGGAACATGTGATCGTCTCCATAGATCTTCCAAAGTTTTTGTCATGACAATGACGCCATGCCCTTGAAATGATCATAGCTATGACAGCAATAGCAACACATTCAATGCTTATCCCAAATAGGCAAATACAATAATAGAGGCATTTTCTCATGCGACCATGTGATCCCAATTGAGATTTTTGTTTTTGTTAGGTGTTTATGTCCTTTTCGGTTCCATTCACTGCAAATGTTCGGTAGCGGTAATTGAATTTGAGTTCCGATAAATTGTGCATTAAAGTGAAGGGTAACAATTATTTGAGCCTTACCATCTGTCTTAGTCTGATACCTGCCTGAGAATGAGCAGTCTTCCACTCTCATGGTACAAGATTTTGCACTTATTTTCAGCCAGTTAGCAGGCAGTTTAGCAGTTAATAAGTTTATTTACTAATAACTAATATGTGATTCATGAAAAAAAAAATTGATCTACTATTTGTAGACAATTATTTTGTTTATCAATAATATTCAAATCATAATATATAATAAAAATAATATTTTTTAAAATTATTTTTATTATATATTATATTTTAAACACTGTTAATAAATAAAAAATTATGGACTGACGATAAATCATATTAGTTGTGGTTTCCAATTTATCGTTGGCTGAGAATGAAATATGTTCTGCTCCCTAAAATAATTTATAATGCTTTTGAGGATTAGAATTTTGGCTCTGTGCAAATGATTGAAGTTCAACATTTCATGTCGGAAAAAGTCTCCCTACAAAACGTGGCTTGGCAAACATTGCTTACATCCATGATCACGTAAAGAAACATTGATCGGTAGAAGTAGAAATGCACAAATAACATCCGCTCATCTTCACAAGAAATCATAACAAAAGCCTCAACAGCTACAACCCTCATTAAAACATAATATCAATATATATAACCCACGCACAGAATCTTTTGAGTAAACTAATAATTTTATCTATGGATTTATATATTGATTTTTAAATTCTCTAAGCCGGAGCTAATTTTTTAAAAAATTAATATACAATAATTTAATATTTTTACTAATAAAATAACTAAAAAGCAACAAATTAATTTTATAAACAAATTTATGTACTTAAAAAAAACAGATAAAACTAATCGAGATCAATTTTGAAGACTATATTGTTAATTTACTACAAACTCTGCCCCCTCATACTGCTGTCAAAACTTACAATCAAATTAACGTAGTATACTTCAAGCAAATTGTTCTCACCCTCTCCATTTCTGCTTTCGTTTCTCATTCACTAATTGTTTTTCAACCATTAAATAAGCATATATTAGTTTATTGATATTAGTTAATGAAAACTTTGGAAGTCTGCTAATGTACAAGCTTCCTTACGATTATACGCAAGCATATGGGTTTCATGGTCAAGTTCCTTGATAAGCACATATGTCACTTTGCACTAGTAATATCAACAAGATTACCGCAACATAAAAACCCCCGTCTATAAGATTTTATATTAGTCTTTCGGAAGCCTATCAAAACCTAAATAACCCTCTGAATGATCCAAGGGTAGCAGCTTGTTATAGTCGCAAAAGGATTGACAGGTAAGTCTCCACGCACATATTCATCGATAATAACTTCAAAAGTAGTTCTCATGCTAGCTGCTAACTAGAAGCCAATGAAAAGGGGCAGCCTAACTCATGTAACACTAATTAATTAACTACTAACCTCTTCAATCCAGATGTACAGATAGAGCTTGGAAAACAGAAAAAGGGGAAGGGGGGAGGGGAGTCTCGTAGCAACACCATAGTACTTCTCTCGTAAAGAACTAAAAGCCCATCATTTTACTTAAGTAGGTGGGAGAAGTAGAAAATTAGTAAGTAAAAAGAAAGAAAAAAAGAAACTGAAAACTGATGATGTCTCTAGTTTAATACCTAGAACATAACAGACTCACATGAATACTTAATCTGCACAGTGAGATGCAGCATCACTGCTGTCCATCATACCCCACTAGGCAACAGTCATGGCCACTAGTCCTTTCAACCCCACCAAAGCATCAACAAGCCTGAATTGAAGAGGATTGAAAAGGAAGAGAACAAGCTACTGTCCACAAGTCTAAGCCCACCATGACTATCATCACTGTTCATGACAGCTCCTGAACGGACAACCCCTGCTGATACTCTAGGCGTTGCGTTGTACGTATTGATACTAATATTGATGTCGGAGGCTGAGGTTGTTGTGCTTGTGCTTGTGGTTGTGGTTGTAGTTGTGGATGAAGTTGAGGTTGAGGTGTTTGCGCCTGCGCTCGAGTTTGAGCTGTTTGCGCCTGTGCTTGAGTTTGAGCTTGAGGGTGTGGAAGCGCGAGCGGTAGTTGAAGGAGTTCCAGTAGAAGGGGTGGTCGGAGATGGTGCGTTTGTCACAGGGGTTGAACTAGTGCCTAAAGCGCTGATTTGCAAACAAACCACAAGTCAACATTCAAGCTCAACCTCAACCCAAAGCCAAAAACAACTAAAACACAGCATCACCCAATTTAAGCATGTTAAAAAGCAGTATCAAAATGTTTTGAAGTATAACGCAGATAACAACTCCATAATTGAAATTGGAGTTACTAACAATACATATTTACATAACTGTATTTGTTACGGCAAAAGAAGGATGCTGTATGCAAACAATTTTAGAAACCAGCAATTTTGTCTCATGCTGAGGTGGAATGAAGATGAGCTGAAACTGCAAATTTATGCAGAACATGGATTGATACTCATTCAAAACAAACAAGTTTTCCACGTCATAGGCTCATTGATACTTAAGAAAATAAGTTTCATCTTTCTAAATAAATATGGCCATCTAGGCATAGGCATGTTCTTTGGCAGAAAAATAAGAAGCATAGGCATGTTCATCCCCACAAGGAGAATTTAATTTCTATTTTTTTAAACAGCAGCAGTCAAATTGTCTATCAATATTTAAGTCATACTTTAGATTATCACCGATACAAGAAATTAGGAGAGACATTCTACATAAAGGCCACTCCGTAGTTGCCATGCATAGAAACAAAATAAGAGTAGCAGAACAGGAGCCCATTTTTATACAAATATAAGTAAAAAAATTGTCAGAGTAGAAACCTCACCAAATAATATTATTTAGATTCCCGCAAGGTTGATATTAGACGACGAGGAACCAACTTTTTCATATTATGTATAAAAGATCATATATATTGTTATAACCTTCTAATTGTATTTGAAAGAAAACAACAGTCATCATCTTTAAATTTCACGAGTCATGGAAACGTAACGATTTTTAACATTAACCTTTAAAAGGTCAAGGCTGACAGCTGTAGAACACCTGGGGTTGTCCCGCTAAGTAATTTGTCCTCCTTCCATAAAACGGAAAAACACAAGAGCAATTTGGAAGACACCGTTAGCAGAAACGGGGAAAACTCTATCCAAAATGAAAAGGGGGCAGCCCTGGTTGCTTAGGTAACTACTAACTTGAGATTGGATATAGGAGTATGTTGAGCAAGATTGGTCGTACACAAACATCAAGAAAATCTCTCACTTTTCTAAAGATGGCTCAGACCTGGAAGCAAATGTTCATCTAGTTTTATTGCACTTCGTCGTCGAAATTCAAAATCAATATGACATCCATGTTGTCCATAACTTTTGACTACCATCTCTTGGGTACGCTAATTACTTCCCAAAAAGCCAAAGCCCAAAAGCTAAAGCAAAAGGCATTGGATAACAAAGGTTCACTAGGGAAGGGAATAAAATGTCTTTCCGTAAAAAGTTACCCCAACCACTAAATGTCCACGTCATTCAACCTTTAATGGGATCACAATTATTGCAGCATCATTTTATCAAGTTAACTGTCCCATCTACTGTCATCAATAAATGGGAAATTTATTGGAAAATGAGTCATGAAATTATGAAGGAATGACAATATTGGTCAATTAGAAAAATGGAAAGGAAAAAAAAAAGTGTGTCAAATTTTAACTCCGAAACAAGGAAGGGTGGATTAGTGCAAAATAAGGCAATCAAACAATACAAATATATATATATATATATATATATATATATATATATATATATATATATATATATATATATATATTTTATTTTATTTTATTTTTTAAGTGATAAAAGGGAATATTTTCAGCTTTAAAATATGTTAAATATTTTTTTTAAAAAAAAATCTTCAAACTTATAAATTTGTATACCCGAGAAATCCATATTTTTTTTTGTAAAATAGTACTTGCATAAAAAATTCAAAGAAAATAATTATTCTCTATTTTATAAATAAAATTGACTTTTTATCTAATGAAGTAATAAGAGATGCTATATTAAATAAAAGTATAGACCTATCAAGTGGACTATAAATAGATAGTTCAGTCTGTCATAAATAATTTATTTACAAAGTCCATATATATCAACTCATTAATTGGTCAAAATAACATAATGTGATAATATTTCATAATTAATATTATTTAATAATCTAATAAATAATTTTTAATAATATATTAATGTTAATCCACAAATAATTATTAAAAAAAATCTAACATTCTTCCACTTGAATAGCATTAGTTAATTATTAAAAATAAAATATTATTTTAACTATGATGAATATCAATTATGACCAAAACACACATAATCCGACAGTTCAAAAAAAATATAAGACAATCAAACAATATTGCAATTGGATAGCATTAGTCAATTGGGAAATGAATCATGAACATCGTGATGGAATGACAATATTGGTCAATTAGAAAAGTGAAAAAAGAAAAGAAAAAAGAAGTGTGTCAAATTTGGCCTCCTAAATAAGAAAATAAGGCAATCAAACAATACACACACACACACACACACATACACACACACACACACACAGAGAGAGAGAGAGAGAGAGAGAGAGAGAGAGAGAGAGATATATATATATATATATATATATATAATTTTTTAAGTGATAAAAGGGAATATCTTCAACTTTTAAATATGTTAAAATTATTTTAAAAAAATTCTTCAAACTAGAAAATAAATTAAATCACAGTCCAGATTTATTTTTACTTCGATTTTTTTTCCAAGTTGTTTCATTTGACCCCCTTCGAATCAGATCTTTTGTAAATGGAAACTAAGGGCATTTTCGTTCCTTTTGCCCTATCATTTTCACACTTGCCGAATAAAGATATTTTGAGGTGAATTTACTGTCCTAATGCATTCTGCAAAATTTTCTTGCCTAACCAGCTCCAATTTTTATATCATAGATCTACATTTACTTTAAAAACTCAAAAGAAAGCATATGGAATCCCACTTTTACCTTTTTATTGTACGCCAAGAGGGATTCAAAATAATATATTGTTAGAAATCACATCTTTAAATTGAACTTATAAATATTTTTAAAAAAACCGATTACTTACTTGCTTTCCAATAGGGGTGTTTACGATTCGATTCGGTTTATTTTGAAAGTTCAACCAAACCAAACAGATCATTTAAATTTAAACAAAAAATAAATTTATTCGATTTAGTTGATATTTATAAAATTGAACCAGACAAAAACGGTTCGATTTAGTTTGATTTTTAGATTTTTTTTTTCTCTAATCTCCTCGATTGCCCCTGCATTCATGAGATGCTTCTCCAATGCACCCCTAATTCTTCGTGCTGCCCTCCCCAGTCACTTGATAAACTCTTTCAGAATATTTTGCTAATGTCATTTTCGAATTTATGTCAATTATTTTGAAAATCAACTAAAATTTTTAAACAAATATTAGTTATTTGTGATCTAAGCAGAATACATTATATTATAGATAAATTATATAATAATATTAATTTATTTCAATTATTTAATTTAAGAATTTATGTCCAAGTTTTTTTAATTATTATTAAAGCCAAAAATTAAAAAAAGTCTCCTTTTGAAAACTAGCAACAGAAAATTATAAAGCCCTTCCAAAAAGCTAATTAAAAGAAACGTAAAGGCACAAAAACACATGAGAAATAAGGCATGCAAGAGGCCAACTTGGGCAGGCAGGCAGAAGTCGGGGATTGTGGAGTGCAAGCTGCGATGCCTGGGCTAGGCCAGAGAAAATCGAATAAAAAGTAAGAAATTGATAAATTTAATATTATAAATAATTAGTTTAATATATTAAAAAAATATAACTGTGGTCTAATTTAATTAAATTTTTTTTTTCAACCAACAATCGAATCGAATTGATTTATCTTAAAAAAAATTGAACTAAACAGCTTAAAATGATTTTTATGTTTATTTTTTGATGATTCGATTAAGTTAAATCGGTTTTATTCAATTTTGTACTAAGGAGAAAAAAGAAGCAGAAGAACAAGTGGGGATCAAATGCTTACATGACGCTTGAAGGGTAGGCACAACCGGAACTGCCTGCTCATATCAAGAACGGAAAAAAGCAGGGTCAGTTATCTAGGTTTTTTTACTGCCATCGCCAATTTTCCTTCTTGGTTCTTTTATGGCCATTATTATCAAAAATATAAAATACGCAAAACAGAAATGGAAGAGAGGGGTTGAGAACTTACTGGGGTCAGATGTAGTAATGGTGGTTATTCCTGCAAACTCACAGGCCTGTGGCGTTTGACCCTTTCTTTGGAAATAACTGTTAACGGCATAGTTGCAGTGAGCCCTAACGGCGTTGGGTTCGAAACAAGGCCCATTTTGACGGATGGGGTTACAGTCAGCTCCAACTCCACAGGCATAGTCCAAGGTCTTCTGCAGGACTGTGTCGCTTCCATCCTTGCAAACGCACCAAGTGGCACCTACCAAATTTTGCAAAAGATTACGTAAATAAATCAAACAACGAAACGTAATAAGAGAAAGGCACATCTGCAGACGAGGGAAGAGAGAAAGCGATAGAGCCTAAACCCTAAAGCCCCCGCGAAAACCAGGATATACGAAAAAGTGTAAGAAGATAAATAAAATCCACTAAATCTGCACAACCAGACACGCTCTTAAACACATCAAACAAGAATAAAAGTCTCATCTTTAAATATTTTGTAGCAAATGAAGAAAAAACAGAGAAATAATTAAAAAAAAAAAACAATTAATACCCTAGCCAAGAGAAAGTAAAAGAAGGAAGATCTCAATTCTGTTTAAACTTTAAAATAAAACCATGAGACTTTGCAGCTTCAGTTAGGGGAACGTAAGAAAAGAATAAAAAAGTGAAAGAATATAGCAGTTCGAATGCATACGTGAAGAGCCAGTCAAGGCCAAAAGAATCACCGCAAGAACTAAATCAGCCATGCTAAAGGCAGAGAAGAGATGGGTTAGAATAGAAGAGGTAGGATTGGTGCCCAGGTAGAAAGCGCGGTACAGCTGAGAGGGAGAGAGAATGGTAAGCGCGCGACAGTGTGAGCTCGGATGAGAGTGGCGAAGAATATGAAGACAAAATATATATGACCTAGGATAGGGGCCTCTTCTGGTGTCGGCTTGCGACTGCCTTTTTGATCTACTGGCGTTTTCACCCTCCGCTTCTTTACCCTATATCAAGGTGGGAAATATTTCATGGGTACTCGCGAAAGCTTAACATAGTGAGAACTTGAAGGAAAAAAATGGTAAATGGATTTTCCAACTCTTTCTAGAGCATTGTAGTGGTCTAAAACTAAAAAGGGTAGACAAATTTAGAAGAAATTCATAATATATAGTGATAATTTAATAGAAAATAATCCAATTCCACCATGTTTTTCACGCAACCAGCCTTGCAAGATATCTTTTTTTTCTCTTTAAAACAAAAACATTTGAATTACACAACCAGCTACTATAATTTGAAAAGAGAACATCTTTTTATTTTATTTTATATGCTGTTTTAGTTCATTTTTTGCACATTCCTCTTGGTACCCTTAACAAGAAAGAGGGCACAGTGAGTTTGGGAGAAGAACCAAAGAGGGCATGCTGGGAATTGACAAAATAAATTTAACAATTTTGATGAATAAATTTTATATTCATAAATTAGGTAATAGATATATTTAACATGATATATATTTTGTTAATTTTTAAAGTAAATTAATTTATAAATATGTTTGATTGTGTATTTATTTATATAGGTAAAAAAATTGGAGAACGGAGAAAATTAAGAAAAAATATAAATAAAAAATATCAAAAATAATATATTTTGAATAGTTTTAATATTACTTTACTAATTTAAACATAATTATTTCGTATAGATAATTCAAAAACGGCAGGAAAAGATGAGACACATGAATGAAGAAGAGACTAAACCAGTACAGAACACAAAGAAAATCTCTACTTCAACAGCATCTGGGATATGAGGTGATTGCAGACAGATGTGGGAGATAATACTAACATGATGTGCTGAATTCCATTGCTGAAGATGGGGAAGAACTTCAACTTGCAACACCCAAGCCCAATGAAGAGAGAGTAGGCAGAAAATTGTATGTGTGAATGAAAGGGTGATCCCCTATATATAGAGCAAAATTAGGGTTTCAGGATTAAAATAATATTTTAATCATGTCTTTCTCTTTTAGTCAGTATTGTGATAGGAAACTCACTGACTACGTAACGGGCTGCAAGTTGGGGCCTCTACCCAACGGGCTTGTCAGTAATTAATCTGACCTATCACAGATTATTTACATTTAACCAGGTCCCAATCCATTATAAGTTAAGTGCTGGGCCAAGACTGATTACTTGATTAATTCTGTATTTGGACTAATTTATTAATTAATGCTAATCCACATAAATTAATTCAACAATCTCCCACTTGGATAGCATTAATCAATTATTAGGACAAATAACAGAATAACAAAATTTCAGAAAATATTAAGTAATCAGTATACACTAAATATCAACAAAACTCAGAAGTGAAACATTAATACAAGATCATTGAATCCGATAGGGAAACAAATGATAGATACATGATCATTGAATCTGATAGAGAAACAAATGATATATTCGATCATAAATAATGTCTCAACATCTGAACATAATGGAATACATAAATGGACTTTAACCATTCAAAGATGTCAATATTACATCAAAAGTGTCTCTTAAAGACACAACTCAGACTCTCATTAGACCAAGGCATCATCAAAAGTTTAAACAAGATCCATATGAGTTACATGATTTTGAAATACTCTTACGGGTAGGCCTTTGGTCAACAAATTTGCTAGCATTTGTTCACTAGAGATATGAACCAAATGAGTCTGAAATTCAGAAATGAGACAATACAAAATCACTGAATCCGATAGGGAAACAAGTGATATTAAATACACAGAGTCTCAAAACCGATTAGAATAAAATACAAATTTGGTCCTTCAACCATAGCTCAGAAAAGAAACCACACAAGATCATTGAATCTAATAGGGAAACAAATGATATAATGTTTCGATGTCTGAACTGAACAAAATTACATAGATGGTCACAGAACCAACATAAAATTCAGACTCCCACTAAACCAAGGTTACATCAAAAGATTTAACAACACCCATATGAGTTCCAAGATTTTGAAATACTCTTGTGGGTAGACCTTGGTTAATGGATTCGCTATCATATGTTCACCAAGAATGTGAACCACACGAGTCTGAAATTCAACAATCTTCTCTCCAACAAACAGGAGCTTAACATAAAAAATGTTTAGTACGACCAAAATTCCTGTGATTTTGAGAGAAGTACATGGCAGACGAACTATCGCAATAAATGGTTAGAGGTCGTGATATAGAATCAACAAAATGCATGCCATAAATTTAGTTTCCTCAACCATATGGCCTGACAATTGGCCTCACAACAAGCGACGTTCTCTGCTTCCGTAGTTGAGGTAGCTGTGAGCGTCTGTTTGACACTTTCACAAAACAGCTCCTCCAGACATCATAAGATGTATTCAGAAGTGGATTTACGATCATCCACACAAGATGCATAGTCTGAATCCGTGTACCCCACAATTTCAAATGGATCAGACTTTCTAAAGGTCAACATATGGTGTTTTGTACCTTGCAGGTACCTCATGACCTTCTTTGCAGCTCTCCAATGATCCTTGCCAGGATCACTCAAGTATCTACCAAGCACACTGATAGCAAATGATATGTCCGAACGAGTGCATACTTGAGCATACATTAAGCTGCCAACAGCAGAAGCGTATGGAATACTGCTCATCTCAGTCCTCTCAGCATCATTTTGAGGACATTGAGATTTAGACAACTTTTCACCTTTCTGAACAGGTGCAGTACAAGGAGTACAAGAGTGCATATTAAATCTCTTTAGTACTCGATCAATATAGGTTGCCTGAGACAAACCAAGAATGCCACGAGACCTATCACGATAGATTTGAATCCCAAGAACGAAGGAGGCCTCTCCAAGGTCTTTCATATCAAAGTGGCATGAGAGCATAAGTTTTGTCTCATTCAGAAAACTCACAGAATTGCTAGCTAGAAGGATGTCATCAACATAGAGCACAAGAATGATAAAATTGCTCCCATCAAATTTCTGATAAATGCATTGATCTGAAACATTTTCAATGAACCCAAGTGAGGTGATAACCTCATCAAACTTCAGATACCACTGCCTAGAAGCTTGTTTCAGCCCATAGATGGATCGATTCAATTTACACACTAAGTGCTCTTTCTCTGATTCAACAAAACCATCTGGCTGAGTCATATAAACTTTTTCAGACAAGCTTCCATTCAGAAACGTAGTTTTGACATCCATCTGGCCAAGTTCAAGATTAAATTGAGCAACAAGAGCCATGACGACTCTAAAAGCATCCTTTGTGGATACTGGTGAGAAGGTTTCTGTGTAATCAATACCTTCTCTCTGATTGTAGCCCTTGGCTACAAGTCTGGCCTTATATCTTTCAATTTCACCAGCTGCCCCTCGTTTGGTCTTAAAGACCCATTTACAGCCAACCGGTTTATAACCCTCTGGTAATTCAGCAAGTTCCCAAACATGATTACGATACATGGAGGCTATCTCATCACTCATGGCCTCCAACCAATTAGAAGAATATTGGCTTGACATTGCTTCCTTAAAAGAAACATGATCTGTGTCATCAATAACATCTGATTCGTACTCCTGCAAATAAACAATGTAATCATCGGGAATTGCTGGTCTGCGTATTCTCTAAGATCGTCTCAACTGAATGACTGGTTCCTCAAAATTCTCTATAGGTAATTCCTCATTACCATCTACTGGGGTCTGAATAACTTCATTTCTATCAGATTGATCAACTACTGATAGAGGTGACAAAATAGGCATGGGCAAAATGGTATTTTCCTCGCGCAGATCAATAGTCCTAGGTACTTGACTCCCACTATCCAAGTCATCTTCAAAATAAAATGCTCGATCAGATTCGATGACTCTGGTAGTGTGAGTAGGGCAATAGAATCTACAACCTCTTGATCCTGTACAGTACCCAATAAAGAATCCGCTAATGGTTCTTGAATCAAGTTTCTTGAGCTGAGGATTATACGGTCTCACCTCTGCCTTGCAGCCCCATATATGAAAGTGCCTTAAACTGGGCTTCTTACTAGAGAATAATTCGTAAGGGGTCTTCGGCACAGCCTTACTTGGAACTTGATTAAGGATGTATGCCGCAGTTTTCAAAGCATCACCCCACAGAAATTCTGGTAAGGAAGAGTGACTAATCATACTCCTGACCATATCCATCAGAGTACGGTTACGCCTTTCTGCCACTCCATTCTACTGAGGAGTACCAGGCATAGTATACTGAGCCTCTATACCATGCTCTTGCAAGAATAGAGCAAATGGGCCAGGATTTCGGCCTGCCTCAGTGTACCTTCCATAATACTCGCCTCCCCTATCTGATCTGACACATTTGATAATCTTGCCAGTTTTCAACTCAACTGCCCTTTTTGAAAGTTTTAAAAGTTTTCAATGATTTAGAATTCTCAATATCTAGTAATGTGAGACTTTGTTCGTATTCCTACCAATAATTCTCCCCTCGAACAAAGGATCACATTCGGGCCTTTACAATATTCCCTCTCCTTCAACGGTACTCTCATTCTTTGTTCGATATGGCAATATAACAACCTCTCCCCTCGAATGGCATTTTCCTTCTTAAGAATTGCAAGCAGTCTTTAAGACTCCTTATTGAGATGGGAGAATTTCAGGATATGTCACACTAAGTAATTCTCTCCCAAGTCAATATTATAGGACTTTAGCTTGTTGAAACAATTCACAAGCTTCATAATATGTTCTCGGACACATGACACTCCATCATAACGAGTAGTGTCCAACAAAGACAAGTAATAGGCCTTTTGGGTCTTATCAAATTCCTTAAATTTCTCGCCAACAGCTTTCAAGAAGTCAATAGCTATATCATTATTTTGAATGCTCTGTCTGATGGTCTTATCCATAGTGTACTTCATCACTATCAGACATAATCTGTTGGAGTCATACCATTTTATATGGTAAGTTTTCTCAATAGAAGTAGAATTTACAGATCTTGCCTTCCTAAGAGCCAAATCTTCTTTGGCTAAAACCAAATACATGTTCAGGGACTCTTTTCAGTCGTTATAATTAGTCCCATTAAGAGTTTTCACTGATGATAGTTGTATGGGTACAAAAGCTGAGGGAATATAATTAGGAAACATTAATTATGTGTGTGCAACATAATTATAAGACAAGGTTTCCTCCAAAACTCAGCTTATGCAACTATATTCACAAGATTGTTCATTATAATCCCGCCTAAGGGTCCCGGATTACAATAAACCAAGAAAACTCAGTGCACATCATAATTATTTGGCTCATAGAAGGACTAACACAAGAATGTACTCAATACCTCCATACCGATAGGGTACAACAGATATTAAAACATTAAATATATTTACTGCTAACAGATTTATGGTAAAAATGGATCAATACAAAATATATTTTGACAATGTCACACCGATAGGGTATGTCCATTACCAAATTATATATATACATTTAAATTCTAAAAGAATTCAAATTATTTGATCCCATAAAGTTTTGCATAATTATACTTACGATAGGCAAGTTCATAATTATATAAAACAACATTATATTTGCAGCCATATAATAATCCATCATTGCATAATTTACAAAACACATCAATTTAATATAAGATATATTTAATTCACAAGATCTTATATAATTATGCTCACGATAGGCAAGCTCATAATTATACAAAATAATAACATAACTTCTGGTATTTAACAATATAATATTGATATATTTAATTCACAAGATCTTGTATAATTATGCTCACGATAGGCAAGCTCATAATTATACAAAATAATAACATAACTTCTGGTATTTAACAATATAATATTGCATATTCTACAAAATTATAACAATTTAATGCAAAAATATATTGTTTTAATTCAAGATTAAGATTCAAAATTTATTGTATGATCAACACATATTACCAAAGAGAGTACCCAACATATATATGTCAAAAATATACAAAATAACATATAAAAATTTTTTCAGGTCCATAAGCCAAGAGTACAGTATCTAAAATACTGAATTAATTTCTGTATAATTAAAATAAAATATATAATGGAAATAAACAATTTCACAAATTATATAGAAAATTATAAAATAAAAAATAAAAATTTTTTGCAGAAAATTCAAAAAAATTTCACGTTAGTACGGTCTCACATGCGCCACACACGCCAAAGCCCGCGCGTGGGAGTTCCCGGGTGAGGTCGTCTTCCTCACCCGGTTGCCTGAAACTGGGTCGTTTTGACCCGCGAACGACCCGGTTTCGGTTCTTCTATTTTACTCAATTAAATGAACCGATTTTCATGTATATGAATCTTTGGTTGCCGATTAACATTATCCCCAAACAAATTTTCAGTTTTATAGAGTATATATCGCGGATCGGGCCTCGAAATTTCCGAAGAAAAATCGCCATATAGATCGGTTTATTCGATCGGTTTTGAGAAGTTTCAAGCCACGATTTTCACATATTATATTCATGGCATGGTATAGATCATAACCCCTCTGTCAATTTCGGATTTAATCGGACAAAACAAAAAAATCCCAAATCCTAGTTTAAAACCGCGAAAAATGGTTCAATTTTATGAAAATTTCCAGACTTCTTTGGCAATTGATGATATGGATTGCTAATATAACATAATACAAACGAAAATCCGAAGTCAATTTGTTCAGAAACACAGCCAACATAAATTTTCGAATTTTTAGCATATCATTCATCTATTCATCAAACTCTAATCATAAACATAGCTCTGATACCAATTGCAGACAGATGTGGGAGATAATACTAACCTGATGTGCTGAATTCCATTGCTGAAGATGGGGAAGAACTTCAACTTGCAACACCCAAGCCCAATGAAGAGAGAGTAGGCAGAAAATTGTATGTGTGAATGAAAGGGTGATCCCCTATATATAGAGCAAAATTAGGGTTTCAGGATTAAAATAATATTTTAATCCTGTCTCTCTCTTTTAGTCAGTATTGTGATAGGAAACTCACTGACTACGTAACGAGCTGCAAGTTGGGGCCTCTACCCAACGAGCTTGTCAGTAATTAATCTGACCTATCACAGATTATTTACATTTAACCAGGTCCCAATCCATTATAAGTTAAGTGCTGGGCCAAGACTGATTACTTGATTAATTCTGTATTTGGACTAATTTATTAATTAATGCTAATCCACATAAATTAATTCAACAGTGATCAGATAAAGCAACATTGAAACTAGAAATCTGGTTACATTAGCACTTTGGATCATGGTCCAGGACAAAATAATGGCTGGGATATATTATATTTTTAACTTTTAAAAAAATTTATGTATATTTTTAAAATAAAAAATGTTATATAATAAAGACAAATAATTTGCTATAACAAAGAGCAAAATGCATTTTGCTGGTATAACTACAACTTCTTTCTTTTTTTTTCAATTGCTGCAACGTGCCTTCTATTATTTGTTTCTATTGCAATTTGCCCCCTATCATCTATTTTTAATGTTAAAACTAATTTATAAAATTGTGAAATGACCAAATTACCCCTAAAAATCTATTATTATTTTCTTTTAATATCAGAACCCATTTTCCCAGTCTTCTTCTTCCCCACCACTCCCGTAACAAAAAAAAAAAACCCAAAGCCCGTCTTCTAACCTGGTTGGTCTTCCGATGGCCACTGCAATTGCACCACCCCCCTGTAAAAATAAAATAAAGCCCCTCGTCTTCGACGATCGAACACCCACGACTTAAATTTATTGGTTTTCGGAGAAAAAATTTAGCTTATGTTTGAATCTCTCACTCTTGATATTATTTTGAAACGTTTTATATATGAGTCTCTGCTTAAATATTATTTTAACTTAAATTATATAAATTCTTCGTTAGACTAAATATGTAAATTTGTTAAAAAACTGTTAATAGAATTAATGCGATTACCTTTTTTGAAGATAAAATTGATTAAATTTTTTAAAAAATTGAATAACTAAATTGAAAAAATATATCTTTTTCAAGAATTAGAACGACTATTTACTCTACTCTTGTATATATTCAAACAAATCTTAAATGATATGGCCAAATCATAAACACCTATCAAATTAACGAGGGACATATAAGGGATAGGTTATGGAATTAGCACAAGTCTATTCAATACCAAACCATTGCTTAAATTAGAGCCATACATTTTAGCATAGAAGCTAACTAAATTAGCAAACTGTTGGTGTCTAAGTTGTTTACATTAACGAATGACTTGGTTTTCTCAACATTAATTGCTAAAGATGCCTTCATTCCAAAGCAAACTTTCTGTGTGACATAAAAAATATTGTACCATAACCTATTATGGATCCTGTAGGACACTGCGACACTATTTTGGGACCACAAAAATGTTACCCCTTGGCGAACGTCGTTTTCGTTTGCGTTAATTTAAAAATTTTAAATTTTTTAATCAAGTATATATTATTAGTGTGTGTGTGTGTGTGTGTCTATATATATATATATATATATATAATTTTTGACAATAGTATAACGAGAAAGACTTAAATCATAGAGATATATATAGGAAATGATTAAAATTATAATGATGGGCCGAATTAAACCTTGTATTTTTTTTTTGGAAATAAATTTTACTCTCTTAAATTATAATTTATTTTGAATTTTGGTACATAAAGTTTAAAATTCAAGAAATCATTCCCTTAAAATTTTATAAAAAAAAAAAAAAATTATACATAATTATGTTTAACAAAAAGAAGGCAGATACCGATCATATAAACAATTATTGAAAGCAGACCAGGGCAAAGAAATCCTGAGTAGGTTTTAGTCGCTTTTGCCAAATTCAATGACCAGCTCACAATGTTTGCCAATTATTGTTATAATCATTATTTGAAGTATGCCTTTGCGTGACTTTTTCTCGTTTGATTTTGGACCTCATCTACAAATACAATGATTTGGCATCTTTCATAACCTAAGACATATAATATAAAGATTAATAAAATTAAGTTATTATTAATAAAAACATTTTAAAAGACTAGTTTCATATATTTTTATTATATTACTTCTATTTTACAAAAAAAAATTTAACTTAATTATTTTCTTAATTTATACCCTTATCATACAATATTTTTTTCAATTATAAAAATAGACACAAATTTTTTAAAAAAATAAGAGTAAAATATTATATTATCTACTAATTAATACTTTTATTATATTATATGAACAAAAAACCTGTGGTGCTTTCTACACCGGATAATGAAATGATTGAGCCCTTCTTCAACGGGATCATGATACGGACGGCGTGTTTCATTCCATGGAATACTTGCTTGACATTTATATTAAATACCTTCTCAAATTCAGATAAATTCGCATTACGGATATCAGGACAGGGTAGTTCAGAAACTCCAGCATTGTTGACTATAATGTCAAGTGTGCCAAATTTTCCCACTGTGAAGTCCACTGTAGAGCGAACATCATCCTTTGCTGTAACATCCCAATGGTACAAACAAACATTTGTGTCTCCACCGAGGGATTGACAAACTTTGGCACCATGGGCATGGAAGAGGCATACAATGCTTTCTCCAATTTCAGTGACCCCATCAATAACCAATGCCACTTTTCCTAATAACCTGAGGAAGAGATATCATGATGAACTTAAGGCTATTTAGTATAAGGAGGGAATCATGCAGAAGACCACAGATAATAGAACAGGAGAACCCATCCTTCTTCTTTTAGACCAAGACTGAGGTGCCAAAAGGAGCCTTCGATGGACGGATGAACTCGGCATCCAACAACTCCTTAAGTTGCTTCCTTAATTCTTCTAACTTGGGTGGTGCCAGACGGTAGGGTGTCATGGCAGGAGGTCGTGCACCTGAATCCAATTCGATCTCATGATCCACCTCCCTTCATGACAGTAGTTTCTTGGGCAGCTCTGATGGAATCATGTCTCCAAACTCCTTAAGAATTTTTCCTATTTCTTTAGGCACTTCTCCTTGATTCTCCCTTGGACCTTCCTCTTTAAGAGCTACAAGATAGGTAATTTCTCCTTTCTTTACACCTTTCTCCACTTGTATAGCATATAAGAAGTGCTTATCTTCTTGGAGCTTGGTGGTAGTAGGCACCATGCAAGGTGATTTATCCTTAAATATAACTAAAGAGTGAAGGAAGGGAATAGGAATAGCTTTAATTGCATTAAAAATCCCATACCTAGTACCACTAGAAAATCATCCATGGGAACTACGGAGATATCCATTATTCCTTCCCACGTTTCGACTTGTAGCTTCACTCCCCATGCTATTCCCTCAATAAGTTTGGCAACAGCATTTATCACTTTCAGCCACCCACTCTCCTTGGTCAATTTGAGACCAATTCTTTTGACTTCCTCTACAGATAAAAAATTGTGTGTAATGTTTGTGTCAACCATTACTTTTATAGTCTTCCTAGCTAAGGAGATCTCAATGTATATGAGATTTTATTTAAAGAGACTCTGAGGTGTTAGGGTTTTTAGGGCGTTTAGTAGTTGTAGAGTTCCCATTTGGTTCAGCGAGTCAATTTTCTCATTTTCCTCTATCATTGCTCTAAGAGCAATCCTCTTGGGGCAGTCTTTCCTCCAGTGTTTTCGTCTACACAAGAAGTAATTACACTTAAGCTTAAAGTTGTCATGTTGGTCTCCTTTCTTTGTTTGTTTGCCTCTTTTTCTAGCAGAAGGCTTGTCATCACCTTTAGTCCCTTGTCTTGACTCTTTGTCTTCCCAATTTTTCCCCTTGAACCCCTTTTGTTTTGACTTATCAGAGTCTTTGGGTTTGGTGAATTCAACAAGAGTCTTAGTAGAAGCAATTATAAATGGAAGGTCTTGTACACCTCGGCATCGTAGCTCTTGTTGAGTCCAAGGTTGTAGCCCATCCATGAATTTAAATAGCAACTCAGATGGTGCCATGTCTGAGAGTCTAAATTGTAATGATGAAAACTCACGGACATAGTCTCGAATGGAGTTATTATGCTTCAAGTGTTTAAGACTCCTCCTAGTCAGGAAGCTTTCTCCCTCAAGGTAAAAATGTCGCTTGAGTTGGCCTTTAAACTCTTCCCATGTATTAATAACCAAACCACCTTGTCTCATATCACTTTGACATATACGCCACTAGAGCAAAGCATCATCAATGAGATAGAGAGAATCAGTTTCGTACCTTTGATGCTTCAATAAGATGAGTAGCTTTGAAGTAATGCTCCATACCCTTTAGGAAATTATCTATTTCCTTAGTATCCCGATTGCCTTTGTAGGTCTTAGGCTTAGGGACTTTCACCTTGGTTGGCCTTGCCTCCACTACACCGCTAGTTATGGCTTCATAGTAAAAGACCCAATCCTTCCTCATTTCCTCCATTTGCCCACAAAGATCCTCAATGATCTTCGTCATACGCTTATGAATGGCTTTTTCATGGCATAGACGGTTTGCTAAGTCTTCAATCACCATCTTAGCTTCATGGAACTTGCCCCGCGTTTCTCTATCTCTTGTTCGAGAACATCAAGGCATTCCTTGGTGCCTCCTGATGAGTGAGTTTTATACTAATAAATTAAGTATTTATCTTATCTTTTGGCAATAATTAAGTATTTATCTGCCTTATTTATCTTTAGTTTTGTGTATTTTTTATAGATAGAGAGAAGAATAGAAAATGGACTCAATTAGAGGAATCAAAATTAAATTGTAATTCTTTGGGAATGATGTCTATAAATCAAACAGATAAAATAAATTCATTAAGGATGGCTGAGTAAGGAGCATTATCTTATTGACTTCTGAGACACATCCTAATGGATATATGCACAAATTTAATCTTGATTTATGACCACATTTTTTAAAAAACTAAAATATAAATATTCAAGGCCTTGATGTTTGTCATCCAGTCCAACCTTACTACAGTATTTAGGTCGCATATCAAAAAATACATATCCAATATGTACGAAATTTGGTAGGTGAATAGCTGACACAATTGGGTACAACTTTTATGGTTACGCGGTCAGTAAATTCAAACATTAAAAGGGCCAAAAGAGGATTAGAAGAGAATCTGTTTGTTGTTGAAGTCTAGCTTGACCATGCTCCAATATTTTGACCATAAGTCACATATTACATATTCAATTTATCCAAAATTTATATGGATGGAAATAAAAGAAAATTTTATACAACTTTCATGTTTATGGGGTCAATAAATTAGGTGGATTTCAAGAATATATTCAAGGTTCAATTTCAGTGCACATGATAGAATCGAAATTGTCAACTTTGTACAACTTCCTACCTAACAGTTTTGACAATTACCACACCTACCACACCTAATTGTATCTATAAATAGAAGACTTGAGGAGTGAGTTGGAGAGTTTAGAGGGAGTTTAGAAAATATTTTGTTGGAGTTCTAAGTGCTTGTAATATTTTTCTCTCTTTAGACATTTTGTATCTTTACTTTCTTTCATAATATTATCATGCTTCTTCATATTTTATTTTGCTTTGTTACCTTGATTATAGAAAACTAATCTCCTAATGCTAAGGTGAAAATGTAAAACTCTTGGTATGCGAATAATAATTTATCTAACTCTTAATTTCAATATTCATATTTAATGTTGTATTTATCTTCTTATTTCTTTTCTATGTTAATTCTTTCTAAGAGAATGGCTTTTTTGCATCTCTGTTGATATTTTTCTTGTCATTTTCTCTCTTAAAGGATGGTTTTGCCACCTACATTGTGTTATTATTATGGTTGTCTTTGCCGCCTATTTTATTTTATTTTGTTATGTTAATTAGTTTTCTATCTTTCTCACTTTTTTTACAAATTTTAATATTGTAAAGTGTGAATCTTGATATATTGTAGACAATTTTTGGCGCAATAAATGCTTAAGTCAATCTTGATTTCTTGTAGACAATATGATGATTGGCACAATATACGCTTGAATCTATTTAAAAGTTATCTTTTGTATCTTTGTATTTTCAATCTTGTGAAGTAAGAATTTTGATATATTATAGACAACATGACAATTAGCACAACATATACTTGAATATATTTTATAAGAATGTTTTAGATATTAGTAATACAATAAAAAGAAGGTAAATATAATTCATGTATAAATAAAGGTGAGTTTAAATTAACATATCTTCTAATTGAAATTTTATTTATATAAAGATTCTAATTGAGTAATAAAAGTGTTAAATTTATTTTTATTTGATATACCAAGAGTGGATCCCTTAACCTTAACATATTATTTTACTTTGAATACATTTCTATTTAATTTCAGTACATTAGGTTTTTTCAATACTTTGTTTAATGTTCTTCTCACAAAACAAAATCTTGACAACTAGATTAGAATTATTTATTTTGGATCTAAATTAGAATTTTCTCTCAATTGGCAATCTCTGTGGGATCGACCTTGTATACCACTAAATCTATACTTTAATAGATTCGTACGCTTACGAGTTTTAATTAAAACAACAATTTTTTTGGCGCAGTTGCTTGGCATTGCAATGAAAAAGTTATTTGGATCCAGGTAAGTATAATTCTTCCACTAGTTATAGTTTAGAGTATTTGTTAGTTCTTTGTATAATTTTTTTTCTCTTTCTTGAAAATTGTTTTGATAATTTAGGTATATAAAATTAGTTAATTCTGTCGATAGGAAAGAGACGAAGGAGTATGGGTTTTAAGTAAAATCATCGTGATTCCTTCATACTTTCCTAGGAATCTACCAATTAAAATACTACCCATTATTGCTTACAATTTTTTGTTGTTGTTTTGTGTGTATAATTTTGTAATTTTTTTTGTCTTTTGTGGTGTTTGCATTTGGTCACTAGTAGATATTGTGTAGTTATAATCTCTTGTGTAATTAAAAAATATTTGTTTCTGACTGTAATTTTTCCTTTGGTTTATGTGTTCTTGGAAATGTGATAAAGATAAACGGTTAGTTAGAAAAAGTTTAGGGTCAACCATTAATTGTACAATTGAGACATTAGATTTTGTTGGATCACAGTTAAAAATGGAAGAACAAGTTGTGTATGAGAAAACTTTTATGGAGTACTTCTCGTCTGTCATAGCTAATACTCCATCCTATATAATTTTGCCATAAACTATTACAATTCACTTTGAACTCAAACCAGCCATAGTCTAATCTTTATCATCATTTCCAACTTTTATTACTGCCTAACTTGAAGCCCTTTGAACTTTAAGATTTCATGAAAGGAGGGAAAAACATTGGACCCAGCTATGTTATTTTTCTGTTGATTTTGATCTTTAAATCTTTCAATTTTAAATTATGTTGTCTCTTCTTTATTATGTTTCTCTCAAAAGCACGGATATGTTTTATTTGAGAATTATTGATGTGCTTGTTAACTTTATTGTATTGGGCTATGTGCCTGTTGTACTTGAATATAAATGAAAGAAAAAAAAAGAGAAACTATGAATAAAAGATATAGATTACAAATAAAGGACAATGAAACCCAGGCATTTATCTTAAAAGCGATAATGAAGGATAATTCTCAAACCTTCTACTAGATAACTGACCCTTTAATCTTGGGAAAGCAACTAATCTAAAGAGCTGTTAAAGGAATATTAATGTAAATTCAAGTGTACGTCGTTAGTTTATGAAATTAACACCAACATATTGCCCTGGCTAAGAATGACCACAAAAAAAAACTTAGAGCCTTTGTTAAAAGTAGTCCAATTAGCACCACATGTGTCAATAAACAGATCATGTAGGGGCGATATTGTAAGAGAGAGAAAACAAATTAAAGGAAACAAAACAGACGAAGGTGTGGGTGATGAATTGGACATGCTACAGAACAAGCATCAAAGATACCATAGCATGAAATGGAATAGGAAACATAGCATAACGTAGAAAAAAAATGCAGAATAACCAGATATCAATTCAGGGAATTGGAGGATTAGAAAAGGGACAAAATCAAAATGTTGTAACATGTGATCTCCAGAGATCTTCCAAAGTTTTTGTGATGAAAATGGCGCCATGCCCTTGAAATGATAATAGCTATGACAACAATAGCAACACATTCAATGCTTCTCCCAAATACAATAATAGAGGCATTTTCTCATGCGACCATGTGATTCCAATTGAGATTTTTGTTTTAAAATGGAACATGTGATCGTCTCCATAGATCTTCCAAAGTTTTTGTCATGACAATGACGCCATGCCCTTGAAATGATCATAGCTATGACAGCAATAGCAACACATTCAATGCTTATCCCAAATAGGCAAATACAATAATAGAGGCATTTTCTCATGCGACCATGTGATCCCAATTGAGATTTTTGTTTTTGTTAGGTGTTTATGTCCTTTTCGGTTCCATTCACTGCAAATGTTCGGTAGCGGTAATTGAATTTGAGTTCCGATAAATTGTGCATTAAAGTGAAGGGTAACAATTATTTGAGCCTTACCATCTGTCTTAGTCTGATACCTGCCTGAGAATGAGCAGTCTTCCACTCTCATGGTACAAGATTTTGCACTTATTTTCAGCCAGTTAGCAGGCAGTTTAGCAGTTAATAAGTTTATTTACTAATAACTAATATGTGATTCATGAAAAAAAAAATTGATCTACTATTTGTAGACAATTATTTTGTTTATCAATAATATTCAAATCATAATATATAATAAAAATAATATTTTTTAAAATTATTTTTATTATATATTATATTTTAAACACTGTTAATAAGTAAAAAATTATGGACTGACGATAAATCATATTAGTTGTGGTTTCCAATTTATCGTTGGCTGAGAATGAAATATGTTCTGCTCCCTAAAATAATTTATAATGCTTTTGAGGATTAGAATTTTGGCTCTGTGCAAATGATTGAAGTTCAACATTTCATGTCGGAAAAAGTCTCCCTACAAAACGTGGCTTGGCAAACATTGCTTACATCCATGATCACGTAAAGAAACATTGATCGGTAGAAGTAGAACTGCACAAATAACATCCGCTCATCTTCACAAGAAATCATAACAAAAGCCTCAACAGCTACAACCCTCATTAAAACATAATATCAATATATATAACCCACGCACAGAATCTTTTGAGTAAACTAATAATTTTATCTATGGATTTATATATTGATTTTTAAATTCTCTAAGCCGGAGCTAATTTTTTAAAAAATTAATATACAATAATTTAATATTTTTACTAATAAAATAACTAAAAAGCAACAAATTAATTTTATAAACAAATTTATGTACTTAAAAAAAACAGATAAAACTAATCGAGATCAATTTTGAAGACTATATTGTTAATTTACTACAAACTCTGCCCCCTCATACTGCTGTCAAAACTTACAATCAAATTAACGTAGTATACTTCAAGCAAATTGTTCTCACCCTCTCCATTTCTGCTTTCGTTTCTCATTCACTAATTGTTTTTCAACCATTAAATAAGCATATATTAGTTTATTGATATTAGTTAATGAAAACTTTGGAAGTCTGCTAATGTACAAGCTTCCTTACGATTATACGCAAGCATATGGGTTTCATGGTCAAGTTCCTTGATAAGCACATATGTCACTTTGCACTAGTAATATCAACAAGATTACCGCAACATAAAAACCCCCGTCTATAAGATTTTATATTAGTCTTTCGGAAGCCTATCAAAACCTGAATAACCCTCTGAATGATCCAAGGGTAGCAGCTTGTTATAGTCGCAAAAGGATTGACAGGTAAGTCTCCACGCACATATTCATCGATAATAACTTCAAAAGTAGTTCTCATGCTAGCTGCTAACTAGAAGCCAATGAAAAGGGGCAGCCTAACTCATGTAACACTAATTAATTAACTACTAACCTCTTCAATCCAGATGTACAGATAGAGCTTGGAAAACAGAAAAAGGGGAAGGGGGGAGGGGAGTCTCGTAGCAACACCATAGTACTTCTCTCGTAAAGAACTAAAAGCCCATCATTTTACTTAAGTAGGTGGGAGAAGTAGAAAATTAGTAAGTAAAAAGAAAGAAAAAAAGAAACTGAAAACTGATGATGTCTCTAGTTTAATACCTAGAACATAACAGACTCACATGAATACTTAATCTGCACAGTGAGATGCAGCATCACTGCTGTCCATCATACCCCACTAGGCAACAGTCATGGCCACTAGTCCTTTCAACCCCACCAAAGCATCAACAAGCCTGAATTGAAGAGGATTGAAAAGGAAGAGAACAAGCTACTGTCCACAAGTCTAAGCCCACCATGACTATCATCACTGTTCATGACAGCTCCTGAACGGACAACCCCTGCTGATACTCTAGGCGTTGCGTTGTACGTATTGATACTAATATTGATGTCGGAGGCTGAGGTTGTTGTGGTTGTGCTTGTGCTTGTGGTTGTGGTTGTGGATGAAGTTGAGGTTGAGGTGTTTGCGCCTGCGCTCGAGTTTGAGCTGTTTGCGCCTGTGCTTGAGTTTGAGCTTGAGGGTGTGGAAGCGCGAGCGGTAGTTGAAGGAGTTCCAGTAGAAGGGGTGGTCGGAGATGGTGCGTTTGTCACAGGGGTTGAACTAGTGCCTAAAGCGCTGATTTGCAAACAAACCACAAGTCAACATTCAAGCTCAACCTCAACCCAAAGCCAAAAACAACTAAAACACAGCATCACCCAATTTAAGCATGTTAAAAAGCAGTATCAAAATGTTTTGAAGTATAACGCAGATAACAACTCCATAATTGAAATTGGAGTTACTAACAATACATATTTACATAACTGTATTTGTTACGGCAAAAGAAGGATGCTGTATGCAAACAATTTTAGAAACCAGCAATTTTGTCTCATGCTGAGGTGGAATGAAGATGAGCTGAAACTGCAAATTTATGCAGAACATGGATTGATACTCATTCAAAACAAACAAGTTTTCCACGTCATAGGCTCATTGATACTTAAGAAAATAAGTTTCATCTTTCTAAATAAATATGGCCATCTAGGCATAGGCATGTTCTTTGGCAGAAAAATAAGAAGCATAGGCATGTTCATCCCCACAAGGAGAATTTAATTTCTATTTTTTTAAACAGCAGCAGTCAAATTATCTATCAATATTTAAGTCATACTTTAGATTATCACCGATACAAGAAATTAGGAGAGACATTCTACATAAAGGCCACTCCGTAGTTGCCATGCATAGAAACAAAATAAGAGTAGCAGAACAGGAGCCCATTTTTATACAAATATAAGTAAAAAAATTGTCAGAGTAGAAACCTCACCAAATAATATTATTTAGATTCCCGCAAGGTTGATATTAGACGACGAGGAACCAACTTTTTCATATTATGTATAAAAGATCATATATATTGTTATAACCTTCTAATTGTATTTGAAAGAAAACAACAGTCATCATCTTTAAATTTCACGAGTCATGGAAACGTAACAATTTTTAACATTAACCTTTAAAAGGTCAAGGCTGACAGCTGTAGAACACCTGGGGTTGTCCCGCTAAGTAATTTGTCCTCCTTCCATAAAACGGAAAAACACAAGAGCAATTTGGAAGACACCGTTAGCAGAAACGGGGAAAACTCTATCCAAAATGAAAAGGGGGCAGCCCTGGTTGCTTAGGTAACTACTAACTTGAGATTGGATATAGGAGTATGTTGAGCAAGATTGGTCGTACACAAACATCAAGAAAATCTCTCACTTTTCTAAAGATGGCTCAGACCTGGAAGCAAATGTTCATCTAGTTTTATTGCACTTCGTCGTCGAAATTCAAAATCAATATGACATCCATGTTGTCCATAACTTTTGACTACCATCTCTTGGGTACGCTAATTACTTCCCAAAAAGCCAAAGCCCAAAAGCTAAAGCAAAAGGCATTGGATAACAAAGGTTCACTAGGGAAGGGAATAAAATGTCTTTCCGTAAAAAGTTACCCCAACCACTAAATGTCCACGTCATTCAACCTTTAATGGGATCACAATTATTGCAGCATCATTTTATCAAGTTAACTGTCCCATCTACTGTCATCAATAAATGGGAAATTTATTGGAAAATGAGTCATGAAATTATGAAGGAATGACAATATTGGTCAATTAGAAAAATGGAAAGGAAAAAAAAAAGTGTGTCAAATTTTAACTCCGAAACAAGGAAGGGTGGATTAGTGCAAAATAAGGCAATCAAACAATACAAATATATATATATATATATATATATATATATATATATATATATATATATATATATATATATATATATATATATATATATTTTATTTTATTTTATTTTTTAAGTGATAAAAGGGAATATTTTCAGCTTTAAAATATGTTAAATATTTTTTTTTAAAAAAAATCTTCAAACTTATAAATTTGTATACCCGAGAAATCCATATTTTTTTTTGTAAAATAGTACTTGCATAAAAAATTCAAAGAAAATAATTATTCTCTATTTTATAAATAAAATTGACTTTTTATCTAATGAAGTAATAAGAGATGCTATATTAAATAAAAGTATAGACCTATCAAGTGGACTATAAATAGATAGTTCAGTCTGTCATAAATAATTTATTTACAAAGTCCATATATATCAACTCATTAATTGGTCAAAATAACATAATGTGATAATATTTCATAATTAATATTATTTAATAATCTAATAAATAATTTTTAATAATATATTAATGTTAATCCACAAATAATTATTAAAAAAAATCTAACATTCTTCCACTTGAATAGCATTAGTTAATTATTAAAAATAAAATATTATTTTAACTATGATGAATATCAATTATGACCAAAACACACATAATCCGACAGTTCAAAAAAAATATAAGACAATCAAACAATATTGCAATTGGATAGCATTAGTCAATTGGGAAATGAATCATGAACATCGTGATGGAATGACAATATTGGTCAATTAGAAAAGTGAAAAAAGAAAAGAAAAAAGAAGTGTGTCAAATTTGGCCTCCTAAATAAGAAAATAAGGCAATCAAACAATACACACACACACACACACACATACACACACACACACACACAGAGAGAGAGAGAGAGAGAGAGAGAGAGAGAGAGATATATATATATATATATATATATATATAATTTTTTAAGTGATAAAAGGGAATATCTTCAACTTTTAAATATGTTAAAATTATTTTAAAAAAATTCTTCAAACTAGAAAATAAATTAAATCACAGTCCAGATTTATTTTTACTTCGATTTTTTTTCCAAGTTGTTTCATTTGACCCCCTTCGAATCAGATCTTTTGTAAATGGAAACTAAGGGCATTTTCGTTCCTTTTGCCCTATCATTTTCACACTTGCCGAATAAAGATATTTTGAGGTGAATTTACTGTCCTAATGCATTCTGCAAAATTTTCTTGCCTAACCAGCTCCAATTTTTATATCATAGATCTACATTTACTTTAAAAACTCAAAAGAAAGCATATGGAATCCCACTTTTACCTTTTTATTGTACGCCAAGAGGGATTCAAAATAATATATTGTTAGAAATCACATCTTTAAATTGAACTTATAAATATTTTTAAAAAAACCGATTACTTACTTGCTTTCCAATAGGGGTGTTTACGATTCGATTCGGTTTATTTTGAAAGTTCAACCAAACCAAACAGATCATTTAAATTTAAACAAAAAATAAATTTATTCGATTTAGTTGATATTTATAAAATTGAACCAGACAAAAACGGTTCGATTTAGTTTGATTTTTAGATTTTTTTTTTCTCTAATCTCCTCGATTGCCCCTGCATTCATGAGATGCTTCTCCAATGCACCCCTAATTCTTCGTGCTGCCCTCCCCAGTCACTTGATAAACTCTTTCAGAATATTTTGCTAATGTCATTTTCGAATTTATGTCAATTATTTTGAAAATCAACTAAAATTTTTAAACAAATATTAGTTATTTGTGATCTAAGCAGAATACATTATATTATAGATAAATTATATAATAATATTAATTTATTTCAATTATTTAATTTAAGAATTTATGTCCAAGTTTTTTTAATTATTATTAAAGCCAAAAATTAAAAAAAGTCTCCTTTTGAAAACTAGCAACAGAAAATTATAAAGCCCTTCCAAAAAGCTAATTAAAAGAAACGTAAAGGCACAAAAACACATGAGAAATAAGGCATGCAAGAGGCCAACTTGGGCAGGCAGGCAGAAGTCGGGGATTGTGGAGTGCAAGCTGCGATGCCTGGGCTAGGCCAGAGAAAATCGAATAAAAAGTAAGAAATTGATAAATTTAATATTATAAATAATTAGTTTAATATATTAAAAAAATATAACTGTGGTCTAATTTAATTAAATTTTTTTTTTCAACCAACAATCGAATCGAATTGATTTATCTTAAAAAAAATTGAACTAAACAGCTTAAAATGATTTTTATGTTTATTTTTTGATGATTCGATTAAGTTAAATCGGTTTTATTCAATTTTGTACTAAGGAGAAAAAAGAAGCAGAAGAACAAGTGGGGATCAAATGCTTACATGACGCTTGAAGGGTAGGCACAACCGGAACTGCCTGCTCATATCAAGAACGGGAAAAAGCAGGGTCAGTTATCTAGGTTTTTTTACTGCCATCGCCAATTTTCCTTCTTGGTTCTTTTATGGCCATTATTATCAAAAATATAAAATACGCAAAACAGAAATGGAAGAGAGGGGTTGAGAACTTACTGGGGTCAGATGTAGTAATGGTGGTTATTCCTGCAAACTCACAGGCCTGTGGCGTTTGACCCTTTCTTTGGAAATAACTGTTGACGGCATAGTTGCAGTGAGCCCTAACGGCGTTGGGTTCGAAACAAGGCCCATTTTGACGGATGGGGTTACAGTCAGCTCCAACTCCACAGGCATAGTCCAAGGTCTTCTGCAGGATTGTGTCGCTTCCATCCTTGCAAACGCACCAAGTGGCACCTACCAAATTTTGCAAAAGATTACGTAAATAAATCAAACAACGAAACGTAATAAGAGAAAGGAACATCTGCAGACGAGGGAAGAGAGAAAGCGATAGAGCCTAAACCCTAAAGCCCCCGCGAAAACCAGGATATACGAAAAAGTGTAAGAAGATAAATAAAATCTACTAAATCTGCACAACCAGACACGCTCTTAAACACATCAAACAAGAATAAAAGTCTCATCTTTAAATATTTTGTAGCAAATGAAGAAAAAACAGAGAAATAATTAAAAAAAATAACAATTAATACCCTCGCCAAGAGAAAGTAAAAGAAGGAAGATCTCAACTCTGTTTAAACTTTAAAATAAAACCATGAGACTTTGCAGCTTCAGTTAGGAGAACGTAAGAAAAGAATAAAAAAGTGAAAGAATATAGCAGTTCGAATGCATACGTGAAGAGCCAGTCAAGGCCAAAAGAATCACTGCAAGAACTAAATCAGCCATGCTAAAGGCAGAGAAGAGATGGGTTAGAATAGAAGAGGTAGGATTGGTGCCCAGGTAGAAAGCGCGGTACAGCTGAGAGGGAGAGAGAATGGTAAGCGCGCGACAGTGTGAGCTCGGATGAGAGTGGCGAAGAATATGAAGACAAAATATATATGACCTAGGATAGGGGCCTCTTCTGGTGTCGGCTTGCGACTGCTTTTTTGATCTACTGGCGTTTTCACCCTCCGCTTCTTTACCCTATATCAAGTTGGGAAATATTTCATGGGTACTCGAGAAAGCTTAACATAGTGAGAACTTGAAGGAAAAAAATGGTAAATGGATTTTCCAACTCTTTCTAGAGCATTGTAGTGGTCTAAAACTAAAAAGGGTAGACAAATTTAGAAGAAATTCATAATATATAGTGATAATTTAATAGAAAATAATCCAATTCCACCATGTTTTTCACGCAACCAGCCTTGCAAGATATCTTTTTTTTTTCTTTAAAACAAAAACATTTGAATTACACAACCAGCTACTATAATTTGAAAAGAGAACATCTTTTTTTATTTATTATTTTATATGCTGTTTTAGTTCATTTTTTGCGCATTCCTCTTGGTACCCTTAACAAGAAAGAGGGCACAGTGAGTTTGGGAGAAGAACCAAAGAGGGCATGCTGGGAATTGACAAAATAAATTTAACAATTTTGATGAATAAATTTTATATTCATAAATTAGGTAATAGATATATTTAACATGATATATATTTTGTTAATTTTTAAAGTAAATTAATTTATAAATATGTTTGATTGTGTATTTATTTATATAGGTAAAAAAAATTGGAGAACGGAGAAAATTAAGAAAAAATATAAATAAAAAATATCAAAAATGATATATTTTGAATAGTTTTAATATTACTTTACTAATTTAAACATAATTATTTCGTATAGATAATTCAAAAAGTTATAAAAAAATTAAAATTAATTTTTTTTTATAACTTTTATGTTTTGAGTTTTAAAAAAATAAAATGCATCACCACCTAGAAACAAGCAAATTGCAACACAAGAAAGTTGAAGCACGTACGTTGCGACGCAGAAAAAGAAAGGCAAGTCGTGACCTGCACACCCATGTCACAACGCAGCTATGCTGTTTTGTGGGGAAGAATAAGGTATCAAGTGGATATGATGCAGCTATATTTGCTGTTTGGTACTCCAGTCCCACCTAATATATTGTTCTTTCTGATTGTACAGGCCTGAAATACTGGGCAGGAGCCTGAACTAGTTCCTTCCGCTCCCTCGCTTTCATATATGGGAATGAATATCGTCGTGACACCAATGGATCCCCAACGCGGGTGCAGAATAAATGAAAGGATTGGAAGTTGATCGCTATACACAATCACTAAAACGGTAGGAAAAGATGAGACACACATGAATGAAGAAGAGACTAAACCAGTACAGAACACAAAGGAAAACTCTACTTCAACAGCATCTGGGATATGAGGTGATCAGATAAAGCAGCATTGAAACTAGAAATCTGGTTACATTAGCACTTTGGATCATGGTCCAAGACAAAATAATGGCTGGGATATATTATATTTTTAACTTTTAAAAAAATTTATGCATATTTTTAAAATAAAAAATGTTATATAATAAAGACAAATAATTTGCTATAACAAAGAGCAAAATGCATTTTGCTGGTATAACTACAACTTCTTTCTTTTTCTTTCGATTGCTGCAACGTGCCTTCTATTGTTTGTTTCTATTGCAATTTGCCCCCTATCATCTATTTTTAATGTTAAAACTAATTTATAAAATTTTGAAATGACCAAATTACCCTTAAAAAATCTATTATTATTTTCTTTTAATATCAAAACCCATTTTCCCAGTCTTCTTCTTCCCCACCACCCCCGTAAAAAAAAAAAACCCAAAGCCCGTACCTGGTTGGTCTTCCGATGGCCACTGCAATTGCACGACCCCCCTGTAAAAATAAAATAGAGCCCCTCGTCTTCGATGAGCGAACACCCACGACTTAAATATAGAGAAAAAAATTTAGCTTATGTTTGAATCTCTCACTCTTCATATTATTTTGAAGCGTTTTATATATGAGTCTCTGCTTAAATATTATTTTAACTTAAATTATATAAATTCTTCGTTAGACTAAATATGTAAATTTGTTAAAAAACTGTTAATAGAATTAATGCGATTACCTTTTTTTAAAATTAAAAAAAATTGAATAACTAAATTGAAAAAATATATCTTTTTCAAGAATTAGAACGACTATTTACTCTACTCTTGTATATATTCAAACAAATCTTAAATGATATGGCCAAATCATAAACACCTATCAAATTAATGAGGGAAATATAAAGGATAGGTTATGGAATTAGCACAAGTCTATTCAATACCAAACCATTGCTTAAATTAGAGCCATAAATTTTAGCAGAGAAGCTAATTAAATTAGCAAACTGTTGGTGTCTAAGTTGTTTACATTAATGAATGACTTGGTTTTCTCAACATTAATTGCTAAATATGCCTTCATTCCAAAGCAAACTTTCTGTGTCACATAAAAAATATTGTACCATAACCTATTACGGATCCTGTAGGACACTGCGACACTATTTTGAGACCATAAAAATGTTACCCCTTGGCGAACGTCATTTTCGTTAGCGTTAATAATCAATTTTAGTTAATTTAAAAATTTTAAATTTTTTAATCAAGTATATATATATATATATATATAATTTTTGACAATAGTATAACGAGAAAGACTTAATTATAAAACTTTAAATCATAGAGATATATATAGGAAATTATTAAAATTATAATGATGAGCCAAATTAAACCTTGTGTTTTTTTTAGGAAATAAATTTTACTCTCTTAAATTATAATTTATTTTGAATTTTGGTACATAAAGTTTAAAATTCAAGAAATCATTCCCTTAAAATTTTATAAAAAATAATAAAAAATTATACATAATTATGTTTAACAAAAAGAAGGCAGATACCGATCATATAAACAATTATTGAAAGCAGAACCGGGCAAAGAAATCCTGAGTAGGTTTTAGTCGCTTTTACCAAATTCAATGATCAGCTCACAATGTTTGCCAATTATTGTAATAATCATTATTTGAAGTATGCCTTTGTGTGACTTTTTCTCGTTTGATTTTGGACCTCATCTACAAATACAATGATTTGGCATCTTTCATAACCTAAGACATATAATATAAAGAATAATAAAATTAAGTTATTATTAATAAAAACATTTTAAAAGACTAGTTTCATATATTTTTATTATATTACTCCTATTTTACAAAAAAAAATTAACTTAATTATTTTCTTAATTTATACCCTTATCATACAATATTTTTTTCAATTATAAAAATATACACAAATTTTTTTTAAAAAATAAGAGTAAAATATTATATTATCTACTAATTAATACTTTTATTATATTATATTAACAAAAAAACCCGTGGTGCTTTCTACACCGGATAATGAAATGATTGAGCCCTTCTTCAATGGGATCATGATACGGGCGGCGTGTTTCATTCCATGGAATACTTCCTTGACATTTATATTAAATACGTTCTCAAATTCAGATAAATCCATATTACGGATATCAGGACAGAGTGGTCCAGAAACTCCAGCATTGTTGACAAACGTGCATTCCAAGGTTATCTTGCACATCAACTATACAAACTTTGGCACCATGGACATGGAAGAGGCAGACAATGCTTTCTCCAATTCCAGTGACCCCACCTGTAACCAATGCAACTTTGCCTAATAACCTGAGGAAGAGATATCATGATGAACTTAAGGCTATTTAGTATAAGGAGGGAATCATGCAGAAGACCACAGATAATAGAACAGGAGAACGCCTAAAAGCACACAAAAAGAGTATACGCAAAACAGTACAGATTCAGAACTGTGGAATAGAAAATATAAAAAGCAGTTACAAATTTCTGGAAACAAAATCAACATACAGTATTAACAAAAAATTATATTTCTAGGATACCTTTCTCTTTGGAGGATAGTGCTTCCCCGCAAAAATTTATGCCATCTAGAAATTCTAGACTAGGATACAATGCTTTCTTAAGACAAGTTAAGCCTTTTTCTTATTTCGTTCCAATCATATGCACCTCTGATACATAGATAGCTCAGAAAGATTACAACATAAAATAAAGCATAAGAAGAAAAGATGGTAGAGAGATTATTTCAGTGACGTAGTCTGCCTAGTGGATCCTATGCACCCTTAGGCAATGGCCATCGGAAGACCAACTAGGTTCGAAGACGGACTCAGTTTTTTTTAAGGGGGATGGTGGGAAAGAAAAAGACTGGGGAAATGGGTTCTAGTATTAGAAAAAAGATAGGTTTTTTTTTTAGGTAGTTCATTTGACAATTATATAAGTTAGTTTTAACAGTAAAAATAAATGGTAGGGAGAAAATTACAATAGAAACAAATAATAACGGGCACATTAATGCAGCAATTGAAAGAAGAGAGAAGAAGTCGTAATTACACCAATATATCAGTGGCAAAATACATTTTGTCCCTATAATAAAACATATCAAAATTTACTGAAAAAATAAAACAAAACGCATAAAAAAAATCACCAAACTATGAAGTTAGGTTTTCCTTGATGTAATAGTTATTTTTTTAAGATAGAAAATCAAAAGATAATAATAATGATAGAACAAATAAAAAAAAAGATTATTTGCGTGCATAACAAAAATAATTACTTTAATTTAACTTAGAATTTTATTGGGACTCAAATCATTCAAAAATCTTCCAAATTTATTAATCTAATATGAGGTAAATTAAAAAATTCCACAAAAATTGTACAATTAAGAAATAATATTTATTTTTATTACAAGAAAATATATTAAATTATTAATCATTTACTCAAATTCTCAGTTCCCAATCATCCAAGTTAGTTTCAAGCAGGAAAAAGATATTTCATTATTTATATAAAACTTTTCTATGGCAAACAAATAGGTCAACCAGTGAAATCACTTCAATTAATCCCAGAAGAAAAAGAAAACTGCATGCCAAATACTTAAGTCATAATCTAAAATGATTTTTGGACAGAGACAATATTAGAGAGAAATTTAATCTGAAAAAAAAAAGACATAATTTATAATTTTTAAAATTATATTTTGAAGAGAAAAGGTCACATTTGCTAATTAAAATGGTTTAATACAAATCTTTACAATCAGGACAGCAAAAGATTTGATTTAACAGCAAATTCAATCTTGCTTTATATTATCTTATCCTGATCAAACACGTTTTTTGTATGCCCCCCCACCATAAGGCAATCCAATGAAAGAGACAAAAATATGAGATAAGAAAAGATAACATAACACTGCAAAGGACCATCAAGAGACATGTAAAATTACGAATATATAAGAAAAATAATGAAAATTACATCAGGACCATTGGCTGACAAAAGAAACTATTTAAATTATTAAGTAAATTCAAACAATTATTAGAAATACAGAGTAAAGCATATACAAATACAAATTTGAAAGACTCGCAAACTAAAGTGCCGAGTTCTAACTTTTTGTTTTCGAATCTTTGCAAAACTATGGTACCAAGTTACCAACTTTTTATTAAGAAAATTCATATTAAATTTAAAATAAAAATCAACTTAAGAGGATTCCGAGTAAACATGTGGTGAGAGTCTGGGCTTTGGGTACTCCGAGTAAAAAATTCATCTTTAGGCTAGCCGCAAACATGGATGCACGTTTGATTTTTATTAATTTTTAAAAAAATCTTTTAAAATTTAACAATTTTTTATTAAAAAAAGTTTAAAACTCAAACAGTGATTAATTTTAAACATACAAAAATAAAATTATAAATTTAATTGTATTAATGGCTTGGCTTATAAAATGGAGAGTTAAGTAAATTTCAATAATAAAAGATAATTTTATGATTATTTTGACTTATTTATTTTTTTTATAATTAATTTACTTAAGAAATTTCTTTTATAAAATAGTGCAGTAAGTGGATAAGTGATTAATTGGTTTTTTTTTTGAGCGAAAGATTAATTGGTATTGAAGTGGGTAGGTGTGCAAACAGTTAAGCATAGGAAAGAGTAGGAGACCAAAAGGAGTGCTTTGAAGTAGGTGGATGAGTGATCAATTGGTTATTGAAGTGGATAGGTGTGCTAATCAAATTAAGAATTGCAAAGAGTCGCGTACCAAAAGGAGTGCTTTGATCTCCGTGTCAGTGAGCTTGGTTCCTTCATCATCCTGGACCTCCTTAAGCGACAACAGCGTACTCAACAGGTCCTTGCGGTTCTCACTCTTAGAAACCTAGTGTTCCTCAATAATGTTGGTTAAAAACGAATCAAACCTCTTGTGCAGTTTCTTCATCTTAGCTTGCACACCTTGAAGGTCAAGCCACTCCAATGAGTAGAGTCGGTCCAAAGAGAAAATTGATAAAATTAAAGTCTATTTAGTTTATCTGTTTTCAGTTTTCATTTTCACTGAAAATTAAAAACAGACATGAAAACGCGTTTATTTATTGTTTTTTGTTTTTATTTTCAAGAAATATTTCTTAAATTTCTAA
Source organism: Gleditsia sinensis (assembly GCA_037074535.1). Classification (NCBI taxonomy): domain Eukaryota; kingdom Viridiplantae; phylum Streptophyta; class Magnoliopsida; order Fabales; family Fabaceae; genus Gleditsia; species Gleditsia sinensis. The sequence goes on along the minus strand of CM073464.1, from coordinate 5,924,931 downwards.
AAATTTTGAAAACATCAAAAAGATGTTTTCAGAATTTTCAATTTTGTAGTGCATTGTAATGATGAAATTTTTATAATTATTTTGAATTATATACACAATGTTTTACTACTTATATAATTATAAAGTAATACCAAGAGTGGATCCCCTAACCTTAACATATTTTTTTACTTTGAATACATTTCTATTTAATTTCAGTACATTAGTTTTTTGCATACTTTGTTTAATGTTCTTCTCACAAAACAAGATCTTGACAACTATGTTAGAATTATTTATTTTGGATCTAAATTAAAATTTTCTCTCAATTGACAATCTCTGTGGGATCGACCTTGTATACCACTAAATCTATATTCTAATAGATTCGTACGCTTGCGAATTTTAATTAAAACAACAATTTTTTGGGCGCAGTTGCTGGGCATTGCAATGAAAAAGTTATGTGGATCCAGGTAAGTATAATTCTTCCACTAGTTATAGTTTAGAGTATTTGTTGGTTCTTTGTATAATTTTTTTTCTCTTTCTTGAAAATTGCTATGGTAATTTAGGTATGTAAAATTAGTTAATTCTGTCAACAGGAAAGAGATTAAGGAGTATGGGTTTTAAGTAAAATCATCGTGATTCCTTCATACTTTCCTAGGAATCTACCAATTAAAATACTACCCATTATTGGTTACAATTTTTTGTTGTTGTTTTGTGTGTATAATTTTGTAATTTTTTTTTGTCTTTTGTGGTGTTTGCATTTGGTCACTAGTAGATATTGTGTAGTTATAATCTCTTGTGTAATTAAAAAATATTTGTTTCTGACTGTAATTTTTCCTTTGATTTATGTGTTCTTGGAAATGTGATAAAGATAAACGGTTAGTTAGAAAAAGTTTAGGGTCAACCATTAATTGTACAATTGAGATATTAGATTTTGTTGGATCACGGTTAAAAATGGAAGAACAAATTGTGTATGAGAAAACTCTTATAGAGTACTTCTCGTCTGTCATAGCTAATATTTCATCCTATATAATTTTGCCATAAACTATTAAAACTCACTTTGAACTCAAATCAGCCATACTCTAACTTTTATCATCATTTCCAACTTTTATTACTGCCTAACTTGAAGCCCTTTGAACTTTAAGATTTCATGAAAGGAGGGAAAAACATTGGACCCAGCTATGTTATTTTTCTGTTGATTTTGATCTTTAAATCTTTCAATTTTAAATTATGTTGTCTCTTCTTTATTATGTTTCTCTCAAAAGCACGGATATGTTTTATTTGAGAATTATTGATGTGCTTGTTAACTTTATTGTATTGGGCTATGTGCCTGTTGTACTTGAATATAAATGAAAGAAAAAAAAAAGAGAAACTATGAATAAAAGATATAGATTACAAATAAAGGACAATGAAACCCAGGCATTTATCTTAAAAGCGATAATGAAGGATAATTCTCAAACCTTCTACTAGATAACTGACCCTTTAATCTTGGGAAAGCAACTAATCTAAAGAGCTGTTAAAGGAATATTAATGTAAATTCAAGTGTACGTGGTTAGTTTATGAAATTAACACCAACATATTGCCCTGGCTAAGAATGACCACACAAAAAAACTTAGAGCCTTTGTTAAAAGTAGTCCAATTAGCACCCCATGTGTCATTAAACAGATCATGTAGGGGCGAGATTGTAAGAGAGAGAAAACAAACTAAAGGAAACAAAACAGACGAAGGTGTGGGTGATGAATTGGACATGCTACAGAACAAGCATCAAAGATACCATAGCATGAAATGGAATAGGAAACATAGCATAACGTAGAAAAAAAATGCAGAATAAGCAGATGTCAATTCAGGGAATTGGAGGATTAGAAAAGGGACAAAATCAAAATGTTGTAACATGTGATCTCCAGAGATCTTCCAAAGTTTTTGTGATGAAAATGGCGCCATGCCCTTGAAATGATAATAGCTATGACAACAATAGCAACACATTCAATGCTTCTCGCAAATACAATAATAGAGGCATTTTCTCATGCGACCATGTGATTCCAATTGAGATTTTTGTTTTAAAATGGAACATGTGATCATCTCCATAGATCTTCCAAAGTTTTTGTCATGACAATGACGCCATGCCCTTGAAATGATCATAGCTATGACAGCAATAGTAACACATTCAATGCTTATCCCAAATACAATAATAGAGGTATTTTCTCATGCGACCATGTGATCCCAATTGAGATTTTTGTTTTTGTTAGGTGTTTATGTCCTTTTCGGTTCCATTCACTGCAAATGTTCGGTAGCGGTAATTGAATTTGAGTTCCGATAAATTGTGCATTAAAGTGAAGGGTAACAATTATTTGAGCCTTACCATCTGTCTTAGTCTGATACCTGCCTGAGAATGAGCAGTCTTCCACTCTCATGGTACAAGATTTTGCACTTATTTTCAGCCAGTTAGCAGGCAGTTTATCAGTTAATAAGTTAATATATATAACCCACGCACAGAATCTTTTGAGTAAACTAATAATTTTATCTATGGATTTATATATTGATTTTTAAATTCTCTAAGCCGGAGCTAATTTTTTAAAAAATTAATATATAATAAATTTAATATTTTTACTAATAAAATAACTAAAAAGCAACAAATTAATTTTATAAACTAATTTATGTACTTAAAAAAAACAGATAAAACTAATCGAGATCAATTTTGAAGACTATATTGTTAATTTACTACAAACTCTGCCTCCTCATACTGCTGTCAAAACTTACAATCAAATTAACGTAGTATACTTCAAGCAAATCGTTCTCACCCTCTCCATTTCTGCTTTCGTTTCTCATTCACTAATAGTTTTTCGACCATTAAATAAGGATATATTAGTTTATTGACATTAGTTAATGAAAACTTTGGAAGCCAGCTAATGTATAAGATTCCTTACGATTATACGCAAGCATATGGGTTTCATGGTCAAGTTCCTTGATAAGCACATATGTCACTTTGCACTAGTAATATCAACAAGATTACCGCAACATAAAAACCCCGTCCATAAGATTTTATATTAGTCTTTCGGAAGCCTATCAAAACCTAAATAACCCTCTGAATGATCCAAGGGTAGTAGAAAATTAGTAAGAAAAAAGAAAGAAAAAAAGAAACTGAAAACTGATGATATCTCTAGTTTAATACCTAGAACATAACAGACTCACATGAATACTTAATCTGCACAGTGAGATGCAGCATCACCGCTGTCCATCATACCCCACTAGGCAACAGTCATGGCCACTAGTCCTTTCAACCCCACCAAAGCATCAACAAGCCTGAATTGAAGAGGATTGAAAAGGAAGAGAACAAGCTACTGTCCACAAGTGTAAGCCCACCATGACTATCATCACTGTTCATTCCAGCTCCTGAACGGACAACCCCTGCTGATACTCTAGGCGTTGCGCAGTACGTATTGATACTAATATTGATGTTGGAGGCAGAGGTTGTTGTGGTTGTGGTTGTGGTTGTGGTTGTGGATGAAGTTGAGGTTGAGGTGTTTGCGCCTGCGCTCGAGTTTGAGCTCGAGGGTGTGGAAGCGCGAGCGGTTGTTGAAGGAGTTCCAGTAGAAGGGGTGGTCGGAGATGGTGCGTTTGTCACAGGGGTTGAACTAGTGCCTAAAGTGCTGATTTGCAAACAAACCACAAGTCAACATTCAAGCTCAACCTCAACCCAAAGCCAAAAACAAATAAAACACAGCATCAACCAATTTAAGCATGTTAAAAAGCAGTATCAAAATGTTTTGAAGTATAACGCAGACAACAACTCCGAAATTGAAATTGGAGTTACTAACAATACATATTTACATAACTGTATTTGTTACGGCAAAAGAAGGATGCTGTATGCAAACAATTTTAGAAACCAGCAACTTTGTCTCATGCTGAGGTGGAATGAAGATGAGCTGAAACTGCAAATTTATGCAGCAATTGGAATTGATAATCATTCAAAACAAACAAGTTTTCCACGTCATAAGCTCATTGATACTTAAGAAAATAAGTTTCATCTTTCTAAATAAATATGGCCATCTAGGCATAGGCATGTTCTTTGGCAAAAAAATAAGAAGCATAGGCATGTTCATTCCCACAGGGAGAATTTAATTTCTATTTTTTTAAACAGCAGCAGTCAAATTGTCTATCAATATTCAAATCATACTTTAGATTATCACCGATACAAGAAATTAGGAGAGACATTCTACATAAAGGCCACTCCGTAGTTGCCATGCATAGAAACAAAATAAGAGTAGCAGAACAGGAGCCCATTTTTATACAAATATAAGTAAAAGAATTGTCAGAGTAGAAACCTCACCAAATAATATTATTTAGATTCCCACAAGGTTGATATTAGACGACGAGGAACCAACTTTTTCATATTATGTATAAAAGATCATATATATTGTTATAACCTTCTAATTGTATTTGAAAGAAAACAACAGTCATCTATAGATTTCACGAGTCATGGAAACGTAACGATTTTTAACATTAACCTTTAAAAGGTCAAGGCTGACAGCTGTAGAACACCTGGGGTTGTCCCGCTAAGTAATTTGTCCTCCTTCCATAAAACGGAAAAACACGAGCAATTTGGAAGACACCGTTAGCAGAAACGGGGAAACCTCTATCCAAAATGAAAAGGGGGCAGCCCTGGTTGCGTAGGTAACCTGGGGTTGTCCTTAACTTTTGACTACCATCTCTTGGGTACGCTAATTACTTCCCAAAAAGCCAAAGCCCAAAAGCTAAAGCAAAAGGCATTGGATAACAAAGGTTCACTAGGGAAGGGAATAAAATGTCTTTCCGTAAAAAGTTGCCCCAACCACTAAATGTCCACGTCATTCAACCTTTAATCGGATCACAATTATTGCAGCATCATTTTATCAAGTTAACTGTCCCATCTACTGTCATCAATAAATGGGAAATTTATTGGAAAATGAGTCATGAAATTATGAAGGAATGACAATATTGGTCAATTAGAAAAATGGAAAGGAAAAAAAAAAGTGTGTCAAATTTTACCTCCGAAACAAGGAAGGGTGGATTAGTGCAAAATAAGGCAATCAAACAATACAAATATATTTATTTTATTTTATTTTTTGAGTGATAAAAGGAAATATTTTCAGCTTTAAAATATGTTAAATATTATTTTTTTTAAAAAGTCTTCAAACTTATAAATTTTTATACCTGAGAAATCCATATATTTTTTTTGTAAAATAGTACTTGCATAAAAAATTCAAAGAAAATAATTATTCTCTTTTATAAATAAAATTGACTTTTTGTCTAATGAAGTAATAAGAGATGCTATATTAAATAAAAGTATATAGACCTATCAAGTGGACTACAAATAGATAGTTCAGTCTGTCATAAATAATTCATTTACAAAGTCCATATATATCAACCCATTAATTGGTCAAAATAACATAATGTGATAATATTTCATAATTGATATTATTTAATAATCTAATAAATAATTTTTAATAATATATTAATGTTAATCCACAAATAATTATTAAAAAAAATCTAACATTCTCCCACTTGAATAGTATTAGTTAATTATTAAAAATAAAATATTATTTTAACTATGATGAAAATCAATTATGACCAAAACACACATAATCCGACAGTTCAAAAAAAAATATAAGACAATCAAAAAATATTGCAATTGGATAGCATTAGTCAATTGGGAAATGAATCATTATAATTTTTTAAGTGATAAAAGGGAATATCTCCAACTTTTAAATATGTTAAAATTATTTTTAAAAAAAATTTCAAACTAGAAAATTAATTAAATTACAGTATCACAAACCAGATTTATTTTTACTTCGATTTTTTTTCCAAGTTGTTTCATTTGACCCCCTTCGAATCAGATCTTTTGTAAATGGAAACTAAGGGCATTTTTGTTCCTTTTGCCCTATCATTTTCACACTTGCCGAACAAAGATATTTAAGGTGAATTTACTGTCCTAATGCATTCTGCAAAATTTTCTTGCCTAACCAGCTCCAATTTTTATATCATAGATCTACATTTACTTTAAAAGCTCAAAAGAAAGTATATGGAATCCCACTTTTACCTTTTTATTGTACGCCAAGAGGGATTCAAAATAATATATTGTTAGAAATCACATCTTTAAATTGAACTTATAAATGTTTTTTTTAAAAACCGATTACTTACTTGCTTTCCAATGGAGGTGTTTACAATTCGATTCGGTTTATTTTGAAAGTTCAACCAAACTAAACAGATTATTTAAATTTAAACAAAAAATAAATTTATTTGATTTAGTTGATATTTATAAAATTGAACCAAACAAAAACGGTTCGATTTAGTTTATTTTTTGATATTTTTTTTCTCTAATCTCCTCGATCGCCTCTGCATTCATGAGATGCTTCTCCAATGCACCCCTAATTCTTCGTGCTGCCCTCCCCAGTCACTTGATAAACTCTTTCAGAATATTTTGCTAATGTCATTTTCGAATTTATGTCAACTATTTTGAAAATCAACTAAAATTTTTAAACAAATATTAGTTATTTGTGATCTAAGCAGAATACATTATATTATAGATAAATTATATAATAATATTAATTTATTTCAATTATTTAATTTAAGAATTTACGTCCAAGTTTTTTGAATTATTATTAAAGCCAAAAATTGAAAAAAGTCACCTTTTGAAAACGAGCAACAGAAAGTTATAAAGCCCTTCCAAAAGCTAATTAAAAGAAACGTAAAGGCACAAAAACACATGAGAAATAAGGCATGCAAGAGGCCAACTTGGGCAGGCAGGCAGAAGTCGGGGATTGTGGAGTGCAAGCTGGGATGCCTGGGCTAGGCCAGAGAAAATCGAAAAAAAAGAAGTAAGAAATTGATAAATTTAATATTATAAATAATTAGTTTAATATATTAAAAAAATATAACTGTCGGTTCGGTTTAATTTAATTAAATTTTTTTTTCAACCAACAATCGAATCGAATCGATTTACCTACAAAAATTGAACTAAACAGTTTAAAATGATTTTTATGTTTATTTTTTGATAATTCGATTAAGTTAAATCGGTTTTATTCAATTTTGTACTAAAGAGAAAAAAGAAGCTGAAGAACAAGTGGGGATCAAATGCTTACATGACGCTTGAAGGGTAGGCACAACCGGAACTGCCTGCTCATATCAAGAACGGAAAAAAGCAGGGTCAGTTATCTAGGTTTTTTTACTGCCATCGCCAATTTTCCTTCTTGGTTCTTTTATGGCCATTATTATCAAAAATATAAAATACGCAAAACAGAAATGGAAGAGAGGGGTTGAGAACTTACTGGGGTCAGATGTAGTAATGGTGGTTATTCCTGCAAACTCACAGGCCTGTGGCGTTTGACCCTTTCTTTGGAAATAACTGTTGACGGCATAGTTGCAGTGAGCCCTAACGGCGTTGGGTTCGAAACAAGGCCCATTTTGACGGATGGGGTTACAGTCAGCTCCAACTCCATAGGCATAGTCCAAGGTCTTCTGCAGGACTGTGTCGCTTCCATCCTTGCAAACGCACCAAGTGGCACCTACCAAATTTTGCAAAAGATAACGTAAATAAATCAAACAACGAAACGTAATAAGAGAAAGGCAAATCTGCAGACGAGGGAAGAGAGAAAGCGATAGAGCCTAAACCCTAAAGCCCCCGCGAAAACCAGGATATACGAAAAAGTGTAAGAAGATAAATAAAATCCACTAAATCTGCACAACCAGACACGCTCTTAAACACATCAAACAAGAATAAAAGTCTCATCTTTAAATATTTTGTAGCAAATGAAGAAAAAACAGAGAAATAATTAAAAAAAATAACAATTAATACCCTCGCCAAGAGAAAGTAAAGAAGGAAGATCTCAACTCTGTTTGAACTTTAAAATAAAACCATGAGAGTTTGCAGCTTCAGTTAGGGGAACGTAAGAAAAGAATAAAAAAGTGAAAGAATATAGCAGTTCGAATGCATACGTGAAGAGCCAGTCAAGGCCAAAAGAATCACCGCAAGAACTAAATCAGCCATGCTAAAGGCAGAGACGAGATGGGTTAGAATAGAAGAGGTAGGATTGATGCCCAGGTAGAAAGCGCGGTACAGCTGAGAGGGAGAGAGAATGGTAAGCGCGCGACAGTGTGAGCTCCGATGAGAGTGGCGATGAATATGAAGACAAAATATATATAACCTAGTATAGGGGCCTCTTCTGGTGTCGGCTTGCGACTGCTTTTTTGATCTACTGGCGTTTTCACCCTCCGCTTCTTTACCCTATATCAAGGTGGGAAATATTTCATGGGTACTCGCGAAAGCTTAACATAGTGAGAACTTGAAGGAAAAAAATGGTAAATGGATTTTCCAACACTTTCTAGAGCATTGCAGTGGTCTAAAACTAAAAAAGGTAGAAAAATTTAGAAGAAATTCATAATATATAGTGATAATTTAATAGAAAATAATCCAATTCCACCATGTTTTTCACGCAACCAGCCTTGCAAGATATCTTTTTTTTTTCTTTAAAACAAAAACATTTGAATTACACAACCAGCTACTATAATTTGAAAAGAGAACATCTTTTTTTATTTATTATTTTATATGCTGTTTTAGTTCATTTTTTGCGCATTCCTCTTGGTACCCTTAACAAGAAAGAGGGCACAGTGAGTTTGGGAGAAGAACCAAAGAGGGCATGCTGGGAATTGACAAAATAAATTTAACAATTTTGATGAATAAATTTTATATTCATAAATTAGGTAATAGATATATTTAACATGATATATATGTTGTTAATTTTTAAAGTAAATTAATTTATAAATATGTTTGATTGTGTATTTATTTATATAGGTAAAAAAAATTGGAGAACGGAGAAAATTAAGAAAAAATATAAATAAAAAATATCAAAAATGATATATTTTGAATAGTTTTAATATTACTGTACTAATTTAAACATAATTATTTCGTATAGATAATTCAAAAAGTTATAAAAAATTAAAATAAATTTTTTTTTATAACTTTTATGTTTTGAGTTTTAAAAAAATAAAATGCATCACCACCTAGAAACAAGCAAATTGCAACACAAGAAAGTTGAAGCACGTACGTTGCGACGCAGAAAAAGAAAGGCAAGTCGTGACCTGCACACCCATGTCACAACGCAGCTATGCTGTTTTGTGGGGAAGAATAAGGTATCAAGTGGATATGATGCAGCTATATATGCTGTTTGGTACTCCAGTCCCACCTAATATATTGTTCTTTCTGATTGTACAGGCCTGAAATACTGGGCACGAGCCTGAACTAGTTCCTTCTGCTCCCTCGCTTTCATATATGGGAATGAATATCGTCGTGACACCAATGGATCCCCAACGCGGGTGCAGAATAAATGGAAGGATTGGAAGTTGATCGCTATACACAATCACTAAAACGGTAGGAAAAGATGAGACACACATGAATGAAGAAGAGACTAAACCAGTACAGAACACAAAGGAAAACTCTACTTCAACAGCATCTGGGATATGAGGTGATCAGATAAAGCAGCATTGAAACTAGAAATCTGGTTACATTAGCACTTTGGATCATGGTCCAAGACAAAATAATGGCTGGGATATATTATATTTTTAACTTTTAAAAAAATTTATGCATATTTTTAAAATAAAAAATGTTATACAATAAAGACAAATAATTTGCTATAACAAAGAGCAAAATGCATTTTGCTGGTATAACTACAACTTCTTTCTTTTTCTTTCGATTGCTGCAACGTGCCTTCTATTGTTTGTTTCTATTGCAATTTGCCCCCTATCATCTATTTTTAATGTTAAAACTAATTTATAAAATTTTGAAATGACCAAATTGCCCCTAAAAAATCTATTATTATTTTCTTTTAATATCAAAACCCATTTTCCCAGTCTTCTTCTTCCCCACCACCCCGTAAAAAAAAAAAACCCAAAGCCCGTACCTGGTTGGTCTTCCGATGGCCACTGCAATTGCACCACCCCCCTGTAAAAATAAAATAGAGCCCCTCATCTTCGATGAGCGAACACCCACGACTTAAATATAGAGAAAAAAATTTAGCTTATGTTTGAATCTCTCACTCTTCATATTATTTTGAAGCGTTTTATATATGAGTCTCTGCTTAAATATTATTTTAACTTAAATTATATAAATTCTTCGTTAGACTAAATATGTAAATTTGTTAAAAAACTGTTAATAGAATTAATGCGATTACCTTTTTTTTAAATTAAAAAAAATTGAATAACTAAATTGAAAAAATATATCTTTTTCAAGAATTAGAACGACTATTTACTCTACTCTTGTATATATTCAAACAAATCTTAAATGATATGGCCAAATCATAAACACCTATCAAATTAATGAGGGAAATATAAAGGATAGGTTATGGAATTAGCACAAGTCTATTCAATACCAAACCATTGCTTAAATTAGAGCCATAAATTTTAGCAGAGAAGCTAATTAAATTAGCAAACTGTTGGGGTCTAAGTTGTTTACATTAATGAATGACTTGGTTTTCTCAACATTAATTGCTAAATATGCCTTCATTCCAAAGCAAGCTTTCTGTGTCACATAAAAAATATTGTACCATAACCTATTACGGATCCTGTAGGACACTGCGACACTATTTTGAGACCACAAAAATGTTACCCCTTGGCGAACGTCATTTTCGTTAGCGTTAATGATCAATTTTAGTTAATTTAAAAATTTTAAATTTTTTAATCAAGTATATATATAATTTTTGACAATAGTATAACGAGAAAGACTTAATTATAAAACTTTAAATCATAGAGATATATATAGGAAATTATTAAAATTATAATGATGAGCCGAATTAAACCTTGTGTTTTTTTTTAGGAAATAAATTTTACTCTCTTAAATTATAATTTATTTTGAATTTTGGTACATAAAGTTTAAAATTCAAGAAATCATTCCCTTAAAATTTTATAAAAAATAATAAAAAATTATACATAATTATGTTTAACAAAAAGAAGGCAGATACCGATCATATAAACAATTATTGAAAGCAGAACCGGGCAAAGAAATCCTGAGTAGGTTTTAGTCGCTTTTACCAAATTCAATGACCAGCTCACAATGTTTGCCAATTATTGTAATAATCATTATTTGAAGTATGCCTTTGTGTGACTTTTTCTCGTTTGATTTTGGACCTCATCTACAAATACAATGATTTGGCATCTTTCATAACCTAAGACATATAATATAAAGAATAATAAAATTAAGTTATTATTAATAAAAACATTTTAAAAGACTAGTTTCATATATTTTTATTATATTACTCCTATTTTACAAAAAAAATTTAACTTAATTATTTTCTTAATTTATACCCTTATCATACAATATTTTTTTCAATTATAAAAATATACACAAATTTTTTTTAAAAAATAAGAGTAAAATATTATATTATCTACTAATTAATACTTTTATTATATTATATTAACAAAAAAACCCGTGGTGCTTTCTACACCGGATAATGAAATGATTGAGCCCTTCTTCAATGGGATCATGATACGGGCGGCGTGTTTCATTCCATGGAATACTTCCTTGACATTTATATTAAATACGTTCTCAAATTCAGATAAATCCATATTACGGATATCAGGACAGAGTGGTCCAGAAACTCCAGCATTGTTGACAAACGTGCATTCCAAGGTTATCTTGCACATCAACTATACAAACTTTGGCACCATGGACATGGAAGAGGCAGACAATGCTTTCTCCAATTCCAGTGACCCCACCTGTAACCAATGCAACTTTGCCTAATAACCTGAGGAAGAGATATCATGATGAACTTAAGGCTATTTAGTATAAGGAGGGAATCATGCAGAAGACCACAGATAATAGAACAGGAGAACGCCTAAAAGCACACAAAAAGAGTATACGCAAAACAGTACAGATTCAGAACTGTGGAATAGAAAATATAAAAAGCAGTTACAAATTTCTGGAAACAAAATCAACATACAGTATTAACAAAAAATTATATTTCTAGGATACCTTTCGCTTTGGAGGATAGTGCTTCCCCGCAAAATTTATGCCATCTAAAAATTCTAGACTAGGATACAATGCTTTCTTAAGACAAGTTAAGCCTTTTTCTTATTTCGTTCCAATCATATGCACCTCTGATACATAGATAGCTCAGAAAGATTACAACATAAAATAAAGCATAAGAAGAAAAGATGGTAGAGAAATTATTTCAGTGACATAGTCTGCCTAGTGGATCCTATGCACCCTTAGGCAATGGCCATCGGAAGACCAACTAGGTTCGAAGACAGACTCAGTTTTTTTTTAAGGGAGATGGTGGGAAAGAAAAAGACTGGGGAAATGGGTTCTAGTATTAGGAAAAAAAAAATAGGTTTTTTTTGAGGTAGTTCATTTGACAATTATATAAGTTAGTTTTAACAGTAAAAATAAATGGTAGGGTACAATAGAAACAAATAATAACGGGCACATTAATGCAGCAATTGAAAGAAGAGAGAAGAAGTCGTAATTACACCAATATATCAGTGGCAAAATACATTTTGTCCCTATAATAAAACACATCAAAATTTACTGAAAAAATAAAACAAAACGCATAAAAAAAATCACCGAACTATCAAGTTAGGTTCTCCTTGATGTAATAGTTATTTTTTTAAGATAGAAAATCAAAAGATAATAATAATGATAGAACAAATAAAAAAAATTATTTGCATGCATAACAAAAATAATTACTTTAATTTAACTTAGAATTTTATTGGGACTCAAATTGTAACAACTCCATTTATGTAAATGTAACAATTTTTTTTTTATATTTGTAAAATTCCATGAAGTTATTATTACTTTAATTCTAACCACTTAACTTGTAATAATAATCACTTTAACCAAGTATAATTGTTATTAACAGTGATACAATACTGAGTTTCCATACACACTATTATTTTACAAACTACACATCATTATTTTACAAACATTTGTACAAAAATACATATTAGCTCTAATCATCTATATCGACTACTTCCGGGGACACTGGTGCGGGTAGCACGTCCACCAGAATCTCAGTCACATCTACGACAGATACATCTGAAATAACTGGAAGTTGCCCAAGGTAGGGCACCTCAATCCAACGTACAGAAATAATAAGTGTCATAGAGAAAATCTGCATATTTATTCTTCTGAACATGATATGGAAATATAGTGAGAATTAAATCCCAGTAAGTTCAACAATAAATCATAATTTACCATCAATATAGTTCATCATGTCATGTTCAGTTGTATAAACTACAGAAAATATATTTAGTCACATGAATGCATTATATCTATGCACATAAGAATCATACAATAATTATATGTATGACAGGATTAACTATTTTCAGAATATCATATGATGGCCATCAACTTATTCTCATTTCAAGCTACCCCAGTTAGGGTGAGTATCCTCTACTCTCCGATACCAGTTTTTCTCGCTCCGTCCGATATGGCACACTTTCTCTTTCTTTTCTCATAATCATAATTATAACCATTGGTAGGGCGTCTCATACTGGTGCACCACACGGATTGCCATGTGACCGTGCTTATTTCTTTTCTTTTTACAATGATAGCCAAAAATATGCTTTCAATAACAAGTATATTCATCAAAATATAACTATTACCATAAATCTTTGGTAATCATGCCATGAACATAACCATTTCAAATATCACTTTATAAAATATTTTCATGTCAGAATTTCACACTTAAGATAGTAAGAAGTTCATACAATGGCAATGGCTATGGCATATACTAGTCATTTATAAGATTCGTCTTCTTTTTTAAATATTAGTTTTATTTCTTTATTTTCTTGATGCAGGTTTTCATCATATCTAACCTTCTCTTTATGCTTAGCCTTAGTCATTTTCTTCTTATTTATATCATTTCCAACACATGTTCTTACAAATTTATAGAGCCTTGTTCCCCAATTTGATTCCTACTATTACCCTTAGTTAAAGAGGTTCATCTAGGGTAGAAAAATGTTGAAAATAGATTTAATCAGCTTCCAACACAGTCTGACCATGTTTCAGGACACGGCTATGCTTTAAAAATACTTCAAATGTACTCAAAAACAGCCCTGAACACGGTTAACCCGTGCTTGAAGCACTTAGAACATGGTCTGGCCGTGTTCTGTGACCTTTGCTCACTAATCAGAACATAACTTCCTCATTTTAACTCCGATTAAGGTGATCTTGGTGTCTATGGAAAGTTAAGACAATTATCTAAAACTATTATGTTAATCATATCAGCAAAATAGTAATAAATCTTGGTATTATTACTCCCTTAAATTCAATATTATTTCTTCTCGGATAGGTTCAAACATTTATTTACTAATCTGACTATATCTCCAACATACAAATTTCAAATTAAGTGATTTCAGTAGCTAAACATCTGTGACACATAAATATATAATTTATATGTTAACCATTTATTTTAATTCCTTATAGAATTTTTCTAGAAATTAAAACACCGAAACTATCCTAACATATTCTTCTCTGATTAACCATTTTCTGACCTTTGTTTACTAATCGGAACATATCTATCTCATATGAACTCTAAATTGAATGATTCCAGTGGCTAAAAATTCGTGACACACATAGCTATAATTCTTTTGTTAACCATTTATTTTAATTCCATACAGATAATTCTCAGAAAATAAAATACAGAAACTATCCTAACATATTCTTCCCTGATGAACCATTTTCTGACTTTGACTACTAATCAGACCATATCTACCTCATATGGACTCCAAATTGAATGATTCCAATGGCTAAAATCCCGTGACACATATATCTTTAATTCTTATGTTAACCATTTATTTTAATTCCTTATAGATTATTCTCAAAAATTAAAACACCGAAACTTAAAATTCTACCAACCATAGCCATACCCATGCAGAACTATCTACACCAACCTAAGTATTCAAACATACATCACATGCAAGATCAATATGTAACATGATATAGCAACATCCATGACCAATCATCAAAGTTCTAAAATCAAAATCTCATATAAATATTATAAGTTTCAAAAAAAAATTTTAAAAAGAAATATTGTTAAATTTACCTAAGAATCTCCCTAGTTTACTTAGTGAATTGGTTTTCTTGTTACCTCTTGAAAGAAGTAACAAGATTCCTTCCTTCCCTTAACTTTTCTAGCAGCTTAGGTAAGAGAAGGAGGGTGAATTTTTGAACCTCAAGGATGAAGAAGAAAAATGGACTCAAGTGGAGATTAAGGTAACTTATCTTGAGTACTTAGCCTTCTAAAATCCTCTTTCTTCTTCCTTCCTTTTTTCTCCTCTTTTTCTCTCATTTTCTCACTCTACCTTGCTTCTATTTCTCTCTCTTCCTCACTTGGACGAAATTAAAATGTTGTAGGGGTGGGCTTTGCTTATATAGACCGCCAAATAATACATCTTTCATGATCATGGGTCTACCTTATTAGGATACACTTTGTTGAATTTTTGGAAAACAAACAACTTATGTTCTTGTCTTCCTCTTCTTTAGTCAAGATATGCATAGAAAAATGAGATTTGTATTTTGAAAATTATGATGATATGTTTTTAAGATAAGGGACAAGGTCCCTTTGATTTAGGGATTCATTTCCATTTTCTTTTGTCTTAAACAAGTATGATAGGTTTGCCTTTTTAGGTGACAAATTTCTAACCCTTGAATCTCCATTATTTGGTTGATATTATTTGTGTGGGATATGAATGTTTTGTCCTAATGCCATGTATTCTCATAGTACTTGCTAAAATTATGAGTATGGAATATAGATGTTTTTATCCTAAAGCCTTGTATTATCATGCCACTTGCCAAAATGATAAATGTAAAATCACACCACTTGCTAAATTTTTGTCTTAATGCCATGTAACCTAATCTTTATTATTATTACATTATTATATCATCACCTAATTTATTTTATTTTTCCTCTTAGATTTGGGCTTATTCCTACCCATTATGGGCTTATTCCTACCAATTTTCTTTACTTTAGATAAAATTCTACCTTTTCTTAGAGGGTTTGGTCACATTTTCATAATTTTTGGACTATTAGTCCAATTACTATATTCTAGTCCAAATCTATGTTTTATTTCTTGCTTAGGTTATCCAATGGGCTTGTTAGAAACTTATGTAAAGTAGAAAAACTTTATATAAAGTGTCCATAGGTAAAAGCCCAATGTATGGGTAAAGATTTTAAACTTAGTAACTCTAGTTCTTGAACTAGGAAAAATTACCCTAATATAATGTTCTTGAAAATTTAAGACCTTTATTTATTTTTAAAAATTTATCTTTTTTATCCAAGAATTTTGCATCTCTTTAGTATGTTCTTTCTAATTTTTTTCCTATTAGGTTTTTCCTCTTTATTTGTTCTTTTAATGTTAGAAACATTTTCTATGCATATGGTGAAGAATTTCTAAGGATTATATTTCTTTAGATATCTAAAATATTGTCTAATAAACTTTATTTCCTTAATTATCAATAAAAGAAACGAAATTAGGGATGTTACACAAATCATTCTAAACTCTTCCAAATTTATTAATCTAATATGAGGTAAATTAAAAAATTCCGCAAAAATTGTACAATTAAGAAATAATATTTATTTTTTATTACAAGAAAATATATTAAATTATTAATCATTTACTCAAATTCTCAGTTCCCAATCATCCAAGTTAGTTTCAAGCAGGAAAAATATATTTCATTATTTATATAAAACTTTTCTATGGCAAACAAATAGGTCAAGCAGTGAAATCACTTCAATTAATCCCAGAAGAAAAAGAAAACTGCATGCCAAATACTTAAGTCATAATCTAAAATGATTTTTGGACAGAGAAAATATTAGAGAGAAATTTAATCTGAAAAAAGAAAGACATAATTTATAATTTTTAAAATTATATTTTGAAGAGAAAAGTTAACATTTGCTAATTAAAATGGTTTAACACAAATCTTACAATCAGGACAGCAAAAGATTTGATTTAACAGCAAATTCAACCTTGCTTTATATTATCTTATCCTAATCAAACACGTTTTTTGTATGCTCCCCACCATAAGGAAATCCAACGAAAGAGACAAAAATATCAGGTAAGAAAAGATAACATAACACTGCAAATTAGGGACCATCAAGAGACATGCAAAATTACGAATATATAAGAAAAATAATGAAAATTACATCAGGACCATTGGCTGACAAAAGAAACTATTTAAATTATTAAGTAAATTCAAACAATTATTAGAAATACAGAGTAAAGCATATACAAATACAAATTTGAAAGACTCGCAAACTAAAGTGCCGAGTTCTAACTTTTTGTTTTCAAATCTTTGCAAAACTATGGTACCAAGTTACCAACTTTTTATTAAGAAAATTCATATTAAATTTAAAATAAAAATCAACTTAAGAGGATTCCGAGTAAACATGTCGTGAGAGTCTGGGCTTTGGGTGCACCGATAGCGGGACCTTTCGTTGCAGGGTTAGCCCATAAGCCTCTTCCATGTTAAGTTTTTCTAGGTTAAGCCCATCTTGCAGCTCCCAGTCAAAAGCTTGGGCGAGGGTTGCAGTTAGCAGCTGAACCATGCGAAGCCCAAGGCTCATACCAGCACATATTCTACGTCCAGCACCAAATGGGATCACCTCATAGTCATTGCCTCTAACGTCAACATCGGGCTTTTCACCACCTGGTAGGAACCTTTCGGGCTTGAACTCTAATGGTTGGGCCCACTCTTTGGGGTCACGTGATATGGCCCAGACGTTCAGCAACAGAGTAGCACCCTTGGGAATGTGGTAGCCGAAAATCTCACAACTCTCAGCTGCAACTCGGTGAAGGGCAAGAGGGGTTGAGGGGTGGAGACGGAAGTTTTCCTTCACCACGGCCTGTAAATAGGGCAGGTTGGGTAAATCCGCTTCCCTCACAAGCCGGTCCAGCTCTTGTTGTACTTGGGCCAGTATTTTTGGGTTCCGGATCAATTCTGCTATGGCCCATTCTGTTGTGCTCGATGACGTGTCAGTCCCAGCCGCAAACATGTTCTGCAATTGTTGATCAATCACGTCAATCTTTATAGTAAAATGATATTAGGTCAAGGAAAAAAAAATGAAAAGCAAGACACAAAAGGTCATCTTTAGGCTAGCGGCAAACATGGATGCACGTTTGATTTTTATTAATTTTTAAAAAAATATTTTAAAATTTAACAATTTTTTATTAAAAAAAGTTCAAAACTCAAACAGTAATTAATTTTAAACGTACAAAAAAATTATAAATTTAATTGTATTAATGGCTTAATTAATTTAATTAAGAAATTTCTTTTATAAAATAGTGTAGTAAGTGGATAAGTGATTAATTGGTTTTTTTTTTTTTGAGCGAAAGATTAATTGGTCATCGAAATGGGTAGGTGTGCAAACAGTTAATAAGCATAGGAAAGAATAGGAGACCAAAACGAGTGCTTTGAAGTAGGTGGATGAGTGATCAATTGGTTATTGAAGTGGATAGGTGTGCTACTCAAATTAAGAATTGAAAAGAGTAGCGTACCAAAAGGAGTGCTTTGATCTCCGTGTCAGTGAGCTTGGTTCCTTCATCATCCTGGACCTCCTTAAGCGACAACAGCGTACTCAACAGGTCCTTGCGGTTCTCACTCTTAGAAACCTCGTGTTCCTCAATAATGTTGGTTAAAAACGAATCAAACCTCTTGTGCAGTTTCTTCATCTTAGCTTGCACACCTTGAAGGTCAAGCCACTCCAATGAGCAGAGTCGGTCCAAAGAGAAAGTTGGTAAAATTAGAGTTTTAATTCTCTCTCAAAAAAATTATTATTTATTTTAATAATCTTTTCTTAAAAAAATTAAAAATCAGTTGTACGAAAGACTAAGTCAGCAACTGTACAAATTTTTGTTTTGTTTTTTTCACTCACCACTTATCTCGCGTATTTATATCCCCCCCCTCTCACATAATGACTTATTATTATAAGAACGTTAATAATTTTAATATTTTGTTATAAAAAATAAAAAATGACATCTCTTCATTCATCTTTCTCCTACTTTCTCCATTCTTTCACTTCACTTTCATTCTCTTACTAACTTTCTCAGACTTACTCTCACTAGTTTGGCTATTTAACAAATTTTTTTCTTTCAATACGTAATACATTATTTGTTATTTTGTTTCACAAAAAAAAAAAATCAAAGTTTCAATTTTCAAACTCTCTTTAACTCTCTCATCACTCGGTCAATTTTGTAGTGGAGCTAGAGCATCAATTCACAATTAGTGAGATGATTTAGTAATATTTGTTTGATCATTTTTTTCGCATTATAACAATTGTTTATTTATTTATTTTTTTCAAATTATTACAGAAATCTTGTAGTTGTTCCTATTACATTTGGCCCAACAAACAAGCACCCAAAAGTTAGAAGAATTTTTTTAACAATCAGGTTTTATTATTCTAACATTTTAATTTCTTTAATCTTGATTTATACTCGTTTAATTTAATTTTTTCAAACATACATTGTTTTTTTTTATTTTAACATATAGAAATGTTAATAGAAAATTTGAATAAGGTTATTTGAAACTAAAAAAAAAAGTTAAAGTTTTAATTAAATCACAAAAAGAAACTATCGAAAAAAATTTCAAAATAAATAGAAAAGTTGAAAATACAGTTGATTGCTTGTTGAATGAACAAGTTATAATAATATAGATATTGATGAAAATAAAAATAGATAAGAAGTATTAGTTAATGAATAAGAAAGAGAAGTTAATAAATTAGAAAAATCCACTACTAAAAGTATATATAATTTAAGTTAATGAACATATATTAATACAAGTTTGAGAAATTTATTAGTAGAAAAAAGTTCTATTAGAGTTACTGATATAGATTTTTCTAAGGATGAATTTTCAAAATACTTTTTTTCATCACTTTACATTCAAAAGTTGACCAACCATAAAAAAGGTGAAAAAATGGCTTATTTATTTCCAAAATTTAGATAAAATATTTTTTTTTTGTTGCAAATTGTTTAAAAATTTTCCTAGTGCAAGTAATTTAGCTAATGAAGATAGTAGGGATTAGAGAAATATTAGTCAAAAGTTGAAGAGTTATGAGATAAGTAATGAGCACATTGTTAACATGAGTTTATGGATTGATTTAGAAATGAGATTGTTAAAAAATAAAATAATTGATAAACATGTTCAAGAACAAATAAATTGAGATCGAGAATATTGAAAAAAATGTTTCGTGGAACAAACAAAAAGATTTACCACGAAAATAATAATTTTTTTAAATTTAATTGAAATGATTGTAGAATTTGATCTTATAATATAAGAACACATTCGTCGAATTAAAGATAATGAAATTCATAATCATTATTTTAAACATAAAATACAAAATGAATTGATAAATTTGCTAGCAAATGAAATTAAAACAAAAAATTATAAAAAATTTATCAACACAAATTATTTTTCCATCATATTTGATTGTACTCCTGATGTAAGTCATCAAAAGCAAATTTTTTAGTATTACAATGTATGGATATTTCTTCAACCCCAACTCAAATATTTGAATATTTTTTAGAATTTTTAAAAGTAGATGATACAATCAGAAAATATCTTTTTGATGTTATTAAGAATGAAATAAATATTATCGGACTTGATATTAGTAACCTAAGAGTACAAGATTATGATAATGGGTCTAATATGGAAGGAAAACATCAAAGTGTGCAAAAAAAGTTTTTAGATATTAATCTTAGATCATTTTATACTCCATGTGTTTGTCATGATTTAAATTTGGTACTTTGTGATATGACTAATTATTGTCTTAAAGTTATATTTTTTTTTGGAGTGCTACAACGTATATATATTATATTTTCTTCATCTGCTAAAAGATAAAAAAAACTTATAAGATCATATCCCTAATTTAACTCTTAAATTAGTGTCACAAATACGTTGAGAAAGTTGTACTAAAAGTGTAAAATTTTTAAAATTTCAAACTTCATAAATAAGATATATTTTATTGAAGTTAAGTGAAGTTAATGATGAACCTAAAATAAAAAGTGAAGCTGATTGATTAACAACTTATAAACTTGAAAATTTTGAGTTTTTATTAAGTATGACTATTTGGTATGAGATATTATTTGCGGTGAATTTAGTTAGTAAAAATATGTAATCAAAGGATATGTGTATTGATGATGCTATACAATAATTGAAATGTCTTATTTTATTTTTTGAAAAATATAAGGAAGATGAATTGAAAATACTATAATTTCTGCCAAAGAAATTGCAATGGAAATGAATATAGAACCCAAGTTTTGTGAAAAAAAATATTATTCGTAAAGAGAAACAATTTAACGAGATTATTGATAATAAAGTTGTAAAATTTCTTAAAGAATCATTTAAAATTGATTATTTCTTATTCATAATAGATAAAGCAATCATTTTATTTTAAAGTAAATTTGAACAATTTATAAGGTATCAATAGATAAAGCAATCACTTCATTTTAAAATAAATTTGAATAATTTAAAATATATTAAGATATTTTTTATTTTCTATTTAGTTTTAAAAAATTAAGGTCATTGAATAATGAAAATTTAAAAAAATATTTTAACCTTGAACATTCATTAAAATATAATAACAACTCCGAAATATAGTTTTCCGCCTTTCCTCGTCAATTTTTTGTCTTCAGTTTTTTCCCAAATAACAGAATCATAATAACAAACATTAAAAAAAAACACCTGAAAAAAAGGAAAAAGAAAAATGCTCTGATTATTGGAAAATTTGGCATGACATTTTTTTTTCAAATTGATAAAATTTTCTATAAATACAATTTCAAAGTTCAGCCATGATCAAATTTGGCTTGTTCCAAACCAAGACAACATATATAGTAGTAATTGACATTTAATTAAAACGAACAATAAATTAATAAATTAACTCCTACATATATATTTTTATCACTCGAGTAACGAGCACAAATTTGCTTTACAAAAACAAAGACTCTTTTCTTTCCGTACATGCATTAGGTATGCTTGGATTAAAGGAGAATGGAAGAAAAGAAAAGAGAAAAAATTTGTTTTATTAGAATTTAAATTATAAAAAAATCTGAATCAAAATTTTTTTTTCTCCTCTTTTTCTTTCTTCTTCTCAATCCAAACATACCCTTGACGGCAGATAGCAATGACATTTGCATGCTTATCAGCACTAAACCATTCCCTGTCTCTGCTCCTCGGAATGGCATGCACGTGGGATACTCTTCCACAATCAAACAATTATGTTCGAATTCTTCAAAATCTCTGAAACGTCAAACTGTGTTAAAGCTTAAAAAATAAAATACCATTCTTGGAAAGGGCAAGTGCCACAGCTTCAGCTCTAAGCCAAGATATATCATAGCTGACGGATTTTTACCAATAAGAGAAATCATCAATACATGAACGTAGACAGAAATTCTTTACATTGACGCAACTTCATCTGGTCGATTGAGTCGATTATTGGCAAGCTCTTTTAAGTACTCTGAGTCTTGATATAACTCATCCTCTTTAATCCTTCATGCCATAGAAATTCTTATTTATAGCATGCATGCTAGCTATATGTATTGGGTACAAGATTAACCCCGTAATGCCTCTCGAATATTAAATTTTAACCTAAAGAAGTACCTTTTTCTCGACGCCATGCATGGTGATTTGCCACTACTTTTACCTTCCATTCATTGTCGATCGCTTTGCGACAAAAGCAAACCTGCATGGGTTCCCTAGAATGCAGACAGATGTGGGAGATAATACTAACCTGATGTGCTGAATTTCATTGCTGAAGATGGGGAAGAACTTCAACTTGCAACACCCAAGCCCAATGAAGAGAGAGTAGGAAGAAAATTGTGTGTGTGTGAATGAAAGGGTGATCCCCTATATATAGAGCAAAATTAGGGTTTCAGGATTAAAATAATATTTTAATCATGTCTCTCTCTTTTAGTCAGTATTGTGATAGGAAACTCACTGACTACGTAACGGGCTGCAAGTTGGGGCCTCTACCCAACGGGCTTATTAGTAATTAATCTGACCTATCACAGATTATTTACATTTAACCAGGTCACAATCCATTATAAGTTAAGTGCTGGGTCAAGACTGATTACTTGATTAATTCTGTATTTGGACTAATTTATTAATTAATGCTAATCCACATAAATTAATTCAACAATCTCCCACTTGGATAGCATTAATCAATTATTAGGACAAATAACAGAATAACTAAATTTCAGAAAATATTAAGTAATCAGTATACACTAAATATCAACAAAACTCAGAAGTGAAACATTAATACAAGATCATTGAATCCGATAGGGAAACAAATGATAGATACATGATCATTGAATCCGATAGAGAAACAAATGATATATTCGATCATAAATAATGTCTCAACATCTGAACATAATGGAATACATAAATGGACTTTAACCATTCAAAGATGTCAATATTACATCAAAAGTGTCTCTTAAAGATACAACTCAAACTCCCACTAGACCAAGGCATCATCAAAATTTTTAACAAGACCCATATGAGTTACATGATTTTGAAATACTCTTACGGGTAGGCCTTTGGTCAACGGATCCGCAAGCATATGTTCACCAGGAATGTGAACCACACGAGTCTGAGATTCAGTAATCTTCTCTCTAACAAACAGGAGCTTAACATCAAAGTGTTTAGTACGATTGGAATTCCTGTGATTTTGAGAGAAGCATACAGCAGACGAACTATCGCAGTAAATGGTTAGAGGTCGTGATATAGAATCAACAAGATGCATGCCAGATATCAGCTTCCTCAACCATATGGCCTGACAAGTGGCCTCATAACAAGCGACATACTCTGCTTCCATAGTTGAGGTAGCTGTGAGTGTCTGTTTGACACTCTTCCATGAAACAGCTCCTCCAGACATCATAAAGATGTATCCAGAAGTGGATTTACGATCATCCACACAAGATGCATAGTCTGAATCCGTGTACCCCACAATTTCAAATGGATCAGACTTTCTAAAGGTCAACATATGGTGTTTTGTACCTTGCAGGTACCTCATGACCTTCTTTGCAGCTCTCCAATGATCCTTGCCAGGATCACTCAAGTATCTACCAAGCACACTGATAGAAAATGATATGTCCGGACGAGTGCATACTTGAGCATACATGAAGCTGCCAACAGCAGAAGCATATGGAATACTGCTCATCTCAGTTCTCTCAACATCGTTTTGAGGACACTGTGATTTAAACAACCTTTCACCTTTTTGAATAGGTGCAGCACAAGGAGTACAAGAATGCATATTAAATCTTTTCAGTACTCGATCAATATAGGTTGCCTGAGACAAACCAAGAATGCCACGAGACCTATCACGATGGATTTGAATCCCAAGAACGAAGGAGACATCTCCAAGGTCTTTCATATCAAAGTGGCATGAGAGCATATGTTTTGTCTCATTCAGAAAACTCACAGAATTACTGGCTAGAAGGATGTCATCAACATAGAGCACACGAATGATAAAATTGCTCCCATCAAATTTTTGATAAATGCATTGATCTGAAGCATTTTCAATGAACCCAAGTGAGGTGACAACCTCATCAAACTTCAGAACTGCTTAGAAGCTTGTTTCAACCTATAGATGGATCGATTCAATTTGCACACTAAGTGCTCTTTCCCTGATTCAACAAAGCCATCAGGCTGAATTATATAAACTTCTTCAGACAAGCTTCCATTCAGAAAAGTAGTTTTGACATCCATCTGGCCAAATTCAAGATCAAATTGAGCAACAAGGGCCATTACGACTCTAAAAACATCCTTTGTAGATACTGGTGAGAAGGTTTATGTGTAATCAATAGATTCTCTCTGATTATAGCCCTTGACTACAAGTCTGACCTTGTATCTTTCAATTTCACCAGCTGCCCCTCGTTTGGTCTTAAAGACCCATTTACAACCAACTGGTTTATACCCTTCTGGTAGTTCAGCAAGTTCCCAAACATTGTTGCGATACATGGAGGCTATCTCATCAGTCATGGCCTTCAACCAATCAGATGAATAAGGGCTTGAAATTACTTCCTTAAAAGAAATAGGATCTGTGTCATCAACAACATCTGATTCGTACTCCTGCAAATAAATAATGTAATCATTGGGAATTGCTGGTCTACGCATTCTTTGAGACCGTTTCAATTGAATGACTGGTTCCTCAAAATTTTCTATAGGTAATTCCTCATTACCATCAATTAGGTTCTGAATAACTTCATTTCTATCAGATTGATCAACTACTGATAGAGGTGACAAAATAGGCATGGGCAAAATTGTATTTTCCTCGTGCAGATCAATAGTCCTAAGTACTTGACTCCCACTATCCAAATCATCCTCAAAATAAAATGCTCGATCAGATTCGATGACTCTGGTAGTGTGAGTAGGGCAATAGAATCTACAACCTCTTGATCCTGTACAGTACCCAATAAAGAATCCACTAATGGTTCTTGAATCAAGTTTCTTGAGTTGAGGATTATATGGTCTCACTTCCGCTTTACAGCCCCATACATGAAAGTGCCTTAAGTTGGGCTTCTTACCAGAGAATAATTCATAAGGTGTCTTTGGTACAACCTTATTTGGAACTTGATTGAGAATGTATGCCGCAGTCTTCAAGGCATCACCCCACAAAAATTCTGGCAAGAAAGAATGACTGATCATACTCCTGACCATATCCATCAAAGTTCGGTTACGCCTTTCTGCAACTCCATTTTGCTGAGGGGTACCAGGCATAGTATACTGAGCCTCTATACTATATATGCTCTTGCAAGAATAGAGCAAATGGGCCAGGATTTCGGCCTGCCTCAGTGTACCTTCCATAATACTCGCCTCCCCTATCTGATCTGACACATTTGATAGTCTTGCCAATTTTCAACTCAACTGCGCTTTTGAAAGTTTTAAAGGTTTCCAATGATTTAGATTTCTCAATATCTAGTAATGTGAGACTTTGTTCGCATTCCTACCAATAATTCTCCCCTCGAACAAATGATCATATTCAGGACTTCACAATATTCCCTCTCCTTGAACGATACTCCCATTCCTTGTGCAAATTCATGGGATGACAACATAACAATCCCTCCCCTTGAATGACACTTTCTTTATGAGAATTGTAAACAGTCCTCGAAACACCATATTGAAATGAGAGATATTCTAGAACGCGCTACACTAAATAACTCTCTCCCAAGTCAATATTATAGGATTTTAGCTTGTTGAAACAATTCACAAGCTTCATAATGTGTTCACGGACACCTAACACTCCATCATAACGAGTAGTGTCCAATAAAGACAAGGAATAGGCCTTTTTTGATCTTATCAAATTTCTTAAATTTCTCTCCAACAGCTTTCAAGAAGTCAATAGCTATATCATTATTTTGAGTGCTCTGTCTGATGGTCTTATCTATAGTGTACTTCATCACCATCAGACATAATCTGTTGGAGTCATACCATTTTGTATGGTAAGTTTTCTCAGCAGCAGTAGAATTTACAACAAGATCTATCGATCTTGCCTTCTTAAGAGCCAAATCTTCTTTGGCCAAAACTAAATACATGTCTAAGGACTCTTTTCAGTCGTTATAATTAGTCCTATTAAGAGTTTTCACTGATAATAGTTGCATGGGTACAAAAACTGAGGGAACATAATAGAAAACATTTAATTAAGTGTGTGCAATATAATTATAAGACAAGGTTTCCTTTAAAACTCAGCTTATGCAACTATATTCACAAGATTGTTCATTATAATCCCGCCTAAGGGTCCCGGATTACAATAAACCAAAAAAACTCATTGCACATCATAATTATTTGGCTCATAGAAGGACTAACACAAGAATGTACTCAATACCTCCATACCGATAGGGTACAACAGATATTGAAACATTAAATATATTTACTGCTAACAGATTTATGGTAAAATGGATCAATACAAAATATATTTTGACAATGTCACACCGATAGGGCATGTCCATTACCAAATTATATATATACATTTAAATTCTAAAAGAATTCAAATTATTTGATCCCATAAAGTTTTGCATAATTATACTCACGATAGGCAAGTTCATAATTATACAAAACAACATTATATTTGCAGCCATATAATAATTCATCATTGCATAATCTACAAAAACACATCAATTTGATATAAGATGTAATTCACAAGATTTTGTATAATTATACTCACGATAGGCAAACTCATAATTATACAAAATAATAACATGACTTCTGGTATTTAACAATATAATATTGCATATTCTACAAAAATTATAACAATTTAAAGCAAAATATATTGTTTTAACTCAAGATTAAGATTCAAAATTTATTGTATGATCCACTCATGTTAACGGAGAGAGTACCCAACATATATATGTCACAAATATGCAAAGTAACATATACAAAAATTTTCTGTTCCAGAAGCCGAGAGTACAGTATGTTTTTACATTGTATAAGTTTATGAAAATTCATAAAATATATTTCCAGGAAGCAAAAAATTTTCAAAAAATCATTAAAATTTCTATCTCGGCGCGTGGAGTAAAACTGCCGGAAAATGGAAAATCAAAAGGTTTCGCGTGAGTGACACGCGCCAACACGCGCTTCTCCTGCGCGTGAGCTTCGCCAGGTGAGGTTGTCTTCCTCACCCGGTTTCTGTAAAACGGGTCATTTTGACCCGCAACTGACCCGAAAAAGATTCTCCCGATTTACTCCATTAGAGGCCTCGATTTTCATGTATATTAATCTACGGGTACCGATAAACATTATCCCCAAAGAAATTTGCAGTTTTATGGAGTATATATCGCGGATCGGGCCTCGAAATTTCGAAAAAAAACCGCGAACATATATCAGCTTATACGCACGGTTTTGAGCAGTTTCAAGCCACGATTTTCACATATTATGTTCATAACATAGTATAGATGATAACCCCTCTCTCAATTTCGGATTTAATCGGTCAAAACAAAAAATCTCAAATCCTAGTTTAAAACCGCGAAAAAAATGGTTCAATTTTATGAAAATTTTCAGACTTCTTTGTCAATTGATGATATGGATTGTTAATATAACATCATACAAACGAAAATCCGAAGTCAATTTGCTCAGAAAACACAGCCAACATAAATTTTCAAATTTCCAGCACATCATTCATCAATTCATCAAACCCTAACCATAAACCTGGCTCTGATACCAATTGCAGACAGATGTGGGAGATAATACTAACCTGATGTGCTGAATTCCATTGCTGAAGATGGGGAAGAACTTCAACTTGCAACACCCAAGCCCAATGAAGAGAGAGTAGGAAGAAAATTGTGTGTGTGTGAATGAAAGGGTGATCCCCTATATATAGAGCAAAATTAGGGTTTCAGGATTAAAATAATATTTTAATCCTATCTCTCTCTTTTAGTCAGTATTGTGATAGGAAACTCACTGACTATGTAACGGGCTGCAAGTTGGGGCCTCTACCCAACGGGCTTGTTAGTAATTAATCTGACATATCACAGATTATTTACATTTAACCAGGTTACAATCCATTATAAGTTAAGTGCTGGGTCAAGACTGATTACTTGATTAATTCTGTATTTGGACTAATTTATTAATTAATGCTAATCCACATAAATTAATTCAACATAGAATTCATGAGTGGTATAGGGAAGCAGTATTTAAAATATAAGAGAAAATTACAAAGTGAATATTTCACTTAAATAAAAAATAATACAAATAAAAATATACTCCCGCTGATCCTTATTCTATTCACACACATGGTTTAGATTGATTCTGGCTTTAGAATAGACTTTCGATTAATTTTATGTTAGATAATGACTCCAAATCATGATTAACACTAGCCTTGTTGAAAGCAAAACCCACAAGCAGCCAATATGCAAGTAACAAATCATTAACACCACGAGGTTCACAACGTTAGCAAATTGTTTTAACATTATTTTACGATAGCGTGTGTTTAAATTTGCTTGTTATATTTGTTAGGCAAAATGGGAGGGAGTCAAATTTATATATAATTTATCATCAGTAGACTTTAGAGGATTCAAATCTTTAGATTTTTGGTCCTTAATAGTGACGGTTATAATTTTTTGCTATTTGTTTAATTTTCAAGATTCAAACGTAGACAAGGTCGTTCAATAAGATCATCACATACATACGAAATCATTAATTATCTTCCCGGTGGCTAGCCATTCTTCCTATGACTAGCTCGTCACCAAAAAATTATCAGAGCAATCTCGTGATTTTTTTTCTTTTTTACAACTGAGATCTAATATTTGAGAAGTACGAAGAAAATGAAACATCAACAAAAAAGATAAGGGCCAAAGAAATTATTAGTTAGACTCTGTAAATTTAAAATAAGTATTTGATTTGCTGATAGTCGGCTAAAATTTACACAAATAGAATATTAAAATGTTGTCATATATATATATATATATATATATATATATATATACTTAAATAAAAAGATTTTTTAAACTAAATTAAGGACATGTGACAACTTTTTAATCTTTTAAATTTTGGTTTAGTGTTGGTGAATCAAGTACTTAATTATAAATTTATCAATAAGTAATGAAAAATTATGATGTGAATATAACGTAATTTTATTTAGAAGATACAATATTTGACATGTGTAAAGAGTTGTTATTCATTGGTTTTTTATTTTATTTATATAAATAGTTGGATTTTTGTAACTTCTAGGACGCATAAACCAAAATCCAATAAAAAATTCTTGAGTTGACGATCTTATTTATTGCATTAGTTTACTGTAAATAAGTGTGCCAGCATGCGTCTATGTAAACATATATATTGTCTCTCCACACCATAATTTCTTTGAGGATCAGACTTATCAAGGTAAGAAATTTTGTTAAAAAACAGTTTAAAAAAGGATAATTTTGTATCTTTTTGTTGGGAATAAAAAACGAAGGATTCGGGTCTGAATGATTTAAAAGTCAAGAGAATTCTTCTACGAAATATGACACAAGCAATATTTATGGAGGGACATAATTTCATGTCTGAATTTCAAAAGCACCCAAAATTTTCTATTTCAGTTTGAAGATAAAGGGGGTGCTTGATAATGAAAAGCTGAATTGCCCATATAAATGCTATTAATTACAATTTACAAATCACACCCGGAATCTGTGAATTAGTAGGTCTGCAAATTGACCTTTTCTATCTAGCTCATTATTTCGCATGGATTGAGGTAAGCACATTATCTAGATGACCATAATCAGTTAAAGCTTGGTTTTGGTTTTCTTTTTTAGGCTATCATCAATTAAAACCAGTCATACAATAAGAAAAGTCTCTTATACAGAAAGATTTAGTTTGGTATATATTTTCAAGGTCAATGCTTCATATAGTGCAATGAAAAGGCAACTCTTAAGTTCCGTATTTCAAAAACTGCATTCTTATTTAATTATGTCGTTGATAATTTTAGATTATTTGTCATCTGCTATTTTTTATTTTATTTTATTCTGGTATATATGTATACAAAAGAACTATCTAAAAAATTAATCTTTTTTGTTGTTAATTTTCTCCCCTTGGCTCTTCCTTGTCTTCAAAGCCATAGCAAATGTATGTTAGTTCAACAAACTACGATGATCGATATATTGAGCTTGTGATTAGACAATAAACTTACACGTAGCAAATGGACTATTGGGCTCTCTCACCCCTACTTTGGTTCCAACATTGCAAAAGCATCGATATCTAAATGCTCAATTTTTATTTTTTGAGCCCCGTAGAGATGCTTCAATTAATATTTGGCAAGCATACATAAAATATAGGAAAAATTACTTTTTTCATCCTAATATTTGTATTCAATTGTAATTTTTATACCAATATGGTAATTTTTGTAATTAGTCTCTTAATTTATCTGTCCCATTGTATTTATCTTCGTACCAACTAAATTAAACATTAACTTTAGTATCTTATAAACAGTGGCTATGTAAAATTATCAAAATATTTTTTTATTTAGTAATATCTTTTTTTAGACTTCTCTTTATGTTACAGGAATAATATTTTAATAATTTTACATAGTTGTCATTAAAGTTGACATATAATCTAGACGATATAAGACTAAAGGTGAGATGCAGCATCACCGCAGTCCATCATACCCCACTAGGCAACAGTCATGGCCACTAGTCCTTTCAACCCCACCAAAGCATCAACAAGCCTGAATTGAAGAGGATTGAAAAGGAAGAGAACAAGCTACTGTCCACAAGTCTAAGCCCACCATGACTATCATCACTCTTCATGCCAGCTCCTGAACGGGCAACCCCTCCTGATACTCTAGGCGTTGCGCAGTACGTATTGATACTAATATTGATGTTGGAGGCTGAGGTTGTTGTGGTTGTGGTTGTGGTTGAGGTTGTGGTTGAAGTTGCGGTTGAGGGTGTGGGAGCGCCAGCGGTAGTTGAAGGAGTTCCAGTAGAAGGGGTGGTCAGAGATGGTGCGTTTGTCAGACGGGTTGAACTAGTGCCTAAAGTGCTGATTTGCAAACAAACCACAAGTCAACATTCAAGCTCAACCTCAACCCAAAGCCAAAAACAACTAAAACACAGCATCACCCAATTTAAGCATGTTAAAAAGCAGTATCAAAATGTTTTGAAGTATAACGCAGACACAACTCCATAATTGAAATTGGAGTTACTAACAATACATATTTACATAACTGTATTTGTTACGGCAAAAGAAGGATGCTGTATGCAAACAATTTTAGAAACCAGCAATTTTGTCTCATGCTGAGGTGGAATGAAGATGAGCTGAAACTGCAAATTTATGCAGAACATGGATTGATAATCATTCAAAACAAACAAGTTTTCCACATCATAAGCTCATTGATACTTAAGAAAATAAGTTTCATCTTTCTAAATAAATATGGCCATCTAGGCATAGGCATTTTCTTCGGCAGAAAAATAAGAAGCATAGGCATGTTCATCCCCACAAGGAGAATTTAATTTCTATTTTTTTAAACAGCAGCAGTCAAATTGTCTATCAATATTTAAGTCATACTTTAGATTATCACCGATACAAGAAATTAGGAGAGACATTCTACATAAAGGCCACTCCGTAGTTGCCATGCATAGAAACAAAATAAGAGTAGCAGAACAGGAGCCCATTTTTATACAAATATAAGTAAAAGAATTGTCAGAGTAGAAACCTCACCAAATAATATTATTTAGATTCCCGCAAGGTTGATATTAGACGATGAGGAACCAAATTTTTCATATTATGTACAAAAGTTCAGATATATTGCGATAACCTTCTAATTGTATTTGAAAGAAAACAACAGTCATCATCTTTAGATTTCACGAGTCATGAAAACGTAACGATTTTTAACATTAACCTTTAAAAGGTCAAGGCTGACAGCAGTAGAACACCCGGGGTTGTCCCGCTAAGTAACTTGTCCTCCTTCTATAAAACGGAAAACACGAGCAATTTGGAAGACATCTTTAGCAGAAACCGCAAAAACACTGTTGAGTCCAAACCTCTACCCTCAACCCAAAACCAAAAACAGATTATTATTATTTTTCTTTGATTAAATTTGAAAGACACCGTTAGCAGAAACCGAAAAAACTCCATCCAAAATGAAAAGGGGGCAGCCCTGGTTGCTTAGGTAACTACTAACTTGAGATTGGATATAGGAGTATGTTGAGCAAGATTGGTCGTACACAAACATCAAGAAAATCTCACTTTTCTAAAGATGTCTCAGACCTGGAAGCAAATGTTCATCTAGTTTTATTGCACTTCATCGTCGTTGAAATTCAAAATCAACATGACATCCATGGTGTCCACAACTTTTGACTACCATCTCTTGGGTACGCTAACTACTTCCCAAAAAGCCAAAGCCCAAAAGCTAAAGCAAAAGACATTGGATAACAAGGGTTCACTAGGGAAGGGAATAAAATGTCTTTCCGTAAAAAGTTCCCCTACCACTAAATGTCCACGTCATTCAAACAAACCTTCAATCGGATCCCAATTATTGCAGCATCATTTTATCAAGTTAACTGTCCCATCTATTGTCATCAAAATGGGAAATTTATTGGGAAATGAGTCATGAATACCATGATAGAATGGCACGTTCAAAAATTTGGTTTTATCCTAATTAAAATTTATATATAGATATATGGTATAGCACGTTAAAGAATTATACAAAGAAATTTTAAAAAAAATTGTGTACCTGATTCTAATTAAAATTTATATATAAATATATAGTATAACACGTTAAAGAATTATACAAAAAAATTTTAAAAAATTTGTGTACCTGACATCCAGAGATCCATATTCTTCTAAAATATTATAGTACCTACAGAAAAAATTTAGAGAGAGTAACTATTTCGTATCTTATAAGTAAAAATGACTATTTATCTAATGGAATAAGAAGAGATGCTATATCAAATGAGAGTACAAACCTCTCAAGTGAGTTATAGATAAATAGTCCAAGTCATAGACAACTCATTTACAAAACCCATACCAATCCATTAATTGTTTCAAATAATAAAATGTGTCAATATTTCTTAATTTATATTATTTAATAATATAATAAATAAATATTAATAATTGATTAATGCTAATTCACAAATAATTATTAAAAAAAAATTAAATATTCTCTCACTTGAATAACATTAGTCAATTATTAGAAATAAATGATTATTATAACTATAATAAGTATCAATTATAAACAAAACACATATAGACCAACTGTTCAAAAAAAAATATAAGGCAATCAAACAATATTGCAATTGAATAGCATTAGTCAATTGGGAAATGGATCCTGAACATCATGATGCAATGACAATATTGGTCAATTAAAAAAGTGAAAAAGAAAAGGAAAAAGAAGCGTGTCAAATTTTGCCTCTAAACAAGAAAGGGTGGATTAGTGAAAAATAAGATAATCCACCAATATATATATATATATATATATATATATATATATATATATATATATATATATATATATATATATATATATATATATATATATATATATATATATATATATATAAGTGATAAAAGGGAATATCTCCTGCTTTAAAATATGTTAAATATTAATTTAAAAAAAAGTCTTCAAACTAGAAAATTAATTAAATTACAGTATAACAAACCAGATTTATTTTTACTTCGACTTTTTTTCCAAGTTGTTTCATTTGACCCCCTTCAAATAAGATCTTTTGTAAATGGAAACTAAGGTCATTTTCGTTGCTTTTGTTGCCTTATCATTTTCACACTTGCCGAACAAAGATATTTTAGGATAATTTACTGTCCTAATGCATTCTGCAGAATTTTCTTGCCTAACCAGCTCCAATTTTTATATCATAGATCTACATTTACTTTAAAAACTCAAAAGAAATCATATGGAATACCACTTTTACCTTTTTATTGTACGCCAAGAGGGATTCAAAATAATATATTGTAAGAAATCACATCTTTAAATTTAACTTATAATTTTTTTAAAAAAAAAACTACTACTTCAAATTTTATTCTTAATTCAGTAAAAAAAATTTATTGTTTACCAGTCTAAAGATTGTATTAGAAGTTTAAGACCCACCTCTTCAAAATCTCACACTGTGACACTGTCATGTAAACACTATCCAAATGCGAGTATATACTTTTCAATAGGGATGTTCACCATTCAATTCAGTTTGATTTTAGAGGTTCAAACTGTAACGCCCCTAAGTTACGTTACGTAAAATAAACAATTTTTTTTTCAAATGTAAGATAATCTCCATAAATATACATAATTCAATTCTTTATCATGGGAACCATACATAAAGGATCTCTCATGTATACACAATATACAGACCAAGTTTATAAACATCAGAGTACAGCAGAAACAGGGATCCTGCCTGTAGCGTTCAGAGCACTCTAGAATACAAATACAGTATAATTCAAAGACCGTGAGTCTTGGAAGCAATGTAGACTCACCCAGAGAATATATTACCTATCTGCCAAATCAGACTCTAATATTCTTATCTGAAAAATGTGGAAATATCGTGTAGTGAGTTTGACAATTTAGTTAATAAATAATTCCTCCTATGACCTCTTAGGTCAACATATGGATGTACTTATATTTTAAAATGTGTCACATAGAAAATACAGTTTAGAAGTACATTCATATGGGACCCGTATTTCAAATATTTTTAAATCAAAGGATATTTAGATATCCAAAACCATATACACCATAGTATAATCATTAAACAAATGTTGTTATGCTCAGCTGTATAAACTATAGTAAAATATTAAGATTTGGAGTAAAAATCATCACTTTTAAAATGACCTGCCTCACTCGGCGATTTGGTCAATGCAATTTGAAAATGATGACATGCCTCACTCGGCGATTTGGTCAATACAATTTGAAAATGATGACCTGCCTCGGTCGGCGATCTGGTCAATGCAATTTGAAAATGACCTGCCTCAGTCGGCGATCTGGTCAATACAATTTGCTATACGCATAGTGACCTCGACCCTAGTCACAATAAGTGATCAGGGAATGTGAGTACATCACCCTCCTGCCTCCCCACATTACCACTGTCACCCGGTTGGAACGGCCCTCCCCCGACTTACTCAGGCTAATAGGGCATCCCCTATTTGGTACCGTCACAAGCCATACAACCAGCCGATATGTATATATATATATATATATGTGTGTGTGTGTGTGTGTGTGTGTATGTGTGTGTGTGTGTGTGTGTGTGTAAAATATCAAGTAACTCGCCATGAGCTTTACACTTGCCATTTAATCTTATTTATAATATGACATGCATAATTTTCACAAGTATATAACTTTACAAATCAATGCATCGTGCATATAATATTCACTTTATCAAATAATGATAAATACATTTAAAACCTTGTATTCAATGAGTTCCAAAATCCATTTCTAAAACCATACTCTTCTTGAACTATGCTCCAGTTCGTACGTATAACAGATATTTTAACACATTTCAGAAACTTATAATAGTAAATAATTTATAATCAGAAATATTAATAAATTTATAATTCAAGAAGAGCATGGGGCAAGTCATAGAAAGAAGTATCTACTCACTTGGTAAGGGCTCCAGATTGGACAGCCCTAAAGTGTATTTTTTCAAGCTAAATTTGATCAAATTGACCTAAAAAACGTATCCGGATGGTCCAAACAATCAAGATAGTAACTTCGGGAACTGGTCACTATTCATTGCCGGAAA
This sequence comes from Gleditsia sinensis, assembly GCA_037074535.1. NCBI lineage: Eukaryota > Viridiplantae > Streptophyta > Magnoliopsida > Fabales > Fabaceae > Gleditsia > Gleditsia sinensis. Next base: position 5,888,796 of record CM073464.1, on the reverse strand, counting down.
ATACTATTCACGACGAACAAAAAGGCTGTTAGATGGCCGAAAATATACCTATCCTAAGGTTTATCTAACTCCTGAATCTATCTACGATGTTAGAATTTCAATTGGAGGTCTCTAAATAAAAGTTTTAAAATTTATCTTTTTCTGAAATTTTCTACTTCAGATCTACGATGATTCAATGGTTGATTTGAAAAATTGATCGGTTAAAACCGTAGTATTATTCGTCCTGATTCCAGTAACACCCTCAGTTTTGAGATCGGAAGCCAATAGATACTCTAAATCTAGAAAAAAAGTTAAAAGTTACTATTCATTTACTATTCACTCACTATTCATCCAAATTTTTTTCTTTTCTTTTTTCTCGAAGTTCTTGCCTCCGTCTTCCCGATTCTCAACCCCCTTTTCATTGTTTGTTTTTTTTATAATAATAATAATAATTTAATAATTTAATAATTGAATAATAGGATTTTCTTTTAAATAAATTCATATAAATTCCGTTTTTCATCATGAAATATACCAAATTTTTTTAAAAATTTACATTCCCATAAACCTTCAGTTAAACTCTTAAATCATAATTTTTCTTGATAAAAATTGCAATAAAACAAATATAAAAAAAATATCTTTATTTATATTAAAAGAAAGAATATTTCTAAAAATACAACAAAAATTTATTAGAGGCTAATATAATTATTTTAACTAAAACATAAATCATTTCACTTAAAAATATATTTCTTTTTAGCAAAACATGATCATTTTTAAACAAATAAAAATATATATTTTATAATAAAACAATATTATTTAAAAATAAAAATTATGAGATGTTACACAAATAGAACAGACCATATAAATTTAGACAAAAAATGAATCTATTCAATTTAGTTGAGATCTATAAAACCGAATCAGACAAAAATAATTCGATTTATGTAAACTATTTTAAAAATTAACTAAAAATTTTAAAAAAATATTAATTATTTGTGATTTAAACAGAATACATTATATTATAGATAAGTTATATAATAATATTAATTTATTTCAATTATTCAATTTAAGAATTTATGTACAAGTTTTTAATTATTATTAAAGCCAGAAATCTCCTTTTGAAAACTAGCACCAGAAAGTTATAAAGCCTTTCCGAAGGCTAATTAAAATAAACATAAAGGCACACAAACACATGAGAAATAAGACATGCAAGAGGCCAACGTGGGTAGCCAGAAGTCGGGATTGTGGAGTGCAAGCTAGGCTCAGCGGGCTGGGCTACAGAAAATCTGATAAAAAGTAAAAAAGTGGCAAATTTAATATATTAAAAAATTATGACGGGTACGATCCGCTATAGTTAAAAAAAAATTTCAACAAACAGATGAACTGAACCGATCGGTTTAACTTAAAAAAATCGAATTAGATCGTTCCAAATTATTTTTTCGATTTTTTGATCTATTTTTTATTTTTATTTTGTACACCCTCCGTGAACAACCCTAAGAATCGCATTGGAAGGTAAAGAGAAAAAAAGAAGCTGAAGAACAAGAGGGGATCAAATGCTTACCGGGCGCTTGAAGGGTAGGCACAACCGGAACTGCCTGCTCATATGAAGAACGGAAAAAAGCAGGGTCAGTTATCTAGTTTTTTTTACTGCCCTCGCCAATTTTCCTTCTTGGTTCTTTTATGGCCATTATTATCAAAAATATAAAATACGCAAAACAGAAATGGAAGAGAGGGGTTGAGAACTTACTGGGGTCAGATGTAGTAATGGTGGTTATTCCTGCAAACTCACAGGCCTGTGGCGTTTGACCCTTTCTTTGGAAGTAGCTGTTAACGGCATAGTTGCAGTGAGCCCTAACGGCGTTGGGTTGGAAACAAGGCCCATTTTGACGGATGGGGTTACAGTCAGCTCCAACTCCACAGGCATAGCCCAAGGTCTTCTGCAGGACTGTGTCGCTTCCATCCTTGCAAACGCACCAAGTGGCACCTACCAAAATTTGCAAAAGATTACGTAAATAAATCAAACAAATATGAAAGAAGAAACGTAATAAGAGAAAGGCACATCTGCAGACAAGGAAAGAGAGAAAACGACAGAGCCTAAACCCTAAAGCCCCCGCAAAAACCAGGATATACGAAAAAGTGTAAGAAGATAAAAAAAAAATCCACTAAATCTGCAGAACCAGACACGCTCTTAAACCATATATAAATTTCAAGGAACTCAACCAAAAAATGATAGAAGAAGAAATGGGGATTAACACATGCTATATGTATAATAAACACGTCAAACAAGAATAAAAGTCTCATCTTTAAATATTTTGTAGCAAATGAAGAAAAAACAGAGAAATAATTAAAAAAAATAACAATTAATACCCTCGCCAAGAGAAAGTAAAGAAGGAAGATCTCAACTCTGTTTGAACTTTAAAATAAAACCATGAGACTTTGCAGCTTCAGTTAGGGGAACGTAAGAAAAGAATAAAAAAGTGAAAGAATATAGCAGTTCGAATGCATACGTGAAGAGCCAGTCAAGGCCAAAAGAATCACCGCAAGAACTAAATCAGCCATGCTAAAGGCAGAGACGAGATGGGTTAGAATAGAAGAGGTAGGATTGATGCCCAGGTAGAAAGCGCGGTACAGCTGAGAGGGAGAGAGAATGGTAAGCGCGCGACAGTGTGAGATCAGATGAGAGTGGCGAAGAATATGAAGACAAAATATATATAACCTAGTATAGGGGCCTCTTCCGGTGTCGGCTTGCGACTGCTTTTTTGATCTACTGGCGTTTTCACCCTCCGCTTCTTTACCCTATATCAAGGTGGGAAATATTTCATGGGTACTCGCGAAAGCTTAACATAGTGAGAACTTGAAGGAAAAAAATGGTAAATGGATTTTCCTACACTTTCTAGAGAATTGTAACGGTCTAAACCTAAAAAAGGGTAGAAAAATTTAGAAGAAATTCATAATATATAGTGATAATTTAATAGAAAATAATCCAATTCCACCATGTTTTTCACGCAACCAGCCTTGCAAGATCTCTTCTTTTTTTTTCTTTAAAACAAAAACATTTGAATTAGACAACCAGCTACTATAATTTGAAAAGAGAACATCTTTTTTTTTATATGCTGTTTTAGTTCATTTTTTGCACATTCCTCTTGGTTCCCTTAACAAGAAAGAGGGCACAGTGAGTTTGGGAGAAGAACCAAAGATGGCATGTTGGGAATTGACAAAATAAATTTAATAATTTTGATGAATAAGTTTTATACTCGTAATAAAATAAGTATTTTAACATGATATTTTGTTACTTTTTAAAATAAATTAATTTATCAATATATTTGATTGTGTATTTATTTATATAGGTGAAAAGAAATTAGAAAATAGAAAAAATTCAGAAAAAATATAAATAAATAAAAGATCAAAAATGATATATTTTGGATAATTTTAGCGTTACTTTACTAATTTAAACACAACTTTATCATACCGGCTTTGAGAGAATTCAACAAACTATAGAAAGTTAAGACAAAAATTTGAATCTACAATTTTTATGTTTTAAGTTTTGCAAAATAACAACCTCAAAACAAGCAAATTGCAACACATTTAAAAAAATGAAATAAAAGAGAAAAGCAGTAACAATGGATATAGATCCTCTTATGTGCGTTCAAAACGCATTTTTTTACAGTTTTTTTTCCTTTTTAAACAAAATTATTTTAATAACAATATATTTATTTTTAATTCAATTAAATCACCAAAATTATTTTTCTAACTTAAATAAATATTTTAAAATTTATTTTAATAACATAATTTTTTAAACATCTTACTTAAAATTTGATTTTTCTTTAAAAATATTTTCATCTTAATTTTGTCAATAAAAATTTAATAAATTTGTTTTAACTAATCAGAATGAGAACTTACTTAAATTATATTTTTATTTAAATTATATAAACTCTTAATTATAACAAATAAGAAAATTTGTTAAACACAATTTTTTGCTGCGTTTTAGATTTTTTTTCTCTTATTTATTATTTTTAATTTATTCTAATAATAATAAATTTATTTCAATTTAATTAAATCACCAAAACTAAAATAAACTACATCTTCACTAATAAAAATGATTATTTAATTAAACTATATCTTCACATAAATTATATAATTATAACTGGTAAAAAAAAATATGTTAAATATTTATTAATAGAGTAAATTTAAAAAAAAAATTAAAATAAGTTAATATTTAAAAAATTAAATTAAAAATTTATATGTCTTTAAGGAATCAAAAGCACTATTTATTTTAAAACAAAAAATAAAACAATATTGTTATTTTAAGTAAAATGTTTTAAAAATAAAAATTTAAAACAATTAAATTAAAACACATATTTTTTAAATATAAAAATAAAAATTAGCTCATTTACTTTTAAATTTTGAAAAAATTTCCTGATTTAATTAAATTAAAAAAATATTGTTGTTAAAATAATTTTTTTAAAAAAACGCAACAAAAAAACTGTGTTTTTGACATGCAGCATCCTCTGCTGCACCTTTCCATATCCTTTAACAGCCACGCAAAATATATAAAAACTAATGCACAACTACAAGCTCAAAAGTAGTGCACGATGCATTAAGGCCAAACAGAGAATTACAGTGGTGCACAGAAATAACAAATAAACAAACAAATGAACCACACTTGGAGATAAAGGGGGGAAAATTCATGCAAGTCAGTCTCAAAATGGGCTACAAAAAGTACAGTGGGATTAGGGTTTAATGGAATCGCTTACACTGTGGGTACCAGCAAGTTGCTGCATTGTCGTGATCCTTTACGGTTTCTTACTCAATCTTTTGACCTTATTGTTCTGTAAAGAAGAGAAACCAAAAGGGAATGACTAGTGGCAACGAGCGAAAGAGAGAAGAAAGCAACTGACCGTCCCCACTTGGCTAGAAAGCCAAAGAGAAAAAATGAAAGCAACTAATTAGGACCCTTTTTTGGCTTGGGGCTTGTAGAAGGAAGATGGACGGTGCTGATTGAACGAAGGTAAATATCTGGAAAATGAAAGTTTGCACCCAGCTGTTACATGATAATTGCCTATGACAATCAAGTCAAATGTAAGAATTAATTTTTAATAATTAATTATTTATGAAGTCTTCCTACCCACACAGACATTATTCTTTTAATTTTAAAAAATATATAAAAAAATTCTCTTATTTACAAAATAATTAATCAAGTTTGTATTTTTTATATTTTCTTAAATAAAAAATTTATAAACAATTTAATACAATATATTACATACAAATCATAAAAAGTCTTTAAATATTATAAGTGTATGTTTTATAAATTTTAATAAAATTTTTTACATCAATTTAAAATTAAAAGAAATATAAATGAATTTTTTACAAATTTCATGAATGTAATTTACTCATTTTATTTTTGTTGGATTGTACATACATCTTGTTTTTTGTTTCTTGCATATTGAAGATATTAAATTAAAAACTAAATTATATTTGCTTTCTATAAAATTTATTAACTTATACATACTTAAAATTTTTTAATTTAAATTTATACACAATTTTCAAATTTATAAAATTATTAATAAAATTTATAGTTTATGTATTTTTTTATAAATTCATAAATAATTTAATTTAATACAATATAAATTATCAAAAAAACAAATTATTTATAAAAAAATTTAAATAAGAGAAATTAGAGTATTTTTTTAATATTTAAAACATTATGAATGAAAATTTTATAAATTTTAAAAGATATTTTAATTTTAATTTAAAATTAAAAAGTGTGAATATAATTTTTATAAATTTTTAAAAATAAATATAATTTAGTCTTAATTAAATCACCAAAAGTACTATAGTTTTTTTAGTGTGAATAGTATTACGAAACTAAATGATAACAGGGTCTACTTTCATTGCTGTTTTGTCAGCCTTAGAATATACCACGGAGCTTAGTACCCATGATCACTGAACATTTGGTGTGAGGGGAATGGGTAAAAGATAGCAAGTAGCTATAGGCTTCTCTTATTAAGTGGGACACTTCCAAAGAGTTAGAACCTAAGAAAAGTGTGACGTGGAGCAATGGCGATCGAAGACAACGAGAGCAACCCGACAAAGGAAGAAGAAGACATACTTGCCTAAAGCATCAAGAAAATCAAGGCAAATGATATGGTCGAGGAATCCATGCATGATACAATGGGAGAAAAAGAAACAAATCCGATGAAGTGAGTCTCGGCGCGTAATTAGGAGAAAGGATAAGCACCTCTGTGAATAACTTGACTCCCATCAACGAGGACCATAATCCGGTGGATAAGCATCCTAAGTCGCCAAGGAATGTACCAGAGCAAAAGGAAGATAAAAACAACAACAGAAAAGGAGTGTTATACAAAGATAGTTTATTAGGATATGATGGGATAGACAACAAACCGAAATGGGAAGCTAACTGAGGACGATTGGTGGAAGGACAAATCTAAGGATGAGGACTTAGCAATGAATGTGGAAATGGAAGAGGATCTATACCCAGTTGTAGAGCTAACGCCGGAGGAAAGAAGGACATATTATAAACCGTGGAGGAAATCCCTGATCTTGAAACTTATAGGCAAGAAAATCAGATTTAAATATTTGAAGGACAGACTAATAAAACTATGGCACCCAATAGGGGATTTTAAGCTTATTGATTTAGGGAACAAATACTTCATTGCCAAGTTCAGCGAGCCAAAAGACTATGACTATGCCCTCTATGAAGGCCCTTGGTTGATAGCAGATCATTACCTAGTCATTCAAATATGGAGATCGAACTTCAAGCACTTTAGCGACCAATTCAGGAAGATTGTTATTTGAATCAGAATCTCATGGCTCTCGATTGAATATTATAATTACCATTTCCTTTGGAGGCTTGGAAATATGGTGGGATGGACATTGAAGATTCATACGCACACCCTCAGAAGAATGAGCTCTGATACAGGTGAGGAAATGAGGGTATAAAGAGGTAAGTTTGCCTGAATCAATGTCGAAATTGATCTGAGAAAGAAGCTAGTCTCAAAATTTTGTCTTAGAAAACATTTATTCAAGATTGAATATGAAGGCTTGCACCAAATTTGCTTCAAGTGTGGAAAGTACGGGCATAAGATTGAAAACTGTCCAAAGGCAAAGGATGAACCCCAAACAGAGAAAGAAGAAAGAAACGTGTACACAGTAAATATTGAATTGATTCAAGTTGATCAGAGACAATTGGTACCAGTCAACCAAGATGTGGAAGGCAACTACAAGCCATGGATGTTGGTTAGAAGACTAGAGGGGAAAAGGTCTAATCAATCAAAGCCAGTGAAAGTAGACATAAAATCGCCGGATGACAAGGGAGTTGGACCATCGGAGAGGAGAGTGCCAGAGGAACTAGGAGTCCGAAAAGGCACAAGATTTGAGGTTTTGGAAGGAATTCCTGAGGATGCAAAGATGTCATATCAAGCCAGAATTATTAATGAGAACTCTGACAGAGCAGTTCAGGCAGCTACATAAGTGGAAAGGGATGATGTCTCGGAAGAAGAAATAGGAGGTAAGTCACTTTCTAATAGGTCAAACCCCAAGAGAAGTCAAGGGACTCCAAAGAAGAAGAAGGCCCTAGCCCAAATAGAAATGGCCCAAAAGAAAACCCTGATGACAACAGTAGTAATGAAGAACTAATCGAGCCATGGGCTAATTGTAGCCAAAAACATTGGGCCTGTGTCCCCAAGGGTAGCTTTAGCATATATCAATAAAAAGAACCTACATAAACATGAGCCCATGTTGAGAAAAAAAAATTATCATTTCCCCTAATAACCAGAGCTTTGGCTAGAGCATAGTAAAATGCTCGGGAATAATGTTGAAGACAGAGGACTTCTTAGAATAGCATTAGGGGGAGGTTCCAAATAACCCAAAAAAATCATCGTATCCTAATCAAGAGTCGACTAAGTTAGCACAAAGAAGCATCGCATCGAAGAATGATGAATAGGCATTTCTCAAAGGTTATGGAGCAAAGAGGATTTACAACAACTTGTTGTAAGTGGTGCTTTAACTACATTGGTTTTTTATTCTTAATGAACTGTTTTGTCTGGAACTATAGAAGGGTGAGGTCAAGAACTTTCTCCTTCCTCATCAAAGATATGATTTCCTTACATCAACTAAGTATTGTAGCTCTTATGGAAACCAAATTTAGTGGTGCTAAAACAAATATTGTTATGAACAGAATCTGGTGGCTAAGAAAGTTTAGAATGGAGGTAGAAGGCTTCGAAGGAGGAATATGGCTTATGTGGGATACGGATAAGGTGGACGTTAAAATTATACAAACACATAAGCAATTCATCCACACAGAAATTCATTGGAAGAATGAAGAAACTTGGTGCTTGATCACTTTAGTCTATGGCAGTCCTCATCAGACAAGGAGAAGAGATTTGTGGAGAGAGCTTTCTAGTTTTAGAGAATGGAGAATAAACCTTGGATGATTCTGAGAGATTTCAATGCATACAAAAATACAAATGAAAAAGAAGGTAGCATGTTTATTAACAAAAGCTCAATGAGAGAGTTTAATACCTTCTTATCTGACAGAGAGCTTTTAGATTTAGAATTCAAAGGACCAAAATACATGTGGGAAAGGGGGAAGGTAAAAGAACGAATAGATCAAGCGGTCACCAATCTTAAGTGGCTTATTTTTCCCTGAAACAACAATCTTTCACCTACTAGCCATGAAATTTGACCACAAACCTCTGTGGCTAAAACTGAAACCAAAAGCAAGCTTATCTTCACCCTTCAAAGTGTTTAGATTCTAAGCAACATGGTTAATTGATGATTTATTCAAAGGAGTTGTCAAGGAAGCTTGGAACAATAATAGTTCTTGGTTATAAGCCTTTAAGGAGTTCAGAAACAACATCCAAGAGTGGAACCATGGGGTCCTTGGAAATGTTTTCAAGCAAAAAAGAGACATTATCATAAGGTTATCGGGCATTGATAGATCCTTACAAAATGGCTAGAACCCTTTCCTCAATGAACTAAGAAAGAACCTCTAGAGGTAATATAAACTTATACTAACCAAGGAAGAGGCTATCTGGTACCAGAAATCTAGATGTAACTGGTTAAGACTAGGAGATAGGAATACAAGGTACCTTTATCTCTCCACCGTAATTAGAGGGAGGCGTAACAAGACCAAATCATTAAGGAAAAAGGAAGGCAACTAGGTATAGGATGAAGAGGAGCAGAAGAAAATAGCAATCAACTATTTCAAGAACCTCTATAGCAGGGAGGACCCCCTTTCACCTCACTCCCCCTAAAAGGTTGTTTCCCTAAGGTTAAAGATGAGGATACACTACAACAAAACTGGGCTTTAGTGACGACAAAAGTCGTCACTGAAAGTCCAAATTTCGTCACTAAAGACATTCAGTGACGACTTTTGGTCGTCACCAAGTGGTCGCAGAAAAACCCGTTGCTGAAAGTATCAGTGACGACTTAAACAAGTCGTCACTGAAAACAACTTTCAGTGACGACTATTTCGTCACTAATTGTCCTTAGTTTTGTCGCTAAAACCCAATAATCATCACTGAAACATGACATTCAGTGACAACTTTTGTAGTCGTCACTGAAACCTTATATTCAGTGACGACTATAGTCGTCACTGAAAGTGGTGATTCAATGACGACCTATATAGTCGTCACTGAAAATAAGTTTCAGTGACGACTATAGTCGTCACTGAAGGTCTCTTCAGTGACGACTTTTTTCAGTCGTCACTGAACCTACATGTTAAATTAGTGACGACTTAAGTCGTCACTAAATCTCAATTTATTGAGTTTTAGTGACGACCTAAATCTTCTGTTCCAAATTTTTATTTTATTTTTATTAACCATTTGAATAAAACACTGCTTTATAATTAAAATTTAGAACAAATAAAACATTACTTTATAATTAAAATTCAGAACAAACAAAATTAATAAAATTCTATATATATTACCATAATTGCGAACATATACATGATAATTGAGTGATATACCATGTCTCTTAATAGAAAATGTTATACATAATACAATGTCAACAGAATATCAAAACAATTAACTTGGTGGTTCTGTTGGAGTTGGTGTTGCATTATTTGTAGAACTTGGTGTTGCATTATTTGTAGAACTTGGTGCAGCACTACTCATAAGTCCCAATAGAATTTGCCCCTGTTCATATCACAATAATAAATTAATATATAACTTGATAAGTCTAACATAAAAAAAATACATGTAGCATAAAGAAAATCCTAAAAATATTAAAGATTACCTAATTTAACAAATTAAATTAATATGACTAAACAGTGATGTTTCTTTAGAAAAATCACCACATTTTTTTTAGAAAAGCATTATGAAATATATCTAAATCAAATCTCATTGCCCATGTTTCATGACTAAATATAGATGAGGAATCAAAACCTTGTCCTCCAAACATGAATAAAAGTCATAGTCATCAGAAATCATTATCAAGTCAGTCTCTTAAATAATTTTTTTTTAATTTGGGTCTCATTGTTTCTCATAAACTTGCATAGTCAACAACAGGGGAGAAACTCTGTAAGAAAGTACAGCAAGAGCTGGGGCCTCCTTCTACTACCTTAAGGCATACTCTTTTCCATGCTAACAGGCATTCTTCAAAGGGCCTCCTTCTACTGCCTTAATAATTACTGAACAGTGAAAAATGAAAGATAAATAAGATTAATTATGAACCACTAAATCTCCAACATCTTTCCACAGATAGCACCGGTACATTATATCAACATAATGCATAGACTAGATTTCAAACTTGCCCAATGCAGCCCTCGTTTCACACAGCAGAGAGGCATAACTCAATATTCACTTCATTTCTGATTGATTCAATCAGACTCCAAAACAGAATTTCAAAGTAATAAGTGAATAAGTTAAATAGAAACAATGATAATGTGATCAGATCACAAACTCATCTTTGTGATTTATGCAAGCTACACAATGTGATCTGTTCACATTGTGAACATGTACCAATTGGTTTTGACTGCTTTTTCTTCCAAGCAAGACCTCCCCTTTGACTCCTACTCATTTCTGGTTCTTTCCTGTCTACACTGTTTCCAGTTCTGTTAACAGATCCCTCCCACTCAATTATATATTACTTGGTTGGCTCTAACTTAAGAAATCTATAGAATTCAGTTTGCGTTGGAAATATATCTTGATCAATTGGGAGGTGCAGGAAATGGGGTCACAATCAAAGATCCAGAATATTTGCAAGAAAATAAGTCTTTATCCTAAGCCATCATGGCCCCTATATGATAATGTTGGGTCATTCATCTTGGTTTTGAGCATTCATAAACCTTCTATAGATGTTATATTTATTCACTGTAATAGACCTAAAAATTTTAAACAATTCAGCATATGGCACACAACATAAGCTTTGCAGTCATTTTCCAATAATGGCATTCCCAGAATAAAACAAGATTCCAAAGTAAGATAAAAATAAATAAAACAAGATATATTCACAAACAGGAGCAACCAAACAAAGATACATAATTTTCAGCGAACCAACATGATAAGGAAGAATAAGAGAGAACATGATAACTTTTTCTGTTTTAGCCCAATATATGGCCTACATCTAGTCTCCTTGGCTTTAGAAGAGTTTTCTTTTTCTTACTAAACACAAATGCTCAAAAGGAAAAGGCAAAATTAATTTCTAGTTCAAAAACTTATAGGGACATTTACTAGGAAGAAAAAAAATCACAAATTGGGCTTGGAATACACGAGATTGCCTTCACTCAAAGGATCTAATTTGGATTTTCAAGCTCAAGCTACCCCACCACAAACCCAAAGTTAAAACTTATTTATAAATTTCAGAAGTGAAGAAGCCAACATTTTATGACTGATTTAAGTAGACATTTTATGTCAACATCTTATATTCATTTCATTATTGACAATTGATAAGTAGTTTTCACAGGTTCCAGGAAATGCAGCCCAAAATTGGTCATATTTGTCTCTTATTTCATACATGCAGCCACCAAATGACATTATATTGGGCATATGAGCACCCCAGAAATGTCTGCCCTCACTTTGCATTTTGCAGTATATATATAAATAATGAGAAATTACATCCACAGATTTGGTCAAGAAAAAAAGCATAATGATGTTATTATATCCATCAAAGTAATGAGTATAAAATGAAAGAACTTTAAAGATTCCAAATATAAAAATAAATAAAATAAGAAATAGTCACAAACAGGAGCAACCAAACAAAGATACATATTTTCAATAAACCAACATGAAAAGGAAGAATAAGAGAGAACATGATAATTTTTTGTCCAAATTAAGATTAGCGTTGAGTTTGGATGCATACATACATACATACGAGGTTTACAAAGAATAAGGTGCATTCAATACAAGACAAAGAAAAGTAAGTGTTCTTGAATTCATTACTAACATAATCCCATCCAACATTTCTTTTTTTAGTATAAGACTGAAAATATCTTACCATTTCAACAAAATTTGTTCCTGTTTAACAAAAAGAAAACAGAACATGTTAATCCTATATGCACATGAACAGACACACAGGGAAAGGGAATTAATTATATGGATTATGCAAGGGTTGAGGATTGGAGCCATAAGCCACAGATAGAGTGCTTGAGTAAAAGAATTGGATTACAGTGAAAGGTTTTAGAAAACAAATATACACAAACAGATAGCAACACTAGTTAACCATGTGGGATATTAATGATATGGGATTTCCAACCTTGATGTGGTTATGGCATGAACTAAGGGTAACTATGGCAAACTCAAAAGCTCAACTACTAATGAGCTTAATGTGCAACACGAACAGAATGTGGATTGTCGTTATTTTACAACAGAAACAGAAGAATCGGTGCAACAATTCCTGGTCTAGAATATAGAACAATGGAACTAAACTAAAATGCTCCTTAGTCTACACCACCACAATCTTGATCTTAGCAAATCAAATACATTCTATTTTGTCCATATTCTGATGACGCATGTAAAGGGCTCCTTAGTCCATATATATATATATATTTCATTTTGGGGAATGACAGAACATCTAAGTATGGTTCCAAATTCGGGTGGTCAAATATAGCATTCCATTTGCCTGGTAGAACAGAAAACAAGATCAAGAATGTTTGGAACACCCAACACCGAAGCTTATTGAACATACAAAAATAGAGAAAAGCCCTAAGTTTACACCAGCACAGAAGCTACCCAAACAGAACAAAAAACTTCTCAATCTTCACACATTTTCTAAAATCAATCAAAAGCAAATAGTTTACCGGGTAAAATGACAGACAGAACCTCAATCACAAGCAAACAGCAAAAACAAGAGGAAGTAGATGGGAGAACCTGAAATAAAAGCTCTCTGACCACGTTATGCCGAACTCGTTGCGGCTAGGATTTTCACGAACGATTAAAGTGATAATGAAATAGAGAGAAGGAAATTGCGGGCTACAGAAAGGCAGAGGAAGGATTTCACAGGCAATGGCATCAAGGATCGATTAGGGCTTTTCATGAGGGGAGGAATTTTCATGAGGGGAAGGATTTTCACAGGTAAAATGAAAGGGGGAACCAAAAAATGAAGCGGGCTTCTTTTTCACAAGCCAAAGTTTACCCGCGGGCTTCCAGGAGCAAGGGTTCACGATGTGGGGGAAATGGCTCTGCTTTCGTTGTCTGTGTTCTCACTGAGGTTCCCCAAATCGACTCCACGAGCAAGATGAAAGCTGGGTTCGGGAGGTGGGATTCGAAGAAATGCTATGCAAATAGCTGGGTACGGGAGGCGAGAGAGTAAAGTAGCAGCTTGCGGGGTTCCAAGAAACAAAGGCCACGGTTCAGAAAAAAAAAACTCGGGGGGGGGGGGGGGTTGTTATTTCTTCTTTTAGTGACCATTGTGTTGTCACTGAAAATATAGTTTCAGTGACGACACTTAAAGTCGTCACAAAAATTAGCCTTTCAGTGACGATAATACAAAATTGTCACTGAAATTATATCTTTCAGTGACGACTAATTTAAGTCGTCACAATAAGGTAGTTTTCAGTAACGATTTATTTAGTCATCACAGAATGTTGGTCACAGAAAATTAAATTTCTTGTAGTGATATTGCTCGAATTCAAGCTCCCTTGGATGAAGAGATTAAGGAAACCATCTTCAGCATGGGGGCATATAAAGCCCCTGGTTTGGATGGGCTCCATGCTCTATTCTTCCAAAGCCAGTGGGATGTAGTGGGAGAGTTCGTCTGCAATCTTATAAGAAGAATATACTACAATCCAGAGTAAGTAAAGGAATTAAATCATTCTCTCTTGGTCCTCATTCTTAAAATGGAGAACCCAGAAAGTATAACGAAATTTAGGCCTATCTCTTTGTGCAATGTTATCTTTAAAATTCTGACAAAAGTCTTAGCAAACATAATCAAACTTTTCATGAACGACTGGATAGGTCCCCATAAAAACAATTGCATTCCTGGCAAGAACATTAATGATAATGTGTTTATAGCCCAGGAGGTAATACACTCAATGAGGGATAAGAAAGGGGAAAAGGGCTTAATAGCAGTTAAGATAGATTTAGAGAAAGTGTATGAGAGAGTTAGATAGGATTATCTAGAAGATACGTTGAAGGAAGTCGGTTTTGGAGATCATTTTGTGACTCTAATCAAATCTTACATCACTACAAACTCTATAAGTATCCTATGGAATGGGGAAGTAACTAAATCCTTTAATATGGCCAGAGGCATAAGGTAAGTGAATCCTCTATCCCTCTATTTATTTGTCCTTTGCATTGAAAGACTTGCCCACTGCATTGAATGGCCAATTCAAAACAAGCTGTGGAAACCAATTAAATTGTGTAGGAATGGTCCCCCTCTTTCACACCTATGTTTTGCAAATGATCTCTTATTGTTTGTCGAAGTTGATAGGGACCAATGCCACATTATTAGGATGTGTTTGGAAACCTTCTGCCTCAGTTCTAGGTAGCTAGTTGAACAGTATAGTAAGGACCTTGGCTATGCCTTCACGTAGGATCTTGGTAGGTATCTGGGCATGCCCTTACTTCACACGAGAGCCAGCAAGCGTACCTATGGGCATATACTTGAGAGAGTAAAAAAAACTAAACTGCTGGAAATCAACGACACTTTCTTTGGCAAGGAGAGCCACAATAAACAAGTAGTGTCCTAAACAATTTACCTTATTACTCCATACAAATAGCCTTTTTGCCACTTGGGCTCTATGACGAGTTGAAAAAATTTAGTAGAGGCTTTATCTAGGGCGACAGAGAAGACAAAAGGAGAATCCACCTGGTGCATTCGAATAAGGTCTGCTATCCTAAAAACTAAGGGGGTTTGGAAATCAGAAATTTGAGAGCCATGAATGAAGTATTTCTCATGAAAGTGGCATGGGGCTTGAAACAAAATCTTGAGAAATTGTGGGATAGAGTCTTAAGCACCAAATATAAGAACCATCTACATCTTAATTCTATTCCTACATCCAGGAAGAAAAATAGCTCTAACTTTTGGATAGGTATCCAAAGGGTGGCGAAGGCAGTTCAGGAAGGATAGTGCTAGGAAATTGGCGATGGGAAAAAAGCTAACTTCCAGACAGATATATGGATCCCTGGGTCTAGTATACTAGTGTTGTTGTTTTAATTAAAACTCGCAAACACACGAATCTATTTGAGTATAGATTTACTGGTATTCAAGGTAGATCCCACGAGGATTGCCAATTGAGATAAAATTTAATTTAGATTTAAACTAATAATTCTAACCTAATTGTCAAGATATTTTTTTTGTGAGAAGAACATTAAACAAAATATGAAAGAAAATAATGTACTGAAATTAATTTTGAATGTATCAAAGTAAAAAAAATATGTTAAGGTAAGTAGATCCACTCTTGACATATCAAATAAAGATGAATTTAACTCTTTTATTACTCAATTAGAATCCTCACATGAATAATGTTTCAATCGGAAGATATATCAATTTAAGCTCACTTTTATTTATACATAAATCATATTTACCTCATTTGTATTACATTACTAATAATTAAAATATTCTTATAAAATAGATTCAAGCATACATTGTACCAATCAAATTGTCTATAATAAATCAAGATTTATACTTTACAAGATTAAAGATGCAAATATATAAAAGATAACTTGTAAATAGATTCAAGTATATATTGTGCCAATCATCATATTGTCTACAATAAATCAAGATTGATTCAAATATTTATTGTGCTAAAGATTGTCTATAATATATCAAGATTCTACTTTACAAGATTAACATATTCTAAAAAAATGAGAAAGGTAAAAATCTAATTAACATAATGAAATAAAAAAGGTGGCAAAACCAACCATAATAATAACACAAAGTAGGATGTAAAGCCAACCATTAGAAAAGAAAATAACAAGAAAGAGGCGGCAAAATTCAGCCTCCAAGAAATAACATAAGAAAAAAAATAAAAAGATAAATACAATCATCAAATATAAAGATTGAAATTAAGAGTTAAATAAATTATTATTTTCATACCAAGAGTTTCTCCATTTCACCTTAGCATTAGGAGATTAATTCTCCATAATCAAGGCAAGAAAGCAAAATAAAATATGAAGAAACATGATAATATTATGAAAGAAAGTGAAGATACAAAATTTCTAAAAAAAGAAAAACATTACAAAGACTTAGAACTCCAACAAAAACATTTCCAAGTTCACTTTTAGCTCTCTATTTAGCCTCCCAATGATGTGGTAGGTGTGTAATTTTCAAAATTGTCAGGTAGGAAGTTATACAAAGTTGACAATTTAAATTCTATCATGTGTATTGAAATTGAACATTGAATATCTTCTTAAAATCCAACGAATTTGTTGACCCTACAAACATGAAAGTTGTAGAAAATTTCATTAACTTTCCAGCTATATAAATTATGGAAAAATTAGATACATAATTTGTGATTTATGGTCAAAATACTAGAGCAATATCGGGCTGAACTGCAATAGCGAACATATTCTCTTCTAAATAACTTTTGTCCCTTTTAATGTCTAAATTTGCAGACCAAGTGAACATAAAAGTTGTACCTAATTATGTCATCTACTCACAGACCACATTTCGTACATATTGGATATGTATTTTATAAGATACGACTCAAATACTGGAGTAAGATTGGGCTAGACTGCAAACAACAAACATATTTTTAATATTAGGTGTTCTATCTTAAATCTTTATGTTTTAATTTTTTTAAAAATGTTGTTATAAATCAAGATTAAATTTGTGCATATATGGATTAGGATGCGTCTCAATAGTCAATAAGATAATGCTCCTTACTCAGTCATCCTCAATGAATTTATTTTATTTGTTTAATTTATAGACATCACTCCTAAAAAATTACAATTTAGTTTTGATTTCTATTTTTTATTTTTTTCTCCATTTGTAAAAAATATACAAAATTAAAAATAAATAAGAAAGATAAATAATTAATTATGACAAAAAGATAAGATGAACATATTTAATTTACCAGTATAAAACTCACTCATCAACTAGCTAAAAAGCTCTCTACACTAATCTCAAAAGATTTGATAGGTAGAAAGGTGGCAGACATGGTCGACACAGAGAGACGTTGGAACTGGACTCTGTTTCAGCATCTTATTCTCGAGGATATCAAGGAAAAGATAAACGAGATTATTCTGCCGGCAGTAGGATTTGGACAAGATACAATATCCTAAAAATATACTACCAACAACATATTTACTATGAAATCTATTTATGAGAATAGAGACAACCAAAATAGGTAACCCCATCCCCTCTGGAGGAAAATTTGGTGATGGTCTGGTTCCCAAAAGATCAAAGCACTTTTATGGTTAATAGGTCAGGAAAGACTGCTGACCAACAAAAACAGACATGACCGTCACCTGAGCAGCTGTGGAGTTTTTCAAGTTTGTGGAAGGGAAGAAGAGAAGATCCTTCATTGCCTCAGAGATTGTGATCACGTGAGGAACTTGTGGATGAGACTGGTACATTAAAAGTATTGGAGGAAATTTTTTGGGGTTAACACGCTAGAATGGTTAAACTTTAAACTCACAAACATAATTGGCAAACTGGAGCACGAGGACATCATTTGGCAGACATTGTTTGGAACAATAATATGGTGTATATGGGTTAGGAGGTGCGAAATCATTTTCCAGCCCACGACCCATAGCTTCCACAATATGTTGTTAACATGCTTATATAGAACTAAGGAGTGCATGGATGTTATGGTGTCAAAAGCAAAACTCCAGGGGGTAAATACAAATCAAGCAAATCCTATAGAGAAGACCCGCAATTAACAAGCTAAAGTTCAATGTCAATGGAGCAGTCTTTTCAGAGACCTAGGCGAGTTGTGGAGGAGTACTGTGGGATTCGTCTGGGGGATGGATCTTAGAATTCTCCAAGGTATTGACAACAGGCAACACCCTAGAAGCAAAACTAAAAAGTATAGTCACAACATTGGAATTAGCATGGATTAGAAATTTGAGAGAGCTTGAATTAAAGATTGATTTTGTCTTAGTCAGTGTACTAAATGTCGTGTCGTTTTGGTAGAAATGACTGAAACGTAACAGAATAGTAGAAACGAAATTATACCATTTACTATGATATTATGAGCACCATAAGTGTTGTTGTGTTGGGTCAAAACTTATTTATGTGGGTCCTGTAGGATAAGTTAGATAAGAAATAATAAATGTCTCAATGATAGAAGACTTAAGTCCTTCTACTTTTTATGTTTATTATTTATATTTTTTAAAAAAAATTATTTTTTACCACAGTTAACCCACATGTGCCTACTAGAATAACTATCACATCTTGACCCTTCTACATATTATTTAAAAAATATTAGTTTAATTAAGAATATTTATAATTTTTCAACAAAAATATTAATATATTTTTAATATGATTAGTATTTTATATTTTTTTATTAAAGTATTTTTATTTTTAAAGATACAGATTTAAAAATATAAAATATAAAATATTTTTAACCTCCTAATTAAGTTTATATTATTTTTTTAGTTATATAATTATTATAAAATATAAATTACATGAAAACTTTGATCATTTGTCCTCAACTTATTCATTTAAAATTTTATTGACAATATTTATAATAAATTCTTGATAATTACATTTAAATTTAATAAAAATTAAGATGTAATTTTATTAAATACATTTAGGTCAAATGTTGTCAAATTTTATGGATATTAATTATATAAATATTATTTTAATGATAATATCATTATTTAACATTATATTATTTAATTTTATATATCTATACTATTAATATTATATTAAAATCTTTTAAATATTTTTTAAAATTATTTTAAAAAATTTTAAAATTTTTTTGTTTCTTCAAAATTTTTATAAAATTTTAAAATATTTCTGTTTTTAAAACTATCGAAACAATATTTCAAAATAAAATTTAGTACTTTAATCTTAACTATAAAACTCTACATTGAGGAGGTATCAAAATTTCACCTGTTAGCTCCACTTGTAACCAAGATTAAAAGCCTTTAAAAAAAGAATGGAATGTTTTTATTTCAAATATTTTAAAAGAAGAAAACAAAGCTGCGGACTAGTTAGTTACAGGGGCGTTCTCATATGGACTTGGTTTATGCATCCATGATACGCCACCGCCAGAGGTTAGTAGGATTGTGCTGGATGATATAAAAGGTGTCTCTTGGCCCAGATTGCGCATGGTTTAGTCTGTGAGACTCTCCTTGTTAAACAAAAAAAAAAAAAAAAAGTAAGCAGCTTTATAAAAATAAAATAAAGTAAAGGCGAATATTCGTCTTGCATGTGGACGGATTTGGACTACGTTTGGTTTATTAAAAATATATTTTATACTGAATGAATCAAGTCTAATTATTTTTAAAAACTTTGTTATGTTTCTCGCCTGAGTCTTCATATTTCATTGTCTAAAAGTATATTAAATCTATTTTAAATAAATAAATAGATTGATAAAAAAAAATCATTAACGATGTATTGATATATCTATAATATATAATTATAATTATTCAGAATTGATTTAATTTATTCATATTTAATAGATTCGACCTACATATGAATTTCTTGTTTTTGTTGTTGTTGGATTTGCTTAAAAAGAGAGAAACCGAGTAAAGTGCCACTGTGTGGGATTCAGAGATGAGAAAAAGCAGAGGAGAAAGAAAGTTAGAGCACGTTTTTTCTATTTTTAAAAATTATTTTTTTTAAATTTTTTTCAAAATAAAAAAATTCACTTATAAATTATTTTCGATTGTTGTTTTAAAAATAAATTGTTTTTAAAATGAAAAAAGTTTTATTTTTATTTTTATTCTTAAAACACTCAAAAAATAAAAAATAATATTTGTTCAAATATTTTTTTTATTTTGTAGAAAAAATTTTAAACATAATTTTTAGAAATAATTTTTTTTTAAAAAAAAAAACAAGTCCTTAATCTCTAATATGAGAGCGACATGTGTGCTATTCTGTGCAAAAAAAAATGGCAAAAAAGCGAACAAGTCCAGAGAAAAAAAAAATATAAGATGCAAGTGCAACTCTTTTATGAAAAATCCAAACCAAAATCAACTTCCAAGTTATCCTACCTTTATTACTGGCTAACTTGAAACCCTTTGAACTTTAAGATTTCACGAAAGGAGGGAGAAAAATTGGACCCAGCTATGTTATTTTTCAGTTGATTTTGAACTTTAAATCTTTTAATTTTGAATTATGTTGTCTCTTCTTTATTATGTTTCTCTCGAAAGCACGGATATGTTTTATTTGAGAATTATTTTTGTACCTGTTAACTTTACTGTGTTGTATTTAGTTTTATTATTTGAATATAATTGAAAGGAAAAAAAAAAGGAAAGAAAAGAGAAACTGTGAATAAGATATATAGATTACAAACAAAGGACAATGAAACATAGATATTTATCTTAAAAGTAATAATGAAGGATAATTCTCAAATCTCCTACTAGATAATTGACCCTTTAATCATGGGGAAGCAACTAATCTAAAGACCTGTTAAAGGAATATTAATGCAAATTCAAATGTATGGGGTTAGTTTATGAAATTGACACCAACATATAGCCAAGGAACTAAATTTCCTTTCTTTTCCATCGAAACGACCGAAACGTTTCCGTTTCCTGAGTCACCGATACGAAACGGAGTTATCGAAACGAAACGAAGTATTTGTTAAAAAATTATGCTATTTCAATTAAAATTACTATGTTTCGAAATATTTCGGTAGAAATACTCTTGTTTCAATGAAAATTTCGGTGAAAATACTCTTATTTCGAGTTGTTTCGATAGAAATACTCTTGTTTCGAGTTATTTCGAAAGATATACTCTTGTTTCGAATTATTTCGATGGAAATACTCTTATTTCAAATTATTTCGATGAAAATACTCTTGTTTCGAATTATTTCGATTGAAATACTCTTGTTTCGAATTATTTCAATAGAAATACTCTTATTTCGAATTGTTTCGATGGAAAAGTACTAAACTAATTTTAAAAATACAAAAATTGACAATTTAAAAGTAGATGAAAATAGCATTATATCACATCCAACACCAAGTTATTTTCTCTCACAAGTCACAACATCTTTATTAACTTCATACTCTCCCCCTTTGTTCTCATGACATTATTTTCCTTCATTATCTTTATTTTAAAGATGAAACTATAAAAATGATACAAAGAGAGATTGAAAGGCAAAGAGAGAGGAATATACCTAAAGATAGAGATAGAATCATGGTTGACAGAGAAAGAGACTTAAATATAAATGTCATGAAAGAGTTAAGAAGAAGATGGAGAGATAGATGCAATAGAGAAATTGTTGTTGAATGCTGTTAAGATTTGAGTTGAAGTCCCTACTGTAGTAGTATGTTTACTTACTATTCAATTATAGACATTAATTTTAATATAATTTTATATATCTATATCATTAATATTATGTTAAAATCTTTTAAAATTTTAAAAAAAATTATTTAAAATTATTTGAAACGTTTTTTAAAAAATCTTCCGTTTCCTCGAAATTTCCGAAACGTTTCGAAATGTTTCCGTTTCTAGAGTCACCAAAATGGTACCTCGAAACGAAATTTAGTACCTTGCATATAGCCTTGGCTAAGAATGGCCAAAAAAAAAAAACTCAAGAGCCTTTGTTAAAAGTTGTATTGAACATTTGGACCGAATCTATATTTAGATCTGATCAGGGGAACTTGAATATTTTGGAGTCATCGAGTATGGAAAGGGATGTTTGAATCATCGTAGAATAGAGTGGGGAGCTAATATTGCCAAAGGTTTTGGGCTGCAAATTAAAATTGGGTCTATAATGCTTTCCGCAGGGTCCCATAGTGTCTTAAAATTGGGTCTATAATGCTTTCCGCACAGGGTCCCATCGTGTCCTAGAACCTGATCAATTAGGTGGTAAACAGCTCAACAAAAGGGGAATCTACCTGTAGGTTTAGGGAGTGGGGGAAACAATGCAGCATGAGGAGCTGAAGGGAAAACTTGTGCATGAAACCTATTTATAACAATCAATAGATGTAGTATCCAAATTCACTTGGACGGTTCAAATGATTTCAACAACGATCTGGCTATCAAACTGAATTTTCTTTTATAATTGCATCGAATTGAGCTAGTCTAACTATTAAATAACTAATTTAATTATTGACATAGTATTTCAATAAATGACTTGTCGATTTAATACTTTTACTAATTCAATATTTGTTCCACTTTCATTATCTATTTGTGGATCGAACTTGAGCCAAAGTCTGATAGAGTATAGTAGAATTAGCACACCATGTGTCAATAAACAGATCATATGGGAGGGGGGATAATGTAAGAGCAAACTAACGAGAACAAAACAGAAGAAGGTGTGGGTGATGAATTGGACATGCTGCAGAACAAGCAACAAAGATACCATAGTGTGAAATGGAATAGGAAATATAGTATAATTTAGAAGAAAAAAATGCAGAATAAGCATACGTCAATTCAGGGAATTGGAGGATTAAAAAGGGTCAAAATCAAAATGGTGTAACATGTGATCGCCATGGATCTTCCAAATTTTTTGTGATGAAGATGACGCCATGCCCTTCAAATAACCATATAGCTATGACAGCAACACATTTAATGGAGATTCTCCCAAATACAATAATAGTGGCCTTTTCTCTTGTGATCCCTATTGAGATTTTTGTTTTTGCAAGGTGTTTTATGTCCTTTTCGGTTCCATTCACTGCAAATGTTCGGTAGTATTAATTGAATTTGAATTCAGGTACGGACACTTTTAACGAAGTTGTGCATTAAAGTGATGGGCTAACAATTATTTGAGCCTTACCATCTGTCTCAGTCTGATAGTTGCCTGAGAACGAGGCAGTTTTTTACTCTCGTGGTACAAAATTTTGCACTTATTTCAAACCAGCTAATAGCCAATTAATGAATTTAATTTTAAAAATAATTTTGTTTTGTGTCATTATTATAAATAAAATATTATTTATCAATCATAAATTAAATATCACTTCTTAAACTATTTATATTAATTTTGATTTTTTATTCCTTATTGGCTGAAAATCTCATTCTCTGGTTTGGATATGTTCTTCTCCCTAAAATAATTTTTAATGCGTTTGAGGATTAGAATTTTGGCTTTGTGCAAATGATTGGAGTTCAACATTTCATGTCGGAAAAAGTCTCCCTACAAAACGTGGCTAGCAAACTTTGCTTACATCCATGATCCCGTAAAGAAACATTGAATGGTAGAACTGCACAAATAACATCTGCTCATTTTCACAGGAAATCGTAACAAAAGCCTCAACTTCTACAACCCTCATGAAAACATAATATCAACATAAGCCACGCACAGAATCTTTTGAGTAAACTAATTATTTTATCTATGAATTTATATATTGATTTTTATATTCTCTCAGCGAGAGCTAATCTTTTTAAAAATTAACATATAATAAATTTAATATTTTTAATAATAACAAAACCAAAAAAACAACAAATTAATTTTATAAACTAATTTATATACTTAAAAAGATAAACAGTTAAAACCAATCGAGTCAGATCAATTTTGAAGACTATATTGTTGATTTACTATAAATCTTGCCCCTGTTCACACTGCTGTCAAAACTTACAAGAAATCAACGTAGTATGCTTCAAGCAAATTGTACTTTTCGTTCGCTTTTTTTTTTTCAACTATTAAATACATTAGTTTATTGATATTAGTTAATGAAAACTTTGGAAGTCTGCTAATGTACAAGCTTCCTTACGATTTATACGCAAGCGTATGGGTTTCATGGTCAAGTTCCTTGATAAGCACATATATCGCTTTGCACTAGTAATATCAACAAGATTACCACAACATAGTCTTTCGGAAGCCTATCAAAACCTAAATAACCCTGAATGATCCAAGGCTAGCAGCTTGTTATAGTCGCAAAAGGATTGACAGATAAGTCTCCACGCACATATTAATCGATAATAACTTCAGAAGTAGTTCTCATGCTAGCTGCTAACTAGAAGCCAAAGAAAAGGGGCAGCCTAACTCATATAAAACTAATTAATTAACTACTAACCTCTTCAATCCAGATGTACAGATAGAGCACGGAAAACAGAAAAAGGGGGAGGGGGGAGGGGAGTCTCATAGCAACATCATAGCACTTCTCTCGTAAAGAACTAAAAGCCCATCATTTTACTTAAGTAGGTGGGAGAAGTAGAAAATTAGTAAGAAAAAATAAAGAAAAAAAGAAACTGAACTGATGATGTCTCTAGTTTAATACCTAGAGCATAACAGACTCACATGAATACTCATTCTGCAGTGAGATGAAGCATCACCGCGGTCCATCATACCCCACTAGGCAACAGTCATGGCCACTAGCCCTTTCAACCCCACCAAAGCATCAACAAGCCTGAAATGAAGAGGATTGAAAAGGAAGAGAACAAGCCACTGTCCACAAGTCTAAGCCCACCATGACTATCATCACTGTTCACGCCAGCTCCTGAAGGGCCAATACCGTTGCCAATCCCTCCTAATACTCCAGGTGTTGTGCTGTACGGAGTGGCAGTAGTGGGGTTGGTGGTTGAGGTCGAGGTTGAGGGTGTGGTAGCGCCAGTGGTCGTTGAAGGAGTTCCAGTAGAAGGGGTGGTAGTTGAAGGAGATCCAGTAGAAGGGGTGGTAGTTGAAGGAGTTCCAGTAGAAGGGGTGGTCGTAAATGGTGCGTTTGTCACAGGGGTTGAATTAGTGCCTGAAGTGCTGATTTGCAAACAAACCACAAGTCAACATTCAAGCTCAACCTCAACCCAAAGCCAAAAACAACTAAAACACAGCATCACCCAATTTAAACATATTACAAAGCAGTATCAGAATGTTTTATAGTATAAATCAGGCAAAAACTCCATAAGTGCAATTGGAGTTGCTATATGCAAACAATTTTAGAAACCAGCAATTTTGTCTCATGCTGGGAGATGGAATGAAGATGAGCTGAAATTACAAATTTATGCAGCACATGGATTGATAGTCATTCAAAACAAACAAGTTTTCCCCGTCATAAGCTTGTTGATACTTGAGAAAATAAGTTTCATCTTTCTATATAAATATGGCCATCTAGGCATGGGCATGATCTTTAGCCCAAAAGATTAAAAAAAAAAAGCATAGGCATGTTCATCCCCCCAAGAATTTTAAACAGCAGAAGTCAAATTGTCTATCAATATTCAAGTCATACTTTAGATTATCATCGATACAAGAAATTAGGAGACACATTCTACATAAAGTCCACTCCGTAGTTGCCTTGCATAGAATAAGAGTAGCAGAACAGGAGTCCATTTTAATACAAATATAAGTAAAAAAAAATTGTCAAAGCAGAAACTTTACCAAATAATATTATTTAGATTCCCGCAAGCTAGATATTAGACGACGAGGAACCAATTTTTTATATTACGTACAAAAGATCAGATATATTGTTATAACCTTCTTATTGTATTAGAAAGAAAACAACAGTCATCTTTAGATTTCACGAGTCAACGTAACAATTTTTATCATTAACCTTTAAGATATAGAATTGATGTTAAAATTTTTAGAATTTGATCAGAAAAGTGCAACGTAGCTAGGAAAGAGAAGGTCAAGGCTGACAGCAGTAGAACACCTGGGGTTGTCCCGCTAAGTAACTTGTCCCCCTTCCAAAAAACGGGAAAACACAGCAATTTGTTGATTACGATGCCCATGTAATTAAACTGAAGTCCAAAGTTAGTCATCCATGTTCATTTCATTTGATTTTTCATACCGAAGATGGAAGAGGTCTTGAGTTCTTGACTACCTTTTTTATAAAAGCTGATAAAGACACCAACATGACAAGTTTCGATACGTCATCACACTGCCATAGAACTTGCGATGTAAGACTTATGAGGCCTCTATCACCAAGTGGGACTCTCCCAGTTGGAACTCATATCTCTTTAACAAAACTCTGATATCACTTGTCACAATCTCGTTATCATCTCTTAAAAAACCAAGTATAATGAAACGTGTAGTGAGTCATGATATAGGACTATGTGACAACACTGTTGAGTTTAAATCTCTAAACCCAAAATTAAAAACTACTTTTTTTCTTAGATTAAATTTGGAAGACACCGTTGGCAGAAACGGGGAAAACTCTACCAAAATGAAAAGGGAGCAACCCTGTTTGCTTAGGTAGTACTAACTTGAGATTGGATATAGGAGTATGTTGAACAAAAGATTGATCGTACAAAAACATCAAGAAAATCTCCACTTTTCTAAAGATGGCTCAGACCTCGAAGCAAATGTTCATCTAGTTTTATTGCACTTCATCGTCATCCAAATTCAAAATCCAAATGACATCCGTGGCGTCCACAACTTTTGACTACCATCTCTTTGGGTACGCTATTTTCTTCCCAAAGAGCCAAAAGCTAAAGCAAAAGGCATTACATAACAAGGGTTCACTAGGGACAAAAATGTCTTTCCGTAATAAGATTCCCCTACCCTTAAATGTCCACGTCATTCACCTTTACTAAAACGCATCGGACCCCAATTATTGCAGCATCTTTTTATCAAGTTTACCGTCCCATCTACTGTCATCAATAAATGGGAAAGGGGACACGGATCCGTGTCCCCAAAACGCAGCTAAAAGGCTGCGTTTCGGTTTTTTTATTTATTTAAATTTTAATATTTTTAATAAATCATTTAAAAAATTATTTTTTAAAAAAATAAAAAATAAAAAATAAAAAATAAATTTAAAAATAAATTTAAATAATTTTTTTATTGAAAAACTAAATATAAAAATAAGAACGTACTATACTTCCTTGTATTTTTTTATTTTTAAATTTATGTTTAATATATTTTTAAAGTTTAATTTTTTAACAAAAATTATTTAAAAAAATATCTTCTCTTTAAGAGTATTCTTATATCTAATTTTTCTACAAATTGTTAAAGTTTTTCAATAAAAATTTAAGTACCTTCCATGCATTTTCATAAAAATTATTTTAAAAATATCTTCTATTTGCTTTTTTCAACAAATTCTTAAAAGTTAACAATAAAAATTATTTTTAACAAATTCTTATATTTTTAAAATTTATTTTCTTTTTAATTTTTAAAAAATAATCTCTAAAATAATTTTTTTTAAAATTAAATTTTAAAAATATCAAAATTTAAACTTTAAAAACTAAAATATTCTTATATTTTTAAATTTTTTTATTTACCTTTTTTAAAAAAAATTAAAATTAAAAAAAAAAACCTAAAACGAAGCCTTTAGAGTGCATTTTGTGGGCACAACGGGAGATCCTTGTCCATGAGAAATGAGTCATGACGATCATGATGGAATGACAACATTGGTCAAATTAGAAAAGTGAAAAAGAAAAAAAGAAAAAAGTGTGTCAAATTTTGCCTCCTAAACAAGAAGGGGTGGATTAGTGCAAAATAAGGCAATCTAACAATACAAATATATATAATTTTTTAAATCTCTGAGTGATAAAAGGGAATATCTCCAGCTTTAAAATATGTCAAATATTATTTTAAAAGAAAGTCTTCAAACTAGAAAAATAATTAAATTTGAATATAACCAAACAAATTAATTTTTACTTCGATTTTTTTCAAGTTGTTTCATTTGACCCCTTTCACATCAGATATTTTGCTGACGGAAACTATGGTCATTTTCTTTACTTTTGCCCTATCATTTTCACACTTGCCGAACAGAGATATTTCAGGTGACTTTACGGTAATAGTGCTTTCTACAGAATTTTCTTGCGTAACCAGCTCCAATTTTTATATCACGAACGTACATTTACTTTAAAAACTCAAAAGAAAGCATATCGAATCCCACTTTTATCTTTTTATTGCACACCAAGGGGGATTCAAAATAATATATTGTAAGAAATCACATCTTTAAATTGAACTTATCAATGTCTTTAAAAAAACCGACTACTTAAAACTGTATTTGTAATTTAGTAATAATTTTTTATTGCTTACCAGTCTAAAGATTGTATTAGAAGTTTAAGACCCACCTCTTCAAAACCTCACACTGAGTCTGTGGCACTGTCATGTAAACACTATCCAAATCCTAGTAAATGCTTTTCAATCTAGGAATATGCCAAGCAACACCCCCTCCGCCTCTCCTTTAAAGGAACCCTTTCGGAAAATTTAATCTATGTAGTCGGCTAGTAAAGTACCCACTATGTTTTGAGGGTTTAACTATTTTTTGGGATTAAAGTCACCTCCATAATCAAACGCTCGAAAGAGTTCGACAAATACCCATATGCAATTAAACTTTAAAAAAACGGGAGGGGAGAAGAATCACATTGGAAGGTAAAGAGAAAAAAGAAGTTAAAGAACAAGAGGGGATTAAATTCTTACCTGGCGCTTGAAGGGTAGGCACAACCGGAACTGCCTGATCATATCCAGAAGGGGAAAAAGCAGGGTCAGCTATCTGATTTATTTTACTCCCCCAATTTTGCTTCTTGGTTCTTTTATGGCCATAATTGTCAAAAGAATAAAATACGCAAAACAGAAATGGAAGAGAGGGGTTGAGAACTTACTGGGGTCAGATGTAGTAATGGTGGCTGTTCCTGCGAACTCACAGGCCTGTGGCGATTGACCCTTTCTTTGGAAATAGCTGTTAACGGCATAGTTGCAGTGAGCCCTAACGGTGTTGGGTTGGAAACAAGGCCCATTTTGACGGATGGGGTTACAGTCAGCTCCAGCTCCACAGGCATAGTCCAAGCTCTTCTGCAGGACTGTGTCGCTTCCATCCTTGCAAACGCACCAGGTGGCACCTACCAAAATTTGCCAAAGATTACGTAAATAAATCAAACAACGAAACGTAATAAGAGAAAGGCACATCTGCAGACAAGGGAAGAGAGAAAGCGACAGAGCCTAATGATTTGCAAATGGAATAATTTAGGTGAACATCGAAAATTAGGATATACGAAAAAGTACAAGAAGATAAGTGAAATCCACTAAATCTGCACAACCAGACACGCTCCTAAACCATATATAAATTTCAAGGAACTCAACCAAAAAATGATAGAAGAAGAAATGTGGATTAACACATGCTATATGTATAATAAACACATCAAACAAGAATAAAAGTCTCGTCTTTAAATATTTTGTAGCAAATGAAGAAAAAACAGAGAAATAATTTTAAAAAAAATAACAATTAATACCCTCGCCAAGAGAAAGTAAAGAAGGAAGATCTCAACTCTGTTTAAACATTAAAAATAAAACCATGAGACTTTGCAGCTTCAGTTAGGATAAGGTAAGAAAAGAATAAAAAAGTGAAAGAATATAGCAGTTCAAATGCATACTTGAAGAGCCAGTCAAGGCCAAAAGAATCACCGCAAGAACTAAATCAGCCATGCTAAAGGCAGAGAAGAGATGGGTTAGAATAGAAGAGGCAGGATTGGTGCCCAGGTAGAAAGCACGGTACAGCTGAGAGGGAGAGAGAATGGTAAGTGCGCGACAGTGTGAGCTCAGATAACAGTGGCGAAGATTATAAAGACAAAACATAGCCTGTGGGAGATTGATATAAAGTAGTAAACGGTGGTATGATGGTGGCCCCTCCTGGTGTCGGCTTGCGACTGCTTTTTTGATATACTGGCGTTTCTAGCCACATAACTAGTAAAGTTAATAGTTTTCACGCTCTCTTCTTTACCCTATATCAAGGAGGGAAATAGTTCATGGGGACTCGCGAAAGCTTAACACAGTGACAACCCGAGGGTAAAAAAATGGTAAATGGATTTTCCAACACTTTCTAGAGCATTGTAGCGGTCTAAAACTAAAAAGGGTAGAAAAATTTAGAAGAAATTCATAATATATAGTGATAATTTAATAGAAAATAATTCAGTTCCGCCATGTTTTTCACACAACCAGCCCTGCAAGATCTCTTCTTCTTCTTTTTCTTTAAAACAAAAAACATTTGAATTACACAACCATCTACAATAATTTGAAAAAAGAACAGTTTTTTTTTTTTAATATGTTCTTTTAGTTCACTTTTTGTACATTCCTCTTGGTACCCTTAACTAGAAAGAGGGCACGGTGAGTTTGGGAGAAGAACGAAAAAGGACATGCTAGGAATTGACAAAATAAATTTAACAAATTTCATGAATAAATTTTATATTCAAAAATTAAATAATTTTAACTTGATATTTTATTAATTTTTAAATTAAATTAATTTAAAAATATGTTTGATTGTGTATTTATTTATATAAGTAAACAGAAATTAAAAATAGAGAAAATAAAAAAATATAAGAATGACATATTTTAAATAATCTTAATATTATATTAATAATTTAAAACATAATTATTTCATATGAATTTTAATTGAAATAATTCAAAGTACCATAAAAAACATTTTAAAAAATCTATAAATTTCATATTTTAAATTTTTGCAAAATAAAGTGTGTCACGACCTAAAATCAAACAAATTGTAAAAGCATAAAAATTGAAGTGCATTGTCTTTTTTATTTTTGGACAAAGGCCAAAGCCTAAATACAATATGGATGAGTTAAGGCCCACTGTTAAGAGACACAGGGGACTTGAGTTGTGATGACCAGCCCAAAGTTCAGCTCTCAAAAAATATCTCGATTAGGGGTGAATGTTAGAGCAATACATTCTGTAAAAAATCCATTAAAATTCTATCCAAAAGCTTCGAGCGATGAATGGATGTTAGGGATTCCCTATGTCTCGTTTAGCTTCCCTTCTCAACAATCTTTGGAGGTTGATCGGAGGATGGGAGCTCTAATTTCTCTAAAATTTACTTTGTTCCAACAATTTCGCTACCGTGTGGGTTACCTTATTCTGCGCCCTCTGGGTCCATACGACTTTGATCTGTTTGCTAGTAAAGGTAATCTCGTCTATTCTGTGATGAATATGATTTACCTTCCAAATATCTCTTCTCTGATTACATACATCAACTAGTTCTTTGCAGTCTGACTCAATTATCACTTGATTCATATGCAGGTTGTGGATGAGGATTAATACTTCTTCAATTGCTCTTTCCTCTGCTTCCAAGGCCGAGAAGGCTGGACTTTGTTTAGCAATACCCATGAGAAGGACTCTTTTGTCATCTCTGACTACTGTCGCAAGGTAATTTTTTGTACTACGGTTTGGAAATGCTGCATCTGTATTGATTTTAAGTGTAACGCCCCCAATTACGTTATGTAAAATAAGTATTTTTTTTTAATTTATTTCTGCAATCAGATATTCTCCATAAAGATGCATAATTCAATTCTTTATCATGGAAACAGATACATATAAGATCTCTCATGTATACACAATATACAGACTTAGTCTATAAACATCATAGTACAGCAAAAACGAGGATCTTGTTTGTAGCATTCGGAGCACTCTTTAGAATACAACAACAGTATAATTCAAAAAATGAGCCTTGAAAACAACGTAGATTCACCCAAAGAATATGTCACATATCTGTCGAATCAGACTCTGATATTCTTATTTGAAAAAAAATGTGAAAATATCGCGTAATGAGTTTGACAACTCAGTGAGCAAATAATTCATCCTATGACCTCTTAGATCAGCGTATGAATGTATTTGTATTTTAAAATTTGTCACATAGAAAATATAGTTTAGAAGTACATTCATATGGGACCCGTATTTCAAATATTTTCAAATCAAAGGATATTCAGATATCCAAAACCATATGCACTATGGTATGATCATTAAACAAATATTGTTATGCTCAACTGTATAAGCTATAGTGAAATATTATGATTTGAAGATAAAATCATCACTTTTAATGCACCTGCCTCTCTCGGCGGTCTGGCACACTTAATTTAAAAATGACTTGCCTCACTCGGCAATATGGTCAACCCATGCACCTGCCTCACTCGGCGGTCTGGCACACTTAATTTAAAAATGACCTACCTCACTTGTCGATCTGGTCAACCCACACACTCAATATAAAATGACCTGTCTCATTCGATGTCTGGTCAATACAATCTGCTATACGCATAGTGATCGATCGACTACAACCACAATAAGTGATTAGAAAATGTGAATTCGTCACCTTCTTGCCTCCTCACATTACCACTGTCATCCGGTTGAAGCGGCCCTCCTTTGACTCACTCACGCTAATAGGGCGCCCTCTATTCGGTACCGTCACAAGTCATACAACCCGTCGATATTCATCCATACATACATACATACATATATATATATATATATATATATATATATATATATATATATATATATGTATATTAATATACATATATATATATATATATATTAATATACATATATATATATATATATTAATATACATTCATCAAATACAATATAAAATTATCAAGCAACTCGTCATGAGCTTTACGCTTGCCATTCAATCTCATTTATAATATGACATGCATCATTTTCACAAGTATATAGCTTTACAAATCAATGCATTGTGCACATAATATTCACTTTATCAAATAATGATAAATACATTTAGAACTACATATTCAATGAGTTCCAAAATACATTTCTAAAACTATACTCTTCTTGAACTATATGTCAGTTTGTAAGTATAACAGATATTTTAGCACATTTAATAAACTTCTAATAGTATAAATAATTTATAAATAGAAACAATAATACATTTATAATTCAAGAAGAGCATAGGACAAGTCATAAAAAGAAGTATCTACTCACAGCGTAGAGCTCCTGGTTGGACAGCCCTAAAATGTACTTTTTCAATCCGAATTTGACCAATTAGACCTCAAAAACATGTCCGAAGGGTCCAAAGACTTAAAAAATAACTTCGGAGTTTGGTCACTATTCATAGCCGAAAAACACTATTCATCGTTGGAAAAATATTATTCACCAAGCACAAAAAGTTGTTTGATAGTTGAAAATTTTCATATCTTAAGGTTTATCTAACTCCTGAATCTATCTACAGTGTCAGATTTTCAATTTGAGGTCTCTAAGTAAGAGTTGCAGAGTTTATCTTTTTCTGAGATTTTCTACTTCAGATCTACGGCGATTTAACAGCTGATTTGAAAAATTAATCGGTCAAAATCGTAGTATTCTTCGTCCTGAATCTAATAACACCTTCAGTTTTGAGATCGAAAGCCAATAGGCACTCAAGATCTAGAGAGAAAGTTGAAGGTTACTGTTCATTAACTATTCACTCATTATTCATCAATTCAGTTTTTTCAAAAAATTCAGTGCCGTCTCCTTCCGTTGCCTCCCCCTTCCCTTTTTATTTTCTTTTTTTAAAATAATAATTATTATTATTTCATAATTGAATAATAAGATTTTTTTTATATATAAATTCATATAAATTTTGTTTCTCATCCTAAAGTATTCTAAAAATTTACATTCTCATAAACCTTTAGTTAAACTCTTAAATCATAATTTTTCTCAATAAAAATCATAATAAAACAAATATCAAAATAAATATCTTTTTACATATTAAAAGAAAGAATATTTCTAAAAATACAATAAAATTTATTAAATGACAATATAATTATTTTAAGTAAAATAATTATTATTTTAATTAAAAATTTACTTACTTTTAGCAGAACATAATCCTTTTTAAACAAATAAAAATATATTTGTTTATAACAAAACATTATTATTGAAAACAAAAATTACAGGATATTACATTCTTTCCTCCTTAAGAAATTCGATCCCTAAATTTCAGCCCAGCCTACCACATGTAGGAAATAAAATCAAGTCATAATTCGGAGTTACCAACCTTATTACTCAAATAATTGAGGATATCTTTTCTGTATAACAACTTTACTTTTTAAAATGTATCTTCACTTGAGTGATTTTGTCATATAATTTAACTATAGGGATTTCTTTCATCCATAAGTTCTTTACTTGTCGATCAACAATAAATATCAATTGTACCCATAGTTAAGCCAAATCTTTGTCCAATTGAATTTCTTGGAATTAGGTAACATAGGAAGAATCTAATATGTACTTCTTTCCAACCCTCATTACCTCTTTCATTGGTGATTTCTTCAAAAAATATGTGGTCACCAACTGATAATTTTTAGTGCTCAACATGTATGATTCCTTTAGACTTTTGGCATGTATTGAATTATTTGTATTCATTTTTTAATCAATTTCAACATAATTCACATCTTAGATACTAGACTCAATTTTGTATAATATAAACCTTTAACACAAATATCTTAATCACTTACATTATTTTTGGACATAATTCTCATAGTATTCTCTATATTTCCAAATTAAGAGTTTAAAGATTAATTTAAATCCTACTTCCCATATTTTATTACTCAAGAACTTCAACACCACTAATTCTCTTGATTACATTCGTTAAAATACCATAAGGTCATCATCCGTCCACTCTTTTCAAAATCTCTATTACTTAACCTACTCACCAATTGGATACCATAATAACTAATTTTCAAATAAAAGAAATTAACCTTCCTTATAATATGGAAAAATAATCTTGCATTTAATACCCAAATATTAATGTAGGACAATGCAGCAAAAAATGTTGAATACTTAATAGAGCATGGTGCCAAAATAGGAAGTTAGAAATTTGGACAAAGCATTGAAATAAAACTAAAATCGATGGCTGTAATTCTTGAAAATCTGTAAACAAATCTAACTGTTATTTCGACAAAAATCGGTGGCCGTAAATTTTGAATATATATGTCAAAATTTAATTCAAAGCTACTGTCATTCGGTGGAATAATATCACATGGAAAAGAAGCATTTCTAAACTTATAAAAGTTTGTGAAAATCAAAGAATACGTAGTCAACTGGTAGGATGCAGTTGATTGTTTAAAAATAACTATAATCAATCAACTGTAAAATAACTAGTCCAAATTAAAATTTCTCATAATAGCTAGTTGACTTAATAATACCAATAGTTGACTGACAAGAATATTGAAAAAACAAAATAAATTATTTGATTGTCCCTCTTCAACAACTAACTTGTTTGTATTTTAATTATATTTTTTTTACAATTACGCCTCACTTACAACTTTCCTACAAGAATCAAGACATCAATGTTTCATCAAGGACAACAAAGAAAAGACAAATTTCTGGTGATATCTTAACCTTATTCTCTTTATATGCCTAATATGAGCGACTATCACAACTACTGTACATATACATGCTTGCTGTCAATTTTAAAAATTTTACCTTCAATTTAGCTTACATCCACCAATCACCCACATAGCTATTCTAATTATACTTATCATATTTGCATATATATCATAAGTATGCCCTTCTCTGAATTTTATAAATACACACATTAGTATCTTTATCTTCTCATACTCAAAGTAGGGTGTATGCAACTATGGAGGGAATTGCATTCCATCAATTTCAAAATATTTGTGTCTTTTGTGGTTCCAGTCTTGGAAAAGATGGAGAGTATATGAAAGTTGCACAAAACCTAGGTATGGTACTTGCCAGGAGAAAAATTCATTTAGTCTATGATGGAGGTAACCGTAGATTAATTCGGTGTGTGTCTACAGCTGCCCATGTAGGAGGATGCAAAGTTCTAGGTATTATTCCTACAACTCTAACTACATCTAACATCGTAGGAAAGACAATTAGGAAGTGTTTAGGGTAGCTTCCATACATGAGCGCATGGCTAGAATGATGAGCAATGCTGATGCCTTCATTACCTTACTATGGGGTTTTGGTACTTTAGAAGAAATTTTTCAAATAGTCTCTTGGGCACAACTAAATATGCATCACAAACCGATGGGTGTGTTAAATGTTAACCACTTCTTTGATGGTCTGTTGTCTTTCCTTGATCATGCTGTGGAATAAAGGTTCATCTCACACTCAGTACGACGAATTCTCATCTCAGTTTCAAATGCTGAGGAGTTGATTGATGATTTACAAGCACATGTTCATGTACCTGATCCAGCTATGGCTCAAATAGAATAGACGGCAGACAATCACAGGAAACGCAAATTGGATTTGAATCTTCATATTTAGATGTAGTAAAATGTAGCCATTATTGTACCACTTTTACTTTCTTAGAGTCTACTTGGATACCATCTTTACCAACCATACTCCCTTAGAGTTGGTAAAACTATCTTTGAATGTTGCTTATAATCCTCTGAAATTTTGAAATATTCTAGTATATCATCAATAAATATAATAACAAGTTGATCCAGGGATGACCTAATTACTATTTATTAAATCTATGAATGCAGTTAGGATATTTGTCAAACTAAATAACATAACTAAGAACTCATAATGCCCATAATGAGTTCTAAAAGAAAATTTTCATACATCCTCTTCTCTTATCCTCAATTAATGTTACTCATATCTCAAATTAATTTTTGAAAAACATTGAGCACCTTCCAACTCATCCATCTAAAAAGAGATTTAAATATATTTTCAAAACACTCTATTTATTTCAAATCATTATCTTGGAGTTAACAATCTCGATCACATCATAACCCACTATCAATATTATATTAGTCATTCGTCATATTGTTTCACATAAGCAAATCAAACAATCAATTCAAACCTTCTTGACATCCAAACAAGCCATTCCCTTTGTGTTCGGATAAAATTTTCTTATTTTCAGCTAATTTCTCAAGAGGGTTCTCTTTATCACTTTTCGTCAAAACAAGTTCAAAAGCTGAACTAGTAGTTCACAAACAAAAAGTACCATCTAGGACATACACATAGATGTTTAAACCTCGCATATCGAAGGAAAAAAGTTAGAAGGAAGAAAAGGATGACACCCTATAGAATTTCACAACAGTACCGTGAGTATAAATATGTCTGTAGTTACATACCCATACTCAAAGTCCTACTACAGAATTCTTTGCTCTATTAGCCACAAAGAAACCTAATGCTCTGATACCAACTTGTAACGCCCTCAATTATGTTATGTAAAATAAACATTTTTTTCTAATTTATTTCCGCAATCAGATATTCTCCATAAAGATGCATAATTCAATTCTTTATCATGGAAACAGATACATATAGGATCTCTCATATATACACAATATACAAACCAAGTCTATAAACATCATAGTACAACAGAAATGGGGATCCTGCCTGTAGCATTCAGAGCACACTCTAAAATACAACAACGGTATAATTCAAAAACTGAGCCTTGGAAACAATGTAGACTCACCCAGAGAATATGTCACCTATCTGCCGAATCAGACTCTGATATTCTTATCTGAAAAAAAATGTCGATATATCGTGTAGTGAGTTTGACAACTCAGTGAGCAAATAATTCCTCCTATGACCTCTTAGATCAGCATATGAATGTATTTATATTTTAAAATTTGTCACATACAAAATATAGTTTAGAAGTACATTCATATGGGACCCGTATTTCAAATATTCTCAAATCAAAGGATATTCAGATATCCAAAACCATATGCACTATGGTATGATCATTAAACAAATGTTGTTATGCTCAACTGTATAAGCTATAGTGAAATATTATGATTTGGAGATAAAATCATCACTTTTAATGCACCTGTCTCTCTCGGCGGTCTGGCACACTTAATTTAAAAATGACCTGCCTCACTCGGCGGTCTGACACACTTAATTTAAAAATGACATACCTCACTCGGGGGTCTGGCACACTTAATTTAAAAATGACCTGCCTCACTCGGCGATCTGATCAATCCATGCACCTGCTTCACTCGACGGTCTGGCACACTTAATTTAAAAATGACTTGCCTCACTCGGCAATCTGGTCAATCCACACACTCAATGTAAAATGACCTACCTCATTCGGCGTCTGGTCAATGCAATTTTCTATACGCATAGTGATCGATCGACTACAGCCACAATAAGTGATCAGGGAATGTGAGTTCATCACCTCCTGTCTTCCCATATTACCACTATCATCCGGTTAGAGCGGCCTTCCCTTAACTCACTCACGTTAAAGCAACTTGCCATGAGCTTTACGTTTGCCATTCAATCTCATTTATAATATGACATGCATCATTTTTACAAGTATATAACTTTACAAATCAATGCATTGTGCACATAATATTCACTTTATCAAATAATGATAAATACATTTAGAACTACATATTCAATTAGTTCCAAAATATATTTCTAAAATTATACTCGTCTTGAACTATATGCCAGTTTGTAAGTATAACAGATATTTTAACACATTTAATAAATTTATAATAGCATAAATAATTTATAAATAGAAACAATAATATATTTATAGTTCAAGAAGAGCATAGGGCAAGTTATAAAAAGAAGTATCTATTCACAGGGTAGAGCTCCTGGTTAGACTGCCCTAAAATGTACTTTTTCAATCCGAATTTGATCGATTAGACCTCAAAAACGTGTCCGGAGGGTCCAAAGACTTAAAAATAACTCAGGGAGTTTGGTCACTATTCATAACCGAAAAATACTATTCACCATCCAAAAAAACTATTCGTCGCCGGTAAATACTATTCACCGTCGAAAAAATATTATTCATCAAGAATAAAAAGTTGTCAGATAGTTGAAAATTTTTATATCTTAAGGTTTATCTAACTCCTGAATCTAACTACGGTATCAGATTTTCAATTTGAGGTCTCTAAGTAAGAGTTTCAAAATTTATCTTTTTTTAAAAAAAATTTCTTTAGATCTACGGCGATTCAACGACTGATTTGAAAAATTAATCGAAAGTTGTAGTATTCTTCGTCTTAAATCTAGTAACACCTTTAGTTTTGAGATCGAAAGCCAATAGGCACTCCAGATCTAAAGAGAAAGTTGAAGTTACTGTTTACTAACTATTCACTTACTATTCATCAATTCAGTTTTTTCAGAAAGTTCGGTGCCGTTTCTTGCCTCCCCCTTCCCATTTTTTTTTAAATAATAATTATTATTATTTAATAATTGAATAATAAGATTTTTTTTATATAAATTCATATAAATTTCATTTCTCATCCTAAAATATTCTAAAAATTTACATTTTCATAAACTTTTAGTTAAACTCTTAAATTATGATTTTTTTCAATAAAAATCGTAATAAAACAAATCTCAAAATAAATATCTTTTTATATATTAAAAGAAAAAATATTTCTAAAAATATAACAAAATTTATTAAAGGCCAATATAATTTTTTTAAGCAAAACAATAATTATTTTAATTAAAAATTTACTTATTTTTAGCAGAACATAATCCTTTTTAAATAAATAAAAATATATTTATTTATAACAAATATTATTATTGAAAAACAAAAATTACAGGATGTTATATTAAGCCACCCTTCCGAGAGAGGTTTCCACTTCTCTGATTTGGTTGGCCCCTTTCTTTTTTGTTGCTATTTGTGTTCTCTTTTTGACTCTACAAGTTTTTGATAAATGCTAGTAGAGATTTTTCCTTGTGAATGATTCTCATTGGTTCGATCCTTGTTTGCTTGTAGATAAATGAGTTTCTCTCCTTTCATATAAACCATACAAGCTCACAACACAAGTTTATTTTTAGGTAAACTAGCACAAGTTTCATTTTAAATAGAATTAGGGTCCAATTAAATATTATAAATAAAAGTAGTTTAGATCTTTTAAAAATAATTTAACCTCTCTTATGGATTTTTTTTTCAATTTAAGTTTTTATAATTTTAATATTTAATACACAATTCTATTCGATAATATTTTATTATCACTCTTATTAGTTGAATATTATTTGAAAACCCTGCAGATACGTGTCAATAAATTTTCAAAGGAAGAATAAGCTATCACGTGAATATGATTCAGCTATGCTGTTTGGTACTCCGGTCCCACCTAATATATTGTTCTTTGTGACTGTACAGGCCCGAAATATTGGGCAGGAGTCTGAACTAGTTCCTTCCGCTCCCTCACTTTCATATATGGGGATGAATATCGTAGTGACACCAATGGATCCTCAACGCGGATGCAGAATAAATGAAAGGGTTGGAAGTTGATCGCTATACACAATCACTGGCACGGTAGGAAAAGATGAGACACAGAGATAACGAGTGAATGAATGAAGAAGAGACTAAACCAGTACAGAGCACAAAGCAAATCTCTACTTTAACAGCAACTGGGATATAAGGTGAGATAAAGCAGCATTGAAACTAGAAATCTAGTTACATTAGCTCTTCGGACATGGTCCAAGACAAATAAATGGCTTGAAACCTTTTGGACAATTGATATATGCACTTCAGTTTTCTGTCTCGTTAAATCCGATAACTTTCACCTTTCCACAAAAACTGCGCTCCATCCGCCACAAGCCCACAACTGATATAGCCTGTCCAAAAAGAAAAAAAAAACAGCTGATATAGAACAATTTGCTCAAGAATAAAGCTATTAAATGTGATTGAATAATGCGAAATTTTAATATTTTGTAAGAAACTTAAATTTAAACATTTATGTCGAAGTATATACAAAAAGTACTAATTATTTATCCTACACTACAACTTGCGTTTTCATCTACACGAGTAAAACAATAATATTCTTGAGAATTAGTCTTATGATGTAAATATGCTATGGTACCAATTAACATTGAAATAATTACACAAGATAAATGATCTATGTTTTTTTATTCCATGAAGGAGCAATGCATACAGGGTATATATATATATATATCTACAGCTAATATTTCAATAATCACTAGTGTACTGTGCATAATCATAATTAAGCATGGTAACCTATACCAACAGCTAATATCTCAATAATTCAACACTCCTCTTCAAGTTGATTCATAGATATTACACATGTCCAACTTATTTAAAAATTTTGAAAACCCTCGATAAGATGCTGCTTTGGTGAGGATAGCAGTTAGTTGATCTTCCGATTTAATCTTGAGTAACTCTATGATCTTTTTATCTAACTTTTCTTTAATGAAAAATCTATCTACCTCAACATGTTTTGTACAATCTTGCTGTACTAGATTGTGAGCTATATCACATGCTGCTTTATTGTCACAATATAGTTGAATTAGTTGCTTTGAAAAGCATCTCAAGTCTTGCAAGAGCAATCTCAACCACAATGCTTCACAAATTCCTAATATCATTTTTTTATACTCCGTTTCTGTGCTTGAGCATGCAACAACATTTTGTTTCTTGCTTTTCTATGTAACTAAATTTCCACTTACAAAGATAAAGTATCATGAGGTTGACCGCTTATCATCAATTGCTCCAGCCAAATCAGCATCTGTATATACATATATATTTTGTTTGTTTGTACTTTTAGAAAATAGAATTTTTTTTCCTGGTACAAATTTCAAATACCTCAAAATACGCATAACTGCTTTCATGTGTTGCTCACCAAAATTATACATGAACTGACTAACGATACTTAATGCATAAACAAGGTCTGATATTGTGTGAGTTAAGTACATTAATCTTTCAGCCAGTCTCGAATATCTCTCCTTGTCACCAGACAATTAATTTGACTCAATACACAACTTTAGACCTTCTTATATTGGAGTGTGTGTTGGTTAGCAAACTGTCATACCAATTTCATGGAGTAAATCTATGACATGCTTCTTTTAAGATAAAAAAATTTATTTACTTAATCGAGATACTTCAATTCTCAGAAAATATTTTAAGGAGTTCAAGTCTTTCATTTCAAATTCTTTAAAACAAATATTTCTACAAAACTTTCATTTCATCTAGATCATTGCCTGTGACGATCATGTCATCCATATATATAATGAGCGCGGTAATTTTTTCATGCTACTTCTTCAAAAATAATGTATAATGTATGACCTGAGTTGCTTTGTAACTACCTCACTAATTTCAACTCCACTCTATGAAGTACTTAAAATAGGTGTTGGAAACTAATCAAAATCCATTAAAACGAAGTGTATCAGGTGATGCAACTCAATAATACACCCATTTTATAGTAAAATTCAATTGAGAACTCGAGACCCATCTAAGGTACGAAGAGTTGTAGTTAAGAATTTCTGCTATCCGTACCTTTCATTTGTCGAAGTAAACGCAAGTTAACAATGGGATAATAATAAAATTCTACTAGGTACTGTAATATATTCAAAATAGAGCTTCCTTCAAACAAGTGGTCTTTTTCCCCTGCATCAGTCACAGAAGCGAATGGGTATCTATATATATTTACACAGTAAACAGACCAAAAGATGTCTTTCCATTTACAAGTTGTCAAGGAATTACTCCCACTCAGCATCAAAGAATCCAGCATCTTTCATCTCGTTGTAATAAGCATTGTCCAAAAGGAAGTCTTCCTCCTGCAGCAAGTGCCAACACACCATCACATGGTGTTCACGCATATTATAACAAACCGAAATGCAACCTCAATGGTAAATGGCCTAGAATGATTACCTGGAAAAAGCCTTCTAGAAAAGTTACATATAGAAACGGCAGATATATAGAGTGATAACATAGGACGGTGACATCGTACAACCTGTAGGAGAGGGATATCCATGATTCAGAGCAAAATTTAAAGAAGATAAAATAAATAACTGAGTGCCACTTCTAATTACAGACAAGGTATTTAGGATTACCAATTGCCCAATCCAGTCCCAAGGCCTGCTAGCCCACAAGCAAACAGAGCAATTACACTGAAGACAAACATTGTAACAACATAGTTGTAGAATGCTGGTCTGGCTGCAAAGGTGAA
Organism: Gleditsia sinensis; assembly: GCA_037074535.1. NCBI lineage: Eukaryota > Viridiplantae > Streptophyta > Magnoliopsida > Fabales > Fabaceae > Gleditsia > Gleditsia sinensis. The sequence continues at coordinate 5,845,830 of CM073464.1, read as the reverse complement.
GAAATTTGCACATGAGAATATATATCAATTAAGGAACATAAATGACAACAGAATCAAACTCACGAGGAAGCTTTTCTCTCCATTTAGAGAAATGTACACATAATATGAAGCCATATGCTGCCGCAAGCAATAATTTGTGAACTATCAACAAAACCCACTTGCTCTTATGCGTGCTTCCAACATCACGGTTGAACAATGGAACCCCAAATCCAAAAACATATATTGCCTGATGTAAAAGTACTCGATTAGCATAAAGCCAGTCAAGAAACAACACATTGAAGATGACGACGGAAAAGGCAACAGTGAAAGGTATGTATAAAAAAGATTTAACAGGTAGAGAACAACCAGCAGCTCACTGGACAGCAACAACATCATGCTTTGATATGCAAGCAGAAAAACATGCGAGGAACTGAAAGTAACTCGTAAATTGTAAGCATCATAATTTTTTTTCTTCGGGTGGTAGAAAAAGGGATATTAACAGAAAGAGAAAATAAAAATTACAAGAACAGTCCTCAAAACACGAAAATAACAAAGTAACTGCGATGGATATAAGTGTAAAAAAGTACAATGACTAGGTTAGATAATACAACATTGATAAGATATCTCAACACAAAAGCTACACTTCTTCGATTCCAACACCCTCTGAAATTATACTTCCCCAGCAATTACAATATCGCTTCTGTGTTTTCACCACAATATTATGTAGATAAGTAGTCTTGTGCAGTTGTGCTGAAATTTTCTCCACAAAAGATTCTTAAAATACCTAACCCTCTTCCCACTTATCTCAATATGCAATTAAAGCTAATACATTGTAGTGATCCAAAGAGCTCTTTCCAAGTGAATTTAAAAATTAAAAACATTGCAGGTACCAATATATCCCACAAATCCATAGGATTAAAAAAAATCATATATTAAAATTTCCATATATGAACCATACACCGTACCACTTGTTTTAATAAAGAACTGAGAACATAACTTAGATCACTAAGACAAATCAAAAGAGTGCTTTTATTTAGTGTCTGGCAGCTGAATAAATCTAATTTGGTAGGTGAGAGACCTCCATCAATAATTGGGAGGTCAATAGCAGTGGTGCATGCACATAAGCCACACATACAGTTGCAACTGAAAGCCTTAAAATGACAAATCTTAATTTTAGATAGGTTGCGTCTCCTCAGTTAAGGCTACTATTCTACGGGATTCTATTTTTATTTTTTTTGGGGGGGGGGGGGAGGGAAGAATATAGGATTGCACCTTTGGGCAGTATAAGATATGCTTAGCACGATGGTTATGACTAATATTTGAAAGTTTACCACTTATTTTACATTGCTCACTTAGTTACTAGAAAAGAAAATGTGTGAAACATCGAATGGATCCATGGAAAAATGATTATGAGTTCATAAATCATTAGGTGTACCACTGAAAGGTTTTGAAACCCATTCAAATAAGAGCTTAAAAAAATAGGAGGCTGCAAAAATTCAACATGATCTCCTGGGAAATATAAATCATAGAAAAAAAAAGACAGAAGATAAACTGGACAACTATATACATAGTAGTTGCCTGATATATGAAGTAGCACAAAAATGATAGACTTCAGTAAGGGGCATAAACATATGGAGTCAATTTAAGGATGAGTATTAAAACCGTATTCAAACCTCTACACAACAAGTTCACTAAGCATATTAGAGGGCATATTTTGTCTAGCATGAGCTCTTCGCTATTTCCTCAAAAACAGGTTGTAAACATGGTGATCTATGTTGCTGGTCTGGAGTTGTGATGATTTGCAATATTAACTTATTTTGTTATTTGCAAATTGCTACTAATACAATGGTTGGTGGCTTTTTCAGCTGCTGCACTCTATAGGCAATTATGAATTAATGATGTGGCAGAGCATCTCATCTGTTGAATATTAAGGAGGAACAGGTTTAATTAAAGCTAAAAACAAATCAGTAACTAGTGAGGAGAGCATGAAATTTGATAGTTAAAGGGGGAGAATTATAAGGAGCTAAATAAAAAACTACATTGGACACTGAACAGAAAAAACTACATTGGACACTGAACAGGGCTCAGTCATAAAGTCCACCTATATTTTACAAAACAAGTGAAAAAAATGCATAGCATATGCACGTACATTATATAATAAGAATAAAAACCAGGTATTACCTTAAGAAGTGTATCCACAATGACAATGATTCCTGATACAAGGAAAGTGTGAGCTAGAGCTTCCATCCCATTCATATAATTATCCTTGAGTAAGAAAGCCATCAAGCTTATCTCCAAACAAAGTATTCCAGATGTTGTTAATAATGACAGGAGATCCCATGCAACCTCCTTGCCAGGAGAGCACCGCCATCCCTGCTTGAACAAGAAATAAGTTAAGGTTGAAAGATTTATGAAGGCCAGTAAATGTGCGTAGCCCACCGCTAACTGAAGGGAAAATAAGTGTGTAATTCTCCATATTTGTGATGAAACATATATGAGAATCATGCCATACTTTTATTATCTTCACTCAACCAACAGGAAATATTCCTTGAAATGATAAACGCAATATTCCAACTAGAGAGAGCAACAAGAAAAATAGAAATTTTTTAATGATAATAAATGTAAATCCATTGGAGGGTGATTTTTAAGTTCAATGGTGGAAATTCTCAAGACGGTCAAACATATATTAGCAGATTCTTGAGAAACTTCGGCAAACACATACTAGCAAAACCCTAGTTCATAAACAGCCATGGCACTGACACTCTCCTACCTACAGCATAGTCATTTGGCACATGGCAGCACTCAACCTTCCTGAACCTTTCAAAGCCCAATTTAAACATCCAGCTAACATATAAACATGTAATTTATTATCAGATTATCACAAATGACAGCTACGGAGGTCATATTTGTCTAAGCAGCCAATAAACACAACTACTCGAACTACAGGCTCATCTGGAACACAGCCATATTTGTCCAAAACTTATTTACCACAGGCGATTTTATAATCCAAATCCCTCAATCTTTAACACTTTAATTAGCTTTCCATTACTTCAAATTCTAATACTCGCTCTAAACTGAAGTGATAATCAAATTTGTTGCATATCCTCAAGCTCTCACGCAAATAAAAAAAAGAACCCACTAGGGCTAACAGAAAATCCTGCTTCCCCACTATTTTTTTCCTCATTTTCTCTTACCGTCCAATAAGCCACACCGAAGAACACAAGAAATTAACAAAGCAAACCTGAAAGAAACACTGAAAATTTTAAATTATAATTGTAATTTTTTTATTAGTGATATTTTAATTAATAATCCTATTATAATTTTAATCCTCCGTAGTTGAAAATTTTAAAGATCCGGCAAACGTATAAACATGAAATTTAGTATCGGGTTATCACAAATGTCAGCTACGGAGGCCATATTTGTCTAAGCAGCCAATAAACACAACTACTCAGACTGCAGACTCATCTGGAACACAGCCATATTTGTCCAAAACTTATTTACCACAGCGACTTTATAATCCAAATGCCGCGATCTTTAACACTTTAATTCGCTTTCCATTACTTCAAATTTTAATACCCGCTCTAAACTGAACTGATAATCCAATTTGTTGCATCTCCTCAAGCTCTCACGCAAATAAAAAAAGAACCCGCAAGGGAGAACAGAAAATCCTGATTCCTCACTATTTTTTCCTCATTTCCTCTTACTATCCAATAAGCCACACCAAGGAACACAAGAAATTAACAAAGCATACCTGAAAGAAACACCAAGCGAGGTTTAAAAGGGTAACAACCCAAAGGAGGGCATAATAGGATTTGACTATATAAGACCCCCCATTACAAAGTTTCTTCAAGTTCCTCTTTGCGTGGACCGCCAGATACAGCAGGAACAAAGTCGACGGAACGACAAGGAAGGCATCGTACCAGAAACCATTGCAGTTGGACAAAGAGAAATGAGATTTTCGATCTTGATCGCTGGCATCCAACGCAAAGCTTGCAGTTGGAGGGGAAGGCAGTGAGACTTCGATGGCTTGAAGGAGGCTCGTCGGCATAGTTTTGCGAGGAATCAAGATGACGTTGTGCTATTCCTTATTCCTCTTTGCTTCCTAGTTCCTAATACCAAAGACTGAGATCGGATTGGGTGATTAAGAAGAAAAGGGGTTTGAGAAAAAGAGAGAGCATTGTTTGGTTGGTGGGAAAGTAAGGTTAAAGACAGATTTTTCTGATAACCTGAAAGGTTCACAAGCTCGATTCGGTTAACTGAAATTAAAAGCTTACTGATCAATGATGGAGGCCTGGGTAGCTCCCGGCTGCGACGAATTGTTGAGAACGCAAAGCGAGAGGAAGAGATGAAGATCCATAATTATCAACGGCGAGCGAGCATAAGTTGTGGAAGTTTCCTCATTGGTTTTTTATTATTATTTTAATAAAATATTAGCAGAAATGGGTAATTATTGGCTTAACCGCTGAAGGCAGCAGCACATATGGATAATAATAAAACGTGTAAAATTCTCTGCCGCTTTATTAATACTTTTACTAATATAAGTATCATTTTATTATAAAAATATAAATAATTTAAAAAAAAAATGTTAAAATTTAACTTAAATATTTTAAATATTTTTTATAAGTGAGAGACAAAAAAAATATTATTTATTTTTTAAAAAAATAAATTTTTAACTAAGTATCTAAATTACCAAAATTGATATTATGTTAACCCATATCACTTCATATGTATTTTAAAAATAAATATATTAAAAGATAATAATCAGTATTATTTTATTATTTTTTATAAAATGTATTTAAAATATATTTTTTATTTTTAAAAAATTTGTGTATATAATTTTTACAATAGAAATAAATTTTTTATTTTATATTCTTAATTTTTTTTAAAATTATATATTTTTTAAAATATAAAAAGTATATAATAAATAAATTAATCGAACGAATAGTTTACTCTAATAAAGCACATCAAAACTTTACCAAAAAAATCAAATCACGGGACTATGAAGTTACGCTCTCCTTGATACAATAGTTTTTTTTTTTTTAGGATAGAAAATCAAAAGATAATAATAATGATTGAGCAGAAAAAAAAATTATTTACATGCACAAAAAAATAATTACTTTAATTTAACTTAGAATTTTATTGGGACTCAAATCATTCCCAGACATTTCCAAATTTATTAATCTAATATGAGGTAAATTAAAACAACCGCAAGAGTTGTACAATTAAGAAATAATATTTCCTTTTTATTACAAGAAAATATATGAAATTAATAATCATTTACTCAAATTCTCAGTTCCCAATCATCCAAGTTATGTCAAGTAAGAAAAAGATTCTATGGCAAACAAATAGGTCAACCAGTGAAATCACTTCAATTAATTTCAGAAAAAAAAAAGAAAAAAAAAATTGCATGCCAAATACTTAAGTCATAATCTAGAATGATTTTTGGATTGAGAAAATATTAGAGAGAGATTTAATCTGAAGAAAGAAAGACATAATTTATAATTTTTAAAATTATATTTTGAAGAGAAAAAAATAATATTTGCTAATTAAAATGATTTCACACAAATCTTACATTCAGGACAGCAAAAGATTTGATTTAACAGCAAATTCAACTTTGCTTTTATATTATCTTAACCCTTTTGCTTGTGCTGTCCTACCAATCAAGCACATTTTTTGTATGCCTACCCACCATAAGACAATCCAATGGAAAGAGACAAAAATAGGAGATAAGAAAAGATAACATGACACTGCAGGGGACCATAATGCAAAATTATGAGTATATAAGAAAAATAATAAAAATTACATCGGGATCATTGGCTGACAAAAGAAAGTATTTAAATTATTAAACAAATTCGAACAATTATTGGAAATACAGAGTAAAGCATATACAAATACAAATTTGAAAGACTCGCAAACTAAAGTGCCGAGTTCTAACTTTTCGTTTTCGAATCTTTGCAAAACTTTTTATTAAGAAAATTCATATTAAATTTAAAATAAAAATCAACTTAAGAGGACTCCGAGTAAACATGTGGTGAGAGTCTGGGCTTTGGATGCACCGATAACGGGACCTTTCGTTGCAGGGTTAGCCCATAAGCCTCTTCCATGTTAAGTTTTTCTAGGTTAAGCCCATCTTGCAGCTCCCAATCAAACGCTTGGGCTAGGGTTGCAGTCAGCAGCTGAACCATGCGAAGCCCCAGGCTCATACCAGCACATATTCTACGTCCAGCACCAAATGGGATCACCTCATAGTCATTGCCTCTAACGTCAACATCGGGCTTTTCACCACCTGGTAGGAACCTTTCGGGCTTGAACTCTAATGGTTGGGCCCACTCTTTGGGGTCACGTGATATGGCCCAGACGTTCAGCAACAGAGTAGCACCCTTGGGAATGTGGTAGCCGAAGATTTCACAACTCTCAGCTGCAACTCGGGGAAGGGCAAGAGGGGTTGAGGGGTGGAGACGGAAGTTTTCCTTCACCACGGCCTGTAAATAGGGCAGGTTGGGTAAGTCCGCTTCGCTCACAAGCCGGTCTCTGCCCACGACAGAGTCCAGCTCTTGTTGTACTTGGGCCAGTATTTTTGGGTTCCGGATCAATTCTGCTATGGCCCATTCTGTTGTGCTCGATGACGTGTCAGTCCCAGCCGCAAACATGTTCTGCAATTATTGATCAATCACATCAATCTTTATAGTAAAATGATATTACGTCAAGGAAAAAAAAATGAAAAGCAAGACACAAAAGGTCATCTTTTTTTTTGGTACAAGAGTTGAACAAGGATCGAATCTAAGATCTTTGCTAAGTTATCCACTCCCCTCACTATTAAACCACACTTAGTGACTTACAAAAGATCATCTTTAGACTAGAGGCAAACATGGATGCACGTTTGATTTTTATTAATTTTTAAAATTTAACAATTTTTTATTAAAAAAAAAGTTTAAAACTCAAACAGTGATTACTTTTAAACATACAAAAATAAAATTATAAATTTAATTGTATTAATGGCTTGGCTTATAAAATGGAGAGTTAATTAAATTTCAATAATAAAGATAATTTTATGATTATTTTTACTTATTTATTTTTTTATAATTAATTTAATTAAGAAATTTCTTTTATAAAATAGTGTAGTAAGTGGATAAGTGATTAGTTGGTTTTTTTTTTGTTTGAGCGAAAGATTAATTGGTCATCGAAATGGGTCGGTGTGCAAACAGTTAAGCATAGGAAAGAGTAGGAGACCAAGAGGAGTGCTTTGAAGTAGGTGGATGAGTGATCAATTGGTTATTGAAGTGGATAGGTGTGCTAATCAAATTAAGAATTGAAAAGAGTAGCGTACCAAAAGTAGTGCTTTGATCTCCGTGTCAGTGAGTTTGGTTCCTTCATCATCCTGGACCTCCTTAAGCGACAACAGCGTACTCAACAGGTCCTTGCGGTTCTCACTCTTAGAAACCTCGTGTTCCTCAATAATGTTGGTTAAAAACGAATCAAACCTCTTGTGCAGTTTCTTCATCTTAGCTTGCACACCTTGAAGGTCAAGCCACTCCAATGAAGGGATGAAGTCTCCGATATTGAAAACTCCGGCCAACACCATCATCTCTACCACCATGGACTTGAACTCGTCAGCCCTCGGATCACATCCGGCTGCTCCGTCGTTGAACACGCGCCGCCCTATCATCACCCTTGCCAGGGCGTTTGTGGTGCACACGTTGACCAACTGCCCTAAGTTCACTGCGTTTGAGCCAGCACTTGCTAGATTACGTGTCAATCTTGCTACCTCTTCCTGCGTAATTAGCATTTAATTAAAGTTATATTAATTAATTAATCACTGCCTTGTGGAAAAGAATTATGCCGACAGTATTTTTTTTTATGGATTTATATTTGTATCATCAATCAAGCACAGGTGGTTGCTAATTAAAAAAATCATAATAGAATTATTAATTAAAATATCACTAATAAAAAAAGTACAATTATAATTTAAAATTTTCAACTTGAGATCAATTTATAATTTGATTCCTGATACTAATCTCATGATTATTTTAGAAAAAGTATAATACATTTTTAATTTCTGATCATTGCGTCCTTACGTAAACCAACAAATAATAAATCAAAATCAATTAAAAAATAGAGAACTTAATTGTATATGTTTTTAAAAAATAAAACTACAATCATTGATATTTTTCAAAAGATAAAATTTGAATTCAGTCTTATAAAATTTAAAAATGTTTAAAACAATTTTTTTATGTACATGCGTGTGTGTATCACTTTGTAATAATAAATCGAAATCAAAAGAAATTTTTTATGTAAGGAAACAATAAAGAAATCAAAACATTTAAATCATCAGATATTTTTACCGTTGAGCCCTTAATCAACAAAAAGACAATATATTTCATTTATCAAATTTTTAAACTGGTATTCGAGAATTATATGATGTTAATTATATTTTATCTATTTCTATGTACGTTTTTGAAGTTTTCCTTTTGGAATGTTCGGCTGGGTATAGGAAGCCACAAATAATTGACACCATATTAAAAGAAAGAAAAAAAATAGTTTTTACGATATAATTTGACTCATAATCCTATACTCCCAACACAACGTTCAAGAGGCTGCCTCTGTTGGTCCTAAATATTCATCCTTTCCAGACCTTATCTCATGTGCTACTGCCCCTTTTCTTAGGGATATTCACATGGTGCTGAGACCTTTCACTTTAAGAAATATGAAAAATTCAACTGATAGTGATCAACTAAGGTTTTAGCAATGACTGGGACATATATTTAGATACTGTTTTTGAAAATTGAAATAACACTGGCATAAATGAAAACTTAATAACGTGAAAGTTTTAACATCCTTTTATTCTATATATTTTCATGATACGATATTAATTAGAATTTATATATATTTAATCTTCTAAATAATATTTATAATTGTTAACTCTCGTTATTAATTGCTGAAGAATCCAAGTTTTTAAGTTGTTGACTAAAATAGAAATAAAAGGAAAATGAAAAAGTCCAACAAAAATATGACCAAAAATATATTTTTTTGATCAGATTTTTTGTAAAGGGAGGGACCTCAGTGATAAATGGATATCACTCAGAATTACTAGAAGAAGCATGTGTGTAATCTAGTCGTAGCTAGCTTTAAAGGGAAGGAAAGTTAATTAACCTGACGGAGATGTCTAAAATCGTCCAAGGCCTTGCCGGAGAATAGATGAACGGCGCTGATTTTCCGGAGCATGCGCCACCGTGGGCCGTAGGGAGCGAACACAAGGTCCTGATAGTTATAAGCCATATATTTAGCTCCAGCGTTGGGCGGCCGGCTCGAGAAATTGGCGTCGTGAACCTTCACAAACTGCTCGGCGACCGAAGCGGAGGCGGCCACGACAACGTCAACGAAGCCCAGTCGGAGGTGCATGAGAGGACCATAGGTTCGAGCCAAGTCCGCAAGGGCGTGGTGTGGCACGGGACCCAAGTGAGGCATGTTTCCGACGATAGGCCATGGTCTTGGACCCGGAGGGAGAGGACGAGAAGGGCGATTGAAGAGCTTGAGAAGCTTATAAAGAAGAGAGGCTACCACAAGAGTAACGAAGGCAAGAAGCCAAGGAGACATGGAAGCCATGGACGAAGGAAGCAGTGTGTACTAAGAAACTGAGAATATTTTGGCAAAGTTAAAATGATGAAGATTGAAGAATATTTGAGTTGTGATGATGTGTAGGAGCTGAGGGTTATTTATATATAGAGAGAAGTTGTGAAGGTGGGAGGGTTTGATTTGGTGAAGTGTGGCGGGTGGTTGAAAATGGTGGATATGTTGACTTTTCTGGAGAGTTATAACTGAGACTTGTGTTAGGTTGATGCGCGGGGTAGCCAAGACAAGTTCAAGGTTCTAGTATTTTATGTTTCGAGAATGATAGGCGATAGCTAAGTAGAAATATATTTAGTAATTAACTTCTTCTTTTTTTTAAACCTCGGGATTTTCTTAGAAACAGGCTTCTCATTTTTAAATTGGTTAGTTAGTTTATTATTAACCTTCTTCCATCGTTTGACAATTTTTTTTAAGTTTATAGTTTGTCAAATATATATGAAATCAACTTTAATTTTTTAAGAAGCGTGTTGCCATTTTAGTTTCAATTACTTTTCTACATCTAGTTTTTTTTTTAACCATTATTTTGGCACCATTGCTGTCATATCAACATAGTTTGAATATTTGAGATATGAATAAATTGACTTTAAATTAAACTATAATAAAGAATTAAGGTACGACACCGGATATTATTAAGTTTAATTTTTTCTATAGAATTAAAAAAAAAATGTATCACTGTCAAAAGTATCATTGATTTTGCTCCGATGAAATTTATGCACACTCTTTCACATTGACCAACTTAGTACATTTAAGATTCTATTTTTAAAATATTAAAAAAATTCAACATATATATATATATATATATATATATATATATATATATATATATATATATATATATTAAATTACCTTCTCTTTTCTCTTTTTTGTGAATTGGTTCAATTCAAAAAAAAATTTAGTTGTGCAAATATTAATTTCTCATCAAATCACCTATACAAATATAAAAAATATTATAACTAAAACTATACTCATGATAATGAATTTATTAAAGAAGATCTATACAAAAAAATGCATGAGAATAAAATGTAAATTCATAATTTATGCATTAAAAAAATAATCAATACGCATAATGTAGAAGATCCAAACCCTTTTTTTAATTTTTTGTACTTATAGCGACGCTTATCAACTTCAGTAGGTAGTTATAACTTCAATATTGAGTTTTATGTCATTTCTTTCGTTTTCAATAATCAAATATATATTTCATTTTCGTAAAAATAATAGAATAAATAAATACTAAAATGAAAGTAGTCACATATAAAAAAAATTATCCTTCTTTTTTTTTTTGACCAAATGAAGTCAGCTATAGAAAATTATCCTGAGAAGCGAAAATGTTAAACCAAAACTCAAGAGCCAATAAGGATAGAAAACATGCAAACTGATTAATTCTTTATATATATATATAATTGTAAGTTTGAAAAATTAAAAGAAGTGAGGGTTTCCAATTTAATTAAAATTGGAATAAAAAAGTACAGGCCTTAAATTATTGAAATATAATTGCGAATTCTTCTTTTATGACGCAAGCAATAGAGCATTGTCTGAATAAGGACTTTTTAAAAAAAAAAATTGAAATTTAGATTAAGCTTAAGATTAAGAATAATGCTAATGCTACAATAGTTATAAATATTTAAAATCAAAATGAAAAATTAATGACGTAAATATATTATGTTCATAATTATATAATTATGTCATCTTATTATTACTGATTTAAAAGGAAATTAGCAGTGGTATCTTTACAAATCGAGCCAATTATCGCCAGACAAATTTACAATCCTCGTAGAAGGAAGAGCACTTTAAAGATGCACCAAACCAAGCTGCAATATTGTACAAGTACCGAAAGACAGTTTTCCACCTTTCCTCATCAATTTTTTGTCTTCAGTTTTCCCCAAATAACAGGTTCATAATAACAACAACAAAAACCTGAGAAAAAGAAAAAAGAAATATGCTCTAATTATTGGAAAATTTGGCATGACATTTTTTTTAATTGATAAAATTTTCTATAAATACAATTTAAAATTTCAGCCACGATCAAATTTGGCGTGTTTCAAACCAAGACAACATAGGAGTAATTGGCATTTAAAACGAACAATAAATTAATAAATTAACTCCTACATATTTTTATCACTTGAGTAACGAGTACAAGCTTACTTTACAAAACAATTAGACTCTTTGCTTTTCCTATATGCATTAGGTATGCTTCGATCAAAGGAGAATGGAAGAAAAGAAAAGAAAAGAAATTGTTTGATTGGAATTTAAATAATAAAAAAATCTGAATCAAATTTTTGTGCTCTTCTCTTTTTCTTTCTTCTTCTCAATCCAAGCATACCCTTAAGAGCATATAACAATGACATTGGCATTGTTGTGGAAATTCAGGTTATTTTTCTATCAATAACAAATTTAACGATGTCCGACAATAATAAATAAAAAAACATAAAAATAAATAAAGAGAACGCTAAAATTTATGAGGTTCAGCTATTTATGTTTACATCTTCGGACACCATTACAAATATATTACTTTGAAAGAATACAAAAGAGAGAAGATAAACTAAGCTTTTAAAAGAGGTAGAAAATTTAAGTTTTTGGTGTGAAGAAAACTTTTAGTTGTCTGAATTTTCTGAAGTAATATTTTACCTTCTTCCAAAATTTTCCTTAAGAAATGATATTGAACATCTATATGCTTTGTGCGTACGTGATAAATTTAGTTTTTTGCTAAACAAACAACACTCTGACTGTCACAATACACTTTGACGTGCTTCTGACTAACTCTTAAATCTTTAAGCAATTCTTGAAGTTAAATAATCTCTTTAACAACCTCTGTAACAGCTATATACTCTGTCAACTGTTAATTGTAAAGTAGACTTCCAACTAACCATTGCCTTTACAAGTGTAAACACATACCCGGTAGTTGATATCTATTTGTCCAAATAACTAGCATAATCGGAATCACAATATCTAACTACATATTGACCAATCTTTTTATCCTGCTTAAATAAAAAATCAACATCCACAGTATTTTGAATATACCGTAGAATGTATTTTACAGCTTGCCAATGTCCTTTACTAAGATCATGCATGTACTTGCTCACAACCCCAATTGCTTATGAAATGTTAGGTCTCGTACACACCATAGCATACATCAAGTTACCAACAATATTTGTATAAGAAACTTTTGCCATATATTCTTGTTCAGTATTATTCTTCGGAGATTAATCAGCACTAAATTTTATATGAAGAGTAAACAACGTACTCATAGGTTTTAACTTGTCATTCATGCCAAAATGTTGCAGCACTCTTCTCAAATATTGTTTCTGAGTTAGATAAAACTTTCTTAGACATGCACTTAATTAGACAATATATTACTAACAATTTTAAGACTAGCTTACAAAAGAAATCTCAAAAAAAAAAAAAAAAGTTGATGTGGAAGATAAGTTAAAATCGCAATCACAAAGTATACTTCAAATTTCAAAAGAAATCGCAACTAAAAGTTATGATACCAATTGTTAGGATTTCGGAAGGCCCAAACAGGCAAATAATAAGAAAAATAATAGACAAGAATTAATGTAGTTCATCTTATAGCTTACATCCACAAACAAAGACGACCATCAATTTTTCATTAACCAATCAAATGAAAATTACAAAAGTGGTTTGACTACACTCACAAATTAGCCACACTCTAAATACACCTTAATATATCTTTCAATGGTGTATCACACAAAACATACTTTAAATTTCAAAAGAAATCGTAACCAAAAGTTATGATACTAATTGTTGTGAACATTTGGACTATTTTTTTACCAATAATAAATTTAACGATGCTCGACAATGATAAATAAGAAGTAGAGAAACAAATAAAGAGAACACTAAAATTTACGAAGTTTGACCAATTATGCCTATATCTTTGGATACCACTACAAATATATTATTATGAAATAATACAAAAAAGAGAAGATAAACTAAACTTTAAAAAAAAATAAAAAATTAAGTTTTTGATGTTAAAAATAATAAATGAGAATACTTTTATTTATAGTCTTAAAACTCTTCTCATTTTTCACTTTTATTTGATGTGAAACTTAGAAGCCAAAAAGCAACAGGCATGTCCATCAGCACTAAACCATTCCCTGTCTCTGCTCCTCGGAATGGCATGCACGTGGGATACTCTTCCACAATCAAACAATTATGTCCGAATTGTTCAAAATCTCTGAAACGTCAAACTGTGTTAAAACTTAAAAAATAAATGCCATTCTTGGAAAGGGCCAAGTGCCACAGCTTCAGTTCTAAGCCAAGATATATCATAACTGACGTATTTTTTCCAATAAGAGAAATCATCAATACATGAACGTAGACAGAAATTCTTTACATTGACGCAACTTCATCTTGTCGATTGAGTCGATTCTTGGCAAGCTCTTTTAAGTACTCTGAATCTTGATATAACTCATCCTCTTCAATCCTTCATGCCGTAGAATTTCTTATTTATAGCATGCATGCTAGCTATATGTATTGGGTAGAAGATTAACCCCTAATGCCTCTCGAATATTAAATTTTAACCTAAAGAAGTACCTTTTTCTCGACGCCATGCATGGTGATTTGCCACTACTTTTAACCTTTCATTCACTGTCGATGGCTTTGCGACAAAAGCAAACCTGCATGAAACCCCCTAGAATTCATGAGTGGTATAGGGAAGCAGTATTTAAAATATAAGAGAAAATTACAAAGCGAATATTTCACTTAAATAAAAGATAATAAAAATAAAAATATACCCCCGCTGATCCTTATTCTATTCACACACATGGTTTAGATTGATTCTGGCTTTAGAATAGGCTTTCGATTAATTTTATGTTAGATAATGACTCCAATTCATGATTAACTCTAGCCTTGTTGAAAGCAAAACCCACAAGCAGCCAATATGCAAGTAACAAATCATTAACACCACGAGGTTCACAACGTTAGCAAATTGTTTTAACATTATTTTACGACAGCGTGTGTTTAAATTTACTTGTTATATTTGTTAGGCAAAATGGGAGGGAGTCAAATTTATATATAATTTATCATCCGTAGACTTTAGAGGATTCAAATCTTTAGATTTTTGGTCCTTAATAGTGACGGTTATAATTTTTTGATATTTGTTTCATTTTCAAGATTCAAACGTGGACAAGGTCGTTCAATAAGACCATCACATACGAAATCATTAATTATCTTCCTAGTGGCTAGCCATTCTTCCTATGAATCGTCACCAAAAAAGTATTGCATCAATCTCGTGAGTTTTTCTTTTCTTTTCTACAACTGAGATATAATATTTGTGAAGTGTGAATGAAAAATAAACAAAAAAGATAAGGACCAAAGAAATTATTAGTTAGACGTTATAAACTTAATTAGAGTAAGTATTTGATCTATTAACAATTGATCAAAATTTACACAAGCAAAAGGTTAAAATATTGCCATATGCCTGATTAAATAAATAAAAAATTAAATTGAATCACAGATACATGATAACCTTTTAATCTTTTACTTATATAAATTTTAGTCCATTGAAAGTATATCAAATATTTACTTGTAAACTTATGAACAGGTAATGAAAACTTATGATGTGAATATGACGGAACCTTATTTAGAAGATACAATAATATTTGGATTGTGTATTGAGTTGTTATTCAATTTTTTTATTTATATAAATAGTTGAATTGTTGTAACTTCTAAGACGCATAAATCAAAATCCAATAAAAATCTTTTTGAGTTGACCATACTATTTATTGCATTAGTACTGTACATATGTGTGCCAGCACGCGTCTATGTAAACATAGTCTCTCCACACCATAATTTCTTTGAGGATCAAACTTATCAAGGTAATAATTAAATTTTGTTAAAAATAGTTTAAAGGAGGATAATTTTGTATATTTTTGTTGGGGAAATAAACGAAGGATACGGGTCTGAATGATTTAAAAGTCAAAAGAGAATATTTCTTCTACCAAATATGACATATCATATATGGAGGGACATAATTTCATGTCTGAATTTCAAAAGCACCCAAAGTCTTCTATTTCAGTTTGAAGATAAAGGGGGTGCTTGATAATGAAAAGCTGAATTGCCAATATAAATGCTATTAATTGCAATTTACAAATCACACCCGGAATCTGTCAACTAGTCGGTCTGCAAGTTGACATTTTCTTCGTAGCTCATTATTTCGCATGGACTGATGTAAGCACATTAATTATCTAGATGACCATAATCAATTAAAGCTTGGTTTTGGTTTTCTTTTTTAGGCTACATAATCATATATAAAACCAGTCATACAATAAGAAAAGTCTCTTATCCAAGATTTTCTCCTATACAACGAGACTTAGTTTGGTATATATTTTCAAGGTTAATGCTTCAAATAGAGTACAATGAAAAGGCAACTCTCTTAAGTTCCATATTTCAAAAATTGTATTCTTATTTATTTCTGTCGTTGATAATTTTAGATTATTTGTCATCAGCTATTTTTTATTTTATTTTATTCTGGTATATATGTATACAAAAAAAAGTATCTAAAAAAAAATAATCTTTTTTTGTTGTTAATTTTCTTCCCTTGACTCTTCCTTGTCTTGAAAGGCATAGCAAATGTAAGTTAGTTCAACAAACTACGTATGCCTCAGAGAATTTGACCAAGGAATTTTTTTCTTCTTCATTTCAACTTCTAATTTTTTTCTTTTACACAAATTAAGGGCAAAAAAAAAGGTTAGCCTTCTTTGACCAAGGCAGCGGAGACGTATACTGAAATATGATGAAGTTAAGTATACTTTACAAAAACAAAACAAAAAATATATAGAGAAGAATAACAAGAGTAAGATATGATTGAACTAGCAGATTCTTCATATAAAACTCTATGAAGCCACATGCTGATCGATCAAAGTCTTAGCACCTAAGGTTATGATTATCGATATATTGAATTTGTGATTAGACGAGCAACTTACACGTAGCAAATGGACTATTGACCTCTCGCACAACTAGTTTGGTTCCAACATTGCAAAAGTATCCATATGTAAATGCTCTATTTTTATTTTTTGAGCCGCGTTGAAATGATTCAATATTTGGTAAGAATACATAAAATATAGGAAAAATTATACTTTTTCATCCTGATTTTTGTATTCAATTGTAATTTTTATACCAATACAGTCATTTTTGTAATTGGTCTCTTAATTTTTCTATTCCATTGTGTTTATCTTCATACCAACTAAATTAAACATTAACCTTAGTAGTGGCTATGTAAAATTATCAAAATACTTTATTTATTTATTAATATCTCTTGTTTTCTAGACTTCTCTTTATGGCACATGAATTATATTTTGATAATTTTATATAGTTATCAGTAAATTTAATGTATAATTTAGATAATAAAAGACTAAATGTAATGAAAAAGATAGAATATAGAGTTAATTGTAAAAAGTAATAGATTGGGGTACAATGAAAATTATAATTGGATACAAAAATTACAGTGACAACTACAATTTCTCTTAAAATGTAAAATAATTATATTTCAAAATATAATTAAGAAAGAAAATTCGTATAAGTAGTATATTATTTAATAATGTAAATCTCTAACTTCTTATAAAATGTAGTTTATAATTTAAAATACCGAATCTTCACGGTGAAGATTTTTTTTTCCTACCTTAGCATTCCTCTCCGTATTGGGAGTATAACAATATAAGAATAGAGGATAAAGGCACTGGCTATATCTATCGCGGGCGATGTGTCTTTATCATTTGAGTTAATCGCCACAAAATCGCCGCCTTAACCAATTGCCCATTTGAGGAATTAATGAGACAAATTAATTCTTATATAGTTCAAAGTCTCTTTTTCCCAATTCGTGCCGAAGACTGACAACTACAATTCATATAGTATAGGGTTCATACCATATATATGTATATGAATACTTAACATATACGGTTGTTCACGCCAAAAAGTTGACTTGATATACAAACCTTAAAAAAAATCCCTCGTTCATATTTAATGTTTATCACAATCTTTTACTGAATTTATATGTTGTTCTAAATTCAACTATCCCTATTAACAAAATTATAAAGAAATAAGTTTATTTAATCTTTTTTAGATGAAACTAACTGAATTCAAATTCAATCATGAAAAAAAAATCAGTACAAATTAATAGCGCATGTACCAAAAAAATTACAATACATAGACCTAAAACAACGTATACAATTTTTTTTCATAATAAAAGTGTTCACTTAACAAGAAGAGAGACATGGTTTCATTGAAAACAATGAGAATTTAAACATATATATAAGATGATGTTTGTATTCATTGGTATAAGTGAGGAGATTCAGCATCTGCATAGAAAGAAATTTTTAAGTTTAATCGTATGGCGATGTTAAAAGGGTTGATAAAAATTGATATATTTTATATTGGACAAACTATTAAATCTTAATATAGTACTTGAGTCATGAAATTCTTCCATTTAACAAGTTAATTTTGTGATATATGTTTTACTCATGATTTAAATTACATTAATTGATACAGACCAACTCAAAAAAAGTAACTTGAAAAGGAATAATTTGAAAAAAGGATATCCAATACTTAATGATATTTCTTCTATTAAATAATTTTCAAAATTTAAGTAATATTTAAATAATGAGATTTTACCATTCAATAAATTAGTATTATAAGAGACACTATTCTTATAATTTAAATCGGATAAAGAAGTTACTAAAATAAATGTATGAATAAATTTTATGGCTTAAAATATTCATATCAATATTTTTTTTAATTAATTTTTGATACAGTCGATTAGTAGGTCTCACACAACCTGTTGTGAAAAGGCTATTCCATTTCAGCCCAGTGAGGAGATTAAGGTGATCTGAAAGGTTTTTGAGGTCAAGATGACGAGAGGCTGACCCCAGCGACATTGGCCACTGTGCCGTCAATCAAGACCTTGGCGTTACCACCTAAAAACATTAATTACAGTCATATACGCGTGGGCTTTTTCAATCTAACATTCCATTTGGAAGTCGCCAACATGCATCTTTCAGTATTGAAAGTTGAAACAATGAATAAGTCTTACTAAATACTGACTTTAGAAATTGTCTAATTAATCATCCAAGCATTTAGACATATTTAACTTCGATATCTTAATCAATTACATTTATATTTTAAATTGATTATAGTTAGCTATCAAATATATATCTTAGAGCAAGAATTAATTTATTTTATGTTTCTTTCTGGTATTATAGGGTAATTGCTAAGGTCAAGTAGTATAAAATATGACATCTTCCTTAGAAATTAAAAGATTTAAAAAAAGTTCTTTATAATCTGAGTTCGAAACAATTCTTGCTCTAAGAATATATAATTAAAAAATTCTTAACTTCAACATATATATTTAAATTTCTTGGGGCCATAGGCTGCTTGTTGAATTACGATTAAAACAAACTAAAAACGAGCCCTAGATCATAAACTTGGAATCTTTCGATTTTCACACAATAGAAATTGACATTTTATTAATATATTCTTTTCCCATGGATTCAATTTGACCCGAAACTGTCTTAAAAGAATTGTACACTACCAAATATCAATTCGACCATTCGTTAAATTACCTAGTTAATTTATTCCCAATATGGCAATACCTGGTTCATGATGTCAGTACTAAGTGCTGGTTTCAACACGCATACGAAATTTTTCGTTTCCACCAGTTTGTGCAGGGCATGCACGCAACTTTCAATTACATGCAACACGCGATCACCTCTAGCTCTTCTGTCTTCTAGAAAAATGAAGGCTTTCTTTCTTTCTTTCTTTCTTTTGTCGTGTAAAAGAATATGATTGAGGAAAGAACTTTAAGCAGATTGAAGAAATAAAAATATAAAAAATTAGTGAATTTTCTTACCACTTAATTAAATGGGTTTTAATATCATATTGAGAATAATTTCATTTCAACCTAAGTTTGAGAAAGGTAAAGTGAAGTATTTGGAGATTTATAGTAGGTTTCATAGAATATGCATTCCTAGCTAGCTATGTATTTAAATTTCTTTTGAAAAAAAACAATTTGCTAATTTTTTTAAAAAAACTTAACTTACAATATATATATTATGTAAATGTTTATTACAGGTTTTATTCATTCTAACTTTATTTATATTGTTATATAGCTTTTTATTGTTTGAAAAGATATGGTAAATAGAGGTGGAGTACTTCTAACTTAATTCTAACGACATAATGCAATAGGTGCATAAATACTTATCTTCACTAGACGTTCTGAAGACATCTTAAATCCAATCACATTTTGTCAGGTAAATGAGTCTATTTAAAAAAAAAAAAAAACCTACAACGTCTGGTGGCAGGCATGCATTTGTCATCATTATTTTGTTACATATATATGTAATATATAATTCGAATACTTTAAAATTTTCTTCTTAATTAATTATGTGTCAATTGTTGATCGAAGAATCTCTCTCTCTCTCTCTCTCTCTCTCTCTCTCTCTCTCTCTCTCTCTCTATATATATATATATATATATATATATATATATATATATATATATATATATAAGGAAGTATCCGCATTGAACAGCTTAGCAATATATATGATCCTTGGGCTCCTCTAGACCTAGAGGGATGAAATAGCAGTAAACCAGAGCACATTGAATTATATCTGGTAGTTGCGTAAACCATAAGTTGCGATGGAAGTGTCCTACTCTTATTTTTTAAGTAGACACTTGTACAAAGTATAATTGAAAAGATTATAAGATTCGACTCTTTATAATTTAAAGTGTTTGGTGCATTAGTTGTTCCACGAGGGCTCAAAAAAGAACCATTTGATGAAATGGTAGTGATGAGCACTCTTCATAAGTACACGCCTACTCCTCATCTGACCTTCTGCGTCTGCATCAATTTCTGAATTAAATCTTCATCTTCTTTACTGAAATACTAGGATCATTCTTCAAGTATGGCTTGGTTCATTTTACTTCTCCAAATATTGTAGCCGTAGTAGCTGTGATGCACTTTACTTGTTTGATCTACATAAAATAAAGTGAGCAATGAAGCAAAAGATGTTTGACTTTAGTTAGCAGTACAACAATAACAGCTGCACCATAGCTTCAGAGTATTTAAACACAGAAAGTATTTATTTAATTCTTCACGTTGCAGACGTGTTTAAGTTTAATTAAAGGTAAAATATATAGGCAGATAGTAAGCTCAATATTTAACTGGTTTCGGTTCAACAGTAGCTATCATTCAAAGAGCAGGATCACTCTCCGACTTGGTTGCACGTGCTCGGTGCTGGGTTTTAAAGTAGGGACCGGGTGGCACTCCCGAAATGCAATCCCCAGAGAGTATTTTACATCTAACTGTAGGAAATCCTCATTCTTGCCCAACTATGAATGAGTGCAGTAGCCCATGGACATGGGGTACTCACATTTAAGACTATCTTCCACTTCTTTCTTAAGATCTAATAATTGCTTTTACTTTAATACTTATAACTCTGACTTTCTTTTCTTTTATTTAATATACCAACTTCCCCCCTCCCGCCCCCAAATTCCTGCTTTGAGGAATTGAGTAAGGGACAGACCTATCATATAGTCCCCCCAAGGGGGATTCTCTCTGTCCCAATGTCAATGGTTCTCAAGTATTAAATGTAACATTTTTAATTTCGTTTCATATATTAATAAAAGTATAAAAGTATTCAAAATAACATCTTTAATTTCTTTTCTTTTATTAATAAAGGTATATAAATATTTAATTAAAAAAATAAAATTTATTAGACAATCTTTAAATATCTAAGGAAATATAATCTTTAGAAATTCTTCACCTTACGTATATATAGAAATGTTCTAACATTAATGGAATAGGTAAAGAGAGAAAATCTAAGAGGAAATATTAGAAATAAATATACTAAAAAAAGGTGAAATTCTTAGGTAAGAAAGATAAATTTTTGTGAAGGTATTAAAATTTCAAGAATATTGGATTAGGGTAATTTTTTCTAATTTAAGAGTTAAAGTTATTAAATTTAGTATCTCCACCCATAAATTGGGCTTTCAACTATAAACACTTCATATAGAATCTTTCTACCTCACATGAATTTTTAGCAAACCAATAGGATAGTCCAAAGAAGAAATAAAACATAGACTTGGATTAGAATATAGAAATTGGACCGGTAGCCCAAAAATCGTGAAAATGTGACCAAGTTTGTGTTTTAATTTTTGGGAACATCCTGTAGGGAATTCAAATAAATGGTTAACATAAAAATTATATATATATATATATGTGTCACGAAATTTTAGCCACTGAAATTACGCAATTTGGAGTTCATAAGAGATAGATATGGTCTAATTAGTAAGCAGTGGTCAGAAAATGGTTAATCAGGGAAAAATATGTTAGGATAGATTCTGTGTTTTAATTTCTGGAAACATTATGTAGGGAATTAAATTATATAGTTAACATAAGAATTATAGATAAATGTGTCACAGATTTTTAGCCACTGGAATCACTTAATTTGAAATTTTTATGAGGGAGATATGGACAGATTAATAGGTAGAGGTCAGAAACTACCCGAGAAGAAATAACCTGTAATTTAAGAGACTAATATTATCTTGATTTCTTAACATTTCGCTAAACTGTTCAACATAATAGTTTTAGATAATTGTTTTATCTTTAAATTGACACTAAGATCACCTACATCGGAGTTAAATTGTGGGAGTTATACTCTGATTAGTAAGAGAATGTTAGATAGGATGAAAACCTACATCAAAAAAATAAAGAAATAAAATTAATATTTAAAAAAAAAGAATTTTACAAATGAAAATAATAAATGACTAGTATATGCCATAGCCATTGCCATTGTATGAACTTCTTACCATCTTAAGTGTGAAATTTTGACATGAAAATATTTTATAAAGTGATATTTGAAATGGTTATGTTCATGGCATGATTATCAATGATTTTTGGTAATAGTTATATACTTGTTATTGAAAGTATATTTTTTGCTATCATTGTGAAAAGAAAAGAAATAAACACAGTCACATGGCAATCTGTGTGGTGCACCAGTAGGGGACGCCCTACCAACGGTTATTATCATGTTAATGAGAAAAAAGAGAGAGAAAGTAAGCCGTGTCAGACGGAGCGAGAAAAGCCTGTACCGGAGAATAGAAAATACTTACCCTGACCAGAGTAGCTTGATATGATAATAAATTGATAGTCATCATATGATATCCTGACAAATAGTATTTATGATATACATGTCATAATTGTACAAATTTGCATGTGTATGGATAAAGTGCATTCATGTGACCTAAAGATATTTTCTGTAGTTTATACAAATGGACATGACATGATGAACTATATTAATGGTAAATTAAGATTTATTGTTGAACCTACAGGAATTTAATTCTCACTATATTTTCATATCATGTTCAGAAGAATAATTATGCAGATTTTCTCCATGACACTTATTATTGCCGTATGTTGGATCGAGGTGCCCTACCTTGAGCAACTACCAGTTATATCAGACATATCTGTACTAGATGTGACTGAGACTCTGGTGAAGGTGCCGCCACCCGCACCAGTGTCCCCGGAAGTAGTCGACGTAGATGATTAAGGCTGATATGTATATTTTAGACCTTTGTACAAATATTTGTAAAATAATAGTGTGTATGGAAACTCAGTATTGTATCACTGTTAATAACAATTATGCTTGGTTAAATTAATTATTATTATGAATTAAGTAGTTAGAATTAAAGCAGTAATAACTTCATGAAATTTTACAAATATAAAAAAAAAATTTGTTACATAAATGGAGTTGTTACATTAGATACTACCATTCCCATTCCATATAGCCATATATAGGGCCTACTGTTCCTTTGGATTTTTCTTAATTACTATTTAATTACTATTTTGTATTTATTCCCTATAGCCATATAATGGGAATTTTTTTTAAATAAGGATTCATTTGTGGTGATACTAATTTTCACGCGAGTAATTGTCTTTTTTATTTTTTTAATTAAATAATGAAACAATTTAATTATTTAAATCTTAGAATAAATATCACTACATGAATCCTTATTATTAGAATTATTTTGTTTTTAATCTATATATCTTTATTCTTTCACTGTTGATAAATGAAGGATTTTTTCCTTCTTTTTGTTTACCCCCGTTTATTTCTCTCTCTTTTTATATATAGAAATTTCGTACACAAGAGAACAAAGTCAAGCTTCCCAAGGCAAGCGAGAGCATATTTACACTGAAAAACAAAGCGATGAGGCTAAATTATAAGCTACCTAACAAAAAGCTTAAGCTCTGTTTGGAGCACAAAATAAGAGTCACATGATAAAATAATTTATCCTATGTTTTGCGTTTGGTGAGCCAATCAGATAGGATAACAAAATCAAGTTTGCTATCCTATCCTGTCTTTTTGGTTAAAATTTGTATCCTATAGGGCTACCTAAGTTAGAGACCGAATTGCTCACTCTCACCCTATACTCTGAAATTGCCCCTTAGAAAATGTTCTCATCCTTTTCACCCTCGAACTCCTCCCTCACCCCGAGAACGCGCCTCTTCCTTTATCATTGAGAACGCTACTCCATCATCAAGCTAAGAGCGTGCTTCTTCCCTCACCATCGAGAACGATATTCTTCTTCATCCCAAGAACATTCTTCCTCCCTCACCCTCGAGAAATCTCCTCCTTCGTCATCTCGAGAATGCTCCTCCTTTCATTGTCGCTCTCCATCAGCCAAGATAAGCATCGATTGCTCACTATGCATTTTCCTCTTTTCACCTCTATTTTAGCCGATTGTTCACCCTGGTTTATTTGCCTTTATATTTTGGTTTCCCTTGCTCTGCTTGTTTCAGAACCCATGCTAGTTTGGGAGTCTGTATTTTGGTATCGATTTCTGCCTGTATATGTTTTCCTCTTTACTTGGTTTACATATCTGCCTGTGATTTACATATCTCTGTCACATCTCTGCTTGATTTCCCTCTCTGTGATTTGCATATTTGTCGTGGTTCACATATCTGTCATTGGTTTGTTTTAGCCGATTTACATATTTGTTGTGATTTGCATTGGCTTCAGAATTTTATATGTGCATCTGGTTTCAGAATTTGCTGTGATTTACATCTCAATTGTTGTGGATTTGCTTGTATTTTCTCTTATGGATTTTATGTGCATTTGATTGATTTTATGTGTATATACTCTTATGGGTTATTTTCTGCTTGTATATGTTTTGGTCGATTCCTTCCCCCTGCTATTATTATTAGTTTTGGCTCTTGTATATTGTGGTTGCTAGTTCTATTTCTTTTGGTTGCTAGTAGTTCTGCTTACTCCCAAGGGTGCTACTCTGTAGAGCACCACCCCTTAAGAGCAAGAGTGCAGCAAAGAACTTGGGTTATGCATTTGGATTCTATTGATTTTGGGTTTTGCTTGCTCCTAAGGTTATGCATTTGGTTTCCATTGATTTTGGGTTTATTGAAATAACCTGGGTTTTTTAAGCTTTCTTGGTATTTATGCAATTATAATGGTTCCAGAGCAAAGAATTCAATTTAGACCATGCCTACTTTTTTTGGTGATACACTTCTACAGTTACAAGTCTGTGTATGTTGAGTTTTAATGAAAATCTCTTGCTCTTTTTAAGTCAATGGTGTTTTGCTTGCTGTTCCTATTTAAACAATAGTGCATGCAATTCTAGTTTTATTTTGCTAGTTGTATATTGAGGACATAATGATTATAAGTAGCAAAGAGCATGGAAAATTATTTAGCTACTTGGTTCTAATCTTCCTAGCTTCATGGCCTTTATTTAAATTGTTTATTTTTTCTTATTATTTGTATAGGTAAATATGAATTCAGAGGATCGGCTTAAGATTATGTCATATCTGATTTTGGAGGAAATGTTTTTAAAGATAATTGGGATATGTTTTACAATTTTTATTACAGTGAGTTTTTCTACATTGTGATTTTATGAAAGTCATAATCTTAGGCAACAACTAAGTGTTAGAGAAGGTTTAAGCGGAGAAATTTTAGAAAAATTGATAAACCAAGATGATATTGCATATGTTGATCAACTTTGCATAGATATTAGGTCATTTCATTCATTATGTTTTTTTCTTCATACTAAAGGAAAATTAAAAGAAGATGGACTAATAAGTATTGAAGAACAAGTGGCTATGTTCTTATACATATTAACACATCATTCTAAGAATTGGGTCATTAAATTTTTGTTTAAAATATTTGGAGAAAGAGTTAGTAGGTACTTTAATAGAGTGCTAAATAGTATCTTACGATTACAAAAAACACTCCTTAGAGGACTAGATCTTGTTCCACAAGATTGTTTAGATGAAAGATGAAAATGATTTAAGGTATGGTATTCGTGTATTGTGTTTTAAAATATATTAACAATTGCACTCTATTTTATTAAACATTAACATTTTATTTATATTTGTATATAGAGTTGTCTTGGGCATTAGATGGAACATATATCAAAGATAATGTACTTGCAATTGATAAACGGAGATGTCATAATAGAGGAGATATATCAACCAATATCTTAGGTGTATGTTCAAGAGATATGACTTTATATATGTGTCACCTAGATGGGAAGGATCAGCATTAGACTCAAGGGTTTTGTGGGATGCCATTTCTAGGAGGAATGATTTAAGAGTACCAATAGATAAAAAAGATTTGCATAGTAGAGAAGTTGTAATAGTAACGAATGAGTAATTATTAATATATTAAATTAAAAATTTTATTTTATTATAAGATATTATTGGATGCTGGGTTTACAAACTATGAAGAATTCTGTCACATCCCTACTTTAGGAACGCGAATACCTTTAATATCCGATAAACTTTATTATTACGCATATGCAAATAGTCTCACAATAACACATATCCGAGTATTATCAAACATTTACAAATTTACAAAACTAATAATTATACATGCCAAGTCTATATATAACAAGTTTACAACGAAAACAAGGATCCTGCCTGTGACGTTCAGAGCAACTCTAGAGTACAAATATATTACAATATAATACACTGAGAGCCCAGAAACTATTTAGACTCACCACTTAAATACGACACTCAATCGATCAAGTAGCCGCAAGACCAAATTTTGGATCTTTATCTGAAAAATATATCAACCACGTGTAGTGAGTTTTACAACTCAGTGAGCAATTAATACCTCCTATAACCTCTCAGCTCAACATAAGGATGTACTCTTATTTTAAAAATTTATCATATTAAAATCTACCGTTCAAAAGTACATCCTTATAGGACCCGCATTTTTAAAATATTCTCAGTCCCAATTACATTCAAATATTTGTAACCACATATGATACAAACTGATCTTAAATCAAATTTGATATGCATTAAAATCAATTCTTTTATATAATGTTCAAGTATGCCACAACTTTCAATATACTCAATAGATAAACATGGATTGTGAGTTCATCACCCTTCTGCCTCCTCACAATATCATAGTCACAATCACAATAGGTAATTCAGGGAATGTGAGTTCATCACCCTACTGCCTCCTCATATTACCACTGACTACAATTTCAATAGATCAACAGGGAATGTGAGTTCATCACCCTTCTGCCTCCTCACATTACCACTGTCATCATCACAATAGGTCATTAAGGAATGCAAGTTCATCACCCTACTGCCTCCTCACATTACCACTAATACCACCTTCACAATACCGTCTCAAACCATATATTTCCGTCATTACTCATCAATACATATATTTATAAACATGTATAAAAGTGCATATCCATCAAATGCAGTGCATAATTATCAAACAACTCTCCATACAATCATATTCGGCAACTTATCACTTTACATATCATTCAAAATAGAGCTCTCAGTCTCAGTACAAAATCTTTTATTATACATTTTCCAATCAGAGGAATCATATAATCATGCCCATATCTGAGGCAAACATAAAACTGTAAAATCAATGTCACATGCATATCATATTTTCTTTGCCATGTAATGCGAAATGCATTTAGAAATAACGTATTCAAAGCATTTCAAAATCTATTTCAAAAAGCATACTCTTCTTGAACTAGATATCATTTCTCAATCATTTCAAATATTCCAAACCATTTCAGAAACATATGAACATATAAAGAACATGTAATCATACTCATTTATCAATGAAAAGTTCAAGAAGAGTAAAATCAAGCTATATGAAGAATTATCTACTCACCACTTTGAAGTATAAAGTTGGACACCCTTAAAATCTTAGTTTCTGATCCGAATTCAGAAAATAAACCCCAAAATCGAGTCCGAATTTCCAAAAACCTTAAAAACGACTCTGGATTTGCAACATTTGACCTCCGAAAGTTTGGTCAACGCAAAGAGGTCCGACTGCCACGCGCTACACGCGCCGTCCAAGGAGCTGCGCGTGCGGTGATGGATCTGGCTGAAATTTGAGATCCAAAGGTTTCGGTGCCTTCTAGATCGATCTAAGGTATTAGTTTTTGCGTTTGAGAATTAAAAATATGAGTTTCGGAGGTTACCTTTTGGCCGATTTTCTCTTCAATTTTCCAGCCAATTTTCGGCCAATTCTCTAGAAACCAATCGGATGGATTTGAAGAACTCTTCATCGTGAATCCATTGGTGGTGGTGGTGTCGAAATTCGAGGTCCGTAGGCGGAGAAATCTTAGAGAGAAGTTAGAGGGTTTTCGAAGAGAATTTTCTGAAGAGAGATGGAAAAATCTGCAAATGACCAACTTCCAGAATGGTTGAGGCCCTTAAAATATTCCGTGGGACCTTTCTGCAAAATTTCAATTTTTGAGAAAGGTCCTTGCAAAATTTTCTTATTTACATTTTAACCTCGAAACTTTTAAGAAATTACATTTTTGCCCCGAAACGTAAATTTCTAACATTTCTTTTATAATTCTTTAATCCATGTAAATAATAACTTATTTTCACCGGGTGCTAACTTCATTTTCGAAATCCTCTCTTTAATTTCAAATTTTTTTAATTGAAATCCCCATTTTCAAAATTATCTCTTTTATTCCAAATTTTCTTTATTTGAAATTTTCGTTAAATTTACGGCTATTACAAATTTCTTGCTCCATATAGAGGATTTTGATACCATCGCAATGAATAGAGACGTGAATACATACCATCAAATAAGGAAGAGCTTTTTAATATGAGAAACTCTATGGTAAGAAATGTGATAGAGAGAAATTTTGTATTATTAAAAATGTGTTGGGCTATACTTAGAAATTGATCTTTTTACCCAATCAAAACCCAAAATCACATTATAATTGCTTGTTGTCTCTTACACAATTTTATCATAACAGAAATGTCTATTGACCCAATGGAAGAACAATTGGATGCAAAATTAGAAATACAACTATAAAATGAGAATGTGGCACATGCTGATCCTATTAGCACAATTGAGACAAGTAATGAATAGTCTGCTTTGAGAAAAAATATAGCAACACAAATGTGGAATGAATGTCTTGCTAATAGGCACTTTTGATTATTTAGTTGCAAGTTCTTTATTTGTAATTTTATATTATTTGTTTGTTTGGTTTATATATTTCCTTAAAGAATTTGAAACATCTACAATGTCTATAATTTATAATTTCAATAAATATTTCAAGTGTAATTTTATATTGTTTGTTTATTGGATTGGACACATGTATTATTTGTATTTGGTTTATGTTTTTTTTCTTTATATATTGCATAAAAAATTTGTGATTCATATTTTGTTAATGAGATAGAAATAGAATCTAAAAAATAGCATGCAACAAACTAGCA
Source organism: Gleditsia sinensis (assembly GCA_037074535.1). Taxonomy (NCBI): domain Eukaryota; kingdom Viridiplantae; phylum Streptophyta; class Magnoliopsida; order Fabales; family Fabaceae; genus Gleditsia; species Gleditsia sinensis. The sequence goes on along the minus strand of CM073464.1, from coordinate 5,816,495 downwards.
AGAAAAAGAGATATCGTAGACAATGGTCTAATCAAGAGGACGAAGCCTTTCTTAACATCTTAATTGAAGCCGTGAACTAAGGCCAAAGATGTGACAAAGGACAATTCAAGACGCATACTTTGAAAATGACTGAAACAAAAATGGAGTAAAAATTTCTTAGATATGGAATCAAAGTGAAACCACATATTGAGTCTGTAATGAAGAGGTTAAGAGCTATCTATGCAATAGTTTATGATATGCTAAATTAAAATGAATTTGATTAGGATGATGAAAAAAATGATTAAAGTAAATAGTGATGATGTGTGGATTGAATATATAAAGATTAGTGTTTATTGTTTTTCCTCTCTTATGAATTATTTTGTTTCACTTTCTATTTATGTTAAATTTTTATTTTGTGTAGAGTCATCCAAATGCAAAGGATTACAGGTATACACCGATCTTGCTGCTTGATAAGTTTGCTCTTGCTTTTGGGAAAGATCGTGCAATTGGTAAAGGAGTCGTTGCCTCTACTTAGGGGTGTGCATAACCCGCTCACCCGTTCTAATCCATTCTAACCCGATCAAAAACAATTACTTCGGATGGATTAAAGTAGGTTAACAGGTTTAATTGGGTCAAAATATGAAAAAATTCGGATTTAACGGTTCGGATCGGGTACAGAGTTTTGGGACTCGATTGAACCCGATCCGACCGATACAATAAATAAAAGTAAAAGTATCCATAATACAATGTAACTGCTATGGCTTATTGGTAAAGAAGGCGCCCAATTATTGGGAGACCCGGGTTCAATCCCTGCGAACTGCAATTTTCTAATTGCATTTTTATTTTTTGTAAAAAGACGTCGTTTAGTTTTGTATATAAACTCACAAACCCTAAGCAACAGCGCCTCATTGCCTCTCCTCTCCATTCAGGTCTGCGTCTCCCTCTCTCCTGCGGCGACTTTTCACCTCCTCTTCCCATCCCTTCGTCTTTCTATCTCCTTCTCTCTCATGGCTACCTTCGTAACTCTCCATCTTCCTCTCTCTCTCATGGCTACCTTCGTAACTCTCCATCTTCCTCTCTCTCTCACGGTGACCTTTCACTGCGTCTTCCCATTTGTCTCTCAGCCTAGTTTGAAGCTTCGATCCGTCTCTGCCTCTCTTTCGCAGTCGCAGTTTACAACAAATCAACAACCGTGGTGGAGGTGAAGATGCTCTGAAGCAAAGGGAAGGAGACGAGAAGTTTTTTAGATTTCAGGTTCTTGAAGAAATCTCCTTCATGTATTTCTTGAAAAAAATCTCACTAAACTTCAGGTAGAGCATATTCAATATGCTTGAAGAAATTTTATATTTTTTTTATTTAATGCATTTTTTAGTATATACTATGTAGCTTTAAACTCATTTTTCAAGCATCTCTGGTTCTATTTCACCAAACTTGAGCTTTCTTTATTTGTTTTTTTTTTAAAATAAGCAAATGTGAGATTTCAAAGATCAGACATATCTGGTTTGAAGTAACAAGCATGGGGTATTTCGGGTGACCCGACCAACCGACCGAAAAATATAGAATCCGACCTAACCCGATTTGTTTGGGTCACCTGAAATTATGGTCGGATTCGATTATCGTTTTTTGTAATCCGATCACTGTTCGGTCGGATCATTTTTTATCCAAATTCGACCGAACCCGACCCGTGATCACCCCTACCTCTACTGATGTTGTTGAGAAACTAGATAAAGACCAAGAAGAAAATGATGATGATGAGCTTGAAAAAGATTTAACACAATCAATATATGTAAATCAAACATAATCTAAGAGAAAAAATGATTATGTGTGGACTGAATATATAAAGGTTAGTGTTTATTGTTTTTCCTCTCTTATGAATTATTTTGTTTCACTTTCTATTTATGTTAAATTTTCATTTTGTGTAGAGTCATCCAAATGTAAAGGATTACAAGTATACACCGATCTTATTGCTTGATAAGTTTGCTCTTGCTTTTAGAAAAAATCGTGCAATTGGTAAAGGAGTCGTTGCCTCTGCTGATGTTGTTGAGAAACTAGATAAAGACCAAGAAGAAAATGATGATGATGAGCTTAAAAAAGATTTAACACAATCAACATATGTAAATCAAACATAATCTAAGAGAAAAAATGATTATGTGGAAAGTCATTCAACAAAAATAAATAAAGGAGCAAATATGATTTCCCATAGCATAAATGAATTAAGAAAGAGTTTTGAAATGTGGTTAAAAAAGAGTTTAGAACGGTTGGGTAAAGTTGTAGATCGCCCTGGAGTTGTCAGGGATGTATTTGATGATTTGAGGAGTCTCTTGAATGAGTTGCAGAAAATGGATTTAACAGAACAAGAGTGTTTTGCTACAGCAAAAAACAACTCTCGTTGCCACATCAGCTGCATATCTTTTGGGATGCTAATGATATTAGTTGTCTTGCATTTGTAAAATTATTATTATAGATGTTCTCATAGAGCTTACGTTTTTTGGTGACTTTGTTTTCCATCTTGATTTGATGTATATGTAAATGATAGCTTATTTTGGTTTGATAAAAATTATGAATGATAGTGATTTGAAAACTTATATTTATGACTTGAATGTATAATGTTTAACTTTCTAAATGACTTTATATTGTTGAATCTTATGGATGACAATGACTTGATGAAAATTATGGATGATAATGACTTTATATAAATATATGGATGACAATGACTTGATAAAACTTATGGATGATAATTACTTTATATTATTTAACTTTTTAAATGGATATATTGCAACTAAATCAAATAACATACAACTAAATGGTTATTTTGGTTATATTGTTGTAAAGTAGTCCATCATTATATGATATATTAATTTATGGATATTATTTTTTTAATTATATATATTAATTTAGAATATATACCAATGTATAAAGTAATCAAAAAAATTGTATTAAAATTGATTTTAAATAATTATATATATAATTCTATTATATGGATAATTTTGTTATTTTATATAATTTATATCATATTCTAGCATTATTTGATTTACTTCAAATACAGGATATGATAGCATAATGCCTATCTTAGTGTGCATTAAATACTGGATATGATAGGAGTTCATTAGTCCCATATCCTATCCTACTCTTATCCAATCTGCTATCATATTCGTCTTTATCCTATCCTGATCACTAAACGAGCTCTTAAAATTTTACCATCAAATCCTCTACTCTTGTTAAAGTAAAAGCTACCTACCGAAAAATTCTTTGAAAATCATATCCACTTGGCTCAATAATGACAATAATAGCAATCAAGTATTTTTTTTATTAAATAGATTCGATTATATAGATCAAACGTTGTCAAAATGATATATTATAAATAAGATTATTGAAGAGATTATTAATTGTTAAATTATTTTTAATAGTTTTACATACTTTTTTTTACTTCCTTCTATCTCTAATTATTGAATTATTCACTATCTGATTTATTTTTTTTATTGAAATTTTTGTAGGTTTCCTCCGCACATAATTAAATCACTTTAGACAAGATTACTCTATCTTGTCTACAATAAATATTATCTTTAACTTTCTCTCTAATGTAAATATTTTTAATCAAGTTTTGTTTAGTATGTATACATATTCAACGCAGCATTTTTATTTTTATGACATTAAATTTATTCTCATATTATTTTTTAATCGTCTAACATTCAGTATTATATAATATTACCGATCTTATATCTATGCACTTAAATTTTTTTTTAATTTTGAATGACACTTTTTTATGACAAATAACATTCAAAATCTTTTTCTATTTTATTCATCTCGTTTGAATACTAAATTTACATCTTCTTTTACTTCTCTCTCATTTTGTAAAATAGAGTCAATATAGTTTTTCTTTCAATATATTTAAAATATATTGTTCAATTTAAAGTTCTAGAATGTAATGCCTTCTTTTTAGCAACAGAAATACCATGTTGCTGACAATATTTGACTTGAGAGCTGAAATGAAAATCTGATAGCCTATCTATGTTGTCTTGTCAGGCTTGGCTGTTGCAAGAGGTATCCTTGGCTGTTGAAAGAGGTATCCTTAGCTGTAAATATAAATTTGTAATGAAAAGCATTTTAATTTGACAAAATAATTAAACTACAGGAATTAAGCCTGGCTATTGAAAGAGAAACTACAACCCACGCAGAGTACAAAATTGCTGTCAGAAATTGAAATAAAATATTTATAAACCCTTTTTGAGAGTTTTAAATTTGTAAGTTAAAGTAATTCTTTAAGATTAAGGGATTGAGAATTCGATTGTCACTATCTTTATTCTTTGTAATTAAATTAAATTTCAATGATAAATTTGTTCTTTGTTCATGCAGTAAAAAGAGTGATATTTTACAATATAATTGACTTTAGGTAAGTGCTATGTGAAGATTTGAAGCCTGCTAGTTGGTATACTCTATGTATTAATTTTAAGATTTGGCAAACTACAAACCAGAAACAAAATTATCCCAGAAATGCTTTTCCTTATCAACGAGTGGATTTACAAACATAATCTCAACCTAACCGATAACCTGTCTCAAATGTCATTGCCAAATTATTTAAAGTTTTAAACCGATGTTGAATAAAATGGGCTTTTATTAACAATTCACACTACAACTTCGACTTTTCTACAACAAAATACATCCACTCAAGATATGACACTTCACTCACTACGTCACACGCTCTCAATAACACACTTCACGACACACGCAATCACTCTCTGCACCCATTTGTTTTTTCCAGACACTTGCACAAAATGCATTTTAGACAGCCCAAGTTCATCGCCATTGGGCTTCTATTATCTAGATTTTTCAATCCTTTGCCCTTACAATATTCTGGATGTATTAAAGGAGGTGCTGATTTCATACCAGCCTCTCCAATTCGAACTGACTTCAAAGATTTAAGTTCCCCTGGACAGGCACCACATTTACCTTGCGACCCTCATTTCATCTCTCTTAATCTTTTGAGCAGTGGAGAAAAGCTTGCCACAACGTAAAATTAGTTAGATTATTCTATGAAAAAGACTTGGTATAGTTTATATGTGAAAGAACTTACCACAGTATGAACGAATAACACCACAAGCAGCAGATCTTCCACAAGGGGCTAAAGATAGTAGAGATCCACCAGCATCTTTTTGATTCGTTAGGCATAACTCTTTTGACCTTTCTTTTAAGTATCGAACCTATCTAAACACATCCTAACGGATGTAAAAAAGGATCAGAAGATTTTATACAAATCTTTAAAAACCCAATTTACAGAAACAACTTTAATTGATGAAACAAAGGGAGTTATCATTTTTCAGCCGAACGAATCCACATATGCCACTCTTAAACCTCTCGTCCCAATTATACACTTCACTTTTCTCTCATTAACTTCCTCAATCTTCGTGGAAAAACCCTGGCAGTTTTGGTAATTCATGATCATGATAAGTGATTTTGAGAGTTTATAAAATTGGCAGCAGATATTCCACAAGGGCCTAAATCCAGCAGCATTTTTTTGATTCACTCAGCAAGTTCTTTTGACGTTTCATTCCAGTATTGAAACTATCTAAACACATGTTAAAAAGGTAACAGAAGATGATTTTATACTACACTTTATTTAAAAACTAATTTACAGAAACAAAACTGTTATTGATGAAACAAATGGGGTTACAATTCTTCAGCCAAACCCCACTTCAAGAGAGGAGGAAAAAAGAAAACGGTAGTTTAACACACACATCAATATAAGCCACTCTTAAAACCTCTTGTCCCAATTTATACACTTCACTCTTCCATCTCAGCATCTTCGTCGTCATCAATCTCCTCAATCTTCATCTTCTTAACTGCTTGAGCAGCATCAGTCCTTGGTTCATTAGGTATCTGAATCAAAATATCTGACTTCTGCCCAGTTGCCGCATTCACAATTCCTCCATTCTTTTCCACACGGTAGACTAACTCGTTACCGTTAGACCCAGCATCTATGTAAACCGTTGAGTTCTCATCAATTTCTTCCCTTATAAGCATCCTTGAAAGCTCTGTCACCACCTTCCTCTCAAGCCATCTCCTAATTGGTCTAGCACCATAAACCTGCAAATAATGAACAATTATTAAGTACTAACGTTTTTCAACATCATAAAGTAAACCAAGATGGATGCTGAATTAGAATTACGCTAATACCAACCGGATCATAGCTCTCGGCCAGTATATATTCCAATGCTGCATCAGTCACTGCCATGGCAACTCCCCTCTCAGCAAGACGTTTTGCAACATCCTTCATTTGTAATCTTGCAACCTTCGTCAATTGATCATGTGACAAAGGATCAAATACAACAATCTCGTCAAGCCGGTTCAACAGCTCTGGCCTAAAGTGCCTTCTCACCTGTAAAAGACAAGAAAAGTAGTTCAGTGCATACACCCACAACTAGAAATACACAACCATTTATCATACAGCAAATACTAGATTAACATACCTCTTGCATTACTCGATCCCGAGCTACTTTCATGGAACACTTTCCTGAGAGTCCAGTGAGGAGATGCTCTGCTCCGAGGTTTGAAGTCATGATGATGACAGTGTTCCTGAAGTCCACAGTGCGACCTTGGCCATCAGTCAACCTCCCATCATCCAGGACTTGAAGCAGAGTATTGAAAACAGACGTATGTGCCTTTTCCACTTCGTCAAAGAGGACTACACTGTAAGGCCTTCGCCTTACAGCTTCAGTTAGCTGACCTCCTTCCTCATGTCCAACATACCTGAAAGTACCAACATAGAAAATGAGGATACCATTCTTATACCCAAGAAATTTTTAAACCGGATGTGTCCAAGAATTTTCCAATACTCAGAATAGCAATCAACCAAATTTTTCCAATTTACTTACCCAGGTGGCGCACCAATCAGCCGTGCAACAGAGTGTTGTTCCATGTACTCAGACATGTCAATTCTCACCAGCTGATTTTCATCATCAAAAAGTTGCTCAGCAAGAGCCTTTGCAAGCTCCGTCTTACCAACCCCAGTTGGACCCAAGAACAGGAATGAGCCAGTAGGCTGTTGAGGTCTTCCTAGCCCAGCTCTTGACCTCAACACTGCCTCTGCAACAGCATTAACTGCAGTGTCTTGACCCACTACTCTCTGGTGCAATCTATCGGCAAGTCCAATCAACCTTTCTTTGTCATTCTGGCCAAGCCTTGTCACTGGTATGCCAGTCCAGCGACTCACCACCTCAGCTATTTGTTCTGGTCCAACAGTCTCTGTCAACATCAAATTCTCATCAGTGTTTCCTTCTAGCTGTTGGATTGCAGATTCCACCTCCTGAATTGCCCCATATCTCAGGTCTGCAGCTCGGGCAAGATCATATCGTCTCTCAGCCTCCTGTAGAGCAAACAATAGCTCCTCTCGTTTCTGCTTGAGCCTTCGAATCTCATCAATTCTTTCCTTCTCTTTTCTGTACTTCATCATCAAAGGTTGGAGCTTGTCTCTTAAGTCATCAAGTTCTTTCCTCACCTGAACATAACAAGTAATTAGAACCCTAAGGCCAATTAAACTCAGAAACCACTAATGGAACTCACATTGCAGAAGGAGCAAAACTTACTTCTATAAGACGGGCTTTGCTAGCTTTATCTTTCTCTTTCTCAAGTGCATGGAGTTCCACTTCTAGCTGCATTCTCTTCCTCTCAAGGTTATCAATTTCCTCAGGCTGACTATCTAGTTGAACTCTCACATTTGCACAGGCCTCGTCAACTAAATCAATTGCTTTGTCTGGAAGATGACGCCCTGAACAAACAAGTAAACAAACATAAATATACATCCATATGTGAAAAATATGCTTGCAAAACCACCATCTAAACCATTATGTGAAATTTGAAGTGTTTTCAAACCCCAAACGTACCTGTGATATATCGGCTTGACAACTGAGCTGCAACAACCAGAGCACGATCCTGAATTCTAACACCATGATGACCTTCATATCGCTCTTTGAGCCCACGAAGGATGCTGATGGTGTCAGGTACACTGGGTTCGGCCACATAGACCTGTTGGAATCTTCTTTCAAATGCTGCATCCTTCTCTACATATTTCCTATATTCCTCTAGTGTAGTAGCACCAATGCATCGAAGCTGACCTCGAGCAAGCATAGGCTTGAAGAGGTTGGCAGCATCCATGGAGCCCTCAGTTCGACCAGCACCAAGAACTAGATGAATTTCATCAATGAAGAGGATGACTTTCCCCTGAGCCTCCTCTACTTCCTTTAGAACTGCCTTCAACCTCTCTTCAAATTCTCCCCTGTATTTTGCACCAGCCACCAGGGCTCCCATGTCCAATGCAATAAGCCTCACATCAGCAAGATTACTAGGAACATCCCCTCTAACTATCCTCTGTGCCAAACCTTCCACCACAGCTGTTTTCCCAACTCCTGGTTCTCCTATGAGAACTGGGTTGTTCTTTGTTCTTCTAGACAAAATCCTGACCACCCTTCGTATTTCCTCATCACGTCCAATGACTGGATCAAGTTTCCCTGCTTGCTCAACAAGATCTCGCCCGTAAGTCTTCAATGCTTGTAAATTGGTATCCCCAGAAGCACTTTCAACCTTCCTTCCTTCCTTGCCACGAAGTTTCTCAACCTCTGATCTCACTCTTGCCGCAGCAACACCAGCTTCTTTCAGCAAGTCCCCAATCTGGGAATCTTCAAGAAGACCTAGAATCAACTGGTCAACAGCTAAATGAGTATCTCCACGTGACTTCTGTGCTGCTTGTGCTCTTCGAATAACTTTGATAAGGGTCGTACTAGCCGGTATCTCATCCGGAGGGGGAGACTGCGATGGTAATTTCTTCAATGCCTGATTGAAAACTCTATCTGCAGCTCGAGCAGCTTCTTCCCCGGCAGCACTAGAAATTGCTTGGGCGAAAATGCCAGTGGGATCAGATATCAGAGCAGCTGCAAGATGAAGGGAAGTGAACTGTGCGTGGCCAGCACTCATTGCCAGTTCATGTGCCCCTGCAAGAGCCTCATTGGTCTTGTGGGTGAACTTGTCAGGATTCATATCTGTCTCTTAGAACCTACAAAATGCAAAACGCTATAGCAAATCATATACTGTGAAACACGAAAAACGACCCAAAATTTGTACCAGGCACAACACCAAGAACCCATTAATGATCGAAATTACTTATAATACCTTCTAGTTATAATTATGAACAAATTTTACCGACACTAAATGACTTCTGCAAACAGGTTATAACTAATCATTCACAAAACTAAAACGAGGACAGGGAAAAATTAAATGTAAAAAAGAAATCACAGCAATTCTCGTCGAGAATCCCACCGGAAAATAGTATTTCTCAATATAAAGCTGACGAGGGTTTTGACATACCGCTAAGCAAAAGATGAAAGATGTCTCAAAATGTCTTTCAAGGAATGGGACTACCAAAACGATTGGAATAAGAAGCTTTTGACGCCTTGATCGAATGAAGGTGAGAAGAAATAGAATGATATATACAAGTTTTTGGAGCTTTGGTTGCGAATGTTAATAGAAAGCGTTTTGGATATTTGCTTTGGTCTCGAAGTGAAGAAGAGATTAAGGTAGAAACTGTATTTGTTATCCGAGAAGAGACATCTAGAAGGCTTCTGGACGTTTCACAATCAAAGTAGGAACTCCTAGAAAAATCTAAATCTATTTTTTAGGAGTGTTTATTTCCATTCTGGAACTTTTGGGAACCTAATGGAAGTTACTAGATTTGCCTGAAATAACTAAAATAACTACGACCCGGAAACCCACCCAGCAGCCGCTTTGATTCGAGGGTTTGGAGCCCGGCCCATTTAATGGTCGGCACCGACCTGTAGGAGATGGGCTTGTCTTTCAAATCCTGAGGGTGTCCTTTGATCAACTATCCAAACATTTATTTCCAGTTTATTTAAGTACTTGCACGAAAATTTAGTAGAACTATTTTTAATATAATTTTTCAATTTTTTTTGTTATTATAATAAAAAAGATTATTGTGACATGATATATAAAATCTTGTTTTGATAAAATCTACATGTTGATGAATAATTATTTTATAAGGAATATTGTTTTGAGTTTATAAAAAATTTAAATAAAGAGAATCATGTTAGTATCAATTATTATTTTTTTAAGGTGCTTTTTAAAATCACCTAAAAAAATTGAATAAAAATCAAAATGAATTCATGTACAAAACTTGAAGAAAATTATAAGAATGGAAATGTAAGAATTGAGCCAAGTTCAAGACTAAGTTCGGAAGTAAATTTATATAAAAACTATAAAGATTCGTAATCTTATTTGAGAAAAGGCAATTGTGTCTCGCAAATGCCCATGTATTTTTTTCCCCCTTATAACCATCAATTGAATAATCTCATTATATAACAAACTATAATTATCAATAATAAAAAATAAATATATTTTAAAAAGCATTTATTTGATTAAACAATTTATACAAAGAACTCCCATTAAAATTAATTTTTCAAAAAATTTGTATGCCCATGAACTCCATCACCACTAATTTTCCAATTATTTAATCACTCTACATAAGATAATAATTATGTTTCGAATTGTGATTATTATTTAAATTGATTAATTAAATAACGAATTTAAAGAAAATAAAAAGGACAAATACAAGAGTACTACACTTGTTGAAAAGTAGACATCCGAGAAGCTCCATTGCGAAACTGGGAACTATTGTGCTGCCTATTATACGGAAAGAAATAGTTATACTAAATTTCAGTAAGCCCTATCTTGGAACCAAAAATATATTTAACTCAAAATTTTCTTTTACGAAAAAAAAAATTGTTCCACTATTTTAGTACATTGGACAGAAGTGGAAGTTTGGAGGAGGAGGTTTAACTCTACCCTTACCAAACTGCCTTTGGGCTGGGAAATATAAGTACCAGAGGCTTCAGCGCCCTTCAAAGATCTTCAATATGAAAATTAAAATACAAGAACAGCCTTTTTTACACTGATCTGATCAATGGTCAGAAGATAATTCAAATATAGAGACTGTGAACTGCGAAAAATACTACATTCTTCCTTTATGTATAAGGATGAGACACAACAAATTCAACTACATATAATAAAACATAATTGAAGAAGGTAAAAAACTGTTCTGCTGCTTTCGATAGCTGCACTCTACTGACGTTGTTTTTTGCAATCCCAATTAAAGGATCCATTGAAAACAGGAAAAACAAAAGGTGGATGACTTCGCCAGAACAGTACAAGTAACTTGACAGCTTGACTTGGAAATCTTACTCGTCTGAAGTCAAATAAAGCACACAAGAAAAACAAAAATCAACAAATAATATTCAGATAGCATGTTAAACTAACAAATAAAATCAAGTCACCATTAATAAATGCACAGCCAAAAAGGGGGAAAAACATTGTGCATTCCTCCGCATCTCCAATTAAATAAGGTGTCCTTATGCTGCCTCTACCATGGGCTCCCCTCACTGCAACGACATATATTAATCACACTCATGTTTCACCTTTAAGGTTAAGGTATGGTATACTCACGTTAGGAAATCTGGCTTGATGAAATTCATTCCTCATCACTATCATAAACAACTGCCATACGCCGATGCGTTGTTTTCTTTGGAGGAGAGTCCTCATCTGATTCAAACCCCTTCCTTTTGACACTGCCTCTAAACTCCTTAGGCTTCTGCTTTGGTTCCTGCCAAAACACATCCAATTAAAATTAAAACTACAGCAACCAATAATGTTCTCATCCTTATATTCCACCATAGTTTAGAACTAAATAAATTACAACAATTAGGGTAGGCATGTAGACCAACAGACATGTACAGCTCTCAGAGTATGGGATTTCCACAGGTGAAGTGATTAATTCCCCCAAGATACAATAGCAAAACAAAATAATAAACACTTAACCAAGGATACCCTATATATTGATGCAACGTTAATGATGAACTAAACTAAACCAGAACATTACTTCCAAAGTTCTCAATATTAATCAAGAGTGCATAGTATCCAAATCTCTGCTAAGAAAATCAGGCTTTCCAAACAATGTAAGAAAACACTCAGCCTCTTGTTGGATATCAAGCAGCATTCAAGTTTTCCCTTTGGCAGCCTCTTGTTGGATATCAGCCAAGTTAGCTGTGACAAGGAGTCAGCTGGCTATATGGCAGAAAACACTCAGCAAAGATGCCTAACACTGGTATTTCACCTTTACCACACAGCATATAAACAAATAGGGAAAAAAAGACACAGAATATATCCCATGTCCCATCAAACAAAAATCAAAATAGCTTCACTGCGTCAAATACCAAAATCCTATTGCATGCATCCTTAATATTCCATTAACAGAAACGAAGAACTGATAAGAAGCAATCTAAAACTATAAAGAAATAAATCTCAAATACCAAAGTTATGTAAGTAATGAAACAAAGAATAAGGTCTTGACCTACTTATTCATTAGTGAAAAAAGCCTAACGGATAAATAGTATTGATGCATCAGTTAAATCAAACTAATATTCTGTTAAAAAAAGAGAGGAAAGAATACCTCCTCTTCTTCTGATACATCATTAAACTGTGCCTCTTCTTCATAATTTTCTTCTTCATCTTCCTCTTCTTCCTCATCCTCATACTCTGGCTCAGTATCCTCAGCCCTCTTACGTGGCAGAGGCCTCTCATCTTCCTCGCCATCAGTTTCATACTCAGACTCCTCTCTCTCGTCATCTGAGAAATCTATTGGGCGCCGGGATGATTTAACAGGTGGAAAGGATGACTTTCGGGGGATATCTTTGGGTGCCTGCGACTGCAATTCCAGAAAAGAACCTTCATTAGTGATAGAAGCAAAAACAGAACCAGCAAACGTATGACTGTTTGGAGACTGAGTAATAATACCTTCTTAGCATTCATAATTCGTTTCTCTGCCCGAGCTTCCACTTCAAAATCATCCTCAAAGCGGCGATGAGAACGACGAGAATTATAATAATCTGCTTCATCATCCTGAAAGAGAAAAGTGGATAATTAATAAAACTGACAGAGTTTTAGTAAACAGAAGGCCTGCAAAAGATTGCAGCATATGCACATGCAAATAAAGACTGGAGAGGAAACAATATATTGAGACCACACCTCATCCAAAGCATCCTCCAAAAACCCAGGAGAAAGTTGGCGCCTCCTATCAGCAATTGGAGCATATTTCCGGTTCACCTTTTCCTTCTTACGGTTAAGAAGTACATTAGCTCTTATATTTTGACTTTCAGCCTGTAAAATCCATTGGAAGATTGAAGATTGCTACCCACAACAAATAATAGAAGTATGAGACAACTTTGTCCAATAAACTATACCTTTTCTTTTTCCTCCTTTTCCCTCTCAGGATCAATGTCAGTAATGCAGTTTTTCACCTTATAAACCTTCTTATGCCTTGAGTCAACAATAGCAGTCAGTAGCCGATGAGAATTTGATGACAAGGAAGAAGGCATAAATCTCATTTTCCTTAATAGCCTTCCTTGTGATTGGAGGATTCCCTGCATGCATCGTCATATATATACATGGCTCACTAGAGAATAAACAATAACTCATGAGAGAAATATGGGCACATCAGAATTCACCTTGCCATGTCTAAGAAAAAGATGCGCCTGATCATGCTGTGCATCTTGCACAGATATGTCAAGAACTTCATTCCCTATTAATAACTGCAAGCTGCCATCAGACCACCTCACAAAGCGAGCATTGCTTTCATACTGAAACAACAAAAAACCCAGAACACTTCAACTTAATCATCAATGACACTTATTACTAAAGAATAAGGGTGCTATTGGTCAATGAAATTATTCAGGCATTAAAAGCTGAAGAACAGTTAACCAAAAAAGAAAAAAACACATGCATCCATTTTGCATAGACATGGAACTGATTTGTAACCAGTATACTGAACCAATTCATTATATGAGCCATAAAGATTTAGGCCTTGACAACATTTAAATCCAATATGGACTGCAAGGTAGCATGCAGAAAAAAAAGTGGTAGGTATTAACATCTTGGTCTGTATCAACCTTGTCAAAGCATTTCCTTCAACTTGAGCCTCACTGAAGCATTAAATACCTAGGTCATTAAGACTTGACTCTCTTTTTTTTTTGGGGGGGTAAAAAAAAAAAGAGCTAGATAGGTTGTTCCAACTCCAAGGAAGGATACAACACAATTAGTGGATGCCTCTCAACAGGGTATAACAAACAGGACCCAAACCAAAGACCCCTTGGTCAGTGCTGCTCAATCTACCCAATTGAGCAAACCCTTGTTGGTTAAGACATGTCATTTAACAACATATAAACCATGGTCATTTTTATTTCACGATTTCACCTACTCATTTTGGATTGAATATACCTTCTCAATTACTCTTAGTCCAAACCAATGAAAATTAAGCAAGGAGAAGCTCAGAATCATCGATCAATATGAAGTCCAAATTTCATCCACCAAATCCTTCCAATTCCACTAATTTCCTTAACAAAGTCTCATCATGCTAAAATTAGGAAATTCTTGTTCATCTATTTCAGTAAAACCAAATTTGTTGTCCTTTGTCAAACATATAAAGATTTAAGTCATAAAATCAAGAAAACCTGTAAACTTTAGTCTCCACGGAAAGTCTACCTCCATAGCTTAGATCTATCTAAGTATCAAGATTGTTATTCAAAATTATTTTTTTTATAAAATACCTAAAAGTGTATAGAGGGTAAAAGGACAACTAAGATGCGATTTAAGGCAAAAATTGTATACAAGAACATCGGCAAGTCCACTGTCTCCTATCAATGGGCATGAATTGGATACTCACGATCATTTTAGGATGCATAACCAACTACAGTATATTAGTACTTACAGATGTTGTGCCATCCGGATTTCTCACAGTTCTCCAACGCACAATGTTGTTCTCCAAGCGTATGCGTTTCTTGCCTCCAGATTCATCAGTTACAAATGTATCCTCTTCAACATATGTTTTAGGATCGAATGGCTTTGGGTCAACACCCATAATATTAGAAACTTTAATCATGTTCATCTGTCAGCAAAAGTGAGTAGTTAAGTATTGAAATTCAACATATCTTGTCACCAGAATCCACTTCATCTCATAAAATTCATTTTTTTATGCAGATAAGCACCCATCACAAAAACATTATCAAAATTATATTCAGCATGACCTTGTTATCAAAATATGAGATTGTTGAATGCTCATCACAATAGCAACATTTCACCAAACAGGTCAGGTGAAAGTAATTATCAAAAGACATCCTACAAAATACATTCCTTCAATTTTTTCACAATCTAGCCAGACATCTACTAATGCACCTTACATATGCAACCTTCTAAATTGTAAAGTGTAGAAGCAGAGCAGCAGTCACATGTCTTGTCCAACCACCCTGAGAAACAAGTAATGATTAATTAACAAATAAATTACAGGCAGACCTTTCCAGGTAAAGCTGGAGGTGGTCGCAGTGGAATCTCTAACTCCAATGGGGGCCCAAGTGGCTTCTCTTTAAGTTTCATCTCGATGTTTTCCTCCTCTGACTCATAGTGAGCATCTTCATCGGCAATTATGTCCTCTGGTCTTAAGCCCTTTCCATAACTCCCTTCCTCCTCCACAGGAGATCTCTAAGGCAGGAAAACACTTAGTCTTATCCTTAAATTCTGGATAAATTACGAGCCAAAAAAAATCTTAAAATTGGAATTCATAACTCACATTTGAATCATGTTCAATGTCATGGCGAACTGCATAGTCCACCTCCTCCTCCTCCTCCTCATCAAAATCACCAAACACGTCACGAATTTCAGGGGCAGAATGCAACATGCGAGTTTGATCCTTATCGTCTCTGGGTGATCCACTGCCAAAACATGAAATTTCTCAGTCATTAAATCTTGGAACAATTTGTAGACAAGCGTAAATACAATTAAGTCTTGAGTCATAAACCATTTTCTTGGTTCTATTTTATCATTAATTTAAGGTCAATGTAATTTAACATACAAACCATGCAAACAGCTTTAGAACAAGACATACATAGCCAGCCCATCCTAGACATCACACACAGACAACATCATCTCAGTTCACTGCTGAAACCAAATAGCCATGGAGCCACTGACAAAACCTCCATAATTCAGCCTTTCTTGTAAGCCTGCTAGCTTCTACTATAACCAGCCAGCATACCATCAGTAATCAAGAGCTTTTACTTAACCCAGCAGATGAAGCAGAAGAAAGGTATATATCATGAATTCCTCATGATGTGTACCCACAAAAATAAATAAATAAAAGCGACAGTATTACCACCTGGACAGATCAGACTATATGCTCCCAGCAAAATAACTTAATTAACAAACATTAAAATTTTCAATCCCCGCTCTATCAGAATATGCCCTACGATATACACAAGCAAGAGAAATCACCTATATCTTATTTAAAGATAAGAGGAAGGGAGGGGACAATAATGTGAAAAATTCAAGAAATACAATGATGACCATGCTGAAGATACCTTGGACTTCTAGCTTCGTCAACTTCCTCATCATCATTGTCAGGGTAATGATTCTCCTCTGACCTCTCAGAGCCACTCTCAATCACATCCCTCCGCTTGCTAGTTACTACTCTCTGATTGTAGTCGTCTTTTGCATCACTGTCATAATCTCTTGCTTCACTTTCTTCTCTTTGATCACCGATATCTACCTCTTGGGAACTTTGCTCTCTCTCGCCCTCACTTTCACCAGGATCAGGATCCCCATCAGGCAAATCACCTTCACTTTCTATTTCTACCTCCCCGTGACCTTCACCTTCCCCTTCACCCTCAGGCTCCATTCCTCCCTCCCCTTCATCCTGGAAAAAATAAATTAATTTGAAATTCAGCTATTACTCATGTAAAGTGTAATGAATTCATAATACTCATAAGAGATGGCACAAAAGGCAGTCAACTTCAAAAGAATATACTCATAAGATCCCAACATCTTTCTGTTCCCATAGTTCATAAAAGCAATGAACAGAAGCACAAACAGTATGTCCTGTTGTCTCAAGAATGTGAAGCAATTCAACGGATGTAGTATTCTAACTAAGACAGATAGTATAGGTCCGAATACAACAGGAATTTGCAGACTGTGCAACCGCTACGCAGGAAAGTAGGAGAATAAAGACTTAGAATTAAATGTCAAACCTAGCGTTCAGACAATGAAATTGCAAATTCAATCGGTAAACGGAAAGTGGAATTGGGGTTAGATGACAAGGATACTTACAGAGGCGTAAGTGGGTTGGGGATTCGATTCGTGCTCGGAATCAAGCTCTTCTTCCTCTTCTGATTGATCGCCGAAGAGGTTCTGCATCATCTGGTGTCGCTTCTCTTCCCCCATCTCTATTTGGTGTCGGTCTCTCTTCCTTCCTTCTCTTCGTGGGTGATCGACGGAAGCAGAACTCGAGACTCGAAGCTTTTCTTCAGCAGAAACGATTAAACGGCAAGCCTGCTTTTCGGTCCCTGATGTTTCTGTTTCTGCCTTCCCTAAACCCCGTCAGCGAAATCATTCGGGCTGCGTTATTATTTTTGTTTTTTTTCCCACTGCATTTTTCAGATTTTATTCTATATATAAATCTTTTTTTTTTTGGACATAATATATATATATATATATATAAATCCAATGAATTCTGATTTTTTTGGGCCAAACGATGGATTTTGAGTTTAAATTTAGACGTTTTAAGAATTAATTAGATTAGATTCGTGATCGACTAATCAATTTTACTCCGGACTACAATTACAACTCGTGCTCCTCAAAAGATTACGATGATGTGGCCAAAAATAATGACACAAAACTATTATGGAATTATATTTAAAGTTTTATGTAGTAAGAATATAATAAATTGTTATAAAAATATTATTAATTAATTTTTTAATAAAAACAAGTGATAAAGATAATTCAATTAATTAAAAAACGAAATACATCTATAAAATTTAATTTTAATTTTTATTATTATTAATTTTTTAATATAAAATAATTTATAAATATTATTATAAAAATTTAGAATTTATTTGATTTTGTTTTTATCTTTTTATTTTTTAAAATTATATTTAAAAATTAATTTATAAAATAAAAAAAAACTACGTTTAATAATCTATTTTAAAAATATATTATTTTTCCTTTTTTGTGTTTTGTAAATAATAAATAAATAAAAATAATGAGTTTGTTTAATTTTATTTTTATTTTTTTAATTTTTAAAACTATTTTTAAAAATTGTTTTACAGAACAAAAATAAATAAAAAAATCATTCGATAAATTATTTTAAAAATACATTGTTTTTTGTTTTTTTTGTATTATGAAAATAAAAATAAAAAATAAAAATAATTTTGTTTTTTTTTTGTTTAAAAACAATTTGAACTTGTTTAATTTTATTTTTGTTTTTATTTTTTCATTTTTAAAAATTATGTTTAAAAATTGTTTTGTAGAACAAACAAAAATTCATTTGATAAATTATTTTAAAATTATATTATTTTTTGATTTTTTGTATTTTAAAAATAAAAATAAAAAATAAAAATAACTTTTTTCTGTTTCTATTTATTTATTTTAAAAATAACTTATTTTTAGAATTTATTTTTGAAATAATATTAAAAAACAATTATAAAAGAGTTTTTTTGTTCTAAAAATATAAAACAATTTTTAAAAACCAGAAACAAACATATCCCTTATTTTTCATAATTTATTTTCGAACCAATAACAATAATAAGTTATCAAATAAGTTAAAAAATAATTTTTTAAAATTAGAAACCAATAGCTTGTTTGATTCTATTTTTGTTTTTTTATTTTTAAAAATTGTTTTTAAAAATTATGTTTAAAAATTATTTTGCAGAACAAAAATAAAAAAAATTCGTTTGATAAACTATTTTAAAAAATTTTTATTTTTTATTTTTTTGTATTTTAAAAATAAAGACAAAAAAATAAAAATAATTTTTTTCTGTTTCTGTTTTTTCTGTTTTAAAAATAATTTATTTACAGAACTTGATTCTAAAACAATAATAAAAAAACAATAATCAAACAAGTTTCTTTGAAAACAAAAAATAATTTTTAAAAATTAAAAACAAATAGGCCCAAAGGACCAAATAGACATGTTTTCTCTATTTTTATTTTTTTTTATTTTAAAAATAATTTATTTTTGAAACAATAACAAAAAATAATTATCAAACGAATTTTTTTATAAAAAAAATTAAAAACAAACATACCCTTATTAACTCTTATTATATACTTAAAAATTTAAATATATAAAATAAAAATAAAGTTAAAATTTAATACAAATATATAATTTTTCTAATATATTTAATAGTGTCAGTAAAATGACAGTTTGATTTGTGATTTATTAATTTATTATACGTTAATTATTTTATTAATTATTAAAAAATATTAAATTTATTATATAATAATTTTTAACATGACTAATTTATATATTTAAAAAATTATGAATACAATTAAATAAAATTTATAAATTAATTTATTAATTTGCTGTTTTATAATACTGACAAATCAAACCAAATTGTAATAATCCAACATTTTGCTCACTAAAAATCTGAGATAGTCAATTATACTCGTAATGACAATTAATATATTTAAAAACAAATACAAAAATTACGATGGTAAATATGAAATAAAGAGAGATAAATATTTATAATTAGATCTAAACAGTTTTATATGTGTTACAATTTCGTTTTGATCCACATAAGAATTGGATATTAAATTAATAAATATATGCTGATATGATATTGGCTCATATTTACCACTTTCAATATGCCCAAGCACAATACCAATATTAGGGTGGTTTGGTAACACTGTCTAGTATTAATTTATAGTATTTCAAATAAAATCGTATAAGAAAACACAATACCAAAGTCTCCCATGCTTGTTATAACTACTAAAGCTTTTAAAGTAAATTATATAAGTAAATAATTAATTAAAAAAATTAACAAAACGAAAATTTTAATATTGCAAGATATCTATATTTATTTTATGATGCCATATAAAATGGTTGTCAATTTAAGAGCTTTAACTTATGAGACTTTTCTCTTTGCCATAAAGTGTTAGAAATTCTAATACATTCAGGTTTTATTTTTTAATTCTCCTCTTTATACAATATATGTAATATAATAAAAAAAAATGATCAGTAGTCACTGCCCACTAATATTATACAAATTTTGTTTACCTGATGCAATGCATTTTAATTTGTAAACATTCTATCTAACACCATGTAAAATGCTACTTAGATGTAAAGTTGTTAAAAAAAAATCAATTCATTTCATTATAATGAGAGTTAGTGTTATTTAAATTGTTTTCCTAATTAAAATTTTAAATTTGAACTATAATCGAATTCAAAAGAAAAAAGATGAATTATTTTTTCAATGAGTTTGTTTGTACAATGTTAGAATTCTTAAGAGAGTATTTGGTATACTGATTTTTTTTAAAAAAAAAATTAATTTAAAAAATTAGAATTTCTATATTTGATACAAATTTTTAAAAATTTATTCTTAAAAAATTAGGATTACCATAAATCATTTTTTTAGTAAGTTTCTAATAAAAATATTTCCATAAAAATAGATAAAAATCTTAATTTTTTATAAGAATATAAATATTTTTATGATATTAAAAGATAATTATATCATTTATTAATAGAATAATTGTAATAAAAAAAATTACTCTCTTTCTCTTCACTTTGACTCTCTCTCATCTCTTTTCCTTTTTACTCTCTCATTTTTTCTCTCATTCTCTCACATAAGAATAAGGAGTATTTTAAAAAATATATGAAGATTATTTAAAAATGAAGTATAATTAAATAGAAGAATAATTTTTTATAGGTTCGGCCCTCTGCCTTGTTTACTTTTTCTTTAGCTTTCCATTTTCTCTCCTCGATCTATCGCTCAGTCTCCTTGGTCTATATATATATTACAGTCCATAAAAAAGAGGTTTATGGTTATTTTAATTGTTTTTGTCTTTTTTTTCTTTGGACAAGTAATTGTTTTTGTCTTTATCTAGAATAAAAGTGAACATTTGTAAACATGTAATAGAAAATTGAAGAGGTCTGATAATTGTTGACAGAAAAAAAATAATTTAAAATTTATACTTTGATGATTTAAAAATTATAATAATTTTTGTGTTATCACATATAATAATTTTTTTTTAAAATCAAAATATTTTTCATTAAATAGGTAATAAAAGTATATTTTTAAAAAAGTAATAAATAAATTATTTTTGTATTTATATTATTTTAAAATAATTTTTTAAATTTAAATAATATTATTTTACTATTTTTATATTTTAAAGGCATTTTGTCTTTTTGTTAACTTTCTATTCCATTCTTACGTTATTTAAAACATACTAAACGTAGAAAAGCAATAAAGATTCTATTCATTTACATTGCATACCAAACATAATATTTTTTATAACATTTCATTCTATTCTATTCTCAATTTTTATTTTTATTTTTTTTTGTCACCAACCAAACGGTACCTAAATATTTTTTAAATCTCACGAGTATAATAATAGCATAGATAATATTATTATTTTTCTGTTACTTTTATATTATATTTATTAATTAAATGCTTGAAATTTTATGATTTCCACAATCAAAATATGTACTAGATACTATTTAAGTTGATGTTTTAGTACATTGATCTAAAGTATAAAAATTTGTATAAGACAATTTTAGATACATTTATGTATTTTTTTTCTTAATGATGCACTTATGATGAACTATTATTATTAAAAAAATTATCTTTATTATTGTTATAACTTATAGAAAAAAGTGACCTCACTTGACAACAATTCTCAATCCGTTACTGGATTTGTCATAAGTTGGCAAAAATTAATTCATAGATTTGATCTTAAATGTTTGTAGATAAAGATTAATGGATGAAGAAAGATCAAGCCCCATAATGCAATGCAAATTAAAAGAGTAATTAATTTTTTGGGGTAAGATTAATCTAAAGTATATATTTGTGTTTATAAATTAAAATTTGAAGAATATTTAATTAATATTTGAGTGTCGGAATGTTATGCATAAAAATAATACATAAATATTAAAATAAAAAGTCCTATAATAATTCACCTGAAATTTTCACGAAAGGAACGCTTTCTTTCTGTATTTGAACGGTGTGAAAAAACGAGTAGTAACGAAGAACACGGAGAAACGAAAAATATCGAAAGTAACAAATGTCATAGCGGGCTCTATAACACGTGTCATATTCCAATTGGATGGCCACCTGATTTTCGTTTTTACCCTCAACAAGTCTTCACATTCCTACCACCTTCCCCTCTTGCCCATTTGAAACGCATCTCAATTAGCGAGAAACGGCTCAGCTTCGGATCCAAACCAATTAGCTCCTATCACCGAATCTAAGTTTCGGCCCGAACCTCAGTTTTGTTCCTCTGTTCGTTGAAAATTTCGCACTATTTCGATCACTTTATCTGTCTGAGCTCAAAGACGCCCATTTTCCCCTTCTGCGCTTCAAACCCTAACACTTGGCTATCCAACGAGCTCCGAGGATCAGTTTTCAGCTTCAATGGAGGCTTATGAATGTCACTGTGAGTTCATAGACTATATTTCTATGTCTAATAAACCCTAGCGTTCTCTCCCCAGGAAGCCTTAGTTTTGGGAAAAAGCAAATCTATGCTTGGGGTTCTGGTGTTTTGTGCTGGGCAGAAATTTGACAGTTCATATAGTTGTTTTGTGTCGTTTAGTCAATTAAAATGCTGGTTGTGAGATGGAATTATGCCATGTTTCCGATCTTATGTATTTTGGCAATAAATGTGAGATTTTGAAGTTGTTTGAGGTTTTGGGATGAGCTGAGCTGCTGCGAAAGTGAGGGAAAAGAATAGTAATTGAGTATATGTATTTTTCCTCCTCCCATTTCTCAAACCGAAAAATTTCAACTCTGGTAACTTTTACATATTTGATTAGATTTTCTATTCGGTCGTGGCTTCCTCTTCTGTCTCCGAGTAAAGTAGTATTTGCTTCATTATCTTCCTCTTTCTTCTTTGGTTTCTGCAGTCCTGGGAAGGAAAGTCTGAATTCTGACCTCTAAAGTTCTTTCGTCTCTTGTATCTCTGTCTTGGTTTTTTTTGCCTGAAAATGAAAGAGAAGGGTTTCTTTGTCATTTACATGTTGATTAATACACGGTATATGTAGGTATACATGCATTTATACATTAGTCTACAGATGTTCAGATTTCTAAGGTTCTAGTTAAGTATATTCTGAGGGAAGCATTAAGTAACAGTTGACAATCCGATTTTTCAGTCATGTGAATGTGTTGAACAAACCGATATATTTGTCACTGTTGGTATCTCAGCAACAATGATGCACACCCATTGAAATTAAACCTGAATTTCTCCTAAGTGAAGTTGCATTTCTTGTATCCAAAGTCATTTGATTTACCTTTAAATGCCTTTTTGGTGCAGCCACAGAGTGAGTAGGTCTAATCCTATCAAGTTCTATTATTTATATAGACTATGCCTTTTTTTTTTTCCTTTTCCAGTTTAGTGTTGCTCTAGTTAGAGGAAATGCAATCTATATACAAACAGTCTCTGTATAAGAGAGAAAGCATTGTTTAGTATATTTTTGCTATATCTCCCTGTGAAGAAAGTAGATAGAATTAAAAGGAGTTATTCAAGGACAACTTTGGTGCATCTTCTGTCACTTAGCTGAAGTTGTTCTCTCTCTCTCTCTCACACACACACATTTATTTTTTCTTTTATATTTTTTAATTTGTATTGACTTAGTTAATGCTTCAATTTTATGAAGTGACTTTATGAACCTACTGAAAAATTGTATAGCTTTCTTTACCTGCATTGGGTCATTAATGTCCCTTAGCTTCATTGAAGTTGAGAGATGTCCAAGAAAGAATATAAGGTAATCATTAACATTTTGTGAGAGAAAAGATAAAGTGATAAACTATGAAATTACTCTGTCTCTGTCTGTCTGTCTGTCTCTCTCTATACACACACAGACACATACACACATTAGCAAATCAAATTGGTGTTTCTGTTTTTCTTAATAAAAGTCAAATATGTTGTAATACTACCAGGGTTTTTGACACCTTCAAGACAGTACAAAGGTTGAGTAAAAGCCAAAGCTTTTGCCGTGGGGACTGGACAAAAGAATTAATATATAACAAGTAAATTTGACTCATCTTTTATTTTATTTTTATTTATTTATTTTCCTAAACTTAGAATCTGAGTTATTTAAATGATTTATCTTAGTATGTTTTACCCCTTCAGGCATCAGTCATAATCTATGCTTTCGGATGTCTTATGAACAGGAAAAATATGGGCTGCTGTTGGTGAACCTCTTTTTATAGCTATAGTTAAAGAGTATTTGTAAATGCGGAACAAAATGGGCAAAGTTTGAGTGTATGGATTCTTTGATTTTTCAAAATATTCAATTGTTGGGATGTTTTCTGATTTTATAATAGAACGAAAATCTTTTTTCTTTGAAAATGACTGCAAGTTGACATAAATGTGATGTATTCATCAACTGTCTTTAGTTAAGTTATAGATAGAAACTGGGGGATTTAAGCATGATATAACTATACAAATAATAATATTGAATGCCATTATTGAAACAACACCCATATTTTAATGGAAAGAAAAACATACATTAAGGTAATGCAATTTAGAAGCTTTGAGGTGGTGTTCTTTATTCCGTGTTGCATGACTATGTTTTTGCCACTACTCTTCGAAAAATTGTGTGATTGAAGCTATTGTTCTCTGTGAAGTGGAATTTACTCCAGTTTTTTTTTTTTTATTTTGTTTGGGGGGGGGTTAGGGTGGGTGTTATATCCTATTTTGTCGCTTATAATTGTTATTTCATGTATCAGCTATGGATATAAATGATTTAAAACTAAGTTTGAAACCTGGGAGGAATATTCTAATGATAATGGGTACATAACCTGACGAACCATTGTACCATACATGATCTAATACCAATAGTGTTGTTATGTATGCTTTTACTTGAAATTGCATGAAAATCTTTGATGCAGTTGATTTATTTCATACAATAAAATATTAGGACTCCAAAAACTGTTGTTGATTGCACTGTAAGGATGTTTGATTGGACTTGCAAGTTGAAAGTTCAAAGGTTGCCATTTGACTTGGCGATTTCATGTGGAAATACCATTTTCCTGCACCATTGAAAATGTATTGCTTGTGTGCGTGAATTGTTTGCATTTCACTGCACTAATGCCTAATATTCTTTATGGCGCATTTGACTATTAGTGCTTGAGTTTGGCATTTTGTGTGAAATCTCACTAGTTGTTATCTTGTCATTTCTTCTCACAGCTATTGCATTAGTTAATGCACACAATGGGTTTTTGCCTGCAGGATCTTTTCTTTTTCCTCTCTCATTTCCAGGGATAAATGGTAGTTAATAAGAGGTGTGTTTTGAACAGCATCATATGAGTAGAAACTTTATTTGATTTTCCTGTTATGCAGGATGTTGCAAATTTAAATCTTGTTCCATGATTCGCTAGGTTGCTTCTTATAAGTGCTTAGCTGCTGATCAATTGTGGGCTGGATTATCTATGCCTGGAAACGAAGTAGGAGACAGGGTCCATAATTTTTTTGGCCAAGAGAACTTGTCCCAGGGCCAGTATCATTCCCAGGCGGTTGATGGGAACTGGCCAGGAGTGAGCAGCAGTTTGTGGGCTGGTAGCCAGAGACCAACTGGTGCTCCTTTTATTTCCAATTTGAAAAATTTCAATGTACAGCAATTAGGTAACAAATTTCTGTATTCATAGTTTGTTGGTTTTTAATCCTTTATCCATGATTATTTTGTCATGTAACTACAATTTAATATACATCTATATTGGTTTATTACGTAACTTATAATTGCAATTTGAAAGTTTAACTTTGTAATGTGGTTTGAGATGTCTTAATGCATTAATAATCATACTACTTTTTTGGCTTAAAGATTCTGAGCAGGGACATCCAAGCTCTCCACATTTGCGGCATGGTTTAAACCTGACACAATCAAATCTGAGGCCTGAATCTGGCAGAAATCAGCCCCAGAACCAGCAAACAGCAGTGAATGGCTATATGCAGGGACATCAGGTTTTCCAGACCAGGCAAAATGAAGCAAACATTTTGGGAGTGGATACAGAATCTGATTGGCATAGCATACCAAACCTGTCAAGAGGAGTTTCAGTGCTAGAATCTCAACAAGGGAGTGGTGTTGAACTCTATAAGAAAAACTTGACAAGGACCGATGTTGCTGAATCTCCTGTTAACTTTGACTTTTTTGGTGGTCAACAGCAAATAAGTGGTCGACATCCTGGCATGATGCAGTCTTTGCCTAGGCAGCAGTCTGGAATAAATGACATGCAGCTATTGCAGCAGCAAGCAATGCTTACACAGATTCAAGAACTTCAGAGGCAGCAGCATTTTCATCAACTGGAAGCAAGGCAACAGAATTCTATGACTCCAGCTTCCTCCCTTTCGAAACAGACAGTTGGAAACCATCCTGCATCTCTTATCAATGGCATTCCCATCAATGAGGCATCTAACCTGATGTGGCAGCCTGAAGTTATGGCGACTAATGCAAACTGGCTCCAGCGTGGTGCATCTCCAGTTATGCAAGGGTCCTCTAATGGACTTATGTTATCTGCTGAACAAGGACAGGCATTGCGCTTGATGGGTATGGTTCCTAATCAGGGCGATCAGTCTCTTTATGGGCTTCCAATTTCTAGCTCACGAGGTACACCAAACCTGTATTCTCATGTTCAAGTAGACAAGCCTGCAATGTCACAGATTGCTATCCCACACCAGTATTCTCATGTTCAAGGGGACAGGCCTCCACTGCCGCACATTTCAGCCAGTGGTAGTCCATTGTCAGCTCATCAGTATGCAGTATTTTCAGATCAAACTAACACAAATGATGGAACTTCAGTTTCGAGACAAGATATTCAAGAAAAGAGTATGTTTGGTTCTACTGTTCAAGGCATAAATAATGGTTTGAACATGGAGAACTTGCAGCAAGTGAATTCTGAGCAAAGAAATGTACCAGTGCAAGGTTTTCATGGGAGGCAAGAAGTAGCTGGATCATCAGAGACACCACAGGACAAGATGGTAGTTCAGGTTCCACCTTCACAGAATGTGGCTACCTTAGATCCAACTGAAGAAAAGATTTTGTTTGGTTCAGATGATAGCCTGTGGGATGCATTTGGCAGGAATACAGGTTTTAATATGCTAGATGGTACAGATAGTTTTAGTGGAATTCCATCTGTGCAGAGTGGGAGTTGGAGTGCACTTATGCAGTCTGCTGTAGCAGAAACTTCTAGTAGTGGTATGGGTGTACAGGAAGAGTGGAGTGGTCTAAGTTCACGGAATAATGAGCGTTTGCATGGAAATGAGCGGCCTTCAACTATTGATGTCAGCAAACAGTTGCCAGTTTGGGCTGAAAACAATTTGCAATCAGCTTCCAATATAAATTCGAGACCTTTTCTTCGGCCTGATGATGTTAATAGGCCCAATACCACTGTAAACTTTTCTGGTTCTCCTGGATTTCTTCAGTCAGGTCTTGATACTTCACATGAACGGCATGACAGGTTACAGACTGATTCTTCTATGAGGTCTGTTCCACAATTGTTCGAAAGAGGCAAATGGTTAGATTGCAGTCCTCAGCAAAAGCCCCTCGCCGAAGGGAGTCATTTTTATGGAAATACCTCAAATTCTTCAGGTTTAGAAATAAATGAAAAGAATATATCTGGTTCTTGGACCCATCAACAGACCTTATCATCGTGTAACAGTGGTGGTGGGCCATTCAATAGACCCAATGGTTGGAATCCTATTAAATCAGCCCTTCCTGATAGCAATGCTTTGCTGAAAACCCACGAAAATGAAAACCCTTTGCAGACTCATTGTGAAAAAACCACACATGAGCTGATGGGCCAGGTTCCCGGTATGTGGGGTCCTAATACTGGTAGTAATGTATCTGTTGGGCTGGAAGATCCTGGTATAAATGGTATTGCTGCAGTACCAAATTCAGGCACATGGATCAACCGGCAAAACAACCAACAGCTCCCTAACAATCTTAATGTTGATGTAAGGAGAGATGCTGATTCTTCAGGGAGCTATAGAGGAAATGAAGGTCCTGGAAAATATCGGCATCATTTGGAGAATACTTTAGTTTTGGAGTCACCAAAGAATGATAAGGGAGATGGTGAGAATCATGATATGGAGAACTCTAACAGAAAAGATAATTCAGTGGAAGGTGTTGGCTCTAATCCTTCCTACCATAGAGCTGGTGGTATGAGGGACAATGCTTGTTTTGATGGCATTAATTCACATAGTCCAAAGTTATCTGCTCAGGTCAATCAAAAGCCACCTCGTAAATTTCAGTACCA
Organism: Gleditsia sinensis; assembly: GCA_037074535.1. Lineage (NCBI taxonomy): Eukaryota > Viridiplantae > Streptophyta > Magnoliopsida > Fabales > Fabaceae > Gleditsia > Gleditsia sinensis. The sequence continues at coordinate 5,788,185 of CM073464.1, read as the reverse complement.
CCCAATGGGGGATGTGAGTGTTGATGTGCCTAATCCCCAACAACCCTTCGGAGGTTTGAAAGGTCAAGACCAAAGCTATCTTGGGCAGTCAAAATTTGGTCACGCTGATGGAGATTATAGTGAAGTGGAGAAGGTTATTGTAAGACTTAACCCTGTACTATGCAAGTTTCACTATATTAGTTCTTAAAGTTTCCTCTGTTTATTGAAGAACCAAAAGTTGTTGATATTGTTTACAACGTGACAGGTGACTGCACCTGCTTTCCAGGGTGATTCAAAAAGCTTGGATGATAATACTTCAAAAAGCATACTTCCTGGTCATATGCCTAGAACAATGACTTCATTTGATAGAAGTCTTGGTAATTATGCTCCTAACAAGACTTCTTCATCCAGGTATTTGAATATATAAAATCTATCTGTTCTTTAGTTTCAATCTCAAAATTTTAGTGTGTCATCATGTGGTATTTTCATTGTAATTATTGTCTGTTTGAATGTTCTGTTTTGAGATTGTTGACTAACATTAGCATTTTCTCTTTCTTTTCTTTGCCTAGTACTCTACTGTTTGATGACTTACATAATGGCCTGAGCTCAACTGTTTGCTTTTATTTTTAAAAATTATTGTAGTCAAAATATTCTTGAGCTTCTTCATAAAGTGGATCAATCAAGGGAGCATGGCATTGCAACAAACACAAGCTCTTCTAACCGCCATTTATCTTCCAGGGTGCCTGATGCTGAAGCTTCTGATGGATCCATTGTACAGACTCAGCGAAATCAAAGTTCGTTGTCTCAGGGCTTTGGTTTACAATTGGCTCCTCCTACTCAGCGGCTTCCCATGGTATCTTCACATAACTCATCAGACACAGTTCTAACTACATCACATGTTACATCTGAGACAGGAGATAAGGGTCGTATATGGTTGGCTTCCTCTCAGACTTTGCCTTCTCGAGAGTCATCTCATGGGGAGCTTAGGAATAATATTGCTGGCGCCTCAGGACAAGTTTTTGATAAACCCTCACAATACAATGTAATGGCAAATATTCCACCGGCTTTTACATCCACCTTTCCTTTCCCTAGGATTCATACTCAAAATCAGAATATGGCAAATCTTGGTGGACAACTAGCAAATGCTCATGGTGCTAATGTAGCTTTTGCTGATAGGACTGCTTCCATGAATCAGATAGATGAATATCGTGAAAGATCTCAAACTAGTCAATCTGAATTGCCATCTGCTCTGGAGTTGTCCCAGCTGAGTGTCAAAGATCAAATTCGTCCAGGAGACCCTGCCATGCAAATTTCAGCCTCAGAGGGACCTTCTGTTATATTTGGTGCATCTCAACATGGCGCCCCTTCAAAAGTTATACATAATGTGTGGACCAATGTTTCTAGCAAGCAGCATCCTAATCTTTTACAGATTCAATCCCATCTTCAACCAAACAATGATTCTGAAATGTCATCTGGACCACAGAATCCAGCTGATGAAGATTCAGAAAAAGATGGCAATGATCCTTCTGGTGTTGGTCCTTGCTCAGTATATTCTAATAGTTCTGGGGGAAAAGAGCATCTGCTTAAGGAAAGCTCTGGGCAGCAGATGTTGCCTGAGAGTGCTGATTCTGCCGAAGAGGCTGTAAGTGCATTACATGGGAAGGAACTTGTGAAATGTATGCCTGATGCATCTCATTCAAGCCCAGCTGCTACCTCTAGAGATATTGAAGCATTTGGCCGCACTTTAAGACCAAACAATTTATTGCATCAAAATTTCTCGTTGCTGCATCAAGTTCAGTCTATGAAAAGTACAGAGATTGATTCTGGTAATCGGGATGTCAAGAGATTTAAAGTTTCAGATAATGTGGTGGACACACAGCCAGTATCTTCCAACGTTGGACAAGATTTGCCATATGGATACAATGCCATGGTCAAAGATTTGTCTGGTAGTCATTCTTCAGTGCCATCCTTAGATCCTAGGATGCTAAGCTTTTCAACAAAGCCAGGTGAGGGACGTGACACAAATGCATCTTCTCAGGAGATGCTTGCACATGGTCAGAAGAATGCTATTAATGTCTCCAGTGGCAACTCAATAACTTCTGTCAGAAGTGAGCGCTCTTCAATTAGTCCCCAGATGGCACCATCATGGTTTGAGCAGTATGGAACCTTTAAAAATGGCAAGATATTGCCAGTGTATGATATACAGAAAATGACCACTCCAAAGATTATGGACCAACCTTCGATTGTTCAGAATCAATCTGATAGTTTGCAAGTTCGTAATTCAATGGAGCAAGTTAATAGTCTTAGTGATACTAGTCAGTTTGGTAATGCTCGGCAAAGTCCAACTCCTGTTTCAGTTGCAAGTGAGCATGTACCTTCTCAGTTATTGCCTCCTCCTGCAGTTGAACCTGATTTGTTTATTACGAGACCAAAGAAGCGTAAAAGTGCCACATTTGAACTGGTGCCATGGCATAAAGAACTGACTCAGGGTTCTGAAAGGCTTCGGAATATCAGGTGGTTGACATAACTAGGAGATTTAATACTTGTTTCTATTATTGTAGGAAAAGATCCTTTTTATGTTGTAAACCATTTGATACTATCTTTAGTTTTCTATTTCATTTAAAGTAATTTGTACCTTTTGTTGCTGCTCTGTGGCTTTATTTTAATTTGGTGATCTGTTTATCAATTCATTATTATTATTTGCCTAAGATGACTGAAGATGTTTGATTTTGGCAGTGCGGCAGAATTAGACTGGGCTCGAGCCACAAATAGGTTGATTGAGAAGGTTTGTTCATGATTAAATTAGTCATGAGAGTGAGTCTATTAACTCTTATGTTAATGTGGAGTTCACTTTGTACTTTATATAATTATAGGTGGAAGAGGATACTGAGGTAATTGAAGATTTACCACCAATGGTGAAGTCAAAAAGAAGACTTGTCTTGACTACGCAGCTTCTGCAGCAACTACTTAGTCCTCCTCCAGCAGCAGTTCTCTCTGCAGATGTCAAGCTGCACCATGAGAGTGTGATATACTCTGTTGCTAGATTAGCATTAGGAGATGCATGCAGCTCAGTCTCGTGGTCTGGATGTGATAAAATTGTGTCTGTGGGCAGCGGAAACCTGTAAGAATTGATGTTATTTTCAATGGAACATAATGTGTGTATGCATGTGTTTGTATATTTAATTTTAATTCCCTCATAATGTAACATCTGAAATTTTTGAATGATATATTCTATAGCCTTTCTGAGAAGCTTAAATCATCCGAGAAAATTGATCAGCACACGTTGAAGGTTATGGAAGACCTTGTTGGTAGAGCAAAGAAACTGGAAAATGAAATATTGAGGTACTATTTGAGTGTTCGGTATGATACTTTCAATCCATTATAATATTTTCATAGCTTTATAAAATAGTAAGGCTGGTTTATGTAAGTAAAAAAAATCTCACATACAAGCTTATCTTTTGTATGTATGAATGCAATTGTAGAGGTGCTTTGATGTTCTGTGTAAAATGCTTTAAGATATTTCTGTTATTTGTCTTGTCATTTCCGTTTATCCTTTGTGTAGTAAAATTGCACAGAATAATTCTTTCAGCAAGTTGAAGTAGTTAAAGTATGGATTGTTGCAATTCCTTTTTGTTAATAGTTTTTACTCTGCTGAATAAGCTCAATTGCTCATGACATAGGGATGCAGACTTTGCTAGCATATTGGCTTAAGATTTTCATAAGTCGTTAGACTACTGTTTATCCTTGTATGTTAAAATTGCATAGAATAGTATATTCAGCAAGTTGAGGTGGTTATTTTTTATTTTTTATTTCTGGATAGAAGTGGTTAAAATATGGATTTGTTGCAATTGCTTTTTGTTGTTTGTTTCACGATCTTTTATGTGAATGGACTCACTTACTCATGGGATAGAGATACAGACTTCACTGGCATAATTGGTTTCCTTAACCAATATAGGTTGGGTCTTGTATTTTAATTGATTGAATAAAATACAAAGGTGTATTTTGAAGGAAGAAGTTTTCTGCTGTTGATGTTGCCAACTTGTAGCTCTTCTCAAGTTTCAACTGAAAATAACTGAGATGGCTGATTATATAAAGACTTGGAGAAATGGTTTTGAAAGCAAAATATGCAGCATTAGCCGTGATAGATGGTATAAAGAACCAATTTGATATTCTTAAAAAGTTGCGACAGATGGTATATTAGTAGCAGTATGCCCCTGCCTTTTTTCAGTTTGCTTTTAATTTTATGTGTTAAGGTGAGTAGTTGCTATATTTTATGTCTCATATAGACGAAATATGGAATCATTGTTTTTCATGCTTTCACCTTTATTTTGATTGCCTGCTAGGGCTAGATTATGTTGTTATTTCTGCTTGACAATTTTATTTATCTGTATTCGTTAGCCACAATTTTGTTGTACTTTCCTTCTCTTTCTTACTGATTTTCTGCCTTTTTCTCACCTTGATGGTGCAGATCGGATAGCAGAGCCTCAATTTTAGACTTGAGAGTGGAATGTCAGGATTTAGAAAGATTTTCTGTCATCAATCGATTTGCCAAGTTCCATGGGCGGGGGCAAAATGATGGGGCAGAGACCTCATCATCCTCTGATGCAACAGCACATTCTCTAAAACAATGCCCCCAGAAATATGTTACTGCAGTTGCAATGCCTAGAAATCTCCCCGACAGGGTACAATGTCTTTCACTTTGATCATTAATTAATTCATTTTTCCATCTTTCTTGGTCAGTTGTCTCGACAACCACCTGTTTCTAGTCCTTTTCTTTCAACTTATATTATTGCACTTCATCGCAATAGAACCATACGACTGGCAATGTAGGAGAAGAATGGTACTAGATTGTCTCCTCAACCAATGGAGGCTGTTAGATCTTTGCAATCTATATATGTATGTATGTCTGTGTAGATCTTTGCAATCTAGTTATCTTTTACTTTTGGTTTTCTGGTTCCAAGCCCTTTGTATATAGTAAGATTTTATGCAGTCTACTAGTTAGTTTTAACCATACCATTTGACTTGGTTTGGTCTGATTAATTGGTAGCATAAGCTGATTCACTTGATCATTTCGTTTCTCAATTTCAAATCGTTTTCCCTTCTTTTTTTGTGTGGGTTTAGTCCTTCCCGTTCTTGGGGTTGTCTAAGCCCTCGCGTACCCTGCTCTTTTGTGAGGATATTATGATACAGACTCTTAGGGCCTCTAAGGGACATTTCGTATGTTTACTTTCAGCATTTGATTAGTTTTGACAGTCAATGAATTATACATAATACTAAAGCTATGGTAGATATCCAATCAATACTTGTTGCATTCACATCCTCGGGATTGGTTTTGTAGGTAATGTTTTATAGCTTATCTAAAGATGCTTTCAATGACACAAATCTGTGCCGTGAATGTTAATTTAGTCATTTATTTTGAATTAAAACTTAGTCAAAAAGGACATTCGCAAGTTTTTTTCAATTGTGTTATTATTCTTATTTGTAAATTACTCGCAAGGAAAACTATTTTCCTGATAACTGGAGTATACTTTAGACTGTTTAATGGTGTCCCAACAGCAATTATGTCCTGCTATTTTTTGCAATGGATAACAAGTCAAAAAAATTTGTTATATCTAATGTGTAAACTCTTGGTTTTATACTTAACCGAGGTTCTACATGGTGTGGTTTGCTCAAAATTACTTTCCTACATGAATTAAAGTGGAACAGTGTTTTATCCCCAAAAAAAAAGTGGAACAGTGTTGTAATGGATGGTTACATTTGGTGGATTTATACTAGGAGACTGTACTTTAATTCTTATTCAATATTATAAATCTTAGATTGATTATCATGCATTTTAATTGCTAGATATAACGAGCACCCTACCATTATTGAGAACTCTTTGGCATCTTCCCATTGGATGAGAATATAACCATTTACAAATTGGACCATAACAGCAAGTGCATAGTATCACTTTCCATCTATAACTTAAGCTTACAATAATTGCTTTGAGGACTCTTTTATATTCTATGTTTCCACGTACTAAGGCAATTACTGGTCCCATGACCCTAACGTGGCCTGCGTATCACATTAAAGTGCCAAGGGGAATTTACATCACCGTATCTCTGTCGGAGAAGTATTATATTGGCTTCTGACATTGACAGCATTTATTTGTCCTTTTTCCTTTGTCATGCCCCCATGAACAGAAGACATGTCTCAAAAAGGGTAAAAGAAACAGAACCTCGAGAATTATGAAATATAAAACCGTTGGCAAGGAAATTAAATATCCCCTGTCAAACATCGAAAATGTTTCTTTTTCCTTTGTCTTTTGTAGCACAAAAATAGAATATGGTCCTGAAAACAACTTTGATAAGGATAAGTTAGATTTAATCAAATATCCAAAAGGCAGCATGAGGTGAAGATGGCTTTTTTTAAAAGAACCATTAACCAACAATATACCATCAAACTGGGTCCCTACGTCACTATTCCACGTTTGTTACAATATGCAAATAGTTGTGGCCAGAAGAAAATTTAAAAATATTTGTATTTTTTATTTAGTTATAATATTTTTAAACTTTGACTAAAATTTATTATAAGCACGACAGATTGACTCTTGAAATGGTGTTAATTATGATTTTTTTTAACTCAAAAGTATTCTTTTTTTTTGTTTGGACATGGACTCAAAAGTATTCTCGAAATGGTGTTTTTAAACATCTATGGCACTCTTGGAAATTAATTCATTGTCTCGTGCATACTTGCAATTGCACATCATAGTTCCAATGGAAGATGCCCATCATTTGCTAGGTTTTGCGTTGATAAAAATTCATCAACATATGAAGATCCTCTGTAGTCCTCTATCTATATTAAATATGTTTTAGATAGATTTATTCTAAAAAAAATAAAAATACTAAATCAAATGGAAGCATATTTTATTGACTTTGGCCTTCTTATTTTTTAAAAACCAGAATCTCTCTCGTCTGCATTTCATTACAGTCATGAGACCCAACTACTCATCTCCATTTGTCTTGGTTCTATATTTTCACGGCAACAGTTAATAAACATCTCTCTCACAGTTCCCCGGTTCAAGGCAACAATTTTCTGTATTTATCGTCAAGAGTGTGCAAAGGTCTAACCACTTCTGACCGCTTCATAATGGCAGAACCGAGAATTCCCACTCATTATCCATTAAGCTTTTATAAGTGCTTCCCTTTTTCCAAAAAACAACAGCCTAATATATGTGAAAATGCATTTCCTCCCCCAACAGGTAAATATTTCTTCCACCCTGTAAATACAGATGGAGGAAGGGACAGTAAAGAAGGGGAGGGAGAGGGTGGGGGAAGACGAGGATGCTTCTAGAGATCAAAGCTTTTGTATAACAAACTCACATTCGTACAGTAATATTAAATCTATGCTCTGAATTTCGTTCCAATATTAAATCTTTTGCCATATATCAATAATTTGAACAGGTTAAATGTATATGGAAGTTGTTATGACAAGACATTTCAATTTTCAAGCAGTCTATTTGTTGAAATTTGTAGGTGGGCCTTAACTATTTTTATGAGAGGGAGAGAGTTGGACCATGTCTTATAAGAGTGGAAGAAGCCTTTTATTCCAAAATGACTCTAGTCATTTTGGAACTACTTCTATTCACCTTCCACCTTATAAGTTGCCTTCTATTCTTTTATTTTTTTCATTTTTTCAATGTGGGATTTCATTTTCTAACACTTTCCCTCAAGTCCAATTGGCATGCTCCAATTGAGACTTGCCTTCATTGTCTAGGCTAGTGTTTCTTAAGTCCATGAGGCTCTAAGTATTCCTTCATTTTTTGCTCGGGTTTGTACTCTTTGATAACCTCAGAAGCCACATGTCCATTTTTTTTTCTTCACATTATAGGTCTCTTTGAATCCTTCGGTGCTGTTAAGCTTTAGCTCTGATACCATGTTAGAATTTGTAGGTGGGCCTTAACCATTTCCATGAGAGGGAGAGAGTTTATTTACATGAAGTGATTAAACCTCAATGTTGACTCTTAATGGCTAATTAATTCTAATGCATATGCAGTATTGATTCAAAATACCTGTAAGACCTCAGGGTTGGGTTGGTTGTCAGTTCTTAAGGCGACCATATCACATTTCCCATTGCTCAATCTTGGAGGAAGGAATGGAGTCTTTCTGTCAACCATAGGTACAGAGAGGGAAATAGAGTGACAGATTGGCTAGCTAGAGAGGCTCAAAGAATGAGTCCAGGTTTGCATATACTGGAAGGACCACCAAAGGACCTTGGATGGTTGTTGATGAACGACATGAAAGGTGGAACATCCACAAGAGAATTCCTAACAGCTGCTCTGCCAATTTCTCTGAAAGATTTCAAATCTTGAAACTTTTATAGTGAAATGTATAAAACCAATGTGTTGAGTAATATATTGTTGCACTCTTTTTTTATCCATATGTTATGCTAAATGAATAAAGTTAAGGTTGATATTGGTTAGTCAGCTCAAGGAACTTCATTCATCATTCAATAACTATTTTCTCAACTTTTAGCATGACTCCTCTGCAGTCTGCGGGAGACTCTAATCATGCTTTCAAGCTCTTTTCGGCGAATTTCTCTTAACGTGTTTAACAACGAACATTTCAAGCATCTTTTCGGCGAATTTCTGTTAATCAGAATGATTTTACTATTTTTGCCCAGCTCAAGGAAAATGACATGTGAAATTCAGTCTCAGTGTTGAATACTTTTTCAATAGACTCAATCTGTGTTAGTAGTGGTGACCAAATAATTTTGAGAAAGAGAAAAGATAGTTCTTTAGGGGGATTACCTGTAAGATCTACAGGATGTACCCATTCCCAGCTAGATCTAGGGTGTTACTTCATTAGACGAAAACTAAAGCATCAATGAAACTGAAAATTAAAAGGAAAGAGGGATAATTATCAGATGCAAAAACTGTCCTACCATGTGCAGAGACTAATAAAAATGCAAATACTGGGATGCCACCACCATTTCCAGATTGATTCTCGTCTTCGAAGCAATTAGAAAATTGTAGTAGTGGACTATTATTTGCTCTTTGCAGATGATATATTTTTAATTGGTGAATCGAAAGAGGAAATAAATATGAAGTTAGAGTCATGGAAACAAGTTTTAGAAACACATGGATTCCGGATAAGTAGAAATAAAACAGAATATATGGAATGTATTTTTAGTAAGAGACGAACAAATACGAATGTAGACGTGAAACTTGAAGACTATATATTAAAACAAGTTACAAGTTTTAAATATCTTAGGTCTATTATACAAAATGACGGTGAAGTAAAGGAGGATGTAAACCATAGGATTCAAGCTGGATGGATGAAATGGAGGAAAGTCTCGAGTGTCATTTGTGATAAAAAAGTGTCGCTCAAAGTTAAAGGAAAATTCTACCGTACGGCTATAAGACCTGCTATATTGTATGGTACGGAATGTTGGGCGGTTAAAAAACAACATGAAGATAAACTCAACGTTGCAGAGATGAGAATGTTGCGTTGGATGTGTGGATACACCAGAAGAGATATGATTAAAAATGAGTGCATTAGAGAGAAAGTTGAGATAACACCTATTGTGGAGAAGATAGTTGAAACTCGCTTAAGGTGGTTTGACCATGTGTGGAGAAGACCTGCAGAAGCCCTAATGAGAAGAGTTGATCGGATGGAGAATAGTCCAATAATTAGAGGGAGATGGAGGCAAAAAAAACAATAAGTGAAACTATTAAAAACGATTTAATAGTTAATAACTTATCTATTGATCTCATCTATGATAGGCCACTATGGCGCCGTTTGATCCATGTAGTCGATCTCACTTAATAGAAAAAGACTTAGTTATTGTTGTTGGACTATTATTTGTTCCTTTTAAGAAAACACCTCATGGATCTGCCAGTATTGATCATATGATTAACAATGACCGCCTAAAGTCACATAAAAATAAAACACTATAAATAAATTCAGTATCATTCAGTATGCAATTGCCCTAGATAACTGTAACAATTTACAAATTTTTCAGGAATACTTCTTAGGTTGCTAATTGCCATCTTTTCGCAAAAAAAAAAAAAAAAAGATTGCTAATTGTCGAGTGGTAGTAATTAAAGGGACACTTGCCTCATTATGTCATTGAGAATTTTTTTTTTTTTGATAGAATGTCACGGAGGAAGATTACTATTTACTTTTAGAAAAAATTTAAGTGCAATTGATTTATAAAAATATTTTTTATTTTTATTTTTATTATTTTTTAATTATATAATTACATTTTTATTATTTTATAATTATATAAATAATAAAATATTATATATATAATTTAAAATAATTATAAAAATATCACTATTACAGTACGTTATAGTATTAAAATTTTAAAAAATATTTTTTTAACGTTTTAAAAAATTTTAAAAATTTTAAAAATATTTTTTAAAAATAAAAATAGAAAAAAATAAATAAATACATTTTCATATCTATTTTTAATTTGAAATAAAAATAAAAACTAAAAATAGAAAAATAAAACAAATTTTTAATAATAAAATATGGAAACATAACTTATTGATAAAAAAATTCCCACTTGTCACTGGAGTTTTTTCCACGCTTATCTCTTTCAAGAGTCACTCACTTTAACATTCACATACTAAGTAAGGAACATCTCCTATTAAAAGCAATAATAAGACATAAGATGGAAGTGCCTAAAAGTAATATTTCCAAATTTAAGGAAATACGATAAATATACAGTGATAGCTTCTATTTAGCCATTCTTAAACTAAAATCATTGAATGTTCAAGATTAGTATAATCGCATAATCGCATGTGATTGCAGCCTGTCAAAGTAGGCAGCGGTAGTATCTCTGGTATGATTATTACATGCTTCTCTTGAGTTCCTAATTCATTTTGATTAAACGCTTTGAGAACGGTTAATTTGAAGAACTTCTCACTAAGATCACGAAGGGCAACATTGTCATTAAGTCTCTTGTTATCATTAAAAGGGCTTATTTTCAGTTGAACTCTTGATTCCATTTTTTTTTTCTGTTCTACTACTAAAATTTATAAATTATATATTATTTAAAGTAATATATAATTTATTTAAATAAAATTATTTATTAAATATTTTTAAATTAATTAAATAAAATTTTAAATTAATCAAATAAATTATAAATTAATTTATTGAACTTATTAAACATATTTAAAATCTTTATTGGAGTGTTGTTTGACTTTACGTGCTGCGTTTGAAAATGTTAATTTGTCTATTACGTTATTAAAATTATAAATCTATTTTATAAAAAAAAATTTAATATATAATTCAGTATAATTTAATTTAATTTTTATTAATTCTTTTTATAAATAATTAAGGTTAATATAAATAATAAAAATTTAAGTTTCACCTACTGTATAAATTTTTCTATTTTAAAATTTATGTTAAATACTAAACAAAATTAGTTCAATTAAAGAAAAATTTAAAAAGTCTGAAAAAAATTCAATATACCTTTCATAGTAAAAAAAAAATTATGTTAAAACATAATACTATATAGTATATTTATAAAATCTTATAAAAATTTATGTAATTTCTTAGGACAAGATTAATTTTTTATTTTAAAATGACAAATAGATTTAATATTTAAAAAAATAAAAATAAAATACGAATAAATAAATACAAAGGGGCATCGAGCATGGCAGCGACAAAATCTAATCAACATCTGTCGGGATCTTTACGCGCGAGGGAGGAGAGATCGAAGGAGATGTCATCGCACGGGAACGCGTCCGGGAACGATCCTCGTCAGCCAGCTGCGGCTAAGCCATACGTGGCTTCGGCGGTTGCACCGCAAGACCTGCCGATCGATTACGCAGGTTTCATTGCCGTCTTATTCGGCGTTGCCGGCGTCATGTTCAGGGTCCGTATAACTACTCTATTGGCTGACGTTAGCTTATACTGTATGGATCTCACAATCTTGGTTATATTTTTTTTTGTTTCAAGCAGTATAAGCTCAGCTCCTGGCTTGCTCTCATATTCTGTGCCCAATCCCTCGCCAACATGAGGAATATGGAAAATGATCTTAAACAAGTTATGATGGCTATGATGTAAGTATCTGTTGATTGTTGTATATCTTCTTTGAGCATTTGCATTCTTCTCTTTAAATTTTCCTTTGGCGATCCACTTGATACCTTGTGAAAAAATATCTGTGAAGTACAAATTTTATGCATCCAGCTATATTAGTCATCATTACATATGGGCTTCACCCATTGACGATAGTAGAAAGAGTTCCAGAAGTGTCCTCATTCAGCATTTCTGGGCTAGTACATATTCAGAAGTATTATCTAGTTTTATGCACCGAAACCTTAAAACTTGAAAGAATGTGAATTTGTTTCCTGAAGGATAAGGAAGCTATAGACTAAATCAGGAAGAAAGAGACACAAAATCTAACAAGTTATATTCCACAATCCACACCATAATTCCGCAGCTTTGTGAATGGTATTGGTCATTTATAATCACAAACAAGGAATTTAGGAGTCAATAACCCTGGCCAGACACACCAGGGTTAGTGACTGCTAATAAGGTTAGTTAGCTTTTACAACATGGAAATATTTTAAGTTTTAACTGATAGATGCAATACAACTCAAGGATAAATTAAAATAAACCTAAGAAATCTGATTAGTGTAAAGTGGTGGATTGATTTATGCATAGTGGATTAGTTTGCTGCAATTCATGATTTTTTGAGAATTCTGGGAAGCTCCTAGGTTTATGATCTCAGGATATTTTTGGCCATTTTAAAAATTAGGTAAATGCTGAGTCAGATGCAGTGTCCATTGAAGATAGAAAGGAGAGTCACCTCACAGAGGTTATTTTTGACACAAAAATATGGCTTTTAAGTTGGTTGTAGTCAATTACAGTTGTCAAAATGCCTGCTGATTGTATTTTCAACTTAAGAGATATGTGGGGCTCAGCTTTCTTCTAAATAGACCATCATAGCTTGGGATTTAGATTGTTTAGAGGTAACCAGGAAGATTATTATTAGTGCCAACAGCTAAATGCATGCATTTCTTTTCCTACAAAAGAAATACCTTATACCCTGCAACTTTAAAAAGCATTCTTCAACTTTTTCGTTTTGCAGTGCCTAATTAAGTGAATGTTTTATCCGTGCCATTGATGTTCATTATTTGATACTCAGATATTGGAACTTTAACATCACTTCAAAATATGCTCGTGTTATTGTCTTATTCTGCTTCTTTTAGAGCATGGAACTGAATTGGTTACAATGCTTTTCAGTCTTGGATATGTTTTCTACTTTAGTACTTAATTCTGCTTCTCAATAGTTTTCTTTTCAATGAATCCTGTACATCCATCAACTGAATTCAGGGCAATAGCCAGACATAAGAGTTTTGATTGAGGTTCCAGATAAAGGTATAGATGATTGATATCGAGCACTTATTATTGCATTGCAACCATATCTAAAGAGTTCACTTTCATTTTGTCCAAAAAAAAAAGGAGTTCACTTGCTTCATGTGAATTACTTATGATATGAGCGTGGAAGAAGAGTAGAATGGTGATTACCTAGTTCAAAAAAGGCTGATAATGCCATTATTGACACTTGTAGATTTTTGATTGAGATGTGATCTTTTTTTAACTGCTTTTCCATGCTCTTACTGTTCACTTCATGGTGTACTGGACCCATACAACTTGTCTAGAGTTTACAAGCAGTAAGCTGGAGACAGACAGTAGTATGTGCTGCAGTACATAAAGATGTTGTTCCTTTTCTTTCTTTCTTTCTTTTTTTTTACCTGTTTCTTCATTCTGCAACTTGTGATGTCTGATTTTTTTTTTTGGTCCAGGTTTTCTGTTATGGGATTGATAACAAACTATTTTGGACCTCCTAGGCCTGGCAAGCAAAGTTGATATTTCAAGCTTTTGATCAAGATGTGACAGTTTTTGGGGGCTGAAAGAGGAGTTAAGTCAGTTTTACTATGTTGCTTTTTTACTATTAGTGGCAATTCAGTTGGCTGTATTCTAGATGCTTGTGATGGCTGGACAGTGTATTTTGCCATTTTGATATTTCAGGAATTAAGCATTGGTGTTAAAAGTCTCATCAAACTAATCTGTATGCAGAAACTAAGCTACACCATTAATAAGTTCTTTACACTCGATTCTCCCCCTCAAGGAAAGAGTGAGCTATAAACTTCTTTTTTTTTTAAAAAAAAATTGGGAGTATAGGAGTGGGCACTGGGCAGCATAGAATGATGAAGAGCCTCGCTGCCTCACCAGGGATGGTTCCACTAGGTATTAGGTGAGGACCCACTCGCTTGGACGGTGGTTCCCCTTTAAACAAAGATAAACTCCGGTCCTAAAAACACCCGTTCAGGTACCACACAACCTCAGGAAGATATAAAGTATACAGTTTTTTGTTTTTTTTTTGTTCTTCCCTGGTATGTTATGCCCAAATCTTTTATGACTAAAAGTTTTTAAGTATTTAAAAAATTAACGAGAAAAATACATGGAAAAAAGGAGGCAACTGTTCAAATAGACAAAGTTTCAATTCATGTGTGCAGAGAAATGTACTGTGACTGGTAGCTTAAAGTTTGTCATAATTATTTGTTGCTAATTTATAACTTTAAAGAGAGAAGGAATGAATTCACCACTGTATCACAGGACTTTCGTGACTCAGTTAATAACATTACATTTTTTTGTTGGTTTTGTACCAATTAACACACGCACAGTAATCTGTAAGATCTGAATGAAATCTTATTTAAGAATTAAGGATTGTTATTTGGGCAGTAATTTATGATATAGTTAGATATTTGAATAAAGTCTATTAAATTTTAGAATTCTGGTTTCTTTTCTTTTATTTCCCTTGTTGGCCATCACTACATCTAAATTTGTATGCTCTTATAACTAAACATTGAAATTCCTAAAATAAGTTTTTTTTCAAGTGACGTCACTTTTTTGGGGTCTGATTTTACACTTTTAGTTTTGGATTATTTTGTGATGAATTTTAGTTCATTTTTCGGGCTTTGACGTGGGGCTTTGGAAACCTAATTAGATCCCGTTCAAAAAAAGAAAATAAATAAATACTCAAAATTCTCGTTGTCTAATTTGGTTCATGATGATGCCTATGAAATTTTGAATAATTTTTTCAAAGTTTGGTTGAATCACTGAATTTTAAGACTTAAATTATTATTCAAATAAATTTTTTTAAGTAATTTTACTATTGTAAAATTGGAAATCATTAAATCTTTTGCATAATATATATATATATATATATATATATATATAATTCTTTTGATGGACATATGTAGATCTTCCTTTTATACTTTATTTTACTGTTATATACTTTTTAACGCTTTTAGGTAGAAACTCGCTTTTGAGAATTTTCTCTCGTACAAGCTTTAATCAGAAGAAGCTCAATTTCAAACTTTGTTTTACAATTGTAAAACTTTATATTCGGATAATTTAAAATGAAAAAAAAATAAAGCCCATAATCAACTCTAGTTTCCATAGTCGTCTGAACATTATCCTTGTGTTTAACTTCAGTGGGAGCTTGTGGTTATGGAGATCTATTCCAGCAAGGCTATGGCCTAGAAACAACAACACTAATCTCTGCACTCTTCCAAAACGGCGCCGCATTCAGATTGCACGCACAAAATCACCGTGATCCCTAAAAGGCGCCGGCGCAAATCCGAGTCACAGCCACAAATTTCTGCCCTTCAAACTACGCCACAATCCAAGGAGTTTGGCGCAACCCACCTCAGAAGCATTTTGACCTTTCCATGCCAATGTTCTTGAAAATTGCAAAGCACAAATCTGGTATCGTCCCTGTTCTGTATCGCAGAGCGAAGTGCTTCAAGAATGGGGGGTTGAAGTTTGAGCTTAAGGGCAACCCTTATTGACTTCCTGTGCTAGTTTTCATCGGGGGTGGTAATGGGCAAGTTGGTGATGTGAAAATCAAAGGCTCTAAAACTGGCTGGATTCAAATGTCGAGGAATTGGGGCCAGAATTGGCAGACTTGGGGCGAGTTTACTAGGGCAAAGCTTGTCGTTCCAGGCGACCAATAGTGATGGGAGAAAATTTTCTAGACTTCGTAATGATGTGGAAATTAATGTTGCGGGACGATGATGAGATCAATATTTGGCGGCTTTCCATTTTATTCAGTTACATCTTTCAATAATTCGCATGTACTTGGCTTTATCACTGTTATCATGCACAATTTTGATTTAAATAATGAAATATAAAAAAAATAAGAAATAAAAAACTCAACTGAATTAAGTAAAAAATATATGATCCAGATGAATTCTTCATTCTCTAGTGATGTTATGAATTAAGAAAAGTATTTTATAGAAGTGTGGCAAAGAAGTTGTTTTTGTACAAGTCAAATGAACAAGAGGATGACGATATTTTTTTTATTTTTGACAACTACTTTCATTTTTTGGTGACAAAAAAAAGGTTTTTTTTTTACTGTAGATTTCAGTCACGAAATCTAAAATGACGATCCAATGGTAATGACAAGTTGTTATTAAAAAAAATTTGGTGTAGTGTTTGTACGCTTGTCTTGGGAAATAATAGAAATTAGGTAGAAGCAATTTAAATCAATTAAGAGTGTAAATAAAAATAAAAGTGAATATAGTTAATTATATAAAAAAAATTGAAATTAACCCCCTTATATAAAACAAATATATTCAAAATTATTTTAATTATAATTAATTATAAAAGAGTGCATCCTCAGCACCAAAGACAACTATTGTATAAAATATGAGAATGACAATGACAGAGAATATATTTAAAATATATTACGCACAAAAAAATAAATAAATTAAATACATGACTATTATACATTGAGTAATTATTTAATTGAAAAATATAAAAAATTTATCTAATGCCCATATTTAATCAACCAAAAAAAAAAAAAAATTTATCCAACTCCAAAATTTACTCCCAAAAAAAGAAAAAAACTATCATCAGACTTCAACTCAGCAGCTCTCGGTTGGTCTGTTGCCATCATTCCCTCTTTTGATTCTGATTAGCACCCACCCTTCTTTCTGCGTAGCAAATTAACAGATCCACAATGAGAATTTTTTCGTATTTTATCGATAAATATCAGGAGATTCTTTAGATTCAGAATATTCCACTTCATAAAATGATGATACGAGCGCACCTTTTGTTGACATGATAAACGATACTTTCCAGTTTCCAATGTGTTTTCTTCGCTTTTGGATCCTTTCCAATGTAATAGTCCAAGTGAACTTTGAAGGCCAAAAGATTACCATTTGAGTCATAAATACAATACCTCCGTTCATCGTGTCTCCTCCAACATCCCTCAGCATTGTCTGCAATTCTTTCGTAATTTTCATCTTCGTCTTCGTAAACAAAGAAAAACAACTCTCTTCCTTCATATCCCGATGAAGCATCTGGAAACCAACATTCAAAATAAAATAAATACAATTAAACTCACTTGAAAACTATAAAACCTTGAAAGTGAGGATCGACGGAATTCAAGAAGGCATTTTCAAAGATGTAGATAATCACCTAAATCTTTGGGGTTCTTGGAATACAATTCAGCGGCATCGATCTCCCGAACGACGGCGGAGGGAAGAGGCTCAGAAAACGCCTTCTTCATCAGATAACATACAACCAATTCTTCATCTGTGGGTAAGAATCTGTACCCGGTTGGCACTGATTTACCCCGGAAGGGCGGGCATTGGCGATGGTTTCTCATGCTGATCCAACGCTTCTTGGAACTTGAGACCAAAATGCAAAGCGAAGTGCGCAGAGAGAGGGCAGCTATTCTCCAAATCTGAACGAGACTCTTCACATATATATAGTATAACGGAAGCGGGTAGAGACTTGAAAAACAAGGTGGGGAGAGAAAATAGAAGAATATATTAGAAGGAAGGATATTTTTGTCTTTTAAATCAAAATTTTAATATAAAATTGTTTTTTATTTTAAAAAAAAAGTATTTTTATTTTATCTAGTAAGAAAATGCTATGTATTAATTGGTATATGTAAAACAAATGACGATAAATGGTTGTATTTTTATTTTATTTGATAACGATCTCGAAACGACAATTAAAAGTTGAGCGTATGAAATGCTTAAAGGAGCAAGGAAACTTCCATCCATGTGACAAGGACTTTGGTGTGCTCTCGCTGTTCGACGGTGCTGACATTTAACTCAAGTACACGTGTTGAAAACCCAATAAGCTGTCTTGCTTTTCATAGACCCCCTTCAACCACGTGGCACCATAAAGAATTAGATTCGTATCTTACTTCGCCAGGTTCCCCCTTCAGAATCTTTGTGAAAAATAATAATTTTATAAATTGCCAAATAAAAACCAGAAGTGAGGCGTCCTCCTGACTCTATGGAAACTCTCATTTCCTTCTTGAAGGCTTTATTGCTCTAATTCTGTCTTCTCTTTTCTTCAATCAGGGTTTTCCCCGATCAATTCGATTGATCCAGCTGGTGCAATAGAATTGTAAGCTTTTTAAGTTCATTAGATTGTGAATCAGTCATTGCCGGTTCCATTGATATATAATAGCATAATTTTTTGGTATTCTAGCTGATTTTGGTTAGAGAAAGTTTCTTTTTGTTGGTGTTTTCACTGTAATCTGTGGTTTCTAAGATGTTGAAATTTTCGATTAGACTTTGATAGAACTTCACGCCTCCTTTCTTCTTTTTTTTTTTTTTTGGGGGTATGGTTTGAGTTAAATGAATATTATACAGCTGCAGAAGACCACTCTTATTATTGTATTTATACGTCTCCTACTAGTTGATAAAGATATATATATATATATATATATATGCATTCTAGCTAAAAAAAGAGGTTACTTTTGGGTGCAGGTGTTCTGCATACTTGGCATCGTTCACCCTGTCTTCGGTTGAAATTAACATCAGATGCCAGAGAGAAAATTAGAGATGGGGAATGTCTTTCTAGGCCAATACAAATTTTGAGATAAACAAGGTGGAGTATTTATAGCTAATGCAACATGTGATCACATGTTGGGGTGAGACATATGGACTCAGATTTTATGATGCTATATAGGTTTTTTATAACATTATTGGACATTGGAACCACACTAAGGTGTATGGGCTTAGGTTTTTATCAGAATTTAGTTGGATCGTTGCCTCTGGCAATTAGGTAAATCTGACTGCTATTACAATTGCAGCTTTTAAAATTGTAGTTTGAAGAAAAGATTATGGCAGAGAATTCAAGGTGTTAATTTACAGTTGGAATACCATGAATCCAATGGATCGGCTTTTCATTATATCTGGTTTTATTGCTGCCGTAATTGGAATTTTGACCATAGCTTACGCAGCTTTTCAGTGGAGGAGAAACATTAATCTAAGTTGGATGAAAGCCATAGCCAAATCTAAGAAAAACCCAAAGGCGAGGCACAAAGTTCCTGTGGCTGCTCATACTTGGAGTCTGGAGTCTGTATCTCGTGGAAAGAATTTAAATTGCTGTGTATGCTTTAAGTCCATGTCCCCTTCTCAAACTCTAGGGCCTATGGTGGCTTCAGACAGCTTTGTTCACTATTGCAGTATTTGTGGTGCAGCAGCACATCTAAGCTGTTCTTCTAGTGCCCACAAGGACTGCAAATGCATCTCTATGATTGGATATGAGCATGTCATGCACCAATGGGCTGTTAGTTGGACAGATGTTGCTGATCAACCAGATGAAATTTCTTCCTGCAGTTACTGTGAAGAGCCATGTGGTGGGTCATTCCTTGGCGGTTCCCCTATATGGTGTTGCTTGTGGTGTCAACGTTTGGTGCATGTTGATTGTCATAGTAGTCTGTCTAATGAAACAGGTGATATATGTGACTTAGGCCCATTTAAAAGATTGATACTTTCACCATTATATGTCAAGGAATTGAACCAGAACTTGCCTGGGGGATTTTTGAACTCGATTACTCATGGAGCAAATGAGATTGCATCTTCAGTTCGTGAAAGTATCAGGAACCAGAGTAAAAAATACAAGCAGCGAAATGAACCAGCAATTGAAACTGAGAATAGGGATGGTA
Organism: Gleditsia sinensis; assembly: GCA_037074535.1. Lineage (NCBI taxonomy): Eukaryota > Viridiplantae > Streptophyta > Magnoliopsida > Fabales > Fabaceae > Gleditsia > Gleditsia sinensis. Next base: position 5,768,226 of record CM073464.1, on the reverse strand, counting down.
CTGTTAAAATGTCCGCAGAAAGCATTGCTAATACTCATCGTATAGTAAATGGCCATCATGAAGTGCAGGAAAACTGTAATGGTGGCATGAATATGGGTGTTCAACATCAAGGTGGTTATGTAAATAACCAAATGGATAGAAACCCCAGCTTTAGATGCAATTCCTCAAGCAATCAGAAGGATGAATCTCACATTTTAGGAGCAAAACTTAAACATGATTTGATTGATTTACCTCCAGATGCAAGACCATTGTTAGTTTTCATAAACAAGAAGAGCGGTGCCCAACGTGGAGACTCACTTAGGCTACGCCTGAATATTCTCTTAAATCCTTTCCAGGTTTGTTTCTCTTCACATACTTACTTTTGCTATTTTTCATCAGGTGTTTCCTTGCTACTTACTATTTTCTTCACTCCATTTTTTGCTGCCTTATCAAGGTTTATGCTTTTGGTCAGTGTCATAGTTGTCGCTGTTGAAAGTTTAATGTACATTGTTTTTAGAAGTATTGACTGTATGCTGTGGAACATAAATTAGTATCTTCACCAAGGAAGTTTTCGTTATACAATGTACATAAATAGGAGTTCTAATTATTTTTGGGTCAGAGAACACATACTTAACTAATAAGCCACACCGAATCATCAAGCATCAATCTCTTTTTATCAAATTAATTCTATTTTTATAAGCATAATGGGATTATAGAACAATAAATAATTCCCAAGGATATACATGAAAGATTGCTAAATCTTGGGAAAATAGACTTTTTGGTTGTTAACAGTTGTTGCGAAAATGTGACTAAAAAACCTTTCTCTGGTATGTTTAGATTTTTGAATTGAGCTCAACAGAGGGGCCAGAGGTGGGACTATATTTGTTTAGAAAGGTGCCTTGCTTCAGAGTTCTTGTATGTGGGGGAGATGGTACTGTTGGTTGGGTACTCAATGCAATAGACATGCAAAATTTTGTTTCTCCTCCCCCTGTGGCCATTCTTCCTGCTGGGACAGGAAATGATCTTGCCAGAGTTCTCATGTGGGGAGGTGGTTTGGGTTCAGTGGAGAGGCAAGGAGGCCTTTGCACAATTTTGCATCACATAGAACATGCTGCGGTTACAATTCTTGACCGGTGGAAGGTATCAATTGTTAATCCACAAGGGAAGCAGCTCCAACTTGAAACATGTATGAACAACTACCTTGGTATGTGAATGCATTTATTATTATTATTATTATTATCATCATTATTATTAAGTCCATTAGAATATCTTGGGTGCCTTGAAGCAGCTGGTTAGTCTGCTCTGTAAATGTTAATCAGCACATGCAGAGAGAGCAAAGTGTTGGGGGACAGGGTTAGGGGCATGACTTTAGGGGTCTGGAGCATGATTTCTTAGACTTTAAATCAGGTAGAAGCAAATTGAAGGATTTATTTAGTTGTCTTGATTTCTACAGTAAAATCGACAACTTAATTCTTTATCCTATCATGCTGGTTTCACTCGCATTCCATTGAGTATCCACAGTAGATTTAATATATATGAATACAAGTATTTAACTCAGGCACAGAAATTTGTCTGTTTTCTCCTGGGTTGATATACTACCTGTTCTTTCTTTCTTTCTTTCTTTCTTTTTTTTGACAAAATGGCAAGATATACTACCTTTTCTTTGTTAGATTACATCTAGGTAATTTATCCTCATTTTCAGGACGTGAATGTCTATTGCATCATTTTGATGAATTCTAAATCTCTGACAAATATTTGGTTTTAGGAATTGGTTGTGATGCAAAGGTTGCTTTGGAAATTCATAATCTGCGGGAGGAGAATCCTGAGAAGTTTTATAATCAGGTATTTAATGTTTAATTGGTCTTGGATTTTGGATGGCTTGGCATTTGGAAGCTCTAATGAAGGATGTTAAACTTGTTAAAATAAAAGACCGGGTATATGAGATTGCTTCACCTCTTAGTGTATGGGAATAGAATTACACCATTAAGTATGTATAGTAAAAGTGACTGTAAGCTCTAGATATCACGCTTTATGACTAAAGCATGGACTCATCTATTTTTAAGTGTTTCAAACACTAACATTGTCATGATACATTGATGACATGTGTTTGACATGCGTACCAACATGTCAACAAAAAAAAATGTGTGAGCGCACGTGTGTGTGTGTGTGTGAGCACTATGTATATGTATGTGTGTATGTGCAGACCATATAATTTCTACAATCCCTAGTGCACATCAAATATCTTACAAGGTCGAATTGAGTTATCTTATATTAATTAAGGCCTAAGGTAAGTGATAAGCAGGTTTAGTTGATTGAGTTGCAATACTAGGTCCAATTTTATGATTTCTTGTTGAACTTCTCTAGTAACAATTTTGAGCCATTTGACACCCTTGTATATGATGAATGATCTTTCCCTTAAGAGTTTGTTGTATTGACATTGAAATGATATTAGACAGTTTCAAAGTTAAGACTAGGGTGTACATGAATTGGAAATTGTATGAATTTACCATTCAGAATCTTGAAATAGAGCTGAAGGTTCAATATCACACCTTATAGCAGCTGTCTTGTGCCACAACTTTCTTTTTTGGATTGCAATGTATTAGAAGTTTGAGATTTAATGCTGAAATCTCTGTAACATACGCAGTTTATGAATAAAGTTCTATATGCAAGAGAAGGCGCCAAGGGTATTATAGATAGGACATTTGCAGATTTCCCTTGGGAGATTCGAGTTGAGGTTGATGGTGTTGAAATTGAGGTCCCTGAGGTGAGTATAGATAACCTCTGATTTTTTATTTTTTATTTTGGGATAAAACAAGAAATTATATTAGAACTGGGAAGGATAAGGAATCATCCTTAAGAATGGAAACAGTAAATATCTTCCTATAGCAAACAAGCCTGACAAGAAACTAAAACACAGAGATACAATGTATTAAACATGAGACCAAGAAGTAAATCCCTCTGCATACCTGACGGACACTCCTTTAAAGGAACCGTGGGGAGAACACTGGAGAGAAACCAAATAGATATAGCCTTCCATTTTATGCACAGGTCATCAAAAAGATTTTTAAAAATAAATAATTCTATTAGTACGATTATGCATAGGCAGTAAGTTGGTAAGGCACAGCCATATGCAGGATTATGAGTAGGCAGTAAGTTGGAAAGGCGCAGCCTTATGCTGAATCATATAGTCTGGTTTATAATCTATCCAGGATGCAGAAGGTGTCCTTGTTGCAAATATTGGAAGCTACATGGGAGGTGTAGATTTGTGGCACAATGAGGACGAACATTATGATAATTTTGATCCACAATCTATGCATGATAAGATACTTGAGGTTGTGAGCATATCTGGAACGTGGCACCTTGGGAAGCTTCAGGTAAAATTTTACCTCAATCCTTACAAATTATAGAAAACTTTATATCTGAAACAAAAAACTGGGGAACTAAGAACTGAGAAGGCATGGAAGGGCTTGTTTTATCATGTGCATTATCTGTTGCTGTGGCTCTTTTTTTCATATTTCAGCATCCCATTCTATTTAAGCTCTCCCTAATTTATATGTATTGTGCTTTTAACCCAGCCTGAGACAAGGATTTTTGTTGTCCAGGTGAAGTTTTAGTAATTATTAGGACTATGAATTCATGGATTTCAGAATCCTCTGACGAAAGCTGTGTGAAAACAGGTTGGGCTTTCTCAAGCTCGGAGACTTGCACAAGGACAGGCGATTAAGATACAAATGTTCGCTTCATTTCCTGTTCAAATTGATGGAGAGCCTTGGTTTCAGCAACCATGTACATTGTCCATAACCCATCATGGCCAGGTTCTCAGACTGACATTCTTTTGCATGACAGGTGGTGCAAGCTTATTGCATCAACTGCTAATAACTTACTTTGCATTTTGATATCCTTGTGTCCGAATTTGCTTGGACAGTTTATAATTTTTTATCACTAAATCTCAAATTTTTTTTTTTTTGATTCCTTTGCGAACTGGTGGTGATCTGTTTACCTATTCTAAATAAGTTTCATCATGAAAATGACCTCTGCTGCTAGAATTCTAATCTTCCAAGTATCTCAGGAATTGCTTGGTACTGCTAAGAAAATTTTAGTACGAGGGAACATGATTTGTCTCATTTTTCTCCAATGTAAACTGGTTTTCTGACGCTCCTTTCCAGCGCCCATATCATATTTTGGCCTCATTTATCGGTTGGAGGTGCAACACCTATATAATAGGTATAACTATTGGCAGCTAAAATCCTAGATGCTTTTTCTCCCTTGTGGGTTTTCAGGCCTTCATGTTGAAGAGGGCAGCTGAGGAACCTCTTGGTCATGCAGCTGCGATCATCGCTGATGTGCTCGATACTGCTGAAACGAAGCATGTAATTAATGCTTTACAGAAACGAGCTCTCCTTCAGGAAATGGCACTAAGGTTGTCGTAGAAATCTCCTTTCAACCGAGTGATTGGAGATTTGTAGCATCCTTTTTTTTGTTTTTAATATATATTTTTTGTCACTTGCTTTTGTTTTCTTTTTATTTTTTTTACACTTAACGGTCTTAACTTCCTGCTACTTCTGAAGCAGGCTTGTATATGGATCTTATACTAAATCAAGAGAGAGAATGAAATCAGATAGGTTTTTTTTTTTTTGGAAAGAATCAAGATTAAGGAAAACAAGAGAGTAATGTACAGTTATTTCATTAATCACTTTAAATAGTTTTTTTTATAAGTCTTTCAGGTCTTCTTTTTTGGGGAAAGAATCAGGATTAAGGAAAACTACGAGTAGTTGATTAAGTTAATTTCATTAATCACTTTAAATAGTGTTTTTTTTCTTTTAAGAAGAAATTTCGAACTTCCTCAATCTTATGATTTTTTTATCATAAAACTGTACTACCAAATATAAGGAACTTGCTAGAATTTTTTGGTCAATCACTAAGGCCAGTGGAACATAAAATATATATAAATAGGATATTTAAAGTTTGGTTGTTGAACTGGATTGATTAAAGGATTGATCTGAGTGATTAAAGTTTCCTCGCTGTAAAACATACTAAAACTGGAAAAATACATGAATGATAAGGTACAAAATTATATCTGCATGTGCCAAATCAGATGAATTTGTGAAATCATGTGAAACAGAATAACTCGTTGCTCTGAAGATGCATTTCTTCATTAACTTACATCCGATGCAATTACAGAATATCCAACCAAGAATGATATAAAATTAACTGAGACCCCTCATGACGCTAATATATTGAAAGTGAAGCCTAAAGTATGGAATTTCTGTCAGGAATTGACATCATGCAAGTCACGTCCATTAAACTCTGAACTCCACCCGCCCCAAGAAATGCGAGCGAGACAAGCATGGGTTACTACAGGCAAGGCTATTTATCAACAAGATATAGAATGATGCTATTCTAATTCTACAAAATATATTTACACTGCTGTCTCCCATGTTTAAGAGACACTTTTCATGTCAAACGTGTTTAATCCTCCCAAAGCATCTGCAGATATGTGCTAGCTGTCTGTCAATACGCGTCCTTGTCCACGAGGCATTTTCTTAGAAACCGCTGCCACAAAATTAATTTAGCTAATCAACAACCAAAGAGAATAGTTCAAGCAAGTTTGCTGAGCTTTAATATTATTAAGTTTAACAGCACGAATTAGCAAAAAAATTTGGTCTATCATAATTATCGAAAAATATATATTTTATTCATTTAATAAGCTTTATTGAAAGCACCTACTTTGTATGAAGTTGAATGCAGATGAGTTCGAATGTTAAATGGATTAGTCATGGTACAATACCAACTCTAATCACCAGCCAGCCAGACTAATTGTGAATCATAACAAATCACAAAACCAACTTTGCATTCAATAAATGTAAACACCTAAGCTAAATCTATATGTTCCAGAAATATAGCCATCAAATTCCCTAAGTTTATTAGTTTTTTTTTTCCCTTTTCGTCAATGGAAAGGAATGAAATACCCAAACTAATTCTCTATGTATAAAAAGCTTCAGTTTAAATAAATGAAAATTCAGAACAAAAGATAAACTGAGAGTACTTACATACAAAATTGGGACGACCTCATACAAAGGAAAAGCACAAAACCCTAACAGAAGATAATCTACAAACATCATATCAGGAACCTCGTTTGCATGCTAATGACAGCTTCATTCTTTAAGATCTTTATTGCAAACAATTACTGAGCTAAAGTTTGATAATGTTAAACCACAAAGTAAGATGCGTTTGACTCCTTTTATGTGTGTGTGATATATATATATATATATATATATAGAGACAGAGAGAGAGAGAGAGAGCATACAGTCTTCAACATCTTTAAGCTGGTAATAGTGAGGGGCTATCTCCACCAACCACTCTGGCTTTAATTCCGTGACCTGAAATTTGAGTTGGCCGTTTCAGCTACTGACATATATTATCCATTCAAAGATCTCATAGAAGGAAAGCATTAAATTGGTAAACAGTTAGAAATACCTGTCTCATATATTCCTTGGTGGTAAGAACCAGTTCATGGTATACAACCCATCTTGGAAGCACCTAATGAGTGTAAATCAATTGCAAATGAGAATCAAATGAGTATCAATTAGATATTCATTACAAGAACAAAGCAGTCATAACTCAAGTGTGTGCATGTGCACGTCTCTGCAACATAAAGATTTTTTTATTACCCCAGAAATTTGTCAGACAGATAACTTCAAATTGGGCATCCATATATACATATAGGGTCCTTGGCAATGTTCTGTAACTTCTGAAAACGTTCTAACACCCACACACGATGTACAGATATTACCAAAGAAATTTAAATCTGGATCATATTCCACCAGTAGTGAAACAATATTGCCAGGTTTTGAGTTGTTGGAATTTTGTACAAGAGTAAACACCCAACCTCCCTTGAACAAATGATAAAAGGAGGGGAAGGGGAGACGACCCCTGAACCTGAACATTATATTAAGCAGAAGGCATAGCCCAAGATCCAGGCTTGTTCATTTACAGAAAATTGGAGTGCTATCAAACAACTATTGTAAAGTGGTGAAGTTAATTAGCTGTGCAGATTTACTTGTTCATTTGCATGATGAAATAGATTGAGACTTGAGCTGGAGGTTAGGATTTCAAGTGGATGAGAAATGCCTGTAACAATTATATTGTGCGTAATTTCAGGTTTACATTTTTGGGTTCAGTTTGTGCAGGACCTGCTTTTTGCACAGTAAATCTTTCAAATGAAATTTTTTTCCCATTTATTTAAAAAAGGGGAGGGACAGTCCTGTGGAAAAATAGATTGTCAGTTATCGGTAGTTCATGACACCAAAGTACCTGAGCCAGCCCCGAGCTAGGATGTATGTGAACAGTCTGCGGATGTTTCACAGTCCGATAAGATCCATTCTTTTGCAGCCTTGCAGAATGTGGGAAAAAGCCTGCAATGGTTAAAATTAGATTCAGGAGACTAGGAAAGAGGTTCCTAACCACAAATCATTACCATTCCCAAAAGTTTACCAGATGTTATGGATTTCTTTATGGCATCTAAGTCATGATCATTTGAAGTTATTTCAATCTCAACCCTCTCTAAAAGACCTGAAAGTTGATCTCGGACATCCCTTGCCCGTTTCATACTCCTCACCTGCACATTAAAAGAAAGATACTCAGAGAACTGCCAAGAACCATTTCAACTCAAAAGTTTAAACTCTTAACTGACAGCCTGTGAATAGCTTTATTATAATCTTTTAACACGATCCCTCACATAAAAGTTCCTTGATCTTGAAGTGTGGACAACACAAAGGCTCTCTATACTTTGTATTAAAACTTAATTTTTAGTTGAGAGAATGGAGGTTGACAAGAATCGAACTCCAAACCACTTGGCCATAGAGATTCTAATACCATATCAAAAATCATTTCAACTCAAACATTTAAGTTGCTGAAAGAAAGTCCATGGATAGTATTATTATAATATTTAACAAGAACAATTCATCAAAATTTAACCCATAACAGTTCTGAAGAATTAATAATTTGAACCTAGCTGTTTATACCCAAGGAAAGAAGAGTAAGGTAACAATTTCTGGCATAATGAGATCACCGACAACATTTCTATAATCCCATTCATGGTTCTAAGGGAGAAATATTGTACATTGGCAGCACTGAAGGCATACAATTAATCACAAGTCCACAAAACAAGTTCCACTAGGCTAAAGACTAGAGGTGCTTGCATTCACACCCTATTTTGGAATTAGACATGCAACTAGTAAAAACTAACAACAAATATTTGGCCAACCTTACACCATACGTCAATCAAATTTTAAATGTGACAAGTACTAATCTGCAAACCAATAATGAGTACCTGTATATAATTTTCATAACACCATTGTGTTGAGTAATTGGTCTCCTTCCATGAATTGTAGACCTGAATGAAACAACATATAATCACGTCCAATATCAATCTGGAACATGAAAACTCATTAATCGACTACATTTTGACAACATGAAAACCTGGCCACATCCTATGATTTGAATGATAAAATTCCTGCTAAAAGGTCTTAAGAATTTAGAAAAGTCTTGAATTTTAAGAAATGAGTTACATCTTAAAAGGCATTAAGAACTTAGAAGTCTTGTAGGTTAAGGAAATAGTTTCTTGTAATGAATCCAAAGTAAAGGGTGCAAGTGTCTTTGTCTGATTATAACATTAGTACAAACAGAGATTGAGAGTCAGTGTTGTACACAATCATTGAGCTCTTCAATAATATATTGTGTTTGGTCCATTCCTTTTCTCCCTAACTTTTCCTCTTCCTATTTTCTCAACAATTCCCAAACAAAAGTCACAATTAAATGTCCAAGCAGCAAAAATCAATAACAGTGTCTAACAGGTCACAGAAGCGCGGCATAGAAATAGAGAAGTGGCTAACCAAAGTATAGAAATAACATAATTTCAACTCAGAAGTAACCAAACCTTTAGCAATGCCATATGGTCTCCAACATTTCCAGTGTGAAAATTCATTCGTGCATTGTCTGCATGTACTTGTTTATCCTTCGGACGGTAAAATATTGAGTTTCCAACAGAAAGCATGGCAGCAATAGAAATGATCTCGTCTGAACACTTGTACTTGTCTGAAGCCACTATCATTTTAGATAACATAGGATCAAGTGGGAACTCTGCCATCCGCCTACCTACCTTTGTTAACTCACCAAGCTTATTTAGTGCACTTAATGCAAATAGAAGCTCCAGGGCTTTCAATAAAGCCTCAGCAGGTGGAGGATCCATAAAATCAAAGTGCAGTAAGTCATGAATCCCAAGGCTTTTTAGAGTCAGAACCACATTTGCAAGATTAGTCCTCTGTATTTCTGGTACAGGGTTGTCATCCAAATCTTGGTAATAATTGTATGCAGTATACAACCGGAAGCACTTTCCAGGCCCTGTTCTTCCAGAGCGCCCAGCTCTTTGCATTGCCGAAGCTTTTGAGATTGGCGTTATCAACAAGGACTCCATTCCTGTTCTTGGATTGTAACTTTTCATCTTACAGAACCCTGGATCAATGACATACTTGATCCCATCAATTGTCAATGACGTTTCTGCAATATTAGTAGCAAGGACGACCTTTCGTGCCCCTTCAGGAGTGGGTTCAAATATTTTAGCTTGCAGTTCAGTTGGTAGGTTTGCATATATAGGGCATATAAGTAGCTCAGCAATTTTTGTCCCCAGGCCCCTAGTTCTATGCTTCAAGATCTCTTCGGCCGTTTCAATTTCTTCTTGACCAGTTAGGAACACTAATATATCTCCAGGAGGTTGAGTGACATGGATTTGAAGTGCCGTTACAATAGAAGCATCTAAGTAGTCAGCTTCTGGTGCTTTGGTATAGTGTATTTCAACAGGATACCGTCTACCTGGAATTTTGAATATTGGAGCAGAATCAAAATAGTCACTGAACTTCTCTGCATCAAGTGTGGCACTTGAGATCAGCAACTTAAGATCTGGTCGGAAACGAGCAATATCCTATAAAACAAAAGCAGAGTATATAATTTACACCAAATAATATTTTTTTTAAAATATGATTATCTATTCATTTTCAATAGTGTTCTTCAAGTACTTCAGAATATGAGCAGGAGCCATGCTCCGATGGGTTATAGATGGGAAAGCATCCAAATATTAATCATTGCACAATAGTAGAGCAAAAGATTACATCCTAGTTACCAATAAAAAAAAATTACATGCTATCATTGTCACACATGTAGCCAAGCAATGGCTGCAAAATTTTGATCACATCAGATTAATTATATGTACAGAAGATCACAAAGGATCAGCAATTATATGCTCAAACTTTCATGCAAAATCAGAGTTGGGATGCTCATTGTTCAAGGAACAGAATCCAATTGTCTATTGCTCACCCACTTCAAGGATAAAGACAACATGAATTTGACCCCCGTCAATAAACTTTCTGCTCACCTTTACTAATCCAAACAAAATATCAGTTGAAAGTGTTCTTTCATGAGCCTCATCCACCATCACAACACTGCAAATTGTTGCAGACAAAAATATGAGAAGAGTCATACAGCTCCCAACTGAACCATGAAAACAATTTTCAAATATAAGCTCACCTGTAGCTTGCCAGATCAGGTTCTCCAAGGAATTCTCTCAATAACATTCCATCTGTCATATATTTCAGAATAGTCTTCTCCGACGTGCAGTCCTCAAAACGGATGGAGTAACCAACCTTCAAAAATTAAAAACAATTAAATATGACAAGGTAAAAAAATATTTGAAAGACTCCACCAGAAAAAAGTAATAGCTAATTCATAAATGAAAATCTTTTAAAAAATGGGTCTTTATCCAGAATATGTACACATACAGCTCCAATACATCAATTAAGGAAGGTAAACAACATCCATGGTCACAAGAATATGCAGTATTTTCAACAGCTATTTAATTTTATACCTATAATTATTACATTGTCATAATGAAAGGGAGCCTACCTCATGTCCCAGTTTCACACCCATTTCTTGAGAAACTCGAGCAGCAACACTCATAGCAGCAACACGCCGTGGCTGAGTACATGCAACCTGTTCAAGAATATAGCTTTAAAACTCGGCTGACCTCCATTTATTTACAATAATAGCTAGAAAGGATACAATAACTTAGGAGGGAGAGGGGAAGTTATAACAATTTGCAATTGAAATATAAAATGATACAAGTATAATTTACCTTAAGTTACTCATTATGGCAAAATGTACTAATAGTTAATTGTCTACAAAAAGACTATCAATAGTTGGCAGGGACACAACATAAACACTAAAATACACGTTTTCAAATAGACATTGACTCGTCAATATAATTGCGCATTGTAAATAGTTTGCAAGACACAGAAACTGCTGCAGAAAACATCATGGAAAGCCTGCCAATGAAATTTACCTATTGCACCCACATTAAAAGCAATTAAACCATACCTTTCCATGCTTTGTGTACCCAGCTTCATGGAGATACTGGGGTATCTGTGTAGTCTTTCCTGAACCAGTTTCACCAACTATAACAAGTACCTATTCAGAGCAATTAGTCAAGGTTATTTGTCTAACCTTACACCTTGAATGAACATGCAACTATATAGAACTACTTGAAAATTAATAATCAGATAAACAGAATATACAGAACAATTCAACAGAGATGAAATTCACCAAAAAAAATTCAAACTAGTATAATAAAGAAAAATTAGTGCCTTAACAATTGACAGACACCAATGTGCATGTCAACCACGTTTTAATTTAATTTTTTTTTTAGAGAAGAGAGAGAGAATCCAAGAGTTTTAAAATTTAAAAACCTACTCAGTACTGACTAACCATGACTTCCTATTTTTTAGAGCAAGGATTATATCTTGGAGAGACCAAACCAAAGACAACAAACCAAGTTGTCATTTTATATCAGTGTATGAAAGGAAAATGAAAATGAAAGGAAACAAAAGAAAGAATGGAAAGACAGCATGCCTGATGATCATGGACAGCTTGGAGCAAGTCATCCCGAAAAGCGTAGATGGGTAACATTTTCCTCTCCTCCTGAATAAGGAAGACAGTCAAGAGTGAGGAAACTCTATGTTAGCTTTTATCAATTAGTACTTTCTACAGATTGAGATTCATTTTACTCGATGCTCAAATTTCAAGATATAACTAAAAAAAGTCAACTTCATATGTGATCACTGAAATGATTTTATTTCTTTTTCTTCTTGATAGAACACTGAAACAATTTCATTACTCAATCTCTTTCAGTTGGCATCTTATACTAAGAGCACTAATTTTGTACCCTTTCCAGTTTCCTCTTTTAACATTTGTTGCCTAAGATTGTTATTAGCTAAAACTAGCAAAATATGGTTCTTAACAGCACACTCGCACAGAAGGAAAAACTTGTCAATTCACACTTTTAAACTTACTAAGGCCACTAATGAAATACCACCTGAAGTGCCTCTGAAGCTGACTTCGCTCTGGACTTTTCAAGCGACTCTTCCATCTCCTCATTATCCAACTGCAAGGAAAGGCTGACTCAAACACAAGAACAATTCCATCAAATATCATTTGTGTCAACTTATGAGTCATTGACATACCTCGTCTCCATCCATCACTGATGCTTTGATAAAATCTATCTGGTCCTCAAACACATACCTAAACATAGAAATTGTTAGAAAGTTTAAAATTAATAGTTTGCACACTCAAATCATATCACTTACTATAACTACATATCATAACACAGGAACTGAAGACTAATATGCCATCCAATGAGCAAGTAAAATAAATTACAATCATCTTTAAAAAATAGCATAGCTATTTATCACAATAAATATAAATGAACAAACTTACTGATAATCATCAGAGACTTGTCTTTTATTTTTTGAACCGTACTTCAATGTTGCCTTTCCTGAAAGAAATAACTCAGAAGTATAATACAAAAAATGAAATTTATTTTGGACCACACAGCAAAATAATGCTACAGCATCAGAAAATATTTACCAATTTGATGCTCCTCCCATGCCTCTTGTTCAGCAAATGGGTTCATCTTCTCCTCAGCAGTTGGATCCCTATAAGAAAATAAAAGATGTTCAACCAAGAGAGTAAAAGGTGCATTTAGAAACTTCATCCATGTCCACTTCCATCAGAAGAAAGTCTCGAAGGAAATACATGACATTTGATTTCTGATTATTATGGTGATACTGTATATAAGATTTCAAAATTTCTTTTGCTTTTTTAAAACATCTCTGCATATCCTAATGAGGCATAAAATTAACCTGTAGCGCTGCAGAGCCACAGAAAATCGCTTTTCCTGATTAACACCCCCGTCCTGATCATAAGCTTCTGGCATCCTGTACTGCACTCCAAGGAGAACATAGGAAAGTTTAGTAGATAATCAGGTCATAAAATCCACTTACAAAGTTACAATACAACGTAGCATGTAGAAGTGCCAATTTCACTTATCAAAATTAGTTTACAAGGGCTATGGATTTACATAAAGAAAAAAAAAAAGACGGCCCAATGCACAAAACTTCCACCTGGTGGAGTTTGGAAAGAGTAGATGTATGCAGCCTTACCCCCGCAAGCCAGTTTCTAGGACTTGAACCTGTGACCTCCAAGTCACAAGACAGCAACCTTAATGTTGCGCCAAGGCTCACCCTCTATGGATTTACATAATTATCATAAATTTCTTTTTTTAACTTCTATAAACAAAGTAGCGTACTGTCATCAAATGAAATTTGTTACCAATATTCTAGCCCACCAATACCAATATCAATTATTTGTTCTGAATAACTAGTAGTCTAAAGGAAGTACCATATATAGTTAACTCAAAACACCTATAAAACTCAGGAGCACAGAATGAACCCATAAACCATGAAGGCAAGGCCATCCAGTTCGGAAATATAAATTAAAGACATCCCCAATAGACCATTTCCTCTTAGCTTAGCACCACAAAAATTCAACCCTAGAAACTTGAACCCTGTGTCACTGCCTAGATCCCATACAGGTCAAAAATTTTAAGCAAAAATAAGTTAATGCCAATTTCCATGGCCATTGAGAAGAATGGTATTATATTCTAACAACTGATATTGTTTTAGTCCAGTTTCGGTCTTAGCATTAGTTAATTATTTCTGTAGAAAGCAGATGCAGAACCATATGTAAAGAATATAACTGGCAAATAGCTCACTCCAAAGGAATACAAAATTTATTTCTCAGTAAAATCTACCTTGAAAGAATAAATAACTGGACTTTGACCTACCAGGCATGGCATAAAAAGTTACAAACTTATGATTACCTCATTCACATTGTCTTCCTCCTCAGACCGCTTCTTCACAAGGTCATATATCTCTTTCTTATACCTGGGGAAAAAAACAAGCTAAGACTTTTCCTAAATTAAATATAACAGAAGCTCATATCCTTGCAATTGGTGACCAGGGCCTTCAACAAACACTCCTACTTCACGATAATAAAATTTTTTGTAGATATAAAAAATTTTATTAAATGAAAAGAAGAGATGCAGCTAGGGTAGGGTAACATATATTCCAAAACAAACAAAATTTAGCCAATGAGGTTTAAATAATAAAATAGATGCTTGGCAAACAAAGTGGCACCCATGTTCTTGTAAAATATAATGAGGAAAGGCTAAAAGTCCAGTTTCCCCTCCATTCCATTTCCAAGAATGTACTTTACGATGAACCAATCATTTTTTATACTAGTCACTCAAATCCCCAAAAATACAAGCAGCTGAGATTAGATATTATAGACCCATATATGCTACATCTAGAAGATAGGTAAATAGGGGAACGGAAGGGAAAATGATAGAATGGAATTCCTCTTATTTGAGAGTTTAAAAATTTAAGGTGAGGAAGAGGAATGAAGGGCAACTCCTTCACCCTCAAACCCTTAATTTTTGTTGTGGGAGAGGGGAACAACTTGCCTTTATTCTAAAAGCCTTGGTAATTTCCTATTTCATCCTCCAAACTTAATTGATAAAAAAAGGTCTATGAGGCTCCATCTGTTTCATCAATAAATATAGTTTTTTGGGGAAAATTTTTATTTTTTGTTTCGTTAGAGAAAAAAATTTGTGGAAATTTTTTTCTTGGATTATATGAAATATTTTTCTTATAAATCCATATTAAAAAATATCAGCAATGCAAAGAAAATAGCCTATTAAAGAAAACAAATGAATCAAATGCTAAACTGGTTCATGCTATAAAAAGACAATAATAATCATGAGTCATGAATTGAAAGATGGTGGTTGCAGCCTTGTAGGTGGCAAGTAGTAGGCAGTGGTAACAATGTGCAGTGGTTGGTGGTGGTAAGGATGGCGGCCGATGGCAGTGATTCACGATGGGCAGTGGAGGTGGTGGGTTGTGGGATGGTGGCAGTAGTGGGCAATGGGAAGTGGTGTAGGCCCTTGGTAGGAAATGGTGGTCATGGCAGTGAGTTGAAGCTACAACAACAACTAAGCCTTTTCTCACTAGGTGGGGTCGGCTACATGGATCAAACGGCGTCATAATAAGTTGAAGCTAAAACCACAAGAAAATTTCCTTGAAAATTAGAGTAAAATTTAGATGGATGGAAAAAAAAATTTAAATAAGAATTTGCTTTTCCAGCAAAATAAACACGGAAAAAATGCCAGAAATTTTTTTTTCTTGGAAAAATTTAACAGAGCCTATGGGTTATATCATAATTTTAAACTTAATATCTTTTACCCTTCCCTTACTTTTCTCATAAAACATTCAAACAGTGCGAAGTTAACTCTTTCATTCCATCCCATTTCATCCTCTTCGCTCTAAAATTTCCAATAATTGCCTATGCATGTATGGACTAGACTGAACATTCATAAATTGACAATTTTACAAATAGGTTGTAAAGGGGATATAAATAGTTAAAATTTTGATGCTCATAGACTATATGAGTTTGATTACTTTTATTTCTTTATTTAATATAAATAAGTAGACAGATTTTATGACTTCATGTTTTATATATCTAAAATAAAGTAAAAAAAAATAACATCAGGGAGATGAAGGGATAAAACAGAATCAACAGCTTATGGTCCAGAATAGTTCATATATTATCTTGCAACAGGAAGCATAATTGAAAAAATAAAAACACCTCACAAAGCAACCAACTAAATTGAGGCAGAAAACTTAAAGAGACAAGAGAATGATTACCTAAAATCACGATATTCTGCTTCTGTAAGCTTTACACCTTCAAATAGATACTGCTCATCTTCTATATCATCTCTGTTATAAACATGTTAAATTATAAGAATGCACGAGACGATAAAGAACAAGTAAGCATTATAGTTTATATCATATGGAGAGGGATAATTAGAAAAAAAAATATTAATTATTCATTTATACAGATTGACAACCACATCAGGAACGATACAAAGAAAAGAAACAAGAATATGAACTGGTATCATACCTTAGTTCCTCTAATTTCTTTTGCTCCCTTTTCTTCAAGTATTCTTGTCTTGAAACCTTTCTGAATTAAAAGCAAGAAGATGACCAAAAGTGTCATGACATACAGCTACACTTTAGGCCTTTATATAAGCAATCAACAGAGTACTCATAGTATGTAAAAGAAAATTGCCAATAGATTTTTCCAACTGATAGAAACATATATCAGTTGTTAAAATCAAGAAATAGTTTATAGACAAACAAGAGTATACCCTAAGAAAAGAGAAAATCCATAAAATAATTTTTGACAGAATTGAAACTCATGATGGATATAAGTTTGAGCTTAATTATCTTTTGTTTCTTGTCCTCCTTTATTTCAATAATTTAACCAGGTTGAGGATGGTCTTGGGTCCTTAGCAATGAGTGGCAGTGCAGATGACATATGTTAGCATGGTAAATATTAAAGCACTCATTATTATTTGACTGATGAAAAAACCATCTTCTATAAAATGCCACATAATCATTGAGCTAAGGAATTCCTGTTGAAAGATAATTACGCACTAATTCTTACTTTTTTTTTCCTTTAAATAAAAGGACTTCTTATGGTTATGAAGTACAGAGTATTATAGTGGCATTTTCTCAATAGAAACAGAAATGAAAAATTGATAGAGTATAATGTGAACATATTTGAGGGAAAAGGCAGCAGAAGATTCCCAGCTACATTTCTCTACATGCTCATCAAAATTTCCAAATTATAAAAACCTCTAAAAATCATCAACAGCTTATTGTAAAAACTAAAAAAATTATTTGCAGTGTTCTTATGTAAGATATTTGCATTATAAAATAAAATTAGGAAATAAAAAGGATAAAATAGTTTAGTTGTCTTCCTCCTCTTAAATACATAAAAACAACAGTTTTTTTTCTTAAACCTTCATTCTCTTACTACCAAGGCATAGCCCATCAAGTGGCAGATTTTGATGGCACCTTGCACTGACAGAAAAGGAATACACCCTGGAAATCAACATCACATAGTACAAAAAAGTAAATGAAAAATATATAACAGACCTTAGAGTTTTAATATCATCCAGCTCTGCAGCATTTGCTCTTCGAATTGCCTCTTCTGTTGTAAAACAGAATGAACCAAGATGAGAAAACCAACATACAAATCCATATAAACATGCATGCAGCATACATGCATACTTATAGATTTGCCAATAAACTGACCAAAAAAGAAAGCTTATACCTTCCTCCTTTCGTGATAATTTTTGCTCAGCTAACTGAGAATAAAAAAAAAATCAAGAAATGAGAATCAAGCAACAGAACAAGACTTACAACTATAGTGAATAATTTGAACATATTTATATATGAATGTTTAACTAGGTAAAATGTGCTTTGAAGACAAGCAACTTTAAAAGCTTCAATGATATCAAATAGTCTAATAGTAATACGGGAAATTTCCGACAGCATCAAGCAATGGGTATATTCTAACATGCCTCTAAGACTGGTAATTGCCTAGGCTGAAAACTTTTAGGCACTAAGATACAGCTAGTATCTGAGTCAGCCAAATCCAAATTAATCAGGCACAGAGAACAATAATATATATATATATATATATATATATATATATATATATATATTATGTGGGGCTATATCAACTTAACCAAACATACTAACTTAAGTACATCTTTCTGTTTCTGACATCAAAGAACATGATCATGCATGCTTGCATAATGTTATAAGGCTCAACTGACCAAAATAATGCAGATTAGTACAAGAATAATGTCAATGTCTAAGCAAACCAGACACCAACAGCTAAAGTATGCAAAGAAATAGGAATGTAGATGAGTACCTTCCGTGTCCCGGCTGCATCTCGTTCTTTTATATGTTCCTCTAATTCCTCCCTTTCTCTTTGATCACGCAATCTTTCTTCTTCTGACTGTTTGCAAATAGACAAGCAATCACATCAGAACAGAATAGATGAAGAAAACACACAACCACTTGATGTAGAACAAGAGCCAACAAACAAGAACAATAATGAAAACAATAACTAAACTGAAAATAAACATTTAATATATTATAGTAATCTGGAATAATTTTTCTAATTGACTACAGGCCTATTTATAAGCAATCCTAAACAAGAAGTCCTAATAAAACTTGTATATACTAGAATCCTAATCCTTTTAAGACACTACTATGGAATAATATATCCCTAGGCCCAAGCACCTTTATTGATAATCCTAAATTAATGATAGATAAACCCTAAATCACCCCAATTGTCCAATTCAATCTCTAATTCCCAAATAATAATTAAAATAGTAAATATGATTTTCTTCTTTTGATACTGCATCACCTTTAGATTAACATAATGCTCATACCAATGTAATAAGGCATCATAAGAGAAAGTAAAATCTTGATAAGGCACTTAAATGGGATAAACAACAAACCCAGGCTTCCATAAATCATATTTCATTTGGAAAATGATGATCTTGGCAAGAAGATGGCCCATATGGATCTAAGTATCACCTCGCAAGGGGACTAGTTGACCAATGGGAACACAGCTGAGATCAAAGATCAATACATAATTGAATCTGTTTATTACTGAAACCAGAAGCTTTTAACCAACGCAAAGTTAAACTCCAGATCCAATCAGACATAGTAATAAGTCTGGCTGATTGCACAACAAATTTAACAAACACATAGAAATGGCAGTGGTTTTATTATCAGTAGCAAATCTATTGCATATATAAGCAGACATCCAGACACACAAGAAAGTACCTCTGAACCATCATCTTCATCAGGGGAAGTTCGTCTCTTAACTTGTCTCTCCTTTCCCCTTGTAATTACCTGCAGAATTGCATTTTGTCAAAACAAAGTCACATATTGTTAGAAGAACCATTGATTGGCGGCTTACCATGAGAAAGAAAAATGAAAGTGAATTATTAGGTTATAAGCACTTTGCCTCATCATCTTCTTCATCTTGAATTTCGGTTTTCTTCCTGAACCGTTTTTTATGACTGTCAGACTTTCTGGATTTAAAATCAGTCGGTATGGAAGATTTATCATCACCACCAATATGACCATCATTGTCATCGTCATCAGCATCCAAAATTGCATAAGTCTTCTGCTTCCTCACCAGCATTGCAGCTTCTCTCTCTTGTTGCTGATAAATCTGATATAGAATACAAGTGAAACAATCGACAGCAAATACAAGTTACTTCTATAAGAAAGGTTTTGCTACACAAAAAACTATTAAGATAAAAAAATTTATATGACTGTATGTGTTCGCTGTGCCTCATATAGAAAACTAACATTTAAACCAGAGCCTTTACGAGGAACTCTTGCGAAAATTTCTTCAGCAAATGCACGAGTCTCACCCGTTGATGAGCACCCAAACTCCACTAGTTTGCCCACTACATCAGCCGGTGAAGTAGCTTGCTTGGCTACAACCACAATAGTTTACATCCAGAATATTACAAATGAGTCCCAAGGCCAACATATATTTTCTAAAATGAGTATAAGAAATAGTATAAATGGTAAGAAAAGTAATAGTAAGTGAATTACATAGTCCAATAATGTACTGTACAACTGTGGGCTGCGAATATCCCAGAAGTGACATTAATTTATCCGAGACCCATGTCTTCAAACTGTCATCACTCCCCATCTTCACTGCATGAAATGTATAAAAGACAAGATGTTGGGCTAATTATAATTAAATGGTCAAGAAGAATGGTACGAGTGTCAATGATGATAAAAGCTCATAACTCATAGGTCTTAAAAAAAAGTTAATCAATAATCGCACATTGAAATACATAATGTAACAAATATCCTATCTTCTATGTGCACCTTCCTCGGAAGATTATGTACTCCCAGATTGCCACTGAAATAAATCTGATTGTGTCTGTATGCCTCAATTTTCTTAAAATCCAAACTGGGGAATGTCTTTTTTTACTTCAAAGTCGAGAAACAACACGTAGATTCCAAGATTCCAAAGCAAAATCTACTATATGCACCTTCCACGAAAGACTAAACAGTTGCTATGGTCCAGCTATTAATGAGTATTAGAAACTTACAGGTACGCTAAGGCTATAGTTTAGAAAATTGGCTGTGAGCTATGCTATGCTCTCCCTCAGAATGTTTTGGCACGTATGCTTCGTGGATGACGAGCACGTGCGGATGTCTTCAAGCTTGGGACACGCAGAGTCACGAAGGTGGGTGACCACCGGTCGACAGCCGTATCTTTCACCGTCCGAAGGCGCGGGACGGGAGAGGATCGCGAAGGAAACAAGGGAGACGGGGCGTGTTTGGCACGAAGTCCATAATATTAGATCGGGCATGAGCGCAAAGGAAACGATGACGTTTCTTCATAGCCAAGCAGGTTTGGGAAGATTGGACCCGCGCGATGAGTCGGTGGCACGTAAGTTGAGTTGAGGCTTGGACCGCAGTAGGCTTAGCATAATAACTGGTCCGCTTCCTCAACAGTTAGTGAAATTGGATCATAACACACAAATTTGTGAAAAGTAAATTACCAATTGTCCACTATTTTTAATTAAAAGTAATATAAATTAAAAATATTACAATATATTTAAAAAAATATTAATTTATACAATATATTTTATTTTGATAAATTAATATGTAAATATAAAATTATATGAAATAATAACATAAATTTAATTATTATAAACAATATAATTGATCAATTCTAATTCAATTACTTGGATCGTTAATTCAACTATGGACTCCATGTAAAAAAAAAAAAAAAAGACAAAACGTAAGTGTAATTCTTAAAATATTTGTAATTAAATTTTTTTAATAAAATATTACATGTTATTTACTGTTCAAAATTACATAATTAATTTTTTTTAACTTCAAAAACACCTAAAAGAACTTTATCTATAATTTAAAAAAAAAAAAAAAAGAATTAGACCAATTCAATGATTAAGTCATGTATTAATTCCATGACTGACTCAACTAATAAAATCAAGCTATGTTAACCACAGAATTTTCGATTCGTTTTCCGTGTAATCTCTTGGTAATAGACATCCACTAATTCTAGTATGCAGAATTGAATTAACTTCTAACACTTAATTATTATTTTTTGGTATAAAGTTGAGGGTCGAACTCGATTCACTTCTCCAAACCCCATCACTCCCTCGCCATCTGAGTTAGCCTCTGGTGGCTTAATTATTATTTTTTTCACTAAAAAGAAAGTGCAAATTGTTAACCCCATTTAGCACACTAGGGCAAAAATCAGTTCATGTATGGTATAAAATAATGTTTTAAAGATCAACCATTTCAAGTTAACACTAAAATTGATATTAGGTGAGCTATCACTGATGATTTAAATTAAACGTCGGAACTGTATAAAAAAAAAGGGCGGCCCAATACGAGTATGTTTTCAAATACTCCAAAGACCAACATAAATTAGTATCGTCATGGTTGCAAGATGAGTTAGCAAACTATTCCAAACAAAATATCCTTTAACAGCAGTAATCTCCATACCAAAATCAAATAAACGAGGATGTACACACAAATCAAATGCCCAAAATGTTGAGGAGCCTATGCATTGCAAGGAGGTATATTCAGCAGAGGAGACCGACAAAAATTAGTACTGTACTAAGAAAGTGTGGAGCAAAATAAATGCCCGAAATGTGTAACCCAAAGGAACAAATGACATACAGAAATTGAACTTTTGCCGTTTCCGTTCCCGCTAAAAACCATATCCACAATAGCACGGGTTATTCCAAACCAAAATAACAATGACAAGGATGCTCAGTAAATCGCAAAGTAATTAAGCTTTATTCCATAACTTCATCAGAAAACCAGTCAAGATAAAGCTATTAGGGATTGCATAAATTAATAAAATAGCCAGCAAAGAGACGCAAAGCATCGTATAATAGCTATAGTAGACTTGCCACCATTTCAAAATCAGGACAGAGACATAGACCAAGAACAGATTGGAACAGAGTAACAGACGGTGGATTTTCCAACTTTCATTCTCTACCCAAAAGACTCTCGATCAAAGTTTTCTTAACAGAGTCTCAGAAAAAAGGAAAAAAAAAAAAAGCAGCAAAAACCAAAGAAGTTACCTGTAGAGCTCGTGATTTTTAAGTCGGATAAAGTAAAGGAACTCTGAGCAACCCAGAATCGACGGCGATATGCCCAGGTCCTGGTGGCCGACGACGGTGATGCTGAACCTCCGTCGAATATCTCTCTCCCAGAAAAATCCTGAAGGTCCTCTCTGTTTCACTCCAGAGGGTAAGGGTGTCTTTGCAAAGGAGGAGAGGGGACGTGAGAGGAAAAAAAATTTGTTTTTTTATTTAATTTAATTTAAAAAAACAAAAAAAAAATTTTGTTTACTTAAAAAATGATTATTATATTTTTATTATTTTATTTATATTAAAAATATATATTAATTTTTTTATTAAAAATTTTAGTTAAAAATTTTCAATTTATTATCTTTTTATTTAAAAAAATTATTTTTTAAAGGAAAGAATTTTGAGGAAGAAAACAAATTTTACCTCTCAAATATTCTCTCCCATAAAAAATCTCTTTTCTACTCTTCCCTCCAACTAAGCAGACCCTAAAACGCCACCCTCCTCTCTGCTCTCTTCGTTCTTTTCTACTTCATTATAAATGAGAGTATTGATTTATGAATAAACGACTTATTGAATTGATTTCGGTTGAAATTTATATTATTTGACTGAATGAATCGCCTAAACTTTTTCAGAAATATTAAAATAATTAATATGTTTATCAATAAATTTCCACATTTTTAAAAATTATGGTAATAAAGATTTATGTGTTAAATATTTTTAATTATAAAAAAAAGATAAATAATAAAATTTACGGACAAATTTTTAGTTTTTCCTATCAAAATTTGTAATAAGAATATAGCATTTTTTAATTAAAGCACGTGACTAATAAATAGTAAACAGCATGTGTCAGTACCATCCATCCATAATTATATTCTTCCACAAATTAGTCAGCCAGAAATTCTGATGCATTGCCCATGGCTTTGGCAAGTACCAAAAACCAAAGAAAACGCGGTTTTTGGTCAACGATCATGAGCATTTGACTCCCGCATTAAGCCTCAAGCCTTCTGCAACAACGGTAATCTAATTCTTCGCACTTGGGAGTCTCCTTCGAATTGCCTGTAGGACAGAGAGGTGCCTACAGGCTCCAAAGCTTTCACGATTTTTTCTTTTATTCTTCTCCGTTTTCGAAAAATGGGATGTTCCGCCAGCAATCTCGCTGATATGAAGGCTACTAGGATTGCCCGGTGGCGATCCACGGGCATTGTTGCCTTGCGCGACTCCAAACTGAAGGCAATCTGTTTTTCCAGTATCTCTCTTGTTTAACATGAACTTGAACTTGACGCCCTTGTGTTGAGCTTTTAGTTATGTATTCATGATTGTCTAGTATGCCAGCCCAGATTGCGCTTTTGCTACATGCTTAAATTGTTTTTTTCTTTTCTTTTCCTTCTAAAACAGACATTTCCAGATGAAATTCTTGATCTAGACAGATCTGTACGTACTCTTGACTTGACACATAATCGAATAGGTATGCTGTTTTCTTTCTTGTATTTCATTTTCTGTTCTATAAAGACGGGGGTAAGTTCCTGTATTTTGGTTCAGGAGCCCTTTTTCTGGATCTGATGGTAACCTCAAAAAGAAATTCCTTCTGGTTGTGTGAAAGATTATTATTGTTATTATTATTAATTATTTTCTTGACTGCAGTTGACATTCCCATGGAAATGAACAAATTAATCAGCTTGCAGCGCCTGGTAAGAACTATATATTTTAGTTTTATTTGAACTTGCATGATGTAGTAATATAGTAATTATTGGTTTTACGACAAGTAGTGAAGTTTCTTCTTCAAAAAGCATAGATAAATGATGCATTTGAATTTTAAGTATATGTACCACAGCATGCTTCTTAGTTCTATACACTTTTTAATGTTTAATTCTCTTGTCACCAAAACTTGCCGACTTTTGTTCTGCTACCTCACAAGTTGATTATATAAGGTTTCAAAACCTTGAAATAATTGTCAAGTTGCCATACAGCTCTATAGTTAACATATAGAAGCAAAAGAATGGAAAGTACTGACTAGTTACAACCTACGAGCCATCAGACAGCTCAAATTGCCTGCTTACTTGGTACTGTTGTCCAAGTTTCTGTACACGCCTCTTTTATCCCACATTCAGAATTACAAAAAAAAAAAAAAGACAAATAAGAAGTTTTGAAGTGCATCTGATGTCAATTTTTTAGTAGTCATTAGGGACACAATTACCTATTCATTGTTGTTCCTTTAGACGGTTGGCTAAATTTCAACTGGTTGCTTCGACTCATGCTTTTTGGAACTTGGGTCGGTCATGACTTTGAACACATGGCTACCGAGCTTTTATTTTGACTGACAAGATAACGTGCCATAATAACAGTTTGGGTCAATGTAGTGATTCAACCATTTTACTGAACTATAGTTATATAACAAAAGTTGATTTTAAAAAACCATTACCCACTAAAGTTTCACTAACCTTACAGGTATTAGCAGATAACCTCATTGAGAGGCTGCCAGTGAATTTGGGGAAACTTCAATCTCTAAAAACCATGACCCTTGATGGAAATAGAATTCCTTCCTTGCCTGATGAATGTAATTCTCTTCTCTAAATAAATAACTCTACGTTTTTGGGAGTATAGTTTTATCTGTTTCCTTGACATATACTCAATGCAACTTCTCTTTGTTGCTATTTTATAACTTAAAGGTATATTTATTTTGTCTAGTGGGCCAGTTGGTGAGGCTTGAGCAATTATCCATCTCGGGAAATTTGTTAACATGCTTGCCTGTGACTATTGGCAGCTTGCGAAATGTAAGTAATCATACATACCTATAGAAAGTTGAATACCAAGTTACTTTACTGCTGCTTCTGTGTTTTGGATATTTGTGCTATATCTAGAGATGAGTATCATTACTTCGTGATTTAAGAATATGTAGTGTACATATAATTTCTGTTGATATTGGCTTAACTTTTCTTTTCTTTTTTCTTTTTAAAAAAAGGAAGTCTTAAGTATGCACTTTTAGCTCTCGTTAGCTCTTCCTTTGTTAGTGAAGAATGAATATATGTCTTAGAAACATAGTAGTTAGATTTACATGTGGCTCAGGTCAGAACTACGCACTCTCATAAACCAACTAGAACTGCCGTTTTAGTGTTTTGTTTTTCAGTTTGGGAAATTTTGATATGAAATTCTATGATTGACTTTTAAAGTATGATACACTGTTTGATAATGCAGCTGGTGCTTTTAAATGTGTCAAATAACAAGTTAAAATCTCTTCCAGAATCTGTTGGAAATTGTTTCTCTTTGGAAGAATTACAAGCCAAAGGTATGTCTCCTAATCTACTAGCTTTCTTGGTACGATGTATTGCATGAACATGCTAATGCACATATGCTTTTTTGTGTGTGTTTTCTGGTGTGAGTTCTTTCCTTGTCAGACTAGCAAAGAGATTGGAGAACTTTATCATATGGACAAATCTTTATTTATTTTGGTTCTTCATTTATCCTTAGCCTGCCAAGGAGGATGGCTTATATTCCTTTTTGCACTCGATATTTATCTTCAACAAAAGTTATTCTATTATGAAATACACATATTCAAGAATCTTGTGCTTTGCAATTTTCCTAATCATACCAAGTGTCTAGCTTTATAGTTGCTTGGTGTAGTTTCATTACATGTTGCAACTGTACATTTGACTATTTTTTGCTTTCCTTGTCCTTGACCATTTCTTGATTAGTTACTATGAACCTCCGGAACAGTGTCATTCTTCTTACTTGTCGTGTGGTTGACTAAGGCTATCTCTGACAACTTTGCCCATTTTTTAGATAATCTTATTGAAGATCTTCCCCTTTCAGTGTGCAATCTCACTCACTTGAAGTCTCTTCGCTTAGATAACAATGATGTGAAACAGGTACAACTTTGCCATCTTAGAACTTTATTGTGATGAACTTATGGAAACCTGCCAGTTTTTGTTCCAACCCAACTCAGATTGGGAATGTCTGAATGATACTTTGGTCTCTTTTTGGATAGATACCTTTGAATCTATTAAAGGACTGCAAAGCTTTGCAGAACATTTCTCTGCATAATAATCCTATATCAATGGATCAATTTCAGCAGGTATGGTCTTGTTCTTGTACTTTTTGTTTGGCTAAACAAACAAAGTTGTTCAAGTTGCAATCCAACTTAACTATTTTATGAACAATCCAGATGGATGGGTTTCAAGAGTTCGAAGCGAGGAGGAGAAAGAAGTTTGACAAACAAATTGATTCAAATGTGATGATCAGTTCCAAAGGTCTTGATGAGGGTGTTGATCTATGAGCTTGTTCCAAGCTAGTTAAGGCCACTTGCAAAGGGGATTTGCGGCTGTATAGGCTTTTGATGGAGCATGGAATACAGCATTTTATGATCTATGCCTTTTATGTTACATCTGAAAGTAAAAAACTTGAGTTCCCCATGTCATATTTTTGCATATGATGCCTACCTTCTGGAACTCCCACGCTTCTGAAGATACATTAACAACGGACGATACATTCTAAATTGATTGAAAACACTAATAAAGAATCTATAGTTATCATAGCCTCATAGGTTCTGCAGAAGTGTCTAGGATAAAGGAAAAATAGGTTATATGTGTGTGTGTGGATTGGCCAGATGGGGTTCAAATGTCACCAATTACGTCAATTTTTATTAGTCAATATAATATACTTTTTAAAAAAGTTATTCATCGTTCAAAGTAATAAATACAAAAATTATGATATTTCTAATTAATGTTTATTACAATTAATGGTGAGAATTTTCATATTTCCAGTGGACAACTTTAACATGAAGATTAATACTCTGATGGAGCCGCTTCATTGCTTACTCAAATAGTTAAGTTAATTGAACAAAGAAAAATTAAAAAATTTGAGTTAAAAAAAATATTTGAAAGACAAATATAATATTTATAGACAATTTTTTAAAAGGTATAACAGTCAGTTGTATAACATGACTCAATAGTTTACTTATTCAAAATCTAAATTATGAATAATATTTCAAATTTAATAAACAAATAAAGGAAAAATAACCATGATACTCATTGATTTTGTTAATCCCAGCTTTAAAGTAAATCCAACAATATGTAACTAGGGTTGTTTGGGGGGAAGGGAGAAGAGAAATTTTAATGAAGAGGAGAGGAGAGGGGAAAGAAAGTAAAAAAAAAAAAATTGTGTTTGATTTACTTTGAAGAAAAGGGGAAAAAATAAAATAACTATTATATATATATTAAAATTAATATAAATATATATGAATATAAAAAATTTCTTTCCCTTCCACGAATTAAAGTTATGGTAGCCTTTTGTATTGGCCTTAACCTTTTATCCACCAAAAAGAAAAAGAAAAAAAAAAGATTAAAGATAATTTTGATATTAAACAAATTATATAAGAGTTTTTTTGTCTCAAAATTTGTCTTCTCTCTAAATTCTCTCTTCTTTTTTTTTTTTAAGGGGAGGGGAGGGAATTTTGGATCTCAATTTCTCCTCCCCTCCCCTCTAAAATTTTGAACCAAATGAGATAGATTTAAAAAATCCCCCCCGCCCTCCCTTTCCCTCCAACCAAACAGCCAGGGTTGCATATCAGTACATTATGAACTGAAGCATGTTTTTTGAATTACCCTGAAATATAGTGAGCATCAACTTGGCATTGAAATGTAATTGGTAAGTATAATATCTGCTTTGTCAACGTTTCATGAATGATCGCTCGTGGGTTTGCCACACTTTCTTTGACCAATTTAGAATTAGCTGTCAAAAATGAATGAAAGAAAGAAAGAAATGAATAAATTGTTATAACTTCAAAATCCCAAACAAATTTTGAATACAAAATATTTTGAGTTAATGCAACCCCATCCTATCATAATTATACCTTCTGTCAAATTTCAAAAATTAAAATATCACTTTTAAATTTATCTATTTATTTATTTATTTTTTTGGGCCAATAATATAAGATGCATCTTATTAATTTAATTCTTTTATATAATTTATAAATAAAATATAATACTTACATAGCCTTTTAGGCTATCAGCAAAGGTGGTACTAACTCAAATTGTTTAAATGAGTTTTACAAGTTTCATATTATCATTTTTTTTTTAAATAATTTTATAGTACTTTAAATAACTCTATATGTCAATAATATAATTCTCAAAAAATTATTAAATAAGTTTTACAAATTATTTTATATTTTTATTTTTATTTTAACTTAAAATATTAATTTATTTACATTTTTATTTTAAAATAATAAATACATAAAAAATTTAAATAATATTTTTAATAATAATATTTTAATATAAATTTTTAAGTAAAATAAAATTTTTAATATAAATTTTAAAATAATAAAAATATAAATATAATTTTAAAAAATAATTTAAATTTATTTTAAATAATAATAATAAAAATATATAATAAAAAATATTATTTTATATTTAAGCACGTGTTTAAAAACAGTGCATGAATTTGTGCCACCGTCCACGGCAAGCAACGCCAATGGGGGTTAAGATATCCCATTGGAATTGCTCTTAATGCGTACTTCATTTGAAAATTAGCTCCATTAATAATTTGTGTGAACTAAAAAGGTTCCGATTTAATTCAAACATTTTTTTTTTTTTTTGGTTTTGATAGTACTTCAATTATGTCAATGAATTACGTTATCTTCACATCACTAAGTTTATAATATTTTTTACAAATAATACTTTATATAAAATATTATTTATACAATTTTTATATTTATTAAATTTATAATAAAAATATCTAAAAATAAAACAACCTTCTCTCACTGCAAACCTTTTTTTTTTTACAAAAATAAAAATAAAAATAATAGTGTTAGAATACCTTTTTTATGTCTAATTAAGTATTATTAGCAAAATAAAAAAACAAATTGAATAATACCAAGAGAAATAAAAAAACATTAACGGGTCCAAGAAATATAAGAATCTATGGTCAGGGTGTCTCTACATTCCCCACCCACAGAAATCAAGTTGGGCCCAGAAGAGGGAAAAACTAAATATTTATACACAATCTTCCCCCTTATCGTGTGCCACGTGTCAGCACAGCCTTAACCTTTACGATGATTCAGAATCTGCCCCCCACAACTCATTCCCACTGTCCCATATATACCGCATTCCCATTTCCCTCCATCCTATAAATGAGAGGGGCATTACCCGTAATTAACGAAAGACACGTGCCGTTTGTTTAGTTCTTTCTTTTCTCGGACAACCGCTTACCCAAAAAAAAAAGAAAAAAAAAAATCCCTAGCTTTGCCCTTTTTCGTCTTTTGCAGCGTCTTCCGATCTCGGTTTGTTCTTGGTCGATTCGATCTCCAATTTCGGGATCGATTCTTGTATTTGATATCAGCTTCGATTAGCTCTTGGTTTTCTGAATCGATCGATCCTAATTTTGGTTATATCGGTAAATGTTATCCATCCTTAGGGTTAGCGTCGCCAATTTGTCTTTTCCATACTTGATCTGGGAAACGCCTTTGTTTTATACCTGATTTGAGTTCTGGTTCTTGTTCATTTCATTAAATTTTTTTCGATTTTGTAAAATTTTTTCATCAGTTCGCGTTTTCGGGATTTCTATGAATAGATCTGTTGATAGATTGTTTGGGTTATAAGATCTCACATCTTATTATCCGATTCGGTGAAAATCGTTGTTGTTGTTGTTTAAGAATAAGGTTTTTTTTTTTGGACATCGTTCGTAAAGGATAGATCTAGGGTTAGGGTTTTCTCAAATTAGGGCTTGTACTTCTTTGATTGAATTTCTTCGGGGAAAGTTAAATTTCATCTAGTAATTAGGATTCTCAAGCTTGATTACTTCCTATTTGAGCTGTTACATCCGATTCATAATCAGCGATACAATTCTACGGAGGCTGGATTAAGTTATATATAATTTTTCTCTTGGTCTGAAGGTATATATAATTTTTGTTTTACTAATTTCTGGCAATTTTTACAATTTTTTGGTATGGTAATTTGTTTTCAATTTTCTGGTAAATTTGCCAGTGGTGTTAAGTGGACTGATTTATTGTAACTTTTAAGCTGTGGTCTAATGTCCTTTTACTAAGTTGTCCTTGGGTGGAATAATTGCTTAATTAGTATTCGAAAACGATGCTTTCTCGGCTCTGTTAATGCAAAGGTTCCGTAGTAATAAGGTCCACTATTCTTTCATGATGATATTAATATTAAGATTAAAATCCAGGTCACTGTTAGTTTAGGTTTTGGTTTTGGTTTGAAGGTTAACATGTTACATTTTATAGAGCTCAAGTTGCTTGCTTCGTGGATGCCTCGGATTCTGATGTGATTGTTTATTCTATCTCTTCTGCTTTCTGCCTTTATTGACGATGAAAGGGTAATCTGATATGAGTGCATGCAATGATGCAAGCGTCACGTTATTGTTATTTAGAATAGGAGAAAAAGTAAACATCTAGTCATCTCCTTCTGCAATGTGGCTGTTTTGTTTGTATTTTTTGTGTAACATTGTGGTTCCTAGGAGAATAGAAGTATATATATTATGGATTTGGATTCTATAGTATGACGTCTGACTATGGATAATGTTTAGCGGGGATGAAAACCAAAATCATAATTGGCTCAGATATGAGTTGAGGTAGTGAAACTCAATTGAGGGTTGAGTATATTCTTTATATTGAAGTACTGTAGTAGAAAAACCGGAATATGGAAACAGCTATTCGTGGAAATTCTTATTCCTGTTTTCATGTTTATTATATTAGTGAGATGTGTTGTATGTGTCTCACCAAGCAGTGAGAAGTATTATATTTTATTGCTTTGAGCTATCTTATTGGTTCTTTTGATTTTTAATACAAATTAATTACTTTGATGCTTTTAGTGGGAAGCCAGCTTGTTCTCTTACTCCTATTAAATCCTTTCCTGCAGGTAAACATGGTGCAGAAACGTCCTTTTGATGCTGACGAAATGCTTGAGATGTCTTTTAAACACCCAAAACAAGTCGGACCCAGCAATCAGCTTGTTTCGTTTTCAGAATCTGTTTTTCCTGAAAATTCTTCCCAGATGCCTAAAACCTCAGGTGGGAGTTTTGTTGAGAATAGCCCCAAAGTTTAGAATCAATTTTTCAATTCAAAAATATAACTTCTGCTCATTTAGGAGTGTCAACCAAATTTGAGCAATAATATGCCCTTTTCTACCTCGTTTATTATTTTCCTTTTTCTTTGAGGGAATAAGGGCTAGGCTATTAACTTGCTCTTTCTGACATCTTTTTTGTTGTTGTCTGTTTTTAATAATAGTCTGTTATAATAAATTTCCTGTTCTTTCTCTTTTGTTTCTGAAAGTATTAAGAGGCATTTGAATGGTATTGTCTTCTGACATCCGATTGTGGCTACCAGGAGATGGATAAAGTAGTGGACATTATGATGTTGTTTAATGCTTTTATGGATTTTTTTATATATTTCCTCAAAATGCGTTTTGACCTGGCCTACTTTGTGATTGGTAGAGGTTGGGTGCAGACAAGGTAGTACTGAAGGTAATGAGAAACTTGCTAGTGATATTTTTGTTGAACTTCCTAGAGGTGCTGGGGACTTTGAAACAAGCTTTCCTGGAAGTATTTCTGTTTCTTCTTGGGCCACTAGTACTAATAGTGAAGATGATGTTCGGTCTGATATGCCTGTCCATCTCTCTTTTAATCCTGAGTATTTTAGTCCAGAGCGTCCAATAAGGACATTAAATCGATATGAGGACATCTATTCCATACTCCTGGAACACCCTCCTCGCAAATTTGTCTCAATTGGAGCCAATCATCAAGCTGATGTGCCAGCATGGGACCTGCCAGGCTCCACTAGTGGACTGGATTCCTCTGATGCTGTTTCAGATTCCAGCTTTGCTGTCAGGGATAAATCTGAGGAAAGACTGATGGGGACCTGTATAATCCCCATGCCTAATAGGGACTTATCTATTTATGATGATGAAGAAGTCGGAAAGGGCAGAGATGATTGTAGCTGTGAAGATAGGGGATCTGTAAGATGTGTAAGACAGCATATTGTGGAAGCAAGAGAGGGACTTATTAAAACCATTGGACTTGAGAGATTTGCCAATTTAGGCCTATGTGACATGGGAGAGCAAGTAGCAGAAAAATGGAATATAGAGGATGAACAACTTTTTCACGAGATTGTCTTCAATAATCCAGCATCCCTGGGCAAGAATTTCTGGAACAATTTTCCCATTGCTTTTCCTTCACGAACCAAAAAGGAGATAGTGAGTTACTACTTTAATGTGTTCATGCTTAGAAGGCGGGCAGAACAGAACAGAAATGACCATTTGAATGTAGACAGTGATAATGATGAATGGCAAGGTAGTGATGACAATGAAATTACAACTCAAGAGGAAGATGAGGACTCTGTTGCTGAGTCTCCTGTCTATCAAGACGATTTTGATCTTACTAACTTTCATGAAAATGATCTGCAAGATTATGATGAGTATGCTCCAGATGATACTTGTTATGTTAATGGAATTATAGATTTTACCAAGAGGGACATTAATGATGATTCAAAATATAATCCTGTGGAGATGCCTCGCTCCAGCAGTTCCCCTCTGCATATCCAACCCCAGGATAGAATTGTTTGGCAGGAGAGTTGTCATGATGAAGTACAGGATGACTCGGGCACTTCCTCTGACACAGGAGTCGCCTCACAGGAGATTAAGGTGAAGACCGAGAAGGGTGATCACAACCCTTGTAACTTTAATGGTGTAAGCGATGGTTGTGGCCAGGGATATGTTATGGAGCCTTGTGATGCAAAAGCCTGGGATTCCGGTTTTGTGTCTTGTTCTAAAAATAAGCTAGAGTTTTTACCCACATGCAACATGATTGAAGAGGTTTTCGGAGATGGGCTGAGACAAGAAATGAGAAGAAGAGCCTGAGCTAGTATTTTGCTAGTTTGGACCTTCATTAATCGCAATTTTGGGAATAAATCTTTATGAGGCATTTATGTCGAGCGAATCTCGGCTAGCACTCTTTGCTAAGCATAACGAGAGTTCGACTTTTCTTCTGTATATTGACATCAAGTTGAAAATGTAACCTTCCTTCATTGTATAATAGTGTTTTGGAAGATGATGTGGTTATGGAGTTGGGTCTCATTTATTCTTCTTAATCCCTTTTAGGAATTATAAAATTCCTCATTTCTTAATTTTACAGTAGTGTACACTTCGGGGTGGAATCTGCCCTTGGTTGGTATAAATAGTCACGGATGTAAGAGTATCCGATTCCATGATGTAATTTTGTATTTTTTAAATCCTCAATAATAATTCTTACTCCAAAAGTTGCTTTACGGTGATGCTCCATTTGATCCCTTATTAGGCGTTCATGGTCTCTAAGAAATTCCCTTTCGGTAGTGCATTACCAACCCAATGAGTCTCCGTTATTTATAATCTTCATGCTTTACAGGGAGAGCAATTTACCCGTTAATGATATCATTCCAAAATACACAATACGACAATTGAAGATGATACGGAGGTGGA
The DNA here is from genome assembly GCA_037074535.1 of Gleditsia sinensis. Classification (NCBI taxonomy): domain Eukaryota; kingdom Viridiplantae; phylum Streptophyta; class Magnoliopsida; order Fabales; family Fabaceae; genus Gleditsia; species Gleditsia sinensis. The sequence continues at coordinate 5,734,320 of CM073464.1, read as the reverse complement.
TTCGCATATAATAAAATTGAGAGAGCCCATTAGGCCCCGGACTGATTAACAAGCCATTAGCGGAGTTGCATTTTCACATTAAGGGAGAGTGGTTGTTTGTTATAAATGGTTGAAAAAAGTAACATTTTTAATTTTTGTATAATTGACTTTATATTTATATTTACTAGATCTCACCTCTGTATGAGATTAGCATGACATAATGACCTTATCTACAGCTATTGATCAATGAACTTTAATCCTTCTTTATTGCTTAATGGGTACAATTTCAAGAGCACGAGGAGGAGAAATAGCACATGTTTTTAGAGTCAAAGAATGGCGATAATGAAGACAGTGATCTTCAAATACATTAAATAGTAACTACCCGAGTACTTCTCCTGTTTAAATTTTGGCGTTATATTAATAGTTGAATAGTAATGTCCGGAGCGGTGATTATGAGCACTGAATCTGGTACAAATTTGGACAGATCACAGCATTTCAATGTGAAAGCAAAACATTTGGTGAGAGTAGAAAATTAGGTATGCCGGTAGAAAGAGCATGAGAAAATAGTCAGAAGCGTCACTTGTCTTCCACTGCGTGTAAGTTTTTATTATTTTTCTTCCATTATGAAGAACTCAACATCTACTAATTATTGAAAAAAAAGAAGCATTCCTAGTGGAACAGTCAGCACTTAAAAGAGAAAAAAGAAGTGCTACTTTAATTTACAATCATTTTAGAATTAAATTACTCAAGTGTCAGCCAAATCTAATAAACTCACTAATCAAGGAAATTGAAATCATGTACATCTTCAACTAACCTTTGTCTCTTTTTTATTATATTGCAATTGGGTAATATTATGGCATGCACATGATCCCTAATTATAAAAGTAATTAGGGTGACTATTATTATATTCTATTCCCTTTGCATTTGCAAGACACCTTCTCTTTCGACCATATTAAAACAAGAAAAGGGTAAAACAATAACCTAATATAAAACTATAGACAAATACAGCTACCCATTATACTAAGTTGCCGGCAAAAGGCCAACAATGTAGCTAAGGTACTAATTAATTACATATTAGAGTTAATATTATTATTTTTATTATAACAAGGGTTGTTTTTAAATTATGTCTGAATTTTTTTTTAAATAATCTTAAAGATATATTTTTATTTATTTAATTTTGACTAAAATTTTTTGTTTTAAAAAATAACTTCAATATCACTAAACTTAAATTGAACTAGATCAACGTGAAAATGCTGGCACCATTGTCTCTTTAACCTTTTCGAGTTTGCAATGTGTGACCATATTATTAATATAGTATAGTGAGTAAGTGATGGAGCATGAACTTACCATCCGATGCAGCTTTGTCTTAAAATAACGAGGCAATCAAAGCTCTAGACAGCTTGTACTAATTAATTATTTTTGGGTGTATCAAGGGCTCGGTGATACTGATACTAATTTATAACAAAGATATAATTTTACATTATTTTACTCATTAATCATAATGTTGCCCCTAGCTTTGTTATACTTATATTTTATGTATTTCACCAACCTTACCATTTCTGAGGCAATTCATGGTACGTCGTGCTACCCTTGATTGCATACTATATTTTGAATTTTATTTCATATAAAAAAATTATTAAATTTTGCACTTGAACTCAAACTCAAACATTTTAAAATTTATTTTTATAATCAACTCTAAATCAAGTATGTATATAGTAATAACTAATAAATTTCTATTTTTAAAGGTAAATTACATATTATCTTCCACTTGACTTAAAATCAATTGGTCTTTTTATGTTCTATAAAGTGTGTCATACAATATTTTTATGGTTTGCTATAAGTTAATCACTTTGTGACATTTTCAATTAAATTTTAACAAAAATGAACTATGAACAATAACTAATAAATCTTAATTTTTTTAATCACTTTGCTACCATTTAATCACATGAGTAATTGTTAAAACAATGAACAATATGACTGTTTAAAGTTTATTTCACTTGTATATTAAATAATTTTATAGTATTCCTAAACTATTATTAGAATTAAATTCAAAATTTTATTTTAAAATATTATGTAACTATTTAAAATAAAAATGAAATATATTTTTAACATTGAAATTGCTCATCATTTTATAATTCACACGGTCAATTCTATTAAACTTAGGATAAAAAATATTATGAATGGTTAAACAAGTTGCTGGGAGCAAAATAACATAATTTAAATCATAAAAAATAAAGATTAATTTATGACCAAAAGTTTTGTTGACTTCTTATTCCATTAGCTAGCGTGTGTAATTTATTTTTGCAGGGGTGGCTTTCGCAGTTGGGACATAGAAAGCCACCAACAACAAGAATCATCAAAGATAAAATCTTGGCATTCAAGTTAAATCCAAGCCACTTTCACATTGCTTCTTCACTAATTTAAACTCCAAAATACCATTTGGTCTCTAATTAATTTCTAAATACCCTTACAAGGCATGGGAAGACGAGCATATTACAGTAACTAAGTTTGGTAGCAGCAGGTTAAGAAAAGGCAAATGGTAAAAACCTCAGGGTCGCCTGCAATTGAAGTTTTCTCTTATCCTCAATAACCAGAAGTGATCAACTACTAACTGGCCTTCCGAGTAGGCATTGTGAACACACAGCCAATACACCTTTTTTTTCTAATTGATAGCCTCCAAGTTCCCATTACCCAAATTGCATTTTTAGAGTCCATCAAACCAATTTAAACATTTTCTTCCTGTTATTTTATGTTTTGTACATGAGATATTATATTGCTTAAGAGTTTTATTTTTAATATCAAAATTAAAAATTGTCGTAAAAAGAATATAATATTATGGAATTTGGGTTAATATCAAATACAGACATCTTTAATGTATCTTGACATTCAATATATCACAATTTGCCAAACAACTCCTTCCAAGAGAGATTTTAGATTGTATCATTTTGCCTCTCGGAGCAAAGATGTAATTAACAATTCTTTATCCAAGATTCCAAAATAGTATTGAAACAAAAGAGGTAGAAAGAGGGAGAGCATTGTGATACACTCTTGGAAGCAAACGAAAGTGCTAAAATTCAGCACCATCGGATCGGTACTGTCTTCTGCTAGTGCTTGGCTAATAAGTTTTAGGTGGTATGGCATAAAAAAAGGCTATACAAACAGATCTACACCAACTTAGGCTTTGATTGGAATATGAAGCAACTGGATGGAGAAAAACCCAGTGGACCCCCTTGGGAAAAAAAAAAAATCCCTTTTTTAATCTAAAACTAAAAATAAATACAATAGAATAAGTGAATAACGGCTGGAGAATGGAACCTTTCACTTAAAGAGTATGTGAAACAGAGAGAGCAGCAGAGCAAGAAAGAGAGTGGAGGCTTTTCCTTCATAGCAAGACAAAGGAAGGAATAGTTGGGGATTCACCTGGAGAAACATCATGCCCTTATATTTATTCGATTTATAAAAAAAATTATGTATTAAAATAATTATTAAAAAATAAATATAAATATATTAAAAATAGATAACATCGAATTTTTATAATTGACTTATTTTGTAAATCATATTTATTTAAGAATTTTCCTTAGAGTGGCGTAGTATCCTCAGTTGAGTACACGTGCTGCTATCCTCCCTCTCCTTTACCACTCTCTCCCTCTTTTTAATCTTTGCTTCCATGCATGGATTTCTCCTCCAAATATAGTCAAGTTCAGAGAGAGACAAACCGCTCCCTCACTCACTCTTAATTTTTTTTTTCCCTTGGCTTTTTCATCGCCATCATTAGCGAATAGCAAGAAAGGTAACGCAACTCCTCTCCACCTCCTCAGGTTTTATTTTTTCTTCAATATTCAACTACCAAAGAGGCTAGTAGCCAGAGGAAGCTCTGCAATACATTTCACTCGGCTCTCTTCTTTTCCTCTTTCAGTGCCTTAGATCTTGCACCTGCTTGGAATTTTGATGAAATCCCAGATGGCTTGGTTTTTTCTTTTTTGCATTAAGTAATGTGTAACTGCTTTCTCTCAGAATTTGAGATTTCACCTTGCTAATCTGATCTGGGTTTTGCTAGTTTTTTTCCGCTTTCTGATCCTCTTTTGGGTTGTTTCAGTGCGATGAGATCGATGAATTCGACATTCTTGGATGTTCTTTGATCAATATCGGTCATCCAAGTATCATCTGCTTCGCTGATCCGAGCTTCCCTTTTCTTGAATTGCTTCAATTCAATGGAAGAAGATCAAGAACTCAAACATGTCTGCAAGTCCTGCTGCAAGAGCTTCCCCTGTGGTAGATCCTTGGGAGGTCACATGAGGTCTCATATCACCAACAATTCAGCTGAATCAGAGGAAAAACTTGCAACGAGGAAGCTCTCCTCCTCTGTCATCAATGGCGGAAGCAAAATTAATGAAGCAGGAACTAACACTGGCTATGGTCTCAGAGAGAACCGCAAGAAGACTTGGAGAGCTTCAGATTTAAGTGAAGGCACTTCGCTCTTAGACAAGTTCTGCCAAGAGTGTGGTAAAGGTTTTCACTCTTGGAAAGCTCTGTTTGGTCACATGAAATGTCACTCACAGAAAGAAAGAGTTTGTAATAGCTTGGAAGACCAAGATTCATGGACTGATGCTACCCAGAAGCAGGTTCTGGATAGTCAATCTGACAACGAAGCCGGTGCTCCCAATCGAAGAAGAAGATCAAAGAGAAGAACAAGGTACACGGCTTCTGCTACAACCTCGTCTTTGTCTTTTGCTAATCCTTCCTCTTCTGTTTCTGAGGTTGAGCAAGAGCAAGAAGAGGTGGCTATAAGCTTGATGATGCTTAGCAGGGACCTAGGTTCTTGGGGTGGTTCTGTTGCCGAGAACTCTGACAACTCTGGGAACTTCGAAGCTCGATCTTCAGTTCGAACTAATCTGGTTAGTAAGATTGAGGGCAAGAAGATGCCTATCTCCAATGGTTCTGAGAAAGCAAAACTGACCAACCGAAGTGACCAGAAGTGGGAAATTAGCAACGTGGATTCCTCGAAAGGAAAAAAATCAGAACTTCTGTCCTCTGAGTTTCCAAGAAATGGGTTTAGGTTTAATGGGTTCATCGAGAATGACAAAGCTAAGAAGCCTGAGCTGGATTTTCAGTCTGTATTGGAGGATTCTGAAGATGAGCAGGGGAAGAACGAGGTCAATGGAACAGAAATAGCTTCAATCAAGAGGAAGTTTGTGGGTTCTGAATTGAAGTCAAATTTCTCAAAGAATCTGGGAAACAAGCTTCCAGAAGCTGAGTTCAGCAAGAACTTTCACAAGAGAGGCAAGTTCGAGTGTACTACTTGCAACAAGATCTTCAGCTCCTACCAAGCTCTTGGAGGTCACAGAGCTAGCCATAAGAAAACCAAAGGCTGCTTCGCTTCAAGAAACGAGAGCAGCGAAAACAGCATCGAAACCGATCTCTCCCCTGACGCCACAACCGAAAGTAAGATCATAAAGAACAGTGAGTATGAACACGAACTGAGTTATGGTTTTGATCACGAGGCAGACATAGTTGCAGAGTCCAAGAAGAGTAAAGGGCACACATGCCCCATTTGCCTTAAGATTTTCTCGTCTGGGCAAGCCTTGGGTGGCCATAAGAGATCCCATTTGGGCGGTGGGTCTGCGAGTAGAAAGGATCAAACAGTTCAAGAAATCAGGGACTTTCTTGATCTTAATCTTCCTGCTGCTACGGAAGAAGAGAGCCACGGCCATTCTGAATCTTACAGACCCTGGTGGGTAAGAGGCAGCAGCCACAAGCAGGAGGCACTGGTAGGGTTAGTGTCTAACTAATCCTCATGGTTTAAGCAGAGCTTCTAATTGAATATGATTCAAAAAATGCATAGAAAATTTTCTGCGTTTATTTTGTTAATTCTTTACAGGATTCTTGTGTTCTTCAATGCGTTTCCGCTCATATTCTTCAAGTAGTTCACAAGTTGAACTTTCAGACTGTTCCTTGTCCTTTTTCTTTTCTAATATCTTTTTTAGTCGTAAAGTTTATTACTTCGTCCCATTGCTGCAAATTCCTTATCAGTTTTCTTCTCATTGAAATTTCAGCAATTGTAACACACTTCCACAGCATCTTTTGTGTAGATTGAATTTATAAAAATAAATTTAAATATTAACATGTTTATTGTTGGTGAAATTTATCTATTATATACACTTATACATATTTTTATCTATAATTTCTCTTATAAGGAAGATTAAAAGAAGATTTTATAATTATAGATAGAGAGGAGAAGAGGTGAGGTTGAGGTGGGTTGTTTAGTGACCTACCGTACCGTAAAACCTGACCACCCATCTCTCTCTATCGCTTTAGCACACAAGTGGCGTGTTACCAAATCCTTAGCAAATATCATAATAATATGCATAAAAGAAAGACTGAGGGGATGTCTGGACCACTACTACTATGTAACTCATGGAAACCATAACAAGAAAAAAAAAAAAACTTCACACCAAGTGCAACTTGCTCTAAATTCTACAAAGTGATTAAAGAGACCCTCTCTTTTATTTATTTATTGAAAATTATAGTAAAAATAAGTTATTACAAGAATACCGGTCAATGCCAGGTGTTATGATTAAGATTGTGGAGTAAATTGGCTTTTTATTCTTTAAAATACAAGTTTGTATCAAATTAATACTTTAAAGAATATTTGTATCTTTAAAAATTGACTTACTTAAGTCTTGGACATATATAAATAAAGTATTTTTGACTAAATTAAAACTTAAAATTAATATAGTCGATTAATGTGAATATATGTGGAAAGATTCATTAAATTAATACAAAAAAAAAATTCAGGGGTTAAAATGATTGCTTCTTTTTTTTTTATATTATGAAAATCTCAATCTTAATAAGAATTTTGAACTATAACATTAGGAGTAAGTCTAATGAATTTACAAAATTTAAGTCTTAAAATTTTATTAAATTTTTTTCAAGTTGAGATGGTCTTGGAGGAAAATATATTTGCGTTTATACTTAATTATGATTTATTATTAAAATAGAATTTATGTAAAGAAAACATAGTAAAAATAATATAAAAATTAATACTAATTTAGTAATATATTTATGTTTTAACAAATTAGCCTACATCATCGTCTATGCTAGCTTTGATGGGGGATAATTAAAAAGAAATAGAAAAGAAGACATCAAAGTCTTTTTCAGGTGGAAGCAAAAGAAACGATTAAAATAGTTTGTAGTGTAGTCAACTTAATCACAGAGTCAACGAAATTTTGTTAAGAAGTTCGATTCCCAAAAGCTTCATCAATGGGGTGATTTAATAATAGCAATATGCATACCATGACTAATAAATATAATCTATATATTTATATAAATAAGAGGGAGGTTAAAATCAGCTGTACTCCTGAATATATGATTATGCTGTACTCCTTGTATTTTAAATTGGGCATGTGGTGGCTAGTCATGATTAGTTTAGCCTATAACTGGATCTTGAGTTTTATTTAATTTTAATACTAAACATTACTTAAATATAGATGGTTCAATATTATTATTATTTTTTGTGAAGTTAAATATTAATTAAATGCAGAAGCAAATCGATGTATAGTAGTATTATTCAGATTCAGATATAACTGAAGCTCAATATCTTTTTAAATTTAAGACTATCTACATATATATATATATATAAAAGTAGATTATTATATATTTTCATAATTTTATACTTCACAATTATTTTATAATGATTTTTAACAATCATTATCATTTTAATATAATTCAAAGTTACTTTTTTCAATTACATCTCAAATAATTTAATAACGGTTATGTTTATCAAATAAAAAGAATTTAGACTAAATTTTTTTGTCATTGAAAAATACACCTTTCGTTAATTTATTTTTTAAAAAAATTTTACATTCTCAATTTTTTTATATATAAATTACATTCTCAATTTAATCTTTGAAAAACTATCATCTTTTTAAAAGTGTGCTTATATTAATTATTTTAACATAAACTTAATTTATTTACTTATCAAAATAAGAACTTATTTGAAATATATCTGTATTTAATTTATTTAAATTTTTAGTTGAGTCAAATAAATAAATTTATTTAATATATATTAATAAAATAAAGATTACAAATTTTTAATGACAAAATAACTTTTAAAATATTAAATTAAAAAAAATACATTTTTTTTAAATGAAAACAATTATTTATTCGAAAATTTACCAACATACTTTTGGCGGGGATATAGACTCTCTCTCTCTCTCTCTCATGAAATACATTTTGGTACATTAACTTTCAAGCGATATCAATTGAATGCATAGAGAAAAAGACAAGAATATGCCCTTTGGATGATATCGAGCCGAAGATTATATAAATCCTTCTAATGTCATATCATACGGGGCAAGCACCTACTCTTCAACATGGCCCTCCCATTTGCCACCTCAAAATTGCAGGTTTTCGGACAATACCATCGAGCTGGGTAATGGACGAACTCCCAGATGTGTCGCTAGCGAAACTACTAATTGGATTCTAAAGCAGGTAAAAGCTCAAATTTTTTACTTTATTTCTATGAATTGGGTTTTTAAGAATGTGTTCGGAATCGAACTTTCTTATAGAATCGTTATAGTTATATATGAAACAGGATTTCCTGCGTAAAGGGTTTCGATTTACAAAGTTTGAGGTTGGTTAATTAATACAGCTACATGTATATTATAGAATCGTTAAGTTGGCAAATAGAATATATAGCAAATCCCTTTCAAGGGTTCAACTTGATTAATTGGAAAATTTGTGATATGTTTATCTATGGATGCCGTGCCTTTTTATTTCTGATTAGCAAAAAATTTAAAATGGGGAATATTTGATTATGAAATTCAGGAATGTAACAGCGATTTACCATTTTCTTCCCTTCTGCTGTAATTTCCTTTATCCAATAGTCTGCTTGTTTTACCTGGAAAATTGTCGACGGGGTAAGTGGGTTATATGGCTGTTCTTTTGTTGGATTTTAAAAACCCCAATAGTAAGTTGCAGACCGATAGAAGTTTGGCTTTGGCAAATTGTTTGGAAGGTCTTTTTATTTATAATTATCAACTCTTAACGTGGCTTATAATCAGGTACTACCCTCTTTCTTATGCACTCGTGTTGGATCTGTTTACACAAATGTCAAATAGCTCCAGAAGTGATAGTGATACTTCCTTTAACGTGGAGAAGCTCTTGAAGATTGGGACAAGATGTAGAGAGGTACTATTTCTTCCCCTGTCACCTGCTTACTAAGCTAGTTTCTATCTTAAGCATATCAACTATCAACTGTCGGTTGGGTTTGCCATAATGTTCACAACTTTTTTTTTTTGGTTATGTGATTTTTTTTACTGATCTGTTTCTTGATTTTGATCTGTTTGCAGCTCAGAAAAGAAAAGGACTTGTTACAAAGTTCAGAATCCCGAAATTTTGAACAAATTCAAGTAAGTTACATGCAAGATTACTTTCAAGACGTGATAAAATGTAGAGTGTCATTAAAAAAAGAAAAAAAGAAAAACTCAGAAGCATCTTCAGATGATTTGTAGGAAGTGCAACAACACCTTGGTTAGATAAAGATTATAGAAACTAGGGTGCATTGCCCCGTCAAAGATTTTTTTATATAAAATAGAAAAATGTGATAGTATGTAATGCCAAGACTACAGTTAATTTGTCTGATTGTTGTGGCTAATATGAAGGAAATCATATGAAATTGTAATACACATCCTCAAACTCTTAAATTCAATATAAAGGCATGCTAAGATATTCACATGAGCCGGATAGAATTATTCATGTGCAACTTCACAGATATGAGTGAAATGATAGAGAAAGAGTTTCAGTAACAAGTCTATATTCTCCAGAGCTGGCAATCAATCCCTTACCAATGACTTTGTAGAATACCATGTAAATTTTCCCACATCTAATGTACACTGTTTAAAGAGAGGAGAAAGAACAGCTTAGGGAACTCCAGGCAGGATAGTTTGAACTTTGCATAGACGTCCTCTTCCTTGGTTCATAATATGTTGCTACTGCTAGCAAGGGTATACACCACCAAAATGACCATGAATTATCAAATATTGAGGTTTTTTAGCAAACAAATATACCAATCTGATTTATAATATTGATGCAGATGCTAGAATTACATGAGAAGTCATTATCAGAATCTCATACTGAAGATAAGAAACACATCCAAAGGTTGGAAAAAGAGCTGCTGAATTGCTTTCAAGAAATAGGTGGTTTGTCTTTTACTCAACTTCAGATGCTTCTGTGGATTGTTAAGAATTAAGCTCCTTTTGCATATGAAAATGATTAAAACATATTAATATGATTGCTAGATAAAGATTACTTTTATTGTTACTTCCTTCTTATTTTTATGGCATTTCTGGTGACAAATAAACTGCATATATGAAATTTTGTAAGTGGAACATATGTGACAGATTCATGATAGGTTAATATGGCGCTATTTGATCCATGTAGCTGACCTCATTTAATGGGAAAAGACTTAATTGTTGTTGTTAAAACATATGTGACAGACGATTGCCATTCAAGAGCTTGGTGTTTTTGCTGCTTTTGAATTTCTTTTTGGCATGTAGATTTAAATTGTAATTGTTATCAAACTTCCATGAGATGCATGTTATTGGTTTGACTAGTGCACTAAATTTTTTGTGTTCTACTTTTTCATTGGCTTAATCTGATCATTATTCATACAGATTACCTTCAGGATCGAATAAATGCAAGGAACAAAGAGGTGAGCTATCTTGAAGAGCATGTTCAGAGCCTCAAGTTGAATTTAGAGGAGATGGAAAGCTTACATGAAGAGATTTTTAGGTTAAGGGAAGAGCTGCAGAGATCCAATTCAGAGGTGGTTTTTTTGATGCAGCAACTAGAGACTAAAGAAATGGAATTAGAAAAGTTAGCTATGTCCATAGAGAAACTGGAGGAATCAATTTCATCCATAACTTTAGAGTATCAGTGTGAAGTAGAGAGTATGAAGTTTGATATGATGGCCTTGGAGCAGAGTTTTTTTGAGGCTAAGAAAATCCAGGATGAAACTGTAGCAGAAAAAACTAGAATGAGCAGACTGATTGAAGAGCTCCAGGTTGCATTTCATGACACACAAAAAATTATTAGTTCTTTGAATGAAGAAAATAGGGAACTTAAAGAGAAGCTTAATACTTCCAACATGGAAACAACATATTTTTTTCGGAAGGTTGAAAACTGGCTGGACAAAAAGGACATATCACAACTCAATAGTCAGTCTTCCTTGAGCGAACGAGAGAGTAATTCTACCGCATCACAGTACATAAGGTATATATTGTAAAGTTTATTTGTTTGATAAACTAATTCATATGTAATATGTGTCATGTCAAGTATGCTAGTTTAAGAGTGTATTCTTGGGGGAGAATGAGGATGTCTATTGGGGTCATCTTCCTTACAGTTTTGCTTGACCTTCTTTTTCGGAGTGAAAACATGTCTACTTGATTATTTCAGAGTGAAATTTCCACTTTTTCTCTTCCATGGTACTAAAAACTTAGTTAAGTCCAATTTTCTAATTTAATATTCTCTCTTTTTTTAATAAAGTTTATTCTTTTACTGAAAAAAGTAAAGAAAAGGTAGAGACATGCTTTCAAAATGTCATAATGTTATTAATATGATCATTAGTGTTTGTATGATATAGCAAGTGTTTCACTTATTAACTTGTCTTAAATTTTTACCTTTTGTATTAGTGAAATGTATAATTCCAATATAGATGCAGTGGGTTCAGAATTTATTAGTTTATATAAGTTGATTGATTCCATTTGACGCCTTGTAGACTTGTAGTTCTTATTTCATGAACAAAATGCACGGTGGAAGAACCTCAACTTGTCTATTTCAATAGTAATATGAGGTTGTGTCCTGTGCAAGAAAAGTTTTAATCATGTGATCTTTTTAGCTGTAGTTAGTGATAACAAAACGTATGATAGTCTCCTTTGTCTGTTTTTTCTTTTCTTTTATTTAAAAAAAAACTTTGCAAGTTGAAGTTTCTGGTATTATTTTCATATTATTTCCCAAGGGCTTATGGAGAAGAATTGGGTTCAGTCCTTGCAAGATTGGCAACAGTCTTGGAGACAAATGCAGATTCAAAAGGAGAAATGGAGAAGATGACACGTCAGATGGAAGAATATGAATTTCTTGTGGAGAAATTTAAGGTATAGCCATCTATGTAAGCATAATAATTGAAGTAATCTAAGTCAGTTTGTTACATAGAAAAGTGAGAAAACAAGATTTGTGTGGCTTAACTTCATTATTTCAAGTCATTTTTGAGCTTGGTGAATTATAAGGCGATTTGAACTTTGTTTACTAGGAAGAATTGAGAGAAGAAAAGTTAAAGGCCAAAGAAGAAGCAGAGGAACTAGCTCAGGAAATGGCAGAGATGAGATACCAGATTACAGGTTTGCTAGAAGAAGAATGCAAACGTCGTGCTTGCATTGAACAGGCATCTTTGCAAAGAATTGCTGAGTTAGAGGCGCAGGTATGAATATAGAATATGTCTATCTCTTTCTTAAACCTTTAGAAGTGGTCCAAAGGTGTAACTTTTTTTCCTTCTTAATCAAGCTTCAAAGAGAGCGGAGAAAACCCTTCATTACTGTCCCTGAAACGTAGCGGTTGGCATTGCTCAAAGTCCTTCAGGTTCATCAGTTGAGAATTCTCTCAAAGGTTGGTATCAAAGTCCTCTTGTCAATGAATTATATTAGAAATAACTTGGACTCATAACGCTAGTTAAACTGGTCCAAGAGTCCTGCATATAATCCTTTTCACATGTATCTCTCAGCTTAATACTCTGGAGTCTAGTCTCGACAGCAAGGGTGTTTCTCTATGAAGGAGCAGTAAAACCTGGAGAGAAATTCTTAAGTAGGCTCAGTGTACAAAAAATTAATAGATTAAATTAATTATTAATAGATATGTAAGCATATTAATATGCTTTTTAGTGGGACCTGCTTCTACATGCTTACACATCCATTTATGATTGGTTTGGGTTATCTATGTAAGAATTTCTCAATCTACCCAGAAGAACGAAAGAGGTTGCAACAGATGAGCAGACAGCGACTGAGCAGTAAAATTTGAGTAAATGCCTGGAGATTACTTTCCCTTTTCTTTCTCTTTTTTGAAATTATTGAGGATCAACCGATGAATGTAACTAGTCTTGTTTTAAATGTATTATAAAATTAGTCTCTTTTTTTCCCTTCTAATTTTGTGAACATGAGTAGCATGTTGTGTAACAATCTTTTCATGTATCATTTTCTTGTTAATTGAGGATTATGGAAGTGACAATGCTTTCAGTTTTCATTGAAACCCATCTCTAATAGCGGTCCTGGAGGATAAATGTTCAACTCAACTGAAAAATGGATCATAAAAAATTAGAATATCGGTCAGAATTATAGAAGATTATCCAAAATAAATAAATAGAATATAAGTATGATAAAATAGTTAACTGGTTATATAGCTTTCTATAAACAATAACTTGATAAGATTGTCAATTTTTTTTCAAAATGAATTTGAAAAATAGATGATTAAAACCTATTATAATTAATTACAAATAAAATACAAATAAGAATGCAATTAAAAAACTTAGAGTGTAGATCTTTGAAATATATAAGTTTTTTAATTTGGTCTTTTAAAATTTAACTTTTTCATTTAAATTTTAGTTATTTTATTTTAGAAAATATTCTTATGTTAACCTAACAAATTTATTTTAACTTTGAATAAATATTTACCGTTAGATAAAATATGATGTATCAAAATAAGTAACGTAAGATTTTGCTTAAGTCAAAATATTAAAAAAATAAATCTATAAATAAAGTTAGTGTTAGAATATTTTTTAGAATAAGACATTTTTTAGAGAATTAAAATAAAAAATTAAAATTTTAAGAATCGAAGAGAATATATATATATATATATATATATATATATATATATATATATATATATATATATATATATATATATATATATATATATATTAAGAACTAAAATAAAAATTTAATCAAAAAATTATTAAAACAATTTTAAAAAAATAAATAAATAAAGAGAATATTTAATTGACGCGTATAATTAATTTTTATAATATGCATATGATTATTATTTGTTAACTATTTAATTCGATTTGAATTGAACGGCGGCGTTTACGCGTATAATTTCTCTGAAAGGAATATAACTCAAAATGCAATTGGAAAGAGAAGAAGGAAGGGTAGAGAGGAAAAGAACCATTCATTTTCAAAGTCGCAAGCTTTTTGGTCTAAAAAAAGATCCCACCTACAACCCATCGAGAAGGAGAATATTGTCCATGCCCGATTTATTCAAATAAAGCCGTTAGAGAGAGCGGCGAGAGCCTCACCCAAACACACATCTATATTCCACACTACATTTTCTCTTGCTTCTTGTACTCGCCCCATCCGCGGTTTCGTTACGGTTTCTTCCCCTCTGACTTCTTGACGCAGTTTTGTTATCTTCGACGTTACCCAGTTCTTAGAAGTTGAAACAGTCCCGCTTGATCCCATTTACTTTTCCCTCTGCAATCTGAAGCTCTTAAATTTCTGCGTCAACTCGGAGTTCTTACTTGTCTATATACATATTTGGTGGCTTTCTCCAGGTACCAACGTGCTTTCTTTTCTGCAATTATTGATTTCGAATATTTTGTCAGAGTGGTGCCCTTTATCAATCTGAGTTTTGCGAGATTTGTTCCTATCTTGTTGAGTTTTCTACATCTCTTGTGATCATCTAATGGTCAATTTCACTACCATTTTCTCTCTGTTGATGGGTGCTTCAGCCATACTTGGAGATCTGGTGTTCCTTTTGTTGTTATGATTCCTATTTTGACCTCTCCGAGGATTTTATTTCTTCCATTTTCTTAGCAAGAAAACGGAGGGGTTTGTGTGTTTATTTCTTTAATCTTTGTTTATTCTGGGTTTTACGCCTCTTGTTTTTTATTAGCCTTGAGACACGGTTCATGAAATCTTTGGTTTTATTTGTTTCTTTTGGTGATTCCGTCTTTTTCTATCGTCTTACAATTGTCGCTCGTCCATTCTCTACTATTCATCTTATTACTTCTTAAATAACTGCAATTTAATCAAACTTCGGTGGTCGTTGATATAGATAGAATTTCTTTTGGCGTTAGAAGACTAATGGATTCGTAATTAGTGCTCAATGAATTTGATATATTGGTTTTTGCTTGTTGGTCTACGTCAAAAGTGACTGAATAGTTATTGCTTGCTTTTCCAGGAAAAAATTGATTTGTGTTCAGATTACATAAGATTGTTGGTCTCTTATTTGTTTACCAGTTTACCTCTATCCATCTACCTCTGAATTCTGCCATTTTGCCCTGCTTACTTGAAGAGAGAATGTCTGGTTTAAAGAAATCTCCCCTAAAGGTAGTTAAATCTAGTTCTGTTGATCCTGTCTATCCTGTTAAATCGTGGTCAAACCCATTTGATTCTGATGACGAGTCAAAGGAAAACCAAAAATATAATTCGTTAAGGAGGACTTCTGCAGAACCTGGTCTAGTTGCACCAGAAGTTAACACCAACCCTTTTGATGACTATGACGGAGATAGGAACTCTTCTTCATCATCTTCTTATGCCCTCCGATCAGCAGGCCGAAACAAGTATAGGAATGATTTCCGTGACTCAGGAGGAATAGAAAATCAATCAGTGCAAGAATTGGAGAATTTTGCTGTTTACAAGGCTGAAGAGACTACAAAATCAGTCAAAAACTGTGTGAAGATAGCAGAGGACATAAGAGAGGATGCTACCAAGACTTTAGTCACCCTCCATCAACAGGGTGAGCAAATTACCAGGTCTCACAATGTTGCTGCTGACATCGATCATGATCTTAGTCGGGTATTGATCTTGTTTGTCACGATTTATATCATGCAGTTGTTTCAGTATTCCCATGAGCAGCTTCTTAGTGTCCTATTTCCATTTGGAAAACATACTGTTGCTTCTTTTGCTATGAAGCCCTCCAAAAAGCACATTCAATTCATATTTTGGACTAAAATTGACTAAATTGTGACTCTTTATTTTTTCTTACAGGCAGAAAAGCTTTTGGGAAGTCTTGGTGGCATGTTCTCCAAAACTTGGAAACCAAAGAAGACACGCCAAATTACAGGCCCTGTTATTGTTGCAGGTTAATTTTTTCTCTGCTTCTGTTCTTTTTAATTTTTTTTTTTTTTGGCTCTATCATATGCATGATGAACTTCACAACACAGATGATCAGGTCAGAAGAAAGGGCAACCACTTGGAGCAGAGAGAGAAGTTGGGATTGACTTCGGCACCCAGAGGGCAGTCAAATCCCCGGACATTACCTCCTGAGCCAACAAATGCACTTGAAAAAGTTGAGGTTCGTATTAATTAGGTGAACAATAACCTGTTGTTAAAGCCTGTTGAATATGAAAAAGCTCCACTTTCTTACAGCTCTTAACAGTGATCAATCTGTGTTCAGGGAAGAAATTATATAGCTAGCTTTCTACCATAATTTTAGCCCTAATTTCCTAATCATAGTTCAGTAGAAACCATTTTTATCTATATCTGTACCATAGTTGTTAATGGCATGTGGCACATTATTGCAAAAAGGGCTCCTAAGTCTAGGCATACAGCACTGCGCTGTACATTCCAACACTGAAGGGCAGCTCACTTAAATTATAGCATCCAAAATAACAAACACGCTCAAGTAAAACAACTGATATATATGAAAAGCTTAAATCATACTACAATCAGTCATAGCCCAACTATATTAAGCATAAAATATAATATCAAATACTTAAGTCATAAACATGACAAAGTTGAAGGACTTTAAAAGTCTAGAAGTTTAGGAGAGGAGAAGAATGCTAATGTTTTCATCTTTTTCATTCTTGGTGTTGGAGTTTGAGCGGATCATTTACCTATTAGGATGGGATAGTTAAAATCAACAGTCAAAACTATCTAATAAGCACTTGTGCAAAAAGGAAATGTGCGTTATTGAAAGTTTGACGTATCAATATTTGTGCGTATACGTGTTTACAAAACATTGATAATAATGAAGTGAACGTATAAAAGTTTTGACATGTCAAAATATGTGACCAAGAAGTTGTGATGATAAAAGCACGATGAAGAAACTTGTAGGTATTTTTAACTGGAGGAGATTTTTTTAGCAGCGTGGTAGACCTTGGTTATTTGCACAGGATGAGTACTGATCAATTTGACACTTCTATATTTTTTATTGTTGATATTGAATTTGAGTACTGAATAAAACGCATGAAACAGATTGAAAAAGGGAAGCAAGATGATGCACTGTCAGATTTAAGTGATCTCTTGGGAGAGCTGAAAGATATGGCTATTGACATGGGATCGGAAATTGAGAGGTTAGTTCATTGTATTTTATGCGTTGTTTCTGTGATTCTTCAGCAAGAGAATTGAATTTTTGTCCCCATGTTCCCTATCTGTTTAGTCCTTACAAAAGGAAGTGATAGTTTAACCAACAATTTGACTTGGGAATTGGGTCTGTCATCAACTTTTTCGCAGACTGTACTAATTGTATAATTATTCAGAACCATTTCATCTGTTCAGGTTGTCATAATTGATGGTAATTTTGGTACTTATGCAGGCACAACAAAGCCCTGGACCATGTATACAATGATGTGGATGAGTTAAATTTCCGCATGAAAGGTGCTAATCAACGTGGTCGTCGTTTACTGGGAAAATAAGAGTGCAGGATTAGTAGATTCGCTTTCAACAATTCGGCTACTAATATTGCTTTCCCGGTTCTTCCCCTACACCGGAAGCGGGATTCCCCTGCTTTTCATGATTTTTCTTATACTGTAAGGAATCAGGGATAAGACAATTTTTTTCATTTGTATGATTCAGTTTATATCTCTCTTACAATTTTAAACATATTAAACTTGTCCTCTGCAATGCTAGTGCAATTCATCCTGTGCATGTCTTCCTGATTTTAACTAAAGCTCTTTCGGAGAATTGCGCCCAACTAGAAGGAACATGCGATAAATTTCTGTGTACATACAAATGGCTCAAATTTAAATTGCATATGTGAGACTCAATATTTCAGATTGTGTAAATTAAATCTGAGTTATTACATGTATGTACACATGTGACGGACACAATAATTTTTTCTCATTTGAGAAGTTGCAGAATTTCCAACTTTATTGGAAGTAGTTACCAATGGCCCATTAGCCGGTGAATAGTTTGTTTTTAATTATATTGTTGATTTGAGATTATTAGTCAATAATCACTCTCCTTTCTCTTTAGTTCCATTCTCCGTTAAGAGGGTAACTGGGACCCGACCTATGTTTTTGCTTTACCTTTTACTCTTCTGTTTTAGAACAGACACCTGTAATACACTGTAAGAAGAGATTCTCACCCAAGTATTCAGTTAAACAAGATATAGATCGGTGGCCAGAGGGTGACGGTGGCACTAAAGTCATGTCTGAATTAAGTGGTTGTTCAGATGAGATGGTACCACTATAGGAAACTCTTGCACTACTAGAAATAATTACATGCACTCTTTTCACAATCAAACCGGTGTTAAAAAGTTAATAAGAATTAACTGATGAAGTGTGCCTGAATTTCTTTTGCTATTTCTCTAGCATTACTATAATACATATGAAAGATCGCTGCCATTGTTCTTTTCCTTGCATTTACACTAGATTTGGGTAAAAATGAGGCGTTTAATTGATAGTAATTGAGGTTTAATCAATCACCTATGGCTGGCTACGCGAGCGAATAAACAGAAATATAGTTATGTATAATAGAATCTGAGAATGCATCACTTGAGAAGCACAGATACTCATTCCAAAAGATAAGAAATTTTGTTTAACATTTGGTATACCTTGGCTAACTCCTAAACTTGATACCATCTTCCAACAGAATGTTAGCTCTAGAAGGCAACCTAGACAACCCTTTTAAAGAATAAACCAAGATTAACAAAACCACCTATTTAAACGTACACCGAAGCTCGATTATGGCATTCTAGCACGAACCCAGAAACCATCTATTTCAAAATTAATACACATTATCTGCTAAGAAAAAAAAAATCTCTAAATGAGACATTTAGTTGAAGAAATACAGCTATTAAACAAATTGAAAATTTATTCACTCGGTAATCAAACTAAAAGCTACAATTGAATCACCTTGAAAATATCTTGAATTCAAAAGGTCAGAAAATTGCAACCCGTCACAGAAAGACTGAAACCCATATACCCAGAATCTTCGACATGACAAACTTTTCGCCAATCATTAATCACAGGGCGTCACAGAATAAAGTGGAACCGCAAAATGAAACCTTGAAGCCTTATATAAATCAAGCATACATTAATCGGCATCTCATAAACCCTAATTCAAAATTTGAAGCAAAAACCCTTAAAACCCAAAAAAGAGCGACAAAGACCAAGAGCTCCAGTTTTGAGTCATAGATTCAATTCCATGACGCTCTTGATCTTGGGCGCGTAGAGTGAGTACACAATTGCCTGCCTTCTTGCAATCTCCAGTTGGGCCTTCCCATCGGAATAAGCCGAAGCAATGGAAGCCGGGTCCGTGAGCCTTTGGTTCTGGCGAAAGGCATCAATGGTTCGACGCTTCGTGTATTCCTTGACGTTGTAATCGGAGAACTGGCGAGCCGTTCGGAGGAGAGAGCGGAAGAGAGAAAGCACTTCAGCTCTCGATGGAGAAATGGCTGATAAACAAGCCGAAGCCATTTTCCGAACCTCAGTAAACTCCTAACCATACCCTATTTTGTTCCTTTTTATAACGACGTAATTTTGTGGAGATAAGGGGGATTTTTTTTTTAATAAAAAATTATAAATATCAAATCTAAACTTACAAAAATCTTAATAAAATAAAAATTACTTTAAATATAAAAAATATTAACTAATAATATATACACACGTCATACACATTTATTTATAACTCCTAATTATTTTATATATATTAAGGTTAATGTTAATTTATTTTTTATTTTAAAAAATTTTAAAAACTTAAATTATTTATATTTAATTTTTGATATTATTTTTAAATTATAAAATAAAATAATAGTAAGAAGTTACAATTCAAATAAATATCTATTACTTTTTTTTATAAGTCAATTATTATTTTTTATTTTATTCATCATCTAAGTTAAAAATCACCAATTATATTTTGAATAATCATTCACTATTTTTTTGCAACTACCCATTATCTAATTTTAAAACCACTAATCATCTTTTAAAAAAAATACTCACAATCTATTTTTTTATAATTATTTATTATTTTTTAAGCTTGTATATTAAATTATACAATTTTGGACAAGTTATAACTTTAATAATTATTTCAAGTAGTCATACCCAAACTCAATTCAATTGTGTTACTTGTCCAACGTTTTATAAAAGGAGAAAACTATCATATAGTTTTAAATATCTTTATTAGTAGATTCTTCAATTAAATTATTATATGTAAAGGAGCTTTTTAAAATTAATAAATGATATGGGTGTCAAATTGAAAAAAAAAATTACATAATTTTATCAAAAAATCAATTAGTAAACATTCAAGAAATTGAGTATAAAAAAAGAAAGTGACAGTGAAAATTTGCTTCAAAATTTTATTCACAGGTTGAAGATACATCTCATCTGTTTCTTCCATATGAAATCATTCCAAAGGCTATAACTTTAGCCGTGGAAACAATAGCTCACTACTTACAATTACTATGAGCTTATGATTCCATGGTACTACTCCTAAAGCATATGATCTAATTAAGAAACCTCAGACTTAGTGTCTGACACGAGTTGGAGCATCAAAGTTGGGGTACACAATAAAAGCAATGCATAAAACTTGGAATGTCTCCATCTTTTGAAACCTCTAGTGGCTTTCCATTCAGCATCATGGTTTCCCTTCGTAGGTTCTTGTCTTTTGGGGTTAAGTGGTACTCCTCTCTTAATGTAACAGCTGATCCTTTTGTGATTGAGCTGTCTTTACTGATGCTTGTCGCCTCTTCTTTTTCATCACTGCTTACATCCACACGGTTTTCAATACTAAGTGTGAGACGAGTGTTCTTGCTTAAATTGATCAGGAGTAACGTTATAGCCTCCTGTACAAGATGAAACAAACGAAGTTCAGAAGAATTTGAGGAAGCTAGAAGAAGTAAAACTGAGAGAAATAGAGACAAAATTTAAGAGTTAGATAAGACGTTTCAACTCAAAGTTAGTGTATGCCTTTCAACAAAAGAGTACCAATAGAAATTGAACCCAAGACCTTTTGGTCAACGTAGATCGTGCCAACTGATCCAATCCTTATTACCAAGGCCGAGGGATCCTTATTTGTTTATTGATAAACTATTTCAACTAAAATACTTAATTTCAAGTAGGGTACTGTGAATAGTTCTATTATAAATTTTAGCACGTCCCTTCATTGTTCTAACCACTTAATCATACAGAATTTGGTGCTATGCTAAGGATTATTTTGAGAGCTCAAGTGTTTAAGTCCTTGAAAATTGATAGTTCTTCCATTATATAGCTCTAATTGTGCAGAAATAAGTTAGCAGACTTACTGTGTCTTTTGCACAATGGGCATAAGTGTGTAATGATGAAGAAGCATCAGTAGAAACTGCAAGCACAGTCTTTCCCATAAGCCGATGCCATAAAGTGTACTATTCAGAATCCAAAATTTGGATTAGATACGTCTAGAAAAGGCAGATTATGAATTTTATTAGCTCTTCAACCACCCATAAAAACAAGTATATAAGCTCTCTATTAATTTTAGAATTTTCAAGTAGTCGGGATTGGGAGTGAAAGTGGTTTTATCTAGAAGTTCATAGTCCTCCCCAATCCAAGTCCCTGCAATAAACTTTTGTGTTGTAGCTGGATGCCAATCCAAGTTGATCTAAGTACCTACAGGTCATTTAAATTTTGGAACTTACAATTAATCACAAATAATTTATAGGATAAATAAAAAATACTATCAAAAGAACAAAAAAGATGGAAGGAATGGACAGCCAAGATTACCAAAAGCTGTTCACAAATGTGTGAGAAACATAACGACCACCACTATTATATGCCCCACCAGCTTCTCCAACCCATGCAGAAGACCAAGGGCCATGATTTTGAATGCTTTCTGAAAGATTCCCGAAAGTTGGTTTTGCATACTTCAACTGGTGAGGATCTAGAATCGTCTCCTCAAGATGCTTATCATTTCCTGATATAGCGTAGAAACTGGTTAAGATTGACAAGTAAAAGCATTTTCCATCCAAATGCAATAATGGCCCTGCAAGTGTCACACTCAAACTAAGTTGCACCACAGGAATCATGCACTCAACTGTTGTCCTCCCTTTTTTGCTGTCACTTAAACCTAAATATGCTTATATATGTTATAATCAAGGACACAAACACACTTTTATTAAATGAGAACAAAGGAACACTAGTCATTCAAACTGATGTGGACAAAAACTCAAATTAGATCCATTCTGTTATAATTACAAATATAAACAGCTTAAGCTTTCAGGTTTATTGGTTTTTAACATGGAACCAAAGCCTCTATGACCAAGTGGTCCGGAGTTCAACTATTACCATCCCTATTCTCATACTAAATTATGTATCTAGAATGTAATAGTTCATGTATCTAGGTTATTGTAGTTTATGTATAAGTATTCATTAGTGGTTCATATAACTTGATGTTAAAGGGTCACCTAGTGTGCCTATATATATATCCATTGCACTTGGAGGTGAGAAGCAAGTCAAGAAAGTCAAGCAAGAAAGAAAATTATAAATTTGTGAGTTCAAAGAGATTCCTCTTTCATAGAGAAAAATTCTTTTCCTCCTTCTAGCAAATGGTATGTTTGTGCTTTGTCTATGACCATGGCCCCATGCCCAAAGGGATTTTCCCTAATGGCGCTTGTTAGAGATATAAATAGAAAAAACTCTTGAGCCTTTGGCTAACTTAAGCTTTTAAGTAGACTTATTCCTTGACCCATTTACTATAAGCAATATTGAGAACTATCACTAGAATCAACCAATAACACAAAATAGAAGACTTTACTAATGCACTTCTACCTGATATATGGGCCAAAGGACTACATTTAGACAGTAAATAAACTGAAAATCTTGAATGAATAGTAATTTGAACATGGCTTTCAGGATTTGAGTAAATGCAGAAATCATTTCCTTATATTTGCATGACTTCACAATCAATAGTGACAAAGAAACTCATTGATGCAACAAGAGAACGTACTATAACCAATAAGGGATGCCTAATAGCATACTGTCAGACCAAGTGACTAAATAGAATGAATCATTGTCTAATTGCATATGTTGTTAAAAATTAGAATACAGGCATTCACTGCAACTAAAAAATAAAATAGCAACTGACTGTTGAGCAAATGAAAGTTATTACTTTGTTATTGAACCCTACTTAAAGGCTTAGCATGGATTGTTTGATATTTCTCATTTTTTCTTTGGCTAGAAGAGAGAAAGGGGGAGGATAGTGAAGAAAACAACAAATCCTATTGTTGAAATTCTCACCCCCGTCATTCAAAAAATGATACAGCTTATCCCATCTTTTCATGTGGAAACATTCATTTGAAAATCCAAATAATACTTCTTTCTCCTGTTCAAATGCAGGACAAGACCCCAAACTTCCTACCTCATATAGCACCTGGTCTTGCAAAGAACCTCCAATTCTTATCCTCAAAGGCTTGAGAGCCGTCAGACAACCAGTATTATAAGAATAATATCATGCTTATATATTTTAAGAAAGATACGAATAATGAAAGTACAATGTGAAGCGACCAAACACTAGAGTGTCATCGGAGTGGACTGATTGGCTGAATCATATGAACTTAGGGATGCAAATATACGGACCTTGGATAGGCTTGCCAAGGAAAGGATGAGACAAGTCCTGAAAAACCAATCCATATTGAACAATGACTCAATTCTTGGAGTGTTCATATCATGTTATACACAGATAAGTTTCAAAATCCTCGCCAAATTTATGACAGATATATTCCCCCAGGGACAATCGTTGTAGTCACACTGATCATGAGGCCACCAATCTATAATAGCGGAAACGAAGTTGTCATCACTTTCAGCTTTGACTTCTGTACCAACAACTTGAATGGAAGCATCTTTAACTTCTTCACTTAAAGTCACCGGAAGAAAGGTCAAAAAGAGAGACAACGCGAGGCGGAAGGCCACTAGTGGATCAATAAGGACAGCATCCAACTGAACTTATTCAAATTATCTGTGGTCAAACATGAAAGTTTAGTTACAGACAGGTCTGAAGATACAAATTGCAATCTTCTGTAACTGAGAAAAGTAATAATACCTAATGATTAGCCCATGGTTAAATTAAAAGCAAAAAGAAAGTAATAAAAGGATTATGAATGTTATTGATCGTCAAATTTGTCTGAAAATGGAAAGTTATAATATTTATAACAAAATGAAAACTTAAAGAGAAATGAGTAAATGAATAACTATCCAATTTAAAACAATTGATACCAATGGTTATGAATGGCAGTAGTTAATTTTGTCATGATCAATACTCATCATTGTGATGTGTGACAATTGCAGTAGGAACATCGTTAAACTTAGTGTGGATAGTATCCTAAACAAATTTAGGTACACTGAAATTTTTTTATCAAATAGTATTGAAGAATATGGAAGTCGCCTCAAAATATTTAGAGCATTACAGGAGTTAATCTCAAAGTCAGTCCATTTCCAAGGTATGATAAAGAAAAAGAAAGAGCAAAAGTAATAGATAGAAGTCCCACTACTGTCTGCTGGAAATAGTTAATCGTGGACTATCTTTATATTTCCAGTCTAAAATGCACAGATAAGACCCGAAAAATTCAGAATAATCACAACAATGTTAAGGTTGAATCTCAAACTAATAGTCAAAGAGTCCATAATTTTCTAAGGCCAGAAATTCATTTTTTCATAAAAAAAATTCAGCACAATAAGTCTCCAGAGAGAATTCAGTTTAAGACACATCTCTACCTGATATATATTACAAAATGCGGATTTATCCAATTATTTAACAGGCTCCAATAAGCTAAACGAACGCCATCAATTCTCAAAAGAGTTTTGGACATTGAATAAGGAGAACTGGGTTTTCACCCGGCATCACTTCTATAAACTAAATCTAGAGCTCTCTGAACAACAGCAATAGATGAACACAGCAAGCATTAAATTTGAAGAACACCCAGATGAAATTGGTGAAAGAAAAGACTTGCCCAGATGACCAACTCCAACTCTGCCTTGTTTCAGCCCACCACCATTAATGACGACAGTGAAGCTCGAGACCGAGGAAGCTTCTTCCGGACACGAAAGATCAATAATGGTGGTGCTTTACTGCTAAAGAACGAGGCTTTCTCACTCTCACCCCGTGTAGACGTATATGAAGCATAGGCACCCCCAATAATCAGAGGCAACATTATTATGATAGTTAGTTGAAATGGGGTGGACAGGCCTGCCGCCGAATGCGTGGTGCAGGCTCGTGGTCGTGGCTTCACTCACTGCTAAATTTAGCACAAGTGTTCAACTCTATAAGTGGGCAAGGGACGGAATGTATCCATTTTGGAAATGAGAGGAAAGAGGCAAGAGCTTTCCATGCAGGATGGAGCCTGCTGCTTCACCAAGACGAAATAAATAAATTGACCAATGACTTTATTATACAAGGGAAAACAGGAAGATATCTACTCGTATATATAAAATTTCCGATTTCTATGTTTTTTTTACCTCAAAATTTTTTAAAAACAAAATATAGCTTTGTGTTATAAATTTGAGTTAGAAAAAATAATTTTTAACATAGTTGGTCATCCTCCACCTGCGCGGGTAAGTATGTTTACAGAGAAGTGCTATGAAAGAGAATCTTTTCGCCGGGGGACAATCACAAATGATCATGGGCTCAACAAACCAATCGAAGAGGAACAGAAAAAACTAATAGACGACGTTAAAAGCTAAAACTAATATACCTACTTTTAATTTTCCCGTGTGTTCCCATTTGTGAATTAAGTTGTGATGGTAATTATCTCACGGCAGAAGTTCAAGTATGAGAGACTCAGTCCAAAAAGTGAGTATGAATTAAATAGAGTTGCATTACAGCTATATATTTAACTTTTGGCAAGCAGAATTTCTGTTATCGGAGTTGGGTTAGCGTATTCCATTCCTTTGGTTTTGGACCTCTCTCATCCACTTTGAAAGAACCCATGTTTCAGCTAGTCCGCACGTGAAAGTACGTATCTCAACCTATTGGCAACATAACACATGTTTCAGCCTCTGTGCATCACGTGCGATTATGCCCTTCCATTCTGAGGGAACAAGGAATAGTTGCAAAATATGGCGAAGGTTCTGTTTTCATCATCCGCAATCTACCAAAGAAAAAAGTTGTTTTCTGTGCCAAGGAAGTCTTTATAGGGAAAAAGCAAGCATGCGACAAAAACGCTTACCGAAATTGATGATGATTGAGGTTATGTGCATGTGGGTGTGGATTTAGTTGACAGAAATAGTAAAAGAGATCCTTTTCGTCCTTTAGAGCCTGCTTCTAAAGCATGCTTTACTTTACTTGTATGCATCTCCTGTTCATAAAGTTTAATCTTTTAGAAGCATTATGAATAGGACCTGCTCCCACTTCATCTTTACAATTGTACAGGTTTCACTGGAAACCAGTTGACACAGATTTCAATTTCAAGAAATGGAAAATAGGCTTAAGCAAAGAAGGTACCCACTTTTCAAACTGGAATTTGTGATCCTTTTTATTTTAATCATATTTGAGATTTTTTTTGTAAGTTATTCTCATTAATCAGTGTTTGATATAAATTTAACATTCGTATTAAATATTATTAGACATTTCAAATTATATTTGGCTATTTTGTCTAAGGACACACTGCTTTTTATTCTTGCTCATTAAATTACCAATGGCTGGATAAAATAAAATAACTTGTTTTTAGTTGTAGAGGGTCATATTCTGAACCACAATCACGAAAACACGAAGGGTCAAGCAGTGGTAGAGATGACAAGGGATGGAAGTGGTTCCAGGGGCCAATTTTGGAGGATTATGATGAGGAGGAGCATGCAACTGCAGTTGCAGCTGCTGCATTTGCCATTCATTCGCTGGCAGAAGCCAAGTTACCTAATGTGAATAAGTTGAAAGAGAGCCCTAAATCTTCGGGGACAACTATGAGAAGAAAAGAAGACAGCATTTCTAGGCGACCAAGTTATGGTAACAGACCATTTTCACATAGGAAAAAGAATTCAAGAGTGCAGTTATTTAAGTGTTTATTATAAGTTTTTTCAATAAAAACATAACATTTAGATATTTATTATAACTCAACAGCATATCATTAAATCTTTCAGAAATATTCAGTCACGTCTTACAATTCTATTGAAAAGCCTGGCAGCAAAGCATTGCAAATAAACTTTGTCCTATTAGAGTTCGGTTTATGCCTGGCGCTCAAGATTCTTAAACTACTATAGAGAATTCACATGTTTTATGTAGGAGGGGAAACTCCAATGAAAAAGTCATCTGGACAGAATTCTAGAACAGCAGAAAGTGATTTTCCTGTAAGACGCACAAGCAGTGTTCCCTCTCCAAGGCCTATATCCCCAGCAGTAGGGTATCAAAAGCAGAGAGGGAGTCCAATACAACACAATAATGTCAAAACCAGAGCAGATGCTTGGGAAAAGGCCAAGATGGAAAAGATTCAAAATTGGTAATATCAATGGCTTGCGCAGTTTATTTAGGGCTTGCAAAATTTAATTTTGAAAATTGATTTCTTAAAATCATTATCACAAAGAAGCAGTTTATTATTTGATCAAAATTTTCCACAAACACTTTTATCAATATTATAAATGTTTGAGGTATTATTTTTTATTTTAATTTAAACGAAGGTTTTTTTTAAAAAAATAATATTTATTTCTACTTTGAATTTGCTTTAGAAGTTCCAATTCATTGCTTCGCTCTTAAAGCAAATATATGGATTTTGTTACCATTAAAAAGGAATTTTTTTGTACTGACCAAACATAAATAAATAAAAACTTTTTTCTTTCTTTCGTAACACGGCCAAAGGCACTTAATGCTGGCTTTATTCATGAAACATATTCCTTATTTTTTAAGATCTATAGTTGCTTTAATAGATATAGTGACGATCTGGATTTAGCTTCTTGCCATTGTGAGAAAAATTTGCAGTTATGAGAAGATAAAGTCCAAAATTCTTTCTTGGGAGAGGGAGAATAAGTTGCAGGCCAAAGTTGAAATGGAAAGGAAGGTTTGCCTCAAATCTTGGATTTCTAATACTATTTAAAATTGTGAATATCATCTCATGAATGGTAAAACTACAGGGTTCGTTGGAGCACAGAAGAGCAACAGAGCTACAACATTACCAGAATAAGATAGCAAGGATAGATATGATAGCACAAGCAGCTAGAACGCAGTTGGAAGACAAAAGAAGAAAAGAAGAGTCTGAGGCCAGAGAAAAAGCTAACAGAATGCGAAAAACTGGCAGGGTCCCCATCAAATGTTGCTGCTTCATATTTTAATGGGACCAACTCTTGGACTGAAGAACCTGATCCTGGAAACCAAACATCTAGTAAATAGACGCTGATTCAACTTAGTTTCCTAATCTGGATTTATAAATTTAACCACATAATACACAACAGAGATGGATTATATGCAGATAACATCATACTGTGCTACTCAAATTGTTCATGTTGCAGTATAAATTTTCACTATTCATATTCCATATTTAATTTGATGACAAGCTACTCAAATGTTCTGCTTTTAAGTAAAGTACTATTCGAACAAGGATAGTACTCATCCGTATATATCATATATGCATTAAGTGCTAACAATACAGTCAACCTTGGGTCAGTGCTTTGGAAAAGAAAACTTATGCTTCAGCCAGTTAAAATGGCAATCTAACATCTACAGAATACCAACCACGAGTGAGTTCTCTCACGGACAATATTTCTAATTTACTTTAGATAATAAGTAAAGAATAACCAATATTAATGAATTACAAAGTACCATTTTTTTTTCTGGTATTATGATCACTGTATTGGGGCCTAAAAATTAAGTGCACAAGATAAAAGAAATGGCAACTGTGTAATAATAATAAAAAAATTGTGTAGAGTTCTATTGATGCCATGGTTAAGTGAGAATAACAACTCTAGGATCATAATATGGCATTGATTATAAATGAAGCAAGGCTTGTTGATTTGTTCCTAAGCTCGAATAAATATACTTTACCACAGACATTAAAACCAAAGAATCAAAAATTTACCTAGTATGGATATGGCTCTAAGATAAGCAACTAACCAAGGAATACTCATTTACTTATCTTGC
Organism: Gleditsia sinensis; assembly: GCA_037074535.1. Classification (NCBI taxonomy): domain Eukaryota; kingdom Viridiplantae; phylum Streptophyta; class Magnoliopsida; order Fabales; family Fabaceae; genus Gleditsia; species Gleditsia sinensis. The sequence goes on along the minus strand of CM073464.1, from coordinate 5,705,050 downwards.
AGCATCCCTCAAATTATATCTCAGCCATAAAATGGTTTCAGATACGGAAGACTTGACTGCAAGGTATACGGGTTGGTAATCTAACTAATCCTCATCCACCCTATGACTTCGGCCTTATAACTTCATGCTTATATACCACCCCTCTTAAGTTGAGAGGCCTCAACTTGTGTGTTTGAACGTGTCAACATGTCCCCCTTCCCATATGACGGAAGCCAAAAGAAACAATTTCCTCTTCGTCCCTACCACAAGAAGGTCAATTTTAACGAGAAGGTTGTCAGAGTATCCACTGTTGTTCTATACACACAAGTTAGTAATTAGTAAAGATTATAATAAAACTATATGTGTACCTTCATCTAACTGCTTGATTTTTTTTTTTAAAAAAAAGTGATACTTGATATGATATTAGAACTTACATAACCAAATCAATCCTTGTTGTCCCTATTCTCCTAATTAAAATGAAGTTTCAATAGAAGATACTATGAGTCAGTATTTTGTCTATGCTTCAATCAAATGAAATTTTGTGTGAGAGAGTATGTTAAAAATTATATTAAAACTATTTATGAACTTTCACTTAAATAGTTTGATTAAAATTTGTGATGACCAAAGAGTTATCACTTAATAATTTAATATGCATAATAACACATGTACCAACAAAATCGCCTCACACAGCAAATATAACTTAATGACATCAAGGGAAATACAGGAAACAACATTAACAATCAAAGCTCAATAAATCCACGCCACTAGTAGTTGCAGTTTCACAAAGCTTATGACCAAACTCATTTTCTGAACCGTGGTCTTCCTTCTATTATTCTCTCATATAAATTCATCATTATATACAAAACCTTCATACGTCCAACAAGTCACAGACCTCAGTTAACAAGTTGTGCTTATTTCCAAGGGTGAGGCCTCCTGACGAGGAGAATCAAGAGATATAACAGTCTCAAATGCACCAACCAAAGCCTTGACCTTGCTCTGCCTGAGCTCAGCAAGCTTACTTGCAGTCTCTTCAATCACATTATTGTATAAACGCCGGCCAACTTTCTTACCCTGCGCACTTTGGTTTTGGTGTCTCAGAACAACTTGCTCAGATCCTGCTTCTGAACCACCTATCTTGTTTCCATCTACAACCTTCCTCCTAAAGTTTCTCCTTTCACTTCCTCCCACAACTTGAACTCTGGCCACAACTTTTTCAGATTTCATTTTTTCATAGTTTTTTTCACCTTCATCAACTTTATTCCTTCTAATTCTCCATTTTCTAGTATCAATTTTTTCTCTTTCGGGGTCACTAAGCAGGCGTGCTGGCCTAAATCGGAGTCTTCTAGGAGTGTTGTTCTGAGGCTGATGTTCAATCACCTTTCCTCTCCTAAAAGTCAATTTCCGGGCTGGAATAACTTTCTTTCCTGCCCCAATTATTGCACTCCTTTTTGCCCTGATTTTGTACCCAACCTTTACAGTTTCACCCGGGTTACCATTTCCTGTTTTGTTGAGCTTAGAAATAGCATCATTTTGTTTTCCAAGGGAAGAGTTGGATAGGGAAATAGGTGATGCTGATTTTGACGGTAATGATAAAGATGATGAAGCACTATGCATTACGTGCTTCATATGTCTCTTGCCTTTGATCCCAGAAGATAAAGGAGGTGTCAGAGATTTAGTTGGACGGATTCCATGATTGGCATGTCTAAATGTCCTTCTTGAAGATGCTGATTGTGACAGTGGTGATGAAAGAGATGAAGCATTATCCATTGTATTCTGCATACTTCTCTTGCCTTTGATCCCAGAAGACAGAGGAGAGGATGCCAGAAATTTATTTGGACGAATTCCATGGCCAGCACGTCTAAAGCTCTTCTTTGAAGAAGGAGGCGATCCAGACTTGCTAACTTGCTCACTAGCCTGCTTCAAGATTTTGTCCCCTGACAAAGAAGATGAGGCCAAAGATGAGTTAGTGGGATCAGGAGCCAAAGCAGATTCCGTAGATTTGTACTCAAGGGTAGGTTCAATCACGTGCAAAATTTTCTCTTGCAAATCGTCATCACTGGTTGGCTCAGCTTTGAGTTTTTCAACATTCTTCTGATTTTTCCGATTAGACACTCCGTTTAGGTTCTTGGCAGTCTCAGAAGTTGTGCTCGAAGACTTCTTTACATTATGCTCTGAAGATAAGGGATTACTTGGTTGCACTGAAATCTTCTTATTTCCAATTAAAGATGTCCTCATCTGTTTGCTTCTGCTTTCACTTTTATTCTTGCTCCCAGAACCAAAAGGACCTTTGCTTTTCACTATTTCTCTGCTTGTTTGACTGTTGGAACATTCCTGCTCTGGGAGAGAAGGTCGTGCTGATTGTGCTTTCTTTAGATCACTGACTACTTCTCTGTTTGTTTGACTATTGGAACGTTCCAACACTGAGAAAGAAGGTCGCTCTGATTGTGCTTTCCTTAGATCACTGCTGGAGTTTTCCTTGGAAACATCTGTTTCCTCAAGGGGTGGTAAATTTTTCTCTGAAGAAATAGTTTTTCCATCCATTGATGATATAACTACTTCCTTCATGACAACTGAACAATTTGGCTTCTCAAATTTTGAAGTTAGAGAAGGCTTTGAACTGCTTGAAAAACTCTTTGTCTCTGCCGAAGAAATAACAATTTCTTCTGAAACTTTGGTTTTCCTGCCCCTCGTGGTAACCTTTTTCTGCGCTGCACTCCATGGCTTAACTTCAACACCATGTTGGATGCCATATTTGCAAGCATCATGGCAGGAAGCAATTCGACCACAAAGATAACGGGAAGGAACCTTGGGTCCACCTTTTGTGATAACTAACCTCTCAGTAGAATTTGATATCTCATTACCATCTTCGCGCTCAAATTTCTCAGATGTGATTTGGGTATTAATACTTTCCTCCATCGTTAATGATCAAGATGAAGCAACAAGTTCAGAGCCCCCTGCAACAGATAATCTTCTCAGATATATATTTAAAAAAAGAGGGGCGAGGGGAAAGGATGTTAGTCAAATCAACATAAGATCTTCACAACCTCTTTCATTATTTGTTTTTACAACTCGGAGTGATATTCATTGAGGAACGAAAGAATCTAATCCATTGGCATGGTGCAAACCTTCTTATTTTAGATCTTGAGTCAGACTATTTATATGGCAGGGATGGGGAAGGGAGGTAAGACTAGGTTCTCTTGACACATTGTGGGTGAGAATACTTGTTCAATAACACGAAAACAGTTCAAAGAGGATAATTAAGAACTTGTGTGTGCAATATCTCCACCAAGAATTGGATCCAATTTATTGAGCCCTATAGTGAAAACTGAAAACTTGGTAGCTATACTAAAAATAATATAACGAAGCCTTGCATTGAGTGACACTAATCAACCCCAACCGTTCTTGACAAATACAAATCAAACCACAGGATAAAAATAATGAAAATCTTTGTGATGCACATTATTAAATACATAGTAGCACGCAGGTTAGCAGGCAAAGGCACAATCAGAACCACATGATGGGACAGGTCGGCATGCATTAGCTTCCCACTGATTTAGCTTTTGTAGAGAAAAATGGAGGAAAAGAGATCCTAAGTCATACTTCATTCCGATGGAAGTTCACAAGATCGTAACATTAGTTGGTTCAGTTTGTAAAATATGCGTTCTCTAATATCATGAGTTCATGACAGATTCACAAATATGTGCAGCACTTACTGAACTTGCATGAGAGAAAAAAAATATTGAAGTGAGACAAAACCAGGAAAGACTCTATGGAGATTACAAGAAGATAGATAATATCCTTGAAACAAAGTTTTTTGGCAACAGAATATCAGTTACATGTCAATCCAATTTTTTGCTGTTCAACATCACATATTACACTGGAAAAGTATGTGGAATAAATTCCACAGTTGATGACACAATGTCATACGAGGCTGCGGAGGAAAACTTAATTTGTAAGAAATTCCAAAAAAGAAGAAAGAATCATACGTGTGAAGGCAGGAAGCTGACAAACACTAATTTCGATATAAATATCTTCACTACTGAAGAGACCCCATTAAATCCCTGCTTCTCTTAACCATCATAGGGATGAGCATAAGAGGACAACGCTTTCAATTACCTAATAAAATTAAAAACTCTAATAATTCCAGGTTGTTATTCAAAAGAAGAAACCGGCATATGCGCAAATTAGATTAATCGCTCCAAGATAAGAAAGGTAAATTCCATTTCTCATTGACCATCATACTCTTTGGCCAAAAGAAACCATCCCCGTTCGTGAATTCTCAGCAAAAAGTACGTACTTTTGACAAGCCATAAATGCCAAATAGAACCAAATGAGAAAATGCGTAAAGAGCATACCTTCTTTCTGTGATTGTACGCGAAAAGAAAGAACTCGACAAGGGACTCTGCAACTCTTTGTCTCTGCAATGGTGGGATGCAAACCCAAATGACCAAACTTTTCGGTGGTGTGTCGTTGACTGCGAGCGAAAGCGCGTTTGGTGCAACAAAGAAACCGCCCAGCGAGAAAGAGAGAGAGAGAGAGTCCCACCACCAAGAATAACACCCTGTCAAACAAACCATCTTTCCCACCATGCAATATGATTGCATAGCCACATTGGACCATGGAAGAAGGCATGTCAACATCCAGCCTCCTCCCCTCCATTCGCCTTTTTCTCCTTTTGCCACCAACTTTTCTCTCTCAACTGTCTACCGATGTTGTATTTTTTTAGACAGGAATAGAAAGAAGGTCTGTATTATTCTCGATCAACGTAGAAAAAAGAAAAAAGAGAAGCTTTATGTGATCACATCAAACATCAAGGAAGTCTATGTAATTCTTTTTTATAAAATGTTTTGTAAATTTTTATATATAATTTATTTTACTTAAATTCAATTTATGGTATGTCATTCATGACGGAATTTTTTTAAATATCTAAATGTGAATGGTGCTCATCTAATTTTCACACTATTTTGACATTGATTTACGTACCATAGCTGAAAATTAAGAATTAGAAGATATTATTTAGTAAAGAAGGTATTAGTAAATATTGCTATATATATTTTTTCAAAGTTATCAATTTGATAGTCTAATAATCAAGATATTTCATCACATCTCATATATGATTAAAGGTATAAGATATCACTAAAAATTTATAAAACCCATGTTTTACCTTTGCTTATTTCTATAAAGTAGTAATTATATAGCCTTTGATAATTTTTATTTTTATTTTAAATAAAAGAATATTATTATATTATAAGATATCAGTACAAGCCATGTGGGTGGCGAGGTTTATTTTTACAGAAGATTCCGGCGTTCTGCTGCCAGTATCGAAACTGAGGAGAACTAGGCTGAAATTCATAGGATATCATCCGTGGGTGAATTTAGATACCCTAAACATTTTAAACAAATTTACTAATAAGTTTTGAAGAAAAAAGGTATAATTTAATAAATAAATAAATAAGACTAATTGATTTAAATATAAGCTTCATAAAATGTATTTTTTTTCTCTAAATTTATCTAATAAAATTATTTAAAAATATTAGAGATTCCCAATCCACCATGTATGGATGTCCAATATAAAATTTCTGCGTTTCAGCTATAGACAAATAAAACACAATAATGATTAAGCCTTGTACTTAAACTTATTTGCTATAGCTAAGTCTTCTTTACTTGTTAGTCAAATTCTAATTTTTCTGTGGTTATTTATTTGTTTGGTAGTAAAAAAAAATTTCTATGGTTTTTTATTAAAATACGCTCAGTTTCTGTTTCAATATTGGCCTATTCAAACACTATAATTGATTTTAAAATTAAAATTATAACTCCATATAAAAAATAAATAAACTAAGCTTATAATAGACATATAAATATATCAAATATATTTTTATTAAAATTCAATTTTAATATGTCTATATATTTATTCATAATTAATTAAATAATTATTTTTAAGACTAAATTACTTAAAAATGTATAATTAATATATTCAACTCAAGGTCAAGAATGCCCTATGAACTGCGCAATACCCTAACTCAAAATTTGTCCTTTGTTCTATAATTGAAAGATATTGGAAAGGATTCATTTTTGTCCAGTAACGCTGGTACGGTTTGGACTTGCCAAGAAGCCCTTATTTCAATAGTGAAATTGTTTAGTTACAGTGAATTTGGGCCAAGGGCGTCCACAGAGTACCTTTAGGTTCCTAAAACTAAGAAGTTGAGTAAATTTGAATTTCAGTTTAATGATCAAATAGCTGTTAAGTTGAACTCACAAATTCATGGATCATGCTAAATGATTTTAGAACTTAATTGATTAGCAAGTCTTACAACTTCTGTTTAAAAAATAATTGGGTATAAAAAAAGAAAAAATATTTAGTCCACTAACGATGAACAATTTTTTGTTTACCAGCAGTATCCAGATCGCAACATGTGATAAGAATAATAATTTTAAAAATTATTTTTGTCATATGTCATGATCTAGATATCGCTGGTGGATAAAAAATTATCCACTACCGATGTACCAAATACCAACTCATAAAAAAATTAACGATTAATTAAAAGAATTTTTGTTAATAATTGTGAGCCTTGTACATAGTGTCTTTTTCTCTCCAAAATTGATATTTTCATTATAAAGAATTACCATTTATTGACAAAAAATAAATCAAAAGTATTTTGATCCATATAATTCAATCTTATCAATTAAACAAAATTTTATTAGCAGGAGGTTATACATCAAGATTAAAAAAAATGTATTTCTATAAAGCGTAAAGGGGAAAAAAAATGCTTCTCTTGCTTCCAAGCGCTCTCAAAAGAAGCAGTGTAATTACAGCAATTACAGCTTTTGAGGTTGCAGTAATTAAGTTGTTAATTTCAAGTGTTTTCAAAAGGGTAACTCAAAGCATGTCATATTTTTGATGTTACAGGCTGCCTTCTATATTTGGCCAAGTGCTAAATACCAATGATGCTTGTGAAATCAGAATTTTCCACTTGAAGGAAAATAAGATTTTACTTTCATACAGCTGCGGAAATCATTCTTACTTCTTGTGCCATTTGTAGTACTGTAAAAGAGAGAACTCTCTATCTCATTATCATTCTTTCTAGCCAACAAATACCAGTTCCTCAAGTCATTAGGAATGACGAAGAGTAGCTTTCAAATTACAGATCGAGCCATTCAAATCTACTTTCAATCAGATTATGCAGACAGTTTGCAGTTCAATTTTATTTACTACCTCCAATAACAAATTAATTAGAGACTCTGCAAACTGTGAGGAATATATTTCCAAGTCAAACCATGTGCCAAAAGTTTTCTTTTTCTTTTCTTAAAAGAGAATGAAAATAGATTTTCAGACTCCTGCTGGTTGGTGGAAAAGATTATCTAATCCAAATGACACATCAAATCACTAATTAAATTAATCTTAATGTTTGGCATAATGCACAAAATACAATATATTAATAAACTAAATCCTGAAAATAAAAATACTGATATAAATATAAAATATAATATAAATACTGTATTTTTATAAAATTTTGTATTTAATACGAATATTTAATATATACTAAACATAAATTACATGATCAAACAACTAATACCATGTATAAATTATAAAGTATAAGGGTCCGTTTGGATAACAGAATTTACAGCTTATTAGAGCTTATCTATCAGTATAAGTGTTTTTATGTTAAAAAAATAGTGTTTGGATAAATTTAAATAAGTAACTTATAAATTTTCAATAAGTTAATTTTAACTTATTTCATAAATCATTTTTTTAAATTTATTGAAAAAAATCTCTGTGAAAACTCAAATTCACATTATCATAAAGTTATTTTATACTTTTACAAGTTAAAATTTCATCAAAATTATATCATTTATCTCTCTTCTTCCATCAAAATTATATCTAAATATTTTTAAAAAAATTATAAATTTAAAAAATATTTTTTTAAATATGTATCCAAACGTTAATTAATTTAATTTAAAAAATTTTCTTTTATAAATATTTTTTATATAAAATTTTATTTTATAAATACTTAAATAAGATGTATACTTAAAATGGACTTAAGTTATAAATACAACGTGGAGCTCAAAACAAAAAAAAAAAGTAGAATATCAAGGGAGAAAGATATAGACCCGGAGCAATCATGGCCTAAATATGAGCGCCCCGAATATTGTCTTGAAAGTTTTATTTATATGCATGAACTCTGTGTCCTTGTCAATCATTGATGGCTGCTATCAATTAATTAATGTATGATGGCATATTAGTGGGCCCGTCGTTTCTGTAATTAAAATATAATTTAATGTCGTACTTTTATCCTTAAACTTCACCCCAAGACAAAATAGATGATGAAGAACGCAGAGGATGACTTCCAAACTACTCTAAACATTAGTTCCATATTCTTAGCACATAATGTGCTGCTGCTATTTTTAATAGGCATAAATAGATTATTAAAGTAAACTTTAATCTTGTACTATATTCCATAGTACATATTTTCAGCCTATCTTTAACTGAAATAAAATCTCATCTTGTACTCTCATTCTTAAACTCCACCCAAAGACAACATAGAAGAAACCAATGAAACTTCCATATTACTCAAAGCTAAATTGACAACTTTAATATTCTTCTAAACTAAAATGTTTTTCCAATAGAATAGTATGCAAAAATCAATCAGAGATATCCACCTCTAGGGCAGGAGTCAGATTCTCACAAAACTTGAAAATATTAATATATATACTTTATAAAATATAAAAATATATTTTATTTTTTTATTACATAAAAATATATAATTTTAAAATAAAAAATAATAGATAAACAACGAATAAGAATCAAGTTAAAGATGTCAAATTTCTTTTAATATTAAAAATTAATATTAATATTATTTAAATTATCAGTTCATCGATATAAAATATAAAAACATATGATTTTTAATCGAGTATTTTTAAAAAAATTTAAAATATTTAATATACTAAATATCATATATAAATAGAAAAGAAATAATTAATGAAGTAAACCATTTGAAACCTCCCCTCCCATTTTCCCCCCTTCTATGTGCTATATTTTGCCTCCCTTCCATTCTAGTATATGCTCTATTTGCCTTTTTACTCCAATGCAGATGCATCAAACAGAACTTTATTTAATTTAGCTAGAAAAGTAAAGACTATGGACGGTCAAAATGAACGTAGAAGTTGTGTGAAATGATCAAAATGGTCATTATTCCATCATTGTTCGTGTTCTCTAGACTTGAAGGTGAGGCATACCAACTTTCCTGGTGTGATTGTGGGGTTCCAAACCACAGAGGCTTAAAACCATTGTGTAGCTCAATATTTGTCAGCCGACAGGCGAGGGGCCCTATTGTACCGCACTTGCAGCAATTTTGTTTTCTCTGGTTACATTAGATAATCAATAGCTGTTATTCACTGGTACTTCTATATTTCTTTTTTCTTTTTTGTTGGGCCAATGAAGTCGTGGTTACAAGAATAAATATAGGAAGTATATTTTCAATAATTGTATGAGCAATTTTATTTCATTTTATTTTATTTTTGTGGTGCTTATATATAAGGCACCGCTATTATGTAGCAGTGTTTTATAAAGACTACTTTCGCCGGTTGATGCTACCTTTTCCAAGTTTATTCTTTGATTAACCATAAATTAAAAGATAATGATACTTAGAAATATTGTCAATTTTTTATGGATTATAACGTAATACATAATTAAAATTAAATTTAAACGAAATAATTATTTCACAATTTTAAATTTTATTAATTTAAGTTCATAGTAAAATTATTATTTTCACGTATAGTTATTTTATTATAAACGTGTAATTAATTATTGAAAGAGTAAACTTCAAAAATAATTCAAGAGACGCTCGAAAGTGATGTCCATCAAACAAAATCTGAAACCATAAGAAATATTTGAAATTAATTTCATATGAATTTCACACTAAAGTCCTCCCCCCCCCCCCCCCCACACACACATTGGGGCGTCCACCGTAAGCTATTTTAATATGAAAATAATTCTTGATGAGGACTCGCCGAAAGCGATATTCATGAAATGGAAAAACCAGTTAATTTCAATTTGATTAATCAGTCACTCTTACGCGTACTAACCGTATTAGATCCTTTTAATATATTAAAATTTAGATCGATCCTTTCAATACTTCTTCATTTTAATATATTAAAGGTATTTTCTTTTCACAAAGTAACATCAAAAACTGAATTTAAATTTCAAGTAATCATTCAAATCCCTCAATATTGAATCATAGCTAGTATTTTTTATTTTTTTTTGGGTCTAAGGCGACACAAAAATTTAAAATTCTTTGTAAGTTAATTACTCATATCTCTCTTCACGTTCAGATCACAATTAATGAATTCGATAACAGTGATTTGTGGCCAAAGGAAAGGATAAGTAATATACGAGAATTCTGCTGACGTTCAAATGGTTCGGTCGTTCATGGAATATCATCATATGAGTACCAAACGTGCATGCAGATGCAGAAGAGAGTGAGTCTATAATCTATATAAACGAAAAGAAAAGAGAGAGAAAAAACAGGAAACATTAATCATGGTTATTTAGAAGTTTAACTTTCTATTGATTTGTACGCAAGTTTATCATACTGCAAAGCAATGATGAGTATTCAACGTAAAGACTAAAGAGTCCAAGTGTTTCCATTGAAGTCCAAACATCAAAGTAGACAGATCTCAAAGCATCGATTTTACATTATCACTTGTGTCTCCGAGCCAGCAAACCATCACTATCCCCCAAATTATGGTTTCCCTTTGCCTACGTGAAACAAAATTAATAATAAATAATATAAAGAAAAAGAAAAAAGAAACCCATCAAAATTCAACTATAAAAAAGAGCCCATCAAACCTAAGTCATTCCTCCACCTTCAAATCTCGTCTATCACCTATAGATCCAATTCCTTCCATTCCGCCAAAACCCCAGAAGTCCATCCAACAGCCATGGTTTCCGAGACAAACCAATCCAAGAATGTGTGTGTGATTGGCGCTGGACCTTCGGGGCTGGTGGCAGCGAGGGAGTTGAGAAAAGAAGGTCATAAGGTGGTTGTGTTGGAGCAGAACCATGATGTTGGAGGGCAATGGCTATATGACCCAAATGTAGAAGAGGAGGATCCTTTAGGAAGAAAACCTTTTCTAAAGGTGCATAGCAGCATTTATGAATCTTTAAGGCTCACATCTCCCCGGGAGATCATGGGATTCACTGATTTCCCATTTTTGGTCAAGAAAGGTAGAGACATAAGGAGATTCCCTGGCCACAGAGAGCTCCTCCTGTACCTAAAGGATTTTTGTGAATGGTTTGGGTTGAGAGAAATGATAAGGTTCAATACAAGGGTTGATTATGTGGGAATGTTGGATTATGGTGTCTGCAGTAACGATCTCAAATGGGTGGTTAGAAGCATAGAGAAGAAAAATGAGAAGGTAGTGGAAGAGGTTTTTGACGCAGTGGTTGTGGCCACTGGCCATTATTCTCAACCTAGGTTGCCCTCCATTAAAGGTACGTATAATGTCCACTTAATATCTGGATCTCTACACACTCACACAGAAACAATAGGTTCCACAAGGGAAAAGGGGTTTTAGGCCCCCTTAAATCTCTTCATCTTTTTTTTTTCATAAATCATAATTCTACAAGCTCATGATTAATCTGTTTTTGTTCCTGTATTTCTGGTGCTCAGGAATGGATTCATGGAAGAGGAAACAAATGCATAGTCACATTTACAGAACCCCAGAGCATTTCCGCAGTGAGGTATATGACCCAAGACAAAAAAAATCCTTTTAAACATTAAGAGATATATTACAAGTTCTGGAAAAGATTAAAGAGCATGCAAAGCATATATGCATGAATTTATTCACTAAAAAATGAGAAATATATTGGTTCAACTTTCATATTTTAAATTGTCCCATATTTTGTTCTAAATTAACACTCCTTAAACTTAGGTAGTATTTATTGAACAGATTGTAGTGGTGGTTGGAAATTCATTAAGTGGGCAAGATATATCAATAGAACTAGTGGAAGTAGCGAAGGAAGTCCACATCAGTTCTAGATCTCTTAATATATCTGAGGGTTTATCTAAAGTCATAAACAAACACGGGAACTTGCACCTTCATCCACAGGTACCACTTCTTAATTTATGAGTTTCAATACCAAGAAAAAACGTACTTAATTCACTACTATGTTTGCTATGTTCACATCATGTGATATAACGTGCAGATAGACACCCTTCAAGAGGATGGATGGGTTAAATTCGTGGACGGTACCTGCATTCTTGCGGACGCTATTTTGTACTGCACTGGGTAAGCTTGCAAAAAGTTGATTTAACACTTACCTTTGATAATATATCGCTTTATCATGCATTGTACATATATAATTACAGAGTGAAATCAATCTTGTAAATTTTACCGTTCCCACTTCCCAACTAGAGGTCAAAATGAAATTTTGATTGGATAATTATGACCTTAGGCTTGGAGATCCCAGTGTGGGACCATGTATCCTAACATGTCCTCACATTTCTTTCTAAACTTATTAGGTTGTGAATTTTGATCCTAAAAACTGATAGGTTTCAAATGGTAATGTGTAGATACTCCTATGCCTTTCCTTTTCTTGACACCAAAGGAATGGTTGATGTCGATGATGACAGAGTGGGTCCTTTGTATGAGCACACTTTTTCCCCATCACTGGCTCCATCTCTTTCTTTTGTAGGCATCCCAAGAAAGGTAAATTACCCTCAATTATGTAGTTCTGGTTCCTTTTAGGACACTTCTTTCGTACAGCTATTTTAGTTGTACATTTTATTTACTGCTAAAATAACATATTCTTGAATGATGAGATGGTGTAGATCATAGGGTTCCCTTTCTTTGAGTCCCAAGCAAAATGGATAGCTCATCTGCTGTCTGGGAAAAGAGCACTGCCATCATGGGATGAAATGATGAAATCCATCAAGGAATTCTATCATTCAAGAGATGCAGCTGGTATTCCAAAGCACAGTACCCATGATATTGCAAATTTTGAGGTGAAATTCCAATACACTGCTCTTAATTCAGAGAGAAAAACACGAGGAAAGCATGCCCCTGTAGTCTGTAGTAACAGATCTAAATGGTCAAGTTTGACATCTTGGTGGTCTAATGAAGTTAATTTGGGGATGGCATCAGTAAAACATACATGGGTTACTCTGCCGGATGTTCTCTCTAACATTTGAGTTTATTTTGCAGTATTGTGACGAATATGGAGACCGTATAGGATTCCCGCGTTTAGAAGAATGGCGAAAAGAGCTCTGCCTATCAGCCTTAAGAAACTCTGATGTCAACTTAGAGACATATCGTGATTCGTGGGATGATAATGAGCTGCTTCAATTTCAAGAGGCCCTTCAAAGTTCTCACTTCACTCAAGTAGGGGTCGAAGATTCTCCCCTCTGAAGCAATCTTTTTGTATGGACCACACAAATTTCCTTGTCCGGTGGGGAGGGGGGGGGGGGTGTTCTTCGTTGGAAGAAGAGATAGGGGAGAAAGGGGGCGTGGTTGAGTAGGATCGCCAATATAGATCACATAGAATTCCTAAAGAACAAAGTCCCAACTGTTTTCTTTTCTCGCTTTATATTCCTATATCTTACATATATCTTTTTTCAATATAGTGGGTGTAAGCAGTTATACATATATGTGTGTGACACTCATTTGGGTATTTCATCAAACAGTTGACAAGACAAATATGTAAAACAGCAGGTAAATTTAGTTACTGAAAAGGAGAATCACCTAAAGTGCTCGTTTACGTGGCCGTACGTCTTCATTGATGCAAATCCCACAACTCCAAATCCATTGAATACGGATATTGAAGACGAATTAGGGATATTCAAGTCTGCATCTATAGATCGTGTTGAAGGGCACGGAACGTTGCGACGAAGAGAGTGAATAGGAGGAAGTTGGAACCCACTCGAGGAAACGTCATCGTGCATGAGCTATTATAAAGAATCTGGTTGGTGAACTATTGATGGGGAGCCAAAAGGGTTTTTTTTTTTAATATTATTATTATTATTTAATTTCCTATTATTTTAAGAGCACCCTAATAATAATCTTTTCTACTGGGAGTGTACTGAGAGGGAGATGTTATAACTTATAATATCAAGAGCCAGAAGGTACTTTTTTTAAGTTATTAAATAGTGACATTATCCCCTTTTCTTTTTCATGAATAGACATTATCTTTTTATATAAATATATTACACTAATAAAAAAAATCATATGAATATATTATATAATTTGTTAATATTTCTAGTATAGTTACTTGATTTAGTCTCATCTAAAAATATAATGTGCTATAGTTGCACTGAAAAAAGCTTTATATAAAATAGTATAGAAGCCATAGTTATGATTCAAAAATAATTTAAAAAATATATATATCTAAGTTCAGTATGATTAATTTATAGTAAATTTGATCATTCGTGAATTATGTATAACCACCTTTATATTCTTTACAATGAACAAAATTCTTAAAATTATATAATTTAAATGAGATTGATAACTAATATTTCTCCTCATCGTATAATAACTTTACCTCATCCGCAATCGGGCCCTCCACAGCTTGGAGCTCGATCACTAATTCTCTTCAATATGTACTAATTTCTTAGGGCCCATTTGATTTGATAGAATAAATTTTAATAGAATGGAAAGAAGCAAGGAAGAGGAAATGAAAAAGAGAATGGAATATCATTACCTTGTTTGGTATGCGATGGAAAGGAAGAGGTAATGTGATATTTTATTATTTAATTAATAGATAAATTGAAAGAATAAAAAGATAAGATAAGCAAAATGATTAAATTAATTTTAATATAAAATAATTAAATTAATTTTTTCAAATAAAAAAAATAAATAAAAAAATAGATTTTTTTTTAAAAAAATTCCTACAAATTAATCTTTACAAAATATAATCAAATTAATTTTTTTAATAATTAAATTAAATTATTTTAATAAAAAAATTATGAAGTTAGTCATTATTTTATGATGGAATCTTAGATTCCATCCATTATTGGAAGGAGATCATTTTCCATCACATGATAGAATGGAGCATTCCATGGAATGTTCCATTCCATCAAACCAAACGATGGAATCCTACTTTCCATTCCACATTTCTTTCCATTTCTGCCAACCAAACGCGCCCTTAGTGAATGCTTGGCAGCAGAAATCACTCTTGTACAGTAGATATTACAAAGAGCGAATAAAAATTCGTCAAAACAAATATATTACTAAATTTCAACATATGAAATATCCACTTTAATAATTTTTTATTAATTTTTTACACAACTAGGTAATACACTATGTGCCCGTTTGGTACGTTGGAATAAATTTCAGTGGAATGGAAAGAAGAAAGGAAGAGGAAATGGAAAAGAGAATAGAATGCCATTACCTTGTTTGGTATGCAATCGAAAAAATTAGGTAATGTAATATTTTATTATTTAATTAATAGAAATTAAAAGAATAAAAAGATAAGGTAAACAAAATGATTAAATTAATTTTAATATAAAATAATTAAATTAATTTTTTAAAATAAAAAAATTTTAAAAAAAAATAATTTTTTTTTTAAAATTTTTACAAATTAATTTTTACAAAATATAATCAAATTAATTTTTTTAATAATTAAATTAAATTATTTTAATACAAAAAATTTGAAGTTAGTATTATTTTATGATGGAATCATGGATTCCATCCATTATTGGAAGGAGTCCATATTCCATCATATGATGGAATGCTCCATTCCATCGATTTCATCGTACCAAACAGTGGAATCCTGCTTTCCATCTCAGATTCCTTTCCATTCCAGCGTACCAAACGGGCACTATGAGAAATGTTGTGGTACACCGCCGGTGGACATTTTTTTGTCCACCAGCAGTATCCAGATTATGCCATGTGTCTAAGACAATATTTTTTAAATTTGTCTTGAACACATGGCAAGATCTGGACACCGCTGGATAAAAAAATGTCCACCGACGGTGTACCAAATCTTTACTCAATACACTATATCGCTCATAAAAATTCTAGCTTTGCAGCATGTTGCGAGAAACGTACTCACTTGGGTAAGCTACTGCATCAACAAAATGCAAAAGGAAGGTAAAAGCTATTATATCTGATGGGATGTGAGGCTGGATTCCGAGTGCCAGCCAGGATATACACAAGGATTCTTTCTCTATCCTAACACACTGGTATGTATTTTTGTTTAAGAAGACATTTACAAGACGATTCTACACTTCATGAAACACCATGCAAAATCCATAAAAATAGTTAATAGAATCAGTTATATGCTTGGCTTAGAAAGAACTGGGGGTTACTGGCCGGATATCTCTGCCCCCTTGGCTTTCTACATATCTTTTCCCAACTTATTAGGCCCCTTTTCTCAATGCCCAATTCAGTTTTATTAGTTAACTGCTTCAACACTGTGTCTGTAACGTTAGAAACTGAAGTATGAGACCGCTTCCTCCTCCTAGCCAATGCATTTCTACCTGCACTTCCTAGAGAACCTGTTTCCAAGTGAGTACCAGCAGCTTCCATGAGACCTCCTATGGTTTGAAGATCCTCAGTCACCTCGTACCTTGACAGAGAGGCAAGGCTTGGGAGAATTTCGCTTTGAAAGTCTTTTTGCCACCTCCCCCTTTTAGTCCGACCCTTCCTTGGCCGACTTGGTGAAGTAGATCTGCCTTCTTTCTCATTTAGGCCAGTGATCTTACAGCAGCAATCTTGGATTTGTGTCTCAGTCAACTTCAAGGTCATGGCCTCAAAGTAATCAATGCCAGCAGGTAGAAAGTCTTCAAGAACGTCAGCCTTCTTACCACTGCAATCCACCTTAACCTCATTCTCGGGATAATCCATTGTAGAGGAAACAATTCTGGCAAGCCATTGAAGAGGACTACTCACAAAAGATTCAGATGGTGGACAAGTCGCCATTTGGAGACCATTTTGGGCCACAAATGCTGTTATAGAAACCAAAGTCTCTGCTGCAGTTCTGACTTGCTCCTTTTGCACCTCTGGATCCTCTTGTCCTGCGATTTGGTAAGGCATCTCAAGCTGCTTTTCATCAGATTCTCCTCTGGGGGGAGCACATTCCTTGTTTTCTGGACTCTCAGGTGCCTGAAAATCAACATCTATTGCTATATACTCATCCTCATTCAGGCATGAATTTAGGTCTATGATACCTGCCAAACATTTATGTTTCTTCTCAAGTTCATTCTTCATATAACGTTCACCATCCGATATCTGTTCTCCCAAGTCAGGCAGATTACAAGGGAAATTGATATCAACAACACAACCTCTCCCAATTTCATCAATCTTTCGATTTTCGGTTTGATTCTGACAATCTTTGGAATGGGAGGCATGAGAAGAATGCAAATCTGAGGAGGTATGAGGCTTTCCGTTAGTGTGAAACACAAGAATCTTCTCTCTGCGCAAGTCACTTTCCTCAGTTTTCTTTAACTCAAAACCATGTATACCTCCTAAATAATGTTTTAACATGACAGGTTCCATTTGGGCAGAAAGTGTACTTTCTTCATTGAGTAGTCTTTGGGGTACAGGCTGCTTTTTAAGCCAAGGTAACCCCCTTCTTAACTCCTGAAACTTATTCTCTTTATTGTTAATCCTAATGCTTTGAAATGCTGTCGTATCAGAACAAACAGCAGGCACAACATTCAAGTTTATGTTCTTGGGAGCCCCCACATCTTCAGAAACAAGTTGAGCACTGCATGGTCCAAGCACCAAGCCGTCACTGTTAGGACCTCCAGTTCCTGCGGAGCTCTCACCACTAGAAAAAAAATTTCCACTCCAAGGTCCTTGGTTAATTTCACCTAATGAATGAAAGCATGGAAGATCATTAATTTGTTCTAGCTTCTTATTTAATGATTCAGATGAAACAGATAGCTTTTCTGTATCAATAGCTTCAGCAAAAATATTCAAATCACCACCACTTTGCCCTGAAAAAAGAGGGATTACCATATGAGAACATTGGAAAACAGGGGAATGACAAGTAAATATACTATAAGGTTATATTACCCAAGACATGGGTATGAAATGAATTCAATTAGCAATTGAAAACTGTGAAAACATGGAGTATAATAAAGCAACCTTGAAGTCAAATTCTCACCAGCACTATCAGTAGAAGACAGCTGTTCATGTTTTTTCTCCAGCTCTGGTGGTGGATCATCTGAGCAAGCTTGAGTATCCTGTCGTTTCTTAGAATACTGAATGACATCATGAGGCAGATTATGAGGGCCCAAATTTGTTCTCCTGGACAGTTCATGCAAGGGGATGTTTCTGAGATGGTAATCACCCACCAAATCATCAGACTTCACAACTGCCTCCTCCTCAAGCTCAAATGGTTCATTTAAGTCAGTAAAACTATTAGTATTTGCTTCATATTGTTTCTTATCACTGTTATGCTCAACCTGAGAAATCCCATTTAAAGTATAAGCTGACACCCCAACCACTTTGGAAACCCTTTCATCTTCCAATGATTCGCCTTCTTCACTATCAATATACTCATCAGCAGGAAGTTGAAGATCCAATATTTTTTTACCAACTTTCCTGTAGTTGGACTTTGATAGTCCAGAGTCTTTCAAAAATTCTTCAACTGGAATTGGAGCAGGACAAGGACCAGGGCATACTTGCCTGCCCTTTTCTTGCACAGAACCCACTGGCAACTGAGCGCTTTCATCAATTAAACCAGATGATTCACCATTTGCCCAAGGTAACTTTGGCGACCAACATACCTTTGGGGTGCTTTTAGATGATACATGAGACAAAGAGGAACTTGACCATGATATCTTTGTCCTTAAATTATGTTTATATAATTCATTCCTTCTAATTTCATCCATGATTTCCCTCTGTTTATGGTAAAGGCGGTGGAGCTCATAAATCTGAACAGCAATTAGTTTAGAGAAATAAAATATGAACAAGAAATTGATTATCCAAGAATACTACTGGTGGACCAAATAAATAACTACTGCAAATGACAACCTACCGTAAGTACAGTTTGCTATGGGTGAACTAAAAAGAATGCAATAATCGTTTTTATTTAAAAAATGGTAATAAAACTAATGATAACTAATTTTCATTATAATTATGGCAGGACTTTATAAGATTACTGTTTTTTCTCCTAACCATTTATAATATAAAGTTTATAATCAGTACTTTATCAAGTCATTTGCATATTTTATTCATCTATATCACTAAATTTTTAACTCGCTATCCACTTTGTCCGTTTCTTCTAAAAGCAATTCCATCAGACCCTAAACGATTGCAATGGGAATCTTCTCTGCCATCTCAAAGTAATATAGACTCCACTCTTAAAATACCCTGAATATGTCAGCAGCTAGCAGGTCTCAAGGTATTTGAATTCCATGTGTTTTAAAAAGATAAATATGAAGGCTAAAGAAATGTGTTTATTTGTTTAGATAATGACCAATACTTTCACACGAAGATCTTGTCTGTTTATATTATAAATAATGTATTTGAAGAACACACATAAAACAAGTTCTTCTAGGCAGTTGCATGCAGAAAGGATTAAGAAAGATAATATAGAGAAATAATCAAATTAAGATTTAAAATCATAAAGCCAAAGTCCTTAGATATGGAGACAGAACATACCTGGTCCCTAAATATGGCTTCGTGCTTGAGTATTGTCTGTTTCAGTAGTTCCTTTTCGTATCCTAAAAGGTGACCAGGTAATGGTACTGGCAAGAAACCATTGTGGTAACAGTCAGTCTTCAGTTCACCATTACCATTAGAAGAGGTCCATGGGTTGCCATCAGCGCCATAGGTGATATCCCTTGTGGAATAATATCCCGTGAAGTAGCCATTGCATGGCTCATTTGCACTCATTCCCAATAATGCCATAAATGATAAAGCAGAGATTCTGATTAAACAACAGTACCCTCAATTCCTGCAATCAGACCAAAACTAAGTTTCTTTCTTTAGATTAAAAAAAAATCCTTTCAAGACTTTCAAAAAAAATAGGGCACCTGTTTTACTGACTTTCATGCTTTGACACTAGAAATACAAGACTGAAAGTTATTAGCTGAAGTAATTTTTCTATATAATGTATCTGGATGCACCCAAAAAAAAAGGGATGGTTCTCATATCCTGAGACAGGATTTATGTCCTCCTGCCCCGGCAAAACTGACATATAAAATTTGCAAACACTGCATTATTCCATATCAACAGGACTTGGAAAAGTAGAAATGCAAGTCAATCTGCATAACGACAAAATAAAAAGGGAATTGTACATTATTTTACAGTTTAATAGCTAAAAGCGTATAAATTGCAAAAATTTAGACTAATATATACAAACGAATTTGTCCCCATACAACCCTCCCCCCCCCCCCCTCCCAATCCCGCAAAAGAAGTATGGGCTTAAAGGCATTTTTATAGAAGAAAACAAGAGATAGAGAGGGTCAACTCGTCCAATGTTATGAAAGCTGACTTGTACTTTAGCTCTGTTGTCATCAAAAGGAAAATGCAGTAAGAAATTTAAGGGGAAAAACAGGTTTACTGAAAGAAACAAGAACCCTGTGTTTTGCAGAAAGATGGCTCCAAATCCTCTCTGGCTAAACTACAGTGGATATGTCTTAGATATAAATGACAGATAGGAATATCTAATTCTTCCTGCATATGATTTACATATCGAAGTTGCTAAACAATAACTATTATAGTGAAATTCTTCTAATCATTTTAAGCGCTTAAATGAATAAATGATTGAAGAAGGTGAATGATGATGATAACTGCCTTTCTTTACTTTTCCTTTTTTCTTCTATTTTTTTTATTTATTTTTTTTATCAAGAAGGGGACAAAGCAAAAGTGTATATTTATCTCCCATTTAGAACAGGACTTACTTCAAAGATAATGCTGGCAAGTATCATGATTCAAGACAGAAGAGGCCGAAATTATTTTCTTAAGAAATATTAACACACAAACACTATGGGTGATAAATAAGATTTTGATGGCAAGTAGCAATTAGAATAAGCATTGAAGTCAAAAGTCAAAACCCTATACTTGGCATCGAGGAAGAAAAAACGAAGAGGGAGAGGGGAAGGAATTAACTGTAAAAAAAATGAAAATGAAAAATTGGCAGCTGTCAAACCACCAGAAATTTCTCCGTGAAAAAAATCTTACCAGCCAAGTATTTTTTGCAATCAGAATCAGATGCCCAAAAATATGAAATTGCATCCATCTCAATGATCAAGAGAAGGAAAAAGCTAGTACTTATTCTTGAAAACTCAGAAAAGGAGTGGGTGATATGTCCTTCATGCCGAAGATTGAAAGAAGTTCAAACAAAATCATTTGATGTCTCAGAAACTAGAATTGTCAGAGAATCCAAACGAAAATCACAGACTGAGAGATGTAGAAACAAGAGTGTAAAACTGAAGCCAGATACATTAATCACTGACACACGTCGAAACCGTCCTTCGAAAACTGTTCCAAAATGATAAAGCATCGATTAAAACAATCAAATTCAACGAAAATAAACTTATTATATTAATAAACCAGTGAGCTACAGAGGAAATCAAAAATGAAAATCATCAAAACCCATTACGAAACTAAGGAAAATGTTCTACAAGAATAAAATCAATAGAAACATACCAGATGTAGAAAAGAACTAATGGCCGCTTCCTCTCCAAAACCCAATGATGGAATCACTCATTGTTCGTCAACACTTACTATGTTACAGAAGAAAGCAAAACAACAACCAGAAGAAACCCATAAATCTGAAAAGGAAAACACAGCGACCGAAAGGAGTTCAAAAATCAAAAAGTGGGATTTTTCCCAAAAGACCATGAAAAGCAGATAAAATTAGGATTTGGATTTTGGATCTGCTGGGCCATTCATATAGGAAGATTTCAGAGGCAGAAAGAAAGACCCCAAAAAATAAATTCCACAGAACCAAACGAAACTTACATGAGAAGAGACGTTAAAGTTGTCTACAGCCTCGTCTTCGTCTCACTCTCCTTCGTCTCTTTCTCATTTACGTTTGTTTTTGGATTATTTGGCAGCATGAGATAAATAATATGCATGTCTTACCCCCTCTAGATTCTCTCCTTGTTTCTGATTAAAAAATAATAATAGATTAATTTCCCAGAAAAAGAAGAATTATTCGAAAATCAAAAACAGACAACAATACTGCACAGTCCATACCCCGATTACTGCAACAAGAATCACAAACAATCTTCTATAACTACCTTGATCTTTCCAAATTATTTTTTTATTTGAATTTGTTGCATTGATTATTGTTCTTCAATAGTTCCTAAGATCAGTAGATAGAATGGGTCCCGTTCCTATAATTTAATAAAGTATCCGGCATGCAAACTTTGCGAGCTGTATCTTTATTAAAATAAATGGTCCTATGTTATAAGAAACTCTAGTGGATATTTTTTTGGTTTAAGAGTACATTTAATAAGTTAAATAAATTTATTTATTTAAATTAAAAATATTTAATAAATAAATTAACTTATCAATCATTAATCATTATTTTTTAAAATAATTTTATCAAAATATCCAAACCTTTTTTTTATATATAGTTATCTTTATTTTTAAATAAAAATCTTTGGGCCGCATATTGATATTGACTTTGAGATCACAATATTATCTATAAGAACAACTTAACTAAACTCGTGCCTAACAAAAACTACCATCATCATAGTACCCTTATTTGAATTTGAGCCCCTCCTCACGCTATCTAAACTTTTAGTATTACTCATAATTAAATCATATTTAATGATTAAAATATTATTATTATTTGAAGATATAATCTGTAAACCATTATAAAACTGTATATTTTATGATACAAAAAACTTTATTGGCCTTTTTAAAATTTATAAAAAGTATATTTATATTTTTTTTAATTTTAAAATATATAAAAATGTTTATTTTCTTCACAAAATTATTAATAAAAGTTATATTTATATATATTTTTTTAAAAAAAATTATTAATAGTTTAATTTAATATAATATAAATTATCAAAAGATTGAATTAATATTTATAAAAATTTAAAGTAAAAGATATTAATATAATGCTTACGAAAGGGTGTAAAACTTTACTGCTTAACTTAAATAATAAGGAATCAAATAAAACACAGCAATAAAGCAAAAGCTTCATGCAATCTTTATCAAGCCTTTATGATTGCCTTTCCATTTGGGTGGATGATTTTAAACTCAGTATGAAGCAGTTCTTATCAGTACAACTAAGCAACATGTGCGGAAGGCTTGACCCAGGTAAACTGGTCTAAAACAAAGTCCTCAGAATCTGCGGAGAATATTGTGTCCCTCTACATGAAAATTAAACAATCTCACCTACTCATCTCCTTGTCCATTATTAACTATCTTTAAAGGAAAAGCAACTAATCAAAGTTGACTCTATTAGCACAGTTGAGTTAAAGTAACTAAAATGTCTTGAGTTTAATTCTTATTATTAATAGTAGAAATTCATTAATCACGACGTACGTTATCTTGAAACTAAAATAAGAGTTGGTATTTAGTACACTAACAGTGAATAATTTTTTGTCCACCAACAGTATTCAGATCATGACACGTGGCAAAAATAATTTTAAAAACCATTATTCTTACCACGTGTCGCGATCTGGATACTGCCGGTGGACAAAAAATTGTCCACCACCGGTGGGCCAAATATTTTTTCCTAAAACAATTTATATATCTTCAAAAAGTTTCTATTACAAAAAATAAAAGCTCCTGATGTCATTATATCCTATGAAATACTCATTTTTGGGCTAAGTGCTTATCTTTCTTTTGTTGAATTATTTAAGAAAGCAAAAAAATTTCATGAATATATTATTACATTTGTCACTATGTGAAATATTACTCCAACTACCAAGGCTACAAGGGTATCCCACAAAGAATTTCACAAGGATGTTCGGGACCTTAATGATACCAAACTGAGTGGGGTTATATTTGGGACCATTCATCTTTTGTGTAGTGCCCTTTCATGCCATAGCAATGCTTTGAGGACAACAACTGAGAGATTAGTGTTGTACCAGGTGCTTCCAGAGCACAATAAGTTCACAAAGATGTGGCTGGGGAGTATAAGGACAAAAGTACACTACGGCCATCACAGACCACCGTGTCTAGATGTCAGTATTTAACCTTATATATATCATGTCAACTTCATATTTCTCTTTGTAAATACTTGCAATTCTGTCATTTTAAGGTCCCCATTGGCCCTCAATTCGCCTCATTAGAAAAGTTTGGAAAATATTATTGGAGATAAAATAACTCGTTCTATCACTCAAGGAAGTTACCTCAGTTGGAAATACATACTTAAAAAATATTTGCGCCAGAGAGAGACATGCCTAATTGGTGATTAGCCTCGGGCTCTCAGCCTCTAGCCACTCTTTCGCTGCTTAACATCAAGTTGCCATGAGCGTTTGGAATTTAGTATACTACCTTTTCTTTCCAACTTAAGAAAAAACTTACATAGAAATGTGAACAGTTCTTCACGTTCCCCACCACTTCTTTTAACAATACTTGCATCCACCATGACTAGTCTCACAAGTTCACGTCAGTAATAAATAGCACACGAGTTTATACATCAACAACATGAACCACATTAATATAATTTCAACTTAAAATTCCAATGAGTTATTAGCTCTCTTTTCAATATTAGTTACAGAACCAGTATGTATTTGGTAGCATATAGAATTGGACATAAACTAACGATGCAATCTTCTCTTTTATGGCACTGTTTTTTTCTCCATAGTATGCAATTGCAATATGTGCTTTTTGCCCTGAAGATGCTGCTTGAAAGCAAACTGATCACTGCACCATATTTTGCAGAGTTCACACCATTTTCTCTGATTAGGGATCTCTCCGCCTTCTTTGATTATCTGTAGCTTCTGCACTAGAGCCTTATGCTTTTGACCTTGCAAGTGCATCTCCAGTAAGCCTTCATTCATGCATGGAACTTCGCACAATTCACACCATTGCCTTTGATTTCCTTTTCCCTTTCTTCCACTTTTCTGACTGAACTCTAGCTCTTGCAGTTTTGCCTTATGCTTTTGACCTTGCAAGTGCATTTCCAGCAAGTCTTCATTCATGCATGGAATTTTGCACAATTCACACCATTGCCTTTGATTTCTTTTGCCCTCCCTTCCACTTTTCTGATTGAATTCCAACTCTTGCAGTTTCGCCTTATGCTTTTGACCTTGCAAGTGCATGTCCAGCAAGTCTTCATTCATGCATGGAACTTTGCACAATTCACACCATTGCCTTTGATTTCTTTTGCCCTCTCTTCCACTTTTTTGACTGAACTCCAGCTCTTGCAGTTTCGCCTTATGCTTTTGACCTTGCAAGTGCATCTCGAGCAGATCTTCATTCGTGCATGAAACTTTGCACAATTCACACCATTGCCTCTGATTTCTTTTTCCCTCTCTTCCACTTTTCTGAATGAACTGCAGCTCTTGCAGTTTCGCCTTATGCTTGTGACATCTTATATGCTGCTTGAGATTTAAGGGACTTGAGCAAGATACTCGGCAGATTTTACAGTGTAAATTATCTGTTTGAGCTGTGTGAGTGAGACTTCCACAAAATGGTTGCTGATGTTTCAGAGGTGGATGATGTGCAATGCGTGTTGGTTCTTTTCGTTTAGTTCCCGAAAGGCACGGACTTGAACTTGGACCTGGTAATGGCACTTGATGGGAAGTTTGAATTGACGACATAACCTGAAAATTGAAAAGAACGTTTCGATGAACACTTGATGGGAAGTTTGTGAGCCTCAAATCCTATCCAAAGAGGCCAGGAGAAACATGGGTAGAAAGAGAATGAAAACATAAAAGCAGTGATGGCGAAGCTACATTGTGTAAATAACAGGGTAAATTAAATATGACCTGCAGAGGAAGAAGCCCTTGAGCGGAGTCACTATTGGGGTGCAAATATAACGCTGCAACCTTCCTCCTATATGCTAGCTCTTTCTGGATTGCAATCTCCAAAGGAATTGTATTTTCCTCCTTCATTTCAACCATACCCTGAGTCGAAATGTTTCCTTCACAATGATTTTTCCAACAACTCAGTGTTTCCGTATGTTATGATGAACAAAATACATGAACTAAACATACTAGCTAACCAGTGCTATAGAAAGTCACTAGAGTACAAGAATCTAATGAAACCCTAATATTCATTGTCCTTCCTAGGACTTGAAAACACAGCAAGATATCAAATTAAGTTCTTTTATTCAAGAAGACAGTTACCAAAAAAATTGTGCAAGCTAAATAAAGGAAATATGAAACAACCATTACTTGAAACAAATGAGTAATAATTTATTCCCCTAAAAAAAAAGCACAAATCAAACAGTTTTTATGTCACTTAGCAATTAGCAATGCCTTACCAGGATGAAGATGTTCAGAAAAATTCCGAAGTGTATTTGAAATAAAACTGGTTGAAGAACTTATTGAGTGATGAGAGAAAGGCGGCTCTGGCAAATGGCCAAATTTCCGTTGGTAGAACAGGGGTCTATTAAACAGTTTTTATGTCACTTAGCAATTAGCAATGCCTTACCAGGATGAAGATGTTCAGAAAAATTTCGAAGTGTATTTGAAATAAAACTGGTTGAAGAACTTATTGAGTGATGAGAGAAAGGCGGCTCTGGCAAATAGCCAAATTTCCGTTGGCAGAACAGGGGTCCATTAACAGGGCATTAGAATTTTGGGGGAATATCATAGGAGAATTTGTAACCAGAGGTCCAAAGCCAAGGTGGTGGGGGCATTATAGTCAAAGAACAGCTCGTCCTTTCAAAGCTGAAAGCGGCACGATAGTAACTACGGTCCTATACTCTCATGGGATTCTTCTTTAGTACTAGGCATGCCAATTGCATTTACTCCTTTACCAAGTCATTAGAAATCAAATGCATCACCGCTCTTTCAGTTGTGCCCTCATTTCCTTTCTAGCACAGGAGTTGATGACTCAGTTTTCTAGCCTTAAAGCTGGCCGCCAATTAATCACGCGTCAAACTAATCATCAAGATTTGAGATAATATTAAAAATTTTAAACTCTTTTACCTGACACGTTTAGTCTTTATAAAGAGATCTTTTTAACTTTTTAAATAAATAATTTTTAGGACCAGCTTCACCATTTTTTTTTTCGTTAATTGAAGAAAGGAAACATTTTGCAAATGGAAACAAACCTAATAATGCTGATGAACATTCATCAAAAGGGATGAAAACAAAACTTACAACGAGGAAACAATGTTACACAACAAAATTGAGCAGCTTCTTCAACGCAATGAATGATGAAGTTTTCTGTATACAAGAGAAGAATCACCTGTGCAAGGAACTTGTTTTTCTAAGTACACTTAAATTACAACTTACACTATGCACACTTTTTTGTTCTCATTCCAATCCCTTCAATCTCCTAAACAAGATGGCCATAGCTTGAGTCTCCTTTGGGGTCCTATATATTGATCAGCATAGTCAAAACCTCCTTCATGTTTGGTCTAGCCTGTGGTGCCTCAGCCGTGCACTTCACCCCAATTCGTAGCAACTCGCCCATCTCCTCTGCCCCCTCAACGAGCCCAGACCCCATCAACAAAACTGGTATCACAGAGCCACTTAGCCCATCTCTTCCGTAACCATAACCCATGACTCGCCTAGCCCATTCTAGCAAGCACTCTTCCCCTCCATCCACTGCTCTTCTTCCTGTCGCTAGCTCCATAGCCAGCACCCCAAAACTGTACACATCCCCTTTTGTGGTGGCTTGCCATGTCTGCCCATATTCTGGGGCAACGTAACCCACTGTCCCAGCCACCATTGTGGTCACATGGCTATCCCCCACATCAACTACTCTGGCTAGCCCAAAGTCTGTGACTTTGGCGTTCCCATCCTTGTCTAGCAGCACATTGCTAGCTTTCACGTCTCTGTGCACTACAGGAGGGTAGCATTCATGGTGTAAATAGACTAGAGCTCGAGCCACATCAATGGAGACTTCTAAGC
This sequence comes from Gleditsia sinensis, assembly GCA_037074535.1. NCBI lineage: Eukaryota > Viridiplantae > Streptophyta > Magnoliopsida > Fabales > Fabaceae > Gleditsia > Gleditsia sinensis. The sequence goes on along the minus strand of CM073464.1, from coordinate 5,677,121 downwards.
GTCTTCTCCATGTCATTTTTGTCCTATCAGTCACAAGATCTTCCAAGCTTCCACCTTTCATGTACTCATAAACCAGTATTTTCTCAGACCCATCTAGGCACCAACCGTAGAGTGTGACGAGGTTTGGATGAGGCCAACCAAACCCATTTCCGCTTAGAACCTCCATTTCAGCTCGGAATTCTTTTTCACCCTCGATTCCTTCCCTTTGGAGCTTCTTCACTGCTACTTCTCTCCCATCCGGGAATACTCCCCTGTACACGGTTCCGAAACCCCCTTTTCCGATTATTCTGTCGTCTGAGAAGTTTCCGGTGGCTTTCAAGATATCAGCATGTGTAAAAGCTGTCTTGTTCAAGCGAATAACCTTAACTGTATCAGACAACCACGGTGAGGAGTTGTCGGAACTGGAATCGTGTCGGTGTTTTGTGTCCCCCAGGAGGTATCCTCGATCTTCTGATGGTCTTTTCACCAATAAACAGACTATAAGAGAAAGAAGTCCAAATACCAAGAAAGCCAGTGTTAGAGCTAGAAACACCAAAAACAGAGACAATTTTAAAGGTTTTCCCCGGTTTCTCTGAAAAGTCGTATTTTTATTGTCTGTGATATTATCAATGAATTTTGGGAGATCCAAGAGAAGGTCTCCGAAATATGAATCTTTCTCGAAAGTAGCTAATTGCCCAGTTGACGGTATTTCACCAGAAATTAGTGGATTGTAAGAAATATTGAACTTGCTAAGTTCAGTCAAGTTGTTGAGGCTTGTGGGAAACGTCCCTGAGAAATTGTTATAAGACAAATCCAGATTCCTCAGACACTTCAAGTTTCCAATGTTCCAGGGAATCTCACCTGAAAACATGTTTCTGGTTATGTTCAAGACTACAAGTGGCAAACTGCCCATCACTGCAGGGAGATTCCCAGAGAATTTGTTAAACCCCAAATGAAACATACTAAAATGTTGCATCTTCCCAATTTGCGGAGGAATTTCACCCACGAGCTGGTTCCCACTTAGTTGAACGTATCCAGATATATTCGGTAGCCGGATTAAGGACCCAGCTGTGCAAATGGGGAAAATACCATATCCTTTGAGCAATCTGTCCCAAATGCTTCTGCAATTCTTCCTTGTGAGGATGCTATACACAAAATTGAATGGAGGGTAATTTGCAGGTATCCATCTCCTCATTGCTAAACACTCACTAGGGCCAGTAACGATCACATTATTTTCCCGATTTAATGCAAATGTAGCCATGGCGTTTCCTCCTACGTTTGTCAATTCAGGAGGGAAATTTCCAATGAGCTTGTTGTTTGCAAGGTTTAACCACAACAAGCTTGAACAGTTTCCTAACTGTTTTGGGATTTCTCCGGTTAAGGAGTTGTTTGCAAGCATCAACCATAGGAGAGATCCCAAGTTTCCAAGGCTTGGTGGGATTGGCCCTCTTAAACTGTTGAAGGAGAGGTCAAGTACTTGCAGCCGAGACAAATTTCCAAACTCGAGTGGAATGAGTCCGGTGAACTGATTGTAGGCTAACAATAAGTACTTCAGAGTAGACATCTGGGACATTTCAAGAGGTAATTGACCAGACAAATTGTTGAAGCTTAGGTCTAAGAGGGAAATGTTTGGTAATTTGAGAATTCCTGATGAATTTAATCCTCCAGTATAAGAATTTGAATGTAACAGAAGTGACTTTAGCTGCTTGAATTTCCCAAGTGTCTCTTGTATCTCTCCACCAAAACTGTTTCTGCTCAAATCCAGGAACTTTAACTTGGTCAAGTTTAAGAGGGTCTCCGGAATATCTCTTGAAAAACTGTTGTTAGCCAAGTACAAAAATTCGAGACCCGAAATGGATCCCAATTCGATGGGAATATCTCCTGTAAATTTGTTACTAGAAAGATTCAGAATTACTAAATTTCTACAGTTATAAACTTTGTTCGGGGCATTGCCAGTAAACCCATTCACTGAAAGGTCAAGAACTTCAAGGTTACAATTTTCTGGGAAAGCTAGCGAGGGAATAGGCCCAGTGAGATAGTTCTCTGAAACTGAAAACTCTTTGAGCCTCGCGAATCCCATCCAAATACCCCCACTCAGATCGTTAGTGCTCAAATCCAAGTATTGCAGCTTGAAACATTGCTCGAAGCAGTGATCAATCGTACCAGTGAAGTTATTCCCAGAAATATTCAAAGTGACTAAATTGTCACAAATGGCAGGAAAGTTCAACCCAAGATCCCCGCGAAACCTGTTTTCCGATAAGTCTAGTGTTTGTAATTTTCTCAGGCCAGTCAAATTCAGCTCCCCCTCAAGAATATTATGAGAGAGGTTGAGATGGAGGAGCTTCCGGCATCGCCTCAAATCCTCTGGAATTCCTCCAGAGATTGTGTTCCGGGAGAGGTCAAGGTGTGTGAGCTCAGTGAGCTGCGAGAAGTTGTGGAATATCTCGCCGGAGATGTTACTATCAGAGAGGTCTATTCCAACCACACTCCTCGTCGTACCGTTTTGGCTGCATGAGATTCCTAACCATTCACAAGGATTTGGGCTGTTTGTGTTCCAGTGAATATATCTTCCTCGATCTTCCAGAATTTGATTGTCCAGGTACGATTTCAGCTTTAGCAGAGTTTCTCTCTCTGTGTTCAGGGAATCCCCGGCAACGATTTTACCTGTAATATCAACACAAAACAGAGTTGCCTCGGTAAACGCGATAGACAACCTAGTAGACAGAATCAACCTCAAAAACCCAGAATAAAATAGTAGCCAAAATCTGTTCAGAGAATCTAAAAACAGAACCACAAAACGTACTACAAGTTGATACTTGACATATATTATATTATATTTTGCTCGAGGCCATCTGAACAAAAGAATTATTATCAGAATCTGGGTATTGTGCGGAAACCCAAAAAGAGAATTTTGAATTAGAACCTGAAAAAAGGATTAAGAAACAGATAAACAGGAAGCCCCACGACTCTGTTTCCTGCTCTGACATTTACGTTTCTGTTAGGACTTTCTTCCCCCTCCTTCTCCTTCTCCTTCTCCTCTGCTACTTCTTTTTCTTTCTTTGCAAAACTCATATACAGATAATTCCCAGAATAAAATATGAAAAATAGAGAGTGAAGCTTCAAAGGGCTTAAAAATATTAGGAAGTTGAACCCACTGGAAGGTCTATTGGAGTGCAGTGCCTGCAGGTAGTAACTACTAAACATGAAACAGAATCGTTTGTATTTTTGCCTTCTATTTCTTTCTTCTTTTTTTCTTTTCTTTTTTTTTGAAATGTTAAAAGAGTTTTATTAAATGAATCTTCGCTCGATGGGGTTTGGTCAAGAATGTCAAATCAGTTACATGTTTCTACATTCGGGCATTTTTTTAATAATTCACAGGCGAAGAAACTCACAGAGTCACAGAGGATTTGGAGCAAAAGGAACGGTCGAGCCGCCCTTGCTGACCGGTTCGGCCAAAATTGTCTCTCACGGCTTTGAGTTTGACTGACCCAAGGAGGCAAACAGACTGAACTGATGAAACCCTGAAGAGACCGACACGGTTTATGCTTTAATCTTTTGGAGTGTTGGGAAGGGTAGATTGGTTTGCGCGTGATGAAAGGGAAAAAGATGTGAGATAATGGTTTATGACATGGCCGTTTTCTTGGTTGGGCGGATGCTTTTATGAATTTCGTGGAAAAATTGGCAACGATTTTACAGTATTTAAGACTTGGGAGTCCAAAGAACACCCCTGGTCGTAGAATCTGATCACCAAGTTGGACGAAAAGGCTTCACAAAATCGCTAGTTTTTCGAGTTTTTCTTTTTTTTTTTTATTAAAAAAAATAAAGTGAAAGAAGGGTTCTCATTCAAAAATATGTTACTAAGATTCTCTTTTCTTTTGTATTTGTCAAATATATAGAGTAAATTATTTTTTATTACTATATTTATTATACTGTTTTCTTTCTTTAAAATTAATAATATATAATAAAATATTCTCATTTTTTATTAATATTTTTATTATTAAAAATATATATACAAATCTTCTTCCCAAAAAAAAGTATAAATTAATTCAAATGTTTTAAATATTTTTAATAAAAAGAAACAAATAATAACCTTCAAATTTTCTTTTAAATATAGTATTTTTTAATATTAATTATTTTTTGTTCTTTAGTTTAAAAAATTGATTAATAATTATAAAAAAATTTGAGAAACTGATATTTTAAACAAATTTATATATATTTTTATAATAGAAATAGGTGCTATGTATATAAGATATTATTAAAGGGAAAAGAGAATATTTTATTTTTATTTTAAAAAAATTATATATATATATATATATATATAAATAAATAAAAAATGACAATATAATTAAAATATTAGTAATTATATAGGAAGAGATTTTTTTTTCTTATTTTTAAAAAATTACATATTTTTATAATAACAAATTTATATAATAAAAATAAGTGACTAATGGGTTGGATAAAGAGTTTTCAATTTTAAAATTTAAAAAATATTTACTAAATTTTTAAAAATTCTGAAAATATCAAAAAAAAAATATTTTCATAATTTTTAATATTATAACTTACAATAACATGGTCAGTTTTATAGTTATTTTAAATTGATTATAATACGTATAAACAATATCTTATTTTTCAAATAAAAATATGATAAAATACAATCAAATAATTAAAAATTAAGTAAAAATATAAATTAAATATATTTTCAAAAATATAAAAAAATAGATGATAGAAACTATTTTTTAAAAAAAAAAATACGATATTATTGTTGCTGCAGCCTTTTAAGACTTTGAAGGAGAAAAAAAGGTCAAAAAAAAAAAATGAAATGAAAAGTTGGTTTGTTGAATCAGAGAATTTTAGTATTGAATGTGTCGGCATTAGGCATTAGCTATTAAAATATCACAAGAAATAAATAAAATTAGTGCCCACAGAAATATCAAACATGACCATTTGAAATTTTGAATCAAATCACAAATAATAATGAGAGGAAGAGTAGTTCTTAATTAGTATATTTGCTTTGGCCAAAAATAGGGTATGTTATGAGACCCAAAAAAAAAAGGTAAGAAAGGAAAATTTTAATTGATTATTTTTTTAAAGTGAGTAACCAAATATAAGTTTTCTACTAAACACTCACTTTTATGATTTTTAACCTGAATCAAATCTACCAATGCAATAGCGTTAATACTATTGACAAGTGGTATAATGATGCTTGTTTTATGAAATATATTTTTTAAAAACTTAAAATAAGTGATTTTATTTATTAAAATAAAAATAAAAGAATAATCTCTTAATATATTATAAAAATATTTTTTATACTTTTAAAGTACATAATCAATCTTATAAACTATGATAAAAATTGTCAAAATGTGTTTGATTTACGAGAAAAAAATAGATAAATTTTATATAAATTATTAAAATTTCACCTCGATTGAATATATAAATATTGTATTTTTTATAAGTTTAAACAATCATCTCTATTTTAACTCAAATTTTAAAAAAAAAACTTAAATTTAATATTTTTAATATAGATATCAAATTTTTTATAATAATAAAAAAAACCTATTAAAACTCATATTTATCTACAATTGTTCATTGCACAATTGCCGGAACTTGAAACTTTTGACCACTTACGCCAATCCTTTTGAGACTTTGACAATATTTCCTTCAATATAATTGATGTGATTCTTAAAATTTAACTTTTTACTTTTTGTTATGAATATTGAAACGAGGTTTTTAAAAAAAAAAACTATTTGACCATAATTAAAACTTAAGAAAATTAGATAAAAAACAAGAAAAAAAAATTCAAAATGACAGATTGAACCAAACAAAAAATAATTAAAAATAGTCTGAACACAATACAATGAACTTTTACCAATAAAAAGAAAAAAAAATTCACATGAGGAAAACTAAATAAATTAAAAATTAAAAAAAGGAGGAAAATAAATGAATAATCGATGCGGGAGAGTTTGAAGAGAATAAATAAGAGCACTAAATTTTCTTCTCTCCATGAAGAAAGATAGGTCGGTTTGGTTGACTATAATAGAAAAGGAATATGATATGGGATTTAAGATTTTATTATTTAGTTGAATAGATTTGATAGAATATAATATTTTATGAAATGTTCTATTTTATTAAATAAGAGAAAATTCTTTTCTTTACAAAAGTTAAAGAATTTTGCATTGAAAAGATATCTTTTTCATAATGCTCTTGCAAGTTGTGTTTCATTTATTTTATGGTTGTACTTAATTTAAATTTTTAAATTTTTTTTGTTTATAAAAAATTTATGTTATAACAATTTAATCTAATTATTAAATTATATATTTTATTATTTTAATTATTTATAATCTTTTAAATCAATTGAATAATAAATAATTATATTTTATTATAAAAATAGATGAAGTTACGAATCTAAGTAAAAAAAAGTCATTTATTTTTAAAAAATTAATTTAATTTATATTAAAATAAAAAAAAATTATAATTTAAAATTTAAAGATAATTTATTTATTTTATTTATAGTTTATTTTCATTCATTTAATTTATTTTTTTACCAAATAATATAATATCATATTGTTTCAATTTTTTTATCACATGTCAAATGAGATAAAGAATTTTTATTCTCTTTTATATTACTATTTTATTTTTACTAAAATTTATTCTATTCAATTAAATAAATATTTAATATTTAATAAACTATTCTAAAATAATATTAACTTATACGGACTTATTAAACTTGTTTGACAGATTTTTTTAGAATGAATATATATCCTTCAAATTTTTTTTTGAAATATTAAAATAAATATTCTTTTTTTCTTCTGTGCACAATATATAACTATATTTTATAGATACAAAGATGATGCAATTGCGTAAGAAAATATCAAATAATAATATTTATATACATTATGACCTGTAAATAGCCAAATCAAATAGAGAAAAGAGTGAACAACCTAGTTTGATTGCGTATCTATGACATGCACACGGTTTGATTGCGTATCTATGACAACATAGTTATGTTCGAAAACAACAGTCAACAAGCGTCGGGTCATTTCGAAGAAATTTGGTGTGGGATTTTATATATTTTTTATTTTGCTAACATTAATATTTTTTAAAAATTAATAATTTTATTTAAAATATTAAATTATCTCTAAATTTAAATTTTTAATATTATAGATGCACCCGAACTATTTAAATTATGATTTTTAATAAGTCTTGTTCCTACTTTACTTTCCATCTCAAGGTGTAAAGTATAAATGTTATTAACTTGATGGATATAAATCTGAAATTAAAAAGAAATTACATATATATATATATAAGATTAAGGTAAATTTATTATCCTTAAATTTTATTTTTATTAAGAATTGAAAGAAGATGATTGAATGTTTTTTTTTTTTGTGTTCCATGTTTAAAATATTAAGTTCCTCCATCTCGTGAAATTTTTTTATTATTCGCACCCTTCAAGTCAACGAAAATTAATAGTGTGACAGCCACCTTTTAGGATTGTTCTTCGTGGATTTTTTTTTTTTTTTTTATCAATTTGAACTTTCATTGTAAACATTAAATTAGTTGAAAAACTGTGAAATATTTTGAATCAAGCCATGGTTGACGGTGTGTGTGTGTTAGGTGAGGTCTGATCATGGACGGCTGGCAATGAATAGTATGTGTGTTTAGTCAATGTTATACAAATTAGACTAATTAATAAATCGAAGAGGACATTGATTCTTGATTCGGTGGTTTAATTGCAGTCTAATTAGAGTTGGACTGATATTTAATACTATATACATAATTTTTCAAATAAATAAATTAATAATTAAAAAATACTATAAATACCTCTAAATAATATTAAATTATTTAAAAGATCTATAATTATATATATAGATAATATTTTTTATTAATAAAATAATGCAGTATAAAAATAAATTTTGAAAAATATTTAAATGATGCAATAAATTATTTTTTAGAATTAAAATATTAATTTTATAATAAAAGAGTATAATATATATATAATGATCAAACTTCTAACACAAGAATTATTTGGCAGGCATAATGGCGAAGGAGGCTTCATAAGTTAAGTTAAGAATGCTAGGATTTGATTCCCATTGGCATTATGCTGGGAATAAGGTTTCCATTATGCCAAATAAGGCTTCATATCCTCTAACACACACAAAATAATAATAATAATATTCCTCTGCCATTTTCTCAAAACCTACTTTCTTTTCATATATTAAATGATCAAAACAATGTTATTTAATAAAATAAAAACCGATTTAATGAATTTAATTAGACCAATAATAAAAATATTTGTCTATTTTTTTTATTCGATTAATCAGTTTAGTTCGGTTTAATTTTAACAATTATAATTTTATTTAAAATTATGATAATCAAGTTAAGCGACAACGTTGTTGGATGAGGATGATACGTCACTGTAAACCTTGAGAAGTTAGAGCACCGAGGGGAATCAATCAAATTGGAGTGACCGAGATTAATCAAATATATATTCGTTCAACGATATGCAGGAGCAGGACGAAAAAGGGAGACGAATAAGTGCATAGGATGTTTTGTGTCTTGACTATTCTTCTTGTTCTTGGGGGCATGGCAACAGAGTCAAAGGAAAATGATGTGTGGTTTCGGAGTTGTTGGATTCCTTCTTCATATTTTGTTTGCTGGCTAAGATAACTCCATAGTGGTCCAAACGCACGTAGCCTGACTCTCACTTTCTTAATGCCGTCGTGAGTGATCCATTTCCATCGTTGAACGAAGACCGATCCACGGTTGGTGGGTAACGACACACGTGCCGCCCTCCTGTCCCATTCTTGCATTTGTCTTTAGGGCTAAGCTACCAACGTCATCTTCAAGTTATGATAAAAACAAAAAAACAAAAACAGAAAAAAAGGAGGTACAGACTTATTTTATAAATTAATATTTTCATCCCTCGCTTTTAGACATTTTTAATTTAATATTTTCTTTATTAGATTTGTATTAATTTCATCATTACGTTAACTCGAATTATATCTTTAATCAAATTATTAATATAAATGAATAAAATACACACATTTTTTTAATTGATATGTAAAAAAGAGATTATATTAATAATTTGATATTAAAAAAATTAATAAATTAAACTCTAAATTAAAAAGTTTTAAAAACGAAGAGTCACATTGAAAAAAAATTATATATTTGAGAGATTAAAACATTAATGTATTATCATAACATATAGATCTAGAATTGATATCTTTATATAAGGTAATTTTATGTAAGAAATTGTTGAATTTAGAATTTAAATTATTTTAAAAGTTAGGAAACAAAGAGTTAAAAACAGTTTTTTTTTTACTCTATAAAAACAAACAAAAAATATTTATCATATTGTTTTTAAAAAATTATTTTGTAAAAATATAACTCAAAAATCCTTGTTAGAAAATATCATTTTGTTATTTTATTTATTTTTTTACAAAATTATTTTAAACTTTTTTAAAAAAATAAGAAGAACTATTTTTATTAATAATAAAATTATGAATAATTTGTCAAAATTAGTTTATAGTTATTATACAGATCAAACCATTATTTGTTTTTTTTTTTTCAAAATTTGTGAAGTTCATTAAAATGTTACATCATATTATGGATACACATAATAATTTCACATTGATATAATTTTATATTTTTAATGTATTAAGTTTATATAATAACATTTTTCAAAACCCAAGTGATGGAGTGACTATGTGAGCGTTCATAATTACGTGACATCTAGATATTGAGGGTGAGACATCGATCGGTCTCTATTTGTTGGCTTCTTCTTATCGTTTTGATTCAGAGTCCAAGGCTCCTGTTGAGGTTAGCATGATCAAATTTGTTTGTTTTTTCTTTCTTTCAAAAAAGTCAAACCACGTCTTACTTTAATTTTTCACATTTCTTCAAATTTGCCAATATATAACTCTCAAAAGTCAATATATGAAAAGAAATGCGTGTTACCTTCTTCTTTTTATCAAATAAAATTTACAGAAATACTTATATATTAATTACCTTTTAAATAAGGCTACCGGCAACAATCTCTTCACGATTAGTAAAGTCACGCAACTTTTTTTTTTTAAAAAAAAAACCTTAAAATAAAGAAAAATCTTACAACTTTTGTAAGGATTCAGCACGAAAAATCTAAGACGCAATAGATGAGTATTGTCATTTTGTTATTAGTTAGTACCTAACCAATTTCATCATCATCATCTAGAAAACGAGGAATTTCGTGTCGGACTAATCCTTGGAAATCAAAGTCCTCGTATTGAGTTGAATCAATGCACATTAAAGCCATACCAAATTCATCACCTATATAATAATTAATGAGTATATAATCGATTAAGACAATCCCATTGACCATAAAAGTTACTTTCTTTTTTATTAAGATATTGCGCTTAAATATAATTAAGCTACGTACCCTCGTCAAATCACCCAACGTTTCATATAATTTACCAAAGCTAATCAAATTGGTTACTATTATTATTATTATTATGTGGTCAAAACAAGTTGTTACTTTGTGGCGAGGTTGTTTGTTAAATAATTTTAAACATCTAAAACTAGGATCATCTAAACACACGGTTAAAAAACGAGCAGGTGCAGATAAACCAATAAAAAAGAAGAGGAGGATCACGTTATCATAAACTAAGCAACCCATTTAGTTAAAAAGAACAACTTTTGATTTCACACCTTATAATAATTTTTTTTATTAATATATGCATATATTATTATATTTATAATTGCTTTAATGAAAATTTTATTTTTATTTAGTTAAAAAAGTTAATTTTTTTAAAATATAAAAATATAAGTATTTTTATTTTTAAAATAAATAATTTGACCTATTTATAATTAATTTGTTCGACGATATTTATTGTTATAATTTTTCAAGTTTGTAATTATTTTTTTGTAACAATAGAAGATAATGATAGAATAATTGATGTCGCATTGTATTTTATGTATAATTAGACATATATCTTGTTTAAATATTTATTTGCAAAATTTTTAATGTTAAGTTGCAAAAATATCTTGTGAATTGGGTGAATAATTAATTTTGACAAAAATTGAAAGATTAATAGTTAAAATACACTAAATTAATTCAAACTCTACTTAATCACAGATATTTTTTTAAAAAATAAAAAATAATCCATTGACCTGGGCATTCCTAACTCCCATGCCTCTGTGACTCATCTGCCAACTAACACCCATAATCCAAACAAAAAATTTACTATTTTTTATTTTATTTTAATATAATTAAAATCTAATTTGAATTTGAACACAAACATGTGTAAATGTTGTATTGAGTGAAGCTAGCAAAATTTGATTAGTTAACCTCAAAGCAGGCCAACGGTTATGTGCCTAATCCAGCTTTAGTACCAAACCACGACCTCTTCATTATGCGGTGGCCAATCCATAATCTACATAGATTTCCCCAATTAATCATATTTGTATTGATTAAAGTGCGTCACGTGCTTAGAAAAACTTCACGCTATTAATAGTTTTTAAAAGAAACTTTTTTAATAACAAATATAAAAAAAAATAACCAAATAAATATATTTTATTTTATTTTTTGAGAGATATATGAATATTAAAAGTTTGATTTTATAAAAAATAATTTTAATATTTTAAAAAAAATTAATCTCACGAAACAAAAAAAATTATTATTAATACAGAAAATTTGGCCGTACAAGTTACTAGTATCTAAATGATATTATTATTAAATAAAAATATTTAAATTCATTTAATAATTATTAATAACGCTGATTAAATAAAATTGATATATTTTTTTGCGTGTTACTAATGGAAAGTAAAATTTCTAAAAAAATGTAACCACCGATGAACCTTTTAATAGCTTCTGTTACAAGTTACGCTAATTAGAGTATGGAGTGTCATATTCGTATAAGATAATCTTGGTCTTCGTACACACGTGCAGTATGGCCCACCCGCCTACGTACACAAGCATTTAGACCAGAGGGTCCTCATTAGTATATTGTAGAGAAAATGGAACACGACACTAATTTCTACACACGTGTAATCTACCTACGCCCTCGTACATTATAACCACGTCAAAATCGCATTTTATAGGCCAAATAGGATTTTCCGGCAAATGGTTTTGGTTTTTTACTTTTTTTTTTTAAAAAAAGACCATAATAAATAATTGCAAATATCCATATTAATATTTATATAGCTTTGGAGGATTTGATGTTTAGAGTGAGTAACATTCACTCATTTAGTGTCTTGATATAAAAAGGTGGATAGTTATTTAATAATTTATAACTTCTCATTATTATTTTTATTTTTCTATAAATTTAAAAAATAAAACTATTTAATTATATTAATTATAAAAAATAAATTAAAATCTAATTTAGTGCATGTCAAACCATTAATATAATATGCTAATAGACAAATATTGACTTGGAATTTTATTTTTGGAAAAATACTATAGTGAAACGAAATCTTATTGGGTGTATTTGAAATCAAAGTAATTATGAATTCAATAATTATTTTATTAAAAATAAATTTTAAATTTTATGAAATTCATTGAATTTCATTGTATAATTTACATCTTAAAGTGATAGAATTGAATTGAGTGGTTAATTTTGGCGATTTAAAAATTATAGAAACACATGTTTTTAAAAAGAAGAATTGAATTTTACTTTAAAATAAATCAAGTTTAATTAAAAATTAAATTAATTTAAATTTACAAACTTTTAAATATTCCACAAACAATCAATTGCGTTTTTACAGAAAAGATGAGTGCAATAGTCAAAATTTGAGCTTTTGACCAGCAAACGCTCGTGGAAGATGAATTCCACAAAGTGTATTGCCGCCCATTAACTTGCTCAGATTGAATCCTTTTGCTTTTCCTTTTCAAATGGGGGACCAATGACTAGCAACGCAATTGGTTTGTCTCACTTGCTAAATCATCATTTATGCTAATCAAATGACTTTGCAGACTAAAGATTATTATTATTTTTTTGTTTAAAAAAAAGTAAATAAAAGAAAAGAAGCTTGCAAGTTCAGATAAAGGCACTAGAGCAACTTTTAAAGGAGCAAAAATGGAGTTGATTGGCGTATAGTAGAGTAAACCAATTTTAGGCCACTTTCAGAATTGTGTTGATGATAATTATGACCCTTGTAAAATGTAGTGAGACAGTATGGTAAAGGTTGTTGTACATGAAAAGTATTATATGCCATTTGAACTTAGGCTGAGGTGAAGTAAAAGTCATAGGATCAAGGATAATAACACCTCAATATAACCAAAAAGAAAGGTATTTTAAGAGAGCAGGTATCTCAACTGCACATATAAAGCACTTATGGTTCTCTTTACCCCAAAAATCTTTTTCTTTCCACCAAATAAGCCTTTTAGGCCTATTGATCAATGCTTGGCATTGGCCAGCTTGATGTAGCCTCCAAAAAATAAAATAAAAAGAAAGGCAAACCCAAGTTCAGGAAGCAGGTTCCAGCGTCAACAGTCTTTCATAGATTTTAACCCAGTCTAAAGCCCGGGGGGACTCTGGGCCTTGTATTCTCCAACATTTATAACTATGGGGTTTATTACACTAATCCTAGTACTAGTGTCTAGTAGAACAAAAAACAAGATTGGAGGAACAAATGGACCATGTCGTATATAAGCAAGACTTTTTCTAGAACTTCATATTCAGAACCTTACCCAGGGGGGTTATATTGGATGAGATAGGAGTAAAATGTTTCGGTGTAGATTCATCTCTAAGTGCAGCTAAAGCAGCCCTCTTTCTTTGCCTCTTTTCCCGCTGTCTCTTTAGTTTATCCTCTAAAGCTTCTTTAGCTTTCTCAGCCAACTCAGCTCTTATCAGAGCCTGTTCTGCACGAGCCCTGAGCTCCTCAATTTTCAATGATTCAGCTTCCAACTCCATTTTCAAGAGAGCTGGTTCTGACTGGCTTCCAACTTCCACCACTGATGCTTGAACTTCATTTGCCTTCTCAACTTTCCTAATTAAGGATTCATATTCTCTCAATGGGATTGTAATATGATCATTATTATCTTTCTCATTGTTGATCTCTTCAGCTTCTGGGTTTGACTGATGATTTTGGGCCTTTTTCGAAAGCTGCTGATACATTACAGATTCAACCCTCTTTTCTCCATCTTCAGCTGCCTCAACACCTCCAAACGTTAGCGTGCCTTCGTGAAGCTGAGACGTCAGGAGTGCTGTCTCGACCTGTGCTTCAATCTCTCTCGACTTTATCTTGTTCATCTCTGCCTTCGCCTTCATCAACTCGCCTGTGAGTGATTCAATATTACTATTCAAGCCATTCGCTTCCTTCTTTGCATTCCTAAGTTCTAGTTTCAACTGATTCAATTCCATTTCTAATGCCTCAATGTAGACAGATCGACCCATACTTTTTCTTTCCTTTTGTTCCATGTCAGTGTGAAACTGGTTCGAATCATTTCTGGCATTAGAAGCAGATTTTTCTGACGAACTGTTTGCTTCTTTAGCTTGCTTAACTTCCAACTGAAGAGAATCAACCAGTATAGGTTTTTTCAAGGGAAAAGCTTCGTTGAGCTCCAGCACTTGCTGTAGGAGTTGTTCTCTCTTTTCCTTTTCATTCTTAAATGCAATTTCTATATCTTCTGCTTTTGTCAGTGCCTTGAGTTCTGAATCTCTAGCAGCAACAAGTTCTGTTTCCTTGTTAAGAAGCTGCCTTTGTGTGTCCTTCAATTCAATTAACACTTCTGAAAGCTGCTTCCGGACCTTTGCATTTTCGAAGTGCTGATCCTCCTTTTCTTTCATCATAGATTCGAGTCCATCTGTGCGAGCTTTGCCCTCTGTGTTAATGTTTTTGTTTCTTTCAGTATCAGATTTCTTCAGTAAAGTGGACAATTCAGAAGTTAACTTCCGATAGTGTTCCACCTTAAGAAGTGCTTGCATATAAGCAGCAGGCTTTGCTTCCATTTGTAACTTGCAGTTGGACATATCCATTGACAAGCCCTCCAGCTCTTCTTCACAGTTGCGCTGGTGAACATATGAAGCAAGACAATGACAGAAAAGCCATGGAAGTAGCATCAGATATAGACCCTAGATGAACATCACACACTGATATGATATGAAGGGTACAACTTTCATTTCTACTTTAGAATTTCATAATTTAATGCAAGACCCAAGTCTCATACATTCATGCATGCAATAACAGCATTTTCAGAATGCAAGGAGAAAAAAAAAATTTCAATTCTAAATCTTATATGAATAGAGATTTATAATTACCGTATAACTGCTTCAATTAAAAAAGTTTCGTAAATAGTTTCTTATAATTTCAAATATATTTTTTAAAGTTTATATTTTATTTATATTTTATATTAAAACTTAATTAAAATATAAAAAAATAGAAGGTAACAAACAATCGAACTCTAATCCTCTTAACTATTTTATAAGAGAAATTCTAATACCCATATCAAATATCACTTGGTAAAAGTTTATGCATAATTTTATTATAAACTCTAACAAATTAAACCTCAAGATTTTTGAAGTGCATAGATTACTGACTCATGGTACTCCCAACATTTATATAACAAGAAAAAGTCCTCCATGACTCTATTCCTTACCGATCTTACCTTATTCGTCCTATGTTGATGTTTCTTCTGGTTACCTTTTTCTCCAAACAGAGGGAGGGCATTCCGAATTGGTTCAGCTGGTTTAGTATCAATCTCATCCATGATGTTGCTAAATATAAGATATTTTCAGCAGTGTCCCAATAAGTTAGAACCCCAAAATCTCCGGGAAATAATCTGTAGCATTGGAAAGTCACACAAACTGATATCAAATTTCAAAACCCAGATGGGTAATCATACTCACAAAGGCATCAAAGGCAGAACTGGTCAATAGAGTTATTGGGATTTAGCTAACTATTCAGAAACTAAATTTGAACTTAATCATAAAAAGATGGAAAAAAAAAAAAGAACATGATGGTTTGTCTTTATTTTATACACAAGGGGTAAGATTCTGCAGAAAACTGTCCTAAGTTAGCCTACTGACACCAAAAGGCATCTTTAAGATATATCAAAATAAATGGGTCCAATCCCTATTTAGCTTATTCATTAACGCTGCAGATTCTATCCATAAAATTTCACAAATGCCCAAAATCACTATTCTCGACCTCTTTCCTCACACCCTTTACTCAGTAGTTCCAGTGGCTCAAATATCAGGGAAGATAAACAGATACCTGTGACTTCGTGATAGAAGGTTGCTGGCAAAATAGGGAGCAAAAAGCAGAGAAGATAGAATTGTCGAAGACAAAGGATGGATGAAATGTGGTACGAAGTATCATCGTTTTGGAAGTTGTATAATGGGTTTTGTTTATTGGAGATAACGAGGGTGTGAAATTTGTCAGGGCCGAAGACTACATAACTCAGAGGAGTAACATTTGATTTGCTTGCTTCTACCTCGACGTGATCGAGAAATTACGTTGGCATAGGCATTTCAATTAATTCATATTTTTTATTTAGTTTGAGAAAACCAATGAAATATAATAATTATTATCACTGATATTTGCTAATAATTAGGTGTGACAAGACATCCTTATAACCTTTTGAATCAATTGTGTACCTGTAAGCATTTTTGGCCTTTGTTCATTATAGGGAATTTACAGGCTGTTTGGTTGGAAGGAAAAAAAGGGGAGGGGAGGAATTTTGGGGAGACAAAATCCTTCTCCTCCTTCAAAACCTCTCTCCTCCAAAAGTGGGAGGATTTAGAAGGTAAGGACAGTGCTGAACAACGCTAGTTCAACATTTTTTTATTTTGTCCTCTTAGTTTTTTTTTTAATAAAAGATAATAACAAAAAATACAAAAATACAAAAAAAAATTAAATAAAAAGATAATAAATAAAAAACCTTTCATTAAAAATTTTAATAAAAAAATTTATTTTTAATAAAAATAAAATAATAAGAATATAATAGTCATATTATTTTATTTTTCATTTTTTTATTTTATAAATCAATCAAAAAAAATTTATTATCCTTCCGTTCTTTTTTTTTTAAACTAAACTAAACAAAAAATAATAATTATTTTTTCTTCTTTCCTATCTCTTCCTCTCCATTAAAATTCTTCTCCTCTCCTCATTTGAGCCAAGCACATCTTTAGTGGAGCAAACATTATTTTTACTATACAATAAAAAAAATATTTTTATCAAATTTAAATTTATAATTTTTTATTATAAAAAATTAATAAAATTAAAACTCAATCACTATCAACAACACTAATTTCGTGTATACAAAGTAAACTTAAGTCATCCTTTAATGCTGATAATTTGAGGATGAAAGTTGACATAATTCTAATAAATTTGTGTGTCTTGTTTCATGGCATGATAATGAAGTTGACATCTCACATTAAAGCTTGATTGAATGTGAAGTATCACCTACCTCTTCAAATATTTGTAATCATAGAAGTTGAAATTTGGTTTATAAGGCAAGTTAAGCAGCTAACCACAACATCACGTTAATTAGCTTCTGAGAGGCATTTTTTATAATGCTATTACTTACTTTTTGATGTAATTTATGGACACTTGGAGCTAGAGATATTATAACGTGGAAGAGAAAAAAAATTTCCACTTCAATCTCAATTTGAAAGACAGAAAATTTAAATTGAAAATTTCTTTAATCAAATAGTTGTAACTTTGCCATCCCAGCCCAAACTAGAGAGAATTGGTGAGGCATAATTTTCTTTCTTCTCTGTGTTCTGAGGAGTGGGAAAGTAGGAGGAAAATGGAGAAAGCTCTCACTAAAGTTGGGAGCTTTTGGATCTCCAAGAAAGCCAAGGAAGAAATCTCCAACATTACCCAAGACCTATCAGTATGTCCCTATCCTCTTTCTCACTATGTTTCTGAAACTTTTCATTGGTTTTTTATTGTTTCTTTTGAATTTCAAACTTCATTGATGACTCAGAATCACCTTTTTGGGGAAACAAATCTTGTAAAATCAAATGACTGAATCTTCTTTCCCCAAATTTCCATATATTCATCTTTCTGAAGGAGCAGAATGGCATTAATATGAGAAACAGAGAAGGAATAGTTCCTTTCTTATTTTGGAAACTCACCAATATGTTTTGTTACTGTAATTCTAAGTTGTGCTTGTAATTTCAGTCTTTCTCAAATTCTGTTGAAGAGAAGGCAAAATGTTTACTCAACAAAGTGAAAGGTACAACCTACTTAATACTTCCATAAACACTTTCATTTTAATACTGCTTGAATTGCTTTAAAACTATAATGCAAGCTAAATATAATGATCCATAATGTCATTATGTTGATGTTACTTAAAAACTTTGGTTAACTAATTCTTCTCTAGCTCCTCTTCTTTTGGTACGATCATGATTCTTGGCTTGCATAAATGGCAATAGTTTCTGTTCCTCTATGTAGAAAACAATAATAAACAAGAAGAACAAGAGACTCATTCTTCTGATCTAATTTTTGGTGAAAGGAAAACCAGTGAAGGCCTTACCAGATGTTCTTCGAGCGCACAATCTTCCTGCCGGTTTGTTTCCAATCAACATAACATGCTATGAGTTTGATGAATCAAAGGGGAAGCTGATAGTGCACTTACCCTCTCCCTGTGAGGTTTGCTTCAAGGACTCTTCCATTGTGAGGTATGCAAGCCGTGTGAAAGGGACATTGTCAAGAGGGAAGCTCACTGTTTTGGAGGGCATGAAGAGCAAGTTTTTGGTATGGGTCAAGGTTACGAGTGTTGGTGTTGAGACCTACAAGTCTGACAAAGTGTGGTTCACTACTGCTGGTGTCAAGAAATCTAGGCCCAAAGATGCATATGACATGCCTCGTCTAGCCATTAAGGTTGAAGATTTTTAAATGACTTTTAATACCACCCTATTCCTACCCCAATATGACTCACTATTTGTTCTTTCAACATAAATCCTTTTTGTAAGCACGTAAAACGCATACAGATATATATTCGAAATTGGATCAAGTGGAGCCCATATGAGTTAATTTCATCCAAGTCTAACCTTTTTTCTTTATATCTTTTTCATTATAGTAGTAAGTGCTGCAGAGAATTCCAACCCGTGATTGTGTGCTTATAATGAATAATACTCTAAACACTTATTTATCATCATAAATAATTATATTTAGTTTATTATTGATAGATAATTTTTTATTTATTAATAATATTTAAATTATAATATATAATAAATTTAATTTAAAAAAATATAATTTTTATTATATATTATGATTTATATATTATTGATTATAAAAAAATTATCTAAAAAACGCGGGCCCTGCCATTTTAGTTGAGCCGTAATTCTTGATCTTAGGCCCAAACCCAGAAGCGTAAGCGTTCATCTCACGCAGTTAATTGTTTAAACATAATCTAAGGGTCAACGCAATACTAAATCTAACGGCCACAAATGACTCTGATCTCACAGCAAGATATGCTCCGTTGAATATGAAACCCTAATTGGGTTTGGATATATACAAGAGATTCGTCGTGAATCTATATATACCTCTCTCTGGTCTTCGTCTTCTCCGTCCTTCGGGCTCTGCAATTTTTCTCTGGTTCCTGAGTCGGTCGAGTTGGAACAGTGAACCATGTCGGACGAGGAGCACCACTTTGAGTCCAAGGCCGATGCCGGAGCCTCCAAGACCTACCCCCAGCAAGCCGGCACCATCCGCAAAAACGGATACATCGTCATCAAGAACCGCCCCTGCAAGGCATCTTGTTTTTCTCTTTCTTTTTCCATCAATCCCTGTTTCCACTTTGGCTTTGAGAAAAAATTAGCTCACAGACAAAGCTTTTCCTGTTTAGGTTTTGTTTTTCAACGATTTGATAGACAGGCTGTTGGTTAAACCGAAGTAAATTTAAATCGTCTTTGCGTTGATCATTTTGAAGCCTGGTAAATTTGATTCAAAAGTTTTTTTTTTGTCTAGTTTTCCCGTTGATGTGTAGTTTTCTCCAATCCAACTTTTAATTGATTCAGTCCTGATTAATGTAATCGTTTAATTACTAATGAATGACTTATTTTGCCTTTTCTAGATGTTTGAAGTGCAATTGTTGTTTATTCTTTTGATTTTTAACTGATGACTTATCTGTCTTAATTTCTAAAATGGCTTCCTATTAATGTTTTTGATTTTGTGTATCTAATTGTCTGTGTTATCTTATAAACATTGCTTCTGGAATTGTGGTTTTGCTGATTCGTGGGTTCTTTGTGACAGGTTGTTGAAGTTTCGACTTCTAAGACTGGTAAGCACGGTCATGCTAAGTGCCACTTTGTTGCAATTGATATTTTCAATGGCAAGAAGCTTGAGGATATTGTGCCCTCTTCCCACAACTGTGATGTATGAGCTTAACTATGTTCCATTTTCTCAATTTTATGATCTCTTTTTTATACTCATAGAGCATTTGCTATATCGTAATTTTTCTTTTCAGGTTCCCCATGTGAATCGCACTGACTATCAGTTGATTGATATTTCTGAGGATGGATTTGTGAGTTGCTATATATATATTAACTAACTATTCCTTTGATTCGCTAACTTGTTTGCTTCTATACTCTGACTGTGCGTGCACTATTAAATGATGTGATAGGTGAGTCTGCTTACGGAAAATGGGAACACCAAGGATGACCTGAAGCTTCCTACTGATGAAAATCTGCTTTCACAGGTTTGTAGAAAGCCAATGTTCTTTGTCGTTGTGTTTTTTGTTGGATTGACAAACCTGCAAACTTATGTTCCTTAATGTCTGTCTGTTCCTATGTCAAATTGATGGCAATTCCTCTAATTTGTCTTTGTTTACTCTTTTTTTCTTTTTTCTTTTTCCTTTAACTGATTCATTTACCCTTTATTGATCTCTGTAGATTAAGGATGGATTTGAGAACGGAAAGGATCTTGTTGTTTCTGTCATGTCTGCTATGGGGGAGGAGCAGATTTGTGCCCTGAAGGATATTGGGCCAAAGTAGTTGCCCCAATTGTTGGCTGTTTGTTCGTTTCCATTTATTTAATCAGAGATATTTTTATAAGCCTTTTTAGCTTTGTCTTTTATAACCGGGCTGACAACTCTGGTCTTGCCAATGGTGTTTATGGATGTGTTCAAAGAAACCATGTATCGCTTTTCTGCTTTGTCCTGAAATTTTCATAAGAAATAGAAGCCCATTATCAGCAATTACCTTTTACAATTCATTGATTAAATTAGGTAAGAAATTAAAAACACTAAGTTTGGCTTAGACAACAAAGGGGCATATGTATATATGGTCATATTTTGGTTGGACGCTGGATCTGAGTTCAAGTTCACTTGGTAGGTTTAGGTTGTAGACTAATCTAGTTTGTATGTGGCCTACGTCTATTTCTTTTTTCTTTTTTCTCAAATTGAAGAGGAAATTAAATAAACAGTAAATTTGATATATTTTTTGTAAATAATTAATATGTTCCTAAAAAGAAGATGGCCAAAAATCTATTTATGATAAATTTAGTAATAGTTTTTTTTTTTATGAAAATATTTTTGTATAAGTAGCTATGTTTTTAAAGTGTTTGAAAAATATATTGTATGGTGAAAATTGATAAAGGAGACTAATTAGAAGAGAAACAAATAACGGAAGAAGTTGTAATACAATATTTAAAGAGTAAATTATCTGATTAATAAAATTATTGAATTGTTTTGGTTTGGAAGAAATTTTATGGATTCAACAGTTAATTGTGAATCTACGTATGACAACAAAATTCAGAATGCTTTTGTGAAGGGCAGATGATATTGACTGCAAAATATAGAATGCAGATGATGTTGATTTAGGAAGTTCGTTGTAGGCACCTTTTACTTTAGTCACAGATGGTGGCATGCCTTGAGATTTACATAGCCGCTAACTATTACTACCAGTTAACTTTTAAGTCACTTTGCATTTTTATTTTTTTTTGGGTCTCAAAACCCTTTTATGATTAATGAATCTAAAGTTTAAGCACTTGGCCTTGTTTTTTTCTCATACTAATCCGTTCGAACATTTTGGTGTATAAATTATAATTAAGTTCAAACATTTTCATAATTTAAACTTTTATTATATTTTAATATTAAAATAATTATTTATTATTATGACCAATCAACTTTAAATTACTTAACATTTTTTTTATGTCTTGAAGCCTTTTTATGATTGGTGAATCTACCCCTTATAAAAGTTCAAGTACGTGTGGCGTTGTTTTCTTGCTCATAGCCAATAAAATTTTGCCAACCATGAAATTGGGTTACCATAACTTTTGTCCAAGACATTCTTTATTTCTTTTTCGTCTATAGGAGTCAATAATTTTCTTTTTCTTTTGAATTTAGAAACCGTCACACTCTTTCACTAGAATGCCCAATTTGGTAAATAAGTCAAATTTTGTTCCACTCAATTTATAAAGTGTATATGTCAACTCATTTTTTTTTCTCGGTTTGATCAAATTCAGGAGAAAATTAAAAAATTTAAAGAACAAATTTCTTTCAACATGATAAAAAAATTTAACTATATTTAAAATTAATGAAAGTGCATTCTAATTACACATCACTTATTTACACTGTCATTAAATTAATATCAAACATAAGGGTAAATATAGATGCGGTTCGATTCGATTTTGGGGTTCAACCAAACTGAACCGAACTAAAAAAAAATTATAAAAAGTAGACCTAATCGATTCGATTTTTCAATTTTTTTTTGGCTAAATTTTTTTTATTTTTTTAACTTATTTAAATTTTTTTGGGCCCATATTTTTAAATTTTTATATTAATTTTAAATTTTTGTTTGAATCTAAATAGAGATGGTTAAGTCTAAAAAAAATATATAAAATATTTTTAAAATATAATAAAAATTAAATTAAATTATATAAAATTAATATATTTAAAGTAAATCGGTCCAATTCGGTTAAGACTCGATCTCAATCGAAAATCGAATCGAACCGGTCGATTTTTCAAAAAAAAAAAATTAAATTAAACTAATTTTAATCGGTTTAATTCAATTTTTAATCGGTTCGGTTTGATTTTTTTGATTCAGTTCAGTTTTTGTACACCCCTTATCAAACACATATTTCTCGGTGTAAAATACTAAATAATCTTTTTATATGAATTATGAAGGGAAGTTGTGAGAAATAACTTGAGAAACCAAAGCTATTTAGATAGGATCACTATTTTGTATATAATAAAATTTGAGGATTATCAACTAAACCAAAAAATGAGGGACTCGGTGACGTTTTCTTTTTCCTACTTTTTTTTCTTATATTTTTCTTCGCCTTCCATACTCGCTGAGTTGATTAGCCGGTAAGATTTTCAGTGTTTTGTTCTTTTTTTTTTTTGGGTCCTGAAAATGTGTGCGAGAAGCCTATCTCTGTACCTTTTTTTTTTTTTTTTTTTTTTTTTATCTTATCTGAAAATAAGAAAGTTTTTATTAGTTAAAATTAAAAATTTATTCATATTTACGTTGAAATTTAGTTGACCTATAAATATTATTTGATTTTGAATTTTTTTATAATTATAATATTATTTAATAATTATGATATAATCTCTTTTGAAATTACAAAAATATCACCAATTATTTTTTTGAAAACACAAAATATTTTTAAATTTTTTTATTTTCATCTTATTTTGACGAATATTTTTTAAAAATATTTTTTTCTAAATTTTACTAAACATTTTGTCAATCATATTTTTATTTTTAATAAAAATTAAAACAGAAAACAAATAAACTAAAAAGACTTTAATTTTGTAAAAAAATTAGAAGTATTTAGTACATTTACCAATTTTTTTTTCTATCTTATATAGTTATTTTTCCGTTAAGTTGTGGATTGTACTTTTATTTTCTTAAAAGCCCGAACGTGCTTTATTTGTTTGTGTCTAGAGTGTCTTTTTGTTTATGTTCATTGGCAATAATTTATGATTAAATCATATACTCTTTAATGAAATACTGCAAAGTAGTAGTAAACTTCGCTTGGAGATTCAGATGAGCCCAATTTGATAATTTATCTTATCTTGGTGCAATTGAAAAATGATAACGAGGATTTAAAGGACTTGAAATTAATGTAAAAAAATATTTATAAAATTAATATTTAATAAATAAATAAAAATTATTAATTTAAATATAAATTTAATGTATAGTCTCTTTTTATTTTCTAATTTTTTTAAAAAAAAATTAAAAGACCCCAATTCAGATTTAATATATACACTCTTAGAAGACTGAATGGGATAGACAGAGCTTTGAGTTCTAAGAGGAATTACTTTTTTTACAACCTTAGAGAAGAGTTAGAGAAGGAATATGAAGCTATTCTTATCAAGGAAGAAGTCATTTGACAACAGAAATCTAGGTGTAATTGGCTGAAGTTAGAAGACAAAAATACTAAGTTCTTTCACACCTCTACTATGATTAGGAGGAAAAGAAACAAAATTCAAGTCATTAAGAACGAGGACAGAGTATGGGTCTATGATGAAGCTAGGTTAAAAGGAATGACCTCTGAATTTTACCAGAACCTGTTCACGCAGGATGATTCAACCTTTGTGGCGCTGCCCCTAAAAGGCAGATTTCCCAAACTAGAAGAGGAGGAACTGGTCACTCTCCAAGCCCTTTTCACAGAAAAGGAAATCAAGAGGGCTATATTCAATATGGGTGCCTTAAAAGTCCCTGAACCGGATGGCCTCAATGTCATATTTTTTCAAAGTCAATGGGAAACAGTGGGACCTTCTATGTGTGAGCTAATCAAGGCCATCTATAGGAATCCTAACCTGGTGGCAGACATTAACAAGTCTCTACTAGTCCTGATTCCCAAAGTGAACATCTCGGAATCCCTTAAGGAGTTTAGGCCCGTAGCCTTGTGCAATGTTATCTTCAAAATCCTAACAAAGGTCATAGCTAACAGGTTGAAACCCCTAATGAGTAGATGGATTAGGCCCAACCAAAGCAGCTTTATCCCAAAGAAGAGCATCAATGATAATGTGATCATTACTCAAGAGGTAATCCACTCCATGAGGAGGAAGAAAGGGAAGAAGGGGTGGATGGCAGTCAAGATAGATTTGGAGAAGGCTTATAATAGGGTAAGGTGGGAATTTCTTGAAGATACTCTTAGAGAGTTAGGTTTGGGGTACCATTTCACTAATCTCATTATGAGGTGTACTGATTCAGGAGCTATTAAAATCCTATGGAATGGAGAGGAGACAGAGGAATTCAAGATGTCCAAGGGTATTAGACAGGGGGACCCTCTGTCTCCTTATCTATTTGTGCTGTGTATGGAAAGATTGGCTCACTGTATTGAGTGGGCAGTAGAAAGCAAGAAGTGGAAACCTATAAGATTGGGGAGCAAAGGTCCTAATTTATCCCATCTATTTTTTGCGGATGACCTAATCTTATTCGCAGAGGCTGACCTAAGCCAATGTAGTATCATTAAAGAATGTCTAAACACATTTTGTGGGAACTCAGGACAATTGGTTAGCATGGATAAGTCTAAATATTTTCTTTCTAGAAACATAAACCATACCAGGGTAGAGTAGTATAGCAGTGAGTTGGGGTTCCCACTTACTTGCGATCTGGGGAAACATCTGGGAATGCCGCTCATCTATAAGAGAGTTGAGAAGAGAATCTACAGGCATGTTATAGACAGAGTAAGGATGAGACTAAGTAATTGGAAATCAATTACACTCAACCTTGTAGGGAGGGTTACACTTACCTCAAGCGTTCTGAGCTACTTCCCATTCTACTCTATGCAAACTGCCCTACTTTCGGTGGGTGTGTGTGATGAAGTGGAGAAGCATAGCAGAGGTTTCATCTAGGGGGACCTTTCAGGAACTAAGAAGCTATATTTGGTTAGTTGGGATAAAGTGTGCACGCCTAAAAAAGAGGGAGGCCTGGGGTTAAGAAATTTAAGAGTCATGAATGAAGCCTTCCTTATGAAGGTGGCATGGGGTCTGATTAAGAATCCAGATAGTTGGTGGGTGGAAATCATGAAGGCCAAATACAAATGCAAGGAGGGTCGCATTCCAGATTTGAAGGGAGGTTTTAAAGGTTGCTAAAATCTTTGGAGGGGAATCCAGAGAGTGTGGAATTCGGTGAAGGAAGGAGTGCAGTGGAGTGTAGGTAATGGACGGGAGATCAGATTTTGGCTGGATGATTGGATTACAGGAGGTGGGGTTATAACAGGAGAGAATGACTGTAATATTCTGAATGAGGTGCAAAGTGGTAGAGATGGTCACGGAAGAGGGAGAATGAGACTGGGGTAAAATCACCCCATATACCCATCCGGATGTGAGACTGATCCTCGAGGCATGCCCCACACCCAGATAGGAGGATGGGGAAGACTTTATCAAATGGAAGTTCAGTAGTGATGGAAAATTTTTAGTCAAATCAGCATATGAAGCTAGGAACCTTAGGCAACAACAACAAAGTAGAGTGTTTGGGACAAGATATGAAAATGGCCGAGAGCTCAAAAGATTAGAACCCTCCTATGGCTGGTGGGAAGGGAAAACCTATTAACAAACGGATTGAGGTTCGCACGGCACATTGATCAAGATGGAATCTGTAAAATTTGTGGCAAGGACCAAGAAAGTACAATCCATTGTGTTAGGGATTGTGAGCATGCGAAGAATCTATGGATAAGACTGGTGGAACCGAGTAAATGTGATGAGTTCTTCAGAGGTAATGCACAAAATTGGCTTGATCAGAATCTCTCGAGGAATTGGGGTAGAAGAGAGAATAATTTCTGGGATTGGAAAACCCTTTTCAGGATAATAGTGTGGAATTTATGGACTCGGAGATGCGATCGGGTTTTTCAGCCAGGGATTACAAATTCTGGGAACTTATTCTACATATGTTTTGCCAGAGCGAGGGAATGCAAGGAATGGTTGCGAACGCACTCTAGGATATAGGGAGGGGCTCTTGTGAACAGAGAAATGGGGTGGTCACCTCCGAGCAAGACTTGGCTGAAATTCAACGTTGATGGCTCTGTGAATAGGAAAAATCGAGCATCCTGTGGGGGAGTTCCCAGGAATGACTTGGGAAGATGGATTCAAGGGTTCAGAAGGATCTTGGGGATATGTGGAATCGAAAAGGCAGAGCTTTGAGAGATACTCACAGCGTTGGAGATTGGAAGAAAGATGAGGATCAAGAAGCTGATGATTGAGACAGATTCATGAGTGCGATGGAAATTTGCACGAATAAGTGTGAAAAATCTCATCTGAGCTTTGGCTTGGTGATCCAGATTAGGGAACTCATGCGAGGAGACTGGGAGGTGAATCAAGCACATGTCGCAAGGGAAGCAAACGAAGTTGCAAATTGGTTGGGTCGAAGTGATCAAAGGAGGCTCTTGGGTGTAAAAATTGAGGAGAAGCCTCCAAAAAATTTGACTACCCAGCTTAGGAAAGACAATGGGTTAGGCCGAGGCCCTGCTCTTGGTTGTAATTAGCCCATTGGGCTCATTTATTGTACCAAAAAATATATATATATACACTTACGCGCGTCGGCAGGAGTTACTTGTATTGAGTTACACTCGCGCAGGAGCAGTCAGATAGCGAATTCCGCTGCTTCTTTTCTCTTCTCTCTTTCCTACTTGATTTGAACGCAACCAATCAGAGGGAGCTAGCAGAGATGAGTTCCTCGCCACATCGGTCTCGTGGCGGTGGCGAGGATAGACCGAGGTTCTTCGACTCGAAGACCAAGAGCATCTGCTGGGCGAAGGCTGATATTGTCCCCGGCCGTCATCCCGAGAGGTGGCGCAAAGACGCCGCCGGTAACATTGTCTGCAAGCGTTTCTGCAACTGTCAAGGCTGCCTCTGCTTCGAGTACGATCATATCCTTCCTTTTTCTAAAGGTTCCCATTCTTTTTTCAACATTTTGTCTGTTCACTCACTTTTATTTTAATTATTCTTGAGTTTTATTTTTCTCGAAGTGTGGCTTCTTGGCGACCATTTGATTCTATGGTTTTGTTTGGTATCCGGGGGTTAAAAATGAATTCTTAGAGAAAATTCTAGATTGAAATTTCAATGTCTTTTTATAGATTCCATTATTTTAAAAGCAGATAATGACTAATGAGTGAGGATCCTGGGAAAGTAATGAGGTGGATTTGTCCTTTTAAACAGATAAATATATGAATCTACCGAGAATTGTTAGTAGCGGATACTAATGTGAAGTTTAAACCCATTTCTTTTTTGCCATTAGAAATGAACAAATTAGGAAGATTAGGTGTATGATGGGAACGTAAAGGAGAAGAATAACTCATCAAGATGGTTTGGTTCACAATTGTTACTGATGGACTGGAAATAAAGACGGGTATAACCAAACCATCGAAGTAGAGTTAAAAAGGACAATGTGTAGAATATGATAATCGTTTTCAGAGACTACTGGAGGATATTATACTACATGTGGTAGATTCTATTCTATTTCAGAAAGGATTTCATTTAGTTAATCAACGACACTGTAGGGTTTGAGTCTGAGTTGATCACAAATAGTAGTCGCAGAATTGTGTTCAGTGGAACCAGAAAACTGATAAAGTATAAATCATTAATTATCAATGAAAACGAAATGAGAACCAACAAGGCTCTTAAGTCGCTGCCAGAGCATGGAAGGAGCAATTTGATTTCATAAATCTTATTCTTTTGGATGCTTCATTTTTTGGGCAGGGGACCCTCTGTAAACAGAAGTCGTCCTTCAGTTATTCATTGTGAGATAGGATCCTTCTTTATTTTTTTCCCTCTCTAAATTTTGTAGTGATGAGGCAGAGAATAGAAGCTTGTGTTTTTACTTTCAGGTTCATCGTCAATTGAACGTACAATATTGTTTTATATATGGTAATTTGATTATTAGTCTATTTGAGATGTGAGCTTTATTGTAGGTGGTGAATCCACAGCAGATAACTGTCAAATACTTCAAACAAGAGTGAACAGATTCAAGTCAGACAAGGATCAGATTGACAAAGCTCAATTGAAAGGCTATTCTTGCGACATTAATTTTTCTGGTATATTTTCTTCATTACTGGTTTGTCTTTACATTGAACTTGTGTGAGTTTGTCCTTTTACCAAATAAGCATTGTCCATATCCTGGGCTTTAGGGAGTTCATCCTTTATATAATCCTGTTCACCAAGGGGGAACAAAATGTTATTCAGTGTCATTTGTGTATCTAAAGTGTCTCTATGTTAGAGGACCCAAACTCCAAACATTATAGATAATAGACATGATTTGTTTCAATTGCAGGTTTTCCCATTTTAAAGATTGCATCTGTTCAGGAATATCTGCTATGTACTTTGTTGTTTGTATTCTTGGCTTGTGTATGATGATGGCTTTGCTAGATGTTTTTCAATTTCAGGTGCTTCGAAAAGAGAGTATCAACTTTAGGTTCTTTGAATTGCATCCTAGAAATGCTCTTGCCACCATTTTATTTGTTTCCTGTAAAAGATGATAAAGTGGGAAGTATTGTGAAATGTGACCTATGGACCACTTCACCTTTCCAAGAATTAATGAAAATGTCTATTCTAAATTACTATTCCTGTTATGGTTTCTTTTGTGAAGCTAGTTTACACTGCTATCTTCTGAAGTTTTTAGAAGGTTCCTTTTGTTTACTGCTGGGTTCTTGTTTCATATAATATAATATGCAGTCATGTAAATCTCAAAGGTACTGATAATCGTGAGATAGGATAAAAAATGAAGTGATATTGAAGAGCACCTACAAGTTCTCCCTCTCCCCCTTGACTTTAAATGTGATGCATCTGACAATAGTCATGTATATAAATATCCTTATGTATCCAGGAAATTTAGATTTAAAGCTAGTGCTTCATTTTAGATGGAATCCATTTAGAAGTACCTGCTGGGTGCCGTAAATTGCTGACTGCCATCATGAGAATCTCCAATATTAATAACTGGCAATCTGTTCTACGATGATTTCGGAGGAGAAAACTCACTAATATGTATGTATACCATGTCCGCGTCATGTCAAGTGTTAGTGTTCATGCTTTGTAGTATGGGACATATTTGTTGCAAAAAATTTTTAGATGTAATATTGGGTAAGAAAAGTGTGATAGTGCTCAACTGTCTCCCTATTCATAAGCTGTGTTAATCTGTTTCATCACATAATCTTAGTTTTGGAACAATTGGCAGACAAAGAGCTGGACATAATTGAGATGGCTGTTTATGGGGATGTGAAGAGGCCTGGAAATCAGTGTCGTTGCAGAACGGTAGCTGAAATGCTTGGCAAATACAAGTCAAAAGACGACACAGCTGCATGCAAGTTGCCACATGAGAATGAATCTTAATGACAAAGAATGTTTGAAGATAATATTCCATTTGGTCTAATTAATTTGCTCATATTCCGTATAACACGAGAATTGACATCCAGAATTCCAGACGCACTTTGTCAGCGGCATTGCTTCTAAGTTATCTTCAACGTTTGTGGACACTTACCCAATATCAAAGCAACTAAAGAACTGCTTATTACATTCTCATTTTTTTTCTTTTTTTTCTTTTTTGAACAACTCAGTTTTATCTTGATAGCTTCCATATAACTATAAGAAAACATCTAATATGGTTAGATTTCAAAGCATGGTATCTAAGATGTCTAAAGATATGAGATGTCATCATTTTGGATAGTTTCTCCTATCGTCAAAATATTATAAAGATTAATAATACTTGTAAAGCTTACCATCATTCACAAGCATTCAGCTGTACTTAGTAGAAATCAAAATGAATAATTTTAATGCCTACCAAACACACATTTAATGTGGATGAGCATGTCTTGATAATCAGACTGCAGTGAACAGGTTATAGATTGGATTTTTTATTTTTTTGGGAAAAAGTTACAGATTGGGATTGTTAACATGTCTGTGTTAACCCAAGAAAAGTGGGTTTTAAGGCTGTGGGATCTTCCTGTAAAAGAAACTGAGTAGGGAAAAGCATATGCGATTGTGGGTTGCCTGCCCGCCCAAAAAAAAAAAAAAAGATTGTGGGTTGCCTATTATTAAAGTACATCTCTTGGTAGACACCACTAACTTGATGTGGCATCCCACCACAAAGTTTATATATAATCATATGTAAAATTGACAGTGGTAGAATAGTGTTGTAAAAAGTCAAGGCCGGCAATGGGGGCAATTTGTAAAATTTATTTGTTTTTTCGAATATTTAATTGTCCAACATTTTCAACATATGATGCGTACTAAGCACTAACTACGGAGTATATAATTATTAGATCTAATCTTAGGTAAAGTCAAAGCGTTTGGATTTCATCAATTGTTTAAAATTTTTTTAACTCAAAATGTTTATATAAAATGAAACTGTCATACTTATTAAGTTTAAATCTCACCATGTTTGAAGGTCGGACAAAGAAGAAATTCTTAATAAATTCTCCAATTCTATCATAATAAGCTAATTAAAAGACTCAAGAGGTTCATTAAAAAAAATTAAAATAATTGATTTGGTAATACATACGAATATATGATGAATATTAATTATGTCAATTTTTAAAAATTTGGTTGGAAGAAAATTTGAATCAAACACTGTCTGTCTGAATATGATGCTTTAAACTAAAATACGCAAAATGATGTTAACTCAACTTGATTGTATATATATATAACTCCAAGTTTGTTAAACTAATAAAGCATAATTAAGATTGACATTGAAGGTAGTCTAGAAGGCTAAGATGTTGACTGTATTTGGTGTAGGCCATTATTGGTTACATAAATAAACTTTTGTGTTTAGCAATTTATTCAGGGCAACTACAATAGTAAATAAAGGGGGGAGAGGGGCCTTCTAATGTGGAATAAATGTTTGAATAAGGAAGTTGGTGGTACTAAATATGACCACGGAAGTTGGTCTTCTAATCTAATACTCGGTCTTCCACGGCATCTAATTTGGGATGCAGACAAATTGACACCACAAACTCTTCCAAGTAATCATTAGGAAAATAGCAATAATTATCTCCTAAGCTGGCCAACTCAATTTGTCTCCGTTGAACAAAATTCTCTAGACCACAAGCACAGTGAATATCAAATTCCCACTATTCAGGACTATCACGCCCTCAACGATTCAAACCAAGTTGACAATTATATGTGAATTTTTGAAAATTAATTCTCCTAATTTTTAATATAATGATGTTTTATATTATGACATTAAATACACCAAAAAAATAAATTTGAGATAACGGTCAACCAAAATACCTCCTTAATTCTAACATTAATGTGTTTGAATGCAACCCCATTTTGTGACCTACCCAAAAACTAGAATAATTACTATTTCTTCAGTAATATGTTTAGCTTTTGCCTAATAAAAGAAAGTGAAAAAGAAAACCCTCAAAGATTCCACTCACATGCGTATGATTTTTTATATATATATACAATTTATTTTATAGTATTCATTTGTTTTTATATTTATTATTGTGTAATAATATTTTCAAGATGAGATTGAAATGCTCGACGGGTGGAATAGTCCGGAATGAATGAAGGGTGGATGCATTTTGATAGGTTCCCAAACTATATTCGTGAGGAAATGTGAATGCTTGCACCAACTGACCCCGTAGTTATAAAGCAAAATCTGACATGGATCCCCACTCGTTTGAGGCTGCTGGGAGGAGTAAATTGGACAGGCGACATGGTGTGACCAACTTTTGACCTACCTCCACCCACCTCTTTTTTTCTCTGCTTCTTTTCTTTTTTTCATTACTCTCTCTATCTTTATGCTTCTTTATTACTATTGCTGGGTTTTGGTTTCTTCCTTCATCTTATTTAGAGAAGAAGATGGAGAACCTTTCTGCTGAGTTCTAAATGAATTGAAAACCCAACATTAATGCACGTCTAAGTTCACCATCGCATTTACTCTCCTATTTCGACCTTACAGCATCTATTTTCCTTATAATAAAAAATGTTTATGTTCGTTCAAATAATAATAATTTAGATTCATATTGATTAACCAGACTAATTTGTTCAAGTTTCCATTTAAAAGATAAAACGTTGTAATAAATAAGACCCACTAGTTAGATTTATCGTCGCTATCACCAAACCATATATATATATATATATATATAAAGAACGTCTCCATTATGCTTTTCCCTTTATAATGGAAACATGGGTGCACGCTTTTGAAACACAAGAAGAACTTTTTCCTTTTTTTGGCATTGTGATTTATCACTTTTTTTCTAAGATTTTTTTTTCTTTTACAAAATGCTTTATATACAATGAAATGGCTTTTCTGATATAAGGGGGGTTTTTCTTAAAGTATTTAATATTATGTATGATTGCATTTGAGGGGTCTCGTGCTGTGAGAGAGGTGTTGAATAGATAATGGGAGGCAGCAATTATAGCTTATTATCAGACTCTTCCTGTTCGTGTAGAATTGAAGGGCTTATCAGAGTAAATATCCAGAGACACGCCACATGTACTACTCATAAAAAGCAACCCTAAAGCTTTATAATATTGGATCATTTATCCTTAACCTTGCATTTTTTCATTTCAAGCTCAAAGATTAACCCTAAAGTCCAACCTCTCATCTATATTTCTACTTTTATTTTGTCCCTTCTTTAGGCCATAGTTTTTCTTTTGTATGTTCTTTGAACTTTCTCAAATGTACTTTATTTGTTCTCTACCCCGTCAAAGTACCACCCTTGAATCTGCATTGCATAAAAGATGGGGTGAAAAAAAAAATCATTTTTAAAAAGAGTTCAGTTTCATGCTTATACTTGCAAATTAATACTGTAGGCAAAAGTTTAGCCATCAAATTATTCACCTCGGAACACGGTATGCTCGAATAGTGTTTTTGCTCCTTAAGTCCAATTTAAATTTGGTAAAATCCAATTTTCCATCAAATCCACCTCACATATACATAAAATGGCATGTCGAATCATAATAAGCTTGAATGGAGGAGATAAGATAAACATGGTTTGGAGAATTAAGGAAGTTGTCCCAAGAGCAAATCAGCAAAGAAAATGGAGGAAATTTTGGATTCAATTTAACTGCTCATTGCTAGCTGTTTTCATTGATAGTTGATGATGGGAAAAAAAGAAAAGGAAGGTTGGGAAGGCGAATGGAAATGGCACAAGTTAGGGCCTCAAATGGAATCATTTCGGGGTCACTGAACAAGCTCGTCCTACCCTAATCAACACGCCTTCGTCAAAGTCTATCAAAGTATTTCAATTTCCATTTTTCTGTGTCAAATAACGAGGAACATTGGAGCATAGAGATGCCCACCCCCCATTATTATTTTTTACTTTTCAAATCAAACTCAACAGTGTGTGGACCTAACGATGTTCAAAGTAAAGACATCATGGGGATTGTCAACGCACAGGGAGCTTTTATTACTAGAAAATAAAGAGGCTCTAGAAAGGGAAAATGTCTATAACTCTGCGTCTTACCCTTTCAAAGAAATCTTCTTATAATTACCTAACCGTGTTTGTCTATAACAAAAACTCTCTTTATTTGATAATTTTACGAAGATTTGTATTATTTTAAGACTTTGAGTTTTATCATAATTAATTATAATATGAATAAACATATTTTCTTGCAATTAAATACACTTTGCGATTTTCACATTTTTAATTAAAAAAATCTCAAATTAAATTGAAGGGGTCCATACACCATACTGGCTGTGGGAACAGAAACACCTTCAAATTTAAAATTCAAAGAAAGTGGAAATTCGAAAACTAAGACAGACCCAATAGTCAACATTCACAGCGACGCCAAACCAATCCCAATTCCAATTCCAATTCCAAATCCATATTGAATAATCTCAAATACTCTCTCTCACGTGCCGACGCACTTCTCAATTGGTTCCAAATCCCAATCCTCCTACCCGGCACCAGCCACTTCAATTCCCTCCCATGCATTTTCCTTGGCTTTGCTTGGCAATGGCATCCACAAACAAACAAATCTCATAATGTTTGGGTTTGAAAACAAAACACAAATGCAAACAAAAGCAGAGAATAAAAGGTCAGAAACCCAAAACGCCACTATCTTTGTTTTTGTATATTCCGTTGTTCTGAAAAGTTAGCAATATCACATTTTCATCTTTCCGCTGATTTCGCTGTTCTGTTTAGTGAGCCTCATTAAAATCCCATCATCGCCATCTCCCGCAATTGCCGCACAAGTGAGGGAAAAAAGTGAGAAAGTGAAAGAAAGAAATTGAAAACATTCTAATGCTTGCAAGATGCCGTATATAACCCATTTTCTTCTGGTATTGTTTTCTTGCTTTGCAATTTTCCAAATAAGTTGAGTTGAGTCGAGTGACCGCCAGAATCTAAAGTCTGAACCAAGTTGATTGGTTGATGGATCTGGGCCGAACCCAGATTCGTACCTGAAGGTCGTCAATCATATGCTTCTGCACTGCGGTCGCCGGTGATCAATGGGCTGTATCAGTTCGAAGCAGGCGGTGTCGGTGACTCCTGCTATCGACCACTCCGGTGTGTTTCGGGGCAATGCCAGTACGGGTAATTCGGGAAGGAATTTGGTAGAGTCCGATAAGAAGAAGAAGACTGAGACTGTGAGACTGAGTAGAAGCGACGTGGGTGAGTCAGGGAGGGCGAGTTCAAATGGGGGTTGTGAATCTTTGAGCTTCAGATTGGGGAATCTGCAAAAGTATGTAGAGGGGGAGCAAGTAGCAGCGGGTTGGCCGGCTTGGCTTAGCGCCGTCGCTGGTGAAGCCATTCAGGGTTGGGTGCCCCTCCGAGCTGATGCATTTGAGAAACTGGAGAAGGTTGATTTACAATTCCTACCCATGATTTCAAGTTCGCTTTATTATTATTATTATTATTCAAATTGAATTCATTATAATACTTTTTCTTCTCATTTTCTAGTACATCCACTGTTTTGTCCTGGTAAAGTTGAAGCTTTTGTGCTATAATTGGCGAGTTTGTGTATAAAAGGAATCACATTTGATGGTAAACCAAAGTTTGGAGATTCTTCCGTCTCTTTACAGTTTGTGGCGTCAAAAACGAAATCTTTCATCACCCCGCGTCTGAAAGAAACTGTTGTTTTTATGTATATTTGAATATAGAGATGACCTCCTCCTCAGTAATCAGGGTTATACGAGGGTTGTTTAGCCGCCTCTTGAGGAGGCCTTCTATGGAAAACTACTGCAAAAAAAAAAAAAAAAAAAAAAAAATTGAAATGTTTGCTCTGATTTCTATTTATAAACTGACTATAAAACTGATGCTTCTATTCATCATTCTGATAATGGCATTTTATTTGCAAACTGTGAATAGATTGGACAAGGTACATACAGCAGTGTCTTCCGAGCACGGGACCTTGAGACTGGGAAGACTGTGGCTCTGAAGAAGGTGCGGTTTGACAACTTTGAGCCAGAAAGTGTTAGGTTTATGGCTCGAGAAATAATGATTCTCAGAAGGCTTGATCATCCAAACATCATAAAATTGGAGGGCTTGATTACTTCCAGATTGTCATGTAGCATATACCTTGTATTCGAGTATATGGAACATGACATTACAGGGCTTTTGTCTTGTCCTGATATCACGTTTAGTGAATCCCAGGTATGCCAACTTTTTTATAATGAACAATCACCTGGAAATTCTACGGAGATGTTCATTGACAAAAAAAAAGATTTTATTTCTAGACTATTGCATATCTGTTGCTTTATTTCTCATATAGCATAGCATTAAGCCATTAAGTACCAAGTGATCATTTTGTCCAACCAAAGAAGTGCCCGATGAAATGAAAGTGGATATCATAAATGGAACATTTCAGGGAAACAGATCAAAAAAATAAAATTGTCGCTATGCAATCTTTTTTGTTGCTTTATATTAATGAACATGATATCTTGTTGTACAGATCAAATGCTACATGAAACAGTTGTTATCTGGACTTGACCATTGTCATTCACGGGGTGTAATGCATCGTGATATCAAAGGGTCTAATCTTCTGGTAAATAATGAAGGGATTTTAAAGGTGGCTGATTTTGGGTTGGCAAACTTCTCTAATTCTGGGCACAGGCAGCCCCTCACAAGTCGTGTTGTCACCTTATGGTACCGTCCTCCTGAACTTTTGCTGGGTTCAACTGACTATGGTCCATCTGTGGATCTCTGGAGTGTTGGCTGTGTATTTGCGGAACTACTTGTTGGGAAGCCCATCCTTCAGGGGAGAACAGAGGTAGTAACCTTTTCAATATGTATGGGTTTTGGCTTTTCCATTTAACACCCCCCCCCCCAAAAAAAAAGTGCATATTAGTGTTAGTCTGGAAGTTGACGTAGTTCTTTTAAGAAAGATAAGAAACCTAATAGAATGACTTTCATAAAATGCACAAATATAACAATGCTTCAACGAAGCAAATTAATATCCAAGTTGCATTATGAATTACACAATTTATCTGCAGCTTGTGGTGCTGCTAGATCTATTAAGTTGCAGATGAAAAAACAAAATAGACATCTCTTTGGTACAGGTCCATTTAAGAACAATATCGTCATTGCTTGTTCATTATGAAATGGAATTGGATACAAAGGAAAATGAAATACAGCTAAATAATGTAATAAATATTTGCTTTATTTTTTGTTCAAGGATGTAATTCAATCCCAAAATCACTCCGTCAAAGTTACATGGATGTTAATCAGCTAATGATTAATGAATAAATTAACTGGGAATGACAATTCCCATACTCTGTTTGAAATTTTCTTCAAAACTCTGGTAGATTCATTCTTATTATGCATGCAGGTTGAACAATTGCACAAAATCTTCAAGCTTTGTGGCTCCCCACCAGATGAATACTGGAAAAAGACTAGACTTCCTCATGCAACTTTGTTTAAGCCACAGCAACCATATAATAGTTGCCTCCGAGAGACCTTTAAAGATTTGCCTGCAACCAGTGTGAATCTACTACAAACTTTTCTTTCCATTGAACCATACAAACGAGCAACTGCCTCCTCTGCACTCTCATCAGAGGTAAATTAATTCACAACTGTTAGTTGTGTTGTTGGCAATTCTTGAAAGATGATTTTTACTAATTAGTTTGACGTAGTAGTGTGCACGGAAAACAATTTACTGCATTGAAATCATCTTCATTGAAGAACACAAAAGTCTCCATTTTTTTTCATATTGCCATTTTAAATTCGACAATACTATTTGAGCAATGCATTTTTGTGTATCCTGTATGCTATAATATTAAATTCTTTCTGATTTTATTCACAATACAAATCCAATTATCTTGCATCTGCAAACTCTGACTGTGTGAGGCCTTGATGCCGAGTTTGGACTATTCTAGTCATCTGATACATGAATTTTATTACTTCCAGTATTTCAAGACAAAGCCACATGCTTGTGACCCATCGAGCTTGCCAATATACCCACCTAGCAAAGAGATTGATGCGAAACACCGAGAGGAGTCAAGGAGGTGAGATCTCATCTTAACTGTATGTTCTGTGCAGAGTTATAGGAAAATAAAGGTTTAGATGGTCATATATCAACGTGTCTCTAGCACTTAATAACTACTAATATGGTATGGTCAATCCAAGAGAAAATCTGCATATGCAATGAGTCTATTACCAATTACCATGCATTGATTCTGTAGGCCTCTGCATTTGAATCTCCAAGAAAGAGAGTTGTCCATTTTGCTGACAACTTGATCAGGGTTTAGGTTTTGACATTGTCTTCCAAATGCCATTTGGATTAGTCGTTTTGCTGAGATCTATGGATTAAGGTTCTGAAGTTGAGAAGATGTAGTGAAACCTTTTGATAGTATTGGACGTGTTGAACAAATTTGTATTCTTTACAATTTTTCATTTTCAAGTGTTACTTGCATGCGATCTCTTAGTAAAAACACATTGTGCTGAACTTTTAGGAAAAAGATCGGTGGAAGGGCTCGTGGACCTGAAACAAGAAAACCATCCAGAAAGCCACTGGGAGTCTGTAAATTAGCCCCGGCAGAGGTATATCTCACCTTCTCTCTTGCATCATTGTGTTTCATCTCACATGCATGCACAGTAATATAAATGAAGGATATGGTTACCAAGAAAAGTATTTTCTCATTGAACTTAATCTCCTCTTACAGGATTTGGCAAGTCAAACTCAGAATTCCCAAAAGGAGAATGGCAGATCGGTCCACATCCTTAAAGAAGGGAGCACCAACATAGGTGAGGAGGAACCAAAGCCTTCTAGTGGTAAACCAGAAGATGCTTCCCATACAAAGAATGCATCTCAAGGAGATATTCCCTTTTCTGGACCATTGCAAGTTTCAACGTCAAGTGGTTTTGCATGGGCAAAAAGGCGTAAAGATGACACTTCAATAAGATCTCATTGTCGATCTATTTCAAGAGGACATATTGTCAATCCATTAGAATCTTCTGTACTAAATTCAAGGAATAATTTTGACTTTAGAAACTTGGAAAATAAGGATTGTGCGGGACACCCCAACACTAGGTTTCATGACCCACATGAAATTCCTAAGCTTCCAATGCAGAATCAATGGAGCAAGTTTGATCGCCCAGATTCATTTGATGCTTCTGATGAATACCACTCGCAAGAACTATCTATGGCACTTTATCATAGAGAAGATTCAGCATCCAAGAGAAGTAACCTGGTAAGTTTGTAGGTAATAGCCCGATTACGTTGATATGGTATTCAACATGAGATTTCATCTGCTGATAGATAAAACTTATGTGCCTCTTTCTGCATATTTTTCTGATTCCATACTTCGAGATTATAGGGTATATTTTCAATGAAAAATTTAAGAACTTGTGATGATATAAGTTTTTTTTTTCAATTTTAAAAAGAAAAAAGAAGGCCTAATTTTTTTGAATTAAGGTCATTGTTTGAATTTTGAGACAAATGAATGGCTTGAATTTCTTGCTAAGATGAGAATTCAAGTAATTGATCTCCTGCTTAGATAGTTAAGTAATTGATGTCTTGACTTTTTAATTTGACAATGGTAGAAGGCAATAACTGAGACTAGGAGAGCATAGATCCATTTGAAGCTTGTAGATAATAATTTTTTTGGTAACAAAATTTTTACTTGTGTATTTAGCATTTTGAATGAATCAAAAAATAGCAATCATTGGCACGTAAGGCTGAGAGGAAAAAACCAAAGATTTTACTGACAATAATTTCGTGAAAACATGAAAAAGCTCATAATTTGCCCTTATTGAGTCAAATTTTAGGTCAGAAGCCAAACTAAGCAATTTATGTTCCTTGCCTATACATGATTCTTATTTATTACCTTCCTTACAGAGTTATCAGGATCAAGGAGAGAAGGTTGAATTTTCAGGACCCCTACTATCTCAAATGCATACAGTTGATGAGCTCTTAGAAAAACACGAGCGCCACATTCGCCGCACAGTCCGAAGATCTTGGTTTCAGAGAGGTATAACAGGCATATCAATTATAAAGAAGCAAAACCTTTTCCTCCCCCTACCCGCACAATGAAGAAAAGAAGTAGTAGTAAACTACTGGCTTTGAAAAGGAAAAAAATAGTTGCCACAAAAAGAAGCAATTGGTTGTTTTGCATTGCTATCTGTTCTCCCTCCTTTTTGTGCTTAGATCTCTTGTAATTATTTAAAATTTTATTAAAAATAGAGGGAGGAAAAAAACTATGAAACTCAAGCTAGAAGCACTACATTAAGAAGAATAATAACACTGCATTTTTTCCTGACATGTGACCTGTGGATTGCAGGTAAGAAGCTTGGGAAGTAATTCTAATGCTAATTGCTTTGAGCTATTCAGGAAGGAAATAGGACCCAGAAGACCATCTGCATTCCCCAAGCACACTGCTATGAGCATCAAATAAACAGCAGAATCATACAAAGACAGAGCATCCTGCAGCATGATTAGTTACTAAGAAGCTGGGAAACTGAAAAGTTGAGGAATTATAGCCCTTCAGCTTTCATTTATAGAAAACTGAAGGCCAGGAAATAGAAAAGGAAGGTTTTTGACTATGGATTCTTTATTTTTTGGTCAATTATAGATAGAGTTCATTTCTGTATGATCTAAACCATCCCCCCCCCCCCCCCCGCCCTCGTTGCATTTATTATCTACTTGTAAGTCTCATCCGGCAATGTATATATGAATCTGTCCTGACTGGCTTGGGCATAGTCGAGTCCCATTCATTTTTTCACTGTTTTAGGCTCCAGAGGTATCAATATCAATTATTTAACTTAACATTCATGCTTCGAGAGATGTTTGGAGCGATGAAAAACAATAATGATAATAAAGGGAAAAAAGAGAGATACAAAGTAGAACTTTTATGAAATCGTTTTGAACAGTTTCATTGTTGCTGGTATCAGAATTTTAACATGCAATTTAATCATAGTTTTTGTGCAAAAGATTTTAATAAAGATTTGCAAAATGTTCATATGTTTGCGTGTTTAAAAAAAAAAGTAAAATCTATTGAACAAAACTCAATATTTCATTATAAAAATAAAGAGTAAAATACCTTGGCTTCTTGTGTTTTTATTAAATATATTTACTCCTTTTTAATTTTAAAAATATTATCATTTAATTTTTGTTTAATATTATGTTTATTATTTAAAAATAATATGTTTATGTTTAATATATATATATATATATATATATATATATATATATATATATATATATATATATATATATATATATGTGTGTGTGTGTGTGTGTGTGTGTGTGTGTGTGTGTGTGTAAAAAAAATATAATGTAGTGATTTTTTCATAACTTTGGTATTTTCTCCCTTCTTAAATTTTTAGATTTAATTTTGAATAAACAAATAATAATTTTATTCTTTTTATAAATTTTTCTGGCTCAAACCAAATGTTTAAATTTAATTCGAGTTTTTAAATCTATCTTTTGAGCTGGACAAATTACTTAGTTAATAATTAAGTCTATTTGAAATATTAAGTATTATCTTTAAAAAATAAAATTTTAATATTTTTTAAATATAAAAAAAAAATGTTTATATATATATTTTTTAAAAAAAAAATAAGCATATTTAATATAAAATACAAAAAAGATATATGTATATTTTTAAAAATAGAAGAGACTTAAATGTATTTATGCAAAACATAAAAAAATTGTATTCAATATAAAAAAAAGTTTAAATATTTTGATCTAAAAATTATTTTTTTAAAACAAGTAGTATATCACTATTTATATATAAAAATAAATAATAAAATTATTAAATAGAAGATAATAGTAAGATAAATAAATTTTATAATTTTTAAAAATAAAAATATAAATAAATTAGTATTATGATTAATATAAAAATAATATATCTCTCAAATTTTAATTTATTAAATATTATAGATGTATTATTAAAAAGACTTATACTTTTTTATTTTTTTTAAAGTTTAACTATTTTTAAATTTTTTTTATTTGTTGTAAGCATAGTATTGTATATTTAATTTTTTTTATTTAAATTTGAATTTAAAGTTATATATTTAAATTTAAAATTGTAAATTCAAATGAAAAAATGTAAATTATGCAAGTTTATAACCTCTTCAAAATAAAGAGTAAAAAAGAATTTTTTTAATAAAAAAAACTTTTTCATAAGAGAATTTTTTTATAAAAAAAAATAAAAATAAAAATAAGATAAGAAAAAAGAGAAAGAAGAAGAGAATTTTGTCATTACGCGGCAAAGATTTGCAGAGGCTTCTCTCGCGGTGCTAAAAATATACGCAGCACTCGCTTAAAATAAAAAATAAAAGTCAATAATTGACTCAAAACAGCTCATCTTTTTTGGGCTAGATAATGGTTTGGACCACACCGATTGAGTACCATTATGTCGCTGAAGTGCAAAAAGCCTCTATAGGATTTCCAAAGGTTGGGCCAATCCAGATTGTATGCATTCAATGATATAGCCCATTAGCCCAATAGTTTATAAAGGCCGAAAAAAGAAAGAAAATTTGCTATCAAGTCCTCAAAGAAATTATGAATTTCTTTTCAATTCAACACCATATGTTTTCTTTTTTCAAAAAAGGTCCTCTACATGCCATTATTTTCATTGAAGAGATTTATAAAAAACATTCTAAAAATTGCATGTAGATTTTGTTTTATCCTTCGGCCCAAATGTAAATTTTGATTAAAGTGGGAAGGATTTGAGGGAAATGCAAAATTAGTGTCCCGTATCCTAGACAAAAAAAGGGGGGTTAACATAAAGGAAAAGAATAATGACAATAAATAAGAAATGCAGGTCCAGGAGGAATGCGTTGTATTGCTATTGGGCTTTTGTGGTGGTGTTCCTAATCAATAGACAGCGATGGCTGTTCCTTGTGCAGAAGCTTGCAAGAAATATCCATATAGTTGGGTTCTAACTACACCATAAAAGATCAAAATCAGCAGTTAATGAGCAAACCTCCAAGGATTAAGACATTAGTTGGAGAATGCAGAAGCTGTCTCGAGGCAATAACGTGGAAAGCCTTTTGTGGTGAGAGATTTACAGATGGGGTACTG
This sequence comes from Gleditsia sinensis, assembly GCA_037074535.1. NCBI lineage: Eukaryota > Viridiplantae > Streptophyta > Magnoliopsida > Fabales > Fabaceae > Gleditsia > Gleditsia sinensis. The sequence continues at coordinate 5,633,866 of CM073464.1, read as the reverse complement.
TACTGTGATGATGAATGTCAGGGAGGGACCAGTGGGCCTAACTCCCACTACCACACCAAAAAGGCATCAACTATTTTATGGGATTATGGGCTTTCTTTCACTTTTTGATGTTCCTTCATTGTCTGCCATAATTTTTTTTTTTAAATATTTTATTTATTATGATTTTTTTTTCATAAACTCAGCCTTTTACATTATTTATAAACTTTACAAATCTACTACTTATTAGTGATTTTATATATACGGAGTCAATACAAAATTACTTCATTCAATACCACCCTCAGCTAAAGAGAATGATGGGGTAGTAGTATAAAGTATGATAAATGCATTATGATTATGAAATTTATTTTCCTCCATAATTTCCTAACCAAGTCATCATTATTGTGCTTCTCCAAAAATGAATAAAGATCATAAAACAATGATTGCTTATTTAAAATTTAGTCCTATTATAGCAATAAACTATTGAGGCAAATAGTTTTCCCATCAACATTAATTAATTTGTTCCACCAGTTAATATCCTCATTTGGGTTATAAACAATGTTGTTTGGTTTGGTTAAAAATTTGACTAACCAAATTAATATATATATATAAATATTAATTAATATATTTTTTATAAAATTTATTTTTAAAATATTTATGAATATATTTAATAAATTAAATAAGTTAATATATAATTTATTTAATTAGTTTATAAATTTATTTGATTAATTTATAAATTTATTTAATTAAATTAAATAAATTTATTTAAATAATTTAAATTAATTAAAAAATTTATAAATATATGTTAGTTAAAATAGTATATAATTTATAAATTTTTAATTAATTTTTAAATTTTAAATTATTTTATAAATTATTTTATTTTAAATATAATTTATATATAATTTATTATTATTATTATTATTATTATTATTATTTTTAATACCCGAAAAAGTTTCTTTCATGTGTTTTGGGGGAGGAGGGTATCACGTGGAGATCCTAATGTCTCTTCTTCCCATCATCCTCCCCACAATATCATATATTCCCTCGCACACTATGCCGGGCTGCACATGGCATGCATACAGTGGTTATAATCATTTCCTTGGACCCCACTCGACATCATTATCATCTCACCGTTAATTTGTTTGACTTTTGTCCATTCGATCGATGGATGTGTAGGGAGCCACGTGGCATAAGGATGAAGCCTTACCTATTTTTGGTTGGACCCTATAATGTAGCTTTGATTGGAAGGGAGATTCAATGGGGATCGCTGAGCGACTCTGCGGTTAAATTGGTCACTCACATGCCCACGCACCCTCTCGCTTCACTCCCCGGATTATGATTGAATTTCTATGATTAGTCAAAAATGAAATTTAAGCAAATAAAAATAGATTCTTCGGAAATGTAGAGTTCCTTAAAATAACTGATAGCTTTACTTGTAAGGTAATTTATTTTTTCCAGTCTCACGGTGAAAAGTAATTTTAAATTACAATGAAATTCTAATTTAATTTTTAAATTAATTATGAGTAATAATTTAAGTATTCTGTCCTTAATCTTAACCCAATGGCCTTTTGTAAATACACATAAATTAACTCAAATATAATTGGATCCCTCCCTTGGGGCTTTGCTCCAATGATTTGATGAGCAAAGTTTTGGATCAGAATTTATAAATTCAAATCTCAAGAGCAACTCCAACGAAAATTGTTTAACTTTCATTGGAGTTGCTTATGAATGACTCATTGTGAACCATATTTATAGTGACATAAAAATCACATAAAAATTTAAGTATTATTATTTTTGCAACTAATGGTGTTTAAATAAAAATAATAAATTTTATTATATATTTTTATTATTTTTATTTAATATTATTAAAAATAAATTTATATTATTTTAAAAATTTTATTTTACTTAAAATTTTATATTAAAAATAATATTTTAATTTTTTTATGTATTTATTATTTAAAAATTAAAATATAAATTAATTATATTTTAAAATAAAATATAAAGATGTAAAATAATTTGTAGAACACATTTAGTAAACTTTTAAGAGTTATATCATTGAAGTGTATAGTTGTTTAAAATAATTTAAATTTATTTAAAATAAAAAATTAATAATATAACAGTGTGGAACTCACTTAAATAATTTTTGTAAATTGCATCATTACAAATGACTTAATATATTTGAAAAAGTATAATTTAATCTGCGTTTGAAAATTTTAGAATCATATCACATAATTTTTTTTTATTTTTTACTTTGTACTTAAAACAGTTTACTTTTAATTGAATTAAAAAATAAATTAATTTAAATTAATAAAATTTAATAATTAAAGAATCATGTCTTGTCAAATATTAAAATTAACAAAAAAATATTTGTTGAAAAGATAATTTTAATATTTTTAAAAAAATTATCTTGAATATCACATTATGTCATTACATATTAATTCATTAGGTAAATTTTACCCCAAATCCTCCTAAAAAAAAGTGTGTTTTTGTAAAGTAAATTGGTTAGGCAATATGAAGGGAGTGGTTATGGGCGGCACAAGAGATCACGCAGTGATTGGTGCCTTCATTTTGCTTTTGGAGATGAGATAGCTGATGCGCAATCGCAACCAAATGACCCACTACTCGCTTTCCCCCCTCATCTTCTGCTCTGGAATTCCAATCATCTAACATATTTAATTATTATTTTATACTTTTTTTTATTTAAAAAATATGTAATTACTCGCTTAATACTTTTTTTCTCAATTAAAAAAAAACATTTTGGTTTATCCATTCTTGTTGTTGTACAGTTATTCTTGGGACAAGGGAGGGAGTTGAAATGATAGTCGTTTAGTGCGCGAATGGGGATGTCGTATACGATGAAACGAAGTTGGGGGATTTATTGGGAAAGGAGCCGCATCTTAGGACCCAATTTCAATTGTTCTAGACTCTTCGGAATCCCCCCCCCCCCCTCTCTTTCCCCGGTAAACGACAATTCCCCCCCTCCATAAACTTTGGGCGATTGCAACATTAAAATAATGTCTTATGCCAAACTCAAGGTATACGACGAGAAAAATATTAAACTAAAATATGTTTAGTTCATCTAAAGATTATAAAAACTGTCGTGAAAAGTATTTAAAAAATTTTACAAAAGTTTCGAGTAGATAAATTAGGTCTATATTATCTTTTCTATTAAAAAAATTCATTTTGTTTTAAGAAAAAATGACAATCGCACAGATGACAAGTTTGAAAATACAAGGGTAAAAAAATAAAATAAAATATAAGAAGTTGGTCATAGAGAAAAACTCTAATCAATCCCCTTCTTCTATTATGGGAAATTTGAAAAGAATAGAAATCTAGCCTTTGTTAATTCAGTAATTGTGATTTGATCTTTTCTATTAGTTTTGCCGTTCTTTTGGTTGCGTTGTCTTTGTCTTCGTTGCTAATTTTGGGTCATACTATGTCCCTAGCTAATTGTTATTGAGACCTTAAGTTGTCATTTTTCTTTCTTTGACATTAAATTTTCTAACTAAATACTGAATATTTATGTGCGGATACAATTTTTCTTTTTTTCTTTTTTGTTTAAAAATGAAATTAATAAAATAAAATTAGAGTTTGGTCCTCCAAATAACACTTCTACATATTCTTATGAGTCCTTCAATTATGGGACTACACAATTTTCTATTTGGCCCCTCCAAAAAACACAATCTTAGCTAGATTGGTGATAAATGGTTATATGGCTCTCTATTTTCTTAAGGGCATGAATTTATTAGACATTTATATTTCTCTACCCCAATGACAATTCACTTATTAAAACTTGTTTTGGACGTTAATAAATAATTTTTTAGTTTGATAATTTATATAATACTCATTTTAGTATTTATAATAAAAATATTTTAAATCAGTTTTAAATTTCTCCCGAATGATCTTAGTTTAGATTGTTTTTACCACAACTCATTTTCTCAATTACTACTCTCCGGTTTCAATGTCTCTTTTGTAGCCATTTTTGTTGTTGTATATTTTGCATAAATTTAATTTAACCTCGAAGGTTAAAACCGAGAAAGCCCAATAATTAATGCCATTGAAGTTAGTTGTTAGTTAGTGAACAAATAGTCAAATACCATCAGTGGCCGCCAAGGTGCCTAAAGTGTATTAAAAGTGTGGTAGGAATTAAAGGTAATGAAAATTGAAAGCCAAAAAACAAAAAATATATATAAAAAAATTAATCTTTTCCAATAACAATTGATATTTATTGTTTAATATTTTGATTAGAAAAACGTGTTGATCGAGAATTTCACTGTTTTAATTACTCTTTTTTTATTATACAGTTTTTATTTATTTATTATAAAAATATATACAAATTTTATTTAAAAATAAAAGTAAAATATTATCCTCTCTCTTGATTAATATTTTTATTATCTCTTTAAGAAAATATACACATTTAAAAAAAAAATAAGAATGAAATAATTTTTTTAATTAATATTTTTATTACACAACTTTTATTTTACTTATAAAAATGTAGATGATTTTTTTTTAAAAATAAGAAGTACATTCTATAATTTATTTTAAATATTTAAATGTTTTTATAAAAGAGAAATATATAATAAATAAATAAATAAAATATTATTATATCATTTTTTTTACAATTTTTAATTAAAATTTTAAATCAATAAAATTAATATTTTGGTAGCTCAAATCATTACAAAAATATTTTAAAACAAAATAATTGATATTATAGGATAGTAAATCAGAAAAGAATTTATAAGAGTTTTAATTTTTTTATTATTTTTTCATAAAAAAATTTAAGATATTTAAATTAAATTAAATTTTTTTTTAAATTTTGTTTGTATATTTTTTATAATAAAAAAGTAATATAATATACGCATTAATTAAGGGATAAGAGAATTTTTTATTCTATATTTTTTTTTATTTTTTAAAAAATGTTTGCATATTTTTAAAAAGTTGTGTAATAAATACATTAATTAAAATATAAAGTAATTTATTTATTTTATTATAATGCTACTTTAGCTTTCAATTCATTCAATTGTACCGCAATTTTGTAAAAACACAACATCTAAATACTTTTTACAATTTAATATTATAAAATTAATTTTAAATTTTTTTTTTCCAAATATCATATTTTTATTATAAAATTTTATGTTAATCTTTTCCTATTTAAAATGCATTCAAGCTCTTCCTATAACTAGCACATATATCCTATCAAGACTATAATTTTTTGATATATTTTATCTTTTGTAATTCATATTGACTAATTTGGACGTTAGAATATCTTAATCAAAAAATAACACCTAGCTTAGCACAATGCAACCTTGGCCGTCGAGAGTATTCCTCAATTTAATATATTTAAAGTTAAAAACTATAAAAATCTTTTTAAAAAAATTATGTTTATGGTTTGGTTTTATGAGATATTAATAATTAATTTTAAAATTTTAAAATTAAATATGAAAATTTTAAATTTTTTCTTATTTTATATAATATATAAACTGTATAAAATAAATATGAATTTATAATTTAATTTTTAACCGCAACATTAGGGTTTCATTATAAATACGCTTACCTCATCGTCCAGGTACCTCGTATCTTCTTCTCTCCTCTCCTCTTTTCTGTGTTCTAATGGAAGTATAAAAAATGTAAAAATGATTTTTTTAATCAAAATGTGAATAGTACTTGCCACGTCGATAACCACGTAGATTCTGTGTCTTCAACCCCACCTCCCTTCGCCTGCCCAAAATTTTTTGTCGTTGCAGAGGAGAGAGAGAGAGAAAGAGAGACATTGAGACAGAGGGAGAGAGAGACGGGTCTAACTCCTAAAGAGTATTCTCCTTTTCAGTCCACTACGCTTCTTTCATATCTTTCTTTCTCGCTATCTCTCTCTCTCTATCCCCATGTGAGATTGCAATACCCCATTTCATTCTATTTCTTTTTGGTTTTAATACTCTCACATTTTCTTCTGAATCACACGTACTTCTACTTCACTTCAATTCCTCATTCTACAAATCTACCTCTCTTTCTCGTCTTTTCATTTTTGTTTCTTTATTCCCTTTTGAAATTTCATTGCTTTGACTATTGTATCCACCTTTCTATCTTTGGATGTTCAGCTTTCCGCTGGATCACCAACTAGCTCGCTGTCTCTAAATTTCCTTATTGCTTTTGTTCTATCTCTTTGAGTTCAGGATTTCTGGGTTCAATTGGATTGTATTAGCCTTTGATCGAAGAGGGTAATTGCAAGATCTGCCGTGCGATTTGTTTAACTCAATTTTTTTGATCTTGCTGGCGCTCTACCGAATTATCGGTTTGGATCCGATCGGGGAAGAAACAGCGCCATCAGATGGCGCTGTTCAGAAGGTTCTTTTACCGGAAGCCGCCGGATCGGCTTCTGGAGATCTCCGAGAGAGTCTATGGTATGCTTCGTTTCCTATTTCGTCTCTTATTACTTTTCCTAACGTTTTATTTAAAATTTAATGAGCTCATTAACGCAAGAGCACCTGAAAAACTGGAAGTATTTGGGCTGTTACTTTTTCCCTTTATATGAAGTTACTGAACTGCTCCATTAGTAGCTTAGAGGATGCAATTGAGCTTTATGGGCTCAATTACTAAGTTCCGGTACATTTTGGGACAATGCGTATGGTAACTCGTTAATTATGGATTTATATTATTATTATTTTTCCTTTCATTATCTCGTAACGCTTCTAGGCTGATTAGAATCGGGTTCTATATTTCTTCTCCTTTAGATTTTACGTTCATTCTGTGTTCTTCACGTGATTGTTAGCTGAGGGAAATTCTCTCTTTCTGTTAATTTTTTTCACAATGTATGGGTTATAGGGTAGGACGTTTAGCTAAGGCGAGGGGCCGAACTGTCCCAGTCATTGTAAAAGTTGAGAAATGGAATAAGAGGTTGGACATTTCAGTTTATTTCTAGTCGGCTACTACTAGTATTGCATCAAGTGGATGTTCTTATTATGTTTTCCAGATAGACAATGATGTTGGAGGAAAGGGATTGTGTAGTATTGCATTTTTACCCTGTAGAGAGATATCTTTCTTGATCTAGGGTCGGTGGGTTGTTGACAGAACAAAGTCTAAAATAAAGTACAAAGGGTGGAAATATTTCTGAGAATTTTAACAGAGACCAAAAAAAAAAAGAAAAGAAAGAAGCAATATTTCAAAAAGAGAATGGCAATTCATTATTGGAGCTGGAGGATTGCTAGTTGAAGAACTTTGGATTACTTTATTGAGACTTGTCCTCTAAGACGATATCTTTATGCCTTGTACAGATGCTTTGGTTGCACTGTATGTAGTTAATTATGGTAATTGGCAGGGTAAAATTACCTCCTATGTTAGCTATCAACTCTTGATCTTATTAAGCTTATTATAAACTTATTCATTTCCTTTGCACTTGGTTTTTTTGCTGTTTTTACTTATTAAAAAGAAGTCGATGCAGATATTGAAGTTGTTATGCTTAGCAGTTCTGTACACCTGTATTAACAGAATATTTGACTGTTCCATCTCTATTTTTGCAGTTTTTGATTGCTGCTTCTCCACGGATGTCTTGGAAGAAGATGAGTACAAAATTTATATGGGGGGTATTGTAGCTCAGCTACAGGATCACTTTCCAGATGCTTCTTTCATGGTGTTTAACTTCAGAGAAGGGGAGAAGCGAAGTCAAATTTTAGACATATTGTCTCAGTATGACATGACAGTTATGGACTACCCTCGGCAATATGAGGGTTGTCCACTTCTGCCTTTGGAAATGATCCATCACTTCCTTCGATCAAGTGAAAGTTGGTTGTCTTTGGAGGGGCAACAAAATGTTCTCTTGATGCACTGTGAAAGAGGAGGTTGGCCTGTGCTTGCATTTATGCTAGCAGGTCTTCTATTGTATCGTAAACAGTACAATGGGGAGCAGAAGACCCTTGAAATGGTTTACAAGCAAGCTCCTAGAGAACTTCTCCACCTTCTCTCTCCTTTGAATCCGCAGCCTTCGCAGTTGAGATATCTTCAGTACATTTCCAGGAGAAATTTGGGTTCTGAGTGGCCTCCATCAGACACACCCTTATATTTGGATTGTTTGATTCTTAGAGTCCTTCCATTATTTGACAGCGGAAAAGGTTGCAGGCCTGTTGTACATGTTTATGGTCAGGACCCTTCAAAACCTGTTAACAGAAGTTCAAAGCTTCTTTTTTCGACTTCAAATACCAAAAAACATATTCGCCACTACCAACAGGTGATGTATGATTTAAACTATTGATACTGAATTGTGATTTGATCAGTTAGAATGTCCTCTTATGAAATTTTAACCACAGGCAGAATGTATGCTTGTAAAAATTGATATCCATTGTCGTGTTCAAGGAGATGTCGTTCTTGAGTGTATACATCTGGATGAAGACTTTATTCGTGAGGAGATGATGTTTAGAGTTATGTTCCACACAGCATTTGTGCGGTCAAATATATTGGTGCTCAGCCGTGATGAAGTTGATATTTTGTGGGATGCCAAGGATCAATTTCCCAAGGATTTTAAAGCAGAGGTAAGTTATTGTTATTCTTCTTTGAGAGCCATTTTCTGAAGCAGTAGGAGTTGAACGCATACTCATATCTGTATCAGGTGCTTTTTTTGGACGCTGATGCTGTTATACCTGATCTAACCACAGTCAGGGTGAGTGAAGATGCAAATGAGACGGGAAGTGCTTCACCTGAGGAATTCTATGAGGTGGAAGAGATTTTCAGCAATGTAGTTGATGCACAGGAAGGTAAGGGAGGGTATGATTCTCCTCTGGTTCATGATAAAAATCTTAAGGAAGTCTGGAAAGAGGAAGTGGATCCTCACAGTTTTCTGGATTGTACATCAGATGATGGTATTCACAAACAGGACAGAAGGATGGATTCTGGTATTAATGCAGTGAAAGACATTATTGTTGATGATGTGAAGTACAAGCTTGATGAGAGGATGGATTCTGATCCTCATGAAGTGAAAGATATTGCTGTAGATGACGGAGATATTAAATCTACTTCCATGGAAGTCACTAATGATGTGATGGAAACTGTGGAAACAAAGAAGGAAGTCACCTCAGATGTCTATGGACAATTGGTAGATATAGAAGACAAATATGATAAATTTGGCAATACAACAGAAAAAAAATTAGACGAAGGTCAGGAGAAGCCAGATATTGCCAGACAAAAATCTGATAAACTAGCTCTTCCTGCTGCAAGAAAACAACTTTCATCAAACACGAAGCCATTGGGAGATACATTTGCAGCTAAACAAAAGATTAAGCAGCTAGAATCACAAGGCAGTCAGGCAAAACAAGCTAAGCCAAATGCAGTAACCAGGTGGATTCCTTCTAATAAGGGTTCTTACACCAATTCAATGCATGTCTCATATCCACCATCAAGGTATAATAGTGCACCAGCCGCTCTTGCCAATGCTAACCCTCCAAAGGAGAAAATTGCAGATGTCAAATTAAGGTCTGCTTCTGCTCCTGTTGTCTCAGGAACGCTTGTTTCTACTGACATGACAAATGATCTGAAAAGTCATAAGGTAGATGATTCAAAATCAGTGGACTCCATAGAAGAAATGGAAGAAAACTACTTATCATCATCATCACCATCAGTTGAAGAGACATATCTTCAATCAGCAACTCAAGCACCACAACTTAGCTCAGAGCAAGTGCCACGACCTCCTTGCCCCCCACCTCCACCTCCACCTCCACCTCCATTTCATGCTAGAAACTCTTCTACCCATGTTTTTGAACCCTTATCTTTACAGGATGATGTAACACCTCCTTCACCTCCATTTGCACTATTATCACCATCTTCCTCTTTGGATGGAGAGGTATCCACCCCACCACAACCAACAACACTGCTGCTGCCGCCGCCGCCGCCTCTACTAATTCTAGCATCAATCAGTAGACAAAACCGTGGGATCGACTTTCAACCTGCAACTTCTTCCCCTCCTTTGTTTGCCAATAGAGCAATCACATCAAAATTTTATGGACTGCCAAGTGCAGTTGCCCCACCCCCTCCTCCTCCACCACCACCACCTCCTCCAAAGTATGAAGTTTTATCTCCTCCTCTCCCTCCTTCCACTACTTTTTCTCGGGCTCCACCACCACCACCGCCTCCTCCTCCTAGGTATGGAGTTTCATCTCCTCCTCCCCTTCCTCCCACTAATCTTTCTGAAGCTCCACCACCTCAACCTCCACTTCCTCCAGAGTATGAAATTCTATCTTCTTCTCCCACTACTTCTTTTGCTCCGCCTTCACCTCCTCCGCCTCCACCTCCACCCCCATCACCTATGATTGTGCAACATAAAGCTCCACCACCCCCGCCACCACCTCCTTTTGGAAGAGCTCCATCATCACCACCTCCACCTCCACCTCCACCTCCCTTTAGTAGAGCTCCACCACCACCACCACCTTTACCTCCTTTGAGTAGAGCTCTACCACCACCACCACGATCTCCACCTCCCTTTAGTAGAGCTCCACCACCACCACCTCCACCTCCATTTAGTAATGCTCCTCCACCTCCACCTCCACCTCCTTTTGGTAATTCTCCTCCGCCTCCACCTCCTTTTGGTAGAGCTCCACCAACTCCACCTCCTCCACCTCCATCAAGTGGAGTACCACTTCCACCACCACCTCCTCCATTGCATAGAGCGCCTCCACCACCCCCACCTCCAACATATGGAGCCCCAACTCCTCCACCTCCACCATTTCGTGGAGCACCACCTCCACCACCACCTCCAGGTGGTCGAGGCCCACCTCCTCCACCACCTCCCGGTGGTCGAGGCCCACCACCTCCTCCTCCTCTTGGAGGACATGCTCCTGGTGCTCCTAGACCTCCTGGTGGTGCACCTCCACCACCTCCACCCTTAGGCTCTAAAGGCGCTAGTGCTGGAGCTGATCCAAGAGGGAGAGGGCGTGGACTTTCGCGTCTTACAGGGGCTGGTGTAACAGCACCCCGACGATCCTCCTTGAAGCCTCTGCATTGGAGTAAGGTGACAAGGGCATTGCAAGGAAGTTTATGGGAAGAATTACAAAGACATGGAGAACCTCAAATGTAATTTGAATTGTCTACAATTATTTTTGTTTGTCTGAATTATTTTAATTTTGTATAATTATATGCTTTCCTGTTTTCAACATCCTGCCCTTTTGAAATGACTGGTGTTATGTTCTGTCTTAGTGCACCAGAATTTGATGTTTCAGAGCTAGAGAGCCTTTTCTCTGCAAATGTTCCTAAACCTTCTGACTCAGGTGGTAAAGCTGGAGGTCGACGCAAATCTGTTGGGTCCAAAACTGACAAAGTCCACTTGGTATGCTTTTATACTAATTTGCTTGAATTTTGATAATTTTAAATCAGCCATGTGTTTGAAAGGTGATTTGATTCTTTTTTCTTAGTCTTGCCTTCCTGAAGTGTAAATCACCATGGTTAATTGTTTCGCTTCATAAAGAAGGTCTCTAGCATTCAAGGCTACATTTTTATTTAATTTAGAATGTGATACTACTGTTTTTAAGTGTGCATAAAAGAAGTCATCTTCATTATGACCTGATTTCAGTGACTATTTTATTAGGCACCTGTTCATAATTTTGTGGAGGAAACAAATGAATACCTTTTATGCTGTCAAGGAGAATATTCAGCATATCTTGTTACATGAATCAAATTAAGTTGACATGAATGACTAAACTGATCACATCTGTCAGAATAAAATATGTTTTCCTATGATGTCAAGGAGAATATTCAGCATATCTTGTTACATGAATCAAATTAAGTTGAGATGGATCACTAAACTGATCACATCTGTCAGAATAAATATGTTGTCCTATTGTCACTTAAGAGGCTTTTCTTTGTCCTGGAAACTATAATTCTGCTACTGCAAATTTAATGGATAGTTGTTGTACTTTGGAACTGCTTAAAGCCAATGTTTATTCAAAACTCCGTTGACTTTATGTTTATATGTCAATTCCCTAATAAGTTAGAAATTCTTTTTTTTAAATGTAGATTGACCTGAGGCGGGCCAATAATACTGAAATTATGCTCACAAAGGTTAAGATGCCCCTTTCTGATATGATGGTAAGCTGATATACTTCTAAATTTCTTTATTTGGGGGGCAACTTTTGAAGTATATTTCTGCAAGTTGGGTTAAAGGAATTTTATTATGAATGGTAATATTCTTTTGCATAAAGCTTCATGACAAAAGTACTCATCAAGGCTGCTTATAGGAGATATTCCCCATACCAATATAATGACATGTCATAACTGTACTAACTTTTTCAAACTTTTGAAATCTTCACCTGTAATTATCAATGGTAAGTATTGCTTAACATGTTGAAATGATTTTCTCAGGCTGCAGTTCTAGCTATGGATGACTCGGTATTAGATGTTGATCAGGTGGAAAATCTCATCAAATTTTGTCCTACCAAAGAGGAGATGGAACTTTTGAAGGTAAAGCTTGAATGCTTGATAAGTTTATAATTGCTTATTACATCTTGTTTGGACAATTATGGGTTCTTGTTTTTGTATCTGCTATTACTGTGAGTTGCACCCTTTCAATCTGATTTGTTTGCTTTTCTAATTTGATTCCTCTTGGTCATAATCAGGGATACACTGGTGACAAGGAGAATTTGGGGAAGTGTGAACAGGTCTGCAAGTTATTTCTCTTAATCATTGTATTATGTCTAATAGTTGTTAATAGAAAAGTTTGAGCACATTGAACTTGCATTGGTGTCATCAAATTTACATAAATAGTGATTGTGCTTATCTTGAAAGTATAATTTTTTCCGAGTATATTAGTGATACAATAAAATAATTATAATCTGGTTTAAGTGGAGAATTTGATTTATAATAACAAACATAGAATTATCTGGTGCAGTTGAACTTTTGGTTATTGTTGCATTAAAAGCTAGAAGGAAACTCAGGAAAAGTGAATAAATGAGGTAGAACCTGAAAAGAGATGAGCATATTTTTTAGAAACCAAGTTATGGAATGTTAATTGAAATTTAGGAGTTGCAGAACTATGGGTATAACTGAAATTTGATTATGACGGAAGGTAAAATGGTTAAATAGGAATCAAGTTCAAGACAGAGGCAACATATGACACTTAAAGTGTCTTATGACATATATAAAATCATATTCTTATATATATTTGATCATTTATGTTTCAGTATTTTTTGGAGCTGATGAAAGTGCCGCGAGTTGAGTCAAAATTAAGAGTATTTTCTTTCAAGATTCAGTTTGGTTCTCAGGTTTGGTGATGTCTGTAATTTTTCTGTTTTAATTAATTAATTAATTAATTTATTGGATTTGGTCTTCTTTGCTTCAGTTTTCATTCTTTCCTTGTTCTGTAGATTACTGAATTCAAGAAAAGTCTAAACACTGTCAACTCTGCCTGTGAAGAGGTACTTTACTTGTGATACTAGCATTTATTCTGTTCTGTGTGCTTCTTTGACCATGTACACTTTTTCTTGATTATAGGTTCGAAAATCTGTCAAACTAAAGGAGATAATGAAGAAAATTCTATATTTGGGGAATACATTGAATCAAGGAACAGCAAGGGGTTAGTAATTCTTAGTAATAGCAATGACCTAGTGCTCGCTTTTTCTATTTTTGACATCTAGTTTATCACCAATACTTCATATTAGTTAGCTTTCATACTTTGACATGTTTCTTTAGATCTAATGCTATGTAAAATATCCAGTTTGTCGATCAAATTTTAAGAATAAAATGTTTTCATTTTATGCAGGATCTGCAGTTGGATTCAAGTTGGATAGTCTTTTAAAGCTCACTGACACTCGTGCTTCTAACAATAAGATGACACTGATGCATTATCTTTGCAAGGTATGAGTCTAATATTGCAATGGACAAAGATATTGTCTGGTGGCTAACCATTTCTTTTCCTATTTGGGCTTTAGGTTCTAGCTGACAAGTCACCTGCGCTACTTGATTTTCATCTGGACCTTGTTAGCCTGGAAGCTGCTACGAAGGTGATCATTTTTTTTTGGGTGCTTTTCATCCCACAAAATATTGGTTGTGGTGCTAACTGTCAGTCTTTGGTAATGGGATTACAATGTATATTGATTAATAACTTATCTTGCAGATACAATTAAAATCATTAGCAGAAGAAATGCAGGCAATCATCAAGGGATTAGAGAAGGTTAGGCAGGAGCTTGCTGCATCTGAAAATGATGGCCCTGTATCTGAAGTTTTCCGTAAGGTGTTTTGCAATTTTACTAGAATCCTTGGTTCTTCATTATATTAAGAAAAAAATTAAAAGACGAAGAAAGTTCTGTTTTTTTATAAGAAAATAAAATAAAATGAATTTGTTGTCAAGGACCAAGGAAGAAAGTTGTTTTTCCCACATTGTGAATGTAGTTGACAGTGTAGTTATTGTTAAGGACCATATAAACTTAAAAGCTTAAATTGTCAAGTAAAAGTTCGTGAATAATTTTATTATAAATTCTAGCACACTCCTTCACATGAAAACTCTTTGGATTGGACCAAAGTATGGTCCATCATACCTTGTGCTAAAATTTAATTTTAATTAAGAGAATGGAAGAAAGTGAGGATCAAACTCTAGACCACTTGATCGTATAGGCTTTGATACCATATTAAATATTACTTCAACTCAAAAGTTTAAACTATTAAGTGAAAGTCTATAAATAGTTTTATTATAATCTTAAACAAAGAAAATATTTTAGGGTTATCATCTAGTTCTAGAATTAAGAAGAGCAGTCCTAGAAGAAGCTCAAGCTGGAAAAGCCTAAACTTTCAATTGAAGAGAAGGAAACTGTTGCTGTCTCTACATTTAGTGACTCACCTTGTTGTAAAAGCTGTTTTATCTGTTTCCAAGTTTTAGCTCTGGTGGGTGCTGAAGAGTCATTTTGCACATGTCTAGCTATGAATTGAATGTCATATTTAATATGTCCAAGTTAAGGTTCTAAATGCTTGTTTTTAGATTTATTTTACATTGATTCCTAGCATATTTTTCTGTCTAAACTTTTGAGCAGATTTTATCACTTTTTTTTTTTACCATTATCATCTAAATTCTAGTGGAAAAATGCTTCTTGAAGAATGTGTCTGTTATCCCTTTGTTATTCAACATATCTATGATGAGAAAAGAAATGTTAATCTTATGTTTCTATAGTCTTTCATAAACGTTGAGGTTGTCAATGCTGATAAACAGTTGGTAGGACAACCTACATTTAGTTTACATGGTTTGGTATGTGGTTTATATTTTCAGTGAATTGACTATTTTTTTTTTATCTTTTTAGACATCGAAAGAATTTCTTGCTGTCGCTGAGTCACAGGTGGCATCAGTAACAAATTTGTATTCAGTGGTGGTAATATGCTTAACCACACCTTTGGCACACTATACAATGGTATAAAGAGATATAATGACCATGTTTATTTATTTATTTATTTTTGGTTGTCTTTGGACAGGGTAGAAATGCAGATGCACTTGCACTATATTTCGGGGAGGATCCTGCCCGTTGCCCATTTGAGCAAGGTAAGTTTATGATTGATACCTATTCACATAGCTGGTATGTCCGCCTATTGTTTTAATACTGGTGAATGGTGATGTCAATTGTATTGGATTATAGTACATTTATTTGATGTTTCTAGAGATTTCAGATTTTCTTAACCTCTTACTGACATCTATGGTTGGCACCACTATACATTTTCTTAAAAAAATTTATCTAAGTGCTGATTTCTTGTTTAGGGGTTAAGGAAGGATTCTCATACCTCTTTTGAATGTTTTATTCTATGATGGAAAGATACATAATAGCTTTCTTGAAATTGTTAGAGAAGACCATGCTCCTTGGATTCTTATTAAGTGCAGCGAAAGGTGGGGAGATGACAGATAAGGAGAGGGTGGGAGTGGCAGAATAATCAAGTATAATTAGAAAAATGGAGGTGAAAATTAAATCAACTAGGAATAGCCAGAATGGAGTTTCATTATCCTTGTGTTTACGTTTGGTAAAAGTAGTGATTTGTTCTGTTGTATTTTCTGAATGCTCAAAGCTGACTTCTTGTTTCCGATTTGAAAATTACAGTTACTGCAACTCTCCTAAATTTTATAAGGTTGTTTCGGAAAGCACATGAAGAGAATTGCAAACAAGCAGAGTTAGAGAAGAAGAAAGCTGAGAAAGAGGCTGAAATGGAGAAGGCTAAGGGCATTAACTTGACAAAGAAGAGTGCAAGATAGTTGAAGATTGACTTGTTTGCTCCTTTGCACCGACATCATGCTCTTGCCAAAGAGCAGCGGCCTACCCTTGTGGTGGTAAGGGCACTGCTTCTGGGACACTTTTCCAAAGCCTCCCTTTCCATGATGATCATGTGACAATTTGCCTTTCAAGATGGTGTATTGAGGTGGAAAAGCAAGATCTTGCCACCTGTGGACCTTTGAATCATGCAACAGGCTTAGGCATTGATTCTTTGACAGCGTGTTGTTGAATCAGAATCTTATGGCCTATTGATCCTTTGTGTCATATTACACTGGAAAGGTCAAATTTTAGACCCAATGGATGCTTAATGCAGTTGCGTGAGATGCCATCTGCATCCTGTGAACACTATGAAGATGATGAATCTGGTCCCTCCTGCATTGTTTCGAGATAAAGTTGTGGTAATGAGCATGTCTTCCATTGCCGTAGAACTGGATTTGGCTTTCATCATTTGGTATATGTATGTTTCGCAGCACCAGAGCAGATGATTTTTGGTTTGTAAAGCACTGAAGTCCAACAATTGTACTGTAGTACTGTGGAACCTTGTACAGAGCTCTAACCCTCACCTTTAGGATTCAATTCTTTCTCATGTAACATAGAAATTAGTTTCTTTCCTTCCTTTTGATGAGAGATTTTGATAGGACCCAATCGAGAAAATGTTGTATAGCTGTCAGGTTAAGTGGAGAAATTAGAAATCAGGTCTCTGTATTGTAACTGTAATATAGTGAAGATCAGGACAGGTTAGAAAATGTTTGTTTTCATTCATCTTGTGAAATACGTACTAGTGAAGTGTAAAGGGTTATTGTTCCATTCAGTTGTCCCAGTTCATGAAATTTAGCATACTGGACTAAAATGTGGTCACACGTTGTCGCGGTCGAAAGGCCCAAAACGCAACTTCAAACAGGAAGCACTGCAGTTTACTGGTGTTTACCGAAGAAGTTTGTACCTCCCTAGTTCCATCTTTATATTTTTGTTTTTGCCGAGAGAGAATTTTCAACTGGAAAACCATTATATCATACATGCTGAGATTTCATACGGTGCATTCATTCAGATAGTTGAATTCACGGATCCTAGTATTTGAGCAGATCATTGTAAGGGGTGCATTTCACTGTTCTGCCATTCTCACCTTGAACTATCTCATTGTCATTGATAAACCAGAGATCAATACTCTGGACTTTGATGGGTATTCTATGACGTGTGGTCTCAAACATGAAAATCTAGTTGAGCCCCATACTAGTAACAGCTTTTTCTGCAAGTAGAACTTTAAGTGTGGTTTTAAGTATGTTACCAGATTTTTTAATAGAGTTATGACAAGGGGAGAAATTTTTTTAAGTGGTCAATAGCGCCGTGTTGAGGTGTGAAAATGTTCACAGGTCTAATAGTGAACATTTAAGGAACTTTAGTCCAATTCTTGTCCTTTTTGCAATTATGATTTGCTTGATTTGCAATCCACATTTCATGACTCGTCCCTACCAAGTTATTCTTGTTCAATGATCCCATGGTCGGATTATAATACCTTCATTCAAGACCTTGACATTCACGAAGCGAATGAACTGAGACGCTTGAATGGTGGATTGGTTGGAAAGGAAAAAAGACCACCACTACAAAATACATAGCTCTTCGTGGGAAGTCATTGTTCTTCGCCTTTACCAAGAGACTCCCACAAGGGAAGAAGAAAGAATCAAAGAAATTGTAATGGCAACGGCTCCTAAACTGGCCAAAAGGCTAGATTGACAGTTAGGTAGCAGAAATAACCTCTCTCTCTTGGTGCTAATTACACAATCCCCATTTGGACAGTTTCTTCATGAACTATGCATAAAGTGCTGATCTAAGTTTCACAAAAAATTTTAAATTAAGCCACTTGAACTTCGCCATACCCACATAAATAATTTGTGCATATTCTGTCAAAGGATATTGTAGAAGTATTCGTCTAAAGACCCAAACTCTAAGCTAATTAACAGAAATTTTTGTATTATTCACATCGTAATGGATTGCCAATATACAAAGTAAGAAAGTGACGAAATCCAAAGAAGACAGAGTTGAAGAATACAGCGAGAAGACATTAAATATAATGGTGAACTAATCTCTAGCTTTTGTTTTTGCACATCGCTGAGGTTCCCCTGTTGAAAATCTTCTGTGCCATCGAAGCTGCTCGGTATTTCCTTCGAGCAACATAAATAAATCTAGTAATATACTTGTTTAGAATAATGCTTAGCTCTTTTCCTTCATAAAACATGAAGAACGGCCTCGACAAGTTTAATAATCTGCAACCTTAAGGTAACTCTTCGAAGTTCTTGATGCTCTCATAACCATAATTGTCCTCCTCTGGAAATTCTATCCTGAACAAATGTTTGCCATTCTCATCAACCCACGATCCCATCTTACAGCTTTTGTAAAAGATGCACGCCACGATTGTGTCAAGGATAATGAAAATTGAGTACAAATAAGCAATGAAAATCCCCTCTAAAGCCATCGCTGGCCCTGCTTTTCCAGCTATATGATAGGCCCTCACAACCCGGAATTGAAACAAGGCTTCAATGGCAGCCAGGGCCACATTCACAGGCAGTGCCAAGAACAAAGCCATTGATGTTCTTCCCCTTATAAGAACGCAAGCTTTCAGAACTGCCAGGTACCCTCCGTGTCCCTCCATACCAGATAGAGCCATTGCCATGCTGCAAATGACAAGTGCATTGGCTAGAATAACAGAGAAGAGAACTGCCCCAGACGCTGACAGGAAGAGGGAACTTTGGGAGGAGTCGCCAAGTCCTTGGACGAAACTGAAGGCAAAAAATAGGAGAAAATAAGCGGTTGCATTAGCAGAGATAATCAAGAAAGAGTTACAGATGTAGGTGCTGAGGATCGGTTTATAAAGAGATGTTATTGAAGCGAAGGAAGGTGGAAAAGTTGGCTTGTGGTGTTTGAGAGCCTGAATTATGGAAGCTTTAGCGAGGATGAAGAAGGTGAGGGTGAAGGGAAGGGTGAAGATTGAGGAAGTGATTGTTTGAGAAGCTTTTAAGCTAAAAAGGGTAAACGTTTGTGATGATGAAGGAAAGCCTGCAGCACCAAACAGAGTCGTCAGGCGATTGTATATTTGAGGCAAGATGGATGAGGAGGAAGGGACTAGAGCTTGTGAGAGGAGTATAGAAGCTGAGAAAGGAAAAGCAATAAAAGCTGCGGAAGAGGTGAAATAGTGATAGTTTTGAAGGAAACTGTGAACTGATTTTCTGAGAATCTTGCTTGGAACTTCCATTGGAATTGATCGTTTTTCTTTGCCACTAGAGAGAGAGAGAGAAGGAGGGGGAGAGGAAGATGAAATGGCTAGCTTCTGGGTAAAGGGTACAAGGTGTTGGTGTATCCTTTTCTCCAAGCTTTCTTTAATGGGTTTGCTCTTTCTTTTGGGACTGGTATGTATGGGATTTTAAGGAGGCGGTGTTTTGGATGAATGGATTGGCCAACAACAAGAAACTAACGACTATTGCTAAGGTGGAGCTGTTTGGACTTTGTTTTTACCAGAGATTTTGGAACTATTGTGGGTTCTTCTGTGTTCTAGGAATCCTCACCAGCTTAGTTGGTTTAAGAGGACACAGGGCAAAGCATCTTTTCCCTGGTGAGGTGTTGCTACCTAGTATATTTGCAATAATTAAGTTGGTAAGACACAGTTTTTATTCTGGCAAATTTCAAAGAAAAATAATTAAGGTGCAATTTTTATATGTTTGTTATAGGTTTTCAACAAAATGATGATATGTAAAAAAAAAATTTGAAATAATTTGATGTTAAGTTATAAAAAAACATTTGTATGTCATGTTTTTATTAAAAAAAAAATTAATATCAAATATTTAAGAAACTTTATTTAAATTTTGAGTAATTTCAAACAATAATCAAGAAAGTTATCCCAGTTTCTCTAAAATCACCCTTGATCATTAGAAAAAGGACTAGACATATATGCCTATAATGATCAAATGACCACTTATTTATAGGTAAAAATCTCCATGAATGGGTTTTTTTTTAAGTGTAAAAAACCCTTTGTGGTCTGATGAAAGATTTCTTTTCTTTTTCTTTTTAGAAGATTGCTTCAACTGCACATTATTTAGCAGCTTACAATTGGTGGCTACAGTCTTTTCCAAGTTCAAGTAATGAAGCATTCAATGTTGACCCCATTTTCCTTGAAATTTATTAATGCATGTGTGCAAAATTAAAAGGAAAAAACCAGAGCTTGACAAAGAAGGAAAATAAAATTTAATCCAAGCTTCCATAATATGAAATGAACTTTATAATTATTTATGATGCATGCCTCTTAAGATAGGTCCACTTTTCACATGCTAACTGAATAATTCTTAGCTTGCAAGACATAATACTAATAATAATAGTTATACAGAAAAAATATATATTAAAATGGGATAACAAAATTTTTAATATAACTAAATAATCATATCTTTACAACAAGATAATAAAAAAATGAATTAAAATATATTTTTTCACAAATCAACTTGACTATATATTTATGGATATAGCTTATTGACTTTGGCATTAGGGGGAGATGAAGTTCAAATGAGGGATAATGGAGTTGGTAAGGTGACGTAGTTTGAGCTGTTTAGTTAGTTGGAAGGTTTCCTCAATAGGATGGGGCCTTGTCTTACTTTGTTTTGGTTCTCTCATTAATATATTTAATTAAATTCTCTTTTTTTTATAAAGTATTTTAGCTTTATTTGCTATTGGTTTCCTTGGTGAGATGTCAACATATTCGGTGCTTTTCTAACTAAAAATTGATTATAATCAGGTGATCCAATACAAAGTAACAAATATTTAATATTTGGGTTGGGTTGGGAATTTCTTTCTTTGTTAATCTGAAAAAAAATGGGAGAATTATTTTGAAAAGCTGTGTCGGCTCTTTTTTTCCTTAAGAAAAATATGTATATTGTGGTTAAAATTTGTGTAACTTAATCTTAAATCAATCTAATTTTTAAAAACTCTTTTAATGATTAAAATTGAATTAACTTTAGTTGAAATTAAATTCTATTTTAAATTAGACTAAATTGAATTGTAGATTGGTCAAATATATTCTTAAAATTATGCAAATACAAGGTATGCTTGGTAGAAGTAAAGATAAAGGATAATTAATATACTCGCAAGTCATAATGTTACTTAAAATACATATTTGTGTATAATTCGGTGCTTTTTCAAGAAATGGAGGAATTTCTTGAGTATAAAAGTGGGGTTCGTCCAAACAAAGTATCAATATCTCTTTCGACATTACAACTTTGACATCAATAACTTTTCCAATGATTCCTACAATTTGACAAACATTTGGGTGGTTTGTGGTTTATTTGGGAAAACCAAAACCTGAAGGAATGCTGCGGAACCTCACTAGAAATGTTCTATTTATTGTCAAGCACTTATGTCATGTGAGCTATTTTTTAGATGTTAGAAATTTAAATTCATAAAAGTTATTTGAAGAGATGGGTAATTTTAGCATCTTAAATAATAAAATTAGTCTTAAATTTAATAAATATGAAGATAATCATGTCAGAACAAAAAAAAATTATGTTCTACACAATATTAGAAAATTCATAAAAAATATAGATTACAGTGATAAAACTAAAATTTATATATATATATATATATATATATATATATATATATATATATATATATATATATATATATGTATGTATGTATGTATGTATGTATGTATGTATGTATGTATGTATGTATGTATGTATGTATATATATATATATATATATATATATATATATATATATATATATATATATATATATATATATGTATGTATGTATGTATGTATGTATGTATGTATGTATGTATGTATGTATGTATGTATGTATGTACATATATATTATATATATCTACATACATACATACATACATATATATATATACATATATATATATATATATACATACATACATACATATATATAGATATATATATACATATATATATATATATATATATATATATATATATATATGTTTTTTTATTGCTAAATAAAATATTCAGAGTAGTCTAGAAACTTGATCAAATTTTGAGTTTTTTTATTTAAGAATTTATTATTGCGAGTATAAGTTTTTAAAAATCGAGACTTGATCCCATCTAATTTAAAATTAAAAAAAATTATGTACTACTTTGTAAAGAAAAAAAGGATTTTAGAAAACAAAATTGAAAAATATTATGATCAATTCACTGTAATTGTTAACTTGCAGTCTCTTTCATAGCATAGGCACGGTAGACTCAATAGTCTCCTACCAACTTTGTCAGACAAAAATTGGGTCCATTTAAAAGCCCAATCGATGGAGGCCATCATGATATTGCCCAGTTGGAGTTTATCTGGTTATGTAACAAATGCAGGGAATGTCCCAAAAAAAAAAAAAGGCATGAAAAAAGAATGATTAATGCAAGTGAGTTGCCATGATCATTAAAGTTAAAAAAAAAATCATTTTTAACTGTTGTAATCTCAGCACAATATATATTTTTCAATATCTCATTAAACTTTCACAACAGAGAATTGCATATTTTCATTCGGAATGAAACTCTGTATTCTGATAAGCTCCTAATAAAGTTTAAAAGATACAAAGGCAAAGAAGCATTTCTTGCTATTGTACATAAACCAATTGCAACTTTAACAAACTAAATCCACTATACATTAACAAAATCCTATTCGCTACTAAATTTATCGCTAGATATAACAATCAATTTTGGTCCCACAAAAAAAAAACTTGGTTAGGCACAAACCTAGCACTTGACAAGTTTGTGTCTACCTGAGTAAGAAGATTGGGACAACCACAATCTATAAGAAATACACCAAACTATAGTTTCTGAGCTTCCATGGTGGATTATGTCATATCCAGAGATGGCCTCAGATCATTCTAACCTTTTTTTTTTTTTTTAGCTCCCAGCTTGTAGCAATCTAGACTGGTACATTGTACGGAAACCTTCCCCCCAACCATCCTCCCTTTCTCTTTCTTTTTGTTCCCATCTGACTTTACCTTCCTTCAAAGTGTGCTATCTGAGAAAACAAAACAGAATCAACGTCTGCGATGTCAGATTGCTCACTTGCTTGAGTACCTGAGTGGTCTCCTTTCTTGTTACTTGCATTTGGGTGTTCTAAAGGTATCAAATTTACAGTTTTATCTTCGGGAGCATCGATATTCCATGCAGATTCATGCAGCTGCAAAGCATATTCCAAGTTCCATAACACATCTCCTATACTAGGTCTATCAACCCCATGATCTGCCAGGCATTTCTCTGCAGCTTCGACAAACTTGTTGAGCGATCCTGGGCTGATAGTGTCGACAATACGAGGATCGATGATCTTATGAAGCATGCCTTTTCTACGTTGCTGCAATGCCCAATCGGTTAAGTTCACTTGCTCCCTTGGAAGTGCTGGGCAAATAACTGGCCTCGCGCATAGAACTTCGAAAAGGACTACCCCAAAAGAGTAGACATCAGACTTCTCTGTTAGCTGTTGGCTTCTGAAATACTCAGGATCAAGGTACCCAAAGCTACCCTTAACGGCTGTGCTCACATGGGTTTTCTCAGGATTAGCTTTTGACAAGCCAAAGTCTGAGACTTTGGCAACGAACTTCTCGTCCAACAGAATGTTTGTGGTTTTCACATCACGGTGAATGATGCTTTCAGATGCACCAGTATGGAGATAGTGGAGCCCACGAGCAGAGCCTATGCATATCTCGAGCCTCTGTTTCCATGACAATGGAGGGAGGTTGGAGCCATAAAGGTGGGAGCGAAAGGGGCCATTAGCCATGTATTCGTAGACCAAAATCATCTCTGAGTTTTCGTCGCAGAAACCCATCATTGAGACTAGGTGGCGATGGCGGAGCTTGGAGAGCATTTCTATCTCTGTTCTGAACTCGTTGATGCCTTGCTCTGAACTTGGATTCCCTCGTTTTATAGCAACCTTGGTTCCATCTTCCATCGTTCCAAGATAGACCTTCCCGAAACCCCCAACGCCAATCACTGCCTTTTCATCAAAATTCTGTGTGGCTTCTTGTAGTTCATTCAAAGGGAAGAACCTTCCAAGCCCACTTGTGGATAAGTAACCGGAGTATCCATTTTTACTCTTTCTTGAACTGAATATGCTTGACCTTCTAGAGCTGCTTTTGCTTGAAAGTAAACTATTAGAACGTCTTGATTGGATTGGGAGGAGCCACGAAGAGAAGCTATTCCTCTTCTCCCACTCATTAGGCCTCTTCTTCCACCGGACACATACCACTGCTACAAGCAGCATTGCAGTCACAGACAATCCCAACCCAACAGCAGCAGCAATTTTCATTATCCGGGATGTTGAACCTGGTCCCTTATATTCTCCATCAACGGTGTAGAAATCATCCAAGCTATCGGCATTATTGCTCATCTTCATCACCTCAACCCCATTAAGAATAGCATTGGCCGTGCCCTGCTGGAGATTTGCAGGGCCCACCTGAACCAAGATGGAGCCATTTGTGATAGCAGATGCATTAAGCATGAAGTCTTGATAAAACGCAGTGGCTAGAGCTTTGGTTTGGGAAGAGAGGTCTAAAGCTGATACACCCACCATCTCATTTATATACACATTGAAGAATAATTGGTTAAGGCTTTGGCTCGTAATGTCACAGAAGTGCATTCTTATCAAGTAGGAGAAATCTTGTTCCACATTCATTCTCCAACTGAGGTTGAAATTGGGTTGCATCACTTTAGCATCCTTCATCTGCGTAGCCGTTGCATAAACAGAGTTCGGAGCAATCAAAGGCGAAGCCCCTGTTTGTGGGTATTTGATGATTTTGGCTGGCACAGAGACATTGGCAGAGCCCTCAGGGAAGACATTATAGGAGCTGTCAGATTCCCATGTTCTTAACAAGGTATCTTTGTCAGGGGTTATGGTTGGCCCACCAACATTTACTCTGTAAGATACCTGGAGGGCATAGTTAAATAACCCCTTGAAATCTCCGAGTGGGGAAACTGCAGTTGCAGAATCAGGGATAAGAGGATCAGGGGCAGAGACAACCTCAATGGCATTGATGAATGCAAAGGAGTCCTTCTTGGGTATGAATTTCAAGGAGAACCTACTCTCAGTAATATTAAGAAGGTACTCTTTGAAAACAGATGAGCCATTATCCTTCAAAGAGAAATCATGCAAGAGCACAAAGCGATCAGTTTGAACAGTGAAAACCGCACTTGTTAGATTATACGAAGGGTGGGGAAGAGGGAAGAAGTAAAGACGAACCCAAAGTCGACCAGTATTGGAGATGTAAAAGGTGTATGTGGATTCCTCTGTGAAAATTCTTGCGGTCTGAAATAAAGGTAGGGATGAAGGAGGAACAGAGGAAGAGGCATTAAGATTAATGGAGTCAACTGAAGCTTGCACATCCTCGTTGGTGGATAGAAGAGAAGTCGTATCATGATCAGATTTGAAGATTCTCCCATCTTTGAGCTGGGTCTGGTTATTGGACCCACAATCAATGAGATAATTAACAGGAGGTGAGAAAGAAGGACCTTTGGCAAGGCTAAAGAGGAAGAAGGAATGGAGAAGAAGAAAAAGAAGGAAAAGGGAGGGAAAACAATGAGGCTTCAACACAGCCCCCTTGAGTCCTCCTCCCATTTTCCTCTGTTGTGTATTGTGAAGGCCCGGTTAACGTAGCAGCAATGGCGGTAATGAGGAAGAAGGTGGGTTGAAGAAGTGGGCATGATGGAAAATAGCAAAGAGAGGTAGATGGTTGAGGAAGATGAACATTGATGACGATGGAGAAGAAACTGAACGGGAGTTTCGGAGGGAGGTGTACGTACAAGAATGGTTGCAGCTGTTGAATTAACAGAAAGGGGGGGAAAAACGTGCAAGCTTCCAAGTTCTGGGAGGACTTGGTAAAATGAAAGGAGAGGAAACCAGCTAGCTATGCGTTGGACCCCAGAAAGTAGTTAAGGATTTTTGTCCCATAATATTTTTTGATCAAATTACCAGATGGTTACTGCCTATTTTAGTACGTTCAAGACTCTTACGTTTTTTGTTATCTAGTTGTTTAATTTAAAAAAAAAAAAGAAGATATTTTTTTAACTCAGCAACGTATTATTAATTTTTTTATAATTTTTAATACATGTCATAATTTAGTTAATAATTTTGAAGTCAAACACTCAAGAATGAGTTTGGGACACAAGGGTGACGAAAGAATGAATTGAGCAAGTTCATGTCAATATTTATTCGCGGGTGCATTGACATCTTTTATATAAACGCTATGGATTTTTTTTTTTTTTTCTCTTTTGGTTCTATATAAACGCTATAGATAACAACATTTGGTTGCTAATAAAGTCCTCTATATTAAGCTGGCCGGCACCTTAATGGTCATAGTCTCAGATAAGATAGTAAATGGGAAAACTCAGCTTGTTCACCTAATTGTAACATTTGGATGAAAAGACTTATTTGCCAAAACAAAAAAATTAATTGAATTGCTAGGATAAAACCCACAAAAATTTATTTGCAAGAAGATCAAGGATAATGTGAATTATTCATAATTAACCTATATCAAAAGCACTTGAAAAAGGCATTGGTGAAATTGAGATAGCCAACGAAAAACATGTGTACATATTATATTGAAAAACTGGATTCAACGTTATGTATTACAACTCACAACAAAAAAGACCTCATCAACGCCATGAATGAGGCCGCAAAGAATATTGAATGATTTGGAACTGAATTTGACATTAACAAAGTATTCAATTGGCATAAAAGTTGGAGCCCGCCATTACTGGTCTTACTGAATTCTGCAGCCTTGTTCCTCTGCTTGTAGATATGCCAGACCACGTCTAATCCTCTACAAGAAAACATTCGACAAATATGTATTTGGAGGATAACTAATAAGTTTAAACAAAACAGCAGAAGCATCAATATTCTGAATCTACCACAGCCAAACCATTTTAGCCGTGAATTACTATATGACCCCTTCTTTTTCTTTTCTTCCCCCCCCCCCCCATTTGTAAGAACGGACTAGTATCATAGCCTCTTTGTTCCACCCCCCCTTTTTTTCCTGTTGGTATGTGAGCATTTTAATTTCTCAATTACTTGAAAATTTACTTAAAAATTATTTGGGTATAAGATATATAAACAATTTAGGATTTATACGTTGCATATGTACTAATCAACACATGGATAATCATCTCATAATCAATTTTTTTTTTAAATAAGTTTCTAAATACCTCAGAAATTAGGATGTCTACATACCAAAGACTACCTAACATATAGTTTAATACCTCTTTGGTATCTCTAATGGATAGGAGATCCAATTTTTCCGAAGGCCTCTGATT
The DNA here is from genome assembly GCA_037074535.1 of Gleditsia sinensis. Classification (NCBI taxonomy): domain Eukaryota; kingdom Viridiplantae; phylum Streptophyta; class Magnoliopsida; order Fabales; family Fabaceae; genus Gleditsia; species Gleditsia sinensis. The sequence continues at coordinate 5,606,373 of CM073464.1, read as the reverse complement.
GGACAAGGTAGCAAGCTGCAATCAAGCATAAATTGGTGCAGAGCTATGAAAATGAAAAACAGGCATTGTCAAGTCACAGGTATAATTTTTAATGCAAAGAAGGATGAGGGCACCCAAAAACTGAAGCGCTCAGGGTCTTGTATCGTGGGCATCATCACTTCAACATTCAGGAGTCTCTCTAGTCTTCTTCGATCTGTATGAAAATTTTGTTGTTAAATATTGTAGCAGTACAGTGTAGAGATGCAGAGGAGAATAAGAATCTTAGGCCATCCACGTTTGGTGCAATAGGAAACCGGAAACTAAATTTGCACTTAAAAGTAGGTGATCACTAAATATATTTCGAAATTTCCATGGACACTAAGTAACTATATAAGGAAGACCTTGAGAAACATAACGTAATTATAGTTAAAATATTTTACCATGTCTTGCTGCTTCTTTAGCTCTTCTTATCCATGACAGAGCATGTTCTGCTGCCTCATTTGTCAATTCCTGTAACTGAATAATAGAAGTAAGTTATAAAGATGGAAAATTTATTAATATAATGCATCCACTACCAAGGCCATCAGACTTATGGCTAGAGCTTGAACATTTAGTAATAAGCCCTGAGGAATTTAAAATTTTGAGACCAACAAGCACTCAATAATTTTTTTAAGCAAGGCTCCACTATTTCATGTTTTCGTTACAGTATACATCACATTTATTGGAATTGATGTTAAACAGTAAAAAGCCACCTGTTATAGCCAAGACCAAGGTCAATGAGATTGTAAACAAAGCATGACATCCATCTACGATAAATCATAGAGAACTCTAAAGCACCAAAAAATCTCATTTACAAATTGCTGCCCAGGTGAGATATGATAGTATTATTTGCTTAAATTACCAGCCCATCTCTTAAGAAGCCTATAATGCTTGAAGCTTTATATATCTTTACAAACCATATAAATAAGTATGTTATCCAACATGTCAGAGAGCTTACAAACAAATTGAATCAACACTTCCGTAAACTTACCTCGTCTTTCTCTCTTGTACCATCTGATGGCATAGTATCCTGTATCCATTCAACTTCTGCAACACGATACCTGCATTAAAACATTAGGAAGGCATATAGCCATATGTGCCTTAAAAGATAAATAGAGATCAACAGCAAGATAATTTGTTAAACATAAAACCTAGTAACAACCCACCCATCTTGATCCCAAGATTGGATGATGTGAAACCTACGGCGACTTTCAACCTGCACACAGTTGTAATTCCTTACGACTTGCATGATCAATTAAAACTTAACTGGAGAAATTCTAACCAAATAGAATATAAATTAACATGGAAGTTTCTTGGGAGCCTCTAAAGTGTTCTTGGACCAATAACACTAAACCAAGAGAGCCAAATAATAAAGCAACACCACCATGAAACAGACTCTTAGAGTGAAGTAAAACAACTCACTAATTGTCCAGGAAATACTTCTATACTTGATGCAGAAAGTAATATTAAAACAAGCAAAAGTTTCAGTCTTTCATAAATTGCTTTGTAGATTCATCAATTACGAATATGATTGACCTTATCATAAGGCTACAAAATCTCAATAGACTAAAAATTTGTTAAAACATTGTTATCTAACCGAGGTTAAAGTTATTGCACCATATGAGAATAGTGTAGACAATCAGCCTCGTGAAAGAAATGTGCTTCTTGGCTTCATAATGGAGATCTCCACAGATAATAATCAATAAATAACCATACTAGAAACTGTACTATTGAGTTTCAAAAAACTATGGCTGAATGCAATTAACCCTGATTCACCTCATGCCAGCTTAGCAATAGCTCATCAGTTATGAAAATCTTCTGAGCAAAAGATAAGTCCTTCTACATAAGGCTACAAAAAGAAAACAAGAAACTGAACCTTACAAGTTCTCTTATAACATAGAGAAAGAAATAGGGCAAGAAGCTCTTTCAAAAAAGACAAAAGAGAAATTTCTCTTTCTCAAAAGTTAACAAAATAAAAAAAGTTAACGTTCTTGCTTCATCTTCACAAAATGCGATCAACTATCGAGAAATACACAAAATAACAGAGAAATCGCAATTATATTTGCACCTCTATATAGAAACGTCCATCCTGAAGTGGCTCACACCTACACAATCAAATAGAAAAATCATTTTTTTTATAACGTGTAGCTTACATGAGGTATTTAGTGGGGGATATATATCAGAGAGAATTTTCTGAGGAAAAAAGATACCAAGCACCTACTCAGTGATTTCCACTTCACAGGCAAACTCAGCTACGGAACCTGTGGTAGAATCAGTTATAACCTACATGATTAATACACAAACCAAACCCAGTAACAGAGGAAATTGGTCAGTGCATTATACCTTAAGCAGGAAAAAGGAAAGAAAAGGACCAGAGACAATAATCTACCATTCCCATCCGATGATTTCCTTCCATTATTCTTCTTACCTGTTTTCAAAAAATGCACAATAAATATAATGAAATCATAAATACAATGACATTCAGACCATTTAAATATAAACAACATTTATCATCAAGGAAATGGATTACTTTTGCAAATCACGTGACATATAATTCACAAATTACTGTCTCGCCACAACTTTCACATGAAATTTAAGAGAAATTACAAACTTTGCTCGCACCATATCATTAATCCCTATTTCCTCTGGACCTGATAAAAAGCATTTTTTAATTTATATAAACTCTTTCAGCTCTCGTAAAATTTCAAGTTCAGTTAATCACTGTTCTGCATCATTACACTAACTTGCTTGTAATCATGTGCTATAAACGTAAGATATATTAGCTTAACCTAACCACATAATAAAGTTTTGAACAAAGAATACATTGATAATTTGTTAAGAAAAAATATGTCTTCCTATTTGTTATTATTTAAATTGGAAAATCAAAGCCAGAACTCAATTATTTTTGCTTCCAGTTATTGCTCAAGGATTAAATATAAATAAATTTATCACAAAATTTAAATTTGCGATAAATTTATCACCAACTTGCGCATTCAATATGTATTTAAATATAAAATTTTCTTATGAGAATCAGCAACCATGGACCAACTCACCATAAGTCTATACCGAGGTTCAAATATTTGGAGTGGAAACTTCTGACATGGGATGACAACATCCATGACAAAAAGAGGAATTATATCTCTGCCAAAGTTGGTCAAATTGTCCTGCTCTTGCTTCCTTTCAGCATATTCCTCCGGAAAGTTCTTTTGTATAATATTTTTCAATGTCACGCTGGAAAAAGTCCACAGCAACAACAGCTCAGGCAAAAACCCCCCCCAAAAAAAAAGTGCATAGGATCAATTAGAACTCCTAATCAGTCACAATATCGAAGATTAGATCAAATTCAGTAAGACATCTCCTCATGACCCTGTAGCATATGCCTGGTATATTGGGATGAACAATACACTTTTGAATGAGCTGCACCAATAACCAAAAAGGGAATTGGAAACATACAGCTTTCTTCCATCATTTTGTGCCAAAAGACGTCACACTTTTACTGTAGAAAATTTCCACCCAGAAAAAAAAGTCACTCAATAAAGTAACTTATTACTGATATGCGTTTGGCATATGGGTTTGAAACATATATTGGTTTAAAAAACACACAGGAATCCAAGGCTTTTATGTGGTTTGCTATATTGCATTTCAAGTCATGATATTTCATAGACAGCTCACCTGACAGAACATGTTCTAGGACTGATAAACAGAACCGTCCTGCACAATGGGCATCTGTTACCTAACAAATTAGGACAAGGATCAACAAAATATAAAATATATGGGCTCCCATTTTAAATAAAATCAACAGGAAGTACCAACCACGATCCATTGACTGAAACAGACATGAACGACAAAAAGAATGTCCACAAGTGGTTGTAACAGGCTCATAAAGTAACTTGAGGCAAAGAGTGCAATCAAAATCATCAGAACGCTCTGGCTGTCCATGTGTACTAGTCCCCACCAAACTAGCTACTGCTCTTTCCAAATTTGAAAGAGAAGCCCGAAGAGAATTACTACATTATACCAGAAAAAATTTTAAAAACAAAGATAGATGGCATATGGTGAAGTAAATGCCTATTGCTGAGGGCCTATATTTTGTGTCTTCATCAATACTTCCAAAAGGAAAACACAGAATAATAATTAAATAATAAAATTAGAAGATGAATAAAGTGATTATAAATCTGTAGTACCTAAATGGATCTACTTGAAGGCCTGAAAGAATAACATCCCGGGCCCTTTCATATTGCTCCAGCTGTCAATTTAAAACAGCATAATGTCAGTGGGATACAATTGGCATGGTAGAATTATGGGCCACAAAATCAAGAGCATTAAACCCCCTATTTTAATGTGTTTGGAGCAAAAGGATGTGCAAATAACCATTGACGAACACATGTGATAAAACAATCTTTTGTCTCATAAGACACTTAAAATGCTACACCAAAAAAAAATCCTTCAAGCCATCTGGCTTTACAATGCTGAAAATAGTATGTAGGATGAAAACTCTGGATAATGTAACCATAAGAGATCCACAACAAAAAGGACCACATTACATGATTAAAATGTGAAGAGGATTCTTTAGAATCACAGTTGCAATCGTCTGTGTCTATTATATGAAGATCCAACTAATTTACCACTTTTCATTGTACTGCTTTCTGGTGTCATTCACATAGACTAGCCAAACTGGCAATGCCTCAAACATTTTTCCCCTTGACCCCTACTGATTCTACTCTTGAATCACCATAATAGCACTCATTTCCAACTCTACACTTCCAATTCATTCAAGAGTGTCTAGTACGTAGCTAAAGTAGGGCGACTGCCCCCTCAACTAGTAGCAAAATTTACAAAACTATTCAGAAAGGAAAACGCATGTAAACCAAACCTAATAAATTGAAGCATGCATCAACATAATTACCTCAAAAAATAAGATAGAGGGCAGGGATTCCCATAGACTACAATGGAGATCAACTATCTAGGAGACTCACCAGGAAAAGAGCATTGGCCTTTAAAACGTATGGTTTTACTGAATTACTTTGGATGTTGACAAGCTTCTCAGCATCCTTCAAACCAAGCTGAAATAATTGTCAACAATTAACTTTGTAAGGAAAAAAAACAGCTTACAAACACAAGAATATATTCGGCATGATAAAGATAATGCAATAAAGCATACTTCAGCATGTGTTGTAGGATCAAGCCCGTTCAATGGTTTATATTCTGAAGCCGATGGAGACCTGTGCTTTAGAAATTGGCTAATCCTGAAGAAAACAAAAAATGGTTATGGAAATAGGATCACTGGAATTTATGAAACTGAAGTTCAGAAGATGATGATAATAAAGCTTATAATGAGTATTGAAAGACAATGGTTGGTTCATGCTTAACCTGATATAAGTTGCACTTCGGTTGCCGAGTATAACAGGATCACCAGACTTGATGTTATTTGCTCTTGAGTAAAAGTTGATTGCCTGATCGAATAATCTCAAAGGTCAGCACTGGAAAGACATGGTATGAGGCATTAATCACACTTTGTGTAAAAATTGAATGATTTCTAATATCATCGATGACTTTCATCACAAATGCCTCTTTGAAATGCAAATGAAATGCATCCCTCTTCCACAATGTGACAACTGAAACTACTAAAGGGAGATGAAAGCATGCCATAAGTGGCAAAAGAAAAGGACTAGAGAAAACTCGCTCAAGTAAGGATTGTCACCCAAAATTTGACTTCCAGAAAACAGGCCAGAAAATGACGCAAATTAAACATCGTCAAGGTTGCCAAACCAAAAAGAAAGTACTGAAGATATATCTTGAACTTTGTCAAAAAAATTCACAAATTTCGGCTAAAAGTAGCATATCTCTGTAATTGACAGACATAGCAGGATAATATGATTAACTAAAAGAAGAAACAAAGAACTTGAATAAGATTCCACTATATGTTGCTGCATCCAGAACAACAGTGCTGGGGAACAAGATCCATTCCCCAGAGTCTTCTTCTTTTTTCTTTTTTTTCTTTTTTAAACATCTGCAAATTAGACCTCATTGATAAGGACAAGCCCCTTACTATCTCATCCTAGGCAACAAGCTATTGCCAATATTAATCTTCCCAAATTTCTCCACACAGTTAAATATGATAAATCAACTGTCTCATTACTGTCCAAACTCCATTTCACATTTCAAGTAAGTTTAATCTTGCATGTTGAATCACATGATAGTTAACTCAAAAGCACTAGAATTTTGTTAATATTCTGTTTTCATTTTTCCTTTTATAGGGTACTTTATACCCATCTCAACTTCACTGATCACTACCACAAAGAAAGAAATTAGAAAGTAAAGTGATTACCATATGTAAATAGACTGAATTTTGAAATAACAATCAACAAAACAACTAAGACTATTACCACACTTAAGATTAAATGTTACCTCTTCCATACAGTTATCCCGAAATGCCACATTGCCATTCTTCACGAGTTCAAAAATATGATGGAATGTTTCCCTTGTCATACATTCATGTTCGTTTGCCTGCAATCGGACCTAAGCTCAGTATTTTGGTGCATTTGATGTGTTAAAAATATAAATTTTAAAATTCATCATAGATATTTAATATGCAATCGGACAGAATGATCAAATTCTATCTTCTGTATACCTCTTACAACTTGGGAGTTGGAACTCACAATAAGGAGAAAAAAATTAATAAAACCACCTAAAACCTAACTTTTCACGACATAAACACTATATTGCGCCTATGCCAAGTAACAGTTAACAGGAAAAGGAAAGAAACCTAACAAGAGAACTTGTCTTTTCGTATTTTGTTCTAAGCAACCAGACAGAATAGAGAAGGAAGGAAGCAATAAAAGGGAACAGACTTGAAAGAAAAATCTGTGCACAGTTGTCCGCTAAGAACATATAGTAAGCTTGGTGTCTGGAAAACTGTTCAGCTGCTCAATTTCATTTCCCAGTTACACCAGTCAGAACCCCTATAATACTAGTGCAATACTTACCTAGTGGACATAAAAGTTTTAGGAGGTCCAAAGGAACCTGAACTTTCAAAATTCACTTCTTCTCGATGACATGTTTGAATAAAAATAACAAACCTACAACTTTCTGAATTTTCCTTCAACCAAATATCAAATAACATTTCAAGAACGTGACCCAAATGAGAAATGGGCGTTTCTTTACGAGAAGAAATAATATTTTATATATACACACAAACAAGGTAATACATATACAAATTCTACAAAATCAATGCCCGCCGAATGAGAACAGAACTGACCGAAACGTAGTCCTCCACATGGTCAAGACCGTCCATGCTCAACAAAGTGGAAGACGAAGCCGATTCCTCCGCCATTGAAAGCAGAGCAAATCACAGACACTGTATTATATGTTTTTTAAACGGGGAATAGAAAGGAAAGAATGAGAATTTGTAGGTTTCCGCAAGAAGGTTCGGAATAGGAGTATCGTGTTCGCCCCTCTGTCCTTCGTTTCATACACGGACCAAATTCCACTACGTTTTCCCCTCTCTTTCTCTTTCTCTCTATCTGTCTTCGCCTGTAGCAAACTCAATTAATGCACCAAGCAAAAGCGATACTCGCACCAATTTTAATCAGCGAAAATGATTTGGTATACAGTCGGTGTCAGCGGTATTCAAATCGTATTACGTGTTAAAAAATAATAAATTTTAAAATTATTTTTAATATATATTATAAATTATAAATTATAAATAAATAAAAAATTATCTATGTATCAAATACCAACATCAGAGTGGCATTTTGTGGACGAGCTTTTCCGCCCGCGCGCGGTGTGAATTCGGGAGTTCCCTTTATGGGAGATAGGGTAATAGTTCTTTGTTCCAATGTTTTTATGTTCAGATGGTATGAAAGGGACATTTACGCCGTTCGATCTACATACTTTCTGTCAAAGGGTAAGCGTGTAAAGTTTTCATTTACTTTAGTTTTTATAATGTTTATTATCAAATTTCTAATAAAACTAACATATAATATTTGTTAAGACATATTGTATTTTTATTGTAGAATTTTTGAATAAATATTTAAAAAAATATCCAAATTTTTTTTAGGCAATAGCACGTCTACAAACTCTTTCTTAAACTCAATCAATTAGTGAGTGAGCGTTAACATATTAAGTTAGCAATAAAAACATTAAAACTATTGTAGGTAAATTAGCATCTCAATCTCATAATTTTGCTCATTTCATAATGTAGTCTGACTTCTTCTTTTTTTGGGTATTATGATCATGTAATTTTAAGAATAGTTTGTGCAAAGTAATTTTTTTTAATATTAAAAAGTCTATATTACAAAAAATAAATAAAAAAATCTTCCACCCTAAGTCAAGAATTTAACGAAGCGCATATTTGCCTTGGCCACTAAAAATTGCACTCTTTCTGCTCGGTGTGCATTTTGTGTCGTGCCATCTTCTTCCTTGGAACCTTTTTCTAAAAAGCTAACATTTTTTAATATACGGTTATGTTAAAATAGTTTATGAGTGTGCTATGATGATATGCTACGTGATTGGGTGTACGGTAGAATTTAATGTACAAGATGAAAACAAACAAATTAGACATGCAAGCATCGACGGACGACGCCGTTTCGAATTAAAATATTTTAGTCTGTCTGCGCGCTAAAGTTGAAAATTGAAGAATTTGGTTGAAAGTATTTTTGTTTTATTATTTTTAAAAAAATAATATTAACAATTATTTTTTAGAATAAAGAAATTTATTTAAATTAAAATTTTAAAAATATAATAATATAAATTTTTTCATGATTAAATATTAATTTTAATAAATTATTTATAATTTTGTCATTAATAAAAATAATTCTTCTTATTTTTTTTTAAATATCGAAATAATTTTATACAAAAATAATAAAATGATATTTTTTAAAAATTATTTTGATTTACACTTTTTTAAAAAAATAGTATGATAAACAAATTTTTTTTATTTTATAGAATATAAAAACAATTTTCACTTTTATTCCTCCCGTCTTCTTGGATATGCCATTGACAGCCAGCCTAGCTGGTCAAGCTTGATAAAGGAGATGGAAAAATTAAAGTATCAAACATCGTCCTTGTGAAAATTTCCTAGGTTATTATTATTTTTTTTTTTTTGTCATTTTGTGTTTGGTTTTTGGGATTGGTTTAGGGAAAGCTCGCTTGATAACCACCAATCCACCATATGCTTTTCCTCTGTAATCTCTACTCTGATTTTTTATTTTTGCACCTAAAATCTTTCAACAAATTTGGATTTTCTCCCCAATAGTGAGATATAAAAACAATTATTCATAGAATGAACTGTATTTTTTTTCTTTTAATTTAATTATTTTCATACACCCTCTCATTATTCTCAAGAATTATAAAGAAGTTAAAATAATATCATTTTAGCATCCCTTACAAACATTTATGAATTTTTTTTTTAAAAAAAATTAGATGGATAATCTATTCTTTTATTCCTTGTTTTGTCTCATATATGAAACTATGTGGTCATTAATATTAATGGAATATTCAAATGAAATAATTTTTCATTGTGCAATTTACCCATGAATGATATATAGAATGACATTGAGGATAAGATAGAGTAAAAATAATAGAAATAAAATGCCTTTTTTTAACGATTCATAAAAAAAATTCAAAATATTAATATGGTTAAAATGTAAATATATAACAATGCATCTAACCACCACATATTATATGTTTATTTAAACATATTAACCTCTCATACTCTTACATTAATAGTTTATTAATTATATTATAAATTAAAAAATGAAAATAACTTAATAATTTTATCAATGAAACAGTTTTAACTTTTTAAACCACCAGCATGAATAACATTATAAGGATTCTATTCTTTTGAGAAAAAAATATATAAATAAAACAAACAAACAAAAATAGGTGGCAACACATCTCATTCTACAAATATTACAACAAATTAAAAAAAAAATCCATAGAATGTCGATGCTTAAGAGATATGTAAGACAAATATTGTTGCAAATTTGATAGTTGAATTGAAACTTTTATTGCAGAAGCCAAAAAACAAAAGTTTTTGAAACAACTGCTGAGAAGAAAAAGGCTTTATGAACAGAAAAAAATATTAAAAAAAAGAGCGCAAAGAAAAGATGGAAAAAGGGGAGAAGAGGGCTTCTACCTGAAACAGGCTTAGATAAAATGGTTTTGTGATAAATTTGGGCATTTAACGAAACTAGCCCATTTATAGCCTATTTCTGAAACATATAATTATGGCCCATTTATACCCAAAAAATGAAGGCCAATTAATTTGTGGTTTCCAAAGATAAGAGCCCAATTGTGTTTTTACTTTTTTGTCCGAGTTTTGAAGGTAAACAAGTTCTACGTCCAAAAAACAAAAAAGGTAAACAAGTTGCATAAATAATTTGAAGAATGTCGAACATCCCTTCAAGAAAAATGAGAACTTGAAGAATGGCTGCTGAGAGGGAGGGAGCAGTTCTCAGGTGGAAAGAGAAAGCCATTGGTGAGGAACGCAAAAAGCTCATGAGTTAGCTCTCGGGTGGAGGTATAGTAATGGAGGATGACCTTCTTTCGGATGGTTCAGAGATTTTGGAACAAGCGCAAAAATTGAATCTCCATCAGCTTCGTTCATCGACAAACCAGAAAACCCAGTTGCGAGAATGGTCAATGGTGGTTATCAGAGATGACCAGCGTCACAATGACTGCTCCGTCTTTCCACCAATTAATCATGAAAACCTCCATAATTTTTTACAGTCCCATCAGCATGACAAAATTTCAACATCATCTTCCTCGTCCTCGGATTCCTCCCCTTCCTCTTCCTGTTCGGTGTCTTCGTTTTCACCTTCCGATACGGACACTTGGGGCCCATCTTCATCATTATCGTCCGATTCCCTGGTTCAAAAAACCGGTGGCTTTACTGGGTGGATGAGTATTGGCTTAGAGATCTTTCGTTCCAAGCTTTTTGCCAAGGTTACCACGTTCCGAAATTATGCTGCCAACAAAGGTGCGATTTGGTCAATTGGGCCGGCGGCTGCTGCGGTGTTATTGTCATGGTGGATGTACACGCGGGTTTGGTGTCGGCTGAAGCAGAGGAGGAGGACGCATATACGGCGGGAAAATCATCTGATGACCATCATTAAAGAGAAAGACGAGGTTCGTTAAGTTTGATATTTTTCTTGCATTTTAAGCGTTCGTTTTTATGCTCAAGTTGAATTTATTTGATTCTAAGATTTGATGTTTGTGGACATCCTGGTTGCAGAAGATTATATGTCGAAAATGTTGGATTTTAGTGGCATCAAAAGAATTACGAAAATTAAGTAGTGGCGAAATTTGCACAGGGCCCTTGTCATTTAGTGTAATATTTTGATATTTGGGAATCAATGGATAATAAGCCTAAACAAGAGCAACACTGTATGACTATGTAGCTAAAAACTTTGAGCCATCGATTATGCAAGAGAAAAGAAATGAAAGACAGGTCTATGGAAGTTGTTCTAAACACCTGTGTCCTTGGTGATAGAGTTAGCCTATACTAGAGTGAATATTTGTGTTCCTGTCAGTTTGCGTTTCTGGTATTCTCCTTTATTAAGCATCTCAATTTTTGTTTGTTTTGTACCCCAGAGGAAACCCAATGGTTTAGCATTGGTACTCCAATTTAAGTTTCCAATTTCAGATCTCATTGGAACCGGATAAAATTTATGATAAGGAAAAAACTAACCTTCTAGTTAAACCTGAATGCTGATAGATTTAAAAAAGAAGGAAAAAAAATAAAAATAGCAGCATGTTAATGTGTATAGTTGTGTGAAGGCATTTAATTCTGCTTGGCTTCTGTGTCCCAAGATTGAACGGAAATGAACCCCCCTCCCCCCCGAAAAAAAAAATAATATTAATTCATTCACATGAAAGCAAACATTATTTTCAGTGGTTTCTTTATTTGCTATGGCATTAACTTCAAATTCTGACATTTTCAGAGAATTGCTCAACTCTTGCACCAAATTGCGCAAATGAATGAACTACTTATAGCTCGTCACAAAGCTTTGATGGCAAAATTGGCAGAATGATTTGCTCATGGTGGTGAATATGGTAGCTATTGTAAGTCACAATCACTAGGACCATTGATAAAGAGCCTCGACATAAACTGACTGCTATATTTTGTCGTCTTTAATCATTTTCAAATACCATTACTTATATGTAGTTTTTGCTTGTCGCTTACAGGTTCTAGTCAGGTTGTAATCCAACAAAAGACCTAATTGTTTGTAATTATTAACGCATATTCCTGCTATAGCAGAATGATTGGACATGTATCAGAAAGCGGAGTCTCAAACTTCATATAAGGAAATGCCTGAGGGGTGAAGGAAACGCCAGCTTTTTGGTTGTATTATTACTCTTGTCAAAACAAATGGTCTTCAAGTCCTCATGAATGATTGTTCTGCAGGAACAGCTAGCAGAGCGTTCTCTAATAGTCCAATTATACTCATGGTTACTTATCTAAACGTTGCTCTTGTTCAAGACATTTAGATCCTCTCAAATTATGATTCTGTTTCTTTTAAGGAGTGCATATTTAGATGATTCTGTTCCAACTAATGATGGCTAGGTCACCTAACTGGGTATTTTAGGCTATTCTGCTTTAAGACCAAATTTCTCATTAGAAAGCGAACAAAATTTTACGACAAATGTATGCTGAGATCAAAACAGTGTTCTTCTAGTATGAATGGCGAACATAAAGTGACCATACGTAGCCTTTTGAAAGCCAACCATGCAGAAGACATGAAGCTAACCAGAATAACGTAGCGTTGAAAAACATTTTGCACCAAACCTCTGCATTTGAACTTCCCGTACCCGAAGACTAAAGGCAATGAACATAAAAGAATAGGTAACCTCAATTTTGTAAAGAATAAGCAGCAATTTCGACTCCTATGTAGTATCTACGAAAGTTTATTAACTTTGCCCGAGTAAGCGGTTCATGTCTTCCCCCATGTTTTGACTGTTGTCAAGTAATAACATATTTCTTAAAAGAGAAATCCAGTTTCTTTCATAGATGGTGAATTCAACATTAGCGTTTTTAAAATCCAAGGCTATGTTCTCCAACAGGATTAATGCCATATATAAACTACATGTATTTTGTAAGTGCCCAGTTACCTATACCGCTGGTTTTGGACCTTTGACTATCTCCAAATCAATAGAGTACGAAGGCGTGCATTTTTGTGAGTAACATTATATTTATGCTCTCTTTAGATATCAAAACTCAAAAGCAGTCAAGCATCCTGGATCCAGAGTTATTGGCCGGGTGGATGTGTTTTCAGATCAGTGTCCTTAAGTCGAAGTGGCATGGCATATATCAAAAGGACTCAACTAATAATTTGAGACGACTACTTCACATTGACTTCATTGAAAATTATACCTTTCCTTTGCCTTCTCTTGGAAATATACAATTAAGGTGTGCTTGTCAAACATAACAGAGAAAAGAACTGTAGTCACACCATGTTACAACAAAATTCAAGTAGAAGTATCACACCATGTTACAACAAAATTCAAGTAGAAGTATCATAAGTTCATCAATTCATGCATCAGCAGAGAGAATACAAAGGAAATTCAGTATGCAACAGATCAGTAATAAATTTGGTTACCAATTACTCAGATATGGCAGAAAGAAGAGATCTTTAACTTATGAAAGAATTCTATCTTAACGTTCTCAAAAAAGAACCAAGACAACACAACAAACAGAACTTACATGTAAAGTATCATAAAATAAAATTCCAAATCTAATTATTGCCTATTGTATCACCCTAGAACATGTTTGTCTCACTCTCCCTAGCTTTTTGACTCACTGCTCCCTGAAGGCTGTCTTCGTATATCAAACTGGTCTACAAACTCCAAAGGAGTAACCGTCTCATTTCTGATTCTCTTGATTTTAGGGCTCAATAGACCGCGATGCCTAAACCCATAGAGCTTGAGCACCTGATTATCTGCAAAATTGTAAGCCCTCTCCATGCTGCTGAGGCACCTCTCAACTGGATAATCTCCATAACTTCCACAAGGCTTGCAACCCACAAAATGTGTCACAAATGGCCATCTTTCATCACCTAATCCTGGATGATACTTCTCAATCATCTCTTCATATCGATCCACCAATCCAGCCCAATAACCATGCAAATAGTATGAATTTTCAAGAAAAACTTTTTCCATCCATTGATCCTTCTTTGACAACAACAAATATATCAAGGCTGACTGATCATCTGCCTCAAATGCTGGTCTCCCCTTCAAATTTGCAGTCAAAATCTTCCCTGCCTCTTCTCGAATGGGACCCTTTGGACCCATTGGAGCCCAAGCATCAAGTAAATTCAACGACCACTGGCAATTCCTGAACAGAAAGCTCCCTGTATTCACTGCAATCCATGATTTTTGCTCAAATAACAGATCAGGGTACCCATGAAGAACCAAATTATAGTTATCGTACTTGGATAAGGGAAGCTCGAAAACCATATCGGTAAAGAAAGCATCACTATCCATCCACCAAATCCACTCCACCTCAGGATGTGACAACATCAACCGCCGTATCATGGGCAATTTTGCCCAATACCCAGCAAGCTCCTTATCCAGATGAGCCAAATTATACACAATTTCAATCCCATGTAATCTACAGTAATCAATCTTGTTCTTTATCGACTTCAATAGATAATGATCCCCGATAGGGTTATCGCAAGGTTTCGGAGGTGAGCCAGTTAGAAGCAAGATTCGAGCTTTACCTTTAATATGGTTAGGATACTCAGGATTCTGATCCAGCCAAGCCTTCCGCTCCAGGTCCCAATTGGTTATCTTCGGCCCAAGAGTGAAGGTGATATTCGGATTCAGCTCGGTCTCGACAGGTTCGTCTGGATCGGAGGGATCACTGTCGGATCTGATCTCCGCGAGGATCCGGTTAGTCTCTTCAATGAGGTTTTGGTTAACAGCATCGGCGTTGGAGCTGCCGAAGTTAACCCCAATGGTGCCGCGGAGGACGAGAATGGTAACGAAGCCACAGAGAATGGTGATCTTGATGTTATTGAAGGTCTTATGGATCTGACGGCTACGGGGTAAGCCAGCAAATGCACGGCCTCTGCCATTAGGAACGGTAGTAGTGGGCAACCCACCTGAGCTAGTTCTCTTCTGAGCTGAGAGATTCTCCTGCACCATCTTTATCTTCTTCTCTCTCTATCCCTCCAAGTCTGTGTGGAATAACCAAGAGTATGAACAGACCGAAGAGAAATCTCTGCGTGTAAAAAGTACCCTTCGTGTGAAATTTCAAGAATTAGGAGAAGGGTGATTTTAAAAATGCATAATTTTTGGCAAATTCAGGAAGAGGATGAGGAAGAAGCAGAGTGTATCTGTTCGTTTATGAATAATTGACTATTATGGTTGGTGCATTGGCCCTAAAAAAGAGCAGGGGAGAAGGAAATGGAGGAAAATGGTGGGGTGGAGGAGTTTGGACATGGTGGCGGTGGTGGTGGGAGAGGGGGAGGTTTAGAAAGAATATCTGGTTTTAGTGTGAATTGTTAGAAGGGAAGGATCATGGGAAACAGGGAAAGACGTGTCCCACACCCACCATTCACTAATAACAAAGGGATTTTTTTTTATATGCTTTTCTTTATTGTTTTCTTGCAGATTTTATAATTTGGGTACTTCATCTCCTGATCATCATTTGGATTCTTCCTAAGCTCGTTACAGTTTGCAAGAATATAAGAAAAAAATAAATAGAAAAAACCGTTGATAAAGATAAATTACAGATTATTTTCTCTCATTTGGTTAGAAATCAGTTTTTTTTTTAATTTGTGGTTTAAAATGTGTGATTGAATTTTTTTTGATCTATTAAGTTATTATTTAACTACTTATTATTATTTTAATCCTAATTTTAACAAAGTTATTTTCGTTCTCATATTAAAAAAACAGAAATATAAAGATATTATCAAGATAAATAAAGTATGATTTTGATATAAGACATGAATATATCTCATCTTTTACCGGATGAATTCAAATGCCACTGGAAACCATGAATTTTTGGCTTATTACCTAACAACCCAAGATCGACTCTTACACAATTAAGCACAATATTTTTGTGGGATATAAATTCATTCAAATAATTAATGCAATCATATACTCATCTTTACTGCTAAATTAACGCTTTAGATTACTTTGAATGATATTATTATCAATTAGATGAAGTATCAACATATTATGAATATCAATCAAAAAATATATTATGAATATCATTTTTTTTATAAAAAAAAATTATGAGACAAAAAGTTACTCTAATAGCATACGTAGCTTGAGATACAAATAAAGTGATTCGCAATCCAGCTTTTGTAATTCTGGCGATGGAACCTTCGGTTATCTCGTCTGTAATGCACTGCTCTACACTACACTATCGAGCATCCTCCCCATCTTCATGTTTCAACGCGTTCTTCTGCATCTCATCCTATCACGCGGATAGAAAGTGCGTGAACTTCACTTCCAGAGGATGAAGTTGCATAGCCATTGTGCCTGGCAGCAATTGGCCCGACAATAACTCCATCTTGGCACCCTGTTATTTGTCTCTTGCTTGCTGGGCAGCTCCTTAACATGGGCATGTGTGGCATGTGCATGAAGCATCAGTTGGCCATGCCTCATAAACCTCAAGGATTTTGATTATAGTCTATAAAGCAAAGAGTAACGTGATCATGTCCTATCTAATGACAGAGTTTGAGAAATCTGCAAGAAGTCTAAGTTTAAATCTCTGTGCCGTACCAAAAAGAGAAACATGAGCCTAATGCAATTGTGAAGGCAAGGGACGGAGAAGTGGGGATGTTGGATTCATTGCTTAGTTGAGAGTCAACCATTGAATAACATCAATAATAACAGAACCTATCAACAGTGGAGGATGCAACCACTCAGCAGCAGAAGGGCTCACTGGCCCCATCATTTCACTAATAGGCCATCCTAACTCGAGGAGGCTTCAAAGAGATCTTCTGAGCATGCACTCCGTAAACGACAAGCTCATACATGGTGAAAATTACTTCAATAGTATTTGCCAAAATGATTTAACAACAAACTAGGAAGTTTAATGGAGCGAACATATTGTTTGCCAAAGTAATTCAACGTCATCAGTGAGTGAAACAGCAGCTTTCACTGACAAGCTTTTCAAACTTACCCTTTGCTTCTTTTCACCAGCTTGTGACATTAAGTTGAACAATACAGAAAACAGAATTACCTCAAGGCTCAATTATTAAGGTGTTAAACTGTTAATATCAATTTCAGCACAACAAAAGTAGGGGAGGGGGTGTCCAACAAATATTCGAAACGAAATTGAAAATCTTGAAACACATAAATTGATCATTAAATTAAAAAAGCAGAAAATAAAGTTAGGGTCAGAAAAAGAATTGGTGCGGTGTCTGCTTCTGGATTTATGACTTTTGGTTCAGGATTTCAGGAACTTGATGAGGTGAATTATCACGGAAATGCTGTTTCAGTTAGTTAAAAGTTAAACAGACATAGGGATATCAATTCATATCTCGTGAAATATATTAATGCCAATAGACATTAAGGCATTAGATAGCACTAGAGGCACCCGTTTCAGATATAAATTTAACTGGAAACATTAAGATGATATGTTGCCAAGTTCCAAGATGCAATTCTAAGAGTAAAAGAAAAACATAAAACAAAAAACATTACAGTACAGGTATTTCAATCGCGTCCAGTTACTTAAGAAAGCATGCTATTTTTTCCCCAGCGGGCCAGGTTGATCATGAATTATCCAATGATTCAAAGAAAACAATCATAAAGTCCAAGTTGGTATGATTAAAATAAGTGCAAACACAGACGCAAAAATGAAATTGAACTGATAGAGAATAATATCCAGTTTGACTGAAATAACATCTTATCTGATAGAAAATATATTATCATATAAAGCGTGAGATCAAAACAAACAAAGGGTAGTTAGTTACTAACTACAAACCCACAGCATTATGACCTTAATCTATGGTAAATAATTGCAGCAATAATAAAATCCGAAGAGAGGTGCAACAAGGACTTCGTACCAATTAAATTGAAGCAGATTTCTTTTTCTTCCTTTTCTTCGTATTTTTCACTTTTTCCGAACGTTTTGTAGCTTTCTTCGGAGACTTGGCAAATGAGCTGTCCACGAGGATGACTTTTTCCGGCTTATTTCTAGGTTTGAAAACTTCTGTTTTTGAAGGATCTAAAACATCCCTTGAGCACTGAAGAGTGATGCCCATATGAATGGCTTCATCCCAAAGCTCTCTTCCTTTTTCAAAATGTCCTCCTCTACAGAGCTTTGGAATGAGTACATCATAAACAGGTCCATAACCACCCAATGAGCTTCTCTTCATTTTCTCAAACAGTTCAAGAGCATAATTCACCCTTGCAACTCCGCAGAGAATACCAATCAAACTGTAGTAAAACTTACAGTTTGGTATTAAACCTTCTCCAATCATCTGATCTACAAGCTCTTTTCCCTTGCCAAATCTCCCACTCAAAAACAACACCCTTGCCACAAGATAATAGCTAACCCAATCACGAGCACAACCAGAAGTTTTCATTGTTTCAAGTATTCGACAAGATTCCTTAACTCTTCTGGTCTTCCCTAGACAAGAAAGCAATATGTTGTAACTGATTGAGGTCGGGGCAATCTCATAAGACCTCATCTCCATCATCACATTTAGAGCTTCAGGTACAAGTCCTGAAGGATTACGTCTCAGGTTTCGCTCACAAAGGCACCTAAGGAATGTATTGTAACAAAATAAATCTGGGATAACCCCATCTGATTTCATCTCCTGGATAATTTTTCGAGCTTCCTTCACATTCCTCTGTACAGACCACCCATGAAGAAGACTTCTATAAATACAAGGCATTGCACCTGTAATCTTGTCTTTGTGATGCAAAACTACCCCTTCCGCCCTCTTAGCATGCCCTTTGGAGCAAAGAGCATTAATAATAGCAGTAACTGTAAATTCATCTTGAGGACACTTATGCTTGTCTAAGTTCTTGAAAATACCCAATGCTTCATCTTCTTTTCCCAGTTTAACCAAAGTCTCAGCTATAATACCAAAAGTATTGGCATCCATGACTCGACCTTCTTTCTTAAGATCCGAAATCAAGATATTCATTGCTGTGTGGTCTTTCTTTTCAGCAAAAACTCCAAGAGCATAGTTATAATCCTTGTCTTCTAAATTGTAATTCAAATTCTTGCTAGACCATAAGAAAAACCTCAGCAGTCTTCTAGTTTGTGCCTCATGCTTACAAGCATCAATAGTCTGAGTTACAAGAGATGAAGTTAAGGAATCCCTAAACTTATTTAGACTCAATTCCAGATCATCCAATCCACCAATAGTAGACGTGACAATGCTGCAGAGCTCTTGCAACTGGGGCGGTGTATATATAGGCTGCAACGTCGAGTAGAGAGAGATTGAAAGTAGTTTCAAATTCTGGGTACTCACACTCTGAAGCCTAAAACGTTTCCACCCCGAGTTCAGCAAGAAACGCATCTTTAATTTCCTTTGAGATTATCATCAAACAGGTTATGTGCATTACCTGCAAGGAACCACCAATACTTCATCCTGGCAGCAGTACCATTGTCAGATACGTATCCTTATACGATACTGTTGGTTAACTACATCAGCACACATAAAAAAAAAATGCAATTTTGGATACGGATAGGCTCGGACGCTACAGCCGACAAACTACTCGTACGCTGATGAGAAGAGAAGATACCGTGAGTCAACCCATCTCAGAAAGGGAAACCGAGGAGAGTTGATGGAGAACTTCGGCCAATACAGCAGAAAGGAACTATACGAAAGTGCTCGGTGGTTAGGCACTGTTTACGTAGTTTCCTCCTCGGTTTGGGCTCTGCGTATGCAGGTAATGGAGAACGAAAGGTAAAATGTGGAAGTGAATGAGCATCTTTGTCCTCTTTTCTTTTCTGGTCAGGTGCAATTACAAGCTTTTTTTTTGTTTTTTTATTTTATATTGAGTTAGATGCTTACTAGCAAGACATGGTTAACAATAATCGAATTTTATACACCTTGTATCAACATATTTGGATACTTCCAATTAAGCTAACTCTTATTTATATATTTATTATTCTTTAGTCCAATAATTCAATTATAATCTTTTAATTAAAATTATATATAAAAAATCATATAATGGAAAACACAGAGATAAACGATGTTGCAGAAAGGTTTGATCCATAAACCTCTTTCCAGGAGATGATGATGAAAGGGGAAGTAATAGCAAAGATTCATAATAAGCCCAAATGAAGTTATTTCCACCAGATATAAGGGCTCTTGCATTGAATTGAGCTTCAAACCTCTTCCCCGGAATCTGATTTGCTCCGTTAGTGTTTCTACTTTCAAATGATCATGTTAGATTCTCTTCCATCATCAGATTCCCCAGGAGGAGTCACTCAATTGTCACTCTTCACAGTTCCAAGATGCTATCAACTAAATAATAGTCCCATGTACTGACTCCAAACTTGGAAAAGTAGCTACAGTTGCCTTCAGTTGACTAAACTTAACTAATAACATAAATAGAAACAACTGCACAGCTCCCTGACAATATTCAAAACCCAGATAAGAGTCATAAACTCAGTCTTTTACCCCTAAAAATCATCAAATCCAATCCAGCTACTGTGAACCACGAATTTAACATCCTAAATTTGTTTAATACATGCCATACTTTGTACAAAGAAAACTGGGGAGGGGAAAGGGTTTAGATAATTGTTAGAAATTTTGTTTGACAGTAAAATTTCAGACAAGATAACAGATTCCTCGGGACAATTAATGTCTCCATGAACATAAGTAGGCACAAACTGTTCTAACTAGTTCAACTAAACCCAAACACAATACTTTCAACCGCAAAGGATGCAACTGGCAGGAGGACGATGGAAGGGCATGGCAGGATGCATCATTTGAGGCAGTGGTATTTAAAAAGCACTGAGGAAGAGTTTGAGCTCCTAATGTTGCACATTGGATCAGCAACTCTGACATATCAATGCAAATGCTCATCAATTAATGTTATGGAAATAGTTCTCCATCAAACAAGGAACAGTGCAAATCCATAATATTAGGTGCAGGTTCTCGAATTGGACAATACTGATGCCAGAAGGAATTGAAAGGCCCTTGCTCCAGACAGCAATTTGACATTCTCAAGCATCTTCAGGAGATGAATCTCTCATTATATGGTCCTCTTCATCCTCTTCATCGTCATCATCATAGTCAGTGGAAGTAGGTTGTCCATTAAGATCCACATTAACTCCATTCAACTTTCTGACAAACTGTCCCCTCACACGAGGCCTCCTTTCAGCAAGTTGCTTACGATTGACATACCGAATTTTCTTATCAAAGCAACGCTCTTTCCTTTTCTGTCTAAACTTCATCAATGCTGCTTCTCTTCTATCAACTTTACTTAATTTTACTTCGGATGAACTTGAACATCCATATGATGGCCATGAATGACCTGTAGACGTCTGACCAGGTTGTAAGCATATACTCACAGGGTAATATGGGAAGGAAGTTATCCCAGTTGCATGAGGAGGACATTGGGAAATATTATTGTACTGTGCAATCATAGTTGTATTAGCATGACTATGTAGGTCCTGGAGATTTTTCTGATACAGTTGTGCTGAGGATGGCATCATAACGTGATTAACAACCCCAGACATATAATATGGATATGCATGTTGGGCAGGCGTACCAGATAATTCAATCTCAGAACTGTGAGTTCGATTTCTTGGATGGATTACACTCTGAGGGAAATGTTTTTCCTCGAAGTACTTTTGCTTTGAAATTCCCATTGATGCAGGTGGAGTAGAAGACCTCTCAATGTAAAAAGAATCAGGAATACTATTGCTGCTGGGTAAGTCATCTTGAGAAGGCCTTTCATATGTCTCTTCATTTTCATGTGTTTGAAGGCCATTAACCCCTTGTTGAGCACATGCTTGGTTCACGTCTTCCATCCCCAAACATGTAGCAGTATTATTGTGAACTTGAGCAATCCCTTGTGAGTTGCTCTTCTGCACGGTTGTTTTAACATAACTGAAGAAGGCCGATGACTCCCCAATCCTTAGTTCACTCTTCCTTGGTCCAGATGAAAGGTTTCCTACAAATTGGGGCAGAATCAGAGAGAATATATGACCAAAAAGAAGCATTCATATGAGCATATTCATCCTTAGAAACTTAAAAGGCCCTTTTAATTGAAGTCATTTTCCAAAGTAAAATCTACTAAGGAGCTTGGGAAAGCCAACTTCTGCTATTGAAAGCAAAGAATGAGGTGTATGCTATACCCTAAGTAATTTGGTTGCATGATGATACTGAGGATGCTGCACCTTAGCATGAAAAATTGTAGTAGGCTAAAAGAAGGTAGGAAAAGATGGGGGAAACCCAAATTTTATCATCCACTGTCTCTGTCACTTTGTTGCTCAAACATGTTTTCCAATACACAGTCAAACTATGCTTCAATTTTGATAATGTAGAAAGTTATCTAGTTCTAGATCTTGGAAATTAGAAGTTGATATAAAATAAAGAACACACCTGTTCGGCGATCACTAATTCCAGGCACAACAGGCCGATATTCTGATGCATGAGCATCTAGAGGCTCCTCAACAGCATCAACAACAGCAACAGTAGACTGAAAGGGGAACCATATACATAAATGATCATGTAACATGTGATAACAATATCTTTGATCTCCAGTTATTTGCAGCTACGTAACAATCTCTCAGCTTATAGCTGAAACAACAGTAAAAGTATTACTTTGTAAATTTCTCATAATTTCAATTATGATTTCCATGCCCATACTCCACAGACCATTTCCATTTACTCTAGATTTTACTGAACCCCTGACTACTGGGGGTTCATAACGCAATATCTTAAGTAGCATCCAAATTTGACCTAGCCTGTCTCCTTTTCATATGGAAGGCAATATAAAAACTAAGGGGCATGTTATACAGAAAAACACATACACAATTTCTTCACACTATCCAGTAGATTTCTAAGTTTACCATGGTACACAGGCTTCTTTATACATGATGCATGTTAATGGTTACTTTAATTCTTCTATCACTTTAGGATTGCTTTGTTAACACTCACCTCATGTTCCTGTTGTATAGACATTCCTGCCTCTGGATTAGTGCTTCTTTTGGATTTGTCTTCTGTATCATCCGAGAACAAGGTGGTACTGTTTGTATTAGCATCACTAGGATCTGATGCTACCAGATCAAAGTCATAGTTCAATATGTTCTTCTCTATGAGACCAAGCTGCCACAATTGATATAAACACATATTTCAACATCAATTTGAGAAAACAAAAGATGTATTGGAATATCCACAGAAAAGTATCAGGTGTGAAGGAGATATGAAAATGCACACATATACAGCAGAATCAGGCTAAAATAAAGGGAAGACGCCACTTCAACATATCTCTAAATTTCATGTTGGTACAGTTGTGTTTGCATATTAAGTCTCGTGTTAAATCTATGTGCATTCATTCCCATTTAATGAAGTTGCCCAACAATCAACTTTCCCATGAAACAAAACTATTAAGTTAATGTCTATTTGATGGTGACAGACAAAAAGTTTATTCTGTAATGTACATTTCGATTTATTTTAACTTATTTGACAGTATAAGTATCAGGCATGTAGAGTTTAATATCACTTATTTTAAAAGTTGATAAATTTACTAATGCATTCAGTTGGGGCTCGGTATCCCCCCCCCCCCCCCGGGACCAATTTTACTTTTGGCCAAAACTCTGTTCAGATGGCTTTTGGCTTTGCCTCTGCACAGAAGAGTAGCCTGACAATTGGTATCTGATTCATACAAGATTACCCAAATAGTTTGAGTTATCAAAATTACTGATTCTAAGAACCAACTAGCAAAACCAGAAACTGATTGGTGGATTGGTCAGGTAAAACTTAAAATCAAGATACTTGTCATATACTCATTTAAATATATTAGAATATTTAGTATAATGTATTAAATATTAATTAAAGGCTATTTAATTATCTATCAAAAGCTCTGGTTAAGCAAGGTTTAAATCTTGACACACTAATTTTCTTGGTTTAATTAATTGGCTTGGCTGTAACGGTTTTCAAAACACTGCAAATATCAAATTTGAAAGTGTGTAATAGAGATGCTGAAGTCCACAAATAAGTTGGTCTCAGCATCCATTTTATATTGCTCAAAGTTTATTGCATAGGTGGAAAAATTATAATAAAATTAAAAAAAAATGGCACATCCAAAAATGTGAAGTTGAGTAATACAAACCATGTGCCTCCGTCTCCACATGTGTGTCCACAAATTTAACAGTTCATTAGTGCGTAAAGGCTTCACTAGATAGTCTGCTGCTCCAAGTCTCAAGCACTTGACAACAACGGATACCTCATCTTGTGCCGACATCACTAATCAAGACAAAGGAAATTCCAAGATATTGATGAGGAACATAATTATATTTGACCACAGTAAATAGTTTTACGGGTTTTTTTTGAAATATCATAGAACCAAAGCTTACTTATAACAGGAATTCGATGCAAATCTTTGTCCCGTGCAATGTACTTCAACATCTTCATGCCCTTCTTCATTGGAAGGTCAACTTCAGCTAGAATGATATCTATATCTTGCTTCTCTGCGTTCAGTGCATCAATTACCTGCCTTGCTGACCTTACTGAAGTAACTGTGAAGCATAAAAAATCCAGAGTTTAAGATAATCTCAGAGCGCAAGCCATGAACTGCATAAATTTTAAATTACAGAAGCCCAACTGTATTCCACAGTGGCAATCAGAATGCATTCAATGATATCACCAGAAGGGGAAGGGAACTCAAGGGTGGCTCCTCCACATGTTCATACTTCTAAGTTCTAATTCTTGAAGATAAAACTTGGGCCTCATAATCAAAAGGACCTCAGACAATTCCACTCTTTTCATGTTTCCAAAAGTTGCAGCATGGGACTCCCCTCCCCTGCACAGGCTTATTTAAGTCTAGTAGGTGTAGTTAAACATTTCTCTTGGTGTTATCTTTCTTGTAATCTTCATATATAACACGTTCTGGTATCTCCATATAAACAAACTTGTTTGAACTACCATCCAGCATCAAGTCAATTCAAGAAAAATTTCAATATAAAAAATAAAATGTGGGGTAGCAATTACAAACATTTGGATAGAGACCAGAAATCCGTTAGAAATTGAAAGCCTAACCTCGAGAATGACAATTTCTGATTTACCTTTCATATTATTCACAACTTCCTAATAAGGGTTTTCTCTAAAAATCCAGAAAATTTATATACAGCATGTCTGGATCCATAGCTTTTGAGCAAGAAATATCAATTGAGAAGGAATTCTTAGTTAAACTCGGGTCTGTATAAGTATATGCTAACATATTTATTTATCATTGGTTTGGTTTAGGTCGGGTCTACAAATTACTTACTTATTTTTGCCAAGACATGAGCTAACCAACATTTTTTTCAGACTTGCAGCATCTCATGCGCGTTTATCGTTTCAGACTTTATTAAAAGTCCTAATTACACTATGCCTCTAGTTTCCTTAGCATCTTAAAAAATTACGCACATAAATCAAAGTGATGGACCAACTGCCAGTTCAAGCGTTATATTCAATCATAAACAAAAACAAAAAATCAACACGAAATATCAGGAGAAGTGACATAGAAAAAATAAATAAATAAAATGTATACCCTGATAAGAGCATCCCAAAAGAAGAGTTAAAACCTCTTCCGAACTCTTGGCATTGTTATCACACAACAAAATTTTCACTTTGCTTCTATCAATGAACCCATCACCAATCTTGCTATTGTTGCCAGCACCAGCAGAGATTTTGTTCAAATTAAGGCCCTCAGTCTCCATAGCAAAAACTACTCACCAAAACTGTCTCAGAGCAAAGTCTCAGAACCTATCAACTAGGCAAATTCGATGGACAAAAACTGCAACCCCCCTCAGCTCCAAACGCAGTCGCAGATAAAGTTTTTCACCGTCTACAACGTCAAAAAGCCTATACTAGAGAACTTCCATAACTTGTTCCCACCACCCGAATAAGGACAGATATTAGGATGAGGCTTCGGATTGGATGAGCACCGCACAGCAAACCCATAGATAGATGAAAACCCATTTGTGCAGAGGCCCCATACTCACGTACCCCTAGGCCAAGCTGTTCAACAGTTAACCATTTGCGCACGGTGGCGCACGTTACCCCCATCCATAGACGGCAACCTCGAGAAGTGAAAATTTATTACTTGACACCAAAAGCGCAGTGATAGCAACAGACGGTGATGATCGAAGCACAGATGGAATCAACGCGAATCAAAGGACTAGATTTGGAAAGAGAAAGGAGCGCACGTTAGCAGAGCTAAAAAATTTGATCTCTCCTCAGTCCGAGAAGTCGACGATTCTAAGATGAAAACAGAAACTGAGAAAACATAATCAAGCTTTCAGCTTATGTTTGTAATATCAGCTTTTATCGTCAAGAAAAGAAAAACTCGAAGTTGCAGATTGCAATTAAAAAAATCTAAATGGAGCACTGTCACACTGAAGCATACTAACATGCGCTAGCCACGAGAAGAAGGCGTACGTGGGGAAGATGATGAGTTTCGAGATTGGTCAGGGCGAGCGCAGTGGACATGAAGCGTAGGCTAGCAAGAAGGGCGACGTGGACAGTGAGAGGCATGAGAGAGAAAAAAGTGCAAATCGTAAAAGGGAGAGACGGTGGGTGTTGCCGTGTAGGTTGGAGTATGGAGTGGATAGTTTGGTAGAGATGGAGAGAAGGCCACGTCACATAGAGATCTTTCTTATGGAAGGAAGGCAAAAGGCCAAAAGCGACCAAAATATCCCATCAATTTGAATTTATGGACAGCAATTTTCCCTTGCAAGCTCCAATAGTCATAAGGAAGAAGATTTTTATTAAAATCAAGTGGAATCAAAGATTTCTTTTGTAGAAAAAAAGTAGAGTAAAACCAACAAATCTGTGTATATTTATACATAGTTATGATTTAAATAATTGTATAACATTCATTGTTAAAAAAAATAAAATTTACAGATAATTACTTTTACACCATATATTATATTGCTATTAGTTATTTATCATTAATTTTATGATATGTAATTTATTATATATTATTAAAAAAAATATTCTATTTGAATAATTAAGTTGCATTTAATTTGTAAAAATATTTTTATTTGTGAGATTTTATTATTTTAAAAATATGTTTGTTTTTTGAAGTTAAAAAATTATTAATATTTATTTTTAAATTTAATTAATATAAATATTATTTAATTTTTAAATTTGATCTTCTTTAATTATGATATTATTTTAATTTTGTTTAATAATTATGATAAATTATTTTTTTTTAAATTACAAAAATACCATTGATTATTTTTTATTTTTAAAAAAATATTAAGAATGTCTTTTCACCTTATTTGAAAAAATATTTTTAGAAAATATTTTTTTTAAAATTTACTAAACATATTTTCAATCACATTTTTTGTTTTTAATAAAAAATATTTAAGTAAACTAAATAGACTCTTAGTTATCAAACCGGTCCAATCAATTTTTATAAAAAAAAATATAAATAATTAGTTCAATTAAAATGTGAATTTTAACCCATGCTAGTTGAATTGATTTGAATAAATGAAATTGAATAGAATTGGTTTTGGAGTTTTAGCTGGCTTTGCTTGTTCGGCGATAATGACTATTTTTGCTCTTTATAGAAGAAAGCGATAACGTTGGACCCCAGTTGAGCTGCGCTGGTTGATGTAAACCGTTGCCTTTCTTACTACCGAGACTTTTAGGTTATCAAAGATAAAGAAGGAGAAAAAGGGCACAGCATCCGCATTATGTGGTTGGCTCACGATCACAAACCATAAGCAATCATTTTTATCAGTCAAATTGCACCAGGAAAACATACATCTCTGAACCCTCCAAGTCTCTATAATATAATTAATTATGGGTGGGGTGGCATGTTTAACTTATCAATATTGAAAGATTTAGGTGATGAAATATTTTAGTTTTCCAAATATTTAAAAATTTATTTTTACAATTTTTAAATGTAATAAATATAAATTTTTTAAAATTTATGTATTATAAATAATTTAAATGATATAAAAAATTAATTTTTTATTTATTGTATATTGAAACATTTTATATATAAATTTTTATTTACATGAACAATTAAGATATCTATATGTCAAACACCACCTTAAGCTTTGGTTGTGAAAATTGTGAATAATTAATCAAAAGGTTTAAGTTCAAACTTTTATTATGCCACGTATTAAAAAGAAAGAATAAAACCTTGATAAATTTTTATATAAAATAAAATCTGAAATTTAATGCACAACCAGGTCCACCCTTTAATCACCCTCTACCTTGTTCAACAATATTAACACTTACATGCTCTAAATAAAGTATCAAACACTAAGATTGTTAGGAATGGAATTTATGACGCCTAAATGGCTTATTTTCCAGATAAGAAAGAATAATGCATGAAATCTTCTACTATAGCAGTTGGCCGCAAGAGTGGAAGCAGCTTCGACAAGCTTTCACCATATGTTTAAAATCTGCTTCCTCAATTGCTCTAATGCAACTCAAGCAAAGCATGAGTTCAAACACATAAGCTAACCCACATCTGAAATTCTGTTCTTGGGGCTAATTAGGCTGGTTATGCCTCGGTCGAATTTACACGTAAATACCAATATACTATTATCTTACCCAAAATCTCCATATTTTAAAACAAGAGCACTGGTTTTTTTTTTTTGCAAAGGGTGGGGAGTTTATTTATCCTTGCAGTATTAAATGGAGTTCAGTTCGAACCCATACAAAGGGCAAAATTTAAATGTATTATCATCAATCGAACTATTAACTTGTAATGAAACCAACTTTACAATACAACCAATATTCAATCTATCCTAATTGTGTGTGGTGATGATGGTTATATATTTGTCTGCCGACTTGGGACATAGCACCTTACCTACTCTTAAATCTAATCTTCCTTCTGCTTGCTATGAATTAGCAATTTTTTGGCAACTAATTTAATTCCTGCATTCTGCTGATAGTCATATGGATCTAAGGAAATGAATGCATCGACAATTGTTCCAGGCATGAACAAGGAACAAAGTTCGGCAGCATCAAACTTACTGAAGCGAAGTCTTTGGACATTGCCAGATGATTCTCTTTCGTATATCTCTGTAGCATAGATGGCCATGTCCCCGCACACAGTTGTTGGTATACTGTAACGAAAATATTAAAGAAAATTAGTGATTCTATTAAAGAGAAATTTGAAAGGGCTCGACTTCATACTAGTACCAGAATTGTTTCCCCTTGAGAAAATAACCAGAGGATAACTTTTAGACTGACTTCTCTATTCAGTTGATTGATTATTAAAGCTACCTCATCTATTCATAATTTTAACTGGTTAAAATTCTAAAACCTCATTTCATTTTCTAACTGGATAAGCATAAATGCAATGAAAGAATATAGTGATGGGACGATTTCTTATGATATGACAAAACCAGGAAAATGAACACATATTCAACAAAACCTCTAAGTAGCGTTTGGTACATAGATATCCTAATTTTTTATATACTTAGAAACTTATATATGAAAAACTTGAGATTATTTAGATCATTTATAACACATAAATTTTAAATTTTTCATATTTACTATTATCAAGCATCTAAAAAATAGATTTTCAAATACTTGAAAAACTAAATCCCCTTGTACCAAATACCACCTCAGAGTTTTTCAAATCCCAACATCATGGTTGGTCAAACCTGGTAACCAAATATCCAGTCTCTTAAAATTAAAATTTCCTTTTGTATTATACTAGCTGAAGTGCGGCTGTCATATCCATTGATCACCGAGGACATGATGCACACATGTATGTATATATAAATATATTGTGTATAAGATAGGTACTTACTGTAATCTCACAGTAGGATAGTTGCAGAAGCCATTTTTCCTGGTAACAACTGATCTCCAATCAGAGGTGCTACCAGAATCCAAAGACAATCTCTGTGCAACACTGTCACATGCATCAAGAACCTTACATAAATTTGGTGATGGATCAACCACAAAACTCAACCGTGGCCAGCCAGCATGATCGACAAACTTTGTATTTATTCCAAACCGTACTTTCAAACTAGGACAACAAAGCTGAAAGGAGACACCTTTGTGCAATAATTCTATCTTTTGACTTCCATGGAAAAATGGAACAAGAGATGCACTGATAGAGGGGATACATATTTCATCAGGCTCTATAGCAATAATAGAGCTACTGCAGGCTTCAGACACAGCAGCCGTAGAAGACATCTTAGCTGACTCTAGCACAGGATTTTCAGTGGATTCTCTTTTCATTTCATCACTAAGAGATCTCAAGTCAAAAGGATCTGGCTGAACTATATCAGGATTGGCCATGTTGGATATTGTCTCCTTAGAGTTGCACATTGTAAAAGAAAGTTTAGGAGGATTTTCCTCCTTAGTTTGATTTGAAGATGATATTGACACAGAATCCATTTCCATATTTGATGAGACCTCCTCTGGGGAAGATTTTCTATTACTACTACTTCTTGTAGAAGCATTTGGAGAAACCAAACAATTTTCTGTAAATATATCTGGCAGACTTGACTCCTGTAAGGAAAAGAGATTATCGTTTTTATGACAAGTTCACAACTGATGCTGTAAAATATATCATACTATTTAGCAAGTCAAGATTCATCCAAATAGAACTTACTAAGAATAGAACTGTTGCACAGTATTTGAGGACTTCAAGATTCATCTGAACATCATCTAAGCTCCTGAAGATTTTTTGCAGAAAGAAAAGTAAATAAAAGCCCACAAATTACAATAGCAGGTTCAAAAAGGCATGACATATAATTCCTAGCATTATTAGTTACCTATGTGTCTGCTGTCCAAGCCCAAAATATGTTGCAAGAGTAGCCATCTGCAGTCAACATATGAATGTGTTATATCTTGAAGCTTACAACAACTAACAAGTTACTCTTTTTTTCTTTGGCACGGACTTAAGCATCTACAACACACAGAATTCTTCATCTCAAGTTTCACATAACTGAAAGGAATTTAAGTATTTATGAACAACATAGCAAGGAAAGAAGTGCATATAAGTATTTTCATACACCTGACTGAATGGACTAAAAGGCCCCAAGGAGTTGCAAAGTCACATTGGAATTTACAAAGTTGACAAACATCATGCTTTGTGGGTGGTCTGAACTACTTATAAAATGATGATATTCGATGCCTCCAGACATCATGTACATGTTTACAGAGTTAATAAGAGAATATCTTCTCCACATACTAAAAACTTCCAAAACAATGTATACACTAGTTAGTTACTTAGTCCTTTGTCTAATAGAGACACAGATTACCAGCCAGAAATTACAAACACGTGAATAGTACCTTCATATCACCAGCTCTTCTTCCAAACCTTTGAGTTAACAGGACTAGTGAGTCAATAATACCCTTGGGTTCTGGTGCTGGCCTATTAATCTCAGCGAATGCATTTCTGATCCGAACACAGTCAAATCTTAAGATATTGTGACCCGCCCAAATCCGGCCTACAGAAAATTCAGAAAAAGAAAATTATATGTACGAAATCCAACAAACCGTAACAAATCAATATTAAAAACCAAAATGTTGAAGCCATTTCGCTCATCATGATTTCCAGCAAATTAAGTTAACAAACAATTAGAGTGTCAAAATCTTACCGTGTCATCTGATACATCAGAAATTTAAAGTGAAATACACGGAAAGGGAATTTTAGACTAAATAGGTCCTTTTTTTTTCTATATGATTGTGAGAATTCTCCATGTGGCTCGGATTAAATAATTCCAATTAGAGGAGTGAGCATTTTAAACAAATGCTAACGTGAAGTGAAACATGACAGCACAAAATTTGTTTCTTTTCTTTTCTTGCAATTTCTTAATTACCAAGCAAAAGGAGAGAGAGAAAGGGATCAAACCATGCAGAAGATGATAAACCGTATCGGCGATATCGGCGAAAGTAGGAGCCGACGCAACATCATGACGGCTAATGCCATTGCAGCGTTTGGACAAGGGTGAGATGCGAGAAAGATCAGT
Source organism: Gleditsia sinensis (assembly GCA_037074535.1). Taxonomy (NCBI): domain Eukaryota; kingdom Viridiplantae; phylum Streptophyta; class Magnoliopsida; order Fabales; family Fabaceae; genus Gleditsia; species Gleditsia sinensis. The sequence goes on along the minus strand of CM073464.1, from coordinate 5,574,266 downwards.
AGGTCGGACCAAGGTGGCGTAACTATGGAGCTCCGTTAGCTTCCTGGGGCAAACCAAGATGGCTCCGAACTCCAAAATGGCATAACCCTGGCCGGGTTTGGTTGGGACAGTGGTCTCTACGTCGAAGAATACTATTTCCGATTGATCTTCAGTCGGACCCATTGACGCCTACGGCGTTGAATTGGAGTTTGATTGAATGATGTCAATTACGGATAAAACGCGCCAAGCGTGATCTCATATATAAGGTCGGCTATGGGTTTATATTTGGGTTGCTCAGTAGTGGGCTCATCCAGGCCCATTTCCAGCCCAGACTGACCCGCCTCTGTTTCTTTCTCTTTTCTTCAAGAAGCACAGGGATCATATCAATTTATTACAAACCCACCCATGAGGTTGTACATGGATGCACTCAAGGTATCCTAATCTCATGTCTTGCCTTGATGCATATGGAATCTTCAACAACCATAGTAAGAAGGAATACTTGGAGTAAGCTGAGGGGCTACATTAAGATTATACAGCGATTGCTTAGAAAAATTCTCAAGTATACTTTTTGAACATAAGATAAATACAATGAATTAATTAAAACTTGATAAAAAAAGTATTTTAGGTAGTGAAGTTTATTGAAACACATATTTTAACAAGTTCTCATTGACTCGTTGCACCTATCTTAAGTGCAAGGAGTGCATGCAAGATTTTCTTGAGTTTCAGGAGACATTTAATTGCACCCGAGGCAATTCAAGCCTTGTAGTTGTAGGCTTCCGTGAATAAATATCAATGAGAATCAGCATAAAAGAAAAATTCAGCATTAAGCAAAAAGAAGAAATAAGAAAAAGGAGTCAAAATGGATTACCTTGCACGTCTCACATCTTTTATATATAGCAGAGTTCAAAATGACACTATTATGATATGTTTGCAAGGAAGACACCCTTACTGCTCTTCAAGTGGAAAATATGTTGAACAAAGAAACCAGACAGATCAAAGAATGCTCATCTATTAATAATTGACTAATTATAGTAACTACTGCAAGGAGAAGTGTCATATGTTTATGTTTGTCCTATCTGAGAAACTGCCAGAAGTTCTACAGGGCATCTGAAAATTCTACATAATTTTCATTGACACTACATGAAATAAAGAAAACCTAATGTAAAATAATACAAACCCTTCTCCTCAAAATGTTTGTCCAATCAGAATGGTGGTATAGAATCGCTCCATGAAACAAGTACCAGCTACTTGGCAGACCAGAAAATAAGTGCTTGCATTCTGTGAAGACATTAGCAAGGATAGCCGTGAAACCTTAATGCACAAGGCAAAAATTGTATTCTCCTCCCTACATTTCCTATCCCTGAACATCTAAAAAAACTTCTGTTATGTCTTGTTCGTAGTCTTCTTGATCGGCTTGCTTGATGATCTCGCAAAGCACTTGATAGATTAAACATGAGTGCTTATGAGTCACGTCACCTGCCACAAAATTATGGACAACTCCATTAATTTGGATCCAACTTCGGCCTAAAGGTTTTTTAACACCCCTCTTAATCATATTGGCAAGAGCATACGCGTTTGACCCAAGCGCAAGATAGCCTGCGGCTTGATCAATGTTGAGCTCAGCTACTAATTTTATTGCCACACGTGAAGCTAGCTCTGCATTCATGTGTATTCTACAACCACCAAGAAGAGCATCCCATATTGCATCATTTGGCTTTATAGGCATAGTTTCAATAAGTCCATGTGCTTCTTCTAGAAAGCCAGCACGGCTCAAGAGATCAACTATGCACCTGTAGTGTTCAATCCTTGAGCTGATTCCCCAAGTTTTGTTCATGGATGCAAAAATTTGGCGTCCTTCGTCTACAAATCCTGCGTGACTGCAAGCATAAAGAACACCAATGAAGGTTATTTCATCAGGTCTTACTTCATGTACTCCCACACTTAACATCATCTTAAACAGATTCAGGGCTTCCTCCCCATGGCCCAGTTTCGCAAAAGCCATGATGATGCTAGTCCAAGATACAGTGCTTTTCTCAGGCATCTTGTCAAATACTTTATAAGCTTCATCAATTATTCCACAGCTAGCATACATGTGTATGAGGGCATTGCTCAAGGAAATTGAGGGTTGCTGGTTCCTAGCATTCAATCTCTCTTGAGTATACCAATGGATCCATTTTCCCAACTTCAGATCCCCTAATTCAGCACATGCTGATAAGGCTGCCACCAATGCTATCTGGTCCAATTCTACACGGGCTCTCCTCATCTCACCAAACAATGACAGAGCTTGTTTGGACTTTCCATTTTGGGCACATCCAGCAATCATGGTCGTCCAAGACACGACATTCCTGTGGGACATCTCGTCGAAAATTCTTCTTGCTCCATCAAGATCACTGTGTCTAATATACCCGACTAGTATAGAATTCCAGCTGACAATGTTTCTCTGGTACATATCATCAAACACGCGGCGTGCTTGCTTAATAACACCACCATCGCCTTCACGCCTTGCGTAGAAGTTTATCAAACTCGTCTCCACAAACACGTTCGAGCAATACCCTTTTACCAGAATTCTCCCATGCACCTGTTCTCCTTCTCTCGAAAACCCACCCTTAGCGCAAGCACTCAAAAGAAACGAATAAGTAAACCCATCGGGCTCAACCTCAGCTGCTACCATTTGATTGTAAAATTCGACTGATTTCAATGGCATTTCACTGCGGCCCTGGCCTCTAATCATCTGATTCCAAATAATAGTACTTGGGTTCTCAATTTTTTCGAAAATCTTTTCAGCATGTTGGAGACAACCAGAGGATATGTAGAAAGACAGAAGCTTGGCAAGAATGTAATTCTTCTGAGATAAGGCATTAACGAATACTTGGGCATGAATTTGAATGAGCTTTTTTATGCTGTTGCAGCTCTGCAACAGCGAGAAGACGTGCTGTTGGATGGTTCTGGAAGTTGTAGTATTGGCGGGAACCGATCCTTCGATGAACATCTAAGTTAATATTACCTTTGTATTCTAAAAGGTTGCACATTGCTCTACCTAAAATGATACTCGTCGAAAGTTGTATATTTTTTTAGTAGGACCTGTTTCCCCACCCCACCCCCCCCAAAAAAAACCTTGTGCCGAAGAAAGTACTAAATAAATTTATTTACAAAATTAGTATTTTAAAAAAATGGTGATTTTACCGCGAACATCGTTCAATCAGGGTAGATCAGCTTCTGGCTATCCAAGATGGATAGTTGAAGATGTTGTGTATTGAAGCTGCAAAATAGATGGAAGAGAATAGCTCTTTCGATCATCTATGCAATGTTGATGCTTATTAAGCGAAAATCCGTCCCAATCAATCTCAAGCACCCTTCAACGATTTTGAGGTCGACGTCCTTCCCACGGTCTTCTTCGCTTTCTCCGTCAGATTCATGTATTACAAACACTATTCTCGATTGCAGAACCCATGATGAGGCACTTCAGTACTTCAATGACGCTTCCAGACGAGTTAATACAGTTAAAAATCCCCAGCTTTACGCTGCTATAATCCACATCTTAACGGGGGCTAAGCTCTACAGAGAAGCTAGGACCTTGACAAAAGACCTCTTTCAGAAGCTCCAAAAGTCACGGAAACCCCACGGTGCGTGCTGTTTGCTTTTTGACGTTCTCAGTCGGTTAGATAGCTCTAAATTCAGCCCCGATGTATTTGGAGTGTTAATAGTTGCCTGCTGTGAGACGGGTTTTGTTGAGGAAGCCTTGTGGGTGTATAAACAGATGAAGGTTTTGCCTATGTTGCAGGCTTGCAATGCACTTTTACATGGGTTGGTAAAGATAGAAAGGTTTGATTCGATGTGGAAGATTTATGGGGACATGGTGTCTCGAGGTTTTTCTCCTACTGTGATCACGTATGGCATATTAATCCATTGTTCTTGTATTCAAGGTGACACGATGAAGGTACGCAAGTTGTTTGATGAAATGCTCGAAAAGCGGATTGAACCTACAGTTGTGATCTACACAATTCTTATACGTGCCCTTTGCAATGAGAGTAGAATGGCAGAAGCAGAGGACATGTTTGGGTTGATGAGAAAATCTGGTGTAGTTCCCAATTTGTACACTTACAATACTCTGATGGATGGGTATTGCAAGACGACTAATGCTAAACGAGCTTTTGACTTGTTTCAAGATATGCTACATTATGGTTTGCACCCAGATGTTGTGACGTTTGCTATACTAATAGATATTCTGTGCAAAATGGGTGAATTGAACGCTGCCCAAAACTGTTTTGCTTATATGGCAAAATTTGGTGTTGTTCCTAATGCGTATGCTTATAATTCTTTGATTGATGGCTCCTGTAAGGCAGGGAACTTGGATGAAGCAATGCGTTTACAACTAGAAATGGAAAGGTCTGAAATTTTGCCAGATGTATTCACATACAATATACTCATCAAGGGTCTGACTGACACGGGTAGATTGGAAGAAGCCAATGGATTATTGCAGAAAATGGACAAAGCAGAGGTCCTTGCAAATTCTGTGACATACAATATTATAATTGACGGATACTGTAAAGAAGGCAATATGGAGAGGGCTATTGAGGTGTGTTCCCAAATGACTGAAAGGAAAATAGAACCCAATGTTATCACATTTTCTACATTAATTGATGGGTTTTGCAAGATTAGAAACATAAAAGCTGCAATGGGTTTGTACACAGAAATGGTAATCAAAGGTCTTGTACCCGATGTGGTTGCTTACACGGCATTAATTGATGGCCATTTTAAGGATGGGAACACAAAAGAGGCTTTCAGGCTGCAAAAGGAGATGCTAGAGACAGGATTAACACCCAATGTATTTACAGTTTGCTGTTTAATTGATGGCCTTTTTAAAGATGGAAGGACTTCTGATGCAATTAAACTCTTCTTGGAGAAAACGGGAGCTGGTTACCCTGGAGATAATATGGATAACTTGGATAAGGATAATAGCAATTTTTCTCCAAACAGTGTGATGTGTGCCATTGTAATTAAAGGTTTGTGTAAGGATGGACGAGTCTTTAAGGCCACCAAGTTTTTTGCAGATATGAGATATCGTGGTTTACTACCAGACATGTTAGTTTATGCTAACATGCTGCAGGCACATTTCCAATCCAAGCACATGCTAGATGTGATGCTGCTGCATGCAGACATGCTAAAATTGGGCGTCATGCCAAATACTTTCATTAATCGGGTATTATCTAGGGGCTATCAGGAAAATGGATATATGAAATCAGTTCGTATGTGCTATGAGCATTTAATGGAACATGGTATTCAGAGTTCGTAGGAGTAACAATTTGTGCTGCATGACTTGAACATACGAAATTCTGCGTAGTGACTTCTTCACAGTGAGATATTAAAGCCTGCAGTAACAAATGATGTTCAATTAGTCATTCTCTCTCAAGTATCCCGCTATATGTTACGTGGTTCTGTTTATACCTTTAACATTCCGGAGTACATTTTGGCTGTTTCATTAGAACTAAACCCTTGATAAAGCAGTCTGATCAGATTTATAATGTTTCTGGCCTATTTTGTAAAAGGAACCATCTTAGTGGGCATATTTTTGTTGTTAATAATTTATGAATAAATTAGCTTCAATTTGAAGACCGCCAAATTTAAGCCTTTGCACTATTCCTTTCTGCTAGACAGCAATCTAATTTCAGCCTAGAGAAACTTGTGTATGCAACCATTTTTCTGTGCATTCATACACTGACGGAATTGAATATGCACTTTTTACAGTTCAGTATAAAGATACTGCAATGGATAGCAGAAAAGTGTAACAAAACGTTAATTCATGAATCCTTCGAGAGACTCGGGGGTTCTATGCTACTCAATTGATTTATGCAGTAACTTTGTCTATAGGAGTTCTAATGGCTCGCAGCCATGCAGGGTTAGTGGAGGAAGGGAAGCACTATTTCGAACGTGTGACTTGAGATTAAGGCATATACAACCCATAGAGCCTCTGGTTGCCGGTGGATCTTTTCTGCAGACCTTCATTATGGAGAAGCCACGGCAACATAGAGGCGCACAACTCTGTGGGTGACACAGTTGCCATGTCTAAAATTTATTATTGCAGATGATAATGATCCTTTTATATATATATATATATATATATATATATATATATATATATATATATATATGATGACATGTTTCCTTTCAATTAACTCTGAAAGTATTCTAGTAATAAAATTTTGAATAGGCCAAAACTGTTATAACATAGTACACTTCTAATATACAGCTAAGAAAATTTTAGTTTCTTGCAAATATTGATGAAAGTTATTAAAAAAAATATGTGCTATTATTGAGCATTTGATCAGAGATACTTGCCAAAGACTCCAAAGAGCACTCATAATTATGGAATCGTCCAAATGTCCAATAAAATCAGCTAAGTTTTGTCCTTTCTGTAATTTTGCTTTCCCTCATTCTTAATTGTAAAACAAAAATAGGAACAACCCTGTATAACAACAACTAAGCCTTTTTCTATTAGGTGAGGTCGGCTACATGGATCAAATAGCGCCATAGTAGCCTATCATGGATGAGATCAATAGATAAGTTATTAACTATTAAATCATTTTTAATAGTTTCACTTATTATTTTCTTTAGCCTCCCTCTACCTCTAATTATTGGACTATTCTCCATCCGATCAACTCTTCTCACTAGAGCTTCTGCAGGTCTTCTCCACACATGGTCAAACCACCTTAAGCGAATTTTAACCATTTTCTCCACAATAGGTGCTATCCCAACTTTCTCTCTAATGCACTCATTTTTAATCATATCTCTTTTGGTGTGTCCACACATCCAACGCAACATTCTCATATCTGCAACGTTGAGTTTATCTTCATGTTGTCTTTTAACCGCTCAACATTCCGTACCATACAATATAGCAGGTCTTATAGCCGTATGGTAGAATTTTTCTTTAATTTTAAACGGCACTTTTTTATCACAAATGACACTCGAAACTTTCTTCCATTTCATCTATCCAACTTGAATTCTGTGATTTACGTCCTCCTTTACTTCACCGTCATTTTGTATAATAGACTCAAAATATTTAAAACTTGTAACTTATTTTAATATATAGTCTCTAAATTTCACGTCTACAAAAATAAATAAAAATCAGACTTTTTTAAGACAACGGTATCTATTTATTTAAAGATTTCAACTTTCAATTGGGGAACGTGGGTGTTGTGTCTATCTTTTCTGTTGGACCAACCAACAATTTGAATAATAGTTATCCTTCATTTCTCCTTTTCCTGCCCAAGTCAATAAGTCATGACCTTGGAATCTTTCCTTCCTCCCTGCCCCACTAAAACTTTCTGTCATACAAAACGACCCCAAGATCTTAGCTTTCATTTTTCATTGCTGACAGTGCTGCTTCACCCGAAATCTAGGCTCCTCTTATCTTTACAATTTATCAGATAGGGTTTCCATCTGTTTTGCCCTCTTCTAACAGCACATAGGAACGTAGTTTATTTGTCATAGCTCCTTCAGCCGACAGCGCAGTGGTATGGGGCGACGTTGACTTCCCAAGGGTTAATTATTCAGCCGTGCTTGCGTATTATGGAAACTGAAGAAATTCAAAGAGTTGGGAGATTTCATTCTGTATCAAAATTGATACTATGCGCCATTTCTGGAGCTCTTACGGGATGTTTTGCAATTGGTAATTTTTGTTTAAAAAAAAAATCATTCGATAGTAATTAATTTTATCATGTGTTGTTCATCTTTTTTTTTTAATTATTATTACTTGGGCATGAATAAACGATGGGTTTAACCTCTATACGATTTGGTAGCCCAAATCGAAAGACCCCCGTTTGATTTTCTGTTGATTTATGTATAATTTTTGACGTTTACTCTTATCAAATAGATAAAGGGGGGAATTTTCTTGCACTTCGTTTGAAACTTAGACAGCAGGAATAAATTATTTGGTAGCAGCTGCAAAAGTAATATTATGTGGGTTTACTCCTCTGAAACGTTTGCTTCTTAATTCTTCAACCTGTGGTGGTGAAAATTTTGTTTATTTTGATAAAATTGTTGGCTTGATGCTTTCCCATCCCCGAAGCTGGTGATTTTGGGTGATGCTGAATGTTTTTGTCATTACCAAACCGTTGTTAAAGTAGTAAACTTCTCCTTTATTTATCTAATATCTGCTTGCATGCATTTTCGTATTTCATTTTCAGCCGGAGCCATCACAGGAGCTATTGCTGGTGCTTTAGCAAGTAGGGCTTCTGAGAGTGGTTTTCTCCGCGGAGCTTCATTGGGTGCCATCGCTGGGGCTATAATCTCTGTTGAGGTGTTGGAAGCCTCGCGTGCCTACTGGTATATGGAGCAAACCGGCTCACGGGGCTCATCATCTATGGTTAGTAGACCTTTTGCTCTCGAGTTTTGATTTTCCTTGTCCTCTTAAATGTTTTTGCTCTTGAATCTTGATGAGTGAAGATAGTTGTAAGTTGCAAATTTATAAGGCACAACAATACTACTTTTTAGTTTGAAATGACCCTTTTTGGGAGATATTTTTACCTTGCACTTGTTTGTGTTTGCCTGTTCATTGAGTGTCATCTTAAAGAGTCTGAGAGGTGATCTTGATTCTTTAGCTATAAATCAACTCTCTACCATTTGGATCCAGGCAGATTTCATAGAGCAACTTGTTCGTGGGAGGCTTGTAGAGGAACAATTTACACCAGCTTTATTAACTGCTTACAGTTGGCAGGTTGTTTTACTCTCTTATTTTGTTCCCCCCTCATTTGCCTTTTCAATGAGAGAGCTCTCTGTATCCGTGAATGCATTTAGCTAGATGTGATATCCACTGCCTTTCACTGATGCAGCATGTGCTCAGGATTAAGTTCAAACATTTTATTCTAAATCTCACGTTTTGCAGGCTGATTTGAATTTTATTCTTAACATACCATCCTCTGTAGGGTTTATTTCCATGCAATCAAAGTGAACTTCTATGAATTTCAGTTATGTTGATTGTTCTATATGCTATATTACTTGTAGATGTTTAGTGTTTACCAGTTATTGCTACTGAGATTCGCATCTCTGTAGTCTGTAAAAGAATATTTAGTATTAAATATATGATCATCTGCTTTAGATTCAGCAGGTTGGCATTGCTAATGTAGTCTATGACGAGATTCATGATGTTCATAGCTTAGTATCATCAAGAGGATTGTCAGGGGATTCGTTGAAGAAGTTACCACACCACGTGATCTTAAAGGACATGAAGGCAGAGAACATCATCTGTACTATATGTTTGCAGGTGATTTTTTTAAGGATATTTGGATGTCCCATTCCTGTTCTCTGCTTATTTGATTGCGATGTGGAAATAAATACAAAGTATGGATTGCTCGATTGTTGCCAGTGCTTGTCTTCAATACATGCTGAACTCACTATTTAGGAGTCATTACTTGCTTTGCTTGTTATAATCGTGAGATTATACAACCTGGAAAGATGCATTTTCTTGTGCTAGCACTTCCCAGAATTCTTAATTTATTTTATTATTGTAATTTTTATTGAAACATATAATGGTCGTAATATTGGGGAGTGAAATTTGCAGGATATTGAAGAAGGAGAACTTGCAAGGAGCTTGCCTCGCTGTCACCATACGTTTCACTTAATGTGTGTGGACAGGTGGCTTGTCAAGAATGATTCGTGTCCAGTTTGTAGACAAGATGTATAATTTGTCCGAACGTGCATTTTGGGCTTATATTTTTGGGCTCTATATATTGTGCATTGTTATGATGAGTTCCAATAAGTCGGGAGGGCGATTTGTACAGTTGACGGCTGGCAATACCATGCAAAACAATTCCAGAACTTTGTACTGTTCTGTAATATAATTATCCAAGTTCAATGGATTAAGTTGTTGACGCTTCTCCAAATATTGGTTTGTAAGTCTGATGTGGTTATGCAAGAGTATTTGACAATTTGGTTTTGAGAAAGTACTTAACAAATGAGATGTTGATGCCGTTGGCATAATGCCCCTGATAGGCCACGCTGATGAAACAGGATGCATAACAGTCAAGAATCAGTTCAGCTCTCCGAACGTGATCTCCCAAGTCTCCAACCAGCTCAGTCGCCCTTTTTGGTTCTTACAAAAATGTGAGAACTACAGATTTGTTCCCCAGATGGGTGGAAGAACTTCTGCACCATAAATTAAGTGGAACATTTTGAAGTCATACGACCTACGACGTTTATGCATGTTCGCAACACAGTTTGCTGGTTAACAGAAATTAGCAGGAGTAAAAAAATTTCTTTCCTATATTCCTCTATGTCAACAATCTGCTGATTATTTCAAAGCTTAAAATCACATGGATTCACCCTAAACAAAAATTTAAAGTAAATTGGTGATGGCTCATCCTTCAAGCTTATTTCATGCCTTGATCACTAAGATGGAGAATAGCTAGAGACGAGGACTGTATAATAGGCATATATAGAGCTGGCAAGACCAAAATGGCATAAACTCTCAGGGAAATCATATAATGATTTTAACTGTCCTTGTATAGTACTACATGGAAGTTGACAGTTTACAAGCTGATAGAGTAGATGGCTTTAGCTTGAATTGAACTGGTTCCGACCCACCAAAAGAAATGATACACAAATTACGCATCCCAGCAGCAGCCTTACTGTAGAATGGTTTCAGATAGTTGACTCCAGAAAGAACGGCAATTGCAGGAGGTGACCGCAAACCAAACATGATGTATAATATGGCTGCTTATTCATAGATATTGTCTGTCAAGTTCACATAGAATATAACTTGTGAAAGCATGCTACCTTCTAACATTTGCTTATTACATTATATGATACTTCGTCACAAATAAGAACAGTATCAGAAGTAATTTCCGCCATTATGTTCCTTAATTATTTCTTACACTGGTGGTTCAAACTTAGATGTTCAACCACCTGACCCAATCAAAACTTGAGATATCAAAATTTAATGGAGAAACCTTTATGGGGAAAGTTAGAACTTACAGTAGAGTGTAAAATAAACAGGATAATTAGTTGTTTCACACAGCAACTGCTTCAGGCCTTCTGCTGGTTTTAATTCCTCTTATAGCTGCAAGTGAGTTCAAGCCGTGAAAATATATCAAAATGAAATTGAATTGCGATGCATTACTATATATCTCCAATCCTACTGTCATAGGTTTTATCTATGTCGTACCTTCAGCATAATCTTTAGCTCCAAACACAGCAGAACCAGCAACCAGAGCATTAGCTCCAGCTTCAATAACCTGCCAAAGAAGAATTTACCAAAAGTTGGATCTTGATACTCAATGGTCTAGCCTATGGCTTATTATACCTCTTAGAGTGCATTCCAATAAACATATAAACAAGTAGGAACTTTTCCTAACCCGCTCCCCCAACAAATTATTTATTCTTATTTCCTTCCTCAATGTTATCTTTAGAGGTAATTATAAATTAATCTGCTAGTGCATGACACGGTAGACATGTAGTTGCTTTGATATATCTTTTTGGTGATTATCATCCCCAAGAAGAAAATCAGCCATCCATAATCAGATTATTTTCAGCATGTAGAACACCTGTTGCAGATCTTTTGCAAAAATATATGCAGATGGGAGATTATATGACTATGTACAGGGCACCTTGTAAGCATTTGCAGGAGTAACTCCACCGTCCACTTCAATCCAAGGATTCACTCCCTGAAAAGAAAACACTTGGACTTTATGTAAAAGAGAAAAGTTAAAAAAATAAATAAATAAAGAGAATTATATGTTGCATCATACCTTCTCCGCACAAATTCTTCTCAAATCAGAAATTTTTTTTACTTGGCTCTCAATAAAACTCTGGCCACCAAAGCCAGGGTTTACAGACATAATTAAGACCAAATCAACCACTGTCAACAGGAAAACGAGATCAATTTTTTTAACTCTACCAAACAAACTTAAAAACATGTAATTCAATAGACTTGAAAGGAGTCTTTCTCTCTAATACTTCTTTAATCAGATAAAAAAGGTCTATATCTTTCTCATAAGTAGTTGAAATAAATAAAGAACAAGAGAAACAACAAATGGTGATGCTCTAGTTGCTAAATTTATGTTAGCACCAAAATTTTAAACAAGAAACTTGCCCCTTGACTGCCATCAATTTTGTCCATATAACAAAAACCTCCCCAAGTCCATAGTCAAGGCTGGTCTTGGTCCAACTAAATCAGTAATGCTTAGAAATCCATATAAAGCACACATTGGACCAAGCTCATAATTAACATAATTTATGTTCTCATTATACAATAAAAAGAAATGGATACAGATAAAAAGAAAAGAACTGCAATTGCTCACCATCGAGGACATATTCTATTGTACTTAGAGGGGTAGCAGGGTTTAGGACAACTCCAGCTTTGGCTCCCAGGCTTTTTATCTATATCAAGAGAATGTAGTCAAATAAATTAAACAACTGAAAAACACGTTTCCAAGGAACATTTTCTGAACTCGTGTGCCCTAGAAGACAGCTTTCCAACATTTTATCCCTAGCACATAAGAATCAGTGGTGCTGGAAAAAAGAGACCAGCTCTGAAACAAATGCAAGACCTCATATTTCATGCCATGGTGTGAATATAGTATCAGACAGGGGAAAAACTATGAGCAGGAATAAGGTTGTAGAATCCTAGTCATTTGGACATTTATCATTTATATATTTAATACTAAACTGGACAGAAGAGGTAAAGTGTACCTCATCAGGAATAATAACGTATAGGCAAATGCTTATGGCCCTGGCCACCTGCATGAGGGGACCTATGCTTTTCTAATGTATTGTACAATGACCTACATATGTCACTAGTCATCACTACGTAAAGATCCCAAGAAAAGGAAATAAAAGAGTTGTGAAATAATTTTGTCATCATATGTTCCTCCCAAGAAAAAGTTGTGAGACCATGGAACAATGTTTTCTATCTTCTTAAACAAATTTTCATAAAACACCTATGGGTTGTGTTTAATTCCAATCATGGTTTAAGAATTGCCCTGATCTGTCATATAGCTATAGTTTCTTCAAAAGAGTGTATCCACTGTTCCAAAATTAAATGATTGATGCAAAAGAGTTATTTGAGATTGCCTACTTTAAGAAGGATGATTCTTAAGCATCAATAATTTTTTTGGTCAATACTTAAGCATCAATCATGTTTATATCTTAAACACCACAAGTATTGCAATGGCCATTATTTAACCAGCCCTCAGCCTGCTTTTACCGACCCTCTCCATCCACATCATAACTATGTAGAATATAGATATTCTAATAAATATTAATAACAGCACAGTCATTGCTTCACTGTTACGTATATTATACTTTCATCTCATCATATCAATATTATGTGTGATGATTACTGAGTCCCTGAAAAGAAGATTCTGAAATTATATGTGATAGATAATATATTGACTTAAACACACTTTTATTTCCTCTAATTTTAGCACAGTTTGACTTTAGTTAGTTGTCTTGGTTTCAATTGCAGCAATATTGCTCAACTGGTAGATGGATAAAAGGAAAGTCTTACTTGATTGACTGTACGATGCAAATGGATGGTGGAAGATTGTTCACAATGAACACTGACAATGTCAGCCCCTGCCTTTATAAAATCTGGAACTCGCTGTTCAGGTTCTACAATCATCTACAGTTCTTAAATGTGCATCAGAAAGAGTACCTGTTATTCAACATCAGCTTGATTTAATATATGTGTAAGGATGAATACCAAGTGCACATCCAAAGGAAGATCTGTCACAGGGCGCAAGGCATCAACCACAAGAGGTCCAATCGTAATATTTGGAACAAAACGACCATCCATTACATCAACATGAATCCAGTCACAACCTGCCAATTCCACTGCTTTTACCTAGACAGAGTAAGAGTCAAACTCCATCAAACATGACTGACAAGTTAAAATCAGAGAACTTGCAGACAAAAAGACAGATTTACTTGTAAATTTGATATGATTGTAGAATTAGACACTATAGCCATGTTGAGTGTTCAAAAAGACCAATGCCTTTGGTGTATAGAAGAAAAACAAAAATTCAAATAATGACTAAAGAAATTAAAAAATAATATGGAACCTGCTCTCCCAATTTCGCGAAGTTAGCAGAAAGAATGGAAGGAGACACAATTATATCACTTTTTGAAAACTTGTCAACACGAGATGTAGCCATCACTGTAGTAGTAAGTTTCCTCCTGAATTCACAAAATAGCAAGTAATTAAAGCATATAAAGGCAGACAACATTATCCTTTACATTAGAATACCAAAAAAATGGATTTCTACTTTTTCAAAAAGTAATCCAAGGTTATTCTTCTTCCTATATAATTTTTATGTATGTGAATCTGTCTTTATTTTTCTCCGTAACAAATCTTCTTATTTACAATTAACGTCTTCTGGAGTCATTTTTGAGCGAATATAATTCTATGCAAAACTAGAACATCTTGTAGAAGTCTTTGATAAGGATTTTCCGTCTACCCTACGGTTCTTCAAGGACCCTTTCATTCATTATGTTAGATATCAAGGAAGATCCATTCTGTCTTCCAAGAATACGCCATTTTTTATGAATAAATGGAAATAGTATCTTATCCATTTATGGCAATGTCATTTTTATGTTTGGTCTCAACCACAAGGCATATCTAACAGACCATATATAACGATGATAAAAGTCCTATGAGCATGGCATGACATATGAATAGCATATGCACTTCGTTGAATATGCATTAATCTTATATTAAATCGCTTCAGCACTCAACCTGACCACACAGCTACAAAAAAGTAGATGGCATTTGGGGTTACTGAATAAAGCTGTGAATCTAACATTTTCTTTAGCCTATGGATGGAATACTGAAACCTCATGGAATGGCATGACATCTAGAAAGATGGAAACAAGTGTTATGCCAAATGTAATGGCACGGGTGCAAGGAAATAGAGCTATCTGAGTTTTTTAACAGCATAAAAAGTTGTTAATGTCCTATCAAATGAAGATAAGAAAGTGACAATGCATGCATGTCCGGTGGTATAAAGTAAATCATACGATATACTAATACTCTAATAGTCATGGTACTATGCGGTCACAGGTGGAAGTTGAAGAATGTGATACTTCTTTGTCCATGAAAATAAATCTAAAAACATTTTTTTCCCTTTTCTCTTTTTAATTTAAATGATCGGAACTATCATTTTCGAAAAGGAAAAGAAACACGTAATTTCCTAAATTTCTTACATTTCACCAGCAAAAACTGATCCTCGCCCAGAACAAATTACTTCGACATACACCTATCACCACAAAAGGATTTCTATAACTATTATATCCTATAGTTGTTATCAGGACAATGATAGATTCAATCCACAATTCAAGGTTTCTACAGAGAATATATGAAATTGAAATTTTGTGTATTGGACTTTTTCCGAACATATAGCTTCCCTAGTACACAATATTCAATACTTTGTCAACCATCTAATAACATAAAGGCATTAATCAATAGAAGCAATACCTGTAGAAAGTGAGCGAACGAGGTTGAAAAATTGAATTTTTTTGAAGCTTGGGTACCCCACCCAATCCATTAACTTGAGATTGGACTGTTGATGAACACAATGAAGTTGCGGCCATCTTCTCCTTTCTTTCCCTGCTTCTGTGTAGACGTCGTCTCTCACTTTCCCTCGCGTTTCAATTCAAACGTAAGTAGCAAGCGAAAGTTTGGTCCTTTTTCCTCTACCTTCTCCCCTCGTGGTTGTGTTAGGTGTGCTCTCAACCGTGCTTCAGCGTATGCCTATGGGGAAAAAAAAATCAGACAAAATTAGGAAAAATCGTGTGGGTGGCACGCGTTGCGTTGGTGTTGGTGGGGATTTGCTTATCTGCAATGGTTGGCGCTCTTCTTTTCATATTGCTGACCTGTAAGAAAGAGGGAGGGAAGCAGACAGAGACACCCAGACAGAGGAAAACAGAGGGGATTTAGCCATTTTGGGCTTTGCTTAACGTTGGAATTTGATAAACTATACACATCTCGTTAGTTAACTTTTTGCATAGAGGCCTAACAAACAAGTTACAAAAAGAGTGTAGAAGAAAAATATTGATGTTCAAATTCAACAAAGGTTTGATCTTTAATCAGAAAATCAAGATTTAGTTAATATGGGCAAGTCATTCCACAATCCAACGTAATAACGTTCGGAAAATTTGATGTGCCAAAATTAATATTCTTATATTGTTGCCTACATATAATTTATTTTCTTTTTTTATTGTGCTAATTAATCATTCAAATAAATAAAAAATGTAACTGTAATATATTATTATGCATTTTATTCGTTTGTCATTCCATCGGCCTTTCTCCATCTTTCAAAAATAGCTGAAGTATACATTCTTGAGCATATATCAATGAACAAGATGGCAGCTAGGGATATAAAAGAAGCTGCTCACCAAATATCGTTGGATATAATGTGACCACTAAAGATCCTTGGATATAATTTGACACAGTATATATGTATCATTATAACATTATCAATAGGTAAACATTTTGCAAATAATAAACGTATAATATCAACCTCAATCTTTAAAATAGTTTGATGTTTTGAAATTGACTGTTTTCGTTGTCCCAATATTTATTAATCCATAAAATTTCATTTACTTATAAATATGTCTTTGCTATTAATTTTGAAGAATTGTCTTGCTGTATCTCAAATGAAAACCTGCTCATCACTCAGCTACAAATCTACAAATAAATAGTAGTTAATATTCTAAAAAGCTCCATATTGCAAAACTTAGGAAATTAATCGCAGTAGCGTTTGCAACAGAGGAGTAATTTGTCTGGACATATTCTGCAACAAATCAAACTAGAGTAGCGTATATTGATTTCTCTGATCTGTCGTTGATAGGGGGGTAAGTCCAATGACAATTGTGGCAAATGAAGATTAGTAATACCGAAGCTCATAAACCTAACTTAGTATAAGAAAATTAAAGGTTGAACTTTAAAGCAACGTTGGTTCAAGATGAGAAACACAGGATGACATAGAAATTAAAAGAAATAAGATTAATATATATACTTTCATATAGAAGAAATGAAAAATTAATTTTTGTTAATCGCTAATAAAGGTGATTGAAAAGAAATTTGTAAATTGCTCTGTCAGTAGATAGAGAACGATAAAAGAATTGATTTTTGCTTACATAGTATTCCTTTTTTTTTAATATTTTTTATAAAATATGATACATTTTCTGTAATTTATATTTTGATTAACAATAATGTTTAATGGCAACTGTCACCGTTTAAAATTGTCAGTAACTAAATTGAGAATTAACTACATAAATAACAAAATGGGGAGTTCAGTGGAAGCCAGTTTCTTTTACACCTTCCGCTGGGTTCACAGTATTTTGGTTCCACCCCCATTATTGTCATTGACTCAACGAACCAGATCGACCCTCACTGTTCAACTCTGAACACTGGTCACAAGGGCGATCTTCTAGTCATACTAACCGTTGATCGAGCCCTCAGATCGGCCCGACCATTTTGGTCTATTTCGAGGTGGAATTGAGCTGGGTGGACATACCCAGATGAGGATTTGCGGATACAATGAGGAGGTTCAACAAGAATTCCAGTGATGAAGCGGAAAAGCTCCCACATTTGGGCACTCACAGGGCTTTGAAGGATCTGAACAAGAAATGTGGCCGTAATTTGATGAGGATAATGGGGGTGTCTGTGGTTTGTTTGATGGTGTTTTCTATTCTGTTTTCAGTGTCATTGGTTCTTAGAGACCCGACCTTGGATGGTGTTGGCGAAGCATCAGCAAGAACTGTCTTTGAAGTAAAAGAAAGTAAAGGTATCGGTTAGAGCTGCATACCGATGCATGTGTTTTAGTTGATTTATGAAGTTGCATTACTAATTCGTTTGTGGATGACTGAATGAGATTTTAAAAGTAAGTGTAAAATGAGTTATCTTGCTCTAACTCAATGATTGATATCCTGTGTTTTGTTCTTCATTTTGGTCATCCGTTACCCTTTATATAAGCTTATGAGTTATGTTTGGTGCGGCTGCCTTGTAACTGATTTGCCTATACTGATAAAAACTGATTAAATCAACATTCTTTTAGCTGCCCAC
This sequence comes from Gleditsia sinensis, assembly GCA_037074535.1. NCBI lineage: Eukaryota > Viridiplantae > Streptophyta > Magnoliopsida > Fabales > Fabaceae > Gleditsia > Gleditsia sinensis. Next base: position 5,556,229 of record CM073464.1, on the reverse strand, counting down.
TGAGTAAATTACATCCAGGGTGTTACAGATTCACCATTTGTCCCACTCAAGGAAAATGCAAACAACGAAAGAAGAAAGGAAGAAGGGTGTGTGAACCGTCGAGCTTAGCCCAGGTTTCCCACCCTCCCCCCCCCCCCCCCTTTCTTTCTGGTCGCTGGAAGGCATTCTTTTGTATCACACCGTTTGTAACAGTCCAAGCTAACGGCAAACCGTTGTTCACTTCCTCTGGCCTTCCTATAGTGCATATACCAAGTTAGAATTTCCTAGTACTGTATAACCTCTTAATTAGTAAAGAGTGAATTTTTCCCCATTTAGGTTTTTAGACACTTCATTCTAGTAAGCGGAAGGAAATTAGATTGAAGAACTACAGGCCAATCTTTTAGATCATAGTGGCCATAAACATGTTAATGCCAAGATGGATTGGCAGCCACTTGTACAATTAAAGTAAGAAACAAAATTCCCACAGATGTTACTGATTAGTAACAAATGCCTACTTGCCATAACAATTATCTATTTAGCTTAGACCAATAGGTGCTGAAGTAGAATGGCAAATTTACACTTCAAGTAACCCTCCATCCAGAGCTACTACCCTTTTCTGTTATTTTCATTTTTCTAAACTGTTTAGTTGCTTATGCTTTTCTTGGTTTTCTAATGTCATGTTTAATGTTATATTTACATTGCCAATTCCATTGTAGCTCTTTAGAAGGCTTGTTTTAATGCCTTAATGACTACAAAAAGAAGGTGAAAACTGAGAGAGTAAATGGGTCTATTAGATAAATTGAAGTCACATCTTCCAGAATTTTCTACCCTCCAATATTAAATTTTCTTGTTTACTCTTGTGCTCTTTTCATCCTTCCCCTTGAAATGGCAACTGCCACTGGTTCTCTTGTTAGTGTGAGACCAATTTCTGTTTTGTGTTCTGCATTTGTCTTTCAATTTCCGTTCTGTAGTTGTGTAGTAATTTTTCTGTTTCTGAATGAACTAATTTGCCCATGTGCAAAAATGCTTTTTCATGATTTACATGCTTTTCTGGCTACTCATGGTCAAGTAATGGAACCTTATCTTCTCTGAATCTTAGGTTTGGACAATGAATTCTCTGATTCCGTTAAGTTGCTAAAAGATGAACTTCTTGGTGGCCTTCTTGCTGCTGGATTTGGTGAAAGATCTTGTCACAGCAGGTATCAGTCAGTCATTTATGGCAAAGGATTATCACAGAAACCTTCTTCTTACCTCATTTCTAGATTAAGAAAATATGAAGCTCTTCATAGGCAATGTGGACCTTATACCGAATCCTATAACAAAACATCGGAAGAACTCAAATCTGGTCATTTTTCCGGGTCCTCAACTTGTAAATATGTTGTATGGATTTCATTTAGTGGGTTGGGGAATAGGATATTGACCTTAGCCTCTGCATTTCTTTACGCTCTCCTCACAAACCGTGTCCTACTTGTTGATCCTGGAGTTGACATGATCGATCTCTTTTGTGAACCGTTTCCAGATGTTTCCTGGTTTCTTCCCCCCGATTTCCCCCTTAAAAATCAATTACATGATTTCAATCAACAATCTTCTCAATGTTATGGTAATATGCTGAAAAAAAAATCAATTACAAATTCTGTGGTGCCATCTTCTGTCTACCTTCATCTCGCCCATGATTATGATAATCATGATAAGCTTTTCTTCTGTGACGAAGACCAGAGTTTTCTCCAGAAAGTTCCTTGGTTAATAATGAAAACAGATAATTACTTCATCCCATCTCTATTCTTAATGCCATCTTTCGAGCAGGAACTGAGGGATCTCTTCCCAAATAAAGAAACAGTTTTCCATTTCTTGGGTAGATATCTGTTCCACCCCACAAACAGGGTATGGGGACTTGTTACCAGATACTTTCAAGCTTATTTGGCTAAAGCTGATGAAAGAGTAGGTATCCAGATTAGAGTCTTTGACACTGGGACCGGTCCATTTCAACATGTATTGGATCAAATCTTAGCTTGTACTTTGAAGGAGAATCTGTTGCCTGATGTTAACCGGCAGCAAGATACCACAAGTTCATCTGGAAAGCAAAAGTCAAAAGCAGTACTGATGACATCATTAAGCTCAGGGTATTTTGAAAAGTTAAGAGACATGTATTTGGAATACCCTACTGTAACAGGAGAGGTGGTAGGCATCTACCAGCCAAGCCACGAAGAATATCAACAAACAGAGAAGCAGATGCACAACCAAAAAGCATGGGCAGAAATGTATCTCTTAAGCTTAACTGATGTGTTGGTCACTAGCTCATGGTCAACTTTTGGCTATGTTGCTCAGGGACTGGGAGGTTTGAAACCATGGATACTCTACAAGCCCGAAAATCATACAGCCCCTGAACCTCCTTGTCATCGTGCCATGTCAATGGAGCCTTGTTTCCATGCTCCTCCCTTCTATGACTGCAAGACAGAAAGAGGAGTTGACACAGGTATACTTGTTCCGCATGTAAGGCACTGTGAGGATATGAGCTGGGGTCTCAAGCTTGTAGACAATTAATGTTAGTTGTGACCACGTATACTATTATGACCATCAAAACCCCCCTTAAAAGTGTTGCAATTGTTGTTCAGTTGAATGAGTTACTCCTTCGCGTGAATGTGTGACCTCTCTATAAGACGCATCTGACCCTGGGATCAAAATGCTGCAAGCACCGAAATTTCTATCATTGCGGTCGTGTTACTTCAACAGTAACTAGCAGGTTTAAAAATCTATATTCCCATGCAACAATGATTAATATTATTTCACAAAGTTATAGTTCATATGACACCAACATCAGTCTTCCAAATTTAGAAGAGAAAGTGAGACAAGTTTGACCCATATGTTCCTTTCCTCATTCCCTAATCATAAGCCTTGAAACTTCCTTTGGTGCCCAAAAATTTTTATTACACAAGACATTTTTTACTATAATAATTATAAAATTTAATCTATATAACCCACTTCATCTAATAAGAAAAAACTCAATAATTACTGCTCATTTTGATGATTCTTTCTAAAAATTTTAATGGAATGTGGAATATAAATGTGCTTGACTATGGAACTTGTAAAATTTTTCTCTTACAAGTTTGGCAAACCAATCAAGAACAAACCGGAAATAATTGTTTGCCCGTTCTCATATGTCAACTGTTTTGGATCCATTCACATTCATTTATGCTCTCAATTCTCTTAAGAAGGCAAGCCTAATATACATCCAGGAAACTGCTTAATTAAATTATAAATCACAATCTCATAACATAAGGAAGCAACATCCAATCATTTAACCATACAACAGTTAAAAATGCTCCAAGGCCATTGAATTCAGCATCATTTTTATGTAGGGATCAGTTCTTTCTTCCTTCACTTAAGATAATGTGGTACCCATGCCTGAATCATCAAAAAAACAAATGTCAGTATATCCGCCTAAATAATGAAGAGAAACGGGATGTTAATGCAAGGAGTGCAAATCAGTAGTAAAAAAGAGAGATACGTTGACTTGAAAGGGGCACTCGTAGCTCCAACAGGGGTGTTGAAGGCAACATCCTGAAATGGCCCAGCCATCTTTCCTCGAGGAAACCAGCCAAGGTCTCCACCCTTCTTTCCCGATGGACATTCTGAATACTCTTGGGCTAACTGTAAGGACCAAAAGACAACATTATTGATGATAGATCATTGAAAAACAAATATTTCTTCCTCTTTCTTTCATTTAAATGAGCCTACTTTAAGAACCAATATACCATATGAAAGTCATAACTAGTAGTCCAAGGTGTACCACAACAGACTCTTATTTCTCCTTTTCTCCAACAAAATGACATTTAACTTCACACCTCTGACTGAAGGAAGTATTTTTTTCGTTTTTTTTTTTATAAAAAAAAATAAAGAAAACAATCAGAGTCCGTAATTTCTAGAACGATTATGACATTGTCCATAACTCAGAATGTTTTCAGGATTTTTTGACTTAAGTGTATAGAAAACCACAAGTTAAATATATAACAAGAAAAAAAAAATCAATGTCTAACGTCCTTGAAAACTTCACCTTCGCAAACTCTGCTGGTGGAACCTTATCTCCATTGCTAAGCCAACCATCCTGCAGCTTCTTGTATGCCTCATTGACCTTCCCTTGCTTCTCACATAATATATGCCTTGCTGCAACAAATAAAATGCCGACAGTAAATACCAATATAAGATTAGAACAATGAAACAAAATGAGAATACAGTTCTCTTACGATAAGTACTTAAAAGATAGGGGAAATTTTCTACCTTTGACATAGGTGCAGGTACCAAGCCCATCTCCACCTTTCCCACCTTTTCCTTTACCCTTAGAAGCATTCTCATCACTTCCACTTGCTGCCTGTTTCCCCTTTCCCTTACCTCCAGACTCCTTAGCCTTTGAATCCTTTCCCATGACTCTCACACCTTATTAATTGTTTTCTTTCACTGAATAAGTAAAGCAAAATATTTTAGTAACAAAAGTGAACCCAGAAGCTTCAATTGAAAATGAAAAGTAATCATCAGTAATAAGAGTGATACAAACAATCAAAAATCATTAACACTACATATCTTTAAAAACCTGTTAAATTTTCCTATTATTAACTCACATGCTTATTGGGAATGGAGTTAGAAATGTCTGTCAACCTAACAAATTTGTAAACACGAAGACTGTTAGCCTTTTGGTGCATGGCAAAAACAAACACAAACACTCTTGTATTCCCCGGTTGTTCTAAAACCAAAGCCTGGCGTATCTCACAATATAAATACTTTACTCAAACACACGTGCAATCCCAAATGTCTTATATTTTTCATCAATTCCCTGCAAACATAAACTAGCAAAAAGAAGGCATCATACTACAGTGGAAAGACTGAAGCCAATACACAAACATAGAGATAGGAATAAAGTTCTTAGCCAGGTAATCAAAGCCAAGAGCAATATGAATATGGTAATTAAAAATTCATATTTGACTTTCAAAAACTAGCAGAGTGTTATGGTAGACATGACAAAAGTAGGATGCTACAGAATCTTTATCGCAACTTCAAAAAAATCATAGTTAATTTTACATAGAAATATAAGAAAGAAGAATGAAGAACAAAAGAACCATATGACACAGTGTTGCCATTATTTCAAAAAAAATAACACTCAATAATCAAGATCGGCATGCAGAAATTATATTTGGGACATGATTATTTATATCATTTTCCATAGACGTTATCGCTATATGGCAGACTGACGATTTCCATACCATTCAAAATCCCAGCATAAGAAATCAACAAACCCAATTTATCAATGAGATTTGATTAGTACCCATCCCTTGTCAAAAACGCAACTCAAGCACAGATACACTTCAGAACAGATTAAATCAGAAGAGTGGGTTCCAACTAATGGGGGGAGCCAAAGTAAAGGCAGGAATTTCTCAACCAATGAAAGCCACAGACAAATCCACAAGCCCTAAACTGAAAGTCCAATTAAACCGCTCCAAGAAGAGGTTTTGCATAATGCACAGACAATTATTCCATAGAAATACATACCCAATGCAAAAACTGGAAAATTTGACGGTCATGACTAACGTTCAAAACACCCAACCCGCACAGAAAGTTCTATTATGATTCCAGTAAGCATATTTACGCCAAATCATTCCAGAGAAGCAGAGAATAAATAAAGATCACAAGGAGACGAAGCCAGGGCAACTGAAGAGCACAAATAAAAAAAAACTACGAAATTGGATTTGAAAAACAACGAATCTAGAACTTCTGCTAACTTCTCACCCCTGTATCCAACGAAACTCAAGTCTGAGATTCTCAAGCGCGACAGAACAGTGGTCGATACAAATACGATAATCATCAACTTCGTCTACTCTTATAGTGGTCAACAAATTGTTTTGGTGCAGTCCAAGCCCAACAAATTGTTTTTTGGTGCAGTCCAAGCCTAATAAAATTAAATAATACTTAGATAATTCTCGCTTTTATACGTGGAAGAACCTGTAAAAAAATTTTAAAATAAATTAACTTTCAAAAAAAATAAATAAAAAATGTATTATTTTTTTAATGATATATTTTTTTATATTATAATAGTTATAGTTTTAAATGTTAAAATATAATATTTAATAAATTTAGATTTAAGAAGTACGTTGTTTTAATATTTTTTTAATTATAATTTTACTTTTAAAAATTATAAAATTTATTTATCTTATATTTTTTATTTTTTATTAATTTGAGCATGAATAATATTATTTTACTTGTTCAAAAAATAAATAAAATAATAATAATTTTGGCTTTTATACACCTTATTTTATCTATTTATTTTTATTAATAATTGTTGTTCAGTGAAGGTGTAATATTTTTTTAAAAATTATTCGTTGATTTTTTTTTCTGTATTTAATTACACTTTAGTATAAATATACTTTTCTCTTTTATACGTACTATGAATTTTAATGCAATATCTTTTTTTGGTAACGTAATGCTATATCTTTGAATATAAAAATCCAAACTAATGCTTTAATTAATTGATATATTTTGCTTTAAGCTAACAAATGTTGACACAAGTTATATTAAAAATAATTATTAATTGATAAATCAAAAATCATTATTAATAGCGGACACACTCGGAGGTTTACCAATGCAAAATGATATAGCACAGAAAACCAATAAAATGATCTTCTTTTTCTTTTTTTTAAAGAAACTGACGGATTAAATCGTTGCAAGAAATTAACGCACTTGAGAATTAGAAAATAAAAATAAAAAAAGCATTGTTAGATCATGCCATCATGGGCTTAAGCCATTGGTTTAATATAAATAAATAACAGGATAAAGTAAGATTTAATAATCGAGATTCCCTATAATTTAAGCACGACGAAGTATCCATTTAAACGATTATTATTTTTTCTTTTTACAAATGCCTAAAAATTCTTTCGACATAAAAAAAAAAAAATTAAAGATTGTAAAACTTTTTGGAAAAAAGGAAAATAAATGGAACAAAGAACATTCCAGAAAGAATTTTATACGAGTACGGCTATTTTCGGGAAAAAACAAAATGGTGGCAGCATTTCATAACTTAACTATCCACAAATTTAAAAAAAAAAAAAACTATCCACAAATAAAATGACTGTTTGAAGGATCCTTCGTGGGGTCAATTTAAGAGAGAGCTTTTTCTCCTCCAGGCTATATGACATTCAAGAGCTCAAAGGACTTTTAATCAGAATCGGAATCTAATAGTGGCATTTGGTAAGCATCTAATGGATCCGAATCTGTAATAGACGAGGGCTGATTATTATTTGACCGAGCCCGGATTCGGTCTCTTCGTCTCCGTCTTCTTTCATCCGGGGTAGGCGCCTGTCAGAATCGAAGGGATAAACAAATAACCTTTACATCTATCATAGAAAATTCTTTGTAAACTCAAAAATAGCTTCTTGTCATTATATAATTAACCCTAGGAAGGCAAATTCCTGTTGTACCCTAATTGAGAGATTAGAATCCAGATTTGCAAAATGGGTCACTTATTTTTGTAATTACATTTTTCTAAACTTTTTTTTTTTATTATCAGCTGATACCAAGAAAACCATGGACTATTTCATTCGTACCAAAGGATGAAGATTAGACCTAGAACTACTGGTCTGCACATAATTTTCTGGTGACCATCTCCTAGTCATAGGGTTTATTAAGAATATTATAAAAATCTGAAACATCATTTAGAAAATATAATAAGCACATTAAACAAACAGTTACCTCCGAACTTGGTTGATTTGATGTAGTTGGATGAACTTGTTGGCTCCTCCGCAGCCAGATGGCACCCAGAGAAATTAATGCTCCCAGAAGCAACATTGGACCAATCCTTGGATCCTCAAGGTAATCATAGAGTCCAGTAACAACATCCTTAACTCTCTGCTTCATATTTTTCAAAGGAATCTTTTGCGCAGTTCTTGACCAGACAGGTTCGGTGTCGTCTGGAACAAGCTTGGGGGTTTTTAGTGTCTGCAAAGATGACAGAGTATACAAAGTAAGCAAGCAAAATATTCATACCCAAAAATACTCATCTCTCATCCTAATAGCTTCAAACAAAAGGACATGTTGAAAGTTGTGATTGTTAAATATTATAATAAAATTATTCATGAGTCTTTGAGTTGAAAGTGGTCCTCTTAACCTGGTATTATAACCAAGTGGTTTAAAGTTTAATCGTTGCCATTCCCATTCTTCATAATTAAATAAAGTTTCAATACAAGATATGTGAGGCTGTGCTTTTTCCACACTTTAAAACCAAAGTGTGAGGGGTGTGTTAGAGATTTAAAAAAAAAAAATCCTAATTTTTAGCCTTCGCTTATCAGCTTGAAAAAAATACATTTGCCAAACCATTAGAAATCATGTTCAAATACTTGTGCCGAGGAAGGGGAGAGAGCATGCCAGATTACTAACTTGACATTACATGGAGACACAGGATTAAGGCTTGCTGAGAAAACTTATTCATGAGTTAAAAAGACTTACAAAGAATGGTAGATCTCTTGAGTCACCATCTGCTATTATACCTGCAATCCACTGGGTAATCTGCAAAAAGAGTAAAACAAAAGAAGAAAAGAAATACTATTAGAAATCAGCAGCATTACATTGACATCCTTCTACATGATTAACTCTTACTGAATGTAATTGCAAAATATTTCCCATGAAATAAGTTGATAAAATATTGTAATTAGTTACAGAAGGCAGGCAATGATCTGCAGCGCAAAAATATTCTTATAAGAATGGTCAAAACCTGTGAAATATCATCTGCACCATTGTACTTAGCTACGAACTGCCCTGCATGATCCAGATCATTGACTAGATCTTGGACTAGTAATGACTTCCAGTTTGTTACTTCCTGTGTCCTCTTATCCATAGAACTACTATTCCTTAGGTAACGAATAACAAATAATCGTGGTACATCGTTCATGCCACTCCTCCGTCCACAGGTGTCATGGCTTGCCGCAGAACCAAGGTAAAAATGACAATATTCCTAAAAATGAATATCAGTTGTGTTAATGGCTCAAGCTGAAAACAGTTGCAAAGAAGGTGAAAAAAGTATTGCTTCATTAAAACAAACTAGGCTACGCTGCTAGGAAGTAGGGAGAACTTAATGTAACCAATCACTCTACCTTCTAGTATGTGATGAAGCAACATTATAGTAAAGTCTACAGATATCAGGCCAGCAATTCATCCAGAATCTAATGCTATCAAAACTCCCAATAAACGAGGAGAAAGGAAATAACATGCAAAAAATTTTAAACATCTAGAGCAAATAATACAAAATAGACCGAAATATATTCCACTAAAGGAGGGCATGAAAAGGGAAAATCCCAGCAATAATCATTTAACAAGTTGATTTTGACACTAAAGAAGACCTGCAATAGTTTAAAGTATTATTCATATGCATATGTGCTTGGGAAAAAAAAAATCAAATCAGATTGTTTTGCTCAATATTTTGAAGTTAAAATATCAACAGAAACTTGGACAGTCAACAAATTCTTCATACATATATCAACAGACATGGTCATTCTCAAACTAATTTGTATCTACAAAGCATCCTAAAACATTCATCTTCGATGACTCAAAGTCAAATACAAGATAACTTTCATTTCTTTAGAGTAAAATCAGGCAAATCATTGCAGCTTCCTACCAGTGAAACAACACATCTTCCAAAGGAAAACTGTCATTCGGAAGAAAAAATATTACAAGACAGGGTTAGAGTACGGGAAAATGAAAACTAGTATATGTTTTGCCCTTCCAAACTATTTCCAGACTGACTAGCAGTACATAAGATCCATAGAACAGTGAAACGTACATTGTATTTAAAATTAAAAGAGCTCAAAAACTTGGATTAGAGTACACTTTTAGAGGAAATTACATTGTCTAGTTTGTTCAGAAATATAACTTGCAACTGCAGTTCCCAATATCAATAGAAGTAAGTCAATTTTTTTAGATGCAATGGGAAATCAAATTGAAATGTAGGTAAGATTTTTCTTCTCTGCCATCCAAGGTCCCAACATAGACAAACTAATCCTAAATGATCACGGAACAAAGGGAAAGAGGTCCACAAGGCTTTGTAGGCTAGTAGATTAAACCCTTTGTAAATTGTACACATAAAAGATATAATAACACAAAAACAACACATTTTACAATTGACACTTCACAAGTAAATTATTGTAGAAAGATTGTCCTTCCTGTTGAAGATGAATATGTAGAACTGAAATCTGTCAATATAAATTATAGCACTCACAATGGTTCTTACGATTTAGAAGTAAAATCAGGCCAAATGACAATTTAGGAGTTCAAATTATTAACAGCCATTATCCAGGCAGCTTAGAGATAAATTCACAATCAGCCAGGACAACAATCTAGAAAAATGTTGCTACAGTGCCCTGGGTCATTTTCCATTATAAAATGAAGTTAGCACTATTCAGGAAATTCAATCGAAAAATAGAGTCAAATCAAATGCAAATCCATTAAATTCATTTACTAATACTGCTACAAGTCAGCCCTATAACATTATAACAATTAGATGATTAAATTTATTCAGAGTGGCAATGAAAGGAAAATAGATAAAAATCAAACAAATGAAAGAAAATGATCACCTGTTGTTTTTCACCATCAAGCCAAGCAAATGTCAGTCGCTTTCTCTTAAATGCATCCACCACTGGAGCTAAGGATTGATCTTCATATGACCCATCTGATTCACTATGCTTAGATAATGTTTCTTGAATCCTGCACATAGTCTACGGACTTGCATAATTTACATCTGCTAATTTTGAAGAATCTGTTATTATAAAAGACAGATATCTACATCTGTCTCAACAAAATAATTATGCCTAAATGTTGACAAATCTCATACCCAGTTACTTAAAATTGAGAATTGATGACAGAAAAGATTTATAAACCAAACTTATCATAATGCTATGCGTTAGACACATTACAAACAACTAAAAATCTCAAACCACAGATTTAAAACAGAGCCCAAATACCCCCAACAATGGAAATAGTGACTTGAATTTAGCATTGAACCCAAATAAGCATAGTTCTCAATGTGATGCAATTAAATACCACTTACATTGTGAAATACGTCATAGAAATTTTAGAAGGAAAGATAAGAAAACATACTTCGCGCATTTTGTTCAATTCAGGACTTAGCCTTCCTACTGCAATAGCGCAATACCAAATCACTGTATCATATCCAGCACGAGAATAGCCATGGGGATCACATCCTAGCTCCATTGATGTCACACTCCTAAGTTGCCGAAACTCTGGGAGGGGGGAAAACATAATATCAATATAAGGGCTTGAAAATTTGTTCAGCTTATAAAATTCTGAATTGCAGCAACAAAAGGCCTTACTTACAACCTAAAAGTCATAATGATAATGCCATGAATAGAAGAACATTTTTAGTGTGTATTAGATGGTAAGCAAGCTGTCTATACCATTGACAAACCCAAACAATGAGACTATTATACTTCTGATCTTAATCAATGGAGTTCAAATTACAGAATAACTACCGGGGGGCCTGGCATATTGGTACAAATCGTAAGAAGCCCTAAAGTCACGTTTACTAGTATGTTAACAGGCTAACGAAACAGATGGCTTAATCTTGTGGTCCAGGTTACAAGCACTAAATGAAGTTCCAAAAGTTAGTGAAAAATCATTAGCTAAGTAACATAACTCAACTCAGTTCTTTATCTTTTTTACTTTGTTTTGAAAAAATAGATGTGAAATTTTTTTTACCTACAGTTCCAATAAGATGGGTCTAATGTATTTTCAGTGCAAGAATGAAGTATTTTATTCCCCAGAGTTCTTTGGCTTACTCCAAGAAAATTTGAAGTTAATTCCATCAAATTTAGGACCAGATCTATTCATTTAAAGGTTTCTTGGCTGCATCACCTCCCGACCCTCCTTCCTCAAAAAACAATAAACAATGCAAATTATTTTGTTTCAAAAAAAAAATTAGGTAATTGGACAATCAATAGATTCAATACCATAAATTCAGATTACCTTGCTGTTTATTATTATCCATCATATTCAAAAATAATGAATTGTTAACTGAACCTGCAATACAAAATCCACACCATAGTCATTTAAATGAAGAATAGAATTCAAGTCAAATGGTTTCTAAGGTAGCACGACAAAGAAGAAACAGACCATGATGCACAACAGGTTTGACGCCTGGATCTTTAAGAAATACTATAGCAGGAGCAGATTCCACCCCAAATCTGTATCAAAATAAAATAAACCACAATGACTTCAATACTTTTTACTAGATCAAGAATGTACCATAAGTAGGTGAATATATTTTGAACATTCATAGAACTATTTCTTCTATAGAAAGAGTTATCTGCAGAATAAGGTTTGTCCAATTTGAATTTTGAAGTAACAAGAAAACTTACGCTCCCCACCAATAAGAAGAATCCTCCTCCCGCCAGAGAATGAAAGCAAATGAAGAATAAGCCCAATAGTCTTTAGCTGCTTGTCGTATAAAAGGAGCAGCACGCTCCCCATTTGAAAAAAAAAGGACTTTTACCTAAAAGCCAGGAGTACAGAAGTATTAAACAATTAACTTGAAAGAGGCCAAAATAAAATTAAGTAACAAGGTTTTAAGTTGAGTCAGCCATTTGTAACCTAGTGACACTGGACTGAACAAACTTAACTTATCAATGTTATCATGAATTACAACAAATTATATAACGCAAATCCAGTTAAAGTTCCCAGAAAAATAATTGGTTCACAAACTCAAATTAAAAGAACTTTAATCAACAAAAATGTATAAAAAAAAAACATAAAGGGAGGGATCCCTTAGAGGAAACACAAAATTAACAACATTAAGATGAAAAGAAAATTTCGGAAGGAAAAATGCTTAAAGCTATATATGACAATAATAAAAGAGCAAGAAAGTTGTACCTTATGGGGACTAGTTTTTGCAAGGAACTTTGGCACCTGAAAATTTAAAAATAAAATTTTAACTTCCAATGAGTAGCCATAGTAACTCAAACAAGCAAACATCAAAAACAAATTAGAATGTCGTGGTTATGACATCAAAGAATGCTATTGCAGAAATAAATGCTTCCATTTGCTGCTGGTGTACATTATTTTTGTCACCTTATTCAAGGAACTGCTTTAGATCACATTAATGTTAAAGTGACATAAAAGAGAACAGATAATTACAGAAAACAACATCAGAAGCCTTTAGACAAATTACCAGTGACTCCTTTGAGTAGTACATAATTTGAGGTAAATCCAGTACAGTTGTTGCAAACCAATCTGTGACCTTATCAACGGTCAACTCACCATCAAACCTATCACAGAAAAGAAAATCTTGTAGTATTTTTATTATTTAACGCAGTAGAATATGACTTACATGGGTATCCTAAGCACACATAATAATAAATGTATAACTGTCTAAGGTGAATGTATATTATCTTTCATTAAATTAAGTTAAAAGTTTACAATATTGCATTTGCTCATCTTGAAACCCAGGTATTAACCAAAAACTCACCTATTAAAGCAATTTGCAGCTTGACATCCTGGGGGGATAGCAACAAAAGACGGAATTCCTGTATACATATTTGACAGGTTATGACAAGCCACACATGCTCCTTCTCAAATAAATTTACATGTTTGACACAGTATGTATTTTAAATCAAGTAGGATGAGTGGCAATCTCTATAACTTCACACTCGCAGAAAACATATTTCCATTGCCATCAGTTAGATGAACAACATAAATCTACTTCTAGTAAAATTTAAGTTAGACTTTCCAATCATATACAAGGCCAACAACAATCTTGTACTTATTTTCTAATGAACAAAGAAGAAGACCATCAACAACAAATCTGTTTTAAAAATATTCATTGATAACATGCAACAAGAATTTTCTTAAAAGAGAACCTCCCACACAAGTACCTGAACCTCAAAGCAGTAAACAAATTAACCATAAAGAAATCTTGAAGAATCTTTAACATATGTATTTACATACTTAAAGAATTAACCACGCATGATGCATTTACTATGTTTTAAGTAAATCAACAATTAATTTTTACAATGGTTTTTCAACAGAAATCTGTGAAGAGTGCTCCTTATTTTGCACCTTCATACAATCATTTTATATTTATATATATCAGGAGTTTCAGACAAAATGACAACTCAAATCTAAGCAACAGTGCTTTTAATAAAAATCCAGTTAGATATACAAAAACAAAATGCAAACACATAGATTTGACTGCATTCAGGAACTCACCATTTCTAAAATAAGGCTTTCCAGTTGACCTTTTATCAGCAAGGTATGCGGCAAGGTGTGCCTCACGAAGTTCCACCATACCAATATTTGCAACCGGATCCAAAAAAGAAGCTAATAGTGGAGAAAAGAATCAGAACAGTCATATTCTGAAACTGGTGACAAACATAGTAGAATTTTTGGATCTAATGTAGATCGAATCCACGTGGTAAACTAAAAATTTATAACATCATACCTTGTACTCTTTTTGTGAAAGAAAAATATTGCCCCAAAAAAAGAAAGAAAAAAAAAAGACTACTTTGCTGTTATTCATTTTATCCAAAGAGAATGTCCAATGGATGAGAGACGAAGGACAGGAATTGCTGAATATATAAGACACTTATTCACTGTATCCTCTTAGCAAGAGGCAGAGACAAACTTGCAAATATCTTAGATTAGCTTTCTTCTTCTTTTTTTCCAACAGACAAACTGGAAATATTAGAAGGGAATTTTTTCCCTTTCCCTTTTCCTACCATCAAAATGATCCTTAATTTATTCTTCTTTCAGAAAAGGCAGCTGGGTGGAAGTTGAAAGTGATACAGAGGCTAATGCAGATTAGGTCATACAGGTTAATAAATCTAAAAGTTAACTGTCAACTAGATGACTCATGAACATTTCAAAATGATCTACTAACCAAATCAAGCAATTGAATGCTATAAAGTAGACACTAACAACATTATTTCTATATTCCAAAGCAACATTTCACAAGCACAAAGAAATTAGTTACACCAGGTGTCCATGTTCAAGAAACATACCAATTTTTTTCCAAGGCTCAGAAAACTGAGCACATCGTTTGCTCCCGACAGAATACAGCTGAATCAAAAATCATTCAGCATATACCAAGTCAGAAATTCTAAGAAAATAAAAGAGTTCAAGATTATGAAAGCTGGCAAGATTGGTTATACAAAGTCTTTAGTATAAATAACAATCAAACTTATCTTTCAAGGATACCAAAAAAAATGAACTTAAAATTAAATGTTAGTGAAAATTAATGCAAGCCTTTACAATTCACAGAATGGTACAAACTACAAACAATAATTTATGGTTTTCCGAATCATTACACAACATATTGAGAAATAAATCATTACTGACACATGGTTAAAGTCTCAAAAATATTTCCTGAATATTACATTAGAATAACAAGCATAAAGTGGAAACACCATAAAGTAAAGAAATAAACAACTCTAAGTTAGAATTAAAGAAAGACTGCATCCTTTCTTGTTGAATTAGATGAACCCCTTAATTATAATTGTTCAAATTTCAAAAGCAGAGGCCAGAAATAAACCACATCATTCATTCTTTAGTTTGAGCAAATTATAAGCATCCTCCAGCAGTTCCCCCTTCTTTCAAAAATCATAAGAACGTTCATTCTGGAAACAACAACACAACACTGATAACATTTAGCTTATATGCTATTGTGAGGACAATATAATTTATGTTTAAGCACTTAACACCATTCAAACATACTCAACAAGAATTACTACTTCACATCTCCATCTATAAACAAGCAATATAAATGAAGAGTGAGGAAAGAAAAGCACAAAATTGAATATACAAGTCAATTTTGCAAACTTAACCTTGTATTTTGTTAAATCATGAAAATTTCTATTTTCATGCTGCTTTGTATAGATTACTAACGGTCAATTTAGTTCCGTAATTCAGTTATTTTTAAGAAAGTAATAATGATAATGATAATAGTAATAAACTAATAATAATAATAGAAAATCATTCTGTGAATCACTAATTATTTTAGTTAAAAAATTATATCAGCATATTCTACAAAGTTTCTATACCTGAATTAGCCATGGCTTCGTATCAGGAAATAAAGACTGGAAGTCACTTGTGGTTATGTCTTTATGAGAATGATCAATAGACTCTGAAAGGTGAAAAAGAGTATATGCATTAGTATAAGAATTTCCCCATAACAAATCCTTCCAACAACTTAATCTTTAATGCATATCTTTTATGATAAATGCCTTGACTAACCAGAAGATGGAGCATCTAGCAAAGGGAAAACCAATTCTGAAGTATTTTTCCCAGCATAATGCTTGCTGGCAGTCTCAATAACATGCTACCACCAAGAAATCATGTCATTTAAGGAGAAAATCTATGAGCAGACAGCAAATTGAGGATAAAAAAAATCTTGGAACAGCTCTTACAAAACAGATATGAGTTTAAAGGAAGTATCCAGAAGAAAGTACTCACAACTTGCTCATCAATGCCAAATATGTCATAGTCTCTTTTCCACAAAGGATTTGTCAGCAGCTCATAAGCATATCGAATCTGTAAAGAGTATATTTAGTATATGAAATCACATTATAGCATTTAGGCATATCCTGGGGAAAAATATCAAATTACAGAAAAGCACTTTACAGTTCCAATTCATTTCATTTTCATTAAGTAATAGAGTAAGCCTGAATATCATTTGCTTCAGAGGAACTCTCTCTCACACAAGCATAAACATACATACCCAGTTGCCCACACACATTTAACATATCGAAAGACCACATTTCCCCCCAGGAACCAAATTTAGAAAGCAGTATTCAACCCCCCCTCCCCAACCAATTGCCCCATAACCCTTGCTGAAAGTAACTGGTCTGGTTTTGCCCCAAAATTACAAACTGGTAGAGATACAAAACACTAGGCCAGCTTCACCGCCAAAACCCAACTTCAGCCTTACGTTTGAAATTCTCATACCTAAACAAAGTTCCCCTCTCCTCTTACCACAGGTTACATATTTCTTGCAACAACTTTGTTTAGCCAGTTGAACTTCACAATGTCAAGTCAGTCACTGGATATCTCAGATTTAGTATATCTGTTGCTTTAGAAGATAGAACCACAAAGTTTGAAAAGTTTTATTTCCAAGCATAGCAAGAGCAATGGTCAAATGAAATCAATCCTCTCAAGGTTTCAATCAATAAATTGAAATTTACCGAATTTAGCTCAAACCGGTCCTAAGCAAATAAATTGAATCACAAAATCAACTGAATTAACTTTTACTAATACAAACTAAGTTGAAACCAAAAGAAATGATCCCAATTAGAGCATCAGAGCCATATTTAATAGATAATCCCCTCATCACATTACCACATGCTTGTTCCTCTTTCAAGATTTTTTTCAAGAATAATCAGGAAATAATTTCACCACAAATTATGTATCAAAGACGTTTTTATTATGAGGAGTTTTTGCAGTGATCAATAATCTAATTGACAGACTAGACTAGATAGCCCATAAATGACATGTCGAAACTAACCTTTAAAAACTCTAGAGTATCAGGAGCTTCCACAGTTGAATTCCTGAAAGACCATGTAACTAGTGTATAAGATCATCTGTTTGGCAAAATAGCATGCTTATAACTCATAAGCCATCAAAAAGGATACTGCATGCTTATAACTCACATGCAATCAAAAAGGACTGCATAATACTTTTTGCATATTCACAATGAAATCCTAAAGGTCACCATATACAACTATCTACAAATTAAATGAACAGTTTTATACTATGTTCGAATATTTAACAAACTCAAAGTTAGACCAACAGTTTTCCCAAGTTACCATTGTTGCATTGGGGAAGACGGAAAAGCATATAATAAGTCATGGCTTCAATCTATGGGAGGCCAAATATCACCTTAAATTTTTTCTTAGTAGCATCTTTGGCTTAGAAAGCTCTCTAAAATATGAAAGAATAATCAAATAATCTTCCATAACTAATATTTCAATAAGTCTAAATTTCCAAGATGAATGACCAATTTTCAATTAAATTTTAAATAACTCATGCAAATTTGGGACATCAATAAACACAAATAAAAACTGTAACTTTTCTTCACACTTGAGGGTCAAAAAGAAATGAAAGAATATTATTTAAATTTTACATCAGTCAAACAGTGAGTAAAGATCTCCATTATGCCTAAGAAGTAACATGATCTGTCTTACACTAACATTATTTCCTGCCGGTACTTTAGACTACTACTGCCCTTATGCATAAAAGAATGAATAAAGAACCGCTTGAAAAATCCACTGCTCAAATGATATTGCGGAAAGAATTACATATTCATGGCATTTGGGAGAATAAATATCCTCAAATCAATCAGACAACAGGAACACCGTCTTTTCAGTCATTAGGTGCTTAAGAAGTTCAATATATACATTCTCATAAATTCAGTTCTTCCCAATCTACTAAAATAGCATGGTTCGGTTTTCGTCTCATGAGTCATGATTCTACACATTAGGATGTTGGAGTAAAAAATATGTGTGTATGCGACCTAGAAAGTCAGCTGGTTTATCATAAATACATAACTAAAAGCCAAATGAGCAAGAAAGAGAGAGTAGAGGGTAATATAGAGATGACACCTCAAATGGTAAGCAACAAATAAATCACACACATATTCCAGTGACGTAAAAATAGAAAATTTACAACAAGAAGATAACTTGCAAAAATATATGACTCAATTACCATTTAGATTCAAAGTTCTCATAAGCCTCCTTCACTTTATCAACTGAACTATGCCTCTCAATTTTCAGAACTACAATCACCAAAAGGGATAGGTAAAATAGATATTTAAAAAAACAAAAAACCAGCGAAATTGATAAACATAAAAACAGTGTCCAACGCGTAGATAATGGGAATTACCGTCGTAATGGGTAGGAGGGAAGGATTTGGGAATAACAAAGAGCTGGTAGTACATGGCTCCTGCAAAGAGAATTAGAGGCAGCGAGTAGGCTCTAATGGTGGAAGCCATGGAAGAACGAGTCGGCTGAGGCGGCCCCGGAACCCTATCCATGATAAGACGAGGCGAATCACAGTGATGGAGAGAGAATGGCGGAAGATATATGGATGAAAAAGGACCAGTTCAGTGAGAAAAAGCTTCAAGTTTGGATATTTGAAAAAAGCTATTCAGTTGCGTTTACCCACGAACTCAACAAAACAATGCTTGATTCATATACGGCTATATCTTCTTCTACAAATAGTCTTAGAAGCCCTGTTTTCCTGGCAACCACATGGCACGAGCACGACACGTTTCGGAACCTTTAAGGTAGCCTATTGTACTGAACGCCCCCTCCTCTGTCTCGCTTGCTCTCTCTCTCTCTTGCTGAAACTAATAAGATTTAAAGAAAACTATACATAGATTCAGTTTAAATAAATAATTTATTTAAATATTTATAAATAAAAAATTATATAAAAAAAATTATAATATAAATTTTTTAAAAAGAAAGTGTTGAAAAGTATAATTTTAATAAAATTTTAACTTATAAAAATATAAAATTATTTTTTGATTTAATAGAAATTTTTTAAAAAATTTAAAAAAATTAATTTATTAAAAATTAATAAATTATTTATTTAAATTTATTTAAATATAAAAATATTTATACTAATAAAAAAAATTTAATAAATTATAAATTATATTATTTAAACAGAGTCATATTTTTTTTAATAAAAAAAGATATAATATAATAATACCTAGAGATTTTTAAGTGATCATCAAATTTCTTTTATGCAAAATATTTTAATTTATTATTTATTTTATGTATATGATTTAATGAGATTCAAGTGTTTTTTATGTTTCAATTTAAAAGATTGAAAAATAATTATTGATTTGTATTGAATAAGTTTATCAAGATGCAAAATGTCTCGTTTATCTCTTTGTTTAAAAATGAAAATCAAATCAAATATATTAAATTCCTTGTTGGGTTGGGCAAGAAAGAATCTTCAAAAGACGATTAATTCTTTCTTTTGTCAGAAAAGAAAAAGCTCTAACTCCACATCTTTCCAGAACAAAATCAAGGGCATGCTTTAAGATATAACGAGTATGGGAGATATTGTGTGGAAAACAATAATCTCAGCTACAAAGAAAAAGTCAAAAATCAGAGACCAGACCCATATCCAACACAAGCTTGAACCAAAGCCCGCATAGTATCAACAAAATATAAACTGTGAGGCTTACAATTTTTTTGTTGGCCAAACACAGATCCGGAAAAAAAAAAAAGTTACTTGGCTGCACAATTATACACCGATACGTCCTCAGAATCAATTTCAGAATGCCCCTGCTTATCTCATCGCGTTAAAATGTACTTCCACTTTAACCATGCTATTTTAAATTAATTTATAATTAATTTATATAAATTAATATTAATTAATTAATTAATTTAAATATAAAATTAATTAAGTAATTAATTTTGACTTAACACTAAATTTATAATTGATTAAAATTTGTTGGATGTAAATAATTTATGATAAATCAGATTATTTACAAACTCATTGGATAAAGACTTTAATTTATAGTTTATTATGTAGTCAGTTAATTTATTATTACAATACTAACTAAAAAAAATTAATTAATATTTTAATTATATAAAAATTTTAATTCTCCCTAATATAAATAAGGATAATTTTCTTCTTTTTAGACATCGTAAAATACTATCTCTCTCTCTTCTTGAATAGTGAGTTAGGGTATTGTAAGTTACATACTCTACTTGTTTATTTATTGACTTTATTTGTAGTTGATCTTATTATTAAAGTCAAATTAATCGTATTGGTTTTGAGTATCCTATTTGACATATCATCATCATTAATGGATTCGTTAGAATCGTCTTGAGGTACGTATTTTAATTGTATTAATAATCTCTCACATAATTTTGTTAACAATTAGTATTAGAGCCCAGTTAGATTAATCTTTTTTATGCAATTAATCATGGAAGAAACCCTAATTTTTTGTTGGATATGATTTTAACATATATTGAACAAATTGACTTAGGGTTTTAGTTTATTTAATGTTAAACTAACAATCTGCATTTTTAATTATGGAAAAAAATCAATGAAAATTGCATGAATTAGGTTATAATTTCGTGAAGTTGATGCAATTTTCGAACCCCTAATCTTTCTCCCATAAATCTATAAATTTATAGAGGGATTTTGATATATATGATATTATGAGTAAAATATGTGAAACCCAAGCTTCAACCCGCATAAATCCCGATGAAAACTATATCAAAGTAGCACGTTTTTTCTCCCTTTTCATGACCCGAACTGGTGCCTTTTTGCTCAACAAAAACTTCAAATTGATTAAGGGATTTGTTAGATTATTGTTTGAGTAACAAAAAGAGGCAAAAAATGTTTAAAATGGTGCATAAAACCGTCGAGTGTGCTCAACAGTTGAAACTGGGTCTTTCAACCCGTTTGCAGAATTGGATAGAGCATCCCTACATACAAAAAAGGCGTGTGTTGGTGCGTGAAGATCACTCGTTGTCCTTTTGTTTTCTTTCTTTTGGCAATTCTCCTCCACATACCGATTTAGATATTTTGGTGATTTTTTGGAAATTTTTGGGTCTCTAAAAATATATTTTATGAATTTTCATAAACTTATACAGTGTAAAAATATATTTTACTCTCGGGTTCAGAGCATGAAAATTTTTCTTGTGTGATATGAAATCAAATATGAGTTATATATATGATGTACTCTCTCTAGTGATTTGATATGGTATTTTAAATCATTTTAGATTATTCATTATTTTTTATGCTCTATATATATACCTAAATCATTTATGTGTTTATGATAATTTTGTAAATATTATGGGGCTATTAATACTTAGTAGTTGTGTATTCACTTATCGTGGATCCAATTACTATAGTATTATGGATAGCATGTTTAATACGTGATTAATTTATATATATATGAAAATATTAAGGAATTGTACATATTGAGTATGGTTATAATTATCAATTATAATTATATTGTATTGATAATGACATACCCTATCGGTATGACATTCTTAATATAATTTTGTGTTGGACAATGTTGGGTTTATTAACAGTAAATATTTAATATTTCAATATGTGTTGTACCTTATTGGTGTGAAGTTATTGAGTATATTCTTGTGTTAATACTTTTATAAGACAAATTTGTGGTGTGTAATAAGTTTTTTTTTTGTTGTAATTCGAAACCCTTCAGCGGGATTATAATAAAACAATCTTGTGAATATAGTTGCATAAATTGAGTTTTGGAGGAAACTTTGTTTAATAATTATGTTGCACACACATAATTAATGTTTTCTAATTTTGTTCCCTCAACTTCTATACCCATGCAACTATCGACAATGAAAACTTTTAATAAAATTAATTATGATGACTGGAATGAATCTTTGGACATGTATTTGACTCTGGCCAAAGAACATTTGACTCTTAAGAAGGCAAGACTAGTAGATCTTACTGTAAATTCTATTGCTGCTAAAAAATCTTACTATGAAAAATGGTATGACTCCAACAGATAATATTTTATGGTAATGAAGTACACTATGGAAAAGACCATAAGACAAAGCATTCAAGATAACGATATAGTTGCTGACTTCTTGAAAACTGTTAGAGAGAAATTCAAAAAATTTGATAAGACTCAAAAGACCTATTACTTGTCTCTATTGAACACTACTCACTATGATATAGTGTCAAGTGTCTGTGAACACATTATGAAGTTTGTGAATTGTTTCAACAAGTTAAAGTCCTATAATATTGACTTGGAGGAGAGTTATTTAGTTTGGCGTATTTTAAAATCTCTCTCATTTCAACACGAAATCTTAAAGACTGCTTACAATTCTCAGAAAGGAGAGTGATTTATAGATCAACTAATTTTCATTGTCACTCACAAAAAAGAATCATTGAAGAATAGAAATGCCTTTACACTATCTGTTAATTAATTTTCTCATGGATCAGGGAGTAAATTAGGTAATGATATTTAGAAATAAAAGAAGACAAAATCTTGCACTGATAATAAGGAGTCTGAATTCAAGAAAGGTGGCAAAAGTCACAAGAGCTTTAAGAAGAAAGCATTTAAAGGTGATTGTCACTAGCAAGAAACCTAGACATAAGATATATGAGTGTTGTGAATTGTTTCAACAAGTTGAAGTCCTATAATATTGACTTGGAGGAGAGTTATTTAGTCTGGCGTATTTTAGAATCTCTCTCATTTCAACACGAAGTCTTAAAGACTGCTTACAATTCTCAGGAAGGAGAGTGGTTTATAGGCCAACTAATTTTCATTGTCACTCACAAAGAAGAATCATTGAAGAATAGAAATGTCTTCACACTATCTGTTAATTAATTTTCTCATGGGTCAAGGAGTAAATCAGATAATGATATTTAGAAAGAAAAGAAGACAGAATCTCGCACTAATAATAAGGAGTCTAAATTCAAGAAAGATGGCAAAAGTCACAAGAGCTTTAAGAAGAAAGCATTTAAAGGTTATTGTCACTAGTAAGAAACTTAGACATAAGATATCCGAGTGTTACAAGTTGAAGAATAAGTGTGAGTAAGAAGGGGTTCAAGAGCAGGAGGATGTCGAGTGAAAGAGAAAAAAAAATTTTGGGGGTAGAATGCATTAGAGTCATTTTTTTATATTTACCTTCTGGATATATTTTGATTTTATACAATGTCATTTATGTTCTTTCTTGTGTTGGACTAAATAGGATATTTTATTTTGCAAGAAAATTGAAATATTGATATTTTCTATAAATCAATTATTATTGGTTTAGTTTTATTACAAAATAGTTTGTATTGTCTAAATTTAAATGTTTGTTATGATTGTTCTACTAGTGCTCCTATCAATATTGCTATTAGACACAAATGTCATAGAGTTGATGAGAGCTTTTCAATGTTGTGGGGTACACAGATTCAGAATGCATCTTGCGTAGATGATCGTAAATCCACTTTTAGATACATCTTCATGATGTTTGAAAGAGTTGTTTCGTGGAAAAGCGTCAAACAGACACTCACAATTACCTCAACTATGAAAACAGAAAACGTCGTTTGTTGTGAGGTCACTTGTCAGGCTATATGGTTGAGAAAACTAATTTATGGCATGCATCTTGTTGATTATATATCACAACCTTTAACCATTTACTGTGATAGTTCGTCTGTTGTGTAATTCTCTCAAAATTACAATAATTCCAATCATACTAAACACTTTGATATTAAGCTCCTATTTCTTGAAGAGAAAATTATTAAATCTCATACTTGTGCGGTTCACATTTTTTGGTAAACATATGCTAGCGAGTCCGTTGACCAAAGATCTACCTATAGGAGTATTTCAAAAAATTATGTAACTCATATGGGTCTATTAAATTTTTTGAAGTAGCCTTGGTTTAGTGAGATTCTGAATTTTATGTTGGTTCTAAGACAATCGATGTAATTTTGTTCAATTCAGATATTGAAACACTATATCATTTGTTTCTCTATCGGATTCAATAATTTTGTGTTAATGTTTCACTTCTGAATTTTGTTGATGTTTAGTGTACTGATTACTTAATATTTACTGAAATTTTGTTATTCTGTTATTTGAAACCTATTAAATGTAAATAATTTGTGATAGGCCAAATTACTTACAAGCTCGTTAGAGACAAGCCCCAATTTATAGCCCGTTATGTAGTCGGTTAGTTTTTTATCATAATATTAATTGAAAAGAGAGATAATTAATTAATATTTTAATTATAAGAAAAACATAATTCTCCCGAATATAAATAGAGATAATTCTTTTTCTTTTAGAATCGTAAAATACTATCTCTCTCTCTTTTTTTGAGTTGGGGGTTAGAGTATTACAAATTACACACTCTACTAATTTTATTTGCAGTTTTGCAGTTGATCTTATTATTAAAGTCAGATTAATCGCAGTAGTTTTAAATATCCTATTTGACATATCATCGTCACTAATAGATTTGTTGGGATCATCTGAAAGTACGTATTTTAATTATATTGATAATATCTCACATAATTTTGTTAACATGCTAATCCTATAGATGTGATTTTGTGGAGTGCAAATTAAACAGTGGCTTAATTAAGCATCAGGGTGCGAAATATGATTGCGTTAGAAACTAAAGGGATACCATGTCCCTGTCATTGAGTTTCTGCTATTGAACCTTCTGTGCACCTTTCTTCAATCCTTCGCGTAAATGGCTCAAAATGTCTACCCCAAAGGGAAAAAAACAAATGCACGTAGAGTGTACTACAATCATAACCAAGTTCAACACATATGACAATAAATAAATTGAGATTCATAGAGGCAATCTGATCTGATTATGACCTTAATTTAAACAAGAATATATGGTTGCTTCCTTGTTATCATCTTAGACATGCGTAGCAGAAATTGTCGTTTTGTTTTTTCGGTTTGTCATCATATTTAGATCTGCGTAGAAATTGAGAAAAAAGTGGCAAAGTATTATCCGGAACTGGAGTATTGGTTCCTTGTAGTTGGCGTCGATTTGAGCCCAATTTTTAAGCTCGTGAGAAATTGAGGATTACTCAGTTACGGCTAGAGATTTTGGGGGATGTCATCAATGGCGCACCCATCCCCATTTTCTTATGTCTTTTTAATTTATGAGATTTTTAGGGTTGGTTAAGTTCTGTTTTTGTTTTTGTTTTAATTACTTTTAAAAATTTTATTTAAAAATTATTATATAAAATAAAAGTATAAAAAAAATTATTTGATAAATTGTTTTGAAATTTTATTCTTTATTTTTAAAATATTTTAAGAACAAAAACAAAAGTTTTTTTAAAAGTATATTTATTTTACTATTTTTTTAAAATTATTATTTTAGAATAAAAAAACAAAAAATTTGTTTGAATGTAAAATTTAAGAATAATTTTTTTAAAAAATAAAATATAGTTGTGTAATCTATGTGGTTGTTAAAAATTAATTTGGACAAATTATTTACAACTGTACTATTAATGAAAATAATTATCTCTTTTAAAAAAATGTAAAAATATTTTTACACAAAAATAAAAAAAACAACAAAATAGTATTTTTTTTTTAAATATTTTTTGAATTACATTTTTTTGTATAATAAAAAAACAAAAGAACTGTTTCTAATTTAAAAACAAGCGTTTATAAAATTTGTTTTCAGAACAAAATTAGAAAATAAATTATTAAAAAATTTATTTATTCTGAAAAAAAATTTAAAAAAATTAATTTTAAAAACAATTATCAATCAAGCCTTCTTTCAAAAATGTTTTCTCTTCTTATTACAAGCGTTTTTTTTTCCTTTTTTTAGCAGAACACAAAAATTTTGAATATTTAAAATTCGCATCATTTCACCTTATTTATAACTATGTACAACTGGTGAGAAGTATATTGTCACTCTTAAAAAAAAATTATATTCTTTCAGCTTAGTGTAAAAAGTGTGTTTTTATTAGTTACGTTGTAAATTTACTATGAGTTAAAATGTGTATTTCCTGTTTTTTTTTTTTTAGTGTGAACTCAGGTATCCCCACCCCATTACCGGGATGGGACTAATCCTGTTCGAGACTTAGTCACAGTTAAGGCTCCTCGTCCCTCTCCAAAGGTGTGTTTTGTGGGAATCGAACCTTTGACTCTCCACAAATTCAGCCTGCGCAGCCAACTGAACCACAACCCGTGCGTCTGTTTTTCTTTATTTATCTCTTGTAATTAGTTTGTTTGGAAGTGCAAACTATCTTTCTTGAAGTTTACTTATATGTCTACCTTAATTTTTTATTAGTAATGACCTACATGCCAAACATAATATATATCTTTATGTACATATAATTGAAAGAAAAGTTAGGCTTTATTTTTGGGATAAAGAAAAAAAATGAGAATATAAATTAAAAATGGAATGAAATCATATTATTAATATTACGTTTGGTATGATACGAAAAAAAATAAAATTTTTATTATTTTTATATGTTTGATATGTTTAAAATAATATACGAATGAAATAAAAATTTAACAAAAAGATAAAAAAAATTTAAAAATAAAATTATTAAAATATTATTATTTTAACTCTAATTTTTTTAAAATATGATATAAATAAAAATAATAATTAGTAATATAAATTTTTTATTAATAATATTAATAATATTAAAAAATAGTTTAAATATTATTTATTTTATTTCAATCTTACTATTTTATTTTAGAAAGATATTTTAGACTTTTTAAATTTTATTATATTCTATTTTCTCATTTTCTATCAATTTTTAAAATCAATTTATGTTTTTACATATAAGATAATATATATTTTATAGTGACTATATTCTGCCAACCAAACATCATATTTGATGGAATAAAAATTTAAATTTTTATTTCATTAATTTAAATTCGTTTACTAGAACCATAATGTAACATCTTAAAATTTATTTCTTTTATTAATAAAGGTACATAAATATTTAATTAAAAAAATAAAATTTATTAAATAATTTTTTAATATTTAAGAAAATATAAATTTTAGAAATTCTTCACCTTATATGTATGTATAGAAAATATTTCTAACATTAAATAAATAAGTAAAGAGAGAAAATTTAAAAGAAAAAATTAGAAATAACATCACAAAAAGAAGTGAAATTCTTGTGTAAGGAATAAATTTTTGGAAGTAACTAAAGGTATTAAAATTTTAAGAATATTAAATTAGGATAATTTTTCCTAATTCAAGAGTTAAAGTTTCTAAATTTAACATTTTCACCTATACATTGAGCTTTCACCTATAGACACTTCATATAAAGTTTTTTCAATTCACATGAGTTTTTAATAAGTCAAATGGATAGGTCAAGCAAGAAATATAACATAGACTTGAACTAAGATATAGAAGTTAGACCAATAGCTCAAAAATTATAAAAGTGTAGTTAAACCCTCCATGAGAGGTAGAAATTTCAGCTAAAGCAAAGAAAATAGACAAGAATGAGCCTAAATACAAGAGGAAAAAAATAAGAATCATGTGATAAAATAGTAGCGTAATAATAATCAAGATTAGGTCACATGACATTAAGACAAAACATCTATATCCTACACTCATAATTTCATAAAACCATGTGATGATATAGTAGGTAATAATACATAGCATTATGACAAAATATCTCTATCCTACACAAATAATTTCAGCCAAGTAAAGAAGACTCAAGGGCTAAAAATTTATCACCTAGAAAAGGCAAACCTATCATATTTGAATGAGACAAAAGAAAAAGGAAATGAATCCATAAATTAAAAGGACCTTACCTCTTGTCTTGAGAATATTTTATCATAATTTTCAAATAAAAAATCCTCTTTTTGCTATGTATATCTTGAATAAGGGAGAAAAAGATAAGAACATGATTTGTCTTTCCCCAAAAAACAATTAAGTGCATCCTAATTGTGATAAGGTAGACCCACAATTATGAGACGAGGACCACTTGATAATTTATTTAAGCAAAGACTACTCTTATAACATTAGAATTTTGTCAAAGTGAGGGAAAGAGAAAAACAAAAGTAAGGTATAATGAGAAAAAAAAAAAGATAAGAGAGAAAGGAAAAAGAATGAGAAATTTAAAGGACTAATACTCAACGTAAGTTAGTTTAATCTCTTTTTGAATCCATATTTTCTCTTCATCTTTGAGATTCAAAACTTACAATTCTTCTCTTATTTAAACTGCTGGAAAAACTAAGAAAAGTGAAAAATCTTGTCGCTTCTTTCAAGAGAAACACAAAAAAAGAATTCATTAAGTGAGTTAGGGAGATCTTTAGGTAATTTTAACAATATCTCTTTTTAAAGAAAAGTTTTGAAATTTATAATATTTATATGAAATTTTGTTCTTAGAACTTTGATGAAATTTACAATATTTGCTATTTTGATGATTGACCATAGATGTTGTTATATCATGTTACATGTTGATATTGCATGTAATGTATGTTTGAATACTTAGATTGGTGTGGAAGGTTCTGCATACGTATGGCAATGGGTGGCAAAATTTTAAGATTTTGTGTTGCTGTTATGTATATTTAAATGTGGTGAAAAATTGACGGGATATGGTTAGATTGATAAAATGAATATGACTTTAAACACCTAGAAGAAAACCATGATAAATTTCTATTGGGCATATCCTTAATAATACATAATATGATTTTTTGTTTTCTTGAAAAGAAGATGATGGAATATGTTACATTAAATGTATGAAATCTAATTAAAATGTTAAAATGAGTAATCTTAGGGTTAGATGTAAATTAGGAATAAAATGAAAAATAACGTTATAAAATGATGAATTAGAATCTTAAGAAGGGTTTGGTTTGAAAACTTAATTTCAAAGTAATTAGGAAAATTTCTATTTTTGAAATTTTGGGAAGAAACAGTTGGGAATTAAAAAATATAGTTAACATAAAAAATGTAGATATAGGTCTCACGGATTTTGGAGCACTTAAATCACTCAATTTGGATTCTATACGAAAAAGATATAGTCAGATTAGTAAGCAGTGGTCAGAAACTAACTAATTAGTGAAGAATATGTTAAGTATGCTTTTGTGTTTAAATTTATGGACAAAATTTGTAGAAAATTAAAGGAAATTGTTAACATAATAAATATAGATATATGTCTCACAGATATATAGGCTCTGAAATCACTTAACTTAGAGTCTATATAAGGAAAATATGACTGATTAGTGAGTAGAAGTTAGAATTAATCTATAATCCAGGGTGGTAAATATAAGCGTTTTTATTTTTATTTTATTTTTAAAAATAATTCGTAAGGAATTTGAAGAAATGATAAACATGAAAGTTGTAGATAATTATATTAGCTTTTTATATACTTTAAAATCACCTCAATTGGAGTTGATACGAGGATAATATAGTTGAATAAGTGAGGGAATGTTACAGAACATGGACAAGTCGTGTTCTAAGTTGCTTCGGCACGGGTAGACCGTGTTCAGGGTTATTTTTTGAATACGTTTGAAATATTTTTCATGTATGACCGTATCCTGAAATATGGCCAGGCCATGTTGGGAGCTGATAAAACTTATTTTTAACATTTTTCTATCCTAAATGAATCTCATTAACTATAAGGTAATAATAAAAATCAAATTGGAGAAAAATGCCCTATAAAATTTGTGAGAACATGTGTTGGAAATAATATAAGTAGAAGAAAAGTAACTAGAGGCCAAGTATAAAGAAAATAAAAAGATAAAAATAATATTTTTAAAAAAAGAATATTATAAATAAAAATAATAAATGATTAGTGTATGTCCTAACCATTACCATTGTATGAACTCATTACCATCTTAAGTGTGTAATTTTGACATGAAAATATTTTATAAAGTGATATTCAAAAATAGTTATGATTATGGCATGATTGCATTTTACCAATAATTTTTTATAATGATTATACTTTGATGATAAATTATGGCATGTGAATATAATAAATATATTTATTATTGAAATTATATTTTTGGCTATTAACGTGAAAAGAAAAAAAAAGAAAAGAAATGAGTATGGTCACATGACGGTCCGTGTGGTGCACCAGTAGAGGACACTCTACTCACGGCTATAACTATAACAATGAGAAAAGAAAAAGAAAGTGTGTCATGTCGGACAGAGTGAGAAAAGTCTGTACCGTAGAGTAGAAAGTACTCACTCTGACCGAAATAGTTTGATATGAAAATAAATCGATGGCCATCATATGATATTCTGAAAATAATTATTTATGCCATACATGTCATTACTGTACGATTTTTATGTGTATAAATAAAATGCATTCATATAACCTAAGGCATTTGTTATAACTTATACAGATGAACATGACAAAATGAGCTATAGTAATAATAATTATGATTTATTGTTGAATCTACTAAGATTTAATTCTCGCTATATTTCTATATCATGTTCAGAAACATATATTCTCTATAATTGGCTTTTAGTGTACGTTAAATCGAGTTGGTTAAGATCTTAGTGAAAGTATAACTATCCGTATCCGTATCTCAATAACTGATCAATATGGATGAATAAGATGTAAACATATATATGTTTGATTTTTGTATGGACGTTTTTAATTAATGATGTGTATGTGAACTCAGAATTGTATTAGTGTTAATGATATACTATAAATTTTAATTATGTTTGGTTAATTGAATGTTATTATGAATTAAATAATTAAAAATAAAGGAATAATAATTTTATAAAATTATATATATATATATATATATATATATATATATATATATATATATATAAATAGAGTTGTTATATTTAAATTTTGAAATGAGTCAGTATATATATGCTAATTTTCAAAATCCTTAATCGTCAGTTAAATTATATTTTTTATCCTATTTGAAAAAATCGTATAAAATATTAAACTAGAATCTTCTGAAAACAATAGAAAGTGAAACTCGTGATCTCACACCAAAGCTGGATTTGTGACCGACCGGGTTGATGGTAACGTTAGCATGCGCGAGTGGAGGAGGAGGGGCGTGGATGCTACAATGCACTAATTACCGGGACATTAAAGGTCATCTTCATAAGAGAATATTCCTTTATCTCGTATTTCAAAAGGCTGAGAAAACACACAGTGGAAAGCCACATCTCCACGGTATCAAATTCGCATCATTTCCAAGTTCCAACCCAAGTCAAAAGAGTTTCACAAAGCACCCCATGGTGCTCTTACGCGTATCCATACGTTGCTTTTTAATTCTCTACACCAAAAAGAATACGAATATGATTACACTTTTTCAACACACTTAATCATTTTTCTTTAATCAAATTAAATTTTAAACACACCAAATCAATACAAGAGTAATGTTAAAAAAATATACATGTTTTTAAAATTAAATTTTTTTGAAATCACCTCAATTTTTTTTATAATATAACTTATTTGAACTTGGTTTTGTATATCATAGCGTATCAAAGTTGTGAGATGATACTCCTAGCGATGGTGATGGCATAGGTTGCTCTCAGAGTCGATTGTGGTGGTGTAATAGTACGGTGGAAGAAAATGAAATGTTTGGCACTTAATGACCACACAATGGACGAATATAAACATATCTCATTGTTACCATCAAAGATATGTCTTTTTTTTCTTTAAAGTAGTTTTACAAATTATTAGTGTTATAAAATTAATTTTTTAAAAACTCTATTGTGATAAAAAAAAATATTTTTAACAAGTATATATTTCAATAATTAAATTTTTATTATTACCTCGAATAAATATTTATTTTATTTGTATATACAAACTTGTTATTCAAAAAAAGTCCACTAATTAAATATTATTTGATTATCGAACAATATTTTAACAAATATTAAATTTGAGAAAATTTATAAAAAAATCTCTTCCCACACTTAATTTATATTGCTATTGTATTTTTTTAAATGTATATTGGGATATCTAATTCCAAATAAATCATTTCCTAGTGGGATTTTTTTTTTTTTCTTTTCATCTTAATTGAATGTGGCTTCTCGATATTCCTTTCCAAGTTTATGCGTGGAAGACTAGCAGAACAGGAAGAATCATTGGGGGCCGGCTGACGCTGGCCCGGGCCGGGAAGGCTTCTAAGTTTGGAAATTCGGTTACAATTATGGAGGCTACGCAGAGCGTCCACGTCCACGTGATCAATAGGGCCCAAACCGCGTCGAGGCACGTGGCGCAGAGAGTCGCGTTCGTTGGCCACTCGATGAGGGCAGCAAAACCGGAAGCGCGCGGAATCAGCACGGGTAGAGTGTGGGCCCTCACCTACTTAGGTGTCAACCGTTAAAAAGGCCTAACTCATTTCCCGAAATCTGACATCAGCCTTTGAGGGACACACACAAAAATTAATTGAGATCAGGCGTAGGGTAGGAGGCAGGTGATAGAATGACTTCAATAAAATCCTTAGACAATTGGCATTTTAAAATGCAACGTTAAAATTTTATAATTTTTAAAAATATTTAATTTAAATATTATATAAATAAATTATTATTTAATTTATTTATTAATAATATTTAAATTATAACATTTAATATAAATAATTTTTAAAAATATTATTTTTATTACATATCATAATTTAAATATTATTAATAAATAAAAAATTATTTATAAATAATAAATTAAATTATTTTTTTATATAAATAGAATTCTCTCCTACAATACCATAACTGAGATTAATTAAGGTGGTTGGTGTTTTGAAATTTATACCATAACTGCATCAATAAAAAGGATTGAGTCAGAGAAGTTTTAATAGGGCCAGTAATGCCATTTTCTCATTACTATCTCATTCTCCAACAGTTTAATATCCTAAATAGAATTAAACACCACATATCCCATGTTGGAAGGGATGTTAAAATTTGCAGAAAGCAAGGTGGCGTTTGGTTGGTGCCATTGTATGCTTGAAGAAAATGAAATCTAAACAGGTATTCTTAATTAAAAAAAAAAAAAGACAAATAGGTGGTGTTTTTCCATATAGTCAAGGATGAAGGCGTGGAGGACTCAAATAGGTGGAGTTTTGAGAGGGTTTTATCATGTGTCATAAATAAAACTAGCACATTGTACAGATTAAGGTGGGGGTGATGTATATTGTATTTTTAGACAAAATAAGAAAAGAGGATAAATGTTCTCATGTCATGCTTTGCAACTTCGAAACGGAATGGATGCATCATGAAAATGGGGAATGAATGATTTGACAAATTCAATTGAAATGGACTAACAATAAATGATAGCACCACATACAGACAAAAACCGCTGTGACTTCCCTTCTGTGTTTTTAGACCTTTGATTTTTCTGAAGTGCAACTGGTCCTACATGGATTTAATAATTGGTCATACCTTGTTTTTGCTTGACTTGTATCTTGACTACAAATATAAACACATACCATTAATTTTGACAACTCTTTGCTTCGTGGTGATGACTGATGAACAATATTATGTGCAGCAGCTAGTGGATTAGTGATGGATATGAGCTGTTTTTTCATGTTGCTGCATGGTGAACATTGTGAAATTCCAACACTAGTAGAGTGACGCCCCTCAGATATCTTAGTTGAAAATGGTTGAATTTATGTGTTTTGGCGTATCTAACTGTCTTTCATAAGCAGAAAAAGAAAGGGAGAGATAAACTTCAAAGTGATGATATGCGCTGGGAACTTCATTTCGTTGTAGGTAATATGTGCAGATAAGTTTGTAGAAGTTTTAAGGCTCAGCTACCCTTGAACAAACTTCAATTCCTTCTCACTATTCCTTTCCCCTTCTATTTTGTCCATTTTCAGTAGTTTTCACTATAGTGGTTTAAGTTGCCATTTTTCACCCCTTCTGTTTATGAAAGTCCAACTCAAAAGACTAACTCATCAACAGAGCTTCAAGACTTCGTATCCTTGTAATCCTCAATAGTTACTCAACTTGGGACATAACAAACATGTGTGTGTATAAGAGAGAGAAACTGAGAGATTTTCAAAAGTAAACTGAACTTTAGTCCCCACAAT
Source organism: Gleditsia sinensis (assembly GCA_037074535.1). Classification (NCBI taxonomy): domain Eukaryota; kingdom Viridiplantae; phylum Streptophyta; class Magnoliopsida; order Fabales; family Fabaceae; genus Gleditsia; species Gleditsia sinensis. The sequence goes on along the minus strand of CM073464.1, from coordinate 5,521,797 downwards.
TGGAAATCAAATAAGCAATAATTATAAACAGGATCGAAGTACAGCTCTCAACACTTGCTGGACTGTCCTGATAGAATCCAGGAACTAGTGGCAACAGGGTCTTGAGGCACAACAATCATGCTAGCCATAACAAGCCTAGAGTATCGGAGGACAAGAACAGCCTAAGTTCACCAGATTTTTTTACAGTACATAAACTAGTGCATCACTACCAATAAGTAAACTTTGAGATATTCAAATTATATACACAGATACCACAACATCAATTCCAAACCATAAGTAGTTGCTGAGGTTGATCATCTTCCTCTTCTTCGAATTTAGTAATTCCACAAACTATCCAGGTCCACTGGTGCCGGTGCAGCAGAAGCAGGTGGGTGCTGCTGATTGGCAAAAGGCCTCTTCCCCATATCAAAATTTGACACCACAGAAGATATTTCAGGGTTCATATCAGTGGTGAGACCTGTTTCTTGTGAGACGCTGACCATTTCCCTCTCTGCTTTGAAACTATTTCTCAAGCTTGATCCATGGTTTTCAAGTAAGGCCCTAAGGATCGTCTGGTCCTGCATACTGTAAACAGAACCCGGTAGTGGCAAATTTGCTGGAGCTTGAAGGCCTTGAGAAGAATATAATGAACCAGAGAGAGGGATTCTTGGAAGAATGTCCAAAGGATTTGAAGAAACCTCAAAGAGGGAGTTGCTTAAGGAATCAAAGATCCCTCCATGGTTTCTTTGAAAATCGATTGGATTGGAGAAGCAGGGCACGTAAGCCGATTCAGTCACAACAGGTTTGGTCTTGCCAATGTAAGGGGAGGAATCTGTCAGCGGTGGTAGAACAGAAGAACCCAGTTCATTTCCAATAGATTCCAACCTCATTATCCCAGAAATATGGGTTTTCTTGCCACAACTCTTCTGAAACACCCTGCAAATAACCCACTCGTTCTGCAACGTCAAATCAAAGTCCGTTAGCATTTGATACAATCATAAGAAAAAGAAACTGAGTTAAAAAAAGTAGAAACAGGGCCAAGTTAATACCTTTGCAGTTTTAGGGAGGTTGTGGACAGAGAATTTACCCTCTAGTCTGAATTCGTGCATGACCCAGTTGGTTTTCTCTCCTTTGGGTGCTCTTCCTCTGTAGAAAACCAAAGTTTTCTTCATCCCAACCAGCGATTTTCCTCTGTAAATATCCCTGTCTTTCCCAGTGGCCTTCCAGTACCCAGATTCAGTGGCTCTATTGGTTCTCAAACCAGTTGGGTATTTTCTGTCTCTCGCGCAGAAGAAGTACCACTCTTTTTCACCCATTTTCGCTTTCCCTTCAAATAATAATCCACAGACAAGAAACAAGAACAAATGAATTCAAATTTTTTTAGGAGAATCTGATAGAATGAGTAAACAAATAATCATCAAAGCAGAAGAAAACCCCACGTACAGAAAGGGTCAATAAATTTGGTTGCTTTAACTTACATGGCAAATCCCAAGGCTCAGACGTGTTCAAGTTCACCTCTCCTATGGCTCTTGCACAGAAGTTGGTATCAGTGACCTTCTCGTACAGATAATGACTTATAAGCTCTTCATCAGTCGGGTGAAACCGAAACCCAGGAGGCAAATCCATCTGATCCTCTTCCTTACAAAGGACTGAAACGTTTTCCATTTCTAGGTAATCTAAAACCCTCTAGTTTTCTAAACCGCAACAAATTCAGAGTCTGAATTTCGATCAAGAAGCTAAGAATCACTCGCCAATATCTAGACCCCTAAAACCTCTAAACCCTCAAATGATTCTTAATGAGACAGCTCGAATTCACTGGGTTCAGGAATTCTTTTCGCAGAAACCGAATCCAGAAAAAAGTTACATACACAATCTGTTACTGCGTTTTTTCAAAACCCAAACGAAAATCCACAGAAAGTGGGAGAGAAAAGGGAAGGATGAAAATGAAAATCAGGGAAGACATGGGACTGAAAAGCTGGTAACCTGAAGGATGAAGATATTCATGGGAGGAAAAAAAAGCAGAGAGAAAAAGAAGCCCCTAAATACTGGCGTTTGGGAGAGAAAGAAACGTGGAATGTAAGGCAACCTGGTTGTTGTTGTTTATAGCCCACTTCTTCAACTTTTCTGCGATAATAATTCTATCCCCGAAAGTGTTCTGACCGAAGACACCCCCACCCAAATGCCATGCATGTAGTTTTGATGATCTCACAGTGTTGATTTTGTAATTTCAGCTTTTCAATTTAAGAATATCCAAAATTATTGAGAGTTTTTAAATAATTATCATGAACTATGAAGGCTTAATGGCCAACAATACTTTGATGCCATATTGTGAAAGTTAATTGGTGCTTCTCAACATGCATGCAGTATGATAATGTTTTCTTTTTCTGAAGAATAAGAGCGAACTAATTGAATTAATGTGTAATTTAAAATTATATAAAATATTCACAAAAAGTTCAAATTTTTTCTCTGGAAAAAAAAAATATTGGTAAAGCATTTATTCCTCTCTCTTATTTATCTATTTATTTATTTTTTGGATAAGCGATCCCAGCTGTGCGAATGCAAAGAATAATATAAAAGCAGACTTTTTAGGCATCTTTGGATAATCAATCAATTGTCTCTCTCCAATGAATTTGGAAATGACCGATATGACCCCCAAGACTTGTTGATGCAAAACGACAAAAAGGTAATGTGAAAAATAAGTGGTTTTTTTGTGAAAGTTTCCGAAACCGACAATGCATAGATACTTCAAGCTTAAAAGGTTAAGAACTGAAAACGGACCCTCGAATTTTTGGATACTTATCGTTGAAGTTTTATTACACAATACTAGAATGTAAGAATACTTAATATATAATTTTATCAAATTTTTTTACCCAAAAATCAAACTTACATTAATTTTTTTTATATACTAGGGATCTTAGTAGTTAATAGAAGGATATAGATTCAAACCTCGTGTCCTTATCTACAATAGGAAATTTGTAAATTCAAAATTCTTTCATATATTATTCTAAATTTTTTTTTATCACCGTAGCATTTTTAATAGCTTTTCAAACTTATACGGTGACTATTCTGATAAAATTCTTAAAAATTATTTTACGAATTAGATGATTATATATTGATATTTTTATTATTTTATTATTGACTGTTTATAATATACAAAAAGTATATTTAAGAATGTCTCTTATTTATAATGTTAGAACTACCAAGTCTCTTTAAAATAATACTAGACTTTTATAAGTATTTTTTTTAATTTTTTTAATATTATGATGAAATTTAAAATTTATTTATATTAACTTGCATGAGCTTATTTTATTTATGATAGATTATTATGGCACCGTTTGATTTATATAGCCGACTTCACTTAATAAACAAAAATTAATTGTTATTGTTATTGTAACTTATATGAATTTCATTAATTAGACTTTTTTAAGTTAATTAAAGACATATATATCACACAACAGTATTTTTTTAAATTATTCATGTCGTCCTTGGACAAAAATTATATCAATTTTTTTTATATCATTTTAATTATATCAAATATTTCAAATGGACAAAAAAAAACACGAAATGTAAAATAGAACTGTGTTTAATGTGACAAAACTGTAAAATAGAGAGGCACGTACGTGAAGGATAATAAAAGTAATAAATTTGTGATGCACAAGGAATGTTGGGTTTACATTCATTAAGGTGGTTAGGTGAACGAGTTGCCAAAACAATGGCTAACTTCGCTGGTGTTTCATAAGCTATTTTGTCCAGTATATAAAGCAATTTTGCGTAACAACTAACAACTTCGTCTCTGTTATTCTTTCGGTGTTTAAAAAACTAATTAAACTTTTTTTTTGTCTAAAATATATTTAACCAAGTCAAATAAAAAAGTAACGTATTTTCACCAAAAAAAAAACATAAAATAGTAGTGGGGGGTTTTTTTCAAAGTTTATGATTTGGTTGCATTTCAAAACAATCTGTTCGTATCTGATTTTAATCGAAGGAGAAAATTGATCGCGGCTGCTACTAGGTTTTGTCTACCCTATAGTCTATATGTGGTGGGATAGAGAGAGTCCAAAAAATAATAATAGTATTTAGAAAGTGACGTCTATATATAAAAGAATAATAATAATTTTTATTATTTTTTAGAGATCGAAACGAGAGTACAACGATTCATTGGCTGGATATTAGATAAAGCAGATAACCAATTACATTAATTAATTAATTAATTAATTGTCATGTTGGATTAGCTTATCATTTTTAATTTGTTTCTCAACTTTCAAATTTTTTTCAATTATTTTGAATTTTAAATTAGTAAATCATATGCTACATAAATATGTCTTTGATTTATTTTAATTTGAAAATCTAAGTTTATAACATATAGAATGATTGTGAATTAATTAATGTCTGAAAGAATACAAATTAATTCGTATTTTAATTAAATAAAAAAAAGATAATTTATTTATTTTTATATGAAGAATTTATTATCGGATTGATTACCCAAATTTTAAAGTATGATAATCGTGATTGATGAATAGTCAACGTTTGAATCTGCCACGCAAGGGAATTGATAGGGACTGCCACGTGTCCAAACCCCGCTTAAATCACAGTGCCAAACGCTAACCATTTTAACCATGCTCCCCGAATAGATAAGGTTAATTAAACGGGATGCATAGTTTGACCATAAAACGGAAGGGTGAATGAGGTGGCAAGAGGTGGGCCCTGTTTCAGCTAACCCGACATGAAGGGAATGAAAGAGACGATGAGGTGGAGGAACGGGGTTGGTCCAAAAGCCAAGGAGAGGGAGAGAGATTGGAGTTAGGCAGCAGGAGTCAATGAGATTTGATGGAGATATTTGATGAGCCTGCCACCCCCCACCCATGTTTCAATCCAATGAACCGAGATTCACCGTTTCATTTTGCTGCCTAACTTTAAAACTCGATGAATTTTATGTAATCAAATTCGACTTTGTCTCTATTTTTTAAAATTATTAAAGGATGACATTATGTTAATCATGCATCGCTTTGATTAAGTTTTTGGTTTGGGGGGGTTTGACTTCGTATGAGAAAGTTCTTTATTATAATTTCATTTTGGTACTTAGAAATCGTTAGTTTTATTGAAGATGGATACATATACATCTATTTTTAGAAAAATTAAACCCAATTTGCTATAGGTACTCTAATTAGTCACAAAGTGATTTTAAATATACTTGTTAAAAATGGTATGAAGATAAGAAGAGTTAATTAAGAAGTATAGATAATTAATACAAAAAAAAAAATTAGTGAAAACGATTAATCTCTAATCTAATAACACAAATATCTCTTAATAAAAATTTGAAACTATTCATAGAATGTTTGAAAATATGATTTAAATAGTATATTTCCAAGAAAATTATACACTCTTTAAGGTTTAATTATTTGCATGATAATATTATTAATGCAAGAAATTGATTTCTTTTTTTAAAAAAGGGTAATAATTCTAGTGGAGTAGGTGAGTAAGTAGAGTCAAAAAGTGAATCTTTCCAAAAAGAGTGGGTTCCCTAATGAAAAACAAATAGAAGTAAACATTTTATTAAAGCATATACCAATTGAAAAATGGGGCGTTGCATGCATTTTGCTTCTCCTTTCTCGAGTTTCACTATAAAGGATAAAATTTGATTGGTTTGGTGGGTGGGGGTTAGGACACTGATTAGCTTACTACATATAAAATTAGATCCACACTTTTCTTCTTGTCTCCATGCACTATAAAGTAACATGTACAAGATGCCACAACTCTTTCTATTCACCATCCATTCGAAGCCATGAAAGAACAATCATAGGATGTCCGTTAACTGAACAATAAAATAAGGCTTAATTAGGGAAGTTTTATGTAACCTAACTTTGGGGTTCGTGCCCATAGCTTTTTAAACTCTTCAATCAACATTTGATAACTTTAGATTAAAGGAAATATTCCCCAATTATTGGTGGGTTAGGGTACCAATTATAGGACTTGAGTAGACCACTGTTTACAATTTTTTTTTTTTTTTTACATTATCCTGAATAGTGACATGGTTGTTTAGAATCCATTACAAGTGGGGTGATTCCTGAACTTAATAAGAGAAAGGGCGAAAGCCCATTTTAAGGATTATACATAAGGGAGGGCCAACCAAACTAGTTTGTTCTTGGCTTCAAGCCCAACCCTCTACAGCTAATTTGGGTGGGCTAGGCATTTCCAAATTTGTCGAAATTTAGATTGGGCTTTTTAATTCATTTAATGCCTTCTGTCCAAAAAAAAACATTCATTTAATGCCTCAGCATAGTGTTTAGGGAAAAATGGAACTCTTATGATGCACTCCCGCCAATTCCAACTGACAGAATTGAGGTACATGCAGAGATTCATTACTAAAGTTTGCCCCTATCATGATTCTGAAAAGAAGGCGTTGGCACTATTCTCAAAGATATTACAAGATAACGTTGAGAGACTTGATAACACTAACAATCCCAAGCCTTGGTTTTTAATACAGAGGTCTCAAATACCCTCTAAGATTAAATGGTTTGTTTGGAGAATGCTAAACAATGCTCTACCCATTAAAAAAAAAATCTCGCCATAAGAAAAATATTTGAAAACCCTCACTGTCCTATCTATAAGAAGAATGATGAATTCATTGAACATTTGTTCTTAGATTGTGAATGGACGAGACCAACTTGATTTGGTATTGATATTCAGAGCTCAAAAGCTAACGGAGGTTTCACCAAAATAGATGAGTGGATCTGGAGCAAATTGGAAACCCTTAAGGATCAAGGAGGAGACATTAAAAAATAGGCAAAGAAAATATTTTTAATGCAATGATTCATATGAAAAGAAAGAAATTCTTTTATATTTGAAAACATCCAGGTAAACCCAACAAGTGTTTTCAACAAAATGTATACTTTAAGCACAAACATCAGAGAAGCTCAAAATAAAAAAAGCAGAATAGTGGACGATAATGCAATCAAGAGACAAGAAAAAGAGGAAAAGTAGAGCTTACTAAAAAGGGGGTAGACCAAAATTAATGTAGATGCAATTTTGGTTGAAGCATCCTTAGAGAGCTCAATGGCAGTCGTAGTCAGAGACGATCAAGGAAGAATACTCACAAGAGTCTCCAAGAATTGCCTTGCTTTATCGGCTATAGAAGCTGAAACCCGATCCCTCGAAGAAGCGTTAGTCCTCACCATAAACTTTTAAATTGACAACATAATTTTTGAATCAGATTGCATCTTCTAGTAGATGAATGTAATAATACAATACAATCTTGGAACCTCAACAATCTTAAAATTTGATTAAGGAGCTTACCTCTACAAGGAAAGCGTTCCACATACGTTGGATCCCTAGAGAGTGTAACAAGGTTGTTTCGCTAAGTTCTTGAGAAAGGCTTCTGCATAAGGGGAAGGTTAATCCCTCGCTAAGCCTGAAACCAATGTTAAGGGAGGAAGCATCAGATGGAGGAGGTCAGAGAAGAAACGAGGAGCAGGTGGGGAGAAAGACAAAGAAAGAGCAATGCATTCAACCTTCACGATTTTCTAAAATGAAGAAGGAAAACCCCCAAATGGCAACGGTGAAAGATTGATAAGCTGGGAAAATCGTGTTTGAGTCCCAGATCCTGGTATAAGAGGATGACTTTAGAGTTTTTTTACTGTTGAACTCTGAATCGTCCGTGCGTATTTCTCGACAATTTGTGCCTTTTTGATGGTTTTGCGGCAATTGTTTGGTGTTTCTAACTCTTGGACGTTAGATCGACAGCCAAAGATCTCTGTGGTTTGGGCAAATTTGGTTTTCTCCCAATGAGTCTTTTAGGGATTAAGGGTCTAGTTGTTTTTTTGTTTTAAAAGTTATTTTTTATTTTTAAAATAAAAAAATTCGTTTGGTAATTATTTTTTATTGTTGTTTCGAAAATAAATTTTAAAAACAAGTTATTTTTAAAATAGAAAAACAGAAACAATAAAAAATTGATTTTGTTTCCGATTTTTTTTTTTTTTTTAAAAAAAGTAAAAAACAACATATTTTTAAAATAGTTTATCAAACGAATTTTTTTTTATTTTTATTCTATAGAATAACTTTTAAATATAATTTTTAAAAATAATTTTAAAAATAAAAAAATAAAAACAAAATTAAACAAGTTCTAAGTTTCTGTGACTCTTTCTGAATTTTTTTTCGAAATGTGTTGCTTCGATTGAAATGATGGTCCTTTTCAGAGTAAAGAGCTGGATCTTTTCAGGTACTTGTGTCTTTCTAGATCCAGCAAACTCTTTAGGTTTTTTCTTATTATTTTGGCTTTTGTCTGTTTAAAAAAAGAAAAACTTGACAACATTGAGAGAATTTTAGATAAATTTAGTTTACTATTAAAAAGCATAAGTATACTAAAAGTGACTATCATTCAAAAAATATAACTAATATGCTTACATATTACACGAATATATCTAGAAGACTTTATTATTCTATTATCCAACCCATTATAAAGCCCTCAGTGCATGGTGGTGCATTTAAGTCGACCTGGGTAAGTTGAGGAGGGATAGGAGTTAATAATGAGCACGCCCATTGAGAGCAGTGCAATTGTATGGACAATGTCAGAGTTTACTTGTTTGCCTGTTTTACTCCTAATGTTGCCTTCAGTGTTTCACTCTTTCCAAAGCTAAATTTTATGAGTGAATAGAATCCCAATTACTCTGCACCTCCATTCTCACGAACCCACCTACAAAGATCTTTCTGAAACAAAGATCAAGGAAGGAATGGAGAGATCAGAAATCATAGCCCACTTATGGCTTCACTGGCATTCCTGGAATGTGGTTAGAGAAGGAATCTATTGAAAGATTGTAATACTACTACACAAAATTGTTCCTTTCTGCTTAAATAAATTGCATGACTTTGCAAGCACAAAAAACCATTCAGCGAAATTGGGTTGTCAACTCGAAAAAGGTTTGTTACCTGTGATTAACATTTCCCTACTTCAATGAGGTTTACATTAGAAAATGCTCAATCATTCTGGGAATATGAAGTTATAACACAAGTAATTTTTTTTTTAAAGTATACAGAGGAGCGACGATGCACAATAATAACTTCTGTAAACCACTTGTTCAAGCTAAGAAAGTTTCTTTGCTTTCTTGTCCTGCCATTCTTTGATATCAGCTTCTATACTTGCCTTCACCCTTGTATGGAACCCAGGATATGGTTCGTATCCAAAAAATGATTGGAAGACCTGTATCAGCGCAAGTAGTAAATCCCTTTGTTTCACAACTCATAAGTCAAAGTGTCCGGACAAAAGATTATGACAAACAATTACCTCGAGCAACACAAAGAAAGGAGCCATTAGAAAAGCTTGAGCAAGATTGTCCAAGAGTGCTGGCGCACGTCTCTAACAGACAAGAAAAAAATTGAAGATTTTAATATAATTGAAACGTGCAAACACTGCAAAATGCATATTAGCAAGAGAATAAACTATCCACCTCAAACACGCCGTGACCAACAAACTGTCCAGTCCAACAAAACAGCTGAGCTGCCAACACAACCTGAAAAATCGATGTCATAAATAAGTACATTTTGGTTGGCTGTTCCTCCCGTCTTTTCTTAATAAAAGGAAGCATATGCATTAACAGTGAAGAAGATGCTTATTGCTTAACGATGACGCAGGAATGTAGCTTTAAAGCAATCACATTTCTTTATGAGTACGTAGAAATGACGTAGTACGTGCTTGAAGCAAACAATTGTTCAGACTTAAAAGTCGTGTAACTAGGATGAAGTAGACAAACATGAACCATATTTCCAAAAAAAATCCTCCATGGTTGGCCAACAACATCCAGGTTAGTCACTACCTTTAATATTAAAAATCTTGTAAACAAGGTGACCAGTGTTATAAGAGAATAAATTAACAAGGTAGACAACAGAATGGCTTAAAAGGCATATATGAATCTGAGCTTCTCATTCCTACTAAATCCCGTCCCTCCAGGATGGTATTGTGCAGTCATGAATACTGCCTTTAAAGCAATAAGCAGCAAACTATCAATTATGAGGGCAACAGGTATTATGAAGATATTGTGATAGATGAATAAGTCCGCAATTATGCAACAAAAAGAAACAAAAGTTATCCATATAAGAAATCTAGATTTAAGTTTGATGTGTAAAAAGAAAAATTAATAGAAAACTTGCTCATACAGAGTGCAAGAGTTTGAAAACGAGACTTTATAGATACACAAGTCCAAGAATGCTGAAGAATGAGTTAATTGTTGATGTATAGAGGGGGAAATGCCTTGGACAAAAGTGAGACTACAAGGATGAAAGTAACAGTCATAATAGGTCTTATTTACCAAACATTACACAAAAGATGAATGTTCAAAAAAGGGGGCAACAATACCACAAATAATTAAATAATTAGCACCTATTCATGCAAAGCTAACATAATAAGGAAACAATAAACGGTTACAACACAGGTTCATGATTAAGTAAGAACCATTTGATGACTGTATCTCTGTGTGAGTAGTGTATAAAAAAAACAGATAGAGAGGAGAGAAAGAAATGATAAGATGCATGGGTTGAAACCGAAGGCAAAATTTGGGAGACAGCATGATGTCTTAAGCATCAAGTTGAAAGATTTGATCCAAAACAATCACAAAATTTTACATCCATGATCCATCCAACGCTGCGAGCAGTTCATGAATTCATACAACAAGTGGAGAATGATTGAATAACCCATGAGGGTTGACTTCACAAGAATTGTCCAAACTCCGAAGTCTAGACTTTGATTCTAGTACATACTACACAGTAGCCCGCTAGCAGCTGAAGGTGGAACAAGTGTCAAGACCAACTGAACATTATTAGTCATCATCCATAGAAAAACCACAAATGCTTGGTGTAGATTGTGAGAAGATTTTTTATGTTATCAAGTGGCACAACCAATTGCCCCCATCAAAAACTGTCGTTTTAATGTGTTTCGGAGGCAATCGAATAGAAAATAGGATTTGATTGAAAAAAAAAAAAAGGTAACCCATACCTTCCACGCCAGAGAAAACCCGAGCCTCTGGGCAAGAATGCTGGCTCCGACCCAGCAGAACAAACAGAGCAAAGCCGCTAAAGACCCAGCTTTGTAGTCCAAAGAGACATAGAACAAGGCGTAGATGAGAGCGAGCAAGAAGCCGTAATTGAAAAGGAGGCCATAATCGAACCCTAATACGGGAGCATTGAAAAGGGGAGGCGTGAAGTAGAGAAAAATAAGAGTGGTGAAGAAAATCGGCCACACAAACACGGTGTGAATCAGAATATTAACTGGGTTGCTGTGGTAAGCGCCATAGAAGGCAAAGTGCTTCTCCAGATCAAACAATCCGAATCCGGTCCTCCCCATAAGGTTTCCTCAGAATTTTCCAGAGAATCAAGAAATTGATTTCCAGGGATAATTTCAGGATGAGAAAACGATGATGCTGACAATATATATAATTATTGTATGGCGGAAATCCCGAGTGTGAATTCCAGAGGAAGTTTCTTCTGCATTACTTTCTTCATTAGGACGATGGTTGACATAGGAGAATACGTAAGCTTCGTTCAAACCTATCAACCAATCAGCCAGGCGGCGACTGGTCTCCTTATCTTGCAATTTTTTCTTTTTTTGATTTTCTAGCACGCGTTCTCGTTTATCATTTTTTTTCTATGATTTCACACTAAGGCTGTTTTCGATTTTAAACAATTTTTAAAATTAAAAATTTAAGTTTAGTGTATGATTTAAAAAAACAAAAAAACAAAATCCGTGTAAATTTTTTTTTTTGTGACCTTTGCGGGAAAAAAAAAATCAAAACAAAGAAGTGAGGAAAAGTTAGAAATTCTTACTCAGAATGAAATCTATAAATTTACCCATTTTGCTCTTAAAATACCAAAATCTATAATTTTGCTATTGCCTGGACCAACCAGGTTATTAATTTTTATGTATAGCCAATTTTCACATTCCTTAAGTAAGAGTCCATTATGCAAATTTGTTTTTGTTACAAAAGGGCATGAAGAATTAAATTTATAATTTTTTGTAAATTATTTAAATTTGCATAAAAATTTAAAGGCCCTACTTTAGAGGAAAAGAAAATTAATGGTTGATAGAAATTGGAATTTTATAAATTATAAGTGGGGATACGGGAGTTTGAAAAAAATCCCAATAGCAACCTTCCACACTGCTTCTTGTGATTCAAAACCGTGGGTAAAGCCATCCCAAGTTTCTCCATTCAACCTTATTTGAATCTTAGGCCCCACTCTTTCTTTTGCAGAGTTCAACCTCTTACAAAAGATTGCAGAAAATGGAAACACCCAAGTCTTATGAAGAGGTTATACCAGCTCTGCTTCCATTGATTCAAGCAGTGGGTGAGTACAAAGAAGAAGAAAGTGTTACGAGATCGTTGAGCGTTTTCCTACATAACAGTTAAAAGTACTTTTTGGGTTGAAATGTTTCTTGATAGAATGAACATTTTGAAACTATAATCCAAATAAGAAGAATGTTGGGCACTACTAAAACATGCTCAGAATACTGTGGGCTTGAACGTAGAATACCTTCAAGCAGGGTAAAACTAGTGTCTGTATCAAATTAATAGCATAAAGGGATTTGACAGTGTCACAAAGTCACAAGATTCGTAGAAGTGAGAAGAAATAGAAAGGTGTTGGGCATTATCCATTTGTTGAAATAATTTTAAGGTATTTCAGTGGGCTGAGTTCTGCACCTGAAATATGAAACCACTCAAAAGCAATCACCCACTGCTCATCCTATCCAATCCTATCCTATCCTATCCATAACCCACAGAATTTGGTAAAAGCATTTAACGCAAGTGAATCCACGTAGAGAACCCACCTTTTTATCAAATATCTATGGCTCATGATATGGGCAGCGAATGCTCCAAATTGTTGGATTCCAAGTCCCTCCAGTTTATGGTTATACTCAGCACAACTGCAATCCGCTCTGTCACAGTCCCATACTCACTGCCAAAACAAACATATATTATTTCTTGCATATGTGGATATGACACACACAGCTTTTATTTTAAACAGCAAGAGGCCCATCTGCTGCTTATACCTCACATGCCAATTGGCTCCTGTCTTATAAATTCGGGATCCTTTTTATAAAAAAAATTACAAACAAGTTCTATGATTTTAGCAGAGAAAAAAAAGAAATATAAATAGAATTCAAGACATCAAGTTCACTACAACATTTTTATGTGAGTTTATTGGCTCATGTGTATATTTTTAAGTGTATGAAAAGTTGAAACACTTCAAACAAATAGCAAGATTGTCTTGTTATGACAGAAGAAAATTAGAAATTATACTTTTGTTTTTTGTTTTGGATCATGAACTGGCCAATTTTCATTTGTTGATTTGCCAATGATTTTTCTTTTTCATTAAAAGGGAATATGGCAAAGATTGTAAATATTCTGACATTCAAATTCACGCTGAGATTGGGGTCATTGTATATGGAGTCTTTTGCAGGCAGAAAGCGTCTCAAGCTTTGATTTTTAAGGATTTCAAGTATTTATTATTTGTAAAAAATGTAGCTTTATTTTATGTATGAGAGAGATGATTTAATTAAGATTAAGGAAAGTGGTGGGTGTTTCATGCAAGGTTAATTAAAGAAAGGTCCCACGTGTTTGTTTCTTATTTGATTTATTTTTTATAAATAAAGTCTACTTAAAATCTGTTTGTATATATAAGAATTTATAAGCCCACAGAGAGGGTAACGCGGTTTAGCCGTTTCATGCGACAAGCCGACCTCTTCATCCAATGAGGCAATGACTCGAATGAAACAACACAACACGACGCATTGGACGAATAAATTAAAGCCCAAAACAATATTGAAATTGTCATGGTCCTTGTAATCCAGCCAACACTAACACATGGCAACTCCATTGGCATCACACCCACTTGCCCTTGCTATCCAAAATAATATCGCGGTTGTGGATAACTGGATATATTTTCGTTTTTATTTTTATTCCCAAACTGAAAATGGATAATCTTTTTTCCTTTCACGTGAAAAATGGATAAAGTTAAATCCAGATCAGTGAAGCCCAGTCGCCACATTTCCTTTTCTCTGCTGGGGTTTGGTAGAAAAGCAAACAAAGCGCTCTGTCTCTCTCCCCAAACCATTCAAGAAGAACACAGTTTTTTATTCAAAGCTTGCACTTTTCATTGAAAAGGAGGAGAGAGGACATTTGTTGGTTCTCTGATTCACAAGCTTTCAAAACTTCTTCCCCTCTAAAAAAGCAGGACTTTCGCTTCACTACGAACTTTTCTGATTCCCAAAAAAAAGTTGGGTTTTTGACTCGGGAGCTGAAGCGGGTATTTTTAAATATAGCTGTTTCATGATCTAAAAGCTCGATTAAATCTCAAAGTTTGACTAGAAATGGCTTGTTCCTTAAAGAGTATTTTCTGTGTTTCTGGGTTGAGCGAGAGCTCTAAAACCAAGGGGGATTTGGGGTTTTGCCCCTCGGTTAGTTTCTCAAGGTCGAGAGAAGCAAAATCCAGAGGCTGTTCTGTTTTGAGTAGTGATTTCATGGGGAAACCCATTGTCCTTTCAGATGAAAAGGGCTCAGGAAATTGCAGTTCAAAACTCTCTAGCAATTTCTCTGTCCTCCAGGTATGTGAAGCTCTGCTTTCTGGGTTTTAGGTTTCACTTCCAAACTACTTCCATGTTAACTAATATTCAACCTTTGGAGCTTTCAGGCAAAGGCGTCAACTTGCGTTGGCCGAGCTCTGAGATGGTGGGAGAAGACCCTGAAGCCTAATATGACTGAGATCCATTCAGCGCAAGAACTGGTTCATTCTTTGCTCAACGCTGGTGATTCACTGGTTGTGGTGGACTTTTATTCACCTGGTTGCGGAGGTTGCAGAGCCCTTCATCCCAAGGTATAGTTTTTTGTTCTTGAATAGAAAAACTATACCAATATTGCCAGATCGTGGAATTTTCAATCTACAATTTTTTTTTTCTCTGGATAACAATACTTAACAAAGTTTTCTGCCTTCAGATCTGTCAAATCGCTGAGTTGTACCCAAATGCAAAGTTTCTTCAAGTCAATTACGAGGAGCTAAAACCCATGTGTCACGGCCTGCACATTCATGTACTACCATTCTTCAGGTTCTACAGAGGAGCAGAGGGTCGAGTCTGTAGTTTCAGCTGCACCAATGCCACTGTAAGAATCTTAACTAGTACAAAATCTAAAACGTCTTAGGTTATCTGCACTGTCTGGTTGCTTCTGTTCAAAATTATAATCTTTGTGAATTTATGGTCCTACAGATCAAGAAATTTAAAGATGCATTAGCAAAGCATGGAACTGAACGATGTAGTTTAGGGCCAGCAAAAGGTTTGGATGAAACAGAGCTGAAAAATTTGGTGTCAATTGGGGAAATATCAGCTGAATCTCCATTGCTGTACCCCAAGGTAAAGAAAATGGAGGATTTGCTGCTGAAATGCGATGATTTTTCTAGCGTTTGGAGCAAGGCAAGTAATAACACGGAACTTGAGCTAGAGGCTATGTGTTGATCTTTTCAAGTTGGAAGTTGGGCATTTATCTTATCGGCAAATGAAGATTATAATGGAGTAAAGCAGCTCCATTTCAAGTTTTTTTTTTTTTTTCATTTTGTTATAAATACATGAGAGATTTCTTGTAAATGGGAGTGGTTGATTGGGCTGGGGGGCTTGTGATTGTTTTTAAAAATTTGAGTCCCTGTAATATGCTGGGAATGGATATTATGAACTTGTTATTTGTTTTGGAAGGTGAATGCATATCCATCCGGATACGTTTTACAGTCTCGGTTTCCGGGTAAGAACAGAGGAGATCTATGGAAAGCTTGACAGAAGTTTTCACTATAGGATTGAATTGAAATTTATTTATATGCATAAATTTCAGGAAAAATAATTCAATTCAATAAGAGAAATTATCGAAGGTTATTTTAAAAATTAATGAAGCGTGATAACCAATAACTCTAATTCTAATGAGCCAAAATAATGGTATAATTAATTTCTGGGGATTTTGAACTCGAGGAGTTGGTACCTTTTTTATATAAACATTTTCAAAAGCTCGTCTTTTTAGATTAATCTGCACATACGTTTAAAATTTTATTTAAAAATATTCTAAAGAAATCAAGCAGGTTGGATTAAATGCATGAAAAATGCGTAGGATATTTGAAGGTTAAGCATTTAATGGTGAGGGGGGTAGACTCTGTCAAGCTGGAATGATGTAAAAGAGATGAAAGTGAAGGGTTCAAAGGGAAGACAGAAAAAGAACCAAATATTAGGAAAAAAGCAAGCTAGTCAAAGACATGGATTGCTCCTAAGAAAAATAACCAAATATAAGGAAAAAAGCAAGCTAGTCAAAGACATGGAGGCTGCTCCTAAGAAAACATCCTCGGTTTTTGTCTAAACCCGGGATGTCAACTGTTAAGTAGGTGTTAGTATGTTACTGGGAAGGTTGTTTTATATTTAATTTTTTTCCGTAAGTGGCATTTCTTATATATGTAAATAATTATTATTGATAATTCATTTAGGGGAACAGATAGGACAATAACTGAAAAACCTGGTAGATAAGGTTTCAAGTAGGACAATTGGGTAGGAGTAGTCAGATAGGCGTGGTTATGACGTGGATCGGTAAGGAACCTACTCAGCCTGGGCCCTTTCTTCCCCCATGATCGCAGTAAGTGGGCGGCAGCCGCACTTCTCACCGATTCATTTCCTGTTCTAATCATTTCTCGAGAATGTAGAATACAAGAACCCAGAAAGGCCATGTGCATCAGCAGTCAGCACTGTACTGACCCCTCCCAAACCCTGTAAGCTTTGTATTGTACCTTCGATTTCTATCTTTCTGTTTCGAGTAGCCGCACTCCAGCAACACCAACTTGATTTTGGTCCTATCTTATTACCTATTCAAAATCAACGATAAATCGAATCAAATAAAATTATTACTAAGTCGATAAAACTAAATTAACTTATGTTCCATGTTTTATAATTTGTTTTGTACAATGAAGAAAAAGACCCAAAAAAATGGGGGATGAGATATTAATGAAGTTAGCCACCTCGACTAAAACTGTTCAAGATTTAAAGAGCTTTTAAACTCGTATCCTACTATCAATTTTCTAAATCATAAAAAAGAAATATTACTTCTTAACAATAATCATTTTTACACGATAAGTTCAATAACTACGTGGGGAATAACTATTTTTATAGGATTTAAAATATTATTTGAAATTAAAAATCTAATTGTTAAAATAAATATAAAAAATTGAGTCTAATTGATTCACAAGTTAATTCTATGGTTCGGATGGAACATCCGTAAAAATGCAGGATATTCAATTAAAATTAACATTTCGACGCTTGTGAGTGTTGAAAGAACAATCCTTGGTGGAATAAAGAAGAAACGTAAAACCCATTGAATGACGAAGAAAGGAAGGAGGCTTGACGGCATTCAGTTCAGCTGTGGGAGATTCTGCGTTAGGGTTTCGGCTTATCGACATTATATTATATATAGAGGGCAACGATCCCAGAAATTAGACCTTTTTGTCAATATGTTGTTCGGACCAAAGATTAGCCCAAATCAGTACAGATCTAATCTGGGCTTCGTCCATGCTCATTGCAAACGAAACCTTTATGAATACAGAAGCTTACGCAAACGAGATGTTCAGAAACGGGCTCAAGAACTGGGTCCTTGCTTTTGAGTTTTGCCAATCAAAAATAACAATCTGCCTCAATCACTTGGGCAGGACAACTATAATTTTTGATAGTTAGTTTTATATAAATATATTAAGTTAATTTTTGAGTGAGATTATTTTCAACATATTTATTTGTGATTTATTTAATCTATTTACATTTTATAGATTAAATTTATCTAAAAAGCATCTTAAAAATTGTTTTTTGAACTCATAAAATACTACCCTTTTTTTATAGCGTGAAGTATATATAGTAGTCATTCACATTTAATTTTATTGTTGAGAAGGAAACTCAAATGACAGCAAAACAAGAATGAAGAGGATTTTGCTTGATATGGAAACTCAAGAAAGTGAAGATAAAGTTAACTTTAAAAATATGTGATTGTGGAGGCCAAATGATGGTGGTGCGCATAGATTCTCTGTGCATGAAAGTTTCAGGATAGATAGAGTTTTGAGCGCCATTAACTTAGTTTGTGAGGTTTAGGCTAATAAATTAATATTCACCTCAAATCTAATAGCTTATCTATTTCAACTTTTGGTGTTCCTTTTTTAGATTTGAAATTTAATTTCCAAAATGTTTTTACTTTCTTTTTTAATTTAATTAATGAATTTTACTAACAGAATCTCTTATCTCTTCGCAATAAATGAGGGGATGTGATGGTACTGTGGCCCAATTTAATATTTATGGATGACAAGTGTGTAGTCTTTAGCAACGTTAAAATTTGGTTGCTGTCCGCGACGTCAATGGCGAACATCGTGAATAATAAACGTATACGGAAATTGGCAATTTGCAAATCTGAGCGCATCTCTACGTTGATAATGTAGCTTTCAACTTTTGGTTACGCCAATTTTACCAAAAACAGTATTTGGAATTTCATATAATAATAATAATAATAAAACAAAATACTATGATGTTCAACGAAAGTGTTGTCTGTATTTGCATAAGAGTAATAAAACTAATTAGGGTAGCTACAGAATTACTAAAAAGATATGGTCACATGGTTGGGTTTCTTTTTCTTGTAGCCAAAGTGAAGGGAAAGACGTATGAACCTTGTCTACCTCCCTTATAATAATATTATGCTTTTCGGCGTCACGCATGCTTTGCAAAAAGTATAATAAGAAAGCCCATGAACATTAAAAGTCACGATGGTTAATTCATTCATCCAATTATAGGTTTGTTTTGTGCTCCTCCGTTATATGGGCTTGTCTCCTTCTGCGTAAATATTGATGTTGGCGTGATTTTAAAAAATTAAATTTATTGATTAAAAGATTTTAGTAATATTAAGAATTTAAATTTATAAAAATTATTACTTGTACAAAAATAATTTTAAAATTCTAAATAAGATTAATTCAAATGGTGTTTTGAGTTGAATTCTCTAATATAATTATATAAAATTTATAATTTTTTATAGTTGATTATTCAATATTTATATATGAGAGTAATAAATCCAATATCTATTTTGATTGAGATTTTAAATGGACATTTCTGCTACGAATACTATAAGTCGTCATGTTTTTAACTAGTCAACGTCGCACTCACACTCAGGCCCAAGGCCCAAGGGCATCAGTCCAAAATAGGGGTTGTTTCCTGTATACGCTACGTTCATTACATGGGGATGTAGCTCAGATGGTAGAGCGCTCGCTTAGCATGCGAGAGGTACGGGGATCGATACCCCGCATCTCCATTTTCATCTTACTACTACTACCAAACAATTTTCTGTTCGCGCGGATTTTTTTTTTTTTTTTTTTTTTTGTCTTGGAAAGCCACGGGATTCTTCCATCCAGTAAAGAGCCAAGAATCGTTACCGAAGTGTGACTGCTAGCTACGTGCAAGCCCAGACGGCACTTGCTAGTAGCTTTTCTTTAGTTTTAGCCAACCTGGTCTAGCAAAGTGTGCTGCTACGTGCATTTCCTATACACCTCCTCTTCCTTCCTATCAGTCCTCTATATCCCAACACGTGCGCGTACGTCCACCACATTCATAGCTGCATTTCCATACCCAGTTCACACCTATTTATACTATTAGAACTCTTTGCTTTTTTGTTCTCACATACACTCTCTTCTCTTCTAACTCTTGGCTTATGCTCCTTCATTCAACCCATAGGACATAGGATATGGTTTTTTCCCCGGTTCCACGGTTCAACATTTTCGTTTTCTGGTTTTGATATCCAGAAAGAAAAGAAAGAAAAACACTTCCGTAGTTGGTTAAATAAAAAAGAAAATTGAATCTTTTATAAGTTAACAATTTAGGAGTGTGGTTTTACTACATCAACATTTCTATCACGGTGGCTCGAACTTATTTAATATATTGGTAGTCAAAATTTTCAAAAAATGTTTGGTATATCATAATTTAACTACAGTACAATAATACTTCGTACCACTTAAAAACTATGATAATGTTTTTTTTTTCATATATTTTTACTGATATTCTATATTATATAGTATTCAAAACTCCTTAAATACCACATGGCTACTTAATATTTTGGACATGACACAAGAAGGTAAATTAGGAGCCGAGATTTCAGGTTTTGCAAAGAGTAAATTGGCAATATCTGAGACAGAACAGAAAGGACATCACCCACCGCGTCGCCCCCGTGCTGCGCTTCTCTTCTTCCTCTTCTAGATGTCTGAAAGCAGGGGACTGTTTTTGTAAGTATCCAACCTGTTGGTTTTTGGGAATTTAGTCCCACATCGGAAGTTTGTTGAATTTGGGAAGGGTCCTTAGCCTATAAAAGGAACCCTCCCCCTTAGTAAACTTCACACCAAACTTTGTAGCCTTTTGACTCTTCTAAAGGCTTAGTTGATTTTCTCTCTTTTGTATTTTGTTTGAGGAATATATTTGTAGTGGTGTCCGGGGACGTAGGCACAATTGGCCGAACCTCGTCAAATCCTGGTATTCTCTTTATTTGCTTTTCTGCTCTTTATTTATCATTCTTAGCCATTGTTAGATTTGCTATTGGTGGAAAAATAGCTCAATTTCCACAACAATTGGTATCAGAGCTTTTGGTTGCAATTTCTCTTGAAAATTTTAGTATGCTCTGTGGTTGCGGTTTTAACTGATCTTCCACATCAGAAAAAATTTCTTGAGATTTTTTTGTAAAGTTGGTGTTAAAATTACTAGTAAAATATTGTCTAATTAAGTGCATGTCTAGGAAAGTTCTGTCTAAGGAAACTGGTTTTTAAGTGGGACCGTGTGACCCCTCCAGTTTTTCCTGGGAATTTTCCTGGTGCATTTTTTTCAGGCTAAATTATTACTAGTAATTTTTTCACTTTTGAGCAAAAATGGCTGATGATAAAGAGCAGACTCAGAAAGCCACAGTTTCCACTACATCAACTTCGGCAGCTTCTTCGTCGTCAATTTTGACGAGATTTGCTGCGCCAAATGCAAGATTTGCGGTGGAGATTTTTGACGGTACGGGTCATTTCGGAATGTGGCAAGGTGAAGTTCTAGACGCGCTTTTCCAGCAAGGTCTAGATATTGCTATTGAAGAGGAGAAACCAGATGAAATTGAAGAAAAAGAATGGAAGACCATCAATCGGTTGGCGTGTGGTACTATTCGATCATGCCTTTCCAGAGAGCAGAAATATTCCTTCTCAAAGGAAACTTCTGCAAGTAAGCTGTGGAAGGCATTGGAGGAGAAATTCCTGAAGAAGAGCGGTCACAATAAGCTCTTTATGAAGAAGAAATTGTTCCGGTTTAGTTATCAACCGGGTACCACCATGAACGATCATATTACTGCTTTTAACAAGGCAGTAGCTGATTTGAGGAACCTTGATGAAACCTTCAAAGATGAAGATCTGGCATTGATGTTACTGTTTTCACTTCCTGAAGAGTATGAATTTATAGAAGCTATGTTACTTCATGGGAAAGAGAAAGTTTCCCTCGGTGAAGTATGTAGTACTCTATATAGTCATGAATTGAGGAAAAAAGACAGGGAGGAAAGCAAGCATGCAGAGGTGGTTGCAGAAGCACTGGTAGCTAGAGGCAGACCACAAAGCCAGAAGAAAGGAAGAAGAGGAAAATCTCAGTCGAGAGGCAGACCGAGTAAAGATGAATGTGCCTTTTGTAGAGAGAAGGGGCACTGGAAGAAAGATTGCCCGAAATTGAAAAATAAGGGCAAAGTTGACAAAGGCAAAGCTATTGCAGAAGCATGTGCTGCTGAGTACAGTGATGAAGATTCAGATCTTTCACTGGTTGCTACAACCTCCACAAGGCGATCTGACAAGTGGTTGTTTGACTCAGCATGCAACCAACATATTTGTTATATCCGGGAATGGTTCTTTGAGTTCAAAGAAATAGACGGTGGAGTTGTCTACATGGGCAACGACACATTTTGTGAAACAACTGGAATCGGTTCAGTCTACTTAAAGAATCATGATGGATCAACTAGAGTTTTGACAGAGGTCAGGTATGTACCTGACATGAAGAAAAATCTCATCTCTTTGGGAGTCCTAGAATCCAAAGGATTGACGGTGACAATGCGAGATGGAGTTTTGAAGATAGTGTCTGGAGCTCTGGTGATGTTGAAAGGCACCCGGAAGAATAATTTGTATTACTATGATGGTAATATAATTGTTGGAACAGCTGCAGTTGCAACTCTTGATGATGAAGGGTCAGATGCAACTAAGTTGTGGCACATGCGATTAGGGCATGCAGGTGAAAAATCCTTGCAAATTCTGGCGAAACAAGGATTATTGAAAGATGTGAAAACCTGTAAGCTGGACTTCTGCGAGCATTGCGTGATGGGAAAGCAGAAGAGGGTTAAATTTGGCACTGCAATCCATGATACTAAAGGTATTCTGGATTATGTTCACTCTGATGTGTGGGGTCCTTCCAAGACAGCTTCTTTGGGAGGAAAACATTATTATGTTACATTTGTTGATGACTTCTCTCGAAGAGTGTGGGTGTACACTATGAAGTCAAAGGATGAAGTGATAGATTGTTTCCTTAAGTGGAAAAAGATGATTGAAACTCAGACTGGCAAAAAGATCAAACGGCTTAGAACAGACAATGGAGGTGAATATCGAAGTGATCCGTTTGATAAAATTTGTCAAGATGAAGGTATTGTGAGACATTTCACAGTTAGATATACACCACAACAGAACGGGGTGGCTGAACGCATGAACCGGACATTGCTGGAGAAAGTTCGGTGTATGCTGTCCAATGCTGGGTTGGGCAGACAATTTTGGGCTGAGGCTGTGAGATATGCAAGCCATCTTGTTAATCGTTTACCATCAACTGCAATTGGTGGTAAAACTCCTTTGGAGATTTGGTCTGGAAAATCTGTTACTGATTATGATTCTTTACATGTATTTGGTTCCGCTGCATATTATCATGTGAAGGAATCGAAGTTGGATCCGAGAGCCAAGAAGGCGCTCTTTATGGGGATCACTACTGGTGTTAAAGGATACCGCCTCTGGTGTCTTGAGACCAAGAAGATAATCGTTAGCAGAGATGTCACCTTTGATGAATCTGCCATGTTGAAGAAGGTTGATATTCAACAGATCAATAGTACTCCGCAGCAGGTGGAGTTTGAAAGGAGAATAGACCCAGTTATGTACAAAGATGGAGAAACTCCTATGGCAGAAGAGGAGTCAAATGAAGAAGAGATTCCAACCCAAGAATCTCACCAGCAAGAAGAACCAATTGCATTAAGGAAGCCACAACGGGTAAGACACAAACCTGCTCGATTTAGTGATATGGTGGCTCACGCATCTATAATAGTGAATGATGAAATTCCTACTACTTATCAAGAAGCAATTCAAAGTTCCGAAGATGGAGAGTGGAGGAATGCTATGAATGAAGAGATGCAGTCTCTTCATAAGAATCAGACATGGAAGCTATCAAGTCTGCCGAAGGGAAAGAAGGCTATTAGATGCAAGTGGATATATGCAAAGAAAGAAGGATTTCCTGACAAGAAAAGCATTCGCTACAAGGCGAGATTGGTAGCTAAAGGCTATGCTCAGATGGAGGGAATTGACTACAATGAAGTTTTTTCTCCAGTGGTAAAACATTCCTCCATCAGAATCTTACTGGCCTTGGTAGCTCAACTGGATTTAGAACTAGTTCAACTGGATGTAAAAACTGCATTTTTTACATGGAGACTTGGAGGAGGAAATCTATATGACTCAGCCGGAAGGGTTCAAAGTTGCTGGAAAAGAAAATATGGTATGCAAACTTGAAAAATCTTTGTACGGATTGAAGCAATCTCCAAGACAATGGTACAAAAGATTTGACAAGTTTATGTTGGGGCAGAAGTACACAAGGAGCAAATACGATCACTGTGTGTATTTGCGCAAGTTACAAGATGGATCTTTTATCTATCTTCTTCTTTATGTTGATGATATGTTGATAGCTTCAAGGAATTCTGGAGAAATTGACAAGTTGAAAGCTCAACTGAAGCAAGAATTTGAGATGAAAGATTTAGGGGAAGCTAAGAAGATTCTCGGCATGGAGATAAATAGAGACAGACGATTGGGGCAACTTCATCTAACTCAGAAACAATATCTGAGAAAGGTGCTGCAACGTTTTGGCATGGATGACAAGTCAAAACCTGTGAGTACTCCGCTTGCTCCTCATATGAAACTTAGTGCTGATTTATCTCCGAAGAATGATGCTGAACGAGAATATATGGCAAAAGTTCCTTATGCAAACGCTGTTGGTAGTTTGATGTATGCTATGGTGTGTACAAGACCTGACATTTCACAAGCAGTTGGGGTTGTGAGCAGGTATATGCATGATCCTGGTAAAGGACATTGGCAAGCTGTCAAATGGATTCTACGGTACATTCGGAACACTGTGGATGTTGGGTTGTTATTTGAGCAGGATAAGAAGATTGGTCAATATGTAGTTGGATATTGTGATTCTGACTATGCTGGTGATTTGGACAAACGAAGATCAACTACCGGTTATGTGTTTACACTTGCAAAGGCACCGGTTAGTTGGAAGTCAACTTTGCAGTCAACAGTTGCTTTGTCTACTACAGAGGCAGAGTATATGGCTGTTACAGAGGCTGTTAAGGAGGCTATTTGGCTTCAAGGATTGCTGAAGGACTTGGGAGTTGGTCAGAAGCACGTCAAAGTGCATTGTGACAGTCAGAGTGCTATTTGTTTAGCAAAGAACCAAGTCTATCACGCACGCACGAAGCATATAGATGTTCGATATCATTTTGTAAGGGAGATTCTGGAAGAAGGTGAAATACTACTTCAGAAGATCCAGACAGCTGAAAATCCTGCAGATATGATGACCAAGATAGTGACATCGATCAAGTTTCAACATTGTATGGACTTGATCAATATTGTGAAGATTGCAGATGGATAGCACCGTAGGTGCTTTTGAAGACACGACTAAAGATAGTATTACTGTGAGAGAAAGTTTTGTAACTTTTGGGACTTTATTCCCAAGGTGGAGATTTGTTGGTTTTTGGGAATTTAGTCCCACATCGGAAGTTTGTTGAATTTGGGAAGGGTCCTTAGCCTATAAAAGGAACCCTCCCCCTTAGTAAACTTCACACCAAACTTTGTAGCCTTTTGACTCTTCTAAAGGCTTAGTTGATTTTCTCTCTTTTGTATTTTGTTTGAGGAATATATTTGTAGTGGTGTCCGGGGACGTAGGCACAATTGGCCGAACCTCGTCAAATCCTGGTATTCTCTTTATTTGCTTTTCTGCTCTTTATTTATCATTCTTAGCCATTGTTAGATTTGCTATTGGTGGAAAAATAGCTCAATTTCCACAACACAACCTACCAAATCACATTGAATGAGTAGGTTGCTTCTCGTTCTCTCTCTCTCTCTGCACCCTAACATCACAATTATGGACTTTTAATTAACATATTGCTAATAAAGTTGTTCACAATCTGAATATGAACACCACCAAGTTGGCTGGTTTCAATACTCTATGGGAAGGAACCCTGTTTTTGGCGAGAGGCATTAATTGCTGCTTTTGTACAACAAATGGGTTCTGGTAATAAAGGATTTCACATCAATCAATTATTAGATAGAGCAGATTACGTGTGCTACATCTTCACTCTGTTTTTAGGAAGTTTATTTTTCAAGAGCTCTTTCGGTTGGCGAGGGCGTGGCTAATTAATTATTTTTGCTTTTTATAAGAGAAGCTTGGTCGTTTTCTTGAATTTAGTACTCTAATCTTCGACAGTTTCATTCTTTATGTTGGGAAAAGGTGGAATCTGATACCTTTTTTTGAAGTGTTCGTCAATCTGACATGCGTGCATGGGCGTCCATTTTGGTCTTGCACAGCTTACTTAGTCAGAACATTTGAGAAAAGTGGTCTAAAATTCAGGGTCCGTGAATTGAAATTGACCTGATTTAGCATATGAGAGAAAAAAACAGGGCTAGCTTGTTGTAACGACAGATTTTACTTTCACATCAGTGAAATCACTTAGAATCTTTGAAACAGAGCAAGAGCCCAAAACCACGTGGTTTCAGGAAAAGGGTCCTTTCCCTGAACAAAAATGAAATGGCCTGCACTTGGCTGTTTAGGGTCCCCACACCTCACATTTGTGTCAGTTCGTTGGTACGACAATGGATGGCTAAGCAGACACCCCTCTTCTCCCCCTTTACAGCAGCATCTATTTATTCCCCACCTCTACCCCTCTGCTTTTTCTCAGAATCCTTCTGTTTTCCTCTCTCTCTCTCTCTCTATATCGCTGAAAACTCAGTACTCTCTACTGAAAAGATGGCGCTTTGGGGGCTTCTCTTGATGGGATTTCTGTTTCTGGGATCATCTGCTAATGCGTATGAAGACGGTTGGATGAATGCTCATGCAACTTTCTATGGAGGGGGTGATGCCTCTGGGACAATGGGTATGACCTTAAGAAATTGACCTAGTTAATATTTGAAATTTTGAAGTTGTGCCTAATTAAGCATCACATCTGAAACCTTATGGCACATGCATATAAGGCATGAATTTAAGAGACATCCATTTTCTGAATCTCTGTCAATTTGTTAACCCTATTTGCAGATGGAGCTTGTGGATATGGGAACCTGTATAGCCAGGGGTATGGAACAAACACAGCTGCTTTGAGCACGGCTTTGTTCAACAATGGACTGATCTGTGGTGCTTGTTTTGAGATAAGGTGTGTGAACGACCAAAGTTGGTGCCTGCAGGGCTCAATTGTGGTCACTGCCACCAATTTCTGCCCACCAAACAATGCCCTTCCCAATAATGCAGGTGGCTGGTGCAACTCTCCCCTTCCACATTTTGATCTCTCTCAGCCTGTTTTCCAACACATAGCTCGTTACAGAGCAGGAATAGTACCCGTGGCTTACAGAAGGTATTTTATTTATTTATTTGGTCTTTAACTTTTCTTCTTCTCATAATCTCAGGTTCTTTCCCTAAATCTTCTCAGGGTCTGTTTTGGAATTTTATTAAAGTACGTGCCTCGGTGTCTAGTCATCTAATTCCTAATAAAACAAATATGGTATTTGTTAGTTTCGCCACATATTTTGGCACTGTTCCCAGGTCTCCAGAATTGTTCCAAAAAAAAAAAAAGCCTAGTTTATAATTTGGACTCCTTCTCAATGGGTCTTAAGTTTTTTTTTGAAATATCTAAAAGAAAATAATTTAGTTCACAGTAATTAAATAATTTTTTATTTATTAATAATATTTAAATTGTGATATATAATAAAAATAATATTTTTTAATAATCAGACAAAAAATTATTTACATTAAACCAAATATCATCTTATATATAAAATAAAGCTTACCCCTTTTTCTTTTTGCACCGTTGGATGGGTGAAGTGATGATAAGATGTGAGAGAAAGGAAAGCTCTGTGCAGCCTTCTATGCTTTTCTCAACAACACTGATTCTTAGGATTTTCAGCTTCTTAATTTTCAAAAGAATATTATCTACGGGCCATAGCATATAATGCCCTGTTCATGTTCTGGTGATTTGTAGGAATATTTTCCTGAGGCAAGAGAACTAACACCCTTTGTATCTTGACACCTTAGAATCTCTGGAGTAGTGCTTATGGTTCTGCTTTTATTGTGTGACAAAGTAGGGTTCCATGCCAAAAGAGAGGAGGCATCAGATTCACTATGAATGGCCATTCATACTTCAACCTAGTCCTAATCACCAACGTTGGTGGAGCTGGCGATGTTCATGCAGTTTCCATCAAAGGGTCAAGAACAAATTGGCAAGCAATGTCCAGGAACTGGGGCCAGAACTGGCAAAGCAACGCTTACCTCGACGGACAAAGCCTGTCCTTTAAGGTAACTACCAGCGACGGACGCAGTGTGGAGTCTTACAACGTCGTCCCCGCTGGGTGGTCCTTTGGCCAGACTTTCGCTGGCCAACAATTCCCATAAGAGAAATAGAAGAACAGCAACACAAACCCCTTTGAAATAGTATTTATAATTGGCGTACTAGGTAGCAGAATAATAGCAAAAGCGAAGAGTAAGATTAAAGGAGTGAATGGGTGGTGGGTGAGGGATTAGGAGGAAATGAGAAGGGCTTATTTTAAGATGGTCCTAATCATTAGAATTGTGTACTGCTCTGCTTTGAAAATGGCAGAGACAGTTTAGAAGGAAACTGGCAGAGGTGGGAGTGCAGTGTTAACCACCCGCCACATTTTGGCTGTTGTATGTATGGTTAGTCCATTCTGTGTTTTTATTAAGTATCGAAATGAATTCAAGTTTAGCAGCAAAAAGAAAACAAGAGGAGCAATTTTGCTTCCAAATGAATTCAAGCTCAGCCATTGAGAGTGATGTAAGAATATAAGACATGAATGAATAACATGTGTGTTGCGGCTTCTTTGCTAATGAATTATTATTTATATATATGTCATGTGAAGCAGCACTTTTATTTCCTTATAATATGGGGTGATTCGTTGTTATAGGTCAATTATAAAAATAAAAATAAAAATCATATATTGTGTTTAAAGTTTGCAACAATTGTATGCCAACCTTAGTTTTCAACTACATTTTACTGCGAAAATAACAATATATATATATTTTAACGAAAACTAACAACTCAAAACAAAAATGTTGTGAAAAATATTGCAGATGATGATGAACTCTTTCCCTTTTTGGACATTCTTTTATGTAAATATAAATAAAATGATTATATCAAGCATATAGAATTATAGACCAATAATATCAAAATATAAGACAAAAAAAAATTAAAAAAACTTAAGATCAAGCTTGTGCTTTTAAAAATACATATATAAGAAGAAATTTTTGAAAAACTCTACAGAAAGACAATACACTTTTATTCCTCTTGAGGATTTTGTCTCTTAAAATGCAGCTTCCTACTAAACTAATAAGTCCATAGATACATATATGAAAAACATAAAGTCAATCTTCAAGAATAGCAACAAAAATCAAAGTTCTTGTACAGAAGAGAGAAAAACTTCCAGGGACAAAATTCCAGGAAAGGAAGAAAAAGACTAGTAACTATATTGAAGAAAGAGACGAAAAAAGAATACGATAATTCCAAAGTTTGAACAAGTTATAGCTGTTGCTTGATAGTCACAAAGAGACATAGGAGAGCTAAAGTTAGTCACAAAGAGACGTAGGGGAGCTAAAGTTTTCTAGACAACAAACACCCGAAGCAAGCATAATAAACAGAAAAACAACTACTACAATAATAAAAGAAAAAGAAAGATTTGGTGATGGGCCACTTTAAAAAGGAAATTAAAGATTAGAAGCTGGACTGGACCGAATATTGTGATTTAGTACATTTAAGGCCTCTATAGTTTATATTTCTCAAATTCCACTACCGGGTCTCTGTCCTCCAAACCCAAAGCCGAAGTCCACAATGTCCTCGGTCGCAGCACATATGGCCTGACCTCGAAGCCCAACAAACGTGAAAATTTTGATTTTGTTTTTTTTTTTTTTTGACGTCGTAGTTCGAGTTCGGTCTCTTGTCAATTTTTATTAATGAAATTTTCAATTAAAAAAATTGGAGGAGAGATAAGGTCTCAGTCATTATAATAGCAAAATACTAAAATATATAAATTATCTTCTATTTTTATTTTATTTTATTTTATTTTCAAAATGGG
Organism: Gleditsia sinensis; assembly: GCA_037074535.1. Classification (NCBI taxonomy): domain Eukaryota; kingdom Viridiplantae; phylum Streptophyta; class Magnoliopsida; order Fabales; family Fabaceae; genus Gleditsia; species Gleditsia sinensis. The sequence goes on along the minus strand of CM073464.1, from coordinate 5,492,151 downwards.
TTATGGCATATGAATTGCACAAGTTGTTACTTATCCAAAATTTCTACAAAGGCAGCCACCTGTCGACCAATGATTAGGTCACAAACATCTAATAATCTTTGAAAAATCTTCCAACGTGGCACACAGTGACCCCACAGTATCTTTCTCCAGCCAACGACAATGAAGAAATAGATATGTGGATAGATCGTCCAGATAAAAGGATAAGCCCCGTCGCATCCTCGACCGTCCGATTCCAAATATCGCTCAGATCGACCGTCAACCAAAAACAACGCACGAGAACCACAGGAATGCATGTCAAATGAAATACAAAGCCTTGCCCATGATAAACGCATTTTCACCTTTCCAATTCCCACTACTTCCTTAGCCACTCCCAACGCACGTCCGCCATCCCTTCCTCCGTCGGAAAACATGGCCACGGTTACTACACAAGCTTCTGCTGCCGTTTTCCGGCCTTGTGCATCCAAGTCGAGGTTCCTCACTGGGTCTTCTGGAAGATTAAACAGGGAAGTGGCTTTTAGACCCATGGCGTCTCCTTCCTCGTCCTCGTCCTCTGCCTCTTTCAAGGTTGAAGCCAAGAAAGGAGAGTGGTTACCCGGCTTGGCCTCTCCGGCTTACCTCAACGGAAGGTACTTCAACAGTGTCCATTCTTGTTCGGTTTCATCCTCATAATTTCGATTGATTTCTGAGATTGCTCTGTTTTATGCATTCTAGTCTTCCTGGTGACAATGGATTTGATCCTCTGGGGCTAGCTGAGGACCCAGAGAACCTGAGGTGGTATGTGCAAGCTGAGCTTGTAAATGGGCGGTGGGCCATGTTGGGTGTTTCGGGAATGCTACTTCCAGAGGTTTTCACTAAATTAGGAATCATCAATGTCCCTAAATGGTATGATGCTGGGAAAGAAGAGTACTTTGCATCATCATCGACCCTGTTTGTGATTGAGTTCATTTTGTTCCATTACGTGGAAATCAGAAGATGGCAAGACATTAAGAACCCTGGAAGTGTCAACCAAGACCCCATCTTTAAGCAATACAGCTTACCCCCAAATGAATGTGGATACCCCGGTGGCATTTTTAACCCCCTGAACTTTGCACCAACTCTTGAGGCCAAAGAGAAGGAACTCGCCAATGGTAAACTTTTCCTTCTATATCTGCAATTGTACAAGACTCTGTTTGTTTTAGAAATTAAGCTAACCTTGTGTTCGGATTACAGGGAGACTGGCAATGTTGGCATTCTTGGGGTTTGTGGTTCAGCACAACATAACAGGGAAAGGACCATTTGACAACCTGCTGCAGCACCTGGCAGACCCATGGCACAACACCATCGTCCAAACACTGAGCGGCAACTAAGTTTATTTTACCTACGACATGAAAACCTGTGTTATTCTCTTGTAAAACAGAGTAAATGAATTTTGAGAGAGATTTGGGCTTGATTGTAAAGAACCAACTCAGCAAACTATTTTCATGTACAGGGCAACTAAGATGGTTTTATTTTGTTATTTAGATATAAATTTATTGCTTACCTATTAAATTTACAATTGAAGAAATAAGTTTCCAATGCCAAAAATCCACCTGGGAACAAGTCTGATAAACATGATTGGAACATAATTAACTTCTGAGATCTCTGCATGTGAGAAAGAGCCATCTTGACATCCGTAATTAAGTTAACCAACTTTTTTTTTTCTTTGGCTTGTTCTTCGTTTGGATGTTTTTTAAATTAAGGAGGAAAATGTACCCAGGGAATATCGTCAAGTGTTACAGGTAAGGTTTCTGGCCATATCTTTGTTCTATTCGACGAAAGGGGTGTTCTATTTGACGAAAGGGGGATTAGAGGGCTCTTGTAATACTACTCATTAAGCTAATTTCTCGTTAAAAATGGGTTGCCTTAAACAATTTTCTTAACCAAAATCAAATTCAAAAGAACACAGCAGGGAAAGTTGTAAAGCGGATAACTAAAATTGTATAAAAATATGAAAAGGTCATCTAGGCTGAACGATGTACACTTGCTATAACTCACAGCAAAATGATATATGCCAAAGTAGAGAACTTAATAATGTCCGAAAGCTGGAAACAACAATGGCTTGGTATGCAAACAAACCATATATGTTAGACAGCACTTAGGGAGAAAAAGATGATGCGAAGATAGGAAAAAAAAGAAGCTATAAAATGAGCACAATCAGTACAAACAAGAGAATGTATGTGACACCTTAACTTTTCTTACAATGGTCAGCCATGCCCAGTAGGATTCTTTCCAAAAACAGCTGTTTATACTTGTTTGTAGCTCGAACGATTCCGTCTGCATTCTCTAGGTTAAGCTGGCTTGTGCATGACTCGAGTTGATTTTTCTTGCACGCGGGAATTGTTATGGAACAGTGTCTTTCTGGACTCGGCATAACATAGGCTTGCTCTAAGCTGGCTCAACTTCTCAGTCTTGATATCTCAGATTCTAGAACTAACTTGAGCTGACTTGTCTTCCATATGAGCTGTTTCATCTTTCTGCAGAACGTATAATTCCCTACTGTCATATGGGTAATTAATTTCTTGGAAACCTTTCCAAAATTTCGACCAGGGTTACCACAGGGAGCTCATATATTTTTCCTCTTCCAATTGGCTTCTTTCTGTCAGCTTTCATGCAGTTTAGTTTTGCTAGTTGAGGTTCACTCCTAGCTAGTGCTAGAATGATCTGGATGAAGGAAGATAAATTATGATATGAGCTCTGAATGATTTTCCTTCGCAAAATCAATCGTTACATTCATCCGATTCTCTTCCTCTCCGTATTCCTTCAGGCAAAAGTCAATCTATCAAAGAGAAATCGATTTGAAGTGTCAAAAACTGAAGTTTTTTCAGAAGACTTCTTTTTCGAGGGTTTTAGTATTCAGAAGACTTCTTTGAGATCAAAATCCAGGTGAGATGTTTAATTCGTGTAATTACATTCTCAATCAATACAATGCTTTGAATTTAATTTTAAATTGTACGATTAAAAAGCAATTTTAAAGCTTTGTTAATTATATAAAGTTGAAGTATACAGTATAAACAAGATTTAATTTAAGTATACAACTTATTTAAACACTTATAGAATAATGTCTTATGTAAAAAATGTTTATAAAAAAAAAATTTTTAATTAAGTTATTTAACGTTTATATATATATTTAAAAAAATATTTTTTAATTATATAAATTTTTTTTAAAATATTTGGATATAATTTTGATAGAGTGAGAGAAATAAATGATATAATTTTGATGAAATTTTAACTTGTAAAAGTATAAAATAATTTATTGATCATATAAATTTGAGTTTCTATAAAAGTTTTTTTTAATAAATTTAAAAAATTGACTTATAAAATAAGTTAAAATTAACTTATTGAAAATTGATTAGTTATTTATTTAAATTTATCTAAATACTATTTTTTTAACATAAAAACATTTATATTAATATATAAATTTTAATAAATTATAAATTTTTCTATTCAAATGAGGCCCAAGTCATCAAGATTTATGTTGCTATTCAAATTACTTTTTTTATCCAAAAATTTTGCCTCTTTAATATGTTATTTTTAATTTTTTTTATTAAATTTTCTCTTTTTATTTGTTCTCTTAATGTTAAAAATATTTTTTATGCATATACATAAGTTGAAAATTTTTTAAAGATTATATTTTTTTTAAATATCTAAAATATTGTCTAATAAATTTTATTTTTTTAATTAAATATTTACGTATTTTTATTAATAAAAGAAACGAAATTAAAAATGTTACATAATTCGTGTAATTACATTCTCAATCAATAGAATGCTTTGAATTCAAGTTTAAATTGTACGATTAAAAAGCAATTTTAAGGCTTCGTTAATTATATAAAGTTGAAGTGTACAACATAACAAGTCATAAAGATTTATGTTGCAATTTATTATTATAAATTTGTTTTATATTTACTAGTGTACAAAATAAAGCTATTAAATATAAACTAATTTTATAAGTAACAAATATGATATTTATATGAATTATTTTAATTAAAAGTAATTTTTTAATATGATATTACGTGAGGTAATTCATGACTTAAATCAATTGATTTATTTAATTTAAAAGTTAAAACAGATCAAATTAAAATAATTTAATTCTAAATGAATTGATATTTTATTAATCTAACTTACATTTTAAGTGAACTAAAGCAAATTCGAATCTAATGACATATATACGTAATTTACTCAATCATTTTATTGACATCATTTGGGCAATTTATATAAACCGAACTACGCGTTTCATGAATTTTTGCACCGAGTCCATGTGGGCCTGTGTAAGCGGCACATAGAACAATTAATCTTAATTAGCTTTTGAATATCTTACAATGTGCCCCCAACCATTTTCACTTCCCTTTGTTTTTTTCTCTTTTTGCCGAATTGTGCTCAACCTTTTTAATCAATATCAGGAATCTGCCATTTTTTTTGTCTGATTTGAATAAAGTCAATCTATCCCTTATTTTAATTAGTCCTGTATGTGATTTAATTTAGTGAGGAAAAAATGGTAATGTTTCATTCTTCTTTGTTTCCTTGATTTATGTGGTCCACTTTCTTCGTTATGGCTTTCAAACGAACAGTTTTCCCTTCTTCTTTTTTAGTGATACATGCCTGGCTTCTTGCTCATTCCAGCAAGATATCCCTTCAAGGGAAGCAGCCAAAATATGTTTCTGATTCGATTCATCTTAATTAAAATGATCAATTTGCTTCTAATTAGGATCGATGTTATATAAAAATAATATGAGATATTCTTGGGTTAGTTCAAATTTTAGTATTTGTGAGTTTCACTGTATAAGAGTTTTAATGTTTCATTACTTACGTATTGATTTTGGTTTAAGCTTTAATAAAATCAAGTAATCTATAAACTTGCACATAGAATTTAAATAACAATTAATGTGGTTCGTCCACTTGATGTTAGTGGGAAATGACTCTAAGTCCATTGAAGTAGACATTGAGGTTGATTGGAAAGAAGAATAGGAGCAGCATTAATGATTCTAGAATTATTTTTCTTAACTTGTATAAGTGGCTATGCTTCCTAAAGACTCTAGTTTACTCTCTATAGTTTACGGCATAATGGAGATGTTGAAAATGGGTGACCAACTGCGGTTTGTCAAATCTTATTAAAGAGTGATAAGCACTTTTAAGCCAATATATGTATGGAACAACTCACGAGACCGATTGCATTGAAGCTGGCTTTTGTGAAATGGGCGGCGAAAAGTGTTGAGCGCTTTTGTCATGTTAAGAAATTTAGCTTAATACTCCAAGTGATTAAGACACGAATTGCTTTCTATCATCTTCTTCTCTTTCCAATCTTCTTTCTTCATTAACAGCCTTTCATTTTGACGTCTTAAACTGCCCAAAACCCATAATTGGTGGACTAAAAGTTTAGGTTGACGCTACAAGTTTTCATTGCAAATACTTTTATAGGAAGATTCAATCTGCAAATAACAAAGCAGTTCAAATAAATTATACACAAATATGTAATTATATTAAGAACATTTTTTTATTAAAATTAATTTATGACATAATTATATATTTATTTATAATTAATTCACCTGACATACCCTTTTTTAAAAAAAAGATAAATTGAGTTTTATAATTTTTATTTTTATTTAGAGATTCTAATTTATTAGATAAATAAAAAATATCTCTATATGAAGGGCCGAAAAATGTAGCAACCTAATTATATGTCGGAAGTTTGGTGAGATATACTGAATGGGTGGCTTGGCAATTGGCCGTGAAAGTATCTGCGAATTTAGTTGCAATTACTAAATATCAATGAAGACAAGAAACTTTGGTTATGTTGTATGAGTGTGAAACAGGGAAAAAGAAATTGCAGGATAACCTTAAAATGCGGATGTAGGCGACGTAGCGTAGGTAGCAATGGATTGGAGGCCAAACAAGATAATAAATATCGAACCAAACTATTTCAAACTGATAATTTTAGTTTTTAAATAGTGATAAATTTAAAAGAATATAAATCTATTTAAGTGAAACATATTTTAAAAATAAAATTATGTTTTATTAAAATTAAGATAAAAATAATATCCCTAGAATTCGATTAAAAATAAATGAAAGAGAAAGAGAAGGAGAAAGGGCAAAATGGAAAAGCAATAGTGGGTGGGAAAAGCAGACGCGATTGATGGTAGATTGAATCATAGAAATATCTGAATGGTGTTTATTTGTGGTTGGTTGATTAGGGACACGTGACGGGCTTATTTTGAAGGAATCAACCAAAGTGCTTGTGGGACCACGTCTCATTCCCATCCGCAAATTATCGCGGATTCTAAAACACATTTCCCCGTTTTTCTCGCTACTCAAAAACCGTTCATCTACTTCTTCGTAAAAAATAAAATAAAATTATGACGTTCTCTGAAAATGACATATTTCATTAAAATGCAAAGCTCACCCATAATTATAATAGTTATAAAAATATTAAATTTAATGATAAATAAAAATTTATAATTTCTTAATCCTTTTATTTTTAAAATAAATTAATATTATTAGATAATAAATTTTATTTATATATTAAATTATATATAATAATTTTTAAAAACTCATAAAATAACTATATCAAATAAAAAGAAAATTACTAACGACTTGATTAAACTGTGAAAAGAATACTAATTTTAACAATAGTGAGACAAATAAAAAAGATATATTGTACCAAAAACAAGATATATCAAAATATTAAAAAAATTTAGATTTGTTTTTAAAAAATATATTGAAATTCTTTTTTTTTAATTTCTCATAAGAGATAGATTTAAGAGATATATATATATATATATATATATATATATATATATATATATATATATATATATATATATATATATATATATATATATATATAAAAGAAAGAAAGAGAAAAGAGAGGAAAGTAGTGAGAGAAGGAAGGGTTTCTGGCTGTAGCTAATGCGAATTACTCTTCCTTATATAGAGATGACGAAGGTTTCCATTAAAACTAGAAATGGATGGATTTGAGTGGATCGTACAAGCTGCCAACACATGCTATTGATGATATAGCCCTTTTAGACCATCGAGGGTCAACCAAACTCACTTCGATTGCATTAATAACTCCTCTTAAGATTTGCATTGAAAATCAATGATTCAAGAAATAAAATTGAAATAAAAAATCTAGAGTCTCATTTGTCACAGAATCATAATGTAACTTTAATGGTTAGCTATTTTATTATTATTATTATTATTATTATTATTATTATATAATTTATTACCCATAATTTCAAAAATTAAAAGAAAATTTTAAAGTGTCACTTGTTAATAACAGTGTAACTCTGGTGTAAATTTTAATTAAATGTTTTAAAATTACTGTAGAGTTTTAAATATTTTTATTGAATGTAGTAATTATATATATATTAAATTTATTAATTAGAATTTTAAAAATTAAATTTTTTTAAAGTGTTATTTGTTAATAAATGACACTGTTATAATGAAAACTTTAATTTTTAATTTTATTAATTTTTTAAAAATTATTATGGAGTTTTATATATTTAATTTATTAATAAAAAATTTTAAAATGTCACTTGTTAGCAAATGTTACTAGTTACTTCTCGTTTATTATATACAATTGATAGATTATTCCAATTCAAACTTTATTTTACAATCTCAAAGGTACATTTTTCCTTACTTGGTAAATAAAAGCCAAAATCGCTTTTGTACTGAGTTGGAATTGCCTTGAGAAAATTATAATTATCTTTCTTTAAGAATGGTTCGATAATAAATATAATCTATAATCTAAAAAAAATATTAATTATAGATCAAATAAATTTTCTTATAAAATATTCTCTTTTATAATTAGATCTTTGTTCTCGAGTGATTAAATCTGAGTGTGATAGTAAAAATTGAGACCAAACTTAAATATAAACAAAAAAGAAGAAGATAGAAATAGAATTTATCTATAACTGATTATAATTAATCTCGCTTTAATATTTATAGGATGTACTCTAAGATTGATTGATGTAGTTTCTTAAAAATGTAGAGCGAATTCTAACAGCTTAAAAGGTTTTATAATTTAACAATAAATAGTGTATATAAAAAAAAAAAAAGCAAAGGAAAATGCTAGCTTTTTTTGCAAGTTGTTCAGATCCTCGAGTGCATAAAAGAAAAGCTACTTGCCGTGGGACAACTTTTTAGAAATATTCTTTATGTTTAATATGGGTGTGTAAAATTATACTAAAATAATAAGTTATTTATATACTTGATTTAAGAAATTTTTATTAATTCTTTATGCTTTAATTTGAATACCAAGAAAGATATTAAATTTTTGTGGCTTTGTCTTATTAAAAAATGTACTCATTACTCGGCATTATAAAGATGCACCTATAAGATACGACCAAAAAAAAAAAAAGATTATTCTACCTTTCACTTCGGATTTAGTGGTTATATTCCTCGTTCCTCAATCTTGAACCTTTTTTTTTTTTATAGCCTTTTGAGAAAGCAGATACCTCCTCCTGCCACTCTTCAGATCCATGCGAAAAAAGAGTTGTCACGAAGAAAAGTTGTTTTTTTTTCTAACACCAAAATAAACTATTTAATATATTATTATTTTCATTTTTTAAATTTATGTATTAATTATTTATTTTTTAATAATATTTAAATATAATATCAAAATAAAAATTTTATATATGTTGATATCATAATGGCTAAGGTATTAAGAAAAAATTCAATTTTTTTTCTTGATAAAAACAAATCATCTATGATTAGTTGTGTTGAAATTATTTTTAAAATTTTGAAATCAAGTCTGACTAAACCAAAAAATAAAAAAATAAAAAATCATAAAATGAAATGTGACAAGTGTCTTTAAACATCCATCACGTGTTAACTCTTACTTCTGTATTTCTGGAATTTATTTTCTGTGAATAAAAATATTTTCTATCACATAATTAAAATTCATCCCATTTTAGCTCTGACTTCAGTACCTCGGGAAATTATTTTTTGAATAAAAATACATTCCATCCGATTATCACATATACTGTTTTTATTAATATTCTAATAAATTCAAACTCAACAAACTAAGTACATACATAAGCAAGGCAAATGTTCATAGTAGTGTGACATGAAAGGACAAAATTAGTTCCCGTCCCACTAAAGCTCCTCCAAGATTAGTTTCACAAATTATGCTGAGGAAATCAGAGACTACCACCCCTTTTCTTGTATCCAAGGCCAGTAAGGCTTATCAAAGCTGGTCACTGTCTCTTGCTCCCTACTTGACAATAATTAACTAACCGAAATCCATCAGGAGTTCTCGTGAAAATTAAGGGATCTTGACAAAGCTGCCGGGTTAGCCCGCAACGCTGAAGGCGTTTCAACGCCATCTTTCTTCTCGTCCTTCTTTGATTCAAATGCCTTAAACATGCCTCGCCTACTCACTGATTCATTCTTGATTCCCAGAGTTGCCCATATAGAACTCTTCGCTGCTTCACTTGGGTCATCGATTCTCAAAGTTTTCGGAACCAAAACACATCCGTTTCTCTGTTTTGATGATGCTTCTTTCTGGAGATAGTCCGGTTTAAGCACGTCTCCATCCCTCGAGTGCTTCCCCAACGTTGGAGAATTTGGACCTGAGCTTGGAGACATTGGGGTTGGAGCAGACGAATGTGAGGAAAACCAGGGCGCGTTCCAATTTAGCGGGACACCAAAATTCCAAAAAGTTGCCGGGTAGAATGGCATGGGAAAACCTGGTGGACACAGAGCAGGTGAGGGATAAGGCCAATGAACACCAGGTAGACATGGAATTTGAGGAGGAAAACCATTATTTCGTAGTAGCGATTCTTGAAGGGTGATGCTTTTGCCACTTTCTTCCACGGAAGATGGACTAGTGCAGTCATCACCATTTTCCACACTTTTGCAAGGAACTGGAATTCCCTGATTCTCAAAGCTATGATACCCATTTCGGGTCCTGTTGTTAATACCATTTTTCTCTGCAAGATTCAGGACAGAAGCCATGGAATCACAAATAGGTGCATCTAGTCCAAAGCTGAGAACTCTCCCATTGGTTTTCAAAGTGGGGAGATTAGTTCCATTAGGAGCATCAATTCTGGCTGCTTGAAGAGCCTCAGAAATAGAGATATGGCGATAATTTGAGGTAGAGTTCTTGTTCTTTCTTCTTCCTGCTCCCACTGGTACATTCCTCATGGTACCACCCGCAGTCCAGTATCTCTGACAGGCTCTGCAGAAATGACGAGGCTGATTGATATTGTAGTTATTATAGTAACAGAACTTAGTGTCCATGCTGTTGCAGCGAGGACATGGAAGCAGTTTATCTGGCTTCTTCAGGATTTTCTCTTGCGAGTTGGTTGCATCAGTTTGATTCTTCTCTGACTTGCCATTCTTCGATTTTGCAGTTTCTTCCTCTATGGAAGGTGTTTTTGGGTTCGCACCAGCCTCTGGCAGTGTGTCTAAATTGTTGGTCTCTAGAGGGGTTTCAGCCTCTTTCCCTTTAGGGCTCTCAGTAACAATTCCAACTAGAGATTCCTGAAAATTTCATAAAATTTGTTGTTTAGTTGATAATAAAGGAACTTTTTTCTTAATAGCCACATAGAGTAGAATATCTGTTTCACTGACTGAAACTTATAACAGTAAGAGAAATTATCAGAAAGACATAACCAGTATAGGTAGTATTTGAGAAGAATTTATCTATGAATAGTCGGAAAACTTTACTCTGGTTGCTTGGCAAGGAAGGAGGTTACAGAAACTAAAATCTTGTCCTCAAAATGTTGGCTTTTGGATCTATAAAATTCTCCTGAAGCAGGACTAAAATACGTTAATTCTCATTTTCAAAAGTTGAAATGCAAAAATTTGGAATCTCCAACACTAGGCTTCTTAGGTCCAATTGCCAAAAACTGAAACTAATAAGCAGAACCACATAAAATTTAGTCCTGAATTTCGCAATTGAAAAATCCAGACATGCTAACTTCGGATTGAAAAAACTAGGTATGGGGTTTGCTTTCAGAAAACAAATTCAATAATGAAGTAAAAACTGAATAATCAAGCGAAATCCAGAATTAGAAAAAAGATTTTTGAAACCAGAATTTGGGGAAAACTTTGGCGCTAGGAGCTTACCATATCTAATAAAAAGGTAAAGTGAACAAGTAAAATCGACCCATCAACTGTTTTAGCAGTTCAACAAATGGTCATCCTCAAATTTCTAAATTTCACTAAAAAGTTTCAGGTCTCCTAATCATTTTCTGACTCCCAGCCCCAACTATACCTTGTCTGATTCGTCCTCTTCCTCTTCTGATCCTTTTTGTCCTCCATCATCACGGTCGCCTTCATCCTCTTCTTCTTCTCCTCCTTCTCTGTCCACACCAATCGCCACCGGTGAAGCCAAGTCGTCGCCGGCAATTATAGTAACATCCTCGCCTTCACCCTGCAACGGAATCTTCTGTCCGAAGAGCTTAATTGCAGGGTCTTTACTTTCCTGCATTTTCTGGGTATCCAAACAGGACCCGAGATGGTTCCAGCCTTCCAGGTTTGTTATGAGTATGCTAGTGTGTTTTTTTTTTTTTTTTTTTTTTGGGCGGGGGAGGGGGGGGGGGTTGATTTGTCTGAAGTTTGGAGTTGAAGTTTGATCTCAGTTGGCAATGGAGGTACGTGGTATGGGATTTTGATCCGTTTAAAGCAGAGGTGGGTGCCACGTCAGCCGAAGGGTTTGAGTCTTGGCCACAAGTTTTTGTGGCCTCAATAGCTTTTCCTTTTCATCTGTTGATTCTCTGTAATAGGGCGAGCAGGTTCTTCAAATTTACTCAATCCAATTAAATAATATTTAAATTTAATTTTCATGTCAAATTAAATTTTAAAAAATACGCCTAATTTGCTTTTTAAAATCCAAAGATTTTTTAATTTTTTTTTATAAATCTATCATTTTAATCTAATTCATTCAAAATCATTTTGTTCAGTTCAATGGAATTATACCCACGCCTTCGTACATCATCCCTTCTGTTGTCTTAGCTAGTCCATCCACCGAGGGCACCGAAAATTTTGGCGACGACGGGTAACGTGGCATAAAGTCATTGGGAAGAATTAACAATAATATTATAAGAAAACGAAAACTGACATCGTAATTGTAAATAGACACGGACGACTTTTCTTAATCTATGCCGGATGTGGGGCACATATACAGACGGAGTACGAGAAAAGTCAGGCATTGTTTAAAAGAAAAACTACTACAGTGTAACCACATTGCTTAAAAAATTAATAAGTTCATAATTTCTTCCACATTAATCTTAGTCTTTAATCTATAAAAAATTTATATAGTAATAAAATAAGATAAATAAAAATATACAAGTTGAGAATAATTATTGTTATATTATTTTTAAAAAAATGGATAAAATTCGAAACTTTAAATATAAAAAAAGGAAGGAAATACATTTTTCTAAAATGAAACTAAAATAAAGCTGCCTGCTTTGGACGTATCTCCTTTTACTTTTTTATTGCTATTTTTTGAAATAATACTTAAATAAAAGGAGCGTAATATTGTAATTTATCGTAAGAAGGAAAACAAGGTTTACTTTAGGACATTATTCTATCAATTTGATACGAAGTAGTCTGGTTGTGTTTTTTAATTTATTCAAATTCCCATTTGGTTCAGCAAAAAACTTACATTTTGAAATTTAAATATATTTATTAATTAAAATTATATTATATTTTGTAAATGGGTTTGTTTCGTTAAGAAAGAGAGTTGAAAAATTACTAAAGAGCAAAAAGAGAAGGGCAAAAGGATGAAAGTGGGTAAAGAAAGAAAAATGGGAATGTAAAAAAAGAAAGAAAAAGAATGATATGCTTTTTTGAAAACAGTTTAAAAATGTTCGAACAATTCTCTTGTTTGTCGGACACGTGTCGAAGTGATAGAAACGTGTCGGACATCGGTTGAATATTCTGATTAATTGTTATAAAAAAGGACAGGTGTCCAGTATGTTGGAAAAGTTCAACGTTTAAAAAAAAAAAAAAAAACTAATGGGACACGTAGTGATAAAGAGTTTGGGGGTCTTTTGGTGGTGAAGTGGTTTGGCTGGGGATGAGGTTTAAATTAATCGCACAATTAAGCAGAAGATTAAAATAAGATAAAAGAGATCTAACTCGTTACTAACCTTTTTTCACGTGAAAGTTGCTTTTCTAGACGCAAGGAGCCACCACGTATTAAGAATGAGCCAAGACTTTGATTACGACATCGTATGGTTTATCCTATAGTCTTTAATAAATAGCTAGGAAAATACCTAAAATAACCTTGTAATGTAATATAATACTCACTTGTAATTTTGTGAGTCTTCTCACATTTTTTTTAAGAAGAGTGATTATAATTTTAATTTTTTTTTTTCATAATTACGTCGCTCTAGATTCAAATTTTCAATCTTATGATAGAATTATAAATCATTTATCTTTGACGAGCCAATTATAAATTGAGTCTTTTTATTTGATGTTGCAAAAACAAAAAAATTATAAATTAGTGTAAGTTATAGGACTAGAGATTTATTTTTCGTATTAAGTTTTTAAAATATTTATAATTTTTTTTTTATTTTCGTGAAACAAAAGATCGCATAAATATTTTATTTAATCTTCTAATTAGTTTTTGCAGTAAAAAAATTTCAACTTTTTTTTTTTGGAGTAAAAAAAACTTTTCAACTTCAAAGTTAAATTTAATAAGCCGTGGCTTCTTACGGTTGTTGGTCCATGAAGTCCAATTTCCCTGTGAAGCCCAACATTACCAGTCCACTTTACAAGGATTCAGGCTGGGCTTCTTCTTGTACTCTATTTTTATTTATCTATTGTTTTTTTTATTAAGAGTTTTGTTAATCTTCCCGTTCCCTATGTTTTTTTATCCTCGAGAGTATAAACTTAGGATATGTGTTAGCAATTTTCTTGCACTTCCTTTCCTCTCTCTCTTTTTTATTTTTTTACTGTGCTAGCAATTTTCATCTTTTAGAGGAGTTATCTCTTTCTTATAGTAAAATGTTTCTTTATTTTTTATGGGAGTTTTTTTTTTTTGAAAATTTGTTTCAAGATGATAAGAGAGAAGGTATTGATTTTCAACGTCTACACATTATTTCATTAGATTTATAACTGTGTATCTTAAATCTTACGAAAAATATCTGTAGAAGGCTGAACTCTTAATGAAGGTGGGAGACATTATGATTTTTTATGTTCTTATAACTTAATATAATAATAATTTTTATGATGTTATGTTATAAATAAGAGGAGTGTCGCTGCTTTTTCTTTGTTTATCTCTTATTCTTAGTTTTTGTCAAAAGCATAAATAGTATCCCTTGTATTTTGTTTGTATGTGTGTTTAATCTTCTGTTAGTGATAACTTACGTGTCAACTGTCGAGTATGGTACTTTTTTTAATGTTTGGATTAATTAATATCTAAAAAAATAAATAAAAATAAAAGTGTTATCATCTTTTACCAAGTTTTTGTTTTTTGTTTTTTTCAACTAGTATCATTAACAGAGAATGCTTAATCTCTAAAAAAAGGGTTCTTGAGAATAGAACAAAATAAGTGCGCTGTCTCCACTACCAGCGAAGAGTGACAGAAATTAAAAGATAATTAGATGTAATGATTCAAAATTTATTTATATTTACGAATTTATTTTATTGCTTCAACTAACAGTAAATACAGGCCATGCAGTTGAGTAATTTTCCTTGTAGCCAATGGTGATTCAAGATTCAAGAGTAGTCTTGACTTAAGTCAAATGTCTAACATCTTCACACATGAAGTTTTTATTTCTACTCTTCTTTTTCATATAATATCTTTACAAAAATTGGATAAAATTTTGTTATAAAATTATAAAATATTTATGTTTTGAATGTACAACTAACTAGACGACAAAATAGTTAAAGAAAATTAATTTTAAATTTTAAATTTAATTTTAATTTTTATTGTCAGTTGTTTTTCTTGATTGTAACTCGTTGTTAAGATTTATGATACAGATTTTAAAATAGAATAATTTTTTTTTTTTAATGTGAAGATGGTGGTTTGTCAAGGATGATAATTTCACTTATAAGCATCAAGTAAGTAAATGAGCATTCAGTTCAAGTTGTAAAGCAGGTGGGAATTTCCCAGAAGTTGACTAATGACTATTATGTTCCTTTCCAAAGGTTAATGAACACGTAAAGTAGAAGAAGCAGAAAAGCAGTACAAAAGTGGATCTAGTATTTAGGCTTTTCTTTGTTGCATGTGCTTTTTTTTTTAACTTTCTAGGATCATTTCATTTGTCTATACAAATTCACAATTTCTACGTACATCTTTATATCTATATATTAATTTTGTCTCCGTGGTATTTGGGTTAACTACCTTTTTTCTGTAATGCCTTTCTACAACACTTCTTCTTTTCTGTCTCATTAATTATTTAGCATCCAAATCCACATTCATTACTGAAACGACCCACTACCATCTGATACAGCTTTATTTTCCAAGTCAAACACTTTCAGCTTTATTATATTATATAATAAATAGTTACTGCCAAATTCGTCTACTTCTTTAACGGACAGCCTTAAAAGAGCGACCAATTCGGGGAAAAAACAATGAAATTATGTGTCTGCTTAAGGTCAGCGGAACCTTTTCCTTGAAATTTTGCTACTTGATGTTATGATGTTGTCTTCTACATGAAAACCTTTTCTTTCTTGGTTTCAACACCATCTTGTTTATTCATTCACACTAGCACCATCTATGCATATTCCATTTTTTAATAGGGAAAGCTTCCGTCAATGGCCTCAATTATCTGTCTAGCTGCTTGCTGTTTCTTCCTGTTCTAGTCTGACTTAGTGGAGGGAAGTTAAGTTCCCATTAGCGATAACGTGCATGAGTGACTCTTGAGCCTAAATAATGCTCTTCTGTTTTGTAGTTGAATATGACTTCCACTTTTTGCAATCTGCATGCGTTAGGCAGAGGCAGAGCAACTAACAATGTCTTGCTTTGACACTGTTATCAAACACGGGTTAGAGAAAAGGAATCATTTAGAAAATACCCATCATGGTGAAATCACTACCACATTTGGTGCCTACCATCTGTTTGCCTTAATGTCTTTAGTTGATGATATACATAGGAATTTAGGCGCAAATGTGTAAGTGCCATTGCTTTTAGTGAGTTTCTTGGGTGTTTGTAGGTTGACTGTTTCGATGCCATTCATGTAGGGAATATCCTCAAGCTTTCATGGCAATTCCCACTAGACCTTGACTTAAACTAGTGTACTGGCTCAGGTTTTGCCACACCAACATTCTTGTGTCATCTTCCACTTTCATAGTGTACTCCATCTTTTCTTACCATTTGACTTAAATATAGGTATCATGTCCACCTAACCATCCCCTGCACCCCAATACTGGTTTTGTGTTTTCTCATTCACAAGCCACAATTTTGGATGAAAGCTTTTCTGCAAAGAATGAAAACGCGTTGTTCCCCCACGAAATGATGGGTGGCTGTCACCTTTTTGACTTAAGCAATATGATTTCTTTTCCATCACCCACATTCCATGTTCTCAAACATATAGAAAAATTTAATGCACTCGCATATATAAATAGACAACTACCATATGGGAAGCAACACAACATAGAGTTTGTTGTTCAGCAGTGTATTATAGCAATGGCAGGCACTCTCTTTCGTCTATTTGTGATCTTTCTAGGGCTCTCCCATCTTCTATGCTTGAGAGCAGTCCCGATTACAAGTAAATTCTGCTATTCTCATAGTTATCCTTCTTCTTCATCTTCTTATTCTTTTTACTGATCGTTTGCTAGTGTAACCAGGAACTGAAAGCCTTATGCAAAGTCCCCAGGTTCATTTTGTTCTGGAGAATACCCACAAGGTACAAACTTGATGTCCTAAGACAATACCTCAGTTGCTTGCCAAGGCATGCAGTGCATTTTTTACCAGATCCGTTATGTTAACAGTAACTTCTGTTTTATGTACTCATATTAATACAGGTTACCAGTGAGAGAAACTGGCAGTGGGAGGAGGAGGAGCCAACTAATACTGAAAGGATGGACTTGGAGCTCCATGACTATCCACCCTCAGGAGCTAATGGTCGTCACACTCCAAGAGCACCATGATGATCCGTGTGTGTGTGAAATGCTATGTTGATTTTTATTTCCTCTTGGTAGTAGGCATGCTCTTTGTAATACAATCTTATAATGTCAAGTGCAGTTATCAGTAACATTCTGTTTCTCAATATCTTGCTTATGTAAACATGAATGAAGAGTCCTCTAGTCTCTTGAAAGCAATTAGGTGTAATGAAAGGAATAAAAAGAGATGAGTTCAGACTATTCAGTAATATTTATAATTTTTCTGGGGATTCAAACCCTTTATGTTTGTTTAACTTCTGCATACTTATCCGTAGGAACTGAGATATTCAATGGTACCTTTATGGACCTAAAATAAAGTCACAGCTCATTTCTGCTCTACTCTGTAAGGACTGATATCGCAGCAGTCATCTACCTTTGAAACTCATATCATTGACAAAGTGAAGAACTTGGGTGTTTATCATTTTTCTCTCCAACATAGTCTCTTTCGGAGAGGTTGTGTGGGAAAAAGTAAAAAACCCAAAAGCTAATAGCCATTGAATTTGGCTCAATGATGAATTTAAGATAAATCCTGTATGAAATGCATGTCAAGAAGAAACTCATTCGTCTTCTTGTGTTATTTAAATTTCAAAACCACCAATGAACAGTTTCCAACAAAATTCTCGATTCTGATTAGATATGGGTCACTCATGGTGTCTAATATCTTCTATGCTATACTAAATAAGTGGTTGAATAAACTAACATTTGCAAATATTGTTGTTCATGTGATAGATTCATTTAGCATTAACCCGACAAATAGATTTTCTTGTTAAACCTTCTTTTGGCCGAAAAGATATGGAATTATAAAGCTGAAAAACCATTTGTCGACAGACAACACAGGTTGATAGGTGTTGCAGAACCAAGTTCGTAGAAAGTGTTTTAGGAGCTAATCCAATTTTTTTAATTTATTATGTAATCATGCATGTTACTTAGCCACTTAGTGGCCAATAAAATATTCTTCATTGTGACATATGAAGTTAGTGGCTTTGTTTTATAGTTTATATGTAGAGTGACAATTATTTATCTTTCTGATCTCATCAACGAATATGTTAGTTATGTTAAAATTATACAATTCCAAAAAGAATTTTGTAAGCCAACTTAAGAAATTGATATAATTAAAGTGCGTTTAGCTACATGTTACATATTTACATCTATTATGAGACTAATCCTTTGAGTTGAATTTCATAAATTTGCAGAGAAGTAAGCTGATGAAAGCAGGAGATAGAAAAAGTAATGCATTCAGAAAAACAGAGCACACCTATAAGACTGAAACACCTTTTCTAAGAGATCAGATTCTTCAAAATCTCTTTGTATGGGCTTATTATAAAACAAAGCCACATTACAATGCATATCGATTTAATATTCATCACACTAGGGTGCCGTATATGAAGTGCCAGATAGAAAGATCACTCTCCATGAAAGTTGGCGTAATTGACACGTTTTGTAGAATAAAAATCTCCCCTAAATCAATGTAAATGAACCTTTTGTCCCTATATCTGCATCTTTATAGAGTTTCTTAATTTGGGACGTAGCAGAATTATGAGCTAAGTAAGAAATGAGGAAAGAAACTTACGTCTTTGGTGTGCATATTATCGTCTACTGATACCAAGAAAAGGCAGAGTTCATAAAATAAGATAAAAAAGAGTCTGTCTAATACAGAAAGATCCATAAAATTAGGCTTATATTACTCTTCATCAGAGGTTTAAACAAAGCTTCATTTAAGATAGTGCAAAGTAATTTGTTTGTATTAGATAGCAAAGAGATTAAATTTCATCCACTTGTCAATTCTAAAGCAGCAACAGCATGCTAAGTTATACTGTCCACTATAAGTTGGCTTTTCATGCTTTGTTAGTTGGATTCCTGCCACTACACTTTTTTCATCCAATAGATCTTTGCGGCCATATTACTTAATTTTAAGTTCCGGCAGATTTAAACTGATGATAGAGAATCTGAGTTTTTATTTCATCAAATATTATGTTTAGTTAACAACAAAATATAGAATGAAAAAGTATATTATTTTATGAATGATAAAATAAATTTCTTTTAAAAAGTAATGAAAAACGAAAGAAAAAAATGAAATGAAATTGAGAAAAACTAAAATGTTATTTTTTTAATATTATTAATAAAAAATTTATATTATTAATTATCTATTTTATTTTTTATTTATATTATTTTAAAATAATTTTTTAAATTAAAATAATTTTATTTTTTAAATATATTTTTATCTTTTTATAAATTTTTTATTTTACTGTTATATTATTTAAAATATATCAAATATAAAAAAATAATAAAGATTATATTCATTTTTATTTCGTACTAAAACGTAATTTTAATATTTTTAATTTTTATTAATATTTCTTCTTTTGTCAATAATTAAACAATATCTTAAATTTGTATTTTCAAGCAGCCTTTTATTTTTATCTTTCATGGTTAAAGAGTACAAGTTTGTCCAATACAATTACTATCATAATGAGCATTATCATGGTTTATTTTTAGTATCAACATTGTTTGGTATTTAGGATATCTCATGTGTATCTCAATTAATTTATTTCTTCAATCCGGTTAAAAATAAGTTATCTAGGTTAGGACTAGCGGATTCAAAGAAATTCTTTGCAGTCTAGCCTCAAAAGATTGGCATAATTATGATTTAAATTTATAATAATACGCTTAATCACGCATCACTCTTGCCTCTACTATTAGCCTTTCGTGGTTGGAGTGACCATTATTGGATGAAGAACGTAATATAGAGATAGTTGGTATCAGGCCGTTGGGCTAACAAAGAAAAGAGGAATAGTAAATGACAGCTACAGCTACCCTGTTTGCACATGAGAAAGGCGCAGACTGCAGAAACCATTAACTGAACCTGAGGCACCTCGGTGGCCTAATTTGAAGAAGGAACTTACATAAAGAACTATTTGAACTTAGACGCTTTTTTCTGCTATTATATTCTATCACCAAGTTTTACTTATCGTAATCAAATAACCATAACAAGACATTTATGTGTCAATGACAGGTCGAGGAACAAAAAGAAAATTGCTTCCATTACAACAACATCAGGCTAGAAAATAATGCATCGTCAACCTTCAGGAGACGGAGCAACAGCAGGTGCAGGTGAAGGAGCATTAGTTTGATCAACTGTCAGAAATCCAAATTTCTTGATCAGCTCATTGGCAATTAGCTCATTAGCCGTGTCTGAGGGGTGGTACTCATCCCAAAACACATACTTGCTTCTATCTTTGCACAGCCTTGATGCAGGTATACATGTAAGAGCAGGTCGAATATTCCCAAAGGAGCAGCAAGGTGAGTCAGAATTTTCGAATCCGTATTTGCTTGGATTGCTAATAACATCATCAACGACATCATAAGCATCTCCAAATCTATAGCTTGAATTAGGAAGTTGTCTGGCCAACTCGTCTACTACCTTGCTTGAAGCTTTGTTAAAGCTCAAAGCCAGCTTGTTTGCTTTCTCTTGACAATTCCCAGAAGTACTAAGCACCCTTTGAAGGGGAATGCAGCCCATTGGTCCCAATCCAAACACCATCAATTGTCTTGCTCCTAAGCTATGCAGTAACTAAACAGAAACACAGAATATACAATTGACGACATTATTATCAAAATTACCAAAAAATAAATAAATAGATTTCGTTGTCAAGTGTAAATTTAAGTAACCTTCAGTTGTTGTTGTAGTGTTCCTGTCAAGTATTCCACGAACGTTTCATCGTTGTACGTCCACGAATCGCTGTAAACTGGCATTAAGTAGTTGTTGATGAAGTCGTTGCTTCCTAAAGCTACAACGTAACGACCTTCCTGAAAGAACTTATCTGCTGCCTTTTTTCCAATTTTGCTTTTGATTAGTTCCTGGGTCCCCTGAAATAGCTCAATTTGTTTGTAGAGAGAAAACCTCTGAATCTGCAAGTGGCATCATTTATAATTATCCAATATATTTCAGTATTCTTCTATGATATTGCTAAATGCTATGAGTTATTAATTAAAAAAAAATAGTATGAAAAGGTTGATCCTTTCAACTTACGAAATAGCTGCCAGTTTCATTCAAGATGCCACCACCTCCAGAAGCATAATTAACCCCATTTTCCAATATAACATCTTCGCTTAAAGATGGGTCCAAGAATGCAGGTGGCCTAGGGAGGCCCATCCTGTCACCTGACCATGCAAAATATCAGTATGGTTACAGACTTGCAGTCTGAATTCTGAAACAACTGTATAACTTACAACTAAAATAAACCAGCACTTGCAGTAGCTATATGGGTTTGAAACTCACGGATATCCAGAAGGAAATTAAAAACGATCAATTTTATCACTTTTGGCAAAAGATTGAAGATAAAGTTAGAAAACAAAACAAGACACCCATGGCTTGTTATATCAAGCCCTCACCATTAGACCAAAAATTATAACTGTTACACCGCACATAACTCAAATTCTTTAACCCATCTTAGAGCAGATGCCAAACACCACGGTTCGAAACCCCAGGGTATAGTTGGAGGGAGATTGAGATTGGCCACGCCCATAAACTTTTCTTGAGTTTGAGCCATGCCATTTGACACAGCTTTATTAATTGTGGGTTAAGGGAATAGAATTGTACTGTGACTATCAGTTTGATATCTGCATGCTAAAAAGTGAAAGGTTACCTATTATATCAGCAACAGTACGGCCATTAGAGAACCTGCCATTGGGTAATCCATTGCCAATATCAATACCATACCAAGGGAGGCTCGCCTGAGCAAGGCTTTTGGAGAGGTACTTGTTGTTTCCAACGTCCGAGAGGGAGTCTCCAAAAATGAACTGCACACTTTTGCAATGGCATACATCAAACCCAATTCCTAAAATGGTCATTACGGCCAAAAGTAGGGACAGATTGAGCTTCATATTTTGTGTAGCTAGCAAGGGGTTCTATCTCCAGACTGATCTTCTCAAATTATGGACAAGGGTCGTATTAGGCTGTGAGGATTTGGATTGGTTTTATAATACGTAATAGTTAGGAATTTTCAAATAATATAATGGTGATGTCGTAGTACTCACAATTTGGACCCAATTGACCCAACGGCATGGGCAATGGTGGGAATTAGATTGTTTGATGAACCAACTATTGCCCATTCAAACCTAATGCAACTACTATTATTCTTCTGACAAAAGTTTTTTTCAAGTCCACAAGTTTCTGTCTGATACCACAAATGTAGGCTGTGATTTTGTGAAGTACAGAATTTGTTATTGTCGCAAATTGATATCCCTTGGCGTAGAGTCCTTTGCCATGTACAAGAATACAAGTTGGAGGTTTGAAAATTGGCAGAATGAGGTAATTCTATAAATTCTCAACAAACACGTTGGATATGCTTTGGGTGAATTGTTATGGTAAGTTCACCTAACTCTCTTTCATTTCTTGAGTCCAATTGGTCCAAATATATGGATAACCCACATTGTTCAATTGGTAATTTAGCCACCTTAATGTCTCAGGTCTGCCTATCAACCAAATTTAATGACAGAAAAATTAAATGAGTCGAAGAAAACCCTTCACGAAACGACGTAGCATGTCAACATGATATTCTAATATGTATCTATTTTTTACGCTTGGTCCCGTTTGTTGATTGTTGGCAACAAAAAAAAAAACTTAAATTATGATAATTTTAATTTTAATCTAAAATATGTTTCTATACTATTATTTTTTCCTAACAGAAAAGAACTTCTAAAAACATATGAACTTGGATTCATTTCTTTTCTATTTTTTTCATTTTCTGGGACCATTTTTTGACATCTTATCCTAAACACACAGACAAAACAATTTTAAGGTTGGCTGGCAAGGTTTTAAATTTTGTTTTGAGACTATTTCATTATTTTAAAAAGTTGAAACGTTTTAGAAATTTTGTAGAAATAAAAATTTTTGTGCAAAAATATTTTAAATAATATTTGTTTATTTTAAAAATTTTTAATATAATATTAATAATATAAATATATAAAATTATATAAAAATTAATTTAAATAAATATTTGTAATTAAATAATAAATAAAATATGTTATCTAAATGAGAATTTTGATTTAAATTTTAGTATAACTTAGCAACAATTTTTTTTATATTTATTTTTTTATTTTTTTTATTTTTTTATAATTTTTATCTTTAGATTTATGTTTATTTTTACGAGATTATGACTTTATTTTTATTTTTAAATATTTTTTTTATCTCTTAATTTTTTTATTTATTATTTTTGTAATTATATTTTTAAAATAAAGACTAAAAAATTAATATCATAAAAAAATAATAAAAAATTGATAAAAATATTGTAAAAAAAATTATAAACAATGAATAAGATAAATTTGAACAATTTACTATGTGATGCGATATTATTTTTAATTGTTTATTTTAAAAAATTATATGTATTTTTTTATCAAAACAATTTGAATTAATTTTTTTTATTAAAATATTTTATAATATAATAATTTTAGTCAAAATTAAATAATATTTTAATAAATACACTGTTTTATTTTAATATCTCTCTTTTATTTTAATAATTTTGAAAATAAAAATATTTAAGTTATTTTGATAAAAAAAAATTAAATTACCTCCACGAAATTTAAAATTATCGTAAGATCAGCATCGTACTTAATGGTGTACAAAAATTATTTAAGTACTTAAAAAATTAATTAAATTATGTATCCAGTGGAATTTATTTTTGATATTTTCACATATTTTATATAATTATTTATTTATTTATTGTGAAATGGGTATATCTAAAAAATTTTAAAGTAAATTTGTGAAGTTGGTTATGTGTCAAAATTCTATTGGTTGCATGTGGAGAACTGACGAGACTAATAATCTTCTTACACTTCAGGCAGAACGGTGTATAACGTGGCAGACTGCTACACAAGTTCAGTACCTCCATGTCAGAATGGAACCAAGGCTAGACCATCCCTAGAATCCATCCCCATTATCCACATCAAATCTGAACCGCCAATTAGATCTATCGGACGGTTCAAATACTCTCGAATCCTAAAGGTATATCCACCAAAAATATAAAAATCAAACCCCTCTTCCACTCCCTTTCACTGTGACTCTCTGCGCTATCACACTCGATCAAAATGCACTCTATTGCTCTCAAATCCTTCGTCGGCCTCCGGCAATGCTCGCCGGAAGCTCCCCATTTCACAACCAACACAAAACCCATTACCCTTCACCGCAAGCTCAAAGTTATTGCCGGTAAATCCAGCCCGAAACTCGCTGGTAGGAACCTCCGGGTGGCCATAATCGGCGGCGGCCCGGCTGGCGGCGCAGCTGCTGAGACACTAGCCAAAGGTGGGATCGAGACATTCCTAATCGAGCGCAAGCTCGACAATTGCAAGCCCTGCGGCGGAGCCATTCCACTCTGTATGGTCGGAGAGTTCGACTTACCATTGGACATCATAGACCGCCGGGTCACCAAGATGAAGATGATTTCCCCATCAAACGTCGCCGTCGATATCGGTCGGACCCTTAAACCCCACGAATACATTGGCATGGTTCGGCGTGAGGTTTTGGACGCTTACCTTAGGGACCGGGCCAAGGAAAACGGGACGAATATAATAAACGGGTTGTTCTTGAAAATGGATATCCCCAAGGACAAGGATTCGCCTTATGTTCTGCATTACTCCGGGTACGATGGGAAAGCGGGTGGGGTTGGAGAAAAGCTCACGTTGGAAGTTGATGCTGTGATTGGAGCTGATGGGGCTAATTCCAGAGTCGCTAAGTCTATTAATGCCGGTGACTACGACTATGCCATTGCATTTCAGGTAATTCATGACTTCATTTGATTAATTACTGTTAGTTACTCGACTTTGCTTGCCGGGATTTTGGAAATTTTGTTCAAGTTTGTGACTTTTTGGTCTGACCAGGAAGATAGTTAAGAACAATAGAAACAAAGCTCATGAATCAGTGATTTGAGATGTTCAATTTGATTATGTGCATGGTTTTTTCAGGAGAGAATAAAAATTCCAGATGATAAAATGGTGTATTACGAGAATCTTGCGGAGATGTATGTGGGTGATGATGTTTCTCCGGATTTCTATGGATGGGTATTTCCAAAATGCGACCATGTGGCTGTCGGAACTGGTACAGTGACGCACAAGGGAGACATCAAGAAGTTCCAACTTGCAACCAGAAACAGAGCCAAGGGCAAGATTCTAGGAGGCAAAATCATCCGAGTGGAGGCACACCCTATTCCAGAACATCCCCGACCACGAAGGTTGTCGGGAAGAGTAGCTTTAGTGGGCGATGCAGCTGGTTATGTGACAAAATGCTCGGGCGAGGGAATCTATTTCGCGGCAAAGAGTGGGAGGATGTGTGCAGAGGCAATTGTGGAAGGTTCAGAGAATGGGAAGAAGATGGTCGAAGAAGATGACTTGAGGAAGTACTTGGAGAAGTGGGATAAGACTTATTGGCCAACTTACAAGGTGCTGGATGTGTTGCAGAAGGTGTTCTATAGGTCGAACCCAGCGAGGGAAGCATTTGTGGAGATGTGCGCTGATGAGTATGTGCAGAAGATGACATTTGATAGCTATTTGTACAAGACAGTGGCACCTGGTAATCCGCTGGAGGATTTGAAGTTGGCCATTAACACCATTGGAAGCTTGGTAAGGGCTAATGCAATTAGGAGGGAGATGGAGAAGCTCAATGTATGAGTGTACGAGAAGATAGTTCTTATCATTTTTCGTTGTATTTTCGAGTACAAGTAAGAGGGGTTGGTCGAAGCTCTATCATCTGGAATTTAAGTTAAATGGCACACTCATAGCTACAGGGTAGACCAACGTGGGTGCACAATTTAAATATCATTATATTGATTATTGCTGCCTCTCATCCTTCATGATACACTTTCACACAAATAAATTAAAACAAAAAACAAGTTGTCAGAGTGTCCGATTGTAATTATAAAGAAGGACTAATTTGTCAGCCAAACTTTTCGGAGAAATTTAATTTCCACTGAATTTATCTTATTAAGACAATCCATATATCCGGGTAATCTTAATCTAATGTGATGATAAAATCGTATTAAAATGAGTATTTGATATATAATCACATAAAGGATTGCATAATTTATTTCTTGAAAAATTACTTAAGGTTTAATTATATTTTTTGTTCGGTGCATTAAAATTAGAAATTAAATGTATTATTAACAAAGGAAACATATGAAAAAAAAATAAAAAAAAATTTGAGGGTAATAAAAGGGAGGCAAAAATGTTAATTTGATGATCACCAAAGCCGTTGAAGCGGCGAGGGTTACGAAGATTCAGGGCGGGGGCAGGTAGCTCTGCTTTGCATAAGAAGAAAGCAGGGTATTTATCGGTATTAGGGCCATAGACGGCGACGGAGTTTTCAAATATTTGCTTCTTCATAATTCTCTTCTCTCTCTAATTCGATTCTCATTCCACCTCGCAATTCAAAGCTTTCTAAGGTTTGCTTCCTCTTCCTCTCGCTTACATTTTCCGTCCCCAGTTATTCATGTCGGGATCTCATTCTTGAACTCGTTCATTTCTCCATACGAAATGCTGTCTGTTTTGGGGTCTTGTTCCAATTTCTTTATTACTGAAAGTTGTTTAGTAATAAAATCGAATTGATGTGCGCCATACAAGGCTAGAAAACAGGGGAAAATTGAAACAAAAAAGTGTCAATTCTTTTGTTTTGAAAATCCTTTGCTTGTTTGGTTGTGGTAGAATATGTCATTTCATACTCAATCAAGCAAATAAAACTTATAACGAATGTAAAGTCATAATATTGGGACTGACAGGATTGCTGGGCTTACCCTGACTCGTCAATTATAAGACTGAATCTTATAAAGAATGTAATGCCTGGTGAGCAGTATAACTGGGTCTCGTTACTTACCAGGGGTGGAATGAAGACAATGACTTTGTCATGGTGTTATTCTTCCTCTGGTTCACTAAGTCTATATATATATGTTTTCAGTAGATGATTAACAGATGGTTTACTTTATTTGGATTTACAACTGTAACAGTTTTCTTCTTTCATGGAAATTTACTGTTCCATATCAAAAGTAACATGTCTAACTCATAGCTTTTCTCTGCTACTTTCTTGTAGCATTGGATCAGATATTACGTGCATGCTTTATACATATTTCTGCTAGTTGTGTATCATTTTCTTTGGGCTTGATAGTTATAGTTTCAAATTAATCAGTTTTATTGGTTATCAATCAGACTTTAGCTTAATCAATATGGTAGTTCCTTTTTATCTTTTCCCTTGTTTTCTCTTCTATATTTCTATCTATATTTATAAATATACAATGCATTCAATTGTTTTATATTCATAGTTCCAGATATCTATTTTGTTAGAGTATTAATGTATTAGACATACTTTTCATGTGTTGCAGAGATTGAGATGGCAGCAGCATCAGCAGCTACCTTCACAATTGGAACAACCACCTCCCTCAGCCAAAGAGGAAGCTCACTTCCTGTATCAAAGCTTTTCAGTTTGGGGTTCAACTCTGAGAGTTCTCTTAAGAATTTCTGTGGCCTCAAGGCCTCATCATCTGTGAGCTGCGAGTCAGAATTATTCTTCTCAGGCAAGGAATCCGGTGCTACTCTTTGGGCATCTTTTGCACCCAAAGCCCAAAAGGAAAACCAAAACCTCCAGTACCACTTGCAGCCTCAAGCTGCCTACAAAGTGGCTGTTCTAGGTGCTGCTGGAGGAATAGGTCAGCCTCTGGCACTTCTTATCAAGATGTCTCCATTAGTTTCTGATCTGCATCTGTATGATATTGCAAATGTCAAGGGAGTTGCTGCTGATGTGAGTCATTGTAACACTCCCTCACGGGTTAGGGATTTCACAGGATCTTCTGAGTTAGGAAATTGTTTGAAAGGCGTGAATGTAGTTGTTATACCTGCTGGAGTTCCAAGGAAGCCTGGCATGACTCGTGATGACCTTTTCAATATCAATGCTGGCATAGTGAGAGATTTGATTTCAGGTGTCGCTGATAATTGCCCCGATGCTTTTATTCACATTGTCAGCAATCCAGTAAACTCTACAGTGCCTATTGCAGCGGAAGTTCTGAAACAGAAGGGTGTCTATGATCCTAAAAAGCTCTTTGGTGTTACTACATTGGATGTTGTGAGGGCAAACACATTTGTTGCTCAGAAGAAGAACCTGAAGCTCATTGATGTGGATGTCCCAGTTGTCGGGGGCCATGCTGGTATAACCATTCTTCCTCTGTTATCAAAGACAAAACCCTCAGTAAGTTTCACCGATGAAGAAATTGAAGAGTTAACTGTCAGGATCCAAAACGCTGGGACAGAAGTTGTTGAAGCAAAAGCAGGCGCAGGGTCTGCCACTTTGTCAATGGCCTATGCAGCAGCTAGGTTTGTTGAATCATCTCTCCGTGCACTTGATGGAGATGGAGATGTCCATGAGTGCTCTTTTGTACAATCAGATGTTACTGAACTTCGTTCTTTGCTTCAAGGGTGAAGCTAGGAAGGAAAGGAGCGGAAGCTTTTATTTCATCTGACCTCCAAGGTTTGACTGACTATGAGCAGAAGGCTTTGGAAGCACTTAAGCCAGAACTAAAGGCCAGCATCGAGAAGGGGGTTGGTTTTGGTCAGAAGCAAGTAGTTACTGATTAGTTTTCATTTGTCAAAGCTTCTGGTCCCAATTGTCCAACAGAGACTGTCAAAAGGTTGCGACTTAGGTCACAGATTTATACGAGTATCGGTATTTATGGAAATTAGGTTGCGCATTTATTGCAGCACCATTACTGCTTCCAGAACTTAGGATGCGAATTTTCCTTCGTATCAATTATACTTCCAACAGTAGTTTCCATCTCTGTTCTACGTGTGAGGGAAATCTCAATATGTTACTATTATTATGCATAATTGAAAAAATGGAATTGGCAAGCACTTGGTTTCCTAGCGTAAGCAAAGATATTACCCGCCGAGAAGGATATCCAAAAGTCAAGTACATGACAAAAATATATAAAATTACTGGTATGCTCTGCTAATAAAAAAGCATCAGGCATTTTAACAATGCTTACGACTATATATCCTCTTAATCAGGAAGAGCATAACCCCCATTTATGACTATATATCCTCTTATATTCCTTATCTTTTCATATTGTGCCCATCGCCAACTTTGAACTGGTAGACAAACCTTCCTCCATTTAAGTCAAATGGCACTTACATATTTATTATAATTTATAATGCAGACCTTCAACATAAACAAATTTTCTAAAAAATGCCGCCACCAAGTTTTACCATTCAGATAGTAGGCATCCAGATATTGGTGAGCCTTTCCAAAGCAGTTGGTATTTGTGTGGTAGGTATTCATGGTGCATCACCAAACAGACCATCATTGGATAAAGCAGCTTGAAACAAGTCGGTCACAGCTGCAGGGTGCTATGATTTAAATCAAGCTGTGTGAGTTAGCAACCATCCACCCGCTTCAGGTATAGCAGCAATCCTTCTTAGAAGTGATATTCATGGATACTTTTCAAGGATCTATCTTTTTATGCTGGTACTCCAAAACAACAAGTTTTCATCAAGAATAAAAAAAAATTTCCTGCTATGAAAGGAAGAAAAATAAGTTTCCATTTGCAGCAGCTGTTGGCAGTCATTTTTGCTGACCAATTAGGCAAGTATCCCTACCAATAGTCACTACAGGAGCAGTGGCCACCTCGGAAGTGATGGAACCGGTTGCGATCTCTCACAATCACATCACGGCTGTAAACTCCAGAAAATAATTTCACAAAATTGTGACAGTCAACACATATACGAAGATTGTTGGCCACTCTAAGAGTTGTGCCCGGTGGAGTTGCAAGAACCCCATAAGCTATAGCCAACTTTTCACTGTGATAAGAGAGCGCATACCCTTTTTCTTTGTCATCCAACTTGTGTAACTCAGATGATAGTTCAGCAACATAACCTGCAATCTTCAGCTGCTGGTTAATTTCATCCAGCATCTCGTAAATCTCACCCTTTCTCGGATGTGAAACATCGTCCACAATAAACTCGTGTACTACTCCTTTCAATTCAATTGTGCTACAACCAGGTGTTGTTTGAATTGCTTTCTCTTTCATTAATTTTCTCAATTCTGCTACTTTATCCCAGTGACCGCCCGAAGAATAAATATTTAACAGCAAAACATAATCCCCAGCTTCTTGAGCTTTCGATTCAATCAAATGTCCAATTACCCGTTCACCAAGAGTAACATGACCATGGATTCTACAGGCCCCAAGTAAGGTCCTCCACATTGTTGAATCAGGCTTTACCACCATTGACGTGATAAGCTGATAAGCCTGGTCAAGTAAACCAGCACGGCCCAAAAGATCAACCATGCACCCATAATGATGGATGTTGGGAGTTACCCCAAACTCTTTGTTCATACGGTCAAGAAATGACATTCCCTCATCGACCAATCCAGAATGACTGCAAGCAGACAGAACTCCTGTGAATGTCTGATCATCTGGCCGAATCCCCATTCTCTGCATCTCTTCAAATGCTTCAATAGCTTCTTTCCCATATCCATTCTTTGCCAAACCAGAGATCATCGCACTCCATGAAACCACACTTTTATTGTCCGTTTCCTTAAAAACCCGATAAGCCTTATCCAAACAACCACATCGTGAATACATAGATATAAGAGAATTAGACAAACGAAGAGAGCCACCGTAACCATGTTCCATAATATAACTATGAATTCGTTCGCCGAATTCCAGGGCATTCAAATGGGCGCAAGCTTGAAGTAGGAGTAAACATGTAACATCGTCGGGTTCGCATTTATAGCTTGCACTCTGCATAATATCGAACAAACTCAAAGCATCCCGAGTCCGATTATTACGAATGCAGCAGGAAATCATCACATTCCAAGCAACAGTATCTCTCTGAGGCATCTCATCAAATACTTTCCATGCTTCATCCCATTTCTCACATTGTGAATACAAGTCCATGACAGTTGTGAGCAGGAGGCTATCCGAGTGATGCCCATCTTTCAATATACTACCATGAACCTGGATCCCTCCAAGAAGATGTAGAATCTTGATACAAGACTTAATAGCAAAGGAAGAAGATAACGGGTTTGGACGAATACCTCGTCTTCTCATATCTCGATATAAACAGAGACCCTGTTCGGGTGAATTGCTCATATAGCAGGCCCTGATCATTGTGTTATAATGAGATACTGATGGGTAGCTGATTTGGCCAAAGAAACGGTGGGAATAGCTGGTATCTTGCAAGGGATCCCAAAGAGCTACCCGGGACAAGAAGGGAAGGGAAACTGCAGGGTCTTGATGGAGGAATGTACGGAGAATATAAGCGTGAATTTGAAGCAATTGGGTCTTAAGATTAACAGATTTTAAAGCAGAAATGAGTAGCTGTTTCTGGGAGTGAATGGGAAGGAGTGAGATGGGCTTTGGTTGGTTTTGTTTTTTATGAGCATAAGGCAGTGCTTGGGTTGGAGGATCCAGTGGGTATTGGTGTTGGGAAGAGGTGTGAAGAAGATGAAGAGTGGCGTAGCCGAAATGAGGAGTGAGATAGAAATGGAGATTGGGAGCAACAAGATCGAAGCGGCGTGGGTGAAGGTTGAGTAACATCGGTGTCAATGGATTTGGGCGCCAACTCTAAGAATTATGAGGTTTAGAAGTTAACTCCATTCATTCATTGCGTTTCATAACAAAACCCCAAGTGCTTTGCGTTGCAAATGTCTGAGAAAATAATTTCTGAGGTGTTCACCTTATTTTATAGACTTCTCGCATCTTTTGAAATATACAAATTTATTTTTTATTAATTATTATATTTTAAAGCGATTATTTTATTATAAATTCAATATTAGTAAAATATGTATAAAAAAAAATGTCAAAGCACCATATCAGGAACTATTCATATGTCTCTTTACTAATTTCTTTCTCACTAAACATCATGTACAGAAAACCACCACCACCACCAAAAAATACAAATTTTCTACCTTAAAAGTGTGGCTCCAGTATTTGAAGAACAAAGCAGAAACGGACTGAACAAAGCTAGCTAGCTAACACACTATTATAAGAAGAATGAGGGTAGTGCAACAGAGATTTGATATCTTGTTCTGCTTCATCGTAATTATTAATGTTTTCTCGAGGGCCGCTACTGGGAGAAGAATATTGCAGTTCCGTTGATCCCTTGAGCTTCCTCTTCTTATAGTTGGCCTTAAAACAAGCTTGTCTGAGCCTTTTTGTGGTGTCCTCAAGTTGCAGATCTGGCATCTCTTCCATCTTCTTCTTTTCCTTCTCCAATATCTTTATTGCATTCCTTAATTTTTCTTCGCTTTCTTCTCCCTCCTCCTTCTGTAGCTCCTGGACATTGTTTATTAGAGTTTGAAGGCTCATCAGTTTCCTGTGGGGCCACCTTCGAATTCCCAGGTCCCTGCACCTTCTCTTTAAAAGTGTGACACCCACATTAAGCTCCTTGGCTGCTTGTGTAATGGGCATGTAGAAATACTGAGAAATAGTCTTCCTTGACAGCATTCTGCTATTACTGCTACTTCTCTCTTCTCTGCATCCATTAACGCCCCTATCTTCTCGATCTTTATCTTTGGAAAATGACAACATCATCGGTTTATCCGAATCAAACCCAGCATCTATTTCATTCCAAACATCGAGTCCTTTTTTAATATCATAGAAGTCATCGTCTGCAGAAGGAATAACAAGAGAATTAACCCACATTAGAATATGGACAATATAGGGATAGAGACTTGGGAAACAATGAGACACTTACACGGATATCCTTGTGAGCTTGAAGCAAGTTCCATGGTTAGAGTATCATATAAAGGGTCAGGTAAGCTTTCCATCAAATGGATAGAATCAGAAATGTCATGTTGGATGGGATATTCGTATGGCCATTCTAGTGCAGAATACCCACTGTTATCATTTCCACTGAAAAGGATTCGGTGGAAAGTTACAATCCTTCTTCCAAACATTTGGAAAGAGTGCGTAGAAGAGAAAGAGATAGCAGAAGTTTCATAAACCTGAAGTCAAATGAAGGGAACTGGCATGCAGGTGGAAATAATGGGTCTTCTTCATCTTTGGCCATTTCATACATTGAAGTCCAACTCATGAGTGGCTGACTCCCCATGACCATGCTATTACGAGACAGCAGATAATTAACAAGAAGAGAATTCTTATATAATTTGTGAGAGCGAAGCTCAGTGTAGCATAAGAGACGAAGTTGGGTTTATATACGAAATATGAATATGGGATAATGATGAATCTATGACCTAGTGTCGGTGGGGAGTTAATTACTTTTTGGAGAATGTGCGCCGTGAGAGTTACAAGATCAATTTAATTACACTTGGATATTTCATTTCATATTTATCTCTTGTGACTAGAGAGAGAGAGTGATAATTTATTAGCAGCTAATAGATGAGGTTCTTCAACGTTCATAGCCTCATAAACAACATAATTGAAAGTCCAGGAAGTGTTCTCATGAACAGCTATCACAGGTTATAGCCAGCTTCATGGATCCAATTATTTGGTTAGCAGTGACTCAAGGGCATGTTAAAATTCTAAGCAATAGTATAGAATCGGAAGTTTAAACCAATATTGGAGCGCTAGCGTGATCCCTCTAAATCACAATCATTAAACTCCTCGCCAACTTTCTAGATTAACTATTAATCATTACCCAACGAGACAGATAGATTTTTTTTTTCTTTATCTAAATATTGCTGCATTAAAATATTACGGTGAAGGGGAAGGAATTGGACTCACTGGTATTACTACCTCCATGGAGATGTAACGGATATATCAAATTCAGCAATAATTTGTCTCTTGGTGTTATGAAGAGAACTGAGCGGAGTCTGAGTTACTATGAGTTCATAATGGATTAATTGTTTTTACTTTTTGCCAAATTGATTATACAATTTATCTCTCCTTAATGCGGAAGAGCAGTGGACGATTAATCATTTCTCTATAATTATTGGCTTTAATTTAAAGACATAATGAAAGAATTAGAGTTAACGCCATTTACCGAATGGCATTGAATTGAATATTAAATGTCATATACAATCATTTTAACGGACAACCTTTCTTTTTCCCAATTTAAGAAAAGATTGAATCATATTCTTTCTTCGCATGGAAAATGATTTAATAAACAAATAAATTGTAGTCATACATATGTGAATTTCTAGGGCCAGTTTCTAATAACCAATCAAAACAAGGACATTTCCCAATTACGAAGGCTTGGAGGTCTTCGTTGACTACAGGTAACATGTTATGAACTCATTAAAAAGCAGTTTATCCATATTTTTTTTTGGTATAACTATCCATTATGTTATAGTCTTGCTGAAAAATCTAATAAAAATTTTATATAAATTTTGCCCTTTCTAATTAGAGTTGATGATATCAAAACGTTAATAAATAAATGCGTATAAAAACATTTGGAGAGATAACTCTTATTTGCTCCTCTCACTTTTTACACACACATTACTTCTCAGTTCTCACAAATTTTGGTCGTACGTAAATTACAAAATCTACAATTTTTTTACAGCATAACCGCACGTACCCAAATCCCGAGTTACCCTCTTTAAACCAATCTGTGCCCCAACATTGATACACAATAAGCAGCGAGTTCTGATTTTATAAAAACTCAAATTCGTTATTCTGCACTCAACTTTGAAGTAATGCATTATGTTGCAAAGGATCAAGATTTAACTCGAAAACGGCATGTAACTTTTAAATAACCGCAAGTAATAACAGAGTCAAAATCTAAATTATAGAGAGCTGGAAAAATGAAATAAGCTGGTCGAGTATACAGAAAACATTCCAGATCTTGACAGTCAAAATCCGACCAGCAACTATTGTACTCAATGCCTCCACCTTCCTCCTTTCCCATGGCCACGCCCACCTCTCCCACCACCTCCTCTTCCTCCACGACCTTTCCTTCCACCACCTCCTAATGCCTTGTTCACATCAGATTTCAATTTCATATCTTCCGGCAAGGGAAGTATATGATCAACACACTTGCGGAAGCTAAAATCATCAACAGATTCATCCTCCCTGATAAGGAAGAAGCACCTACTTTTCCACATAGGATGGTAACGGACTTGGAAAGTACGAATCCCTTCACCAATCTTTTTATCTGGTTCTGTGTGGCCCTTCTTAATCAATTCCAGCAACATTATATGTTCATACTGCCACACAAAACAAAACTTTAATTAGATTAAGTAAATTTGGGGTGGCTACTGCAACATTAAGATACATTAATTATTGAAGTAGGACTACATTGAGCTATTGTCTATCACAATTTGAAAATCTGGTAGCCATGAATAAATATGCAGTTAAACCCAAACATACAGACATGATATGAAACTGGATTGTCACCCCACAATTTGAAGGCACTGAAAAGCATATCACAAATTCATGCATTAAAACAACCAATTCTGATGTAGTTCGGAAATGTTTGAAAAAAAAAACAAAAAAAAAATACTACATATGATTGAAATTCTCCATTAAGATGCTTCAAGATAGATGCACATAATAAGTCTGCAACAAGAAGGCATGCATAGGCATACGCACATTCCTACAGGTATAAGGGATAACGATAAGAGAGTGAAAACAGGAAAATTGACGTCATTTTTTTTTATCACTCTGCATGCATAACTGCTGCAGTTGGTGGATGATGGACATTGAACTTCTAAGGCTCTATAAGACTCTAAGGATGAAGCGAGAGCTTTAAGAAAAAAGATGCACAAGAATTTTTCAAATTAATATTCAGTGGAATCAATAAAAACACAATAAGCATACAACACGTGGTTAAAACTACAATGCTGTACAAGTTACTTTATTTATGTAGGAAAAAAAAATGTGTATACATATTTAACATTAGTAAATATACATAAGAATAACTTTGAAATCAATTGGTACCACTGGAAATTGAATACATAACACGTTACAAAAACACACATGGAGCCAGTTATTGATGTAGATACAAGTGTTCCAAATACCAAAGTTCGTATGATAAGCCATGATCTCCACATCTATTTCAGTGTCCCAAATTAAAGAAAAATCAATCCATATTAATGCCTGGACAGTGGAAACTACTAAACGTGGTAGAGCAGTTAAAGATAATCAGAAAGAACCTTCTGATTTGTTGGGGAGAAGTGGAATGACATCTTCACTCTGAATTCAACCCCACTCTCAAAACAAAGCCAAGTGAAGCTCCGCTATTATCTTCGATTCAAATAGCTTGGAATCACAGTACAGTAAAGACACTAACTTCCTATATGTACTCATTAAATTAAATAGCAACCATCTGTGATGGCATCTAGTATCACACAGTACAACATCAAAGAACAAAACTTGTACAACTACCGCAGTAAGACATAATCCAGAACAGCTTGACGTCCACTAATTAGTGAATTTGATACACAACACAGAAGTAATCTAATGCTTAAGCTAGTTAAGTGAACGTTTTTAGATTCTATCAAAAAGTGGCAACGAAAACAAATTTCGAAAGATTTTTGTCTTTGATAAATTGTTCCTTATTATCATCCAAACAGAGCAAAGTAAGAAAACAGAACAAGTGTGTCCTAATACCTTGTTAACATTCAAATTAGGAGGCCAGTAATGAAGAAACTTGTAGAAGTAATCGAAGATCTCCACGGAAGACCCAAAAGTCTTGAGGCCCAAGTTCACCGGACCTGATTTGTTCTCTCCTTCCCCATCCTCTTCCAACTTCTTCAGCCTTTCTTCTTCCACTGACTTTTCCACCTTCTGCTTCTTCGAAACTCCATCCTTGTCTTCCTCGGATTCGTTCTCCTCCCTATCCCGCTTCTGGTTGGACTTTCCGTTTGTCGCCGAGTCTTCGCCACTGGGCTCAGAGCCACCGTCGTCCCCGGGGTTCTGGGCGGATTCAAGGTTTTCAACTTCCATATCTACGGTGGCCGCAGTGTTGGCCTCAGCAACTTCCGGTGCTGTCCCTTCCGCCATGGGTGACAGTAAACAGCAAAATCAAAGGTTTAGCTAAAACCCTAGATTGTGATCGCCAGAAAGCACAGATACAACGATGCCCTGTTGAAAGTGGGCAGCGAAGAGTTTTTTATTTTAGGTTGAAGCTAGTTTTAAAATTCGCGGATTTCCTGGTCGGCCGGATCCGGATCCGGATCCTGACTGTGAAACCCCTCAAACAGAGCTCAATAGTTGGGCTTGGCATGCGTGACCTCTTCTATAAACTGTTAAACACCCGTGAACTACTCCAAACTGACAAACTCTAATATAAAATTACGTTTGATTTATAAAAATATTTTTTGTTTTTATTTTTAATATTTATATTTTTAAAAATATGTTAATTTATATTTTTAATTTTATTATTTTTTAATTATATTATTATATTTTTATTTTTATTATTTTTTAATTATATAAATAATAAAATATTATATATATAATTCAAAATAATTATAAAAATTTTATCGTTGTAATGTACTGTAAAATTAAAAATTTTAAAAATATATTTTTGATATTTTTAAAATTTTTAAATTTTAAAAATATTTTTTAAAAAAAAAAAAATAAACAAACATGTTTTTACGTTTATTTTTAGTTTTTAGTAAAAATAAAAATAAAAAATAGGTAAATCAAACATATTTTAATTTTATATATATATATATTTTTAGAGAAAAAAAAAATCTTAGGAGACAACTGATGATTCACATTAGTAATAAACACACAAAGATTGCAATAAAAATCTATAAGTCAGTATGATTTAGTGGGAAAGGATTTGAGTGGCTTTCAATATTTGAGTGGCTTTCAATAAATCTCAAGTTTCATCTGCTGTGCATATCCAGATTTATTAAAAAAAATGTCATTTCTTCTTAACAATTATTTTTGGATTTTGTTAAGATTATACTCTTAAAGTGTTATTTAGAATAATAGAATTTAAGTTGATAAAAATGAGTCTATTTAAATTCAAATATGCTCCCCTAAAAACAGTAAGATTGTTCCAATTTTATGGGATGCCCCGGAGGAACCAAGTTTAGTTTGATACAAATAAAACTAGTTGGGAAGCAGATAACATTTTTCCTTAAGGTTATGCACTTACGCTCTCTGGGCAATCGGCTTCTGCACAAGTAGAGGACAAGGATTTGGACTACTAATTGCAAAATGGTTTCTTCACAAGCCAATACGAGCTTGTTTGCTTTGAGTATTCATTTCTGTTTATTTACTTGCTTCTGCTCTATCTAAGTCCCTGGGTGAGAATAGAGCAAAAAGACATGCCCCATGAGAGAGCAGCAATGTGATAGTGAAGAATGGCTTTTGAAAGCAACAGCATATTTATTTCCTTTTTTTTTCACTTAAAAAACAGTCGGATATTTCTTTTACTTTAATACAACTCTAAAGCGGTGGGTCAGTAACCCAGTCGTTGCCTGCCTATGTTCTTGCAATGAGATTTGTCCCCATCCTCCTCTATCTCTCTCTCTCCCAAATATGTATTTACTTGTTTATTGGAAGTTGGAACTCTACAAGTTTATAAGATAGAAAAAAAAAAAAAAGAGGGTGTAAGAGACGAGAAAATAGAGTTTAGAACAGAGCAATGAACATGGATAAGCGAGAAAATTAAAGGAAGAAGATAGAGGCCAGATTTGGAAGCAAATAAACGTTTTCTTTTAAAACTTTCAAGTGGGGAGGGTTTGGGGATAAGTAATCCAAAGAGAGCTAACAAAAGCATAAAGAAATTCCATTCAGCACAAGAAACCAAGACTACTATTTTTGTTGCATGGATAGAAGAGCTTGGAATTCTAAAGATAGTTACCATAAAGAAAGTGCTGGCTGCTGGAGACACAAAAGCCAGTTATTGGTTGGTTTGTTATTCCCCACCTTCTCCCAAATTCTCTACTTTTAATGGCTTTCTTCCCACTGTACCATTGCCATTCTGAATGAGTCACTGCCTTCTATTTGCTTCTGGTAGCCATGTCACCAACATAATTAGCTTGTGAATTACTTGTTACTATGAATTAGCTTATGTCTTCAACATATGGTACTAGGACATGTCAGCAAGGTCAGATGACGTGGCAGATAAATAATAAAGTGTTCAAGACAATGCGGATTCGGTCTTTGTTTGGTAAAAAAGAGCAAGGCAAATGATAGGGATGTAGGGAAACTGAATGAAAAGATACTTGTCTTCCCAAGGATATTGTTCCAATTAACTTCTGTTCAAACCTGTCAGTCTTCCAAAACAGCCTTGTATAGCGTCTATATAGCATGCTTATGATTGAGGTGAATCTAAAACTTCCCTACATCTTCTGGACTTCTCATGCTTTTATGCTTTTGCTCTTCCAAATCCCATAGAAGATAAACACTGCAGGCATGAGCAATAAGACTTAGGGGATTTGCACCCATCTCTTCATTGCTTCAAAGCTCAAACAAGCTTCCGTTCCTCCAAATTTTCTATAGCATAAAACCATGAGTTTATTCAGTTTCAGAGGGTTCTTTCTTTTAGTTTGTATAGGGATTTTGGCATCTGAACCGTATATAATTTGTAGCCTGAGCAGCAAGGATCTTGCTCTGAGATGGGACAAGGAGGAATTGCCATTTCTCAGAAGTTTTCGAGTCCTAAAAGCTGTAGCTGCAACGGAGGATTTGCAGTCAAAGTTGGAGTTGGCACCTGCACCATCAATGACCTTTGATCCCGATCAATCAAACAAACGGACAGTTCGAAAAGGGTCGGACCCAATTCACAACAGAGGTTGAAATATTGCTGCGGCTATGTCAATTACTGCGCAGAGAAATGACAAACGAGTTATCATTCTTTGCTTATAAAGGTTTTCTGAAGGAGCTTGGTTGGGCTTCTGCGTTTTTCTTTGTTTTTTTTCAAAGTTTTTACTATGAATGTATCTGCTAGCTCAAGAGAATTGCATCTGAATGAAACTCATGCTTGCGCCAGCAGAAACTATGATAGTGTAGATCAATCATAGGTATTGAACAATTGCTGGATAGTTGATGATCATGTTAGCTCTCAAATACAGAATATAGTGCATTTTTCTTTTATTTTCTTTTCTTAAGATCTGAAATCAGGCGACTAATGTACTTTCTTTCCACACTAATTTGGCGTTTTCCGTTTTTTTTCATAAAACAGTTGCTAGCATCTCTTATACACTACACAACGCATGGACAATGCATACAGTGCTTACCAATAGAATCATCAAGTATAGGTTTTAGCGGGGGGTAAAAGGAATAAGTTTGTGTATAAGATTATCCAAAGAAATTATGATCTTAACAGGCCTAAAAGACAAGGGCTGATGATCTCGGTCTACCAAAAAAAAAAAATCACCTTTTTTTTTTCTTTCTAATCTGCCTTCTCAAAACTAGAGCTAGGATAAATCAAAAAGATGAGTGGTTCTGCGAAAAACAGAGGAAATGGAGGGAAGGGAGCTCGAAAATAATGAAAACCAGGTCCGCGGCTCTCCCATTAAACTTTCTAAATCTCAGTATTTCAGTTGGTCTTGACAAGAAGCTGAGATCTCTGGTATCTGTTCTTCCTATGCATATTGAATCGCACTGAAGAAATCTTATGTGCAACTTCCTCCCAAACCATATTCACAGCATCCCTAGGCTGGGATGGATATTGATACTCAAAGTGTAATGTAATCGCCTTCAATCTTTCCCACATCCTAGTCCACTTCTCCCGCTTGATTGAATGAAGGAGGTTCAGCAGGTAGCCTTTCCTGATAGCATCAGAGGCACGGACCAATAAACAGAACTCTGAGTAGTCTAAGGCATCTTCAAATGGAAGCTCAATTTCGTCACTAATGATCACAGGAACACAGTGGCTTGCTATAGCATCAAAGAGACGATTGGAGGATGGGGTATCTCCAGCAATGTTCAGGCAGAACTTGGAAAAGGCCATTCCCCGACTTACCTGGTTAATCCCATTTCCTTTTATGCTTCCAAATGCAAAATGCACATCTTTCTCATCTTTGAGAAGGTAATACAGTTCTTGACGAATAGCTCCTCCCTGAAGAGATTCAACATCAAAATCAAGCTTTTTGAATAAAGACTCTCATCTAGTCATCTGGCAGATTTAAAATTAGTAAACCATAAAATTGAAATGGAAAATAATAAAACTGACAGCAAGATGCGTTGTAATACTCCAACAAAGTGATTCTGAATCAAATGCTTAATCTGTGCCTTTAAAAGTAACTCAATGCTGAAAACAAGCATTCAAAGTGCTTTTTTATGGCAGGATGGAAATGTTATAGTTTTTTATTTTTAATAGAAGTGGAAATGTAATAGTTTTATGCACCACGTCTGAATTGAAGGCTTGTATACAAGTATACAACTTACAATGATTCAAGGAGCAAGGAATAAATAGTAACATATTATTCATGTTTCAGTCCTCTATGCTGACATTGATAATTCTTTACAACCATCAAGGAGTTATTAATTCTGATTCTACCTAATGAAAGGGCAGTTAAGTTAAATTCACTTTCAACATCACGCCAGCACTTAATAAAAGTGAAACATTCTTTTTACCAGCCCTAAATTAGCAAAAATTGCAAAATCAATTATCAAATAAGTCATAGACAAAACCCGCCAAAACAGGGGAAAGTATTGTAGCAAAAGTCAATACTGGAAATTTTTTATAACAAAGCAATAATGCATTAAATAGATAAAAGGACTATGGCATATACTCACATCTTTCCTGTATATTGCACCTTGGAAATACAGAAGTGTAGACCGTTCCTCATATGACGATGATGAAGCTCTTGGTATGGTTCCAACTATATGCTTATAGGGAGCTATTATATCTTTCTTAATATTTGCTACTGCAGCAGGATACCTTCCAAAATCTGCAAGAATAAGCATGGCAGAACCCAACTTTCTTCTTGCATCCAGCATGCTGTTAGGATGGTGGGCTACAATTAGATGATCTTTCCCTCCTGAATGTTTCCATTCCTCCCGGCCCATTAGAAACTGTACCAACTTGTCTTGCAACATTTTGTTAACACTAACCTTCTCATTTCCATGAAGCTTAGAGTGCCTATTGTAACTCAGAGATGAGAAAAATGGCACAAATATTACATCAGCTTTACTTGAATTCTGCACTCTAACTGCAGTGCAAGGTCTGGCAACTTTTGCAGTGTTTGACGACAAGAGATCAAGAGTCAGCCAGTACTCCGGACTGTGCTGTAAATTCAGTCCACCTGGATATGATGGAACAAGTTTTGGGTTATCCACCTGTGGCCATGTTTGGTTTTCACTTCCCTTCCAACCCAATAACCCAAAGTGAAATTCAGGAGGCAAGTCATACATGAATACTCTCAAGAGAGCCCGAGTTGGGTCACATGCCATAATCCTCTGTTGTCCTACAGAGCTTAGTTTCTGGCTTGATGAAGACACTTGACAGTCCGATTCTCTAGGTCTTTGAGCATTTATTTTTTTATCCCCAGAAGGGAAGGACGGAATTATAATTTGTTCCCTCTTGAAATTGGGATTGAAGTAAAATGATGTGTTATTGATAAGAATAAGCTCTAACACTGATCTAGGTATCAATGAGTGATCGCTAAACTGAAGCAGGAAAATTGAAGACATGACCAAAAGGAACATAGAAACAAGGATTACACAAAATATAAATCTCGAAGGAACCAAGCTCTTCTCCGACATTGTTGAAGATCAAGGAAATCAAACTTCCAGGATTTCAGTAAATAGAAAAAGGAAGCTAGTAGCACAATATAGTTAGATCTTATTTTCTCAACTAGTGATTAAAGGGAACTGAATCGATAAAGTAGAAGCTTTCAATTGAGGTGATGATGGTTAGCTTACAATAAAAACTATTTAATCGCAATTCATCCACGTTGACAGCTAGATATCAGTTCCCTAACTACGAAAGGACATAACCAATTTATGGCTCTTAAACCCTATACGTTTCAGTGTTAATGATTTCTAGTAGCTCATTCACAATAAGTTGTCATAAATAGGCCAATGGGAAATGGTCCGTTCTTATAGCAAGACATTAACGAGATATGTTGTGAACAGTCAACAAAGATGACCTATAAAACTGTATTGAGCCTATATTGGATGAAAATTCAGAACCAGCGACAAATGTGCACAAGAAAGTACAGAAAAACAGTGGAACGGAAAACTTCTCAGCTGGAGAAAGTAACCGTTCAGATAACAAGCTCTGGAGCTACAATCATAGCAAAACTAAGAAATCGTTCAAGGAAGGTGAAAGAGAACTGAAGGAAATATGAACATACTGGGAGAAAAAAAGAAAATATTAAACACAAAAATTGGCATCTGGGTACTCAAGAATTAATCACCAGATGAAGCGGTTGAGTTAGAACTCGTAAGAAGAGTACACGATCATCTGCTTCAACCCCGCGACTCCATTAGCGTGTTTTCAGAGAGGGCAGACGAAAGGAAGAAGCTTTTTAGACAAAGGTGCAGGAAGATGTGTGGCTAAATGCTTTTTGTATTGGACATTTCATTTTATCGTCGCCATCGGCTTTCTTATCGAAATAAAAAAACCCATTCAATAAAAGATTATTCTTTTACATCCTCATTTTTGGCTGTTCACGACAGGTAAAAATTATAGCGGCGTTCTTCCACATATAAAATTTACTTGAAAATGTTATTATTAGAATAATATTGATAATTTCTGGGAAAACTATTTAAATGAAAAAGAAAATCATTTTTATTTTTTGAAAATTTGCAATTAGGCTTTCTGTCACTAGAAATTGAGAAGAAGAAAGTTTGAATTTTGAAAGTAGAGTGCGTTCTGTCCAATAATTTTGCGGGCAAAGTCAAATATCTTGATTTGCACCAAGTAATGTGGAAGATAATCTCCCAAGTCAGTTGCCTTGTGATGGGGGGGAAATCCATGGACGTTATCAACGTGGAAATTAGAGGCCAAACTTGCCGTCAGGTTTTGATTATTATTATTATTATACAACGAGACAATAAATGGGTTTTTGCTTGATTTCTATTACAGTTTGTTCATGCAGAAAATGGAGGAGACACCTGAAAAGTGTGCATGAAGGGAAAGAGACTTCTTTCTTCATTTTACACACCACCTTACTTTATATTATTCATTTGTTTATATTTACCATTTTTTTCCTTTTTAAGTCAATGGGCCATCTCTAGTTTGTCATATTTCTAAATTCTTCTATTTAAAAAATTTCCATGTACCCATCAAAACAGAGCATATATAGAAGCTTTATTTTGTCCAAATTCACGAGCTGAACAAGTTGTCAACCAACATTATCATAATAGCTTTTCTTAAGAGGAATCTTTTTACGTCTTCTTTTTGTGTCCTGAAAAGTCGTCTTACTCACATTCTCTAATTTACTTACTGGGTAGAAGTTTTCATTAGCTAAGTGCATAAGAAAGACGATATAATGGGGAATAACTATGAGTCGTTTCTTTCTTCTTTTTCTTTTGCCAATAAAAGTTCTTTATTTTGACTTT
This sequence comes from Gleditsia sinensis, assembly GCA_037074535.1. Lineage (NCBI taxonomy): Eukaryota > Viridiplantae > Streptophyta > Magnoliopsida > Fabales > Fabaceae > Gleditsia > Gleditsia sinensis. The sequence goes on along the minus strand of CM073464.1, from coordinate 5,447,677 downwards.
TGTTTTTTCCCGTGGCTTACCCTATCTTTTTTTTTTTTTTTTATATACTTCATAACTCGAATTGTTAGTGGGCTATGCCTTGTTTGTCTCCATGGCAGCTCAGTGTCCATGATACATGGCCCAAGTGGTATTTTTAAAACTTTGGCAGCCCATAATTTGGCAGGACTTCGAATGCCTTATGGCCCATTAGTGTGACCTCTAGAGGCTAATATATATATATATATATATAATAAATAGGTGAAAATCCTCTAATACTTTTGGGGGTTTCATAATTCATAGGTTCCATGAAATGATTAAATTAACTTGATTTCATTTCAGGGAACAAGACAATTATAATCTTGTATATATAGATGATTGTAGGTGCTACCCAAGAAAAAGGAAAAAAAAAACACCGGTCATACTCATAGTTGTGAGTTGAGTAGAATATATAAAATTTTAGGTGAGATTATGGTTTCAAGGACATTTGGGACCTCCTCGCTTAGTCTTCCAGTTGTTGTAGCAAGGGCACACAGCCTTGTTGCCATAGAAGCCAGGAGGAACACACAGACACTTGGCACAACATTTTTGGCAGAAGAACATGCATGGTTTGTGATACTGTGTCTTGCTACATCTTCTCGTGCATTGGGATGGGCACTCTAAAGAAAGCCAATTTCAGAAACATAAACAAAACCCGTTAGATCATATTCAAAGTTGAGCTCAAATAGCCCTAAATCTCCAGCAACTTTCACTACTTACGGTAGCTCTTTAGGGTCCCAGGTCCATAATTCCCCTGAAAAATGCAAAAATTATCCAGAAAGGTAGTGGAAAAAGAGCATGCTAATCGCTAAGAAAGAAGAAAAGAGATATATATCGGACATTCACAGTCAAAGTAGTGTCTACTTGGTAGGCATCTTTTGCCATAACCTGCAAAAAAACGAAGTCATTTTTAGTCGGAGACTTACAGCAATTACATGTCAGTACTGTGGTTGATCAGTGTCTTAGAAGGGGACTAACCTGGTTGGAGATCATGGAAATGGCGAGAAGTGCTAGAAACAGAATACACACAAGCTTAGCCATGGCCATTGCAGCACACAAAAAGAGACTAAACCTCTTCAATGATAGAAAGAAAGAGAGAGAGAGAGAGAGAGAGAGAGAGAGAGAGAGAGAGGCGTGGGTTTAATAGTTTGGTTTGTTTCAGAAGCGAAGGTTGTATGGACTATAAATATATGAGGGGATTGGATAATTGGAGTTTTAATGTAGTTATTAATAGATACCTCCTTTTCATTTTTCATGATAACGGCAGCTTCTTGCTATTATATTGCTATCTTATCCCTCATTTGTCCCAACACAACCTCTAGTTGAAACTTGTGCACCATTCAATGCCTTTTTTTCCATATTTTTTATTTTTCTTCTTCCTCATCTATATACTCTACCAAATCAGTATATTACTGGAAAAATTATTTAATCAAAATTTTCCTTTTCTTGTCTATACATTCAATGAGGCCACGAGCCAAACAAATTAATGAGAAATTAATAAAGGTTAATAAAATTACCAAAAAAATAAAATGGCATAGTGATGATGAGAGTAAGAAGGAGAAATAAATTTGAGAAAGCAGACTGACGTAGCTTACTGGATCACATGTGCAGTCAGTTAATAGTGGGGCCCAAAAGTAAAAGAGGATATGTGGGCCTCCATTACCGGGTAAAGTCGGTGAACAATCAGAACGTATTCAATCGTCCCAGCCCAATTAAAATTACTAAGGGAAAGTTTCAGGTACGGTAACACCCCAGGGACTACGCATGGTCCAACGAGCATGAATAGGTAGTGACGTGGAAAATGGCGGAGGTAGTGGATTGTGGGCAACGATGATTTTTTTTTTTTTAGGGGGGGTGGGGGGTCCGGGGGCATATAATTAAAATAGAAAGTGGAGAAGAACGAGTAGGTAAGCCATGTGCTGATGGTACTCCGAGAGAAAGCATAGCGCATCATGAGCTGTCCCCCAAATTCCTTTGTCCAACTCGTGCTTTCCAATGGGTTTCGATTTAGCCCATATTTCTCTGGGCTTAATCACCAGTGGGCCTTCGTGCTCTCTCTCACTCGAAATATAAGTGTACCTTTAATCATAGTAAATAATAACAAAAGCTTTTGTCCAATAATAATAATAATAATAAAGTGAAAAAAATACACTGTTTTAATTATTGTAAAATTACTTTAATTAAAAATCGCTGCGTTTATACTCTACAGTAATTTCATTTTATTAATATCGCAAATAACACTACAGTAATGTAATTTAAATTACACTTAATTGTCAGAAGGATTTCAAATTTTATTTTATACAAAAATTTATCAAATTTCAATTTTTTGAAAATTTCAAAATTGAAAAAGAAAAGATGGTCTAAAGTTAATAATTAATCACATTAAGCTGATATTACCTTCTTCTTTTTTTTAAGCAAAAAGGGTATATATGGCTTTGATTGGGCTATAGGAGGGGGTTAACTAGGAGGCCATGAGCAATCATCAGTCATCATATGAAATGGCCCACCCTGTATAACTTAAACGGCAATCCTTTTATATTTTGGTCGATGATTTAAACGACATTCTACAAGCGCCACTATAAAGAGTCGCCGACATAACACATCTGCAAGCTCAGAACCTAATTTTTCCCTTTTGTTCTTTTTTAGCTGCTATTCCTATTTCCAAAAAGAAGTAAGAAACAAAAGAATATGGAATAAGGAAGCTAAATATTGAATTGACATCATCAATAGAGACTCTGCATTGTCATACTTTTATTGATATAACCCAGGTGGATGTTATATGTTCGTCTTATTAATTATTTTATAGTTTGAATATTTTAATTGATCATTAATTGGCTATCTTAATTATTTGAAAATGGATTGCATCATTATATTATTTTGCCTATTTCTTTTCTTTTCTTATTTTTAATATACTCGCTGTTTTGCATCCAAAATCACTAACCTTAATATGCCTAGGTAGATATATATAACTAAAATCATGCATAATGTTTTTTTTAACATGTTTCAAGTATTTCACACTCTTTTTGATATAAGAATAATTTTATTTAGAGTATCAAAAATGTATTTTTTTTAATAATTTTTTTCAGCAAACTCAAACTCCTAAGATATCCAGATTCAACTTATTTATTAAATTGCTTGTGAGTTATGCATAATTAGGTAAAGCTACAAACTGGTTTGCTTCCTAAGTTTCTTCTATCCTGTTATTTTTGATAGGAAATGCCAAAAGCAGGAATATAGAAAATACTATTTAATGATGGAAATTGGGACAGCCTCATATTTACAGATGCAGGCGTCATAACTTGATCTACCCATGTCAACTGAGAAAAATCTATTTAACAACATCCGAAAATCCATGTCCAAAGCACACATCGCTGTTACTATGTTAGTGCAAAAACTGATCAATCTTCCAAGTGCCTTCAACAGCATAGTCGATGACAGAAATCAATCAAAAATATCTTGAAAGTTGAAAGCTTCCCAGGTTCAAACATTGAAAGACACATCTTCAAGGTATAGGTCCTATATGCCAAAAGAAGCCCCTGGAAAAGGAAATAAAAGCTGCATCGTACACTAGATCCTTTGCATGTGGGCGTCATGCGTAAATTATACTGCAAATTCTTTCTTTCTTTCCAAAGCAAAATGTTAACCTAATTAACAGACTTCACCATCATCCATTTACTTCCCATTTCAAGTATTTCCCTACCCTTTAATTAGTATCGATCCCTTTCAATTTATTATAATTACCAAACAACATTTATTTTTCTATAATTAATATAAAAAATCTCATTACCTAGCTCATGCTAAGTACTGGTGGTTTCTGTTATTGCTTATATCAAGAATTAGTAATTATATATGATTGGAAATTAGATATAGTGGAGGTGGAAAGAGCACGAGAAAACAAAGGAATATTTATGCTTTTCATGAGACTGCAGAACGGCCACAAGAGAAAGTGAGAAATATACAAGGACATGCACTCCCATCTTTCCCAGACATGGCATAGACAAGTGTTATAAGGCCAACCATGCATGCGCGCATCTATACCTAATTATAGGGGGCTCACATGAATGATTTAATCCTTAGTCTTTTGCACACTTAACGGACCCTACAATATATATATACTCGTATGAAGCTGCTGTGACTAAGTAACTGATTGCTTCTGTCTGCCATCTAATTGCCCACTCCTTATAAGGAATATGTTTTTAAATACTTGATGGCTCTGTGAAAGTACTCAGTAAAGCCCTAACTGAACCGGAAAAAAAAATGTCCTATAGCACATTAAGAGGCTTTTATTAATGGCCTTGAGTCAGTTCAGCATAGAGATAAATATTTTTTCTTCCCATAAGAAAAGCATATATATACACTTAGAAGCTAGTGCAACAAATCAATTCCTTTTGCTTTTTCTATACTTCCGGACATATTAAAATTTAGATTTTTTTTTTAAAATTTATAGATATGTTTCTCAGATTTCTATAAACACACATGAACTCTTGAAGTAATAAATAATGTTGCAAAGAAAGTTCTCATAATTAGATGACTTTCTCTATATATATTCTGATAATTGAACCAATTCCAGACCACTCATACACTCTATAGTTTTTTGTGTTACATAAAATTGAACTCAAAAACATCAAGTTAATTTACCTCAAGCTTAAAAAACTGAGACTAATACCGTGTGAGCTATTAGTTCTCGTTGGCACTCATATATTCTTCTTTGGTTCCTTTAATAATTTCCCTGCAGACCAACTAATGGAACAAAAATTTGTATTCCAGAGTACTTTGAGGGCAGAGTGTGTCAGTTTACACTCAAAATCAATACAATAAGTTTATTGAAAGAAAAAAGCAGTATATATCCTTTATCGATTACAAACAAGCCAGTAATAAACAAGTGAAGAGCCCATACATCACAAGGCAAAAGATAGAGTGCAGCTGCCACTTCCAACTATTAAACTATACATATACATATATGTGTGTGTATGTATGTATAGCTTTCCACATTTCTTTTTTATTTGTAACTAACACCACTGACCAAAACTCGTAACATCTCAACTATAATAGAAATTATGTGGCTTAACATCTAGTCAACTTTTATTAATATTAAATGATATATCCATGACATGATCGGATACAGGTGGGCCTTCATGGAATTATAATATTCCAAATGCTAAATGATTTGGACAAAGATAACTTATCTTCATCACATACAGACCCTAACCTGTTTTATTGGCATGAGAACATAAAAAGGAGAAGAATATGTATAGTTAATATCATTTCGCTTTTTATCTGCAGAATCTATATGTATAACTTATAACTGAGCCTAGCTCATTCCATAATGAAGCTGAAAAGGGTGGGGATGGGGGTTGAGAAGTGCTCTTCTGACATATTCATTTTCTTTTATATATTTGCAACGCCTCAAGTCTCAAACTGCTAAATAGTTCTTTAGCTGTTTCACTTGGGAATGGGCGAAGATGAAGCATGGAAAGAATAAAACATCATTAAGAATCAAGAAGTAATTGACCAAGTCAGCAATCTACTGAAGAAAAGCATACTGCTCCCCTCCATTTGAATTACATTTTTGGATTAACAAGATTGAATCAGTTTTTATCAGTGAAGTAGTGAAGTTCTATACTCCTGACTATGCAAAGCTTGACCAAATTAATTTGATTGCCTCGTATGCTATATAATTCACACCAATCAGATCATCTTTGGTATAATCTAAAGCGAAATTGGAAAGCTCACTCATTAATTAAATGTAATACTATATAACCAATAGGAAAGCTTTGCACCCTACCCTGCTGGGACTATATATCCTACAAGGATTGTAGTAGGAGTGGGTCTTCCCAGACTCTGTGTTTATTGGCTTTTGGCCCCCGTCCATCACCGAAACGAAAAGCAATTGATGGTTTCCAATTATCAGTTCCTGCTGATCCTCAGATTGATTGATCACTCTTTGGTTATCTATCATTTCCACTTGAGTATAATGATATCTTAGGTATAATGATGAAACGTTAAAAAAGACAAAAGGGAAAAAGAAAAGAAGATGATGAAGAAAAAGCAATGGGAAGCAAAGAAGAGATCGAAGAGCATACTTGGATATAATATTCCAACTGATCACAAACCCTGAAGTTTAAATTTTTCTTTATACAAGAATTGAAGTCTCTGATGGTAACAATCCACATTCCACACTCAAGAAACGAAAGAAACAAAAGAGAAATTCAATCAGTTATTATATCTGATACACTTTACAATCTTTCTGGAAACTATTAATAATTTGGATATGATTGTTTGCCTAGCCAGCAGAATTAGGAGGAGAGTACTCACAGACAACCTCAGTTTGGTCTTCCCTTCTGTGAAAATTCCTGTGACAGCCGCAAGCAGCACATGTAAGCGCCCCACTTGTCCCCTCCCTTCCACTTGCCATAAACTCCCTGCACCCATCCACTGCATACCCTCCGATATTTGCTGCATGATTCTTTTGGCACTCCCCATATCTTATATTTCTCACCTCTGAACTTGAACTCCTCCCTACTTCTCTTCTCACTACCACCTGTCTCTTCTTCATCCTTTCTAAACCCTAATGAATATCCCTCTCTCTCTTTCTCTCTTTATTGGATGATCAGTTTATTCATTAAAGGCTAATGGTGACTAAACCTAACCCTAGCATGTAAATTTATATGACTTAGGGGCGAAGCATTTGGACCAAAGAGATAAAACATTGATTAATTAGGAGCATCGAGCAGCCTTATTTTACTAACTTTAGGGTGTGTTTCAACAAAGGACAAGCACAATGGAACACTAATTCAGCAAAGTGTAGTTTTATCAGCCAATGGTGGCACACCACATCACCAAGAGGCGGTTTGGTAACTTCGTGGTTATGGTGCAAGAGAAAGGTAGAAGTAGGTTGACACAGATTATCCGGTTCCTATGGAAGTATATAATCAAAGGCAAGTCTCCATACCCCAATGTGGCGCCCTCTCATGAAAAACCGGACAAAGCTAAAAAATTAAGGGCAACCCAAGCAAGAAAGACTTGTCCTCACATCAGCCACAAACCCTAAAAGAAATTGTCTTTCAGAATTGATAGCTCACCTGTCTCAAAAACCCTTCAACAGAGAAAATGGAAATTGTTTAAAATACGAAAGCTTAAATTATTTATATTTAAATTTAAAATATATTTAAACTTAATTCATAGTTTGGTCGTAGATCTCTAATATAATACCATATGGACTATTTTAATCAAAATATTTAAATTTTTAAGTGAAAATTTATTAATTTATAATAATTTCTAACCTAGCTAAAGCTAGTTGGTGCAAATTAAAAATCGATGAGAGAGTGAGTTACTTTTTGGTCAAACTGATGGATTAAACTATTAATTGAGCACATAGTTACCATATCAAAGATAGATGCTAATTCTACATCTGCAGCGGGTCCATATTGATCCTCAAAAGGCAGGTCGCTATGGCCCTTGCAACTGTGACAACAACTCCTGTCTTGTTTACCTAAGATTCTAAATATAATTAATTACAAGGCCATTCCCCACACTTTTGTATGAACGAGGACCCTTTTCTTCTTCCCTTGGATCAAATCAAGGACAATCATAACTTTTCAAAATTTCGACATCATTAATATGCGCTCTTCAAATATCTACTAAAAGAAATTTGCCAAAACAAAATTTTTTTGAAGTCATTACGAGGAAAGGAATAATGGATGAAACTTGGGATTTCCCATATAGAGAAGTTGAAAGGTACATGTCCTTCTCTGCATAAAAATCTGACATAGTATTCACAGCACGAGTTTGCAAAAATAGAAGGAACAACAAAGTGAGTGAAGTAAAGAAAATTAAGTGCGTTATCTCCATTAAAAACGCCATGTAATTGTGGGAATATTGTTGCGGAAGAAGAGGAACAACCAAATCACCATATAGACAAGTTTGATGTTGAAAGGTGTGGATTCTTCAAGTGATCAATGAGTAATACATGCACAAGCAAGCAAGAGGAGCCTCCACCAACACCATATTAAAGTAAGGAGCTAGCTAGAAAGGGATAAGCGCACAATGGAGGCAGTAACATGTGCACACTTGAGAAAGTGACGAAGGGCAAGTACTTATTTTCCTTTTTATTTCAATGAGCAATGTAATTAGTTTGCTGTGAAGCAATTAAAGTTGAAAGACTAAAAAACTTTATTGAAGAACTCAAAATCAACAAATAATAAATTAGCTTGGTCCATTGTATACCATGTACAACAACTGAGAGTATTAATTACCATAGTTAAATGTCAATTTGCTAGCTTAATTAATTGCTTTATTGGGACGTCGTAGTTGGATAAAACTGGAATAGACTTGCAAAAAATGAACAAGTGAGGAATTTGAATTTGTCAACTCTAGGTATTAGGTATATAGAGTGCAAGTGCAAGACAGTGGCATAAGTTTGCCAGCGATGAGATTTGAACTCTGAACATGCTTATTACCAGAATTTATGAAGGTGTTGAAAATTTGTGCTATGATTCTGTCCTTTTGGTAGTCAAGTACTGATCGATATTGGAAGTGTGTGGTTGTTTCGTTGCGTCTTGTTTTGCCATCTGATTTCTACATTAAGAACTCTTAATTTCTTTCTCTTATATCGTAATAAGTAAAGATTATTAGTTCCTTTTATTTATGTGCAAGCCACTAGCCATCCTCCATCAAGCTTTTTTTTTTGGGTAGTGTCAAAAATTGACTTCGCGTACTCAACTAATTTATCACTATGATTCAGTTGGTTGTCAACATTATGAAAAATTAAGCTTAAAACTGCTGACAAATTATTCGAAGTCCCCTTTCTCCTTTTTTTTTTTTTAGTACAGAATGAAAGATTAAGCTTAAAGCCTGTAACAAATTCCCCTAAATGTTCGTCGCTTGCTCTCTGATGGTTACCTTTTCTCCTGCATGTAATGTAGAAGTTAAGACAGTTTTTTGACACTTGCGTCATTAAGATTTCGAGAGAAATTCTTCGTGGTAGTCAGAAGCCAAGCCATAACCTATTTAGCTAGGTTAAGTCAACTATAGCTAGCTGCCAAATTAAACTATAGATATTTTAAGTGAGGATTAATTTTCCGAGTTTGTGGGTTGTCAACTGAGGAATATATTGCCACAAAGTCTTATCTGGAAGGTAGTTTTTTTATGACATTTATCTCAAAATTGATGAGCTAGCTGGTTTAGGAATTAGGAGTATATCTACATTAAATAAAAGGATATTCACCAGACTGTATCTGAAATTTTGTAAACAATAAAGGTAGAATAACTAAGAAAGTGTCATGATTTCAATCTGAATGCTAATAATGAGCATAACTATTACGTAACTTAAGAGCCAAGTTTTTGATGAAGACTGAAATTGATTTAGACTTTGCAAAGCACCAATGATTGTCATTTACAAAGATAATGCGATGAGACCCTCTGCTACTTACCAACCGTACCCAAATTGTGAGGTCTATCTGGTTTGAAATTTATGTTCCCTGTGATTCTTTTTATGATCTCCTATTATGGATTCTGATTGGAATGATTTGTTTGAGGAAATTCCAATGTAAAACGCTATCCATTATCCTGAAGGTCACTTACCCAAAGCCGCACCAATCTTTATTTTAAATATAAAGAAAGATTAAGTCAAAATGCATGTCTGTATTTATTACATTGATATTCTGACTTTCAAAATATCAAGAAGTATATGATAATATCATGCATTTTGTGACCAAAAAATCATAAAATTTTAACCATAAAAAAATATATTTCATTGGGGATCCGCACATCCCCCACCTTCACGTTGGACCAAGCATGTGCGTCAGCACTAGCCTGATCATAATAGTTAATTTCTCATTTATGCATACCTATTGTTTTTGTTGACTAAGATTTCGAATTGCTAACGCTAATAATCCAAGTATATCACTGCTATTAGTTCTTCGTCGCTTTTCTTCGCCTCCTTCTTAGTTTCTTGTAAATTTCAATATTTTTCCCTAAATGTTTATCCATTTCGGATCCATATCAAAGATCTTACTAGTGACTGCTGTCGCATCCTCTATTGCTTACTTTATATGTCAACTCTAAGCTACGTATATACGCAATATAAAGAAAAAACTAGAATTAGATTAGGCAAATTCCAGCACTTAGCTCTAGTGCTTACTTCATTATCCACACTAGTAGTTACTAGTTAGGAATGCACAAAAATGTGTGCAATCATTTGACTAAATCATACATTAATTCTTGTTTTTTGTTTATGGCTCTTTAAATATACCACCATTGTTAATTCTCTTTTATTTCTCCCCGGTTTTTGGCTACATACTGCTGCTTTTTTTTTTTTTGTGGTTGAACTTGCTTTATATTCTAAGATGGGCTCTGCTGGTGGCTATGGGCCATATGGCTCACTATTTATTATATCCCATAACATCTTTATTTATACAAATATTTTTATATAAAATTAATTTCGTTCAAATATTAAAGTTATTTTTTTATATACATGAATCATTTGAGTTACAAAAATTCATTCGGGACCTCAAACTCAAGATGAGAAGAACAAAAGATTACAGTTTTCTAGTCAAAACCTGATGCATCCCTTAAAACTAAAGTCAAGGAAAGAAAGTCTTCCAGTGAAGAGGAAAAGTCTCTCCAATTGAGAGAAGAAACCAAGGGCCGCTCATTATCTTTCTGAGGCCTAATGTGCAGTTGAAGTTTGAAGTGTAAGCCCAGACCAAGCCCACACAAACACAACGGGTAGTTCACCTTTGTAAAGAGCGACAAGTACTCCACTTGCAAGTCCATAAGTGAAGAACCATTTAAACAATTAACAGTTGTTGGTCCACATAACCATAAAGTTGACAAGTTCCTATAACTACCATTTTTTTTTAGGTGGGATAAGTTAAATTAAGATGCAGTGACGTGCAGAATAAGAATTTGTTGTAACATTATCTTTAAAATTATATTAATGTGATGGAGATGGATTGGCCATTTTATTAAATAGTAAAATAAATTAAAAAAATTCCGTCTCAAAATCATTGATTTTAAAATAAACAAGAGTTATATTTTTATGAAAGTAATTGAAATTCCATGTTTATCTTGTATGTGTGTGGGAAGGGGAGAATTGAAACAAGGGGTAAGACGTTTGTGCTAATATATATAATTAGTGTTTGGCATTCTAAGGGCTAATGGGCAAAGAATGAAAAATGCTTCTAACTGGGTCGACCATTTATGGAGGATATCTCAGTTGGAGCTTACTAGAGTATACGATCTATCTCTGCGGAAGCTGATCACATTGTATCACCAAAAATGCAGCAAGAGTAAATAGTTCGGAGGAATTATTGTAAATAGAGCCAAAACGACTCATTCAGGCAAGCACTCTAAGAGTGATCAAGATACAACCAAAATAAATGGTTCATTCATTTTTGGGTCCAGCTCGGAGCCCTTTTTATTAGAAATCTGAGCAAAGATATGTCATATATGTAGGCCACTAATATTTCCCAAGCAAGCATAATGGAAATATTAAAAAAAAATATAATATTAATTTTGTGGTAAGAAGGGAACTACTTAAAAGCTTAAGGTCCCCTACCATATTAACACAAAAAGATATATAGTGTGATGCAAGGACACTTGGTCCCTCAGAGACGAGACCAGCTTTTATTTTTGTAGGTCTACCCTTTGTGAGATTTGTACCACAAGAGTTGCTTAATTTGATATCTTGTCAGATATGGCAAGGTCTTGTGCTTGTCTTAGATACACATATGGTTTCCGTCCAATTACATATCTAGCTATTAGCATACGAGTAGTACTCTCTTATCTGCCTCAATAGTTCTCAATGTTGGGCTGGTAGATAGGGAAGTTTGAGAATTGACAATAACTTCCACGAGAATTTGAAGAATAAACTCTGTATTATATATGAGAAGGAACGAGCTAGGGTGTCTAATATATAGTTGTCTGTCATCAATAAACGTATAGGGGATGAGATGGACATGCACGTGATTAGTTAAGACCTTTGCTCCATCTGGAAGAAGAAGGGGTCTGATCAAAAGAAGCTTCTTAGAAGGAGAGTTTATGAATTCAGACACCATATCTTTGGTATTAGTTAACAATTTAAAAGAGATTTTTGGACCAATATTGGAGATCAAGCAAATATAATTTTGTTGAAAATATAAGCCAAAGTCAGACCGTTCACATGCAGGGCATTTAAGACTCATTTTTTGCTCATTCCCAAAGCAAATTACTTGGCCTTGGATTTGCCTCCATATTTAATCAAGGAAATAAGAGACTGTGGGATCCTTTCTCACATAGATATATATCGTAAGCTCAACATCAGCAAGGTACCCTCCTAGTTTGGTATTGGACTCATTTTTAAAGGTATAATTAATGCTTTTTTTCTTTTTCTAAAATATAGCCTGGCCAGGTATGATATTGATAAATATAAGTATGAATCATGACTAGAATTATTTTTCCTTTTTTTTCATACTAAGGTACTCATCAACAAAATAAAACAAGAATTAATATAATGTTGATGGTGATAACAACTAATAACGTGGACGGGTAGTTTTATAATTGTGCAACAGTGATTGATTATGTCACTTTGGAATAATTGTAGCTAGCAATAATGGTATGGTGTCAGCAAGAATAAATAGCGACAGTGGCGTATAACGATGGATGTCAGTATAAACGAGACCGGTAATAATTTTATAAAATTCAGAGAATAATCGCAAAGGGCAAAGTGTTGTGAAAAGTCTCATGTGTATAGAGAATTAAGGTTTGAGAGATGAACGCACTTTATTGATTTAGTAATACAAAATATTTATACAGAGTTTATAGATAACGCAAAGGAATTGTTACATGATTTATGAGATTACATATTTGAAAGTATATATAATTATTTGAGAAATGCTTGTTACAAGATTCGAGAACAGTTGGATAAAAATCTTGGATTAGGTTTGTTGCACTAGATTCGGTGACAAGAAGTGGGTGGTGGAGAGTGATCCAATATGCCTCCACAAGACGATGGAGGAAGAAACTATACCGATTTTGGACATGAGAAATGGGTGATGGGGTCCAGACAACGACTTGGTGAGAAGATCAACAAGTTAGTGACTTGATGGTACGTGAGAGACCTAAAGCTGTTTAAAAATAATCATGTCTCGAACAAAATGGTAGTCAATTGCAATGTGATTCATTTTAGCGTGAAAGACTGGATTGGCACAAAGATAGATAGCACCAATGTTGTCAGAGTAAATATGAGGAGTGTGAGAGGAGCTTACACCCATTTCCTGAAGCATATTACGAAATCAACAAAGCTCAGTTGTCGTGGAAGCAATGGTATGATACTCAGCTTCGGTGGAAGATCTGGTAATTGTCTTTTGTTTTTTAGAGGCCTGGGAGATAAGGTTACAGTCAAGGTATGTAATATAAGCATAGGTTGATTTTCAATCAATAGTGTCATTAGCCCAATTTGCATCACAATAAGCAGTGAGCTGAAGAGAAGTAGGACGAGTGAGGTGAATGTCATAATCAATGGTGGCCTTCAAATAGCAGAGCACTCACTTGAGGGCTTGAAAATGAATGTCTTGTGAGGAGGCCATATACTGAGCAAGTTTGTTAACCGAGAATGCTATATCGGGCCGAGTAAGTGCTGGATACTGCATGGAGCCAACCAGACAACGATACTGAGAAATTTCACAAGTGACAGCATCACGAAGAGGAGCAAGAGAGCAAGAGGTGGCTAGAGGAGTGTGGACAGACTTAGCACCCTGCATGACAATTTTAGCTAGTAGATCACGAATATAGTGATGTTGTGAAAGAAAGAGACCATGTGTAGTAGGTGTAATCTTAAGATTAAGAAAGTGATGAGGCTGGCTGAGGTCTTTGAGACTAAATTTCTGGGCAAGAGCAGCTTGGAGAGTTATAGATAAACAGGGATGTATCGATTTTAGAATTGAAGAAACCATACTGAGAGAGAAAGGATTTGAAAGCTTCATACCATACCCGGGGAGCCTGTTTGAGACCATATAGTGCCTTTTTGAGATGGTAGACATGATGGGGATAACATGGATGGATGAAGTTAGGGGGTTGATCCATGTAAACTGCTTCTATGAGAGTGCCATAAAGGAAGGCATTGTTGACGTTCATTTGACAGAGATTCTAGCCATGGTAGAGAGCAAGACAGATGACCAACTTAATAGTTTGTGGTTTTACCACCAAACTGAAAGTATCCTTGAAGTCGAGGCCAGGACATTGATGGAAACCCTTAGTCACAAGTTGAGCTTTGTACTGAGAGATACTGCCATTAGGATTGCGCTTGATCCGAAAAATCCACTTGTTGCCGATAATATTGTAATGGAGTTGTGGAGGCACAAGATCCCACGTGCCATTTGAGAGTAATGTATTGAATTCTTCAAACATGGCATGTTTTCATTCTGAAGCTTTAAGGGTTTGGGAGACACAGGTAGGTTCTAGAGTAAGTGGAAGAGGATAGCGTGAGACAGAGAAGAATTTCTTAGGTTTGAAGATCCCAGCTTTGGAGCGAGTAATCATGGGATGGGATGAAGGAAGAGATGAGATAGTTGGATTTGTGAGAGGGAGGCAAGAAGGGGGTGTAGATAGGGGTGTAAGTAAACCGATTAATCCGAAATAAACCGAATAAACCTGGTATAAAAATGGCTTCTCAGATTAACAGTATTGAATTCATGAGTTGCAACGGATTAGAATTGTGATAAAATTCAGGTTAATAAGGTCAGGTCGATTTTGGATTAACTTAACCCGTGAAAACCGATCCGACACATATTCTGGAAGGTCCAAAGTAGCTCGTCCATTTACTTCACCCGTAGACACTCGAGGTAACCCATTTCCCTTCCTTGCTTCTCGTTCTTGACTTTTCTTCTCTGAGCCGTCTCTCACCTCGCGCTAGGAACCGACCTCTCCGATAGTTCATTGTCTTCGGGAGCGAAGCTTCATCTCCGGTGGCCAACATAGGTAAGGTTCTTATCTTCTTCATCCCTAAATTTTGTTCAAAAACTTTAGCCCTAAATTGTAGAATTCGTAAGCTTCCATCCCATGTCTGATTTTGGTTTATTTGGGTGTTGCTGCTGGACGCACTGGCATTTGATGCTATTCCTTCACTCTGCCATTTATATATAGTGATCTGGTTGTTCATGGGCCTAATTTCTTGTCCCTATTTCTTCATATACTTTATGCTGATTTTGTTCTCAACTGGGAAGTAATTTGTTCTGCTAGATGTAAAACCATGGGATGATGAAACAAACGCGGAAAAGCTTGAAGAAACAGTGAGAAGTGTTCCTATGGATAACCGCTTTGGGTGCTTGTATGTTCATATTTTCTTACTTTTATATATTAAATGTTAAATCTATCAGTCTTCTCAACGAGTTGTAGTTTCCTGCTATCAATTTTTGCATTACATTTATTTCTTTAACCCACTCAACCTGTTCAACCCGCTCAATCCGAAAATGACCCGATATCACCGGTTCACGTATTTTTTCTGTCGGTTTTGGGTGGATAATATGCAACCCGATGAATGTATGGTCGGGTTGGATTTGTTGCTGAACCCGATCTAACCCGACCCACTTACACCCCTAGGTGTAGAAAGAGAATTAGGATGGGAGATAGTATTGAGAGAAGGTAGAGAAGACGCAAAAGGAGAGGAGGTTTCCGAGAAAGAGGCAGAATAATGAGTAGAATTTGTGGGCGAGAGTGGGAAAGGATTGTAAGGAATGGAAGTAACAGGAGGTTCACTAAGAGAGGAAGGAGTAACAATGGAAGATGGGGAGGAAGGAGGCTGAGAGAAGGGAAAGTGAGATTTGATGAATTTAACATGACGACTGGAGTATAGCCGGTTAGTATGAGGATTATAACATAGATATGTACTTTGACTAGGAGAATAACCAAGGAACACGCATGGAGCAGATTTAGGAGCAAACTTAGACGTGGTGTAAGGTTGGAGCCATGGGAAGCAAAGACAACCAAAAAAACGAAGCTTAGAGTAGTTAGGGGAGTGACCAAACAAAACTTCAAAGGGGGTGATCATGCACAAAGAAGGAGTGGGATGGTGATTGATAAGATAGGCAGCAATTTGGAGAGCATAGGACCAGAATGATGGAGGAAGGGAAGCTTGATGGAGAAGGCAGCGAGCTGTTTCTACGAGGTGACAATGTTTGCGTTTTGAAACACCATTGTGCTCAGGAGTGTAGGGTGGTGTAGTGAGATGAGAGACGCCATGATGTGCTAGGAAAGATCCTAGTTTCATGAATTCACCGCCATTATCAATGTAAAGCATTTTTCTCTTACTATTGAGCTTATTTTCAATTAAAGCTCTGAAAGTTTGAAATGCAAGAAGAACATTCGATTTGAATTTGAGAGGATACAGCCATACATATTTGGAGAAATGGTCAAAAAATATAACATAATATTTGAAGTGATCAACGAAGCATGTGGGTGCTGGACCCCAAATATCAGCATATATAATGTCAAGTGAACCTTTGGATGTAATAGTAGATTGAAGAAATGGTAACTTGTGACTTTTATTCAAAAAACAATGAGTACATAGAGTTACAGGAGAATTTGAAACAAAAATATTATTGAATTTAACAATGTGAGAAAGAGTCTTGGAGGCTGGATGACCCAAGCGTGAGTGCCACTAAGAGAGAGATGACCTAAGTGTAGTTTGATGAGCTTGAGGAGGAGGAAAGGAATAGAGCTTATAAACATTGTCTTTATTTGGTCACTTGAAGAGAGTTGCCTTGATGCTCAATTGTTTTACCTCAAAATGAGAAGGAAAGAATTCAAGAGATACATTGTTAGATTTGCAGAGTTGAGAAACTAACATAAGATTATTTTTAATGGAAGGCACACATAGAATATTGGATAGTTTTAAAGGAAGTAAAGACGTAGAGAGAGTGGTAGAGCCAGTATGGGAAATGGGAAAACCTTGGCCATCAGCAACATTCAGATGATCCGAACCATGATATGGTGTGGTGACAGAGAGGTTGGTAAAATCATTTGTCATGTGATGGGACACCTCAGAGTCTAGAAGCCAGTAGTTATCAGCAGTAATGGATTTAGTAGTGACAAGGTAAGCAGTAGGAGATGATCTTTTGGGTGGATAACCTTTTATTTGATAGTAGTCTTTGGCACTATGTCCTTTCTTTTCATAGTATTGACAGATGATGGGGTTGGAGGAGAATATGCCATGAGGACACCAGTGAGAAAAGTTGTTAAGAGGAGCTAGATCAAGAATCTCGGAGGGAGGTCGGCTTGAGAAGCTAGGTTAAGAGTGATTACGCTTGACAAAGTTGTCCATAAGGGGAAGGGTAGTCTAGAGTCGTTCTTCATGCAGGAGAAAAAGTTCATAGTCAACAAGAATATCAAATAAACTATCAAAAGTGACAGGTGTTTCCTGAGTACAAAGAGATGCTGTTAATTCCTTAAAAGATGGTCTGAGGCCACTAAGAGTGTAGATAACAACATCAAGATCATCAAGAAGGTGGCTAATGAGAGATAGTTCATTTCTAAGGCCCTTAATGGTATTGAGATAATCAATGACAGAAGAATTGCTTTTAGTAATGGAGGCTAAGCGTTCTTTGAGTGACATAATTCTGGAGTGAGATTTGTTGGCATAGGCATGTTGGAGTTTCATCCAAACTTTAGTTGA
Organism: Gleditsia sinensis; assembly: GCA_037074535.1. Taxonomy (NCBI): domain Eukaryota; kingdom Viridiplantae; phylum Streptophyta; class Magnoliopsida; order Fabales; family Fabaceae; genus Gleditsia; species Gleditsia sinensis. The sequence continues at coordinate 5,430,012 of CM073464.1, read as the reverse complement.
GGTATCTGTTGAACTCATGATGCTACATGCATCACTTTCATATGAGCTGAGAATGGCAAGATAAAGAAGTTGGTCTTGGCGAATCTAGTAAATGTGTCCAGAGTTAACTATTTCAATATCACCTTGAGTGATAGTGGGAGGTGGGCAAGGATGAGTATCAATTACGTAACCTACGAGGTCATTACCAATGAGAAGGGATCGAAATTGTTTGTGCCATGCCAAGTAATTTGTTCCATTAAGTTTAATTGGCAGTTAGGTGACTGTGTTGATTTGAACAAGGTCTCTGGAATTGAAAGAAGGAGTAGAATTGGTTGTGGTGATTGTGGAGGAATCAAAGGCCATAATTTGATCAAGGAGAGGATTGCTGGTTAAAGCTTTGGATTAGGTTTGTTGTACTAGATTCGGTGATGAGGAATGGGTGGTGGAGAGTGATCCAATAATGTGAGTATGATGAAAAGAACTAATTTCAACTAATGGTTTCATGGAAATATCAACGTTGGTTGATGCTCATATTGAATGGCAAGTTTAGCTGCAAAAACCTTAAGCCATACAGGTGGAATTAATTGGTTCTGGCCTTCTTGGTGTCAAACTCCTCAGCTTGAGCATTATCAAACATCTTTGATGATTCATAAAAGGGAATTATATATTAGAATGTTAAATTAATTAGATCACCCTTCTTACATCAGAAAGGACTCTTCATATCCCAATTGGAGAGGAAAACCAGATTTTAGTGTTCTAATGAAATCAAAGCCAGAGAAGAAGAAAGGCGGTTTATAGATTCCATTGTGCCTTGCATAAGCACCGTCGAGCATCACAACTTTCTACAAGAAGTGCTATATTTGTCTTTCATAAGTATATGATTTACAGTTTGTCCACAACTTTGACGGATTAGTTAGAAGCTTTCTAGCTAGCTAGCTCAATATTAACCAACAGAAGGAATAGAAGACACAATAGTTCTTGCTGTCCGTGAAATGAATCTTGCTTGAGCTAATTGAATAGCTTCAGAGAAACTCTGGTTTTTGAACTTTGCTTAAAGATCAGAGGAATTCCAAGTCCCAAATTAAATATAATAATAACTTTGTCATTAATTGATCTTTTGTGCGCTTTGATGAATGAGTTTTGTACTTATAAATTAAATATTTTTATCTTATCTTTTTGCCTTAATTAAGCATTTATATCCCTTATTTATCTTTAGTTTTGTGTATTCTTATAGATGAAGAGAAGAATAGGAAATTGACTCAATTGAAGAAATCAAAGCTAAATTGTGATTCTTTAGAAATGATGTCTATAAATCAAGCAAACAAAATAAATTCATTAAGGATGGCAGAATAAGGAGCATTATCTTTTTGTCTCTTGAGACGCATCCTAATTGATATATGCATCAATTCAATCTTGATTTATGACCACATTTCTAAAAGAATCGAAACATAAAGATTCAAGGCAAAACACTCAATGTTAAAAATTTGTTTGCTGCTTGCTTTTCAACTTGATCTTACTACAGTATTTTGGCCGTGTCTCAGAAAATATGTATATATTATGTACGAAATTTGGTAGATGAATAGATGACATAATTTCATACAACTTTCATGTTTATGTGATCAGCAAATTCAAATATCCAAAGGGTCAAAATTGGGCTAGAACATAACATGTTTACTGTTGCAGTCCAGTCCAACCTTACTGTAGTATTTGGGCCATATTTAAGCAAATACATATTTAATGGATACGAAATTTTGTAGGTGAATATCAGATATAATTTACTACAACTTTTATGTTTAAGTGGTCAGCAAATTCGGACACTAAAAGGGCCGAAATTGGGCTAGAACCGAGCATATTTACTGTTGCAGTCCAGCCTGACCTTGCTATAGTATTTTGGCCATAAATCACAAAATATGTGGCCACTTTTTGTCTACCTTATATTGATGGAAAGATAATGAAAATATCTACAACTCTTATGTTGATTGGATGAGCAGATTCGGTGTCTATCAAGGCGATATATCATGATGACTTTTGGGACAGATAATGCAACACTATTGTCAACTTTAGTGCAATTTGCTACCCACCATTTTTGTCACCTACTTCCCTTGTTTTGTCTATAAATAGAGACATATTGTGAGTTAAAGGAGAGGGGAAAGGCTGAAGAGGGAGCTTGGGAAATCTTTGTGGAAGTTCTAAGTGTTTGTAATCCTTTTCTCTCTTTATACATTTTGTATCTTTACTTTCTTTCATAAGTTTTATCATGCTTCTTCATCTTTCATTTTGTTTTCTTACCTTGATTATGGAGAACTAATCTCCTAATGCTAAGGTGAAAGGGTGAAACTCTTGGTATAAAAATAATAATTTATCTACCTCTTAATTTTAATGTTTATACTTGATGTTGTATTTATCTTCTTATTTATTTTCTTGTTATTTACTTTCTTAGAGAATGACTTTGTTGCCCCTCTGTATTTATTTTTTATGTTATTATTTTCTTATTATTTTTCTTCTGAGAGGACGGCTCTGTCGCCTCTCTGTTATTTATTTTCTGTACTTTTATTATTTATTTTCTTGTTATTTACTTTTTTTAGAGGATGGCTTTTTTGCCCCTCTGTTATTTATTTTCTGCACTTTTATTATTTACTTTCTTGTTATTTACTTTTTTAGAGGATGGCTTTGTTGCCCCTCTGTATTTATTTTTTATGTTATTATTTTCTTATTATTTTTCTTCTAAGAGGACGACTCTGTCGCTTCTCTGTTATTTATTTTCTGCACTTTTATTATTTACTTTCTTGTTATTTACTTTTTTAGAAGATGGCTTTGTTGCCCCTCTGTTATTTATTTTTTGCACTTTTATTATTTACTTTCTTGTTATTTACTTTATTAGAGGATGGTTTTATTGCCCCTCTGTTATTTATTTTCTGCACTTTTATTATTTGTTTTCTTGTTAGTTCTTTTCTCAATGGATGGTTTTACCACCTACTTTATATTATTATTATTGACTTTGTTTGTATATTTTTATTTTAAATTTTGTAAAGTGCAAATCTTGATACATTGTAGACAATCGTTGGCACAATAAATACTTGAATTATTCTTGATTTATTGTAGACAATATGATTGGCACGATGTATACTTGAATCCATTTTAAAAAAGTTATTTACTATTAGTAATAGAATAAAAGAAGGCAAATACACTTCATCTATAAACCAAAGCGCGTTTAATGTAATATCTTCCGAATGGAACCTCATTTACGTAAGGATTCCATTTGAGTAATAAAAGAGTTAAAATTTATTATTATTTGATGTACCAAGAGTGGATCCCCTAACCTTAGCATGTTTCTTACTTTGAACACATTCATATTTAATTTTAGTATTTTAGTTCTCTGTTCAGTATTCTTCTCGCAAAACAAACATTATGGCAACTAGGTTAGAAATATTTATTTTGGATCTGAATTAAATTTTCTCAATTGGCAATCTTCGTGGGATCGACCTTGCATACCACTAAATCTATACTCCAATAGATTCGTGCACTTGCGAGTTTTAATAAAAACAACAACAAGTTTTTGGCGCCGTTGCCGGGGATTCCGACGGAAAAGCTAATTAGATCCAGGTAAGTAAAATTCTTCCACTAGTTATTATTTAGAATATTTATTTTTTTGTATAGAAAATTTTCTTTGTGAAAAAAAAAATTCTTTGTTGCAAAATTTTGTGATTGTTTTTGTTGTATTTGCATTTTGTTACTTGTAGTTAACGTTGTATATATATGTTACTAAGTTGTAAAATTATCCTATTTTGTAATTGTGTTATATGCTATTAGAAATATTTGTTTATAAATTTTTCTTTTAGTTTATGCGTGTTTAGAAACGTGATAAAGATCAGCGTTTGGTTAGGAAAAGTTTAGGATCACCCTTTGATTTAAAAATTGGAACATTAGACTTTGTTGAGACATCATCAAAAATGGAAGAACAAGTTGTGCATGAGAAAACTCTTATGGAGTACTTCTCACCTGTCATAGCCAATACTCCATCTTGCATAGTTTTGCCACAAACTACTGCAACTCACTTTGAACTCAAACCAGCCATACTTCAACTTTTACCATCATTTTATGGTTTGGAAAGAGAAGATCCATACATGCATGTGAAGGAATTTCTTGAAATTTGTTCAACATTTCACTTTCAAAATTTCAATGATGAGTCAATTAGGTTTAGAATGTTTCCATTCTCATTAAAAGATAAAGCTAAAGCCTGGTTGAATTCCCTTCCTACCGGAACTATTACTAGTTGGAATCAATTGGTAAATAAGTTTCTGGCAAAATTTTTTCCATGTCTAAAACTGATGCCCTTAGAAGAGAAATTTCTGATTTTTGTCAAAAAGAGGGTGAACAATTTTTCGAATGTTGGGAAAGATTTAATGATCTTCTTTTGAAATGTCCTCATCATGGTTTTGAAATTTGGAGATTGGTGAAATATTTCTATGATGGTTTAACTTCATCAAACTGTAAAATGATCCAAAGCATGCATGGTGGGAGATTTTTACAATTGAATGAGGGAGAAGCTTGGGAATCCTTAGGATCTTTATCTGAAAATTCTCAACATTGCAACAGCATAGATTCCAGGGATAAGAAGTCTCAAACACATAAAAAGTGAGGAATTTATGAGGTGAGTGATGACACAGATGTGAGAATTGCCTTAGCTAGCCTGACTAGAAAGGTCGAAGCTTTAACTTTAAGCCACACTCTAACCCTTCTACCAATACTAGGATAGAGGCATGTGCCTTATGTTCTAGTACATCTCACATTACACAATCTTGTCCATCCATACCAGCTTACCAAGATGCATTCTCTGAGCAAGTCAATTCTTTTCAATTTCATGGAAAATCATCAGACAGCCCGTTTGCACCTATATATAATCCAAATTGGAGGAATCATCCAAACTTTTCATGGAGGCAAAATCAACCTTCAATGAATCAAGGTGGGCAACAATTTGCCCCTCCTAACTCATATCCTCCAGTTCCTCAATATGCTCCTCCTTTCGGAGTATCACAACAAAGAAGATCTTCTTTGGAAGATTCTCTACAGCAATTCATGCAATCAACTCAACAAGCTTTACAATCCCACACTCAATCTATTTCAAAGCTTGAAACACAATTGAGTCAAATAGCCAATGCTGTAGGAGAGAGAGAGAAAGGAAAATTCCCCAGTCAACCTATTCTTAATCCTAAGGGTCAATTTGAAGTAGGATCATCAACAAATCCTAATGAAGAAGTAAAGTCTGTAACGACCCTTAGATCTGGAAAAGTGATTGATAATCAAGTTTACATACCTAGAACTAAAGAACAGAATTAGCATGAACCACAAATTAATGACTCAAGTGAGAATAAAAGTGAACATATTTCTTGTGCCCCTAAAGCTCCATTCCCACAAAGACTTGAGAGAAATAAGAAAGGTACTCAATATAGTGACATTTTAGAGGTGTTTAAGCAAGTAAGCATTAACATCCCTTTTCTTGACGCTATCAAACAAGTACCTGCTTACTCAAAAATTTTGAAAGATCTTTGCACGGTGAAAAGAAAAACTAATGTTCCAAAAAAGGCATTTTTGACTGAACAAGTGAGCTCCATAATTCAACAAAAAACTCCTGTCAAGTACAAAGATCCCGGTTGTCCTATAATTTCTTGTGTTATAGGTGACCATGTGATTAACCGAGCCTTACTTGATCTAGGAGCAAGTGTGAATCTGTTGCCGTATTCTGTGTATGCAAAAATTGGGTTAGGAAAGTTAAAACCTACACCAGTAATCCTTCAGTTAGCTGATAGGTCCACAAAAATTCCTAGAGGTGTCATAGAGGATGTGCTCATTAAGGTTGATAAATTCTACTTTCCAGTAAATTTCATTGTTCTTGATACTAAACCTGTTGAGAATACAGAGACGCAAATTCCAGTCATTTTAGGTAGACCATTTCTTGCAACATCCAATGCGATCATTAATTGTCGAAATAGAATTTTGAATCTATCTTTTGGAAATATGACTGTGGAACTTAATGTTTTTAATGTTTCTCTTCAACCTGTGGATACTGGTGATTTATGTGAGGTCAACATGATTGAGAGTATAACTGATGATTCATTTTTAAGTTCTTTTGATGATGACCCTTTAGAAAAATGTTTGGCTTACTTCAATATGGACATAGATGAGGACTGTTTGATCAATGAAATAAATTCCCTGTTAGAGACTACTCCATTGATGGATATCAATGAATGAAAATTCAAAACAGAGACAATTACATCTTCTGGATCTGTCTTATTACCATCCATAGAGAAACCACCTCAGGTAGAGTTAAAACATTTGCCAGATTTTCTAAAATATGTGTTTCTAGGACCTGCTGAGACCTTACCTGTTATCATTGCATCAGACTTAGATAGAGAACATGAAGTTGAACTCATAAAAGTCCTCAGTGAGCATAGGAAAGCCATAGGGTGGACAATAGCAGACATTAAAGGTATTAGTCCATCAATTGGCATGCACATGATACATTTAGAGGACAATGCCAAAACCTCAAGAGAGCCACGAAGATGTCTGAATCCAAACATGAAAGAAGTTGTGAGAGTCGAAGTGATTAAACTTCTTGATGTGGTTGTCATTTACCCAATTTCTGATAGCGCATGGGTCAGTCCTGTTCAGGTAGTTCCCAAGAAGTCTGACATTACTGTAGTCAAGAATGAAGATAATGAATTAATTCCCACTAGAGTACAAACTGGGTGACGTGTTTGTATTGACTATCGTAAGTTGAATGTTGTAACAAGAAAAGACCATTTTCCACTTCCTTTTATAGATCAAATGCTAGAAAGGTTGGCTGGACATGCATATTATTGTTTTCTTGATGGATATTCAGGTTACAACCAAATTTCCATTGCACCCGAAGATCAAGAGAAAACTACATTCACTTGTCCTTTCGAAACTTTTGCCTATCGTCGAATGCCATTTGGATTGTGCAATGCACCTGCTACATTTCAGCGTTGCATGATAAGCATATTTTCTGACATGGTAGAGCGATTTCTGGAAGTATTCATGGATGATTTTTCTGTGCATGGATCTAGTTTTGAGGAATGCTTACACCATTTAAGATTGGTCTTAATTAGGTGTAAGGAAAAGAACCTTGTTTTGAATTGGGAAAAATGTCATTTCATGGTTAAAAAAGGAATTGTTTTGGGACATATTGTGTCAAATCAGGGGATTGAGGTAGATAAAGCCAAAATTGAATTGATTTTCAGTCTACCACCTCCTCGGACAGTGAAAAAGGTACGTTCTTTTTTAGGCCATGCAGGGTTTTATCGCAGATTCATCAAAGATTTCAGCAAAATCTCCAAACCTTTGTGTAATTTACTTACCAAAAATGCACCTTTTATATTTGATGAAAAATGCTTTCAAGCTTTTGAGAAGCTCAAATCCCTTCTTACTTGTGCACCCATCATTAGACCACCCAATTGGAATCTTCCATTTGAAATCATGTGTGATGCCTCTGATTATACAATTGGAGCTGTTTTGGGTCAACGTCTAGAAAAGTTTCCTTATGTTATGTACTATGCTAGTAAAACTCTTAATGATGCTCAATTGAATTATTCTACAACAGAAAAAAGAGTTACTAGCGGTGGTATTTGCATTAGACAAATTTAGATCTTATTTATTAGGATCTAAAATTGTAGTTTTTTCAGATTATGCTGCACTTAAGTATCTTCTTTCTAAGAATGATGCTAAAGCGCGTTTGATAAGATGGATACTTTTGTTGCAAGAATTTGATTTAGAAATTCGGGATAAGAAAGGATCTGAAAATGTTGTGGCTGATCACTTGTCTAGACTGATAGTTGAATCGGGTGACAATAACTTACTTATCAGAGACTCATTTCCAGATGAACAACTCATGTCTATTTCTCAGTTACCCTGGTTTGCTGACATTGCTAATTATCTTGCCATAGGTCAAATACCTACACATTGGAGTAAGCAAGATCGGGTAAAATTTTTAGCAGAAGTAAAGAAATTCTTTTGGGAAGATCCATACTTGTTTAAGTATTGTCCTGATCAAATCATTCAGAGATGTGTTCCTGAGAGTGAGTAATATAGTGTTATTTCTTTTTGTCATGATCATGCTTGTGGAGGTCATTTTAGTGCTAAAAAAACTGCTGCAAAAGTCTTACAATGTGGCTTTTACTGGCCATCATTGTTCAAAGATGCCCATTTGTATTGTAGTTCTTGTGAGCGTTGTCAAAAATTGGGCAGTATTTCATGGAGGAATATGATGTCTTTAACTCCCATTCTTATTGTTGAGATATTTGATGTCTGGGGAGTTGATTTCATGGGTCCTTTTCTTAATTCTTTCGGTAATTTATACATCTTTGTTGCTGTGGATTATGTGTCAAAATGGGTAGAGGCTCTTGCATGTAAAACAAATGATCACAAGATTGTGGTAAAATTTTTGAAAGAAAACATCTTTTCGAGATTTGGCACACCACGGGCTATCATTAGTGATGGGGGAAAACATTTTTGTAATAAGCATTTTGAGCAGTTAATGAGAAAATATGGCATTACACACAAAGTTGCTACCCCATACCACCCTCAGACTAGTGATCAAGTTGAGATTTCAAATAGGAAAATTAAAAATATTTTGGAAAAAATGATTAACCCAAATAGAAAAGATTGGTTTTTGAAACTTTCTGATGCTTTATGGGCTTATCGTACTTCTTTTAAAACCCCTATTGGAATGTCTCCTTACCAACTTGTGTATGGCAAGGCCTGTCATTTACCTGTTGAGTTAGAACATAAAGCTTATTAGGCCATCAAACAATTTAACTTTGCTCTTGACAAAGCAGGTTCCCACAGGAAGCTTCAACTCAATGAACTGGAAGAAATAAGGAATGATGCATATGAGAATGCAAAATTGTACAAGGATCGAATGAAAATTTTTCATGACAAAAATATTTTAAGAAAATCATTTAATGTAGGTCAAAAAGTTCTTCTATATAACTCTCGTTTGCATTTATTTCCAGGAAAATTATGTTCTCGGTGGTCAGGACCATTCATTGTTCGTACTGTTTATCCACATGGTGCAGTAGAGATTGAAAATCCCAAAAATGGTGATGTATTTAAAGTCAATGGCCAAAGATTGAAATCATTTTTGGAATTACGCAACCCAGAGGTAGAGGAGATACTTCTGCGTGATCCTGTCTACTAGGATTGATTTGCTTCCTTTAATTGCTACGCACGCTATTTAGGTAAGATTTTTTTTATTAGTTTGCATTAATTGGTTCCCTCATTAATATTTTCTTTTCAATTGCTATTGTTTTCCTGATTTTGTTGCTTTTGAACTTTCTTCACAAAAAAAAAAAATTGAATTAAGAATGGAAGACATACTTGCAAACTTGAAAAATCATTTTCCTTCTCTTCCACCCAATGCATTGTTGAAAATTTATAAAGCACGGGTTGAAAGATTAAGGTTGATGATGATAATGGGAATACCTGCTGATATTCGTTGGCTAATTGAAGTTAAGGTACGATTAGCAGGTGAGTCTGCAAATGGTTACATCTCTTACATGCCTGGTTTAGGAAAAAGCAGTTTTGCTAAAAAGCGTAGAACTAAAAGAATGGGTGTCTACCATAAATGTGGACGTGAAACTTGCAACACACGTTGTCGTTCTTTGGGATGTGTTCATGTAAATCGAGAAGATAAAATCAAATTCATTAAGGATGGCTTGAGTAAGGAGTCATTGGATGATGAGTTTCATCCAACGTCTCTTGAGACGCATCCTAGTGGATCTGTGCAAATCGGAATTGTTGGTTTATGGCCCCATTTTAAAAAAGAACAAAAACGATACAGTTTTGAGAATCTGACATTAAAAGACCCTGTTTGTCAATTTATAAAAAAAATTGGATGGGAAGCATATCCTCGACCCTTAGAGGACGTTTAAGCCGTTACTGGATGTAAAACCAGAGGAAGATATGAGCCACAATCACAACTACTGTACATATGCATGCGTGCTGTTATTTTTGAATTTTTCATCTTTAATTTAGCTGTCATCCATCGGCCTACTGATGAATGAGTTTTGTACTCATAAATTAAATATTTTTATCTTATCTTTTTGCCTTAATTAAGCATTTATATCCCTTATTTGTCTTTAGTTTTGTGTATTCTTATAGATGAAGAGAAGAATATGAAATTGACTCAATTGGAGAAATCAAAGCTAAATTGCGATTCTTTAGAAATGATGTTTATAAATCAAGCAGACAAAATAAATTTATTAAGGATGGTAGAGTAAGGAGCATTATCTTTTTGTCTCTTGAGACGCATCCTAATTGATATATGCATCAATTCAATCTTGATTTATGACCACATTTCTAAAAGAATCGAAACATAAAGATTCAAGGCAAAACACTCAATGTTAAAAATTTGTTTACTGCTTTCTTTTCAACTTGATTTTACTACAGTATTTTGGCCGTATCTCAGAAAATACGTATATATTATGTACAAAATTTGGTAGATGAATAGCTGACATAATTTCATACAACTTTCATGTTTATGTGATCAGCAAATTCAGATATCCAAAGGGTCAAAATTGGGCTAGAACATAACATATTTACTGTTGCAGTCCAGTCCAACTTTACTGTAGTATTTGGGCCATATTTCAGCAAATACATATTTAATGGACATGAAATTTTGTAGGTAAATATAATATATAATTTACTACAACTTTTATGTCCAAGTGGTCAGCAAATTCGGACACTAAAATGGCCGAAATTGGGCTAGAATTGAGCATATTTACTGTTGCAGTTCAGCCTGACCTTGCTATAGTGTTTTGGCCATAAATCACAAAATATGTGGCCAATATTTGTCTACCTTATATGGATGGAAAGATAATGAAAATATCTACAACTCTTATGTTGATTGGATGAGCAGATGCGGTGTCTATCAAGGCTACATATCATGATGACTTTCAGGGCAGATAATGCAACACTATTGTCAACTTTAGTGCAATTTGCTACCCACCATTTTTGTCACCTACTTCCCTTGTTTTGTCTATAAATAGAGACATATTGTGAGCTAAAGGAGGGGGGAAAGGCTGAAGAGGGAGCTTGGAAAATCTTTGTGGAAGTTCTAAGTGTTTGTAATCCTTTTCTCTCTTTATATATTTTGTATCTTTACTTTCTTTCATAAGTTTTATCATGCTTCTTCATCTTTCATTTTGTTTTCTTAGCTTGATTATGGAGAACTAATCTCCTAACGCTAAAGTGAAAGGGTGAAACTCTTGGTATAAAAATAATAATTTATCTAACTCTTAATTTTAATATTTATACTTGATGTTGTATTTATCTTCTTATTTATTTTCTTGTTATTTACTTTCTTAGAGGATGGCTTTGTTGCCCCTCTGTTATTTTTTTTTTGCCTTTCTATTATTTACTTTCGTGTTATTTACTTTCTTAGAGGATGGCTTTGTTGCCCCTCTGTTATTTATTTTTTATGTTATTATTTTCTTATTATTTTTCTTCTGAGAGGACGGCTCTGTCGCCTCTCTGTTATTTATTTTCTGTACTTTTATTATTTACTTTCTTATTATTTACTTTTTTAGAGGATGGCTTTGCTGCTCCTCTGTTATTTATTTTTTATGTTATTATTTTCTTATTATTTTTCTTCTAAGAGGACGGCTCTGTCGCTTCTCTGTTATTTATTTTCTGCACTTTTATTATTTACTTTCTTGTTATTTCCTTTTTTAGAGGATGGCTTTGTTGTCCCTCTGTTATTTATTTTCTACACTTTTATTATTTACCTTCTTGTTATTTAATTTCTTAGAGGATGGCTTTATTGCCCCTCTATTATTTATTTTCTGTACTTTTATTATTTACTTTCTTGTTATTTACTTTCTTAGAGGATGACTTTATTGCCCCTCTGTTATTTATTTTCTGTACTTTTGTATTTATTTTCTTGTTTTTTCTTTTCTCAATGGCTGGTTTTACCGCCTACTTTAATATTATTATTGTTGACTTTGTTTGTATATTTTTATTTTAAATTTTGTAAAGTGAAAATCTTGATACATTGTAGACAATCGTTGGCACAATAAATACTTGAATCATTCTTAATTTATTGTAGACAATATGATGATTGGCACGATGTATACTTAAATCTATTTTACAAAAGTTATTTACTATTAATAATACAATAAAAGAAGACAAATACATTTCATCTATAAACCAAAGCGCGTTTAATGTAATATCTTCCGAATGGAACCTCATTTACGTGAAAATTCAATTTGAGTAATAAAAGAGTTAAAATTTATTATTATTTGATGTACCAAGAGTGGATCCCCTAACCTTAGCATGTTTCTTACTTTGAACACATTCATATTTAATTTTAGTATTTTAGTTCTCTGTTCAGTACTCTTCACGCAAAACAAACATTTTGGCAACTAGGTTAGAAATATTTATTTTGGATCTGAATTAAATTTTCTCAATTGGCAATCCTCATGGGATCGACCTTGCATACCACTAAATCTATACTCCAATAAATTCGTGCGCTTGCGAGTTTTAATAAAAACAACAACACCTACTCACATGGCTATTGTAATTATACCATCGTCTTATTCGCATAGCTGCTGTAAGTATGCTTTTATCTGAGTTCTATAAATGCACATATTATTATCTTTATTTTCATACTCAAAGTTAAGGTGATTGCAGGTATGGAAGGAATCACATTTCGTCAATTTCGAAATATTTGTGTCTTTTGTGGTTCCATTCCTGGAAAAGATGGAGAGTATGTTAAAGCAGCATAAAATTTGTGTATTGTACTGGCCAGGAGAAAAATTCATTTAGTCTATGGTGGAGGTAGTCATGGGTTAATGGGGTGTGTGTCTACAGCTACACATGTAGGAGGATGTCAAGTTCTTGGTATTATTACTACAGCTCTAGCTGTATCAAACATCATTAGAAAAACAATTGGAGAAGAATTTAGGGTAGCCTCCATGCATGAACGCATTGCTAGAATGATGAGCAACGCTGATGCTTTCATTGCCTTACCAGGTGGTTTTGGTACTTTGGAGGAAAATTTTCAAATAGTTTCCTGGGCACAGTTGAATCTCCACCATAAACCCATAGGTCTGTTGAATGTTAACAATTTATTTGATGGTTTGCTGTCTTTTCTTGATCAAACTATAGAACAAAGGTTTATCTCACACTCAGCACGACGAATTCTTATCTCGGCTTTGAATGCTGATGAGTTGATTGATGCATTACAAGCATATGTTCATATTCCTAATCAAACTACAGCTTAAATAGATTGGACAACAGACAACCGCAAAAAGCGCAAATTGGATTTGGATCTTCATCTGTAACACCTTTTATTTGATTGAATAAATTTGTCTTTTCTGGTTAGTTTACTGCAGGTTTATCTTTTCCTAGATTTCCTTCCAGGTAATATCTCTTTCAATTTTTGTTGTTTGTTATGTGTTTGTCCTTCTTCTTTCTTCACAAAAAAAAAAGGAGTGGGTGTCTAGCCTCCTATCTCTGTATAGGTTCTAGCACCTAGATTTAAAAAAAAACTGAGTGATGTTTTGGGAATAGGCAAAACTAGCACCAATGATGAAAATAATTTAAAGTGCTTGTAACCTTAGGAAAATAGATGAGTTTTAAGTGTTATGTGTGAACCTAAACTCAATTGTAACTTATATTTTACTTGAGAATCCTAAAATCCTAAACACTTAATTTTTTACATTTGATTGATTGTTTATTCAGAAAAGATTTATATAATTCAAATATACTAAGTGATCTTATGAAACTCTAGAACTTATTTGATTGTCACTTGAAATGAAATTCTAGACTACTCTCTATTTAAGAAATGAATTAGGTATTGTTGAAATCGTTTGAGCCTTTCAAACTAACCTACATATTATGCCATCCCTAGTAACCCATTTTGAGCCTATATTTATCTTTTCTTGTACACCTATATTATTATCTAGCCTTTGAATAAAAATATTTCTAACTTTTACCTTTCACTCACAGGAATGATCATTTGAAAAGCTACGGTTCATGGGTGAATGGAAGAAGTTAAAAAAAAAAGAAAAAAGAAATATAGAACCTCCCAAAGAAATAAGTTTGGGGGTACTTTTCAAAAAAAGAGAGAGTATTATGAGCATATAACATAAGGATGAGGATAAGGTTGGAGGTAGAATTCATATGACAATATCAAAAATATTTGGGAGGACTTAAATGATCATGTATGTTATAGAGTGAATTGAGCTTTCATATCTTTTTATCCACCTTTAACCTATGCCATACATTACAAGTCTAATGGAAGTCCTAATGATCTTAAATTTTATGATTAGTCTACATTAGTGGAGAGTGACATGAAAAATAAGCTTATGGAGTCTCAAATGTAAAACTTTGGAGATCTGTTTTAAAAATTTGATTATGTAAATTTATTTGAATGCAAAAAGTCCAATGTCATAAGATTATCACATACACACTTGGGATTCAATAGTAAATTATATGTTGCATTTGAATTAAAGTTTTACATAACTTTGGAATTCTAATATTTTCCTTGGTTGCACATTTTAAATCCTTGAGGAATGTTTAGTAAGCCAAAAACAACTCATCACTCACTCATCTTTTGAATTTTGATGTTTGTGTGTTTTGCTTGAGGACAAGCAAAAGATTAAGTTTGGGGGTATTTGATGAATGAGTTTTGTACTCATAAATTAAATATTTTTATCTTATCTTTTTGCCTTAATTAAGCATTTATATCCCTTATTTGTCTTTAGTTTTGTGTATTCTTATAGATGAACAGAAGAATAGGAAATTGACTCAATTGGAGGAATCAAAGCTAAATTGTGATTATTTAGAAATGATGTCTATAAATCAAGCAGACAAAATAAATTCATTAAGAATGGCAGAGTAAGGAGCATTATCTTTTTGTCTCTTGAGACGCATCCTAATGGATATATGCATCAATTCAATCTTGATTTATGACCACATTTTTAAAAGAATCGAAACATAAAGATTCAAGGCAAAACACTCAATGTTAAAAATTTGTTTGCTGCTTGCTTTTCAACTTGATCTTACTACAGTATTTTGGCCGTATCTCAGAAAATACGTATATATTATGTACAAAATTTGGTAGATGAATAGCTTACATAATTTTATACAACTTTCATGTTTATGTGATCAGAAAATTCAGATATCCAAAGGGTCAAAATTGGGCTAGAACATAACATGTTTACTGTTGCAGTCCAGTCCAACCTTACTGTAGTATTTGGGCCATATTTAAGCAAATACATATTTAATGGATACGAAATTTTGTAGGTGAATATCAGATATAATTTACTACAACTTTTATGTTTAAGTGGTCAGCAAATTCGGACACTAAAAGGGCCGAAATTGGGCTAGAACCGAGCATATTTACTGTTGCAGTCCAGCCTGACCTTGCTATAGTATTTTGGCCATAAATCACAAAATATGTGGCCACTTTTTGTCTACCTTATATTGATGGAAAGATAATGAAAATATCTACAACTCTTATGTTGATTGGATGAGTAGATTCGGTGTCTATCAAGGCGTTATATCATGATGACTTTCGGGGCAGATAATGCAACACTATTGTCAACTTTAGTGCAATTTGCTACCCACCATTTTTGTCACCTACTTCCCTTGTTTTGTCTATAAATAGAGACATATTGTGAGCTAAAGGAGAGAGGAAAGGCTGAAGAGGGAGCTTGGGAAATCTTTGTGGAAGTTCTAAGTGTTTGTAATCCTTTTCTCTCTTTATACATTTTGTATCTTTACTTTCTTTCATAAGTTTTATCATACTTCTTCATCTTTCATTTTGTTTTCTTACCTTGATTATGGAGAACTAATCTCCTAATGTTAAAGTGAAAGGGTGAAACTCTTGGTATAAAAATAATAATTTATCTAACTCTTAATTTTAATGTTTATACTTGATGTTGTATTTATCTTCTTATTTATTTTCTTGTTATTTACTTTCTTAGAGGATGGCTTTGTTGCCCCTCTGTATTTATTTTTTGCCTTTCTATTATTTACTTTTGTGTTATTTACTTTCTTAGATGATGGCTTTGTTGCCCCTCTGTATTTATTTTTTATGTTATTATTTTTTTATTATTTTTCTTCTGAGAGGACGGCTTTGTCGCCTCTCTGTTATTTATTTTATGCACTTTTATTATTTACTTTCTTGTTATTTACTTTTTTTAGAGGATGGCTTTGTTGCCCCTCTGTTATTTATTTTCTGCACTTTTATTATTTACTTTCTTGTTATTTACTTTTTTAGAAGATGGCTTTGTTGCCCCTCTGTATTTATTTTTTTATGTTATTATTTTCTTATTATTTTTCTTCTGAGAGGATGGCTCTATTGCCTCTCTGTTATTTATTTTCTACACTTTTATTATTTACTTTCTTGTTATTTATTTTTTTAGAGGATGGCTTTGTTGCCCCTCTGTTATTTATTTTCTGCACTTTTATTATTTACTTTCTTAGAGGATGGTTTTATTGTCCCTCTGTTATTTATTTTCTGCACTTTTTGTATTTATTTTCTTGTTATTTCTTTTCTCGATGGATGGTTTTACCGCCTACTTTATATTATTATTATTATTGACTTTGTTTGTATATTTTTATTTTAAATTTTGTAAAGTGCAAATCTTGATACATTGTAGACAATCGTTGGCACAATAAATACTTGAATTATTCTTGATTTATTGTAAACAATATGATTGGCACGATGTATACTTGAATCCATTTTACAAAAGTTATTTACTATTAGTAATAGAATAAAAGAAGGCAAATACACTTCATCTATAAACCAAAGCGCGTTTAATGTAATATCTTCCGAATGGAACCTCATTTACGTGAAAATTCAATTTGAGTAATAAAAGAGTTAAAATTTATTATTATTTGATGTACCAAGAGTGGATCCCCTAACCTTAGCATGTTTCTTACTTTAAACACATTCATATTTAATTTTAATATTTTAGTTCTCTGTTCAGTACTCTTCTCGCAAAATAAACATTCTGGCAACTAGGTTAGAAATATTTATTTTGGATCTGAATTAAATTTTCTCAATTGGCAATTCTCGTGGGATCGACCTTGCATACCACTAAATCTATACTCTAATAGATTCGTACGCTTGCGAGTCTTAATAAAAACAACAACATGCTCCAACACTGACTAATTTCATTTTCAACCCCTTGATCGATCTATATTTGTGCTGAAGAAAACTCATGATTTCTCCCTATTCCCTGCTTGGTTAGGTCAAGCACATATACAAGTGTTTAAACTATATCCGTAATTATTGCTTCTGCTTCTCTGATATGCAGGACGAAATATTTATGAACAAGTCATTGATATTTAAAAGACTGTAAACATATAGGTGAAATAAGAGGGCAGGCTCCTACCCGTATTTACTTTCAAGCTCCACTGTCTAACAATTGGTAACAACTTAACGGAAATAAGTAAGGTATAAGTAGAGTATTATAATATTAGCCTCAATTTTTTTTTTTAAAGTCCCATCTTCAAATCTAAACTCAGATAGCAAATTCAAGACTCATCCTGTCTCTGTTGAAAATCTCCATATCTGAATTCATTTACTTAAAAAAAATTTTAAAATAGTAAATTTTTACGTATTCATTTATATGAAATTTTTTTATATTCTAATTAAATTGTTAAATGCTATTCTCAAAGTATATATAACATTATCATTAAATAATTATTTAATACAATATAATTTATTCTTAGATATGCCCTAAACACAACAACAACAATTCATAAATATTACAACTTAAAAAATTTTATTTACATGTCAAATTCAAAGATGAACATGTGTAATCACTTTATGAAGTCTACTAAAAATATGTATATGAATAAATTATTTATTGTAAAATCATAAATAATACTAATAGTTATATGATTGAAAAAAATAGGTAAGTTAAAGGTAAGGACTTTTAAAAATATCTTAAAAGTTTTTATATCTAGATCTATACCAATTTTATAACTTTTATACCCACACTCAAACTAATAAAGTTTACGAATAACATTCAAATATGAGTATTTTTTTCCGTCCATAGACCTCATGAAAAGGAATAGGTAATTAAATTGGTTGCATTAATAATTGTTTTTTTATGGTACTCTAGAAAATTCTATGTTATTAATTTGAAGTATACCGGCTTTATAATATTTTATCGAAACATTCAAATATATCTACCGTTTATACTTTATGACAAATTGTCAATTAAGCAAAGTATTCACATCAGTATTTACATTTTTTTCTGTTGGAGATGACTCATTAACTAGTTTTAGAATTTTTTGTATAAACATTTTTAATAAAAAAAAACTGATGCATTATATTGCACATTTTTATTAAATAATATCAAATAATTCAAAATTATCAGAAAAATATTCCATTTGAATTAATAGGTTAAATCGTTTAATATTATAATTTTTATCGATCTTTGTTTAGAAATTACGTATTAACTAGACATGTATTCAAATAGGTCGACGATACCATGAGGAATCCTTTCTTTACAATAAAAATTCAAATTTTATTCATTAGTATTTAATAAAGGAGTAAAGTTATGATACATATATTGTGCACTACGCAGATTCTAAAACTTTTATTATGTATAAATTAAAACTTCTCTTTCATATATAGTCACCAAAAAAGTGTAGAGTTGACTTCTGACCATTTACCCATGATAATTTGTATTATGGTGATTAATAATGCACCACAAAGCCAACTACTCTTAGCTTATAATTAATTACTTGCCGACATTGAAATATCTTATTATAATGAAATTAGAAAAATAAAACCCCTCCAAAAAGAAAAAGAAAAACCAAATCCTAGCTCTATATATATATTATTAGCTAGTTATTCCTTTATAGCCACTATTTCTCCCCATACCTGCCTGTTACTTGATAATCCCAGTTCTAATTTGAGGACAACACTATTATTTCGTCCATCTATAAAACATAGTATAAAAAATAGTAAAACTCAAAGATCAATTTATGAATTAGCTAGAACCCTAGATCATTGTACAAATTACTTACATTGCAAGCCCTAAGTGAATTGTATAATTAATATCTAATTTCCAAACAGGAAGTGCCTAAAATCCATGACATATATTCAGTTCTAATCAGATGAGAAAATACAATTACTTGGCACATGGAATATGGTTGGTTATTGATGCAATTGTAATGTATAGTAATTGGTTTGTAGAGTAAGAGAGGACATTATCTTCATACTCAGGGCTTAGAAAGCAGTTCCAGATGAACCAGCACAAGACCTCTAACTCTAACCAACAAACAAAACAATATGGGACCTCTAAAACAACTCTGCTGTACTTCCCTGCAGTGACATGTTCATTAGATCTTCGTCGCCTTGAGTTGCCCCATCATCAAAAAGCCATTTTTCCAGCAGCGTGAGAGGGACTTGCGTATCCAAATTTGGCTTGCTTTCGTCTTGGAAGAGGCCTAGGCTTGTCTCTCTAGTCAAATAGGTCTTGTGATCATCCACCGACACATCAGAGTTGGAGGAGTTGAAACTCAATAGAGAAGTATGATGATCTGGTGTAGTGACACTAGAATTGGAACCTGTAGTGGCTGAGTTCGGGGATTTCTTCATCCAGTTTTGGAGCAATCGGGCTATGTTATCGGCACTTGATGCGTATGAGGAGGATCCTAATTGGTTGGGTTTTCTGAGGTAGGAAATGGAGGGCTTAGTCTCAGTCTCAGGAGTGGGAGTTGGCTTGTCAAGGGAGAGAGCCTCACACAAGGCTTGCTTGGCCATGTGGATATCTGTTTGAAGCCTTCTCTCCCACTGTCCCTTTGCCTGTGAACATGAGTGTCCTTCTTGATCATTACCCTCCATCCCGGGTCGAAGGTTCTTCAGCTTCTTCTTCAAATGGGTATTCCAGTAGTTTTTTATGTCATTGTCTGTCCTCTCCGGAAGATAGGAAGCTATGGCAGCCCACCTACATAAAAACCCTTAAATAAATTAACAAACTAAAAACCCAAAACTTTTTCTTTGGGATTTGAAAATCTTATTAAATAGATCATAGTTGGAATCTTAATTATTTCATTACTTGTTGCCCAAAAGAGCTTGGAGGTGGATGATCATCTTCTCTTCGTGATCGGTGAAGTTACCTCGTTTGATACCCGGGCGAAGGTAGTTAGTCCATCTAAGTCTGCAGCTTTTGCTGCATCTCATCAAACCTGAAAAAGCAAAAAATTTAATGATAAAACAACCAACCCAGACCAAATCGGGAATTGAAAAAGCTAATTAGTTAAGAAAAGAAATACCTAACTAAACCAAGGAGATGAAAAATAATTGAAAGTAAATATGTTGGAGAGATTATAAAGTGTACTAGTTTTGACCTGTATCAGTAGGAACTGATCTCCAATTGCCTGGTCCGTGTTCTTGAATGTAAGAGACCAAGATGATGTCTTCCTCTGGAGTCCAAGGCCCTTTCTTAACCCCAAATTTGTCACAGCATGGTGGTCTTCCCATTGTATCCAGCTCCAGCTCTTTAATTTTCCTGATCTCTGATCAGATTTCCGAACAAGCTAGGGTCCTCTTCTTTATACACACTCAATGTCTCTCGCTTTCTTTCTTAGGAATACAATGACAAGCGTCCACATTTGGGGTTGCCTCTTCTATATATATACAAATTTATATAGAGATACTCTGAGAGAGAGAGAGAAGAGAAGAGGTTGTTTAATCGCTGACGAAAGGAGGTAAAAGAGTTTGCACTCAGAGTAAAAAATTACAGAAAGAGCATTTACTCATGGCTTGCGAAGGTCAGCTATGCCTATGCCTCTCTCCCTCCATAAAGGTTACACTGAAACCCAAGTGGCATTTAATATGGGCGTAGTAAAAGAACCCAGAAAGAAAGGGGGGAAACCCTAATCGACTGTTGTTTTCGTAAATTGTTAAATTTGTCCAAAAATAAATAAATTTCTAAATGCTACGTAATATGAACAGAGAAAGTAGTGAGTTATATTTAGTAACGTTCTTTTTTTCATTTTGCTGAAATATATATAAATTTTATCTTTTAGTTACTTAATTGCCTATATTGACATTTGCATAGAACAAGCAGCTTTCAAGGTAATTAAACCTCTGACCTCGTGATGTGTGCTTGACCATGATGTGACTCGTAAGTTTTAAAAAACGTAGGCTTTTCAACTTCACCATGTATATCACACGGACATCATCAACAAATAGGATCCCCACATGTCGGTCATTCAACTAATAATAAAACAAAAAATACCTAGTTCTATTATTTTTGGTGTTGACAAATTAATTGCCCGCGTTTATTGTTGTTTAATTAATATTTAAACCACTCAAAGCTTGGTTTTCATCATTTTTAAACTTTAGATTCTGGTTGTCTAGTTATTAACCCATATCATAAAGCCAAAATATTCCTTAATTTGTCATACTTAAGTGTGTATTACTTCCTTATTTGTAAAAAGAATATGTTAACCCAAGTTAATTATGTTCTAAAAATACAACAAAGACCTTTGGTAGGGTTGTGATTGGTAAGAACGAACGGTCGGAAAGCTAGGAGGGGTTAGTTCAGTTTAAGAAAAGGTATTGTCCAAAAAAAAACTTAAGAAAAGGACAAATAAATGTAGGTTCATTTCTGGGATTGGGGACCATCAACTCTGAAAAGAAAGAAGATTAAAAGAAAGGGTATCCAGCATCCACCATTCAATGCGCTATCACATTCATGTAAAACTCCAAAAAACAATTTTTTTTAACCAGTTGCAAATTAATAATCAAGTCCATGCAAATTGCTTACCCTCATTTAAGAATTCAGATCAGATTTTATAGCAGAGAGATAGAAGAGAGAGAATATTATAACAGTAGGTTAATTCTCTGTCTCTATCTCTCTTTTTGCTTATGCAAGTTCCGATAGATTGTATTATAAGTTAAAAACGTATATCATTGTGCTTGTTTACTATTGTCTACCCCTTTTTTCTGTTAGATTCATTGAACTGATATATATAGTAATGGCCATCGATATTTCAAGGCAACAGTAATGGCTATTATTTCTTTAATTGTTGTATATAATAAGATCGATCAAATATATGCAGAGTATGACATTGACTATATATTTTTTAATACGATATTTATAATTTTCTGTCCTCTTTCAATCATCACTTCACCTATATACCCAGTCCAAATGTAGGAAGGACTATTTCTCCACATTCTTTATAGCATGGTACATTTACAAAACTTTTGAGTCTCAGTTTTTAAAATTGGAGTGAATTTGACGTTTTAAGTTCAGTTTATTGATCATTTCACTATGCTCCCGACCCCTAACAAAAAAGATGGTCGCATTAAACTCGTGTGTGTGTGTGTATGTTGGATAAAAATTAATGATTCAACTAAACACAAGAAATTTATCTTAACTATTTTAATAAGGTTATTCCAGAGTAAATTAATGAGAATATTTTCAGTTAATGCGGAAAATTACATGTTTTAAAATAACTATCATTTACAATATAGCTTATATATTAACCATAAATAAAAAATCATTTTGTGTGGAGCTGATCATAATAATCTTGTTCGGGGCCGATCGATATTAAGTCAATATTTTCACATCTCACCAAAAAAAAAATTAATATTTTTATAATCACTTAGCTAATGGCGGTACATATATATATAAGTTAATTTTGGTCAGTTAAATTTGAATAGAAATTACTTAAGAGAGAGAATATCTCTTGAGGATTCTAGAACGTAAATAATTATGAACCAAGAGGAAAGATAGTTAATTAGTTGCCTGTTGAATTTGAACCCCCAAGAGTTTACATTTTGGGATCAGGGAAGAATTTACTCTTTTAATCTCATATCATTAATGCGTAAGCTAACTTAAAAATACTCTTACCATATAACAAGAAAACATGACATGGTGTGACAAATGATTAGCTCCGATTGGGGATTCATTTGGTTTTTGAAATTTGGATGGTATGTGGGCGCGAGTGGGAAGAAGAATGATTGAATAAATTGAATAAAATTGGACCCACATGCCCAAACTAAACCGAAAAAGATGGAATCTAAGAGAGCTTAATTTCTACCTCAAAGGAAACCAACCATTGAAAGAGGGATTAGGTTCTTTTTTGTAATTAAAACGAAAGCGTAGGTTAAATCAGTGAGAGCCATAGGTTCAATTTCTCACTCCATATTGATTAACCTAACAAATCGGAGTTCAGCACCATTTCATTAGTTATGGTTTTTATTTCCAATGTGAACGCCTGACTCATAAGCTTGAATTACAAGTACTTTGTACATTAACTGCTTTGCTTCTAATTAAATGATCTTCGATCATTGCCAAAAGGCAAATTAAGATAGGCTCACGTATGAACAGAGATAAAGAGAGAAGTACACAAACAATTCAATAGATTATGACGTATTAACCTCCATCAGTGCCTTAAAAAGTCTATATCCAGCAAACAACTTTAAAGAATTAAAAGCGATGCTTATTAATCTACGAAAGCAACCGTGTATGCTTGAATGTAATTATGCATTTAAAAGTTTGTGATGGCCTGTGACAGAAATCAATAACAGTAAATAGAAAAAAGTCTTCTCAGGGTCAGGGATCATCCTAATTAACGCAAACCTAATTCTTGCATTATTTTATTTGCTACACCAATAAAAGTCTTACACTACTTATAATCAATCTCTTATGCTCATCCACTTTCTGGGTTAAATATGGATATATCTTTATCTCTAGTAGTCAATAACCCTAGCTAGGGTCTTTGAAGACTCAAGATTAACTAAGACGAACAAGAATATATCATACAAAGCTCTAGTGTTGGACTCTTAATTACATCCACGCTTACAACTTTTGACAATCACACACACACACACATATAATAAAGTTGTTGCAGCTAGCAATTAATAGGACGGAAGAGGATGATGATCAAGTGCAAACCAATCCAAAGCTAATTGCACCACCAAACAAAAAAGAATGCTCAATTTGTCTGCTAATGCTATAATGCTTATAAGAAAATGGTTAATTTCTGCAATATTTGAAGTATGAATGCCGCAGTTTATGGGTGCCCAGAGTGTATGATTTGAAAGATTAGTTTGAAAAAAAAAGGTGCATTGGTCCTGAGAGAGGTATATGCATGTAGGAAAGCTAGAGAATTACAATTAATTAAGGCCCTTGACAGAGTAATATGAATATGGGAAACAGTACTGAAAGTCGAGTCTCCTCCTCCATGTGTGGATGCAATATGCATTGTGGCTCTTTATTAGCTTCCATTTTAATTTTTTCAGTATAAATTATATATTTAATATGACCTGCGTGCTTGTTCCGGGTATGAAAATTTTATGGTTTGGATGCATTAAAGGCAACAAAAAGTGGTATTATTTCATATAATAGCATATTTCCCAGCAATTAACATGAATTAATTGCATTAGTTAAGACGCATAAATCAAGAATAATCTTTAACTTTACAAATAATTTTTTAATTATTTAAATAATTAGATCGGAAAATTCAATTAAATTGTTAATTGCATTTGATTTTATCACAAGAAGAAAAATCATTTTATGAATAAATTCTATATATATATATATATATATATATATATATATATAACTTGAACAGCGCTAGTCCAAAATTTAGAAGAGTTTAAGCTAGATTTTATTTGCAGTAATATTGAAATATTATAACAATTATCGTGATCAGGAACTATAATTTTAAAATTTTTTATGAGTACTAGGCATAGAGGGCTTTCATGGAAAATGATATATATATATATATGAACTTTAATTACTTATATATTCCCTTCGTTTTAACAACATCAGTTCTGACTATGATATATGTGATACATGAAATGTTTAATAAAACAAAGCAATTACCTGCGAATTTTCTGTCGAAAATAGAGGCTAGAATTTTATATATTAATTAATTTATCCGCTTATACATAAACTATATAAGGAGTCAAATCTATGAATGCAATATCTACAAATTTATAATTTAGATAGTAATCAAGTTTGAATTTAGTAATTAAAGGACATTTGTAGATATTTAAATTCGTAAAAAATTACTTGTGACAAAAAATTAGTATTTTAAGTAAAATTAATTCTATATTTAAAGAATGCGAAGATATACAGGAGAAAAAAAAATTATACCCACAATATTAGTTTAGTTGTCCTTTATGTTGTCTTCGAAGGTTGATGATTCCCTGTCATACTACCTTACAGAAAGGAAATTCATACAAATCAAAAGGATACAGCTATACTCATCTTGCCCTGCAATGTGGGACAACACTTCTATTCAGAAACTCCACTATACACAAATTAAACCTAACAAAGGAAGCTGAAAGCTAAACAAGCAAATTGCATATGAAATCTTCATAGACCTTCCTTTCCATGTAACCCACATCAAGAAAGAAAGCTATATTACTTGTGCGTGTTATTAAGGGTGCAATTTTATTTTATTTTTATATTTTTTAAAAGTCGCCTTATCTAGACATGACAAGCTATATCCATTATAAACACTACAGGTAGGGAAGTTAAGTATAAATTCTTAAAGAAGACATTGAAGCTAACAAAAGTTACAGTTTTGGAACACTGGAATAAGCCTTAATCTACCAGAGAACGTAACGTGCCGGGGTGGGAAAAATTATATTCCTAGCCTTACCATATATTAATTAATGGACTTGTTAATTAACTCGATTCTAGTAGCAGAGGCTAACAAGCATTTATAATTAGACTTGTCTTAAAAAAATTGACGTGATTATCTTGTCTGTGATTGGATCGGACAAGTTAATTGATTAATTACTCAAGATAAGTGAAAATTAATTAATTATAAATTTATATCAAACACAATTAGGAAAAAAAGATTCATATGAAACTATCATCATTAATTAATTTTATAATCAGTAATAATTAACTAATTAAATTCCACAACGAGTGATAATTAAAAACGCGCATCACTTATTGATATTTTTTGGGTAAAGGTAGTTTTATTTTATTCATAAAAAAAAAATGAAAGATGGAATTTGATTCCCACTAGAGATTTATCTTATCTTAACTACTTTGAGTACAATTTTAGCTAAAACAAAAACCACAAAACTGGGTGATAGTTGAATTGTATAAAAAATGATCCTTCGGAAGGTGCCAAAAAAGATAGACAAAAAATTCAAATAATTTTTTTTATCACTATTCATATTTTTCATACTAATTCAAAATCATAATGTTTTTCCTCCGTTCCACTTCTAGTAGAAAAATTTTGTAAAAATGTATCTATAGCACTAAATTAACATATTGGATATTACAAGTATCATCACAAAAAATGATATTACACAAGAAGGTCGACAATAATCTAGTAACTAAGAAAGTGATTAGAGATAATAGCATAATAATTTTTAAAACACTAAAAAATCGTAACAGATAGTCGCTTGAGAATACTTTCATCGTCTCTGGAGGTAAGCTTCATTCATGCATCTTTTGTCAATATTTAAAGATGATGATAGCTTTAAATTTGAAGAAGACAATTGAGAATCATGCATGATAGTCAAACCCTATTTTACAAAAGAAACAAATTTTCTATACAAAAAAAAAGGGGGAGAAAACTCCCAAGATCATCACATGCATGTTAATGTTGTGACTCGTAATGTAATTTAGGGGCATTACATATGGATGAAAATATGAAAGATAGAGGCCGCTTAATGTTGTTAATAAGATGACACTATTTCATATTGACCACAAACAGAGAGATGTCAGAGAACCTTCACAACCAACCTAGCCATATATAAAACAATTAATCAAACCAATACATCATATGTTTATACTCAGAGTAAATTATTACTTTGGTTTAGCAAACACATTTATTGCATAAAATTAATTCTTGAAATGACATTTATATATTTTGATTGCATAAATATTTAAAATTCAACACAATTAAGTCCTAAAGTGAATATAAATTCAATTGTTGAATAATCAAATTTATTTCTTGATTGTGTCATTTTAAAGTTGATGTAGTCAATTGATATTTAATTTTTTAAACACAAATATACTTTTTAAGATTTAGTTAGTCTAATG
Source organism: Gleditsia sinensis (assembly GCA_037074535.1). Taxonomy (NCBI): domain Eukaryota; kingdom Viridiplantae; phylum Streptophyta; class Magnoliopsida; order Fabales; family Fabaceae; genus Gleditsia; species Gleditsia sinensis. Next base: position 5,402,956 of record CM073464.1, on the reverse strand, counting down.
TACATGTTTTGGTCCCAAAAAAATCCAATGAAACATGAAAAGAAAGTTCGTGACTGTACAAGAACACTCTGGCATTATTCTTGCAGACTTGCATGTCAAGTTGAATATGAATTGATGAAGATGGAAAACAGAGGTTACAATTGGACCTCGGGAGATATTTTTTTATTAATTTTAGATTTTATATAAATTTGGGGTGTATATTAATATCTTATAAAGCCCCTCCCACTTGGCCAAATCTAATTAAGAGCTGACATGGCTCACCACGTGGCAGGATGGTTGCATCTATGGACAGTAGCCAAGCAACGTGGATATGTAGATTGATTGAAAGGTTACATCAAGAAGTCATGGTCAGTGTGGTGAAACATTGGGGAGAATGGGACTGGGATTCTCTGTAGCTCGGTGGAAGAAAATTTTTGAAAAAAAATAAAAAATAAAAAGTAAAACCTGTCTTTTGCTGTGCACAGCAGAGGATCTGTGCGCGGGAGAATAGAAGGAGGAAACTACTATAGACACCTAACCTTAATATACCGTGCTGTGTACAGCAGAAGATCCGTGCGCGGGAGAATTGAAGGAGGAAACTACTATAGGCACCTAACCTTAATATAGGGCCTGTTATTCTTGTTTGTTAGGTATACATTTGGCGCCTCTTGGGGTGAGCAAAGGAGACTGAATAAAATTGGATTCGTAGGATTATCAAATTGATTTTAAAAATTAAGATCTAATTTTGATTGATTTACTTACAAAATTTAAGTTATATATAATTGAATTACGTCGAGTTAATCGAATCAAATCTTAAAAATTTAAAAAAAAAAATTGATTTTATAAATTAAAATTAAAATTTTTTAAAAAAATTAATTCACATAAATTAACTCACTTAAAGTTTTTTTTTTTTACTTGTATTTAGATGGATGAGCAACTTATACTTACCTTAGACGCCACTACCCCCAAAAGCAGTGCTTAGTCTTATTATAAGATTTGAACAAAAACAAAAAGTCTTATTATACGTATCTTTTGTTCAAAAAAGAAAACAAAGGTCTTATTATATGTATTGGTCTTGACCAAAAAAATACGTATTTGGGCCACACTACTAAACATCTCTGCCAAGTGTTTAATATAATGCAAGCGGAATCAAAGTGACCTTCTTGCTTCTTCTTTTTTCACATTAATCAGAAAAAAGTCTTATTATATAAAAAAAATTAGTTTTGGTCTCATTTTAGTTAAATTGAGTGTTTTTATTTTGGAGTTTTAATAGTTTTATTTTTCTTTGCTTTGATACGGTAGATTATGATATGTTGAAAATTTTTAAATTTAATTTAATAAGTAAATAAAATTAATCATCTCATTACAGCATTAATGATAAAAACAGTCTTTTTTATCTCAAAAATAAAAAAATTAATAAAACTTTTGTTCTCCTTTTAGTTCAACTAAAAATTATAAACATTTTTATGTTATTAATTAGATCTAAAATTATTATTATAAGTGCCATTAAATTTTATTTTGAATGAAATATTGCCATTTTGCCAACAAAACAAAAACAAGTTACCTAACAAAAACTATGAACAAATTAAACTAGAGGATATTGTTGTTATACATTTTACCAATTATTGAAATATAATAATCTTTTGGCAGGTGGACTCTGGTATGAGCGATCTGGTTGTCACGTAGGAATCTCAGAACTCTGCGTATATTTGAGTTCGATTACTATTATTTAATTTTCTTGTTCTCTAATCTTCAAAAAATATAATGTATCTAAATAAATAAAGTATTTTGTGAACCTAAAAATTAAGAAGGTTCTTAAGTGTACGTAGTTGTAGGGGGAAACAGAAATTAAATCCGTATAAACTGAAAAGCAATGCACGTACGAACGTGATAATGCGAGTCCCATTAACATTATAAATCTCACCCACCATCATCCCCACTTGTTTCAACTTCCCCTTCACTTTTTAATTCTCAAATGTGAAAACTCTTATTTCTCTGTGTCTCTAAGGTATATAATGTCCAAAAACATAGCACGTTGACACCTCCTTTTAAAATGTACGTTGAGAAGTCCTATAAGGGCCCTTAGCCTTTAGGAATAAATATGCATGCAGGAATCGTATAGAAAACTACTGTAGTGTGTGATAAAACCAGGAAATGCATTAAAAGCTTACTTCTAGTGATTTGCACCAAGTCACTTTTAATTATATGCTCAGTGGTAGGAATCCAACGAAGATACTGTACCCAGATGCTTCCAAGTGTTATATAATATTAAGATGTCAAATGTGGTTTCATTTATCAGAAACAGACAGACACCATATATATATATATACGGTCAAGCAAACTTTTCCATTTTAAACTTTAATCTTTATGCTTAGTCTTCATGTTCAGAATTTATTTTTGTCGTTTTAATTTGTCACTATTTCTTCATCTGAATGATTCTTTTTTTTTTTAAATGAATTTTGGGGCCAGAAGAACAAAAAGAAAAAATCAATGCTCGTGCACATAATAATTATACAAAGCATTGCATGCCATGTGTTCTAATCATGGTTTGACGCCCAATGACTAATGTTATCTTACTCCTCCTTCAACTTGATCATGATGGGAGGGAGCGCCCATCTCTGTAGGCTCAAGCTGCACTTTCTGCTTTTCAATCATAAACAGTTTACGCGTCTGGAACCCTCTTGAGAGTTAGCGCCCATTTCTACCTCCTCTCATCTTTCTTCTCTTTTTTTTTTTTAAAAAAAAAACTTTATTCTAGAGTTTTTTTACTTTATTTAAAGAAGATCTTTTTTTCTACAAAAGTGGTAGAAGTTTAAAATTTTGCATCTCTTTATTCAAATGTATAATTTTAAAGTTAAATTTATAATTTTATGTTCAAATTTAAGTAAAAGAAAATTAATTTATAACTATAAACTTACTTAAAAAAAATTAAAGATACTTAATTAGAGAGTTAAAATATATAGTGTCTTTTAAAAATGTCTCTATTTTTTATTTTATTTTTTTATATATTATATTTTTATGTATATAAAATTTTATTATATAATATTTGATAAATTAGTATTTATAAAATATATTATTTCTACATTCTCTGATTATAAGATTTGATATATTTGATATTTTGTATCTTTAAAAATTACAAGATTAAATTAGATAAATTTAATTTATTTATCTTTATCTTCTAATTTATTTATGGCATCGTGTCTGATATATTTATTAATTATAATATTTCACTAATCTAAAAAAAAAAATCATGATGGGCATTGTCTTTTGTCAATTTTTAAAGAGTTTGATTTAGTCTTCAGTGCAGCATAAGAACGAAACCCGTTTTACCTAAATAAATAAAAACACCGAATTAATACTACCATTATCTACGAGAGGAGTTAATATTTTATACACTTTATATCATCATCGCTGTAATATGTAATTTTTTTATATAAATCTTGCAATACTTTAGATATAAAAGGGCAAGCTTCCATATTAATTAGATCATCTGTTATCTGTTCAAAGTCAAACAGCTATCATTGCTACTTGTAGCTTGTACGAGTTTATACACTTCCTAACCTGCAACTAAGAATAAGCTCGTCTAGGCCTTATGTCTAGTTCACCATGAACAATGTGTTGGCAAATTCGATATCTTATGCATTTTCCCAGATAAGTTATAAATTTAAATCCTCAGTTTACTCCAAACAGCTTTGGTATCTATAAAAGCTCACAAATACACAACAGAGTTTATATTAGAACGATGAAATCGCGCTTATAAATATTTATATTCCTGGACAAACTTCATTCTTCCTTAGATAAAAATTGGTGCCTCCCAAAATCGCACCAAGATAAAAAATGGGGGAAAGCTGTAGAACACCAGTGAATTCATACTTCCCAGCTCCTTGATATATAAATTCTAAGAAACACCAATGTTAAGCCTTGGTATCAAAACATTCTTGCAAGAACTGGTGAAGCTCTTCTGCAACTATAGCGGGATACTCCTCTTGTGGAAGAAGAGCCCCTGGCACCTCCACAAACTTTCTCACCCCTTTAGCTCCCTTGAGAGCTTCCATCTCAGCCTTTGACCTCTTAGGAGATCCTTTGGTTGATACAACCAGGATTGGTGTCTTTCCTTCCAAATCTGCAAAGAGTTTAAGGAACTCCTCTCGAGATGTTACGGGGTCTAATTGCCCAGTCAAGAAAGCTGCAGGCAAGTATCGTGCACCCTTTTGTTTTGTCAATGCATATCTGCTTTCCACAATTCCTGGAGTCACATTATCAGGGTTTGCATAGACATGGGATTTGTACTGTGATTGAATTGCATTCTCATTGCTCACAAGCATGTTATACATCATCCAGCCAACTGCAGGGGCTTTTAAGGTGCCTCTTAGAAGTCCATACCTGCAAGTTGATGCGGAAGGGGGAAAAGATACCAGTTATACTATATTGTGAAACAAGTTAATCTGCTTGTGACATGCATGGTTCATTGAATTATATATCCGTGCAAAATGTAGTGGCAAACCAAACAACATTTGTTAGAGCAGGGGAGAATGGGAAAATTTACGGAGAGTTACAGTGAATTACACCAATGCCAAGAACTGTAAATAGACTGATGTAACCTAGAAATGTAGCACTGTATTCTTTAATGCCTAGACAACTACAAAGGAATTGAACCTGAGGTTATTCTTTTCAAATTTCAGCTAAGAGATATGTATGATCACTGGGTTACGTTTAGTTTCCTTTTAGTAGAAAGCAAAGCTACATGAAAGTCCACCTAAATGGGGGCTTGGAACTACCTTGTTTCCATTGTGGAATCTCGACCAAACACAATAGGAAGGGGACCAGCCCAAGTTGGAGCAACAGCAGCTATAGCTTTGGGCTTCACCAAACCCTTTTTTGCAGCTCGAATTACTATTGATGCTGCATGCCCTCCTCCAAATATTACCAAATCATTTTCTGGTTTCAATTAGAATAGTGTCAGTCAGAGTCTCACAGACACTAACCAATGTAAGTTGCATTTAATATACTCAAGCAATGAAGCACACGTTACTCATGTCTGTAAACATATGTAACTGAAGGAGGAAAGGGACACATAGTAGACAGACAATGGAAAACAAACCCAGAAAAGTTTATATAAAACACTTACCTCCAACAATTCACAAAATATAGTAAGGCAGGTAAGCATCACGATAGTCATAGATATAAGTATCTGATATAGAAAATTGAGGAACAATGGTACACTAGTATTTGCTAATTGGATATAAAATACAGGAAAAGGATCAACTAAGTTCCATGCTTTTTTAACACACATCAATTATTAATAGACGTATATAATGTAGAAATAGAGTTGAGAGTTTATTCTAGCTTGGATTTAGATAATCAGCATCATTCTTTGTGTGTGCATTCATATGTCTATAATTAAATATAATGTTGGAAACAACTCTGAATATAATCTTAGGACTTGGATTGACCAATCAGGTAATGCATTATTCAAGTGTCTGCAAAGACCTTGCCATTCTCATAGGGCCAGCCAAGATGACACAGATCCTTTCTAGAGTTTTGAATTCTCATACCCACCAATTTAAAAAACAGTCCTAGAAGCCCTTGTAAGCAACATAATTTAGTAGAACCTCCCAGAAAAAGATTTCATTGAAGTGAAAGTTTATATATTTTAGTCCTTAAACTTGTGAAACACTAACAGCACAGAGATCCTAATTCAAACTGCTTAAAACAAGAAATATATGTAAGTAATTGTAGGCAGATTTTCTATAATGGGCATATAAATTTTAACTGCAATCTATCTGTACTTTGATGATGTAAAATGAATGAACAAATATAGCTCAAAACTACAAAGGATGACATAATGTTAAGAAAAGAAAAGAAAAGTAAAAGGTTCTTCATAACAACCTGGTTGCTTTATCGGACCATTGGATGCATTGATGAATTCAACCAGAAAATTTTCTAAGACATCAGCATTGTAATCCATTTTTGGCCGATCAGAATAACCCAGACCAGGCCAATCAACAATAGTTGCTCGCCAATTGACTTTGCCCTCACGTTGAACAATGTCTCCAGCCACTAACCTCCATTCCTCAACAGTGCTTACATCAGAAATGGTTGGCATCATCAAGATATTTTGGGAAGGTTCCGGGCCATCCTTTGCATGTTCTTCATAATAAATATTGATTTTATTATCTTTGAATTTCCATTGCCAAGTATTAGTCTGAGAGGAAAAATGAAAAGTGCTATAAATTTTGACACAAGTTTTCAAAAATTGTACCAAATACACTTCTATAGTTCTGTTGATCTTTACTGCTTAAGCTTTCTTTCTTTATTTTGGTGTATTTATGTGCATCTATAGACTTTGTTTATCTTTTAGGGGTGGAATAGAGCGTCAAATTGATCAGAGAAAACAGAGTCCAGCAACGACAAGATATATTGTCCATGCATCTAAAGAGTGACCTTAAACGCGTGTATGAGTTTAGTCAAAAAGTATTAAAAATTCAGGAAACAAAGGTTTTCTGAAAAGGAAGATTTTCAGAGAGTTCCAATAAAATTCAAAAAGAACACTAAAAATACAATCAAGAGTTAACAGAGGCTAGCAATCTCACCTTCAAGGGGGAGGATTTCTGATTTACAGAGACATTGGAGTAATCTAGAGTAGTTGAAGCCCTAATTTTTAGGGGCCTAAGGAGACCAACAGTTTGAGAGAAACAGGATCTACGAATTTTGTAGGAAAGATTCAAGCTTGGCGATGAAGTAGCAGAGAGCGCCATGGAAGATGCAGAGCTTGAAGATGGGTAAAGGTGAAGGGAGTAGAGGTTAAGGCCACGGAATCAAGGCAGAAAATGCTGACCGCTGAATTGATGAGATTTTTGGTTTGGGGAAAAGTATCAACTACGTCTACACTGTCAGCTCCAGCAGAATTATCTTTCTGGATATTTCATTCAACTGCCCTAATGTTTTGGAAATACCAGTTTCCCCCAAGCCGAGTTTGGATAATTGTTTTTTTTCCCCAGTTATCTAAAACGTGTTTTGAAAACACAAATAAATGGTAAAAACTTTATTTTTCGTCATTATCATTGTGGGGCATTTAATTTGGTACCTTGGTATTCAACAAGAGTTAAGTCAATTAGCAAAATTGAATTACTTGAATTCGAATTTTGTTGATCATCATTTATTAATATTCTATTTCACCTCATCCATTAGATCAAAATCCATCCATCAAATCTGCCTTTAGTAACAAATGAAAGTTGGAAACTTGGCTTCAACTTAATATCAAAATAAAAAGAATGATCAACAGTACAGCAAGATCAACAATTTCTACTAAATATTAGCTAAAGCATAATGGCACTGATATTAACTAGGATTAGGAGAAAGTACCCAAAAGCACCTATATACTTAAGAGTATGTTAAAATAATCAGTTGATGGGGTCATAACTGCAGTTCATCGTGAACTCTATCTACATTACCATCAGTGAAGTTGGGTGTCTCTCTAATAGGTTAAATTCACAATATAAATGAAAGGGTATGCAGTTCTAACAAGAGAATTCAGCTATCTTTTACATGAATGTTATTCTGCAGAACCCCACAATCTGGAAGACCAGAACAAAGCAATGGGTATTTGTTAAATAATGACAGTCCATGGCCAATTTTTTCGCTGTCTCTATGTCAACGGCCATTTCTTTATTCAAAATTTTCACTTTAATCTTTGATGTCACAACTAAATGCTTCGCTTGGAACCAGATTATAAAATCATCATACATGCAATCCGCTGTGATCAATTTCTCATCGCCAGTAGTCTCTGCAATAACATAATCCATCTTTGAATGAGTGGAAGCGCCTTCTATCTATCACAATGATTTCTTTTTGGTATACTTTAGAAATCACCTTCATCACTGCAAGGCAGTACTCCCCGCAAACCCTCGAGTTCTTTACTATTCTTATAATCCTTCCCCTAGGAAGTTTTGCCATTCCAAAAGCTACAGCAAGCTTCTTACTGTGCTCAGACGCTGACAAATCCATGTAATAAACAATAAAGGCGGAAAGCTGCAGAGTAATAAGGAGCAGAAAGTCAGAAACTTGCTCATACAAATATACAAAGATGTGTGCTGTGCACGTCTCTATATTCAGATACGAACAAAAGAATTTCATGAGACCAAAAGACTTCCCACCAAAATCCTTTAAACTCCCTTTTGTCATTAGATTATGCTACTTACATCTTCAAATCAGATCATAATATACAATAATAATAATAATAATAATAATAATAATAATAATAATAATAATGACAGCTTCTGTACACAGATGATTCAATAAATAGTTAAATATCCAATTATATGTACAAATAGTTGTTAGATTACACCTGTATGAAAATACAAGAGACGGTATTCCATGAAAATAAGACAAAAATTTTGCTTACATGATTTATCCTCAAAAGCAATAATTGTTACTTGCGATTTTATTTTTTGGATGATTCTGTAAAACTTCAGTTGATCAACCTGCCGGAAAGCACGACAAATTCTCATGTTTACTAGAGAGGAAATAAACAGTAAATTGTGGAAGAGAGAGATGATAATAAAAAATTAATGACTATTTGTAGAACTTCAATGTAGTACAATTTTTCAATCTGCTTCATTGTCTACTTCACAGCCCCCAAGACCATTACCCCAGTGGCATCATATTAATCACTGAGGTAGTTTAAATCTGAGCAAATTAAAAACAAAATGAAGCACCCATTACAAGAGAAGGAAATCTCTCCATGACACGGCAACGGAGCAAATCAAGGAACCGAAGACAATAAATAAATTTGCTCTCAGCATCAGGTCCACCGAAAGCAATTTACTTTCTCCAGGCTTTCTACTTTCCCAATCTTCATCCCCTTCAATAATCTCAGCAAAGGGTTTTCATGTCCTCTAAGACTGACTCTGACTGTACAACAGTTGGCTCCGATGTCCCAGTGACTGTTGTAGAGTTTGACAGTGATGGTCATCTCACTCAAAAGAGATGCAGGAACCTAAACAAAAAGCATGGCAGGAAAAACAATATAATGGCAAGGGATTGAATATGAACAAGTTTGACAGTCAGTTCAAGGTTATACCCAACTTAAGAGACAACTGTGAAATCAAAATAATTGCTACTTGCGCGTGTGGTTAGGGCATTGCTTTTTGACTCACAAAAGGAGAGGGTTTCATTAGGCATACCATTCATCTTCTCTAGTTGAAATGATATCTAACAAGTAGTTTATTGACTTGTTTATCATCCATGTTTGAGACACAGCAAGTGTAGACATTGAGAAATTAAAATTGTCTAGTATAACAACTTGTCCTAGAAGTAAGGGTAAGATTCTTTCACATCAAACATGAAATAATTAAATTAATGCCTGAGCACAAACATGACCATTCTGGTCTCAGGTAGTATCATCAGACTCATGCCATAAATCTAATGAGATTGAAAAAATAAAAAATAAAAACACCAAAGTTAACAACACAATCGATATGTATAAAGAGAAATTCCACTTATCATAGCTGTAAGTTCTGGAGCGTGCTGAGCTAGCGGTCTTTTAACAACAGCAGAAGCAGCAGATTTAACATACGATGGTTTCTGAGGCGGGGGTGGCCTTGGAGCTGCATGATCCTTTTCCTGGAAGTAAGGCGGAGGACCAGGTGGGGAAGTCTCATCATTGGAGGAGGCCCAGGCGGAGGGCCATGTGGTGGCCTTGGAATTATTGGGACCATAATTCCAGGAGGTGGTGCCCAAAAGCACCTATGTACTTAAGAGTGTGTTAAAATAATCATTCGACTGGGTCGTGAATGCAGTTCATCATGAAAACTATCCACATTTCCATCTGTAAAGTTCGGTCTCTCTTCTAATTGGTTAAATCCACAATTTGAATGAAAGGGTATAGAGTTCTCTAGCAAGGGAATTCAGCTCTTCTCGTTCATGTCCGTACTTCTGCAGTATACCACAATCTGGAAAACCAGGACATTGCAATGGGCATTCAGTAAATAATGATAGTCCATGGCTAGTTTTTGGGCTCTCTGTCAACAGCCATTTCTTTAGTCAATTTTTTCACTTTAATCTTTGATGTCACAACTAAATGCTTCTCCTTGAACCAGATTATAAAATCATCATATATAGCTGTGAATTAGCGTTCTGCTGCTAGGGTATGATTGACTCCTGTGTTTTCCAAATGAACAAGAGCACACAGGGTAAACTAGTTTATCAATCTCTCATCACCAGTAGTCTCTGCAAGAACATAATCCATCTTTGAATGAATGGAAGCGACTTCTATCTCTCACAATGATTTCAACTTGATAAACTTTAGAAATCAACTTCATCACTGCATGGCAGTCCCCACAAACCCTCAGGTTCTTTACTATTCTAATAATCCTTCCCCTAGGAAGTTTTGCTATTCCAAAAGCTACAGCAAGCTTCTCACTGTGCTTAGACACTGAATCTTCTTTTTCTTCCTCCTCAATATCATGTAAAACACTCCTTACTTGTGGAACATAACCTCCTTCTGCTCTGAGTCTGGACATTATTTCCCTCAGTCTATTATGAGCCTCCTCGGTAACCTTATTTGGCTTTTCACCTGCCACAAAACCAAAAATGACCTTGTCAATTTCAATCATGCTCCAACCAGGAGTTTTTTTGATGCTCTGTTCTGTCATCGATCTTCTTATAGTGGCAACGTCCTTCCATTTCCCTGCAATGGCATATATATTTGAGAGAAGTACATGGTCACCCGAATTGTTTGGATCCATATCGGCAAGTCTTGCTTTCACCAGCTCTGCCAACTCCACATGGCCATGAATGCTACAAGCTCCAAGGAGAGTCCTCCAAATGATTGAATTAGGTAAAACTGGCATTTCGCATACAAATTCATAGGCCTCCTGCAACCTTCCAGCTCGACCATACAGATCAACCATACAACCATAATGCTCGATGGCAGGTTCAATGCAATACATACTCTTCATCTTAGAAAAATAAGCACAACCTTGCTCAACCAAGCCAGCGTGACTACAAGCATAGAGAAGAGAAATGAAGGTGATGCCATCTGGCCTAATTCCAGAATCTTCCATCTCATGAAAAAGTTGTATTGCCTCTTCACCATGACCCTGCATTGCAAGTCCTGCTATCATGGATGTCCAAGACACGATGCTTTTTCCTACCGGCATCCTTTGAAAGACCAACGTAGCCATAACTACATTTCCACACTTCGAATATGTATCTATTAGAGCATTATTCACAGAAACAATCTGAAGAAACCCTGCTTTCTGTATAAATCCATGTAAAATTTTCCCAAATTCAAAAGCCCCAGCTTGTGCACACGCTGACAGGACCCCCGTCAGGCTCACCTCATTTGGTCTGATTCCCTCTCGCTGCAACACCCTGAAAAATCCAAAAGCCTCGTAAAAAGAACCATTGTGGGCAAACCCAACAATCATAGTGCTCCAAGAAACATCATCTTTCAGAGGCATTTCAAAAAATACTCGTCTTGCTAACTCAAGCTCACCTGCTTTGGTGTAACCAGCAAGCATCACATTCCATGAGGTCAAATTCCGAATGGGCATCCGTTTAAACATATCTTCTGCACCCCCCACATTCCCACACCTAAAAGAGGCAGTAACGATAGCATTCCATGTGACCACGTTTGGTTCCGACATTTCGTCAAAAACCTGCCTCGCAAAGTCCACGTTCCCACATTCTGCATACATACTTACCAGAGTTGTCCCAACAAATATATGATTATTCAACCCAAAGCACAGAGCTTGACCGTGTAATTGCATCCCAGATCTCAAATACCTGCAGTTAGCGATCCCTTTGAGTATAAATGCGAAAGAGAAACTATCAGGGAGGAAAGTGGATTCTCGACGCATTTTGATGTAAAGTCCAATGGAACTCTGGGGAGATTCAGACTCAGCAAGACCTCGAATGAGCGTGTTGTACATGAAAACATCCGGGTCCGGAAAGTGAAGGAAGAGACGGCGAGCATAGTGGAGAGCATCGGAAATGGAAATGGCGCAATGGAGAAGGAGCTTACCAGCGACCAAGGGATCATTATGAAGACCGGTTTTGTAGAGAAGGGCGTGTATTTGCTTGGCCGATTTCAGGGTCCTGCACTTACTTAACAAAGAAATGCATAGCTGTTCCGGGTCGTTCATTCCCCCGCTTATATTTTCAAACCGAACAAACAAAATAGCCGCTTTCTCCTATATTAGTAGTATTTCCCCCCCCCCCCCCTCCAATTACCCTATTATCATTTATGATTTAAGCAATTTCTTTCGCTAACCTTTTTGCAAGAAAAAATAAAAAACCATTCTCAATAACAATAACCAGACATTCTTTAAATTGCAAGGAAGAGTTCCACATGTAATAACAAATGGGGAAGGATGACAGAGCCATATAATTTTATCTCTATGCTCTTCCTCAACTTTCAATTTAAGTTGTTTCATCAAATGGCTTATAATTGTTTTGACAAATATTTTATGTCATTATTATACTTTTTAAGAATTATAAATTTTCCATGGTTATATATACTTTGACCTGTTTTTTTAATTTATAATTCAATTAATAAATTATGGATAAAAATTTATTCTAACTCTTCACAAAATCACTTTTATTATAAAGAAGTGAGCATAGTAATCATGAGATTACTATTTGCTAGACATAGATATTGGAAACAACTAATGTTGCAGTTACACACTGAGAAAGCCCCCTTCCCTCCATCATTCTTGTATGGGAAATGGGAAATCAAGCTGAAGTAGATTTAAGAGGAGAGTGTCGAATAAACTGAAGAAGTTGCACCAGTTTGTCATAAGGAGGGGTTGACTCTTTCACCGCATGGAGCTCAACAACAGCCATCAGCCATGAGAATAACACAGGAAACTTGCCTGCGTCTATGAACTTTATACCAAGAACCTCTTCGTGCAACTTGTATGGCCCAAATACCGAACAAAACATAATGTCTAAGAGTCCTGCGTTGTTGTCGTCAACATTAGGTTTGCCACCTGGGAAATAGTCCTTCATCTCATTTTCCAGGACACTCAGTTTCTCGTTTATGTCCTTTATGGCCTTTTGCTGCGCTTCTCCTTCAGTTTTGAGTATTATGAGCACGGCCTCAAGTAGCTGTATAAAGAAAATAACACAAGCATTAGTCCAAAGATGTTGACTCAGGCTGATCTGAATTAGATTTTCTTCATCTGCAAAGTAATCCCAATTCTTTTCCTGTAATTAAATTATATAAGCAATTTTAGCTATTGAAGTAACTGAATTTCTTTTTCCCTCAAATTTTAGCTATCTTAAGGTGATGTTTGGTATGCAGTTTTCAAACATTTATAAATCTATTTTCTAAATGTGTGAATATAGTAAATAAGAAAATTTATAATGTAACAGGAAACCGAACCCAGCTGTGACAGTGCGATGCTCTCAAATGGTGCTATGGAAAGAGATTGCAAATGCAGAGGAGAAATTGGTGGTTTTGAAAGCCCCCAACCGGAAAGCTGCGTGGAACCCAGAACGCACTGTTCTGGCCTGAAATTAAATTTGGACTCACTTTGATATCTCAATAAGAAATGCAGAGATGTATGATAATTAAATCTCAGTTCAAATCTGCAAATTCTATATTGGGCAAGTCAATATTATGAGCTATGAATAGTAAAACGTGTGAAAATGCAACTAAGAATAGAAGATTTGAATGGTATAAATAAGGGGGAGATTACTTTTATTTACCTGTTCCTGAATAAACTTAGACAAGAAGCGAACTTGGGCTCTTTTATAGGGATCATCAGGAAGCAATTTAGGGCCATTTTTCCAGGTTTCGTCAATGTACTCAAGAATGATAACTGATTCAGAGATTGGATTTGCATTATGAACAAGTACAGGAACCTTCTTGTGCACAGGGTTGTAGTTGAGGAGCAAGTCGCTTTTATTAGCTAAATCCTCTTCCACATAATCAAAAGGGATGCCCTTGAGTTTAAGGGCCAGTTCTACCCTCTTCACATAAGGGCTAGCCCACATTCCGTGAAGGATCACCTTGTTTTGCTCTGCCATCTCTACCAGTTTTCCTGTAATGATTAATGATGGATTTCATTCATGGCTTCATGATATGCCGCTGGACATATATTGATATATTTCAAGTGGTCTTGACCTTGCTCATCAAGTTATTGATTTGGATCTAGTCAAAAGTCATAGAATTTGGGGATAAGCTCGTCGACAATGAAGAGTCGGCTACTTACTCGAAGAGTCGGCTACTTACTCCCCAAGGGAGCTTTGGTCCAAGTTGTCATGAAACAAAGGAAGACTCATGGTCCACTGGCTATCTGCTCAGTATTCAAAAGATGCCCAAATAAAAAATTTGGAGGCTTTTATCTGGAAGTCAGCTTTGAATTTTAGCCATTATTGTTGATTTTTTTCACTCACCTTTATGACTACACGCAAGGATACGTGGGACACTTTATCAACTCCTCGAACTTAGATTATTTTCAACGACAGTTCTTAAATTATATCTTATATTTAAATACTGCATCTTTTTTTTTTTTTTATATTAGAGTGCTCTACCGTGGAGCAACGGTTGCTTCAACAAGCAACGTTGCTTACACTTTTAAATCAATTAACTTACTAATAATTATTTTTAAAATTAAAAATTTGAGTTTGAATTTCAATTCAAATCAAGTAAATTAAAAAATACATCTCAATGATGAGATGTTTTGTTTTGGCAGATATTCCATACATGTTATTGTACAAAAGCGGCCATAGCCCTTGTTACAGAAAACTAGTTAAGAGGAACTTGGTCAAACCAAACCCAAGTGAATCAAATTTTAGATACTGCTACTGCTACTGCTTATTTTACACACTGAGCAAACCCCATTTCCCCCACTAAATTTATTAGGATATCAAGCTGCTATAGATTTTACAGCAGTCTGGGTAATAAACTGAAGAAGTTCAACTAGTTTCTCATGAGGAGGGGTTAACTCCTTGACCACATCCAGCTCGACAATAGCGGTCAGCCAAGAGAGCAACACTGATCTGGGTCTATCACCTTTATACCAGGAACTTCTTCAGTTCTTCTTGTGCCTTGTAAGGGCCAAATGACGAACAGAAGACAATTTCTAGGAGTCCTACGTTGTTGTTGTCAATACAAGGTTTGCCATCTGGGAAGAAGTCCTTCTTCATTCCTTTTTCAAGCACAGACAGCTTCTCATATACTCCCTTTAAGGTTTTTTATCTCTCTTCTCCTTGAATTTTGAATAGTTCAAACGTGGCCATAAGTATCTGCATTAATAAAACACACGCATAAGACCAAAGATGTCGACTCTGGCTAAGTTGCTTCTTTTTTCATTGATCTAATTATCATAGGTAATCAATTCCTTCTTCACTATATTCAGTAGAAATACAGAAAAAAATGACAAAATTAGCTCAAAAACAGCTAATTTTTTGTCGTGTACATTAATACTTCTATGTACTTGTTCATCGATTAACTTAAACCAGAAGCGTACTTGGGCTCTTTTGTAGGGATCAATGGGGAGAAGTTTAGGACCAAGTTTCCAGGTTTCGTCAACGTATTCAAATACGACTAATGACTCAGAAATGGGGTTTCCATTATGGACAAGGACAGGAACCTTCTTGTGCACAGGATTGTACCTGAGAAGCAAGTCGCTTTTGTTTGCCAAATCTTCTTCTACATACTCATACGGTATGCCTTTAAATTTGAGGGCCAGTTCCACCCTCTTCACGTAAGTGCTAGCCCACATTCCTTGGAGGATCACCTTGTTTTGCTCTGCCATCTCTCTCTAGCAGTTTACCGAAATGATGATGGAGTTCAGGGCTTCATGCTATGCCACTTGCCAAATTTTTATAGATTCCAAATTGTTTGTAAATCCCCAAGGAGCTTGGTCTAAGATATAAAGAAGACAAGGAAAAGTGACAGTCTGCTCAGTATTCAAAAGAATCCAGAATTAAAAATCTGGAGGCTTTTATCAACATGAATTTTATATTAACGATGTTTAATTTTATAAAATTTTTATTTATATTAGTTTATTCTTAATTTAAGTCATTCACACACCAAAACAATTGAGCATTACATTTTTTTTAACTTGAAAAATCTAATAGCCAGAATGAGGAAACAGAAGTTGATCTGCAAGGAAGACTGAGGAAGAGTTCGATATCTGTGATTACAAATGGTGAAAAAGATTAACAATCTACGTGATGAAATATCAATTCTTCCAGTGGGAAATAGATCCTAAATAGAATCGCCACTCTTGAGTCATTTGCTCGTTTGGTCAATTAAGTTGGCTTCTCCATGATGGAATGCTTTATAGTGGCAATTTGGCAGATATACCATTCATCTTATAATACAAAGGTGGCCATATCCCTTACTGCAGAAAACTAATAGCAGAAAATCGTTTAAACCACTCAACTAATTATACAGAAGTGGCCATAGGCCTATTTTACACACTCATAAAACCTCATTTTCTCCACTATTTTTATTAGGATATATATCAAGCTGTGGTAGCTTTTATAACAGTCTGCCTAATAGACTGAAGAAGTCCAACCAATTTCTCATGAGGAGGGGTTAACTCCTTCACCACATCGAGCTCAACAAGAGCAGTCAGCCAAGAGAACAACATAGGAAACTGATCTGGGTCTATCACCTTTGTACCAAGAACTTCTTCTGCAGCCTTGTAAAGGCCAAATGCCGAACAAAAGACTATGTCTAGGAATCCTATGTTGTTGTTGTCAATACAAGGTTTGCCATCTGGGAAGAAGTCCTTTACGCCATTTTCAAGCAGAGACAGCTTCTCATACATTTCCTTTATGGCTTTTCGTCGCTCTTGATCTCCTTCACCTTTGAAGATCTCAGACATGGCCTTCAATATCTGCATTAATAAAACACACTAGCATAAGACCAAAGATGTTGACTCTGGTTAAGTTGCTTCTTTTCTCTTTGTAAATAACTTAACTATTTAGAAGCTGTTTAGGCACCCTGACATAGTGAAAACTCAAGCAGAAATGAGAAAAAAAGATCATGATGAAATCTCACATAAAAAATAGCAAATTCGTTGTGTGCAAGATTACACTGATAGCGCATCAGCAACATCC
This sequence comes from Gleditsia sinensis, assembly GCA_037074535.1. NCBI lineage: Eukaryota > Viridiplantae > Streptophyta > Magnoliopsida > Fabales > Fabaceae > Gleditsia > Gleditsia sinensis. The sequence continues at coordinate 5,385,892 of CM073464.1, read as the reverse complement.
ACAAAATCAACCCATATCTCTGCCACATCTTAATCAGATCAATCAGCAACATCCACAAAATCAGCCCATATCTCTGTCACATCTTAATCAGATCAATTTCTGATTTTCAGTCATGTTTACCATTATGTTTTCCACCATCCTTACTAATTGTATTCAATTACTAATTGCTGTATCTATAATTATTTCTTGCTGTCATCTCCTTCATCCTTGCTGATTTTATCTTTGCTGACTGTATCTCATTAATATAGGCTAGTCTTGTATCTGTATAAATATGTTGTTATATCCTTGCTGTAAATATTGAGAAATACATATTATATTTCTTATTTTGCTTTATGGTATCAGAGCCCTCTATCTTTGAACAAAGTTCGATCCATCAATCTTCTTTACCCAAAACTCTCACACCCAATGGAAAACACCAGTAACAGCTGCTAGAAACATTTTGACCGTGACAACAATTGCAAATATAGCTCAAGGTAACCTTCTTCCTATAAATGGAAATCTGATATCTCTTAATGCTTCATCTCAGATTCCATTCAAGTTAGCAAAGAACGGCAGTAATTACACTTCATGAAAATCACAAATGACCAACTTGTTATTCGGCTATGGTCTTCTCGGCTTCGTTGATGGAAGTCATGCATGCCCATAGCCAACGGCTCCTGATTATCAATTCTGGACTCGTTAGGATCGTCTTTGTCATGCCCCTAATACGTGAAACCCATATACTATGAAAAGATATTTTCATAAATATCCATAATTCAATTCTTTATCATGTAAACTGATACCTATAGGTTCCCTTCTATATACAATATACAAATTACTTCTATAAACATCAAAGTAACGGTAGAAGTAGGGATCCTGCCTGTGACGTTCAGAGCATACTCTAGAATACAAATACAATACAGTACAAATAATGTGAGCCTTGAAAGTAATGTAGGCTCACCCAAAGGGTAAACAGTCTAGCTGATCATCTATCCACAGGACTAGACTCTATCTCCTTATCTGAAAAATATTTCCACAACATATAGTGAGTTTTACAACTCAGTGAGCAGATAAGACCTTCTATAACCTCTTAGGTCAGCATATGGATGACTTATACTTCAAAAGTTATCATATAGAAAGTACAATTCAGAAGTACATCCATATGAAACCCGTATTTCAAATATCCTCATTTAACAATATAACCCAATATTCAAAATCCAAATACAGTACAATACGATTATAAACAAATACTTTGATGCAATAAAAGATTTCACATGTTTTAAGAGGTTTTCCTATTAGAACCAATACAATAAATAATCCCAAACACACAATAAGGGAGGGTAAATCACATATCAATAATAGGAGGCATCATGCTCTCTCCGATAACAATAATAGGAGGCATCCCGCTCTCCCCGATAACAATAACTCCCGTGTGTTGGCCGACACACGAGGCTAGCACCACCCTTGCTAGTTGAGGTATCAAGGTGCACCAGGGCTAACATTCCCTGCTGTTAGCAGACAGTGATTCCAATAGGATTCCTCCACAAATACTATATGCACATATACCATAAAATTTAGTATAAATTTCTTAATATAATACAAATTTTCAGTCTCAGTATATTCCTCTGTTAAAACTTCCCAATCAGGGAATAACATATATATATGCCCATATCCGAGGTAAACATATCACTGTAAATATCAATATCATGTGCATAACACATTTTAATTTCCATATAATGAAAAATACATATAAAAATCACATGTTCAATGCATTTCAAAATTCATCTATTAAAAATTACTCATTCAGGGTTTATCATATATATATGCCCTCTTTCCAAGGCAATCATATAACTTTATAAATCAATGCGTCATAGACAATATATTTCATTTACCATGTGGTAAGAAATGTATTTAAAATCATGTATTCAATGAGTTCAAAAATCTCATTTTCAGAACCATACTCTTCTTAAACTATATTTCCGATAAAAATCATTTTCAGATACTTTAATCCATTTCAGATGCATATAAAAGTATAAATCACTTGTAATCATAATCAATAATTCAACTTAAATTCAAGAAGAGCATGTAATAAGCAATAGAAAGAAATATCTACTCACAGGTAAGGGCTCTAGATTGGACAGTCCTAAAATCTTCGTTTCTGGTCTGAATTCGGTAAAACAAACCCCAAAATCGAGTCCGAAATGTCCAAAAATCTTGAAAATGACTCCAGATTTATTAAATTTGGCCTCTAAGAGCTCAGTCAACGCAGGTCAACGCTAAATGTACTATTCACCGCCGAAAATCACTATTCACCGCCACTATTTATCACCGGAAAATACTATTTACCGTCACAAAAATTTTACCGAATCAACGAAACGATTTCATATCTAAATGTTTATCTAGTTTCTGAATCCATCTACGGAGTCAGATTTTTAATTAGAAATTTTTAAGTAAGGTTTTTCAGAACTTACCTTTTACCAAGATTTTTTACTTTAGATCTACGGCGATTCAACGGTTGATTTGAAAAACTAATCAGTTAAAACTAAAGTACTCTTCGTCCTGAATCCAATAACACTTTGAGTTTTGAGATTGGAAGTCCATAAATACTCTAAATCGAAAGATAAAATTGGATGTTACTATTCATTTACTATTCACTACTATGCATCTTTCCCCTTTTTTTTCTTTCTAATACTTCGTCGCCCCCGGTTTCATTTTATCATTCTGTTTGTTTTTTTTAATATAATAATAATAATTAAATAATTAATAATAAGATTTTTTATTTATAAAAATTCATATAAATTCCGTTTTTTATCATAAAATATCCTAAATTTTTTTAAAAATTTCTTTTTTCATAAACCTTTAGTTAAACTCTTAAATCATAATTTTTGTTGATAAAAATCGTTATAAAATAAATCTCGAAATGAATATCTTTATTCGTATTAAAAGAAAGAATATTTCTAAAAATACAACAAAAATAATTTGAAACTACTTTTAACAAATCATAATCATTTCTACACAAATAAAAATATATTTTCTTATAGCAAAATACTATCATTTAAAAAATAAAAAGTACGCGCCAAAACATAAATTTTCATATTTTCTTTCATAATTCTTTAATCCATGTAATAAATAAACTTATTTTCATCAGTTCTTATCTCTATTTTCAAAATTCTCTCTTTTATTCTAAATTTCCTTTAATTTGAATTTTCGTTAAATTTTACGGTTATTACAGTCTTGTTTTACTTGCCATTCAAGCCACTGTCAATAGCACAATAAGCCCAACCATAAACAATTCCACTACTGCTGCTGATGCCTGGAACAAGCTAGAAGTAAGTTTTGCTAATCGCTCTCACGCCCGAATGCTATCTATTATGTCCTCCCTCATGATTAATAAAAAGGAAGGAAAGTCTATGAGCAGGGTAAAAAGCCTTGTTGAGGATTTAGCTCTCATTGGGCATCCTCTAAATGATGCTCAGATTATGTCTTACACGTTGAACAGACTGGGTGATGAGTTTCAAGAACTGACTGCCGCAGTACGTGTCCATGATACTCCCATCTCATTTGAAGACCTTTATGATAAATTACTTGATGAAGAATTAATTCGCAATCAAGGAGAAACAATAGAGGATGAAGTACCAGTAACTGTGCAGTTCTCTAAAAAACGCTTCAACCCAAGAGGTCGTGGTGGTCGAGGAGGTTATCGTGGTGGTTACAATACGTCCACACACAGTTTGAACAATAACTACCGACGAGGTATGAATTTTTTAAATTCACAATCATACTTCCCATCTTGGAATACCAACTCCTATCAGGGTCATCAAAGCCAACCTCGTGCGGGTAATCAAAGTCAGCCCCACATTGTGTGCCAATTATGTGACAAACCAGGATATAGTGCTAGAACTTGTCGCTCCCGTGGGCAGCCATTCTCTCACCTTACACAGCCGCTGGCTAACCTTGCTGAAGGAAAGTCCAATAACCAAAACACAAGTTGGATACTTGACTCTGGTGGTACACATCACATAACTTTTGATCTCCAGAACCTTTCTATGCACTCCAACTATATTGGAAATGAGGATATTATAGTTGGTAATGGTAATGGTATCTCTATCTCTCATATTGGATCCTCTTCCGTTGATTCCTCTAATGCCTCATTTACACTTGACAATGTTTTGTGTGCACCTATGATAAAAAAGAATTTACTCTCTGTCTCTCAATTCTACAAGCAAAATAATACCTCTATTGAATTTTTTCTTCATTATTTTCTTGTGAAGGATCTAACTACGGGGGCATCCTGGGCCAAAGACTGGAGTAGACACAATTTGTATGAGTGGCCACTTACATCAATCCAAGCAACCAACCAACCTCCTTCTCCTTCCACCTCTGTCGCCTTATCCCCTCAGCTATGGCACCAATGTCTCGAGCATCCCTCTCCTTCTATCCAGAAGAAAATTCTAACTATTAATAAAATTCCTGACTCAGATTCTTGTCAAAATAGAATATGTGACTCTTGTCTCTGTAACAAAAGTCATAAGCTGTCATTTAAAAGTTCCTCTCTTTATTGTAATAAACCATTTCAAGTTGTTTACTCTGATGTCTGGGGTCCTGCTCCAATGACTTCATTTGAAAACTACAAATATTATGTCATTTTTGTTGACTACTTCACCAAATATACCTGGTTATATTCTCTTAAACTTAAATCTGATGTGTTTAATGTGTTTACAAAATTTACCAAACCTGTTTCAAATTATTTTCAAACTCAAATCAAGACCATATACACAAACGGTGGTGGTGAGTATAAAACCCTTTCGTCTATTTTAACCACCCTAGGTATTCAACATTTAACCTCTCCTCTATATACACCAGAAGATGTAGGCTCCGCCGAACGAAAACACCGTCATATTGTTGAAACTGGCCTCACTCTCCTCCACAACGCTGTCATACCTTTGCGATTTTGGCCCTATGCCTTCCAACATGCCACTTATCTCATTAACAGAATGCCTTCCCTCACTCTCCAAAATAATGCACCTTACTCAAAGTTATTTGCCCAATCATCAACCTACACTTGTCTTCGCGTCTTTGGCTGCCTCTGTTACCCCTGGCTTCGTCCATACAATACCCACAAACTTCAGTCCCGATCAAGACCGTGTGTATACCTTGAATTCTCCATCTCTCATCACTCTTTTCTTTGCTTCGATGCTCAAGATAATCGTCTTTTCATATCTCGTCACGTTGAATTTTTTGAAAACATCTTTTCTTACAAAACCAAAACCCCTGCTGACTTAAGTTTCACTGACTCCACCTTTAACCACTTACTTTCTACCTTTATTAAAATTTCACCCAGCAACAGTCTCTCACCATTCAATGACAACACTGCTCCCATACTCCCAACATCAATTGCACTTGAAATTCTTCCTCCGTTGACCTCATCAGTGGCCTCTCCAATAACTCCGGCCTCTCCCATAGCTATCTCTCGTACGTCCACTTCCAAGGTACGTCACTCCTCTCTATCTCCTACACCTCATCCTTCCCTAAACCCTATTGCTACTGTCTCCCCTACACCCACCTCCCCAACTGCAACAACTTTGCCTGCCCTCTTCACATATTCTCAAAGAATACCATCCACCACCGTTGTGCCTTCTGGTGAACTCATATTCCCTGACCATGGCCCTCAATTATCTCGTAGAACTCAGCTATCCCCACCCACCATTAACACCTACTCTCGATATGTCAACATCCCTGCCCAAACTCCTCCACCCAGTCTTTCTATAACTAAAACCCCTTCTTTTAACAACACTACCTTTGTCCAACCTATCGTAACCACTTCCTCTCCAAACCCACCTCTCACTCGCATGGTCACCCGTGCCCAAAACAACATCTATAAACCTCGAAAGCTTTTTTCTCTCCATACCACCACCAACTCCCATTCCCTTGAAATTGAACCTACCTCCTTCTCTCAGACTATCAAACATCCCTCATGGTGTAAAGCTATGACTGGCGAGGTCCATGCTCTCCACCAAAATCACACATGGACCCTTGTTCCCCAATCTCCTGACCAAAACATTGTTGGTTGTAAATGGGTATACAGAATCAAGCACAACTCCAATGGTTCTATTGCACGCTATAAAGCTCGTCTAGTGGCCAAAGGATTTCACCAACGACCTGGTGTTGACTTCACCGAAACTTTTAGCCCTGTTGTGAAACCAGCCACTGTCTGCCTTATTCTCACACTTGCTGTCACTCGTGGCTGGTCTTTGCGCCAAATGGATGTTAACAATGCATTTTTACAAGGCACCCTTTCTGATTGTGTGTTTATGCAACAACCTCAAGGTTTTGTTGACCCTCAGTATCCTTCTCATATTTGCAAGTTGCACAAAGCTATATATGGTCTTCGTCAAGCACCTCGGGCTTGGTACATTGAGCTACGGACTTTCCTCCTTGCCTACGGATTTATTAATTCTCACAGTGACACATCTCTATTTATTTATACAGTTGGAGACAATATCATGTATTTACTAGTGTATGTTGATGACATAATCCTAACTGGCAATAATTCTAAAGTCCTTCAGGACTTCACTGTTCAACTATCTACCAGGTTTTCTCTTAAAAACCTTGGCCAGCTTAATTATTTATTGGGAGTTGAAACCATTCAAACATCAAATGGCTTATTTCTCTCTCAAAGGCAGTACATAATGGATCTTCTTAAGCGCACCAGAATGCATGAGTCCAAAGAAGTCAGCACTCCAATGTCATCGTCTATTACACTGAAGCTTAACGATGGATCCCCTACTCATGATCCCACAGAGTATCGTCAGGTGCTTGGCACTCTCCAATACCTCTCCTTAACTCGACCAGATGTTAGCTATGCTATCAATAAGTTAGATCAATTCATGCACAAACCTACTTCAAATCACTGGCTGGCTGTAAAAAGAATACTTCGTTATCTCAAGGGAACATCACATTATGGAGCATTTATCTCTACTAACTCCAATCTATCTCTTCATGCCTTTACTGATGCTGATTGGGCTGGCGATGCAAATACTCACCACTATACTCACCACTCCACCTCTGCATATGTAGTTTTTCTTGGTACCAACCCCATTAGTTGGAGCTCACAGAAACAGTCCACCATTGTTCGCTCATATACTGAAACTGAATATCGTGCTATTGCTACTGTGACAAAGATATGGGCTAATTTTGTGGATGTTGCTGATGCGCTATCATATACTACTTTTAGTTACCTGTTCCTCGATGAAGTTTGACCAGAAGCATTCTTGGGCTCTTTTGTAGGGATCAACAGGGAGAAGTTTAGGACCATGGTTCCAGGTTTGTCAACGTATTCAAGGATGATTAATGACTTAGAAATGGGGTTTCCATTATGGACTAGTACAGGAACCTTTTTGTGCACGGGATTGTACTTGAGAAGTAAGTAGCTTTTGTTTGCCAAATCCTCTTCTACATACTCATATGGTATACCGTTAAATTTGAGGGCCAATTCCACCCTCTTCACGTAACTGCTAGCCCACATTCCGTGCAGGATCACCTTGTCTTGCTCTGCCATCTCCCTCGTAGTTTTCTTATGATAATGGATGTAGTTCATACACTTGCTATATATGCTACTTTGGCAGCTTTTGTATAGATCCCAAATTGTTTGAAACTTGTTCTTCAAGTTACTAATTCGGACTAGAATAATCCTTTGGTTCTTATTTGAACCTCCAGGTGGATAACTATATTACTTTAAGGTGAACACCGTCGTAATGGTTATATTACAAATTAAATTTTTATAACTTCAAACCCTTCTAAGGATAAGCCCGTTTGACCATGTGGTTAATTACTCTGTTTTACCCATTCTTGACAGCAATATTATGCTTCTTTAAGTTAGTGTCATAATTTGATAGAAGAAAGAAGCACAGTTATTATTTTGGGTGAATGATTTAGTGGATTTCACAGATTTTAAAAAAGATTCTTATTGTCAAGAATGGGATTCGAACCCATGCCCTTTCGGACCAGTACCTGAAACTGGCGCCTTAGACCAACTCGGCCATCTTGACTGTGGGTCGATTTCCTGAAATAATATATTATAAGCTTATATGACATTGAGTTCCCGCTCCGTTCAAAACAAGTTATCGCAACCTGAGCTTCTTGTGTCCCTTTCGTACAGTACTTATGAATTCTCTTATCAATCAATGCTTCCAAACTAAAATTTCACATCTTGCTTGCAGATTCACATCCTCGCTCGCATTGGTTGAAAATTCTTTCGCTACTTCTCGCGAATATGAAGAAAACTCCACTCCTTTCGACCTTTTTGAGTTCTTCAATGATCACAAAACGTCAAGACGGCCCGGCATTAGAAACACAAAAATCTTACACGCCCATTTGCTTAAAACTGATGTATTGCAATACAATATCTTTTTCACGAACTCTTTGCTCAACTGGTACTGTAAATCTTCTGCCATGGTTGTTGCGCGCAAGTTGTTTGATACAATTGCTCTTCCAAATGTCAATTCCTGGAATATCATGATATCTGGTTACAATGATAACTCAATGTTTGAGAAATCATGGGAGATATTTTGTAGGATGCATTTATTTGGTATTGAGCTAGACGAGTTTACTTATGGGAGTGTTCTCTCAGCTTGTACCGCTTTGCAAGCTCTAGTATTTGGTGAGCAAGTTTATTCCCTTGCAATGAAAGAGGGGTTCCTTTTGAATGGTTATGTTCGGACTGGAATGATAGATATGTTTTCCAAAAATTACAGCTTTAAGGAGGCTCGAAGGGTCTTTTTTGATGTCTCATGTAATAATGTGGTATGTTGGAATGCTATTATTTCTGGCGCAGTTAGAAATGGAAAGTACTGGGCCGCTTTGGATTTTTTCCTTCAAATGTGTCATGGATCGCTAAAGCCAAATAGTTATACGTTTTCAAGTATTTTAACGGCATGTTGTACGCTTAAAGAACTTCAGATTGGGGAAGCAGTTCATGGGTGGGTGATCAAATGTGTTGCATCGGATATCTTTGTCGAGACTGCTATTATTGATTTATATGCCAAATGTGGACGTGTGAATGAAGCTGCTAGGAAATTCTTGCTGATGCCAATCCATAATGTGGTCTCCTGGACCGCTATAATTTCTGGGTTCGTGCAAGAGGATGATTCTATTTCTGCACTAAAGTTTTTCAAGGATATGAGAGAAATAGGGGAGCAGATAAATAGCTATACTGTTACGAGTGTACTTGCAGCATGTGCCAAGCCAGGAATGATTGAAATGGCAGGGCAAATTCATTCCTTGATATTAAAATTACCGTTAAGTTTGGATGCAACTGTCCAGTCTGCTTTAATCAACATGTATGCAAAAATAGGAGAAGTTGGACTATCTGAGCTAGCCTTCAGTGAGATGGATGGTATGAAGGATCAGCGCATATGGGCAGCAATGATGTCTTCTTTTGCTCACAATAAAAATTCTGGAAAGGCAGTTGAGTTATTTCGGATTATGTTAGGAGAAGGTGTGAGACCCGATAGGTATTGTACTTCCAGTGTGTTAAGTATTATAAGCTGCTTAAATATAGGGAGACAGACGCATAGTTACAGTCTGAAGTCTGGACTAGTCACTGATGTTGCCGTAGGCAGTTCTCTTTTCACAATGTACTCAAAGTGTGGTTGTTTAGAGGAATCTCTAAAAGTTTTTGAGGAAGTTCCTGAGAAAGACAATATCTCGTGGGCCTCAATGATTGCTGGTTTTGTAGACCATGGCTGTGCAGATCGGGCTTTTAAGCTATTTAAAGAAATGCTATATCAAGAAGTTGTACCTGATTATATGACCTTAACTGCAACTCTAACTGCATGTTCTGCTCTCTGTTTCCTACATATAGGTAAAGAAATTCATGGTTATGCTTTTCGTTTAGGACTAGAAACAAACACTGTCGTTGGTGGTGCCCTTGTGTCCATGTACTCAAAATGTGGAAGCTTGGAATTGGCAAGGAGGGTGTTCAATATGCTGCCCCAAAAGGACGCGATTGCTTGCTCTTCCTTAGTCTCAGGATATGCCCAAAACGGCTTAATTGAAGAGGCACTTTTGTTATTCCATGATATGCTCTTGACTGATATAGCAGTTGACACCTTCACAATTTCATCTGTTCTCAGGGCAGTTGCATATTTGAATAGATCATCAATTGGGACTCAACTGCATGCCTACATTGAAAAACTAGGCTTACAATCAGATGTATCTGTTGGTAGTTCGCTAGTGACAATGTACTCTAAATGTGGAAGTTTAGAGGATTGCTGTAAAGCATTTGAACATATTGAGAAGCCTGATTTGATAGGATGGACGGCTATCATAGTAAGCTATGCTCAACATGGTAAAGGTTTAGAAGCCTTAGCTGCTTATGAACTTATGAAAAGAGAAGGCATTCAACCTGATGCGGTAACTTTTGTCGGCGTGCTTTTGGCTTGTAGTCACACTGGGTTGGTTGAGGAAGCCTTCTTCTATCTTAATTCAATGGTCAAAGACTATGGCATTAAGCCTGGTCATCGTCATTACGCTTGTATTGTTGATCTTCTTGGCCGATCAGGAAGACTAAGGGAGGCTGAAAGTTTCATTAGCAGTATGCCTGTGGAGCCTGATGCTTTAATATGGGGAACACTGCTGGCAGCTTGTAAGGTCCATGGTGATATTGAGCTTGGGAAGTTAGCAGCCAAAAAAGTAATGGAATTGGAGCCATGTGATGCTGGAGCTTATGTTTCCTACTCAAACATCTGTGCAGATGTAGGACAGTGGGAAGAAGTCCTGAAGATTCGAGGCTTGATGAAAGGATCTGGGACGAATAAAGAGCCTGGTTGGAGCTTTGTGTGACAAGCAATTATGCCATGATTGATGCTATTTGATCTCTTGGAACCCTTGCATAAAGGTAAGGTAGAATTATTGTGACTTGAAATCTGAAGACCAGACTATCCTGATAGATATTGTGGTGTCATTGTCCAACCTAATCAGTGAAAGAGCATTCTTCTGATCTTTCTGTTCTCCATGCATGGCTTGCTTCATATTCTCATAATGCATGTTAGGCTTGTCTCGAGGACAATGTGTATATAATTTGAGGACAATATGGACATATACAGTCTGTCAATTCCCTTGCGTCTCGATAGTTTGGGTTGTGATGTGACTTTTGTTAGGTGGGAGCAACTCTGCCTTGTTCATGTCGATAATCAGTCCCTTGATTTGTTGCCAAAATAGGTCAATCTCCTCTAAATTCTCATAGTTTGGCACATAATATTTAATGATTGCACTCATTGTAGGACTTAAGCAGTCATTAAATAAGTCTTTTTCTCCAAACGAACAATATGGAGACCTATTAATACAATGAGAATTTTCGTTATTTCTTCTATAAGAATTGCTATTAAAGCCTTCAGTTTGCTGCAGCTCAAACGAAGTTTTATTTTACAGAATATATTTTAAACTTTGGCCAATTACATATTTATTTAAACATAATACTTGATGAATTTCTGTAGTGGTCTTTGCATTCTCCGTATAATCTTTGAATGCAGTCAGCAGCCTTATTAGGTTGTCCCTGTTTATTCCTTGGATTCTAGTCTGGCAGATGCAAGTCTAAATAGTTTAATCTTTATTTTCTTTGCAGAATATAATTGGCCAGGAAGCAGGCAAAACTGTAATTGAAGAATACTTACAATGGAGAGGTCACTCAGAATTCAGCAACAAGTCTGATTTTCCAACTTCTAAGTTACATGCCTATATCAAACCACCTTATGTTGAAGCATCTGCTAGAGGATCTAAGAAATCATTGAGATCACCAAAAGCGGTGACAGTCCCCAGCTATCAAGTGAAGCCTAAACAGAATGCCGTTGCCGATAATCAGGAAAATCAGATTCCAATCCAAGAAAATGAATCAAGAACATCAAATAAAAGAAACCAAGTGAATTCTAGAAAGAAGAAAGCTGGGAAAGCTGTTTCACTTGCTGAGGCTGCCAAAGGGTCAATTGTATTCCAGCAGGGGAGACCATGCTCATGTCAAGCACATAGTCACAGACTAGTCAGCAATTGCTTATCTTGTGGCAAAATAGTTTGTGAACAGGAAGGAGAGGGACCTTGCAATTTCTGTGTTGCTCTTGTGTTGCAAGAGGGGACTGCGTATGCTGGTCTGGAAGAAAGTTTGCCTCCCTTATCAGATGCCGAAGTTGCTGCTGAAGCATATGCAAAGAGGCTTGTTGAATATGATCGAAACCCTACAGCTCGCACAACAGTTATTGATGACCAAAGTGCCTACTATGAAACTGACGGAAACAGTTGGTTGTCAAAGGAGGTATTCTATTTTTTTAGCAACTTGCAATCGTGTTTCATCAATATATAAATATATCGCATTCAGCTGTGACATAATTTTTCCTTGATTTTAATCAGGAAAAAGAACTTTTGAAGAAGAAACAAGAGGAGATGGAAGAAGCTGAGCGAGCCAAACGAAATGAAGTTGTTGTGACTTTTGATCTAGTTGGCCGCAAGGTTTATTTCTTTGCCATATATTTAGACTCAAAAGTTACTGGTTGGCTTTCCTGCAGTACGGATTATCCTATGAGTATGATCGGAAACAAATGTATCTTTCATGATTCCTGCATGATTTTTTCCTACTATCTACAGATTTATCTCAAAGTTATCTTGCTTCTTTGTTTTAATGGTATTATGGTTTTTACTTAATGGCGGAATTCAAGATAGCGACAAGCAGAAATCTTTTTGTTAGTTTTGAGTGGTAACTTCTATGCTAGGAAATATTAGACTCGCCTTCATTCTTCACCTTTCCGTTTGATGTTGCTTTTATCTACCTTTGCAGACTTGTTTACAGCAAACCCAGCCTTCCGTGTGTCTTATTTTCATTTAGATTCTAATATACATCTTGCAGATGCTTCTGAATGAAGATGAAGTTTCAGAACTACTGACTGACAATAGAATACTACGTCCACCAAATGAAAGGGAAATGAGCCGTATTAAACCAAATCCAACTCTTAAGATTCAGCCAGTTTTTGTGGACCCGGGCTTGAGTAATAAGTCTGATAAAGATAGACTACCAAACAAAGGCCTAAGCAGGGGTTTGTGCTTGGAGATCACCGGGAGGGTGCAGCATGATAGCAGTAACTTGAAATATTTCATGATGGAAAGCCAATAGGCAACATCTTCAAATGGGAAATTTTGGCAAGTACCTCGTGTAAATGGTGGACTGTACGTTGGAGATGATGGTGAATGTTTACTGGATAATGACTCAAGTATAGTATTCAGTTTCCTGGGATTTCTGGTACCCTTTTATTTTCCCCTCTATTCTTTAATTAACACTTGTATCAAAACGTTGAAACTATTGTTAATTCTGATATTTTTCCAAGAAAACGAAGTAAACGAGGTCAAGAATTTTCAGCATCTTTTTTTTTTTTTCTTTCAAGGATGCACGTGCAGAGTTGCAGATATCAGTATCAATTTATACTCTGCAGTCTCTTCCAACTTTAGATTTACAATGACTATTTTAGTTAAAGTAATGTTCACTGATTCAATTGAATTTCCAATTCTTAGCCAGACTAGAGTACATCTTAACGAGCATGTAGACTGTAGGCAATTCCTTCCCCCTCCCCCCCCGCGGGGGAAAAAAAAACCAAAAATAAGTAAATTTTTTATTTTGTTTGATGATTGAATGTTAAGTCGGTTGTTTATTTGAAGTTGCATCTTAACAGAGAATAGAACCAATGGGACTTTTTGTCGACTGGGGTGAAAATTGGATTTGGACGCACTGCGTAATCGAATTTGTTTTGTAGAAGCAGAAACTTGAAACAGGATCTGCTTGACATTAGCAGCCCAGACCTGTATATTGTCTTGCCATGTAATTGCCAAAGCTGAATTTGTTCGTTCGTGAATACATGAACATATAATATACTCTGTTTGCAAATAATAATGTTTCCACTTCCTCCAGATTAAATCAGCAAATACTCTGCAAGCTTACCAGTCCCCAAATAATTAACTGCATTTTATTTGAAGGAAGTTGTAAGCTCCAATAAGTATTGCAGCTCGGTGCAGATACGCGTATATGAACCGTTAATCCCTGGCTTTGAAAGTTGGAAGTTTGTGTTGGAGAAGATTTGCCAGTCTATGGGGCATGGTAGTCTCATTCGATTTTCATCAAATAAAAACTTATTACTTCCTTTGGTTTGGTTGGTGCGTGATAAAAAAAATGAGATAAGATGATATTTTATTATTTAATATAAATATAAATTGAAAAAAATAAAAAATAATATAAATAAAAAATTTAAATTATAAACATTTTTATTTTAATGTAAATAAATTATATCTCTATTTTTTTAAAAAAAATTCAAACATGCTATCCAATAGTGATACAGATAAAATAGAAAAAACAAATATTATTATAATTGATATAAGATGAAATGCTATATTTTATCACTTATTCAATAAAATAATTTTCTTATTAGTTGATGGAACAAAACATTTCATAAAATCTATTCAATCAAATTATAAAATTTTAAATTTTTTTATTTATTTTTTTTTGTCATTCTTATTATCAATGATAGTTATTTTTTACTTTTCTCCTCGTAATACAAACAGTTCTTCACATTATAATATTAGTGTTTATAAATTAAAATATTTCAATTTAAATTTTAATAAAAATTAAAATCCAAAACATCATCTATTGATTTAGGATAAGACTATACAGTATATCGTATTGCCCAACGGGCGGATTCCAAGTGTTGTGAAGTGAAAGGTCATCATTGGCTAAAACGAAACGGTCCCCGCTTTGGTATAAAGGAGTTTCATCCACTTCTTAACTAACCAATGGGAAACTTTCCTACGAAAGAGTGAAGAAGCTGCAGCGCTGAGACATTTCCGTCTGTCCTCGGAATTTTCGTAACGACGCCTCGATTCGCTCGCCCAAAACATAGGGACAAAGATGGCATAGCCCCATCCTCTCCCTATCTCGCTGTAATTGAATTCCAAACCCCTTTGCCATTGTTCGAACATTCCATACCCTTTTTCACATTGTTCCTAATCCATCGATTCCCGAATGTTGAACATGTATTTTTTATTTGACGAGTCCCACTCAGAGACCCTCAATTTTCCTTACTGAGATCAGTAAGAATTCCTCCTTCCTCATTCCCATATTTTGATTTTTTTTTTACTTTGACCATTCGAACGATTTGGGCCGGTAAAGTTTGTTCTTTTTTGTTTTCTCTGACTTTTTCATTCTGAATTTTTTTATGGGGGATGAATTTGATCATAGAAATTGTTTGATTAATAAAACATCAAATCTTTACGTGGTCCTCTTTTGGTTTTACGATAATTTTTGTGTCGTTGGTTCATTCTGTCTGTTTCGTTAATGAGATAATTCAAGGGAAACCAGAAGAGGTTGAGGCCCATGTTTTGTGCTGCTATTGTTCATAGTTTCGCGTAATTAAGTTGACTCTTATTAATTCTATTGCTCTCAGCTGATCTGTGGGTTTAGTTAAATAAACACACCGTTAATCATTTATTTAACGGTTAGTTGTCTTTTTCCTTCAATTTTTCATCAGACGTGTAAGAACCCAGCGGCGTTGTTTGTCTTGCTGGTGCGTTTAGTGTTAAGGTTGCTCTGTCAAACTTAGTTTTATGCAGATTATATTGTTAAGAGTGATCCTCTGCTTTGTTAACATATTGAACTGATATAAGATTCTAAATGGTCATACTACGAGTTCATGTTTGTTCATTAATATATTCTCCTTTAAATGTGCAGCAATTCTGTACAGATTAGAGAAATTTAAGGTCCATCATGGCAACAAAAGGAAACTCGGGGGACCTTAGAAATAGGGGTTCGATGTCAGTTTTCATTATAGTTGGCTTGTGTGGTTTCTTCTATATATTGGGAGCATGGCAACGAAGTGGTTTTGGGAAAGGGGACAGCATAGCTTGGGAGATCACTAAACAGACAGATTGTAGTATTCTCTCTAATTTGAATTATGAGACCCACCATGATGCTGATGCTGTTGGAACACCTGATGATTCTGAAGCACAAATCAAGGAGTTCAAACCATGTGAAGATCGCTATATTGATTACACTCCTTGCCATGATCAAATGCGAGCAATGACATTCCCTAGAGAAAATATGGTTTATAGAGAAAGGCACTGTCCTCCTGAAGAAAAAAAGTTGCAATGTCTCATACCCGCTCCCAGAGGATATGCAACACCATTTTTATGGCCCAAGAGCCGTGATTATGTACCTTATGCAAATGCACCTTATAAGAGCCTGACAGTAGAGAAGGCTGTACAGAATTGGATTCAGTATGAAGGAAATGTTTTCAGGTTCCCTGGTGGAGGAACACAGTTTCCCAAAGGAGCTGATGCTTATATTGATGAACTTGCATCTGTAATCCCATTGGACAATGGAGTGGTTAGAACTGCATTAGACACTGGTTGTGGGGTAAGTCGAATCAGAAGTAAACATCTTTGTTTTGGTTCATCTATCTAATATTTGCATGCGAACACTTTTGCCAATTATGAGACATCATCCGTGGCCATTAAACTATGCACTCCAAGTGGAGTCTTTCTGCTTCTGAATGATACATCCATACAAATATTTAAATTTCGGTAAACAAGATGATTTCTTTTTATGCTTGTCTTATTTTTGAGCCTGTATTTGTGCATCTAGCATTGATTTATCTATGTTCTAGCTCATTTGTTGCTCATTGATGTGCTTAGGTTGCTAGTTGGGGTGCATACCTGTTTAAAAAGAATGTTATTACAATGTCAATTGCACCAAGGGATTCTCATGAAGCACAAGTCCAATTTGCCTTGGAAAGAGGTGTTCCTGCGATCATTGGTGTTCTTGGAACCATAAAGCTGCCTTTCCCTGCTGGATCTTTTGACATGGCACATTGTTCTCGCTGTTTAATTCAATGGGGTTCAAATGGTGAGAAAATAAGAATAACTATGACGTGTCTAGGCTTGCGCCATAAAAATATTTTGTTTGGTTCTACTAATAAAATCTTTTGGAAACTTCTAATGAAATGATTCCTTTAGCTATTAGGGTTTCTTATGAATGAAAAATAAAAGAATTTTATGATATGCTTATATAAAAATGACTCAAAGCTTGGTCCAACTTGGGCTGTATACAATAATTTGAAGTCCAAAAGCTATAGCTGCCAATTTATAATGATTCTCAAAGTAACCTTGTTTTAGAACAACTCGATGTCCTTTCTGTTTTGAAGAAATTGATTGTGATTCTTGTTTTCTTATTTGACTGTCCATAGGTGCCTTAACAAAAGAATTACCTCAGGTTTCGGTTGTTACAAAAAATTTTAATCTGTAATTGTTGGATTATTTTCACAGGTGGAATGTACATGATGGAAGTGGACCGAGTTCTTAGACCCGGTGGTTACTGGATACTTTCTGGTCCTCCAATTAGCTGGAGGATTAATTACCGAGCATGGCAGCGTCCTGAGGAGGAACTCGAGGAGGAGCAAAGGAAGATTGAAGAGATCACTAAACTTCTCTGCTGGGAAAAGAAATATGAGAATGGTGAAATTGCCATCTGGAGAAAAAGATTAAATAAGGATGAATGCCCTGAACAAGATACTCAACACACAGTATGTGAATCCATACATGCAGATGATGTCTGGTAAATTGCCTCGCTTTTACTTCGCTTTTTCTCTTCATCATTTACTTATTTCCCAAGCTAATAATCATTTTTCAGAAAGTCTTGCTCCAAATTATATGTTGTGCAACTCGGAAGTATAGTCAGTTTTAATTTTTAAATGGCTGCTCAAGTTTATGCACTTTTCTCGTTTATGAACCACAAAACATTGAGCCTGTTGACAATTGTCAATATTTTCCTGCCTTCAGTTGCCACTCTCCAGTGGTTACTCTGGAACTTGGTACCATTTCTTTTAGCTTTGTCATTAGAAGAAAACAAGAGAAAGTTGGGAGTTCATTCTATACGCATTATTAAAGATTATATTATGGCTGGGGAAATGGTATCTTTCAAGATAATAAGTATTAATCTGCAAAGTTCTCCTGGATACCGAGGTTTTCAAAACTTGTGATGTAAACTTCTAATATAGTCCCCAACCTCTTAGATCCTATTGATTCCAACACTTATCTGAAAGTTTTGCCATTGTCTAGGTACAAGAAGATGGAGACTTGTGTAACTCCTTCTGTGGCTAGTGGTTCATGGAAGCCATTCCCAAAGAGACTCAACGATGTCCCTTTCAGAATATCCAGTGGATCCATTCCTGGTGTACCTGTGGAGGTATATGAGGAGGACAACCGATCATGGAAGAAGCACGTGAGTGCCTATAAACGGATCAACAAACTCATCAATTCAGGGAGATATCGCAACATCATGGACATGAATGCTGGTCTAGGAAGTTTTGCTGCTGCCCTGGAATCACCCAAATTGTGGGTTATGAACGTTGTGCCTACAATTGCTGAGAAAGATACTCTTGGTGTTATATTTGAGCGTGGACTGATTGGCATATATCATGATTGGTAACTTCCATGAATAAGATATCTCAATAATCTTAGCCTTTTGATCATAAAATTAAGATATTAATTTAAGGAAATTAGTTTCCTTTGTCATTCAATGTTGAGTTTCCTTTTTCTGTTTATTAATTTTTTTGCATTGTACCAGGTGTGAAGCCTTCTCCACATATCCTAGGACATATGATCTTATCCATGCAAATGGTATTTTCAGCTTGTACAAGGATAAGTAAGTTGTTTTCTTTCTCTTGTTCCTTTCAGAAGAATTGTTCTCTCATGGAAAGAAAGTTGAAAGATTTGTAACCAAAAAGATAAGTTCAAATTGGCGAACATCTAGCATGTTAACCTAGACCATCATGTAGTAGAAACAACCTTGGGAGACTGCCTGACTCAGATGACCAATACAGGTGTAGTGCAGAAGACATTTTATTGGAAATGGACCGCATCTTACGGCCAGAAGGAGCAGTAATACTCCGAGATCAAGTGGGTGTGCTAATGCGGGTGAAAAGGATTGTGAGAGGAATGAGATGGAACACTAAAATGGTGGATCACGAGGATGGTCCTCTTGTTTCAGAGAAGGTGTTGTTTGCTGTCAAGAAGTATTGGGTTGCAGGTGACAACTCCACAAGCTCAGAGTGATAGCTCAGGAAGGAGGGAAAATGGAACAATTGTTCCACAATGCCAACTACCAAATGCTTCTGCTAGCTATATTGGGAATCAAGACCCTTATTGACTTTTAACTGAGTAAGAAGCCTGGCGACATGAAATTGTCCAGTGTCTATCATCAATGGGCATTTCTTGCATCTTTGTTAAAATGTAGAATAGATAAGTATCCTAATTCCCGGAGCTCCATACATCTTAGTCATTAGATTTCCGAACATAATGATAGGGATATTGCTTTATTCGTAGCAGGCTTAATTTTTCTAAAATCTTTATCCTAGAAAATGATGAATATGCAAATATATCTTGAATGTTAAGGAGGATAAGTTACTTGTCTTAAACAATGTCTTATTAATGGATATTACAGTTGTTAGAGATTTTTTTTTTTTTTTTTTAATATTCATTTGTATGTAAGTACCTGTAAAGAGTACTATACAATGTTATATTGGAGTTTTTTTTTTTTTCTAATTTTATCGTATCATTTTAAATTGAGAAAGAATGATAGGTAAAAAAGAGGCTTTTATATTTATATGCAAGTCTATATATATTTGTGCATAATTATTTGTTATGTTAAGTCTTGTTAATTTATTTATTTTTTAAATTAAAAAAGCATAACATGAGAAAGAGATGACAATTGCAAACGCATAATTGGAAGGCATAATTATTATTTTTTGCTACAAAATTTGCTACTTTAATCGGCATTTATAAAGAATTTTGCAGTTTAATATCCTCGTCTTTTTTTCCCTCAAAAAAGGGTTCAGATTAATCTACGTCGAACAGCTTTTGACAATTAAGAGAAGACATGACACAAAGGGACGACGGACATAAATATGAAGAGTAAAATTGTATTTTGGTTTGTTAAAAATTGAATACAATATTAATTTATTTTCTCAAATTTTGTTCTCGATTTATTACCGATTAATTTTGTATTACTTTAATCTCTTTTATTCATAATAATTAACAAAATTAATAAAATTGATAATACAAATATATTTTGATAAAGTAGCAATCTAAACATATTTCTCCAGAGCATTTAATCACTTAGATTTTATAGGATATATTGATAGAAGATTTAATTGTATTTTTAGTTTTTTTATTAAAAAAACATGTTAATTTAATATTTTTATAATTTATATTATAAATTTAGTCTTTTATTTTTAATAAATTAATTAAAATAATTTATTATAATCTATATATATAATTAAATTTATTGTTAATATATTATTTTAATGAATAGGACGGCAGGTATAATGTATATATAATATATTAATAATAAAATAGATAATAAAATTAATAAATAAATTATTTTAATTTATTTATTAAAATTAAATAAATCAATTTTATATTATAAATTATATAAAAAATTAAATTAATGTTTTTTAAATAAAAAATGTAATTAAGCTTGATAGAAATATTGCTGTCATATATATATATATATATTGATAAAAAAAACTTGATTCAATGACTAGTAAAAAAAAGTAATGCTAAGAATTTCGTTTCAACAAAAATATTTAATATCAATAAAAACTGAAGAGAAGAATGTATAAATGCGAAACTTAATTAATTTTAAAGGAGAAAATTAATACTCGCTCATTTTTTTTAGGAGAGTTTTACTCTGAACACTATGACACGTGTTAACTAAAAGTACATGGATCCTACAGTATCCCGAAAATGCCCAAGTCATCATAGTATGAAATGACGAATGCACCCCGTAATGGACAGATGTCATGTGGTTGTTGATGTGAACTCTGAGGCCGCACATTCTGGCAGTAGACGAGTTATAAACCCCCAAAACCCTAACCCTTTCGTTCACCATCTCTCACTTCCCCCACACTGCTGGCACATTCTCAAGGAGAGATTGCTAGGGTTTTAGGCAATCAAAGTTGGTGAGTGCCCTGGGTGTGTGTGTGTTCGTGAGAGAGAGAGAGAGGGAAAACCAGGCAAAGATGGTAGCCGACAAGACCAAGAAGTTGAAAGTCGCTGAGAAAGGCGAGAACACGGAAGATTTTGACGGAGAGCTTGTCCTGTCCATTGAGAAGTTGCAGGAGATCCAAGACGAGCTCGAAAAGGTATCAAATTCAGTAGCAGATAATCATCTTTCATAACCGGTTTCCTTGTATGTTTCGGTTATACAGTTTGGTGAACCGTGGAATTGAAGTTCTGGACTTTCATGCCTAATCGGGCTTAGGTTTCCATGTAGATGTCTCAAAATCATTATGCAATTTCTTTATTTTAGCTTCAGGTTTAGGATAAAATACTAATGATAATATAGTTGGATACTTGCTTCTGTTATGGGCTTTCTAAATTTTATAAATGTAGAAGTAATTTATGTTTCAGAATGTGATAAAATCCCACTGTGGTTTGTTCTGCACTACTGCTTGAAAGCTATATCAACCTTTCTATTCTGCAAGGAATAGTCATTCTTTTTCCTTTTGATGGACATTGTAGATCAATGAGGAGGCAAGTGATAAAGTGCTCGAAATAGAGCAGAAGTACAATGAGATACGGAAGCCTGTCTATGATAAACGAAATGACATTATCAAATCTATTCCTGACTTCTGGACAACAGCTGTTAGTATCTATTTCTTTGTCAGTTATGTAATTATGACAATGTAATTTTGTTGCTACTGTCAAGCTAGGAATATTTCGTTAAGTTGTTCTCCTTTTTGCAGTTTCTGAGTCATCCTGCTCTTGGCGAGCTTCTGAATGAGGAAGATCAAAAGGTTTGAACATCACTAGAATTTGAATTTTTACAAACCACAATTGTTCTTCCCACTTACATGCTATTTACTTTCATAAATGTCTCTGGGTGTTCATTAGAAGTTTCCATGGAAGTAGTGTCAATCTTGTTTTTATGTTTACTTACTGATTCCTGCTCAGTAACTTTAATTCGTTATTGACTTCTTATTGGATAGATATTTAAGTATTTGAGTTCTCTAGAGGTTGAGGACTTTAAAGATGTCAAATCAGGCTACTCAATTACTTTTGTAAGTGCCTTTCCTCTCCTACCAGACTTTGATTTCTTTGGTGTTTGCTTCATATAAACTATTTGTAAATCGCTTGGTAGTTTGTGGAAAATTTTTCTATCTTGTAGGCCCGGAAATGTTTAGTTCATTGAATAGTAACCACTTGTTAATTATTTTTGTTCAGAATTTCAATGTCAATCCCTATTTTGAGGATACAAAGCTTACAAAGACTTATACCTTCCTTGAAGAAGGAACAACAAAAATCACTGCTACACCTATAAAATGGAAAGAGGGAAAGGTAAGACCTTGAGTTTCACTTTTGGTTTCCTTCTTTGAGCTTTCAAACAATTTATGGTGATTTTAACATAGCGCTTTTTTCTTAAATATGAAGAGCATACCCAATGGAGTTAATCATGAGAAGAAAGGGAACAAGCGGTCTCTCACAGATGTCAGGTTGGTGCCTAAACTTTATTATGTTTTGTTAGATAGAAATTTTAAAAAGAAAGAAAGCAAGGTTCATGCTTACATCACATGTTTAATTAACAAGTTGAATATGTTAAAACTTACTGGCTTTGTATTTAAATCTGATGTCTGATGGCCGGAGATTGTTATGGGTGACCTTTTTCTTTTCAAAGATAATGAGCATATGAAGTTTGGTGGGTCTCCGAATTTGTATGTCAGCAAAACCTTGTTATCCAGATTTAATTCTCCCATGAGAGCAAAGTTTGAATCAATTTGTTTTATTAGCACTTCAAGAAGGGGCACCTGATTAATGAGGCTTGCTCACAGCTTAAATTAACTCCTCTTTATATAAATTAGTCTCTTCTCTCCCTTCTCAAATCTCTTCTATCCCAAGGAGAATTTTAGAGACTTTGTTCTCTGAATAGCTATGTCCTTATGTACTCTGATTTGGTTAAAAATAAAATCTGGAAATAAATGTTGTCTCTAGACGACTTACTAATGTTTGATAATTTGTTCTTCTGCGCTTTACATTCATATCTTTAATTTTTGTTAGGGGTGTTCAAAACCAAACTAAATCGATCCCCCATAACCAAACCGCAAAAAACCAATCAAAACCAAAACCAAATTTGGATTTTAAGAAAATACAAGCGGTTTGATTTGGTTTTTGGTTTAAGAAAAAAAAATTTCCTACACCGAACTGAATATATATGTGTGTGTGTGTGCGTGCGTGGGCGTGCGCGCGTGTGTGTGTGTGACTATTATTTTCTAATCCATTTTGAAGCCAAACCATTCAAACTGAACTCTAATGGGTTTGGTTCAGTTTTTTTTTTGCAAAGAAGTGTGTGGTGTGTGTGTGTGTGTGTGTGTGTGTCATGGGTTTGGTTCAGTTTTTTTTGCAAAGAAGTGTGTGTGTGTGTGTGTGTGGGTTTGGTTCAGTTTTTTTTGCAAAGAAGTGTGTGTGTGTGTTTGTGACTATTATTTGAAGCCAAACCATTCAAGCTGAACTCTAATGGGTTTGGTTCAGTTTTTTTTGCAAAGAAGCCAAACCAATCAATTTGATTTTCCAACAAACCGATCTCCTTGGTTCAGTTGGCTGGCTTGCACAAAACCGACTGAACCAAGCTGACAAACACTTGATTTTCGTATATAAGCTGTAATCAACACATGAGGACCAAATAGCCGTGGACCAATTATTAGGCTCTTTCTTTTACACTTCTTGCTTGTTACTAAGTATATCTGAGGGAAGGAGGACAGAATATTTTGGGTGGTTGATTTATGAATTGGATATGACCATGGATCCTTTTTGCCCAGTTTATGCAACAAATAATTACCTTTTCTTATGTGCACCTTACTCTGTTTTGTAAATTTGAATGCAGTTTCTTCAGTTGGTTTAGTGACACTGAGCAGAAAGATGAGATGGATGACATGCATGATGAGGTATTTTTTTCTGGTCTTGTAAAATTCTTTCTAGAGTTGTGCATCCCTGCCACAGATATCCTGTATCTCTTTCACAGTCATTCCCCTTGACTTGTTTCTTTTTCTGCTTCTTACTGATCCTTGTGTAATGTTTTATTCTAAATTGCAGGTTGCAGAATTAATCAAGGATGATTTGTGGCCAAATCCGCTTACTTATTTCAGTAATGTGAGTTCTCTTTTAAATTTTCTATATTTTCCTCTTTTGAATGTCGATATACTTTTTGATTGTTCATGGCCATTCATTTTACTCTCGCCTATCATTTCTTTTTTCATGTTTTTAATGGTATTTGATGACTATAATGGAATAGGAGGAGCCTGATGAAGAGGATGTTGATGAGGAAGAAGCTGATGATGAGGTAATTGAAGTTTAATTTTTGTCAGAAAAAGCTTAGATGATTGTCAAATATCCTTATAGTCTTAAGCTTAGATGATCGGAAAATATGTGCACTACAAAAGTGCTGTTAGTGTATAGTGTTTTTTTATATTTGGCCAATAGTGGATAGTCTAGTTAATACTAAGTTAAAGGAGGCAAAATTTATTGGCAGTATGAGTCATTGCTAAACATGTATAACTGCGTTCTAGCAGTGATATATGAACTCTAGGGTTTGAACAGAAATAAATGTGTTATCATTTTTATTTCTGTCTTTTAAAATATATAGATGTTAATTAAAATTTAACAACTTTAGATTTTGATAAATAAATAAATAATAAAAAGGTTGGGGACAAGTTATTGAAATAATTGCTATCTGGATGGGTGACTATGATTGGCATCTAGATTCAACAGAGGTTTGATATTGGTTCAACCTAGTGAATTGCAAAAAAAAAAAAAAAAAAAAAAAAATTAAGGATAAATTGTCATAGGATTTGCATTAGAGATTGCATGTTTGAACATATATCTGTCAGAGACAGGCTATTTGTGTATTTCAATCAAGCTTGAACTTTGAAATTAGTCTTTATAGCTATTGGATTGCCTACTGCAAAGTTTGGAACATATGGTCTTGTAATGTATTTTTCCTCTTTTCTTTTCTCTTTTTCTTTCTCCTCCCTCTCAGTGCTAAAGGAGTCTCAGTGATAAAAGTAGAAAATATTTGATTTACATTGTGAATTGAACGGTTCATTGCGATTCGGATGGCCACCGATTTGTATGAGTGGCCAAATCGTTCAACAACCAGAATCGCACGGATCAATGCAATTCCGAAAGTTTCCGTGGACGTTGCTCAGCCAAGGTTTCTACCATGGCTGTGCAATGTACTGTTCATCTTCTCCACAAGAAACAACCCTTCTGTTTTTTTTTTTTAAAACAATTAAAAGCCAAAATTGTGTGGTTTGTTGTTACTAAGTATAAAGTGCAAAAAGGCCGCGTTTTATTCCTGGAACAATCAACTTCTGTGGATCTCTTCTGAAGCAATCTTTTTTTAAATAATATTTATTTATTTGTTTTTTAAAAAATCACAACAAACAGCCTTTTCTGCTAATAATTTTAAACCCATTTAAAAAAAAAGACAATTTTTAAAACTTATTATTAACTATATTTAGAATTATTGAGGTAAATATATTATTTTAAATATTTTGTTTAATTATCTACTTATTTATATTTTATATTATATTTTTTAAAACTATTTTTCAACATATTTATGAATCTTACAATTCAATATAATTTATGATTCACGATTCAAAAATAAGTCATTTAATTCACGATTAAACTACTATGGTCACAATTTTATCTATTGAAGCTGTTTTGATAATCTGAATAGAGTATGTTGCATAACGTAGATAAATATAAGTGATGACTGTTGCTTTGACGCTTTTTGTAGTGCAGTGTGTAGCAAAGTGACTTGAAATTTGCATTACTGAGGTCCATTATGTGGTATAATTCTTCTAGTATATCAACTTCTACTGTGAATGAGATGAAGAAAGAAAAAGACAGGCCTAGAAAACTTCTTCAATGACGCCATTGACATGCTTTTGAAGCCAAAATTAGCAATTTCTTTTGCTAAGAAAACATCCTACATGTTTTCCTCAATGGATCGAACTCCAAGTCTTCCTCGATTTTCATTTGAACTCTATGATTGTAGAACTTTTGAAATAGTGGGTACAAATTTTAGCATGCATTATCAATTTTCTTCATTGGCAGGGGAAGGATGAGGATGACTCTGAAGACGATGATGATCAAGAGGAAGATGATGATGAGGGTGAGGAGGAGGATGGCAAGTGAAAAAATGCATCATAGCGGTGTTGTCTTTTCGTTTTTTTTTTTGGTTATAGGAGTATGTAAAGTGGGCTTTAGGGGATGGTGACCACGGCCACCCTTTCTGTTTATTAACTCATGTCAGAAGTTGGAGCTGCCAAGGCCAGTTAGTGGTTGTGACCATATTCTATTTCTTTTATTATCCTGTGAGGTTATTTGTGCTGGTTTCGTCCCAAAGATTGCACTTTTTCAGATTTTAATGGTATATTAGCTGTTTCTTGCTCCTTTGTTATGGAACTAACTGCAAATTAATATCATAGCATCTAGTGATAGCCGTTGGATATGTCTTAGTAATTAGTATGGAAAGTTCTAACATTGAAAACCATTTCAACGCAATCCCTTATATTTTTTAACTTGTTTTATTCCTCTTACCAATGATTTGTGAGAATGGATCTTGGTCTTGTTATGTTTTGTTCAGAAGAGTAACTGAGAATACATGGACATGGTAAGCATGGGAATGTTGAAGTCTGGTTGCGTACTCCTGTCAGCTCACGTGTAATAGCTTCCTAGTTACCGACTTGCCGAGTCTCTTGGAATGTGAAACTGTGGTGGTTAATTTGTTTATTTACTGCGCTGAAGTGCAGGGCTTCAATCCGTGGAAGGGAAAAATGTCAGATTCTATGACAATGAAACTCCTGAACACCGAGGAATCCATAAAATTAGCTTAGCTGTTTTAAGATGCCATCATCGAGTAAAAGAGAACATAATCGTTTACAGTCGAGCGAGGCTCGAGCTTCTCAAGAGCTTTAGGTACTGTAAACATGTTTTTTTTAAAAAAAAAAGTTATTTTAACAAATTATTTATTTAATACTTATCTTTGTATAAGTTGAGTTATTTTCTTTAGTAAAATGATGGCAGGGAAATCTAAATTTAACATTTGCTGCAATAGACAAATTACTTAAAATTTTAACCATTAACGGCTTTTAATGACTTAAGACTACTTTTTCTTTAAACAATTGAGGAAATTTTGTACCAAAAAAAAAAATGGAGTATAGGAATCTGCGATTTAAAATATTATGAAAATAACCACTGTTATAAAATCCAAAATACTGTAATACGTCTCGAAAATTTTATTTAAAAGAATTTCTATCCTAGAGGCGAGAATTACAGTCACATGGACACAGGACTGCTTAGGACAAAATGTCAAGGAATAAAATAAGTGGATATAGCTAGTCTCAATTGTTATTGGATGCTTTGTGCTTCCAACTTAATTTCAATGATGAGATTAAGTGCTAAATAAATACATGGAGGTTGCATTTAGAGGAGGAGATCCAAATCCAGAAGTATTAAGTAAAAGATGGGCGAGCCCTGTATTCCCATTGATGACCTCTCTCCTTTCCTCAGAGAGATGATGAGGATGGCGAAAAAGAAAGCAATGCAGGCGATTACCTGAATATGGTTTCTTCCAAATTGTGTACCAAGGGGTTCCCCTTGATTTATTAAATCGACGCATGGACCTATAAAAGACATTTTTTGATTACGCAGATGAACAAAAGCATAGGAGCAGTCCTCGCTTAGATGGGCCATTTCCTGCTGGTTTTTCCTCCAGGATCCCCCTTCAACGTCTACCCTGAAAACCCTCCTAGATTCAGGTAAATTCAAAACTGATTCCAAGTTACCAATCAATTTTTTGTCAATTACTATTCATTTTTGGTCATTTACGGGGAAGTAATTGAACAAATTTTTGATCAATTAAAAAGATAGGTATGCTTTTGGAGAGCATAATAAGTAAGTGTTTGGAGTCTGCCTCCCAATTTCTTGAAAGAATTCAATGATGATAAGAGCTAGGATTTCATGGCCAAAGGGTAGGCAATTTCAACCCTCCCTGTCTCTCTCCATTTGAATGGGATAAGCCAAAATTTGACTGTATAACCGGGACAGGTTTGGATAGAATTGTGTAATGTCTATAATATAACTCTATTATCCTAAAATAGGATGTAATTAATAATAAAAATAACTTAACTAATAAATACGTAAAAGGGACATATATACATAAAGTTACCTTTACCATATATTTCATTTAACTTAACTAACTTGTAATAATAATACTCTACTCACAAATTTATTAGAATTGATTGTAAAATTTCATTTATAGTTAATTTTTTTATTATTTAAAAATGCATAGTACATTGAATTTTATAAAATTAATTAAATCAATATAAGTACATTATAATGAAGATATATTAACATGAGATAAGAAGCTATAAATAAAGAAATTGTTGTTGAAATTTTTAGTTTGTATTTCAATATTTTGAGCTGAACTATTTGATAAATATTTTGTTATGTTTGCAAATAATTATGTTGTTATATGAATACCTTATAGAACTATTTAGTAAATTTTTAAATAAATCTATAAGTTATTTATTAAAAAATTACTAATTAATTTTTAAACATTTTTATTGATAAATAAAAATATTATATATATAATTTTGCAAATAATATTGAAAAATAATCATTGGCATAGTGGTAAGCTTTTTCACATGAAGTATCAGCACGGCACGAGCAAATAGAGTTAGAACGGGATGGGGACGGGCAGTGAAAAACCCGTTCCAATCTGCCCGATTGCCAACCCTCGGGGATGGGGCAAATGGACACAAAGAGGTGGGGACGGGTAGTGAAAAATCCGCCCCGATCTGTACGACTGCCAGCCCACTGCTTACTTCCCAGCCCCAGACGAAGAGAATATTGGAATCATAGAGCGTGAAGATAGGAACTGCGTTTCCTTTGTAATCCAGGATCAAGTGGGAGGCCTCCAATTCCTTCACAATGGTCACAGGATTCCTGTTGTTCCTGCACAAGGCACCATTGTTGTCAATATTGCCGATGTTATTCAGTTTTTTTTTTTGGGTTCTTTTTTACCTTGGAATTCTAAGACTATGCCAACTTTAATTTATTGTTCATCCCCTTCCATCAGTCACATGCTCCTAAAAGAAATTAACCTTATAAGATCTTAATTTGAGTTTCCAATGGGTAAAAATCCGTTCTTGATATTGTCGTGTGATTGGGTTTGGTAATTTTGGTCATGGAAATGGTGTAGGTGTTAAGCAACAACGGATTCAAGAGTGGAACTCACAGAGTTGAACCATTGTCACAGTTCACCAAAGAGATTGGAGAGCCACCCACCCACCCAAATACAGAGGATGCCTATATAAAGGACTACCTGCATCTAAGAATGAGAAACAAGACCTATCCACCCTCTCGCCCTAAATTTATTGCCATTTTTCACCAAACTATTCAGAAGTCCCACACATGGTATATTCAAGGCTAATTGCCCGAGTCGAAGTGCAAACACCTATTTTAGCTACCCTACACGACAGATTCATGGACGTACCATGCTTTTCCTTCGTTGAACAAATTATGTGTTTTGGGCACGCCTTTCCTCTCTATAATCACCACAAGTCATTATAATTAACTAACCAGTTTATGCCTTCTATGTCCTTCACTATTATGGCGCTCCCTCACAATCATCTTTCTCATGCTCACTCACCAACTCTAGCAATATTATTGGGTCAAGTTCAAGCTGCCTCAGGGGCCTTATCCTTCGCCTTTCATACCAAATCTGTACTACACAAAACACTTTTAATTAACTCACTGCCCACACCTATTTTGAATGGTCAACCCTCTATGGTCCAATAATGGCTGTGTACGTGGTTCTGCTCCAATTTGAACATAGTGGTGTCAAACTCAGAACTGGCAAAGCAGGTCCTGAAATATAATGATCAGAACCTGGCTAGTAGGTGATACATTGACCAGAGATGGTTCAGACTTCATTTGGGCTGATTATGGTCCTCATTTTATCAAGGTTAAGAAATTAAGTTTCCTTGAACTCTTCTCTCCCAAATGAGTTCAAGCTCTGAGACCCATTCGAGAAGAATAGGTTGGAGATGCGGTCAAGTATATTTTCAGACACACCACCAACCCCAGGAGCCATGGGAAAAGCTTGGTGCTGAGAAAGTGTTTGGGATCTTTGGCATTCAACCATATGACGAGAATAGTGTTTGGGAAGAGGTTTGACGATGAAGAGGGTGTGATGATCAAACATGGAACGGAGTTTCTGGCAACTGTGGCTGAGGAAGTCAAGCTTGGACCATCACTAGCATTGGCCCAAACCTTTTACCATGGCTCAAACTGGACGCTTTTTTGAAACACAGGGCTCGTCAAGAAGCTCTGATCGGAGAGATCGTGGAGGAGCACATTCTTCGAAACCCAGAAAAATGGTGATTCTATTGCACTTTTTATAAATACATAAACATGGATTAACATAAGTCAATTATTTTATAAATCGAAGTCTAGATTAATGAAAATATTGAATTAAATATGGCATTGGTTGGATAGGAACGTGTGATCATTCTATTTGACTCCCTCGCACTTGAACAATCGGTCGACTATTGGTTAACATATGGGAACCTTTGTGAATGTGGTTTAGGGTTATAAGACAAAACTAATCATTGGTTTAAGCACTTGTACATTAGGAAGTACGAGTAATTTTAAATTCAAGTCCTACTAAATACATATCTGGTATGCAGTATTCTTTTTAAAAGTAAGTTTAATTTGACACATACTGAGTAAATTGTAAGTACAAATACAAAATGTTAACTTCAAATTTTAAATATATGAAATTGTACCTTACAAATTCAGCAATAATTAAAAAAAAACTAGTATATATAGACAGAATTGTATTTATATATATATATACACTGTCGTATCCATATATATATATATATATATATATATAGCCATAGTCATACAACATAGTCTGTATATAATTTATAATAGACCCATTGAAACTTAACATTCTAAAGTATGCAGGGGAAGTAGAAACTTTCTTATGCAATTTCGGGTGTTTATGTGATTATTATCAATAGTTGTTTTCCTTTAGATTCTTGCAGGCATTTTTTTGGTGGACGCATTGCTTAGTCTCCAAGACAAATACGATCTCCGCGAAGCTACCATGAAAGGACCACTTTGGGAGTTGATGATCGCGGGTTTGGACACAGTGGCGCGCAGTCACACTAGAGTGAGCGATGGCTGAGTTGATAATGAACCCACAGGTTCAACAAAAAGGCACAACGGGAGCAAGAGAGAGTAATAGGATGAAACCGTGAGATGGTGGAACCAGACATATTCGGGAGCCTTCCTTGCCTACGTTGTGTAGTGAAAGAAGCACCAAGGTTGCACCCTCCCGCTCACAAGATCTTTATAAAACTAAATAAATTAAGTTAATTATGTTTACTTATAATTAATTTAGACGAAATTTACTTAAAAGATATGTCACTTTTTAGTTGTTCGGTTGGTCGGCGGTTTAATTAGGAGCATGAATGTTCGGTGGTTAATTAGCGTCTTTGTTCTCTATTATCTGCTTTTAGATTAGATATGGTAGCTTGCTTTTGCTGGGGTGGGTTACTGAAATTGGTTCCCGTATGGATTTGAAATGAAATGAAGCAGTCAACGTGGTTGCTCAAAATAGCACACAAGCTTGCTCCTGGTTTACTATGTTTACATAACTTTCTTCCCAATTTTATGTTTCCTAAAATATATAATGATGCTGTAATTAATCTCCCAGCTATTAACCTTTTCGTTGTCTCAGGAGAGTAATTAAATATGAAAATGATCTCCTCATTTCTCTTCAATTTTTTTAATTCAAATCAAATTAATTATAAAAAAAATTTAAAAATAAAATTTACTAAAAAAAATATATGAAATATTTAGTTAATTAAGATCTTCTGAAAGAATGAAAATTTTAAGTTAGAAATTAATATAATTATCTGATGGAATATAAAAATTTAAAACAAAAAATATTAAATTTCAAAGGTAAAAAGTAAAAACATAGTCTTACCGAAAATAGAAGCTCAACTAAAGTGCAAATGTAGTAACAGTTAAAGTTCCTTTTCGCGGAAGATAATGATAAGAGTAGTATTGGATAAGTCAAAGATAAATTATGCGTGGAAAACGAGCTCTGCTTAATAATAATAATAATAATATACATCCATCCCTTTCAATTTTTGAAACACTCGAAAATTCAAAAAAAGAAGAAGATAATTTTGAGAATTTAAAAAAAAAATGGCAGCTTTTTCAGAGGGCACAAACAAAATTGAAAGAGAGAGAGAGAGAGATGGCATATCAAGTTTGTACTTTTAAGTTGTAGGTAACTCGAAGGCATCCTGTTCATCGTTAAAGCGGCACACACCTGGCTCCCCCCTGCCTTCAACCATTTTCCCCCAACAAAGTAATATTATTTTATTGGCAGCGGTTTTGTCTTTTTAAAACAAAATTTTAAATTTAATCTTCCTTATATATTTATTTTTTGAATTTTAAGCGGCAATTAAAAACAGTCCAATTACTGGGAATAATTTTGGAGCGTGAGCAGATAAAAGACGAAGAATGATGCGACAGGTAAGGTAGGTAGTTGTGGAAAATCAAAATCCTATCTTGGAGCACTACGAAAGTGGCACGTATATATCTCATTTTTTTAATGTTTCTATAGATTTTGGTTGGATGATTCGCCTCATATTTAATTATTAATTTAATAGTAATATTATTTGCATCCTCGTAACATTATTTTCAGTAATTTTTTATGGTAATTGACATGTACGGGATTGCCATTTTACCAATTTACCCCTATTTTAGGATTCACTGGCTCTACTTTTGATGAAAGATGCCCAATAGCGGCAGGCAAAAAGCTAACGAAGAAAGTGATTTGATGTGATGTGACTCTCCCCACCATTATTTCTTCTTCTTACTTATTATTTCTTATATATTCCTTCATAATAGTTTTTGGATTAACTTCCATCAAATTAGTTTAATATCTAAAGCAACAATAATAATTATAAGACAAATTCTGGTTTACTCTCTACCTACTACGTCCCCTCAAAACGCAACTGCAATTTCTCGGCTTTGGTTTCTATCTACCACAGCATTTTGCTTAATTTGCAGAAACTAAAACACTCTTGCTTATCGATCGGCTTTGGTTTCCATTTATGTATTCTCGATCAGTTCCCACGCACAGCGACAGTACTGTTGATTATTGGGTCAGATAAATATAATTATCAATGGGTTGGTGTGCTTCGTGCACACCAAGATTCCAACTGTCTACACTAAAAGAGGCACTCATCCCATCCCATCCCACCCCAGCCCAGCTTCATTACATGTCCACTAATTTGGTTTCTTAGCTACGTCATTCCCAACTGAGATTTTTTGATATATTGCTTCTTCCAGAGCCTTTATTAATAATTTTTTTTTTATTTTTTTCACTTGACTTGACTTAACACACAAACATGGACTCTAAAATTTAATTTGTTTCTATACTTTTCTGCTCGTCAACGTAACACTTTTACGCAGTACAAATATCCTCGTTTTTTCTTGCTTAAACTAGCTAGGATAGAAAAACTCTTGTTTTCCATGCATAAATATCCTCGATCATTCCAAGCAAATTAAAGGGCTAACAAAATGTACCTAGATTACACCGTATGTTTCTAAATATGACCTAATACGGATGACGCAATTGGAGAATGGTTAATTTAACGTGCTAGTTTTGGAAGATCAAAAGATAGTTTCAGTGGAATTTCTTTTACCCAATAGCCGCCATCTCTTTGGCACAAGACATGATCCCGAGAAACAAGGTGCAGCAAGCATATTTCCTGGCTAAAAAACTTTGGCAATGAACTAATTAATAAAACTAGGTAAAAATCGTTTTCATATGACAACTAGCATTGTGCTTTGTATGAATACAGAACGTGGGACCAAACATGCATTGACTTGGTAGCTGGCTGTGAGAGATTGATTGATTGTTGGGTTGCTAGCTTGTCCAATTAAATAGCAAGTTAAGAGTCCTACAACTACAACACATATAGAAATGTATATGTGTGTATATATATACGTACATTGGAGGATGGTAAGCTGTCTTCTTCAATATGACATACATAAGTAGCAACGCATGTGGTCTCAGAAAAGGCAGCAAGGCTTAATATCTTTCTGGTCCACTTCTGCTCAGCAAACTCAGGTCCACCATGCCCTCGTGGACAGGACACTGACACTTTCGTCACTCGTATATATCACAGATTTTTAAATGCTCTACTCTAATTATAAATAGACATTTCTTAAATGTGAAAAAAAAAAATATATATATATATATATATATATATATATATATATATATATATATGATAGATTGATTAAGCGCCTTATAATTTTTCTTCTAAATCAAAACTCATCACAGAATATATAGTCGTAGTCTTCACTCTAGATTTGAGTTAAAAAGGTTATAACTTTAATTGATTATGATTGAATTAATTAATTTTATCATAAAAGAACTACAAAAGCTAGCGATTCTCTTTTTAATAAAATGATTAATTTATGTACTCTATGAAGTGGTAATAAAATAAAAAACATGTTAAGTTTGATTATGCTCTAAATTAACCGATGGAATCTTCGTCAAAATATGAAGATAGCGTCCAATTTTTGTCAACTTGTGTGTACGTTTAGTCTTTGCATTTCTTGGCATGTAATCTGGCGACAAGATATGGTGTATACTAAAAGCTGGGGAATCTCACGTGGGCACTTTTCATTATGTCCTGTCCTCGACAATTTTTGAAATTTCATTCTCAGAAAGGAAGAATAAAAATATTTTTGCTTCAGCAAATGAATTCCAGAATTAGCTCATTGTTAATTATTAATAGGATGCTAGCTTCTCCAATCGGCCGTTAAGCACAAGATCACGAATAGATCAAGAATCTAAGCATTGGTTAATTGGATTCTGGGTTTTATCATCATGATTCATGCTTGTTTACTTTTGCTATGTCATATTAGTACTAGTATATTATTGATAATTTATATGCAATTCATAATTTGCCTATTTTCTGCGGGGATGACTTTATTTGTCGTCATTCATAAGATGCTCTTGCATGTGATCATGATAACCGAAGCTACTCCACTATTTAAGACTAACAAGTACAACTTCAAAATTTTTACTCTCTTCCTACTATTTGATTCAATTTTACAGTAGAATAACTGTGAAAAAGAAAAGGAAAAGTTTGGATATATTCAGATGAGGCTAGTTAGTGATTTCACATTTACTGTCATGTATTAAATACGAGGAAAGTGTTTGGTTAGCCTCCTTTTCTTTCCTTTATGTCACAAAGTGTCACCTTTAATGATTTTTCTTTTTCTACTTAGTTTTATGGTGAAGCTCAAGTTCTATAACAAGAATCTGGAAACCTATTCATAAATGCTAAAAAAACGAAGTTAGGGCTATGTAGAGTTAGCTCACATAAGCGGAAAAGGAACAGTGTCAGCCTCAACAAAAACATGATTCCCCTAAAACAGTCCTAAATTGAAATGTTGGCACCTTTGTTTCTCTCTGAAATCTTACAAGTAATTGGACCCATTACTTGTGGTCCTAATTAAGGCTGAAGAAGATAACCCCCTATAGCATATAGTATCTATAATCACTGATGATTCTGAGTTGGAGAGAGCATATACTATTTGGTTGAGTTGATTACAGTAAAATTGAGACAGGATTTGATTGAGAAATTTGCATGTGTTTATGCAATTAAACATGCCTATTATAGTAAAAAAGGGGCTGTGTTTGAAAGTGAAAAAAAGAAAACAAGGTGAAAAAGGGATTGAGAGGAAGCTATAGTTATGGATATAATCAGAGTCCAAACTGAGTATAAGGGACCAAGATGTTTGGAAGCATGACTTGTAAACTCTGCGAAATCACAAATGATCTTAAGGCCCAGAGGAATTAAGGCAAAGGCCAATTGAGGAATCCCAAAGTTCCCCAGCAAAGGTGCAGAACAAAAGGGAAAGGCGAAAGGCAAAGCGAAATGATTACTTGAATGAGACGGGACCCACCTTATAATCTTTCCTTTCCAGGTCTCTCAAATTTTTGACTTGGGATCGGGTCCCACCTCGGCCACCATTGTCTTTATGGATTGAATGATAAAAAGAGTGATAAAAAGATCACCTCACGTGGAGTCTGAATCAAAGAAGCTGTCCAACCATAATAAAAGGTAATTCCTCCGTTCTATCACAAAATTAAAAATATAAAAATCTCAGATTTTTTTTTTACAAAAGCTGATTTAAAAATAAAAATAAAAACTAAATTAAAAAGTTCATCAAAACAACAGCAAAGCAATTTCTTTACTGAAAAAACTCATCCTTTTTAAAGCTCACTGGTATAATTCCCACTCATTATCTTTGTTGCTTAAAGCTCTTGCCCTCTAAGCTCCCTTATTATCCCCTCTCTCTCTCTACAACAAATTTTTAAGCAAATAACATAGACAAGACCCCCACATCATCTTCTCTAAATAGAGTCAGAGAGAAAGACCCACCATAGAGATTAAACTATATAGGGTCACTGTGATCAGAGTCTGTCATAAACAAACTCATCACACACACTCACTCAGATCATCACACACACACACACGCCAAAAACCTAAACTTTTAATGGAGGGAAGTGATGATCTCCACCACCACCATCACCACCGTCCAACCTTCCCTTTCCAACTCCTGGAGAAGAAAGAAGATCAAGAAGCTGCTTCTTGCTCTACCTCATCTCCTTACCCTTCCTTAGCCATCTCTGCCGAACCCACGACTTCCAACGCAAACCGATCCAACCAGCTCGTCCCATCCACCACCACCTCCTCGGAACCCTCCAATAAGAAACCACCTCCTAAAAGAACTTCCACCAAAGACCGCCACACCAAGGTAGACGGCCGTGGCCGACGCATTCGAATGCCCGCTCTCTGCGCCGCCCGAGTCTTCCAGCTCACCCGCGAGCTCGGCCACAAGTCCGACGGTGAAACGATTGAGTGGCTACTCCAACAGGCTGAACCCGCCGTCATCGCTGCCACTGGCACTGGAACCATCCCTGCTAACTTCACCTCCCTTAACATATCCTTAAGAAGCTCCGGGTCCACCATGTCTGTCCCATCTCAGCTAAGATCGTCCTACTTCAATCCCAACTTCTCTGCTCAACAGCGCAGAAGCTTCTTCCCCGGAATTGGGTTGTCTTCTGAGAACAGCAACACATCCACGTTTCTGAATTTCCAATCCAATAACTTGTCCACCACCCTTTTGCAAGCGAAGCAGGAATTGCGTGACGGCGGTGCTCCGACAACGTTGGATTTGTCGGAGACAACAGAAGAAGGTATAGGAAGAAAACGACGACCGCAGGAGCAAGACTTCTCGTCAACGCAGCATCAAATGGGGAGTTATTTGTTACAGTCAAGCGCAGGGGCGATTCCGGCGAGTCATGCTCAGATTCCGGCGAATATATGGATGGTGGCAAATTCAAATAACCAGGTTATGAGTGGTGATCCTATATGGACATTCCCACAAGTGAATAATAGTGCTCTGTATAGGGGTAACATGTCAAATGCTTTGCATTTTATGAATTTTCCCACCCCTATGGCCTTATTGCCTAGTCAACAATTAGGGTCATCTGCAGTTGGTGGTGGAGGTAGTGGCAGTGGAGGAGGTGGGAATATAAACGAAGGACATTTGAGTATGCTGGCGGGACTCAACCCTTATCGCCCAGTGATCGGTCTTTCGGAGTCTCAGGCGAGCGGGTCCCAATCACATCACGGTGGCGGCGATGATCGGCATGATACCACCAGCCACCATTCATAGAGGATTATGATCTGTCGCTTCCTACATGTGTAGTAGAGTTTTATGTGTCAACACACGTAAGGTTTGATTGCTCTTAAAAATTGAGTTTTATTTCTTCCCAAATTAAATTTTTTGGTGTGATTAATATTTTGGAAGAGAGAAGGAGGAGGAGAGAGCCGAGGGAGAAGACGGTTTTTTAGGGTTTGGGAGTTGCCACTATTTAACAATGGGGTATTTTGTTGTCTTTTTTTTTTTGGGATTAAAATATCTTATTTTGAATTACTTCACTACACGATATCTTACCATCATTGTTTGTGCAATTTTCTTTGAAAGCCTTTAACTTTGTAATTTTATGCTTTTTATGCTGAAGAGAAGAAAACGACTCACTTCTCTGCCCTTTGGTAAGTTTCCTCCCTAACATGAATTAGGGTTTTTCACATTTTAGCTTCCTTTTTTTTTTTTCATTATGATCTGTTTCTCTCTTTCTGAGCTACAAAGTTTATGTAGTAAACTCAAGGATAAAACAGTATTACTGCTAATGTAAATTTAGTAGTAGAATAAATTTACGCTGCTTCTTGATCGTTTTCTTCTAAATCTCTGCCATGAATTTCGAAATTTTACTGCATCAATGATTAAGATTTTTCAGAGAGATGGGGGGTAATAGGACGGTGGGGTCAAGACCCTATCGGTTCCAGGTGTTGGCTCGGGTGGTGGGGTCCAGCTGCTTGTTATTGCCCAAACCAATGTACAATTTCACTGACAAACAGGTGGATCATTCCCCATTTCTTTTTTTCTTTTTTTTCCCTTTCCCATGGAGCAGTTGCTGCTGGCATAGCAGAAGATCCATGGTGAGTCTTAAATCTGAATAACCTCACTGGAACATGTCCCACCACCGCATCAATCAGGACCGTTCATTCGGTGGGCCATCTTTTTTATGGTCGCATTGAATGATTGGTTCTCTGCTCGGCAACGGTGGAATACGAAGTTTCACGGCTCCCGCGGTAGTCACTGTTAAGCTTGCTACTACTAAACCAGTTGGCAAATGGGGCTTCTTTGCAATTTTTCTTAGATTATTATAACTATGTTTCGGAATCTAATAATATCCCCTCCTGACTAAAATATATAAAACCATTTATGGTTGATGCAATTCAAAATTAGTAGGGAAGGAAAAAGAAAGCTAAGGATATTCCCACCACTATGATTTTTATTCTGCGCAACATGATTCAAAGCTTGCTTTATATATGGAGATGACTATAAAGCAGCCATGAAAATATGCTTCTTCAATCATAATCAAAGGCCACATATGATGATTAGTATAATCTGATAATTTACTTGATAAGAATAGGCAATGGAATAAGGTACGTTGGTGAGGTTCCAATTATGGGCACTAAACAGTAAGCTGATTATGACACTGCTCAAGATGGCTCCCACTTATTGTTTCTTATGATACAAAGTCTTATTTCTCCACAAAAGATGAGATTCTGCCTTTGAAAAAACAAGAGAAGATTGTTATGTACTCGAGAGATGAAGTGTTTAGCATTTTGTCATCGGCAAGCAGTTACAAGTTACAACTTCAAAACCAAAGTTAGATTAGGGTTCTTCATAATATTGTAGGTCATGATTTGGGATTTGCAGAAAAGTGCATGACCAGAGAAGCCTGTGTGAACTTGAAAATATAGGGTTTTCAGGCTTCTTGTGTATTATAAGAGGAAAAAGAAGGCGATGCAAATTCCTGTAATTTGTAGTCTAGAAAAGAGAGAATGCAAATGATTTATAAAACTTAAGCTAGCTGATACAAGTTTGGAAGCTAATATATATACAACTTGCATGTTCGATAGATTAGCTAGTTGGCGAGAACCCTAATTCGGTACATCTTTGAAAACTTGAAGGTATTTAAAGTAAACTTAATTCTATTCTGATAGAAATTTCTTTCGGTGAATATATATTTCTTCTTTTAGTTTATATATTTCCATTGAAGACACGATATTAAATATGTACTGTCCATTTTAAAGCAGAAAGCCAGCAAGCAATGAATTCTATGGAGATATCTAGCTAGGTGGTAGCTACTAGCTAGATGTGGACAGAAATTTGAGTTGTTGACAATATTTTTTTATATGCTTACGGATCATATATATTGGTTATAAAACTTAAAAATTATTCTTCGCCATCATTTGGTTACAAGATGAATCAATAATTTACAAAAGGAGATTGCCAATTGAATGGCTTTGTCTGCAGCAACCAAACCAAATCTCATGTCTGCGAGAGATATAACATTAAAAAATAGATGATGTTTGAAATACAAAGGTACCTAGTATATATCTCAAATATACAAGGTAAAGAAAATCAATGACAAATTGATAGCAAGAAGGGGGTAAAAGAAACACTTAACTTAAGACATGCTGAAATATGTTTGACCATCGTTCCCTCAATAATTTTTCTGATAACCCCATGCTTTGTCATTTCATCAAAAGAATCAAATGTGTATGAAAATGCTGCCTTTGCGTCGTACCCGTTATTCACATGGAATTGAATCTAATGCCGTACACAGACATGGTCCCCTAAAGTAAATCTTGTATTTCAAACATAGCATGTATGAACATTAGACTATCTAGAGATCCACCAGATTTATGAACAAGTCGGCTAGATTTTAGGCATAAAAGGGGCTACAATATTACCTGCTAAAAGGCAACAGATTCTAATAATTCCTTGTCTCTTAATCCTAGCTAGCTACTCTGGTTTTCTGAGAATCACATAAATAGGATAGCTATTGATGCATGCATGCAGCACCATGTGCCTCCTTACCGGCGTTTAGCCTACAGGGTTGGTACTTGGTGGTTACTGGTTTAACACGTAATTGTAATAATATATCTACACAGACCCACCACTACATCCCCACTCTAATACAGAAATGTTTGCACTTCGTATGAACCTGGTGGGATGAAGAGGTAATTGAATTGGCCCTATATTAATTGGCATTTAATGCCTTTGGGTACAATTAGAAAAGTTTATGATTTAGCCTCAAGAAGAACACTCCTCCAATTCAAATTCACATATCTTTGAAGATTGCAGTTGCTTCACTACCTCAACAAGTGCTAGCTCAATTAACAAAATAAAACTGCATCAATATGAAGCGTCTTGATGAGTTCGATTCGTACAGCTGGAACAACCTATTTACATGCACAGCTCTCACATAATGTTGGCGATCGGTTGAGGATTCTATCCTAGGCTCCTCCTGGCTTGTGCAGCTATAGCATGCGGACTCTTAAAAGCCCAAATTGGAGTAACTTGTTCCTACTTTTAGCTAGCTCCTGTCCAAAAACAAAAAACTTTTTAGCTAGCTCAGACAGATGGGGGTCAAGGGCCGGTGGGCCAGTATTCTGAGAAGACAAAGGTTTAACTTAAGGTGGTAGCTATGCCCGGCCTTGTTTGGGTGTAGAGTGCATAAGGAAAGGGTAGGCCTCGTTTGTCGGCCAAGGAAGAAATAAGAATGAGAATGAGAATTAGAAATAGAATAGAATAATATTAATAATATTATATTTGGTATAATATGAAAAATAATAAAATTTTAATTATTTTTTTATGTTTGGTATACTTTAAATAATATATATAAGAATAAAATCAGAAATTAATAAAAAGATAAAAATACCTTTAAAGTATAAAATTATTAAAATAATATTATTTTGATTTATAATTTATTTAAAAATGATATAAATTAAAAAATTAAAAAGTGAATTTAATTTTTTAATAATTTAGATCAATAAATAATTTTATTTTTAAATTATAAAAATAAAATAAAAAGTTAAACCCACAATATATTGTACCGTCTTAACTTAAATATTTAATTTTTTTAATCAATTTTTCATTTTTCATATATATAGGCGCACACACACAAATTACCAGCAGAAAATGCACTTGTTTAATATGATACTTTCTTGAGCAAAGATCAAAAAAAGAAAAATTGTGAAACTAGAACGAATAAATAATGGTCAGGGCAAATTTGTATTTTCACACACCATTTCATTCCTTTAATGTAGATTCCTTCATTTTCCAGAGTCACTGCGTTCTCCCGTTCAGAAGGTAATAATAGATTCCTTGCAACGTTTGATTCCACCGAACAAACGAAAAATCTGATGGCATTGATTAAGAATTCTCATTCCATCGAATTTATTCTAGCTACTAAACGACACGTAAGTATTGACTAATTACAAGGCAAGGGAGCCTTGCATTGATCTTTCATGCTTTGATGAGTTATTCTTCAGTATGCTATAAGAGTATAGAAATATTTATATTAATTAGCGGTCTAAAATATATAATAATGAATAGTAATGAAACATTAAGCATTATTAAGTTTTTAAAATCTAAAATCTTTGACTTTTACATCTTTTAATGTTTTGATGAAATCAATTTGTGATTGTAATCCAAAACATTTTACTTGGTCAATTTTTTTGTCAAATTAATTACATAATTTAGATTTTGTATTTTCATTTGGTGAAATAGAATTAATTCCATATTTTAAAAGAGTAACAAATAAAAAATTTATAATAATACTTTGCAATACTAAGCTAACAATAATTATTAATAACTATTAATTAAGAAAAAGAGTAATAAATTTAAAAAAAAACATAACAAAAAAATATTAATTGAGCAATAATATAATGATTAATTAAATTTTTGGTTTGCATAAGTTAAAATTATTTTAGACATCATATTAAAGTGATAAAAGAAGTACATATGTGAGTTTTATTAATAAGACATTAATTAATGGAAATCAAATAAAAATATGTGCATATTTTAAAATAAATATATTTTATAGTTAAATAACCATCATAAATATTTTCAGAAAATATATTGAGGCTGATCATAACATAGCTAGCAGCATTTAAGACACTCATTGCTTAATTTATTTTCAAAAAACTTTTGGGAGTATGTTATACAATATATTACAAACAAAAATAGAAAAAAATAGAGTAAAAATAATGAAAACAAAAATGTTCCTTATCTTTTATTAATATATTTAATTATCGAAAAAAAACCAAAATTAAGAAAAATAAATAATGGATCTAGAAGTTAAGTGGAGACTAGGATTAATGTGGGTGGGTAAATCGAGAGCTGTAGCCTGAACACAATAAGCGCTAATGGTCCACTAACAATAAGAAGGAATCAGTAAATGAGTGATGGTTGGCAGTAGCTTGATCGGTACTCGCTGTTCAATCCTCTGTAGTGGGCAACGAAATGGCGAGTAGGACTGTGGGCTGGTGGACTCATTCCAAAACGGTAGCTTTAATTTGGCTCCTCTCTGCATTCTTCTTCTTCTGCTTTTTTCAAATGGTTATACATAACTCTTCAGTCGCCATATCGTCTTCTTCTTTAGGTAATTATTCTCCCCACCATCCTTAGAAGCTTGATTTGGATTCAATGTTGTCGAATTTATTTTTCTGCCTTTTTTTTTTTTGCCACTTTGGCTGGTGGCAATCCTTGGATGAAAGACAATGAAAATTTTGCTGACGAATCCATGTAGCTTTAGTAAAGAACAAAATGGTGCACTAATTTAGATGAAAAATCAATTTTTTTTTAGTTGACAATTTAGCTGATATGAAATTGAATTGGGTGAACTTTTCTGCCGAATCGTGATTCCCGGGAAGATGGATCTAAGCCCCATGCGATGGCAGCTAAAACTGAAGATATAAGTTATAGCTAATGAGATCTTGAAGTAATTGGTTCTCGTTTTAGCAGGGTACGTCTGAATTATTGCTATTATAAAGTATTAATTGATACCGTAAATCTACCTCCTTAAGCTCAACGCCCCACAAAAAAATTAAAATAATTTCCTTCTTTTCTTCCTTTCAACAAGAAAGCCCAATTATTAACATCCTCTTTTTTGAGGAATGGATTTTGGTGAATGCAAGAGTCTCTCATTGGCTTTATATTGAACTGCTTTAGCTTTTTATATATATAGTCACCATTATGGTTTTCCTTAACTTACTCACCCTATGCAAAAATGTCAACAAAAATAAAAAATAAAAAATTCCTTCGCAATGTCTTTTAACAAAGTTTTTAATTCAAG
Source organism: Gleditsia sinensis (assembly GCA_037074535.1). Lineage (NCBI taxonomy): Eukaryota > Viridiplantae > Streptophyta > Magnoliopsida > Fabales > Fabaceae > Gleditsia > Gleditsia sinensis. The sequence goes on along the minus strand of CM073464.1, from coordinate 5,341,932 downwards.
TTTGGTTTTGTCGGAGATATATGTGTGTATGCATCTATGCACTAGTGTATGTAAGAGAGGCATAGGGTGTGTATTGATACTAAGTTTGGAAGGGCCTGAATCAGATTCAACAATTTCAAACATGGAACGAAGATCAAAGTTATATGAGAAGATGGCAAGAGATCTGGATGAGCATGGAGCTGCTTTCCTAAAGCATGGTGAAACCTCTCAGTCATTGTCTCTTTCAGATATCTTTACCCTAAAGGATGGATCTGTAACTCCTGTACTAAAGGTAACAAAATAATTTAATCTGTTATCCATTAATTCTTTGACTAGCAATTGATGACTACTTCCTGTGTGCAGCCAGCAAATCCTCCTGTACGGGCTAATGTATTGTATTTGAGCCCTGAATTTTCGATTCACATAGCGTAAGAACTGATTTTTTTACTCCTCATGTCTTATTAATAATTTTGTATATATGTCTTTGCTAATTTTAACTTGTGAGATTTTTCTAATATGGACACTGTTTGGAATTGGATGATCATATGTTGATACCGTGTTCATTTTAAAAATACTATCTCATTTAGCTGATATTGGGTGCACCATCCAGTCACTGCTTGGAAATTCTTTTGTTTTGATATATTGGGAACTTGCACAACACAGACCAGTGTCAAACTGGACCGCGATCCTCTACAGTGTAGGGGGGCACAGCACCGCGTGCTGTGCCCCCCAAATGGGTCTGACCAGGCGACTGGTCCTTTGACCAGTCGCCTGGTGATCGAAAATGACCAGGCGACTGGTCAAAGGACCAGTCGCCTGGTCAGACACTGTGCAAGGGGCACAGCACCGCGTGCTGTGCCCCCTGCACAGTAGAGGATCGCGGTCCTGTCAAACTCAGGATGCAGAGAATAGTAGTGTTGCTGGTGATGGGAACACGAGTTGGAATTCTCTGGAAACTTGAAAGCTTTGGTTGGTGCATCTTTAAGTAGAGAACATCATACTGAACTCATATGTGGGAAAAAATTTGAGAAATCAGGACAAATATGTTTCCAAATAGTACATGTAGAGGTTCCTGCTTGTGGAAAACATCAATGGAGATGGAGATTTGAAATAAAATTTCATAGATTTGTTGCATAAAATTTCTAGGAGATTCAGAACTAAAAGACACAGTATATGCTTTAAAACTGCATGTATAGTTTTACATAGTACAGAAGCAATAACACATTTGCCGCTTGGTCGGCACATCTGTCGTATAGGTATTACAATTTACACTATCGGACCTCTTTATTTCTAAGACTTTGACAAGAAATAGGCATGTAGAGACTATAATTGCTCTCAACAGTGTTCATTTATCTATTTATTTATTTTTAATTTTCTATTATCATTATCATGAACTCTATAGTTTCACCATGAGACTCATATTTTCTGTTATTAATGATTGTTCTGTATGATATTTCCAGTTAATGATCTTTTAATATTTTCTGAGGACAAGGTTACTATTATTTTTTATGTTATGGTATACATTTGTCTTAATATTGGACATTTTGATCGTTCTTAAGTTTTTGCTTTCCCAGAAAAAGGGGGATAACACAACACTTTATAAATTATGATTATCATTGTATTCTCAAATTTGCAGATCCTTCCTTATCATTGTATTCTTCTATTTTGAATTTCTTTTTTATTTTTTATTCCTGTCACCTAGCTACATCTTCCTCTCTCCAGACCCCACCAGGTGGAGCCTCGTGCACTGGGTCGCCCTTTTTTTTTTTTTTTCCTGTCACCTAGCATTTTAATATTTATTTAACATGCTTGACACAGGAAGGCTGTTAAGAATATTTTCAATCCATACTTTGATAAAGGTAAGCTATAGTTGGATCAACCTAGCAGAATTTGGATTTATTTATCAGTTTTTGTGTTTTAAAATACTTGAATAGCTTCAACCTTTTCTTTATTTTGTTTTCATTTCATTGGCATTCTTTCACGTGTGTCGATTAGCAATCTGGTTTCAGAACTCTAGCTTCTTCCATTTTAGCATGTTTCATGCCTCCCATCATATTACACCTGTACCTGCCACCAAAGAAGAGGTTAGCTTTTGTTTTGGATATCTTCGTTTCTTCTTGGCTATGCATACTCATGGGCATCATTTATTTTCAGATAGATGCCGAAGCATCTGCCGCGCAAGCTGTTGCCGGGACACTCTGCCCTTTGAATATTGTTTTGGATAGGGTGGTTCTGACTTCAACTGGGGTGCTTCTGGGTTGCTGGCAGGTTACTTTATATAAAATGAAGGCTCTCTTATCTTCTCTCTTTACTCTCATCTCAACACATCTAGTACAGGGTTTGAGTTGAGCATACAGTATACATGATTCCTCTCCTTCCCTTCTTCCCACCCCACCTCCCCCCCTCACCCAGCGCAAAAATTATATACACATAAAGCAGTATGATATAGTGATTCTGTTCTTTCTAGTTAAAATTAAAATATTATAAAGTATTTGATCTTACGCGGTTAAACTTCGTAGATTCCTTTTATTTACAACAATAGTTAGATATTTATAGCATTCTTAATTATATGATTCTTTCTTTCTTCCATGGTTTACTAATACCTGTATTTTTTTGGCCTTTTTATTTTCACCATGAGAATGAAACATCAAATCTTTATCTGTCATTCACTTTTTCAAGTCTAACCTTTTGTTGGTTTATTTGTCAATCCCTTCTCTCTTCTGTAACAGTCTAAGGATGTCAAAAAATTGCAGGAATTTTCAGTCTGTTCATCAATTTTATTAAAAATCTGAAACCATATCTATGTTTTGAGTCATTGCACTGAAATGAGTTTCTTAGGATTTCAGACAGCATTTGCAACCCTATACTAATTACTTTGTGCTTATTCTACAGGTCACCTCTGGGACAGATCCCATCACCATTCGTGCTAAATTGAGAAATGTGCTTCCACATGCACCGGAGAAGCAACTTGTAAGAACTATTTGAATAGTTAGCTTTATTATAATATCACGGTATATTGAGACTTATATGCCATCACTTGAGGCATTGGTACCTTGTGAAGTTTCTAGATTTAATAAAAAACTTTTTTTGCCTCATACAAATTCAGAAGCTTCTGTGGAATTAAGTAAGGGCCATAGCCCTGCATGAATCTTAATTGTCCTCTCCATCGCTCTATTAATCTGATATGTCCTCTTTAGAATTAATTCTTTTAAGTTAATGCTGATCTTTCTGTTAGATCTAATTCTGTATTTTTCACATGTTTAAGTCAATCTTTAAATCAGTAGTGTTGTTCACCCAAATATTTTATATTAGGTCCCCATTTCCTTTTTCACCCTCCTCTTAAGTGTCATTTGCTTTTGTTGCTTCCCGGTAAACACACACTCTGGTTATCCCATCCAGGAGTCAAAACTGTTGGATTCTTGGCCACATCTTTGTAGTATGTTATATTGGTTATGTACTGAATACAATATTTGATTGGTTTATATTGGATGGCTTCTCTTTCTTAATTTAAGTGGTGAATTTTGACTGACAATATCATTGAGGCCACTGATTTTGCTTAGCATTTTGGTTCTTGCTGATCTGCTATTATTCTTTCTACAGTATGATGCCGCAATTCTTCACACATCATTTGCAAGACTCTTGGGTCCACCCAGACAATTGCCTACGGTAGTCTGCATCTTCAGTATTCCTTTAAAATTGTTACTGTAGGTTTAGCTGCTCACTGACACCATCTCCCATTTTAAATTTGCATTTGCATTTGCAACTATCTTGGAGATTTTACACATTTGTCTGTTATCTGTAGCAAGCAGTAACAGTTGCTATATCTTTAGCATGTCTGTTAAAGGTTAACAAGACACAAAGTCCTATTGATATCAATTCATTTAAGTGCAAATGAAAGTGTATTTGCATTGTACAATGTTTAGAATATTTGTGTGATATGACTCTGGCAGATTTTCTTTATTTGGAAATCTATTTTATGGTATTCAAATAAGATTTTTAAAAACATAAAGAGTGCATAAGTATTCCATGGAATAACAATGCTTGCAATGCGAGGTGGTAGTGAATCACCTCTTAGGTGCTCCAATTAAGGACTCTCTCAGTCCAGGATAGTTTTGCATTTTAATTTCCCCATTACTTGAGAAGTATGTTAATCCCATTTTTCCCCTTTTATTTTATTACTTACTCAACTATTGCGACACACAGGAGCTGCATAAAACCTCAGATGAACTCCAATTCTTCCACGAGCTAGTTGATCAAATTAACACGGAGATCCGTGGGTTCAAGGTTTGTGGTTATATAATATACAAGAGCAGTAACTTTTCAAATTGTAATTTAGAAGTTAGAATCAGAGCTACTTGTTGGCAGAATGATGCTTTCTACCTAATTCAGCATATGATGTGCAAAGCATTTTGTAATATGTCATTAGTTACATTATGCATTTTCGCGATGTATTGCCCGTATATTTTTCTAGAAGAAGCCCCCCTGACCTTTATTTTACGTACTGTGGCATTTCCTGCAACCATGTGTGTAGGCGGTGGTGTCTGAACTCTGGTACGTGGAGGAACATGATGTGCTTGCCCTTGCACTGAATGGAAGAATGAACATTCGCAAGTTCAAATTTGGCTGCTCAAGAACATGAAGTTTGAATAGATGCATATTAATAATTTAATATTACTGGATGCGATGAATATTCAGGTATATGTATAAGCACCACAGAGTACCCAGAGAAGGAAAATGTGATTAATATTTGTTTTTTCCTTGCTGGGTTTATTGTTTTCTCATGTTGAGTATAATTTATGCCATAGGTGTCTGTACTCTAACAAATTGTATACTCATATAGGACCAATAGTCAATGTGATTATTGCAGGATTTTTTATCTTTTTGGTCAATGAAAATTCATGAGAAATTTTTGTATAGATTTTGTCTACTAATTTTTGGTAAACTAAGCTAAGCTAATGAAGAAAAGTCATGTGTATTTGCCAGATTTTTTTATTTTTTTTTTACTGAGTCTTCTTTCTTCTTACATACATAGATGACTAATTTTTATTTATTATGTAAATTTTGGAAAATTGAGTAAGAATAATAATAATAAAAAAGGCTATCTGAGTTGGAAACAGGCGAAAGTGAAAGGGACGGATGAAGTGGCATCCGTGAATGACAGAACGAGAAGGTTATTAAAATGTAGGGCTTCATTATGTAAATGGAGTGGGGCGAGAATTATTCGTCGTACCAGTTGACGCTTTAAATTCCAATTTTTTTTTTAGTTGAAAAGTTTTAGAATGATTTGTCCCTTCCATTCTCCGTTTGATTATTGTCTAATTTTTATAAAGCATAGAAAGAAATATAATATAATAGTAATATGGAAAGTTTGTATTTAAAATTTATCTCATTCTATTAATTATTATTATTATTATTATAACTTGAAAAAGGAAAAAGGAATTACCATCACATCTCGCATCGTGATTTCTCCACTTTATTATGTTTAAAGTTGGTTTATGGATGCCACGTGCCTAGGAAAATTTAAGGAAGGGAAAGCAACGCCGCCGCGGATACGTCATACATGGGAAAAATCGTAAGGGTGCGTTTGGTTTGCGAAAACGTTTTCTGTTTTCATTTTCTGTTTTCATTTCTTGAAAACAGTTTTCATTTTCTAATTTTCATATTTCTGAAAATACGTTTGGTTTGTGTTTTCATTTTCACTATTTTTTAGTTATATTGTTGTATTTTTATTTTTACTACTTTATAATTATATAAATAGTAAAATATTGTATATATAATTCAAAATAATTGTGAAAATTCCATCATTGCAATGCACTACAAAATTGAAAATTCTGAAAACGTCTTTTTGGTGTTTCCAGAATTTTCAGAAATTCAGGAAACATTTCCTGAAAATGAAAACAGAAAACAGTAAACAAACGCGTTTTCATGTCTGTTTTCAGTTTTCAGTGAAAATGAAAACTGGAAACAGGCAAACCAAACGCACCCTAAGCTTCCTGATGCGTCACCGTGGATGCCACACGCTTTTGTAAGTTCCGTAAACCACCGTTCTTTTTCAATTCCCATTTTCTCCTTGAAATTTGGTACGTTCATTGATTCTATTGGCATTTATTTAGTCTTTCACACAAGCAAGTTACGTCAAAGTGTATTAAATTTTGATCTACAAAATGATTGCGTAAACAATTTAAATTAATAGCTTTTAATTTTCATTTTTATAATAAACTTTTACACTTAAAAACTATTAAATTATTTAATAATAAATAATTTTTAAAAAATATATCATATTTAATAATTAATGTCATCGAAATATTAAATATGTTTAATAAGTTTAATAAATTAATTTATAATTTATTTAATTAATTTATAAATTTATTTAATTAAATTAAAAATATTTAATAAATAAATTTATTTAAATAATTTAAATTAATTGAAAGTTTATAAATTATAAATTATTTTAAATAGTATATAATTTATAAATTTTAATTTAATTTATAAGTTATTTTTATTAAATAAAATAATTATTAATATATTATAAATAATTTTTTTTTATAATTTTATATAATATATTATATTAATAAGATTAAGATAGGTTTATATAATTTTTTTTAAAAAAAATTGGTAAGTATTGATTTTTAAGTACGAGAAAATGTTCAAACTTCATCTAGATATTAAAAAAAATTATAATATTAGAGTTGCCATGAAAAGTGATGACCTGTGAATTAAATGAAAATGACGAGTGGTAGATGATGATGACGTGTGCGGCAGTGTGGTTAAAAGATAGTGGCCGCCAGGGAAGGGCCAAAGGGGTTTCGCAAATAAAAGATAAGAGACAAAAGGATCCCGTGGGGAACTCATTGGTGGTAGTTCGTCGCAACGAAAAGCACGAGCTCCCCACGCGACTTCTTATGACTGGTCCTCTCCCGCCACGCTCTCTCTCTCTCTCTGTGCCCTGCGGTGCCTTACGATTACAAAATCCTCTCTTTCTTCGATTTCTCTCTCTCTTGCCCTAATTTCCTACCAAGTGCAAAGTACATACTGTTCTATCCCTTGACTTTTATCCTTCGACGCTGATTCAGAGTGTTTTCTCTCTTATCACGGTTGTCTAGGTTCGTTTGCGAGGAGGTGCGCGCGTGCATATGCTTGCGAATTTTATTTTATTTTTTGGTTTTGATTGTGTCCTTTAGAGTTTGATCCATGAAACTTCTTGATGCCCCGTTTGGTTGGATGCTAATAAGCTTCTGTGAAATATGGGGTTCTGGGAATGAAATTTGGGAAATTGGCTTATTGGCATGATACTGTTAGGGTGACCCGGTGTTCACATGCAATTTGAAGTGCCGAGAGGCCCGATAGCTTTTTAAGTATTGGTGCTTCGTACTTTCTTCCCTTTTTTAACAAATCAGAAGACGAAGGATCAATTCGGTTTGCTGGTGCTAGTAGTTTGAAATATAGGATTGCTTGGTTCTTTGAAGTATAAAATTCCTTCTTTTTTCCCAAATTACCATTTCCGTTACTTTTCTTGGGTATCTCATAGCACCGTGTCTTAGTGAGTTGAATGTTACTGTTGGCAATACTACTATATTAGTGAATGTTACTGCTGGGAATACTACTAGATTAGTTGTTCTACATCAATCTGATTTGTTGATTTAACAATCCTTAGTGGATCATTTTAATTTTTTGAGAGGGGGCAGGGGAACTGGGAAGAAAGTGGAGAAAGAGAGAGATTACTCTTCCTCCAGATATACCTCATCAACTGATAGTTTGGTATACTTGTTGTATTGTCTTCTGAACTACAAGGGTTTGACCTATTATAGGTAGAATGCAATTTGTAGTCTTATTCAAAAATATAATTTTTTTTTCTTGGCTCTATATTAGGAATTTGTGTACTGGAAGAGTTGTGTAAGGCATCGCTGGTTTTGTTACATCTTCTTTGGGATCAGAGCACCGGCTCCATTGGTTGAGAAAGTCAATATGTTAGAAGATACTTCGAAAAACAGGTCAGTCATTCTACCGGCTTGAAATTTGACTATTTGACTTTCACTGCCTCTGGTTGAGATGCTTTTCATGGAATACTGAATATTCTACTACATTGAAAAAACTATTGTGTAGATTTTATGAGATTTCTGTTGACCTCTCTTTTTTTCTAGGATATCATTCGATCCATCTGTTCTTAAAGCATACTTGTGAGCACTTAATAATTGATTAACCTACTTTTAATATGTTCTTCAAGCCATAAATTCTCTGAAGTGGGTTCAAAGCTTTTTATGTATTGACATAATAGTCTAATACAAGAATAAATTTCATTAGTTCTGTGTGTTCAAAGCTCTCAGTTATTTGATCTAGTTCTACTTGTTGGTTCCACAAATATAAACTTAACCAGAAGTCCAGATCTACTTATTGTAAGAAGTAGTCGTAGTAATAGCACTACATGCCAAAGTGGCTCCCATGAATTTCTTGGTTGGAACTGTAGGTGCAATTTCTGGATTGAACTTCAGAAAACCTTATGTGCTGCAGGTCTTGTTCTGGTAAAAAGAACCAAGGGAAAGTCCCTAAAAGAATTCACAAGGCTGAAAGGGAGAAAATGAAGCGTGAACATTTGAATGAGCTCTTTCTTGATCTTGCTGATGCTCTTGGTAACTTGTGCCATACGTTTGGTTTTTCACTTTGTAGATGAAGTCACTTTCAACATGTTGCAAGATATGAATTGAGTGTTTTTTTTTTCTGACTTTTTTTTTTTTTGGGTTGGGGGGTGGGGTGGGTTGGACAGAACTAAGTCAGCAAAACAATGGAAAGGCGTCCATAGTGTGTGAAGCCACTAGACTGCTGAAGGACCTGCTTGCTCAGATTGATTCCCTCAAGAAGGAGAATGTCTCTCTGCTGTCTGAATCGCATTATGTAAGCACTTGACCCACTTCCGTCTCCTCCTTTACCCTCATTTAATGCTGTTGAGAATCTAATATATCTGTCAGTTTCTTCAGCTTATCAACGTTTCAGAATACTTTGAAAACTGATATTTGGATGTCAGACATTTACGCATTTTTTTTAATCGGTTATATTCATGCATTTGCATTCATCGGGCAGGTGACCATGGAGAAAAATGAGCTGAAGGAGGAAAATTCTACTCTAGAGACTCAAATCGAGAAACTTCAAGGCGAGATAGAAGCACGAGTAGCTCACTCTAAACCTGACCTAAATGTACCTCCTTTAGAACTTCAGCCGCCAGAGGAAACAATTTTTTCTGCAGAGGGTCTCCAATTTTCTACAGTGGAACCTACATTGCAGCAAGGATCTGCAGTCTTAGTTGTTCCTTTTCGTCCTCATCTTCAAGCTGCTTTTTCTGCTCCCAATGTTGCCGAGCTAACCTCGAAACCTACCTCCGTAGTCAGTAAACCACATCCCAGGTATCCCACCCCTGCAGATTCGTGGCCATCGCAGCTGCTTGGAGAGCAATCAACTTCAAGTTAAAAATGTCTAACATGTAGAGTTCTAATTTCAGTAATTGTTGGCTGTACCTACAAAGTTCCGTTCCTAATTGCAATGCCACTCTGGAGAGTTCGTACATAAATTATATATTAGATAATCAGTGAGCTTTCTTTAGTTCTATTTCTCCTTATATATTTCATGAACGAATTAACTTTTGACTCGAGTTTGTTCCTTTTCCTTTCTATTTTTGTCGTGGGCCGGCAGCTTTTTGTTAGTTGAAATGATATGTTTCAAGTAGTGCTTGTCTAAGGGGCCATGGCATTGGTTTTTTCCTATGGTAAATCCCTCAAAGTATCTCCACCCATTCATGGTCACACTATATTTCAATTTTGTGTGACAAAAAGAAGACTCTCTGGGGGAGGCTACCCTGATCATGAAGACCGGAGAGACTTGCAAATAAGCATATTGTCCGTTTTCCGCGTCGGTAGTGGGGCCCTGTATAAGATATGGATCCCCTTCTTTTCCCTCTAAAAGTCGCCAAGAAAATAACAATGTAACAAGTTTGCTTATGAATGTGCCTAATGGGGTAAGGTTATGAATGTTCCGAATGGACTAAGGTATTTGGGGCTTGTTTTTGTCTTCTTTGGAACATTTTTTTTTTGTCCTTAAGTGATCTTATGATTCCAACTATTAAAATCTCATAACAATTGCTCTTCACTCTTTTGCGTCATTATTGAATTAAAGTAATTCATTAGTCTAAGTAACTCCAATTTGGTTTTCAATTTAGAAGAATTGATTTTGAAAAAAGATTATAAATAAATGAATTAATTTTAAGAAAGTAAACTTATTTGGCTATTGTTTAAGTAAAATCACTTTTTGAAATGCCAAATTATCCAAATGCCTATAAAAACATAAATAAATAAGTCAATTATAATGAATATGACAAATATATATTTTTGAAGTGATTCATTTTTAAAAAATTTATATATTTTTTTTATAACGGACTTAATTTACTCATATTTTATACATTTACTCTAACGTCAACAGCTAATAAATTACTAAATTTAGAATACTGTTGTTATTATAAAAAAAAAAAAAAAAAAAAAAAAAAGGCCCAATCTTTTACGGAGAGAAATTTTAGACAGAGATAAAAACATTGAGAGTGAAAATCTCTCAACAATATCAAAATGACTGAAGAAAGATTCAGTGCGTGAAGACCACGGTGCTCCTGCATTATGATCTAGGATTCGACGGTTGGAGGAAGCAATTGGGTAATTATACAGTGTGATTAGACATTGGAGTATACTCTTGGATGCACAAAGAATCTCTCTCTCACTCACTCTCACAGACCATACTCGTTTTCTCACAGAAAGTCACTCGAAGCACAGCACACTGTCTCGCCCTTCTGTTGTGTTGTGGTGTGTCTGATCGAAACCCTAAGTTACAGGTTACTCGAGAGAGATCCGAGGCTAGAGATGGGGTCTGGAGCCAGAAATTTCCTCAAGGTTCTTCTCAGCAACTTCGATGTTCTTGCTGGGTAACCACTTTCTCCTTTCTACCACTCACTGAAATAGAAAATGTAACCAAATTTTCCAATCTTCCTATTTGGAGATTCAATTTTGAGATCAATGCCATTGCTATTTCACTTCCAACTAATATATTTCGGGTTTCTCTTGCAGCCCTGTGGTTAGTCTCGTTTATCCTCTGTAAGTACTATTTTTAATCTTCCTCTCTTTTTCTTTCCTTCTCGCCTGGCAAATTTCATGAAAACTTGTTCTAATTTTCTGTTTGCATTTTCTTAGTTGTCCTATAAAGGTTTAAGCTGTTGTCTGAGGATATGCTGATTCTTGTGTAATTCTTTGTTCATTGACAGGTACGCCTCAATTAAGGCGATTGAGAGCAAGTCACCGGTCGATGATCAGCAATGGCTCACATATTGGATTCTCTATTCCATGACCACTCTATTTGAGCTTACTTTTGCCAAAGTTCTTGAATGGTAATTAAGTTTCATGCCTACGAATCATTTTTATGTTCTTTAATCTGATTTACTCGGTAAATGGGTACACTTGAGATTTTGGCCCCAGAATAGCAATTTGAGGGTTGCAACTTATAGTAGATGTTGTTTCTTCGGTTGCAAATTATATATGGATATAAAGATGATTGTTTTTAACTTATTATTTGGCGCTGTAGCTAAGCTGGCTTTCAGTATAATTCATATTTGACCCCTTTTTCATTGGCTTAGGCAAAGTATTTTTCCAATCAGGTCTGAAGATTCATTAGATATGTTCTGTTTTATATGGAATCTCTTTTGACTAGAACCATCTCATATATTTGCAGTGGCCGTTTGGATGCTAATGTATTTTAAAGAAACTAATGAAACTGAGTGGAAGTCTAATTTTATTTAGGACTCCTAATTATTTGAGCTGAACTTGATGATGCCTTATCTTTCCACTGTGATCGATAGTTATGTAGAGACTAGAATGATGTCATACATATTCCAACCTAAAAATTTAATGGTAATGTGTTGGACTGTTGGATGTACAATCAAAGGCATAACGAGAATGGTTCAATGCAAGTATACTTTCTACTTTACAGGATCCCTATCTGGCCATATGCAAAGCTGATCCTGACCTGCTGGTTGGTCCTCCCTTACTTTAGTGGTGCTGCCTATGTTTACGAGCATTATGTGAGACCTTTCTTCGTCAATCCTCAGACTATTAACATCTGGTATGTCCCAAGGAAAAAGGACAACTTAAGTAAGCCAAATGACATTCTAACTGCTGCAGAGAAGTACATTCAAGAAAATGGAACAGAAGCATTTGAGAATATTATCAACAGGGTATTTCCATGTGTTATGCTTGGTTATTGCCAATATATGCTTTCTTCTGTATCTGATTTATGATATTAACACAATGCCACCTCTCTGCAGGCTGATAAATCAAGGACAAGGAAGAGGAGCAGCAGCCATACCATATATGATGAGAGCTATGAATACTGAGCCATGTACCTTCAAGGACTTGCATGTACATTGTTCGCATGGTTATGACATTTTGTTTTTTTCTTCTTGGAGATACCCAGTCTCTTGTACCGTCTTCTTTGGAATTTTTGTTAGCGTGTAATTAACTCGGTTTTGGTCATCTATGTATTATCTCATGGCCATGACACCAATGGTACATAGATAATGGAGGCACAAAAGCAAACGTTTGTTGATATTTTTCTCGTTTTGTATATCGAATTTACAGCTTCCTAGATAAAGAGCGCACCGCCCCCCCTCCCTCCCTCGGGCTAGTGTCCTACATCTGTAGCTGATACATTGCATTAACATGGTTTTATGTTTTGAACAGTCGCAACTGTTATATGGGGATTGGTGAATCAAAATTATTTTTGGAGGAATGATTTGTTCTTAAGGATTCATGGGCTTGGAAGGAATTGAAAGGGAGGAATGAAGTCACTAGATTTGATCTAGTGGCGAAGGTGCAAGTAATTAGCAAGTCTTGAAGTTTAAACTTTTATTCCGTCATGTAAAAAAGAAAATTGAGGGATGAGATGGAAAGATTAAATATGAAGGGGATCTGTGCTAACATAAATCCAGAGGTAACCACATCATCTACTGACTTCGTTGCCTCTGCTGTTACATTTAATTCTCAAATTATTCTATTCATGGAAAGAGAGTGAAACACTATACCCTACATCATCTTCAATCATAATAAATGAACTGTAAAACGCATACAATTTGGGGATGAGACACACCACTTGAAATTGGGATCATTCAACATGTCTGATCTAGCAGATCTATTCGTTAATTCATCAAGGATGATTCAAAAAAAAAAACTTTTGACACGGTTAAATACATGCGTTATTTTGAATGAGAATTATTTCAGACATCACTAAGCATTCAGAGAACCTTGCAGCTAATTTCATAGACAGCAAATAGGATCCACTATAAAATACTAACAAGCAAGGCTACAGCCTACAACCACTTCCATTTCTCAAGCGGCAATAGTTGAGACATTCTTAATCAGTAGAAGAAAAGGATGGTGAGAAGAACTCTGTTGGAAAGACCGTCATTATTGCCTCTGTAATCATCCATCCAGCACGTACAAGGGAAAACAAAAACACCATACAGCTTTAATTTAAATGTCACTCTATGGCCACAACACGGGGAAGGGTAACCAACATCATCTCATCATCAAGCTTCAGGTTTGTTAAACAAAACCCAGCAAATATCTTGCGCATATCAGCCAGGAGCTATTTTTGTAAGAAAATCAAGCTTCAATTTCTGCTTCTGCTTGTGCCTCAGTTTCAACAGCATTCAAAGTTTGGTTAAGATAATCCTGAGCTTCATCTAATGCTGATTCCTTTGCATCGGCAGCATACAAAATCTTTTTAATTGCTTCAGACATCTGCATAAAACACATGAACAATTGCTTACACTTATTTAACTCATCTAAAGAGTTATAGTTTATTTTTTAACAATCACTGGCGCTCAAATACTTTATGATTGACATAAGCTTGAGATCTTTTGGGTCAATAAACGGCGTTTAGGAATGAGTTTGTGAGTATAGACAGGATGGTTAACAGTTTGAAACATCTATACATGCACCATCATCCAAAATTTATCATACCATAGCAGACATACAAATTTTGAGAGAGGGAGAAAAACCAAGTTGACAGAGATAGAGGGAGAAAAGAAGACTTATTCTGGAGCTCCGAGCTCCAAACCCTGTGAAGAATCATAGACAAAAGAATCATTGAGTTTAAGAACTTAAAGCTGACCATAACTCATCCAATCCACTTAACCAGAACCACAAACAACAGAAAACAACTTTCAAAAGTATACATGTCAATACCAAAACCAAAATTTTTTAAGCTAGCACTTTCATGATTCTTATTGCCTCCATTTCCAGTCAACCACAAAGGTGTTTAGGAATTCAGATAATAGAAAAGCATTACCTAAAACATGAGAATAGCATATGATATATGCTCAAGTGCATAAAAAATAGACATGATCACATGTTAAAATATAATTTAAAAAAAAATCAATCTTTTGGTGTGGTGAAAAACAATAACAACTGCAAAGAAAGCCTTCAAGAGAACTCTTACAGGGAGATTCTCTAGTTCTGGAGTCCCGCAAAGAATTTCTATATCCCTTAGTTTTGCAAAGTAGAAGTCTCTTTCTTTTTCCAGTAGATCCACAGAGAGTTTGAGATCAGCGATCTGTGAAACAGAAGAATAAAGAAATGAACAATGAACAAACTAACAAGAAGGTAAATAATTTTGTCCAATTAAATTTTCAACCAACAAACTATCATGCAATACCAGTATATAGCATATAGATTGTTAGATGAAAGAGACTGTGAAAGCACAAGCATTGAGAATTGACAATGTACACATATATGTAGCCATTGCTTTGGTATAGAATTCTATGTAAATGAAATGGAATCCTCCACTAGAAGGGGAATTATATTTACACCATTGCTATAACAGTTAAGAGCCATAGAGGGCCCACTGCTCATACCTCCTTTGACAAAGCCTGACTCTCTGCTGAAGAAGTTCCTCCACTTGACCTAAATTGATTGGAACCTATACTCAAGACATCAGAAAAAAAAAGAAATAGAAGTAAAAAAAGATGAAAAAAAAGGAAAAGAGTGACATGGTAAAAACCAACAGGAAAAATGTTATTAAGACTTGAGAGACATCGAGAAGCCAACCAGAGGTTCTAGTTGGGTTGAGTGTGTCCCCTGAACCAGGATTATTCATGATATTAGTTTGCAGTGATTTTGAGTTCTTCAGAGAACTCTTAAGACTTCGGTCCTTTCCACCCTTACACCTTCGCTCCAAAGGATTATAATTCCTAGAAGAAAGGACAACATTTCATACAAATATAAAGGAAAATACAAGTAACATATATGGACAGCACAAAATCATATGCCTAAATATATAAAGCTGTATAAAGGATGAAGAGATACTCAGAGCAAGTTACGTACTCATTCATAACACCGCCATTCACAGAATCACAGTAACGTTTCAGCCATTGTAGGAACTCTAAGTTGTCCAAAGGTCGTCCTTTAACAAGCCTGTTAACTTCAATATGCTGCCACAAGGTAGTAATGTTAGTCCAATAAATGCAAACATAATTTATTGATTCCACTAAAGTACTTTCTCAGGCTACATTTTAATCTCATAAACTTATCATCTGTAATCAAATCCATAGAACCATTGACACTGCTTCATAGAACTTATGCAACCAACAAAACTGGCATTGAGTATCACAACCAAAATACATACCAAGGGAGGGCCAGAGGAGGGGGAGGGGAATAGAAAAAGGAAGAGGATATCTGGATTGGAATGGAATTCTGCCATTAAACTTACCCACTAATAGCACTTTTGAACCTTAATAAGGACACAACTACCAATGTAATAAAAGTTAATTGGTGGTAAATCATTCCATTGAAACCTTAATAAGGACACAACTACCAATGTAATAAAAGTTAATTGGTGGTAAATCATTCCATTGAAACCTTAATAAGGACACTACTGCCAATATAAAAAAATGATGGCTACTATTGGTGTAGTTTGCAGAAACACTCAAAGAATCACCCTCTGAGTCTAAGAATTCACTCTAAAATAACTCAATTTTTATTAATCAATAATCATAGTTTTAAAAAAAATAACCAAGCAAACCTATATATATAGATATACTAGGTTTCTTATTCTTAGGAGAATTCTAAGACTTTAGCTTATAAGTTTGGTCCAACTAAAACACTTAAAATAAAATAATTGACACCCAAGGATATAAATAACTGACATCCTAACACTCAACTAGCTAAACCCTAACTTAAAAATTAAAATAAACCATCTAAAGATAAGATAACTCAGCATCTGCATCAACTATGGTGTCATACTAGCATGAAAGACATTGAATGTACACTAAGACCAAAAGTCCATCTAGCATTATTTCTTTCTTTCATATTTCTTAAAGCAGAGATCAATTTCAAGTATTCCTCTTAACATTGTTTAAAGTCTGAACCAATAGTTAAGAACAAGATAAGTATTAACTGAAATGAAAAGATAATGCAGCTTGGACATGAAGCATATGAGATGCTAAGAGATAGAGGTTAGAAACAGTTATCATGCAGGAAGTATGGTTTCTACAAAATATCCAAATGGAATTACCTTGTCAATTTTCAGCTTGTTAAATGTTTCCTGCAGAATTTTGTAATTCTGGATCATATCATACTCTGTCTTTGCATCAAAGTTCACCTAGAATAAGCCCCAGATTGAAAAAGTTACACATCATTCATAGAAGATATCAGAAAGGGCATGATAGAAAGGATAAGTGAAGTCAGGTTGCCACCTTGTGCATTGGAACAACCCCTGGATACGTCATGTCCATCATCTGGCATTGTACAGCACCAGATGCAGCCTAACCAATAGGATATACAGGACCAGAATCAAAAAGTAGATTTCCATTATAGATAGTTAAAGATGAACAAGCCCGAAGTAACTTGAGCATTAACTGAAAGTCAAATTCCAGGTTATTATTGTGGTCATCTTTTATAATAAAATAGAATCATAACCCCAGAAATTGAAAAAGGAAAAAAAGACAAAAGGAAAAGCCAGAAAAAATATTTGTGCTTCGTGCAAAAACAATGGTAGTCGCATGGATTTTGAAACTTAAAAAAGCAACATCAACAATCCAGTCAATGTAATTGTAAATTTCTTTATAATTATCTAAATTCATTTGAAATCCATAGCATGTGGTGCACATGAGGGCGTATAACACGACTACAATATTATTCAATTTGTTATAGTAAGATAAATGTAACTTTCTTTTATAAAAAAAAAAAGTCAGATTTGTTTTACAAAAATCACTATTTCTCTTTAGATTTGGGTAAAAAGTTGCTTAATTTTAGTTTTGCAAATTGCCTAAAAAAATTGGTTATTAGAATGAAATGTTACTTTTAACCTTAGAAATGCTGGAAAATGGGCATCATATCATGTGAGAATCATCTAAGATAACAAATATAAACAATTGTTTTCAATATTTAAAACAAGCAGATCAAACAATTGTCAGGCTGAAATAAATCAGAAGGCAAAGTTCTAAACATTGTGATCAACATCTAACTGATTACGTTTCATACTATCAGATATTATTGTTTTAAAGTTTCGGCATGGTCCTTCAAGGTTTTATTCCACCTTTTTTAGTTGAACTATCTCAATAAACTCCGTCTTGTGTCCTTCTAGTAAGTTAGTGACAAGAAATTTAACTGAAGAACTAGTTTCTCCAGGACGTCATCTTGTTCAATAAAAACGCGCCAGGAGACAACATTCTTCCTGGATACGTAGAGAAATGGAAGCATAAACCGGTTGAAAATCCCTCAACTCAAGTTTCAGAAGGGAAAATGCATTACAAATATATGCAGCCCCACGAAAAATAAAAAATAAAAACAATGCGATTCAGAGTATCAGATTTCAGTCAATGTAGCAAGGAAGAAATAAAAGGAGCACACCCCTCAATCCGAAAGAGTTAAGTGTAACATAACATGGAAAAGAGCCCTCAAAATTACCTCCTCAATGCGCGAGAGATTCAGCTGAAGTCTGTTGTTGATCCAAGTCAAAATCTCATTCCTGCCGACAAAGTACGCACTATCCATCATACCTATACTCGACGCCATTTCCACTAAAATCCCAGAAAGCCTAACCTTCAGAAGACCCAGAAAGAGAAAAAAGATGGAAATGGAAGACGAAGATGATGTTAACGATGACACGGGGGGTTTAAAGAAAGTATTCAAGATTTGGGGACGAAATGTTAGGAATGTTCAAGAAAGTTTTGATTTTTAGTTGGGTAAATCGGAAGCCGAAAAAAGAAGATAGAAGAGTGAAAGTTTGAGATTGCGAACAGAAGGAAACCAAAAGAGGACACAAACAACTAAAAGAGACACAGTGACTTGAATGGCTGGCTGGCTCGCACCGTTTCTGACAATGTCGGGTATCCACTCACTCTTCTTCATTAACGCATTGTCAGCAGTGGGAAACCAATTTTGATAAATTATTAATTGAATTGAATTTACTAAGAAATCGATTTTGTTTTAATTTTGCAGTCTGAATAATATTTTGGTGCCAAATGGAAGGATCATATTTTCATTATTATTATTATTATTATAGTGCTTGAGGGAAAAAGGGTTGAGTTAGGTGTGGGATCTCATTGGCGTCGTTTTCCAGAAACTAGTATTCGTTCATCATCTTTTATTGGATACTGCTAGCTGATAGCCTGATAGCATCCCCTCCCAAGAAATTCACCAAAAGAATATGTTTTGACCAACGGGACAAGCACCTGAACATGCGTTCATATATATATATATATATATATATATATATATATATATATATGGATATTTTTAATAAAAATACAATATAAATTTTTTTTAATTCAATAATGACTCTTTTGATTTTTTTTCATATGTCATAATTTAATTAAAAACATAATTTAATTAAAAAACATAATAACAAATAATTAAAGAATTGCGTTTCAATTTTGTTTCAATTTTTCTTTTTCAAGCTGATATCAATGTTCATAAGCTCAGACGTTAATCCATGTGTCAAATGGGTCCATCCATTTTTAATTTTTGTTTTTTCAGAAAAAAAAAAGGTTTGTGAATGTTTTATGTAGGGTTATATTATAATTTGAAGTTATTAATTTTTGTTGTAAAAAAATTATGATTGTCAATTTGTTAAAATATTTAGCTCTGTCGATTTTTTAATATATTAATTATTGAATTTTTTGTAGATTCTTTTTTTGTTTCTTTTCATACTTTCTGTTTTTTTTTTTCTGGACATTCTAAGTATACGTATTTGAAAGCTATTTGGGCCAACGGGTTCCTTTTCTTTGGGTTGGTTGAGTGGTTGGGCCATTGGGGTTTCTCTCTTAATTTTAATACAGGGGCTTCGTCCATACTAGCGAGCCCTAAGCCCAAGCTACTTGGCTGGAAATTAGGGTTTCGGAACCCTTAAAATGCAAAAAGATACAGGTAAATACTCCTCAGCTCTCGGCAGAACACCTTGGGCGCCAGAAGAGAGGAACTAGAGAAGGTGACGTGACGGCTTCGACCTAGAAGAGCCATGGTGCATGTTTCGTTTTACCGTAACTGTAAGTCTATCTCAGACTGATTACTTGATTTTAACGAATGATGGTATGAACGTTAACTTTGTTAATCGATTTCTTCAATGATCACTGTCGGTACTGTGAAAATTTTCAATCTTTTCATCTATGTATTTAATTTTCACCATCATTGTTCTAGTGAATTTTTGGAATCTAATCAGAGGCTTTAACTCTTTACATCTATAAAAATTCTGGAAAGCTTTATTGTTCAGTGATCAATTTGTATCATAACGTCTTGTATTCATAAATAGATGGGAAAACCTTTAAGAAGCCTCGCCGTCCATATGAGAAGGAACGGTTGGATGCTGAGTTGAAGCTTGTGGGAGAGTATGGACTTCGCTGCAAGAGGGAGCTGTGGAGGGTTCAGTACGCTCTGAGCCGTATCCGTAATAATGCAAGGATGCTTTTAACCCTTGATGAGAAGAACCCACGTCGGATCTTCGAGGGTGAAGCTCTTCTGCGAAGGATGTTCCGTTATGGGCTTTTGGATGAGAGTCAGAACAAGCTCGATTACGTCTTGGCTTTGACCGTGGAGAACTTTCTTGAGCGTCGCCTTCAAACACTTGTGTTCAAATCAGGAATGGCTAAGTCAATTCATCATGCTAGGGTGCTCATCAGGCAGAGGCATATCAGGTTTTTTGGCCTGTCTCTTTTTTTTTAATATGAAAAAAGGTAAAGGAAACAGAAATTGAATAGATAACCGGGTAATATATGAGTGCCGAGCTTCTTTGTTAGGGTAATTAATTCAGAGACATGACCTATGATAATAGTGGTTAGAGATTTTTGCCTGCTGTGAAATACATTTGCTGCTTGATGAGCTTAGTGTTTGATTTACCCCCTAAACTGCATAATTCTTCCTCTCCCCCCCCCCCTTGTGTAGTCTGAGGTTTAAAAAAAATCGGTTTTGTAGTTTGTGTATTGTGTTAAGAAGGATTTAATAGTTAATAACTTATTTATTCATTCATGATAATTTAGCGTCGTTTGATCTACGAAGTCGCCTCCACTTAGTGAAAAAAAAATTTAGTGAAAAAAAAATTTAGTTGTTGATGTTTGTGTACTGTGTATTATTTAAGAAGTTTGAGTTGAGTAGGTGTTTCAATGTTGTACAGGAGAGCTTATTTCTTCCACTTCCAAATGGGTTCACCTTGTGGTATCTCCTTGCGTTTTTTTTTTAGGTTAGGGGGCATTTGAGGAAAAGTTTTGGATTCTTAGAAATCTTAATCTGGGACTATATATTATTTTGTTTGGTATCAAAAAACTATGATCCTAGAAACTTTAATTTTTGAGAATAATTTTAAACAGATTATTTTATGTAAAAATCTTTTATAAAAGTAAATTTAATTGTTAATATATTTTTTAATAATTTTAAATTAATGTAAATCTAATAAATTATTAACAATAATTTATTTCATTCTTTGTTAAAAATAAATAAACAAACAAACAAATAAAATAAAAAAGATAAAGGTATTTTTAGAAAATGTTCAAAGATTATCAAAAAACTTAAGTATAACTAAAATTTCAAAAAATGTTATTTAAATATTTTTAAAATTAATTAAACATATTTTATATATTTTTAAAAATTATTTCTATCAACATGAGAAACACTATTTTTAAAAATAAAAAATTTTGTTGTATATTAAATGTCTCCTCAGAGATATCAAGATATTTAGAAAGTTTATATGTCCTCAATTGGACAATGGACTTCATCCAAACAGGACTAGTTGGCCCTCCTTTCAAACTGTTATTTTTATACATACTGTTAGAAAAAGCCTTCTCTTTTACAATAATTTCAGTTTACCATAGAGCTTCATTTAGTGTCAATCATCAATGCACCTTTGAGAATACAACTCTAAGATGTTGCCATCTTTTGTTTTATGATATTATCTTTAGGAAACTAAATTTTATGTCCTTTTGGGTTTGCCAGGGTTGGAAGGCAGGTGGTGAACATCCCATCTTTCATGGTGAGGGTTGATTCCCAGAAGCACATTGACTTTTCACTTACAAGTCCACTTGGTGGCGGACGACCTGGAAGGGTGAAGAGAAGGAACCAAAGAGCTGCTGCTAAGAAGGCTGCTGGCGGAGATGGAGATGAGGAGGATGAAGATTAAATTATGGATTTATGCCTTTTGCTACTACTCTTAGAACTTGCGTCAGCGCTTTTTTTTCTTTTTTTGTTTTGCTGGTAGTATTGTTATCCTTTTTTCTTGTTTGATTGCCTGAGCTATGTTGTGTTGGAATTTTATCTATTCTAAAGTATTAAGTTTTGCTCAAAACCTGTGGCGGTCACTTATTTCAATGGCATCAAACATCCATTAATAAATTGTAGGTTCTGAGTGTAGATCTTATAATTTACGTGTATGTTAAATATCATCGTCAAATAGTTAATGTGCACCAGAAGGGTACCTCAAGGCCTAGAGGGGTTCAACTATGGTTCCATTGAATGTACCTTCTATATTAGTATATTTAGGATTTTCTATCTTCGAAACAGAGAATTTGGAGATTATTAGTAAGAAATTCTTGGTGCAGACGATTAGACTAAATCAATGAGGAGTAGACGATTGGACTTATCAAATGGTGTGTGCTGAAAATTTGCAATGACATGTTTTCCATATTTGGTTTATTCAATAGAAACTTAATTCAAACATAAAATTCTATTCAATCACTCTGCAAATTATCTAAATGGAAGCAGTCAAATCCTCGGCTCTGCTTCCACTAATTTATATGGACTTTGATCATATGCCCTCAATTTCTTTCTTGGTTAGTGAACTTCGTACGAAAAAAAATAAATTATGCCTTCATGGTTAAGCTTTGCCCATGTTAAATGTAAGAGCTAATTTTGGTTGGGCAAGGACAAAAACTCCTAGAAAAATTAACTTGTTTAAATCGCGACAAGGTTGGGATCATTTTTCATGTCGCGATTTTAACAACCTTGTTTTAGACACAAACTCCTTGAAAATGTGTAAGAGCTAATTTTCTAGGTTTGGCCTCTAAGAATGCCAGTAGTATATATTAACATATCCTTATTATTATTTTAAAAAACACACAAAAAATAAATAAATAAAACACAAGTAGAGAAAGCTAGCAGAAACTAAAGATTAACAATAACACGCTTAAATCTTATACTAGTTTACTTTTACATAACACAACAGAAGGGAGAAAAAGCAATAGATAGGTGAAGGCGTAGACTAGCTAGGTGGGGTGGGAGTGGGAGTAAAAGGAAATGACTTTTATTTTGTTATTGTTGTAAAAAATTTCTAAGACTTTCTTCGTCAATATCATTGATATCCACAGAATTCATCAGCCCTGCTAGCCTTTCACTAAGCTCTTCCACCTCTTTCTGAAGCTTCTTGATGTGACTGCAAGTTTCTTTCAAAATCTTCGATATTGATTCCTGCAACAAAACACACAATCTCATGCTGGCTCACTTAACACTTTATAACAATATGACTACATAGAGTGCCTTTGTATTAGTCAAGTTGACAACAAGAAAAGCAGAAAATAATGCCCATATGTCTTCACAATATCATACCCTTGAGTTGGTTCTTTGGTTTAGCTGTGGCAGCATTGCTTGCAACCTGGAAACAAGCTCCTTAAGCTCATTCTCTGTGAATTTTGGAGCTGTGGAGCTTCTCCTGCTAGACATGGTCACTGAAAGGTTTTATGTTTGCTTTCTCTCTTTGGGGAATAAGAAGCAGCTTAAATAGAGATGAGGAAAGAGAAACCCATTTCCTGCCAAGTTTCTTGAAGACACTAACAAGCTGAAATGAGACAGATGCTGTGTATCTTGAGTAGTTTTAATCAGGGCCCCCCTTGTCACACTTTTCTGAAGAACATGGCCCACAATTACTGTGGATTTTTTTAGATCTCTTGCCCCAAAATACTATATTATTTAATAGTATAACACGGTCATCAGCCTATCTTGTTTCTGATACATGTACCCTGAAGGAAAGTCTTGGTGCTTTGAGTGTGATTAAACCTTAAACACATAAAATTGCAGATGTTACAGGGCACCAAACCTTAGCTTCTAGTTTGTTTTGCGAGAAAATTAATGCCGGCGCAGACCTTCTCTATTTGATTGTCTGCCCAATATTCCTTCAGAGAAGTTTAATACATATTTTTAATTTGGATATGGTGCATTTATTGGTTGGACCATCAAAATCTGACCCAACCCAGAGGGCGATGATTAAAGAATTCATGGCAGAGGTTTGCTGTGTTAGATGTAGGAACATCAAGAGCCTTTAATTTATATATTTAGCTTAGATTACTTGATTAATTTTGACCTTCTTGATGTAATCCAAATTTCAGAATTGGTAAGAAAAAGGATTAAAAAAATGTAATGGAATTGTCAGGAGATACTTTTTCAAAAAATCAACAACAACAAAAACTATTAACTACTGTATCTCTTAAATTTTTTTGTTTAAGTTATTCTTATTTTTCGAGAGAAACAGATATTTTGATATAACAAAATAAGTAGAGTTTAATTAAAATATGATAATAAGTGAAGATTTCCGATGATCTGAGAAACCTAAACTATTTGATCTAATTTCACATTCTTCTGTTCATTGTTACATTTTAATATTCTTCTTCCTATGGGGACACTTGAACACTGGTTCTCCAAATTTTAAGTCTCAGTAGTTGGATTTATGGGACAGGATAAGCTATCTCATGATGTTGGCCAAAATTTAGCTGACAAACAAGAAGTTCTAGTACTGCTTCATAATTTGTACTCAAAGTAATTTTCTTCCTTCTTTTTCTTTCCATCTTTGGCTGTTATTTTTCAGATATCAAAGCACGATGCGACAAAGCCATGCACAGTAAGATAAATGGCTAAAGTACTGAATGAGCCATGTGTATGAAGGAAATGGCAGAGACAAAAACAATAATTGGAGCTTTGGCGTTAATTATCAAACAACTTTTATTTGGCCCCTAACTTCGCGGTAGCAACTAGTAAACTACCTTTTTTGTTATGAAAGACACAGCCAAGCAGTACTACTACGTGGCCTTTCAAGATTGGGCAAACGGCAAGGTTATGTCATGCTACTGCTCTCTGATGTGGACACTCTTAACCATAATTCAGGCACACCCTCACTGTCTTTTGATTTTCAAACACTTCCTAAAGGGTTTTCACCACCCTTTCGGTGATTCAGTGCGCACTTGAAGTCAAAATGCACAAGTAATAGGTAATCACATAGATTTGCTTGGAAACATCGCACTAAACTCGATATGTTACTTAATGCTAATGAGGTCGAGTCAAATAGTACGATTAAGTTGTATTAACCCCAAAGTCTTTGAGTTTTATTCTAGCTGATCATTTGCCTGTAAACTATTCACCAATTACAAAAATTGCTTCTTCTTCTTCTTTTTTCTACAGAGAAAGACCCTCTTTTGAAGAGAATAAAAAAAATTAAATAAAAAATGACAGTAAAAATAAGTTATTTCAATATTAACGATCATGGTTCTAAATAGTATATTTAAGATCTCAGTAGATTCAACAAAATTTAACTCAAGAGATTATCTTCAAAGATATCTTCTTAAAGCAGCCTTTTTTTAATAAGCTGAGTACTCTAGTGCATGTGTATAGTTGTTATAAATCTGGAAGTTCTAGTGACCGACTTGAAGCTAGAGGTTGAAATTTCCTACAAAAAAGTCAATCTGGAACTGGAAGTTTCAGCTTCCAGTGATCACATGCAGCCGCTGATGCTGGAGCCGTGCATAAAATGGAGTCTTCTAGCAAACAACTACCAAAGGGTTGGGGGTGAAAACAATGAACCTATAGCAGCCCTAGTCAAGAACAATCTACGGATCTCATGTTTTTTAAACTGTTTGTTAGTGCAGGGCAGGACCTTGGCTTTTTTCTACTCTTCACGTTGCTCACCTAAACCGGTTGGGGACCAATAAAAGAAAATTCACACCACATTCTAAAAACTACTGCCTATGAACCTTTGAATAAACACTGTTGGGTAGTAGGCACCACACACTGTTCTAGCATTCCTCTAAACTGCTAAATTTCTCTCCTGTTCAGTGTTTTCCTCCTAATAGTGCAAGGGATCTATGGTGGCACTTTTTAGATCTGGTCAAGACCTTTAAGTAATCAGTTATGGCGATTTCCTTATGCCCTCTTCCCTTCACATGGAATAATTTGGGAACCGACATAGTGTCCCTACTCTCTAAATCGGTAAACAGTAAGAGAAAGGCAGAGCATGGATATAAACAGTAAATGCAACTTTCATAGAGATTTGGGGGAGGGAGAGTCCACGAAACGTTTTGGCTATCAATAATTATTGCCCTTTACAAAGAAGTGTAAAGTCGATAATTATTTATGGCCAAATTAACGGTTTATAATGTACAAACAATCTAATAGGAATCCTTGAATTTTCTAATATTTCTGTCTTTTTTTTTTGGGTGAGTGTTACTTTGTAATCGTCCAACTCTACATCAACTGTAAAGCAACAGTAATTGGTTAAATCAGCAGCAGGTGACCGACAAAAGTCTCTTGCAAAATTTAACGATTTTTTGAATTTTGTTTTATCGCCGAAGAGTCAGTCAGGAAGAGACAAGTAGACCAGGGGGTAAGCTCGACATTCATATTAAAAAACACTACTCTTACTCCTCTTCCATTAAACGGCTTTCTTACAAAGTTATTATACATAATGGAGATAGCTTAATGTTACCAACCCATATATGAAACTCGAAGTCTCCTTTGTTCAAGGAAAAGGGTACAACTTCATTGTTCTCTGCTCTTTAGTTTTCCAAGAGAAGGACTTGAAATATGGCCAAAACCAGCAGTGGTCATAGGAAGGCTTTCTTCCTTAGTTAACCGTCATTTTCTTAGGTAGAAGAACATTCCAAAAGTTCCCAGTAAGTTATGCATCAACCTCAAACTTTCATGCATAAACTTATGAAAACATTAATAGAAGACAGTGCTGCACATAATTCCCATATTTAACTTAACAACATGATGCCTACTGCAGTGCTGCTTGAAATGCCTCGAGGCATCAGGAGAAAGACAATCATTCAAACGGTAGGACTAACTCTTGAGTTGTGTGTGTTAAACCAAAATCTCTTCATTTCAAATGCCACAATAATATATAATAATTTCATCAATAGGCAAAATGGTTTTCCCCAATGAACATTTACAGTGTCATTAACATCCAAACGTAGTACCATAGTACACATCGATCTAGCCCCAAATTTGAAGTAAATGATCTTTAATGCAATGGCTGAGAATATTCCCAAGGAAAACAAGTTTTATTGCAAATTTTCAAACTAATTTGAGTTAGTTCAGCAGGTCCACAGTCTTGTACACCTTGAAACTCTCCCTTTAGATCTTCATGCATCATCACTGTCCTTGTGCCAACTCTGCTGTGCATGCACTGAAAATGAGGCCAAATGGAAGGGCTTTTTACCAAAAGCTTCAACCCATGAACACTCTACTCTTCATGATCTTTTCTGACTCAATTACACTCAAATGTCTAATTCCATTCTCCTTCAACCATTTCTTCCCCCCTGCCAAACATTCTTGTGCTTTGTTTTCGTCCATCTTCAACAACTTAAGACCTTCATTTGTTTTTGGGAAAAAGCCTTCTGGCCTCAAACACCATGCCCCAAATACCCCAAATAAAACATCCAAATCATTCCCAAACCTTTCAACACCACCATTGTAAAATTTGGAATTGCTTATAAGTATACCAGTAAAAATTAATCGATCTATTCCTGCTGCCAAACTTCTCCAGACCCCAACAAAATCCATGCTATTCAAACTTTTTTCTACTACTGACATTTTGCCTTGTAGATAATCCAGGGCCTCAATTAGACTCTTAGATATGGTCCAGCCATCTTCACCCTTTTGCCATTGCCTACGGTTCTTTACATATTCTCGAGAATGAGCATCAAATCCTCTCAAAATAACTAAAGATATCTTTTCAACCCATTCTGTTCTAAACTGCTCCAACTTTTTTATGTCCTCGTCAAAGATACCCATTCTGGGACTCTCTGCCAACCCTTCACTATCTCTATTTGCATTAATTGACAATTCTGCCTTATCATCCTGATCCATCCCCATCTCGAGGAAAAAGACATCCTCAGTCCATTCCTTTAAAACAGATTCAAAGTAACGAGCAGCATTGATGGAAATTGCAACTTTGATTAAGGCACCATCATCAGTCAAGGCAGTTAATCCTTCAGCCTCCTGGCAGCGGATAAGTATGCAATCAAAAAATTTTCTTACAATAGGCACAGCTGCCAACCTGAGAAATCTTGACCTCAAAGTAATGCTAGGCAATGATCTACAGCGATCAATTACAGATGCTAGATGCTGAAGAAAGGCATTGGAAATCAAAGGAGACTTGTGATCATCAGCACATGATGAAAGAACTACTCCTTCAACTTTCTTTCTCCAGTTTTGCTCATCATCTGTGTCAGATTTTAACTTATCTAGGGCGTCACTAAGCTCTATTTCTGCCCATATATCAAGCCAGTCTGGTCGATCACAAAACACAGATAGCGAAGAAATTTTCTGCAGAATCCCCTCCTCAAAGGACAGCAAGATCCCGGAATGCTCCACCAGAGACTTAATCCTTTTGTCAAAAGAGATCATCAAGTCAATGAGATGTAGCCATGAAATTCTAGCAGGTGATTGAATACCTGTAACACTCTCCTCATCTAGTTGGCTAATGTAAACAGGGAAAATTTCTTTGGCCAGGTATGTTGATAAGGAGGTTACCATTGCTGAGATCCATTCTTCTCTGCAACTATACCCAACTAGCTTTGCTTCGTCAACCAATGGCTGCAACAACTCATCCATAGAGTCAACATAATCCCTTGAGATCTTATATGCAAGAGTGAATATAAATTCTGGCTTATTAACCCATTTTGAGAAATGCCGTTGTGATGCCAATGAAATAGGATTCACAAGCTCTTCAATTGCCCAAAGTGGTTGGTGCAGAGCAACTTCCCGAACACAGCCCTCAAGTTGCCTAGCTTTCCTTTGTCTTTGCAACTCCTGTAGATTGCACAAGGCAAGAAAATTTTCAGAGTATTTGTGTTTAAGATCTGCTTGCATGCTCAATAGCGGATTCAAGACTTCATTTCCATTCCTTGCATCTGAGTTAGAGGAGGTCAGTACAGAAAGAGATGGGGGCCAACCAAGGGAAGCAAGAAGGGCCCTATGATCAGCAATTGCCTGGGGTCTTAAAATGGCTAGAGCTCTATCTACTCTATGATCAACTGCTGATACCAGATGCTTCCACTGAGGGTGTTTCTTTGTAATTGCAGTTAATACTTCTTCTGTCATTTTAAGTGTTTTAATAGCAAGCAGACGCATTTCCTGCAATAGTGGAGTTTATATTAAGGAATGGTATGACTTGCAATATCATCTGATTTTGATAATGAAAGAGAGCTCACTTCTGAATTCTGTGTAGAAGAATGCTTCCTTAGGTTTCGGTTCATAGTATATGATACAGCATCTTCAATATCACCAACCAAAGTATCAAGCTTTAGTGCCGTCTCTGGAAGACATAGAAGTTTGAGAAACCAACAAAACTGGTCAACTAAAAAATGGAAGAAATCAAGGCAGCATATATGATGAAAAAGCATAGCATTTATTGATAAGAATTAAACCCACCTGATAACAAGGGAGAAAAGGAACTGAAAAGGAGTCCAGTCAACTCAATTTGTGATCAAATTAATAGAAAATTATTACTGTGGAAGAGATTTCTTTAAAAAGTTACGAGGAAAGCAAATATCAAGTGGTGTGAGTATAATCCCAACTGATAAGGATAGTGCTTGCAAGAGCCATCAGTGATATATAGTCCTTCTTGATGAGGTCATTCTAAAATGAGCTTTAAAAAGGAATTCAGCGACAATAAACTATATTAAGTAATCACGCCATCCTTTTCTGTCCTTGTGATTTTCCATCTTTATGCAGTAGCTGGATAAAATATTTTATTATCCCAATACTGGCAGATATGTCATGGAACTTATTATCTGACTGGAAAAAGATTAACAGGTAGTTATAGAACCCTGGTTCTCTATTCCACCTTTGCTCTTATAGGGGAATGCAATATTATTGAAGTCAAAGATCATTGTTCAAAGTACTTTGAACTCTTTGCTGAGGTCAATGATGCTTGGATAGATCCTTTAACCTTCATTTCTGCCACAGTTGCTCCACTTTGATGTTTATCTAATCCAGCACTTTTAGTGCCACAAAAGGTCTATATGGCCACGTAAACCACATCAAAATCCCTAGGATCCAGCACCAGTTCCCAGATCTTTTGCCTTAGTTAATCATAAGAACCTAACATAATCACAATCATTGGCCATGACCGCCAAGATCTATGATAGAACTTAAGCTAATAATAGTTTCCTTCATCAACATATATTACTCCCCTAAATCATTACCCAATCAAACACTAATCCTCAAATTTTAGGTAAGTGATTGCCTTAATTAATCGTAAGAACCTAACATAATCACAATCATCGGCCATGACCGCCAAGATCTATGATAGAACTTAACCTAATAATAGTTTCCTTCATCAACATATATTACTCCCCTAAATCATTACCCAATCAAACACTAATCCTCAAATTTTAGGTAAGTGATTGCCTTAATTAATCGTAAGAACCTCCCAATAATTGTATATGTATGTACATGGGCATGCTTATCTAAGACATGAGGAGGTAGGGAATTGAAGAAATCCATGAACGAAATGAACTTAAACGAAGATAATTCTACCAAAAAAGAATACAATAATTAAACTTGATATGTATCAGTTTCTAGAATGAAAATGCAATAACCATTTCGAAGCCAATTTGTTTCACCAGATTACAGTGTCCAATATGTTGCATTGTCTTATGACAAACAAAATACAACTAACCACAATATTCTTTAATCTGTTTAACTCAAAACTATTTGAAGAAACTCACCGGCATAGACACGAACAGTCTCCAACCGCGCCACTTCCTTCGCCAAAGCCGGAAGTTCCTCTCTAAAATTCTTCTCCGCCCTGCCATTCTTCTCTCCCCTTCCTCCATCTTCATTCAACATTAAAAATAATTCTCAATTTCTAACCCCATAAAATCAAGAGATACAAATACGAATGGGTATAGATGAGAAGTTAATAGAACCTGATATAATACTAGAAGAGCAAGTGGACGCAAGAGCATTCAATTTGGCATTGACATCGCTAAAGAGATCATGGATTTGGCCAGAGAAGGAAGCATAAGCTACAAGACCCACTCCGAGTCTCCGATTTAATTCGACTAAAGCTTGATCTAAATCAGAGCACTGAGTTTGCAGCTCCGAAACTAAACTCGGACCTTCCGCAACGCTATCCTTGGTGTAAATTTTGGCATTGAGGAAAGAAATTTCCGAAGGCGAGAGGTCAGATGGTGGAGGAACGATTTGAACCGAGTCCATGTCTTCATTCAAGCCAAGCCATTAGAGTCACGAAAGGGAAGTGGAAAATTTGAATGGAGCAAGAGGGCATTTTAGGGCTTTTAAAATATAAGCCACCGAGGTGGAAGACTCGAAGATCGAAGCTGTTTTGCTTCGGTATGGGGTTATCGGATTCCGAGTCTCCGTACAGTCTGTGGATTATTCAAATGAATCCGAGTGTGTTTCGGGTCAACCCGGGACGAGTGGATTAGGCAGCGTTTGCAGTTCTATTCCTCTGTTTGTTTCCTGCTTTGAAATAATCTGTTTGGGACGAGTAAATGCTTGTTTATTTTGATGAAGTGGAGTATTATTATTTTTTAATATTTTAATTTTTAAATTCTTCAAATTGAATTAATCACTATTATTTCATTGAAGATAATAAAATATAAATATAATATTAAAAATTTACTTAACAACGTAAAATTATCAAATAATAACTCTAAAGGATGTCTATCAATCAAAGAAATACGTTACATATTTTGATAATTTAAATTTAAACTTTAGAATCATCATTTAAAAGAATTTTTTTTTTTTTAAATACACTAAATTGATATAGAAAGTGCATCTTTAAAATTTTTAAAGAGAGATCTAATCTCATTGGATGTTTAAATTAGAAGAAGATTTGTTATTCATATTCTCTTTAAGACTTGAAACAAGAAAAAAGTAACTTTTCCTCATTCTATTCAATCTGTAACTAATAATTTCACTTGACTCTTCTCAACACTCACAAACGTAGCATAGCATGGAAGAAAATACAATTACCTCATTGCTATTCAATCATTTTACATCTAAAAGCTCTCTTTCACAATGCTCCCTTTAAAAATACATATTTTCTCCTCTTTAGTAAATTAATCATGTAAGTAGGAAAGCATTCATCTACTGTTGCATTAGCACAATAGTTGGTCCAAAAGCAGGAGGGAAAATAAAAGACAGAAAACTATAAGTTTTATTCCTGTACAGATATATAATTTTTTTATTTAGTTCCTCAATTTTTAACTTTATTAATTGAGTCTGTGATGCTTTAAATCATAATAATTTCATCCTAAACTTGAGAGCCTACTTAAGAAAACGCAAAAAGATTATTTTTGCATATATATATATATATATATACAAAAAAAATGTATTAATTAGTTATGATACATCAAGAACTCATCTTGATGAACTTCTATCAATTTCTTATACTAGCTAATTGTACAGAAGAAGAATTTTTTATTGTAGCTTCTGGAATTCATGTACAGTCATTCATTTCTCTTTCTCTCTCTTGTTTTAGTTTTTTTGGCCAGTATATTTCTCTCTTTTGTTTTGTTTCGTGATTCTGATTACTATCTACGCTTTTGATGCCTTTTTTTTTTTTAACCGATGTTAAATCAGGACCAGCTTGAGGAGGTAAAAATCAAAATGTAGGAGATTCTGGGGAAGTGAAGTACAAATGCAAGTACAGGAGGAGGAAAAGTTGCAGAAGCAGAGGCAAAGCGTTAAAGCATAATATTAGCCACCCACGTGAGCGCTGAACACTTTTCTCGTGGGTCCGTGTACATGCTGCTGGCCCACGTATCACAAGTCTCTTTCTTTTCCTTGTTTCTATCATTTTCTTTTTTTTTCTTTTCGTACTTTCCACCTTGTCTCCAACAAAGATTTCTTCATTATCCTGCTCATAACTGAACCAACTGCTCACCCCACAGCCGTACCTTACACCAAAAAATCCCGCCATATTACCTTACAAGTTTCAACAGAGGCTTCACTGCTTAGTTCAAATATTGAACTGTAACACTCACCCACTTGCTGTGAATTTTTTTGTTTTGATGCTTGGATTTATGGGGCTCCCAGCAGAAGTCTTCCTCATCCCTTCAAGATTAATAAATTACAGGAAGAATTAAGCAACTTCAGCAGGTCAAAACTATCGGATGAGATATAGAGTTTCTGCAAAAACATGAATCCATAATAGCACGTTCTGATGGAAAAAGCTCAAAAATCTTAGGACCATAGCTCATGCATCAAATGAAAATCAGCAGGTCCTATTTCAACAACAGTTGTCACAGGATCTACATATGCTTGTGTCCAGAATTGGATTAGAAGAATGCATTTTTATATGCATCAAACTTCAGATTGCCCTAGAAGGGAATTTTAGTTTCGGGTAATACCGAAAGAGGAAAAAAAGAGTTATATTCACCACACATGGCTACTGTGACTAAAAAGATATTTCCACCCTAACAAGGATAAGACCAAACTACAATAATCAAGGAACATGTATTACACAGAAGCACTATCCAGTATCCACATCTAAAATATGTTCAAACATAAAAGCTTGCTTTAGCTTTAGGCTTCTCTTATGCCCTAACTGTGTTCACGTTTCCCAGGCAGAAATTCTAACTTTCGTACATAAGGTTATGTGCACAAAAATTGCCACAACAGAACAGAATATACATGGGCAAGAACATAGCCATCAGTATGAAACCACTTGAATCAGTAACCAAAAAACAGAACCGCAAAAACATACTGAATATATATCAGCGTTATATATAACTGAAAAATAGCAGCTTCACAGTACATTGGTGAAATCTAGTAATTGTTGTTACTCATTTCTAGTTGATTCAACCATATATGAAATCAGGCTGAAGCTAACAGAAACGTGGCATCAACCCATTTGCTAACTTCAAAACAGACCTTATTCTATGGCTAGATTTAAGAAGAAGAAAAAGTCCTATAATTTGCATGTGATTGCTGAGAGTATAATTTTTAACTCCTGATATCTCCTCATTCCCTCAAACCAGCAAGAGCATCATAAAAACTATTGAAATTAAACCCCATATACTCGAAGGTCATTTAAAAACATCAAATATGTCCTGAAAAAAGTATCCAAAGATAACACAGAATAATGCCAAATTGAAGAATAAAAGAATGCCACAATATCTCTATATATATAAATAGAAACCCTAATCCCTGCATGCTTTCCTTATCAGGTCTCATTTTGATTATTGATATAGAAAAATTAAGAGAAGAAAATCATATCCCGATATCTCCTAGTTCCTCATATCCACAAATTCTATGATAAAAGAGATTAAACCATACCTCATGCCATCCTATTCATACAGAAGACACTAAGGAAGCCACACATCCAAAAATAAAGGTGATAAATAGTAAATAAGAAAGAAGAAAGTCATGTGCCACAATATCTCTATATATATATAAATAGAAACCCTAATCCCTGCATGCTTTCCTTATCAGGTCTCATTTTGATTATTGATATAGAAAAATTAAGAGAAGAAAATCATATCCCGATATCTCCTAGTTCCTCATATCCACAAATTCTATGATAAAAGAGATTAAACCATACCTCATGCCATCCTATTCATACAGAAGACACTAAGGAAGCCACACATCCAAAAATAAAGGTGATAAATAGTAAATAAGAAAGAAGAAAGTCATGTGCCACAATATCTCTATATATATATAAATAGAAACCCTAATCCCTGCATGCTTTCCTTATCAGGTCTCATTTTGATTATTGATATAGAAAAATTAAAAGAAGAAAATCATATCCCGATATCTCCTAGTTCCTCATATCCACAAATTCTATGATAAAAGAGATTAAACCATACCTCATGCCATCCTATTCATACAGAAGACACTAAGGAAGCCACACATCCAAAAATAAAGGTCATAAATAGTAAATAAGAAAGAAGAAAGTCATGTGCCACATATATTACTAAAAAGTAGTCTAAAGTAATAAACTACACAAATTTTATTAAGAATAAAAACAATGTAATCAAGGGTATAAATTTAGACATCCAGTCACCAATATTACATCACAAATTCCAAAAATTAACATGCAGCCACCAAATGGTAATGAGCCTGATCAAGTACATATAGCTGAGTTTGACTTTCAGGCCAATATCAATAACTGAAGAAGAATTTATTGTCACTAATAATATTTCCTTCATAAACTTGCTAACTGTGTAGAAGCAAAGTACAGGTGTGGCGAGATAACAGACACAATTATTCTACTAAAAGTAGGGAGATCTGTATATAATAAAGTTAAGCAAGAAAAAAATGCCAACCACTCAACCTCATCATAATCTAAAAAGGAAAATGAATTTTGGGGGTGAGAGGGATGCAGGCACTTGAGTAATTAGATAAACTTCAGTGATTAAATCAGAGATTTAGCTAGGAATTAATTGTCACTGACATATAAATATAGTTCCCTTTCTTCATGGTTGTCATTATCATATCTACTATTCGTGTCCAAGCTTCTTAATTATACTAGCATCTTCCCTTTTAAATACAATTATACACACTTTATACAATATAGGTGTGAAAACAATATATAATCTCCACAAGAAAGAATGATGAATACTCATTCACTTTTAAAAATTCTAATACATTTCTCTTCACATATAAGAAAAAGAAGAAGAAAAAAGTTCCACATTTTGTTCATTGAATTACAAGCTCTTTTGCACCCAAAATTATGGGCATATACAGGCAAGAAGTAAAGTGCCCTGCCTATTTGCTTTCTATAAAAAAATACCAATTAAATGTATTGTAAACTATGAGTCCCATTGTTATTAGATTGCATGTTCTCATTGATTCACTTTGTTTACCATAAACAGGCATAGCTTTGATCAAACAGAGAGATGTAATTCGGTTGATGCAATTGAACACAATTATCTGAAACATTGAAGACTAACTAAAACAAAAGTATAAAGACAGAGAAAAAGGCTACTTCTGCTTTATTTTCTATCTCATTTGTTCTTGTGTGTTGAATGGGGCAAGGAGGATTGGAGGCGAAGAAGCGAGTGAATGCGCCAATGGGGTTTGGGAAGATTTAATATCTATATAAAAATGGGGAAAGAGAAAGTACAGAAGATGAGAAGTGAGACCAACTATGACTCTGCATTGCTTCAATTATGAAAATGGTCATCGCAACCCAACATGTACCGGAGCTCACATTATTCACCTTTGCCTAAATGATTCCATTGTCAACATTGAAAAGCTCTCAGGTAATTACAAGGAAAAGACTCAAAGAAACTAAACAAAGGAAAATAAACATAAACGATCTGTGAATTTTCTAAAACTGTTTCTATGACTCGAAATAGGACCTGAAACTTCCCCAAAAAGGAGGGCAGAGATTACCCATTAGTTGAAATTTATCTGCTTGAAAAGACAACTGTTAATCCCACTCAGAAGAACCCATAAAGCACTATTCAACAAAAGCAAACACCTCAGCATCCCATCACTGCGCAATTATACACAAAGCTCCCTGATTGCCTGCGAGCAAGCAGGTTCCACTGTGTTGCACCTTCACCTGGGACCCAAGCATTAACCTCAATCACCCTTCCATCCAAAGCCCTGGGGCCACCAATAACAATTAGCCGATCTCCACATGCCCTAAAGGCTAATCCCCAGCCATTCATTGAAGCAGCCCGGTCAGGCAGTCCTCCAATTGTGTCCCATGAGTTCTTGGCTTTATCATATCTCCTTACCACCTGCTGGGCATAATCTGCAGCATACAATACATTATTTACAACAGCAACCAAAGGAGGAGCCTCAGCAGCAGTGGCTGCCTCAGTCAACCCAGTGCCCTCAGTTCGACCAGGGAACATGTTGGGTATTACACGCCATCTTTTAGTCTTCAGATCAAACTCCTCACCACATGTTAGCTGCTTCAAGTTGCCTACTCCAATCCCGCCAATGACATAAAATTTCCCATCCATAAATATTCCAGAACACATTTTCCTTGCCTTATTCATGCTTGGAAGAGTCTCCCAAGTTCCAGTTTCTGAGTTATAAAGCTCAGCTGAGCTTAAGATGTTACCAAGTGGATCACAACCACCAGCTAATATAGCAATTTCCCCTAGGCTGGCAGAACCGAACAAGCATCTGGGGGTATTCATTGTTGCACCAGATGACCACGTGTTCGTCACAATGCTATATTTGTAAATGACAGGAGACATTATTTCCTTTCCAAAAACAAGAAGCTCGGTACCAACAGCCAACGACTCCTTATCTGAACACATAAAGCATTCATTTGAAGTCATTCTAGGCAAGCGCATCCAACGACCACTATTTGGATCAAATGCCTCCCATTCAAGGAGATTACAGGAGAAATAAACCCAATATTCTACAATACCCGACTGCCGCCTAAGCTTATATATTTCTCCACTCTGAATGAGAGATCGAAAACTATTATTCAATAAGGCAATTGACCCATAATCAGACCTTAAGCACCGAATAAGACAATTAATTGACATGTCCCGACCAAGTTGGTGGATAAGTGAACTTGAATCTGATTGATCACCTGCACGATCATTTGTTTGGTTTTGAGAAAGGGAAAGATCATTGATATTCATCTTTGTTTCCTCTTCCTCAGTAGCATCTGCAAGTTTGCACGACTTTCTCAACAGAACTTGTTCTTCCTCTTCCAGCTGGCGCTTATTGCCCGAGAGCTCCAGGACATAATGAGTATTGTAAATCCACTTGCTCTCTTCCTCACATGAGCTTGGTAAGTCCCTTGAAACGAGAAAGGATGGACCCTCCAACATGTCCTTGGAAATTATAAATCTGATCACAAAGAAAAGCCTTGTTTCGTAACCATTAAAATAAAAATTAAACGTCAATTAGCCAACAGGATATCAATCACAGATACAAATATAAAGAATACACCGGTTCTAAGCTAAATCACAAAACCAAAGGCGTCAATTTTATATGTGTCACAGTATATCCGTAAGAAAAACATGCAAATGTCATATCAAGTAGAATACCCAAAAAGCAAGGCATCCGAACAATCTTCATCAGTTGGAGTTTTCAATTAAATGTGGATAAAAATGCATGCAGAATCGCAGATAAATGTTTGCACACTCCCGGTCAGTCAGGAATTGGCAAAAAATTTAGCGCATGCAGAAATGGTCAGAAACAAGACTTGAGAGTCAAAGTGGTGCTACCACTCCACCATGAATGATTAACAAAATTGAATAAACAACCAAGACATAGAGCCCTAAAAAGGACGGCTTCAAAAATCAGATCATAGGAGCTGGTCCATCAAATGAATCTCAGAAGAAAAAAGAGAAATTTTAGATTACTAAACAAATAAAAACTTCAATTAATATGATGACATGCATATCCAAATCGAAAAACTGCAGTTTTTTTTTCGGCCTCCAACAAATTAACCAAAAATAGAGATCACTAATAATTTGCATTGACAGAAATCCCATTTACCTTTTCCCCATTTTTTCTCCTGAGGTTGAAGAAATGATGCCCACGCAAGAAAAGCTCAAAAAGATTAATGATCAATTAAACCAACCAAAAAAAAGAAAAAAAACAAAGAAAGACTCGGAGAAGAAAAGCTTACGAATTAGATAAAGAACAACGAAGCGCTACTGGGTTTCCTCCACTTTCCCTAGTTTTTTATTCTCTCTGCAAATCATCCCCAGACCCAGTATCTCTTTCTCTCTCTATCTACCTCTCTCCCTCGCTCGGCCCTCTCAGGGTCCAGATTCTCTCTCACCTTTGCTTCTGGTTATATTCGCTCCTGTGTGTGTGAGAGAGTGTTGTGTCAATAGTACATTATTTATAATTCAATTTTTTAAACAAAAAAGGAAGACAGGTGGGTCCTACCGTGGGTAGAGTCGCCGTTTGGGATTGCGGCCGTGGGTGTTGAAACCGCCAACGGCCGTTGCTGCACGTGTTACAAACATAATCCTTGCATAGCTGTTCTGTTCTTCTGTTTTCCTTTTTTTTCCTTCCTTAAAAGTTAAATTTTTTTTGCTAGTGGGTTTCTGTTCATAAGAGGGATAGAAGAGACGGAAATAAATAAGGCATCGAGGCCATCTTATATTCGGTCTAAAAATGCAAGAAATTTTCTTTTTTTAAAAAAAAATGAGAATAGCTAGTATTATTTTAACTTGTGAATTAGTTCAAAAGAGTATAGCATTTGAATTTAATATTTTTGAAATTATTAAATATTGAGTTAGTTATTCTCGTTATAATATACTATGATCTAATTAAAAGTTTTAAAATAGTGACGCGTGAACATATGTTCTATGAAATTTCAAAAATGTTTCGTGCAAAATACGTCATATTAGTTATGAATTAAATGCAATCGATCAACCGTCTTATATTGATTTTAATCATTAGTTGTACTAAATTTATAATAACTAACTACTTCTCCATTGGTTTAGATACTCTTGTGAATTAAATTTAATTATTTTTAATTAATTTTCAATATTGTATATCAAATTTTGTTGTTTTTTTTATACTATTTCAAATCAATTTTCCATTTTTTTCTAACCAAAATTATGGAATCCAAACGCACTAAATCTTAATTTGAAGAAAATAAATAAATAATTGAATATGATTTTATTCTCAAAAACCTTTATCTATGATATATTTATTTATTTATTTATTATTTTTAAATAAAATAAATATATTAATTCTATGGGCTAGTGTTTTTGTCTACGTACATGCATTTAGGAAATGTTTGTCTTTAAATTTTGGAGGTTTGGTAGGATATATACATATTGTCCGCAGGTTTTTCAACTTTCAAGGTAGTTTTCTCTTTTATGTTTACGGCGAAGTTATTCCAAATCCTATATATCTTATTATATTTATGTTAGCATAAATAAGAGGGATCCTTTTCCCGCAATTCCAACCAACATTATGCTCAACAAAAAACCATGGATAAAAATTAAATAAATAAAAAAGGAAAAAAAGAAAAGAAAAGAAAGAAAGATGAGATTTTATTTCAAAATTCTCATGATTAAAGTGACAAAGCCTCACGTTTTAAGGGAAGGATACACTGCATAAACCATGGGTCAAAAGAATTTGGTTGGATATGGAGTATTTTTAAAGTTAGTTTTATTTGTCCTGTATCTATAAATTTTATTAATTATATAGTTAATTATTTTGTTACTTTTTTACCCTTTTTTTTACATAGACGTACAAAGATTCTTTTTTTCTTCCTTATTATATTTTTGGGTTTCGTGGAACTACGTATCTTTTGTGTCAACAAATTAATTGAGTACTTTCAAAAATTTAATAAATTAATTATAATTATAATTATTTTCTATACATAATAATATTTAGTAGCTTCCTTTTTAATCAGCTTTTAATTCTAGATATATATTTCCTATTTGACGATATTTAGTACGTATTCACTGTACTGTTATTTTTGGTCTAATGATAAAAAGTTTGGACAATTTAAATATTAAGATCATAAATTTAATTTTTTTAATAATATCAAAGGAGTGGACTCTTGCTTTTTGCTTTTTCCTTGGCAATTTATCCAAACAAAGCCGCCTTCACTCCTTCTTAGTTCATTGAGTTTGAGCGTAATCACACGTGCACAATAGAACAAGAAAAAAAGGAAGTTGAGCATTGTTTCTTACCTTTTTTTTTTTTTTTATCTTTAAAGAAAAGTAATTCTCAGATTCATTGAACTAATATTATAGGACAAAAATTCAATGAAAATTCTTCAATATTTATTATTAAATTCTTAAATAAAAAACAACATAGCCAACAAATCAATTAATTGGGTGGCTATTAAATATATATATTCTCCTATTATTTTATTTATTATTAAATATATAAAAAATTTAAACTAATTAATTGCTTATTATAAGAAAGAAATATATAGCCAACCAAGCAAGCAATAAATCATACATGAATTATGACTCAAAATTTACATTTATATTGTCATATATTTCCAATTAATTAATGCCATTATTAGTAATTAATATATAATAATTTTGCTTTGTATATGTATATATCAAGGGAGAATATATAATAATGTCATGGAATAAATAATAATATTAATAATAATTGTCAGGTCATTGAATGTGATGAATTACTATAAAAAAATTAGAAACCTCCATATTTTATTTTTAAAAAATTATATGTATTTTAATCCACATATACGCACTTATCCTTATTTGTATTATTCCCCATGAAAATAAAACTTGTTATAATTTAATAATTTATGAAAAATGAAAATAGGGAATATATTGAGGATAGGATGTGAGATATAATAGAGCTGCGAAAGCAAGTGATGAAAAAAGTCCAGTGATCACCGCAAGGCGATGTTTGGCGTTCACTCGGAAACGTAATGTTGGTGATGTTACGTAAATGCCAAATGTCCTGTTATGGAAAAAAAGTCAGTGAAAGCATTTATTTCTATATATGTAATCTATATTGTTTGCCTTCGTGATCCACACCCCCTACCCCTCTCCTCTTAATTGCCCCAAACTTGACTTCCCGATACTATTTGGAAAGCTTGCTCTCCTCTTCTTTTTATATTTAGCCAATTTATGATACAAAATACTATGGAGCTTATCCGACGTTACTCTCTCCAACCTCGCTGTCAATAATTATTTTAATTTGAAAATTTATGGTATGTTCTATTAAAATTTTATTTTTTAAGTAAAAGAATAATAAAATAGATAAATATTGAATTTCTTATCATTTAATAATAAAAATTATGATATTATATTAAGAATCATTTTAGAAGGTGTTTGATAAGAGTTTTTTTTCCTTAAAATTTGAATTTTAAAAAATTAAACTATCATGTTTAGTTTCACAATTTTAAAATAATATTTTTAAAAAATATATATTCCTTAAAATTATTTTTTGAAAAAATTTCTACTAAAATTCTCAATGTAATGAAATGATAGTAAAAAATTTTCATGCCACAAAAATATTTTTTTAAAATATAAAAAAGGATAATACTCTCTATTCTCTCATATATACTCTCACACTTTTTTTTTCATTCCCATCTCTCTCTTTTTTTCCATTTTATCTCTCTTTTTTTCTAACTTTATCTTTCATCCCCTCTATCATTTTCTCTCTTATCATCTCCCCCTCTCTCTCTCTTTCTATATCACTTTCTCTCTCCCACTTTAATATAGATAAAAATATTTTTTTTTAAAAAAAATAAAATTTTCAATTTTTTTTATTTCAACTAAATATAGTGATAAAAAAATTTTTAGATAAATATTTAAAACTAACTAAAAATATTTTATACATTTTTAGAACCTCAAGAAGCAATTTTTAATAAAAAAAAATCTTACTACATATCAAACACTTCTTTAATTCAAAAGTTTAAATTAATAAATAAAAAATTATAAATTTTTGTATTATAATAACTAATAGTAACCAACCCATGCAACTTAAAACATCCCACGATAGAATAATTGACTTACATACAATGGCCTTCAATGTCATGGATTGATACCCCATATATGAACACTTGTCTAAGTTATATCTTCATTGACCCTATTCACCATATATATATATATATATATATATATATATATATATATATATATATATATATATATATATATATACGCTTACACTCCAACATGTTGATATGCTACTAAACTCTCATTTAGCTTCTTTAATTAGCACACTAAGCTCTTATTTTTGTTTTACTAATTTAAGCGTTGAAATGTATTTTGGAAACTCCTTTGCTCCGATTTCCTACATGTATATATAGCGATAACCTGCATTTAATTTTTTTGTAAATTATGTAGTTGTTAAAAACGGGAGAATATTTCAGAGAAATAAATATATTGCCAACTATATATATATATATATGAATCAGTGCTTTCTACAGTTTCCACTTCATATAAGAATATATATAGCAGAGAATCTGTGAAAAGTCACAAGAAGGAAAAAGAAGCATATATACTGAATCACGAGACATCGTGGTCGACAAATAAACAACATGGGAAAAAAGAAAACTAGGAAGCCGTTGAATTTAAATATCGTACTTTTTGTGTATTTACTATCCATATTCCTTCAATAAATTAAATTGCCACACGTCATTTGTATATAGAATATTTTTCTTTTAATAAATCAATAATATAAAAAAAAATGTATGTGTTAATGTTATATTTTATTACAAAAATTATCTAAAAATCTTGTCTGTAAACTAATTATCTAGTGTGATATTAATATGCAGAAAATGAAAATATGGTAAAAGCTAGCTATATTGAAAAAGCTCAATCTCTTGTTACATACATATATTCTTCTTCAAATTAATTAATGGGTATGATTTAATTAAGATGGTGACGCTCACTGAGTTTTCGTGTCTGAAATAAAAATGAAGGTGGTAGTGGTATGGGAATAATTAATATGTCATACATTTTAACAGGGAAAAGAATAAATTGCATTTTGAATATGGTTCCCTATATATTTGTCCTAAATGATAATGACATTGACGACGTTGCTCTATGAAGGACAAGAGATTGACTTGTTGTATAGGAAATATTTAAAAATTAAATTCTTATTTTTCTATTAAAATACCAATTCATAATGAAAAGTTCAATGGGGGTAATAATTAAATCTCTAAGTTCAATTTTTTTTTATTGATAATTAAATCCAATTTAATCTTTTAATTAAAAAATTATAAATTCTAATTAAACATCACAAAGTAATGAAAGAAAAAAGTATTTCTCCTTAATGATCACGAAGGTTAACCAAAGTACCAAACATCAATATATACCGACACACTAATTACTAGCAAGCCACAACAATTGTGACCGCGAAACTAAAAGAGAAAAACATGAGCATCAACTATCATGATTATACGAGCTGCAAGCATCTTGTTCCCTCCTACAAAAATCAGAATCATAAAATTGTAAAGATGTTGTCAGGAATTTGACAGTGTGATTCTATTCTATTTCTACATATAT
Source organism: Gleditsia sinensis (assembly GCA_037074535.1). Taxonomy (NCBI): domain Eukaryota; kingdom Viridiplantae; phylum Streptophyta; class Magnoliopsida; order Fabales; family Fabaceae; genus Gleditsia; species Gleditsia sinensis. The sequence continues at coordinate 5,298,254 of CM073464.1, read as the reverse complement.
ACCTAGCTAGCTATAGCTTTCATTTTATACAGCATCAATTAATAAGAAATTTAATTCATACCGAATTAACTATCCCTTTGTTGCGACTTATTAAGTTTTCTTTCTGCATTAGAAAAATACATATTATTTTTATTAATTTAATTTTAGTTCACTATATAAAGTGTGAAAAATGTATAACGGCATATTAATTTTCAAAATATTCTGATATTTAAAAGTATATATAATTGAATATTATTTATATTTTTAAATTTTAAATAAATAATATTTAATTTAATTTTAGCCATACTTTACACTAAGATTAAACTAATTGGAAGAGTACTATTTCTACCAAGAGAGTTGTGATATTATTGTTAATAATTAAGTCAATTATTATTGTCACTGTCATCTAAATATTTAGGACATTCTAAACGCGATGGCGGCTAACTAATTATATAATTTTATATATAATAAAAAATGAGTCACTTAAGCTACATTACAACTCTAATAAGAAATATTATATTAGTTTTTTTTTTCATTAAACATTTATAAGTAATTTTTTTTTATGCAAATGAAAATGCAATTTAGGATTTTTGTGGACTATTCTAGAATCTATACTACTTTTAGCAATTGAGAAATGAGAATACACCGCATAAATGGAATATGAATCTATCTTGGAGGGAGGGATCGGAATATGTCTTTGAATAGGGGCAAAGGGCTACTGTGGTAGCTGTTCTGATGTATTATTTATTTAGCTTGATTAAAAAAAAAAAGACGAACATGTTATTGAATATATATTTCTTTTATTGAAACGAAAGAAAAAGAAAATAGGTGCATCCATTTTCGACCAAAAAATGCCACGGGTTCTAAAATTAAGTTACGAAGGTGTTTGATGAATATAGTGTCACATTTGCGACTAATTTTATGAAAGACAAAATTTAGGTTTAATTTTTAAATTTTTATAATAAAATATAATATATAGATATTTTTTATAATTTAATTTTATATGATTTATTTTTAAAAAAATGTAATCCCATGATAAAAAATATAATTTTAATAAAAAAATTTAATTGTTATATCAAAATAAATATTCTAAATATCATGTTATTTTTTTGATATTTTATATTATGATATTTAAAATACAATAAGATGATTACACGCATATAAATTGATTTAAAAAAACTTCGTTAAACAAATTCAACTCTCACTCCTACCGAGGAGCGAACAATAAGGAGAAATATGACGGCCTCGATTTTTAAAAATTAATAATAAAATAATTGTTATTTTAATGGGAAAAATTAGGGATTAGTTGACAACTAAAAGCGTACTTCCACTTACCACACACTCGCTGGGGATTCCAAAACGTCTTTAATTTAACAAACTAAATCAAGAATTGGACACTCCCGCAACAAAGCATCGTCAATTCCTATGATTTCTTTTCTTTTTCTTTTTTTAATTAAAAAGAGAGCGACAGAATAAAATAGTTGCCTATCTCTTTCAATAATAGGCATTGGGTTCGCCGCCGTTAATGGAAAGCATTTTCACACCGCCCTTTAGGCTCTCCTTTGTGTAAATGAGCCCAAGATTCAAAATACACGTCTTAACGCTTTATTACTTTGCTGCCTCACCCGATCAAATAAATAAAAAAATAAAATGAGCTTTTAGATTAATGATTGAAGATCACCCTCCCAAAATAATTTTGGCACTGCTATTATTAAAATATTTTTATCGAATTATTATACATCTATTTTTTTAATATTACATGTTAATAGTATTATTTACTTTTTTTGGGGCTAAATTTTCTCTTTGAATAATTTTAAGACACTTTTTTAAATTTGGTACTTTTGCCTCTTCTATTTACTTCTTTTTTTTTCTTTCAAAAAACCTCACTTACATGAATGAGAATCATGCGGAGAGGATCCACTAGTTTTTCTCATATCATTGTTTTGATAATCATATGGGTTTAGAGATATAGAAATCTTCAAAAATATAAAATTTAATATAATATAATTATAAGCATGCACTTCTCAAAAGCAAAAGCATATAACCAAAAATAATAGATACACGCAATTTCTAGATAGAAGCATTTTGTTTTTCTTGTCAAGATAGATAGAAGCACACTAATGCCGGGTTCCCGAAAGGAATTAACATCCGGTGATTAAATTGAACCCAAGCCAAACCAAAATGAAAGCCGAGATGACTTTTAAAAAATGGTGTTGCAGTCTGCAGAAGCTCGGGCTCATTTCGGCTTTGAAATGTCCAAACAGGCTTTCTTGGGCTTCATGTTTTTTGCACTTACTAACTCTCGGACCACTAGTCCTTCTTTATAATTTAGATTAGGTTCGTGGTAAAAATTAAGGTCATGGAATAAATTTTTTTGAAAGGGTGAATTTTAGGAATCACATCTTCAGAAATATAGTATTGTCATGCATGGTTCAGCACAAATATTTTCGAGAATATTTTACTATATTTTTAAAAATATAATATTTTTGACAATATTTTAAAATTATCCATATTAATTTTTAACATATCAAAATGATAAAATACATGTATAATTAAACCGGATTAAAAAAAGAAGAAGATAAAAATACATATTTTAAGAATTTAAAATTTTACAGTTTAGAACTGAGAAGGCATTTGGTTCACGAAAAACTTTATAAGATTTTTGATAATATTTTGTAAAAATGCCATATTCTCATGTTTTGTTCAAATTTTAAAATGAATATTTCTAAAAATACGAAATTCCCATAGGGGAAGGGAGAATGTAAGATTCCCGTGAGAATATATTTCATAAAGTTGAAAGATATTTTTATCTTCTTATTTTATCACTCAAATTGTAAATTTTAAAATCTTAAATTTCAAAATATCAAAACTCTCAAATTTCAGAATAAAAAACCTCACCCCTGAATCTAAAAATTTTAAAATCTTAATATCAAAATTTTAAATCTGAAATTTCAAGCCTTAAACTTCAAAATCAAAATCTCATCAAACTCTAAATCCTCAAATCATAAATTCAAGATCTCAAATTTCTAAACTCCATACCTTAAATTTCATAACTTCAAATATCAAAATCCATAAATTACAGTTTATTGTATCATAATTTAGTCTAAAATTAATTTTTTTATTGTTTAAAATGTGTTATTTAATTCTCTTGCAATTTGTTATACTATTACTTAGTCACTCTATGATGTTTTTCATTTAAATTTTAATAATATAATTACGTAAATATAAAAAAATAAATGTTAAAAAGTATGTTTTACTTATATTTTAGACCATTTTATAATTTTTTTGAAGTTATTGTTAGGATAAAAAGAAGTGACACTAGGTAGCTTCATTTTATAAGCAATAGTCTTATAATATTATATAATTCTATAAACTATAAATAAAATAAACTCGCAAAAAAAAAAATCATTATTTTAACGAGATTATGACTTGGTCAACATCCGCTATACTTTCTTCATTAATGTGGCTTGTGCTCCCCATGTTTGTCAAGTGCACTACCTCTCAATGTAGTTGAGAAAAATAATTTGAGTCGTTTAATTACTTTATTAATTTGCTTAAACAACTTAGTGCCGTTTTCCTAGGGTACTCTTTTCATGTGACAGCCGTTGAAACCTCACTTGGGTTCATATTTAGAACGATACTATGACCATGATCATACGAGGAACAAGGATATCTCAGAAAATACGTACCCTTGTGGAAGTGTCAGAGCTCAATAATATTTAATTGACAAATTATCATGAATTATTAGTTAATGTGTTTTCTCTCCTCAGAATTTTGTTTGTGTTTTTGAGATCAAATTTAAGTTGAGAGAATTTGAGCCTAGTTTTGATTAGACTTGAGCCTAGTTTGATCCTCACAAGAATTAATTGAGCCTAGTTTTGATTAGACTTTGGTCAAGCCCTCTTTAAATCTCCAATGCCCTGCTTCGTGTTCTCTCTCTCCCAAGCTCACCCCATATGTATATAAGTGACTCTGAACTGAACGTCGTCATGGTTGATGAAATCTCTGAGTATTCCTCTTTAAAAAATGTTATCTGGTACGCCTTTTGTATGTTCTCGATATTTCCCACACAATTCTTCCTATTTCTCTAGTATTTTTATTTTGATTATCAGAATACATAACGAAGAAACCCCAACTCCAATGTGACTAACCCTATTTTTCTTACAATTTAGCTTTACCAGTTCGTGACCATAGGAGTGTTTCTGTCACTTTATATTCAACTTGCCATTTTTCTGAGCTTCGATATTAAATTTTAATAAAAAATTATTGTAAGTTAAATCATAAAATACCTATTTCCCCGTTTTTTTAATGAGATACGGACGGCAGAAAGAGAATAAACTTTTATATAGTTTAATTTAAATGAAGAAAATAAAAGGACTCTAACACATGCTAACGCACGTGTCAAGGGTTGGTATATGTTATAAAATTATAATTTTGTAGTTGTTCATATCTGTCTTAATTTAGTTCTTCCTCACCCCAATCATTTCTAATACGTATTATTAATTGCGACTTTTCTCATCATTAAAAAATAAGGAATAAAAAAAGAAGAAGAAAAAAGTAAGGACAATGGCAACCTAGTTCTACGCCTTCCCCTACAATCTACAACTCATGGTTAATTTGAAGGATTACAAAGAAATTGAGAAGAGATCTGTGTAATCTCGCAATTTACTTTCCACATATATTTTTTCTTATCAAGAAAATTAAAATAATCGTTAACAAAATTTGAAAGGAAATGCCCATTTCATTTTTCTCTAAAATATATATATAAAAAAATGTCATCTTAGTTATATATTTGTGTGTGTCTATATATTCACATGGTAAAATTAATTTCTTGTAGCGCCATTATTTTCCTTGCATGATTGGCTACTCCATATATACTTTTCTAAATAGCCATATGGTACGGCAGATGCCCTATTCTGAGGAAAAAGATTGGATGTCTCCATGTGTGAGTCATTCCAAAATATGATGTAAATAAACTCCAGAAACTCCCATATCCATCGATCGAATCCCAGATTTAGAACAACCAATCGCACATATATATATAACAATCACCAACTTGCATTTTATGAACTGCAAGTTGCATCCATGACTCTCTATTTATTAGCAGGCGAAACCATGCAACGACAGCAGTTAAAGAACCCCAACTATAATAACAGTTTTAGCTGGAATTTCACCATCAAAGCTCATTACTTCATACATTCTTACATACTATACCATACTTTTGATTATATAAATAAGGTTGGGTAGATTCAACGTAGCTAGGTAGGTTCTAGGTAATTTGATTTCTCTTTATTAAAATCAAAACTAGCTTTTGTATTTATATTGACCGGCCCATTGTGTCTGGGGATAAGTTTTACGGGAACCTAAGTGGGATTTGCATGCAAAGCATAAACAAATGCACCACCCAAATTGGGTGGCTTTAGTCAAGCCTAGAAACTCGTCGAGTACAAAAGATATGGAACTATAAACTTTTTGTTTGTTTCTTCTGGCTCTGCATTTTGATGGGAGGAATCATCGATCAACGATGAATGATATCATTTTTTAAACCTTTTTAGAAATCTTAAAAAGGGTTTTAATTCCAACCCTTTGTTTGTATTGTTGTTACCACCATTACCATTGTTTTATTCCCTCAATGCATGGAGTGAAGATAAAGATGCCTCCTTTCAACCCCCAAACTTGCACTCTCTTTTAACTCTTTGTTCATTTCCATCATAGCGTAGTCCTCTCTCTTTCTCTCTCTTCTCAGCTCCACCCTATGCGTATCCATAACGTAGTACATTTATTAGCTTCACTAATGGTACACAATATATACAAATCCTTTAAATTTCTTATGCTAAGCAGCTTTTATTATAACCCTAAAATAGTGTGCGTGGTGTTTTGTTTACCACTAAGCCCTGAACTTTCTCTATAGATTATTGAGCCCCTTTTAACTCTTTTTTTCTTTTCTCTCTATCGATCTCTCGTGGGGATGCTCAAGGAGAGCGAGATTCTTATATGGATATTTGTGTCCAATTATCTACAGTTGACATCATGAATTACGATACTAGAGAGGTGGTTCTTGTCGTTTGACTGAATATAACACATACTCTGATGAGTCTTATCTGCAGTTTGCAGACACTAAAAAGTTGATTTGCGCATTTCAAAATCACACGTACAATAAATTAACTACAATGAAATTATCTTGCGGGATAATTGAGAGTTAAAGCTCAAATATCTAACACTTCAAGTTCCAGAGGATGAAAAAATTCAGACAGATAAAAAAGTAAAAAAAAAAAAAAGTAATTGGGGTGAAGGTACGTGAATGATAATATAATATAAGTAAATGGTGCAGAGAGCATATGCTAAGATGATTACATATATATCTTTGTTTGAAGGCTCAGCCTGAGGGGTTTGATTCAATCTGAATGAAAATGGAAATAAAGAAATGAGGAATCCTCGTGACATTAGCACAGTCCTCGCTGTTAATTGGATCCAGGGTCATGTGCCCCCGAGATGCTTGCTGACCACTTTCATCTTCATGCGCCTTCTTAGTCACTCCTCTCTTACAACTTTTAATCAATCTTCTGCATATATATATATTTATATATAAAGCCATCAGCATTGCTCGTTTTGTTCTACTTTTGTGTTTGTTTGAAGCAATATAAATTGGATTTAAACTTCGTAATGTCATGTGATCATGTGTACTATAAGAATCAGCTGTAAATTGCTTTTTAATATATATGTACATTAAAATACGATAATCTTTCTGGTAAGGTCATAGGATTAGCCTAATAGTTCCTTATATGCGTTCAACCACCACCATGCTGCTGAATATTCACTGTTATATATGGGGAGGCTCGTTCGGACTGATTAAGAGTGAAAAAATAACTTAAATATTTTAATTTTCTAAAAACACTGTATAGTTTTGGTCCATAAGCTATATATTCTCTTATTCGTCCCAACAAGCATTTTACTTACATTTCATTGGTGTGAAAAATTAATATGAGTCAGGACAGCGAATATTGAACTTAAAACGTGTGAATTACATGATCTTTTATATCACTAAATTACACCTAATGATTAATTAACAACTTCAAGTTTCTAGATATTGGTGGAAAACTTAAATTCAACACCTACAATGAGAAAAATATATATGCAGCAAGTTACTTATTGTAAGTTGATTCCTAATTAAGTATAATGCTATTAACCAAATCAACTTGTACATTAAAGTAACAAGCATCTCCCAAGATACTTATATTACTGAACAAATAACATATAAATATTACTAAATATGCACACCAAAGCATCTCACTAATTTCAGAGGTTTCGTCGGGTCACATTGCACGTGTTTAAGAAATATTATGTTCAGGGTGTCCCTATAATTAATTCAACGAAATGTCAAAATTAGATCTCTAATAAAAGTATTTACATGCCAACTTAATTGTCAGATTTAGTTATTTTTGCTGTATAAATATCTATGAATGATGGGTATTTAAATTCATGGTCGTACGTGCAAAAACAGGAGAGCAGGTCGAGGAAGACAATAAATAATCATGGTAGATACTATGATATACTATTCTGTATACATTTATAAACACTATGATTACATTAACAGGTATGCACGTAAAAGAAGACAATTAATAATCATGTGGGCGCTGGTTTATGCCAATCAGATTGTTTCTTTTAGCTAGATTGATTCCTTACCCAAAATATAAAATAAACAAAAATGATCTAGCTAGCTAGTATAGTTAAGTGGGTGGAATATGAAATTGGCATTAACAGTTCAAAAGTCAGAATCAATATCTCAAAATCAAATATTTTCTTGCTGTTTTTAATTATTAGTAATTTAACATTACAAAAGTTATATTCCCCGCTGGTTAATTTGAAGTGATTTTTTTGTTTAAATTATGGAAAATAGATAAAATGAAGGGGATGAGAGATAAAATATAATCCCCTGATTAATTTGGAGGGATTCAGAAAATAGACAATTTGAATGGAATTAGTGAAATATATGTTAAATCTTCTTACATTTCCTTTCTTAATTTTATTAACTAAATTAGTAAGTAAATTCTTTACTTTCCTTACCCGGGGCCGGCCATTTCTTCTTATTCTACCAATCGATTTTTTCAAACACAGGTAACTGTAATTTCAGTTGTAAACCAGATAGCAAAACCAGCCCAATGTGAAGTCCAACACTCAATTTTCTTCTGCATGCTGTCTATCGAGTTTTCCAAAAGGGTAATTTTAATGTTTTCTTCTCTCTCTATTTTTCCTTTCTTTTTCGGGGTTTATGGGTGTGGAGATAATAAGTAGTAAGATTACTAGGAACAAAATTGCCTGGAAACAGGGTCGGTCCGAGATGCCACGCGGCTCACTTTGTTCTTGGTTGGAGCAAGAACATGGAGTGTTTGGTCTGACTAGTCAACACAATCAGCCATCGATCACGTTACCCTAATCTTGCTGTTCCCCCCACTTTCTCTGTCCGCTTTTTTTTTTAATTTAATTTATTATAATTTTTATTTGAAATTAATAATAACCTTACAAAAAAATGGGTGATTAATTCTCATCGTTATTAAAAATTCTTATTTTCTTAACAAAGTGGTCCCTCTTGCAGCACACGCAAATGTTTGAGTAAGGGAAAACCAAGCCTTGTTAATGGGTTGCTTAGCCATAAAACGAAGTATACAATGAAACTCAATTCATTAAATAAATACTTATATAAAGATAATAATTACTAATTTATTAATATAATTACTTAGTGGGAAATATTTAGATAACATGGTATTGCGTGTATAGTCTGACAGTGTGTAGAACAAAAGAACAAGCTCTCTCTTTCTCTCACACTTGAAGGTGGCCGAGTCCACACTGAAAGCTCAAACCTCAATTTAGGAACAAGCTGAGAAGACACTATGGCGTATCTCTAGAAAGCAGATTCTGCTATCTCTAATTCTTCAAACCCTATTTAAATACAACCATAGGCTTCTGCTTTCTTCCATGCACTTGTCTTTCATCTCCTCTCGCTCTCTCACAAACAATCTATAACCTCCTGGTCTCTGACTGATCACAGTGCTCCCTCATCTAGATATCCCTAGCTAGTTCGTCACCTTTGCGCTTTCTTCTGATATAAGCCTCACTACCAATTCATCAAGCATTTGGAAAGAAATTTCTATTGTGGTATTTTAATTAATTAAGATGTCTAGCAGAAGATCAAGGTCAAGACAATCAAGTGGTTCAAGGATCACCGACGATCAGATCAATGACCTTGTTGCCAAGTTGCAGCAACTTCTTCCCGAGATTCGCGATAGGCGCTCTGATAAGGTTCGTTCCTTGCTAAGCTACCTTAATCATTTCTGAGTTCTTCTGCTTCTCTTTGGGTTTATGCTTTTAATTACTGCATAAACAAGATACATAATTAAGATCCACTAAACATGGCAAGCTAACTTAATTAATATATAGTATAATAACTACATATATATATATATATATATATATATATATATATATATATATATATATATATATATATATATATATATATATATATATATATATATATATATACCATTGGTACTTGTTCACAACTATTATCTCGTCGTTAAGATGTTAAAATAAACTGCGGATTTTTTGTCATTTAATAAATGTAAACAAGTAGTTTTTAAGAATTTTATGTAAACCCCACCAAAATCTTACCCAGTCCATCCCCAACTCCTCTGAAAAAATTAAATAAATATTGATAAAATGAATCATTTTCATGGAACTTTTAAAACTATCTATTTTAAAAATGAATTAATCTTTGAATCCTCACTCTCTTTTCTTACCTGTACCTGCCGACCATTAAGATCTTATCTATATTAATTAAATTAAAAAGAAGAAGAAAATTACCTACAGTTCCTGCTATATATATATATATATATATAGAGAGAGAGAGAGAGAGAGAGGAAAAAAACACAATGAGATAACTTTTTAAAAAAGAAGTTCAATTAGCGAGTAATTTTTTTAATGTGTGTGTATATATATATATATATATATGCTCTCTTCAATTCAATAAAATGGTGGTTCACGTAGAATTCTTTTAATTTGGGTAATTAAATTAAGTGGAAATTGTTGAATGTGAGTGCAGGGTTCAGCAGCGAAGGTGTTGCAAGAGACATGCAACTACATCAGAAGCTTAAACAGGGAAGTGGAGGATCTAAGCGAGCGCTTGTCTGAGCTGTTGGCTACCACTGACACGGCCCAAGCTGCCATTATTAGAAATTTGCTCATGCAATAAATCACTTTAAATTTTCTTACTCTTAATTAGTAATTAGTTAGCACCACTTAATTTCACTTTATTATTAAGGGAGTGCGTAGCTAGCTAGCTAGTCCTCGTTTCTTCTCCTTTTTCGTTCTACTTCACTTTTCTGTACTTCTCTACCGGATATATATGCATGAATTATAACTTCTTTTCGCAAAGCTTTCTTTAGATATTAAATAAAATTTCAACGCTAGCTAGCTCATGCATGTCTATTAATTTCCTCTTTCTTTTGAGGTTTACTTTTCACTTTCAATATATATCTAATTAAGATGCATAATATATATATATATATATATATATATATATATATATATATATATATATATATATATATATATATAAATATTTCTACTAGAACAGGCCCTTCTTAATTGAATCATTTCAAAATTGCCTATAGCCAGCTAATTAATAGTTCTAAAGTCTTAAGTATTATCGGGTAGTGAGATAATTTTTTTTTTCAATTGGATGACTTCTCGTACCAAAAAGATTAAATTCATACTGTCAACGAGAATTGATCATCTATTAAAAGTTGAAATACTTGTAACTTGTTACTGTCAACAAATTTTTTAATAGAAGATTTAAAATTTGTAACCTATTTTTATCTTAAAATGATATAAACTTTGTTCTTACCGTAATGGACAGCATGCCCATACTGAAATCAAACAACAATATAATGAAAGTGATAATCCTTACTTTGCTACTTTTGGTGGGGTTGTGGCCGAGGGCGTTTGGATAAATTTCATGCAATCTCAATATCACTTTTAAGTAAACATTACTCATAAAAGAAGCAAACCCTGGCCCACGCACCGACCTAAAACAAGCACAAGACATGGAGAGTAGAAAGGTGAGGGGCATTGACTTGGGGATCTCAGCTGACATAATCAATTATAATATGTATTTGTATATAAATGGACGGTTTTTGTGTTGAAGGGCCTTAAATGTTACGAGATGATCAGGTTCATATCCATACACCTATTACTACAATACTAAACAAAAATATGAGAATTCCAATGCTACTTTTAAAATTTGGGAAAACAATTTTCACCTTGATTTTTAATTGTAATTTCTTTTATGATCTATTAATTTTTACAATTCATTCCATAATTTTTTTATTTAGTTGTACTCTATCATGCGTCTACTATTTAAATTAAACATTAAATTTAATGATAACTATATAAAATTATTAAAATAGCTTTATATTTATTTAGTATATCATTTTGTACTCTCTTTTTTTTTTTTATAAAAAATTTATTTTGATAATTTCACGTTGCTAAAGTTGTATTTAATGTTTAATTTAAATGGAAGTTAAGAAACAAAGTGTAATAAAATAAATAAATTAAAGAGTCAATTGTAAAAAATAATAGATTAAGAAATAAAATTATAATTGAATATTAAAATCAAAATAAAAAAAAGTGTAAATTTTTTCTATAATTCTCGAGAGCGCGTTTAGTAGAAAAATTGTCATGAAACTAGCTAGCTAGCAATTAATTGGTTTAATGTTTATTGAGTTTGTCCTTTTGGTTTAGTTTCTTAAATTGTATATATTATAGATTGTTGCCTGTAGATTTAATATGTCCAAATAGTGTTTCGTGATAGAATTAAAGAGGTTTTAATTTACATAAGATTTTATTGAATTTGAAACTCAAGTTCTTCAAATTTGTAATCCGCTCATTATAATAAACAGAGTTCGTAGTATTGAGTAGCGTGAGAATGAATTAGTAATGATTTTTTTTTTTTTTTTGGACTGGCATGAATGCAATGATTGAGGAAGAAGTGAGTATGGAGGTGGGAGTGTCGTGAACCTAAGAGACACCTTAACTGGGTATGGGCCGGAATGACGGGCTGCCTCCTCTCCATAACTGAAAGCCTGGATCTTGAGGAGTCCTCCCATTCCTCTAGGCCCACATCTCAACTTCTCCCATTTTATTACTTTCAATTCAAAATTTTAACTTTATTTCTGAATCATATTGTTTATCAAAAAATTCAAAATTATTTTAAATGACTATTTTAATTTGTCAAAAAAAAATTGTTTCCTTCTTAAAATTAACCTAATTAAGTGAACTTCTCTCGTATTTATTACCATAATTTATAATTCTTCTCTCAAATCTAAAAATTGAAAAAATTATGATTTAATATTTCAGGAATTTAATATTAATTAGGAAGAAATATTATGATTTGAAAGTTTTGATAATCCAAAGTGCTTAAATATAATGATAATTTTTAAACACTTATTTTTTTAATATTTAAAGCTAAGTTTTATTCATAAATTATTATTAGTTTAATCTTATATTTTTATTTTTAATAAAAAATTGTTAAATTTTGAGCTTAAAATTTGTTAAGAATTAATAAAAACTAATTTTATAATAAAAAAAATGGTAGTTTAGTAAAGGAATTTTAACAACGATTAGCAAAATCATAATTAAAACATAAAACAATGGTAATTTCCTAATTATAGTTGTTTAACGACAATTTTTTTAATACTAAATAATAATAAATTTTAAAATTTTTTATTTTTAACTACTGTTTTTAAAAATAGTCATTATTTTTAGCAATTTTTTTTAAAAAACTACTGATAAATTACCAACCTAGTTTTTCATGCTAATTACGTATTTATTTTCCTTCGTTGTTTTTCTCCATTACTTCTTTCTCTATTTGTCCTTTCAACCTTCTAACTTCTCCTTGAATCAATCTACTTTTTTCGTTGTTTCTTTATCGAAATGCTTTACTTAATTTTACTCATTTTCTCTCTATGAATTGATGTGTTTCTTTTTTATATTTTAGTGTATTTTTACATTCACTTTTATTCAATTTTTTTAATTTTTGTTAATATTCAGATTATTTCTATATTTGTAATTACAATAGAATTTCACGGTTTTACATTTGAGTGGGTTTGAAATTTCAATAAAATAAATTTCATAATAAGAAGAATTTTTATACAAAAAAAAAATATGATCATAAATAATTTGTGAAAAAAGAAAAAAAATACGAGAGAGAGAGAGAATTTAAACAATTTTTTTTGATATAAAATATTTTAAAAAATAAAATAAAATAAGTATAAATATAATTTATTAATTGTCGTTAAGTCATAGCAATATAATAGTTTTCTAAATTTTTCATAAGAAGATCGCGATAGTAAATTTTAAGATGGTTTCAATAATCGTTTTCAAGCGATTTAATATTAATTAAAATAATATTGTTAAATTATTATTATTATTTTTATTGATATGGATAGTTTAATCTCAATTTAATATATAAAAATAAGCATAAAGTGACAAGTTACAAATATATTGGAGAGCTTGACATGCTGGAGCCGCACAAGTATTATAATTTATCAGAGTTAGTTACTATTTTTTTGACAAAAATAAAAATATATTATTCCAAAATCATTAATGAAAATGTCAATATTAGCTTTATAATTTTTTTTAGTCTTATATTTTATTTATTAAATTTATGATATTTATATTTGATATTTTAATATAAAAAATAATATAAAGACAAAATTTATTGAAAAGTGAATAAATATTTATTTAGAAGAATAAATATCAAAAAATATATTCAAGTAAAGATTTGAACCCACGCAAGGGAATAACTATAAAAACCTTATCAAAAATTTTTATGGCCCAGTTAATTACCATAAATTCTATATTTTAAAATTATCCACTAACGGAAGTGGGTCTGGCTCGTGACGGCGACGACTGACAAAAAGGACTCTCAAGAAGCACAACCTGGATATAAACTCTCATGAATCCAAAGGAAGCCAAACCTTTTCAATCACCATCGCCAGCTTGCCACGTCCCAAAGATTCACTCGGTGACCAAAAGAAGGACAAGATGCAGCGTGAGAACATTATAACATATATATTCAATTAAGTTTAGTTTGGGCATTTAAAATTGAGTTTAAATACACGTCTCCCTTATTTAGTTGGTCAAAACGAATGGATGTAGATCAATCTCAGAAAAAAAAAAAATATCGTTAATAAATAATTTTTTATTTATTAATATAATAAAAATAATATTTTTTAAAATTATTTTTATCATATATTATAATTTAAATATTATTAATAAATAAAAAATTATTCAATGAATTGAATACCATCTTAAATAAAATTTAGTCATTTAATCTATTTTTTTTAATTTTTATTAATATATACATATTATTTATACTTTTAAATAAATTTTTTTTATAATTGTTCAATTCAAAGTATTTTTAAAAAAAAATTTAAAAAAAAATATAAGCCGTTTAACCTATTTCAAGGAGTGGTCCCATTTAATGCAATAGCTCACGTGAAGAAATATGAGCTAAACTAGTCCACATGCAACGGGATCGTTAGAACTGAGTCAAGCCATTGCACTTGTTTAATATGTTAAATCATAAATTTGAAATTGGTGTAAAAATGATTTATGAAATTTACAAATACGTGAAATTATTAAATAAAAATTCAGAAAATTTCCCCACCGTGTACTATATATTATTGACGTATATATAAATGATAAAGGAGTTTTATAAGCAAAAATATTTGTAAAACATAGTAAATTTTTTAATGTGAATTTCGTGCGTTTAATATATTTATATACATTTGATTTATAATCTAAATTTTTATTTATTTATAGAAAAGGTGATAAAGTTTTAATCAACCGCCTTTAAGGAGGATGTCTGATCTGTATTTTTGAAAATTTCTGGTTTGTGTTAGAACGACAATGACAAAACAATAGATCGCGTTCTCTCTGTCTTCATGTTCTTCTTCTACGAAAAGAAGGACAAGATGCAAGAGGACCAGATGATTATAAAGAAATTTAGAAATTGTTGTCGTGAAACTTTTCTTCACAGAACCTGTATCAATTTTTGTGTCGGAATTTCTAGAGGCTACCTTCTTCTAATGGGAAATTGCTTTCGAGCTCGTTCCAAGGGTACCGCTCAGCCTTTTTCTGGTACGCCATTAATTCTAGTCTCCTCTGCTTTTTCAACTCTTACGTGCATAATGCAATATATTATACAAGCTACGTTTTGGTATTTTAATATGGGAATGTTTCTTCATTTTATATTCCTTCTTTCAAGTTGTAGTCTTTGTTTATGGAGCACGGAGCAACGTATGGTTTCTTTTAGTTTTGTTAAATAGCCGTTTTGATGTTACTTGCGAGTGAGGATTTTTCGTGTTGGGTATATGTGGCAAATGATTGTGAATCTTCATTTTCTTCATTAAAAAAATTGTCATTATGTGGACGAGTTTACACAAAATGCTGGTTGATTTTTCGCAGATGCTTTATTCCAAGAGGATAGCTTGTCCCGTAGGTTTCAAATGAATTTTCTTTTTATTAAAATGAAAAATTCTTTGCAGATGCTACAAAAGTTCCTAGTAGAAGCACTCATTCACATGGTCATTCAAGTTCAGTGCACGGATACAGTGATAAAGGTAAACCTGAAACTCTCCCCCTTCCAAGATCTGAAGGTGACATACTTTCCTCCCCACATTTGAAACCCTTCACATTCAATGAGCTTAAGAATGTCACTAGAAACTTTCGTCCTGATAGTCTACTTGGACAAGGGGGATTTGGTTATGTCTACAAGGGGTGGGTTGATGAAGAATCCCTTGAAGCCGCAAGGCCTGGATCTGGAATGGTTGTAGCTGTAAAGAAGCTAAAGTCTGAAGGTTATCAAGGGCATAAGGAGTGGCTAGTAGGTTGCGTTCCTTGACACTTCATCCTGCTGCTTTCGTATTACATAGATTAAAGCCCATTATATGTTTTTTTTTTCTTTTGTTGACAGTCTGAACTCAATTATCTTGGCCAACTTCGTCATCCTAATCTTGTCAAACTTGTTGGATACTGCTTGGATGGAGATAACCGGCTTCTGGTGTACGAGTACATGCCCAAAGGAAGCTTGGAGAATCATCTATTTCGCAGTATGTTGATGCCTTGAGAAGCATAATTTTCAGAGAATGATAAATTTAACACATCGTAAATCAAACTGTCTAATATATTTGAACATTGCCTATATATGGTTCGAGTAATGCCACAAAAGTGTGCTTTCAACAACTCTGAAACCGTTATTTGCAGGGGGCGCACAACCACTTCCTTGGGCAACAAGGATCAAAGTCGCTATTGGTGCCGCTCGAGGTCTCACCTTCCTACACGACTCTGAGCAACAAGTTATCTACCGTGATTTCAAGGCTTCAAACATTTTACTAGATTCGGTATGTGGGTTAAGCAGTAGCATTGCTATGGTATTGTGGAATTTGGTGAAAAGTGCTTGTAAACTACAAATGGGTTGTTGTAACCCTCTTCTACCAACAACGAAGGAAAAATAACGATAAAAAGAGAAGTTAAGAGAATGTTCAAGGGAGGTTAATAAAGGTCAAAGCTATCTTCATTGTGACCTATCCATCATATTTTTTTGTTTCTTCATTTGCTTTTTGTCATTTTATTTAAAACGCATCCATAGATTAATATGCCCAGTCCTCTTCAAATGGTTGCTTGAAAGTTTATTGTAACTTCAATAGTCCAATTTGTCCTGCACTTCAATGCGGATTTTCTACACACACAGGAATTTAATGCAAAACTCTCAGACTTTGGTTTCGCCAAAGCGGGGCCCACCGGCGATCGTTCTCATGTTTCCACTCAAGTCCTTGGTACTCATGGCTATGCTGCTCCTGAATATTTTGCTACAGGTTTGCTTTTTTGCTTGAGTTTTATATTCATGCTTTTTTGTCCATAAATATATGTGGTTCTGTCATCTTCCTCATTTTTTAAAATTTTAGCTTCCTTTTGTTGTAATTGCTAATAAATATTTCAAAACAAACCAGTACTTTCATGGATAACATACCATTCAAAGTAACTCGAATGGAATACTTTAAGGCTCGAATTGGAATTGACAGGTCAACCAACTAAAACTGAAAAGCTGAACATTGACAGTTTCTCTGTGTTTATTGAGAACTCTTCCTGATATGAATAAACCACTCTTAGGGTTGATAGAAAAATCAAGGAGTCTTTTGTACATGCAGTCTGTTTTTCTTATCCAGTTGCCCCTGTAGCCTTCAATCTTGGTTCATATGGAATTGCTTAATGTCATTCTTTTCGATTGTCTGAGCAATGCTGTCCTTTTCCTTGCAACTGATCCCTGAACTTTGTATGAGCAGGTTGGCTGACTGCAAAGTGTGATGTCTATAGCTTTGGGGTTGTGCTGTTGGAATTACTATCAGGACGCCGTGTAGTTGATAAGACAAAATCTGGAGTTGAACAAAATCTGGTAGAATGGGCAAGACCGTATTTGGGTGATAGGAGGAAGTTATTCCGGATTATGGATACCAAGTTAGAAGGGCAGTACCCACAGAGGGCAGCTTATACAGCTGCAATCCTTGCACTACAGTGTACCAGTGAGGCCAAACTCAGACCCCAGATGTCCGAGGTTTTGGCTACTCTAGAGCAGTTGCCAGTTGTCAGAAGTTCAGCTAACTCATCCAGAGTAGAGCAGAACTCCACCCCAAGCCCCAAGGTAGATCAGAGTCTTAAGGAAATATCCCCTTTGAGACATAATCATCATCCAGCAGAACAGAAGTCTGTGTCCAGTCACGTTAGTGACAACAGTAGTACTGTAAGATCCCCAAAGGCATCCCCAGTTAAATCCCCAAATAAGAAATCTCCAAGGGGACAATATAACAGGAGTGGATATTCTCTTCAAGTGGACACCACAACGTAAATTCCATCTTATTGTGGATCCTATTAGGTTTTAACACGAGGGAGTTTTGTGGACTTTTACTTGTTAACTATAGATACAGAACTTTGGTCATAGACATACCATTGGAATCAAAATGATTCATCATCTTCATCTCCAATCTCTCAATCATGTGCAATTGATTCAAGTTTCTACCATCATTACATTCTTGTAACAAGTTACCAGTTATAAATGATCAATGACAAGAACTTCAGTTTAATGATTCTGGTTTGCTATCTCAGATTCTCTGATTTTCCTCCATAGAATGATTGGTTAGAAATGTTTATAAAAAAGTTCAAGGATTCTTAAGGTATCAGGTTGGTTTGGATTGAGACTCAACCTAATTAATCGTTTAAAAAAAAAAATTCTTAACCAACCCATTATAAATAATTTGTTCTAGATTACTTTAATATTGATTTTATGATTTTGTATTGCCGTAAGAAAAATAGAGCTTTCTCAACTTTATGATATATTTTACTAGACAAAAAAATTTGACCATTTTTTAGATTTTGTAAAGTACTGAGCATGGTGCACAACTGTAGAGAAAGTTTTGTGTAACATCACTTAATTCATTTCACACCTTACAGAAAGCAAGCCAAATTGGTGGTCAGAATTGACCCCTGCCCAAACTCAGAACAACAAAAAGTAAAAAGAAAATAAGAGAAAAATACAGTTTTTTGTCAACTTGAGTTTGATTCTTCTATTTTAATGTGCCGGAGAGACGTATACCAAAAATAAAATAAAATAGAATAAAATAAAGGGTACATTTAGCAACAATTTATAGATTGGGTAAAAGTAGAATAAATATTTTAAAAATTAAAAATTTACTTTGAAAATAACAGCATGTCTAAGGACAGCGATGAATCACCCATCCTCAAAACTTATTGATAATATAATCTAAATTAAAAGAAAAGAAGAACCATTCTGCTAACCATCAAATTAGCAGCGAGTCTGAAAAGAAATTCTAAAAAATAATAATCTAGTGAGCAGTGAATCTGTAAACCATGACGTGCTTGTATAGCTCTCCAGGATTCACAATCTGAGATGGGAAATCTGGGTGATTCACTGAATCTGGGAAACCCTGTGTCTCCAAGCAAAGTGCAGCAAATTGGCGATAAATGGCCCCATCCTTACCCTTCACTTCCTTCAACATGTTGCTTGTGTAGAACTGCACACCAGGTTGGTTCGACCACAACTCCATTTGTCTCCCAGAAACTGAGTCTCTCACCACAGCCACTTTACCCAAGTGCTTGGACCCATCCTTGTTCAACACATAGTTGATGTCATAGCCGTCGGGAAGGTCATGAATTTGGCTACCAATTTCTTTGGGCTCAAGGAAATCGTATGGGGTACCCTTCACAGCCTTGAGTTCACCAGTGGGGATGAGTTCATCATTAACCGGTGTGATTTGTGAGCCAAAAAGCTGGATAGTGTGTGAGAGAATGTCCCCACTGTTGTGACCCCTCAGGTTCCAGTAAGTGTGTTGGGCTAGATTCACGGGGGTTGCTTGGTCAATGGGTTTGGCTACCATCTTCACACCCAATTTGTTAGTTTGAATGAACATGTAAGTCACAGTGACCTCAAGTTTCCCAGGAAATCCTAAACGAAAATGTTAAGAGAGCAACAGACAATAGTAATAAGGGTTTATGTCCTTGAAAAATATTGTGATTATAATTTTAGTATCTCAAAAGATGAGTTTGTTCCTTGAAAACCAGAAAAGAAAAGTTATATACCTTGGTCATTATCAGAACTGACATAGGAAAATGTTATATGGCTATCTACCCTGTGGGATTTTACTGTCCAAACAACATCACCGAACCCTACCGGGCCACCTGATATATCATAAATGCAAGTCAATAAAGAAGCAATTATCAGGTAGTGAAGAAACATGATTGTATGATATTGATCCGCAGGAACAATAGGTTTATATTTTGATGATGATTAATATATATACCGTGGAGTGTGTTGTTTCCATCATTAGCAGGCAAATTGTAGGTTTTTCCATTCAAACTGAAGTGAGCTCCTCCAATTCTATTAGCCACTCGTCCAACAAGTGCGCCAAAGTAAACTGTATCATTCTGCAACATCACAAAATTCAGTGTCAAATTTTAAGCCACTGCTGCTGCATGCAAATTTTAAAACAGAAGACTCTCTCTATGAAAAAGAGAGAGAATTAAATGAAAGATTTTTTTTTTTTTGGATAATTGAATCACAAAAGAAATAATTGATCATACCTTGTAGGAGTCAATCGAATCATAGCCAAGAACAATATCGGCTAAATTTCCTGGAGAAACAAACACAACAGACAGCATTTTAAGGATGTTTGCTGATTGAAAACAAGAACTTCAAGGAAGATCGTAAGAATGGAAAAGAAGATGAAACAAACCATGTTTATCAGGGACAATGACAGACATAATAGTGGCACCATAGTTTGTTAACTTGATCTGGAAATCTCCTTTCTTCAGCTCAAAAATTCCAATCTGGGCATCATCTGCATGAGCTTGAGAAAGCAGCAGAAGAAGGACCAGGAGAATACAAGAAACCAACGATGCCTTAGACATGGTGGAAGAATGAAAACTTAACTCTCAAGTCTATTAGGTTCACAACAAAAGATGAAGCCCGCACACCTTGTAAATATATTGGGGGGTTGGAGATAAACATAGATTATCTTTATTTAGGATTTGGATTACTGTTAACATAAAATTCTAACCTAGCTGGTTTTGTTAAAATAGATTCTATCTTTAAAATTTTAATATTTAACATTATATAATAGAATTTTGACTTAATTAAGAATGTTCTGTTAAGATAAAGTCTATCTTATTATTTTTGAATATAGTAAAATCATTAAAGTCTTAAAATTTTTTATTTTATTTTATTTTATTACATGTCATTATCAAATCATCAAAATTGAAAAATATTTATCTTAATCTTGAGCCTTTTATAGTCAAATTAGATAAAAGAGAAAAAAATAAATAAGTTAATGTTCCTTCTTTAACTGAAATTGTGACTTGGGTTGACGATTTGATATGATGGATGATAAATTCACGTTTGACTAATTAATTATTATAATAAAAATATAATATTAAGAGACTCATTGTCATTTTTTATTTTTTATTTAAAATTACATTTATTAAGAAAGTACATTAACTGCTAATATGTTTAGTTTGTCACCTCTGTCACATTATAGATAACGTTACTCTCATTTGATTTTTATTTTTGATCGATGTATTTAATTTTGCGGTAGATAAAATTAGAAGTATATCTTTTTTTATGTAAACGTAATTTTTACAGAAACAATACTTTGTTGCTTCTGCAAAATTTACGTTTACACAAAAATTACCGTCAATCTAAACACACATTATATAATTTTAAAAAATTATCTTAGTTATAAATTAAAAATTCAATATTTAACGTTATAAATGCATATTTTAAAATAATACTTCAATTATTTATTTTTTATATTGGGTCAAAAAAAGAGATATATGGCAATTAAAATAGTATGAATTAATTGCTTTGTTTTAACAATTTCAGTGTAATTGTAATACCAATGGCTTTCAAACTAAAGCGGCAATATCATTATCTTCCTTTCTTAATTAACGGAAAAAGTGTTATATGGCGAATCTACTTTAGTTATTTGGTGATCAAGCTAATAACTAATTAGTAGAGAGAGTTTTGCATGAATATACACTTATTTATTTTTCGAAGGTTACACTTAAGAATATAATATTAAATAATTCATTTTGAATATGTGAGTACATCTTAAAATTTTATTTATTTATTATTATTGAGACTAAAAAAATAATTTAGTTTATATACATATATATATATATATATATATATATATATATATATTAATAAAATATCTATAAACTACACAGAATAAACACCTGACTATAAAAATTCATATATCAGTATAATGTGTATAAGAATTATGACAGGGTGTTGAATGCCTGAGCCCCGCGAGCAACCTTAATAAAGACATCTTCCAAAGTGGTATCTGCTAAACCCCATGCGAATACCACGAAGTTGCTCTTCGCAGTTTCAACAGCACGGAAAACATCAGCTATTCTAACATCTTGTTTTGGCAGCTCAAATTTCTGGGTACCAGAGATATGGTAGATCTTGTTAGCATTTGGGGACACCTTCTGTACCAAGTTCTCCACATCATTCTCATGATCCAATGATGTTGTCATCGTGAACACATAGGATCCTCCATATCTGGCTTTTAGCTATCATAAAAGCCAACGCAAGAAGAAAGTGTTACTCTAAATTTAAGGCAGTAATGGATGTGCATTACCAGTAAGGATTCAAAAATTACATTCAAAGCCATATCCATAAACCATATAAAGGTCTACTGCAAACGATTTTGATAAAGCATATTGCTATTGTAATTTTACCTCCTTTGGATTTCCTATGCACTGCAAGCTTCCATCTACAAATATTCCTAATCGGTCACATAAGACCTCTGCCTCTTCCATCGAATGTGCTGAAATCACGCAAGATTAATTAATATACACACATACGCATATAAATACACACACACATAAATATAGATATATATAAGAGAGGAAGAGTACTGGTGAGAATGATTGCACGATTCTGCTTTGCACGTTTCACAACAGTCCATAAGTTCTTTCTTGATGCAGGGTCTAATCCGGTACTTGGTTCATCCATATAAACAACCTTATAAATTTTACAGCAGTTAAAGAATAAGTAACATAGCATGAAACTTCTCAATTGAAGGTTTTGTAATGCCAATTGGACTCAAAAAAGATCAAAACATACTCTGGGATCTCCAATCAATGAAATTGCAACACTAAGTCTCCTTTTCATTCCTCCACTGTACTTTCCAGCTTGTCTATCAGCAACTCCTCCATGAAAAAGGTTTACACTTTTCAGAGATTCTTCCACCGCCTGCAGCAGCAGAATACAAGTAAAAAGATGTTACTCAAGTCTTGATTGCCAAAACAGCTAAAGAAGTTGTTCAAATTGCATCTTCCCCACCCCCCCCCCCCCAAAAAAAAATTTATCATCTACACATATTACCCTAAAAATATAAATTATTAAACATTTTTGAAACAGAAACTTTTCTAAGTTTCTGCTTCATAAATTTGTCTATAAGGACTAAAAAATTTCAGATACCAATAGGTAAGGGCTGGTCAATAATCTATTGATCTGAATGCTCTTACTAATGAGCGAGAGTTTCCAAGCTCAAATACTCTCTCCCTCCAACCATCATAAATATAAATAAAATATATCAGATCAACTTACTTGTGTTAAGGCCGAACCTTTCAGATTTTTAAGTCTGCCATAGAAGAGTAGGTGCTCTCTTCCAGTTAAGTTTTCCCACAGCAAGCTATAATATCACAAGAAAATATAAGTTTAACATTGCCTTTGGCAACCGTAATTTTTATATACATATATAAATCGGAGGAAGGTTCCAGCTTACTCATGCTGTGGGTATACACCCATGCTAGTATATATTCCATCAATATGAGTTGTTATGTCCAGACCTTGAACAAATGCTGTACCAGAGGTTGGCTTTGTGAGACCAATCATCTGTAACCATGTATAAGTTGATGTTATTTCTAGTTGAGGGGAAAACCAGTCAAAGAATAAAAAGTTTCATGGCATCTAAGGGAGTTTCACAGAATACTGAAAGTGAACCCATTAAAGCTCCCTACTTCACTATGTACGTTCATATATCTCCTCTAAACACTAACAAATTGGCAACTCCTTCATTAATTCAGAAAATATACTTCTCTTGGACTATTTTTATTCTTTCTTCTGATGTGAGCAGGAGAAACTGAACGGACCTTCGCTGATCCTACTTTCATTGGGAAAATAAAAAACTGCAATTTTCCAAAAATTTAGATATTGATTGAAGAACTTCAATTTAACTGACCATATTGATAAAAGAGGTCTTCCCAGCACCATTGGGGCCAAGCATACCAAAGCATTCCCCTTGAGGGAGAGCAAGAGACAAGCCTCTCACTGCAAATTTCTCTGGGTTTCCATCCCTACCTTGATACACCTTTTTTAGGTTGTCACATACAATTGCATGATTACTAGTTGGTTCAAGTAGCAGCTGTTCAACCTTTTCCCTCTGAAGAGAAAAAGAATAAGTTAACACATTATGCATGTAAAGTAAGCCACACCATAATGAGTAAGACCAAAATTGTGAAAAATTTGCAACATATGCATGAGATCATTATCTAGTAAAATTCTATTGGTACATTTATGTGACAAGTACAGGTTAAGAATGTCAAATTCTTCATCTTACATCTATTTTTCCTTAGAAACAATGCACACTATGTTATAAGAGAAAGGACCTGTAATGAGAAGAAAATTATTTGTTTCACTAATAGAATATAAGCTTAATTATAGTTTTACCTAGAAGTCCTAAGTCATTGAAGTATTGTGTGTCAAACTATCACTTCTCACTGAGGCAGAATCATAACATCAATTTTAAAACCAGAAGGTGAACACATACTAATGAGTACATGTAAAATAAGCATAATTCACCTCTTGACTAACATCAGGCTTCTCCATCTCAACAAAAACTTTAGATTCCTGCCTTTGAATACTAGGCTTCCGGAAAGATGATTTAGGCTTTTTCTGAAATCTTTTCAAGATAAAAAGAGGACTTTTGCCACTTCCTGATGACAATACTTGATCGATGTAATAAGCAACAAAAAGCACCACAAACCACTCAACAAACATGATTATGAAGACCTCTTTTATGCCATTTGTGCTATCATTCAGATCTCCCCATCGCATCCCATCAGTTTTCAAAGTATCCGCATTGAAGGAATATTGCGCAAACTCATATAATCCACGATATAAAGCAAGCCCAGGATACAACTCCAAAACAATTATCCACCCTCCTGAAGACATTGCAGGCAATTGATAGGTCAAAAGAAAGGTCAGATTTTATAACACACATATAATACATATAAAAAAGAATGAAACAAATTTTTAATCTAACTAAATGAAAATTCTAAAACACAATGATCATATCAGTCCATTCTTTTTAGCTACAAAAAGATGTTGAGTATAAGAGTCATAGAGCAGAATCCCCTCTATTTCAGTCATGCCACCTTATATTACTAAGCCTTGCGTATCAATTCAGAGAAACATGACATTGCTAATAAAGTAATAGTGTGACTCTCTTTATTATGATAGAAACCAACATTTACTCCTCCACCTCTCCTTCCTCTTTTAATGTTATCGGTGCTTACTAGTTTGGCCTGGGACAGAGTTCTTCCTATTTTCCTTTTCAGGCAGGAAGTCAGAGGGTCAAGTAGGCAACTGAGAGAGGGGTGGGTGGGTGGACAAGGCAGCAGAGAACCTACACTTGCTCTGCACTAGTTATTCGATAGGATTTGATAGGTTAATATATTGGTACTTTCATTATGAGAGAATTAAATAAGAAGATCTATCTTATAAAGGGAAATAGTCGAAAGAACCTTGGCCATCACCCTGAATTTGGACTGAAGCAGGTCTGTAGCCACTTCAGCAATGACGTTTAAAGTGGAAAGTACAGTAGGACTAGGTGACCAAGTTTATGTCAAAATCAGTCATTCATATGTTTCTTGAAGAGATTGAAACATCTATTAACTAGAACGTAAATCGTTACTCTAATGGATATTATGATAAACAATAAGATTTAGCCATTCAGAAAACTATTTAATTCCGTATTATGTGCATCCATCCAAAGATAGTTCTTTAAAAGAAGCACATCAAATTATAAAGTGTAATCATATGAACAATCATTCCTCAGTCAATCAACTTACTTGGAAATGATGTATCTTGAACCAAAAATTGGAAAAGAAAGCCACCTAAAAGACTATTTCCAAAGACACGTATATATTCAATTACTGATATCATCAAAAACAAAAACCAGTAATCAGCCCAGAGAAAAGAATGGTACCACAACCATTATTATGAACAGCCAAAGAGTTTGTGTCATCAAACCTGTAGCAGTCTTAACATTTGAAAACAAAGCAGCCACCAGAAATGCCAGTGAAATTTGCAAGTTTATATAGATGAAATAAAACACGAATTGGATGCTGTAGTCATTCAATGTAAAGATTTTTAACCCTGCAAATGAAGACAGCTGCATAAAAGTGAAATAAAGAGGTTCTTCATGACATTGTTTCTTGATCCTAGAATTTATGGAAACTGAAGAGTGAGAAATAGGCATATATCATCAATTAGCCATTGCAAACCCTTTTTGCAATATAATGCTGGCACCTTCCTCCCTTTTCTGTCAACTTCTCTGATTAAATAACAGTTTCATTCATTGCCGATATATTTGTTCAATTTTTGAACTACTTGCAGGGAAAAGTTGCAGGACGACCCATGTAAAGAAGAGAGCACCCAGAAGAGAAGCCAAATCAAATCTAAGTGGGGTCTCAGGCTTTGGCATTTCCTTTACAAACTCAAATAACATTTCGGTACCTGGCCCCAGCAGAAACTAAAGGTAGGCATTTGATACTTGCAAGTATATATATAGTAGATGTCAGTCAGTATCATGATTTCTCAGGTGCAGATAAACAGAGACACAAAATATTTTTTTTGTTTTAGGTAGAAGTGAGACACAAAATGTTACTAGACTGGAAAGTGGGAAAATAAATATACTGGAAATCGCTATCACATATTTTCATATTAACAGAGACCAAATTTACAGATGCAGATAGTTTTACATTTTGCAATACAGTCAGCAATTGAATGTTTGTATCATGAACATACTTACCAGTTGCTTCTTCCATTTAAATTATATATTGATAGATTGTTATGATTTAGCAAGTTCCTTCTTCAAAAAGTATATACTCCATTGATCCAAAACTATTCACCACTAATGACTCAAATTTGTGTTTTAACTTAACTATAATTTAGTAATTTGCACATTTTAAATTTTGAGAGTTGCTGTTTTATAGTGTTATATCGTTTAATATAATGCAACAACTAAAAAAAGTTTATACCAGATTTACAGAACCGGGAATTCGTGCCCATGAAATAGGAACAAAGCCTGTATAATTCTTGTAGGTTGAATTGTACCATATGCTGACATTAAATCTATTCCCATTTGAATTTAGAAAATCATAGGCTGTCAAAAGAACATAAATATAAGTATTGTCTTCCTCATATTTCTTCATTTGAAATTCAATGATAATAAGTATCTACCTGCAACTATCTCGTTTATCTGTCTCTCTGTGTTCCCTTTTCGATAACCTTTATATAGCTCATTGTTTATTTCAGAAGAACTATTACGCCATAAATGTAAACCTTGAGCACATCTAAGCTCTAGATCCAAGGAAAAATATTAACAAAAATTCTAGACATCAGATTGAAACTTTGAGCATATCTAAACTAGAAAGCTTGCCAAATTGCTGGTCAGAACTGTAGAGAAAGTTTTGTGGCACATCACTTAATTCATTTCACACCTTTACAGAAAGCTAGCCAAATTGGTGGTCAGAACTGACCCCCTGCCCAAACTCAGAAGAACAAAAAGTAAAAATAAAATAAGAGAAAAAGACTTTTTTTTGTCGACGTGAGTTTGATTCTTCTATTTCAATGTGACGGAGAGACGTATACAAAAAATAAAATAAACTAAAATAAAGTGTACATTTAGCAGCACTTTATAGATTGGGTAAAAGTAGAATAAATATTTAAAAAAAAAAAAATTCACTGTGAAAGTAAAAGCATGTCTAAGGACCGCATGAATCACTGATCCTCAAAACTTATTGATAATCTAATCTAAATGTATCATAAAAAAAATTTAAAAGAAACGAAGAACCATCCTGCTAACCATCAAATTAGCAGCAAGTCTGAAAATAATTCCTGAAAGATAATAATCTAGTGAGCAGTGAATCTATAAACCATGACGTGCTTGTATAACTCTCCAGGATTCACAATCTGCGATGGGAAATCTGGGTGATTCACTGAATCTGGGAAACCCTGTGTCTCCAAGCAAAGTGCAGCAAACTGGCGATAAATGGCTCCGTCCTTACCCTTCACTTCCTTCAACATGTTACTTGTGTAGAACTGCACACCAGGTTGGTTTGACCACAGCTCCATTTGCCTCCCAGAAACCGAGTCTCTCACCACAGCCACTTTACCCAAGTGCTTGGACCCATCCTTGTCCAACACATAGTTGATGTCATAGCCATCGGGAAGGTCATGAATTTGGCTACCAATTTCTTTGGGCTCAAGGAAATCGTATGGGGTACCCTTCACAGCCTTGAGTTCACCAGTGGGGATGAGTTCATCGTTTACCGGTGTGATTTGTGAGCCGAAAAGTTGGATAGTCTGTGAGAGAATGTCCCCACTGTTGTGACCCCTCAAGTTCCAGTAAGTGTGTTGGGCTAGATTCACGGGGGTTGCTTGGTCAATGGGCTTGGCTACCATCTTCACACCCAATTTGTTAGTTTGAATGAACATGTAAGTTACAGTGACCTCAAGTTTCCCAGGAAATCCTGAAAGAAAATGTTAAGAGAGCAACAGAAAATAGTAATAAGGGTTTATGTCCTTGAAAAATGTTTTTATTATAATTTTAGTATCCCAAAAGATGAGTTTGTTCTTTGAAAACTAGAAAAGAAAAGTTACGTACCTTGGTCATTATCAGAACTGACATAGAAAAATGTTATATGGCTATCTACCTTGTGGGATTTTACTGTCCAAACAACATCACCGAACCCTACCGGGCCACCTGATATATCATTAAATGCAAGTCAATAAAGAAGCAATTATCAGGTAGTGAAGAAGCATGATTGTATGATATTGATCTGCAGGAACAGGAGCTTTATATTTTGATGATGATTAATATATATACCGTGGAGTGTGTTGTTTCCATCATTAGCAGGCAAATTGTAGGTTTTGCCATTCAAACTGAAGTGAGCTCCTCCAATTCTATTAGCCACTCGTCCAACAAGTGCGCCAAAGTAAACTGTATCATTCTGCAACATCACAAAATTCTGTGTCAAATTTTAAGTCACTGATGCTGCATGCAAATTTCAAAACAGAAAACTCTCTCTCTATGAAAAAGTGAGAGAATTAAATCAAAGATTTTATTTTTTTGGATAATTAAATTACAAAAAAATTCATTGATCATACCTTGTAGGAGTCAATTGAATCATAGCCAAGAACAATATCGGCTAAATTCCCTGGAGAAACAAACACAACAGACGACATTTTAAGAATGTTTGCTGATTGAAAACAAGAACTTTAAGGAAGATCATGAGAATGGGAAAGAAGATGAAACGAACCATGTTTATCAGGGACAATGACAGACATAATAGTGGCACCATAGTTTGTTAACTTGATCTGGAAATCTCCTTTCTTCAGCTCAAAAATTCCAATCTGGGTATCATCTGCATGAGCTTGAGAAAGCAGCAGAAGAAGGACCAGGAGAATACAAGAAACCAACGATGCCTTAAACATGGTGGAAGAACGGAAACTTAAGTCTCAAGTCTATTAGGTTCACAGCAAAAGATGAAGCCCACACCTTGTAATATATATTGGGGGAGGGGGGGGGGGAGTCGAGATAAACATAGATTATCTTTATTTAGGATTTGTATTACTGTTAACATATATAATAGAATTCTGACCTAACTGTGATTGTTCTGTTAGGATAGGCTCTATCTTATTGCCTTTGAATATAGTAAGGCCATTAAGGCCTCAAAATCTTTTATTTTATTTTATTTTATTACATGTCATTATCAAATCATCAAAATTGATAAATAGCCTTTTATACTAAAATTAGATCAGAGAGGAGAAAATAGATAAGTTCATGTTCCTTCTTTAATGGGGATTGAGACTTGGGTTGACGATATGATGGATGATAATTCACGTTTGACTAATTAATTATTATAATAAAAATATAATATTAAGAGACTCATTGTCATTTCTGATTTTTCATTTAAAATTAAATTTGTTAAGGAAACAAATTAACTATTAATTAGTATGTTTGTCACCTCTGCCACATTATAAATAATGTTACTCTCTGTATATATAATATTTAGTTTTATTTTTTATGTAGTTCAACAAAATTATCTTAATTATGAACTGAAATCTCAATATTAATTTCACGTTAGACGTATTTTAAAATAATACTTCGATTATTTATTTAGTTTTTATGTTGCTATGCATTGGGTCAAAAAAAGAGATAGGTATTTAAAGTATATGGCAATTAAAATAGTATGAATTAATTGCTTTAAAGTGTTTTATCGCAAATCTACCTTAGTTATTTAGTGATCAAGCAAATAACTAATTAGGAGAGAGAGTTTTGCATGAATATATATACACTTATTTATTTTTCGAAGATTACAATTAAGAATATAATATTAAATAATTCATTTTTGAATATTTGAGTACATCTTAAATTTTAATTTATTTATTATTATTTAGACTAAAAAAATATATTTTTCGATCTTAAATTTTAACTTTATCTTTCACTTTTATTCTAAATATTTTTAAACAGGTTCAATATTATCCATTTAACTCCTTGACATCTACGTGACCCCTTCCTTATTCATTTGTTTTGTCTTTTTTCTCCCTCGAAGGAGAGCATGCAAGTGCCTTCTGTCCACTGAGGTACCTCCCTCTTTACTCTTCTCTCTTTCTGCTGGAAGGAAAGGGATACTTCGAAGCGCCCCTGGTAGTCTTTGTTGTTTCTGTTGATTTGTGGAATGATTTGGTTATCACAGCAATGTTGAAAGCTTGGAATGATGCGATTAGTATTAGGGGAATAAATGTACACAGGCCATGATTGAAGCACATGAAAGGGAAAATAAGCTATTATTCGACGGAGCTGCGTTCGTCGCCGCCCTCACGAGAGAGAAGAAGAGGAGGAGGAAGAAGGAGAGGGGAAAAAAAAATCTGCCTCTTCCACTGAATAAGCCAAAATAAATAAAGAAACTCTTACTATTCAGTCATTGATAAGAAAGATGGCAGGAAGCTGTTAGTTTACGAGAATTCATCCTCGTCTTCTGTAACAATATTTGAATTAGGATAAGAGAGTGCCAATATTAAAGCATCAAATGGACATTGTAACGTAAAAAAAAAAAAAAAAATGTAATGTTTAAATACATTTTTTAAGTATGATTGGTTCAGAGAATGTCACATAAAACTAATTCAATTTCAATCATGCATGCAGACTCTTTTCTAGAGAGGGAAGAGATTACCAGTAATAACAATAATAACCCGGTCATTCTTTGCATCCTTCACGCAAGAGATAACTTGACTATTATTTTGGACAGAATAAGGTAACATCAATTTAATTTTGGAGCGAAAATAAAAAGTAACATTAATTTATTATTACCATATTAGTATTGGTTGTTAAAAAAAAAAACACTCTCGTAAGTTTTATTCAGGTAATTATTTTTTTAATATCTAAATACGCATCTAAAATTGTTTTTTTTATAACAAAGATTCATAAATTAAAATTACATTAATACAAATAAATCATTTGCATATATCAAATAACGTTTTACAAGTTGTCACAAACAAATTATTTGGTATGATCATGAAAGCAATCCTTTATAAGAAAACCATTCAAATTAAGGCGAAAGTGAGGCATAAAACAAGGTAAAGATATCCAAAAACCATATTACCACTACAATGTTAATTACATACAGACCCATAAAACTTCAGTTTATATATATATATATACATACATATATATATATATATATATATATATATATATATATATATATATATAGGGGGCATATCTCATGAGAGGGGATGACTAATATGAGAGATGGGAGGAACAATATATGTATATGTATATGTGTGTATATATATATATATATATATATATATATATATATATATATATATATATGTATGTATATATTAAAAAAAATCTATAAACTACACAGAATAAACACCTGACTATAAAAATTCATATATCAGTATAATGTGTATAAGAATTATGACAGGGTGTTGAATGCCTGAGCCCCGCGAGCAACCTTAATAAAGACATCTTCCAAAGTGGTATCTGCTAAACCCCATGCGAATACCACGAAGTTGCTCTTTGCAGTTTCAACAGCACGGAAAACATCAGCTATTCTAACATCTTGTTTTGGCAGCTCAAATTTCTGGGTACCAGAGATATGGTAGATCTTGTTAGCATTTGGGGACACCTTCTGTACCAAGTTCTCCACATCATTCTCATGATCCAATGATGTTGTCATCGTGAACACATAGGATCCTCCATATCTGGCTTTTAGCTATCATAAAAGCCAACGCAAGAAGAAAGTGTTACTCTAAATTTAAGGCAGTAATGGATGTGCATTACCAGTAAGGATTCAAAAATTACATTCAAAGCCATATCCATAAACCATATAAAGGTCTACTGCAAACGATTTTGATAAAGCATATTGCTATTGTAATTTTACCTCCTTTGGATTTCCTATGCACTGCAAGCTTCCATCTACAAATATTCCTAACCGATCACATAAGACCTCTGCCTCTTCCATCGAATGTGCTGAAATCACGCAAGATTAATTAATATACACACATACGCATATAAATACACACACACATAAATATATATATATATATATATATATATAAGAGGAAGAGTACTGGTGAGAATGATTGCACGATTCTGCTTTGCACGTTTCACAACAGTCCATAAGTTCTTTCTTGATGCAGGGTCTAATCCGGTACTTGGTTCATCCATATAAACAACCTTATAAATTTTACAGCAGTTAAAGATTAAGTAACATAGCATGAAACTTCTCAATTGAAGGTTTTGCAATGCCAATTGGACTAAAAAAAGATCAAAACATACTCTGGGATCTCCAATCAATGAAATTGCAACACTAAGTCTCCTTTTCATTCCTCCACTGTACTTTCC
This sequence comes from Gleditsia sinensis, assembly GCA_037074535.1. Lineage (NCBI taxonomy): Eukaryota > Viridiplantae > Streptophyta > Magnoliopsida > Fabales > Fabaceae > Gleditsia > Gleditsia sinensis. Next base: position 5,265,426 of record CM073464.1, on the reverse strand, counting down.
AGCTTGTCTATCAGCAACTCCTCCATGAAAAAGGTTTACACTTTTCAGAGATTCTTCCACCGCCTGCAGCAGCAGAATACAAGTAAAAAGATGTTACTCAAGTCTTGATTGCCAAAACAGCTAAAGAAGTTGTTCAAATTGCATCTTCACCCCCCCCCCAAAAAAAATTTATCATCTACACATATTACCCTAAACATATAAATTTTTAAACATTTTGAAATAGAAATTTTTCTAAATTTCTGCTTCATAAATTTGTCTATAAGGACTAAAAAATTTCAGACACCAATAGGTAAGGACTGGTCAATAATCTATTGGTCTGAATGCTCTTACTAATTAGCGAGAGTTTCCAAGCTCAAATACTCTCTCCCTCCAACCATCATAAATATAAATAAAATATATCAGATCAACTTACTTGTGTTAAGGCCAAACCTTTAAGATTTTTAAGTCTGCCATAGAAGAGTAGGTGCTCTCTTCCAGTTAAGTTTTCCCACAGCAAGCTATAATATCACAAGAAATATAAGTTTAACATTAATTTTGGCAACCGTAATTTTTATATGCATATATAAATTGGAGGAAAGTTCCATCTTACTCATGCTGTGGGCATACACCCATGCTAGTATATATTCCATCAATATGAGTTGTTATGTCCAGACCTTGAACAAATGCTGTACCAGAGGTTGGCTTTGTGAGACCAATCATCTGTAACCATGTATAAGTTGATGTTATTTCTAGTTGAGGGGAAAACCAGTCAAAGAATAAAAAGTTTCATGGCATCTAAGGGAGTTTCACAGAATACTGAAAGTGAACCCATTAAAGCTCCCTACTTCACTATGTACGTTCATATATCTCCTCTAAACACTAACAAATTGGCAACTCCTTCATTAATTCAGAAAATATACTTCTCTTGGACTATTTTTATTCTTTCTTCTGATGTGAGCAGGAGAAACTGAAGGGACCTTCGCTGATCCTACTTTCATTGGGAAAATAAAAAACTGCAATTTTCCAAAAATTTAGATATTGATTGAAGAACTTCAATTTAACTGACCATATTGATAAAAGAGGTCTTCCCAGCACCATTGGGGCCAAGCATACCAAAGCATTCCCCTTGAGGGAGAGCAAGAGACAAGCCTCTCACTGCAAATTTCTCTGGGTTTCCATCCCTACCTTGATACACCTTTTTTAGGTTGTCACATACAATTGCATGATTACTAGTTGGTTCAAGTAGCAGCTGCTCAACCTTTTCCCTCTGAAGAGAAAAAGAATAAGTTAACACATTATGCATGTAATGTAAGCCACACCATAATGAGTAAGACTAAAATTGTGAAAAATTTGCAACACATGCATGAGATCATTATCTAGTAAAATTCTATTGGTACATGTATGCGACAAGTACAGGTTAAGAATGTCCTTAGAAACAATGCACAGTATGTTATAAGAGAAAGGACCTGTAATGGGAAGAAAATTATTTGTTTCACTAATAGAATATAAGCTTAATTATAGTTTTATCTATAAGTCCCAAGTCATTGAAGTATTGTGTGTCACACTATCACTTCTCACTGAGGCAGAATTATAACATCAATTTTAAAACCAGAAGGTGAACACATATTAATGAGTACATGTAAAATAAGCATAATTCACCTCTTGACTGACATCAGGTTTCTCCATCTCAACAAAAACTTTAGATTCCTGCCTTTGAATACTAGGCTTCCGGAAAGATGATTTAGGCTTTTTCTGAAATCTTTTCAAGAAAAAAAGAGGATTTTTGCCACTTCCTGATGACAATACTTGATCGATGTAATAAGCAACAAAAAGCACCACAAACCACTCGACAAACATGATTATCAAGACCTCTTTTATGCCATTTGTGCTATCATTCAGATCTCTCCATTGCATCCCATCAGTTCCCAAAGTATCCGCATTGAAGGAATATTGCGCAAACTCATATAATCCACGATATAAAGCAAACCCAGGATATAACTCCAAAACAATTATCCACCCTCCTGAAGACATAGCAGGCAATTGATAGGCCAGAAGAGAGGTCAGATTCTATATTACACACATGATGCATATAAAGATGAATGAAACAAATTTCTAATCTAACTGAATCAAAATTCTAAAACACAATGACCATATCAGTCCATTCTTTTTAGCTATAAAAAGATGTTGAGTATAAGAGTGATAGAGCAAAATCCCCTCTATTTCAGTCATGGCACATTATATGACTAAGCCTTGCGTATCAATTCAGAGAAATATGACATTGCAAATAAAGTAATAGTGTGGCTCTCTTTATTATGATAGAAACCAACTTTTACTCCTCCACCTCTCCTTCGTCTTTTAATGTTATCAGTGCTTACTAGTTAGGCTTGGGACAGAGTTCTTCCTATTTTCCTTTTCAGGCAGGAAGTCAGAGGGTCAAGACTAAAGCACAGCTGATAAATTTACAAAAAAAGGAATGATCTGTTGAACAAGTAGGCAAATGGGAGAGGGGTGGGTGGGTGGACAAGGCAGCAGAGAACCTACACTTGCTTTGCACAAGTTATTCCATAGGATTTGATATGTTAATATATTGGTGCTTTCATTATGAGAGAATTAAATAAGAAGATCTATCTTATAAAGGGAAATAGTCTAAAGAACCTTGGCCTTCACCCTGAATTTGGATTGAAGCAGGTCTGTAGCCACTTCAGCAACAACCTTTAAAGTGGAAAGTACACTAGGACTAGGTGACCAAGTTTATGTCAAAATCAGTCATTCATTTGTTTCCTGAAGAGATTGAAACATCTATTAACTAGAACATAAATAGTTACTCTAATGGATATTATGATCAACAATAAGATTTAGCCATTCAGAAAATTATTTAATTCCGTATTATATGCATCCATCCAAAGATAGTCCTTTAAAAGAAGCACATCAAATTATAAACAGGAATCATATAAACAATCATTCCTCACTCAATCAACTTACTTGGAAATGATGTATCTTGAACCAAAAATTGGAAAAGAAAGCCACCTAAAAGCCCAGTTCCAAAGACACATATATATGCAATTACTGGTATCAACAAAAACAAAAATCAGTAATCAGCCCAGAGAAAAGAATGGTACCACAACCATTATTATGAACAACCAAAGAGTTTGTGTCATCAAACCTGTAGCAGTCTTAACATTTGAAAACAAAGCAGCCACCAGAAATGCCAGTGAAATTTGCAAGTTTATATAGATGAAATAAAATACGACTTGGATGCTGTAGTCATTCAATGTAAAGATTTTTAACCCTGCAAATGAAGACAGCTGCATAAAAGTGAACAAAAAGATGCCAACAAAGGAAAATGGTTCGCTGGCTTGTATTCTTACCTATGACCGAGCCAAATATCACAAAACAAAGCATATAGATCACTGATATGGAAAGAAAATAACCATAGGAAATCATCCAATATGGCCCATCACCAAGACCATGCATTTTCATCATTATTCTTAATTTCTGTTGCTTCTCATATACCAAGGACGTCAGAGCAACCTACATCAATATCAGAGAGTTTAGTGTGCTAACATAAGTGCATGCCACTTTTGTCATAATAAAATCAGATGTTAGGTTTAATTGTTGTTCGTGAATCTGAATACATGAACTATTGTGCAGGCAGGAAACCTTATTTGAAAAGAGTGTTTAAATGGTTACACACAGGTAAAGAAGATATAGGATGAAGAAAGAATGATGAATATTCAAAAAATGAAATAAAGAGGTTCTTCATAAGAGTGTTTCTTGATCCTGGAATTTATGGAAACTGAAGAGTGAGAAATAGGCATATATCATCAATTAGCCATTACAAACCCTTTTTGCAATATAGTGCCGGCACCTTCCTCCCTTTTCTGTCAACTTCTCTGGTTAAATAACAGTTTCATTCATTAATGATATATTTGTTCAATTTTTGAAGTACTTACAGGGAAAAGTTGCAGGATGACCCATGTAAAGAAGAGAGCACCCAAAAGAGAAGCCAAATCAAATCTAAGTGGGGTCTCTGGCTTTGGCATTTCCTTTACAAACTCAAATAACATTTCGGTACCTGGCCCTAGGAGAAACTGAAGGTAGGCATTTGATACCTGCAAGTATATAGATAGTAGATGTCAGTCAGTATCATGATTTCTCAGGTGCAAATAAACAGAGACACAAAATATGTTTTTTCTTTTTTGGTAAAAGTGAGACACAAAATGTTACTAGACTGGAAAGTGGGAAAATAAATATACTGGGAAATCGCTATCACATATTTTCATATTAACAGAGACCAAATTTACAGATGCAGATAGTTTTACAATTTGCAATGCAGTCAGCAATTGAATGTTTGTATCATGCACATACTTACCAATTGCTTCTTCCATTTAAATTATATATTGATAGATTGTTATGATTTAGCAAGTTCCTTCTTCAGAAAGTATATACTCCATTGATTCAAAACTATTCACCACTAATGACTCAAATTTGTGTCTTAACTTAACTATAATTCAGTAATTTGCCCATTTTAAATTCTGAGAGTTGCTGTTTTATAGTGTTATATCGTTTAATATAATAATAACAAGAGGATGCAATGCAACAACTAAAAAAAGTTCATACCAGATTTACAGATCGGGGAATTCGTGCCAATGAAATAGGAACAAAGCCTGTATCATTCTTGTAGGTTGAATTGTACCATATGCTGACATTAAATCTATTCCCATTTGAATTTAGAAAATCATAGGCTGTCAAAAGAACATAAATATAAGTATTGTCTTCCTCATATTTCTTCATTTGAAATTCAATGATAATAAGTACCTACCTGCAACTATCTCATTTATCTGTCTCTCTGTGTTCCCTTTTCGATAACCTTTATATAGCTCATTGTTTATCTCAGAAGAACTATTACGCCATAAATGTAAACCTTGAGCACATCTAAGCTCTAGATCCAAGGAAAATTATGAACAAAAATTCTAGACATCAGATTGAAACCTTGAGCATATCTAAACTAGAAAGCAACATTATTATACAACAAAAGACCAGTGTATTCCATGCAAATGTTTTGTGAGAGGACTTAATAGCCACAACTGACCGCAGCATATGCAAGTGTTTCAGTGCATAAAAAAGGCTACAATTATGGCTTTATGACAAATGAAACAAGAAAAATCTCGTTTATTAAGTTTTATAAAATGCTCCATTTGATGTTTACCTGGTTTTACAAAATATCAATTGAGTTTTTGAACAGAATAGCTAATAAAAGATTTGGAAAAAGGTACAATGAGCCTACAGTTAAAAGCCCCACTGAAGATCAGTCAATGTCTCATCATCTCAGAATACACCAACCTTACACAGCCTTGAGGACATATGGCCATGTGAACACGCCAAGGGAATCTGGTTTCTGGTCACATAAAATGCAGGGATATCCAACACTCCCCCTCCACTCCAAACCCCACCCCCCCCCCCCCCCAAAAAAAGAAAGAAAGAAAAAAGTGGAGGAGACGGATTGTGCTTCAAGGGTTCAGTGCTCTAAGAAGAAGAAATTTGACTGAGTGTTTGACAGAATTCAATAATTTAGTCTGGGTAGTGTATTCTATTTATGAATTATTCATAAAAGAGCAACGTATCCATGTTATTTAGAAATTTTAAAAATTCAATAATCATGTATTTCCTTTCTGGTAAATACATAAGAATTTCACATTTGATTGTCGATCATCACAGTAAAGTAGCTATTTGTGTGTACAGCCATGCATATTACTGTTATAATATCTCGTATGATACATTGTGAATACAAGTAATAATTCATACCTTGCTTGAAATTAATTGTTGCTATCTGGATCGGAATAGATAATGTAGAGTTCTGTGTGCACTGATTTTGCAGAAAATAAATCGGTAGATCCGAAAAGAAAGCAGGTTCAAGAAAATTGGTGTATTGAGGCATTGATTCTGATCCCTAGATCATTTTGATGGTGACAACAGCAACAATGTTCATCAAATTATTATGAAGAAATGAGCAAGGTAATATGTCTAGAAAGCAATATTGTGACACACACACAAACACACATAAATATATATATATATATACTCACCAGGACATTTCTTGCCAAACTATCCAAAACATCAGAGTCATTCACACGAAAGGTACTTTTGAGCATATTTCCAGACAAAACTGTAAAAAATGGAAAGATGGGGTCAAGACATCTAAGGCATTGACATCCATAATTTCACTGGGTGAATCAATCTAAATCTAATATTACAATTAAATAAAAACACATGTTAAACAAGTTAAAATTTTGAAAAAGAAAAAGGGAAATTCGGAGCGCAGGGAGAAAGACATATATACTTTCTCCGAAAGACTGATTATTCCCAGTGAAGAAAATAGTTACAGGGCACGACCCCGTCCTCCTGCAGGAATTATTTGGCAAATCTGAAAATGGAAGAATATCTGTTTGAACGGCTCGATATTGGGGAGCAGGCAGTTGTAATAATGGAGGCCATTCCGGAGGATTAAGAATCGGACAAATTGCAACTTGATCCAAATCCGAATACTCAATCCCACAGGCTTTCTCCTGACACTGACTGCCTTCGGTCCTGGTACAAGTGCAGCCACACTTATTTTCAGGCTTATCCAATTGATTATCGATCACCCATTGGAGGAGAACAAGCAGCAAACAGAGGATAAATGGGGATAAGATGAGCCGGATATTTGTCTTGACATTTCGTTTCTGTAAACCAAGGCAAGCCTGTCATCAGACAAAACCTACCGAAAAATATTTGCCCAAATTCAATAAAAATAAGAACGAGAGCTATCTCTTTCAAACATAACATTCTATCACTAGTTTCTGTTTTTATTTTCTGGTAAATAAGAGACCTTGAAGAACAACATGAATAATTATAGAAGAGAAAATTAGGGATTTCTAAAGATCCCAAATTTTGTGGTAGGAGGGGAGCACGGTTGGATTTCCATTTGAGTTCCTCTCTTCATCTAGTTATCTTTCATATAGGAAGCTATCATGTGTTCACAACCCAGGTGGAAAAGAGAGAAAGAGATGAACCTGGAAAGTTAAATTCTTTCGAAGGAGAGCGTTTGCCTGTGTCCAGAAGCTAGCAGGGCCATTAGGCAAATCCGCCATTGGTGACCGTTGAACCCTCCCGGAGGCAACGAAATTTGTAAGTTCCCGCCAAGTATCAAGTACTGTAACTGTAAAGCTGTTTAACTGAGACCGCCTTCTTCCTCTTTCTACTGCTACTTCAATTTAAAGTAAGTGAACTACCTTAAATTCATCGAAATCGATGATATCGATAGCAAAATATAAACGTTGCTCAACGTTAAATGAATGCGTTTCGTCGTGTTAAATACCGAGAGTCGGTGACTCCAAAAGTCCAAATCATCCCCCATCTTCCCATTGTTTCCGACAATGGTATGTTGTATGCATGAGCCTGTTAAATCTTTATCTACCGAATATGCCCCTCGTCAAATGACTATAACACCCTCCCTCGAGAGTTGACATGTGACTTTCCGAATTTCAATCAATTATACTCTGCCCTGAAATTTCACTGAAATTGAGGTCACTTTGTCTCATACAAAATATTGAATTTTAATCTCAATAATAAATAAATTTAAATTAAAAGATATATAAAATTTTAAGAGTTAGTTTTAATATTTTAAATAAAATTAATTATATATTCAAAAAATATGATAATATTGATATCCATTAAAAATATTAAATATTACCCTTACTATTTTTTTAAAAAAAATTATGTGCCCGTTTTTGTTCAATAAATTTATATAATGTTTTTAAATGACTCAATAATATAACATTTAATTATAAAAATATAATAGCAATTAGCAAACTTAGAAAATTGTTTAAAAATCAGAAATATAAATTACACAAGATAGAAAGAGTCAAAATTTTAAATTAAATATGAATGTTGAGGAATTCAACTATGATGAGGTCGTCATTAGATAAAACTTCCATTTTCATATTTAATGTGTGACTCTATGTACGGAAGTTGATGGTTCATTTCTTTATGTTTGGCATGTAAAAAAAAAAGGGTTGAAGTATTATTCATGAACAGTTGAAGGAGATAGATTAGTGCCATGATTTGTTCTCAGTCTTTAAAATACCTTGGGTTTGCAATTTTTTCAGGGATATGATTGATGAATTTATTATGTGTATCCCTTTTTTTTTTACCACGTTTACATATGATATGATACATAAATTATTGATTGAAAAATAATAATGAACGCATTTTTTTCCTATTGTGATTATTGATTTTGAAAATATTTTTTAGTCAATAATATATTGTTCCTATTGAATTTAAAATATAAAAAAAAAAATTAAAGTTTAATCACTCTTAATTATGGTCTTTATAGTGATACTCAAACTTGATATTTTGAATAGCCAGAAATTATGTCACCAACCGCTCATTCTAGGTGACTCACAAGAGAGACTCAATTAAAATTTTCTAAAATTATAAAAATTTAATTACAAGTTTTTAAATTATAAGAATAAAATTAAAAATTAAGTTAAAATATAAAGATTAATAAAAGTAACAAACGTTAATTTGTGTATTATTTGTTTGATTCATTTACCATCAACTTTACAGACAACATCAATATATATAATTAAACTAATTGATTCATTGGTTAATATTCATGTATCATGAATTGTGTTTATAATTTTTTTTAATTATATATTATGTTGAGTATAAAATAAAATATTATATCATATAAAAAAAATTATACACGGTATCGTTAATTAAATAATGTTATTTGTATAGCATACTATATTAATAAAATATTCTCAATATAATTCACGGTTTCAACTAAATAAATAAATAAATAAAATTTATTGTGATTGACTTGAACATATAAATTAATAAAGTAAGATTATCTTTGTGATAATATTGGGTAACAAAAGTTTAATTTGTGTATTATTTGTTTATTTTATTTACTATCAATTTTACAAACAACACTAATATTATTAAGTTGGTTGATTCATCGGTGATCCATAGTATTCATCATATAAAATATACATATATACAAGTAATGTTATTTGTATACCATACTATATTAAGAAAATATTCTTAAAATATTGTGGTTGATTTGGAAATCGCAATTAATAAAATAGATTGCCATTGGATTCAACTTTTTTGTTTTTTTTTTTGTTTTTTTCGAAATCATTGTATAAAACTTTGAATAAGTAATAAGTACGTTCCATGGATGGAAGGTTATATATTAATATTGTCTGCAAAAGGTAAAGATAATATTTTTTTATCGGATTCAGTACAATCAATTCATTTATTAATATGGTTTAAATGAAAAATTGTAAACATTCATTTACTAAATATCACAAAAAATAAAGCAAGTAAATCTGTAAATATATATATATGAATTTATCATTTTACGCGTTCAATATTTTTGGAATTCCTTTCAATTCAGAAATGAATGAAATCTGCATTTCTTATTGGGGAATCCTTGCCTTCAACGGTCGAGCTAGAGTAACAGAATTTTAAAACCAAAAAGTAAAAGAGGGTTGCTCTGCTGTGCTCTGCTCTATTGATTGGTTGTGGCCGAAATTGTTTTCCTTACGGTGGAAGTAATTAGTCGGTCAACGACAATGCCCGCGTACCCTCCCTTGCCTCGAAACTTCCCCGAGCATTGTGGACTGCAGCCGCGTAAACCTTAGATTACTAACTTGCCCTTCATTCAGTGATTTCACTAAAACTATTATGTCAATAATTTGATTAAAAAAACTTATTTAAATAACAGAAATTCCCAATTAAAAAAAAGTTAGTTACTAATACGGAGAGATAAAAAAATTTAATTTACATGTTTCAATAAATAAAATATTAATTTACTAAAAAATTTAAAATAAATCCAAATTTTATGATACTACAAAAAAATCATAGTTTTTAGAAATTAAATTCTATTCTATTTTATTAGGAAACAGGTGTAGTAAAAAGGTATAGCCTTGCTTTCTTCATGATTAAGGAATAGTAATAGTGTTTATTAGAAAAAGGTATAAATTCTTTAATAAATAAAAAAACAATATATATTTTGTCAACTTCATGGACTTTTTTTTTTTTTTGAAAAAGTGACTTTTTTAAATTTTAAGTCGCGCCAAGTGAAGGAGTATAAATAAACAGTTAACTATAGGCCTACCAAAAAAAACAAAAGCCAACAATACTGCAATTCTCATTTAACTTTTTTTTCTTTTTTTTTTTGGGGGTCAAACTTTAACTTATTAACATGCGTATGAGATCAAGTCACCAAACAAATAGGTTGGTTTTGCCAACTGCAAATGAATTAAAATGGGCTTGGCCCATAGTTAGTTCAAGCCTGTTAGTTGCGGAAATTTAATAGAAAATTTAAAATTTATAGAGAAAAACTAAATATAAGATACTTAAAATTGAAGCTTCACATTTAACGTTACATTACATTTAAATCTCACTGAATCCAAGTGATTCAATTGATAAGATATATAACATATCTTAATTAAAATTTTAATTAGTATTGAATCTCTTCTAACTAAGGGGGAAAATTTTCTTTAAAAACAACATTTCTTATAAAAAAGAAAAAGCTTTTTTAATGAAAGGAGAAATTTTTTTCTAAAAGAATAAATAAACTTCTATAAAAAAAAAAAAGAGAGGAAAAAGCTTACTGTGGCTAGGGTTTAATAGAGGAGGAGGAGAGTGTTAGACGAAGGGAAAATCCTATTATGTGTTTTTCAACAAACAACTAAACATTGGTAGATAATTTGGGACTAATATTATTTATGGAAGGCGTAATCCTGTTGTTGAAAGAATTTAGATAGAAAAATAAATTAGGTAAAATTCTTTAAATATTTGCAATGAAATTTCACAATAAAAATATAATACGTGGAAAAATTTAAATAAACAAAAACAATCATATAATGTTGAATTAGAAAAAAAAAATTCATATATTATGTTTTTAATTTGATAACAATCACCTTAAAAATTTGAAAATAAATAACTATGTCTCTCCATGGCAGAACGTTTCATGCTGGTACAATCTGTCGTGAATACTGTTCCTTTTTTCTGAATGCAAAGCGACAAGATGCGGGTGTTATTAAAGACATCTAAAGGATGCAAAGAAATTTCCTTTGAAAGACATAAACTACAAGAAATTGCCTTTTAAAATATCTGAAGTTTGAAAGTATAAACTACTATGTTATTATGATTTTTCTTTTAACTTTGTGGTTAGACTACTGGCATGGATCCAATAACAAGGAGGCATGTGTGGGACATAATTGAAAATGCCAAAAAAGGGCGTGCCATTGTCTTTACAACAAACGTCGCGGAAGAAGCTGACATTCTAAGTGATCGCATAGGAATCATGGCAAAGGGAAGGGTTCGCTGCATTGGCACCTCAATCCGGTTGAAGTCACGCTTTGGTAGTGGTTTAATAACTAATATCAGCTATGGAGGAAAAGGTCCTGCCAATATTGAATAACTATGATGATTCAATATTTCTATGACCTGCAATGGATCCATTTTTACCCTTGAAATGATTTGACAGCATTTAGATGTAGTGCCAAAAGAGGAGACCAATACCTCTCAAATTTTTGTGATTCCTAATGATGAAGAGGGGCACCTGTCAGTAAGTTTTCTTGTTCTCGACTAAACTTCCGTTCTCTTTTAATCTGTTCATTCAGCCAGGGTTTGAATCATACCATTTAGTCAATTAATGATCAACCAAAAGATTATCTTTTTATGTAAGTTCACTTGTTTATGCTAATGGTATATTTATGCCACATTGATTTGATATAACATCGTAATTTTATTTTAAAATAACATGGATCAAATGGGGACCAAGGTGGCCTATACATTCAGTGAGGATCATAGCACATTGGTTCTGGATATGTTATTGTGATTAAATATGGGTTTCCATTTTGTTTTGGAGGGCTTATTTTCCTATTGATTCGCATACAGTTTTTTTTTGGGGAGCTCCAAGATAGAGAAGAAGAGTTTGGCATATCTGACATCCAGCTTGGTCTTACAACTCTTGGAAGAGGTTTTCTTGAATATAGCAAAGAAAGCAGAGCTGGAAAGTGCTGCAGCTGAAGGGACCACAGTGACTCTGACCTCGACATCTGGAAAAATCTGTTGAGGTAAGTGCCATTCATATTTTGCTGTTCAGTTCGAAGTTTATCTTGGGAATTACAGCTATCACTACTGGCCCCTTTCTGCTAAACTTTAGTGCCCGTTTGGTACACTGGAATAAATTTCAGTGGAATGGAAAGAAGAAAGGAAGAGGGAATGGAAAAGAGAATAGAATGCCATTACCTTGTTTGGTATGTAATGGAAAGAATTAGGTAATGTAATATTTTATTGTTTGATTAATAGAAATTGAAAGAATAGAAAGATAAGATAAACAAAATGATTAAATTAATTTTAATATAAAATAATTAAATTAATTTTTTTAAATAAAAAAATTTAAAAAAAAATAATTTTTTTTTTAAAAAAAATTTTACAAATTAATTTTTACAAAATATATTCAAATTAATTTTTTTAATAATTAAATTAAATTATTTTAATACAAAAAATTTAAAGTTAGTATTATTTTATGATGGAATCATGGATTCCATCCATTATTGGAAGGAGTCCATTTTCCATCATATGATGGAATGGAGCATTCCATGGAATGCTTCATTCCATCCATTCCATCGTACCAAACACTGGAATCCTGCTTTCCATCTCAGATTCCATTCCCATTCCTGTGTACCAAACGGGCACTTAAAGATAACATGCAGATACCTATGGGAGCAAAGTTTGTGGAGATTCCAGGAACAGAATCTGCACAAAACCCCCAAGGGGTTATGGTAAAAGCATATTGGGAGCAAGACGATAGCGGTTCCCTCATCATTGCTGGACACTCGCAGGAAGTTCCAATACCTCCAGCTGTTGGCATATCAACTCCTGGTTTAAATCCAGGTGAAGGGATTGTGATTGACCCTTGTCAAGTTTGTAAAGTCAATTTTCAGTGAGGCTTCTCCCCATGTACATGATTTTGGTCTTCTTGGATAGAACTTTGCAAGTTGCGCCATATACAGGAGACTATTTCTTTGAAGTACCACTTTATTACAAGTCAACCATTTATGCCTTACTGTAATGCTCTTTATTTCTAATGGAAATAGAGCCACTTGGCCCCTGTTTTCTACCAAACAAAAAAAAAAGAAAAAAAAAAAGAAATAAAGAACGAAAGAGATAGAGCCACCTGTGCTGTTAATGCACAACTGTAAATACCAGGTTTTTTTAGTAACATAATACATTACTACATATATATAATAGCTAATCAATAATCTTACTGACACAGACAAACTTGCCAAGCTCCTCATCCATTTCTGGGACCTAATATCCTTTGGCAGGTGCAAATTCAACATAACAAGAAGACATGGCGGGGTTCAACGAGTTGAATGCAAAGACAACAACCTTTTGTGAAAGTCTCTTGCATATTCATGATACCAGAATATCAGCAAACTAAAATTCACGCCCAAAAACAGAAGACAAATCCTTAGTAACGTGAAAAAATGTAGACGTTAATAATCACACAACTTGGGAGAAACAAAACAATATGGACAGTCCAGAAATCTTGCTAAAAACTAGCCGAATTTAAATTTGGGTATAGTTGCATCATTTGAAAAAAACTTTAATATATAATGTACAAATCACCCTCAAAAGCCCAAACGCAGCAAAGAAGAATTGAACTGATCAAACACACCTCTCCTATAGTCCTACGAAGTTCAACGATTATCTAGATAGATATCTTGATGGATACCCGGACCCTGCAAGTTTCAGCCCCCTCATGTTAAACACCTGAAAACCAGTGTTCCTTGAAATCACCTCCTCCATTCTGCTTGAATTAATTTTCCTGCACGATGAACAAACTAGTTTATAATTATCAATCATGAAAACTGAGAAGTCATATACCAGCATATTTCTGATTGATTTCAACACTTAGGCTATTTCTACCAACTCAGACATTTTTTGCATTTGGAAGAAGTGAACCTAAACTGACAATTCAGTTTTAGAATAGTTTTGTTTGTTTTGATCCATGCAGTTCCAAAGCTGTTTAAAAGACTCACTTCTCAGCAAAATTTTCACGTGAGACATATCATCAATTGACTCTAAGAAGAAATATATCGTACCATTCCCTTCTCTAGAAGAAGACATAGTTATGTCACTTCTGTAACCCCCTTTGCCACCTGCTTGAACTGGTTTCTGCGTCCTTGGTGAATGTGAGCTAATTTTACTGTTAGTTGAAGATGGCAGAGAATGTCTCCGGGGTAGATTGCTTCTCTTGCCTTTATCTTGTCCAAACCTTGGGGACCCTTGTGCTCTCAACTTTGCCTTGGCAGATTCAGTTGCTGCCATATAGCTTGGTAACGTTGGAGTATTCTGTAAACCCTCCTCTACACATTCTTGCTTAGTTAGAAATGAGGGTCTCCAACTGGGTTTCTGGTTTTCATTTCCCGTTGACTCTTCCTTAAGACTCAAATCTCCATTTGTTAAGGGAGAATTTTCATCTTCACAACTCTCTGGTAGATCTTTTGGCTCATTGGTAGGTTCTTCACCAGAATTGTTTTTATCTCTACTTGTATTATCTCTCAAGGGCTCCAAATCCAAGGCCACTTGATAACTATTTGGCATGTCAGATTCCTCCTTGCTAACCAAAATTCTAGGTGAAATTCCCACATCAGGTACATTGGAAATGGTCAATGTTGCTTCCTTGGTCTTCTCATCAGAACTAGTGACTCCTTCTTCTGAAACACCATGACCTGAGGGGAGTGTTGCCTTTTCTGAATGCTGCTTTGAGGTTTCATATTCAACTTCTGACTGAACAGCATTCTCAACAATGGGGTTATGAACCTTTCTCAAATTACGTTTAACTTTTTCAAACTCATTTTGTGGATTTTCCTGCACCGGATCCACAGGCTGGCTTGAAATTTTCCTTGGGTTTTGGTTTGATTTCTCAAATTCAGGATTTGGTTGCACTGAAACTAAGTCAAAATTTGCAGTAGGAATCTTCCAATTTCTACGCTTTGACTTGCTTGTTTGAGCTTCTCCAATTGAGATATTACTCTGCTTTCTCTGAGACTTAGAGTCTAGAAGTTTCTTGGGTTGGGGAACTGGTTTCCAAAAGTGAGATGCTGACCAGCGTTCCAACCAATTTAGGACTAAGTTTGGATCCCCAGAAGCATATTGGAGGTGCAAAGGCATTATAGTAGTTGATGAAGCAAGCAGCTGAAACACAACATGAGTTTTCACATGCCCAGTTTGACCAAGACAGATCAAAATGTAAACTGTAATAACAGTACGTGCTAGAGATAATGATGCAGCAATATGTGAAACTGCACAGGCCCCTTTATTTCCAGATTAAGCTTTAGAAAATTATCCTAAAGATGAGAGACTAATCTCGCACATAAACCCAACTAAGGGCAGATTCAGGTATAGTTTCATCATTTTAAGATAAGCAATCATAATATTGATATGAGTTACTCCAGCTTTTGCTTGAATACATACCATGTGCGAATTGATACCTTTATTTACTGTTAGCAAATTGTGCTGACCACAGAATTAGCAGATGATGAATGGCTGCCCAAACGATTAGATCTGAGATTTGAGAACAGACACTCTTTGGCTTCAATATCATATAATTTGACAGTTATGTCATTTTTATTTTATTTTAAAATTTATTTAGGGTTCTTGTCTAATGCTGTTTTAGTTGAGATTATTCAAGTAAATGTAATGAATATTCATGTTATTGTTTCCAAATTCCAATATGTTAGAAGAGATAAATTAAGCCATCTTTGAAGTAATACTGTAGCTTTTCATGTCACATGAACATGCCTAACAACCATGAGCCTCCACGCTTTTTATAGAACGCTGTGACTTCAAAACTATAAGCCTCAATCTGATCTTTATAGGAAGAACATTTTTGTTCCTCTTATTTCAAAGAATGGTTGGCCAAGTAAAATAAAAGTGGTTGTGACCAGCATTCTCTAGGTAGAAAAGGGCCGAGGAAGGGGAATGAATAAAAAAGGTGACTATGTAATTGATCATGTATACAAAGATACTGGTTGTTACGAATTAGTACAACTACAACATTAAACGTCCAAGATAAAGGAAGCTCAACATATAAATGCAGCTATAGTGCATAGCTACTTTTAGCCTTTCAGGTTCAGCAGCATGTTTGAAGCTCCCAATAGTCAGTTCTACTCATAAAGTAGATGCATTTTAATTACCCATTTTGAATAAACTGAGATCACAAGAGTAATTAATCATAATAAGTAAAAATAAGCCCCCATTATTGAAGGTGCCACATTAAATAATTAATAATTATGAAGTCTAGGGAGATAAGTTTCTCTTAGATCTGAAAGTGAAATCTTCTAGTTCATGACTTTACATAACCATATTATGCATAATACAGTTAATACTAGTTAAATATTAAATCAAAATATGAAGCCATGACATGAGACCAGTCCTATTTGTGTAGCAAATAGCAAATAAGGCTATCTTCTAACATTCAAATTATAGTATTGTACTGTTTTTCATTCTTGAACAAAAAATATCTGGAATAAGTAGCCACAATTCAAGTTACCTGACGGATAAACCTATTTGCTGACAGATTTGCAATTTTTGTGGTTGTACCAACTGGATTGACAAGCTTGCCATTCTGAGGCACATATTCAGAAGGAAAAATTATTAGTAGTAGCAATATTTGAAATATATGAGTACAGAATAAACTACTCCCTCTCTCAGCAATGACTAATGAAGCTATTATACCCTTGATTCTATCTAACAGTACTAAAAGATGCAACACCCACCAATTAACAGAAACTCATTCAAAATTTCACATATTGTTTGATAATTGGACATCGCCTACTCATCAACATTATATCTTTAATAATGAGAAGTCAAAAAAAATAAAATTGTTCCAATCCCTAGTGTCTTGAATGTGCTGCCAGTTCACTCTAATTTGACCAAGATAATCAGGCACATTATGAACTAGTGTCTTGACATGCCCGTGACTCTTTTTTTTGTCTTATTTCATATTCATTTGAAAAATAAAGAGATGAGTGAGTTGAAACTTCAAATAACTACCCACTTACTACAATTCCCTATTGTAGGTTAAGATTTGTTACTTTGAATTTTCAAGAGAGCATGAGAGAAAACTCCAGGAAGAACCATATATATTATTATAAATTCTTTTGGGCTTTCTTTATTCATCTGAGGGAGTTAATTAGAGGAATATCTCAAATAATATTAAGAATATGACATATCATTGATAATCAAGAGAGAATTCAGCTCTTGGAAAACATTACCTGAGGCTTTACTAGATTGCACTTCTCCTGCATTTCAAATCCAACATCAAACTGCCTAACCCTTCCTCCACGAACAAGTGCTTGTAACTTGATAATCCCATACATACAACATAGAGTAGCAACAGCCTGTCTCCTAACCAAGTGCCCACGAATGAGTGCTTGCAACCTTATTATGTCTTTAAGGGCCCTAAATGCCCTGCGAGCCTTCACACAAATTGCTTCCATTAGTTGAGGGATAATATCATTAGAACTCCACAAAAATAAGTCCAACAAGCTTAAAAACTTTCTTGTATACATCTGTTTCAGAAGATATTTTTGCATTTTCAGATACAGAAGTGGTGGAACACCTGAAACTATGTTCAAATTCTTGTTCAAACAAAAGAGCATCATAGGGGTGGGAACAAGGCAGAATTGACTTGACTGCTCCTTTTTGACAAATAAATACGTCACTCATGTCAGATATAAACTTTTTTTAAATAAAATCCGAAATTAAAAAAACTGTAAAGAAGCACAAAATAGTTCCAGAATAGTGAACAGTATAAACATTTATAGATTCTAACTCTGACAAAAAAAAAATTCAAAGTACCACATTGTGTTTCAAGAATGTGTCCACTTGGTGTTTGACTTAGTTTTTTAAGGGAGCCACTGAGCCAGTTTATTAGATATGCACAGAGATTGGTCAGTTTTCCTGCATGATTAAGTTTCTATCTTTTTCCCTTTTTGGTTCTTATTTTGGTTCTGGTACTTTTACTTAGGAGGATAGTTCATCTTCCTCTTATGTATTTTTTTCCTTCCTTCTTAATAAACTTTTTTTCTTTTATCCAAAATACATAAGGTTTCTAAAATTCTCAATTCCTTGATCCAACAAAACCTTCAAGTCATATGGTACCACAATCTAATTTATGGCCACAAAGAGAAATTAAATTCCACAAATTTATTATCTTTTTGCAGTCAAAATTTGTAAATCATCTTCATGATTATACTTGCAATTCTTCTTTTGCACTGAAATACACTTTCAATTCAATCAGTTAATTATATAAAACAGCGGTAAGAAAATTACCAAATAACCTCTAAAAGCAGCCTGCGCTTTCGTTGCAGCTTCCTCCTCCCTTATTTTCTCTGGATCAGTTGGGGCATCTTGATGATCAGATCCCACAACATCAATTTCTTGATTCCTTGGAATAAGATTTTCTGTTTCTTTATTTTCTAGTTCTAGATTCCCCTCATTTCTGGCAAAAGTATTGGGAGTTGGATCAAAAGACAAAGCAGTTTCTGGAGAGTTGGAAGCAACCAATGCTTCTTTCTGCTCAACAAGTTTCTACATATTATGGTTTGAGAAGAAGTCAGGAGGTTTATTCACTACAGAAGGACAAACTCATACAAACTAAAATTTATTACTCTAAGAACAATGAATTCAACAGTTATGATTTCAACAGAACAACAGCAATTATATAACCTAACTACAATTTCAATAAAAACTTAGGTGGTTAGCTATGTAGCACCAATCTTATAAAAATGGAGCCAAATCCTATCCATATATGTGTCAGTATCCATGCTTTTTGGGTGGTTAGTGAATGCTGCTTAACTAGGTGAGCACACAACAACTGTTAAAACACTAAGAAACAAGCACCAGCTTAGTCCCAGGGCAATAACACCAAAGCAGAATGTTGTTCTATGGCAAAGCCAAATGTCTCAAGAACCAATGTGACTATTGACTGTTATTTGAGCACAAAACCTACGTTCTTGTCACTTGAATAAACATTTGTTGATGGACCACCAATACATATAACATAGTCTAATGTCGAATAGAATTGTGTTGTTGGCATAACTATAAAAGTATTACCTCTCGTCCTTTTAAAATATTTGATTTGGATGACTTTTTCCGAAACAGTACAGTTCTGATCCATTTTCCTGGTGACTTCCCCATTATGAGATCTTGCTCACCTTTAACACAAAAACTGTGAACCTAATATCTGCATTATGGTAAAGTAAATAAACAAAACAAACAAACAAAAATACACTAAATCCTAAAAATCATGCAAGATGCCTGCTATACAAGATCACAAAATTCAGTTACTTAAGTATTACTATGATTTTAGTTCCTTGTTAAGATTACTTTCTTGTTTTTTCCCCTTGGGCTGGGAATTGTTGCCATAGGTGTTACACCATAGCCATATTGCAGTATATGTTTGAGATACTAAGCCATTAGCAAATTATGTTCGATCTTCCGACCTCACTGAGAAACTCACTTAAAATTTTGTGACACATTTTTTGACGGGAACCTAAACAGTTAGCTCAGAATTAATTAAATTCCCATCAAGCGTTACGAAGACTGCGGGAAGACAAATATGTAACAGAGAGCTACAAAATAGGCATAGTTCAAATTGACAAATGAGAAAAAGAAGCAAAGAAAAGTAAAGCAAATCCTTAAATTGAAGTACTAATGACACACAGCAAGAACCCCTAGTACTCACAAGATCTGCTGCAATCAAGACCCAAAAGGAACTTAACACTGCTTCATTAATCAATGTCTTAAATTAGAGCTAGCGAGGTTGTGTCAAGCAAGATCTGACAATTACCTGACAAATGTGGAACCTCTTAAGCCCAAACCAATTATTCCTAAAAACCAGTATCATACAATGAGATTACAAAATGCGCTTATGGTAATCATTTATTTATGTTTTTTCAGAATAAGAAGAACAACAGAGTCATATATACAGTGGAGTAGATAAGAGAGAACAGAAGAGAAGGTAGTGTACCATGGAAGAGATAGGGCTTGGAAACCAATAACAAACTATGATCTAAAGCTCCATGAAATTTTCTGCAAACTTCCTTTGTTGCTCTCTGTGCTGGAGGAGGGAAAAAAACATTTCCTGAAACCGAAAAAGTGTGGATGATTTGATGGAAGAGAACACTCTGTAGTCAAAGCCCACTGAATGTTAGATATCAGCGTTCATGGAACGTAGATCTTAGGGACAATTTCAATCGGACGGTCAATTTGAGATCTTACGCTACACTCTGGTACATGTGAAAAAATGCTCAAGGTTTAAAAGCGGATGTGTCGGGAGTCCCAGAGCAGTTACTTCAGAACCAAGTGTTCAGCTTTTTTATTCGAAAGCATTGTGAAATTACTCTTACACCCTTATGTCTTAAACCGAATCTCACGCGCAGAGGCTCGCTCATGTTGAGTAATCTGAATCGTTGATGTGTACGGAAGGTGACGGAGGTGAGCGTCGGGAACACGCCGGGTTTAGTGAAAAGGTGGAATATGGAGGTTGGTAGGAAGAGGGGTCCGGTTGGTGCATGAGAGACACGCTGGAGGGGCCTCGGGTTAAGAAGAGTACCGTGGGACAAATAGAGTTAAGAGGATAAGAGACAGATCATGTCTCTTTGTAACTGTCACCTGCACGAGGTAGTTATTGTAATTACCCTATCATTATTCAGAATAATTTATTCTCATGAAAAACAAAAGTTGAATTTTTTACAAAAATCAATTAACAAATATATTTTTTAAGGTAATACATTTAATTCTATAAATTGCAATTTAACCAATTACTTCATAAAATAAAAATCTGAATGTGTATATAATGATTAAAAAAAAAATAACTCCTTTAGAAGTCATACTTTTCTATAAAATTATAGTAAAAAGATTAAATAAAATATTTTATGTAAATAGTTAGATTTTTTATGACTAAAAATATGTTTGATAAGTTAAAAAAAATTAATTTATAATTTATTTAACTAATTTATAATTTTATTTGATTAAATTAAAAATATTTAATACATAAATTTATTTAAATAAATTAAATTAATTAAATTTAAAAATTATATACTTTAAATAGTATATAATTTTTAAATTTTCAGTTATCTTTTAAATTTTAAATTAATTTATAAATTATTTTTATTATATATAATTTTATTTTAATTAGCAATTTATATTATTTTACAATTTTAAATATTACAGATTACAATTCATGAAAATTCTCATCTTAGAAGTCAAATAGTGTAACAGTTAACATTAAATGTTTTAAGTGGTGGAATTTATTTAATGTAAAACATATTAGTAAGTTTGAAGGGTCATTCTAATGGTTCTGAACAATGTTTTTTTTTTTTACATAAGATGATGTTTTGGGCCTGTTAGGTCAGGGCCCTGATGAATCCCGTCCACCTCTCATACCAACAGTAAAGCAGTTTCAACGGCTCCTGATTTTGAAATTTGAAATTCGAACCCACGATGGAGCCTGTAGGGTATGGGTCCCGCTCCAACCCTTGCTTCAAACGTTCAATCTAATTAACGTTAGCGTCACAAACCCTCCTTTATTCCGTAAATCCTAGTCAGCTATGCTTAAACTGTGGCTTCAAATTTTACCAACCGACGCTGCTTAAATTGCCACGTTCGATAATCATACGGTTCAGAACCCTTGATTATCAGTCTTCGAACATCAGCGAAATCTCTGACCATTTCAATATTGCAGGTGGCAGCAAAGTAGAGCGAGTACTCGTGCGAAGAAACGCTTGCGAGTGGTGTCGGAAACTGACAAAATTTGAGTTTTGAGGAGAGAGAGTGATCCTTTGCTTTTCCCGCTCAAAGGACAATTGTCGAAAGAAGACAGCCATAAATACCCATATTGCAAGTTTTCGGGAGTAGACAGAGGCAACCTCAATCTGCGAAATCAGTGTTCCGGTGTAAGAGAATTCAGAATCAGAAAGAGAAGAACCAATGGAGGAACCCGTTAAAGAACAGGCATCTGCTGGTGCTGTTTCTGGTACAATTCTCACCCCAGGTCTCTGTTTTTAATTTTATGTGTTTATGGGACAAAATTAATCGTCTCGTAATGCAGGGAACTCGGGAAGGCCGAAAATCCAAAGATACGCTTTGCGTTCTGCCACTAAATCCAATCAAGAGAAGCCGGATGTTTCTGAGTTGTCGAATTCTGCCTCATCTAAGAGGTTTTTTTTTCTGTTCTTTTTGCAAGTTCTCTCTTTTCATGGTTTTGAAGAATTGGTGCATTGTTTGAATGTATCATTAATGCTGTGATGTAAGAGAAATTGTGTAGATTTGAGTATTTTCCATCTTAAATTTCTGGGAGCAGTTAATTATTCTGAATTTAAGGATCGTAACACTAGGGAAAAATTTTCAAATGATTTTATTTTGCTTTTCCTCTTTTGAGAAAATAATTACCGTATCATGCAAAATGGCTTACCCTTTTTTCTTGTCATAAAATTGTTTCCCGAAGAATTGTCATCCATTCCCAGAAGACAACCAGGAGAAACACTCTGTATCATTGTGGGTGTGTGTGTGTGGCCTTTTTTTTTTTTTTTGGTAGGTGGTTGTTATAAATAGTTTAACAAAGAATAAGTCGCTGATTTAGTAGTTCTTGTATGGGTTGATTGAATCTATTAAGATGTGGTCAGAAAATCCAGACAATTTAGTACGGTTTTTCATTGCCTCGTTAGTAGTATGATTTTTTAAGTCTCAACCTTCTTTGCACAAGTAGTATGACTTGTTTTGGTCGGGGGAGTCTTGGCAGCAAACGACATATTAACAACGTTGGATACGTTCTGTGGTAAAGTTGCAATCTATCAGAGATTTGCATCCTGACAGTTCAAGCCTCGTGATTTTGAGAGAACACTTTGAATAGCATCGGAAGACAAATTTATAAGGAAAAATAAAAAAAATTGGTTGTCTTAATATTCCAATCACATACAAATTAAAAGAATAAGTGCATGCACTATTTAAATGGTCTGCTTCACTTGTCTTTCTCTCTTTGAAATTTACAAGCTAAATTTTTGTTAAAACTACTAAGTATCCCAATCCCTCATATAACTTCAGAGTTCCAATTTGATTTTCTATTTTAATTTCAACCTAAGGCAACATGAAGTAGTTTTATAACATTTAAAAAGAGAAAGTTGCATTTTCGTTTTCAGGGGGAGAACTGCTTCAAGTGTAAGTAAAAGTGTGGGTGTTCTTAATCTTTCTGGCAAGGAGAAGTCCGCTGCTAAACCACCAAGAAGGATGTCTATTCCCGCCAGAGCATCTGCCACTCCAGCCCCAAAGCCGGCTGGTAACATTACCCCTATCTCGGAGACCAGAACAAGGAGGTCAGCTTATGGTCAAGGCGGAACTGAAACACCCATTTCTGACATTTCCAGACCATCAGTCCGGAAGAAGTTCAGTACGCTCTCTTCAGCTTCCTATTGGTTATCCCAGATAAAGGTCTCTGAATCTGCAGCCAAGCACTCAATTTCACTTGGGTTTTTTAAACTTGCTTTGGAGGCTGGATGTGAGGTACATTATATTCTACACAACACACAGCACTCATCTATTGTTCTGTATATGTTTAAATTATTTCTCCTCGTGAATTTTTGCTCATTGAAAGCCTTTTTGTTCTCTTCGATGCTTCCATTCTCTTTAATTCTTATTCTAGCTAGTGAATTTCCTTTCCTGAGACTTTGCAAATGGTTTTGCTATAAAGCAAACTCATCAATTGAATCATTTTTTTAACATAAACTGCAGCCTCTCAAGAGAATGCAAGATGAACTCAAATCTTATGTGGGCCGACACCAGCTTTCTGAACTGGGAGAATCTGTGAAAGAATTGTTTGAGAACTACAGTATTTCAGATAACACAGAGCAATTGCAGGTCTCTGAATCTGTTTCACAGGTGCCAGAAGAGGCAACGGGATTATCTGACGACGATGTGAAGAGCTCTTCCACCATGAGTACTGGGAATCTGAAACCCAAGTGCTTAAACATAAATTCTTCTCAACTCTCCCCTGAAACAGAGTCAACCAAGAAGGAGACTTGTCAGAAGAGTAATCCCAATCCCGGATCCAGGGTGAGAGGAAATGTCAGCAAGAATTCTGCAAATTCAAGATCTGGTTTAGATTGTGGAAGCCGTAGGTCAGTGAAAAAATCTGAGAAGCCAAGTAAGCAAGAACCTTATAGAGAAAATGGGAAGGTCAGAAAGCAGGGAAAGAAATCTAATGTTGAAGAAGGCAAGTGTGCAGCATTTTCTCTTTTGACATCCATTTTCTTATCTAGCCATATATTCTGGTTCTGTTCAGTTAGTCTTAGCCATTTATGATTTTTTGGCACTCAGGTCCAGTGGGCCCTTCGCTTGCTGAAGATAAACAAGAAAACAAAGAAAACATGGTAAAATGCTTAGTTTGTAGTGGAATTTTTTATAAGGTTCGTATGAAAGGAAATAACTAATTACTCCTTTCTTGTACATGTAGGATGATCTGCCCACTGAAGAAGTCAGTTTAACACAAGCCGTGTGAACAAGCTTTTGTGCTTGAACCTCTGAATTTTGTCTGCATTTTTCTGTGTGGAGCTTGCGTTTGTATAATTCACATGAAATTTGTTTTTTATAAGCCTACTCGATTCGTCTGTGGCTTATTGTGTTAGTGTTTATCAAAAGGTTGTTAATCAAACCAAATTGTATTGAATATTATGGTTTGTTTAAACTTGACTATATATTATAGTAATTATTTGTGAAGGCAAGGGACTTAATAAAAAATAGTTAATTTAATGTGATTTTATTTTTCGCAACGAGTGAATTTATTGTATAATAATGCGTTCAAACTCGAAGTTCTTGTCATTTATAATTTAAAATTTTGCCTTCTTACACATCATCTGACCTAGAAAGTATTGGAAGTTCCACCCGAAATGGGCGCTCGAATGTATATAACAATCCGTATGGAATCTGGCCAGTAAAACTCCTAATTTTATGCTATAAAGGATTCTCCCGATAATTTTTCCATTGTTATCCTTTTCCTATCCCATTCTTCGAGATTTGTCCAAAAAATTACCAACAATTTTCCATTGCCGTGAAACAACTTTCGTCTACAAGTTCCTTCACTTCTGTCGTTTCCCCGAAAGTTTGGCAATTGCAAGGAATGGTATGCTGACTCCCAGTCCTGTACAGAGCATTGTGTATCACTAATATTAATTTGCTAACAATTGGTAAATGTGGGAAGGGCCCTCCGGTTAGGCACCCTCCACCAAAATAAGTTACTTGATAATATTCAAGCTAGCACCAGCGGTGACAATGAATTTCTCAATGGTACAAGGGGGAAGGCAAATAATTACTAGCCAGGAAAGATCCTCCTGAACATTTATTCTGAACTATGGTCTCCTCCGACATATGCTGGAAGTAAATCTATGTTTGTCAATTAAATACCCATTCAGCAAACTATAGCTTTTATATTGAACCATGTTGATAACAATCCAATGTTGACACAGCACTCTATTTTACATAAACTGGCACGCGCAACGCTAAATCTACAATAAAGACAAGGTGGTCCCAACATTCAGAACAGCAATGAATACAACATAAAAGTTGACTAGTTTGAGTTTGCACAATGATTGGTTAAGGCAACTCAATTCATGCCTTCAAAGGTTCAGATAGGCCGAATTGGCCTATAATTATGTGCTTAGTCAGCTGTCCAACTCTGCTCCACAATTTCCCTCACTCTTCTATTGTACTCACGCTTGTTCTCGCTGAACATTCGAGCAGCTTCTGAGTTTGCAGGAGAATTTGGGTTGGGATCACATAGCAGTGACTGCCAAAAAGAAATTATTAACTTCCAGAATAATTAAAACATGTTAACTATTACTTGCATAGCATGGATAAATCATTCCAAAACAAACAAGGCCTAAAAAGAATAAAAATTAAATAAGCTGCCACAGACATTCTATTCAGATAGGGCAAAAATGCCCCTCTGCAGTTTCCACTATTTTATTTGTAATATCATGCTGATGCCAAATAAATAGCAGAATTCGGACGACCATTCTTAGGTCATGCAGAAAGGATATTTTAACTCCTAACCACTCTGGGATCTATGGTAACGTTGGTCTGGTCATATGTAGGGGAAAAAATGGTCGGATATATACCATCCATAGTTATCTATGGCACCCGGCACATTGTTGCAGTATGGGAACCTGATGCCATCATGCACAACACATTGCATGGTCAGGGCTACATTTAAACATCGTGCATGTCACATTAAAATTATTTAATATACATAATATAATTCAAAATAACAACATTGCACCTAATATATGCAAATAAAACAAATTTCTTTCGTATATGTCTGATTCAGTAATTTTATTTATCTACCAATTGGTTTCGTTTGTTTTCTACTTTTCTATTTCTCCATTTGTATTTTCCTTCTTAACTACTCAATTTTTCATGAAAGTTTCTTTATCTATTAATTAGTTCTTAACTTTAACTTATTTAATTTAAGAGTATATTACTCTCCTCTTTCTTGATTAATGCATTTATTACAGCTCTCTCCTCTATTTTGAAAATATACACAAATCTCTCTTAAAACTAAAAGTATAAAATAGAATACTCTCTCCTCTCATAATTAATGGCTTTATTACGCTAGTTGTCATTCTATTATGAAAAAAATATACACAAATCTCCCTTAAAAATAAAAAATATTCTATAACTTAATCAAAATGTCTCAAATATCTTTTATGAAAAAAAAACAAATAATAAAATAAAATAAAAGAGCACTTCATTCTATTTAATCTATTATCCTATAATACTAATTAGTCATTCTCAAAATAATTGTAAAGTGGTTCGGACTATCAAAATACTAATTTTCTTAGCTTAGAAAATTATTTGAAAATTAAGGAAAAGAAAATTTTGAGTGATCTTTTATTAATTTATTTTTGTCTATTTCTCTTTCATAAAAGGAATTTAAGACATTTAGATTAAGTTGTAGCATTTATTTTTAAAGATAAATTTACGTACATTTTCATAATAGAGGAGAGGGTTGTGTAACAAGAACATTAATCAAAAGAGGAGTGTTTTACTCTTATTTTCCACAATACTTTGTGTATATTTTTTTAATAGAGGAAAGGACAAAGCATTAATCAAAAGAGTGGAAAGTATTTTACTCTTATTTTTAAGCGAAGTTTGAATATATTTTCATAATAAAGGGAAAGACCATGTAATAAGAGTATTAATCGGGAAATGAGAGAGTAATTTACTCTTTAATTTATTAGTTTGGTATTCCTCATTTCTTTCCTCTTTCAATTGCCCTGCTCTTATCTAAGTATATGAATTATTTTTCCTCTTTTGTAATTCAATCAGGCAAAACTATCAAGCTGTGGCTATTTCCACAGCCTATTAGATGAAATAAAGTCTACTGGACAAAAACGCCTCGACAGTCAAAACAGAGCAATTAATAGCAATACAGAAACTGAGTTGAGGGGAGGAAAAAAGAGAGCACAGACACAAGCACACAATACAGAAACATAAGAGCAGGAGTAGTGTAGTAGATTGTTCGAGCCATCTTTGGAAGGCTTGGGTGAAGATTGAAGTCAAAAACATTATAGGTGGTTAGATTCAGAATAGAGTTGGGTAGAGGATCTCTTCCACTAACTATCCTTAGGTTGCATGGGATTTGGGATTCGGATTGTTCAAGAGGTGAATTCTTGACAGCACTACAGCTTCAACAGCAAGATAATATAAAAGATCCTCCCAATAGACCCTTCCACAATGCTATTCATCCTCCACTGGATAAAGACTGAGAGGCTTGAACATTCTTTATATGAAATTATGAACAAATAGTTGTGGTAATTGGCTGGCTAGCATTGGTCTGCATTCCAGCCCCAAAATTTCCTCTACTTATGAAGCTTCAATCAAATTGAATCTTTGCTTATTTTCAATTATGCTAATCACGAGGGTCTAAGTTTAATAGCCTTCAAATCTTAGTGAATCGCAATTCAAATTGCCTCAATTCAAAGAAATTGAATAGATGTTTTTCTTTTAATTATTGTGGACATAATTAGAAATAAGGATTCAGGTCCCTCATTACTTATCAGATAACTATCCAATAGTGTGAAATCAAATGGTTGAATAAAGAAATATAGTAGTAAGTAGTAACCAAAATAACTGGGAGAAAAGGGTATATGTGGCAGAAAAGAAGGAAAGTAACAAAGATTAGTTTGAAAACTGAAATGGGGCCCACCTACGATATCTTTATGTCAACAAATTTTGGTAGAGTAAACTGTTCTATTAACTAAGGTTGTGGCAAAATTGTTAATGGTGTGTTGTGGCATGTGGCACAGCAACTCTATGTTGCGCAATACAACATTCATGGCATTACAAATTTCAAATGGTGTAGTGTGGCGCACAACAACTCATCTTCCTCCTATTTCTCTCTAATTCCTACCTCTCTCTATCTCTTCTTTCTTCTTTCACTATTTTCTTTGTGATTTGTATCATGACTTGATCTATGTAGAAACTCTTCATCCTCTATTATTTCTCAGTTTCATGACTCCATGTTGCGCTGAATGTGTGAACACACTAGAAGAAATATGATTAAAAATGAGTGCATTAGAAAGAAAGTTAGGGTAGCACCTATTGTGGAGAAAATAGTGAAATCTAGCTTAAAATAGTTTGGTCATGTGTGGAGAAGACATGCAAAAATCCTAGTGAGAAGAGTAAATCAGACGAAGAATAGTTTGATAGTTAGACGTAAAAGTAGGCTAAAGAAAGTAATAGGTAAAATAATTAAGAATGATTTAATAGTTAATAACCTATCTATTAATCTCATTCATGATAGGCTACTGTAGCGCCATTTGATCCATGTAGCCAACCCCACCTAGTGAAAAATGGCTCAATTGTTGTTGTTGTTGTTGACGATTTTATGTAAAAATACACACCTTTTTTCATCTTCCAACAAACTCTTTAAGGTCAGTTCACAACTGGTTTGTCTAGTTGCTCAATACAAACTTCAACAACAAGAATGACAAAGATGAGATTGACCTTTAGGGATGGAACAATTATGATAATTCTCATTATGCTGCCATTGGTGAAGATGATGATTAGAGCATTGGACTCCTAACTCCTTCAACTTTGACATGTTTATGATGCAATTTTATTGTATAATATTTTATGCTTGACACATCTGGATTTGGGTTAATTGTAAGAGTTAACATCAATTATGTGCATTACTGTTACTTTGGATTATATTACACTCCAGGGCTCCAAGATCCCTTTTTGCAACATAGCAATTTTTGCTAAAGAAATGGAGATCAAAACCACACTTATATTTATTATTTATTAACTATTAACTTTAGTATCTTTCCAAAATTACTGTTTGTTTTATTTCCTCTTTTTACGACATTATATATCATTGTCCCTTACTGTCCTCTAATATGTTTGACAAATTAAAGTCTCAAAAAATTCACTCTGCTACTAAAATTATTTTCTAAACTTTATTAAAGAAAGCTGAAACGAACACAGGAACCCCTATTCTTGCCAGCACCTGGCCAGACTAAGCATTTTCTACAAGATCTGACTATATTCAACACTTACTGACCATATTCAACAAAATTTCTCCTTTTTCAGCCATATCCATTGTCCGGAGATCTCTAGTTTCAGTATTACAATTTACATGTGTTCCATACACCAAATGAGCAACATAGAAGTCACAATCTGCCATGACACACTCAATTAATAACTATGTTCACATGACAGGTACAACACTCATCTAATAACCATGTAAATGAAAAATAACCGTGGATGAATGAAGCTAGACCTACTTGCAACACTTGCTTCATACCAGCCATTAGGTTTCTCAATATTCTAAACTGAGTCTTCCAAATATTTACTTCAATCAATTTGAATGAGTAAAACTAGTATAAATCTTAAGGTGATTCATAAAATTATCTGTCATAGCAATAGAAAGAGTTGTAGCACACTCAATCATCTACAGGAATTCTAGCAATTGAACATGCTCTTTACACAACAATAACCTTGATTGATACACGAAGAGTGAAAGACACACAGGTGATGAGGTCATCATGCTGAACACTTTTTTTAAGGAAAAAAAGCAAACTTTAACATAATGGCCTCATAAGTGACACATACCCCAGGTAGATGAGTAAGATAAAAATAACTCTAATTGACAGATCGCACATACATAAAGAAAGAAAGAAAGTACGTCTAAAAATTCTTCTAAATACAAAGGACAAGAAGAGAAAACACAATCTGTAGGATAAAGGGGTATTCCATAAAGACAACAGTTGAAATTCTGTACGCTGTGAATTAACAAGGGCAAGGAATTAGAATTCTTAAAAAGGATATATTGACTATTTGAACAAATGTAGCTACTATTGAATTTCAGTTTGTTTTCACATAATTTTTCCCTTTGCATTGGCATCTGTAGTGTCTAAGAGGTATTATACAGCTGTAGGGAGGCCCAGTGAGTTTAGTCTTGAATTTACGTGAACTTTACATACAAAATCGAGGATTCAACAAGCAAGGTCCCAACATCATTTATCATTACATATTGCCATTTTTTCTCTTCAATTTCTTTCAAAATTAAGTTTATACGACATAAAATTGTTGACAATCATTTCAGCTATGGCTCCTATAACTAATAAGACTACATTTCCTTTTAACTATTTACAAAGTTGAGACTTTGAATTAAATATGTGTCATTTTCCAAACTTCATCAGTAATTTGATCATCAAGTGACCAGCCTTTCTTATAAAATATGAAAGGAAAAAACCCAAATTCATATTTTTTATATGAAGTGGCATTCTGCTGCTGCAAAATACATTAAGAAAAAAGCACAAGTTATTGAGAACTAATTGCTAGACAATACCTGGATAGATGTGAGTATAGCAGCTACATCATATATTGGACTCCACTGATTTTGTAATATATCCAAACAAATACTCCCATCTGCATAAACTGACCAAGGTTGAAAATGACATTAGTAGCTACATAGCCAATATGTGTAAAATGTTAAATATTTTCAGCTAAAACTTACTATTAGGATGAAACATTCGAGAGACAAATCGCACTGTTGGTGGTTTGTTTGGATAGTCCTCTGAAAATTGGAGAGTCAACTTAAACGTGCCTGGACCACTCAAAAGATGTAGTTATGTAAATATAACTAGTATAATATGATTAAATCAAGACAGAAGATATGACATATATGAGATTATGCCACCAGGAGTACCCAGAGAGTGTAGAAACCACTTCTAATAGGCACAGTGAAGTACTGTATCAACAAGACAATATAATATACAACTTATAGGCCTAAGAAATGAGTAGGGTTAACAACCTACACTTCTACATGACTGTTCTAGTAAAATTCTTGATGTCAGGATAACAACCTAGACATCTATCAACATTCCCAAAATCTTTTCAAGGATCGCAGGGCTATAACATTTGTAGCAACAATGCAAAATCATTCTAACACAATCTAAGAAGTTAAATAAACCCATTATTCTCAACAGAACCATTAAAATTGAATTTAAAGCAAAAGGTGAGTTCCAAAATATAAGTTCAATTGCTCAAAATAAAAATAAACCAGCAAAAGGAAGGCAGAGATTAAAAAAAATGGAATCTAGTAGACACATGTACCAAAATTATTTTAAGATGAGAGCTACGGAGCAAGGATTGGCTCACCTCCGTCCCAAGGAGTATCATCAGGACTGCAATCCAAAGCAGACAAAAAGGCAGAAATTGCTTATATATCCGTACTTAAACAGAGCGAGAAATAATATTAAGTGATTATATTATATAAGGAAAAGTAAAGATGGATCTTCATCCATTTGTATTCCAACTCACCCAAATATTACAGCATTCCAAAGCATTATATTGTTGTCCTGAGGCGCACCACTGATTCCTGCAGGTGGGTCTTGTTGCAGCCTCTTAAAATCTCTCATCAGCCTCTTCCTAGCAGGAGTCGACATTGTCACCACCTAGAAAAACCAACAGCCACAAGAGAAAACATTCGGTTCACTATAAATGTTAGGACAACTGTAAATTTAGTAAACATAAAGGAGCAACTCCATCCAACGGAAAAATCATAATTCGTTTGATATTCAATAGATTTATAAACATAAGAAAGTTGAGTAGGACTGGCATTAAGCCACATAGACCATACAAAGGTTAAAGAGGGAAAAAAAATGGAAAAAAAGCACATTTGCAACATAGGACGTTTTTATGTTCACTAGAATTTGCAAAACTCGATAAAAATTTTAATTTCCATTTTTCTCCATGAACAAATTCACGCCAAATGTAAAAAATAAAAATTCCCCACTAATCTCATGCTATAGATTGATCAGCCGGCAAGCACAAAATTCCCCAAAAATCATAAAACGCTAAGAACAAAAGAGTCAATATAGTTAGGGTTTCGAACCAGATCCTCCCTCTCTATCTCTCGTCACCATCGTCGAGGACAGCAACCATGAAAACTAGAACCCGAAAAAAGCAATAGAATTGGTAAAACCAATTTGATTGAACAGGAAAGAATTGTCTCACCCGGAAGCGGATGCCGAAATAAACTCCCCAGATCGAAAAGCTCAGGTCTCAGAGGAAACCTGTACCTGTGATTCAGATTGCCCTAGTGGGAACAGCACGATCCTCCAAAAGATCCTCTCAAGCGTTGTTTGGAAGTTGTATCCTCGAAAGCACGAAGGCAGAGACAAAACAAAGGTAATTAGTTGATTTGGTATAGAGAAAAATGGGACCCTGGATTGTCGGTTTGGGGCCTAATCAGCCGTCCCCACGACGCGCTACGTTTGATGATACTTCTAAAATTTACGTCCAAAAAAAAAAAAAAAAGATACTTCTAATTTAAACCTAATTCGTATAATTGGAGCTTTTTTTTTTTTACAAAGGTAATTATTTTTTTATTTTTTATTTTAAAAAATATATTTTAAATTTTAAAAAATTTTGAAAACATTAAAAAAATATTTTCTTATTTTGTGACATTTTTATAATTATTTTAAACTACATAATATTTTATTATTTATATAATTAAAAAGTAATAAAAATAAAAATACAATCATAACATTAAAAAATAATAAAAATACAAATACAAATCAAACACTTTTTTAAAAATATATAAAATTAAAATTAAAATATAATTTCAAAAAAAAAATTAAACCATTTTTTCATACTAAACTCAAATTTTCATAAATTTAATAATTCCTTTATACCAAAAAATTTATTTTGCGGTTTGTCTATAAAAAATATTTTATATTTTTATTTTATGATTTTTAAAAATATATTAAATTATTTTATTTTTTTTTATTCTTTTTTAATTATATAAACAATAAATAATATTAATATATATTGTAATAAATTTAAAATAATTATAAAAATGTCATTATTACAATCCGTATTAAAAAATTTTAAAATATTATTTTATGTTTTCAAATTTTTTAAAAACTAAAAAAATATTTTATAAAATAGATAAATTAATTAATTTTTAATTAAAATAAAAATTGAAAATTGAAAAATCAAAGAGACTTTGGCACTCTCTAGTCTAGCTAAATTTATTTTAAAATAACTTAGATGTAAAATAATCTTTTTTATTCTTTTTCTTTTTATTAAGTTAAATTTATACTTTATAAGAGATTTGAGAAATATTTTTTGAGTAGTATGTCTTTTTTCTATGATAAAGGGAAAAAAATTTCAGTCTTTAATATCTCTTTGTAAATAAATTAAAAATGATTTTTTTGGTCTCATTTTGGTTGATGTTTGTGTTTATATTTAATCTCAATTTTTGTATTAATTTTCTTTAGCCTACAAATATCATGTTGGTAGTTGAATTTAATATATCAAGTGAACAGACATAGTTATCACCCTATAGCAATAATGATGGCAATATTTTTCATGTCAAATATGTAATTTAGCAAACCTATAAAACTTTTAAATGCGTTTTAGTTAACTGTGAAAATTAGAGATTTGATATATTATTATTAAAAAAAATTTGTTCACTTGAATTTTATATAAATTTAAACTTAAATCCTTGATCTTAAAAACTAATATTTTCAAATAAGTTTATTGTGTATTTAAAAAAATGAGCTTAAAAATTAAAAAATAATATACAGACTGAACAAGCCATAAATCGAACGAAATGTTTATGATTTGTTTTAGTTTTTCTTTTTTGCATAAAAATATTTTATAATTAAACTAATGTAAAATTTTCAATGAAAAGTGTAATAAAAAAAATTATGATAACAATAACGTATGTGCATATTAATAAAATAATGTAAAAAAATGTTTTTTAAACAGATTATTTTTTTAAAACTCTTTTTTGCATCATGTCTATTTTTTTAAATACTTTCCACTGAACAGGCTGTCCTGTGCAGCCTATGGTTCATTTTGAAAATACTGTTAAAGACCAGTTCAGTGCCATTGAAAAAATTGGTTCCATTGGTATATTATTATTAAACTTGGTATCTCTACTATATATTATTCTAAATGTTTCCACTTTATAAGTAAATGGAATAAAAAAGAATTTCAGTAAATGGAATTAGTTGAATTGATAAGGATAAAAATAATTTGTTTGTAATGTTTACTTTAATTTTAAAATGAGATAAATTATTTTTACTTTAAATATTTTGTTCATGAAAAAAAATTCACTTTTTAAACTTTATTTTATATTCATTACACACTATTTTCTAAATTATTTTTCATAGTTTTATAACATTTGCACATTTAAAATATTTAGCAAACTTTCCTTATGAATAGTAGCTATACTTACTATGGTATAATGACGAGGGACTTGGATATCTAATTTGCATGAGGATCTTAAAGCATCGATCGTATAATAATAATAATAAATAAATAGATAAAAATTCAAGTTTCCATGTACAAAATATTTGCCAATGTAAGTATTATTCATCCAAAGTCCTATAATAGCTAACCCACAATTAAAAAATAAAAACTATTATGGCATTCTTTATATGTCCATGCCCAAAATTATTTTTCCACGAAAAAGCTTGATGTAGCACGGCAATCCCATCAATTGGCGTTGTCTCTACTATCACCAGGAGACGCAGATGCGCTTTTAGATCTAGAAAATGGCAAAGAAGGCGGTAGGAACATCAAACTTCCCGTCTGGAGTGCATTTAATTTGTAGGCGGTTTGTTCATCAAGCTTGACGCACAGCCATTCACTTTCGAAGTTGACGATGGCAAGCTAGAAGACGCTGCTGGAAAAACCTCTCCCCATTTCATAATTTTGTGAGCCAAACTTTCTCCAACCCCATGATGATTACCTTGGATGCTTCCAATCCCACTACTTCCATTGCCAATAATTGAACTAAGAGCAGCTGCTAAAGCTGACTGAAATGTTGGGTCTGCTGTGATTGCTTTCGTTGCTGCTGCTATTGTATCTGGTAGAGTATGATGAGCTGGAGGAGTTGGATTATTGTTCTTTTGCATGTAAGGCAGCTGGTAGATATTTTCCATTGTTGATCTTCCAAGGTTTATGGTTTTGTTATTGTGGCCGAGAAAATCATTGCTCCAAGGGATTGCATTAGTGGGTTGGGAAGAATTGAAGTTGAGACTTGTGGAAGAAGGGTATCTTGGTGGGTTGTAGTTTGAAGTGAATCTACCAAAGTGAGACGAGGAAGAGGCTGGGTTTGTGGTGAGGTCAAGAGTGATTGTGGGGTGTGAAGGTGATGACGATAGTGCGGGATTGGAGAGGTAGAATTGCTTTGATTTGGAACCATCTGAGAGATAGAAATTCAGACCATGGAGATCAGGCGAAGTGGTGGGCGTGGCTGTTGAGCCAGGGCGAGAACTTGATGATATTGAGCCAGACAGAAGCATGGAAGCGGCTGCGGAAGTAGTGGAAGCCATGGCAGTAGCTGAAAGAGGAAGAGGGTGGTTGTGGATTCCTTCATAAGTGGTAATTAAAATGGACATGTCCTGAGCATATCTTTGCACCTGAAATTGCATGTCCATATAGTCTCTGTTAATATTAGAGTTTTTATAATCAAAGTAATCAAAATTTTCATGCCAGAAAAGCAATTAACTATTATAATAAATATTATTCATAAATTTTGACTTAATAGTTCAAAGGTTAAAGAAATTTTAATATTGTGAAAAATTGGAATTCTCAAATTAACATATGGCAGAGTAGATTGCCTAGATATACCTGTTTTCTTACGGGGCATGACGGTGCAACTGTGCAACGATAGTAAGCTCTAGGACAAGGATTTCCCTTGGCTATCTTTTGTCCATATTTCCTCCACTGGCATCCATCATTCATCTGTTTCGAGAAACTCGAGTGAATAAATAGTATTTTACTTTAAAACAAACTATTTAATTACTAAAGTTGAAAATAGATACCAGATAGAATGATCTAGTTAACTTAAAAGACAGTGATGCTTACTGTTGGTGCTTCACATCTTGCTCTCACGCACACTCTAGCTTTCTTTGCAGGATTCTGTTGGGAAACATCGTCTTCTCCACCATTATCTCTCATAGTTTTGAGAACTTTACTAGGTGGCCAAGTCTCCCCGGCTTCATCCTTCGGTACTTCAGAGCTATTGGCGGGGCTTGAATCTGGTAAAGCTTCAATTGTGCTTCCAGATTTTGATGTTTCGAATTTGCAGTCCAATCCAAGAGCCAAGTTTTCTTTATACTGTTCATCCTTCAATATTGGTTGGAAGACTTTGCTTTTCTCATAGTTTCTTGGATAACTCGAAACTCTTCCAAGGCTGAGGGAAACTAGTTCATCAGATTCCTCAGTTATTAATTCTTGATGGTCATGATCATGTTTTTTATCGGCAGATTCTTTTGTTTCTTTCTGAACTACATCGTGGAATTGCATTTGCAGCGTTCGATAATCCTTCAGTGCACGGTCCAAACACTGCTTCAACCTTTGGTTTTCTTGTATCACCTCACCCATTTCGGCTTTAGCAGATTCAACTTCGTCAGCCTATATAAACCATGCATTCATAGGTATAAATAATTTGAGTCACTTTATATATACTGTGAAGAAAACGAAAAGAAATAGGTATGACAAATATCTTCACAAAAACTCACCTCTTCGTCCTTTTTGGTTAAAGGTGCTTTTGGTCCAGTCTCCACCATAGGCGGCGCCTGTATAACATCAAGAGCATCAAATTAGTAAATATAAGAGCACAAAACATAGATAAAGGAGAATAATATATTGTTCAGCTCATGATTGAATTGTTTGATTTCTGAGCATATGCTATATGTCATGTTCTATTTCATTCAATTGTTCTTATGAAAAATCTCAAACTCCAAAATGAACCCGACCAAAATTTTCAAAATTTCTTAAACAAAATTGAACAATCAACTTTTTACTAATATGAAAGAACTTGTTCAAGGGATCCGTATATGTAATAAATTTTAGCTTGAAATCAAACTAATAAATTGTTTGGATAACTAGAAAATAAACAAAATGGAAATTGTCGGTGTAGAAAAACTAGAAAGTTTGATTTCCTTGAACTTAAGACCAAATCCGAAACAGCATATAAGGATTATTAAGTCAAAACTCAAAATATATAAGGAAAGATAATGTTTTGTCATATAACAGAAACTTAATGAACATCACCTCGACATCAATCTCTTCTTTGCGGCGAGCTTCATCAGCTCCACCACCACTAGATTCACTTCTCTTCTCTTCCTTGACTCTACCTCCATGACTAGATCTTCCCAAAGCAAACTCCATAGCGCTAGCTAGTTAATTATAGCTCTTCTTTCTTCTCCTTTCTGCGCTTTTTTTCCTTCTTTTTCTTCCTTCTGAGTCTTCAAAACATCCCCTTCTATATTAATATAGAGAGACTTGCATGAAGCATTTGACTATTGAAAAGAAAAAGTAAATGAACCAAAAGGGAAAAGAAAATTATTAGCTATCTAACTACTATCTCCAACACGGATACACCGTACACGAAGTCAAACGTAAGACACAGCCATATCCAATTGCACTCTAAGAAATAGTGAACGTTGTGACCAATATCTAGTCTAAAGATACAAAAGGTAGAAGAATTCAACTTCAACGCTTGAGATAAGATGAGAGAGAGAAAGAGAGGTTGATCAAGCCGCAAAGGTCGGACTCGGACCCAGCCTACGACAAAGTGGCATCCTTGAAGTTTCGTACACGTACGCCAAGGGTTTCACGGTCAAAAATGTTTGCCACCACTGGCGACCGGTACCCCCTTTCATATATTTCTTCGTCTTCTCTTGATGAAGTCAAGTAATTTAACCTTGTGGTTGTCGTGGGGTTCTCTTGCCTTGGCTTATCAATATTATATATCCATCTACTTTTGTCTCTTTTTGCACAAAATATCCAACCCACAGATATATAGACAGTTAGAAAGAAATGCCTAGAGGGGTACGTAACCAAATGAGACATGCCTTTACAACCTGTAGGAGAGAGGATTAGCCCTAGCAAAAACCTCTAGCCGTAATACAAAAGAAAAATAAGCCAGAATTTTCAAGTAATCTCGATTTTTCAATTTATGATTTGATTTATAAAACCTAATAAATAAAAATAATCATAAAAAAGTTTGTGAGTGAGTTAAAAGTGAGTCTCATTAATATTTTTACATCTATATTATTTAATTATTTTAAAAAAAATTAATTTAATCTACTGTAATAAATAATTTTCATCTACTAATAATATTCAAATCATAATATATAATAAAAATAATATTTTTCAAAATTATTTTTATTACGTATTATGATTTATATATTATTAATAGATAAAAAATTATCCACCAATAACGAATCAAATATCAACTCTTATTTTAATTATAATTTATCTATTAATTTATCAAAATGAAAAAGTCAAAATAGAGCAGTTATACGAGAATATAACGATTCCCCAATTCTAATGCTTGGCTTGCTTATACATCTAAAAAGAGCTATCAGAGGATGAGATGACAAATTCAAAAAATCACCCCCACTTGTGTCGAAGATTCTCGATGAAATGAACCTTTTATTATATATTTTGTAAGGTTACTTGACTAGGTTTTTCTTTTTTGGCTTATGTGAGGCATGTAGCTAGTTTTTAAACTGTTGGAGTTTTATATATAATTTTCTTGCTAGTACCATATATATTGGGAATTACCATTATATATATATATATATATATATATATATATATATATATATATATATATATATATTTCCCATTTAACACGTCCATAGCAATTAATTAAGACGCTGACTAGCTAGCTGTATTCCAATTCAATGATATCATAACTCATCCACTTGCAAGCTTAATTATGACTCCTAAATGGTGATCAATATGCTAGCTAATATTCCAGCAAACAACCTAATTAAGGATCAGCTTCGCCTTAAAGGTCTGATTCCCTTCCTCTTTTTCTACGTACATTATAATTATTTATATATATATATATACACACACACACAACCACACCCATTACACGATTTAAAATGCGCGAGTTTTGCTCCCATGAAATTTAACTATACAATATTTTATTATTAATTTATTTTGTTTAAAAGTTTCTTGACGTTTTAAATAGGTTGAATTGGAAGTTGGGAGTGAAGACCTTTGAATGTTATTGGAGTATAATTAATTATAGAATGACATGAGAAATTGATCAACCTTCTCTAATTTAAAGATGGGAGAAATATTATCTTTAATGAATTATTAACATATATATATATATATATATATATATTGGAGGTCAATGCCTCCTAATCTTATTGAACTTAATCTTGTCTTCGTTGTCGGCTTAATTAAGAGTAAATTAGACAACTCTCGTTCTCAAATTATACGTTCCACATTAGGAGCAGAGAAAAAAAATGACAAGTGGTGCTGCCTAGCTATATATATGATCATTATGTGGTACATGTTAAGGAATGTGGTACAGGAGAAATAAATTAAAAACTTATAATTAATTAGCCCTAAAAGTCATCAAGTTTTCTTCAACGCCCCCACCATCAAGTTCCAACTTTTCAGCCATATATTTGTCTTCTTGTTAAGCAATACAAAACACTAATTCATGATTCAAAGAATAAATTATATATCTTACCCAGAAAAGAATAAATTATATAAATAATGTTCCAACTTTGTGAAAATATAAAAAAGAGAGGAATCAAAAGGGATAGCCCAAGTGGTAAGAGGAAATGCATATATTCTAATGAGTTTATTATTTTTACAATATTCTACGAGTAAAATTTTAAATACACTATATTAATATGAAAGAATATGTAAGATTAAACAAGAAAATTAATTTCGTGTAAATTTTAAAGAATTAAAAGGTAGATAAAAGAATCTTTATCTTATTTGTAAAACAATAAAATAAATTTATTTTTTTAAGAAATAAAAAAGTAAATTGTCACGTGACATAATTAATGTGACCATGTAGAAAATTACACAACTATACATGCACCATTTGTATTAGAAAAATGGATTCAGAAATTAATTTATGACCAACTCGTGCATCTTAATTTCTCTCAATCAATTTTGTATATAACAGAACACTTGGAGAGAAGACTGACTAGCTATTATCCCATCTATTTAATTATCGTATTCCTTATCAGAAAATAATGTATAATATATATTATTGGTCATTGGTCAATGATTAAGCATCATATATGCCATTAGGTCAACGATTAACATTGTGTGAATAGAAGTTACTTGTGAAGGTTTACAACGTATATAAATTAAATCAAAGTCAAACGAACATACATAGCTATATACGAAACTATTCAGTTAATTTATTTAAAAAGATGATCTAAGACAATTATTTAAAAAAGGTTTGAGTGGAGGACTTGGTTTCCCCACCAGTCATACCCTAAGCTTTGTTAAAACTAATCAGAATAAATATTGGGTTATAAACTGCTAAATCAAAATTGTACGGCATTGATGCGTTGGATTGAGGCTCACATTGACCATTAAAAAATTTCGTACAATTTTGTTGGATTCTAGGGTTTATTATATATATATTGAACTAAGTTAGCCATCATGTTTTCAATTAACCCAAGTTTACAAGTAAGATCATTTCCCCGTTTTGCACTTATCCTAAAAAATATCACTATTATTTTCCTATATATATATATATATATAGTGTACGGACTTTTGATAATATTTCATCAAATAACCTGATAAGTCAAGTGTGTGTACTAGGGTTATCTTAAATTTGTTTAATTTTTTTATATAA
This sequence comes from Gleditsia sinensis, assembly GCA_037074535.1. NCBI lineage: Eukaryota > Viridiplantae > Streptophyta > Magnoliopsida > Fabales > Fabaceae > Gleditsia > Gleditsia sinensis. The sequence continues at coordinate 5,224,154 of CM073464.1, read as the reverse complement.
CATGAACAAATTAATTTTCCCACATTTTGCCGTCTCCTCTTGCACACTTGGATTATTTCACAAATTCATATTTTCTCAATATTTAGTTGATTTTGCAATATAATAAGTTAAGGACAATCTTATAATCTAGCTAGTGAAGAGCAATTATTATTTTCTAAATTTCTTTGTTCTCTACTCTCCACTCCCCCTCTGAAACCCTAGCACCTCTAGAACTGTTGATTGGGATAGGGCTAGCTGCAACGACAGTCCCTTCTTTCGTTTTTGTGCTCTTACTTTTTTTTTTGGGTATAATTTCCTCCTAAAATTTTCCTTTTTTTGGTGGAAAATTTTTTCTTTCATAATAATAGTGTTTGACTATCAAAATTTACATTATTCTTCAAATTTATCTACAATATTTTTTTTCAAATAGTAACAAAAGATTTGTGAAAGAAAGTTTAATTATTCTCATATTTATTTTTTAAAAAAAGGAGCTCTAAAATAAAGGGGGATGTTAACAAAATTAGCTGTTACAATTTTATTTTCCATCACTTTATTGGTATCTTGATGGTTGGTGATTTTCTATTTTGTGGATAAAAGTGCTATAATATTATTTTTTATGATAATATTAGTAATATCTAACAAGTTAATTTAGTATTATATATAAATCTGTAATATTTCTCTATCTTTGATGATAAAATAATCGAGAAGGCTTGTGACTTTCAATGGAAAAAAATGAATGATGATAAAGATTATTTAGAACTTGTTGCCCGCCTTTTGACACTTTTTAGAATGATACATTTTTTCAAAATTGATCTTTTACTGATTTTTTGTATTTTATGTTCAAATTGAATATGTATTTAAAGTTATTAAAATAAACTCTTGTAGAAATCACATTTCACTGTTCATTTTCATAAATGAAATAAAGCTATTTTTGACCCCCAAAATTTAGTTAAACTCATTTCAACAATTCCAAAGTATTATAGTGATGAGTTTCAACTTTTAAAAACTTTAATTTCTTTTCTTTTTTCTTTCACCATATTCCCTCTCATTTTTATAGATTATAATTTGTTAAATTTATTTAAAAAAAAACTTAAAATTAATATGCCATGAGTCTAGTGTGTCAAACTCACATATACTAGCTGATTCGTCAAATAGCAATGCAAATCAATGGAAATAAAATAGTAAAACATTATGTAGCACCAGTCTCAACATGCATTGCCATGGGTTTTTGCTAAGGGTTTTTTTAACCTAGGAAGACGTTATCGGTGTGTTGTTGAGGATTTCGTTTACAGCGTTTCTGTCCCCTTGTTGGCTGATTGAATCGTCCTTACCTGATTTAGATTAAGTTTGATGACAAAAATCTCTTCTCTTTTGCAAGTTTTGATGGATGTTGTCTGCTGGGAGCACCACTATGACCAACGATCTGCAAATTGGTTCAGGTTCCACTGGTGATCAGAAAGAGGAGGATGAGAGATCTTGGAGATCGATGATGTTGTATTCCCAGAGTTTGCGATTTTCATTGGTAAACCAATGACATCTTGGGTATGGTTCAGAATGTTTTTCATACAATATAGTGTAACCAAAAGAGCCTCAGGATTGAGGAAGTCAACAAGATAATTTGTCAAATGTTTTTGGACGAGGTTCTAATTAAAGATGCACAAAATTGTGAGAAATAACCCATGGATTTACAAGATTCAACTGCTGGTGATTAAAGAAGTGTGGATCCATCAGATTGTTGATTTTTGAAATGTAATTTTTTGGATAGGGGCTATCAAAATGCTAAAAAGCTTCATTCTTGCCTTTTGTGTGATTTTTCCATTTACCTTTTTAATATTGGTCTGTAATTGTCAAAGCCAAATTTCCAGCTAATTAATTGTCGTTTCTAGTGGAAAACTACAATAGTATATTTCTTTTTAAATTTATTTTATTGTTTTAAAAGTATTTTTTTTATTGCACTTATACAATCTACAACGACTTTGAAGACGTTGTCTTTTTTTACTAACTTTCTTACCCTAGCTCCTTTAAATGGCTAACCTATTTTTTTTTCAATGGTATTTATCATACCTATAAAACATCTAGTCATTAATATTAATTATGATGCATACTATCGGAATTTTTTTCTTAAAAAATCAAAGTCAATGATCGCCCGACCGATTAATCCAATACCAATATAAATGTGCATTGTTAAGAAATTGTTAAATAATATTTATTTAAGTGCGTCGTGAAGAAATGATGTTCTTAGCAAACTGATAAACTCTCCGGCCCCCAGATATTATTTTCTTTGTATATTAGGAATAAAAATATTAAAAAATTGTATAGTTGGACTTGAAGATTGAAAATTCATTATTGTCAATCAACTTCTGTATATTTTTATTTTCAGACAAGAAAAAATTTGGAAATTTTGTATATATTCACTTTAGAGGAACACACTTAATTTTATGTTTTTTTTTTTTTTAATTTTGACTTCAATTGAGATTCAAATACGGAAATGAAATGTGTACAACACTAATCCATATCCATGCTTTCTGGCTGGACTCGATCCCGTGGGGAGAAATATAAATGTAGGAGTGAGAGACAAAAGGAGGAGATTAATTATATGGGTATATTGAAAGATATATAAAATAAATTATTTTGAAAGAACTATCACAGAAAATTATTATAATTAGTTTTTAGTAATTACATATCAATGTTTGAGATTGAATCACTTGTTGTGTCATTAATGCTACAAGTGGCACCGAAAAATGATTCACATTCCATATATAATCAAATTCTGCCATTTTTAAACTCACTGTAGGAGCTATATATATCACCAAACATTCAAGCTTTGTTTTTATTAAAAGACTTTTGCAAGAGTCTCGTAGAAGACGTTTAATATATCTTCATGATATTATTTGAATCCAATTTTAATGGCTTGAATAAGAAGACTTTAATAGTATATTAAAAATAAACTCTCTCAAATATTTAGAATTGATATTGAAATTTCAAAAATAATGAGACTTTGATTTTTTTTTTTTCAAAAATTTTTTTTTGGTTTATTAAAAAAAAATTTAAGTATAATTTGATTGTCCATTTTAGCAAATATTCACCAAAATTAATGGAATTTAATTACTAAAATTTATTTAGTATAAAAATATTCTTTTTATTTTATTCATTTATCATTTTTAGATTCAATATTAGAAAAAATGTATTATTACAAAATTTAAACTTATAATGAAATCATATTTTTTATTTAAAATTAAAAAAAATAAAGTTAATTAAAATTTATAAAATTTAAACTTATTTAAAAGTCAACAAAATAATTTGATTTAATATTTTATCTTTATAAATGAAAATTTTTTTCCACCAAAATTCTCGTATGGAGTCCAATCTTATATTATTTTTTCTAAAAATAAAAAGTTAAAAACGCCAAAAACTCACTAATAATAACTTCTTCTTTTTTATTGAATGGAGTTTGGTAAGATTTTAAACAGATTTTATTAAAAAAAATATTGATTCCTGATTTTACGGCCAAACTTACTCTCCTAGATAGTCTCCAACGTCTTTATGAAAAAGTAAAGTTAATTATACAAATAAGATCCATCATGCTTCATAGACATTATCCTAAATGCATTCATATTAACCGCGAAAATTTATGATATCATTTGATATTGGAGAGAAATGATGAAGGTGTATGAGAAGTCCATAGTCTATCTGCACTGTATAATGTCCAAGAAGCTTAGATAAAGATGACTGATTCTTGATGATTCACTTATACGTGGTCCACGTGAGTATTTGCTTAAGTTACAGCACAGCGCAGTTTAGCCTATATTGGTGGGATCAACAAACTTGAAAAACGCCATCCCTTGGAAGAAGGACTGTCATGGCCATATAACCTAAACTGAACCAACTTTCGCATTACACTGCTGTTCGCCTTTACCAGTCATCAAACACTATGATCAAGTTTTTCGTCAGCAGAGGCTTGCGAGCTTCAACTCCACAAAGAGCTTTCGCTTCTTTCAATCTCTCACGGTAACTTGTTCTGTTTCCAATTCCTAATTTTCAGTGTTGAGTTTCACGATTTTTATTATTTATTTTTTGGGCAAATCCCGACTTCTCTTCTTTGAGGGATGATACTTGATAGCGATTCGAATTTTGGAAGTTATGTAAAAGTAGTTTGCTAGTTTGCTTCATCTGTGATGCGTGAATGAGTTGTTCTCTTTGATTATGTTTTAATCAATTCCCAACTTGTCGTTTATATTGACCCAGCTTATCCAATGCACTGAACGTGAGACTGTTGACATTTTGATAGTTTCAACCTCGGTGTCGGCTTTGATCGTAACTCATAAAAGCGTGCAACTAAAAAGCTAGAGTTTTAAAATTGTTTATTGTCGACTTACAAGAGGGAAAACGTCTCGGATTAGGGATTTTAGAACATATTAAAATAAGTAAATTCAATTAGACTGGCCATTTACTATGTGCTTGAACGCAATGGGCAGCCCAGTTTTTGAGAGCTCAAAAACAACGGTGGCATTGTCTTTGTTTGAATTCTTTTGTGAAACAATTTACTTGCATGCAAGAAAAGCGAATTCACTATTTTCTCCGACCTAATGGCTTTGAAAGGAAAAAGGAAAAATTGACTTTAACTGGTGATGCTTCGTTAAATCAGTTTGGTATGATAAGACATTTTAAAACCATTTACGTTTTTTAATGCGTTTCATACTGTTTATTTTAGATCTCCAGAACAGTTTATTTTTAAATTTTTAATACAATTCTTATGGTGGTTATTGAATATTGAACACTAAATTCTTTTTCACAATGATTAGCAGGTCTGTTCATTCATCAGCATTTGCAACTGTAGAAGCTGAAGAGATATCGGATGCTAGACCTGCTGAAGTTCACAACTTGGGTAGGCACTGCAACTTCAAAGCATGATTTGTTTTTGTGAATAAAGAGGAAACAGGGTTACCTTCACAAAAATTAACAATTTTTTTTTCCAATTGTATTTTTCCTAATTTTTACCTTGTAGGCTTCTTTTTAAATCTTCAAATATTTATGGCAACAGACATTAGCTTGCTAGGTTTATAAAAGAACTGTTCTTTTTTGTGTCAATTACCTTAATGCTGTCTTTGCACATTGGAAAAGATGAGAGAGAAAGGGGAAATGGTAATAAATTTTATGTAAAAGTTCTAAGTTCAGAAACAAATTTCTCATATCTATTTATTTACTCGTATGTTTAATAGGACCTGAATAATACTTAGTGTTTTCAGCTTATGTTTTGTCAATGAATTCATCTTTTCCTTGGTCAAAACTTATTACTGCATGTTGAAATGGTTATCATTCTATTGTATTTTCTCCACTTTCAGTGCAGGGTAAATGGATAGGATCTTCAAACTGGAATACTATTGTGGATCCTTTAAATGGAGAGCCATTTATTAAAGTAGCCGAAGTTGATGAAACAGGCATTCAGGTCCGTCTCTGTGATGAAGTATTTGTTGACTCATTATTTTATTTCCAAATTATGTACCCTTTGTTATGCACGAAGAAAATTGCTCCTTAGTGAGAATATGCCTTGGTATATTTAGGGCTCTGTTCTTTTTTGAGTTCCTCACTCTTCAAACTTGGAAACATTTAGTGACTAAGGCATTTTATTGGTGACCACCTCTGTCCGTTGAAAAATGTTGGCTCAAGTTTGAAGCCCCTACCTCTATGTAGTAGAGAATTCTCATTAATTGCAAAAAGAAAGACAGAAATCTTTAAAATAAAAGCTTTAGATGAATGGTCAAAATTCTGAAACACTGGTCTAAACTAAAAAAATTTCATCTGTTGGAATTCTCAGCCTTATGTGGAAAGCTTGTCCAACTGCCCAAAACATGGTCTACACAATCCCTTTAAAGCACCAGAAAGGTATGTGCAGCTTGTCCTTCTCATTTCTATTCCTTTCTGTTGGGGAATTTCAGGTCTAACACTTTCCCTCTTTAAAGAAACAAATAGAAGTATTTCTCTGTTGCATTACTAATTTCTGCCCAAGTGAAGAAACATAAAATTTAAGGGTAGCCATTGTATACCTCTTGACCTCCCATTATATAGGACTGTAACCCACCTGGGTTCTTTTGCTGAGAATACACATAGATGGATGATGTAGATTATTCTAGAGGCTCTTGTAACCTTTTTTCCCCCCAATAATATCACTATCAATTAGTTACTTTCTGGTGGAAATAGAAACCTGCGGCCATCTTTGAATGTTTAATTAGCAAGGTGTGAATAATCCTTTTGAGGCCTGTATCTGTATTTCCTAAGGGTGGATAGACAAATGAATTGCTAATCCGGCTGGTTTTAGACTAGTCTTAAGAGGAGGAACTAAAATCCAGGGGATTGGGACCCTGGTATTCTGAAGCTACTGTACCTAAGTATGAGAATAAATCAAATTTCTACCATCATCTTCCTGACACTTTCACAGAGTGGACTGACTCTGGCAGTATTCAATTCTTAGGAATGTGTTATCAAAATTTATATTCTTATTCTGGCCCATCCCCATGCAGTCTAAAAGTGGTGTTATATTATAACTACTTTTGCAGATATCTTATGTTTGGAGAAATATCTGCTAAGGCTGCACACATGCTATCGCTTCCACAGGTATTTCAAACAAAAGAAAGAAATTTTATTACCTTTCTTTGTTTTTCTTGTCCTTGCTATATTATATGAATTATATGTTATGCATTCTGACCCTTTTGTTTTCAAGATTTTAGTTTTTTCTTGTGTTTGGAACATTTAAATAATTGCTAGTTTAATATACATGTATATATATCCTGCATGATCCTCAGGTTTCAGATTTCTTCACAAGGTTAATACAGCGGGTTTCTCCAAAGAGTTACACACAGGCTCATGGTGAAGTTTATGTGACACAGAAGTTTCTGGAGAATTTTGCAGGAGATCAGGTACATCAAAGACTTTGGTGCTAAAATACTTAGTGGGAGTATGTCATTCTTTTGATACGGAATGACTGAGTTAACGGAACTTCAATTATTGGTTCCCCCGAGCAGTAGATATAGACTAAATTCCTTCCAAGTTCTTGCATCTAATTCTGGCTTCTTCTTTAGTGGAAGAACTCGTCCCTGATATAATTAGTTTTGCAAACCGTTTTGTCCAAACAATTCTGAACTTCCATGTTATCTTATCTGTTTCCACTAGCAAGTTCACCAAAGAATTTCATATAATTGCTTTAGTGATTTCTTCTTCGCCCTTTCTTCACTTTTTACAAAATTTCGACAGGTTCGTTTCCTGGCAAGGTCTTTTGGAGTACCTGGAAATCATCTTGGACAGCAAAGTCATGGTTTTCGTTGGCCATATGGACCGGTAAGATTATTTGTTTTTTCAGAATTTACTTAGCTCATTTTGAAATGGGTGGGGGAAGTCTCTCTCTCTCTGTCTCATTCTCCCTCCACTAGTGACCTTGTTGATTGTGCCATTCTCAATTTCCATTATGTCATGCAAGTTATATGGAAGCAACAAATTTAAGATGCTCAGTTTGTAGAAGCGTGTTTTCACCATTTGAACAATTAAGCTTGAAGTCTTGAGGTCTTTTTTTTAATAATGGCTTATATAGTGGGAATTGATCCTTTTGATAAGATATGTACAAACAATATTCAGATTATTTTGTGACACCAGGATATCCTCTTTCCATCCCCATATAATTCTCAAAAATAAGTGTATGTTTCTGCAGGTGGCAATTATTACTCCTTTTAATTTTCCCTTAGAGATTCCAGTCCTTCAGTTGATGGGTGCACTTTATATGGGCAACAAACCTGTCCTTAAAGTTGACAGCAAGGTGAGTATTTATGGCTCTGATTTTTACTATGACATTACATCTAACGTTACTTTATGGCCAGTTTATAGAAAGCACATGGTGATAGTTGTAGGGAAAGTAATTGTCATTCTGAATTGTTGACTGAAATGGTTTTAGGTGAGCATTGTTATGGAGCAAATGCTTCGTCTACTTCATAGCTGTGGGTTACCTGTTGAAGATGTAGACTTCATAAATTCTGATGGGAAGACAATGAACAAGCTGTTGATGGAGGTAGGTTGTTTGGTACCTCTTTTCGCATTCAGCAGTTGATTCTTTGTGGCGCAGTGCCAAAAAATATTACTGAAGGATTCTCAGTTTACTTTTTGATTTTTCTTTTGTGATAATTTGTATATTCAACTCATATTAGGATTTCTACAAATTAATGATTTAGTAACCTAACAGACTGTTTAGCTTTAGCTGGCCTCCTTTGTTGGGTCTTCTAATATTTTGATCTCCTTTACCATGTAAAATGCTATATAAGCCATCTTCTACCTTTTTTACTGCTCTATCTGTATTCTGTAAAATCGGGAAGCACCTAATAGCACTGGTGTTTATATCAAATGAGGTGATGCTTGGCATCACAAGTTTGCATTTTTTCTGGTTTACTAGAAGCTGACTTAATGTATTCAAAGGGCAATAATCATCTTCACCAACTCAATGTGTAATATTGATCTTCACTAACTCTGTTACAATGCCAGTTTTTTTTTCTGTACTTGTTTGTGGCTACATGTATTTTTGTAATATGATATCAAATGATGTAGTAACTAGTAATTTTGTACAGGCAAATCCACGAATGACCCTTTTTACTGGTAGTTCAAGAGTGGCTGAAAAATTGGCTGTTGACTTAAAGGGTCGCGTTAAATTGGAAGATGCTGGATTTGACTGGAAAATTCTAGGCCCTGATGTCCATGAGGTTCATTTTATATATATATATATATAGAGAGAGAGAGAGAGAGAGAGATCGGTAGACTTCAAAATGCACTGGCAAAGCAAGCAATAATCTAATAGTTTCCGTATTGTTTCTTAATTGCAGGAAGATTATGTTGCTTGGGTCTGTGACCAGGACGCATATGCATGCAGTGGTCAGAAGTGCTCAGCACAATCATTGTTATTTATGCATGAGGTTGGTCACTTCCTTTTTCTTGAAGATTCTGTTTATGGTTTATATAGTTAAAGAGAGGCTGAAGTTGCAATTTTATTGTGTCTTTCATCGTTCATGGATATTTCCATGTTTTTAAGAATAATAATAACTCCAGGGAGTTTTACATTTCCCTTGCACAGAACTGGTCTAAAACTTCACTGCTATCTAAGTTGAAAGATCTTGCTGAGAGAAGAAAGCTAGAAGACTTGACAATTGGCCCAGTCCTCACTGTAAGTATGCTTGTCTTTATATATCTAGTTGTTTTAATCTATATTGGCCAAAAATATAACAATTAAAACTTTGGTGATTAAAGTCAAAAGTGGACTGATCAATTCATTTCTAATTCGTGATTTGTGTTGCTCATTTGTTGCAGTATACAACTGATTCAATGCTAGAGCACAAGAATAAATTACTTGAGATACCAGGTTCAAAGCTGCTCTTTGGGGGTCAACCTTTAAAGAACCATTCAATTCCTCCCATTTATGGTGCCATAAAACCAACTGCCATTTATATTCCAATTGAGGAAATTGTGAAGGACCAAAATTATGAGCTTGTTACAAAAGAAATTTTTGGACCTTTTCAGGTAATGAAAGGCATCGAACATGAATTTGATCAATTTCCAGATATCATCTTTTAATATAATTATTTTGCTCTTTATGCACAAAAAATAACTTTTCTGCATATTCCCAGATTATTACTGACTACAAAAGCAATCAACTCCCAATGGTATTGGATACTTTGGAGAGAATGCATGCACATTTGACCGCGGCTGTAGTTTCAAATGATCCCCTCTTTTTACAGGCAAGAACTATTAACTCCAATTTTCTAATGCTGGCAAGATTGAGCATTCCTAAGATTAGGATGGTTATCTTCTGAGAAATTTATAAAAACTGTGGTTTATATCTGTGGTCAAATATAAAATTTGCAGGAAGTTATTGGCAAATCAGTAAATGGGACAACTTATGCTGGTTTAAGAGCAAGAACAACTGGAGCTCCACAGAACCACTGGTAAATGGAAGATTTCAGAGTCTATTTTAGTTAAACATGAATTCTTTTCTTGATGCTTAAATTTGTCAAAAACAATATTGCTACTGCAGGTTTGGACCTGCTGGGGACCCCAGAGGTGCAGGAATTGGAACCCCCGAGGCAATAAAGCTTGTCTGGTCATGCCATAGGGAAATTATATATGATTTTGGCCCCTTCCCAAGCCAATGGGAAATTCCCCCATCAACCTGAAAAGTGCTATGCAGGAGATAAATAACAATGATATATTAACAATGTAGGCAGGGAGGTAGTTTGTATGAATAGACAGAAGCTGTGTTTATGCCAGCTTCTATGCAGGGTACTCGAGAATAAATTTAGGGAAAGGTGTGGCGGGCACTTGAATGTTATGTCTCTTTGAGAATAAATTTAGGGAAAATGTATGGCGAGTACTTGGATGTACTTCTATAATGTTAAATGAAAGTAAATTTGTTATAGCCGAATTGTTTTCGTTTTCATTTTTATTGTCTTATTTATTTATTTGGTTCAATGAATTTTTTTAGATTAATGGGATAAACAACAAAAATACTCCTTTTTTTCATAAATGAGATTGGCACGTGTTGCATGCCCGAATCGGTTTACCTATGAAAATTCTACACTTTAAAATTTTTCACCAATTTTGATACTCATTTTTCAAAATTCCATTTATATACAAAATAAAATATTCAAATAACAATTTACGCGCCTTTGTTATAGAAAATTCCTTATGCCTGGATATGTCGGATGGTTTGAAGGATTGTGAAAGGAGTTTGATTGGCAGGATTGTTTCTGAAAAGATAATTAATAAAGCAGCTTTGGAGACCGCAATGTGCAATATTTGGGGATCTCCCAATGGCTTTTTTTTTTTTGGAACAATCCAACGGCTTTAGAATGGAAGAATTAGAACATAGACTGTTGCAGATTTTCTTTGAGAAGGAACATGATTTGATCCGTGTCTTGAAGGGAAATCCATGGATACACAGGAACGGTTGGTTCCTATTGCAGCGCTGGAGTAGAGAGAGAGAACCTGTGATGAAGAAAGTTTTGCGAATGTGCAGGTGGATAATGAGGCGGAAGGCATAAATGAATAAGGGCAATTGCTTGGTGGGGCTGAGAAGGTGGTTGATGCAGTAGAGCCTATTAACAATAAAGTGGGAACTATGAGAACATGCATGGTTGTGTCAGAAAATATAAATAAACATCAAACAGGGTCTGAACTAGCAACAAAAGGTAAGACTTCATGTGAAAAAGAGGAAAATAGTCAAGGAAAAGATGTGAATGAGGGAGCTTTCAAGCTGGTAGAGTTCAAAGGGGAAAAAGCAAGAGAGGAAAAAGCTGATGATAATGTTGGTGCATGCATGGTTAACACGAAGACCAAGGAGAGTGTCCCATTTTCTAAATGCATGGGCATGCCGACCGAGTTGCCTAAGAAAATTAATCAGAATGGTGGAAAGCAAGAAGTTTTATCTGATGCCTTTTCTGGAATGATTTTTACAAATCCAAAAGGTCCACCAAAGGTGAAAGGTAAGTGGCAATTGAAAGAAAATGGCTAGAAAAACAGTGGGTAGTACTGATAATGGGTGCAGCAGTGCAAGTGGCGTCCAAGGAAGTAAGGATAGCGCTAATTTTAACAGCAAAACAAAGATTCAGGACAGACTTTGTGGTAATAATATGTACTAATTCGGATGTTCTTGTCTCCAAAGGTTGGGGTAGCCTGCCCCAAATGGCCCCACCTTAATCAATGAAGCTTGTGAGTTGGAATTGTTAAGAGTGTGGAGAATCTCCTGATAGCTCGACAGCTGAAAGAGATTTCTAAATCTCTTCACTGGAGATGGTGTTCGTGATGGAAACAAAAACTAGTAGTAGCTCTTAGTTTCATATGAAAGAAAGAGTGATCAAGTTGGTAGCAAATAGTGCCTAGAATTTATGGAAGAATCGCACTGAAGATATCGTGAGTGAAGCTTCCCGCAATAGTGATGACCTCCAGTAAGCTGGGAGATCGATGGATCTCGTGTGATCTTTTTATGTCTTGCGCCCCCCGCCGTCCTCCTTTAATACCGTTCAATTTTTCATTTTCATCGGTGCTGTTATGCTGTTGAACGTGCTCTTTGAGTAGCAATGAGCCCGCTTGTATGATTTGGGGGGTTGTTCCCCCTTTTTCATTATGCAATGAAATAAATCTATCTTCTGGAAAAACAAATTACGCAGGCTAAATATTAGACAAATATAATCTCAAAACAAAAATCAAATCCTTAAATAAGTATAAAAAAACCCAAATAATTATCTTAAATGACACTAACCTCATTTTTATTTATATAAAATTATTTTGTAAATATTATTATTTTTCCTAGAACTAAAGAGCAGTACAATAAGACACAATGGTTGGATTATAATAAATATGCAATTTTTTAGAAATATTCTATTGAAACTCGGGCATATGGCTAAATTCTCTCCAGTAAGGCCAAAATATATGTACAGAAGCACTGTCCCCCAAGAACATGGGGAGAAGCATCACTGAAAATTGACCGTACTAACTTGACTGGGATCAATCACAATTCCATCAACTGGTCCTGCCCGGCCTAGATTTCTACGGTTTGTTGAGGCTGGAGGAGTCGATAGTTCAACACCAGGAGGTACTGGAGCTTCCTGGGAGTGCCCAGCAATGCAGAGGGCACCCGTATCATCTTGCTCCCAATATACTTCTACCATAATCCCTCTGGGGTTTTCTACAGATTCAGTTCCTGGAATCCCCACAAACCTTGCTCCTATAGGTATCTGCATCATTATTGTTTTAAGTTCAGTAGGAAGGGACTAGGAGAGAGAACTACATCTTAAAATATTCTTTGAACTAAAGTAAAACATGAATGGCACTTACCCGAACAGATTCTCCAGATGTCAAGGTCAGAGTCACTAAGCTCCCTTCAGCGGCTGCACTTTCTAGCTCTGCTTGCTTTGCGATATTCAAGAATACTTCTTCGAGAGTTGTAAGACCAAGCTGGATGTCTGATATGCCAAATTCTTCTTCTCTATCTTGGAGATCCTCAAAAAATCTCTGTTTGGGAAGCAGTAGGAATATAAGCCCCGAAAACAAAATTGGAACTCATATTTAGTGAATTCAACTTATATAATATCATTGTGTTATCACTCGTGTCTTGTTTGTCTGTGCATAATTCTCACTGCATGTATAGGCCACCTTGGCCTCCATTGGACCGAAGTTATATGTCATTTAAAAAAAAAAAAAACTAAGGTGTTATACCAAATTAATGTGGCATGATTGTATTCAACGTCTATAGAGAATGTTAATTTAGGAATAGTCCTTGCCTTTTCTAAACTCACATTAGAGCCATAGATCATCTGGGTCAGAAAAGAATAACTTGCAGAAAGGTAAACACTTTATAGAACACACACACAAACTAATGCACAGCAAACGCAAATTATGAAGTTTTTTTTTTTATAATTGCAATAAAAAACAGCATTCTAATTGCACTACAATATTGGCATCAATAGCTTTTATTAAATCCATCTAACAAAAATGACCTTTCTAGTCTTTTCAATTTGGAAAGTTTTGTCTGTTCAAGTTAATAATCACTAATCACCACTTGAAAAATGAAATTATCACTCACTAAACCAACTTTAACACAGATTAAAGACAACTGTGACTCAAGCCAGCACATTAGCATAAACAAGAAGACTTACACAAAAAGATGTTTTCTTGTGATCAGTATTTGACCAACAGTGAAAGATTCAAACCCTTGGTGAAAGAACAGATTAAAAGGGAACGAAAACAAAGTCCAGAACAAGAAAACTTACCGTCATGAGCCCCTCTCTATCATGAGGAATCACATAAGTTAGATAGGCATTGTTCTCCTCATTCGGGACTACATCTAAACGCTGGCAAATCATTTCCATGGTCAAAAATCAATCCTTCACAGGTCAAAGAAATATTGAGCCATCATAGTTATTCATCTTACATTCATAAAGAATTGCTTCACAGTCTCATGATTTGTAGTAGAAATTGCATCTCTATTGGCAGGACTTTGTTCAGAATTGTCTCCAGAGAAGCTAATATTAGCTATAAAACCAGTACCAAAGCGTGACTTCAACCGGATTGAGTTGCCAATGCAGCGAAGCCTCCCCTTCGCCATGATTCCTATGCGGTCACTTAGAATGTCAGCTTCTTCCATAGAGTGTGTTGTAAGGACAATGGCACGCCCTTTTTTCGCATTTTCAATTATGTCCCACACATGCCTCCTTGTTATTGGATCCATACCAGTTGTCTAATAATAAAATTAAAAGAAAAATATCATAATCATGTTAGTAGAGCATCATGTATTACAGGAAATATCCTAGTATGCATACCGGTTCATCCAAAATGACTAATTTAGGATCACCAATAAGAGCAATAGCAACACTAAGACGACGTTTCATTCCCCCGCTGTAACTTCCAGCTCTCACTTTGGCTGCCTCTGTGAGTCTTACTTCTGCCAATGACCTCTGAGTAACCTACATTTTTCAGAATAACTTGAATTAAAAAGAATAAGAACCAGACTCCATAATAGTTTATACTCTCAAACCTTGCTACAAATAGATTCTTGGTAAGAAGAAGCAAAGGGAGAAAATATCTTCAGCTGTAAAGGATAATAACAATTTAAGAGGAGACATACTGATTTGATAGAAGTTGGGGATAGGCCTTTAATACTAGCAAAGAGTTGGAGGTGTTCTAGACCAGACAATGCATCCCATAGGATATCGAACTGTAAATTACAAAATTCAATAACTGGTCAGTCAATCTTTTAATGAGGCAAAATGATCATTGCAGTTGAAAATCATTTCATATTTATGTATATATCCTTTGAAGAAATCTGGTAAAAGTTAAAACATGTCTGCATGGATGAAACAAACAAGCAGGGATAGAGAGACAGCAAGACAGAGACAGAGAAGAAGAGGCAACCACCTGCGGACAAAAACCTATAAGCTTTCGAATTTTTGACATGCCAGTGGAGCTTCGGATGGAATATCCATAAATCAATGCTGTTAAGTGGGCAAGTGAAAGTGTTAATAAATCCATCTTAACTTCAAACCAACATTGCTTAATGAACAAAGTATGAAATAAGAGAGGGAGAGTAATAGAGAGAAGGTATGACCATCTCCACCAGTTACTGGAGTTATCCCTGTCAAACAATTAATAGCAGTAGTTTTTCCAGCTCCATTGGGTCCCAGAAGACAAAACAACTGATCCTTTGCAAAGTTCACCCATAAACCCTGAAAGTAATTTCCAAAGAGCAGTGTTTACCATCATAATACTGGACACACCCATTAAGAAATCAATTAAAATTTCCTTCATATTGCTATATTGAAACATATGACACGACGAAACAGAAAGGAAAAATTAAAATGATAATTGCAGTGAAATAGCAAATTGGTCTTAGATATGAAATGAAATCAAGTTGAGAAGATTCCTGCACGTTCCTATAAAAAGGAAAAAAATCCTAATAAAGTTCTTTAGGTATTTGCTATCAATTATCAGGTTTTTCAATTAGATTATGTCATGTGAAAGAGCTCTTTCAAAGCAATTAATAATGTGCTGTTGGAAAGAATGTCCACTATAATGCTTTTATTGAAGAGCCTAATAATAAACACCTAAGGAACTGCATCTAAATCTTATCATAGTGGCAAATCCATACAATTATATAATTTGATACTCCTAAGATTCGTTTCTCACTATACCTATTCACTCCCCTGGTTGCAAAAAAACTCTCCCTAAGTATTAAAGTGCGGGAGTGAGAGAAAAATTCAACATGCAAAATTGTTGCAAGAAAACAGAGCATGAAACAAAATGTTTTCTTCTGATCACCCAAACTTGCCATAATAAAAAAGGGAAATCCTTCACCTTAACAGCATTATGAGTAGTAGTTCTTTTGCATTTACAGCAGCAACCAATTTTCAGTGCACCAGGATATGTTTTTGCAAGGTCACGTATCTGAACAGCAACATTTGGGTCAATCACTCCTTCTCTTGCTTGCTGTTTTACAATGTTTTCCTCTTCAAGGACATCTTCATCATCTGGTGCAATATGCTCTTGTGGTGGGACTGAACCTAAGCAACTACAAACCCCACCCTCTACACATAAATGAGAAAAGGGTAAGGAGAGTTCAGCCATAAAAAATGGGTTAATGAGCGCCAACTAAATGAAAATTTAAATCACCTTTCACTTTATCTCCTCCTTTCCCCATCCAATAACTGGGCTTTAGGAAGTATAAGACTGATCTCCTCACACCAGATGCATTTGGGATTATGTTATCAAAGTAGATAGCCAATATGAACCACAAAAAGAATGTAGCCACCAGCCACATATAAATATCATTCTGTCAATGAAAGAAGAAATACTAAGTAGCTGTTAAAGCAGTGACACAGGAGAAAACATGAGATATAAGAACCAGGTAACGTAAATGGGAAAAGCAAGCCAAAGGCTGTTTATATGAAGCAGTTTGTGTGGTGTTGGCATTTGGAGGTCAAATGATTGCATACAATTGTTATCACACAATCTTCATCGTTTGGAGCACATTCTCCCCGTTTACTCCAGCTAACACCATCATCTTCAGGGGTAGAAGTTGCTTCTGAAAGAATATATAGAGCTTGAGCAAGAGGATTTGGTGGGAACAATGACCAGACTGTTCGGACAATCTTGGAAATGTCATCCTTATAGGGAAATCCAGCTTGTACAACAAGCTGCAATTAGAAAGAAACAAAAAGCCGGACAAAAAGATGAGTAGCCTTTCCTTCAATCTGGTCAAGTATCCTTATCAAGAAAGTTAGGAAAGAAACATGCCTGAGTCACAAAGCCAACAATAAATACGGAGAATCCCACAGTTGTGGCTGAGGATGATTTACGAATAAAAGCAGATAACATGAAGGCAAATCCAGTCTAGAATCAAAGGTGATAGAGAAAGATAAATTATTGTATCTCAGAAAAAAGCTCCCGAAATATAAACAAAAAATCCACGATGAATGGACAGAAACTGTAAAATGTCAAATTAGAAAAATTCCATGGGATATTCTTACCATGCTGAGTTCAAAAAGGAAGAACATGAGGAACAGGACTGCAAAACTGTTTTTCAGGAAAAAATCAAATTGAAACATCATTCCAAAAAGAACTATGAGAAGTGATGACAGAAATGTAATAACTGCCTCCCAGGTGAGCCAGGATAACCAGTAAGCAGAGTCATAAAGGCCCATCATCGTCATTATCTGTGCGAATAAAAGGACCAAAACAACAGTGTTTAAAAAAAGGTGGCACTTTCAAAGGGAAATTAACTTTAAATTTTCAGAATGTCTATACCTGGCGAAGTTTATTCTCTTTTTCTGTCACCAAAGAGCTCATCTGAAGAACAAAGTTAAACATGGCAATTGCAAGGAAAAATGATGGACCTATTGAACCAACTGTAGAGAAAATTTCCATGGCAGGGTGTGCAAATTCCTTGAAGGAAACGCTCCAGCTGAAGTTTGGTGCTGAATTTGTATCAAGTTGTCAGATTCAGATATATCATAATTTTGTGAGTATAGAACAAGAAATTAATAGTTGATTATTCATTCAAGCAAGATCGATGCTCAAAAAGAATAATAATGAATTTTCTATTTTATTTTATACCTCCAATCAGGTATCTAGCAATTTCACGCTCCGCAGCGAGCTGAAGTGGGAGTTGAAATGCGGCTGTGGGATCTTCATAGTGCCCTCGCCTTTGGAGACTCGTTGAATTTGTCTGTACACCATAACCAATAACAGTCTCGTTTCTTTCGGTGAAATGTAGGGCCCCTGGACAGCGCATGGGATTGTTGAAAAGCCAGTCATCCACTTCAGCTGCATTGCTAAAGGATTTAACCTGCTCAAAGGCATGAATAGCTTAAAGGATTTCAAATAGAACAAAATAGAGCCTAAATTCAAAGGAGGACCAAAAACCACAGCTAAATGGAATGAACAGATAGCAGCATGCACAATAACTAGAAAATTTACTGAAGGAGTCGTTCGTAATTCGTACTTTAGTGGGAGGTATGGACCTGCCAGGATTGTTAGCCATGATACGATCAACAATAGTCTGAAATTTGGGGTTTCCGTTTCCGCTCCAAACAAAATCATAGCAAGGAAACTTAATGAAGAACTTTTGCTCACAGGGAGTAATAGGAGGAGAGGGCACCGGCTGAGGATCGGTGACGCTCTCGTCGGCAGTAGCAGTGGAGTACCGAGACTGAATTGCCCTATCAATGGCGAATATAAGAAACATGAAGAAGAGAGGGGATAAGAGTTGGAGAAGCGAAGCCTTCCTGTTCCGCCATGAAAGCAAGAAGTTCTTGCCTAAAAGCGCCGTGAATTGTTGCAGAAGCAGCGGTAAACCACTCTGCAAATTCATGGTTTTGGAAGAAGAATATTTTCTTTTTCGTTTCTCAGTTAGTGTGAGAATTAAGACAGTGAGGGTTACATCGATGATATTTAAGGACAAGAATTGAAATGTTGTGATTTGCACAAGATTTTGCGCGGTTTTTCCTTTTCCGGCATCAGTGGCCAGGAGGGAGAGGGCGATGCGGTTGCAATTATAATTAACCTTCGGGTTTCTCTAAAATTACGAATTATACCATTTTTTTTACGTAGATGATAGAAATAATAATTACACAAATAAAAATAAAAGAGCGTGACAAAGAAGGAGAGTGAAAATTTTGTGTTATGATATTAATCGCGTTTAATGCCAATTTAGATTTTGAATTCTTGCATGCTTAAAGACGTTATTGTGAGAGACCTAAATTCTTGAAGGGCAAGTTAGTAACTTGATAATATGGTAGTCAGGTTTACGAGGCGCGTGGTGGTGGCCCCCACAGATGAAGGAAGTTACGATGCAACGAGATGGACATGGATAGACTGATTTCTTGCTCTCTAAGAAAGCTAGTCATCTCCAATCTCAAACTTTGATTTTAGTTATAAAATTCAGTTTGGAAAAAAAAATTAAATAAAATTATTTAAATATTTGTCATAAAATTTTACATGTAAAATAATTTTTTTAATAAAATAAATTATATAATATTAAATTATAAAAATTATTCATATATTATATTTTTATTATAAAAATTAATAATAAACATTTTAATATTTGTATTTAAATTTTTTCCATTCACTTATTCTAATTGAACTGTCGAATAAAAAGAGTTTGATGAAATTTATTTTTTTAATTACTTCAAAATTTTCAAAGAATTGTTGGGTTTATTTGATTTTTTTAAAATTATTTTTAGAAATTATATTTAATTTTTTTTTCAAAAAATAAAATAAAAATTTTATTTAATAAACTATTTTATAAATATATTATTTTTAAATTTTGAATATTCTGAGTATAAAAATGAAAATAAAAATAACGTTCTCTTTATTTTTTTTGAATTTATATTTAAAACAAAAATAAAAAATAATTTTTAGATGGATTTTTTAATTCTAAAAAAAATTAAATATAAAAAAATAATTTTTAAAAATAATTACTAAACAAGTCTATTACTTTGACAAAATGATTCATAAAAAAAAAAATTAATTTATAAAAACAATGCATATTCATATATATGAAAATATGACATTTTCTATGTTTTATTAGTTACTTTGACTAGAACGGCAACTTCAAATCAATTTGAATTAAAGTTTCATTCAATTCTAAATTGAAGGGGCTTAAAAAGTCAATCAAGATGTTGAACACTTCCACGATTGGTATATATGAATCATCATTACCCAGTTATTCAATCAAGATATTTACTTAATTTTTTATGGTATATAATAGAAAAATCAATTAATACCCGAAAACCGGCCCATCTAATTGTTGAGTGCAGATTTTGCAACCAATTTGCTTCTCTGCCTCGATAATATATTAATATTCGTCGTATCTGCGTGCCACATAATTAGATTAATGTCCACAGTAATCTTCAATTTAACAATTTAAAAAGGCATTAATTTAAACTGATAGTAGTAGTAATAACTATTTAATGTCCACAATAATCCTCGAGAAATGTTTTTCGAGAAATAACATTCACGAGTTTTCAAAGTTCGATTCCATGAAGACACCTATTTTATTAATTTTGGTTCTCAAACAGATCAGATTAAGAATTATTTGGTTTTTTTTAAAACAATTTTTATGTGTGAATTTTTTTCTTAATTTAATATATTTAAAATCTAAATCTTATAATATTCATCAAAAGAATTGAACTCGATCCATGAAGTCAGATATTACATTAAAATAATTATTTGATATATGGTTTGCTTAACTAGTTAGACATTTCATTCGACAAATTATTTAAGGGCTCAAGAGGAGGTTGATATAGAATTATTTTATCAAATTTTTTTATTTTTTTAATGCTGGTCAAATTCGCTTAGTTCATTGGAAGAGGCATTGCTCGTAAATTAATTAATCTTTGTACGTATCACTAGTTGAATTCAACTTACCAGTTTGTCTATAACGCGCTTGCGTTTTAATTAACAAACAAAAATGTAATTTTGTGGCACTTAGTTTACAAAAGCTTACAAGTTTACTTTTTTTTTTTTTTTTTAAAGTTGCAAGATTCAAACAGTGTGCTCATAATGTAACACAAAAAAAAAAAAAATATTAAATTTGTGGTCGGACGAGGCTTCCAAGCCATTTCGTTTCTTAGTTTGGTGTTTGACTGGTTTTATGGTTTACGTTGAGTGTACGTCTTTAGTACCACGTATCAATGTCCTACGTGGAGTTTATTTCTTGGAATTTTGAGAAAAATCTGTGGATGTTTTTCCATGAAAAATCAAGGCCCTTTGAAGGCTCAGACAAAATCTTCGTGCTGTCTTTTTTAACTACCTTGATTTTTTCTACGGTCCATAGACTAACTAACTATTAATGTACGCTAAATATATTTAAATTCAAACTTGATTGTAATTACACTAATAATTAGTATAAATAACTATTTAATTTATAATAAGCCATAAAAAATGCTTGACATTTGTGAAAAACAAAAAAATAAAAACAAAACGCGTGCAACGAACAAGTCCAGAAGATGTAAAACAAAAAAGGAAATAGGAAATAAACTTAGAACAGTAGACTTATACAAATATTATATTCATATTTTGTAATTTAGGTTCCGTTTGATTAATAATTTTAAAAAAATTGAGAATAAAATGTAATAATATTATTAAAATTATATTTAAGAAGATATAAAAATGAATGAAATAAAAATTGATAAAAATGATATTGAAAAATATAATTATTAAAATAATATTTTTTAAATTTAAAAATTATTTTAAATAATTCGTAATATAAAAATTTGGATTAAAATTTGATAAGTAGTATTGAAAATTTTAATTTAAATAATTTTTTTTAGTTATACAAATCTTTATAAAAAAACAAAATAGTAAAAAAAAAAAAAGCATTTAATGTGTACTCTCTCCCTCAAATAAAGCAAATGGCCGTGTCAAAGAAACCTCAATTTAATACTAAATGCTATACTCCTTTGTTGCCGTTATTGGATCTGGTCTCTCCTCGATTTGTCCGCAATATAATATAATCATTGTGAACTCAGATGCGAATTAGGATAATGTAGATTTGGAATGTCAAATTCAATCCTTAATGGGGGCATTCTAGTCATTCGACGAGGGGCGTATTCGGTAGACAAAAATTCAGCAGCATCATTCTTCATGCCGCTAGTCGCTCTCACTACTTAATACGACGAAATGCATCCATTCAACGCCGAACCTTTGTTTTTTCATTCGATCAATTTAAAGAGTTGACTTTAAACTAAAAACAAAAATCTAAAATGACGATAATTTTCATTCGATCAATTTATATTTTTCCTCTTCTTCCCCGCGCCCCAAATTTCTCTCTTTCCTATTTTTTTTTAACATATTTTTTATTTGATTATTGATATAATTAAAATCATGATTTATTTATGTGATATTACTCCTCTAAATTATTTATTTCAAATAAAAATATGTGATTTCAATTATTTATACATCTTTCGTATAATTTATATGTAAAAATAAATAAATAAGTTATAGTGATAGTTTAATGTTTATATTAGCACCCAAAAAAAAGGATGCACTGTGAATAAAATATTTAATTATTGTTTTAAAAACAAAATGCTAAAATAGATATGTTTTAAATCAAAAGCAGTAATTTAAAATATTTATAATGACGAAAAAGCTTTAAGCATATAATATATTCACATTGCTTTAGTCATCGGAATTGGGGATGTTACTATCTTGGAATTAAGACAGTGGAAAACCGCTCTGCAAATTCATGGTTTTGGAAGAAGAATATTTTCTTTTTCCTTTCTAAGTTAGTGTGAGAATTAAGACAGTGAGAATTTAATATATTTTAATATCAATAAATTTATTTCAATTTAATTAAATCACTAAAACCCTTCAAAATTTAAAAGTAAAAAGAGTATATTGTTATATTTAAAAATATATTTTTTAAAGTTTAGTTTTTAAAAAATATTATTTATTTAAATTCTATTAGTAGAAATATAATAAATTTATTTAGTTAATTAAAAAAATGTAACTAAATTATATCGCCATCAAACACCAATCCTCTGATGTGCCTTAGGTGTTGCACATCCAAAATGCATCTTTTATTTGCATTTTGAGTTTTTTCTCTTTTATTTATTTTAATAGTAATAAATTTAATTCAATTTGATTAAATCATCAAATTTCTCTAAAATAATATATTTTTTATTTTGATATTTAAAAAAATATTTTTAAAAATTTTAATGTTTTAAATATATTACTTTAAAAATGTTCATATCTTAGGTCTATTAATAGAAATTTATTTAATTAATCAAAATGATGATTTAAAAAATTATATTTTCACTTAAATTATATAAAATATTAATTATAATAAATAAAAAAGTATGTTAAGTATTTACTAATAGAGTAAATTTGAAGAAATTTTTTAAAATAAGTTAATTTTAAAAGACTAAATTGTTAAAATAAAATTAAAATTGTATAAATATTTAAAAAATTAAAACAACTATTTCTTCTAATTTAAATAATAAAAAGAACAACTCATTGTTATTAAAATATATTAAAAATAAATTCAAATGTAACAAAAAGCTGAATTTTGGACACGTAAAATTATCTGTCACCTCATTGTCTTTTAGGGTGTTATTTAGTTTTGGTCCATTTGATTTTGACATCTTATCTACTTAAATCAACCTAATTGGTTGAGTAAAAAAAAGTATTATAATTCTAAATATTAGAATGATAAAAAATGAACCAATTTAATCTAATTAAAATCAGTTTTAATTTAATTGAATGGACAATTTTTTTCTAAATCTATACAAAAAATTTATTATAATATATATACACACACACACACACACTCACAAGAAATCAATTCTTTTTTATAAAATATATAATATATCAGCTTGATTTTGTTTTATTTTAATTTATAATATAGTCATCCAAGAACCAAACCAATATATATATAGTCGATTTTTTTAAGTCTATATAAAAAAATTTATAATATATATATATATATATATATATATATATATATATATATATATATATAATATCAGTTTGATTTTGTTTTGTTTGGATTTCTAATCTGGTCATCCAGGAACCAAACCAGTATAATTGAATTTGAGAAAGTCATCTAATTAATCAAATCAAAAAATAAATTTTAATTGAGTTGATTTAGGTTTGAAGAGTCCTAACTACCTTTAGATGCATAATCGTTGTCTTCCCCTTTTTTTAAAATAATTTTGTTTGGAAATAGGGTTGTAATTAATCAAGCCTAATGTAACATTTTAAATACATCATGTTAAAAGAATTTAAAAGGTAATGTTTTTAAAATGTAAAAAAGATATATGTATATTTTTAAAAATAAAAGACAATAAATGTATTTAACATAAAATACATGAAATATTTGTATATATTTAAAAAATAAAAATAAATAAATAAATTTAATACAAAACGTACGTGGTCTGTTTGTAATTGTGAAAATAAAAAGTAAGTATTAATAAAAATAAAACATCGAATACTTTTCTCAAATATATATATATATATATATATATATATATATATATATATATATATATATATATCATAATACGTGAATAATGTGTAAATTATTGTATAAAAGTATATATAAACAAAAAATATATGAAAAGTAATAATATTTTATTAATAAATGAACTAATTATAATCTTGATGATTCAAATTAAAATTTTAAATTTAATTGAATATATTAATTAAAAATAAACTCAAGTCGACTTCAAATTTTATTTATCTAAATTTGAATAGTTTATTTTTTTAATTTTTTTATAAAATAAAGAATCATAATATTTAATAAAAATATATAAAATTCCGAAATTTATAAAAATTTTGATAGAGCAAATAAAATATAAATTTTTAAATATGATAAAAATTTTAAATCAAGAGACAACACATTTTTTAATTAATAGTATTTAAATATTATTAAAAAAATTATAATATATTTAATTAAATTACAATTTATTAAATATCTTATAAAAAAATAAAAAAAACTATTTAAAGAGAGATACACACCTCTTAATTTTTTTTAAAAATTAAGATTATTCTTTTATTTAATTATTATTTTAACTTTAAAATATTATAAATCTAAAAAATAAATTATAAATATTTTAAAAAAAGTTTAACTAGTATTAAATTTCGTTTAAATAGAATGAATTTTTTTCAAGAATAACATTTTAAAATAAAAAAAAAATGATTGCAGCCCCCAAACCCCACCCCCCCCCCCCCCCCTTCTCCTTTTTTTTTTTTTCCCAAAACTTGCCGCGGCTGGGGAGTGAGGATTCTGCGGGTAGGGCTTTTGAAAATATGCTAAAGTATACTTGGACTTTTTCGTCGTGAATGATTAGATATCTTGGTGGTAGAGCTTATCTTTTTTTGCTTTTTTTTTTTTTGGACTTGGCAGATGGAGTCATGTCGCCGATCGCTGATCGCCGATCGAATAAGCAGCGCTTGTCAAATAAGCCTTGTTAAAATATATATATATATATATATATATATATATATATATATGTGTATGTGTGTGTGTGTGGACATACACTTAGATGTCTATTTTAAATATGGGCTGGGCTTAGAGCTTTATCTGACTCAAACTTAGATGTATATATGTATGTATCAGATTATTGTCCAAAAAAAAAAATGTATGTATCAGATGAATAGATTATTATAATATAAAAATATATTAAAATGTTTCTTTTAATGAAAAAATACACTTAAATGCTCAATCTATTATCAATACCTATTAATGATCATAACACATTAAAATATTGTTGTATAAGAAAAATGAAGTTTAATATTTAAAATGATAACAGTGATATTGAGATGATATTTTAGTGTGTAATGCTAAGTAATTTGTACTGCAAGTTAGTTTAATAACAATAATAATTTATTTTTTAAAAAAATTATTTTTGTTAGTTATTAATTGCAGGTCTTTTAACTCTTTATTCTTCGTTCAGACGTTTGAACTTTAGCCCTAAAGGGCCTCCCTTCCCACTCGAGTCTGCGCCGTTCTTCGCTTCGCAAGTCGTAACATAGGCAGTCACCGCGAACAAAGGCTGCTAGTTTCCGTTTAAGGTATTTCATTTTTCTTCCGTCATTTCAAATTTGTTGTTTTATACAAGCATCTTGGTCAGTTTATAATTGCAATAGTCATCTGCACAGAGGTTGTGTTGCATGTCTTGATTAAGTTAAATATGGATTCATTTGGAACTATTAGTTTGTTGTGTTCTGGGAGTATGATTTGTCAAGCGCAGAATTGTATTCCTCGAAAAGTGTTTCGAATTGGGTTATTATGTATCTAGTTTTGTTAAATTTGGCCAGAAGTGGGTCAATTCTAGGAACAGGGTTGTTCCATTCATATGTCCGTGTTTTTCACGATTTTTTCCGAGTTTCGGAGTTGGAAGTATCTTTCTCATAAAAGGAAGCATTCACGGAAAAAGAATCACAGTTTCAGGGTTAAACAAGCTTTTTATGCCCTTAACAAGGAAGCAAGTATTTCGCTAATATGCTTTATCTATTCTCTTTAATTTGAGTAAATGTTTTTCTGCTGGCTTTACAGATATCTGTGTATTTCTTGCAATTTCATCATGACTTTACTGGAAGTCATTAAGAATGCGTCAGTCGATCCAAAACCTCTCGATTCACCGTCGGAATATCCAATTGTTCTCAACCCGGATAATGTTATACCCAATTTAAAGCCCGAACTGGAGGAAATAAGCTCTTCATCCCTTGTAAAACGCCTTACTGGATGGCAAATCTCTCAAACTGACACTGAACTCATTGACATTGGCAAAAAGTTCTCTACACAACTAAAGACAAAGCTCAAGAACGCTAATGATTCGGATAAGGGTGAGTTCGTTAGTAATTTGAATGCCTATCTTGAAAACATTAGGGACAAGGTAGGAGTTTCGATTGGGATTGATTCGTCCTGTCGCAATTATACTAGTATCTTGATTGACAAGCTTGGATTTTTCATTGGTAGAAATGTTGCCGGTCTGGTTTTGGAATGGTGTGTTTCTTTGGAGATATGGGAACTAGTTGAGGCTTTGATTGTTAATGGTATTATTGAACATTTGTGTTATTCAAACTTGGTTACCAGGCTAGTGGAAAAGAAGAGGTCTGATTTGCTTTGCTTGTGTATTAAGCATGCTTTGGATCTTGGGTCATCTGAAGTACTCTGCATTTTGAGGTACTTTCTTTCTCCATCGAAAGATGCCTTTAATAGTATGGTAACTGTGAGGAAGGAATGGGAGAACCAAGCACTGTCAGCAATCGAGAAAACAAATGATAACAGTTTTAAGGGTAAGAATTTGCTTGTAGCAAAGGAGGCTTCCCTTTTGCTTATGATGGCATATGATGGGTTCTCTACCTCTGAGCTTTGTTTGCATTATCTAATTGCGTCATCAAACATTAACAAAGAGATGCTATCACATTCATTCAGTAAGTTGAACGGCAAAGAGATGTTAAGTTTGATTCGGTATTTAACAAAGTGGTTGAAGAAATATGAGAGGTTTCCTCAAGTTGGTCAATGTTCAACTGCCTCGGCAATATTGGGTTTGAATGCTTGCAATTGGGTTCCTAAACTTGAAGATGTGGGGAAATGTATTGGTTTGGTGGTTGATGAGAATTTTTCTTCATTGGTGTTGCATCCAGATTTCCACGAGGAGCTGAGATTAATAGAGGGAGTGGTTAGTTCTTTAACTGCTGAAGCTAGACTTTGTTGCTTGATGACTGATGTAGTCGACAAACTAAGGATCGAATCTAAAGGTGGAAAGAAGTAAGATTCATCCCAATATTAGTTTTTGCTTTCGGTGTTGTTTTGGCACAAGGGCCTCATCTGTATGACCAGTTCGATGCGGATTTACTTAGAAATGAACTTAACTTTTGTTGTAGTATGATATATGCTTCTGTATGAACTGATCTCTCCTATTTGCATATACAGACCCAAGCTTCCCCATCTTTCATTTGGGGAGTTTTGTTTCCTTTCATCTTAAATACTGGAGAAAAAGAAGCCCAGCAGTTTTTCATTGAAATTTGTAATGTTGCTTATTCATTTTCGGATTCTGTAAATTACTATTTGATAGTGAGTTTGAGAATCATTATCAATTAGATTTACTGCTAGGCCCTACTCTGGTCAAGCTAGAAGTTATAATATGTAGATTATATTTATTCTTTTATTGCTCAAAAAATAACTCTTCCTAAAAAAAGTTAGGAATAAAGTAAATTTGTTGCAAAGTGAAAATCTAAAATTAGTGTCTCCAAATGCCCGGAGTACTATTTTCTGGAGAATAAAATAATAAGAATAAACTTTTCTTAAAATAAAATTTCCTGTTTTTTTGGTGGCCATTTCTTTCTTTCCCTAAATTATGTGTGTATACTACTATATTTGGAATTAGAATGAGCAATCAAATTATTTCACAATCAAGTGCAACAACTGAGTGCAAATTAGATGTTTGTATCACTGGTATTTTATATCTTATGATTCTTGAATACTATAATGTATTTTTGGAAAAAGTGTACTTTTTGTCTATTAACTTTAGAGTAAGTGTTAATTTTGTTTTAAATATTTTATTTTACCCAATTTTGTCTCATATTTTTCTAAATTGGTGTAATGTTTTTCTAAACACTAACTTCCTTTAATAAGGGTTCCTGAACCAAAAGGTTCAGCTGAAAGCATTTCACCAATAAAAAATAATTCATACTGTATAAATAAATAAAAGTCATATAATACCAATCAACCAATTGATTTAATTTAAGATCCCAACTGAAATTCGAACAAAAGCCAAATAAATAAATAAAATCGACTATGGAGGATCTTCTGCTGTGCATCAAAACGTAAATTTTTTGCTGTGTTTTGGTTTTTTATTTATTTTTAAAATTTAATTGTTTTTTAAAAAATGTTTTTTCTTTAGAAAAAGAAAGAAAATATAGTATAAAAATGAAAGAATTTTTTGAAAATAATTTTTTGTTAAAATTTTTTAAATTTTATTTTCGATTTTATTTTTTGAAGAGACATTTTTTTTAAAATAATTTGTTGACAACTTTAAATTTTAAAAATATATTAAAAATAAATTTTAAAAAATCCAAAATTTTAACAAATTTTATATTTTTTAAGTTTATTTTATCTTTAATTTTTAAATAGAAAACAAATTTTTTAAAATCATATGTTGAAAAATTTAAACTTTAAAATTTTATTAAAATAAATTTAAAAAGAAAGAATTCCAAATTTTCAAAATACTCTCATATTTTTTAAGTTTATAAAATTAAACTTTAAAAATATATTAAAATAAATTTAAAGAGAAAAAAATTTCAAATTTATTTTCAAAAAATTCTTATATTTTTTTAAGTTTATTATCTCTTTAATTTTTTAAATAATTTACTGAAAAAAATAAAATTTTAAAAATATATTAAAAATAATTTCTTTAAAAATATAAAAATTTATTAAAAATTTGGATTTTTTTTAATATTTTAATTTTTCACAAAATTATTTTAATTCTTTAAAAAATTAAATAGAAAATAAAATTTATAAAATTTCAACCAAAAAATTATTTTGAAAAAATTCTTTCATTTTTAAAATAATTTTTTAAAAACAATTAATTTTTTTTTAAGAAAAAAAAAACACAGTAAAAAAAAATGCGTCTTGATACACGGCATACTCTGCTGTACCTTTGATACAGCAGAACATCCGGATCCGACCTTTTATGTATAACTTTTTTTTTTGTACTGGCACCTTTTATTTATACATTTGATATCTAACTCCCCCTTTAATCCCGCTCGGCCCATAAACCCTTCCCGGTTCTTTTACTCGCCTCACCCAACTCTTGCAGCCGTGACTGGCTTGTCCACGTGCACCTCTCGCTCTTGCCCTTGCTATTGCCTTTGCCACTCTACTCTCCTGACTTCCTAGAGCTTCTTCCGCCCGCGCGATTCCCAAAATAAACCCTAGGATTCTACAATTGCTACTCAATGGATCATCAATGGCGTTCTAGACCTATCCAAGGTAATATCTGCCCGACCTGTTCAGTCTCCCACTTCCCTTTTTGCCCTCCACCTCTTCCGTGTTATCAACCCTCTAGATTTCCAGTCGAAGGTGATCGCTCCTTTCCAAGACCAGGTTTTAGTCCTTATACGGGACCCGCCGGCACGCACGGGTCTTATGTTGCGAACCGGAATGATGGGTTCGCTGATCCCAGTCTCTTGCATAGAAACCCTGATTGGGATAAAGTTTTACCCGGGCAATTACCCTTGCAGCGCCCTAGCGAAATTTTTAGGCCGCTACTATATGAACATGGCAATCCTAACGGTTACGTTGGTGAGGGTGATAGAAACATCAAGAGGTCGAGGGTGGACGATTCTGGTTCGGGTTCTGCCACTTTCACAAATGATTTTGATAAAAACCCTGCTAGGAATTTGTCGGAGGATGAGCGAAGATTGAAGTTAATTCGTGATCATGGGGTTGCTCTTAGTAAGCCGCCCGAAGAGCAGAGTTACGGTGGACCTGGGATTAGTGGCTGTGAATTCGAACTAGGAGCTACGGCAACGGGGAACATCGACATGACTAACCGTCGGAATAGAGGAGCGCATCCTTTGCACGGAGACGAACGTATTTTAGCCTCTGGACAACAATATAAACAACTTAATCAGAATGGGTTTGATGTAAATCAAGGTGTGTTTGGCAGGGATGAGAAAGATGTGTTTCCACATTCTCAGAATGGTGGATTCCTGCCACTCCAATATGGCCAACTCAGAAGTTCGCAGCAGCATATATCTCAGCGTCAGGCAAATGGTACTGCGGCAGCAAGTAGACCTGGTTACTCTCATGGGGATAGTTTGCAGGGGATAGGTTACCCTGAGCAGACTGGTAATGGTGATCCTAACAAACTGCTACCACAATCCTATGGAACACAGCATCATGCTCACGCGAGACATGATTTTCATTCCTCTGCCCAATCAACTAATGTAACACTGCCTGCACATGAGCTTAACTTTCCATCTCAGGAGAGATATCAAACTCAAGTTGGGCGTCAAGATATATCTGCAGTGTCTCAACGTGGTACGTCAAATTTGAATGGAAGAGGAGTCTCAGTCTACGGTCCCTCTTCTTACCATACTGGTAGCAGCAATTTTTCTGCGAATATGGGTCAAATGGACGCTTCAGGGTTCTTTAATGGCCAGCCTCCTCTTCCTTCTTCCCCACCACCTCCTCTTCCATTAGAGCCACCTATGAATCAATCCTCTGAGTTGAAAACCTACTTTTCTCCACCTAAGGCGCCTGCTTCTGTTTTCCCTGTTTCTGTCAGTTCCTCTGCCGTTGCTCCTTCATCATATCCGCAAATTCCTGAAGCTCACTCTTTACCTCAACCCTATTTTCACAACAAATCCCTTCCACAATCATCTACTGGGTTTCATCGGGAGGTATGTCTGTCAATTTACTGATATTGCTGTCAGAATTCTAATTTTGAGCCAATTGCACTTTTCCATTTAGAATTTATTTCTCTTATAAATTTTGAGTAGGAACCATCTAAGCAGTTCATGGGAGATGCCCAACCCTTTTCACTAAAGCAATTATGTGCTGATAAGCCTAAGTTTATTGATGCTTCACACTTGTTTAGGCATCCACATCGAACCACCCGTCCTGATCATATTGTGATCATTCTTCGAGGTCTTCCTGGTGAGTTCTGTGTTCGTGTTTCATTAATGTTTTTCCATCTATTTGCTATTGTTTTCTGGGAGTCTTTGCACATTCTTAGTATAATAATGGTAATTTTGAGGGTCGGTCATTCTAGTTGAATCTTGTTGAGTGGGACATGGTCAATTGTCTATAGCCTTTCTTTAAGCAAATTTGTCCATAATAAGCATTTACTGGCAGAATTTGACAGTTTGGAATTTTGTGGAAGGTGAAAAGTGTTAGTGATTTCAAGATATTTGTGTTGCTCATTGTTTAGGCACTTAATATTGTGTTTTCTTCTACTATAAGCAGTTTTTTATTATTATAGGTTTGCACCAATTGCTGCATTTTTTTTTGGCAGTTTTGCATGTAGTTTACTACTTTCTTATGTTGGAAACTTTACTGCTTCTGTTACTTCACTTTCAGGTAGTGGTAAGAGTTATTTAGCTAAGATGTTGCGTGATCTTGAGGTTGAAAATGGTGGTGATGCTCCACGAATCCATTCTATGGATGATTATTTTATGACTGAAGTTGAAAAGGTTCATTAATTTTGAAATTATCATCCTTTTATTTTATTTTTTGGCTCAGAATTATTATAATACATTCTGTCCTATTTATGGTTTTTACCGTTTTTTAAGATCTATTAGATGTTGAATCA
This sequence comes from Gleditsia sinensis, assembly GCA_037074535.1. Classification (NCBI taxonomy): domain Eukaryota; kingdom Viridiplantae; phylum Streptophyta; class Magnoliopsida; order Fabales; family Fabaceae; genus Gleditsia; species Gleditsia sinensis. The sequence continues at coordinate 5,192,331 of CM073464.1, read as the reverse complement.
ATGATAAGTTTTTTTTTTTTTTTCAAGAAGGTTGACGATAATGATGCTTCAAAATCTTCAAGTTCAGGCAGAGGAAAGAAGCCTGTGATGAAGAGGGTCATGGAGTATTGTTATGAACCTGAAATGGAGGAGGTAACAATAGCTATTCTAGTCTCTGTCGATCTGTTTTAGTTTGGAGATCATGTTAATAAAGTGTTTTGGGCTCTGCATTAGATTCGTTTTGACTTTCATTAAGGTGTCAAATGTAAGCAGTCATTTATTTATACCTGTAGCATGGGAGTTTATGAAGTCCATACTCCATAGTATGTTGGTTTTGTAGAAATGAGTTGTGGAAAGGACCAGAGAGAGAGCATCATAGGATAGTGTGTCAAGTTTGTATGTCTTAATTCTTATGACCTTTCTAAAAAGATTTGACTGACAGAGGACTTCGTATTAAGTTATTAACATTGAATATATGGAATTGAGATTCTGTGGGGATAACAAATTATTTTTTTCTACTTTTTTTGTGGTATTTTTCATCTTTAAATGTGATTGTGCAACTGCTATATTTTATGCTCTAATGCATTCTACTCTTGCCTGTAATATATGAGTTTGCTATTTTTCATTCTTTGCTAATACCAGTTACTATGATGTACAATTAATTTCCAGATTCACTTGCTCCATTTTGTCTATGGCAGGCTTATCGGTCAAGCATGTTGAAAGCATTCAAGAAGACTGTTGAGGAGGGAGTTTTCACCTTCATAATTGGTATGCATTAGAAAAGCACCACCGTTAGATTAATCTCAAATCAGTTAATTTCCACTTTTGAGGGTGTCATCATCATTTGAGGTTATGCTTTGTTCAAGATGGAAACGCTTGCATTTTGTTGCGAGTTCTATGCTCAATTTGGTGGCATTGTTCTTTGTTTATTTCTCCTTAATAGTATTTCACCAACTCATAGATTTATTCTTTACTGGCAGACGCACTTATGTAAATCTACCTAATTACTTTTTACTCAGGAAACCAAACCGAAAAAAGAAAAATGCTTTCTTAGGTTAATTGTGAAAGCTTAAGCATACAAGCCAGATAAAGTGGTTGAGTGTTCTATACTGGCTTGTTACAAAATTTAATAAAGTCCAATGATGTAGTTTCGTTTTAGATAAAGTGGTGATGCAGTGCCCATGCACTGCATACTTTTTCACTAACTACAGATGCAGTTTTGTTCGGCAATTGATCCTTTTCTTGGTGGTTTTTGTGCCTCGTCTTAGTGGATGACCGCAATCTGCGGGTAGCTGATTTTGCTCAATTTTGGGCAACCGCAAAGGTATACCCTTAATTCTTTCTTTTTCACAACCTTTGCCATGTGTGCTCAAGTGGACTCACAATATCTTTAAAAATACTCTCCTTTTTACCTCAGAAATAGTTGCAGACTTATTATTTCATATACCTAGTCTTGTAAAACTCTGTATATACACATTATCAGTATTTTACATTGAAAAATAGTAAAAGAGAAAGGAAACTTTTTTATAGGGGAAGAGTTATTTAAAATTCTATTTTGTTGAGCTTAAGATGATTCTGTGGCAGAGACAGTTGATATATCTTAGGTAGAGAGAGGCCAATTCTTGATTCAGACTGTTTAATGTACATTTAAATCTGCCTGTCTTTAATGCCCAGTACTGTTCCTCTAGTCAAACCAGTTATCTAGCTAGTATAGTTGTATTCAGATGTGTTTTATAATTCCATAGAATTGTGAATGTTTTGATTGATAGGAGTTTCCATGAGCCTGAGCATTCCTTTGGCAATTTATTTTTTTCATCATCTGAGTTTGCCAATTTTGTGCTTCACAACATTGTTGTTCGCTGGATCAGTTACAGAGTTATATTAGAAGTCAAAAAAGTGGGATGTCTATGAATAATTGCAAATAACTAGGATGAACTGTGTACAACCTTCATATTTTCATGTACTTCCTAGCAGTTTGAGTATCCTACGTGTGAAATGTATAATCTGTGTTTATGCGTGAGGTTGTCAAAAATTATGGATATAACAATTTTAATTTTGCATTGGGGAGGTATTGACTGCCCACTGTACCTCTACTTTGTTTGATTTGAGGTGCCTCATACCGAAGGTCAAGCCTTGTTGTCCCTGAATTAAGCTCATTTAATTCAAAGTGCATGCATGAATGCCAGTGACATCTGTACTTTTATTATGATTTATTCTTTTTCTCATGCCTGAATAGTTTTATGAATTTTAGAGCAGGCACTTTAGTGCTGTTTGTTTGATAATTTTCATTGCTGATGGTTTCTTGTTTTCCTTTCAGAGATCGGGATATGAAGTTTATATTTTAGAAGCTACTTACAAGGACCCTGCGGTGCGTTTAGATTCTCTCTACTGAGCATTGTTGACAACTGGCTGATATTTATATTTATATCGGGTTGTGTTTTTGCTTGTATTTCTGCTTGATTAAATAAATTGTTATTTTGCTTAGTGAATGTTCTTTTCCTGAGCTGTTGGTTTAGTACTTTTTTTTTTTGGAATTCAGGGTTGCGCTGCCAGGAATGTGCATGGATTTACTCAAGAAGACATAGAAAAGATGGCTGGACAATGGGAAGAAGCTCCATCCTTGTACCTGCAGCTGAATGTGAAGGTTTGCTGTAGTGTTCTGGTTATTTTTTGGTTTGTAAATTTAAAATGCAGATTTGAGATTAAATGGGTATAAGTGTTGGCACTAATAGGTCAGCATAATTTTTGAAAGCTAAAATTGCTTTCGGAACTTGCATTTGAAATTTTGAATTTTTTGGGTCCTCATGCTCTCTCTTTTGCTGGCTTGACAGTCATTATTTCACGGAGATGATTTGAAGGAAAGCAGAATTACGGAGGCAAGTGTAACTTCTGCATATATATATATATATATATATTCTGATCTTTGATATGGAATTTGAGTCATTGAGTGTCAAGGGCCTATTTTTACATATATTGTTATGTTCTACTTGATTTACTAGAAATTATCATACTATATATTGATTTCTCTCAAGGAAAACTATAAGATAGGCATACTGCTACAGACACCATCCCTTGAACAATTATCAGCGTTATTCTAAGAACTAGAATGGACTGGACTGGCTGGTTCAACCAAGAATCTGTCTAGTTAACCCATATGAACCATTTATGTTAAGAAATAAGAACTGATGTTTGACCTTGCGAAATTGATGGTTCATCTGGCAAACTAGAACTTATTTTTCTGGTTGAATCGAATCAATATGAGATATGCACTGTTCAACTTGTCAAGTACTGTTTTATGTTCATTATACACATTTTTGAGATGATTCACCTTGAGTTACTGGTTTGATATGTCTTATATTTCATTATTTCAGGTAGATATGGATATGGAAGATGATCTTGGTGATGCTTTACCTGTGGTGCAAGGAAGAGATGATGAGAAAGTTGTGGACTCTCCTTTCAGGCAAGGTGCAAGTGATGGTACAGTCTGTCTCTTGGCTTTGCCTTTGTCTGAATTATTCTTGGTTTGCTTTAATCCATTGTTTACTGTGTGTATGGCTGTGTTTTCTATTATATGTATTTGCTTTCTTTACTTTGCACTCCTAACTTTTGGTATGGGATGTCTTAGGGCTCTTGAATGTGTGTCATTTGAGTCTTTGTTCCACTTTTCCGACAATTTTAGTTATCATGTTAATGATTCATATCTACTGTGGTTGTATCTGGCTATCATATTTTTCTTCCCTCTTTAATATTGGACTAGATTAGTGTGGCTTAGGTTGCTTAAATGTTTAACCTGGTTAAAAAGAGGAAAATATTTATGAGGCTAAAATTGGTGTTTACCTTGTTTATTTTTTCTTCCCTTTTGTGTTAAATCATATTTCACCTCCTTGACTGGGTGTTAAGGACAACAAGAAAAAAGTCATTGTACTTTATCAAGTGCAATTTACGCTTAAAATCAATGATACATAGGTTGCCAATAATGAGGGTGGGGTTGTAACTCAGAAGGAAATAAGTTGTAGGTTTAGTTTGTTAAATGAAGTAAACTGATTGGCTTTAAAACTTTGTTTCCCTCACTCTTTTCACTTGTTCTCTTAATTATTATTTTTTCTTCATGTTTTAGATTCCTTAAAGGATGGGAAGAGATGGGACGCTGAAGTAGAACATCCAACAGAAGAAGTCAGGGAATTGGGCAAGAGCAAATGGTCAGAAGATTTGGATGAAGATGATAATGATCAAACTGAAGGTAGGAAGGGCAATATTAATGCTCTTTCTGGATTAATTCACGCATATGGCAAGGAAGGAAAATCTGTACATTGGGGTGATCAGGTATGAATATGATATCCATTGGATGCTCTTGTTTTTGAAATTTTAAAGGGCCATTGAAGTCTATTCCAATTTTTATATTTTGGTAGCGAATTGCATTCCACCTTTTGTCTTGAATTGCAATAACATATTTCGTGTTGCAAATTTTTTTTATACTACATTATAACCACAATTCTTCTTTCAGGTTGGTAATGTAGGATTTTCAATAGGCTCTGCAAGGAAGGCAAAGGTTTTGTCTTTAGTGATTGGACCTGGTGCTGGATATAATCTGGTCAGTTTGATTATCACGCCTCTTAAATTTAAGGATTTTTTTAATCTCTCTTTTCTCTTTGGTGTTATTCTTTATTCTGATGATAATCATCTATCCAAGCGCGATATTTGATTTTAAGATTCCACATCTTTATTTTTATCTCTGTTAGAAGTTATTTTTCTGGTGTATGAGCTTAATGATGTTTGACCAATTTAAAGTTCTGTTAAGCCAAGGGGAGACATCTAAATTCATTTTTAGGGGAAGACATATTTGCAATATTGTTATAACCTATATTTTGTGTTGATTTGCAGAAATCGAATCCATTACCTGAAGAGGAGAGTCCAACAACCCGTAATAGCGTGGAGCCAAAGAAGCACAGCATATTCCAAGAACAAATCCGGGCTGAGCGTGAATCCTTTAAAGCTGTTTTTGACAGGAGACGGCAACGGATTGGTGGACTTGATGTGGACGAGGATTGATGGAGAATTTTCGAATGCTCAATGTGGTCTGTTCTGTTGACAGGATGAATTTTGCGTTTTTATTTCTTCTTGTATTGAACTAATCAATGTGAAAAATGAAAGTTGAAATGTTCAATTGCTCGGTTGGGTAAAAAAAGAAAGTCATACTCCCAGCCTCAGCTTATGCGTTTTCTATTTTCTTTCGTATAATGTTCTGGTAGAGCATCTATGAGGATTCAGTTTGCACAGAAAAGACTGGAAAGAAGTAGAAAAGAAACAAGAGTCAAGTCAGAATATGTTTTGAAGTTCATGCACTTATGGATGTACTTGCCAAACTACTTTTGCCATCCTTCAGAGAAAATCTTTTCCTGCAGAATCTGTAGGTTTGCTCTGCCAATTTCTTGGTCGTTTTCCACGTATGCTATGCTCAGGTCGGATATCTACCTCTGGGTAAACCCTGGTTTGAGAGTGAGTTTGGTTTTTTGTTCTCATGTGAAGCAGAGTTAGCTGTTGTAAATATGACACATAAATTAATATTTGTAGTTCTGCTAAGTAGTGGCTTTTGTTTGGGCTTTCTCAAGTAGAAACTCAGATGGTTATTTGCCTCTGTCGCCCAATGTTAACAAAGCGGAGTTTCTGTCAAGGACCAGAGTTTGGTTTTGTGAAGAAAAAGAGGACAAAGTGCCCTATTAATGTGAAGATTGAATATGATCGAGAAAGTAATTCTGCAACCTCAAACTTTCCTGTCTTTTTTGGGGGTATCTGTTCTATTGTCTGATGCAGGCACATTGCACGGTACCTTTTATTACCCTTTGGCTGTATTTCAGCTGACCTTGTAATACAGTTCTCTTTTGGTTATACCATCATTGTGCTTGGATTCTTGGCAGAAGCATAGTTGTATCAGGTTGGCGTCTGCATTGAGCAGAAAAGCAATTGGTTTGTATTAATGTTGCTCCACTCAGTTTTAAATAGGAATACGCTAGAGAGTACATATATAATTTAGCTGTGTCAAGTTTTTCAACATTTGTTTGTTACTGGTTAAATGCTGGACTTGTTCATGGAACAAGTGCATTTGTGATTTTAGCCTCCATCTGCTTGTGCTTGGATTCTTGGCAGAAGCATAGTTGTATCAGGTTGGCGTCTGCATTGAGCAGAAAAGCAATTGGTTTGTATTAATGTTGCTCCACTCAGTTTTAAATAGGAATACGCTAGAGAGTACATATATAATTTAGCTGTGTCAAATTTTTCAACATTTGTTTGTTACTGGTTAAATACTGGACTTGTTCATGGAACAAGTGCATTTGTGATTTTAGCCTGCCTTGCTCTTTTTCACCAGAACATAGTTTGTTTTATGGGTAACACGATTGCTTCTTCCCTTCTTCCCAATGCCCAAGCTTATCATTGGCATTTGGCTCATGTTATGCCAACTCAGTAGAATACGAGCAACTCTAATATTAGTTTTCAACATCTAGTTGTCAGTTCTAGGCACAATGATTTATTCCAGTTCTTTGTACAGTGAGATTTAATTCTAATATACAGTTAATCATCATGATAACTGGGCACTCACTTTGTAAGATGAACATTCGTAGAAGCTAATATAGATACCAAGATTAGCATTGCTGTGTTTATGGGTACGATCACATTGTTAGCTGTACATACGCCTTGGGAAAATATGCCTATTTTCTTTCCTTCATATATACATCTCAGTTCCTCTGTTCTCTTCTCCCCTCGTCTCTCATAATCAGAGGGAAAGTAAGAGAAAAAAAAAGAAAAAGAAAAAGTAAAAACCACAGAAGCAGGAAAGCTAAGGCTTCGGGTCTTCGTGATGCTTGGTTTGCTACTTCTACAACCTCTGGATTCCCGAGAGTTCGTGAGAGGTGTATTTATAAAGAATCAACATGGCTTGTTCACTTTACAATTTAGAGCCCCTGAAAAGCGCGTAAGCGTGTTGGCAACTGCGCCTGGTTGTACTGTGATGAATGTGTTGGGAAGATGTGGAACTGGGCCTCCGGACTCCGTAAAGATGGCTCCATTCATCAATAAATCTCCCTCTGATCTCCAATTCCATTTGATCCACTCACTTTTAGGTGCATAAAACCTCTGTGCCACCTATATTATACATAGAAGTTTTGTCCTTTGATAATTTATTGTAGAGATTGAGAAATGATAGTTTTATTTTCAAAGTAGATTGTTGAATAGTGAATGTACTTGCCTCTTTGGTATTTTGGTCAGGAGGTGCAATAAATCGGTTGCCGTGGCTGATGATGGTGGGATGTTGACTACCACCAATGGCATACATGCGCCAATGGGTGTAGTCATTGTTGACAACATGAAAGAAACCCCATCTGCACCTTGGCATCCTCTGCACCAATCCTTGCCCAAAATGGTTGAATGCTATTGTTATCTGCGTCACTTGATCCCCTGCGTACGAGTCACTTCCTCCAAATAACATTACCTGCATCACAAATCATTTATGCATTAATTACTTCCACCACTTATTCTCCATCTATAAAACATGATATTCTCGGCTAAATTTTTGTAAATTCAAGTCAATTATAAAAAAAAATGTAAGTATATAAAAAATAGAGTTTACTTACATACTTAGATATCTTTTCATAATTAAATTAGTTTAACTTAAAAAATTTTGTGTAACATAAATAGATAAAGTTTATAATAAAGAGTCATATAAGTATGTTAATAGATCTAATTACGGATTAGACTTAAGTTTGTCTTCAAAGTAAAATGGGATCTTCACATTTTAGGGTCATTTTCATTTTTTTTCAAATAGAGCTTGATTGAGTAATGTTTTTAGCACTTAATGTAGATAAAATAGTATAACATTGCTTAAAATTATTTGGTTGTGTAGAAAAAATTTATAAAAATTTTATTAAAAAAAATAGATTAAATAAAAAATAGTTCGATAATTAAAAATAAATAGAAGTTAAAATAAAATTATTAAATATTTTTTAATAATTAATAATTTTTTTATATTGAGATAAGATTTAATTATTATTATTTTCATTTTTTTCAAAGAGTTTTATCATAATAGACAAACTATTTCGTAGCAAGAGTGAGAGACTCACTTCAATCGTAGTTTGTATATATTTACATATGATATATTCAATTGAGAAGGAAATGAAAAGAAGTGAATTACTTCATTGTGATTGGTGAAATGGCAATTGGAGATGGTAATGGCGGTTGAAGCCATGACAGCATCGATTAAGCCATCATCGCAATGGGACATAGAGATATGATCAATCCAAACATTTGTGGCTCCAAACAAGGATATCCCATCACCGTCAGAAACCGTGCGGAATCCAAAGTGATTCACAGAGTCTCTAATGAGGCCACCACCAGACCTTTTACTGTCATGGATGTGAAGCCCATGAATGATAATATTTTTCACAAATTGCAAGGTAATTTGGGCACCATTTCTAATTTGAATGTTGGCGCCACGTGCATCTATGGTCTTGTTGCTAGTTACCATGAGCTCTTGAGACAGCATGATGATCATACTACGTGCGAAAATGATCCATAATGGCTCTGGTTGGATCACAGCATGTCGTAGGGTCCCGGGTTTTGGGTTGATGAGGTCCTTGTCGGATGGGTCAGTGACGACATAGATTCTGCCATCTTTGCCTCCGGTGGTGCCGTGGCCAAAACCTATGACACAGTCTGCTAGCTTCTTGCGGTTGTTAGCCCAGTTTGGATCGCATCTCCAGCATTTGTCTATTGGGTTGGTGGCCATGCATGCTCCCTTGTATTTCCCTAAATCCCTTCTTGTGCTATTGGCTCCTTCCAGAGACCTGCCCATCACAATTAGAATGTGTACTTAGAAGTTTGATGGTTCTGTCTCTTAAAATGTGTTTAGTACATTGATATCTTGTATATTTTAATATTTTAAATTTGAATAAGTTATTATAATATAAGATATTTATGTTTTGAAAAATATTTGGATGAATTTAAATATTTAAAATATTAATATTGTTTCGAACATGAACAGATATTTTAAATATTTTTTAACGTCTAAAATATTAAAATAAATATAACAGTATATTAAATATTACGGTGCGACAAATTAAATATTATAAAATTTAATATCTCTAATATCATAATATGTTAGATAATATGACCAAGATTTCTGTGTACTTAATTTCATTTCATAGGAAGACAAACACAAACTAACATATTTTGAATTCAAATTATTGGGTAAACTCGTGTATTTATACAAGCAAGGAAATAAAAGGACATACAAGTGGACCTGGTTATTGAAATGTCCAGTAGCTTTGTGAGGGTCTGGCTGGTAAGCCTCGCGAGCAGCCTTCTTGGCTTCCTGAGATCGTTTCTGCCAGACATAATCGAAGTTGCCTATATTAGCTCTAAAGGTTGGAATTATAGCAAGATATATCACACAAAACAATAGCAAGCTAAGCTTGTTTGCTTCCATTGACGTTGTTCTTGTTCTTGAAGATCTCTCTCTTTCTTTTTTGGGATTTCCCTCTGCCTTTCTGCCTAGATCCTACTAACATAGGAACATGTAAAAGTTCCAACCTGGTACGGAGTGGGGAAGATTATATAGAGCAGCCCTATTTCTAAATGAAGAAAAGATATTATATTAAGCGTTGTGAGGGAAGGGAGGAGAGCCTTTCCCCTGAACGGCCAGTGTTTAGGATAAAGGCAATGCTATGCATACCAATCAAATGGAGTATCTTCAACTGTGGGGATGTATAGTTTTAAAAAAATTTAATATCGACTAGGCCCAATATTTTCGTCGCCCCAACTTTATGAAATACGAAAACGTGGCATATTGGGAATTTATGGGGATATTTTTATTGAATGAGAGAGAACGAGAATGTTTGTTTTCCCTCCATTTTTGGATATAGGCATTCTTTTTGGCTTGCTTCTTTATGTCACAGTGAAACTGAGAAACCTGCAAATGGCATGGTGGTAATGAAAAGAGAGAAGGAAGAAAGAAGATATGAAAATATATGTATCAGCTCTTGGTTACGCTAAACGAACGTAGATATTCAGATCAAAGTATCTGCACTTTATCCCATTCTATTTTTTTTTTTAATTTAAATTTTTGCAGCTATGATTTGATTTGTTTATTGATAGAAGTCTCGTGCATGAATTATTCTTCAATCTTTATCATGTCAGAAAGTGAACTCTACACTGCATAATTTGTTTGACTATTCTCTTAATGGATATCAGATGAATAAAATATATGAAAGATTTTTCAATGTCTTACTTTCACAATAAATTGGGTCTTAGAAAACTTGATTAGGAGTCAGTGTTGAAGAGAATATACGTTTCACCACCAACTCATAACACTATGATCAACGTCAAGTACTTCACTTTTCAGTGCTAATCTAAGTACCGTAATTCGACTTAGAGAGGAGATTCTTAGATAAACCTAATAATCTTATGCCAGGATTTATACTCTGAGGAAACCTCAAAAAGTAAAGCTATAAACCGGATAACCTCTTAACTCTATTTTTTCCTACACCTCCTTTGTATATGGTTCTTTAAACTTGAGTGTTCTTCACTGACCTCATGCTCTGACTTGATCCAAAACATGCCGAATCAGAGCAGCATCATATCCAAATTTACTTTAACATTGCAGCATCAGATTCCACAAGTAATCCCCCAGTTCAAAAAAAGTGCAAAACACCTCCTAGGATTGATGTGGGAGAGAGAAGCTTCCTCGGCATCGGTGCCATATAAAGTTGTGGCCCAATGAATGGTCCTAAGTGATCGTAGAACACAAGAAAACAAATCCCACTTCCTAGCTTCTATTACATTTATCCAGGACATTTTTTTATATGTAATCTTAGGTAAATTGAATAATGCTAAGAAGCTGAAGAGCTTCTTGAACGCAGTTGAGGTATAGTGGAATGGCACCTCTAGATAGTAGCTGTCCTCAACCATTTCTAGCCGAGGGATGCTCAAAATGAATAAAATAAAAGGCTTAAGAATTTTGAAAAATTGTAGGCAGATAAATTTAATTGTAAAGAGATCGGTAGTGTAAAGAAAGTAAAGGGGTTGATAAAGGTTTTTGATTAAAAAGAAAAAAAGGAGTTGAAAAAAGGTCATTCTTTGTCGTGGAACTTTACACAGAATGTGGGTGCTTTTGACAAAAAGGACTGGCCCATGTTTGCGACACCGAATCCTGTGCCTTCCTGCTGAATAGGCACAGGGTCACCTTTAGGTGCCTATATTCCCCAACAAATCCGTCAAACTTTAAACATAATGTAGATCGATCACTTCACAATTACAATTACAATTTAAATCACCAATATATTGAATCGACAAAGCAAACCCAGAGACGTGCCAGAGTAAGTGTGAAAGTGTAATATTTTTATAATGCTTTGTATAAGGACAAAAAGTCTGTCTATACTTACTGATAACGGCATACATTGTGTTAAAACAAAATTATAATAAAAGAGCTAAATTAAGCAACTTAAAAAAGGAACAAGAATCAAGATAATAAGTACCAATGCAAGTGATAGTTTATTTAGAAATTTAGAATCAGGACTTTAGTTGTAAAGGGAGAGTAATAAAACTAATATACGTTTGATTTCTAAATTTTTAGTTTTTATTTTTATTAAAAATTAAAAAGTTATAAAAATATGTTTATTTAATATATTTTTTATTTTTAAAAATATTTTTTAAAATTTTAGTATTATAACATAGTGTACTAATAATATCTTTATATAAATAATATTTTACTGTTAATATAATTAAAAAATAATAATAAAAAAAAATATATAATGAAAAAAAAAAAGTAAGTCCATCTTTTAAGTTCCCTGGTTCTTTACCGGTGATTGGAAATATAAAAAATATTAAACATTAATTTAAGAGAATTAAAATATGAGGTGGATAACGAAGCCGAAATAGAGGGAAGAAATAAACTACAGAATTGCCTGTTTGCCACTACCAACTTCAACCAAGTCCACACCCCATTCTACTTATTAAAAAAAAAAATTCAAAATATAGAAGATAAAGCGTACCACAAAACTGACCTGGCTTCACTGCTCGCCGCTATCAACGGCCACTGTTTTTGTCCAAAAAGCCTATAATCTCGGCTGCAATTCTAAACTCACCGGAGAGGAACCTAAAATTACAGTAACAAGAACACAATGACAACATGACGGCCCCGTTTCAGCAGCCGAGCACCATCAGAAAAGCTGTTGTTGAAGTAGTGAATGCACGTAATCTTCTTCCCAAGGATGGCCAGGGAAGCTCCAGCCCTTACGTCATCGCAGCCTTCGATGGACAGAGGAAGAGGACCATGACCAGGTTCAAGGAGTTGAACCCCGTTTGGAATGAGGCTCTTGAGTTCATAGTGTCTGACCCCGATGACATGGACTTCGAAGTGCTGGAGATCGAGGTCTACAACGACAAGAAGTTTGGAAATGGAAGTGGCCGTAAGAATCACTTCCTGGGCAAAGTTAAGCTGTATGGCACCCAGTTCGCCAGGAGAGGGGAGGAGAGTTTGGTCTACTTTACGTTGGAGAGGAAGAGCGTGTTTAGCTGGGTTAGAGGTGAAATTGGCCTTAAGATTTATTACTACGATGAGTTCATTGAGGAGGAAGAGAAACCGCCTCAGCACCCGGAGGAGGCACCGCAGCAACTTATAGAGCAAGAGAGGACGAAATCTCCGGCCATTGAAGTAGTTGAGCAAGTAAGGGTTCTCGAGGTTCCTGGGCCAGTGGAGCATTGTGTACCCGAAGGGCGCCCTCGTTCACCCCATGTTGTACTTTTTGAAGAATCATCCCCACCGGCGGTCCATGTACCTCAGGATCAACCATTGCCCGATATGGCAGGACGGCTTGCGTCAGAAATATATCACCCTCCAGACGTCAAAAAAATGCAGGCAGGAAGAATACCAGGAGGGGAGAGAGTCAGAATTTTGAAGAGGCCCAACGGAGATTACGCTCCTCGAGTTATCTCCAGAAGGCCCGCCGGCACCGTACCTGAGAGGGTTCCTCCTTATGATCTGGTGGAGCCAATGCAGTACCTATTTGTTAGGATAGAGAAGGCTCGTGGGCTTGCTCCGAATGAGAGTCCCTATGTGAAGATTCGAACGTCCAGCCACTTTGTAAGATCAAAACCTGCATGTTACCGTCCCAATGAGCTCCATAACTCGCCAGAGTGGAACCAGGTGTTCGCGCTGGGACACAATAAGGCCGATACTGCGAACGCGACTTTGGAGATTTCGGTTTGGGATTCCCCAACAGAGCAGTTTCTAGGCGGGGTTTGCTTTGATCTTTCTGACGTGCCCGTACGAGGCCCTCCTGACAGTCCCTTGGCGTCACAATGGTACCACCTAGAAGGCAATGCCGCCCATCAAAGCTCCAGCAGGGTTTCCGGGGATATTCAGATTTCTGTCTGGATTGGAACACAATCCGATTGTGCATTCCCTGAGGCGTGGAGCTCCGACGCACCCTACGTGGCTCACACTCGCTCGAAAGTGTACCAATCGCCGAAGCTTTGGTACTTGCGTGTGACCATAATCGAAGCTAATGACCTCAACGTCACTCCGAATCTACATCCATTGACGTCGCCGGAGATTCGAATAAAGGTGCAGTTGGGTTTTCAGTCAGCTCGAACCCAGCGAGGGTCCATGAACCCCCATGGCTTATCATTCCACTGGAACGAAGAGCTCTTTTTCGTGGCGGGCGAACCTCTGGAAGATACCGTGATCCTGCTCGTGGAAGATCGGAGCAAGGAAGCTGCACCATTGGGACACATCGTCATCCCGCTGAACTCCATCGAGCGGCGCATCGACGATCGCCACGTGGCATCCAAATGGTTCGCCTTAGAGGGTGGGTCCTACTGTGGGCGAGTCCATCTACGGCTGTGCTTGGAGGGTGGGTACCACGTGCTAGACGAAGCGGCGCACGTGTGCAGTGACTTTCGGCCGACGGCTAAGCAGCTTTGGAAGCCGGCTGTAGGGGTTCTTGAGCTGGGCATCCTTGGGGCTCGTTCTCTTCTTCCCATGAAAACCAAAGGTGCAGGAAAGGGGTCCACCGATGCTTACTGTGTGGCCAAGTACGGGAAGAAGTGGGTCCGAACTCGAACCATCACGGACAGCTTTGATCCACGTTGGAACGAGCAGTACACGTGGCAAGTATACGATCCCTGCACTGTTTTGACTATAGGGGTGTTTGACAACTGGCGCATGTTTGCTGACGTGTCAGAAGAGAAGCTCGATAGTCGCATTGGCAAAATACGAATACGAGTCTCTACGCTGGAAAGTAACAAGATATATACGAATTCGTATCCTTTGCTGGTGTTATTGAGAACCGGGTTGAAGAAAATGGGTGAGATTGAGTTGGCAGTTCGGTTCGTTTGCCCATCATTGTTGCCGAATACTTGTTCGATTTATGGGCAGCCCTTGCTTCCCAGAATGCACTATCTCCGCCCACTTGGGGTGGCCCAGCAGGAGGCCCTGCGTGGAGCCGCCACGAAGATGGTGGCCCAGTGGCTGGCACGGTCAGAGCCACCATTGGGACACGAGGTGGTTCAGTACATGCTGGATGCGGATTCGCACACTTGGAGCATGAGGAAGAGTAAGGCTAATTGGTTTCGGATCGTGGGGGTTTTGGCATGGGCTGTCGGGCTGGCAAAATGGTTGGACAAAATCAAAAGGTGGAGAAACCCAGTTACAACGATGCTTGTCCATATTTTATACCTGGTACTTGTTTGGTACCCGGATTTGATTATCCCTACGGGGTTTTTATATGTGATTTTAATTGGAATATGGTATTACCGGTTTAAGCCCAGGATTCCAGCAGGGATGGATACCCGATTGTCACAGGCTGAAACGGTTGACCCAGATGAGATGGATGAGGAGTTTGACACAATGCCAAGTTCAAAGCCACCAGATATAATCCGGATCCGGTATGATCGGTTACGGATGCTGGCAGCCCGTGTCCAAACAGTGTTAGGTGATTTTGCAACCCAAGGAGAAAGGGTGCAAGCCTTGGTGAGCTGGAGGGACCCAAGGGCCACCAAGTTGTTCATAGGAGTATGCTTGGCGATCACAATGATAATGTTCGTTGTGCCACCAAAAATGGTAGCAGTGGCTCTAGGATTCTACTACCTTCGGCATCCCATGTTCCGGGACCCAATGCCACCAGCAAGCTTGAACTTTTTCCGGCGACTTCCAAGCTTGTCTGATCGGTTAATGTAGATTGAGAGAGTAGAATTTTGTTTTGTTTTCTTAATCAGTGACACTTTTTTAGACACGAAATTTGGGGGAAAGAGGAAAAGAAAAGGAACAGCTATTTAGCATTTGAAAAAGTTGTCCTCAATCAAGGAAAGTCACTAGTTGTCATGATCTTTTTCCCATTATCAAATTGATCTGAGTACTATTCAGAACTCGAAATAAGAGAAAGGAAGGTGGGGGTAGAAAATTTGGGGTACTGCCTCTTCCACCGCGGGGACAGTTCTATGCTATATTATATTTGATAAAAGCATATACTTTAGATATCTTTCAGACTTGAAAAAAAAAATTGCATTAATAGCCTCTTTATATTGTTTCACATAAAAGGCTTGCTTACTTAGCTTTATCAACAAAGTGTGAATATAATAGGCTAAATAAGAGCACGTTGTGAAGATATTCAAAATATTGATGAAGTAACATCACTCACTACATAAACTCATTCAAGTTAGATTACAAAACATTGATTAAGATTATTGATCATGAAGCTGGGATTTGAAATTGCAAGGGCTGTACATTACAGATGGATTCAATTTGCAAGATGAAGAAAACAGATGCAAAGCACATGGTAACTGCAATCTATCATTAAATTCAAACCGGCATGTTCTGTTTTTTTGCAGCTTTAAAGCATAATGTATACAAGACTTTTTGACTTTGTAGAGCCAATGTATTACTTGAAGCCCCACACATTTCAAGAGAGGCCTACTCTGCATGTCCTCATAAGGCATAATTTTCAGAATATATTGACTTCCTTGATTCTTTTTTGTACATATGCATTGAGTGTGCCCTTAGAACTCCATTTCAATTTTTGAAGAATTTAAATATAAAATTTCACAAATTTTTATATGAAATGGAGTTTGAGTGCAAACCTGAACATTAGTGTAGGGGGAATTATTGATTGTTCAATACAGCTAATGCCATATAAGTTGAGGCTGCTCCACTACTTGTTTAAGCATACTTAAGGTTGCAAATCTTTGTCAACTTTTAAAAAATTGCAAGTGGTTGAAGACTCTATGTGATGTGTTCTTCCATTTGTTTAATTCACTTCTTTTCCCTCCTTGTTAACACCTTTCTTTAGTTCTTCTCTTTTGATTTTGTAATATGATTTTTATTGCAATATAGAATAGGGCTTTAAACTGTTACAAGAAACATTTCTTACCATAAATTGTAACAGATCTGAATCCTCAACTAACTTAGTAGTTAGTAAAATTGGATTAAAAATAGTACTCCGAAACCTTGTAATTTTCGGGCCTACAATCTAGCTAAATGGGTCTGTCATGACTATGTAGAAGAGGATACGTTTCCAGTCTAAAAAAAAAAACCTGAAGAGGCTCATTGATAGCCCACAAATTGTTACTCCAAGGAGATCAGGAGATTTGTGGCAGTTTTGTTTGTCTAAGAAAAGCACGGATTCATAGTCCAAAAAAAAAAAAAAAAGCACGGATTAATTTGTTTGTGCCTTGCTTGATGTAACCGGCAGTGTGTTTTTTAATATTGCTGACCTATATATATGTATATTGTGTATTTTTTTGTATTCTTACATTTATTAAATAAATGATTAATTTGGTTTAAAATATAAAAATGATCGTTTTTAACAAATGTTTTTTTGGTAAATTTAGACCTCAAACAATACAGAAATTCTTCCAAGCCATTTATTATGGCTCGATCTTCAAACTTTGTGAGTGATGCATTATGTATTCTTTATCTTAGCATGAACACATGACTAAATAAAAATTGCTTATAAACTCTGGTACGCAATGAGATCAAAAGTTTGTACAGCATAGGATGGTTTTCACTGGAAAACAAATCAAAATCTATTGCAATCTTTGATTTGAATATGTCAAAGACTGGGGGAAAACATAAACATTAAACATGAATCTGAAGTTGAGACTTGAGAAGAAGGATAAGAAGGGAGGGAAAGAGAAACTCAAGGATGCTAATGGAAAAGACAAAAAAGAAGAAGAAGGAAGATAAAGAAGAGTGTGGGAAAGAGAAATAAATGAACTCCTACGATAATAAGGATCCTGCAAAACTGAAACCAAAGCTTGAAAAACAAGACCCCGAGAAGCAGGTTGTAAAAGCTAAGAGAAAATCTTGAAAGTTGAACATAAACTTTTCATGTTTCTCTTCCACAGCTTTGGCAATTTCATTTTACGAAAGCATCATCCAAGTTGAGCTTTGGAACACTTACTCTGTTTTCTGCAGTATAAAAGATGCTCATGTCTCTGCAACATTAAGCAGCGTTATGGTTTATACCATCACAATAGTTTAGATGAAGAAAGATATTAGTTTCTCTGTGTAATAACTTATTTTAGCAACCTAGTTAACTTTTTAAGGGGTTTATTAATTTTGAATAACTAATGAGTTGCTAAACAATGCTAGTTGGACAGAGTCTCACAAGCTTCCCCAAAGTTTAATTCTTCACTAGTTATTAAATTCTGTGCGTTGGTTTAAGCTTGAAAATAAGTTGATAAAATTAAAAACAAAAATTGTGAAATATTAGCAAATTAAGTTTATGTAAATAGCTCAAAGTAAGTAACTTATTTCTCTATAATTTTTTTTTCATGTTAAAACTCATTCATTTGGATAATAAAATTTACAGTTTATTAAAATTTATCTATTAGTATAAGTGCTTTTATGTTAAAAAAATAATATTTAAATAAATTTAAATAAATAATTTATCAATTTTTAATAAATTAATTTTATCTTATTTTATAAGTCAATTTTTTAAATTTATTACTATATAAAAATTTAAATTCATATAATTAAAAAATTATTTTATATTTTTATAAATTAAAATTTCATTAAAATTATATAATTCAACTCTCATCTTTCATTAAAATTATATTTAAATATTTTAAAAAAAATTTAAAAATTTAAAAAATATATTTTAAAATATATATTCAAAACGTTAAATAATTTAATTTAAAAATTATTTTTTTATAAATATTTTTTATATAAAATTTTATTTTATAAATATTTAAATAAATTATATATTCAAATTTAACATAAATGATTCTTGTCCTCGCTCTTTTAAAGAAGTTGGCCATAAAACGACAATTTCCATTAGAGGATAAAGCTATCGCCTATATGATTGGTGGAAATCACACAACCAGATCACGTCACTGCAAAACAAGATTATTGTAAGAAAAAAAAAAGAAAAGGAAAATGTCCTTTCAATCTCTCACAAACCTGTCCCACGTGGCAGTTGGGTTCTCTTACAGAAATTTTCTCGTAGCTCTGAGCTAAGCTTCCAACCATGGCGATTCCTGCCCCATCTTCGGCTACATTTCTTCGAGGCCTTAACTGTAACCGCACCTTCTCATCCGAATTCCGCTGCCATCGCTTATTTCCCACCAAGAAATCTCTACTGATCGTGGCTATGGCTCCCAAAAAGAAGGTACTGAAATTTCACAACTTACCCGGCAAATTGGTGTTTGGTTTTCGTAGCTTGTTTGGTATTGGAGGGTTTTTCAAATTTGATTTCTCTTTATGTTTATGATTCAAATTCCTAGCTTCCGAAACGAAAATTTGAGATCCAAATTGGTGGTATTTTAAGAATATCCTTGATGAAATGCTAGGTGAACAAGTACGACGAGAACTGGAAGAAACAATGGTTCGGACCAGGAATTTTCTACGAAGGGAGCGAAGAGGTGGAGGTGGACGTATTCAAGAAGCTAGAGAAGAGCAAAGTGCTGAGCAACGTGGAGAAGGCGGGTTTGCTGTCGAAAGCGGAGGGGCTAGGGTTCACACTTTCATCCATTGAGAAGTTGGGTGTATTTTCCAAGGCGGAGGAGCTCGGTTTGCTCAGCTTGTTGGAAAAAGCAGCCGGCGTTTCTCCCTCGGCGCTGGCGTCGGCGGCGCTTCCTGCGTTGGTGGCTGCGGTGGCGGCGATAGTTCTGATCCCCGATGACTCGGCGGGGCTGGTGGCCCTTCAGGCACTTGTGGCTGCTGCTCTGGGGGTTGGAGCAGTTGGGTTGTTTGTTGGATCCGTTGTTCTTGGCGGGTTACAAGAGGCAGATTAAAAATGTAAATGTGCAAATTGTCGAGTTTAATTGTGTTTTTTTTTTTTAATCTTTTTACCTTTCAGACTTCTTCTGGATTTATGAGCTACTTTGTTAGGGTAAAAAATTATATGACTGTAGTTAATTGAGAAATAAAATAAAATAGAGTAATTTTATAGAAAAAAATATTTTGATTCATGAATTTAACTTTGGTTTTTTTTATTGTACAAATTGATTTTTTAAAATTTTTAATTTATTAATATTAGTTATTTTATTAGTTTTTTCTTGTAGATTAAAAATAATTAAATTATAAATAAATAATTTTGAAAATTCAGATTAAATTATTAATTTATTTAATAAAATAAATAACTAAAAACAGTATACAGTGCATGAGTTCCACATATTTCTCTTCGGGCATTAAAGATGTTTTGATTAGGACATAATTGTGATTTAACTACATTTTAAAATTGATTTTAATAACTTTTTAAAATTAATTGGAGGAATAAGATTGGTTTAGAAAAGTAATTAGAAAGATTAAATTACTATCATAAGTGAAGTGGAAAAAAAATATTTTAATTGAAAAATAAAAATTAAATTGTTTTATTAAACAAATTAAAGGAACTAAAATTATAATTAATTAATGGTATTAGACAAGCAAAGACTAATGATCATATATTTAATTGAAGAGCTAACATATTACTGCACTAGATATTCTAACGATAAAATTTTACAATATATTCTCAAATATTCTTGCAATACATAATAATATCATAGACACTATTTGACCCCAAAAAAAAAAAAAGGCTTTTAATTTGTGAACGAGTAGGAGAAAGAAATAATGAAAAGAAACAAAATCTCATCAGTGTCATTATGGAGATGCGGGGTATCGATCCCCGTACCTCTCGCATGCTAAGCGAGCGCTCTACCATCTGAGCTACATCCCCTATTGACTGTGAGATGAACTTTCTAAAATATTACAAATTTTAACATAGAACAGAATGGATGCACCCCCCATTCTCCCTGCTCCTTATGGTCTACATTGTGGTAGTCATCTGACTCAATCGGCCCCAAGAAGAACAACAACTTTTTTTAAAAAAAAATTCTCATTATGTGAATTGTATTTTCATGGCCTTCAAAGCAAAGGTTCTATTTTGATTGCTTCCATAGGGGTTTGAGGTCGAGGTAACTTTGTTGCTTCTCACTCCATTTTTATAACAAAAGAAAATTGGGTATCGCCTCCTTTTAAAACTGTAATCTTCTTGTAAACGTACTCAAGCATCCAACTTTGATATTTTTTTTTTCTCTTGTTATTAAAGGAAGTCTTTTCCTCTGAAGTAAAGAGTGGCTCATAATTGATAGTCTGTAGGTCTAGTAGCCCATCTCTTTATCATATTACTGCTGCATCATTTACAATATGTTGTAAATTTTATGTCAAATAGCAATTTTTATTATATGATTGCCTCATTTATTCGCTGGTCCTAGGTACCAATTTGAGTTTGAGGATTATGAAAGGAAATGGATTGTTTTGAAACTAACTTGTACATTGAGAAAATAAACTAACAGGATTCTCTTTATAGAAGGAGGTACCTGCATCAATATTGGTCTATGTACTGCCAGAAAAAAAGCATTAAATGGCTTATGGTTTAAGTAAACGATAATGGATCAATCTTTATCTGTCTTTCATTATTTGGGACGGAAGCACAATCTATATCATGTTTAAATAAAACAGGTTATACCCTTAAGTAATGGTAGTGTTTCTCTAGTATCTAGGCCTTGTTGATCCGTATTCGTAGGAATTGGCCCAGAAGAGGTAATGTAAAAATGTAAGTCCACTAAGTACACACATTAACCAATAAAACCTTTCAAGTTGATAATGATTCACGTTGCTACCACAGAGCCACAGAGTGTGTCCAAAGACCCCAGTCACTTTGTTGACAATTGAAACAAGAACTAAGCTTAGGAAGTATCCCATGGCGAGTGAGGCCTCGGACAAAGCTGTGGCTAAAGACCTCGTGCTTAATGGGGCCTCTGTTAAAAAGAACTCCATCATGTCAGCCAAACTGAAAAGATCTGCTAAACCAAGGAATAAGTATTGTAAAACCACCTATAGGAATGTGATGGGTAGAGGTTTGGCTAAATCTAACAAACCAAATTTTTTGGCGACATTCTTTTGCTTGATTTTTACTGCAGCTGCCACAGCCATTGCCACAATAGAGAGTAAAAGTCCTGTCCCAATTCGTTGTAGATGTGTAATACCCATTTTGATTGTGATTGCATTTTGAGCAAATGGGACAATAATATAGTTATAAACTGGGGCAAGGATCATGATGAAGAGGACAGGGAACACAGGTAGAAAAGCTGGTGGAACCTGGAAGGAACCAAACTTAGAATTCATAATGGCTAATTGTTGGACTAAAAAGGTCGAGAGTTGAGCTAGGAAACAATTAAGTATTATGGTGGACATAAATGTGGGAAGAATCTTTATTACTACCTTGACCTCTTCTACTTCCTTTAATGTGCATTGTAGCCTTGGATAGACAGGCTCCATCAATGCTTTGTTGAGGAATTTAAGGCTTTCTGTTGGATTTTCACCTAGCACATTTTTTGTAACGTTACTTACTTCTCTCTCACTTATTTCAATTACATATGATGGACTTGTGGTCATGCTCATTATAGCATTGGTCGAATTCCTAGCTTTGTAATTGTTGTAACTTGCTGCAACAATAACCTATCGGTAAATTCAAAGTAGCTTCTTTAGCTTACTTTGAAATTTGAATATTTAACTTGCCATATCTTTAATGCTATTTATTGATATATACCTTGAACATGGTTGTGATGGGATTTCTTACAAGAATCTTTGTCCTATATGTCTTGGTACCAAGAAGGAAAATTAGAATGGAGACCAGTATTGCTGCAGTTGAGATGCCTAAGCCCCACTGCCAGCCTTTGTTGTCTTCAATCCATACCACAAAAGTTACTACAACCAATGCTCCATATGATAGGCTGAAGACAAAGTAATTGAAGAATGCATATCTCTAGTTCTTTACCTCTGGAGTAGTCTCATCAAACTGCTCAACCCTATGAGGAAGAAGTGAACCTTTTATTCCTCCCACACCCTATGCCACTAGATAGAGGCCAGCAAATAGCACAACTACTTATCTGTCATAAAATTTCTGACATACACTGTTGGAGTTTCCCATAATACAACTTGGTGGTTTGAGTGATGTTAGTGCATTGTGAGCATTAATAGACCCTGGGTAGTTTGATGTTTAAAAGATTTATCTTAAATTTCTGTTATAATATTGACAACTACAAGAAATTTTTTTCTAGTATCTAGTTATTGTAGAATCTACTTTAATTATTCAAAAAATTCGTTCATTTTAACATATTATAAAACTGTAATAAGTGATTCTAGAAGATATATCAATCTTGCTGTTAGAAGTTAGAGTTTGAAGCAATTAACTTTTTTGTGTCAGCATTAGATGGTAAAGTTGCTTGAACCTGCTGTCTACTTAAAAAATAATCATATTATATGATAACAAGCTAGCAAATTTTAAAATTTCCTTTATTGATTTATTAGAGTTTCATGTGTTTCATTATTTTACACTGGAGAATGATGATAGTATATCCCATAGAACCTTTGTTGTGTCTAGTTTGAGCATGATTAGACCTTACTTCTTATTAGAAGAAGAATACTAGGCCAGAATTATGATGATGGTTATGCTTCTTTTTGCTTTCATCTCTTCATTTTTCATGTCTATTGTTTATATTTATTGTGGCTGGGTTGAGGATTAAAGATGGACAACATTAGTTACATTCAACTTTGTACTCTACTGTATTCTATCAATATGCACGACTATATAGTTGTCACATACCTGATATGATGTTTCATTGCTATGGTCATTCTTCTAGAATTGACCTTCAAAATATTACTATAGTGATTCCTGCTACCTAGGGAATGATTTACCTAGGCTAGAATCATCATCTACAGCACAATGTATGGTAGGAAACCTCAAGTTAGCTTTTCTTTTACTTTTTTATTAACTTTGTGCAAAATTTAGTCATATAATTGGATTACTAGCCATGAAGTTTTTTTTCTTTGCAAAGATAATCTAATAACAAATATTTATTGGGGGAAAATTGAAATAAAAGCTGAATTGCATTAGATACTTGCCATAAATTCAATTGCAATGCTTATCAGATTGATGGAAAAAGTGGTGAATAAGGTGTCTCCCAGAAATCCACCAAGAATAGCAATGAGGAAGGTTGTTCCCATGAAATTGGTGACAATGTTGGCAGAATTGGTTGCGGCAAAGTGCATAAACTTGAACATGTATAAAACAAGGTTGCTTGCATTGGCAAGAAATGCTAGGTTCTCCAATAGCTCCACAATTGTGATTTTCAATGTGAGAATTTTAGATATACTTCTACATAGTTAAATTGGTAGTATTTTCTAAAAAAATATGAAAAAAAATTAAAAAAATCAATTTAACTAAAAGATCTCTTGGTTTTCTACTAGCAAATTAAAAAAAACATAGAAAATGTGCTAAGACTGTACTAACCTAACTGAAAGATCTCTTAATTTTCTACTAGAAAAATAAAATAAAAACATAGAAACTGTGCTAAGACTGTACTAACCCAAAACAAAGGGGCAACAAGCATGCCACCATGACGTCCTTTTAAGGTTGGTCCTTTTCTTCAATTCACATAGCCTTCCCATATATTCAATTGTTCTTCATCCTATAGTAGTTTCCCAGCATAGCACATTTAAAACAACAGTATGGCTTGAAACCAAGATATAACAAAATACGCAAAACTTGAAAATTATGATTTGAAACTATACCATCTCTAACACTGGTTGGGATGTTAGTGGCAGGAGATTTGATCAAGAATTTTTTTTTTCTATGATTGTAAGTGATAAATAGAATTATATTTATAGGCTAGGTAAATGGAATTCCTGATAAAAGAGGAAAGGCCTAGACTTTATGAAAGAAACTAGTAATTCTCCTGGATCCTTATGTTAGAATGTTGATGTTGACAGATTCTACTGCTCTACTACTACCTATGTGTTGACTTTTCTTCATTTCTTTATCCTCTTAGTTATAGAACATATCTCTAAGATTAAAAAGAGTAATTATGAACCAAATCTTCTCGTTTGATATTTTTATTTCTTGCAATTGATTTCCTCTTTATATCATTACTTTATCATAAAACTGAGTTACCAGATAAGAAAATATTAATCGTGATTGTCAATAGAATCTAATAAGTTATAAAATTTGAAGATCTGTACACAGGTGTTTGAGAATGATATTCTTTAAGAGCAGGATGGTATGCGTATTGGGAATCAAAGTGGACCTTAGATAATTGCATGAACAAACCATGCAATATGTATTTGTCAAGGAAGGGGTATCATGGCATCACAAGATGAGACACAAATTCAAAGAGGCAAGTGGGCAATATATTTGAAAGAGGTCATAATGGTATGATGTTGAGCATGTCAGATAAGGTAGATGGAGGCTTTTCAAGATGGCCCCACAGCCACTCTTACTCCCACGATCACTGGCCCAATCACCCTTATAATGATATGTCCTGTGTCATTATGTTAATCTTGACAGAACAATTCTTTGTCTACTTCACTAGCTCTTAATAGTCTTATTTTCAATCCTTCTTGACCTATAGAAATTTTGAAAACATGATCTTAAGAATCTTAATTGTTTGATTGTATTTGGGAACATAGTGCCCCTTTTCAACTTCTTGCAAAGCTTTAGCTTGAATGGGACTGGATCTTCTCTTTGGGGTCCTTTTTCTAGTCCTTATTTATTCTAGAAGCATTCTTGTGTAAGTTCAGTCTATATAGATTAACACAGATTTTTTTACATATGATTCAGGAGGGTCCCTTGTAATTTTTATTGTTGACTCATACTCATTTGTGAGTAGAGTTTATATAAGATTTGGTAAGCCAATAACAGTAACATCTTTTTGTGAGAATAGCCTTTAGCTACTTAAATATGTGTCAAACTAACAACTACCAAGGATGAGCATTTGATGAGTCTGTTTCAACATTACATGAGTCAGAAAGCAAAGCAGACAACCTCTCCATCACAGCCTTCCTCACTCCTTTAGCCATCTAGCAAAAACAGAAGCCGCGGTTCTCTCTTTCTCAAAACCCTAGCACCGCAAAATGGGGAGGTTGTTGCCATTGGCAGCTTCCTCTCCCTTTTTGTTAACCTCTTTTTTTCAATTTATGTGTTGTCTTCTTCCATTAGGAAAATTTTTCTCTTCTTTTAGAGAAGGCTCTTTCTTCGTTTGAGAATATTTTTGTTCCTTTTTTGAGAAAAAAATTTCTCTCATTGTTAGAGATTATTCAGTATTAATCAACTTTAAAAAGACCTACATTTTTTTTAGATCTACAACATTTCAAATTTTGAAAAAATTTCAAAATTAAGAGTTATAGGGCTTGTTTGATTCTTTTTTTATTTTTTTATTTTTAAAAACTGTTTTTGAAAACTGTGTTTAAAAGTTGTTTTGTAAAACAAAAGTAAAAAAAATCTATTTGATAAACTGTTTTGAAAACATATTATTTTTTGCTTTTTTTTCTTTTAAAAACAAAAATTGGAAATAAAAATAATTTTTTATTGTTTCTATTTTTCTGTTTTAAAAACAACTTATTTTCAGAATTTGTTTTCGAAACAACAATAGAAAACAGTTACCAAACGAGTTTTTTTATTCTGAAAACAATTGAGAACAGAAAACAGTTTTTAAAAATAAAAAACAAACAGATCTATAATTTTTAGAGAATATTAGAAAATGTGTTGCCTTCTCTTGAAAGACTATGTTTTTTTTTTGAATTTAAAATTAGTTGTATTTAAATAAAATTTGTTGTATTTTTTATAATGTTGGTTAATAATAGTTAAAAAATATATTGTCTTATAATTTAAATTTTGTCTATCATTCAAAAATATAAGATATTTTATAATTTTTATTTTGCTAAAGTTTTTATAAGTTTGGATTCGATACTTGTTTGATGAAACTTATAATTTTTGATTTATTCAAAAAAGAAGATGACGATGATGAGCCTCTTTCCACTCGAAAGTGGCTCTAGAGCTCATATTCTAACAACATACTTAACACGATGGATATATTCCAGGAGTTACATGGAATTCCAATAACAATGACAAAGATGATGCAATTATGAGGAATATCCTGAAGCCTTAATGGGCAAAAATAAGAATTTCTTGCAGCAGTAATACCTATTGCTTATTTAGTGACATCATGTCAGTAAGTCAAACCCCTTCCCAACAGTTAGAATTAATAAAAGATTCAATAGGAAAAAGAGAGAGAGAGAGAGACGGAGCTATTTTTTTACTAATGAATATGAAATTACAGATACAACAAAACCTGAAAAACCAAAAAATATCGTGGAATAAAAAGAAGAAACTATGTCAGATGGTGAATAAGAGGCTATACATCTCTAAAAGCTACTTCAGACTGGTACCTTATCTGGTGCACATGCAAATAAGCAAGGTTGGGAAGGCAATGAGTGACTGTATTGTTAGTGGGCCAACTTACTCCATATTGGCCCATATACATTTTGGGCCTTTCTCATATATTTTTTCAAATATATTTCTTAGATTTCAGAAGATTGCATCATAAAAATAGAATAAGAATCCGAAGTCACTTTCCAAACGAAAAACAAAATAAAGAATCAATACATTAAAAGAAGTCAAGTATTTCACTCACAACTAATTGATCAGAGTAACACAAGACTTACGAATTTAAGAGAAGATTAAAAATCTAAAAAAAAATAAAATTTGATACATCAGCGAGAGTCAAACCCGATTAAATCCTAAACCCCTTCGGACCACCCGAGGTAGCCTCAGGTGGCAAAAATCTGAAATTTTAAAATGCCATTATAAGATTCTTACAATAGTGTTACGTAAGCGAGGTGTATCAAGTTGGGTTTTGGATCAGAATAAAGGGTCCAGCATCCTGTGACTTCCATTACAATTTACCATAATATAATAGAAGAGGCATGGTGGGCCCCCAGCCCTGGAGGTGGTCCAATCAGATGCAAACAAGTGAAGACAACAAATTTTTTAGTAAACTTGTTACATTAAATTAATCTATAAACAATGAGTAAGTTTGAAATTTCTTACAAAAATAATTTTTTATTTAAAAGATATAAAAATATAATGTAAGATTAAAAAAAAATATTTTTATAATTAATTTTATTTAATATAAATCAAACTTAACAAATAAATTTAAGTATAGTTTTTTAGATATTTATTATAAAATGAATTATTAAAAAAAAAAAAAAAAAACCATGTGCGAGCCTATCTGGACCTGGCTGCTCTCAACGTCATCCCAATCCCTCCCTTTCTTTTTTGTTTATCTCACACACTTAGAAAGCGACTAGTTGCCGAGCTAATCCTTGATTCCTTCGTGTTCGTCCTCGTTGTTATCCACGCTCACCCCTTTTACCGTATTACCCCTATCCTTATCATTTCTCGTCTCTCGTGGCCACAATTTTACTTCCCCTGCTTCTATCTCATTCATTCCCACTTCAAATTGCAAAAATGCCACTGTCACCGTCCCCCCAGCATCATCTGGCCTTCTGATTATCGATAAGAACCCCTGCATATCACAAATCACACTGTTCATGCTTCCCATTTGTTTCTGCTTTTTTTTTTCTTTTAACAAAAATTTAGATTAATGAGAAAGCACTTCATTTCATATTTTTAGAATTAATTAGTATTTATAAAAATTAAATTACTAGCTTGTCTGTTAATAGTGTAATTTTTTAAAATCTGAAAAAATAATATAACTTACTAGTAACTTGATATACATTAATGTACATATCAATTCACATATTTGTTTGTTTGTTTTATATTTATTAGGACATAATATTAATTAATTATTTGTGATTAATAAAAATTATTAATTATCCTTAAAATAATTTCTGTTAAAATATATTTATTATTTATAAAATAATTATTATATGGTGGTTAGTAAAAGAGTAAAAAGATAGTTATTGACTTATTAAAAAGTGAATAATAAAATTTTTTACTATGAATCAAAAGTAAATTATCAAACCAAAAGCGTTTAATCCATATTAATATAAATAATTGACTAAATTTTTTTAGTAGATTGAATCTATTAAAAATAATAAATTTAATTAATTAATTATTGAATAAATATATAAATACATTTAAATTTTATACTTATTTATTTATAATTAATATAATTTCAATATGAAATTTTATTTATTTTTTAATAATTTAATTTTAAAAAATTTCTCATTTATTTAAAATTTTTAAAAAATTAATATAATTTTTCTCGTGTATTTATCTATTAATCTATATAAAATTATTAATTAGGACTAATTCCATCCCTATCTTAATTGATTTTAAAGTTAAATAAGGATGACTTAAAAAAAAGTTTTTATAAAAGAGAATGTCATTAAAAAATAAATATTTTTAATTCAAAACAGAATATCATTTTATAAATTCAGTCTAATAATTTTTCTGCTATAAATTTATATCCATTCAATTTTCCTTCCTGTTAGAAGAAAAAGTGAAAAACCTCTACGGACTGAAAGGGCATCATAGTAAGTAACCACTTTCATTCCCTCCTGGCTGGGCTTATTATAAACCCAGCCTACCCCCTCCTAGTAGGAGGAAAAAAAATCTCTCTCTCTATTCCTCCCTTCCCCTCCTCGGTTTCTTCTTGGACTGACCTGAGACGCCATTGTTGTTCACCTCTCTCTCTCTCTCTCTTCATACTTGTCGTGGAGTTAACCATATAGTCTTCTTCTTCTGAGTGATGGGTATGTGCTGCCGCTGTTCTCATACCTCGCACATCACCGAGATCATTATCACCAGCTTCTTTCGCCACAAGCCTTAGATCTTCGCTTCACTTCAAAATTCTTGGATTATCTTAACCAGCTCTGATGGCTGCTTGAGAGCGTGATCGGAGGCTTCCTGAAATGGCGGGTGGGAGGGTCTTTAGTGGTTCTCGTAGAAATGCTTCGAATTTGAGTCTTTTGCTTCCAAATCAAGCTGGTCCTTGCACTTCTGAGCCTCTTGATGGTCTTTTCCTTTCTGGGTCTTCCTCTCCTTTCCTCGGTACTTTCTCTCTCTCTCTCTCTCTCTCTCTGCTTATAGTCACTTCTCTGTTCCTTGAATTATAGTATTGATTTCATTAATGTCGTCTGTTCTGCGTCTTCATTTTAGTGTTAGACTCTACCAGACTGCTTTTGGGTGATTGTGATTTCACTTCAATTATGTGTTGAACTATTAATTAGGCTTGCAACAAAAGCGACTCTGGGACATTAGTTTAAGCGAGCGAAATAAAGATCAAAACATTGAAAACAAGAAAGAAGGAAAAGAGACAAACTTACACCCACTAAAGCTCTGACTGGTTCAATTTGACCCATTTTAATCTATTTTTCAAACAAAAACGTTTTCATAAGAGTCTAATGTTGTTAATTGGATATGAAATTGGACAGTATCGTTTAATTAGATGATCTTTCTAAATTACTATCTTACTTGTCCAGGTTCAAGATCCATGGTGAGCTTTGAAGATGTTCAAGGAGGGAAAGGGTATAATAGATCGTTCTTCTGCCCTTTTGATCGTGAAGAAAATGGAGATGATGACATGGACGAATACTTTCATCAACCTGAGAAGAAGAGGCGGCTCACTGCTGACCAAGTGCAGTTTCTTGAGAAAAGCTTTGAGGTAGAGAATAAGCTTGAACCAGAGAGGAAAATTCAACTAGCCAAGGACGTTGGCTTGCAGCCTCGACAAGTAGCCATTTGGTTTCAGAACCGCCGGGCACGGTGGAAGACAAAACAGCTAGAGAAGGATTATGAATCTTTGCAGGCTAGCTACGACAGTCTTAAAGCTGACTATGATAAACTTCTCAATGAGAAAGATAACTTAAAAGCTGAGGTAAACGAATGTCTCTCAACTAGTTAAAGTGATTGTATAACTTGCCATTGACATTGAATTCTACAGTTCTTTGTGCACCACTTTAGAAAATGTTTATGAATTTCGATTCAGGTTGCAAATCTCACAGAAACGATGCTTCTCAGAGACAAACAAGGGGGAAACTTTAACCAGGCGGAAACAAACAAAATTCAGGAACCACCCCAAAAGCCTTTACTTGATACAGCAACTTCCGAGGGTGAAGGTTCCAAAGTCTCTGTTGGGGCATGCAAACAGGAAGACATAAGTTCTGCCAAGAGTGACATATTTGATTCGGATAGTCCACATTACACTGATGGAGTTCACTCTGCACTTCTGGAGCCTGGTGATTCTTCTTATGTGTTCGAACCTGATCAGTCTGATCTATCTCAGGATGAAGAAGATAACTTGAGCAAGACTCTGTTTCCTCCATACATATTTCCCAAGCTCGAAGATGTCGATTACTCCGACCCGCCCGAAAGTTCATGTAATTTTGGGTTTCCAGTGGAAGATCATGCCTTTTGGTCCTGGTCCTACTAGGTTTTCTGTCCTTTACATCTCTTTACCAGTCTTTCCCCTTTCTGTTTAGAGCATGTGGTAGATACGGGTTAAGTAATAAGTCCAAGCAATGGCACCCAGGCTCTGAAATGGTGGTGGATTTAGGATAGAAATGGTGGTTTTTGCCCCATTTGGTATATGCATTTTTGTTGGGGATGTCAATGTTGTATGAAACTTTTGGTTCCAGTGTAATTAAATAAATATCTTGTCATTGAGCATGTAACTAGTGGTTGTTTGTTTCAAGCATTCTGAGCGAGTTCATCAACAAGGCATGAATTTTTTTTTCCTAAAAAAGAATGCAAATACTTAATTAGAAGAACGAAAAGAAATAGAAAAGCTCCCGTAATGTATGCTGAGCAAGTTACTTGCTTGAGTGTGAGGCCTAATCCTTCTTTCTTTTCCCCCGAGTCTGTAAATCTCGATGGGGATTTGGGGTACTTGTTTTAATTGGCTCGCCGCCATGACTGACCAAGTTGACTTGCTCCTGCTCGCTGCACTTCCTAGTTCACAGTATCTAAGCTTCGGGACAAAGCTCCTCTCGCGGGCCACCGTCACGCTAAGTCCGCAACCCTTGGTGGCTTGCCATGTAGAATCATAGATTTTTTTCGCTTTCTTCTGTAGCTGTCATTTTTTTTAACGGTTAGATACTCAAATTTAGTCTAAATCAAATTTTTTGTTTTTTCTCATAGGATCGAACATCAATTTGAAACAAGGAAAGTAAATAGAGAACATTACAGTTTCTGTGCTGTTCAGATTACACCTTTTAGTAGTGATTTTAATTATTAAATAAATATATTAGATATATTTATAATTTATAGTAATATTTATAAATAAAATACCGATATATTTAACTACCAAAATATTTTTCATATTAATACTTGAACATTGGCAATCTTTTAAGCGAAAAAGGTTTTCATTTATTTTTTCTTTTCTTTTTTAATGTAAAGTTGAAGTAAGTAGCAAACTATCTCTTTTCAAGACATTTAATTGCTTACTGAGAATTTTTAATGGAAAATTTGGAGTCATACAGTAAGAATATAGTTTTTTTTTTTTTATCTGTATTTAAGACAGTTTAAATATTTGAGTTTTGAGACATACGATAGGATGTTATTATTTTATAATAGCTAAAAAGTATATAGTATAAATTTAATTTATTAATTTTTTTATGAATTGATTTTACAATAAATAATAACATATATATTAAATAATTCTATTATATTTTTCACTATCGATAAAAACAAATTATAAAACAACTAAAATAATGTTTTTTTTTGTTATAGAAAAATTTGTGTTCATTGCATATCCACTTATACTTGAGCAGACCATAATGGGGAGCACAGCTGCAACCCAAATGGAGATTTGCCAGGTGGACAGTTTTATCACCTCTTCCTGCATTCAACTACGCCACCTAAAATGCTTTGCTTTTTCCACCATCTGACCAAATAATTTTGTATAATATTTCTTTGTTCTTCTTCGGGTCGTAAAATGTTTCTAGGGTAAAAAATGAAAGAGAAAAGTATATGGTAAACAATAAGTGCTCCGAGTGGTCCCATTACGCTAAAACGACTCCATCATCAAAGTACGGTGCCACTTCATTGTGATATTATATCTTTTAATATGTGGCTCAGAATTCTTAATTTTAGTTAATAGGTCAACTTATTTACCGCTGTAGGTTATTTATAAGGACGATTTGATTTTTCGCCCTTTTTTCTTGTCAATTTATAAATTAAATTCTTATATTTTTTTTCCATTTTAATGCAAAAATAAAAAATGTTCATAAAATAAATAAATATAAGATGCGCTTTAAAAAAAATGTAAAGTAGATTATTGTTGATGATAAAAGTTTTTTAAGACTGATTTTTCACACAAAATATTAATTTAGACTCGTAATGTTGAATGCAGCTGACACAGCGCGTACAAACTGTGTAACGAGAATTCATGTTGAATCTATCCATCAGCATCACCGTCCCATCAAGGCTCCACCATTGGCAAGCTGACACATGGGATGCCTTCTCGAAGCACATTTCCTACGGAACGGGTCAAGCCCCACTAAACCACTAGATTTGGGGTAATGTGTACGGCCGAGATGAAACGACGTCGCCGTCGTTTCATTATTTTATTTTTCCTTAGGGTTTGTTTTTAAGTCTCGTCAAACAAAAAATCAAGAAAACATACAGACCAAGCAAAGCTGCCTCGTGGAATCTCAATAAAAATATGATGGCGGGTCCCACTGACGTCGACCTCTGGGGCAACGTGGCGTGCGATCTGTGACCGCATCGAGTGAGGGATCGGGTCAAACCCTATGGGCGGAGGGTTGGGGACCCACCACTATCATTAATTAATTGAGGAAAAAAATGGAAAGTTTTGGAAGGTAGCAGGGAGATAAGCATTGGGGGGCGGGGGGTGGGAAGAGTGGGTCCCGTAATAAGGGAAGACGAGGGTGGTGAAAGATGACAGGTAGCAGCTGTCCACGTTTTTCCATGAAGCTGATGTAACACGTGTGGGTTGCTTTCTTTGGGCCCACTCTTTTAGCTTTCCTTGTCTGCTTCGTCCTCTTCCTCCTCTCTTCCCGTGACCAATGATCGCGATGCATCACAATTTACGAAGTTTTTTTTTTTAATCTATATAAATAATATTTAATAATAAAAATATATTAATATAATAAATACCCTGAATTATATTTGACATACATTTATTAATATATAGACTGATAAATTTACTTAAAACGTAGAAATTTAGACTAAAAATAAGTTTTTATGGTTTAAAAAATATGTTTA
This sequence comes from Gleditsia sinensis, assembly GCA_037074535.1. NCBI lineage: Eukaryota > Viridiplantae > Streptophyta > Magnoliopsida > Fabales > Fabaceae > Gleditsia > Gleditsia sinensis. The sequence goes on along the minus strand of CM073464.1, from coordinate 5,158,792 downwards.
TTTTATGAAATTAAAATTTTTATATTTATTTTTAAATTTAATTGATATAAATTACTATACATATTATTTCATTTTTTATAATTATATATTATTTTAATTATGTTTAATAATTACAATAAACTTATTTTTAAAATAATAAAAATACTATCCATTATTTTTTAAAAATACTGAAAAAATTCCTTTAAAAAATGTTTTGAAAAAAAAACTTTATTAAACACATGTTTTATGGTATTTTTTGTTTTTTTTTTAAAAAAAGACAAATCAAAGAAACTATAAAATTTGATTTTTTTTGTATTATTATATAATTATAAAACTTGGCCTATTCTAATTGTTGAGTAGCTTCATAATTAGAACAGCAAAAATTTTAAAGGCTAAATAATTAAAAGAAAGTAAACAAAAAAAGTAAGAAAAATTGTAATGGTAACATTAATGGGTATCTTTACAAAAACAGTGGGGTAGGCTGGAATTTTGAGAAGCTAGTAAAAGTCTAAAGATCAGACTCATCTTCCACCTGCGGAGCCTTGATCAACAACAGTTCGCATCACATCATCACCTTAAAGAACATGCACTATGGCTGAAAGATGATTCATTTTTTTTAATTTAAAGAAAGAAAGAAACTTTAAGAAGAGGTCTTTAAATAGAGATGCACTTGGCAAGTAAACCCGGTGGTAGGCAAGAAACAAATTTCACTTGAGAAAATCAACTCTAATGATTGAATTTGTGACCTGGGGACACTAATTTATTTGGGAATTATAATGAAGGAAGCGAAGGATTGGATTGGCGTTGAAGAATGAAGATCCCACTTAAATAACGTTACATCACAAAATGGCAGACATTACGAAAATCATAATCGTCAACACCAACCACCCATTTTGTGCATCAGAATCAACTTCCATTTTCTCTCACCGCTGTTTTTAATGGCCGATGCTTGCAATCCCAATAAACAAAAGCTAGAGAGGCGTCTTAAAGTCTCAACTTTTGAGAAACCATGGCATAGGTGGAACTCGCTTAGAGTCTTCTCGGGGTGCCTATCCTTTGTCATTTACACTTTGTTCTGCCCAGCAAACATTGGCTCACAACAAATTTTATAAGAGTTTGAATAAAATAGTTAAAAAAATTCTTTAATGTGGGGGATATCAACCCCTATTTCAATATGCATTATTTCTATACTTATCCCTACGCCAAGTTACTTTCTTGTGGTTTTAAACGTGGGGATAAAAGAAGAATAGAATAAGTGAGGAAGTATGGCATAACACGGTGGTGCATGCCTCTCACATTAATTTGACATTACACGATCCAACATACCCTAGGGAGCTACGATTGTTAAGAGGCATTATTTATAAGAATAAATTTAGATACGTTTTCAGATTTTATAATAAAAATATAATACATAATTTTTTTAAAAAAAAATCAATAACATAATATAAAATTGTAAAGAATATTTACTTATTATGTTTCTATTATAAAATCTAATAATAAATATATTAAAATTATACTTAAATTTTGTCATTATTAATCATATTTCTTGTTGGCATTTCGTTGTATTAAAAAGTTGTGTTGTCTTTTTTTTTATAATTTTTTTAATAAATTGTATTAAAAAGTGTTATTTCTTAATTTGTAATATTTCTTTTATCTTTTGAAAATACATGTTTGAACTGTAATAAATTTTATTAAGATTTGTATAAATTATAAACTTTTATTCATTTTATGTGATTTTGTTTTAAGAAAAGAAAATAAAGTTTAGTAGTGCCTTGAATCCACCATCTAAATGGAGGGCACGAATTGTTGGCCAAGCTCATAAAAACTTTTTACATGCACCAGAAGTCGTTTGGTTCTGAAAATTATAAACACCTGAACTACTTACTTATTAGACTTGCGCATGAATTCAAAGAGAATTGACAAATATGTATTTTAATTTGAATCTAACTAGTTAAGGATAAGCTTAAAAAAGCATTATTATTATCAGGACTAACGTTACTTTATGTGGCTTGTTCATTAGGGAATTCACTTCCTCGCTGGGCCAATCACTGAAAAATATTACTGTACTATCTTTCTGTTGAGTACGGTATTAGTCTTTGACTACTCAATGCTAATCCACTTTGTTCCTTTTTTGTTGAGTTGGATTCCTCAACTCAGTGAGTCCCTCCAAAGTCAAATCCATACATGGCTTACACTGTTTTCTACCGAAGTGGGCAAATGCTGATTCACACTCTTTAGCAGCCCTTTTTATCAAATATTTTTTTAATAATTTATATCATTTTAAATTTTAAATTTTTTTAGTATATAAAATTATTAATCCGTTGTACATTCATTATTTTTTTGCCTTTTAAAAATATTAAATTAATTACTTATTAATTTTTAAAAATTAATTCATATACTTAAGATAATTTAAAAACTAAATTATTAATTTAATCAATAGATCCAACTGTATTTGATTTTTTTAAGAATATTTTAAAAATAAAATTTTAAATACACTAGTTAAGTCAGTATGAGAATGCATATTTAAAATTGTCAACAACAAAAAAAGATTTAGCTTTAGAAAAATTTCAAATACACTCTAATAATAATAGCCAAAATAAAAATAATAATATTTAGGTCGAACAATTTCAACGATCCACATTCCAATATCAATAGTTGAATACAATTTTGCAGCATCAAACAGTCCATATTGATAGTGCCAGACATCTTTTAGAGCCATGCTTCCAGAAGAAAAATGAAGGATCGATGTTCTATTTTGGTCGGGACACAGTAGCTCACTACGTACAGTTCTGATAAAAAAATGTCCTTCATCTCCTATCACATAGATTAAAAGAAAATGTACGTGGAAATGCTCTTGCCTTGGGAGAGATGTATGCCTCGGTGTGTGCAAAGATCAAAATTTAAAGTTGTCCTTCAAGTATACCACCACCTCTTGCTGAACACCAATTTGGGTCTTTAGTTAGTAAACTTGCAAGAATTAAACATACTCATGCTGTTTGCTATATTTGAATTTTTTATTTTTTATTAATTTCAAAATTTATTTATAAGATATTTTAATATAAAAAAAACAATGGTTTTAATTTTTATACATTTCATTCTCAAAATTTTTAAATACTTGAAAAATTAAAATATTCATACTTACTATCAAACTGAGTAGAATGCATCCAGCGGCACCGGGAAAAAAAGCATACCAGAAATTTAAGTGATGCAACTTAACTCCGTCAATGAACAGTAATGGCAGGCTGGCAGCTGCATAATTGTATCAAAGATGGAAAATTCTCAGCTAGCATAAGGTTGGATAGTGAATTTGAAAGAGTTTATGAAGAAGTACCGGGTGGGTGAACAGAGCGAGTGTAGATCATGTAAGCGGTGCATGCTGCAAGGGCAGCACTCCTAGCAAGCCATCCTGGTCCAAATATTGTGAATGCCAAAACACCTATGGCTGCGCAACCTATTTGGGCCATGAACATGTTGTACTTCTGCTTAAGTAACCACAACCAGCATGCTTTACGGTTCAGTTAGGGGAAGCAAGTCAAAGCAAAAAAGGACTTTAAGAACACAATCCTAGTATTACATGGAAGGGTTTTTTCTTTATCTTCCACCAAGTACCACAAGCTGAAGTGTAATAACAAGCTGGTGGATCGCTGGCCCAGAGAAGTCCAATTGCTTAATTTAGGTTGAGTTTTTCTTTCTTGGGTCAAGATGTTAGGTTAAGTCCAAAAAATGAAAAAAAAAACTTCTTGGGCTACTACTGAGGCTCATTTCTAGTCTTGGTCTGTTCTGTCACCCTGTGCCATGGGCTACTAATGAGAGTTTGGGTTAAATAAGGTAGCATTATTGGGATACAACTAGATTTTGCATATTTGTCCAAAAAAAAAACTAGATTTTGCATATTAATATCACTAATTTTAAAATAAAAATAAAAAGTCATAGAAGAATACAAGAAAGAAAGAGGAAAGAGAGATTGGTACCCTAGCAGCAGGGGTGGAAGGTGTGGCGAATAGGACTGCAGAAACTGCACCTAATGGTGCAATGGTCATTGAAAGTCCTTTTGGGGCCAATATCTGATCCATCTTTCCCAGTAGCGCCATTGCTACAAATGCCCCTATTCATGGTACAAGTACACAAGTAATCTCCTCAGTGAATGTTTTGCGTAATGAACCCACTGCTCGTGGATTTCAATTTCATATGAATTTCGAATTGAATTGAACATACAATGTCAAAGCGAATCAATAAAGAAGAAAAATGGTCAAAACCTGCAGAGGGCCAAACAATGTCACTGAGGGAAGGAGAGGAAGAGCCTTTGACCGGTTTCCAATCGTCCCATATGGATGGGGCAGCGACGTCGCTGGATGCCACAATCCCGAATCCTCTCCTTCGCGCTTTGATGGAGTTGTAGCCATGAACAAGTGTCCTATAATTCAAAACAACCCCCTTTTGTTTGATGAAATTCTCGAAAGAAGATGGGGTTCGTAATGGCACCATATAGCTGATGCCACTACGTCGATAACTGATTCCGGCATTCATTTCTAAGCCTCAGAATCTTGATTCGCCAACCGCCTTCTCTCTCTGTCTCTGTGTAACAGATGTATATGTGAAGTATGACAGAGAAGAAGAGAAGGGACCATTGAGAGTTGAAGCAGGTCAGAGTGAACCTTTGGAAAGGCCTAAAGGTCGCCCAACAATTGCGTGTGCTTTTCTCTCCTTTCTCAATATTTTATGTGTAATAAAACACCTTATCCATCTCCCCCATTCCCCTCCTCTTATTTTGTGACTCTTCATGCAATACCCTTTTTTCTCATAGATTTTTTTTAAGGTTTGTTTGATAAATAATAAAATATTTTGTTTTTAAAAATTATGTTTTTAAAAAAATATAATTGATAAAAATTATAATTTTTAAAAATATAAAATATGTTTAATTAATTTTTAAAGTTATTGACAATTTTTAAGTAATATTTTTTGATAATTTTTTATTCGTTTATTTGGTTATATTTTTTTTAATTTTGTATATTTTTTAAAATGAATCTTTATTTTTATAAAAAAAATGTTAAAATAAAAATAATAATAATAAAAAGAAAAAAGAAATGAGAGAATAAAATTATTATTATTATTATATTATTAATAAAAAAAATATAATTATATTTTAACATAATAAAAAAATTATCATACTTTAAAAAATTTAATTTTTTACTTTTTTTTTTATAAAAAAAAAATTTATAAAATTTTTTTTATAAAATTATTTTTAGAATCTTAATTTTTTAAAAATAAAATTTTTAAAACTTGTATTAAATATAAAAAAAAATATTTTTTGAAAAATTAATGTGCCAAAGGCTGCCTTAATTATTGCACTACACTCCTTATGTTGTCTTGGACCAAAGGGTAAAGTTAAAATGTCAACCATGCCAATACATGCCTAGAAAGTAACGATGACGCCAATGACAACAAATAATCAAACAAAATGAAAAAAGGGACACCTTCATAGACGCTTTTCATATTTTTTTCAAGAAGGAATTATCCTTTTCTTCTTATTCCACTCCAAAATATTGTTTATTTATTTCGTGATTTAGTTTTTTTTTTTTTGTTCGGACAGGCGTGATTTAGTTAAAAGTAATCCAATTAAAGGTCAATCTCAAATAATCCTGCTTTGACATTTTTGTCTTTCTGGATGCTTTTGTTGTACGGGGGTTTAGGTATGAACGTGGTGCGTGAATGGTCAAAAAGATGTTTCGAAGTATCAGGTTTCTCGACGAAGAAACGAGTTGAAGATGAACTTCAAGGAAGTTTTGAAGATTTTGTTTGCTTGAGAGGGGAATATGGGGGTGCATGGCTAGAATGTCAAGTTCGGAGGCGAACAAGGAAACTGGAAATAGAAGAAAAATTGCTTGTCTCAACAAAACATGTTATGGTTTTGGTCCACATAAGCTTCTTTTCAGCATAGTTTATTACTGTTTAAAGCTGTGAAACTATATTCTATTCATTTTCAAAAAGTTCGAAACTGAATCTAACAAATTCCTTTATAAAAAACAATAAAGCAAGTTTTTTTTAGATCTTTTCCAAATTTTGCAGTTGCATAACTGATATACAGAAATAACTTAGGCCTTAATTATTGATGCCAATTGGCAAGCACTAGATGAAGTTGCACAACCCAAAATTCATTTATCATTGATTGCTCAGGTCTATTAGAATGTAAGTAGCTAAACAAATTATAGTATATGATTCAATCTAGCCAAAGGCCAACTTTTTATCATCAAAAGCAATGCCAATACCAGACATAAACACTCTGAAATTCCCAACCATTGCAATGTCCAAGCACGCTGCTTTCCACCAGAAGCAGAAAGCTTTTTTTTTTTTTTTTTTTTGTCTACATCAATCATTTGCTAGAAAAATAATTTACAGGCCCCACAGAAAGGGGCAGGACACTTAACAAAGGCTGTTAGGAAGTAGAAGACTCCAGCAAAGACACATTTGACTATGATATCTATATGTGCAGCAGTTTCTCTGGTCGCTTTCTGAGCCATTTAACAGTGATCGGAATGGGATTCATAGAAATCACTTGGGCAAGGAGACATAACCTCTTGTTCCAACAACTGCAATACCTGGTTCATTGATGGACGCTCATCCGGGTTTGCATCTGTGCATCTTGCTGCTAGGTCTAGAATTACTTCAACAGTTCCTGCATCTGCATCTTTGCATCTTTTGTCTACTACATCTTCCAATCTGTTCTCTCTCAGTAATGTGTTCATCTGCAGATCATTGCCCCAAAGTCAGTTGTTGTTTATGAAACGTAAGGGCTAAAAGAAGAAGATTCTTATGCGCCATCTGAATGAGATAAAGCTTACCCAACCAACAACATTTAAACCTCTCTTTACAAAGGAAGCATCTGTAGGTCTCTTTCCTGTTACTAGTTCAAGCAATAGAACTCCAAAGCTATATACATCCGATTTCTCTGTGGCTCTCCCACTTTGTAGATACTCTGCTTGGCATTCAAGTAATAGCTCACCAATCACTGAATTATTTCTTTTGAGATGATATTCACAATTACAATCATAAAAATTCATGAATATATCCAAAACTTAAGACTTAAAAGTAACTCAATCAAGACAGCGCTTCATATAATGATGTATAGCATCTCTCACACAAGTCATTCGTTGATAATGAGCCACTTTCAGCTGAAATTGTAACATCTACATTAGAAAAGGATGCTGCTGCATATTGCATTGGAAGGGAAGGCTACATCCAACTAAGTAATGTAAATAAAACAGCTGCAAAACTACCAAGTGTAAATTTTACTTTCCTTGCTTATTAATGGAGTAACTCAGACAAAAGTTTGATATATATCAATCCATTTATGGCCAGGGAATTAAATTTTTGAATACTCATCAAGTCTAATTCAAAGTTCAAACTAGACATTTCTTATGTGAATTATCTAAATTGAAATTTTCTCAAAAGTAAACCAGATGACATACCTGGTGCCAGATAGCCAAATGTGCCAGCAACCACTGTTGTAACATGAGCATCTTCATCAACCAAAAGCTTCGCAAGCCCGAAATCAGAGACACGAGGCTCCAAGTTTTCATCAAGGAGTATGTTGCTGGATTTTATGTCACGATGCACAATTTTTGGGCAGCAGTCATGGTGTAAATATGCCAACCCCCGGGCAGAACCAAGGGCTATTTTTAGGCGAGCACCCCAATTCAATAACTTCTGTTCAGCATTTTCTGAATCAGAGAAAATTAATCAGATAATTAGAGAGTCCCAAAAACAAAAGATATGTTATCATGAAAATAAATTAGATAAAAATCTCTTGACTCTTTTCATATAGCTCACCCCAATTTCTTTACTTGCATTTCATTTACATTGCCAAGTTCTGTTTCACTATATCAGCATCAGGCTTCTAAAAGACTTATGTACTGAAATGAAAGTTTACTGGCTTGGGAGAGTTAAAAGGATAACTAATTATTTCAACATGATTTTTTGCATTTGTATACAATTACTACATATTTTTCTCACTCATCAGCTTATAGAAAGACAATAACAGATGCATATGAATTGATTCACATACCATGCAAGAGATCATCTAAGCTACCCATTGCCACATAATCATAGATGAGAAGCTTTGAAGAAGGAATCCTGCAGTAACCACGCAGGTTAACTAAATTTATGTGCTTGATGCTACCCAAGATCTCTATTTCCCTTTCAAAAACCTGATAAGATCCTTCACGACTTCTATCAATGCGCTTAACAGCAAATGTTCCACAATCATTCATGACCATTCGATAAACAGTACCAAATCCTCCTGATCCTACTACATCCTCTTCATCAAGAGACTCCAGCTTTTCTATGATCTCAGATGATGGGTATGGCAGATCACCGTGAAAGGTGATAAGTTTTTTACCTGTTAGAAGATGAGGTTAGCCACGAAAAAGCAAATACTGGAGATTGCCAATTTGAAGCACCACCCTTCATACCTGCTTCTGGATCAGTTTGTTTCTTCACTTCTGTGTATCTCCTAGCAGCCCTTTCCTTCTTTGACAGCAAACAAATCCAGAGGAATGATAGAATTATGACAAGTGCAAGTCCCATTGTGGACATTGCACCAATTAGCACAGCCTTCATGTAATGTGAAGATCTTTTGGGAGGGACTGCAAATATTTAAACATTGCATATTGTAGTTATCTTACATATTTAGAGAATAATTGCTCAATGTGTGAATACAATTGTAGAATCAAATAACAGCAGAATATTATGAACGAAAGATATCCTGTGATCTGATCTGACTTGCCTGTAGCTTCGTCACTTTCAGCATGTGGTAACACCACAGGGAAACCAAGTGAGGTTCGACATGGTTTTTGAACTTGCCGGCCACAAAGATCTAAATTGCCAATAAACCTACTCATAGTAACAAATTTTTAAGTAGAACCACAAACGTAGAGGGTGAAACAATTATTTAACTGTGAAATGTAGACAACAGCTGACAGTTGGGTATTTATTGAATGTATTCACATAGCAGCACTGTTCTTATTGTTACTATGAAGTTCTATAATGCTGCAATTTTTAATGAAAATCCACAGATAATGAATGGGAAAAAAAAACTATTTTTGATGAAAAACTAAGTGCTTATTATCCATCATCCAATCAGAGCGGCTACTTAAAAGTGTCTGTCAATCACATAAAAAGCCATAACTTTTTTTTTTCATATGAACTGTCCAGAGGCGACAATGTTTAAGCCTTAAAAATTTATTGGGTGAGAGTACTTACGAGTTGTTTCCAAAAGTGCTTAGTACTCCAATGTCTGGGATTTCACCAGAAAAAAAATTGGTAGACAAGTTCCTAGGACAAGTGTGATCAGCAAATAATATTAGTGTCCCATACGATTCTTCCCAAGAAAGTATACCAAAATTTGAAGTCATCAAAATGTCACCGAGCTATTGGCTGAATGAACTTACAGAACTTGCAAATGTGTGAGACGGCCTATAGATGAAGGTATAGCACCCTTTAATGAGTTGCTTGAAAAATCCCTGAATTTAAACTTAGTATTAAAGTCACAAGTCATATTAAAATTCGATTGGAAAATTAAACTATAATCGTATTCTAACTGAAAACCTGAAAACAGAAAGTTCCATGGAAAGCTGGCAACCAATTTCAAAGCATAAATCACTTCAAGCATAATAGTGTCAGTGAGGAATAATATGGAAAAGGGGATCTTACAGTATAGTTAAATAAGAAAGATTTCCAATTTCCGATGGTATGCCTCCTTGGAAATAATTAGCCCTCAGATACCTTCCATTAAAATCAATAGAAACGCGTTAGCCCTTCGGTATGAAACAGAAATTACAGTAAATTTCTAATGGAAGGAACCAACTATTTTACTTACAGTGCTCTTAGCTCAGTACAATTGGTAACTTCATTAGGAATAATTCCATGCAAGCTGTTCTGATGAAGAGCCCTGATTCATTGCAAACCATTGAATAGGAAAAGAAGGGCAGAGTCAGAGCTATAAGAGGCACTTATTTTGACAAGTAGAAGAGGCAGGGAGGATTATGTTTTCCTTACAGTCTTTGTAGTCTACTGAGTTTTCCAATGCTAGGAGATATAATCCCTCCCAGTTGCATGTAAGGCAGATTTCTGAAGAGTCCAGGACAAAGATAAGTATACGATGACAGTGGGAGAAAACAGAAAGACAAAGAAATTTAGTATCTGATAGAAAATGTTTTCTATGGAAAAGGAATTGATTTTCCGTTGTTTGAGCATGTGCTGCTTACATACATTGAGCGAACTCGTTGGTCCCCGGGATGACAACTAATACCAGTCCATGAGCAGGGAGATTCATCAGACTCTTGCCAGTTGCTAAGAAAACTCATGGTGTCATTCAAAGTGCTTTTGATTTCCAACAACGTGAGACCTAAAAATTCCATAAGGGGTGAGTGAGACTGAGAACTACCCAAAATGCAGTTAATCGGCCCAGATAGACAAACAAAATATCAAAAATCAAAAGCACCATTAATAACCCCCAGTTTTTTTTTTTTTTGTATGATTGGCAACCAAACGCTGAAAAAATTATAGAGGAAGTTAGGAAGTAAAAGAAGAAGAACCTAAGTATGGAAGACAGCTTAAGGGTTCCCAGTTCTTACCATCTTGAGTGAGAGCAAAGGAGGAAGAGCAGAAAAGAGCTCTAGAAATCACCAAGAAGACCCATGCTACAGTACCCATTTTCTTTCTTGCCATCCAAACGGGGGAACTCACTCAACTCTCTGCACTCAGAGAGAGAGAGAGAGTGAAACAGTGATGATTCCAGTAGGTAGTGTAGGGTGGGAGTTGTGATGACAGTGTAGACCTAAAAGGACTAGCATCATTAAACTAATAATACTAATTTGAAGGATGAAGAGAGAGAGAGAGAAAAAAAGAGTCCTTTATCTTACCGCAATATTTTATGAACAGAGACGGGGGACTTTTTGAAAGCTAGTATAAAAAGTGGTGCAGAGTGAAGTAGCCGTTGTATAGCGGGAAATTCAAAAAAAGGCAACTTTTCTACCACTCTCTCGTGTGCCCGAACAAATATACTCCCCAAACATGTCCTACATTTGACAAACTGTCAGGAGCAAAGAAATATCATATTACACGTGTCGATTTAACGTGGAGAGTATTGGACGCAATCTCACTCGCGCGTTACAGCTGTGAGGTTTCGATTTCAACTTAGCTCCAAAAACATCTAGACTGCATCGCCCATGTCTGAGATAAATCAGACATTTTGCAGAACCATGCAGCATCAGATAAGGAACGGAGCATTACATTAATGGCGATTTTGAACATCATTATTCTTTTTTTGGTAAAACTTGGAAAAAACAGAAATTAGTACACAAGCATCTCTATTACAATAATGCTGATTCGAGTTGTTTTCCCCCGTAATATAATCCCAACTCCGCTAAATGAAATTACAGAATGTCCTGTCAGTGTCAGCGTTGGGAGCATCTCAGTTTCGTATAACAGTTATCAATTTTTTCTCAAAATACTATAGAAATATAGATAAATGATGAGCCGCAAAGTGTAAGTTCAATTCTTGCAAGCATGTTGGCACAAATTATTAATCCACCACCAAAAAGGGCAAGCAAGAAAAAAAGTTACTTACTTTATGTTTGAATGAGAAATTTTCTTAACATGTATGGAATTTGAAATTTTAAAAAATTGAATTAGCCTTGTAATCATTAAGAAAAGAATTTTAAATTTCACCATCCAAATGAAGTTTTTGAAATCCCTTATCTTTGAAAAAAATAATTTTATGATTAAATTACTTGAATATTATTGATAATTTTTGTAGCTTTCTTAATTTTTTTAGATATCTTTTTTTAAATTTTTAGCATAAATATATTTATACTATATAAATATAAAACTAATTTTATTTGAAATATTAAAATTATTTTTTATAAATATTTTTATTTTACAAGTTTGAATTTTAATATTGCAATCATTAACTTTTAACTCATTTATCATGAACTAAGCTCCAATGGACAAATTAGAATGAATCAACTATTAAAAGTAGAATTTTACTCTGGTCTTCAATAGCACCACCAATCTATCATTAACAAAGTGATCCTTGTTGAGGAAGCTCCAAGGAACAAGAAAACATCATCCATTGAATTTGACTTGGTCATTGCCTTTTTCAGAACTTGTCATCATAAACATCTTCACATGTTATGAAATCCTCTGTTTTTCGCATTTTTTTTATTGCCATTTTCACTTCGTGCAAAGCAATTTCCATTGCGTGGCTTTCTGAGGATTAGAATTTAGAAGCATGGCAATTTTTTTTTTTTAAAAAAAATTACATTAAAGATTCATGATTTGAGGAAGAAGAGTAGAGAAAAAAATAAGAATCAATCTCAAAACATTAAACTCATTTTAATCGGTGTGATATCAACTATTAAACTATGCATATTAACAAAATCAGGAGAGATTTTTAGGTAAATTCGCTATTAACGTACTAAGTCAATAAAAGATTAATTTTCAACGGTGCCCACCTTATTTTGTGCACCTCAACCTCAATTCCACATTAAAAATATTTTCATAATTTACATTGACTTTTATGGGTTGACCATGTTGGGCGTGACTTCTCATTTTAATTTGCCACCTTGATCGGAACTGTGAGTTAGCGATAAGATTTTATTAGAAATATATATCTCACCCTTCTACGTGAGGGCACCTAAAAGCATTATTAGAGATGAACTGAGTGAAAAACAGAAGAAAACAATGGAGACTGTGACCGCTGATTTTTCTTCTTCTACGCCCAAGCTAGAACCTGAGCAAAAACTTGCACCCTCTCCTTCTGCTCTAACCAAAGAAGCAGGAGGATGGAGATCTGTGAAATTTATCATTGGTCAGTTCATAATCCTTGTTTCAGCATCATTTCTCTCTACAGCTTTTGTGCATGCACACACACCTTATTTTATTTTCTTGTCTCTGATTTGAAGGGAATGAGTCCTTCGAGAAATTGGCATCAATGAGCTTGATATCCAATATAACCTTGTACTTGCTAACCAAATACAACATGAGTGCCATAGCTGTGGTTAATGTGGTACAAATTTGGAATGGATCCTCCAACGTTGCATCCATAGCCGGCGCCTTCATCTCTGATACTTATCTGGGCAGGTTCCGGACCCTCATCTGCGGCTCTATTGCATCTCTTCTGGTAAACAAACATCTCAATCCTGTTCTTTTCCTACTCCCCAAACAACAACAATCAATTACATAAGTTGCATTTTCATGTCTTGCCATTCTGGGTCTGTTGTTTTTAGACTGATTTTCTGTTTTCAGCTTCAAAAAGCCCAAATTTACACACCTATTGTTACAATTATAATTGGGAATTGTACTAAGGTTTTAAATACTCAGTCACTGTTTCAGCTAGTCTTACATTACCTCCTTGAATTGCATTTGACAGGGTATATTGACCATGACGCTAACAGCTGGTATAAATCAGTTAAGACCCCCTGCCTGCAAGGAGGCACCCCATTGCCAGAAACCCCAAGGGTGGCAGCTTGGCGTCCTCTTTACAGGTCTTGGACTGTTATCTTTAGGAGCTGGTGGCATTAGACCCTGCAATATTGCTTTTGGTGCTGATCAGTTTGACACTAGGACACAAAAGGGCAGGGCACAACTGGAGAGTTTCTTCAATTGGTGGTACTTCACTTTCACCGTTGCACTCGTTGTGGTACTCACTGGCGTTGTCTATGTCCAAACCAATATCAGCTGGGCTTTAGGCTTTGCCATTCCTACTCTTTGTCTTGCCTTCTCTACTATCATTTTCTTGCTCGGCCGCCATACTTACATTTGCAAGAAACCTCAAGGTAGCGTCTTTGTAGACATGGCCAAGGTGATTGTGGCAGCCTGTAGAAAGCGTAAGTTAAAGGCTTCTGGGAGATCCTTTTATGATCCTACACCTACGTTGGATGAAGCAGAGTTGGAGGTTAGAAGGCGTGATCGCACAGATAGGTTCAAGTACCTTGATAAGGCTGCTATAATCGCCGACCCTAGTGAATTGGATGACCAAGGGATGTCAAGGAATGGGTGGAGACTTTGTAGTTTGCAACAAGTTGAAAACTTCAAATGCTTGCTGGGAATTCTGCCTGTATGGGTGTCTGGAATCTGCTGTTTTATTGTAATGGACCAGCAGAACACTTTTGGAGTCCTTCAAGTTATGCAAATGAACAGGTCTATCGGACCCCATTTCAAGATTCCACCAGGGTGGATGAACCTGATATCGCTGATAGCACTTTCGATTTGGATTCAGGTTTACGAGTGCATCTACATTCCCCTATCAAGTAAATTCAGTAAAAAGGCTAGAAGACTGACCATGGGGGTAAGAATCAGAATTGGCATCTTGTTATCAATCCTATGCATGTTGGTTGCAGCAAGTGTTGAGAAGGAGCGACGGCACTCAGCTATAAGACATGGTTCGTTTAATTCACCCACAAGCTTTGCACTGCTATTGCCACAATTTGCACTATCAGGTCTGAACGAAGCTTTTGCTGCTGTCGCTATTATGGAGTTTTTCACCATGCAAGTGCCAGAGAGCATGAGAACTGTTGCTGGGGCATTCTTCTTTCTGAGCTTGTCCATTGCAAATTACGTAGGTTCGCTTATCGTCAACATTGTTCATAAAGTAACAGCACAGAATGGAAGAACACCATGGCTAGGCGGTCATGACTTAAACAAGAATAGACTTGACTACTACTATTACGTCATCGCCGCCCTGGGAGCTTTGAATTTTGTCTACTTCAGTTTCTTCGCCAGCCCTTATCTGATTAGTAATAAGGTAAATGGGATAAAAGAGGTACAGCTAGAGAAATCAGCTGCTCGTTGGAAGGGAGAATCATCTATACCGGCAGATGAGGAGAACGGATTGGACATAAAAATGGGCTAAATTATTACAGTATTATCTTCTCCTATTTTCTAGATCTTAAATTCCAAAAATTCAGTTTCTCTGTTGCCATTGAATTTCTTCTTCATTCTTTTTTTGGTTTTTTGTAGAGCTTTGTTAGTATAGGGATCAATTTTGGTATGGCGATGAATGTAACTTCTATTTAAGCCATCTTATGGTATAATTTACAACAATGATTTTTGTTGTTATTCTGGCAATTAATGAGAGGCTCGCAAAAACACCAACATTTTCTGGAGAAAGTAAGGGATTCTTACAACCTCTTGTATGTTTTATTTGTCAGCGATGCTACCATAACTTTTCCCTGTCTCTATGAAATCATTTGCTGCCAATTCATTGAAATTTTAGTTTGTCCCTAGGCATGGTGAGTGTCGACGGATAAAAGATTTAGAACTATAAAGATGTCCTCGACACATTTAGATCTGTAAGTTAATGAATTTATTTGATAAGTCATAATTCATAATTCATAATTTATAATTTATTTAATTAATTTATCAATTTATTTGATCTCAGGGCACAATATTTTTATCATAAAAAAATTATTTTTAAAGTTTAAACTCGTGATTTTTAAATTATAAAACAATAATTTTACAATTATATTAAGACTCACTTTTTTTAATAAATAAATTTATTTAAATAATTTAAATTAATTAAAATATATAATTTATAAAATTTTAATTAATTTATAAATTATTTTTAACAAATAGAGTATGTATCTTTTTTATTTTCAATTTGTCTTGAACCCCAATCCATCCTCCAACATAAATTGCATACCTGTTTAGCACATTAAGTGATTAGTATTAATGGAAGACATTTGTGGAACGGAATTGAAAGTTCCAAAGACAGATGATTTTGAAAACACAGCAACTTGGACTCATGACTAGCCACAAATGCACAGGTGGCTTTATAATGCAACTGTGATCTGAAAACTCTAATTTTTTTTTTCTGCTTTCTATTAAACTCGTTGTAAGACTAGAGTTGTCAATATTCTTCTATTAGGCAAACACGTGCACGTATGAAGGACAAACGAAGATTTGTGACGAAGATAAGAACGAAAACTGGAATTGACTTGTCCATTAATCTGCTTCTTCCCTTTCTTTCTACGTATATTTTGATGAATAGAATCTTAGATACTGCTAAACCATAATAGTAGAATATCACTGCCTTCCTAAATGAGGGTCCACATCCCCATGTGAAAAGCTTGACATATTCAGCAATCATCTTAAAAGCTACTGCTCGACAACTTTTGATTACCTTGAACCGTGTAATTTTGTGGTCATTAATGCTCAAAATACTGCAGTTAACAAAGTTCCGTGTTAAACATGGCCTCTTCGACATTCGTGATTGATCAATTCACCTAGCTGCCATGATTGAATGGTAGCAGTGTCAAAGCTGTGTCCTTCCCGGTCCCCACTGACCACTGTGGCACTACAGAGGCTGGCAAATAGCATTTTTCTTTGAATGGATTGTGACTGTCAGTTGTTTGTCGAAGCCGGAGGCATGTGAGGAGGATTTTTCTTGTGTAGTTCAGTCTACCACCTTATTATTTATGAATTCCACTTACAAACGAGTGAAAATCAATAATGAAAATTTTCAATTTAATATGGTAAAACTCACCCGAATTATGTGCGACAAATACAAATTGGTGAGCCGTGCAGGTTGAGCCTACTCAAGAATACCTTGTATGAACAGACTGGTTTTGCAAAAACGAACTGCAATCTGTGATAAAACTGTTGGTGGAGAACCCAGCTACCATTCTATTTTGCTGAGTGGCTCCAATGATTGGAGCTGATACACTCGAATGGTGGTTGAGTGGTTGTCAGGGAAACAACATATGGTCCAAGTTGATCTAAAAAACCCAATATCACTTTAGTCTTTTGCCGTGCCAGAGATTCTATAATCTTATATATTTGGAAATGACATTTTCAGAAATCACATAGACGGCGTATTTGACTTCTCCAAATGTTTGTATCTGCTAGACTATCCAATAACTTTGGGTTGTTTTTGGGAAATTTAGACTTGAAACATTTGAGCATGTTAGAAATAGACTGCACTACTGAATATGCTTACATATTTATTTATAATTAATTTAATTGATCTAAAATCCCCCCCCCCCACACACACACACAAAAAACAAAAGTTGTCTTTCACCCCAAAACAAAACAAGAAAGGAGAAGAAAAGTAGGTTATTTAGCATTGAAGTTTAGGTCTGAAATGACAATTTAGCGGTCCAACAAAACATAAGAAAACACTAGCTTTCACACCTTCAAATTCTAATATAAATAAGCTGCAGATGGAGAATGGGAGTGTGATAAGGAAGAGGAAGAGAAAATTGTTTGCAGGTCTGGTTGGAATTGCTTGGGGTGCTATTGGAACTCTCAATTATTAGTTCCACTCACTCTTCTCTCCTCGTTATCTTTGTTAAATTAGCAACTCACATTATATAATCATGAGCCTTATTGGGGAAAAAAAGACGAGGACAGACACTATGGAGAAGAATGAAAGCGAAAAAATGGAGAGCAATGAGAAAATTCTGATAGATGATGATGATCCTAAGTTTAACTACAGAGGATGGGGAGCCATGCCCTACATCATAGGTAAGCAAAAGAAACCTTATACATTGCTCCTACATGTTTCATTCTAACTCTATTTCTCTCCCTCTCTCTCTTTTTTTCACTTTCCTCCATGAACTTTGAGTGACTCATCTGCATAACTGACAGGGAATGAAACTTTTGAGAAGCTGGGAGCCATTGGCACCTTAGCCAACCTCTTGATTTACCTAACAACTGTATTCAACCTGAAAAGCATTACAGCTACAAATATCATCAACATCTTCAATGGCTGCTCCAATATTTCTACGTTGTTAGGAGCCTTTTTCTCTGATACATACTTTGGTCGCTTCAAGACACTGGGATTCTGCACTGTCGCTTCCTTTATGGTATTATATAAAGCTTTCAGCATTAATGATATTAATAAATAAACATATTAACTTAGAAATTACATCTCCTAAAAATTTACTACAAATGGCTCCAAAACAAATTGTGATTACAACTTTGTATGCCTTCAAACAGGGGCTATTATTGATACAACTTACAGCAGCCATTAAGAATCTGCATCCACCTCACTGTGGAAAGGAGAGCAGCACGTGCAAAGGGCCAACGGTAGGGCAAATGGTATTCTTGTTTGCAGGGTTTGGATCACTAATGGTAGGAGCTGCAGGAATCAGACCTTGTAACTTGGCATTTGGAGCTGATCAGTTCAATCCCAACACAGAATCGGGAAAGAAAGGGATCAATAGCTTCTTCAATTGGTACTTCTTTACCTTAAACTTCGCCGTGTTTGTCTCCTTGACACTCATCGTCTACATACAATCAAACGTGAGTTGGACAGTGGGTTTGGGAATTCCTGCAGCCTTGATGCTCATATCATGCGTAGTCTTCTACATGGGGTCCAAAATATATGTAAAAGTTAAAGCAACAGGAAGTCCTATAACAAGTATTGTGCAAGTTGCTGTGGTAGCTATGAAGAAAAGGCACCTACAGCTACCAGAATATCCATTGGTTTCCCTCTTTACCTATATTCCTCCAAAGTCTCTGAACTCTAAGCTTCCTTGTACATATCAGTTCAGGTAAGTTTATTGGTACATTTGATGATTTCTTCTTTGATTTAATTGACTCTAAAATATTTAGTACCAACAGGTTCCTTGACAAGGCAGCGATTATGACCCCACAAGATAAAATAAACCAGGATGGTTCTTCAACTGATCCATGGAATCTTTGCAGTATGCAGCAAGTGGAAGAGGTGAAATGCTTGTTGAGAGTGATCCCCATATGGGTGTCAGCCATTTTATACTATGTTGCTATTGTCCAACAGCAGACGTTGTTGGTATTCCAAGCAGTTCAATCCGACAGGCGTGTTGGAGGGAGCAAGTTCAAGATCCCGGCAGCTTCCTACTATGTCTTCTCCATGTTGACCATGGCCATTTGGTTACCATTATATGACATAAAATTTGTTCCTTTACTCCGAAGGCTGAGAAGAAGAGAAGGTGGTATCACACTCCTTCAGAGGATGGGAATTGGCATGTTTCTCACTATACTTTGCATGCTAGTATCTGCACTAGTAGAAGAGCGGCGAAGGACTCTGGGTCTGACAAAGCCTATAGGAGTAGAACCAAGAAAAGGTGCCATTTCATCAATGGCAGGTACATGGTTGATTCCGCAGCTAATATTATGTGGGTTAGCTGAATCATTTACAACCGTTGGACAGGTTGAATTCTACTACAAACAGTTCCCTGAGAACATGAGAAGCATTGCAGGTTCTCTTTTGTTCTGTGGCATGGCAGGGTCAAGCTATTTGAACGCTCTACTGATTTCAATCATTCACAGGGTCACAGCCAAATCTGCTACTGGGAATTGGTTACCAGAGGATCTTAACAAGGGGAGATTGGATTACTTTTATTACATGATTGCTGCTTTAGAAGTTATGAATTTCGGCTACTTTTTAATATGTGCAAAGTGGTACAGGTACAAAGAAACCGGGAGCAGTAACCTTGAACTCCATGAAGTATCAAAACAAACAGAAACATCCTCCAACGGTGTTTAAAGGAAAAGAACAGATCTTTCATTAATCATTTCGACTTAGAGACACAGCAGTTATAGTAGGTTGGTAATGCATAGAAGTTCTTGTAGCAACAAAAAGTTAGTTGGGTTAGACTGGGGCATGTTAGTGTGTTACTTTTGGAAGGAAAGGAACGGTTTGCCGTTTGAGTCCAAAAAAAGAGAAACGAAACATAGACAATGTCCCATGTTGAGATAGAAAATCCTGTGGAAGAGAAAATAAAAGTAAAATAACAATTTAAAAAGTCTTGAGGGTAAAAATGGCCACTTTCCTAACTCTTCTTCCTCCTACCCAGCTGAAGTGGATTCTTTAACAATTGGGTTGTGCATCAATATTAAGAATTCATTAATCATGAACATCAATTGCGATATATCTTGCTTGAAATTGGAACTTATCTCTCTTAAATTTTTTCTTTATAAAAAGAAAATAATAATTCATTTATTTGTCATTTATTTGTACGAGTGTTAATTGCTTACATTAACTTCGCGGGATGTTCTCATGACTCAATTAAGCGCAAGGTGTCCCGAGCCCACTTCATAAATTGCGTGGTGATTGCAGGACTTGGACTTGCGTTTCAGTACCCACACTTCTGTCCCTTCCCAATTCTATTTTGTTTTTTTCATGAACTCAAAAATATTAAAAAGGAAAATCTATCTGATTCTTTGTCCATAATTTTTAAGTAAATTCAACTAATCAAAGATAAAAAAAATTAAGTTAAATATAAATAAACGCATAAATATATAAGAATAAAAAACTCCGCTAAAAAGTGTACAAACATATTTATATGTTCATATTAAATGAAAGGAATCTACTTAAGAATATCACGTATTTTCTCCCTCGAAAAATGCTCGATAATAGCATGGGTATGGAGCTGGACTTAGGAGTCCTGATTCAAGGACAACGAGTGTTTGGAAACCAATTCAGCTTCAAAGGTCAAGTGGAATGGACAAAATCAATATAAGTAAGATTTCAATAATTCAATCTATAATGCTTCCCACATCCTTACTTTTGTTTGGTAAACCTCTTTTAGTCCCCTTACAACCAACCTAGTATGCATTGAAAATTATAAAAACAACACCCACCTTAGAGCTTTGTCTGTTTCTTTTTCTACATGACGTTTTCTAGACACGCTTATACTTAGTAGGGTAGGTAAAAAAAATTAAGAGGTAAAAACAGGGGGGGTAAAAAGGTAGGTGAACATAATTTTCAGCTTACTTTTTATCCAATAGGAGAAAAAAAATAAGTGTGGGAGTGTGATGAAAATGAGTTGAACTTCATATTCAATGCTTGCTTTCATATTTTTACCGTATTAAGCAAGTATTCTAAATTTCCCAGCCCTTGCAACTTGTCTCTGAAATAAAAAGTAGCACAGATTCTTATGTAGATCCAGTTTTTAAAAAAATATGTAAACCAAACCAATCATAAATAAATATAAAAGAAGGTTAGAGATGAGTCTCACTCAAAAAAATGTACTTAACATATGTTTATTTACGATTGAATTAATTTATTTATATTTTGTGAACTAGATTTACTTAAAAAAAAATCAATAGTAGCATTACTTCAATAATTTCTACACAAATCAATTACAAACTGGATATCTCTCAGTGCTATCCTTCAAATCTATCAGTCTTCCTTTAATTCCCAGGTTAGAAAAAGATTGAGAGTGAAGTACATAGCTAGAAGTCTGTTTATGAAGCATAGAATAAGAAGAAGAATGCCTATCCTTTTCGGGCATTATAGAATTGCAAAAATTAAGAGGCACACTGGTAGAAGGAAACAAAGTACATATATAGCTAACAAAGCGCTCCCTTAGGTGCTCAGAACAGAAAGCACAATAAAAGGACATTAAGGTAACTCACAGTGCAACATTACATTCGATTCCTCTCAGCACCATTAGAATGCACCCCTTTACAGTATCAGTATGCAAATGGATAAGCACCTCAGACTGTGTATGCTTGCTGAATTGTTTCAATGTCAAGTCCCTTCAATCTTACAACTGATTCTACATGACCTTTTAGTGTATGCAGCTCTCTCAACCTGCATGCATTTGGTAGAAAACAAATAAATACATAATTTTAATCAATGAAAACTAAATGTAGATGTGAATTGCATGAAAACCTCATGAAAGATAGAAGATATGCATCTCTGTTTTTTTTTTTCCTAGTGTCAAAGACCAATTCAACTCAAAAGATTAAGTTGTTAAAGAAAAGTTCATATATTATTTTATTATAATATCTAACACACCCCCTCACTTGTAAAACTTTTTAGTCTTGAAATGTGGATAAAGCTCACAACACCTTGTGTTGAACTCCTTACTCCTTAGTCATAGAGACTTTGATACCATGCCAATAACCAATCCAACCCAAAGCTCAAATTAAGTAAAGGTCCATGAATAATTTTACTATAATATCTAACACTTAGTAGCTAGTACTAGTAGTCTATGGCCCTAGTGGTTCTAAGTTTAATTGAGTAACTTGAAGACTAAAACCAGGGTATTGTGATGTTCATCTCTAACCTAATTACTTGTCAAACAACAGAAATTACACTGCTATCTACCTTGCAATTTCAGCTCTCCTTTTAGCTTCTTCAGCCATTTGATTGAGTTCATTGAAATGTGTACGCTCAGTGAACATCTTGGTGTCAGGCGGTTGTAATCCATGCAATGTTCTTTGTGCATGTGCCCACTGAAGTTCCCTTTGTTCCTTCCCAAAGTCCTTTTGCCTTGTGAACGCAATCTACATGAAAATGAAATCCATAAGCACAGAGCTAGAAATTAAGACCTAATTGGATAAGATAACTCAACAAGCACTACGTACCCTTTGCTCAATGACAAGATCCCAAGCCTTCCCACTCAAAGCATATCGAATGACGAACTTAATGATATCAAGTGGGATATAGAATATTATGTTATATAACCATATTACACCAGCCCAACCCCAGCCTATTCCTTTAATTGCAGCAAAGCTCCAGTTTGCATAGACTGCGATCAAAGTGGCAATCTGCATAAAATAAATTCATCATCAATGCCATCATTGATGTAATTGAGAAAGAACAGCAACATAATAAATGGGCATGTAGCTTACCAGCTGAGCAACCACAAAAGCAGTCACCAGCAGTATACCAGGGCGCTCAACATATGACCAACCTCGCGACCGAGTCACAAATATAAGGGCCTGACTAATAGTGCTCACTTGAAGATAGATTGCCGATGCAAGTTTTCGGAAATCATCATGAGCATTTTTTTCAAGAGTTGACACCCCAAACACTCGCTGAAAATTAGGAGAACTAATAAATCAACTTATTATCCAAAACAACTAAAAGCACCATGGAGAATTTATGATGAAGGGCAAAAATTGACATTGACATAAAAATAAGTAATTATGAAACATTAAATCATAACAGTCATCAAGTCCTAAAATTATTGCCTTAATAAATGAAGCTACATAAATGGATGACACCCAATAAATTCAGACACTAACAAATTTAACATGACCAGAGAATATTCATGGGATTGAAATCATAGGTATACCGGGAAGAAATCTGTTTTGTATGCTGCCCAAAAGAATATGACCGTCATCACTGCCAAGTAACTTCCAAGTACAACGCCAGTAGTAAATATCTCTGCTAGCTTCCAGCTATCTGGCAGAGGAGATGGTTTTACCCGATCTTTTGAAATTGTCATAATAGTACCTAAAATGTCATAGACCTCATCAGTTGCCAATGGAACTCAAGATCAAATAGAAAAATGCTGCAGGAGACAAGAAGAGGAAGAAACTAGGACAGAAAAGAAACAACTAACCATCATTTAGGATGGCGATAATGAGAACCATAAAAGGTGGAAAGTCAAACTTCCATATGAGAGCCAGCAACATGAAACCAAGCTGTAACCACATCAAACATAAAGAATTAGATAAGAAAATTTGTAAACCAATCTGACCAAAATTTTTATCAACATAGTGCATTTGGCCAAAACATGAAGAAAAATGCCAGATAGAAAATAGATAACATAGTGGCAAAACAATTCACTTACCACAATACGAATTGTAATTGAGACTGCATAAATCTGCATGAAAGAGTTCAAATATTAATTAAACTGAGATTTGTATAATTAGCATTTAGCACTAATATCATCCCAAGTGCATTTGATATAGACAAAACAACTACTTCACAACATATTTTTCAAAATATTTAGTTCATAATGATGTAGATTCCTTCCAAAAAAACAACATTAATTATAAATGAACATTGAGAAGATATCAAAATAGTTCAATTGCTCACTGTATAATTTTTCATTCTCTGGAAGATAGCCCGGCTAGTCAAAACAGCACTGATAATAACACTAAGGCCAGGTTCAGTTAAAACAATATCAGATGCACTACGAGCTGCATCAGTTGCATCCGCAACAGCTATACCAATGTCTGCCTTTTTAAGAGCAGGTGCATCATTCACCCCATCGCCAGTCATTCCACAAATATGTTTCCTAGCTTGCAAGCGTTTCACAATCTCGTACTTGTGCTCTGGCCAATTAATGAACATGAGATAATCATTACCAAATAAAACTCTTCCATCCAATACATTTTAAACTGAAACAATAAGCTAAAAGCTCAATGGCTGTGACCAAACTAGAAGCATACCAGGAAAAACACCAGCAAATCCATCAGCTTTTTCTATCAGTTCATCGATGGGTAAAGCAGAAATGGATTCATCCTTGTCCTGCCCAAGTAATGCAGATGAAGGATACATGTTGGTACCCATTCCCAAGCGACGGCCTGTTTCCTTCCCTATAGCCAGTTGATCCCCTGATAAGAAAAAGGAATAAAATAAATAAAAATTAGAAGAATGATATGGAGTAACAAGGTCAGAACAATGAAAGATATCATAGCTATGTTGGAATATAGATCCTCCACTCTAGGTGCAAAAGAAAAGTCAATTTCCAATGGATAACATGAATCACATAAATTTTCTCACAACATGATGTCTAAAGTAATCGAGTTATGAAGTTTTTCCTTTTAGATATACCCTGTACACAAAAACTTCATCGGCTATTAGTTTTCACTCAACAAAATTCCATCATATCTGACCAATACATAATGTTTGCTGGTTGCTAGAATATAAATCAAGAATATGACTCAGATGTCAAAGGACTAGGATTGTATACAAAAAAATTTCCTAAGCTCCTAAGACATTCATTAGCCCCAGAAAACAATGACTTCATTACCACAACACAACCAAGACAAAGGTGTTAACTATTGTATGTAATAGACCTGTAATCATTTTGACATTTACTCCAAGGTTTAGTGCCCTCCGTATTGTTTCAGCACTGTCATGCCTAGGTGGGTCAAAGAGAGGCATAAGACCAGTAAACTGCCATGGGCCTCCAGCACTCTCTTTCCTTCCTTCTGGAACTTCCTGTTAAAAAAAATAAAAAAGGAAAACCTAATAGTAAACATTTCTAACATAAAATCTGGGGTATAGAGAGATACAAATTCACTACAATATCAATCAAGAGAGCATGTCATCAATCAATCACCTGGTATGCCACAGCAAGAGATCGTAAACCACGCTCTGCAAACTTATCTATCACTGCATGAACTCTACGTTCAATGTCTGACTTATTGTGTGCAAGATTAAGAATCTAAGAATCATTTATTACCAATCAAAATCAGAATATGAGACAAAATAATAATAGAAAATGTTGTGAACAATAACAGTATGTATGTTACCTGCTCTGGTGCCCCTTTGCTTACTCTATGCATTTTACCATCATGGTCAATATAAGTTAATGCAGTCCGCTTATCAGTAGGATTGAAAGGAAGAAAATGAACTTCTTGGATGCCAACACGTGCCTTTGGAAGCAAGTTAGAAAAGAAAATTTGTCATTAACTTGAACGCAGAAGAACAAATTGCACAGGTTGTGGTTGAAGGATTGCAATTTGCAGCTAATAAATATATCTAATATGAAGAATAACAGCAAATAATAAATCAATGACCAACCTCCTTTGGATCAGCCAGCATCCCAACTATGGCAGTATCTATTGCGTCTTGATTTTCAAGTCTTGAGGCTCGAGCTGCCATCAAAACAACAGTATCTGGATCCACTCCTTTTGCAAAAACCTTATTGATCAAAAATAGAAAGAATGTTCAGAAAAGTGGGTAAGAGACCAACAAAGATAACCAGCAAGAGACATCATTCAGTATTCAACCTCAATAAGATTTTTGTCAACAGTAAGCTTGTTTAAAGTTAGAGTCCCAGTCTTATCACTGCAAAGTACATCCATGCCTGCCATCTCTTCGATAGCTGTCATTCTCTTTGTGATAGCTCCCTACAAAAATTATAACCATCAGTCCTTTACTTACATATATACAACAAACATGCTCAATTGATACATGCTAAGGAATCAAACCTGCTGAGATAATCTATGAGAACCAATGGCCATTGTTACAGAGAGAACTGTGGGCATGGCAATTGGGATCCCCCCAATAAGAAGTACAAGAAGGTTATCAATTCCAGGGCGATACTTTCGGTCTTGGATGGGATACATGACAATAATCTCAATAATCATCCCCACAGCAATTGAACAAATGCAGAAGTTCCCAATTGAAGTCAAGACCTACATGTCAAAGTACAAAAGAACAAAGGAACTCTGAAACACGAAATAGGCATTTAGAATGCAGAAAAAGATGCCTGCTGTCATGTAGCCACGTTACCTTTTGGAAGTGACCCACTTGATTAGTGGTATCTACAAGGTGAGCAGCTTTCCCAAAGAAGGTATGAACGCCAGTGGCAATGACCACAGCTTCAATCTCTCCTTGTTTGCATGTAGAACCAGAATATACACCATCACCAGGTCCCTTCGTAACAGGCAGGGACTCGCCTGTAAGTGCAGACTGAAAAGCACAAAGCACAGAAAGAAAGGGGGAAAAAGCATAATTGATCCATTTGGAATGTGAAGGATAAAACAACAAAAGTTAGATTATATGCTAAACAAAAATATCAAAGGACCCACCTGATCAATTTTCAATGGATCACCTTCAAGTAGACGTGCATCAGCTGGTACAATATCTCCAAGTTTAATACTGACTACGTCACCGGGAACCAGGACCGAGGCATCTTGCTCACTCCATCTACCATCTCGAAGAACCTTTACAAAGTAGACACAAGAAATGAAACTATAAGGAAAAGGAATGCAGGGGAGACAACGAAGTGAATCCAGAGCAAGGATTTTACTGCACCAACATCGAAAACACAAAGATATTAAGCTAAAAGACCATCGGCCACGGTTATTAATTACTGATATGAAATGAATTAGTAGTTAAATTAGACACCTTTGCTTTTGGAGCGAGACGAGCCATGAGAGCGGCTGCAGCATTACCCGCATTGTTCTCCTCGATGAAACTAATAGTTGAATTGATTACGAGCAGCGTGATGATACCCACAAAGTCTTGCCAATCAGGCGGCTTCCCCTGCATATGAAATTGTGAGGAACGATTCAACTATTCATTAACTATTACACCAAAGGTTAAAAAAATTCTCAGAGTAACCGGGGGAGATGACAATAAGAACTCTCAAAGCTGAGTATACTCACCCCTCCATTGGCAAGCGCAATTGCCATGATAGCAGCAGCTTCCATAACCCAAGACAGAGGGTTCCACATAAATCCCAAGAACTTCAAAAATTTGCTCTCCTGAAAAATACCCGGAAGATAATTTACCCAAAAAAAAAAAAGCACAAATCTCTATAATGAGATAGTTTGGAGAAGGCAAGCAATGAAGACGACTAAAACCGTTTTCTCTTCAAGCTTGTTGTGGCCAAAAATGACCAGTCTTTCCTCAGCAGCCTCAGAGGTGAGACCTTCTCTGCTACATCTTAGATTCTCAAAAACCTCCTCAATGGGTATGTTCTCCTGCATTCAAAAAGTTCAAAAGAGAGACCAAGGAACAAATAGGAAGCAACGAAGGTTTCAAAACCATTCAGATCTATTACCAAATCCACAGCTTCCTTCAACACAGCCTCCAGTACTTCAGACTTTTCCCCCATCTCCTCTTTCTCTCGCTACAAAATCATTCAGAAATCAGCACCCCGCGAGAAAAACACGGTGCACAAACCGCGAGAGCTGGTAGACGCTGATAAAGTATACAATGACAAAGGATATCTATCGGTTGGAGGACCCAAAACTGATTTCTGACCCCAGATTTCGGGACCAAAGATAGCAACGAGCAAAACCCAACAAAAGTAAATCTGCAGAAGAGGCGAGGCAGAGCCCGGAAAGAGAAATCACTGTGGATGCAAGACCGGGACACTATATGGAGTAGCAGAGGAGGAGCAGTCAGTAGGAGTAACAACTCACAACGCACAATTCTTTTGCTTTCTTTTAATTTTTTAATAGAATCCGTGTTTATTGAAAAAAAAAATTAAAGTGTAATTTTAAGTATTTATAGACTAAATTTTCAGACAAAATTCTAAATTATATTTTATATTATCATCATTTTTGTATTTTATCATGTTTTTTATGAATATAATAAAACATTAATAATATGATTATTAACTATAAAAATATTCCCAAAATCATTATCTCAGAGGAGGTGGAAATTGAAAGAACTGTGGTCTGCACGAGTCTGGAGTCCGAACCATGAGCCGCACATGCTTTGAATTTTTTTATTTATTTAATCAGAAAATATCTGCTTTTCCCGTTCATCGCTCGACTCACAATTCACGTTGCTCCCATTTCGAGGCGGAAAGCGTCTCGGCCCCAGGATTCAAGTACTACAAAAAAAAGAAATAAATTTTAAATTATTTATTTAAATTAATAAATTAAAAATATTTTATTTACAATGCATTAAATTAAATAAATAATATAAATATTTTTTTTTCTTATTTGATTTGTGGGAGTGGCTTTGTTTCTCTAAAACTCCGAAAAGACATGTTACGAGAAATTGATTTGAAGTTGAGGTATCAGGAAAAGTCATGAGAATCAGCTAACATCTCACTTGCCCTGTCTCCCCTTTCTTTTCCTTGCCCTTTTTCCTTTCCAAAATCCTTTTTTTTTTATTTTATATATTTGACGTCTATCTCATTCCACGTGGGCTATGACTCTTGTTATACACTTTGGTTTTCAAACGTCTTCTTAAAATATTCAATGCAGTTTAACAATCGAACCACCACCACGTAGGTTATATTTAATAAAATTAATTTATAAATTAATTAAAAATTTATAAATTATATGCTACTTTAAATAAATAATATATAATTTATAAATTTTTATTGTTGACTGTATTTATTATTATTATAATTATAAGTAATAACTAAATAAATTATATAAAAAATTAAAACGACACAATTTGAAAAAATTGTGATTAACTTTTTAAATAATAAATTATCGGATATATTTATATTTAAATAAAAAAATTATCCAATTTATTGTATTACTTTGATTACAGGACTTTCAGAATACATAAAAAGCTGTAAAAATTTAACCGTGTACCCCTTATGTTACTCACACAACAATAATTTCACTTTTTAAAAATGTTAAAATGATAGTAAAGATATATTACATGATAATAGGATTACGATATTTATCAATAATACCTTTGAAATTCTTATGGAGTAATAAGAGGTTTAACTCTTATTATTTTCAAAGATTTTTTTTTGTTACAATAAAATGACTTAGAAATTAAGAATACCATTATGAATTATGAGTGCATTAGGTAAGTTTTTTCTCAACGGACATCTTCATGAATTGAGTTTTTATTATTCTTAAAACTTTAAAAGTCACTATAACTCTGATTAGTGTAATGAGACTACTTAATTAGTCTTTAAACAAAGAGTTAATCACCCAACAAATTTATTAAATAAATTTAAATCTTAAACACAATAATGTAAAATACTAAACAATTTCTTTCAATTTGTTGAACAAACTTATATTAAATTCTAAGTGCACTTGCATTGATTTTTCATTAATTTTTATTTTAAAGAAATAATTGATACGCTGTCATTTTAATTTTAATATATTATATATTAGACATTATTTAAGGTGCTTACATATTTAATATATTGCTTTTAAAATGTTCGTAGTATATACTAATATTCAAATTACGTAAAGTGTCATTCAATGACATTTAGTTAAGACTCTATTTAATAAAAATAATTTATAAGTTAGTTTTAAACTTATAAATTAGTTTAAAACTTATAAATTATATGCTACTTGAAGTAGCGTATAATTTATAAACTTTCAGTTAATTTAAATTATTCAAATAAGTTCGTTTACCAAACACTTCTAATTTAATCAAACAAACTTATAAGTTAATCAAATATGTTATAAGTTAATTTATTGGACTTGTCAAACACACTCTAAATGATAATTCATACTACCAAAATATTGTATTTTACTATAATTAGCTTTATTAACTTGTGTCAAATACTAATTATGTCATTTTAATGACAACTTTTAAATATTATATCAAATATAAAAATTTTAAATATTATACTATCTTATATCTTAATATCATATACCATAATATTTAAAATATAAAAATTTGCAAGATAAAATGCATCAAATGTCTTTTAGAGGCAAATATTATAAATATTCCAAAATGGTAAGAAATTACAATTACACAATATTTGTTAATATTAATTTTGATAATCTAATTTATTTAATGCATATTATAAAATTTTATAAAGTCTGGGATTTAATAAAAGTAGGTGAATTGTTCATTCGTGCACACCACTTCAATTGAAAAATGTCTTGAAATAAAGGTTTTAAAATTACACGACTCACTTCAACTACTCTGCTCCTTTGATCTCATCCACTTTTGACTCGTCGTGTTTGCTTGGAGACATTAAAAATAAATATTATACATGTAAGTTGATATTACGGACAAAGTAAAAGACACTAATCAATTATTATTATTTTTTTGTGTACAATTCAATTCAACTAGTCGTTTATTATTATAATCAATTAACTTTGCGTGAAGTCTAATTAATTATAAATATATACAAAGCGTGGTTAATACATTATAATATATTTAAATTTTAGTCATGTTAATTTTTAAATTAAATTAAATTAATCTCTTTTGGATTTTATAAAAATTATGTTTACATTTTTTTTTAGTTTTACATTGAAATCAGAATCTTTATTAAAATTTATAAATTTACATTATACTCCCTTCAAATTTTTAAAAAAGTATACTAATTATTATTATTTTAAAATTTTTATAAATACTAATTTAATTTTTTAACAATTTATATTATATTAAATTAGAATATTTATAAAATTTCAATAACAAAAAATACATAAAGGAAAGACCTCATTAATAATTTTTTTAAAAATATTTTCATACAAATTAAAATAAAAAAAATGAGTATAAATTTAAAAAGTAAAAATATATATAATTTAGATAAAATCTTAATCCTCAATATATAAATGAAAAAATTTCAGTGTGTAATTACAGTATAGCTTTAAAAATATAAACCCAATTAATTATAAAAATAAGTGGATTGAATTGATGCTGGTTGATGGATGAATTTTTATATTTTCTAAAAATTTATGGATCACCGAAAATTCTTTATGATTTAGTGGGTCTGCATGATTGGATACGCATGTGGATATAGAGAGAGAGAGAGAGAGATATGTGGGTCCCAGTGACATGTGGGATAGGCCCTATTGGGCCATGAAACGTGATTGTTTGGCAGGTTCTGATGGAAAGCATTAAAGTCACATCCAAACACAGCCCAACATTGCGACAAAGCCATCATCGCTTCACATGACATTTGTCCCGACCATCCAACGTACACTCCGTACTGTGCCGTAACTAATCCTCCACATTATTTCAATTAATTTTTTTTTAAATTTTTACTAACTCAATTATAAAATTAAAATATAAATTAAGATGCATATTTTTCAATGTAATCTCAGATATATGCATGTAAATTTAAAATTAATTTTATTTTTTTATTTTTTATAAACTAAATTTACATAAAAATTTCTCCAAAAAAATGATTTCATTTACCCATCATCCCACACCTTCTTTTAGGTATTGTAACCAATCCTACAGTTTAATCATTATTATTAATGTTATGTCCCTATCAGCCAAATTTTATGTCATTATTTTTGGTTCAACATTGATGGGAATTTCAAATTATACTAAATAAGGTAATCATAAATCTTTATAATTTTAATAAAAAAGAAAAATAATAATTTTGGGGAGGGGGGATTACATTTTTGGAAAAGTGGTATGGTATGGGAGTATTCTTTCATCCAATGCTCTTTTTTTGGATAGATTTTTTTTTTTAATTTAATGCTCAAAACATTAATGTTTAGTATAATGCAATCTAAACAATTAAAGTATAAGTATGTGATATATACAATTTGTTTATTTAAAATTAGAGTATGCCTCAAATTGTTTCAAAAATTAACAATAAATTTTTATTAAAAAAATTAATAGTAAAAATTTAATTTATTTTTTTGACAATAGTTACAAATTTTTACAACAACAACAATTAAATATTTTCTCATTAAGTGGAGTCAGTTACATAAATCAAATACGATACAGTGTCTTATAAAAAATGAGATCAATAGATAAGTTATTAATTATTTAATTATTTTTAATAGTTTTACCTTTTTTTTATCTCCCTCTACTTTTAACTATCAGACTATTCTCCATGTGATCTACTTTTTTATTAAAGTTTCTGTAAGTCTTATCTACACATGACTAAACTATTTTAAACGAAATTCTGTCATCTTATCCACAATAAATACTGCTCCAACATTTTCTCTAATACACTCATTTCTAATTATATCTCTTCTGGTGTGTCTAGTCCATCGTAACATTCTCATTTTTATAACATTGAGTTTATCTTCATATTATCTTTTGACCGCCCAACATTCAGTACTATACAATATAACATGTTTTATAGCTGTACAGTAAAAAATTTCTTTAACTTTGAGCGACAATTTTTTTATCACAAATGACATTTAAAACTTTTTTTCATTTTATCCATTCTATTTGAATTTTATGATCTACGTCTTCCTTTACTTCTCCGTCATTTTGTATAATGGATTTAAAATATTTATAATTTATAATTTATTTTAATATATGGCCTCTCAGTTTTACATCTAAATTTGTATTTGTTCATCTTTTATTAAAAATATATTCTATATATTTTATTTTATTTTTATTTATTCAAAAATTATATATTTTTAAAGTTTGCCTTTATGACTTTAATAATAATTACAAATTTTTACATTATGTGAAAATTTATCAAGTGGGAATTATATATGAAGAAGAATAGTTGGGAATTATAAATTAGCAAAAAGGTCGAGTTGGAGAAAGATGAAGTCAGGAAGCACCCCATTTTGTTTGCAAACGCAAAGCATAGGGCACCTCTAGCCTGTCACTGACGGGGCCCTCATATTCAATTCCCTTAGCAAGTAGCATTTCTTTACCAAACCCGCGCCATTAAATTATGGGGTCCTGTCTTTGTCTATAGTCATGGGCGGCTCGACAAATTTTTTTTCTTATTTTTTACCAGTGAGTCACATATTATGAATATAAAATTAATTTGTTTATAAATATTTTTTTAACTCGTGATATATAAAAAAAAAATTAATTATTAAATTAAATTTTACTTATTATTTAAATAATAAATTTATAAACTTTTTGATGGTTAACCCAAAGACTTATGCCTCTTATGTATAAATAATTTTTTATAATTTTTTTTAACTCGTGATATATATATAAAAATTAATTATTAAATTAAAATTTACTTATTATTTAAATAATAAATTTATAATTTTTTTGATAGTTTAACCCAAAGACTATGTCGTATAAATAATTTTTTATGATGTGTTTGTTAAAAATTTCCTATAACCTATTTTTTATATTACTTTTTTGTTAACAACAATTATAGTATTTGAAAATTAAATAATTTGTGCCAGATTTTTAATGCTATGCTATTAAAAACTGTTCATACATATATATGTGTAAAAAATTTTATAAAAATATTAGATTGTCAAAAAAATTAAATTGATACATTTTAAAAATGAAAAAAAATCAAATTGAATCATTTTATTAAAAAAGAGTGACTAAAAATGTATTTAATAATTGATGAGATTATATTAAATTATAAATTGAACTTACACGAACATCTTATATAATTACGATGCGAAAATAGTATTGAGGCATATTTACATTTTTTTTTATCTCTGATAATTTATCAATAAATTAATTAACATTATTAATTATGTTTAAAAGACTGAAAGTTTGAAAATATATTTAACTATTTTACTTATAAAAATTAATTCTCCGATAATTCTTCTATTCGAGAGTTTGATTTAAGTAAAGTTGTTTCGATCTTTCAACATCTTTAAAGTAGTCGTGGAAATGAGTTTTAATTATCATCAACACCACTTCGCGAAAAAGATTACTTAAAACCTACTTTCTTGCCGCTCTGATTTTATTTTTTGTCTTTTAACTTTTTCCCTTTTTAATTGAGAAGAACCGAAGAAAGAATCTTTGGATTGCACACCAAAGGAAGCGTTGGAAAGCAACACCATTTTGATTGGAGGGATATCCACCAAAAAGCATTCATTGCTTTATGCAAGTGGAATCGTGGGAGTGCCTCTCTCTTTCAACTATAGATCCTTATCTTCTTTCATGCTTTCGTTTTCCATGCGTAACATTTTAGGTACAATGGTTTCGATCCTTTATTCCAACTATAAATTAAAGAAGGTACCAAAATGTTTCGACTTCTCTAAAGTAAGAATCGCAATACCAAAATGTTTAAAATTTGAACACACTTTTCTTGTTATTTTAAGTTTTATTGCATTCCGGTGTTGATGCCCAAGACTGTGTCACTGTCTAAAAAGAAAAATGGGTTGTATTGCCTTTACGCTAATAATGATGCTTTAGTGATTCCTTCCACTTTATACGAGTGAATCCTGAGGCGCCCCATGTTATGAAAAATATACGATTCCATTGCAAAAGAGACAACCATACTTGTACTAAACGTGGTTTGTCTGTGCAGCTTTGTATTTTGTACCTCTATCAGAATCTGGCCGCTCGAGGACAAAAGCAACCAGCTTTTGCATACCACTAAAATCACACAGTCGTGATAGTGATTTACAAAATGCAGGGAAACAAAGACAACCAACGGTAGATAAGTAGGTTTGATTTTACACAAATAGTTTAAGCTCTAATTGTTCTTGTTAAATCCATCTGTCATGAGATTTCTGTTGGTCGTGGCTGAAATGTCTGATATTTTATAATGCATATATTGCCTCTGTTCAAAGCGGGTTTGTCACTGCTTTGCTGTGAATTCTCAGGTATATTCCGAATTTGTTGGCAGAGGTACACACAATCAAACCAAAAGTTGGTTAGGTTTCTTGACACTCTGGCTCTGAGATGTACCAAAACTTCCACATTCTACCTAAACCTTGACTTCTCCTACTCACTTCGAAACGCCAGCAAACCAACTTCAAAATTGTCCGGAATCCATTCAATCCGTTCTCAAAGTTTGTGGACAACGCAGGAACCATCTCATTGTAGAATTTTTCATATCATATTAAAAATCATTTTAATTTAAAATTTTGAACCTTTTTTATCAAAAAAAAATTTAAGCTTAAACTTTTATTTAAAAAATGTAAGCTTTTAAGGGAATATTTTTAATTAATATTTTTGTTTAAAAAACAAAGCAGCCCATTGCCGAGTATTTCTTAACAGGGCTTAGATTTCAGAGATCCTCTATGCTGCTTTTTATTGGCCATTTTTCAATATTCAACGCCATTTTTTTTTTTTAAAGAGCAACTCAGAGCGGAGTTCAGGGATTGTTTCATGGGCTAATATAAGGGCATTGAACAAGAACCATGGGCCTGACTTCCCCTGCTATATCAACCGACGAAGAAGAAGAAATGCCTTTTCATTTACAATTTTTATTTGTAAAATCAGGTAGGATCCAGTTATCCACGTTATTCAACCGAATAATCCATAAATTACAATTTTTTTCATTTAAAAGTGTCCTACATAATTCATACTGCTCTTATTTAATAAATTTAAATATTATGATCCAATACTCAATAACAATATTTGTATCATACTAATTTCTCCTCTCACTTTATTCTTTAAAGCACACTTTGTTTAAAGAAGCAAAACATCATTCATCATGTTTTCACAGCAGAATGCATGAAGCAGTAAAAATAAAGGCCATGATCCATCCGCGTTGTAAATTAAAAAAGTCATTCATTAAAAACAAGCTCATATAAAATCGTCTATCAATATATACATTTTTCATGGTATAAACATGACCAAGGTCATTTTCATACATCAAGCAAGACTAGTGATTAGTACGTATATTAAATAAAATCAAAAGGCAGAACAACCTGATGCAAAATGGTGGAAACTCAGTAGAATTTAACCACCTATTTGATTAAGATTATCAGTGCCCACTCGTTTCCAAATGTTATGTTTCCTACCCTGCAAAAAATCCAAACTTCGTAAATACGGATCCACAGTATGCCCAGCTTTTAAGACTTTCACCCGTGGAATATTCCTGGTATTCACATTCATCAACAGCAAGCATATGGTATATTTACAACGTAGAATACACCCGTGATACCAAACTCAAACATACGAGATTCCATTTCCCCCCAAAACTCTCCTTAGTTCAGATTTCTGCTCTGGGGTTAGCCTGGAAGGATACTTGACGTCAAACTTAATTCTCAAATTCCCCTTCTTCCCCGGCTCTTTTGAAATGGGCATTCCCTCATTAGGGACTACAATCTCAGCACCAGGTTTGACGATATCTGTCAGAGGGATCATGAGATCCCTTCCATCCAAGGCGGTAAGGTCTAAGGTTTTACCTGTAAGGGCCTCCAGAAGATTTATCTCCTGGTTGATTACCAGATCATTACCATCCCTCCTATAACGGGCATGTGGTTTCTCATCCACCACAAATATAAGATCTGCTGGAGTGACACCAGGCTCATGATTACCCTTCTCAGGGAAGGTAATCTTCGTTCCCTTCTTCCAACCAGGTTTTATCTCAATGGTCAATATCTCCTCCACAGTCCGAAACTTACTGCAATGGATAGGCGCACTCGTCAAACATAGTAAACAAACAAAATTATCCATTTTATTTCACATGTAAAAGAACTAATACAGAGTTTTATCTTATATATGATCATGCCATCAGTATAAAAGGCCATTACCTGGCCTGTTCTTAAAATGTTATCTAGTGATTAGATAAGCTATCAGGCTGCAGTTATCAAGATAATCTGGAAAATTTTCATGTTTAGATTTTAGAAGACTTCCAAGTTTGAACCAATAAATAAGAATAGGTTAATCAATCAAATCACTACAAGCAAGTGGAACTGTAAAATTTTGGAACAAGTAGAAATAGCACATTGTCAGACACACTGGGCAAGGACAAGAACAAAAATCTATTTAGAGACAGGGCAATAAAATTACGAAACTTTTAAGCTTTCATATTTTAGACACAAGATATTCCAGGGAAAAAAAGGTGAAACACTTCCCTCCTGTCAGATAAAGCACGATTTTTAAGCCTCAGATTCACCATTGTAGCCTACACGGTTTCACTAGTAATAGGGCTTGTGATAATGAATGTGTGATAACCAAAAACTAACCCTAGCCACATCTATGGACAAAATATGATGAATTCCATTATTTTTTTCTAGGTCAAGAAATGGTCTCCATCTACACTCTGGACTCTACACTTTAATCCTAAAAGTATCAGCCCAAAAGGTACCAGATAAATTTAACTCGTGTTGAATTTTCCAGAATATGTAATATTTTAAAAGTTAGTTTGTCCTATATTATAAATATAGTTTAAATTTATTTATTTTTGGTAAAGGGGCAGAGTCCTAAAAAGTACAAAGCAACTACTCTATGGCGGCAGTTCCACATGAGTCAGCCCAAAACTGATAAAAACAACCGCTAGGAGGATTAAAAAACTCTCCTTACTTTCCAACCACACCAACTGCCTTTGTAGCCTAATTCTAAAATTTTTGTTGGGGATTACGTTTACATATATATAAATATACACACACATACATATATATAATTAAAATTACTTGCTCAATTTACACCCTATATCTTTCAAAAACTGGCATATCCCAATGCCAGTGCAGTACTGAGCATGATGCAAATCTGTATCAATGCTACCTTGACAGGAGTCACTGGGTATATTTGAACCACTTAACTTGGCTGCATAATTACTTATTAGCTTAAAGTAATCTGGAATTCTGGATCTGTCATATGAATTTTCAATCCTTTCAAGGTAAAGTAAACCATATATACAATTTTGTTTTTTACAGATACAGAATTGCTTATTATTTATATCTTTGTGATTCTCAGCCTTCTCCTCCTTTTTGAGTCTCCCAATTGATTTGTATTGCTCTTAATAAAATCTAATGAAAAAAAATACAAAAATTGGTTTAATTTGAAAACAGACTTATAACTAAAAGACTGTTTCAATCAACAATTAACCAAATCTAACAACTAAGCAGAAGCAAAACCCAACTCAAATCTACTTAGAATGCATAATAAACACACATTATTGGGGGGCACCCCTAAAAGGACAGGGATACAGATATGTAAAATGGAACGCTAATTTAATCACTCCACAATTATCAGAACATATATGATTTCTTTTTTTTTTTTTTTGGTAGACTGTAGTGTTTCACCCATATTTTAATGGCTCAGCAGAAACCTCCAAGTTTTCTTAACTTCAATATAGACCCAGCCTGCAGGATGCTATCAGAATTCATGGTGGCTATCAGAAGGACTTTCTTGCTTCTCTATGTATTATCGTACAACAAAAGAAAAAAAAAATTGAACTCTATGTCAATAACTTATCCAGAGATAGTATGGGGCTATGTGGTAATCAAACTGAATATTCCAGATACATAAATTCTGAAGCATACAACCGGTGCTGATTTTTGGTAGTTTAACTTTATACTAGACCCTAAGATTCCATATCTTCACAGGTGTGCCATTATTCCTTAACATGGATCGGTAATCTATGGATATATTCCTTCAAGGGCTACCATAGCAACTGGGTCCAGCTCAAGCAAGTTATTTCATACGTCGTACATGACACTAACTGAGCGACAAGAAGGTCCATCTTTACCAAAATACATAGTCTACTTCGGACCTTATTTTCACGGTAGATCCAGGACTCCGCAATTGCCTTCCGTTCAGATATAGAGTAAAAAGAAAAAACAGATAGTGATAAATCCGGGAGATGACTTCAAGAACTATCAACCATTAAGTTGCTTCAAAACAACTAAAATTTGGTGTAACATAGTCTCATTCAATCAAGCTAAGTCAAAAAGGAGAAGAAAAAGGTCAACTGGTTGGAGAGGGGTCCCACTTGAAGTTTGACACTCTAATGGCATGATGTGCCCAGATTCTCTGTTGACAAAACAGTTTACTAAGCATAAGAACCTATCTAGATGTAGTGACTCAGCTAAATATAATCTGATCTTTGTAACTAAATCTGACTTTTCAGACAAACCTTCCTGGTCACTTGCACACACGTAACATCCAAGAACGTTTCGACTTTAGACTGACTAATTTTTTGACATTAATATTATTATAAATCCTGCAGGAATACAGAAACCATGATTTATAAAACCTTACCTGCCTATCGTGCAAGTCACTGATATTTGATACTAATATAATTTGTCCTGCTCAGAAGAACGCTTGGTAACGTAAACTACTTTAGAATGATATAATTACTTCTATTTTGGTGCTGTAAAAGTCAAACCACAAGCTCCATAATAACAACGGGATAATATAAATACCTAACCATTGCATACATGCGCCATTATAATTAAAAACCTGTAATGTAACAGCAATCTGACCATAAGTTAATGAGACATACTCCCAACAATTAAAGGGGCGACACAACAATCAGCCGCTAGGTTAGGGTGTCAGTATATTAGGGATTTTCTTTTGATACCGTAAATTCGTGATAAAGATATCAAATTGCATACCCAAAAGCGTCACAGACATTCCTTGAGATCTTCATCTTCTTCTTCACACCTTTGTAAAGCTCTTCCAAGCTACACGGCAAAAGACTCTCCACCGCCGCAGCCTTCTTTCCGGCTCCGGCAGACGCCGAACCATTTGATGTCCTAAAGAACCCATCCCTATATCCTCCATTTCTCCCACCTACACCACCACCACTCCCATTAGTTTCCGACCCAAAAAACTCCGCGTAAATGTCGTCGGCGTCCCGAGGATTGAATCGAAACGGCGTTGTCGAATTCTGGCGCTGTTGGTTTTGGAAATGTTGGTAAGCACGAGAAGATGAGGACGAGGAAGAAGATGAGGATTGCGGAGGTGGCGGGAACTGACCAGACTTGAGGGCCTCCTCACCGTAGAGATCATAGATCTGACGCTTCTGGGGATCGCTTAAAACGTCGTAAGCTTCGGAAATTCGCTTGAATTTGGCCTCAGCCTCCTTATTGTTAACTGGGTTCTTGTCAGGGTGCCAAATCATTGCTAACCTCTTATACGCCTTCTTCAAATCGTCGTCACTCGCATTTCGATTCACTTTCAGAATGTTATAGTAATCCATGCCTATCAACGAGTGCAGGTTTGCCTTGTGGGTCTCTCTCCCTCCCTGTAGGCCTATTTATAGGTATGCTATATATATGAGAAGGGGTGAAGCTCCGGGCATAGAGTGAGGGAAGGGAGGCGTTGTTCGCCGGCGATTGGGAAGAAGAAATTATGAAACGGGAACCGTTGGAAGGGCAAAGTAAAAGAAGGATGAAGGTTCGGATCTGACGGTTACAATCGGAGACTCACGGAAGGAGAAATATAATCATACGCGGGTCTCAATGCCATTATGACGGGATAACGTGCTGCGAATAACTACAACGTTATGGATCCGAATTGGGCTTCCATTTATTCGGGTCTGATCTTTACGCCCATTCTGTGAGTGCATTATGCAATGTTCATCTTGTATCCAAGACTCTGTTTTAGTCCAAAAAAAGAAAGTATCCAAGACTCTGAACTGAATGGATCCAAAAAAAAAAAAAAAGATGCAAACTGATGTACATAAGACTCTGATTGGGTTATAATATGCTACCCATAAGTTTTTGTTATTTAGTTTTGAAATTTGATAGAGGCAGCCTAATAAAGTACGTATCACCAACATGGAATTATCGAAGGCCTTAGGTTCAATGTAGGTTGGGTCTACGTGCCCCATCAATTATTACCAATAATCTTGTAATTCAATTCAATTCTTCCATATAATGCAAATTCTATGGCTTAAAAAAATGAATATAGATTATGTTTTTACCTGGAGGATATACTGCAGATAACACAGTAGGAATAACGGGGGACATGTGGTAATACTGACAGAAAGAAAGAAAATTAATGTGTTCTTTTTTGTTTTTTGTTGGTGGTTGGGGGAAAGGGCCCGGGGGGATACATCGCGGATGCCCAAATTTGAATTGCTTCGACAGACAGACATTGAATATTGACTAATATTTCAAGACTTGCTTGGAAGTTCACGGCGCAAATCAGACAAACCCCCCTAACTGGTTTTCTGCACATTCATTAGAAAAATCACATTTACCAATGGAATTATCGAAAAAAAAGAAGAAAAAAAACAGGACAAAGATTTACAAAGAATATTTGACAATTGTGAGGCCAGCAGTAGCATGTGGCCCCACAATCTTTGCTCACAACCTATAAAACCATACTTAATATTCAATCCTCCAATGCATGCTTCAGCGATTAGAGTATGCTTTAAAG
Organism: Gleditsia sinensis; assembly: GCA_037074535.1. NCBI lineage: Eukaryota > Viridiplantae > Streptophyta > Magnoliopsida > Fabales > Fabaceae > Gleditsia > Gleditsia sinensis. The sequence goes on along the minus strand of CM073464.1, from coordinate 5,117,490 downwards.
GCTCGCTCCTTGGCCTGCCCAAAACTTGCTTTGGAGAAATTCCACAAAGCCATACTTTCAAGCACAGGAAGTGGTGAAAGAAAAGAAGTAAAGAAATTGAGTCAGCACCAAGGTCACCGAACTCAAACCACTACGGCTTGACCACTAATCCCATCATGAAGCTGAAGTGAACCGTCCTTCATCAAGTTTAGGCTCAAGCTCTTGAATCTCTCTCTTGAATACTGCCTAGATGCTTTTCTCCAGTCAGTTCCAGTTTTCATCATTGCCACAAACTCCTCATAACTGATGCGGCCATCCTGAAAAAACAGTAGCATATTCATGCTTGTTATAAACATATTGCAATTGTGATGGGAAACTTCTTCGGCATATCCAATCTATAAAAAATTACATGAGACATGTAAATATGTCATAAATGAGTTCAATTGAAAATTGAGTTTACCTAAGAATCTCCCATCATGGTGTTAGAGGAAAAAAAGAAAAGACTGCATAAAGGAAATATTGAATTAAAAAAATGATAAGTCATGAGCATGAAAGCCAAACCTTGTCAGTGTCAACCTCACGCATGATGTCATCCACTACATCAGCATTCATTTCACCTGAATCGTCTGCTAATGCTTCCCGTAGCTCTCCTATCTCAATATACCCACTCTCATCTTTGTCAAAAAACATGAATGCTTTGCGGAAATGCTCGTCATTCTCCATTCTTTGCAAGTGAATTGTCACGGCTACAAATTCTCCATAGTCAAGTACTCCATTCCCATCAACATCAGCCTGAGTAATTCAACCAGAAAAAATCCTTGAGTCACCATTTTGTTATTACAAATATAGTTGACTAGCCTAACTTTTGGACATCTAAGCCAATTCATTTTATGCTCTTTAGATATATGAAGTTCACTCCAAATGAAACTTGGTGGTATATGCAGATGAAAGATTCAACAAACGCAAGCGGCTTTCATACTTTCATTGGCTTTTGAGAAAACTGCAGTGTGTTTCAGGTTAAGGCCTAACGAACTAATATCCTCTCAGCAAAAGAAGTTAACATCCATTCTGGAAGAACCTCTAACATCATTTTATGAAGCCTAAAAAGAACCATAAAACAAATATCTCCGGGTAGATTTTAGGCATCATTATTAATGCTACTGAACAAGAATACATTACATGTGGCATTTGACATTGTATAATGTCATGTAATACAAGGTCCAAAATTGCCCTGTAAATCACATTTCCTTGCATATGCCAATCGTGTGAGGGGGTAAAAAGGAAAGAAACCTTCATTACTGGTGAACACAGCATGTTCATAGTTCAGCACACACTCTTCTTAGACATTGTGCACCGGAAGACCAGAAAATCAGTTCCAAGGAGCTCACCAGATGCATTTCTATTATAAACAGTATTTAATCAAGAAGCTTACCACTTCCATGAGCATCTTTATCTCTGGCTCGGCCAATTGCGAACCAACCTTTCGCAACCCAGCCTTCAGTTCTTCATATGTTACTTTTCCATCTTTGTCAGTATCCATCAATGTAAACATATCTTTGATTATTTCTACCTCTTCAATAGATAAATGTTCTGCAATCACCTGTAGGATTTATTCAAAGAAACCAAAATCACCATTGTAGATTTCAACTTCCTTATTAATTTCAAGAGAGTCAAAACTTGAGTCAACAATTATGCATAAACGAAAATAGATGCTAACCCAAAGGGCTTTCTTTTTGAATCGATTCATCATAGAGAACTGCTTAAGCCTTGTCCTCACAATATCTCCTAATGGAACATTTGAGGCTTTCTTTGCATTTTGCAGCCAGGAATGTTCTGCAAACATAATTTAGGACAGTAAATATTCAGAATCACTTTTACATCAACTAGACATACTGCAGAAGTTCTGCCTCCTACGAATTAAAATACGTAATGTTTCAAGGGGTTGGGGGAAGGGTTAGGGTAATTGGTCCATGCGAGGCTGAGAATATTCTTCTTAAACAAAGAAAAAGTCATATGATACCCATGGTTATTACTAACTACTTAAGCATTCTGATCATTTTAAGCCTTATTCTGTTATCAAAAGACAATCTTCCAGGCACACTAGTTCCACAAACTTCATTCCTGTGAGGCATGACGATTATCAAATAACCCTGTGAACATTGATGGGACAACATAAACCACAAAGGTCACTGTTCAACTTCAAAGAAAAGAAAGGCCATTGCCACCCCCATATCTCTATCTTACTCAGACAGACTGCTTGTACATCATAAACTGAGAAACAAGCACAAAATGAATCCGGCCATGCTTATGAGATATAGGGGATGGTTGAACTCAATCCTGTCTCAGAGACAGAAAAGATAGCTGAATCAATAAGTCAATATTTAAAAATGAGGTGAGCACTTCATAGGTCCCCAATGTACCTAACAATGTATCCTTTTCTTCCTCTACTAATCCCAAGACAGAACAATTTCTCTCAACCATTTTAGCATACGTGATGTTTCTGGAAAAATGTTAAATATATTGTGTTAATTGACTGACATAGGGACTATTGATCACATCTTAGCGTTTTTCAGTAAATCCCTCCCTTCTGTTAGCTGCCACCTGCTTCCGAGTTTCTCCGCCACTACCTTTAAAAAATTTATCACAATTAATATTCTACCACAAAGGAGGAATATAACGTCTATGATTATGACGCACCCATTATAGTTACTGAGACTGGTGACTGCAAGTTATTCTGATACCAGCCAGATAATTTAAGGAATGCCTGTAAACGTATCAATATCTTACATTTAGCATACTTTTATATTTAATTCCTATGATGATTTTAAATGCAAAGTAAATCCTGAAAACCTAACCGAGTGTTCTAACTTCCACCCAAAACGAACCCTTCGGTTGATCCTCTACTCAGTGTTTTGGGATGATAATCCCAAAGAGGTCAATGCCAACCAAAATAAGAAAACTTGATTTGTTACAAACCAAAGCGTTCATTGCCACACAGTCTTTAAATTCCATACTATTGCCAACTACAAGTGAACTGACTTACCAAGCACCTGTTGAGCTGTCAAGCGCCTTTTAGGATCCGGTTCCAACATCTGCCGCACTAGGCTTTTGGCACTATCCGATATCTGAGGCCAAGGTTCCCTCTTAAAATCAATCACGCCCCTCAGAATTGCCAAGGCAACACCTTGTTCGGTCTCTGCCATAAAAACGATGCAACTCTCACTAAAATTTTAAAAAAATTTATAACTATATATCGCCCCCGTCCAAAGACAATTAAAAAACCAGTACCTGCCCAAAATGGAGGAACCCCACATAACAAAATATAAAGAATCACGCCGGCGCTCCATATGTCAACCTCCGGCCCGTAGTTTCTTTTCAAAACCTCCGGTGCCATATAGTAAGGACTCCCGACAATCTCCGAAAATTTCTCTCCTAATAGAAGAAATCTAGATAGCATCATACCATAAGGAGAAAAGCATGCTTTGCATACTCAATGACCAAACGAAAGAAGCATGAAGAAAAACGAAAATCGCCCACATACCAGGCTTGAAAAAAACAGAGAGCCCAAAATCGATGGCCTTAAGCACCGAATTCTCTTTCTTATTGGCAAAAAGGAAATTCTCAGGCTTGAGGTCCCTGTGCATCACCCCGTTGGCATGGCACATCCTCACAACCTCTGCTATCGTTCTGGCCACCGTTGCCGCGGCTCGTTCACTGTAATGTCCTCTAGCCACAATCCGGTCAAAAAGCTCCCCGCCCTCGCAGAGCTCCATGACGAGGTGCACATTTTCATTGTCCTCGTAGGTCGCCTTGAGTTTCACGACGTTTGGATGGTCGGGTAGCGTAGACATTATAGCAACCTCGCGCCTTACGTCCTCTATATCCACCGCAGTTCTTAGCTTCCGTTTGGAAATCGACTTGCAAGCCAGTGCTTCCTTCGTCTCTCTGTCCGTACAAAGGTATGTGATTCCGAACTCCCCACGACCCAGCTCGCGACCCAGTATGTATTTGTCGCTGATTCGGGTTCGATGGCTCAGTGGAATCACGTCCTTCAAGACCCGGATCGGAGCCGGTGAAAGAATAGCTTCCTCTGCAAAAGGGTTGGGTCTTCTGTCCTTGCCTTTCTTTTTCTTCCTATGGTTTGTGCGGTTTGACTGGTCTTCTACAACCTCTGCCCTCACACAAACGTTGCAATTTCCCATGTTACTCTTGAAGTTTCACACCTCAGAACAGCCTCTCTGGTCTTCCTTCACAACAAAACGAGAATTTCCGGTATCTTGCAGTGTGGTCGGAATGTGCCGGCGGTGGGTGCTCCGGCCGAAGAAGGGCAAAGACTAGAGAAAGAGGGAAAACAAGAGGCCAGATAAGAAAAAATGTCGCATTTGAAATTAAGTTATAATCCTTATTATAAATTGAATTTCTATATACTAATGGTTTAATGTAATAGTGCTTTTTATAAAGTTGAATATTTACTAACAGGTTAAATCAGCATTATACGCTGGATTCTAGAGCAAATTGATTTTACCAAATAACCCATGGGTTGGATCATTACGTGGGGCTTTGACACTTGGATATTTTTTTCTTTAATTTCCATTATCAGGTGACAGATGCACGATTGACATAGGAACGAGGTGTTCCCACGCTTCCAAATTGGGATAACGCCAAGGGACGCTTTCCTCTTTACTTTCCTTTTCTTCTAATCGGGGGAAATTTGAGAGGGAATATTTGCCTATTTGAATGGGATTGAAATTTAATTACCTAGTTTTTTTTACTTTAATTTTGTATAAAATTCCCCTTTTCTTCAATTGTTTAAAACATCGTTAGTACTTTTTTCAGATATTATTTTCTAAAAAATTACTACTGAAATTGTCATTTGTCATTTGATATGTTTAGAATATTTTGGTTAAAAAAATCTCACAAAAATAAACTTGAAGAAAATATTAAAAATATTTTAAAATATAAAAATAGAAATTATAGAACTAATAAAATAAAGGGACCAAAATCAAATTTTCATATTAAATTAATTGATAAAAATATATTTAAATATTTACTAACAATAATGTTTGAATTATTGTATTGCCAATTTGCTTTAAGACTAGTTAATTGTTAATCATTGTATATTTTAACTAACTATATAATAGTTAATTGATTATTATGTAGAATTATACTGAATAAATTCCACTCCTCTTTTTTCTTTCTTCTAGTAATTTTGTTTGATAATTTCTTATGTGTGTACTTCCAGGCAATGCAATTGGTATAATTACTTAATTAGCATTTATATTGCCAACTTAAAAATATTTTAAAAATTAAAACTTTTTATCAAACTCAAATGCTGTGTTGGCGGTACTGAAAGGTTGCGTTATTTTAATTTATTATTTTTTTGGCGTAGTTGTGTTAATAAGTTATTGTGTTGAGATTTTGCTATTGCCAACCTACTAACCACTTTTGAATAATGGACACAAAATTCGTATATGTTTTCCACGCGGAAGGTGGCTGGCAGTCGCAAAACGACAACGCCCCAATGCCGACCCGTCGTCCTGTAGTAATATTGACCGTTTCATTTTGCAAATAAGAAATAAAATCCACAACGCTTGTGAGCTTCTAGACTTTAAGTTGTTGAAGTTGTTCAACGGTGGATAGCTTACGTTACGAATATTTTGACTTTATCACCATATATTATTATTATTATTGTTATTATAATACCATTAAAAGAAATTAGGGATGAAGGAATTGAGTTAAATTACCGTGATGCCCTATATAATTTTTTATAAGTTTAATAAATTAACTTATAATTTATTCAATTAATTTATAAATTTATTTTATCAAATTAAAGATATTTTAATAAATAAATTTATTTTAATAATTTTAATTAATTAAAAATTATAAATAGTATATTATTTATAAATTTTTAATTAATTTATAAATTATTTTTATTAAATAAAATTTTAATAAAATATTGTTCAACAAATAATTTTAAAATTATTTTAAACAGAATCAGTTAGAGTTCGATTGAAATTTTTTGTAATAGGCGCATAAAAAAAATTAATTAATTTTGTACCAACCGCTCCTACGAAATTTTTTACTATCATCGCATAGTGTTGATAGTATAGTTTATGGAATGTTGTTTCTACTAAATAGGGTCGAGATCAGCTATAGCTAGTATAGAGTAAGCTACTATGAGTGTGTGTTAAATTGTTGTTCTTAATTTATAGGGTTAGTCGTTTAGTACGAGAATTAGTCATATTATGTATTATAAAAATTATTTTAATTTTGACTAAATTGAGTTTTAGTTTTTAGAATATATATAATTTTTGATGTGATCAGTCATTTTTTATTTTTTGGATTTTTTTATAATATTACGTGAAAGTATGACATTTGTTGTCAATATTAATTAACAAATAAACGTACACTAATTTTATTCACGAAAACAATTTAACCAAAAAAAAAAGTGATTCGACCTAAGGCAAGGCAATACTAAAAATGAAAAGGTTGAGAGTTCAGTACAAAGCATCTTAAAAAAAATAAAAAATTAACACCCCATTGAGGGAGAGTCAATTATTAAACAGTGTTTAATATTATAATTAAATTAAGTAAAATGGGTTGATGGAGTCATAATTGGAATTATAAATTTAGTTCGAAAGGTATTTTTTTAATTAAACTTAATTTGACGATTTCTTCTGTGGAACGCGAAGTTGATCGTTGAAAGCTTGTTGCGAACTGGTCAGTTTGAAGTTTGGTCCGAACTTTCGTATTGTTATTTAATTAATTAGCACAATATAAGCTATCAGCATAAATATATACAGTACACACACGAACTTTATAAAATAATATAAATTTAGATTAAAAAAAACTTTTAAGCGTTTATTATGAATTTTTATAGGAAAATTATATAAAATATATGAATATATTTTAGAACTTAATTTTTCATATTATATTTTTAATAAAAATTTTGATAATAAATACTTAACAAATTACACTTAAATTATTTTTTTATAAATTTAACATCTTGATATCGAATATCTAAAAGGCTATGTTTGGTAAAAATAATTAATAAGGTAGTTGAAAGTTTAAAATTTAACTGAAAGTTGAAAAATTAATTTTTAATTAAAAATTGAAAATTGTTAAGTTAATTTATTAAATTAGAAGTGTTTAATAAAATTAATTATTAAATTAACTAATAAATATAAAATGACATAAAAAGATATATTTATATAAATTTTTTTTAAGTAATTACATTTCATTATATAATCTTAAAAAATACAAAATAAACATAATATTTAAAATTTTACAATAAATTAACAATATTATTGTGATTCTCTTTCATCTCAATAGATGTCTTTAAATTTTTATTCATTGTATCACTATTAATAATATCTTAAAATTCATCATACAGTATATAATTTGTATGTTGTTCGAATATAGTAAAAATAATGTTATCTTGTGAATATGATAGTGTTATAATTTGAATAAAATAATAAAGATAAAAAAAATTATAAAAACTATTAATTAAAAGTTATACGCTATTTAAAGTAAATTATATTAAAAATTTATAAACTATTTAAATAAATTAATTTACCAAACACCTCTAATTTAATCAAACAAACTTATAAACTAATCAAATAAATTATAAGTTAACTTATTTGATTTGTTAAATATATTCAAATTTTTTTTATACGGATGTTTTACTAAAGGTTGTTTGATTTTAAAGTTTATATTTTTTATTTTTATTAAAAATAAAAATATAATTGAAAATAATTTATTTTTTATTTTTATTTTTAATTAATATTTTATAAATTTTTAAAAATATTAAAACATATTTTAAAAATTTTAGGTACTATAACGTACTTTAACAATACTATTTTTATAATTATTTTAAATTTATTATAATATATATATATATATATATATATATATATAATGTTTTACTATTTAAATAAAAATATAAAACATAATCATATAATTAAAAAAAATAACAAAAATAAAAATAAAGTGAAAAAAATATAAATTAAACATATTTTAAAAACTATTTTTAAAAATAAAAATAGAAAATGCATAATTGTGTAAATGATTAGATAGATGGCATTAAAAAAATATTTTTGTACAAGATCATGAGATATTTAAATAAAAAATATTAAAATATTGATGCCGATGATTTGGTAAATATTTATAATGATCTAGCTTTCAAGAAAAGTAATAAATAGTTTTGAAACATTTATAAATTAATTCACGTACCCTTTAGTCATTTTACTTGTTTAAAAATAATAATCGGTTGTTATATAAAAAAAAAGTATGACGTACTATGAAGAACAAAAATAAAAACAACATGCGGTGCTTAATATTTTTTCCTCGATTGTTAGAAATCAAAAATGAAATTATGGGAAATCTCGCGGCTGGTGGGGGGGAATATTTTTGATGTTGACGTGGTCAATGTGGAGAAAGCAAAGTTGGTCTAAAGCGGTTCTATTTATAATTTCTGCAAGGGTAATGAAGCTGTGACCCACCTTTGGTCAACAAAATTATGATGACACGTTTTCTTCTCAATTTTTCTATATTTATAAAGGGCTACAAAAGTTTGGTCTTCTTTCTATCCAAACCCACCACCAGTGCTTGAAAGCAAATGATCGTCCATATTCACGTGCAAAGCCTCTATTTTCTGAAGAACGCCGAGAAGTGAGGCTCTTAGTCGGAGAGATTGATCACACGTATCTGACTAAATAATATTAAAAAAAATTAAAATTAAAATTTTAGTTACTCAAAAAATTTTATATGTTAGATTGAATTTAAGAAATTTTTTTAAAATATTACACTAATATAAATCTATCAGTCTAATTTAATCTTTTAGAAATAATTTTTTTTATTAAGTGTAAATAAATTTAAAATTTATTTGATTAAATTATAAGTATTTAATAAATAAATTTATTTAAATAATTTAAATTAATTAAAATTTTATAAATTATATATTATTTAAAATATAATATAGTTTATAAATTTTTAATTATTTTTGTTAAATATAATTTTAGTCAAAATAGATAGATTATGCTTAACTTTAGTACTTAGTTATATGCTCTATCTACGGAGAAAGGGTGAGGAAAAAAAGTGAGGCAACTTTGTTTCTTTATCATTATTAACTACTAGCTATATATAATATTCAAGAACTTTTGGGGGTTGCTTTTGCATGGATTCAAATCTCTTTATCTGCATGCTCTTGACAAATAAAGGGAATTTGACTCCAACAATACATTCAGGGATAAATTTATAGGAACGATACATTAATTGTGTAAATTGAGAATTAATAAAATTTCACTAAAATAAATATTTGAAGTGATAAAATCCAAAAATACACTTGTATTAATTAATTACTTTTTTTATACTAAATGACGGTACTAAGTTTATTCAAAATGTAAAAAAGAAAAAAAATCAATTTCTTAATTAAGATGGAAAATTAGTGATTTTTTTATTCAATTTTTTAGTAGTTTTAATATTGACGGCTTAATTTTTATATAGTTTAAAAATAAATAAATTAAAATACACACAAATTAATATTTACACTGTCTTTTTTTTTTTTTAATATACTTTTTATTGGGGAAATGAAACAAGTAACTTAAGCTCGCAGTTCTTGAGTTGTTACATTTTCTTCACAAGGAGGGTTAGGTGTGTGTTCAACATCGTCACTATATAATCCACCGCATCTGCCTAATGAAAAGGAGTTATAATTGGAACATCGCTTTTTGTTAGGTTTATATGAAAATCGAAGTATAATAGGTATTTTAATTAAAAATATTCAATATATAATATTTAGGTGAAATATTCTCTTAAATCAAATCATAATAATAGGTATTTTAATTAAAAATCCGCTAATACAAAAGGACATAGGAAGACGTCATTTTTTAAAAAAAAATTTAATTGAAATAATTATATTTTTTTTTAAGATTAACAATCTATATTCAAATTTTAATCAAAATTAAATTAACTAATTTTTTTAAAATATTCTAAAGGTTTAGACTGACAAAAAAATAAAAGCTATTTAACAATTATAATGGATTTGATTGAAAACATATAAAAGAGTATGTAATATTTAATATTATATTTATTTTTGTATTATAATATAGTCAAATAAAAAATTTACTTAACTTTAAATTTGATTTTTAAAGACTAATTGAGTAATTATAACTCGATAAAATTGTTTATAGTTCACATTTATACAATAATTTGTTGAGTGAGTCTTTATTTACAGTTTGAACATGTCATTGATATTTTATTTAATAATATTAAAAATCTTTTCCCGTTTTACCATTTTTTATACAAAAAAAAAAACTTTAAATTTGATCCGATTCATACTTTGAGACAAATAAAAGTTTAATTGATTTCACAGATTCATCGAATGTACAACCTTACTTTTGTGTAATTTGTAATTAAGCGATTAAGCTTGCTTTAATCTTTTCCACCCAAATGGCTACTTTTTTAGAATGAACTTTTCTATCTCGTACCTCGTTATTATACCTTTGGTGTAGCCAGATGGAGTTTATTTTAAAATTATTGAAGAAGGCCATGATTCCTCTCCTCCCCAAAAGCCAAATAGAACAATGATTGAAAGGAAAAAGCCTCATTTCACGTAGAGGCAGCATCTTTTTATGCTGCGCTGCCACGGCTTTTTATTTATTTTGGAGGGGGTGAAAATAGTTAAAGTGAAAAACCCCCATGTTCGCGCCATGATTGTGTTGGATGGATGATAAGCTCGCAAGAAAGCAAGTTTTTTTTTTTATTGTTATTATTATTATTATTTTCTTTCACAGCCTCACAAAGTCAGTCTCAACATCCCCACGCCAATTGCTCCAACCCCTTTTTGCAACTTTTCATAATTATCTCTCCCTCTTTTTTTTTTTTTTTTTTTTTCTTTTTTTAAGCCATTTTCTTATTCTCTTTTAAAACTAATTTTTGGTTACGTCTATTAAGAAAAAAAGTAATTTGAAGATAAAATTGTATTAAAAATATATATAATCACACTGTGTTTTATAGAAATATATATATATTTTTTAAAATTTCTATAACTTTTTTAAAAAATTATATTTTTTAAAATTTAATTTTAAATTCAATTTTAAATTAAAAAGGTCGTTGAATCTGAATCAATCTAATATAAGTGCACGAACTAAATATTAAATGTATTTTAAATATATTTATTTATGATTTTTTTAAAATTTTTATTTAATATGTAACATAATAATTAATTTATAAAAAATTAAAATTATTTATAATAATTTAACATGAAAATTAAAACGTTTATAAATACACACTTTTTTAAATTAACTATTTTTTCTAACAACGTCTCTATGAACTATCTCGATGGGATTACAATTGAATTTCAACCAAAAATGGTATCATTATTTTTCAAAATAATCTTGTAGTATCTATTAAGCATCCCTATGTTATAACTTTATGTTTTATTATTAAAGCTTGGCATATATTTTGTAACAGAATAACCATACCAAAAATTAATGTCAATCTCTTGTGATTATTTTATTAAATATTAACTTATAATGTAATACATTTAAAATTAGAAGTTTAATACAGTAACCACTTTAATACCAACAAATTTTATTAATATTTAAATTTACAATAAAATAACAACTCTTCGAAATATAAACAAGATTTTTAACAAACAGTGACTATAGACAATATAAACAATTTTTTTTTATTAGGAAAAGTGTAAACATTTTTTTTAATTCCAAAATCGTATAATAAATGGGCCTGATCCATAGTGGTGGATTCACAATTTTAGTCAAGCGGGATCTCTCCGACAAATATAAAATAAAAAAAATATTATTATAATTGTATCAATAAGTAAATCTAAATAAATTATTTCAATGTAGTTAAAATTGTTAGTCTACATATTTTGGAATCCATGATTAAATTATCAAATATATCATTTTATAGAATCTCAATAATTTGATTTATTAATAGAATATAAAATTAAGAAAAAAATTTCAATTGAGTTTTGAAAATGAATTCAAATAAATTCTCTAATCTCTCCATATATTATTTATTAAAAAAAAGATATATTAGTATAACTTGTAGAGCACACCATAATTTAAAATTAAATGCGATTATTATATATAACCTATAATATAATAAAATTTTAAAAAATAGATTTTTAAAATAAATCAAATATTATTTTATTCAATAAAAAATACAAGAGTTTAAAATTTATAAAATTTTTAATAAAATATAATAAAAAAATAATTACAAGTTAAATATATACTTAGGAATATTAAACAAAAATTATGAATCAAAAAACAACACATTTTTTTATTATTATTAATAAAGTATTATATAAAATTATAAAAAATTTAACTAAAATATATTTGATTAAAGTCAACACATCTTTTAATATTATTTAAAAATTAAAACTCGTGCACATTATTTTTTTTAAGTTTAAAATATTATAAATTTTAAAAATAAATTGTAAATATTTTAAAATATGAATTTTCTCTAATAAAAAGGAAATATTTTCTTACAAAAATAAAAAAATTCAAAAGAAACATTTTTTTTAATAAAAAACATCTTCTTTAAAAAGAGAAATAAGTTTGTATATTAATAAAATGAAAAAAAAAATAAGAAAAAGGGGAAGGCAGCTACCGTTAACAACTATCTTCCAAGCTCGCTCCGTGGCTAAAGTTGCAGAAGAAAAGAAAGTGTGCTTTCTGAACGAGCTCTTTAAAAAAAAAAGGGGGTACTGCTAATCCATTGGGCTCTGCAATTCGGTTAGGAATCAACGAAGATTCATCTTACTATCAAGATGGATATAATAACGGCCCATTTCTCGTAGGTCTTGCCCAAACCACACATCTTTCTTTCCAAGCAACGTGCGGCGAGTACGATGAAAATTTGATAAACCCAAGGTACACAATCTTTGCTTTAGCAACAAGTAAATCTAATTTTAAATGCAATGATATTATTTTTTTAGGAAAATCAACAGAAGGCACCATTTTAAATAGGCAAATAATTACGTATTTAATTTTATATTCATTTTTGTTCTTGTCCAAACAGACAGGATTAAAGTATCGATAATTGGTAAAGTCAGATTGTGGTAATTAAAGAGTTTTCAATTTAATTTTGTTTAGATCTGAAATAACCTATTTAATTTTTATTTTTTCTAGTTTCCATTTTATTATATATATTTTTATCATGATTTTATATGAAAGCTTACTTTTATTGTTACTTAAAAGGAGAAAAGCACAGGGTGTCATTCACTTCTTTTGCTTCTTCTAATTTTTATTTTCTTTCCTTTGTTTAGGTTTTAGACCTACCTAGGAAAAAAAAAAGTTCCAACTTTTGTGGTGGTCACGTGTGAACCATGAGGCGTTGCCATGTGTCTGTAAGAATTACGGTGAATAATTCGATTTAAAAAAAAAAAAATGCTAGGAGTGGAAAGGGAAGGCCAGTGATATCAGGGCTCACCTCATTACCGCGTTTTCCCCAACTTGCGCGGAAAAAAGCCTCGTGCTTTAAACGGCATAGACACGAGACACGCCTCCTGCCTTCTTCCCCACTCCCATTTCTCTCTATCTCTAAGTTCTTTCTCACTACTTTCTCTATGTTCCCAGAACACTGTTGATCCATCCGGGTAGCTCTCTCGATTCTGTTCATGCTTACGAGCCATCTTTACTTTACCAGCTACATTTCTTTCATGGGTCACTGGAGAATTTTCTATTGCTTCTCTTTTGGGTGATAAAGACCATTAAATTTTTGGATTTATAGCGTGAGGTTTTCTCTACCGGTTCCTCTATATTCCCAGAAAGCTATTGATCCATCCAGGTACCTCTCTCGATTCTGTTCATGTTTACGCTCATCTTTACTTTACAAGCTACATTGCTTTCACGAGTCACTTGGCAATTTACTAGTTCTTCTCTATTGGGTGCTAAAGACCATTAGATTTTTGGATTTTCGAGCTCGAGGCTTTCTAGTATGCATCAGCTGTAGAAGTATCAAACTCTGTAGCAATTCTAAGTTATTTCTGTTTTTCTGGTTCTCTAGGGTAATTAGTCTCTTAATAGATTAATCGGTCGTGGTTCGTGGAATTTTGCTTGCTTTGATGTGTACTATTCTATCTAACTTTCGGGTTGCTGAGTGTACTATGATTCAAGTCAGTATCTTGCTCCTTCTGTGTTTACTATATTGCCCTGGTCCTAATACAGTGGCAGAGCTTGGGATAAAATTTTGGGGACCAGCCATAATAGACAGTTTGGATATTTGTAATTTTTGTTTTTTTTTTTTAAATAAATACATACTACACTTTTTTTCAGAAAATATGTTCTTTTTAATTTACTAATGTTTGAATAAAATTACTAAAAAATAGCTCCCCTTATAGTACACCATACGTATAGCAAAATTAAAGATTATAACTTTAGCCTTCACTTTTAAGCTTAAAACAAACTAAATTAATTAAGACATTAGGTTAATTACTGTGTACAAAAAAATAGCATTAAAATTCATAATGAGCTATTTATACAAAAGTGACTTGAAAAATTAAACTAAACAATACCCTATTATTCCAAGAGATCTAATATTAACATTAAAAATAGAAGTAAATAAATTAAAATAAATATAAACATAAAATTGCATTCATAATTAAAAACTATTACTCCTATAATTAAAAAAAAATTGCATAAACTTTATTGAGAGAATATACTATATAAGAGATTGCTAGACTTAAACATATTTCAAGAAAGCATTACACTTGGATTTTATGCACACACATACTATCGGCCTATCGGGCCTTAAAAATTCCCTTGCCCCTCCTTGGACCCCTAAGAAGATTTTCCTTTGTCCTAATAAGAGTCTGACATGGAATGACACCCTGTCAATGTTCAAGCTCTAATTGGATTTTATGAAGGTCATAGGGAAAAGCAAATCATAGGGATGCTGCTAGATAAAGGAGCTCTAAAGATGTGAGACAAAGTTGTGAACTTGTGATGCACCAACTTTATCTGAAATTGGTTCTGAATTTGCACAAGTAAAAGCCAAGAAAGCTAATCCCTCGCAAGTACTGCAAAATGACAGGTTTACATCGGAAATGCTTATAAACATTACCGAGTAGGCTTTTTGCTATGGTATTTCTGGATATAATATGGAATTGTGGCACAATTCTCCTCAAAAGCTGCTCATTATTTTATTGTATTTAGGGTATACTTTGAAGGAGTGAATATGAGAAGGTGGAAAATGGAGAGGCCAAGTATGGCCATTGAGCCAACTTCCCATCTTCACTCCACCCAAGCATAGCCTTAGGCTTGCCTTCTGAATGAACATGTCTAGTTCAGTGGCAGCTGATTTGGCATTTCGGTAAGTATAATGTACGCATGCTAATAGTTTGTATTACCTTGGCCATGTTGTAAGTTAGTGTTGGCTCCTGGATTCTGCGCACTGTCCTTTTATACAAATACAACTTTTTAGTGGATGTTATAATGCCATAAAAGACTAGCTTCAAAATTTTAGCAGTGGCTGGTGGAATTTGCAGTGGTTGATATGTTGTTTGTTTGTTGCCATGATCATGAGTAGATAGTTAATGGTAATACGGCCTCTATCTGCTATTGCTATAGTTGTTGGCTGGCTTGCTGCCTCCATTTTTCAGTTAGTCTTGTAATTTTAAGCTATTCAACTTCATTTGTAGAGTATGTTACGGGCAAAGCAGATCAGTATCCTTTCAAGTGGTGCTAGGAGTTTTCTTCTTGGTGGTTCGCGATGCAATGCAGCTGATGGAAGTACATGTACTTGCACTGAGGATGAAACGTGTGTGACAAGAAGACAGCAGATAAAAAATGAAGCGTCACTCGCACAGAAGCCATCCTCCTTAGTATCCAAAACTACATCTGGAATAGGAGGAACTTTGATTTCAGGAGACTCAGCATCAGTAATTGGAGTAGGTTCTCACAAGGCTGTGGGTGTTGATCAATCAGGTTGCATACAAAAAACTGGGTCCACTCCAAGTCCATCAAGAAAATCTGATTCTGTAACATACGTTTGTGGTATTGATGATGTTCAGAAGCATATTGCATACACATCTCCTCTTAATACTGACCAGTATTTTAGGGCTGGCATTGCAGCTGTCAATTTTCTTTCTGATATAGAAGATTATAAGCATCCTTTATCAGATGGGAAAGGAACACTGAGCTACTCTAAAACCTGTATGGTTGATATTGCCGGGACCCTGCCCAACATCGGATCTTTGAATGTGAAACACATTAAGAGGGAGAACTTTTCCACTGTTCATCCAAAACCATCTGTTTCTACTGATCTAGGGTCAAACTATACAAGTAATTATCATGGTGCAGAGGGAAAAGGCGAGAAATCAAATTTAGCTGAAGGCTTAAAGCATGTTCCTTCTTCAGGAATGCAGAAGTCAGAGGTGGCTCCAAAAATTCCTTTAGATAATCATGACCAGAGAACCATACAACAGAGAAGAAGAACATATCCAAAGTTGCTTGTGATGAATTCTGCTTCCAACATGCAAATTTCAGATCCACAGGTCGTGCAATCGATCGGTGAAGGTTTCAGTAAACACCCCAGGGAGTTGAGAATGCCAGCACGAATTCCTCCAACAAACAGGCATTTTACAAACTCAGGGTGTGTTGTGGAAGTGGTTTTAGACATATTACGACGGCTAAAGTGGGGTCCTGCAGCAGAGAAAGCTCTTTATAATCTAAATTGTTCAATGGATGCATATCAAGCTAACCAAATCCTTAAGCAACTTCAAGACCACACAGTTGCTCTTGACTTTTTCTACTGGTTAAAGCAACGGCCAGGCTTCAAGCATGATGATTATACTTACACTACTATGGTTGGCATCCTAGGCCGTGCTAGACAGTTTGGCATGATTAACAAATTGTTAGAGCAGATGGTCAGGGACGGATGCAAGCCCAATGTTGTAACTTATAATCGTTTGATTCACGGCTATGGTCGTGCAAACTACCTAAAGGAAGCACTTAATGTGTTCGATCAAATGCAGGAGGAGGGATGTGAACCTGACCGTGTTACTTACTGCACACTTATTGATATCCATGCAAAAGCTGGATTTCTTGAAGTTGCCATGTACATGTATGAACGAATGCAAGAAGCTGGTCTTTCTCCTGACACATTTACTTACAGTGTTATGATCAACTGCCTAGGGAAAGCTGGCAATTTAGCTGCTGTCCATAAGCTATTTTCTGAGATGGTTGATCAGGGTTGTGTTCCTAATCTTGTCACATACAATATCATGATTGCTTTACAAGCTAAAGCAAGGAACTATCAGACAGTGTTGAAACTTTATCATGACATGAAGAATGCAGGATATGAACCTGATAAGGTGACTTACAGCATAGTCATGGAGGTGCTTGGCCACTGTGGGTATCTTGAGGAAGCAGAAGCAGTTTTTATTGAGATGAAATGGAAAAATTGGGTGCCAGATGAACCTGTTTATGGTCTTTTAGTAGACCTGTGGGGAAAGGCTGGTAATGTTGAGAAGGCTTGGGAATGGTATCAAGTGATGATTAATGCAGGTTTGCAGCCAAATGTACCAACTTGTAATTCCCTTCTCAGTGCATTCCTCAGGGCACATAGGTTACCAGATGCATATAATCTTCTGCTGAGCATGGTTGCTCTTGGCCTACGCCCTTCTTTGCAGACTTATACCTTACTTCTCAGTTGCTGTACAGAAGCACAATCACCATGTGATATGAGGTTTTGTGAGCTAATGGCAGTTTCTGGCCATCCTGCACATGCATTTTTACTATCTATGCCAGCAGCAGGACCTGATGGCCAGAATGTGCGGGATCATGTGAGCAAATTCTTGGATCTGATGCATACTGAGAATAGAGAGAGCAAAAGAGGACTTGTAGATGCAGTGGTGGATTTTCTTCACAAGTCTGGGCTTAAGGAGGAGGCTGGTTCCGTTTGGGAGGTGGCTGCACAAAAGAATGTGTATCCAGATGCAGTCAAGGAGAAAAGTTCTTGTTATTGGCTTATAAATCTTCATGTCATGTCCGATGGAACTGCTATAATAGCGCTATCTAGAACACTTGCTTGGTTTCGCCGACAGATGCTAGTATCTGGGATTAGCCCTAGCCGGATAGACATAGTCACGGGATGGGGTCGTAGGAGCCGAGTGACAGGATCTTCTCTGGTGAGGCAGGCAGTGCAGGAACTACTGCATATATTTAGTTTTCCATTCTTCACCGAAAAAGGCAATTCGGGGTGTTTTGTGGGATGTGGGGAGCCTCTTAGTAAATGGTTGCTCCATTCTTATGTGGAACGGATGCATTTGCTATAGTTGGTTATAGTAGAAGCAGGGATATCACCTCTGTAGCTTAGACACAATTTTGTTGCGGCCAGGGAGCATTGACTGAGATTTTCTTTACACAAACTATTGTCTTAATGCGCATTTGTCAAGTGTTGTAAACTTTAAGAATTTTTTACTCTCAAAATCTTACTAACACCATGCAATATATATGTCTGATATATATAAATATTTTTCAATGAGATTGACTTATTATAAGTTTATATATTTATTTATGATTAATTTGACTTTCTTTATTTTAGGTAGACGAAGTTTACTTAAATATGTTGGTACTGAACTGGGCATATGGCTAATAACAGCAGTTAAAATCAAACAGTATTTATGACTCAGTTATTAAAATTGAAAATCTAAGTTTGAATTTTGTGAAAATTAAATGAACCAAAAAAAAAATACAGAGTTTATGACGTTAATATTCTTGATGGGGATCAATAATAAGTTCATTCGCTCCAAAAGTACATTGTTTATCGTTGTAAATTTTTATTTCTTGTTTGATCAACATCGTTGGCTGGCCATAGATAATCTACTTTTAGAAGGCAAGTCATTGGGTCATCGTTGTCTTGATGGTTCTACATCCTTTGCTTTCAAAAATGAAAACATGGTGTCGTGGTAACTTATTATGGTCTGCTGACAAAAACTTTATATCTTTTTCAGAACAAAAAATTATCTTGTATCCTACAAAAAGTAATAGAGAGGAATATAAAAAGAATATGGTGTGGGGAATTTAGGGTGATTTCGTTAAGAGTTTTATTTCTCATTGGGTTAAGTGTTTTTACTAATAAATACATTTTTAAGATTTTTTTCACTGCAATGACGTATCTGCTTGGAAATGCCAGACGATGATTTAGAAACTGATATCATTACCTTGAAAATGGAGTTTTATTCCATCCCACGGAAATGAAGGGCAACAAACGAGGAGGGTCAAAGAAAGCAAAACATGTAAATAAATAAAATATAAATATAGTTGCCGTTTGCTTGCTTCCTTGCTATCTAACTTCTGATTCCTGCATGCTTGTGTGTGGTTTTAGTATTGTTCACGTTCCTTCAAACAATAAACAATTAAATTGTGCAGTTTGAAGTATGATAGATTTTTAGATTAATAAATGAGAATACCTTTTTTTTTAAATAATAATAAATTATTATACTATTTAAAAATTAATTAATCTGGATAAATTCATGATTAACAAACGTTAGGATCATTGATGGATTTTTAAAATATGTAAAAATAAATTATGATAATTATTATTTTTAAAATAAATTAATAAAACACGTATCTTTTAAGAATTTTAATGTAATTTACTTTAGTATCAATGATAGTAGGATAAATTGTGGCTTAGACAAAATCAGTTTGATCTTATATAGTTTGAAGTGTGTTATTTAATTCAGCACTTAATCATATATTTTTTACAATATAAAAGTGACCAATAATTTTATTATTAAAATTATGTTTTGATTATATTGTAGATAATTTTATAATTATTTAAAATTATTGTTGGATCAAAATAATATATAAAAATTAAAGTCAGTGGTTAACTTGCACTAATAGTTTTATAATAATAATATAAAACTATATAAATTATAAATAAAATAGATTGAAATTATTTATTATTTTAAAATTCATATTATTATTTTTACTAAAATTTAAATAAAAATTATAAAATAACTAAATAATTATATAAAAAAATCACAAATAACACTTTAAACTATAAAAAATAAATTGATTTTGTTTCAAATAATAAAAAGGTATCGACGGTAGTACGAAAATGTTTAAAAATAATAAATTAACGATGTTTAATTAAACCTATTTAGGTTAAATTACAGTCCTTATAAAATATATAAATAATTCAGTTCCTTTTTTCATCAAACCTCACCCCCCCAACTGTGGGTAGGTGCCTGTCTGTTGCATACAGAGGGAGAGAGAGGGGTTAGCCAGACTTCCCAGTTTCCACTAGCGACCTTGATTTTGTCGCCGATCATTCTCCGTCGCGGTCACCGTTGCCGGCTACCACTCCCTATTGCTTCTAACTATTCTTTTGCATTCGCTCTTTCTCAATCTATATTTACCCTTTCCGGTCTCTCTCTGCAATCCCAAGTAAGTCTATTTCTCTCCATTTTCTTCCTTTGGAAACCTTCTATCTTCTTTCTCTGCTTCCTTCGTCTTCTTCTTAGTTTCTTCCCCTTCACGCATATACACACTCGCAGGTTTTGTACGTATATATATGCATGTAAATCTGATTAATTTAAACTCAATTGATGGGGCATAAAAAGCGAAACTCTCCGCGTTCCAAACAATCTGCGGCGGCGGCTTCTCCGGTGGCACAATCTGCCATCGGCGGAGCCGCCAATGGTCCCACTTCAGCTGAAACCAACTTGAGCAAGAATTCTAACAACACTCCTGAAAACCCAACTAAGGTCGAATTGTCCCCTCCATCAGAGGGTTCGGCTTACTCCACGATCAAGCTTGAATGTGAGCGAGCTCTCAATGCGATTCGTCGCGGTAACCACACCAAGGCACTGAGGCTTATGAAGGAGTCATGCTCCAGATACGATAACTCGGTTTACTCCGCTTTGATTCACCGAGTTCAGGGCACCGTGTGTGTCAAAGTGGCGTCGATTATTGACGACCCAAGTGCCAAGCAACGACATTTGAAGAATGCAATTGAGTCGGCACGAAAAGCAGTTGGGCTGTCACCCAATTCTATTGAGTTTGCACATTTTTATGCCAATTTGCTATACGAGGCGGCAAGTGATGGGAAGGAGTACGAGGAGGTGGTACAGGAGTGTGAGAGGGCGCTCTCGATTGTAAACCCAGCTGATCCTGCTAAGGAGTGCTTGCAGGATGAGAGCCAACAGAAATTATCAACTGCAGAAGCCCGGATAGCACATGTGCAGAATGAGTTGCGGCAGTTAATCCAGAAGTCAAACATAGCTTCCTTGTCAACTTGGATGAAAACTCTAGGTAATGGGGAGGATAAATTTCGTTTGATTCCATTAAGGAGGGGTACAGAGGACCCAATGGAGGTGAGATTAGTTCAAACTCGAAGGCCAAATGAGATCAAGAAGGTGACCAAGACGCCAGAAGAGAGAAGAAAAGAAATTGAAGTTCGAGTGGCTGCTGCAAGGTTGTTGCAGCAAAAGTCAGAGTCACCCAAATCTCAGAATGAAGGAGATAGGGATGACAGAACATTGGATTCATCTTTAGGATCTGGTCAGAGGATAGTTGATAGACGGAAGTATGGTCATATGCGAAAGAATGGTTCAACAGCTGAAAGGAGGGATTGGGTACGGTCGTATTGGAATTCAATGAGTATTGATATGAAGAGAGACTTGCTTAGGGTTAGGGTTCATGATCTCAAGTCCCACTTTGGGTCTTCAAAGGATACTTTGCTGAATGATGTTTTATCAGAAGCTTTCTCCTATGCTGAGGCCAATAAAACATGGAAATTCTGGCTTTGCTTCCATTGTAATGATAAATATACAGATTCGGAATCTCACATGCAACATGTGCAGGAACACATGGGAAATCTCTTACCAAAAATGCAGCGACTCTTGCCTCAAAATGTTGATAATGAGTGGATTGAGATGATTCTTAATTGTTCTTGGAGGCCTCTGGATGTCTCAGCTGCAGTTAAAATGCTTGAAAATCAAACAAAATGCAAAGATTCTGTATTCCTTGAGGGTCATCATACTGAGAAGTATGGTGGTTGTTTTAAAGATGCAAGCGATTCTTATCCTGAGGAAAACAAATTGGGGCATGGTCTTGTTAATTATACAGCAGAAAGCAGTAACTATTGTCAACTTGCAGAGAATGATATTAGGGAAGGTCTCCAAGTCCGAGAATGTACAGCATATCCTGTTGCCGATAGTTGGCCAATTTCTGATGACTCTGAGCGTGCAAAAATTCTTGAGAAAATTCATTCAGCATTTGAGATGCTTATTAGACACAAATACCTTGCTGCTAGCCATCTTAACAAGGTCATACAGTTTACTATGGATGAGATACAGGGTCTTGCTGCTGGTTCTCAGCTTCTAAACCATGGCGTAGACCAAACAGCAACATGCATATGCTTTCTTGGAGCTTCTCAGCTTAGGAAAATTCTCAAATTTTTGCAAGAACTGTCTAATGCGTGTGGTTTGGGTAGGTATGCTGAGAAAACTAGTAGTCCCATTGATGATTTACATAAACCTAGTCTAGAGATCAGAGAGAAGATGGTTCTCAATGAAGATGGATCATGCCTCCTTCTGGATGAGTGTCTCTTGTCAAAGGAAGTCACATCTATAGCTCACGTTGATGTCTTGAACAATGTGACTGCCCCAACTCCTAATGGGGATGCTTTGCTGTCTTGGATATTTTCGGGTTCCTCTAGTGGGGATCAATTGACATCGTGGATGCGTATGGAAGAAGATAAAAGACATCAGGGAATGGAAATTGTCCAGATGCTTGAGAAGGAGTTTTATCACTTACAGAGCCTTTGTGAAAAGAAGTGTGAGCGTATAAGTTATGAGGAAGCTCTGCAGGCAGTGGAGGATCTTTGTCTGGAAGAAGGTAAGAAGAGGGAGAATGTGACTGAATTTGTACAGAAAAGCTATGAATCTGTGTTAAGAAAGCGGAGAGAAGAGCTATTTGAGATTGATAATGATGTGATGTATGTTAGCAATAGGTTTGAGTTGGATGCTATATCAAATGTTCTGCAAGAAGCAGAAGCTATGAATGTTAATCAATTTGGCTATGAGGAAACATATGCTGGTGTGACCTCTAAGTTATGTGACTTAGAATCCGGTGAAGATGATGGATGGAGGATGAAGGACTATTTGAATCAAATGGATAGTTGTATAGAAATTGCTATTCAGAAACTGAAAGAACACTTATCTTTAGAGGTTTGTTTATTGAATCTAGTCTCATTTCAAATAGAATAACAGCAAGGATGACCTTGCTTTTGATGTTCTAACCTACTTTTACTATGCAGCTTAGCAAAATTGATGCACGAATAATGAGAAATGTTACAGGGATGCAGCAGTTGGAGCTGAAGCTTGAGCCTGTTTCTGCTCATGATTATCGAGCAATAATATTGCCTCTAGTGAAGTCATACCTAAGGGTATGTAGTCAAACTGCTGAAACATGAGCTGTTGCCTTGCATTTAACTTGACTATATGTGCCTATCCTTCACTCTTTTCAGGCACTCCTGGAAGATTTGGCTGAAAAAGATGCCAGAGAGAAGTCTGATGCTGCAAGAGAAGCATTTTTGGCTGAGCTTGCTCTAGATTCAAAGAAAGTTGTTAAAGGAGGAAGTGATAATCCAAGACATTTGGAGAAGACAAAAGATAAGAAAAAACATAAAGAGCACAAGAAAACGAGAGATTCAAAGGTGACGATCTTGTATGTTGCAATTTGTTTATATATTGGGTCATAGTCCATAACAACTTTATAATGTTTCTCTCTCTTGCAGACTACAAATGGTCAAGTGCAGCTCATGCCTTGTGCTACAATTCCTGAGTGAGTATATTCTTCCATATCTATCTGCATGTGCACTTTGTAAATCCACCCTCTGAGTTGTGGCGACTGTTCTTATGGATGCTTTTGATGTGCTTCTGCTGCAGTTGCTATTCAGTTGCACCTGATAATGATCATCAAGATTCTGAGGTTGTTGTTTCTATCAATGGCAATGACTTGAAACAGCTGGAAGAGGAATTTAGACGTAAAATCGAGCTAGAAGAGGAGGAAAAGAAGCTTGAAGAAACTTTGGAGTTTCAACGGCGGATAGAAAATGAAGCTAAACAGAAGCACCTTGCCGAGCAACAAAAGAAATCCTCTGGGACATATTTAGAAAAAGTGGTGGATGAACTTCAGGATGCTCAATTGAAGGCTGTTGCTGTGGATCTAGATGTACATGAACATATGAAACCACCTATGCAGGTATACATCTCTTGTTTCTCCTATTACATGTAGGGGGACATAATTTCTGGCCACCAGTCATTAAATTGCTGATCCTTGGAAATTTGGACCTTTAAGTCAATGGTCCAACTTAAATTAATAATTTTGTAGATATTTTGTACGTATTGCTGGAAATACACCTCTGAAATTGCCCTTTTGTCTCAGGAGCAGTTGTCAAAGGAGAATGGATACCAAAGCAATCTGGATGGTGTGCTTAATACCACAGCAAATGGATCCATGGTGCCAATCAATTCTTCAGATGATTCAGGTACCCAAAAGATTCATCACATGCATAAATCAAAAGTCAAAGAAGGTTGGTAATAATTTTTTATCATCTCTCTCAAATGGGAGTATTTGCTTTTCTATTTTTTGTTTGAGGTTCTCATCATCTTCTTCATTCTCCAGCAGATCTTCCTAACAGAGGAGTTCCACAGAATGGTCTTCAGTTGCTTGATCGGCGTACTGGAAAGAAGGGTAAACGACATAAGAATTCTTCGAGATTGGTTAATGGACAGTTTGAAGCTGTCTCATTGGAAAAAGAGAATATTGAGGGTACACATACTGACAGTTGCTTAAGAGAGCAGGTTCAATTGCAGCACAATCAAGATGTTAACAATGGTTAGTTTTTATTTGTCCAATGTTTATTTTCCCTGTAATCCTGGTGCATATTAATTTATTTTCTTAGATGGGTTTGTTAGCAGTTAATATATTCAATTCATAGCTCTCCCAACATTTAGAAAATAGGGCCCATTTATTTTTACACTTCATATGGATGGTTATTTGTGGGATAAACTGTTTGGGGTTTGTGGTGAGAATTGGGTTTCACCGCAAGATTTATAGAAGTTCATCCTTGTTTGGTACCAATGTCATGGAGAGAAAAATAAGTGTATAACTTTGCCGTATTGCATGGTTTTTGCTGTAATATGGAACATTTGGTTGAAAAAGAATGTTTGGATATTCAGGGGTGTTTTGTAGCCTTTAGATGCTTTATGGGATAGAATAACTTTTGTTGCCTCTCTTTGGTGCTTGGCTCATGCTGTTTTCAGGGAGTCACTTTATTATATATTCATGGAGATTGGGTAGCTTTGTCGCATGATTGATTTCCATTTTTTTTTCAATTTCTGTTCTTGTTTCTTTTCTCGTATTTATTTGTTAGGAGGATAATTCATCCTCCTCTCATGTCTTTTCTGGTTTCTCATTTGTGGCATTGCATTTTTGGCCTACGAAAGTGCACATGGATGCAAAAGTGCTTGAAAGGCTGATGAAGGCCTTCTATCCTCTTTGTTTTGCCTAGGGAATATCGTTTGTTACCCCTTTTGTTATATTTATTTCTATTTAAAATATTATTACCCAGTTCAATGACAGTTTTATCATAGTTGAATTAATTGCTTGTTTAATCTTTCTTCTGTGGTATCTGGTTATTATGTAGCTTTGTTATCTCCTACTTGGACAATTAAACGTGAGTTTATATTGTTTGAGTGTTATGTATGGGAAATTAGATGTGGAGGATGTGCTGTAATATATACTTTTTTTTTCTCGAGGCCTTATTTGATATGAATATAATGTTAAGTTTATATTCTATAAGAATGCTTGTTTGGATTGTGGTTTTTCTTCAGCTGGTTATATTTTCCTTTAAAATTTAGTTTTCTATTCATTTTTTTTAAAATAATTTCTGTTCAAAATATGCTTTCATAGTCATACTGTTAAATTAGATTTATAATGCGATTTGATAGTGACTTGGGGTACTCATTAGCATCATCTGTGTCTCTTTGTTGTGAGAAAACTTTCTGTAATGTTGAAATCTTAATTCAGTTTTTGAGAACATTTGAAGACATTTAATATACAGTTTCTTTCTATGAAGGCATTTTTTGGAGATATTTTGCATTATATGAAAACTAATATGCTATTGCTTTGATATGCCTTTAGTGTTGGGAGATAATGGACCAAAGAGGCTGAAAGATTTGCATATGGAAGATGATGAGGAGGAAAGATTTCAAGCTGATCTTAAAATAGCTGTACGCCAAAGTCTTGGTATAATTTATACTCCCTAAATGTGAAGTATTGTTGCTATTATCATAGGCATATAACACGCACTGTTCTTATACTTACTCTCATATATTTCTAAATTCTTGCATAAACCAACAAACTTAAATGACTTAAGAACGGAACAGTAGCTTTGAATGTAGATTTCTCTAATCGTTCTCCTTTCTCTTATTCTGCATCTGTTGAATTCCCGCTTTAGCCTGTTGCCTTCTTTGCTCAATCTGCTCTGAGTTCAAATAGTAGCATATGGCCAGCATTTGGTACAACACAGGCTTCGTAGATTGGATATTTCATTGACAACATGTTGTTACCATTCAGAATGATTGGTTTTTAATAAATAAAAGACTTGAAATTGATGGGGCATCCATCACAAGCATGGAATTTGATTTCAATTTGAAACAGAGCACTTTTTTTTATAAAAAAGATGGAAAGCTTGAGTTGTCTATCAAATCTCTAGTTTGACCCTAGTCATTGAGGCAATTGTATGTTTGACTATCTATATATGCCAGGTTGGTTACATGCATAATGCTATCTTTACTTTATTATGGCAAATCTCAATGATGTTTTGCACTTCTATTCATGCTCTAAACAAATCTCCATTGCCAGCTTTCTCCATGATTTGATCGTTAGCTTTTCAAATCATCTGCTAGTTGACAAAAATAGCTGCATTTATCACAGACTAGTACCATTTGCTCACGCTGATGGAGTGCTCAAAATCCATTAGAGATCCATTTTTTTTGGCGTTGATAGATGTTCTGATGGAGACCTAAGTCTCCATCTGTGATTGCAGTAGGACAAACAGAGAAAATAGAAATAAAAGAAAACAAATAAACCCTAGCATTTTGAGCCTTGAGGGGCTAGACCTTTCTTGAAACCCCTCAAATTTCTGCCTAGTCCTCTCTCTCAGCCTCCCCCCCCCCCTTTTTAAGAACTAATTTCCTAACAAATTCCTTCTAGACCTTCCCTTGACAAGCTTCTACGTGTCTCGCCCCTCTAGATATTTCTTAAGGCAGTTATCCAGCTCTGCCTTGCTGTCCCTTGCTGCCTAAATCCCCCTTAACGGCCCATATACCTTTCTTGCTTCTACCCTTTACTTTGGGGGTCTATCATGTTTCAAAGTTGCCTTTTCCATTTATTCACAATAATACAGCCAAAATTTTATCCACTTTCCTTTCCTTTAATGTACTTAGAGTAGAACTGTACAATGTTTTCATTTGCCATTTCTCTAGCTATGGCACATCAAGTTTGCTATAATTTCTATTTGGGCTAGACAATTCTCCGACATGGCATAAACTATTGGCCAATTTCTGACAGTTGGGTAAAGATTTTCAGTTTGCATTGCATGAGCTTTAATAAATGCTAGTACCTGCTTAATGAATCTTTTCTGGCTTCACTGCTTTGAAATATTATGGAAATTTAAATACTCTCTAATCTTGTAAGAGGTGCTGCTTATCAGACACATATCAAGAACATCAAAAATATCCCTTGGTTTCAAGTTTGAAAACGCTGCAGAGAGTTTCTTCACAAGTAGATAATTCGGGTGTTCCACTGGATGAAGACACAACTGAGATTGAGAATGGAGCTAATCTGCTTGGTACTGGTCTGAAGAATGAAGTGGGTGAATATAATTGCTTTCTCAATGTTATTATACAGGTAGGTCTTTTGCAAGTCAGTTTTCCAAATTTGTGCTATATTGATATCTGTTGGTACACGTTATTTAATCAATGTAGCATTTTCCATGACCTGAACATTTTGTCTTCGTTTTCTCTGTATGAGCTCAGTCTTTATGGCATTTAAGATGTTTTCGAGAGGAATTTCTTGGCAGATCAAGATCAGAGCATGATCATGTGGGTAATCCTTGTGTTGTCTGTGCATTGTATGAAATCTTTACTGCCATGGACGCTGCATCAAAGGATTCCAGGAGAGAAGCAGTAGCACCTGCTTCTCTGCGGATTGCTCTAAGCAACCTATATCCAGATAGTAACTTTTTCCAGGAGGTAACTTCACCAAGATTTTCACCCAAAAACAAAAAAAACACTTCACCAAGACATATTTATTCTACTTGCCTTTCCTATAAATTACGTGTAACTTGAATTTGGTCAATTTATTCATGCATGTAAAAGAGATACAAGTTTTTCTGTGTGTGGAAAATATGATTAGTATACTGACATTTGACAGGCTCAGATGAATGATGCTTCCGAAGTGCTGGAAGTGATTTTTGACTGTCTTCATCAATCATTTACTCACGGTTCCAGTATTTCTTATACGAAATCAACGGAAAGCAACTGTTTGGGATCTTGGGATTGTTCAAATAATAATTGTATAGCACATTCACTCTTTGGAATGAACATTTTTGAGCGAATGAATTGCTACCACTGTGGTCTTGAGTCTCGACATATGAGATATACTTCCTTCTTTCACAATATAAATGCTAATGCCCTCCGGACAATGAAGGTATCTTCAGAAGGGATATTTCTTTTCATGGAGTTGCTTATTTTCTGCTGGTGTATACATGAGTTAAAAACTATTTTGTGAAGTACCTTAGCTGTATTCCCTTCTTCACTATCCAGGTTATGTGTGCTGAAAGCTCCTTCGATGAGATCTTAAATCTTGTGGAGATGAATCATCAGTTGGCTTGTGATCTGGAAGCTGGTGGCTGTGGCAAGCTCAACTACATACATCACTTTCTTTCAACTCCACCCAATGTTTTTATGACAGGTGGCTCAGTAGTTGCTTGTGGATTGTTGACACTTCTTTTTGTACGTCTTCTTTGGCCTTTAATCTTACATATGTTTGGCATATGCAGTTCTAGGTTGGCAAAATACATGTGAGAGTGCTGATGATATAACAGCGACTCTGGCTGCCCTGACTACTGAGATAGATATCAGTATTCTTTATCGTGGTTTAGATCCAAAAAGCACCCATAGCTTGGTTTCAGTGGTATGTATTGTTGTCTTATTATTGGTTTTCTATTGACAATTCAAAAATTGAATTATGACTTGAAAACATAGTGTTTCTACAGGATTGGGGCAAGCTGGAAGCAGTTTTAGCCATTCAAACTACATCTCTCTTTCCTCCATATTCCTCTACCCCTGAATTCTTACTTACCCTTTGTTTTTGTAAGCTAATAACTTCAATAGTGAATTCCTTAAAGAATTATTTCAAACCGTGAAATTCCCATTTATATGCTATGTAAACAAATATTATTCTGATATCTAATCTTTTTGTATCCATTTGTCCAATAGAGTAACATTTTTTTTTGTGTTGCTTGGGAAAATAGTTGCATATTACTGAGCTTAACGGGCTGTTAGTTCTACATTAACTTCATATGAATACATGGTTCAATGGTTCTCAGCAATTCCAATTCCTGCATTATTTATGTGTCTAATATACGTTCAAACTTTTTAGGTTTGCTACTATGGGCAGCATTATCACTGCTTTGCCTATAGCCATGACCATGAACAATGGGTTATGTATGATGATAAGACAGTTAAGGTCAGTTAAATCTTTAAATGGATGATTTTTGTTTTTTGCCTTTCTTGTGGTTAATTATTTTCTTTAATGTCCAGGTAATTGGTGGATGGGCTGAGGTTCTGACAATGTGTGAAAGAGGGCATCTTCAGCCTCAGGTTCTTTTCTTTGAAGCTGTAAAGTAGTTTTCTGGTGGATCTCATAACATTATTTGCTGGACTGAAGAACGTTGACTTGACAATGGTTTGGCATTCAACTGGGGTCTTGGTGAGCCCTGTTTGTGTAGATCACTGCTATTTACCCAGAATGGTTTAGGCAAATAAGCTTGCTAGTTTTAGAGATGTCACAACAAGTGTTGGTATACATACCTCAGTTGTGATATAGCATTTAAAATTGTGATACAATTCCGGGTTTTTATAGGAACAAATGGCCCTTAGGGGAGTAAATCATGTACCAAAGGATTTTTATAGTTTCTGATAAAATTGGATATAGAAGATCCCGGAGAGTGGTGCTTGATACCGAGCATTTATCCACATTACTGGGTCAGATTTTGAGAGTATCACGTTCATTTCCTCTGCCCATCCAATGAGTAGTTTTTAGTTTTGGAAAGAAGCACCACAAGTGGAAGTTGCTCTGCAGTGTGCAAGAAGATTTTATGCTGTTTTCATGATATAAAGACTGCTCACTTTCGCTGTGAACCTATAAAATCTGTAGGAGGGAATCTTTTCTCTTTATTCCGTAAGAATTTTTTTCCCTTGCCCCTCCTTCTCCCCAAAAGTATGAGATTCTGTATAGCTTACGATTAGATTCGTTAAAATGACATCTTGTTGCTACGAAGGATGAAAAGAGTGGTTTACTGAGATGTGAATCTATCAGTTAAGTTTTCTCTTTCGTGATACCTGTGATGGAACTTGCTACATGCAGGGATTTGAGCAGCAGTAAAATGAGGAGGACATTACGTCGTTTGAGTCCGCATCAGTTTACTTTTTTGCTTTTGCCTTTTTGTTTTTTGGTGGGAGACTAGAATCATCATAAGATGAGTATAGAGTAAGGTTATCAAATTCTTCTAGTTGCAGATGCTAATTGTAGCTTTTAGTGAGAACACTGAAGTTTTGGCACAAATTTGTCTATTATTTTTGCGAATAGCGTCAATTTGATGCAGGACAACTTCTGTATATGAAAGTTTTTAGTCCTTCAGATGCTACTAGAGACAATATATATATATATATATATTCTCACTCCGCTGGTCCAGCGTAGACTTTATAATGGGGCATGTAGAAGCTGCTATGCATAGTCACATATTTGTTGAATAGCATATAGGCTGTTTGAAAAACTTGATCTGGTTGAGTTTTTTACCCTTTGATTAGTGTCTTTATTTAGAAGTATTTAATTTCTGACAAGGTCGAGTTTCTCAGCCGTCATGCTTTTTGTTATAAAGAAATATTTCAACTTTCTTGTAATACTGAAATATTGGGGAGTTCAAAGAATTCATCATAAGAGTTCTATAATATTTTTTCCAAAGGATCCGTTCTTGATTTTTTTATCAGGTCATATTTATGACTATAAAATCTCCAAATGGATAACAAGAAAATAAGACCAATATCTACCCAAAATTAAAAAAAGTAAAATAAAACCAAGTTATGGTTATCATTTAAAATTTCTAAAAAAAATGTTAATTGATATTATTGGATTTTACTGTAGGATGATTCTTTGTGGCATTATCTAATGAAAGAGATGATAGTTTTGATAATTTTTGAAATTTTTATGTCGTTTAATAGCATTGCTTTGAAGATATTATTAGTCTACAAAGAAGGAAAATACAACGCATGATAAGCGATTATTGGTCAGTTGATGAAAATGTGTTTAGTTTACAAAAAACATATATAATAGCCATGGCGTGGCCATAAGCAAAGTAAATTTCACATACTTACATAGCGGTAAGATATGAAAATATTCAATTTAAGCAGCAACAAAGAAACTGCCCATATTCAAAATATAACTGGTGCTTATTCAAGATGTGAGCAAGTTTTCCGAAAGTAACATGAGCTAAAATAGAGCATAAATTAAAAATTGGTGACATAATGAGGGGGGGGGGGGGGAAATTCAAGATGTGAGCAAGTTTTCTAAGAGTAACATGAATTTAAGTCTAGGTTTGGACATTTTTCTTAGCAATTTGTTCACGTATGAGTAGTTCACACTCGTAGTATACATATAGATATATAATATTATTTTAGCTTTATATTTTGAATTTTACAAGTACTTAATCGAAATATTTGCAAGTTGTAATTGGTGGTTGAGATGGGAGAGACAAGTGTGTGTGTTTGACCAGTTTGATATAATTTAAAACATTATATTTGGGTAAAAAAAAAAAGGTGAACTTTGAAATGAGGTCTCTGTGAAATTTAAGTGTTGCCATGGTAATGCAGCAAAGGATGAGACAGGCACTATCCCATGAATTCAAAGCAATATGGCAAAACCACGTTGCACTAAAAGAGGGCACAGTAAACTAGCTATGAGTCTATGACCATAAGGTGGCCCAAAAACTTAGGACTCCCCCACATTCTCAACATCTGTTCCTAACGGTCTCACTCCTGAAAGAACCAACTCCATACATTTCGCCTCTCTCTTCCATCTGCTCTTTTACTTAGTCTTTCCATACCCATCAATTCCGCATATTCACATCAAAATGCAGCCCATCTCAGTTCTAAAAATTCCCTCTTCAATTTCTTCCTCTTACTCAGTTTGTCTTTCTGGGGATTATTTTGTCACTGGGGATTCAACATTTTGGCTAATAAAGGTGGTGGAATTATGACCCTTAAGGGTGGCACCACCCAGGCCTGTGCAGCATGCAAATACCAGCGAAGAAAGTGCACTTCCGAATGTCTTCTTGCCCCGTACTTCCCCGCAGACCAACCCAAGGTGTTTCAGAATGTGCATAAATTATTTGGAGTGAGCAACATCATAAAGATCCTAAAGAACTTGGAGCCTAATCAGAAGAAGATAGCCATGGACTCTATCATTTGCCATGCAAATATTAGGGACAAGTACCCTGTCCATGGCTGTTGGGAGGAAATTTGTAGGCTTCGTTACCAAATATGGCAGGTGGAAGAAGAGCTTCGTGCTGTTCATCAACAGCTCGAAATGTGCAGGCAACATCACCAGCATCTTTTTCATGCCTCGCCAATGCCCGATGATGTGACTTCTCAATTAGAATTAGGCATGACACCACCATGTACGAATGCCCTGCAACTCTTCAATCATAATCCTCACCCACATGATTACAGTACAATGGCTGCATTGCCTCTTTCCCAGCAACATTCTTACTCCAACAGTAACAATGAGGCTAATTACAACTCTCTTTACGCGGATTCCAAGGATAATGTCACAAATCATTTGTGCGTTCAGCATCCATATGCAAATAACAATAACAATTCCACGGCAAAGCAATCTCAGCTGGTTGCTTCACAGCTGCAACTACCCATCCAAGAAGACGCTGTTGAAGATTATAACGAGATTCATCCATTTTTTGATACAATTGATGATAGACAATCATATATTTATTCCAAAGAGGCTTATGAGTCAAGGTACACAGATCTTTTTTCCTTTGCTTATTGTGATCAAACTAATTCTTCGGAGAGTAAAAATGCTCACATTTGATTCTCTACATATCTGCCTGCAGTTCAGAAGGATCACTGAAAGATACCAGAAAGTGCATTGAGTATCTCGCGGAGCATGAATTGAAGAGTGCTGCTTCTTGCTTCAGCCTTACCAGCGTCAACTGACCGGTGATTCTCTCCCACATACATACATATAGAGAAAATGTATTGAGCTTTCTTTCTCTTTCGGGATTTCATTTTTTCTTAATAAGCTTTTCATTGCGTATACAACAACAGTTTTGATCTCTATTTTAGAACTTTACCGTAAAACTCAATAAACCATTTATGTCTATTTTTACTCTGTGAATGTGATTAAAGTGCAGAACGTTCATACAGATCAATTTATTGAGACCCTTTCAAGTTCTATGATTAATAATAAATTACTAGAAGAGAATCAACTATTTAACAAGAAATATGCTTTCCCAAAAGGAGGGAGAGGGAGGGGGATCAAAGTCCAGAAAAGTTAGCTGCAAAACTTTTTCTAGAGAAACCTCAATATGCTTCAAACTATCCCTCCAGGTATTTTACACAACAATTTTAAACATAATTTTTGATGATGTCTGTTAGCCAAGCTATCTATCATCCATGCTCTGCATCTCTTATGCCAGATGCTTGAGATTTTATTTTCACAGTGTAACTGATAAAGTAATATGAAGACTTCACTTTATATTCATCACGTACGAAAATATTTATACATGAGGTATATACGTAACCATAACCCTATAAACTAGGTTAACCTAAAACTTATCTACTTGCTAACAATATACATTCAGATATGTACAAATATTTGAATTAACTGGATTACAGGAAATGTATGGATAAGAATATCTCTAATATGCCCCCTCAAGATGGAGCTCCGAGAGAGAGTCCAATCTTGGCCCGTAGAGTGTGAAATCGAGCACGGGGTAACGGTTTGGTGAGGATGTCAGCAAGCTGATCTTCAGAAGAGACATGTGCAACACGGAGTGCCCCTCGTTGGACATGATCACGGATGAAATGGAAGTCTAGAGCCACGTGTTTCATGCGGGAATGGAAGACTGGATTGGAGCATAGGTGAGTGGCACCAACATTGTCACAATATATAACTGGGGCAGTAGGAAGAAAAATGCCCAGTTCGGTGAGTAGTGAGCAGACCCATCGTAGTTCAGC
The DNA here is from genome assembly GCA_037074535.1 of Gleditsia sinensis. Lineage (NCBI taxonomy): Eukaryota > Viridiplantae > Streptophyta > Magnoliopsida > Fabales > Fabaceae > Gleditsia > Gleditsia sinensis. Next base: position 5,082,935 of record CM073464.1, on the reverse strand, counting down.
AGCAGTAGCAGCCACTGATCTATATTCGGCTTCTGTGGACGATCGGGCAACTGTATGTTGTTTCTTGGAGGACCATGAAATGGGGTTACAGCCAAGATATACTATGTAAGAGCTGGTTGAGGTGTAGTCATCTTTGTTGCCAGCCCAGTCCGCATCTGAGAATGCATGTAGGATAGATGAAGTATTGCGATGAAGCTGAAGGCCATAATCAAGAGTACCTGATAAGTAACGTAGCAAACGTTTGACGGCAGTCCAGTGATCTGAAGTGGGACAATGCATGAACTGAGATAGCTTATTGACTGCAAAGGCAATGTCCAGTCGTGTGAGACAGAGATACTGAAGGCTTCCCACAATAGTGCGATAGGCAGATGGATCGGAGAGAGGAGTGCCAGAGTGCAAGGTGAGGGGAGGGTCTGTGGCAAGCGGTGTGGAGACTGCCTTGGCTTGAGACATATTATTGCGTGTGAGAAGATCTTGAATGTATCGCTTCTGAGAGAGAAAGATGCCAACAGGGTTGTGTGTTACTTCAATACCCAAAAAATAATTTAACCTGCCAAGATCTTTGAGGGAGAACCGGGTGCCTAGAGTGGATATGAACTGTTGAACTATGTGTGCATGGTTACCTGTGACGATTATGTCGTCGACATATACCAGAACATAGAGTATGGTTTGATGATGATGGAGAATGAAAAGAGATGTATCAGCATAGGAGTTGGAAAAACCAGACTGGAGGAGAAAGTGTCGAAGCTCTTGGTACCAGGCTCGAGGTGCCTGCTTGAGGCCATAGATGGCCTTGCTGAGTTTGCATACGAAGGTTGGGTGATCAGGGTCTTTGAATCCAGGTGGTTGAGACATGAAGACATCCTCTGTGAGGTTGCCTTGGAGAAAGGCATTGTTGACGTCGAGTTGATGAAGTGGCCAGCTCTGACTCACGGCATGACTGAGAACCAAGCGAATGGTAGTTGGTTTGACAACGGGGCTGAAGGTGTCATGGTAGTCAATCCCCGGTCGTTGGTGGAAGCCTTTAGCAACAAGGCGGGCTTTGTACCTGTCAATGGAGCCATTAGGATGACGTTTGATGCGGAAGATCCATTTGCATCCAACAATATTCTGGGTGGGAGTGGGTGGAACAAGAGTCCAGGTGCCATTACGGACAAGAGCATCAAATTCGGTGGACATGGCTTGACGCCAGTGGGGATCTTTGAGAGCTTGTGTGATTGTTGTTGGCTCAGGGGAAGGGGGGGAAGTGGCGATGAGGGTTAGTTTTTGAATAGGTTTGTGGATGTTATTTTTAGAGCGTGTGAGCATGGGATGAACATTGATGGATTGTGACTCCGTGGGTGAAGGAGATGAAAGGATGGGATGATGTGTGGAGGAAGAGTGAGGGGAAGAGAGAGTGGTAAAAGAGGCGTTGTCCGTAGGCAGGGGTGGAGGCATGGAAGGAGTGGTCTGGGAAGGTGGAGAGAGGGAGGGTTGTTGAAGAGGGGGTTGTGAGGGGGGAAGAAAAGACACGGATGGGCACCAGGAGTGAAGTGTCTCAGAGGTTGGACGTGGGAGTTGAGGGTGGGAAGATTGGAAAGGGAAGACATCTTCAACAAACTGAACATGTCGAGAGGTGTATAGACGTGACTGGGTGATATCAAGACAAAGATAGGCACTTTGAGTGAGAGAGTAACCTACAAAGAGGCAAGGAAGGGACCTAGGTTCAAGTTTATGAGAGGAGTAAGGACGGATCCATGGATAGCAAAGACAGCCAAAGATCCGTAGCTTAGTGTAATTGGGTGGATGATTGAATAGTGTGGCATACGGAGAGGAAAGGGATAGTGTGGGAGTGGGCATACGGTTGATGAGATAGACGGCTGTGGCAAACGCATAGGGCCAGTAGGTGAGTGGAATAAAGGCATGTGTAAGAAGGGACAACCCTGTTTCAACTATGTGTCTATGACGACGTTCTGCGAGCCCATTATGCTCAGGGGTGTGGGGAGGAGATGTGAGATGAGATATGCCGTGGAGGGAGAGAAAGGGTTGAAGAGCTTGATATTCCCCACCGTTATCTGTATAAAGCGTGCCAATGGATTGCTTGAAATGATTTTCAACAAGAGCTTTGAACCGAATGAAGACATCATGTACATGAGATTTTCGTTTAAGAGGATATAGCCAAGTGTAGCGTGTGTAGTGATCAACAAAAAGAACATAATATTTATAATCATCAATGGAGGAGACAGGAGAGGTCCATACATCAGAGAAGATAATTTGTAAGGGATGAGTGGAAGAGATAGTAGACGTAGAGAAAGGAAGCTTGTGACTTTTATTACTCAAACAAGCATTACAATATGAGGGCAACGAACTGGAACATGGTAATGAAAACCTAGATAAAACAAGCTGTAAAATATTAGAGGATGGATGCCCGAGTCTGGAATGCCAGTGAGAAGAAGTGGTCGTGATGCTGGAAAGAGCTAAAAGAGGAGCTGGCTTAGTGGTTGGAGATGAAGGCCAGATATAAACACCATCCTTAGATTGGCCGGTCAGGAGTGTGGTCTTTGTGGTGAGATCCTTCACAAGAAAACACGAGGGTAAGAATTCAACAGATACATCATTGGAATTGCAGAATTGGTAAATAGAGATAAGGTTTTTGTGCATGTGAGGAACACATAGTGTATTATGTAATTGGAATGTACGTGTGGGAGTGTGGAGAGATGCAGAACCAGAGTGTGTGATTGGAAGACCAGAACCATCGCCAATAACAACATCATCAGGACCTGTATACGGAGTATGGAGTGATAGATTATTTAGGTCTGCCGTGATGTGGTGGGAAGCACCACTGTCAAGAAGCCAAGTAGGAGTAGGAGCAGGTGCAGGTGAGGCATAGTGTGCTCGGGGTTGCCATGGGGAGGGAGAGCGAGGTGAGGGTGGTCGTGTGGTTGGTAGGTGATGCGATGGCTGTGGAGTACTGACAATATGGTAGGTTGGGCAACGTTTAGCAGTGTGACCTTGGATGCCACAGGCTTGACAGAAACCTTGATAGGATCGCGAGGGTGGTCGATCAGGTTTAATGGGGTTGGATTGATGTGGAGAGACATGGTGGGAAGATGTAGGAGGACGCCAAGGTGAGAAAGAGGGACGCCAGTTGGACTGTGGGCGATGGTTTGCAGGGTTAGCAGAGATGGGGAGGGAAGTTGGAGAGGGATGTGATTGTAGGAGGGAGGCTTCCTTGTTGAGCAATTTTTCATGGAGTTCTTCAAAAGATATAAGTGTTTCACGGGCATTAACAGCTTCAATGATGCCTTTGTATTCTTCTCCAAGGCCATCAAGTATTTGGTCAATAAGATCTTCAGTATCAAGAGGACGACCAAGGAGAGCAAGTTCATCTGTTCGGTGTTTGATGAATTGGATGTATTCTGATATGGTTTTTGTTCCTTTAACAAGTTTGCGTAATTGATCCTTGATTTGTTTGATGTGACCACGAGTTGGTTTGGCATATGTGTTGGTCAGCGTTTTCCAAGCTTCTTGGGAGGTGGTAGTTCGAACAAGAAGAGGTTGGAGAGGGAGTGAGATGGCACCAAGAAGAGCACTGAACAGAAGACGATCTTGACGTTTCCAGGTAAGATAATCAGGGTTAGCAATGACGGTATCATTTCTGGTAATGGTAGGTGATGGGCTGGGTAGGGTTCCATCGATGAAGTGATGAAGATCATACCCTTCTAAGAGACTGCGTATTTGGAGACTCCAAGTAATGTAGTTCGTTGAGGTAAGTTTGGTGATATTATTTGTGTTAATAGTGATGAGAGGATTGGTGGGGTCTTGAGTGTTTTGAATGGTGGTGTGTGTTGTAGAGGACATGGAGTTTTCTGTCGAGGCCATGAATGTAGTGGGGTTAAGAGCTATGGATGATTGTGCGGCTGGATCTATGGAGGCTCTGATACCATGATAAAGTAATATGAAGACTTCACTTTATATTCATCACGTACGAAAATATTTATACATGAGGTATATACGTAACCATAACCCTATAAACTAGGTTAACCTAAAACTTATCTACTTGCTAACAATATACATTCAGATATGTACAAATATTTGAATTAACTGGATTACAGGAAATGTATGGATAAGAATATCTCTAATAGTAACAAGTTATCTCCCTTCTCTCTCTACCCTCAAGAAAAGTAAAAGAAAAGGGAGTGTCAACTTCATCATTGAAAAAGAAGAGGAGGAAGAGAGATTTGACTTCTTTCTTTCTACCTTTCTCTCGGACAAAAAGTTTCTATTTTTCTGGATTTAGGGTCGCCCATGATGAAGCTAGAATATTTTCTTGAGACAGTCACTTCACTTTAATTGTGGTCTGGCACTCCAGCTCAATCTAATGTGACAGAATAGTATCACTGGAGGCTGTAGACCATATAGGATCAAGCGTGAAAGTCTAATTTTTTTCTTCTTCAAAGAAACCTTGAAAAAAAAAATTAATAAATTGACTTTTATTTATTTATTATTATTTTGGTTATTTAGAAAAGACTACAGTAATAAAATCATTTTTCAAAGCAGACTTAACAAGGGTATTAATGAAAATTTGATAGAACCCATATCCATGCATCAAAATTCAAATAAAAAATCAATCACATCATATCATATCTGTTTTATTATTATTATTATTATTATTTATTTTTAATCTGTCCTATTATTGATCTTTTTTTGACTAGACCCCACACTCTACACCCAAATCCACACCCCTCCTATTATTGAACTTTGCAGGGACAATTATAATTAATTTTCTTAATCACTGTCTCTTCGGTCGGGGTAAAAAAATCAGATGGCAGATAACGTGATTCACGATATTCTTTGATAATAATTATGAACCTGTAGCACCCACTTAGCCATATATATATATATATATATATATATATATATATATATATATATATATATATATATATATATATATATATTTCTATTCAAATTAGACTTAAAAATTGAGAAAAAAAGTTCACATTAATTTAGTTATGATTCCATCAAATGGGTCCAATCTCTCAGTTAGTAATATTTAATTGACTACTAATAATAATTTATTTTTTAAAGCGAGGAAAATTACATGAGATGAAAATTATGAATAATTATATAAATATATCAGGTCATGAATGTAAATTGATCTCTATGTTGTTAATTTTCGAACCACAATTATATTCATGCTGATTCCGAAACGATTCATTCTTCTTTTTCTTGTAAGTTTTGATAATTAATAATAAGTTGATATTGCTGTTTTTGTTAAATCAATATATAGGATAAAAAAGACAATTTAATCCCAAATTTTAAGAGAAAATTATTTTTGTAATAAATAGAAAATTTTAAAAATGATATTTTAGATGTGGACATGCATGTGAAATTATATTAAATAAATTTTGAATTGTCTAATAAATTTATGTTTAAAAATTACATATCAGTTACATGCACAATAAAAAGAATAAGAAATTAGAGATGGAGCTTTCAGCTAAGAGACTACTTTAATCAATTATACAATAGTCGCTTGCAAGTTGCATGCATTGGATGAGATTGCAGTTCTTTTTTAATGTTATCGTAAATAGTAATTGTTGTGAGGTATTTGTAACAATAAAATAAAATATTATATAAAAAAAATAATTTTTTTATTCGTATTTAAATTGTAATATATTATAAAAATAATACTTTTAAAAATTATTTATATTATATATTATAATTTAAATATTATTTTAAAAATAAAAAATTATAACCGAATATCAACTCTATATTGTATCTATAATCCGGGTTCTGCGTCTCCATTATTTGCCATCAATAATTGTAGTTACGTAGCGTCCTCTTTTATTGCTATCAATGATTGAAATCAATAAAATTCCGTATCCTCATTGATAGGCGCTACTACTTTTCCATATTTATATAAAACCCTCACTTTGTATATTATAATAATAAATTTATTTTAAAAATATTCTAACAAACTGTACATTATGTGATCAATAATTGATTTTATAATTTTGAGTGTGTTTAATAAATTTAATTAATTAACTTATAATTTATAAATTTATTTAATTAATATGTTTAATAATTTAAATGAGTTAGTTTATAATATATTTGATTAATTTATAAATGTATTTGTTTAAAATATTTAATTCAACAATTTATAATTTATTTAAATTAATTAAAAATTTAAAAATTATATATTACTTTAAATAATGTATAATTTTTAAAATTTCAATTAATTTTTAATTTTTAAATTAATTTATCAATTATTTTCATCAAATATAATCAAAATTTATTTATATGAACTAGTATTTTCATTTAAAAGTTAATTCTTAACAATAATTTCAAATTTTTGAATAATAATTATATAAAATATTTTTAAATTAAGTCATAAAATATTTTTTTATTTATAAAAAAACAAATATCATTGAATTTTTATCATTAGATTATAAAAACTCTAAAATTATCTTAAAATTAGATTAAAAAATATGTATTTTTGAGACACCGCTTTAAATAAGACACTGAATCGATTTATTTATTTATTGCAAATAATTTGAAGTGGCAGTCATTCATCTGCGTGACGACCAGTACTAGCAGACACGAGGGAGAATAATCGTCGAAGTTTTAGCGTCGTATCAAATCTGATGGGAAGATTCTGATTTTCAAAACGTCCAGTCGTCTTTTCACAATTATAGGTAATGAACAATGATTTTCACCTAACTCGGGATGGCCTTCACATCGTGTCCTTTCGTCATCGCCTCCTATTTCGCATAATAAAAAATTTATTATTGTCTTTCCAATTATTATAACATAATTTAAAAAAATTTAAATTTTGTCTTTATTTTCAATAATTACTTAATATAAAATATAAAATTACCAAAAAAAAAGGTTTATTCACCTCTACATAGTCGGTGACTTTTTTTTATTGTTACTCAAAACATTTGACAACAACTCTCACACATTGAGCGGCAATAAAAATAGAATGTCTAGTGTAATAAAAATACTGTCTACATATAAATAAAATATTTAAATATGGAGTGAACGAAGACATTAAATTCGCTCCTCGTGTTTGATTTTTCTGATGATGGAGCAACGTTAACGTGGTTTTATTATTGAGGGTACGGTGCATTTTATATGTTTTTACGGTGATCTATGAGACGATAAGATCAATAATGTCGGAATTGTCCACTTGAATTTAAAAAAAAAAAATGCATTCTCTCTCTCTCTCTCTTCGTTTATAAATTTAGTATTTTAATTTCAATATGAAATGAAAGTTGTGGACCCTCACGTGGAACTATGCACGTGTCATTATGGTCAAATCCAAAATTTTCAATCGTCCAACTTTATCGAATTTCAATGTGATATCACCTTGTGGGTTTGGACACCTATATAGGATAAGTTCGTTATACGAAATCCGACAAACATAAATATCTATAAAAAAAAACTAATTAAAAAACTTTAGCTTTCCTATTAAATAGAGAAATGCGTGAGTATTATAGGATAAGCCTGTGTCGGGGAGACGTAGAGATGATTGGATTTTTTTCATAAATAAAATGAAAATGACTAGGATTTAACGAAGGAAATAACGTTCGTCTATGGTGCATGTATATATTTTAAACTTAATTTCTTTTTTATTTTTAAAAATATTTCAACTTAACTCTTTTATAATTTATAATATAAATTTGACCTATTTAATTCTAGCTATATATATTTTAGTTATATAATAAAAATAGTTTCAAATTAACTTTTTACGTCAACCATGATTGTCTCTTTTGAACAAATTTAAAGACACGTCATTATACTTATTTTGGACATTTAAAAGAATAATTTATCTTAAATTATTGATTTTAAATTTTAAACTCCAATAATTAAAATAGAAATTATATTTTTTTTGTATAATTTTAAGACCTAAACGCATAAACTGATTCAATGAGTGACATGATAAATCAATGATTAAATTATTAATCCAATTATAACAATTGAATCTTTAATTTGATGGTTAATAGATAAATTGATATAATTAATTTTATATGATTTTTTTTTTATAAATTTATATTTATATACTATTTATCAAAATAAAGCATATTATATTAATAAATATCAATTTTTTAATATTTAATATTTAATATATTTTTAAATATATATATATATATATATTTAATTATAATTAATTAATTTAATTGATAACTGAATGATTAAATCAGTAATTTAGTAATTTGATTTGTTTTACCAATTTAATAGTCGATCTAATTCTATTGACCAATAGATCTATTCCTCAAAGTTGAGATATTATATATTTGCACTCAAATATAATGTATAAAATTATATCAGACAATAAATTTTTAAGTGTAATTTAACGATGAGACTTATAGAGATTATAAGAATTCCCATATTCAATTCTCCATAAATATATTAGTTCATAATTAAATTTTATATGATAAATTTATTATTATTGTAAAAGTTAAATTTAATTTAATATTTTCTTTTCCCAAAAACTTGTGATTGTCGTTGTAATAAGGCAGAGTGGCACGTTTGGGGTCCATAGGGACGTGGGTGAATCAATGGCTGACATGACTGGCAGTGATCCCCATTTTTCATAACTGCAGAAAAGGGCCATATTAATATATGATTAGGATGAACATGTGGGTTGGTTAATTTCAGAATAATTTAACAACCAAAAACATCTATAAATACACAATAAAGCAATTTTCCAATCACCCAAAAATCAACCCGGAAAAGTAAAGAAGGACGACGGAGAAATGGAGTGGCTAACTAATAGATGGGTAGCTGCTGCTGCCGGCATATGGATTCAGTGGAGCTGCGGTGCATCCTATACCTTCAGCATCTACTCCCCAGTCCTCAAATCCACTCAGGGCTACGACCAATCCACCCTCGACACCGTCTCTGTCTTCAAAGACATTGGCGCCAACTTCGGCATCCTCTCCGGCTTGCTCTACTCCGCCGTCACTCCCTATGGCCCTTCTCAACCCTCTTCCTCCAAATCCAAATGGAAATCTTTGGGTGGCCCCTGGGTGGTCCATGCCGCCGGCGCCCTTCAGTGCTTTGTGGGTTTTATCTTCATCTGGGCTGCCGTTGTGGGGTTGATTTCTCGTCCACCCGTGGCTGTTATGTGCTTCTTCGCATGGCTTGGCTCTAATGGTCAGACTTTCTTGAACACAACCAATGTGGTCACCGGCTTGCGCAATTTCCCTGAGTATAGTGGCACCATCGTCGGCATCATGAAGGTTTTTTTTTCCTATTCTTGATTGCAATTTTGAAATTACCGAATGGTGTTTTCTGGGTTCATTTCGACCTACCCCATGTTGAATTGTTGTTGGCGTTGGCCGTGTAACGCAATTTAGAAGTTAAGATATAGCTTGGATTAGAAAGTTTAATGGCTGTGGAGCTTGTTGGCTTATTAAAACTCCCTCTGACTAAAAAATTGTTTACAAAAAGATACAAGAAATCACGGAAGACATACCCCGGCCCCGCCAAAAAAAACTCCAAAAGGTTCTTTCTAATCTATTTTGATGAATTCACTGTACGTTAATGAGTTCTTTGTTTTATTTTAATTGAATCAGCTAGTAAAGTTCATCTTCTACCCAAATTCTCTGCTCAACTGGCTTCTCCCAACACATGAAACAACTGTATTTATCTTCCCAAATTGACTAGGAAAAAATAAAGTCTCTTCACTTACCACCTTTCTTGATTTACTGCTTATTGTGAAAATTTTACAATTTTTTTTTTCCATTTATAATATTTTTTCCCATTTATTAAGTCACTCTTAACCAAGACGGAGTTAAATGATTCAAATAGATGCCTAAGTTCTCGAATGCTTATATTGATAACATACATTACAGAATGAGACAAGTTAAAGAATCGAATTCCACTAAGTCCTTAATTTTTGCTTTTTAATTATATTGTTTGTTTGGTGTATCCTGATAAAACGTTCCCGCCTTTCTTTCTTCACCAGGGCTTTCTTGGACTTAGTGGAGCAATCCTGATCCAATTGTATCACACATTTTTTGATGGCGACCCAACCACATACCTCCTGATGCTTGCTTGCTTACCTCCATTCATCTGCCTATTGTTTATGTTATTGGTGAGAATATATGAAGTGCATGATGGTGATTACAAGAAGCACTTGAATGGTTTCTCTGTGGTCACTATAATTATTGTTGCTTATCTCATGTTCATAATAATTTTACAAAACTTCATCGCCTTGCCATCTTGGGCACGTATTTTCACATTTGTAATCCTTATGATTCTACTATTATCACCTTTCGGAATTGCTACTAAAGCTCATTGGGAGGACTCACGGAGATTTGCACAAAGCTATACCATTGAGTGGAGCCCTTCTTTTACAAACAAACCTAAGTTAATTACATCCTCCAGTTATTCTCCAGTAGGAGATCATATGGAATATCAGGAGCTGCCTAGCGATGAGGGGCAGTCACAGGTAACTTCAGATGACGTGTTACCTTATGCAGAAGAAAAGAACATATTGCAAGCCATGTGTACGGTTGAATTTTGGATGTTGTTTACAACAATGGTATCTGGGTTGGGCTCTGGGCTGGCAACAATAAATAACATGAGCCAAATAGGGCAATCTCTTGGATACAAGACTGTAGAGATCAATAATTTGGTGTCGTTATGGAGTATGTGGAATTTTCTTGGCCGTTTTGGAGGAGGCTATGTATCAGATTATATCATGCACAGAAAAGGTTGGTCAAGGCCCTCGTTGATGGCTACAACACTGGGAATTATGATTCTTGGCCATGTTGTCATAGCTTCTGGTTTCCCAGGAAATCTATATTTGGGTCCTATCCTGGTGGGCATCTGTTATGGTGCAAATTGGTCTTTGATGCCCACAATCACTTCTGAAATATTTGGCGTAAGGCATATGGGTACCATTTTCAACACCATCGCTGCAGCAAGTCCTCTTGGATCTTATATTCTCTCGGTGAGAGTTGTTGGGTATATTTATGACAAGGAAGCGAACAAAGAAGATAATTCATGCTTTGGCATCCACTGTTTCATGTTATCTTTTCTGATCCTGGCAGGCGTGGCCTTTCTTGCATTTTTGGTTGGTCTGGCATTGTACTTCCGCACTAGAAGGTTCTATGAGCTAGTTGTGCTCAGAAAATTACAACATTCTTCAAAATGATGAAGAATATATTTGCCAGTATTCAAGCACCAGGTAATGGCTGAGGAAATCACTCCCGTTTTCTTTGTTCCATTTGGCTTAAAGATAATTGTTGTAATCTTCTAGAGGTTATCTGTAAGGCTGAGCTGAGCAATGTATTCTACATATTACATCTGTGATGTTGTCAGAATAAAAGAAGATATGTTGTTTGTAAAAGTAATAGTAATATTTTGGATTATTATCTACTATCATCTTGTCTTTGATTAATGAGTATGAATCCTCAGCATGATTTTCTTTTCTGCATTTTTTTCCTTTTCTTCCTTTCCTTGTCCATTCAGGGGAAAGATAGTTTGTGCTAAAAATTCTTACAAGTTAGCCGATCAACTTAGGACTGTGCTGAAGATGGCTATTTTAAATATGGAAGTTTGCAGAATAAGAAAGCTGGGCATATTTATAATATAAAAGGAAAACAAAAAGGTTAAAAGAGAATGAAGGAAAGAAAAATTAATATAATCCATCCTGGATATGTAACATGCATTTGAGACAGTGGTGTCCTTCCCACTGAGAACAAGTTGATAGGGAACACTTCACATTGTGCAGACGCTAAATCTTGTGGTTTTGTTCCTTGGCTCACTGGAAGCATTGATTATTAATATCTTTGAATGCTGGTGATTGGTTCACCTGTTGGGGGGATTTAACTTGGAGTTTCTTATATGGTTTTATAGAATTTACATTTCTTGTCTTAGCTTCAAATCCATTAGACTGCTATAGGTTACTTTTTGAAAGATCATGATAGCAAGAAGCTTTTGCTGAGTTGTGTGATATTATATAAGGAATCCAGGGCTTTTCTTAACATAACCTGAGCATATGCCATAAGTTGGGAAATAAAAGCATTGTTGATGAACTGGATATTTTGAACAAACTAGGTTGTGAAGCATGGGTGTCTTCTCCCGCCATCTCACAGTGGCCGATCTAATTTCCTCCTCTGGTTTGATATGGATTCATCAATCTTAAATTTACCTGTTTTGAAGTTTTCCTTAGTCACCCCTCTTTTACCCTTTTTTTTTCTAACTGATAGCCATAAATGTTATATATGCAGTCAGGAAGCCATTATTTTGATTAATGTATGACAAATCTTCTGCATTGATCATTTTCCTTTCTCTTGTGAATTTTCAATTTGTATCCAATAACTTCCTCAGTGGAAGATACTTTGTTCAGCTAGGTTGAATTAGTGACAATACCATTAGGATTTAAGACTATATTCAGTTAGTCGTGATCATTAACAATATCTCAGTTAGTTTAAAGGTCAAAATCTTATGAAATTTCACTCAATTTGCAGCTCTGTCTAGAATTGAAGTTTGGACTACTATTAAACAAGAAGCCTAAAGCATATATTCTGATGCTAGCACTAATATCGCCTGTGTATACTTTGCTGCTAGTGGGGTTTGTATAAATCCACTGCACTTGTGAGGGAGATAAGAGGCAGTATCTAAACAACTATTCATCGATAGCTCTACTTGTGGCTGCCTATCTTATGTTTATTGTTTTGCTAGAGAACATCCTAGTCTAATTTATTGGTCCGCATCTTTGTATTCAGTGTGCTTATAAGTTTGCTAGCCTTGTGTTTGCATTGCATTTAAATCCCAGACATGGAGCTCCATTGCTTCAGTGACTTGTCCTGATTAGGGTCCTGACTAATTGTTCAATCAGGCAACCCGAATACTAAGATGGATGTAAGACCCAACTGCTTAGTAATTCGGATCAAGATATGGATGCTAACAATGGAAGAGCCTTGCAGCTGGGAGAAAACAAGAATTTGTTCCAAGCTATGCAAACTGTGCACTTTTTGGACTTTCTTTGTTTCTATGGCATGTGGTAAGGGATCAGAACTTGCTACAGTGACATTGATCCAATAGGAGGATCCCTTGGTTAACAAGCCATGAGACAGGTTTCTCGGTTTCTTTGTGGAGCATTTGCATTTTTCTTATATGTTTCAGAGCTTGTTACATATCAGATTATTTTTTACACAGAAGAGGATGGTCAAGACCTTATTTATGGTCATTCTTCTTAGTCAGTCACCTCTTCTGAGATATGGGCTGCATATTCAACACCATTACCATAGCAAGTCCTGTTGGATCTTATATATTGTGTGTAAGATTAGTCGCGTGTATATATGATAAAGAAGCGTTAGAAGGGAATGCTTGCACTGGGACTCATTGTTTTGTGTTATCTTTACTTATAATGGCATCTGCTACCATTTTGGGTTCTCTGACTGCTTTAGCTTTGTTTTTCCGGACAAAAAGCTTCTATGGTCAGGTTATGCTCAGAAGAATTCAATATTATGTGAAGAAGGGAAAGGCGAGACTGCATTGTACTGTGAGGGAATAACAAATCTGTTGCTGTTCAGGGAGTTGAAGGTAATGTCTGATATTTTCTTTCACTTTGTGTGTGGATTTGTGTGTATGTACCTTGCTTTCTTTGATTCTTGTGGCCCCCTTCGATCCTTGCTGTTTTGGTAAACTTAGATGGCTTAGTAGTCTACTGAAACCACATAATTAACAGGCAGGCGGGAGCCCTCGCATGGTGGCACAGACAATCTAGTCAGTCAAAGGAGTTCCTCCGTTAATGAAGAATCTAAGAGGGTAAGGATGAAGTTTGTACACTGTTAACTCCAAGGTTTCAACTTTCATTTTAAGAAATTTTGACCACAACAAACTATATTAAGTGGATGTTTTGATACTTAATGATAAATCATATGTAACTATTCCATAATTGATTTAGAATCATTTATTTTAGATTATTTACAACTTTATTGATGTCCATATTAAATGCATTCTTTAAGGAATAAAGCTGAAAAATCAAGATTTAGTTGTACCAAGGCTTTATAGAAGTAAATATGCAAGGAACATTTTTAGCAACGGTTACCATCTTCTCAAGTCTATAAATAGAGGCCAACTCAACGTGGAAACAAGACCTCAAGCATCAAGTGCAATATTGTGTCAAACTGTGATTTCTCTAATTTCTTACTCAAGCATTGACATATTTGAGAGTGTTTTTGTAAACCTTGAGTGTGGCCTAAGTTGTCTGGGCATTCTTTCTATTCTCATTATTTTTGTATAACACTTCTCATATCTTTTCATCGAGTGGAAGCATAGGAGAGTGATAATTTCTAGTAAGAGAATGTAAAACCAGTTTTTGTATTATTTTTGGTGAACAAGTGTAAAATTAGTGTGTATCGATTTTGATGAGTGTGAAAAAACTATTCATTTCTTATAATTTAGCAAAAATCAGATTTATAGTAAATATTCTTTTGATTTCATGGGACTAGACATAGGCTCTAAGTTTAGTTGAACTAGAATTAATTAACATGATCAAGTTTCTCTTCTTATTTCTTTACTTTTGTATAACTTAAGTTGAGCACAAATATTTTGAGTTAACATGTAGAATTATCATTTCTTATAATATATTATTCTGAAGGTATCCAAATGGATTTCAAATGATCAAACCATCTTCTTTTAAAAAAAGTGGCATAATTTTTTATAGAACTCAATTCACTTCCCTTTTGGTTCTTTTTCTTTCATACACTGGCTCACTTTTGCACAAGTTATTTGCTTCTTATAATTGATGGTATCTTTCATCCCTTGATTTAAGGTTGGAGAATCTTTTCCTTTTTGTACCTTAGCAGAAGTTTTGGGAAGAACATCAGTTTAAAGCTTGTATCATCCTCGTCACATACAATTTAAGAATAATTTGAAGAGGCTTTATGTGTTTGCAGAAAGCAACTGATCTGTATGTCATCACGTTTTTTGAATAGCAGTATATAGTATTGTGGTTTGTTGATGTTTGTATTAACTTATACTCATCTCAACTAATGCTTCTTTCTTCTTTAGTTAAAGCAAGCCATCATGCTGTGACCAAGAGATTTATGAAAAAGAAAAATTTCTTGGAGCTTGGCTTAAAAAATGTCTTACTTTAAAAAGTATGCAACTAATTAAACAATAAGACCTATAACAATTTACCTACTGTAGCCACAAATAAAAGTAGTATACGTTAACTCAAATTATCAGTTTTAATATATACTTAGACATCAATAATTTATTATATTATTAAAAATCAAGAAAATTTTCTGTGTGAATCTTTATTTATTTATTTATTCAAATAAATGAATCTATGAAGTTTTATTTTGCAATAAATCCTTTTTCCATTATATATGTGCCCGTTTGGTACGCTGAAATAAATTTCAGTGGAATGGAAAGAAGAAAGGAAGAGGGAATAGAAAAGAGAATAGAATGCCATTATCTTGTTTGGTATGCAATGGAATGAATTAGGTAATGTAATATTTTATTATTTGATTAATAGAAATTGAAAGAATAAAAAGATAAGATAAACAAAATGATTAAATTAATTTTAATATAAAATAATTAAATTAATTTTTTTAAATAAAAAAATTTAAAAAAAAAAATTGTTTTTAAAAATTTTTTTTACAAATAAATTTTTATAAAATATATTTAAATTAATTTTTTTAATAATTAAATTAAATTATTTTAATACAAAAAAATTTAAAGTTAGCCTTATTTTATGATAGAATCATGGATTCCATCCATTATTGGAAGGAGTTTACTTTTTATCATATGATGGAATGGAGCATTCCATGGAATGCTCCATTCCATCCATTCCATCATACCAAACACTGGAATCCTGCTTTCCATTTCAGATTCTTTTTCATTCCAGTGTACCAAACGGGCACTATGGGTTCATGAACAGGGAAAGCCTAATGAAGGGCCTAGGCCCAAGATCAGCAAGAGGTAAAGAGAATACTTGGGCCGGTCTAGTTTTTTTTTTTTTTTTAAATTGGAAGGGTCTTTACTCCAAGTCATTCCCCGAAACACGAGGAGAAGATCGGAAATTGAACAGTGTACATAAAATCCTGAAAAGAGATGAGGGCCTCATGGTGATGGGTTTTGGCTAATTCTTTGACGCTGTGCCTGCGTTGCTTTGGCGATTTTGAAACCGGCAAGGGGATTGGGTAAATACTAAGAAGCGACGGAAGAAGAAGAAGAAGAATCAGGACTTTCTGAGAGGTTCTCTAATCACTCTGCAAAATGAAGACGACGAAAGGAGGCAAGGTCATGAACCCTACCGATGCTTACCGAAAGGAGCTTCGTAAGAAGGAATTGAAAAGGGTATTCACTTTTCGGAGCTATCCCTTTTCTCTTAGGTTTTCGTTTTCGTGCTCAATTTTTGTTGCGCGTATCCCTCGTTGTTGCCCTGATTTATACGTCGGAGCATCTTTCTTTTTTAATATCATTTTTCTGCATGCAGATCAAAGACTGCAAAACCATCTGTGCTTTGTATGTTTACCTATTTTTCTTGATTTCTTAAGGGTGTTATAAATGTTATTCCAATGGAGTTGCCCTTCCCTGGCTTCTTCCTAAATCCGCAAGAGCTTAACTTGTCGAAATTATATTGCTTTAGTTTCTGGGTAGGAATGCGATCTTTCAATCTCTTTTGTGCGGATATGTATGTGTCCTTAATTTGTCTCGAATAATGATAGTGAAATACAAAATCTATATGGGTTGGTGGCCTGAGTTAAGTTCATTATATTCCACCTTTGTTAGTGTTGATAGGTATTTATGAAAAACAAATGGCAGCGTCATTTCCTTATTCATTCTTAGGAAGTTGGCATTACCGCTTATTCTCGTGCCCCTCTTTCCCTCACTCTCTTTATGCAATGCTTTTTTATTACTTGCTAGTGAGTGCGTATGAACTAGTAGTTCATTGGGTGTTGCTAACAAAATTGTGTAATCTACTTTTACTTATTAATTAGTAGTACTTGACTTAATTGTTCATATGAATATCTCTGGTCTTTGTGGAGTATAACATGAAGGCGAAGGTATCTTTAGGAGGAGATTGTACAAATTGATATGCTTTGATATATTTAAGAAAAGGATGAATGATTAATGGTGGTTGTTTACTACTGCCAATAGATAGTAGTCATATCCTAATGCTCATGGCATTTGTGGGCGGTGGCACTAGATCACGTTGGGTGGTTGTTAGTTGTTAATGTGAAAAAGTGGCCTAATTTGTTTGGTGACATGACTTCCTTATCTGCAAAACACAGGTCAATCTTTGCTTTGTGAATAGCTATTTGCCATTAAGGAAACTGCCAAGCGAATTATTTGAAAATGCAAATAGTTTTTATCTGAGAGACTATTTTAATAACATAAACCTAATTTTATTTACTGATATTTCTTTTTTTCTTTAAAGTAAACATTTTGATTTTTATTATTTACAAAAAAGAACAGGTACAGCTTTTATTACATTTCTTTGCTTTATGCTCTTCTGCTTTTTCACCCCCTACTGTTTCTGTAATTTTGTTTTCTGTCCTGCGTGTGTTCTTGAGTGATTTAACTCATGGTTTGTTTTCTTGTTTGGCCCATTTTTTTGGGCTATTTCTGTTTAACAGAACAAGAAAGAAAGGAAGAAGGTTAGGGAAGTGGGGATTTTGAAGAAGGATCCTGACCAACTTAAAAAGCAGATTGAGAACTTAGAAATGATGAGTAAGTTATGCTTTACCATTTTGCATCTGATGGCTATAAAATTCAGTTTTTTCTGTTTCATGCAAGAGCTCCTTCTCTTAGCTTTTTAAGTTGCAGTATGTTTGTGGAGCATTGAGGAAGGACTACATGATAATTTACCTGTGTTTTTATTTTTTTATAGTTATTATTAGTTTGAGTGATTCTCTTAGTGAAATTGTGAGAACTGATCTGGAGTGAGTATCAAGTATCAACAAGTGTTATAGTTTCCACAAAAATCTTGTTTATCCTGTTAAAAATATAGCTAGCAAGTCATACAAAAAAAAAAAAATTACATCAGCAAGGTAGAAAAACTACAACCTAATTTTTATAGAATTGTAAAAGCTCAAACTATGAACACTGAGAATTGAAATAAGATGATAAACTGCTCCACATAAACAGGCTTTACTGGCAACTCCTTCAGAATACCACCAAAGGGCATTTTCATCCGGAAACGAATGTTTTATTTGCCTCCACAAATTTCATGGAGCGTGGACAACAAACTATTTTACCAATGTGGGATTCATGTAGTGTAACTAAATAAAGAAGAAAGATAAACTAATACTATTCTAATAGTATACACAGACAAGTACATGGTTATGCTGTGAAATTATACTGGTACATACATGTAATTTTTTATTAGTCAGTGCATTGTGGAAGGTGTGCGGTGTAATGTTGCTTTGTTTGGTCTTCTGGATTTATGCCTAGAAAGGTAATGGGGGGTATTTAGGTAATATAACTTGGTTCTTTCGGTTGTCTAATTTTTTCCTTTGTTCTTTTTCTGTTCCTATCTCCATCTTTCCTCTTTTCTTTCACTTTTAAATTCGATTTTAAACTTGTGATCTGGCTATATTAATCAGTTAGTTCAGAAGATTTGTTTGCCTGGCATCTGTATGATATATTTAATAATATAAATTAAGTATGATTTCTTTAGGAAGCTTTTGCCTGTCTAAATTTACCATTCATTGTTGGTTATGGCAGAGGCTGATGGAGCTTTGGATAAAGCAAGGAAGCACAAGAAGAGGCAGCTTCAAGACACACTTAACCTTGTTTTAAAGAAGAGGAAGGTAACAGTAATATATTATATTATTATTTTTATTTGTAGTTACCTTTGTGCATTGTTGGACTACTTTCCTTTCTTATTTCTCATATATTGCTTGTCATCTTATTCCTACTTGTATACATAATTAGGCATTTTTCTTTGAAAAAGGAAATGAAAAGACGACGAAAACTGATCACTAGATATCTGAAGTCAACACCCTAGCTGACTTGTTCGGATTTCCTGAAGACTTGGGAGGAAAGGAAATTTTATATCAAACATCTTCTCCATATTTGAAGAGGAGGAAACCTAAGTGGGTGTTCAGATGAATGAGGGTTAGTTAATGTTATAGAGTATGGCAGAATCAGCAGACTGTTAATCAATGGAAGTTAGTTATTTCATCATAAATGCAGAGGAGCATCAACCAATGTGCCTGTAATGATGCAAAATTTTTCTTGGTTCTTTGTCTTCTTTAGCCTCTTATTCTTTGTCATGATCGAAAACTATGTTGTGTTGTCATGTATAGAGTGTTTGCTGCTTTCATGCTACTTAGAACCAGAACAAGCACATTGGTTGATGTACCTTTCATGTGCATTGGCGAGTATCATTCAGTGTAGCTGAAGAGCCCTCTCTGGAATGTTACAATCTGTAAATGGTAGTATTAGTTTAATTTTTCTCAGACCATATTAAAAACTTGAGTTCGGAGGACCAGATCCTAATTATTTATTCATGGGTTTTGGCATAATGGTCCTTGTAAAGTTCCAAGTTCAGACCTGAAATGTACTAAGTTGATTGCAGTTTCATTTCTGAAGTCTTAAAAGTCAAAGTGAGAAATATATGTAATACTCATGAACTAATATTGCAAAGAGTAACAATCAGAAGCTGACTGGACATTCTTTTATGTTTTTATTTTTTATAAATAGTCTTGTAACAGCTAGTGGAGGGCTTGGTGAAAAAGATATTTATCTCTAGATCCCCGACACTATTAATTGCTAAAGATGCTTGTATTAAAGTTTTGGGAAAATAATAATGATTGGTTATCTAAATCTGATCTCTCTTGGACAGGAATACGAAGATAAAATGCTGGAGAAGGGTGAGAACCCTGTTATGTTCAGGTAAAGAAGTGTCTTCTGATACTTTTAAGAGATAAATTTAATTCCAAATATCTATTCATGGTTGATAGATACAATTTATAGCATGTCTTTTGGTCAGTCATTTGGGTCTTCCCCGAAGACGGACAACTGCAGAAGAAGAAGAAAGAGTTAAGCACCCAAAGCCTGAGGTAGGATGTGAGTTGTTTGTGTTATACAAAACTAAACTTATGGAGCTGTTATAAATGTTTTTGACTTACTAACAAAGATTTTACCCATTTTTGCAACAGGACTCTGTTTACTATCATCCGACACTGAACCCTACTGGGGCTCCACCACCAGGCAAACCTCCCATGTTTAAATCATCTGTAGGTATGTTGTATTTCTTTCGTATTTGTCTGAATAATGCATGGATTGGTTTGCTGGCTCCCTCTCTTTCTCTCTATATATTTAGTATACTTTTCTGTTGCTCTGCAGGACCCAGAATTCCCTTATCTGGTGCTTCATCAAGTAATGCTGCATCATCCTCAAATGTAGAGTTAGAGGATGATGTTTTAGCTGTACCTCCTCTTCCCCCACCACCACCTCCACCACCTTTGCCTGATGCTAGCAGTATGAGTTCAGCAGATGGCTCTGTTTTACCTGCTTCTTTGCCTCTACCTCCTCCACCTCCCATGCCTCCTAAGCCTGCCACAGTCAACGTGCCTACGTCCTTACCACCACCTCCTTTGCCACCTCCGCCTCCTGGACCTCCACCTAAAGAACAAGTTGCAAACCACCCTATACCCCCTCCACCTCCGCCCCTCCAACAGTCTCAGCCACCTCTGCCTGGTGGAGGTGAACAGAGAAGTCAGTCTTCCTTGTTAGATGATTCATCTTCTGAGGAGTGTGGTCAGGTAAGCCTGTGTCCAGCTTAATAGCTTATGCTTTATCTGTAAAGGCATGAAATTGACAATCTGATGATAACAGTATTGATTGTTAAGGAGTTATATTCGTGTGATATATGGAAAATTAATGGACGCTCTAACATGGTTCCCAAGCAGGAAAACGTGTTACCCCTTGTTAGTCTAAATTTAAAAAACTAGTATAGTTCTACTAAACTTTAGCTTCTCGCTGAGCAACATATGTTCTAAAATGTAGGTATCTCTTCCTCCACCTCCTCCATCAAGTGGAATGCCACCGAAGTCTGGTCCTGGTCAGGCAGATGGTGCTCCTGTCAATGTTGACAATAAGAATTCTCTGGCAAGCCAGGAGATCCCAAAAGTGGTTTCTGGGCCGCCACCTCCCAGGCAACAACCTTTAGTTCCAGGACCTACATTAATTCCAACTTTACAGCCTGATGTATTACCCCCTGGAATATCTCGATTTCCCCCACCACCACCACCACCTGATATGAGGCCTCCTTTATCTGCACCAGGACTCCCTGGTCAAGCACTACCTCCTGGAATGATGGTCCCAATAATTCCAAGGCCACCTTATGGCCCTCCACCTGGGCCTCCTCCAATGATGAGACCTCCACTTCCGCCTGGTCCTCCACCTAACTTCCACGAGGACGATCATGCAGCTCTCAGGCCACCTCTGCCTCAGAAACCGTCATATATTAAATCTGCTGCTTCTACTGTTGTTAAAAGACCGCTGGCTCAGCATACTCCAGAACTTACAGCTATGGTAAGTGGAATTTCTATTTATATGTTTTTTTTTCAATCTCACTAGCTTTATGACATCATTCTGATGATACTATGAGACCAAAATGGTCATGTTTGTGCTCAGGCAATAATTTAATTTTTTCATGTTTGATGTGAAAGAATCTTAACTTTACTTCTAGGACAAGTTGCTATGCTAGAGTTAAAAGATGCTTATAGTTCATGGAATGAAACAACTCTGAAAAATTATGATTGCAATTTGCAAATACTAATGGAACATAGCTTCCTTGCAACTTGTTTGGTATTACTTTCTTCAAGCTGGTTTATTAACCACAAAAATTTACAAAATTTTACACGTTGGAGAAAGAATTTGTTCATTTTATGGGTAAACTATTTTATCAAATAAAGAAAGCTGGATAAATTGAACAATGGCTTATGTACTATACAATTTTAATTTCTCAGTGTCTACACTTACTGTGTCGTGTGTCCGAACATGGATGATAAACAAGTCAACAAACTACTTGTTAGATACCGTTACAACTAGAGAAGGATGAATGGTATGCCTAAAGAAACCCTGATCTTCTGTGAGTCAAAAAGCTGTGTTACGCACACACAAGTAGTTGTTAATGTAATTTAACACTTAACAGTTGTCTTGAGTTGGGTATGACCGTGAACTGACACTGTCAAACAACTAGTTCATATTCAATCCCTTGCCTTTATATTTTTCCTGCCATGCTTTTTGTTTAGGTTCCTGCATCTGTTCGAGTGAGAAGAGAGACTGCAATGGCAAAGCCAAAACCAAAACCATCACTGTCAAACTCTACAACGGTCACTGGGACATTGGGACCAACTGTTGTAAAGCCGGAGTCAGTAAGCTTGTCATCAGCACCAAAAGCACCGAGCGTCGATGACTCATATATGGCTTTCTTAGAGGACATGAAAGCCCTTGGCGCACTTGATGGCTGAGATTACTGAAGGGGATGTAGATTCTGGGAGAAAGTTAATTGCTTTTGGATGGACCTGATGTTGAGAGCAGACTTGTTTATTGTCCTCTCTTCCTTGATTTGCTCCCTTGCTGTGTCGTGGAGTGACTTCCTTCCCTTGTAATGGGTGCTGTATTTCGTTTTGAATTTGGCTCCGGTTCAAATTACCTCGTTGTTTAATATGATGCAATTGGGGTAATGTTCTTGGGGGCCGTTATTTAGACAGTATGTAGCCGATTGAAAAATTGTACTAAATTGAAGTTCTACAAATTGTCATTACCTTTTAATTATCATCTGGCTCTTTGACATTCAATTGTTTCTTCTAGGAGCATACAAAACCGATTCAAATTGATCTAAAATGAATGAATTAAACTAAATTAAGTTAAAACTAAAAAAAAAATTGATTAAAATTGGTTTAGATTGAATTTTTGAATGATGAAATGGATCGGTTTGGTCAGTTGATCGATTGGGAGAAAATTTGGTTGGTAGAAGATTTTAGTTGATGTAAATTGAATTAACTGATTTATATATATATTTTATATTGTATTAAATAAAATGTATTTCTTTTTTGGCCCTTAAAGCTGGTTCTTGTTCCCCTTTTCAGTGTCTTCCACACAATGGGCTGAAGAAGTCGAGGAGTCAACGTGTAAAGTAATGGAGGATATACACACTAGAGGGACAATTTGTGCAAGAGTGAAAATAAGAAGAAAAATATCACCTTTACAAGAGATTGCAGTGAGGGAGAAAAAAGACAAGGCCAAAATGTAAGGGTCGAGATAAGGGGTCTCGATCAGAGTACATGGTAGAAGAATAGTTGTAGTGGCAGGAGAAAAAGGAGAGGAAAAGGTGGCAGCTGCTTTGGGACACACACACACACACACGGCAGCTGCTCTGGCGTACGCGCGCAAACACAAGGTTGAATATGACAGAGTGCTAATCTTGGACACACGCACACACACCGAGAACCAAAGACAATAATCTAAATGGTATTCAGGCACACAAAAAAAAAAAAAAAAAATTGATGAACAGGACCAAACCGACGGATTAATCTTGAAGATAGAAACATTGAAAACCAAAGACAAGAACCTAAATAATACTCAAGCGCAAAAAACAACAATGCACTGAATCAAACCAACTAATTTTTGTTTAGTGCGGTTTAATTGAGTTCGCAAGATTTGAAACGAAAGCAATCAAGTCCAGATTAAAAAAAGTTTTTTCTTGTCGGTTCTATTTGATTGAGATATAAAAATCGATCAAACTGAAACTGATAAATACCTTAATTTCTTTCTTTCTCCTCTGGTAAACATGAAATTTGGTCTCGTAAAAATAATTTGCCGTGCTTTCCAGCAGCTGATTGGTCAAACGAAGTTTAATAGAACCTTCCAAAAGATAAAATGGTGAGTAACTACTGCTGCTTCTGTGGATAAATTATGTAAGTAAAAATTTTTATCTTATTTTCATGGAATATGATCGCTTATAAAGTAAGTGTCATGCTAACGACGACTATTTGTACATATAATCAGATATTTAACTAATAATAAATTAGACTGAGTAGAAGCAGTTATTATTATTTAAGTGTATTATGATATGATTTGAAGACGTGAATAGCATTACTCTAATGACAAAAAAGGGTCGAAAAAATACTAGTTACTTCCACATGCAGAAATTTTAAATTCAATAGAGTTGTGAAATATGTTCAATTTTCAGACCAAAAAAATAATTCAGTAATAGAAATTGATTTGCTCAAAAGTCATGGGATTAATCAAAATTTTATGATTATGACGTCTGAAATGTTTTTTAAGCAGATAATTTGGGGAAAGAGCAGTTTGTAAAATTATTCTTACTCGTATGATTCCCTTTTTCATATGGGGGGAAGTCTTTTCGTACTACTTTATCTACCAAATGAATTTTCCGTTTATAAACTTTTTTATGAAATCCTTACTTGTTCGTGTGTGAATATATATAGAGATGCGCAAATCTTTGTATATTTATATGAAAAAAGTTTCTGACTTTCCGCTCCTCATTTTCGACTACACCCTCCAACTTTCCGCCATTATTGTTTATTACATCCAAAAATAAAAAAATAAAAAAAAATCCCACCAATCCCTTCATATCTATCTACATTTTCTTTAATAAAACGTGGGTCCACCTTGACCAAACACTATTCTATTCTTCTTTGCCGGAGGACATTGTGACACCAATAATGATGACAATAAATAATGTCATAATGACTCATATTTGGATTCAACTTACATATAACTCATCCTATCTTTGTCCTTTTTTTTTTTTTTACGTGGAATGCCTCCCTCCCTCCTTCTCTTTCCCATTTTGTTATTTTGTTTTTTCGTCCGGTGGTAATCTCAAGTGGATTCCATTACCATATGAATATGAATATTGAGAGTTGAGACGCTTTTCATTTTTGGTGCTGGGTTGGAATCTCGGCCCCTCACATGGCAATCAACGACGGCGCTGAACCCAGTAAAACAACCAAGATCTACCCACTTGGTTTTCTGGGCCCTGGGTTTCTCAACCGCCCCCCCTTTCTTAATTAAGGACTGATTAAAAGTCAACTCCAGAGACAATCCACTTGATGCCTCACTGTCTTTTTCAACCCGTGAGGCAACGCTAACGAGAAAACAATTGGTGCTCTGCTAGTTGAGAGGTGAGACAGTTTTTTAATTCGGAGGGTTGAATGGGACTGCGGGTGTTGACTTAAAACTGGATTTGACGTTCGAATTAAAGATTAATGAGGAAGAAGATTGTAAGTGATTGTCTTTATAGAGCTGGTATTAGAAACAAAAAAACAAAAAAATTGAGTTAGAGGTGAGCATGTTGAAGGGACAACTGGAGAAGATACTCTAACGCAGAGCAGTTGGCAATAGGCAGAAAGTTCAACACCCAGAAAGCTTTCGATTGCATATACTATTTTTCTTTGTCCGTCGTGTCATTCCACTAGCGTAGCTTTTTGACAGTCTTCTGGGATATATTTGAAGGAGAGATGTTGTTCTGGTAGTAAGCTTGCCACTGGTTCGGCGCTATGAAGGGTGTCCTTTATATCAGCTTCTTGATTTGTTGCTTACTTCTGCTTTTGGATTGTTCAATTTCACTTCCTCTATGCGTTGATTCGAGTGAGTCTTTCTTCTTTTGCCCTCCCCCCCTCTCTTTTTTTGTTATCCACCGGATTTTTAGTTACAGATTCCAGAGCCTTACATGCCAGCTCAATTCTTTCATTTTTGTATTGTTAATTTTCTGATTCATTTGGTGTAGGAGCACCCTTTATCCTGAATACGACACTGAGCTTTTGCCCATATAATGGAAGCACGTGTTGCAACTCCACCGAAGATGCACAAATAGAGAAGCGATTTCAAGCGATGAATATTTCTGATTCTGGCTGTTCCTCCTTTTTGAAATCAATACTTTGTGCGGTAAGTTCTTGTTTTTCCCAAAAGCATAAATTTAAAGGAGGAATCAAAAAAGATATTGATTGAAAGTTGAAACATCAGCATATTGCAAGTTCTGGTTGACTAATCACCATAAATGACCAAGTTTCATCCCAACTTGAAGTCATATATATCTTATAGTGTAATACTGATATTTGAGGATCAAGATCTTTCCCATTCAAGGGATAATAGACTGACTCCAAGCTTCCCTTAGAATCAACTTTTCATGTGAGAAATCCCATGGCTACAATCTTCTAACTTGAAGATACTCTTAGTGGTATATTGAATAGAGTAAAGGAACTCTCGTCTTATAAGTCCCCAACTTATGTTGCACTCTGAATATGTTGACCTGTTTAGTCTTTACTACTAACAATTGTTTCAAACTTTCAACCAATAACTTCTTCCCTGCATTCATATATCTGCTCCCTTTGTTCGTAGAGGTGCGACCCATATTCAGCTCAGCTATTTACAGTTCAATCCTCTCCCCGATCGGTTCCTGTCCTTTGCAATTCCACCATTTCATCAAATTCTACTCAGTCAAAGGCAGCAGTAGAGGACTTCTGCTCTGAAGTTTGGGATACATGTCAAAATGTGTCCATAGCAAATTCTCCATTTGCCGCTTCATTACAAGGTCAAACAGGACCTCCAGTTAGTACTAATGCTTCCAAATTGACTGAATTTTGGCAGTCTAAAACTGATTTTTGTGATGCATTTGGCGGAGCTTCCAATAATGAATCAGTATGCTTTGATGGGGAACCAGTTGAACTAAATAAAACTGAGACTCCTGATAGCCCCCCACATGGCTTATGTCTTGAGAAAATTGGCAATGGATCTTATCTCAACATGGTTGCTCATCCTGATGGTTCTAACCGTGCATTCTTCTCTAACCAAATGGGTAAGGTTTGGTTGGCAACACTTCCTGCTCAGGGGTCAGGAGGGAGAATGGAGCTTGATGAATCCAGCCCCTTCGTTGATTTAACTGATCAAGTCTATTTTGATACTGAATTTGGAATGATGGGCATGGCATTTCATCCAGACTTTGCAAAAAATGGTCGATTCTTTGCCTCATATAATTGTGATAAGTCTAAGTCACCAGTTTGTGCAGGAAGGTGTTCATGTAATTCAGACGTTAACTGTGACCCATCAAAGCTAGGTACTAATAACGGTGCCCAACCATGCCAGTATCAGACTGTTATAGCAGAATATACAGCTAATGGTACCGCATCCCAGCCTTCCTTGGTACACATCTCTACACATATAAGAAATCTCTATATTTAGTTCAATCCAATGAATAGAACTGATTTTTTGTTTTTACAGGCAGAAAGTGCTAAACCAACAGAAGTGAGAAGGATATTTACAATAGGACTCCCATTTACCTCTCATCATGGAGGTCAGATACTCTTTGGACCTAATGATGGTTATTTATACTTCATGATGGGAGATGGGGGTGGTTCGGGTGATCCATACAATTTTTCCCAAAACAAGAAATCATTGCTTGGAAAGATTATGAGACTTGATATTAACAACATTCCAAGTGAGTATAACTCATAATTATTATTCTGTGCATATGATATACTGCTTTATTCAACCATAAGCTATAAATTAGGTTTTTCTTTTTAATTTTTCTATTATTCTAATGGTGCTATCATGTCCAAATATTCAATTCGCTTCTGCTTGATTGCTGTCAAGAAAGATGAGAAGCCATGGGATCAAATTGACACCCTAGTTGTACTGACCCTACTAAAATCTTATGGATTTCTTTTTGAAATTTTTTTATCATTTGATTGCATTATGCAGGCCATGTAATTAAATGAATATTTTGGGGATATTGTAACAAAGTAACAGGTTTAAAAATCTAGGTTCTCCTGATTTTCATTGCTCTGTTTCCATGACCATTGCAGTTACAGTTACTACTTAACCGAAAATTTTAAATAATTATCATTGTTTCTCTCTCTTGACAATGGCATCTATCTTGAATCTTTCAGGTGCATCAGAAATTATCAAACTTGGTCTTTGGGGTAACTACTCTATTCCTAAGGATAATCCATTTAATGAAAATGAAGATCTGCAGTCTGAAATATGGGCTTTGGGTTTAAGAAATCCATGGCGCTGCAGTTTTGATTCAGAAAGACCTTCTTACTTTGTGTGTGCAGATGTTGGACAGGTTTGTGAATGACTATTCCAAAATAATCTGATAGAAGTCATTTTATATAGTACTATTATGCAGCCATATAAGCTTGCCAAAAAACTGAAAAAGAGCCTTGGTCTTCTGAAGTGACATAGTTGCCAATTTCCTCTTAAGAGAAACTTTGAGATACTGAAAATTGTATTTCTTCATCCTCTTATAAGACCAATACATATATAAGTAACCAGCACCAGGGTTGACTCACAAGTTATGATATCCTTTAATCATATCTAGCATAGCACTGCACAGCACGGTTATCAAAAGGCCTCTTCTTGTGCTGGAATCACATTTCTGTTTACATCCCAACATTAATTGAGGTTTAGATCTCATTATGGGTCAGGCCAAAGTTCTGACTTTTGCCCATTTTTAAAGGGCATGAGCCCGAAACTTGCCCTATGATCAGGTCTATTGAGGTGCTTCAAGAGTATGAACGTTTACAAAGGCAAAATTCTATCTTCAAACATCTGACTTAAACTTATAATTAAGTATAGTGAAAGTAGTTCTGAGTAGACCAATGTCTAATAATTAGAAATGAGAAAAATCCTCGATGTAATACATCTATATTATGTTAGTCAAATAATAGGCAGCTATGATTTGCAGGATCTTTACGAGGAGGTGGATCTCATCACAAAGGGTGGGAACTACGGCTGGCGTGTTTATGAGGGACCCTATCTGTTCACCCCTACAGAGTCACCGGGAGGCAATACCTCTTTAAATTCCATAAATCCAATTTTCCCAATATTTGGATACAACCATTCTGAAGTGAACAAGAAAGAAGGTTCAGCATCCATCACTGGGGGCTATTTCTATCGGTCTATGACTGATCCTTGCATGTATGGAAGGTAAACAAACTTTTTTTTCTTGGATGGCCTTCGAGTTAATTTCAAAGTAATTGTCAGATATAATTAGTGGAAGAGCCTTCAAGGCATTTCAGTTTGATTAAGGATGGTGACAAATCAAAAAAAATTCTGCAAAACTTTTTTTCACTAAACTGAGAATAAACTCATCTTCTGCAGAAATTCTTAGGTAACAATCCTAAAATCAACTCATAATATCTACTTATCTTTTGTAGATCAGATCTATCTAAAAATTTGTTTATCTTTTGGATTAAAAAGCACCTGACTTTGCAATATTATCAGCTTTTGCTTATGAATCATTGGCTGTCAGGTACTTGTACGGAGATCTGTACGCGGGTGCGGTATGGGCAGGCATTGAAGACCCAGAAAATAGTGGAAATTTCACTACCAGCAAAATCCCTTTCAGCTGTGCACATGATTCTCCTATTCCATGTGACTCTGTACCTCAAAGCTCCCTTCCAGCTCTGGGCTACATCTTCTCATTCGGGGAAGACAACCGTAAGGATATTTATATCCTTGCAAGCACAGGTGTTTACCGAGTTGTTCGTCCAAGTCGCTGCAAGTATACCTGCTCAAAGGAAAATGCTACAACAGTTGCAAGCCCATCTCCTTCTTCTTCTTCTCCTCCATCTCCATCACATGCTAGCCGTTGGAGTAACTTTTCTGACAATCTGTTTCTGCAGCTTTCATATTTCTTGTTGCCTTTGGTGCTGAGTTTTATCTAGAGTCCAATGATCTTTGTATATTACGTAGAGACGAGGATAATTTGCGTAGAGGAGGATGAAAAAGTGATGCTCCAATGAGATTTCCCCTTTCTCTTTTTCTTTTCCACCTTTTTCTCTCATTCCGTATGCTTACTTAATAAAGATGAATCTACTGGGGTTCTCATTCTACTGTCTCCGTCTTTCCTTCCCTCTCCATTAGATTCTACCTGCCATATTTTTTAACTTGAAACTAGCCATATGTATAGTTAAGGAGCTCCTCATTATGTCACAAGTATTTGTGAGTTCTATCAAAGAAACTAAGTTCATTACAAGTTACCCATTTTAGTATATTATCATGAGCTTCGTGGGCCACAAGGCTATGAAGCTTCTCTTGAACAAATACTCTATGATATTTAAAAATTATCAAATTTATAATATGTTTAGTATTTTATAAAAGTTGATAAACGTAATATAATATTAATTGAATAGTAAAGTATAGAAAGCATTTTAAATTTAAATTTTATATATAATATAATATTAATTGAATATTTTTATTAGTCTACTGCACAAATTAAGAGGAGATGTAACATCAATTTTAGGATTTGATGATTACTCTTCCAATTAAAGTCTTTGGTTAGTTTTGAGATTGGTAGAGGTGACTCTACAACCACTTTAATATTTAAGTTAATATTAATATATACAGTAAAAGAAAGTTTAAAGAATTTGATAAATAGATGAATGACGATTAGGTCATATAAAAGATTACATCGCAACTTTATTAACGTAGTTATCATTGAAATAATCCGTTTTGGTTTTATTTGCAAGCAAAATAGATTTTGGTTAGAGTTATGATGAAATCAACTAAAAAACAAAAGGTCTTGTGATGAGATTAGTCACTAGTTTTAGTCTAATAAGCTGATTAGCCAACCCAATTGTTAATGGGTTTTTCCATTATTAAGATTATTGTCGACATAAATTTACAGAAGATTAACAATGATATACTTTAGTTAAAAAGTTTTTCTTGAAGCCAAAGAGATCTATAACCATAAATTTCTCTTAATTCTAACTTGCTAACTATTCATAAAGAACATTATACAACTATGGGAAATTTAAAACCTTCTAATAGGAAAGCTTGAAAATGAAAAATTAAAAAAACCAAGAAAAATGCAGCGCCACGAGCAGCTCTCCAAGTAGAAAAGTGCTCCTCAAGGTGGGGCTGCCATGGTAGTCCTCTCCTCTTCTTCCTTCTTTTTTTTGTTGGTTTTTTTTTATACTTATTTAAAAAAAAAGTTTTTCTTTTAAAAGAGTTTTCTTCTTTCATTAGAAATTTTTTTTCTCTTTCTTTAGAAGAGGTTAAGAGTTTAAATATTTTATATATTTTTTTGTTTATATTTACAATATTGAATTCATATCTACAATTTTGAATTTAGATATAAGTAGAAGAAAATCAAATTAAATTTATAATATCATATTTACAATAATATCATATTTATGATGAATAATTTTTTTAAAAAAAATTGAGAAATGTGTTATTTCTCAAATGATATATATATATATATATATATATATATATATATATATATATATATATATATATTTTGTATATTCTAATAACTGTATTTTTTAAATATTAAAATATAATATTTAATAAATTAAAATTTAAGAGGTGTGTGATTAAAATATTAATTTTTATGTATATTTTATTTTTAAATATTATAAAATGTATTTATTCTACCGATATTTTTTGATTATGTACGTATGAATAAAAATATTTCACTTAATAAAAAAAAACAAACTAAGAACTTGGATAAAATCTCTTACATAAATAAAGCATGCATGGATGATGGATGTTAATGATATGCAGGATCTGGAGTTGAAAGTGAACGACTCAAAGGCACGTGCATGTGCTCCAAAAACACTTTGCAGGAATTTCATCCATCACCCACGTGTTGATATTGTTTGCATTAAGGTAAGTTGATTAAGATTCTTTCGAAGTTTTTTTTAAAAATTTAGAATAAAATTGAAAAGAAAAAGATACAATTTATAATATTTATATATTCATTAAATATTAATTTATCAAATTTTGTCAATGTCTCTTTAATTTTATTCTATAAATTATTTCAGAGTATCCAGATTGCTATTTAAATTTCATTTTGACCAAAAGAGAGTTCAACTTGTCTTCTTCTCAATTAGCCTTTTAAGTTTATATTCCAATTATAAAGTTGCCATTTGTTTTACTTGAAGCTGAGAAGTATGAATAAAAGACAGACATTTTTAGATTAAGTTTTTTAAGCGTTTGTTATGAATTTTCTTTTAATAAAAACATGATAAATAAATTTTTTAAATATAGATTATTTAAAAAAAATTTATGACTTAAATATTAAAAAAATTTAAATTTAGTAGTCAAATAATCTTTGTAATTTTAAAAATGTAAATTTATAAAAAATAATTTTAATATTTTAAAGAAAATTAATCTTATACCTACGTGAAAATACCTGTAGCGCCAATTTGCTAGAGGAATTTAAAATTTGGGTTATAACAGCGTGAAAGATAAAAGAAACCATATTTACAGATGATAATTAATATGATGATAATTTCTCAAATATTTTAAAAGGCAACCATATTTATTATTTAAGGAAGGTACCAGGAGATTTTGTAAATGTAGGAATTTTCTCTAATTTTTACAAGTCACATAAACGGTTTTACAGAAGAAGCCCAAAGCGAAATCAAATCCAACTCCAAACCAAATCCCAGAAATTGCCCCTCTTCCATCATTTCTCTCTCTGCACTTTGCTTTCCACAGTTCCTGTTTACTGTCACATTTACTAAATAGGTCGTAGGTATATGCACCTTTGTGGTTGAGACTCTGAAGTCTCGGGGCTTGGAGTTGGACCCTCTGGTCCTTCACAAATTATTTTATTTTTTTAGTTTGTTTCTCCCTCCTAAGGGCCTCCCTCTATTTTCTCTTTCTCTCTCTTTTTTTCAATCCCTTTACTTTGATTTCTCTCTCCAATGCTAACCCATGATCCTCTACATGTAATCCCGCCATAACTTTCCCTAAAACCTTTTGAGTTTTTGATCTCTTTAACCATGTCCCAAGGATCTCCCCTTCCTCCACCGATTCCCAGCGAACCCTTCAACCGATCCTCGCCTGAACCCAATTCCCAGAACCACATCTCCGATTCCCAGAACGGCATCCCCACTTCTAAGGAGGAAACCACTGTCGCTCCCACCACTACTAGGAGCAACCGCCCTTCTCGCGCGTGCACCATTCGCGCTGCTTCTCGTCTCTATTCAAGAGCGCAGCCGGCGATTGAGCGGAAGCCCAGAGCTTCGAAGAAGGAGCAGCGGCTGGAGGACTCGCCGCAGCAACAGCAACAGCAGCAATGCAGCAAGATCGTGACGCCGCTGGTGGAACCGCCCCCACCTTCGCAGTTGCCTCGGTGGAACCTGCGGTCCATGTGGGAGTTATCTTCCGTACTCAATTTCTTGCATGTGAGCTGGAAAGCTGTGATCTTTGCTATTGGATTGCGTTTGTGGGGCTCTTATGTAAGCGGTGTTTGGTGGCTTACGTATTTGTTATACTCTGTTGCAGATATTTAGGCCTCTTTTGAATATCTCACTAGAATTCTCGGCCGAAGAGTTCGAGACAGCTCTCCTTACGCCTAACGACACATTGGGTGATATACACATGCCCTTGCTAAAGGTTGGTGCTTTGTTCTTAGAGTCTATCGTTCATGTCTTCTGTTTTCTTTTTAATGGGATTTCATCTTTCTTTTATGAATGTAGGTCCTAATTGTTAAGGATTAAAAAGTTTAGTA
Source organism: Gleditsia sinensis (assembly GCA_037074535.1). Lineage (NCBI taxonomy): Eukaryota > Viridiplantae > Streptophyta > Magnoliopsida > Fabales > Fabaceae > Gleditsia > Gleditsia sinensis. The sequence goes on along the minus strand of CM073464.1, from coordinate 5,049,469 downwards.
CTGTTATTGAGTTCACTCATCAGAAGTGTGATTAACATTCCATTAGTGTGTTTGTTTCCGTTTTATGTTAATTTTTCTAATTTGCTGTATTTTATAAACTTGTACCTTTAACTGCAAATTATAGTTTTATGCTAGGTCAGTTCGCTCCTAAACTGGAAGATAGAATATTCAGTTATAAAGTTCTAATTATAAGCTTATAGGAGGCTGTTGTGGTTGAAAGAAAATATAGTTCCTTAGCCAGACATATCCTTTGATCTATCTTAAATCTTAACTCAAACATGAATATTACTCGTATGTTTTGGGAATATCTTTATCCCAAAGGTGAAAACTTATCTAAATTTCTAAATGATAAGCCCAGATGAGAATCTTGAGGAATACCCAACCATTGGATGAAGCATCTTAATATTATGTATGCAAATTAATCTCACAGGTAACTGAAATCATTCTTCCAAGACACTAATATATGTACTTCATTACTTGAGAGTTTCTAGAAGAGGTTAAGCATCTTAATGAATAAATTACTAAGAGGAAAGGTCAACATGGAAGTACTGAAGTTTTTGGGACAAGAATATTTTTTTTTTACTTGATTCCTACTGCGAGGTTTTTGACTTGAACTATCACTCCTTGGTAGATTCAAATATTGTGGGGAAAATAACATCTAATGAAAAGTATAACGATTTACCTTTTCACTAAAAATCCAATGCTTAAATGAGTAAATGACTATATTAGAGGCAAAATAATAGATGATCCATGATACAATGACTTATGGACAGAGTTGTGCTAATCAAAGTGATGGTGATGCTTGAACTAATGTAAATTAAGTTATTGGGTTGAGTATTGTATCGACATTAACCATGCTAAGTCACTTGAAACTGGAAAGGTAAATAGATTGATAAGATGACAACTAGATATGTGGAGAGTGAGAGAAAGTCAATGATGTTTAATATGAGCGCTCTTACCTCTTACAGTTTCTAATCTTGAACAAGTGCTTGAAGTTGTGTTTTCTTATTTGGTTCTAGTGCATAGAGTCAATGACCCTCTGTGTCTCTCAATGTCTATGCCACTAGAAAATCAATACTTTCTACTTTACATTGTCACATGTTTGCAAAACTGCAGCTTGTCTGCTAATAATATCTATTAAATTCTTTGATAGGCAATCCCTCCCATTACACGAATGGCACTCACACGTGATACTTGGATAACCGTATTATGCAGAAAATTGCGAGATTGGTGGCATTGGGTAATTAGATCATTTCTCAGCTAGCTGATATTTGAGAATAATGTGAATTCTGTAGTTTGCAGAGCTAATATAAGGATGGGACTTAATGCAGGTTGCAGATGGGGAGATCCCTATTGTTGCTTCACATGGGTAAGTAGGCCTGCTTTATCAAATAATTTATGATGTTAATCTATATGCTTTCCAAAGTCTCAGGTTATGCTAGCATGACAGGGTTGAAATTGAAGCATATAAATCACTTGATCCGGGGGTCCGTGTTGTCATCTTAAAGGCATTATGTGACATTCGTGTTGAGGTACAATTACTGTTATATATCTTAAATCTTTTTATCTTAAATAGGTAAACTTTGACATAGAAGGATGAGGTCACTCTGCCCTATGTGAGCTTGAATCTAGTTGGAAGATTATGTGGAGTCCATTTGTGCTAAGTACTGAATCAAATGCCATTTTGTTCTATGGATGGCATTGTCCCGTTTTATCTCAATTGTTGCTTGGTTTCTGTTTGCAGCTTTTCCTTTTTGGCTTATTTGTTCTGTGCTGTATATTTTTTTCATTGAGTGGAGTATAGTTCACATAGCTGCATGGCTATGGAAATATTTTTAATTTTTAGAGGGTCATTGATCTGTGTCTAATTGGGCCTCCTTATCTTTTGGGGAAACTCACTGGGTGCATCCATGTGGGAGTGGGGGACAAATCATTCACATGCCAATAACAATTTTAAGGTTCCCCAAACCATATATCAAATGCTTTTGTGGCTTGATATGGTCCTACTATGTTTATCAATGGCATAAATGATCAAACTTACTTGACTGATATTTTGTAGCAAGAAGATATCCGAAGTTATATTGACAACTCAGTCAAACATGGTGTTCAACTTTCAACATTTCGTAAAGAGCGTATTGGGGGCGATTCACAAGGAATTTCTTATTGGTATTATACTATTGCATCCAGAAACTAAAAACTTCTTCAACTTGTGAAAAACTTGAAGTATCATATTGGAAAGTCATTGTACATTTATGTCTGTTGGTTTTATTCATTTGGCATTTTATTAGTGCAGGTATGAAGATGATCCAATTATTGGTCATAGGTTGTATCGGGAAGTACGGAAAACTGAAGTGATTCAAACGAGAAAAGGGAAAGCAAAAGGTTCCCGAGTCCAATCTAGTACAACCTACCAGTGGGAAGCTGTTGCTACTAATTTTGATGAATTTCAAGATGTCTCCGTGAGTTACAGAAACCTGTCTATCTATATTCACGTTTCTCTGAGTTACCCAAGAATGGCGGGCATGGTTTAATAATTTCTGGTTGGATTGATTGGAAAAAGGGGATTTGAAGAATTGTGTTTGAGTGGAAGTTGTGTTACCAAGAGATAAAATCTTAACTGTTTATTAGTTTACATCATCCATTAGAACCAATAGAGGATGTCTGCAAAAATATCATAATGGGTTTGAGTGGCTTAGCAGAGAGTAAAGAAACAAATGTTATACTACATACAAAGAAAACCCTGTGTTGATAGAAAGCGAATTTATTCATAGTGGAATTAGGGATACTAGAAAGTGGATAGGACACCGTCTATGACATGAACACAAAAATAAAAATAAAAAACAAATCAAACCAAACTGAACCAAAAGAAAAAGGTGGAATACTTACATAGAACATAGCCTCTTATTTTGTTTGTTATCTGAGAGGAATCCATTAAATGACCATGAGCCAAACACCATAGAGAAGCCGGAAAAACAATTCATAAAACTTGGCTTCTGAAAATCCTAGCACGCTGCACTAGCCTCTAGCCATATAGACCATAAAGCCAAATTACATTTCTGCAAAAGACCCTTTGGCACAGAAAATCCTCATGGCATAAGAAATTTTCATATCTTGTTAAGTCTTCTTTATTCTGAAATCAAATCAAGAATGTTGTTAATGTACAGCATCATCATAAATATACCATATGATTTTTTTTTGGAGGAGAAGAGGGGGGTTTGGACGGGTGGGGTTGATTGTTTTACCTTGTTGAGTTAGACTGTATTCATAAACAATAATGTGAGCCAAAGATTTAAAACTTAGGTTCCCCAATTATTTGATGGGATCAAATGTTTCTTGTGGAATCAATTGCCATGTTTAGTTCTGTTATATGATCTTCTGTTTGATCAATGTTATTAGTATAATTGATAATAATGCTTTCACTGTGTTTATATTTGTTTATGTTACAGAATTTCCCTTTATATATACGAATGTGTTTGTGTAAATTGACACCCCCTCTCCCCCTTTAATTTGGATTGCAGCTTCTTTTTCATTTCATTGAACTGCATCTTGTTTGAATTTACTCATCTGCTTACACAGGATAAACTTTTCTCAAGTAAAAACAGAACGGAGACTTCTCTAGGGAAAAAGCTGAAGATAGACATGCTTCCTGAGATTGAGAAAGTTCATAAGGTACTCATTTATATTTTGTAAGGACCTGTCCTTTGTTTGGGTGAGAAAAATCAGAAGGTGGAGGCATTCCAAGAATTGAACTCAAGATCCTGGCTTGTCTTGTCCACCTTTTTATCTTGATTATCGTCCTCGAAGAATATTAGTGCCTTTTTAACTATTATGGGACTACTTTGTATTTTCTATTTGCACAGAGAAAAGAGAGGATGCTGAAAAAGCAACACAGACAAGCTCTTCTTCTTGATAATTTCTTGGTTGTCGATGGGATTGGTCCTGGGCGATCACTTCGTGATAGGAAACCTGTTACCTACACATTTGGTAAGAGCAAAAAAAGTTTATCCACCTTGTAACTAGAGCCAGCATTTCCATGGTATTGGTACTTAGTTGCTGATGCCCATATTATAGAATAATGTGTTCTAATTTAACTGCCAGAGTTTGGCTTTTCATTCCCCTGTTCTTTTCACATGTTCTACCATCATGGGATCTTGTATGTTATTTGACAACTCTTCATTTTTAATAATTGTGTTGTGTGTGTTTGGGCCCTAGGTATGTCTATTTGGGACATGAATGTGGTAATCCATATCTGCACCATGAAGGAATGTCTAATTTTAGTAGTTATATTTCCTTACGGGGGCTGCTAGCCAAGGGATACCATTCTTAGTGGGACTTAACTGATGATGGGTTTCTGTTTTTGGATCATCCAAGTCATCTGATCTATAAATGTGTCATATTGAATTTTGCCTGTATACCGTGGTTAGCTTTGTCTAATTGCTATACTACTACACATACTTATTTTTTAAAGGTCATCACTCAGCTTAATTTATTGTCAATTGAAATCTAGTTGGCTGTATCCGACCTTGATAGTGGAGAATATTGGTGAGGAAATGATTCAGTACAATATTTCATTTTCTATGCAGGATGGCAGATTCAAACATTGGCATTCTGTTTTACTATTTAATGGGCTGATGGTACTCTAACCTAACTTTTGACATTAATCTCATTGCAGATGATTATGATCGGTCCATCAATGAGGCAATTAAGATAACTAAGTATGGAATTCATCTTATCAGCCTACATCCTGTTTCTCTCTGGTTCTTGACTTGTTTCTATTTTAGTTATAGTTTTTCTTTGGAGGGGAAGGGGGTCAATCATACTCATTTATATTGTGTATTCATGACATGTATCTGGTTCTTCCTTTATCAGACGAAAACAACCATCCCCAGAGCCTATAGCCACGAGAGAAGTAATAGATAAACCTGAAGCTCTGACCAATGGTAAATGGAGTGGTCCTTCACATGCCCCTCAATATCTGAGTTTTGGTATGTCATCTCCAAAATCCCCTGACTTTGATGATGCTGAGGAAGAGCTTAAATCTGAACCATTGGATCGAAGGTTTGTGTATTCTGTATATTTGTTCTAGTACCTTGTATCCGGTCTTCACTAATTGTCTTGTTTTCACACCAGCAACCGGCGAAGACAAAGACCTATGCGCTATTCAGAGAAAGAGTTTGTTGAAGCAGTATCAGATAATGAGGCAGACTTTGACAGTGATGATGATATTGTTGGAGAAGCTGTATATGATGAAGAATATCTCAGGCAACGTAAGCAAAGAAGGAAGCTTTCTAGTAGCTCTGAAGGAGATGAAGAATACCAGTGGGACGAAGAAAATGTTGAAGACGAAGAAGAATATGATGGGGAAGATTCCTTGAGTATCAGTGAGGACAGTGACAAGCCCCGTAAATTCAAGCAATTGCCAGGCCGAACTAGGAGGGAAACTAAACTCAGATCTGTAGATGAGATTCAATCAGGTCTACGACGTAGTAAGAGGGCCACCAGAAATCGTATAAATTACCGTCAATATGAGGCGTCAGAATCAGAAACAGAGTCAACAAAGCCCGAGAAGTCTAATGCCACAGATGATCACTCAGATCCCAGCGAGAATGGGGAATATGTCATGGAGAGTGAAGATTCAGATGGCAACAATAATGAAGATCATGAAATGAAAGTAGATAGGCCTGTCGCATATCCTCCAGAAGAGAAAGAACAAAACCAGCCTCCTGAAAAATTAAATAGTCCCGGTCAGGAGGAAGTTGAGGGCATGAAAAAAAGGCGTTTCCTTGATTTGAATGAGCTTGCACCTAGTTCAGGTTTTGATGATGGTCCAAACCCGATAATGAAAGATGAAGACAACAATGATTACTGAAGCTTCCCCTTCTGCTTGGTAGTAGATATTATAGTTTTCTATCCGGGAAGCCAAATGTGTATGATAATAGAACTATAAATTTTGTTACAATTCCCAAAGTTACCATCACATATCTTCCAATGGCATAATCTAAGCAGCTACCGTGACGCATGATTTGCCGCCAGAAGCAGCATGATACTGAGTTGTGTAGATTAGGTAGTCATTTTTTAGTATGCCTACATTCAAAGGGTCAACGAAAATGAATGAGAATTTGTTGGGCGTTATTTAGCCCATTTAATCAATGTACAATAACTGTTGTTAACTAGTATTGTAACTTTAAAAAGATATGGATTTTAGGTCGTCAAGCCATGTAGTTCTATTTTTCTTCAACTAGATAGTGATCAGCTTTTGAGTTTTGAGCATTTGGGTTGACTGGCTTTGTTGATTTAATTGGAGCAATCAAATGTTTCGAATGCAAATCTAGAATCCGAACCAAATCGGAACACTAAATTGTAAACATAGTCTTTGAAAGTGTTTTCTGTTTTATTGTTTTCAAATGTGTCTTAAGAATTATGTTTTAAAAATAAAAGATGAGGAAAACTTATTTGAATGATATTTATAACATTATCACCGGTCATTTGAAAAATAAAAATAATAAAATAAAAATACGTAAAAGTTTGTCTTTGTTATGAAAAAGTTATTTTTGTTTTGTTATTTTAAAAATAAGTAATTTCATAATTTGTTTTTAAAATAAAAACAGAAAATAATTTTTTTATTTTAAAAAATTTTGAAAAAAAAAAAATTTAAAAAATAGAAATCAAGCAAGCGCCGGATGTTTCCTACTTGTTATAATGAAAATATGTGAAAATATGCCTTACAAATTGCATTTGGCCAGTATATTTTTATACAATAAGATATCAGTAACGTGCTATTGTTGGTCGTGGTTCACTAGTGTAACAGTTTCTTTGTCATCTCGCAAATCGTCATCTTTCTTAGTGGGAAAACGCCTACCCAGTTCCTCAGCACTTTTGGTAGTTTCTGCTGCATTTGCTTCCTCAAGCGCTTCAATCAAACCAGAAAGACACTTTTCTGCATCATCCAGTGGAGACTTGGGCATAAGATTCTCAGCAACATCAGCTGGGGTGATCTTGATCTCCCCTATTAGCCTCTGTATAGTGTCAAACATTGGGTGCTTTTCGAGCTTCAAGTAGTTCTTGGCAAGCACTTTGAATCCATCAAAACTGCAGTAGGATAGTTCGATATGCTTGTCCATTCGACCCCTTCTGATGAGTGCAGGATCAAGCTTTTCCACATAATTAGTTGTAAACACAATCAATCTCTCTCCTCCACAAGCAGCAGACCATATCCCATCTATGAAATTCAATAGTCCTGAAAGTGTCACTTTGCTGCTGTTGGTGATCACTTCTTCCTTGGCTTCTTTCCTTCCAACTTCTGCATTATTCACCTTATCGTTCTCATCATCTGAAGCTTTCTCTGCCTTCTTCTTCTTCCTCTGCCCTGTAAGATCAAGTGAGCAATCAATGTCCTCGATCACAATGATTGACTTACTCGTTGTCTCAATCAAAAGCTTCCTCAGCTCTGTATTGTCCTTCACTGCAGTGAGCTCAAGGTCATACACATCATACCCCAACAAATTCGCAATTGCTGCAACCATCGTGGACTTCCCAGTACCTGGAGGGCCATACAAAAGATAACCCCTTTTCCACGCCTTCCCTATTCTTGCATAAAAATCCTTACTTTTACTAAAAGTAACTAGATCTTCCACGATCTCCTCCTTCTTCTCCGGCTCCATCGCCATTGTTTCAAACGTAGCAGGGTGCTCAAACCCAATGTGGCTCCACATAGTCTGTTTATAACTGGGCCACTTATACCCAGGACTGTTCGTATACAGCTTCCTCTGCCTATTTCTATGGCGAATCTCCTTCCCCTCTCTCATCACATGCTCCAAATACGACCCACTGATAATGTCTCTGTATTTCCTATGAAACGTTAGTTTGTAGAGCCTCTTCTCCTGTTCTTGATAAAAAGACATGGACCTCGTCGGCAACATAACCTTACTTGAAACCCACCAAACTTGTACACCCTGAAAATCATCAGTCACTTTCTCGTACTCATCCATGGTCAAGACCAGGTTGCTACTGTCTTTGCCCATCTCTGCTTTGAGCCTCTTTGCGCTCTTGGATGTGTTGGCGCTCAGATATGCCTCCACAGCTGCATATGCTTCGCTGCGTTTGAGCCTGTCTCCCAGAAATTCGTGGAAGGAGATTCCAATGTAAGGGCAGAAGTAGCCCATGATCCTGTTTGTGTGTTTCTCGAAGAAACGGCGAACCTCGTAGGGACAAAACTGTTGTATGATTGCCCATAGGAACATGAAGCTGGCTATGGTCGATCCCATTGTCGTCCACATCTCGGCCATCTTAAGGGGCACCATTGTTGGCTCCGCGTTTTTCTGCAATAAAATAAGTGACGGAAAGGGTAATGCATAGGAGAAGGTAGAAGGAAGAGAAAGGAAGGACCAGTGTTTATAAGCAAAGTGAGTCAAATGACACCAGCAAGATTCTTAAATCAGAACATGACACTTCAGATAGAATCTTAGGTTCCACTGAGGTCTTGGATTTGGTGGGACTTCGCGGCCTGTGATCGCTAAAGTATATGCACTGATTCAATGTAAATTGTTAGATATTCTTACTGGATTCAATAGTCAATACACGATACATAATACGGAAAGATATACCAATAAATTTATAGTTTTTTTTTTAATGATTACCTTATTTATTTATTTAATAATTTCTATCTAAAATTTTTTAATTTTAATTATACTTGTAATTTTTTTTATTTTTAAAAATACATCAATTTAATTTTTTATAATTTATAATATAAATTAAAAATAAATTAAATTTTAAAAAATAAATTAAAATAATTTTATTTTGTTATTAATTTATTATAAATATATATTGTGTAAATTATTTTTTTAAGCAATTGAATATAATAAATGTGTACATAATGTATGTGTAACAAATTAATAATAAAATAAATAATAAATTTAAAGTAAAATTATTCTCACTTATTTAAAAAATTATATTTATATTATAAATTATAAAATAAATAAAAAATATATTGTTAAAAGTACAATGACGAGAAGTTCTATTAAATCACATTTTAAATAACTTGTAGTGCGGTGAAGTTACTATAATATTGAAAATAAATAAATAAATAAATAATAGCTCGCCGTGAATGGAGGTGGCGAAAGTTGTCTGCATATAAGAGGGTCTTTTTCGTGCGCACCTTTTATTTCGATCTTACACGTGTCTACTTCTCGTTGTCATTTTCTACAAGTTGTTGAAACATAATGACGCAGACAAGCATAAAAAATTACTATAATTCCCAGATTAGTACTATATTAGTTGTCTTGTCCTTTTCTTTTAATTTTTCTATTATCTTACTCCCTCCCTCGAGTGTTTGTGATTTTTACTTTTATTTTACATAAAAATTGATTAATTTATAAATTTAATAAAATTAAAATTTTACAAAAATTATGATTTGTCCGCTCCCGGTGTTATAAAATGAATATTTAAGATGGCTATAAGATTAGGATGGATTATCGTCACGAAAGAAAGCAATTATAATTCTAGGTGATGGGATTGAGGAATGGCTCTTGAGAGTGGCTAGAAGTTAACTGCTTTTGTGAACATATCCTGCCAAGGGAGCTTCAAACTTATGACTGTTGAATTTTTAGCAACCATTGTAGAAGGAGGAAGTGGGGTTGTTAGTACAAAGAGGTTTTAGGAGGGAGCATGACTTGGGTTAGTACAAAGAGGTTTTAGGACTGTCGACAAAATGACGAAGTTTCCATCCATTATTATTATTTAATAATGCTTTTTTCTTGTCTTTTTTTTCTTTTTCCTTTTCAGAGGCACATCTCTCGTTCAGGCCACCGTTGCGGCGTCTTTTGGGGTTTAGTTGAACTCTGTTGCTTCTCTCTGGCTCTGTTTTTTTGCCTATCAAAAAAGCAGAGTAGATAAGGATGAGAAAGTGCAAGTGTTCCTCTGCAAAATGAGTCAGATAACACTACCAAGGGTTTTTTAGAATTATGTTAGTCACACATTTATTGATATTATAAAATAAAAAAATTGCATCTACTTAAACCATTGATTTGGTAAACAGGTAATTACTCAAATAAAAAATCAACTTTCTTATGATCTGCAGAGGCACGCTTATGCAGGCAAAGGAAGGCTCGGTGGTGAACTTGGTATTTTGCCTGTTATTTGTGATGAAAATTATGAAAGTTCTTAACATATAATGGGGTCCTTCTCATGCTCACTGTCAATTTTTATTTTTATTTTTGTCTCTTGAGAGGAACGGTTCATTGTAAAAGAAGAAAAACAGAGAAATATCCATTTCTTCTATGGATGCTATTTTTTCAAATTTAATTACAGAACTTGCATCCCAAACTCCCAAAGAAGAAGAAAGAAAATAATGAATTTAGAGGGATTTTTTATGCAAGGCCGCCATTTTAACTCTTTAAGCTCCACAGCTAAGAAGCGTTGACGCAGACAGATATAGTACATAATATTGACAGACATTGCGAGACTATGAGAATTCAAAACATGAAAACAGCTCTATTTATCTGCATTTTACAGCTTGAAGTTATTTACAAATTTGGAAGCTATGACTGCAAAACTTGCTTTCTCTGTTCCCCATCATCTCGTATTGCAGCACTGAGGAGTTGTCTGCCTTTGCAATTTATCCCAGAGGCACTTCATCTGCCTTGGCGATTGGTAATGGGCAGTGTAATAGTTTTCTATGCAGCCAAACTGGCAGAACTTTAAGCTATGTAAATAATGAACTGGTTTCGAGCTGTTAAATTGCTTTACCCACATTCCCATACTCACATCTTCCATCTTAAACAACTGTACAGAGAAGAATTCACGGGGAAAAAGAAGAAAAAAAAACTTCAGCCCCAATCCACAATTGTCATAAGGGCCACAAACATGCAAGTACTTAAACCATAAAAGCGCTGCAGATAAAAATGTGGAACGATGAATGAGTTCACTGACCCTTAATTTATGCCTCTCAAATTCAGATATGACGGAGTGTGCAATGTCGGAAGACAAAATATAACCCGGTCCGTTAGCATATGGCGGGTAACGCTCTTCTGGCCACTCCTGAAAACAACATATGGCAAGCAAATTTGAATATTTCGATACACCAAATATATAACGAGCTATAATTTGGCAACAGAAAAAATGAACAGAACCTAGTTAAATCAACCATAATTAATTTTACCAGAGGCAATGCGTTCTAAAAACTTTAAGACTGCACTTCAGTGAATTCTCCCGTGTATCATTACTAGGAAGCATGGTAGAGCCCATAAATTTAGATAGCTTACAAGACGGTACAACTAGGTGCTCACAATAAAAAAGGGGGGTCCCTGATGGCATGAGATCGTAGTAGGGAGAGGGAAGTTGGGAAGGGAGGAAGTAGACCAGCGATCCAGAGTCCAGACATTCTTTTGCAACAGAATGTAGACAACATAAATTTGAACGAATATTGCATTTTAAACATACCCACATTTGAAAACAAAGATTAAGCGAAATAAGGAGTTAAATATGCATGTGTACGTATAAACAAGCTAAGTTCATTGAATTCTTTCCAGATAATTCCCACTACTCGACTCCTCCAAAAAGAAAATTGCAAAAAGGTTATTTATACCTCGAATGTCACGGCCCATTTACCATGGCGCAAGGGTTTGTGGAAACGATTTATGTTGCCAAAATAAAAGCTCCTATCATCCGGAACCTTCCTTGCTTCATTTATGACAGCATCCACTCTTACAAAAGTGTCATCATCACACTTCATGATATACTTAGCAGAAACTGTGCGAACCTGCTAACAATGGAACAAATTCAATATATCACTGAAAAATTCTTACCTTTCAAACTTACAATTTCTCAATTAATCAACTACTCACCCCATATTCACATATGGACACAGTTTTCAACACAACAAGGTCATAGTTATCCAGGTAAGGAACTAAAACAATATCACCGAAAAATTCTGCTTCCTTCTTTAACCCTATATTCACTTCTTTTCTTGAATGCTGTAAAACTTTCAGTTCAAACATTAAGAACCCCAAACTGGATGTTAGGTATGAAATCATAATCATGAAAATGAAACGGTCGTCATCATTACCAGTGCTACAAAGAAACGAGTCACCACTCTAAGGGATTTGATAAGACTATGCTGCATCCATGACTTCCTTACAGCCATTCTCTCGGCAAAATGGTTTCCTGCAGAAAGGACTCCAATGAACAATTCTACGTCAAAGTCAGGAAGTGGTGGGGCACGCCATCTGCTTGAAAATTCAAGATGCTGCTCTGGAGCGAAACTAGGATGTGATGAAGGCAAAGAAGCAGCAAATACAGAGTGGACATCAATGTCCCCACCCAAAGAAAGCCCTGTGGCATCTTCGAGAGTAAAACCCTGTTGAAATTCAAGAGCAATCTTAAGAAATTATTAAAATCCATCTTCAGGTTTAGTTCAAGGATCTCACTCACAGTGCGATAAGGAAAAGAGGTCACGTGCTTCCCATCAACAGTAACATGATAGCCCTCCAATCCAGCACTAAGAGTAAGAACAAATAGCTTGTTCTCGGAAAATGGGAAGGGCCGGTCAACTGTTACTTTTCTCGTCCGGCCTATAAATCTATTCAACCACCATGTTGCCTTAGTCTCCTTTGCGTGACTGTCATCATTCCGAATCCACTTCTCACATTTCACCAGCCCATCAACTGTGGCCAACAACAGTAAAACTCAATTTGATGCAATTACAAAAATAAGGATAAATAACACAGGAATAAACTCAATATAAGAATTATGGCAGAGTTTCTTTCTGAGACAGTTCTCAATACAAAGAAGAAGAGGAGGGAAATAAATTTTCTAGAGCATAAAAGCCTCCAAGTGTGCTGATGAAACAATAAGAAGGGAAAGTTATAATCTTGGAACTGAGAAAATAACTCGGAAATTTCAAGGCACCTAGTAGAATATTCACATCCTAACCTTTTCTTACATTTCGCTACTAAATGACCATTCCATACATTCATCCTGGAAACAACTGGTTCGAGCTTCAAGGAGAGACTTCATTGTTTCATAAAAATCAAGTGACAACCCTTTTCAATTATAATATTGTCTTTTCTTTAGAAGGGAAGGGAGAAACTCCTTACTCCTGTCTCCTACAACCAAGCATAGGAAGATACAACACACGGACCATAGTAGTATATGTTTCTTACATAACCATGCAAATGAAAGAAACTAACCGTACTTTCTCTTATTCGATACATTTGCAGTGGGTATGGATACAACGTGACCAAAGTACCGGACAACCGAATAACAATTGTCATAGTTCATTTCACTATGGCGTCACTGTTTGTTATATATCACTTACCAGTCTCTTCACCAGCCTTTGATTTCCATCCATCACACCGCTGCGCCGAACCCCAATGCATTCTATAACAACTGTTTAGCTCAATTACAGGCTTCCCACTCCAGTCTCCCTTCAATCTGGGGTTATAATGCAAAATTCTTGGGGGATCCTCGCCGTCCCAAGTCTTCAACTCCTGCAACTCCATGATAAACTGCGACACCATCACTTGATTAACATCATGTTGGCGAGCTGCCGACGGCTTTCCTACAACCGTTATGTGGGACCCCAATGTCAGTCCACAAGGAAGAACCATGACTAACCCATGAGCCAAAAACTGTGACCCAGATAGCGAAATCGAATCCGGACATGATTCTGATCGGTTCTCGGACTTCCCATCGACTGTCCTAAGGTTCCCCGTTTCCAACTCTTCCCTAATCTTCTTGCCAACTTCCCAAGCATTCTTTGCTGACTTGTAAAGCTCCGGGGACCCATCCCTACCCCTCAAATCAAATGTAATATCATCGAAGATCAAGCCGGACAAAATCTTGTGCTCAATTAATTGTCTCTGAGTGGGTTGGTCAGAGTTTTGAGAAACTATTTCGAGCGGGCCAATTGGAGCTTCCCTTTCTTCAAAGTCCTTCTGGCTCTCCAGGCTTGGAGGACCAGTCAAGAACTCCTGAGACACAAGACTGAAACCAGTTTTGAACAAAAAGGGAATTTCCAGCGTGACCAACAGTATATACAGAAGTCCAAATCCGATCAGAATCTGAATGGATCTCTGCCTGGTTAATGACACAAAAGTATCTAATTTTTCTACTCTGCCTCTCTTCATCTCTTATTTTCGCAGCTATCCCTAACCAAAAAACCTGGCCAACAATTCCAAATTTGATTAAACTTCGTTAAAATTTCAACCCGAGTTTATGGAAAACCCCAACTCTCTCTCTCTCGTGGCTCTCACGCAGATCCCACAGTCATACGGAACTGCATGAAAGGGGAGAGAGGGAGACCAAGTTCGATCAGCGACACGAAAGTTTGAAAAGAAAAGCTCAAGGGAGAGAGGATTATAACCAAGAGAGGTTTTGAAGTTGAAGGAGGAGTTTCTGTTGGATATAGGCGGGCGATATTAGCATTTTCTGGGAAATGGATAGAAATTTCCTTTTCCGGATTGAACATGATATAACAAAACATTGAGACGAGAACGGCGATGGATTTGAAATTTTGAAAATGGAAAATATAATGGAATTGAATTCGTCATAGCCGCAGGGATACCCATCAAAGCATTAACTTGTCAATAGATTCTCGACGTCAATAACTGTAGAAATAACTGAAAAATCGTTATTGTGTTTTGCAAAGAACAAAGGGAAAGAGAGAGCGATTATTCCATGGATAAAGACATAACAATGTGATTAGCTGAGAATATCAAATTTACTATTTTCCTGGTGAAACGGTTGCAGAGAAAATTACGAGAATAATTACAGCTCACTGTACTCAAAAAGATAAATAAATAAATAAATAAAACAACGACAGAATCATCCACATAATATCTGCTTAATTTATTTATTTATTTATTTTTTAGTGTAACAATGGGGCACAAAAACCCAAAAAAAAAAAGACACAAGCAATTAAATAGTGATCCTACGCGGGAAACTAGTTCCCAGAGTCACCTAAAAGCAGCAACATAGGCTCAGGTGGGACTTCCGTAAACACGCGAATATTCAGACTTTTTCCCTCCAAAAAATCAGCGCACACGTTTCCCTCGCGATCAAAGAATTAAATTTTTTTTTTTTATCGAAACGTTTTTATTTTTTGAATTACCGATATAAAACGGAGTTATCGAAACGAAATGAAGTATTTGTTAAAAAATTATACTATTTCAATTAAAATTACTATATTTCAAAATATTTCGGTAGAAATATTCTTGTTTCAATAGAAATTTCGGTGAAAATACTCTTATTTTGAGTTGTTTCGAGTTATTTTGAAAGATATACTCTTGTTTCGAATTATTTCGATGGAAATACTCTTATTTTAAATTATTTCAATAAAAATACTCTTGTTTCGAATTATTTCGATTGAAATACTCTTGTTTCGAATTATTTCAATAGAAATACTCTTATTTCGAATTGTTTCGATAAAAAAGTACTAAACTAATTTTAAAAATACAAAAATTGACAATTTAAAAATAGATGAAAATAGCATTATATCACATCCAACACCAAATTATTTTCTCTCACAAGTCACAACATCTTTATTAACTTCATACTCTCCCCCTTTGTTCTCATGACATTATTTTTCTTCATTATCTTTATTTTAAAGAAGAAACTACAAAAATGATACAAAGAGAGATTGAAAGACAAAGAGAGAGGAATATACCTAAAGATAGAGATAGAATCATGGTTGACAGAGAAAGAGACTTAAATATAAATGTCATGAAAGAGTTAAGAAAAATATAGAGAGATAGATGCAATAGAGAAATTATTGTTGAATGCTGTTAGGATTTGAGTTGAAGTCCCTACTGTAGTAGTATGTTTACTTACTATTCAATTATAGATATTAATTCGAATTAATTTTAATATAATTTTATATATCTATATTATTAATATTATGTTAAAATATTTTAAAATTTAAAAAGAAATTATTTAAAATTATTTGAAACGTTTTTTAAAAAAACTTCCGTTTTCTCGAAATTTCTGAAACGTTTCGAAATATTTCTATTTTTAGAGTCACCGAAACGATATCTCAAAACGAAATTTAGTACTTTGTTCACGATATGTACGAGTGATTCTAACAGTCCAGTCCCTTGTTATTCTGGATCTAATCCTTTCATGATATGCCCCTCGCCTAGTTCAGGTTCGGAACTATCATTAAGAGCATTAACTAAGCTCAATGAATCACTTTCCAGATGCACCCTTCGAAAACCATGCATCCTCGCCAACTCCAACCCGTTAAGTAACCCCCACATCTCAGCCTCGAGGGCGTTGCAGCACCCTATCCGACAGGCAAATCCTATAAGGCAGGTGGACGCAACGGATACAGTCAATAAAAATTAATTCAAAAAATATACAAAAATAACATAAAAAATGTAATATAATTCATTTTTTATTTGTTGAGCTACGTCTATAAAATAAATTAAATAAATTTTTTACTAATAAATAGTATATATAAAGCAAAACTTCTCTAAATAAATTCTAAAGACTATAATTAATTTTATTAAAATAGTGATACTCAATGTATTTTTTTAAAATATTTCAAAAATATTTTTTTATTATTTTATCATTTTCTTTTTAAAAATTTTTAATTTTAAAATAAACACAATGCGCTTTTTTCTCTCTCTCTCTTCATTCTCAAAAAACTCAATTTCTTCTCTTTAAGGAGTGATTTTCTCCTTGGCTTCTAATGCTCATTTATGGGCAAAAATATTGAAGCTTCTAACGAAAAACCTTACTGCAATATGAGGCAAATTATGCTAAAATTTTTCCAAAATTTTAATTTTTGCAGCTTAAAAATTCGACTGTTGTTCTACTACCTTCTATTCCTTCTTCTGCTTCGTCAATTTGCTCTTGCAATTTCTACTTCTCGTTTACCTTTCTTTTATTTGTCAGTGGTGAATTTTTTATGTTAAAGAAATCTATCACCAATAATTTTTTTTTTTACTACACAGAGAGTTTTACCATTCTTGCAATTAATCAATAAAATTCAAACTTCTCTCTTAATAAATTTTTTATTAATGTGTTTAATCTATTTTTATCAATATAAATTTTTTCAAGCTACAACAACTTCTTCTTCAACACATCTCAAATCTAATTATATCTTACATCAATATATTTTGATTTTAAATAAAAATAAGAATTTTGTTTAAGGTGAATGGCACTCTTACTATCAAAAAATAGTTGATATATATCCTATTGAAAAGTAAGTTCATTTAAAAATGTCTTCATCCATAGCAACTCTTTTTGCGTTTTTATTGCTGCAATAAATTTTACTTCAATAGTTGAAAGAGTAATACATTTTTGTAATTTTGATTGCCATAATACAGCTCCTCTCACAAATCAAATATCCAAAAATAGATTTTCTTAAGTCTATATCACCAATCATATCTGCTTTGTGTAGGTAATTAACACATATTTGATATTTTCAAAACATAAGAAATGTCACAAAGATATTTGAAAATTCATTTTACTACAGTCCAATATTCTCTATCAAAATTTGAAAGAAATTGGCTCATTACTTCAATTGAGTGAGCAATATCTATCTACGCACATACCATGGCATACTTTAAATTTTCAACTGTTAAAGCATATAGAATTTTATCTATTTCTTCATGTTTCTTGTTTATAGAGGGATTCTGTTTAAATTTTAATCTAAAATAATTAATAAAACAATAACTAACAGTTTTAACTTTATTCATATAAAACTTTTGAAATATTTTCTCAATATACTTCTCTTATAATAATTATAATTTTTTGACGTCTCTATCTATGATAATTTTTATACCAAGAATCTATTTTACTGACCCTAAATCTTTCATGACAAAAGATTTGTTTAACCATGTTTTTAAACATTTAATTCTGATCAATTATCAACATATCATCTATATAGAGTAAAAGAATAATAAAATTATTATCATAAAATTTTTACACAAAAACGCAATGGTTTGAAATAATTTTTTTTTTGTATCATTACTTTTCTATAATAGATTCAAAATTTTTATACCATTGTCTTAATGCCTAAAACCCCTCTAGCTACTTAATATATATCTTTTCTTCTAAATCACTATAAAAATAATAATAATTTTCGCATCTATTTATTCAACCTCTAAGTTAAGATTTAATGTTAAACCCAATATTGTATAAATTGATGTCATTTTTACGATCGGTTAAAATATATTGTCAATATCAATATTTTTTTTTGTTAAACCTTTTACCAATGAATCTGACTTTAAATATCGGATAAAGACAATGTTATTTGTGCTTGATTTTAAATACCTATTTATTTTTCAAATTTATTTTATTTTTTGACAACTTTATCAACTTAAAGATTTTATTTTATCTTGCATAATTTCTATCAATTTTTATTTATACTAATTATCTGTAATTTTTTCAAAATTATTAAGTTCTCTCTTGTAGTAAATATCACGTACTCATCATTAGAATGTATGACATTAAAGAGTTTTGCATACATAATATATAATGTTGAATCTATTTTTTTTTCTAATTATCATTAAAACACCTTTAATAAATTTTCACTGAAAAATTATAATCATTTCACTCACATTTTTGTCGCTACCTCTCACCTTTCTACCTTTTGACAGAAACGCCCCAAGTCAACAGCCCACCTCATCCACTTTACTGAAATTACATTTCGCTACAATTTCAATTTGCAAACAAATATGGGTTTTAATTCTATCCGTAGAATAGGAATACGCGAGTGTAAAAAAAATCATAATTGTGTAATGTTTAGTAAAATGAATGTCCAAATTTAGTAACACTATCACTCTAGGGTTATAAATTGATTGTTGAAAATGAAAATTTATTTTCAAATTATCAAATTAGAAATGTTGATTGAACTATCAATTTTTTATATATTTTTTATGTTGTAATATGTATATATTATATTTTTAATATATACTTTAAAGCATTTTATTCTGTTATAAAATTATGATATTAATTGTATTGAATTTATTAATAATATATTGTATAATAAAAATATAATATTACTTCAAAGAAGATAGGAAACCCGATTCTTTTAAAGATAAACTCACATTCATTTTAAAATAAGTATTGTGAATTTGGTAAATATAAATTCGAAAGGGAAAGGAAAAAAAAAATAGGACGGTCATTTTACTATTAAAAAAAAAGTAGCTTCAACGGTGTAGGTGATCAAATATCACCACAAAGTGTTGAATTTTCGGAAGACTCAAAAACAGGTAAATAATAGGGTAAAATAATAAAATAAAAAATAATAAACAAAAAAAATTAACGTAGTTTGACTTATAACTTATATTTATGAATAAAATGGTTAACAAATCTTCACTAACAAATTAAATAGAGAATACAAAAATATTTTAGGCTATACTCACAAATTAACTCACATCCCAAATACACTTTAATATATCTCCTAATGATATATCACTCTACACAAATTGGTACTTCAAATACACTCAAATATATATCTCAAAATCTTCACTAATAAATCAAATAGAGAATATAAAAATATTTTAGGCTATACTCACAAATTAACTCACATCCCAAATACACTTTAATATATCTCCTAATGATATATCACTCTACACAAATTGATACTTTAAATACACCCAAATATATATCTCAAAATAGTGTATCACTCTTACACAAATTGGTATCCAAAATAATCACTCAAATTTAAAAACAAAGCTCTTACATCTTATTTCTCCTTAGCTTGTTTCTCCACCTTGAGTGATGTGTTCTGCAAATACCTGAAGTGATATTTATAATCACCATAAAGGAGTGGTATTTTGTTGCCATTCACTAAGCTATGCAAAGATCAAAGAAAGTGGCTAACTTATCTCTTAAAAAATCATATTCAAATTTTTTATATATCTTCTAACCATTAAATGATAGATTCTTTTACATAAGTAAGTAACAAAAGTCAACAATAGTAGGTTGAATTTGTCTCTCACTTCTTCTTTTGTATGTATTGCAAAATCAACAAATATGATTAGCTATTTTCAATAAATATGATTAGTCATTTTTAACAAATATGACTATATTAAATTCAAGCCATAATTTTAACACAAAATTTTATCAACTTATAATTACGGCAAAAGTTGAACAACTTAGAAGAAGCATCATGGGATAATCCGAATTGGGTTTGGCCCGTAATTTATACTTGTCCTGACGCTGGAAATTAGTTTCATTAACTGTTCATTCATTTTTGACATGGATTTATGTCGTTTTCCTTAAAATGCTACACTGGAATTAATCTTTAGCAGCAATTAGTTAGCTTATAATGTAAACATTTTAATATGGACCTGTCCTACATTATTTGTCTCTTTTGCTCATTAACGTAGCCTTAGGGTGTTAGGTGGTGTATTTGATGACCAACGCCATTGAAGCAAACTCCCTAGCTAGCTCATAAAGTTTCAGTTAACATCAAATATCAATAACAAGAACGTTAAATATATTATGTAATTAAGAAATGAGTAAGGCTTGGTTTTAATTAAGGTCTTCTTCCTTACACCGACATCTTCTTCTCCGTCTTGTTTGAGTCTTAAAATATTGGAGTGGAGCAGCATGATATAACCAAAAGTTCTTCATATATGCAGGTTTATCGTCAGTTTCCGTTGGAGATGTGATAGGAATCTATATTCCCATTTTTTTCAAAACAATGTTAACTTTCACTATAGGGGATGATATAAACTTTGATTTGGGAAAATACTTAATTATTAATTTCTCTAATGAATATTTTGAAAGTACAAATTAAATGCACAACATCAATGTCAACGAGGACGCTTTAATACTATAAACAATAATATCCAAAATAAATAAATAAAAAATTATTTATATATATTATTGAAATTAAACAAGATATTGAATGAGCGAAGAGTTACTAATTAAACTATTTATTTATAATTAAAAAATAAGCTATTTTTTAAATATAATATAATATAATATAATATATTTAAAAAATGATATTAATAAATATAATATACTTAATTTTAGAAAATATTGTAAATATAAATTTATAAAAAAATTATCATCAAATTTATAAAATTGGTTTTGTAAAAAAAATTTAATTTAATTTAATTGTCTCAAATCATTGGTGATTTAATTTTCAAATTAATTTGAACTAATCTTATTCAATTATAAAAATGATATAATTATTATAATTGAACCGATTTAATAATCAATTTAGTGATTATATCAATCCAAATCTTAAAATTATTAATATATCTCGCAATTGTATTTCTTAAAAGGTTTTGGCAGGTTTTGCACCATCACATATATATCATGCAGAATAGAAATTATGGTTCGCACTTAAAAGTGTATACTTCCTATTTTCTTTATCTTTCTGATCCAATTTCAAAGCTCTTGAATCCCATAATACATTTAGTGATAATAAGAAAACGTTTGACTAAAATTTTGGACAAAAAAAAATTCCATCTTGTTACACTTAAACACATACATAATGGAATTTGATGATCTATTGTAAAATTAATTTATTTGGTGACAAGAAACTTCTCTTTCTTTTGCTATTTTTTTTTATATATAACATTAAATAATAATATTACTGTAAAATTAATTATTTAATTTAATTATATTTTAAAATACAATCCATACAATTCAATTCAATTGAATTCTATCAAATTCAAGATTCATACCAAACACAAAAATTAATTAATTAATTAAATGAATTTAATAGAATCATTAATAAATATTTAATTAACTTCTTGACAGATTTAGTTGCAAACATATCAGATGTAACTACCTAGAAATTTTTTTATTTATTTTTCGATCTATTCAATATTATTAATCTCTTCTGTTGGAAAACATCTAACCTAACTTATATTCTGTTATTTTTATCTTGAATTTTAGCTTGATCTGATAAGCAAAATTGTATAATAATTTTTTTTTTTATAAAAAAAAAATCTTTTTATCTTGTTCTTGGGAAACCTATATATGATCCAATTCATGGTTGTCCGGGGATGACACAGAATCGGAGAAGATGGTGGTTGTTTCGCTTTACAGAGCTAATCTGCACAAAGGCCCTCACGTGCCTCGTCGATGGCTATTGCCAAAGCCCAGAATTTCTCTCGAAGACTTCAAATTACTTCAACTGCGCCGTTCCAAGGCCCTCTCTCGCCTTCGGGCTATCGCAGCTACAACCACCGCCACCTCCTCCAACCCAAACCCTAACCCTAGCTCTCTCTCTAAAGCTCAAAAAAAGGCTCCCACGGTTAATGTGTCGTCTCTTGATATTCAATACGAAGCTTTAAAGGTCAGTGATAATGGAGAAGGGCCTTCGCGGAAGGACGAAGATCGCAAAGGATTGGAACTCGTTGGTAGTTTCTTGAAGAAACTAACTGATGGTCCTGATTCGTTTATACATCCCAAGACTTTTCCATCAGAGAAAGATTCTGAACCTGTAGATGGCGGTGCGACTTCGATAGAAAATCAAATTGAGCCGGTAAACTTCCCATGTGGAACTTATGGTACTGCTATATCTCCGTCAGTCACTTCTCCGTTTTCTTCCATTCTTGGAATTCATTCTATGGTTTCAACACGCTTAATGCAAGTGACTTTGGCAGTACATGCATTATTTTGTGCTTTCACCGTTTACCATTCCTATGTCTTTTCATACCAGATCAGAGACGAAGGAGAATTGTTCAATGACAAACGGAAAAGGAAAAGGGAAATTGAGGATCTGCTAGAAGTTTTAAATGAGAAGAAACACAATGTGGTACGAGTCTTGAAGCAGGTTAGCTCTGGTTTTGCCATCTTTTCATATATACTACTCACTAGATTTACGTTCATGTTCCCAATCTGCGGCTGTAATTTCTTTTTTTGGGTAATGTGACTCTGCATTGTTTTCAATTTCTGTACATACAAATTACAACTTAATTTTTGGTTGGGTGTGATGGTTGACAGATCTTGAATGTAGAGGAAGAATTAAAAAGACAAAAGAGTATGCTAGTGATTGCTAAGGGCCCTTCTGTTCCGCTTCAAGCAGATGGGACAAATGACAGTGGATCAATGACTAAGCATATGGCTCCAAGGATTGGCTCAGAAGCAAATCTTGAAGATGATGTGGAAAGGGGTGCAGCTGATGATCTTTCAAATCATAAAGGTTCATCCTCGCCATATGCTTCCGATAAGTAGCATGTCACCTTCTTCAGAGTCCCCTCTTAGGAGGACCCCTAGTGTTCAACAAAAGTGGTAATGTATATTGCTTAGTACAAGTAGTCATGCTGCAAATGCATTTCAATTAGTCTATTTGAGTGTCTTTTGATTTATTCATATTTATGCTATCTTTTTGGGAGTTAATCTTATAATTGGGGATTCTAGCATGACTTTATAAAAATGTTAACGGCTGCGTATGGGAGGGTCAACTATGGCAGAGAGGATAAAGCTTGTGTTGGTACTTTATACAAGTTCAGCCTAAATACTCATCAAACATATTAAATTATGCCTGTTTTATAGGGTGTTTGACAGGGCGGCTGAATCAAGTACTAAAATCTGTTAAATCAGTAAAATTCATTCGCTTTGGTAGAGGTTTAAATTGAATTTGTAGTCATGTTTCATGTACTCCACTTACTGTCTATTCTGTTTTTGATTCTTTCATTAGTAATTTAGTATGACATGCATATGGTTTTTTCTTTTATTGTTCTGGCAGTTTTTGGTCAAATTGTCAGCTGCACCATATAACTTAACTGAACTTTTTATCTGCGTAATTTTTTGTCAGTTAGATGCCTAACTAAAATTGTTTACCTTTTACATATTTATATATCTCGCTGTACACAATATTAGATTATATGTGACTCAATTATGGCACGTTTAACTGAACAAAATGAGTAATGTCAAGCTGCAATGGGAAGAGCTAATTGAAACCTATGAATGCATATTGCCTTGAGTTACCCTGTTTTCTGATCATACGTATAATATTAATGTTTCGCCGTTACTTTTCCTGTGAAGGTTTCACATCCATCTCGAGCAAGTTCAGGGCCTACGGCTAGTCCATCCCGCTTTGATCTTTCAGGACATCAAGGGAATCCGATGAACCTGCCTTCAGTATCTATATCGGGAAAAAATTACATAGCATAATCCCGTTCCACAGCAGCATCTGGGGGAACTTCAGTTTTCGGAGATGCTCGGCAGCCAAGTCCCTGGAACTAGGATTTTTTTCTCGTGTTTTTTTTTGGAGGGGGGGGGGGAGATCTTGTTTTAGACTTGGGTGGTGTTTGGCATGGATTTTTAATTAGTTACCTTGTCAATCTTCCCAGTAAATTATTAATAAAATTTGTTTGGTTGACAATGAACTTTCCTTCTGTTTTAAATTAAATATTTGTTAAGATGCATGTATATTACCAAGGGATCTTGATTTGACCTCAATATATCCTCATTGTGTGATGAGATTTTCCGAATGATCAATGCTTCCGGAAGTGCGAATCGTCTGTACGATTTCCCCAACTTGAAGGACTGCTTCTGAAGCGAGAGTTAAGAATCCAGGGTCCTATCTTGTCAAAATTCTATGAATCCTGCTGCCCTCTTGTCTAACTAAATTGTTCACGTAAATATTTAACTTCTTATTCTTTTTATTAAAAAAACTTGTAACAATAATTAGATTATAGTCATCTTGCTTTCAAGCTATATATGAGAAGGGAGTAAAAGAATTAATTAAGAAATTCGTACAACTTTGTAAAATGGAAAGAGAACGCTAGTTTATACTTCCTAGCTCTGTAGATTCCACCCCACAAGACGATTCCCTAAAACAAAAAACTCTCAGGTTCTCCGTTGCCATTTCCATTTCTTCCGTCTTACATTCCCAAGTACTCCAGCATACTAGAGGAAATCTCTTTGCAAATTGCAATTAATGGGGTGAAAGTGGTGTCAGTTGATATGCCACCATTTAAGCTGTTAATTGTGCCAGATATACTTCCGATAGTATGGGAAAGTTCACATCTAAGACTCTCGCCTTCACCCTCAGGAAGGTTAGAAATGATGACATTTTGATTCGTTTCAATTCAAATTTCAATATTTTGATCTGGATTCAATATCTTTTGGTTCATTTCATTCAAACATAGGAGTCTCTGTCTTTGTGATTGATTCGTCAATGCATTTGGTGGGTTTTTTTTCTTTTCAATTTTGCAGGAATTTATGGGGGTATATGGACCAGCTTGGTGCTGTATTGTTGGCACAAGTTTTGGGTCTTTCGTGACGCATTGAGTCGGACGATTTCTGTATTTTTGTGGAGGATTGTTTTTTTGTTTGGGGGGGGGAGGGGGGAGGTTAGATCCTGTTTGGTCTTTGGCAAAGCAATGAAATAGTATAATTAAAATTATCGTCAGTACAATATAAAAAAAAAAAAAAATTTTATATTTAGTACGCATAATACAAGAATATAATAAAAAATTAATACAAAGACAAAATATTTTTAGAGAATAAAATTATTAAAATAATATTATCTTAATTTAAAAAATTATTTTAAAATATTATAAATAATATAAAATTTTAAACTAAATATAATTGTGATAACAAAACTTATTTTATTAACTTAAAAGATTAATAATTAATTAATGAATAAAAAATGTTTTAATCTTTTTATTTTTGTTTCATTTATTTATTTTTTCATCAATATTTTGAGGTAAAGTCATCTCTTAAAAAATCTGCACTCCTAATGAATCATGATTATACTAACCAAACACAATAAAATAACGATATAAAATCTAAATTCACATTTTAGCTTTGCTTCAAGAATGCACTTGGAGTTGGGCAATGGACAAGCCTCGTTCTTATTCTTCATAGCTTGTGAGCTTCCAAAACCTCTTTTAAGTGGGTCGGAACACTTTTCTTCATTGTAACTTTCGGAATTAACAACTCGCATTCGTCCATGCTTCTTAAATTGAAAATAGGATTTCAGATCTATCTGAATGAAATTGCCAATGTAACTGAAACATCTTTTGCATAGTGATTCTGATATGTCAAGTGAATAAATCTTCTCAGCCAAAAGTACTAATAATAACCCTGACATGGTTACTAGCTAGATAAGCAATAAATAAATAAAAGAAAGACAATTCTCTCTCTGGAATGGCATTTCGTTGGTGGACAAAGTTGCTCGTTAAGCTGATATCTTCTCACTCTCACTCATAGCACACAGGTTGTTTCTTGCCTGCAACTGCAAGTTTGCATAATCATTTGAAGATAAATTTGGCCATTTCGAGGTTGCCAGGTTGGTCTTACGTTGTTTGGATGTTGGGCTCTCCCCCAACTTCATGCACTTTTTGGGGCAACACTTCCCAATCCCAAAATGAAGTTTTGGCCTAATTCTGATTCAAGTCAAGGTGGGACAGGATATCAACTGAAACACTCTCAGTTCCATTTCCATGCGTGGGTTTAAAAATAGTTTTAGTTAAAAATAAAATAAAATAAAATAAATCTAATCATAAATAGATATAAACATGGTGTGGCGAAAACCCTTGTGTAGTAATCACTATCAGTACTTATCCATAAACCCCTGGTGTGATAACTCAGAAAACGTGCTAGTGGTCAAAATGAAGGGTTTCTGACTTTCTGTATTAGATGCCCAAATCTAAGCATGCAGGACATGGCATTTGAACATGAAAACATGACATTTGGGATATTATTGAAGAGCAATAACCTTATGGCCTAAGAGGGGGAAAAAAGGCGCTATAACCTCCATCAGATTGTCACTCTACACTATCCGATTATTCATATAAGATTCTTGTCTGAACAGCAAATGAGGTTAAAGCATGCCAATTCCTGCTGAACAAAGACACACAGTAAAGATCAAGTTTGAATATTAATTAGTGTTTCATTTTACCTTTTTAATAAAATTGAATAATTCAGGAAAGCAGTGTTTCTTTGCTTATTAAACTGTACTTCAAACAACTAGGTATATTATTGGTCTCACTCAATACTAAACTTACAGAAAGTATACTTCAGTTGAGAAGAATGGCCAAAATGAAAAAAATGAGATACATGTCTGGTATCGCTCGATGAAATTAATACCCTTTACCTTGACAAACAACTCCAGATTCAGATCCTTTAGCGCCTTAATCTTAAGTAACCGTGAAACTTTAATTTGTTGAAGATCCCCTTTGAACTTGTTCAGCTTTGGAATCCATGTTAAAGATTCATTCTGGGAATGCTGATGGTTAAATAAACAAAAATGGACTTACTTCACCATAGCAACAAAATGAATGCTTTTGCTCAGGGATACCTATTCAAGGCAGCAGCACTTATAGGAATCACACCACCTGGAGACACCAGAGCATCAACTGGAACATCAGATGAAGTAATTGGTATGACTCCTTCATCCAATATTTGCTGGGAATACGACAGTGCAACTGCAAATTCAAAGCCAAATTGGTTGGTCCTGTTAAATTGTGTAAGCTGATTCTAACTAAATAACGTTGTTAATCCTAGAAGGAAACTGTGCATACCGAATAGGGGTTGCTCCCAATTCCGTGCCTTCGCGAGATCTTGGTAGTTCTTCAGGAAGGTATCATAATATCTGGGGGGTTAAAACAACTAATTGTTATCAAACCTTGAACTAAGATTAGCGTTTGTGATAAAAAAACGAAGCCTGAGAATTTGAGAGATTGTTATTTGTTACTGGTCTAGCTGCCATACAAGTTGTCTCACCAAATAGAGTTTAAGCAGTAGTCAGGATCATAGGAAACACTTTAAAAAGATTTATCTTACTAAGACATTTCTACAAAACTGAGACTTCATACAACATAAGAGATAGATTGAAAATGTTGAGATAGGAGAAGCAATAAAATAAATACCCTCCACCACGGCCTAATCGTCTCCCAGATCTGTCAAAGGCAAGTCCTGGGAAGAGAAACAACAGAAAGTGATTAACTGTTCTCAGGCCTAGGCACTAGAAATTAAATAAAAAATGAGAAAACAAAAGGATTACCAGGTAAAAGGAACAAATCAACTGGGTCATTCGCCTGCATAACTGCACCAAAGAGATATTTCAGATGGTTGTAGATAGCCAATCAGGATATCTAGAAAATATATTTGATGAAAGTCAACCCTACAGAAAGCAGCAAAATGGAATTAACTGCATAAAAGTAGACATGTAGGGAGAAGGATGCACACATTATTTGTATCTGGTCCCATGGAATCAGCTTGGTCAAAGTTATGCCATCGTCAGGCTTCACTTTTATTTTCTTTCTTTTAAATAATTGATTTATCATATTTTGGGCTGAAAGAACCCTGCTTAGGAGAAGCAAAGAATAGTAGAATACATAACAAATCCATTTCATCCTGGCTCTAGACAACCGATTTGTGTCTTGGAAGGGTTGGATACAAAAGGAATGACAACAGATGGCTGCCAAGCACAACTAAGGAACTTGGACAATATTTTAATTAACAAGAAAGAACATAAGATCCCAAATTTGGCCATTTGCATACGATAGTTGCAAAAGATTCAAATTTAAATTTAGGAATTAAGTTATTTGTGTATGCATTTTAGCTATGAAAGTTCAACGTTTGATTATTTATAGTGGCAAGCAGTAAGAAAAAGAATTAAGAAGGACAAAAAAATAAGAAATAGAAATTTTCATTTTTAGGGGTATAACGTGAGTTGAGCCTAAAGGTAAATTGAAGAGGGAAAGATGCTAAGTGCTAACACTTCAAGGCAATTATTCAAGGTGGGGGTGGGGAGCATGTACCATCTTCACGCTTATTTCCATCAGCATCCATGGGAGCTGGTTCTAAAATGTCCATTGAGTTTGGAATAAGGTCGTCAATACGTGAGACGTTGAGCATTTGCATGTGACTATTCTTATC
This sequence comes from Gleditsia sinensis, assembly GCA_037074535.1. Classification (NCBI taxonomy): domain Eukaryota; kingdom Viridiplantae; phylum Streptophyta; class Magnoliopsida; order Fabales; family Fabaceae; genus Gleditsia; species Gleditsia sinensis. Next base: position 5,020,663 of record CM073464.1, on the reverse strand, counting down.
CTCCACCCGTGGTACATAGAGTTTTTTTCCACCTGCATATGGTCATCTTGAGTAACTATAAAATGTACACACTTAAACAGATTTAGAAGATTGGCTCTACAGAGCGAGGGGGGATGGGGTTATGTAGCTCAGCCTCTGTAAGTACACCCAAACCGTCTATCATGTTAAACCAGGGTAGGATAGCGCATAATAAGGAGCATATAAACTCAAAAATTACAAAGGAATAGCTAAATATTACAAGGAAATTTCAGGTTCAAAAAGAGAGGCCAGCAGGGAAATTCAAACCCAACATAGTTTACAAATATTACCACACGGCAGTTGTTGTCCAAAAGGATCCCTTGGACAAATTTCTCTCGCGCCTTACCTATTGCATTTTAAGGTACCAGCAAGAACTACCCTACTTGAATTGTTTAACAGTTCTACACAGATCTCTTGAGGTATAACCACCTTCCTTCAGAGACTATTATATGTTCAAATTTCTTATTTAGTATCAAAACACGTCAATAGCCAATATTTGAAGATAAAAGTCACGAGATACCATTGGCCGGATCTTGTAAAATTTCTGACAACAGTTTGGAAGTATCAACTTCTCGTAAAGCACTGCAGCTTATGTATGCGCATAATCTTTGACTAGATTTGAACCACGGAGCCCCTAATATTATACTTTGAATTGCATTATCTGAAAACAGCAAAGAAATATTAAAAGATGAATGCATTGTTTAGTAAAAAGTAAAGAACGTCCCTTTAGTAAAGTGTTATAAGCTGTTAAAAAGGCAAATATTCGTGCTGCAGCACGTAAAAGAACAGCTTGATCAAGAACGACATAAATGTTTTTCAGAGATTTTATCTCTGAAATAATAGCAAGTATCTATGGCTATCTGACCCAACTGTCATTGTTTCAACCTTAAAATATTGCTCCCTCACAGAATCTTCACTGTTGAAAGCAATTCTTGCTAGACAATTACTCGTATTGAAATTTTTTCGCTCCAAAAAATAGAAACTTAAAAACAGACAAATACACAAAGAAAATTTGTATTCTTTACTTATTAGCAGTAATTGCATCACCATTTTGTACTTATTCGGCATTCTGTATATAGCAGAGCCACCTGATGTTATGAGAAAGTAAGTGGGTCACAGATATATTAGAGTGAATACCTTGTTGGGATCTGAGGGAGGGATCTATGGCCTTGAGGACCTTTCTGACTTGTGTTCTGAGGACCCGCTTCTGCTTGAATATGGAGTCAAGTTCATCTTGGTTGCTGCTATTGCTCGTCATCGTCAACGTCGCCGCCGAGCCACGAAGCTGCGAAGGTGGACGAGGAATACAGATCCGGTAGCACACGTAAAGAGCATTCGTTGCCACAGTAGCTCCAGTATTCGCCCGTGCGATCATCTGCGTCTCCCACTTTTTTATCAATTAATTAATTAAATAATTTTTCTGACATACAATTCATTTTTATGTAGTATTTAATGTAACATTATATTATATAATATTATTTAGTAAAAATAATTTTATATATTAATAAATAAATAATTTTATATTATATGTAAGAGAATAAAAATAAAAAAATAAAAAATTTATATTTATTTTTTAAAAATATATTTAAAATTTAAAATTTTAACTATAAATTTTAAATTTTAAATCTTAAATTTTAAAATATTAAACTCTAATTTTTAATATCAAAATTTCAATTTTTTATTATAAAAACAATTATTAATTAATTTAATTTATCTTTTACATCAAAATAATATTATATTTTTATTTTATTCGTTACTTATCAAATATACAATAAATATGCAATAATATAAAAATTTATTCAATAAATAATTTATATTATATTATCTAATAATTTTTATTCTATCTATTACAATCTCTTGTGAAACACTAAGTGATATCTTAAGAGATGGCATATATTCAAAGTCCATAACTTCAAGTTAAAAAAGTTCTGAGTTCTTAATTATCTTCGGTAAAAAAAAAAAAATTAATTTTATAAATAATTTTTCTTATGATATTTTTTCACTTCACTTATTCATAAAAATGATGAACTCCATTCTCTTTTGTTATTTTTAATACACATATTTTTGTGTTGGCAATAAAGATTAATTTTATATGCTAATTAATTAATAATTCACGTACCATTAATCTTAGCTTTTAAGATTCAATTTAATTTAATATAAAAAAAAATTTAGTCAATATTTAACTGGATTATACAAATAAATCTAAAATACAAGTTAATTTAGATGAAATCAGTTGCAAAATTTATTCGAAAGCTCAGGTGTAATTTATGCTTTGATCATATAAGTTAAGTAGGTACTGAATAATAGCTTCTTATATACAATTTCATTTATAAGAACTTTTATTTACGCATTGTATTGTGTTCTTTTATTAAAGACAATTAAAAATAAATAAAACATTTATATTCATTAATATTTATGTGTTATTAGAAATATTGTAATCGCAAGTAACAATTTAATTAAATGTATAGGACATTTCCAAAATATGAACTTTATACTTTTAATATTATATTTATTACTCTATATTAGCTTTAATTATTTTTATATTAGTGACCCAAAAGGTATTTTATTACATTAAAAATGAAAAATAATATATTTATTATGTTATTTTATTAGACATATAAAAAAAAAGTTATTTGAATCGAAACTAAAACATATTTATTGCGTTCATCTTTAATTATTTTATTTTTTATATGATTAAATATGTACTTATAATTTGATTAATAATATTAAGGGATATTACTCTTTTTTTTTAAAATATTACGATAAATATCTATTATTTTAATAAAGCATATTAAAATTTTAATTTATTACAAATTAAAATTAAAAAAAAAACTAAAAAAGTATTCTAATGATAATTTTTCTAGCGTCGTGTTGGCATTTTAGACAAAATGCAGCCACCTGAAATAAAGAACACAGGTCTGAAAATGGCTGAAATACTAAAAAAGTTACTACATGCTAGTATAGAACATCACCGTAGAGGCCAAAAGAGAAAACACTGCTAGTTTGATTCACAATATATAGTTAGAGCGGCTGGAGTGGGAAAGCACCGCTAGCATGATGTATAGCGGGAAGAGCCACTGGAAAGACGCACAGCAAGAAGAGCGACTAGAATGAGGCACAGCCACCACGTTTGGATAATAGAAAAAAGCCAAAAACGAACCAAGCATTAAAAAAAGCACCACGAACAGAAACCAAGGAGTGAAAAATAGCTACTGAGTAGGCGCTGGGATGATTTTTGGCACTGTCTGGGTAGCTCAGACAAAAAACGTAGGTTGGAGAGAGACTATCAGTGCGTTCTGGACTGTTTGGGCACGGGCACAACTACGAGAGACTACAGAATTCTTCTTATTTTTCTTGAGACTATGATACATGATAAATTTAGAGAGAATAGAAGGAAAATAAGAAAATAAAATATAGTCACGAAAGATCTATGTTAATATTTTATATTTATAAATATAAATAACTTATAATTTGAATTCTAATTAATTTTTGAATTAAAGGACATAATTATTCTCAAATTAAGAGATATGATGATACTTAATTATTTTTTTAATAAAAAAATATTACGATGAATACTTACTATTTGAACCATGTACATTGAATCAGATTTCAGAGGAATTGTAAAGGTAATGTTTACTTAAAGAATCCCCAGTAGTGATCTCTTTTGCAGTCCAGTCTCTTTAAATTTATACGTGCGTTTTGTTAGCACTTAACAAAAGAATTGATGCATCTTATCTTACTGTTGGGCTACTGCTGTCCGATGGTGTGGCCAAAGATTAGTTGCCATCACCTCATCTTACTGTTTGTCTAACATTTATTCCATTTTCGGAGAATAGGTTCCTCATGAGGGCCCTATGTGTGATCTCCTTTGGTCTGATCCAGATGACCGGTGTGGGTGGGGAATATCTCCTCGTGGTGTAGGATACACATTTGGACAAGATATTAGTTCGCAGTTTAACCATACTAATGGGCTCACCCTTATTTCTCGAGCTCATCAACTTGTCATGGAAGGGTACAATTAGTCCCAGGTTTGTAAGCAAGCAGAACAACTGTTAATATTGGTGTTCACTGTTCAGATATTAATTTCTTTTCCTTCCGTTAGGAGAAGAATTTGGTAACAGTGTTTAGTGCTCCGAATTACTGCTACCGTTGTGGTAATATGGCTGCAATTCTTGAGGTTGGAGAGAACATGGAGCAGAACTTCATCCAATTTGAACCTGAAACCACTCGGAGAACTCCAGACTATTTTTTGTGATCATCATAAATTGCAATCTGTTAGCATTTCTCATTTCCTTGTGTGCTTACTAGATTTGTTATCCCATGAAGGATTTTGTGGTTTAGCTGGGAGAGAAAAAAGGACGATTCAATATACGAGATTTTCACTTAATAGAGTTTGAAAAGAGTTGATATATGCAATCTTATTTTTATAAATGAAAATACTATTTTAAGATTTAAATTCGTCACTTTCAAATTACAAGACCGCAACTTAACTGAGAGAAAAATTTTGCCATTATATGATTATATTGATTGAACTTCGTTGTGCCATCAAATTCATGCGCAGTCAATACTCAATAGGGGTACCATCAAAAAATCTCTCTGGGTGTTTAATTTCATCTTGTATGGAAAACAGCGCAGGATATGAGATGGAAAGATACCGAGCTGCTAGTAACGTTTCACTTTTTCTTTCAAACTTAAAAATGGAAGCCGCATTTAGGTGACTTGATTGGTAATTATGGCCAATCATACTTTCAAAGATGAGAAATCTTTAGGTACACTGAGTTTATCAAAGTTATGAAGATTGAACTAATAAAAAATAGCTTAGTAATAGCTATTTTCGGTTATGAAGCAAAGATGCCAGTCATACTGGACATTGTAATAGCTTAGTAAATTAGTAAATGGCTATGAAGCAACATTTTGTTAGGGGTACTTCAGTTTTAAACATCTACCTTTCCAATGTTTACCCTCTTTTCTTTCTTTTTTTTCGGTTGTAGCGATATCCTCCAAGATTAACTGGATTAATACTGTCGAATTAGTAGCACTTTTGAGTAAAATGTAAATGCAGAAAGAAAAAGGGTGAGATGGCAGGTGATGGAAGAATTAAAGTAATTTTAGATTTTATGTATCTTTCCAGATTTAAGTTATATGAAAAATTGGATTTTGCCCATTAAACTGAATTTACAAATCTCATTCTGATGTAAAATGGGCTACTTTTTGTGGTAAATCTAACATCAGAAGTTGAAAGTTCTTGTGGCAAGCGGAAAAGGATAAACTGAGCTTCACGAAGCTTCAGAGTCAGGGGTGAGCAACGTCAATTTTTAAAGTGCAAGACGAAAAAAAACAAAAAAACAAAACATGGTTAGAAACAGGAACTGTCAAAATAATCATATAAACAATCAAACCTAGTCAAGTTTGTCCAAATGATCCTATTGAAGATAACTAGAAGCCTAGTTATGGGGATATTCAAGACATGGTATCAGCATATCACAGTTGAAAGTAAGCACTGAGGCCTATCAATTCTCAACACACAGGACATGCTTTGAATTCTCAAGTGCAATACCTCTAGTTTTAGAAATATTACACAGTGAAAAAGTGAGAGAAGAAATTTGCCATTAACATCACATCCATGCTTCTTATACCTGACCTGCCCCTTGGCAAGCATATAGTGTCTGAATAACACTCAAGTCTCCACTACCAGTGAGACTGTGAGCTGCCTCTCTTAAAATTTCTGGGTATAATAACTTTGTTCCACTACACTTAAGAAAGAGTCAACAACAATCAGAACAGGTAAGGGTAAAAGATGGTGATCATGCAGTGGTCTCCCGGGGGGATATCATAACAAGGTGCCGAAGTTTCTCTAAATTCTCTGATATTGCTGTCAAAATTTCGGTTTCTTCGCTATGTTCTTCATGGTGCTTGGCAACAATCTCTAAGAAACCACTGTCTGCTTCAAGAGCCTTCATAACTTCAGTAATGGATGTTAAGGAAGATTCACTTTTTCCTGCCACATCAAAGATTGTGAATATGTCATGATGTATGAAAATATCTATAATAATTATTAGTATCCTACCAATTTAACAATATAGGCATGTCTTTTAGTTTACCTGACCCATGTTCTAAATTGGTAACACAGTCGGAGCTAGGTTGTGAGAAATTATTTCCATTTTCTGCCAGGTGATTTCTAGTTTCCAGTTTCTTTATCCGGCCAAGAAATAATGCTTTCTCTGCTTTTAGATCTCTCGATGACTCAATTAGCCTTCCCCCTCCGTTATCCACCTGAGATGACGCAGCTTGATGGCACTTGAGGCACTTTTCTCCATTATCCTCACCTTCATTGAGGGTGGATGGAGAGATGCTACCGGCATGAGAGGAGTAAGGTTGAAATCTGAACTCCTGGCCATCATCATTAGTCAGGTCTTTGAGTAATTCCTTAAAATCATCTTCCGTTAAGCATCCATATTTTTCTCTGTAAATCTGCAATTCAGTCTCTAGAGCTCTGATTTCATCCTCTCTTTTGATAAGCATATCACTAGCTGCTTGCAGGGCTTCTTCATCATACTCTGCCTGTTCCTCCATCATTCTCTGATACTGTAAAGCTTCCATCTGCACAGCTGCCTTCTCCGCCTGCAAGCGGGTGATCATGGCCATTGCATTGTTAGCAGCAACAGCTGAAGCGCTTCTTTCTTCATCCAGCTCCATGTACAAAGCCATGAGTGACTTACGATCCAAACGAACATGTCTCTTCAAATGGTTCAAGATGGCGTCATCTGCTTCAAAGGGCATATTTCCCTCGTTGGAGTCACAGGAAAATTCTGTTCTTTCCGGTGGTGTTTTTCTGTTGTTGATCTTGTAAGGCCATCTGGGAGTTGTGTTAGCAGAATCTGTAAGTGGAATTCCAAAGAACCTATTGCCCCTCGTAAAGTTTGGGGTTTTATTGGAATCCTCATTTAAATCATCAGCTTCTGTCAATTGAAGCACATAAGCAGCTTTGGCATCCTCCTTTACTGTATAGAAAATTGAAACTCTTATCAGGGACATTGTTAAAAACGCCATAATGGCACATTTAGCACATTAAAACTCAAAGACCAGCAAAATCACAACCAATTCAAGTTTCATCTTTCATACTCACATTTGGTATCCTGATTATTCCCATTGAAGCCATCAACATCCTCTGGAACCTCTGAATCATTCTCTGATATCATCTTGAGTTCTGCTAACCGGGCGTGGGGTAATTCTAGACTGCGAGATTCCTCATTTCTGTATGAATGAGCTCGTGGTGAAGGAGCTGGAGCTTGTGAAAATGTCCCCATATTCTTCCCTTTCGAATAGGAAGATTTGGCCCTCAATGGCTTTCCGCAACAAGCACACCGCTGAGTGCTACTTTTCTCTACATGCATCCCCTCGTCTCTCAAACTCAATTGAATTTGTTGGTCATCCTCAACAAAGCATTCCAGATCCTTGTGCAGAATCCCCACAAGAGATTTGTATGTATCACAATCTGATTCTTTCTCGGTAGCAAAAGAAAGAAGGCACCCCTCGCACATTTTCTTTATATTGGAGAGTTTCCTGTGGTTGTGGCAAAACGCCAAACATGACATGTCCTTCTTATGAGACTCACATATGGAATCGTTGTAATAGAAATCTGGGTTTCTTTGGACCAGGACATGATCAATCCTCGTGCAGAGCAAGCATGGAATCTTCAATTCAAAGAACTTAGCAAACTCATTGGCAAGAAATGCAAGAAACCCATCAAGGAAAAGTATAAATATCAACACCCATTCAAGCACTGCAAAGATTACGAAGTGTGGGACCTTTCCCAGCTCCTGTTCAACATAACGAGTAAATGATCGAGTGGGCATGGTTTCTTTTTCCGCTTAATATTTCTGTTATCCTTATAAGACCCAATAGAAAAAGAAAAAGAAAATGCAACAGAAAAATCTGAACTTTTGTGTAATCTAAGGTGGTGCCGAAGATAAAAAGGGTATAGATCGAGAAAGAAATAAAAAAAATGGATAGTAGATGAGGTTAAGTCAGAAGCTGGTGGCGAAATGGAAGATCATGACCTTGCTGGGAAAAACCGGAACGAGATCACGACCTCTCCCTCCCTCTCCGTGTAGGAAGGAGGAGAAAGATGTAAGGGGTTATGTTACTTAACAAAGCTCTCAGAGTTTGGGTGTTGGAGCTCATTTCGCCATAAATAGAAACATTTGCTGCAAATAAACGATGGTTGTGAAAGTGCACATTAACCTGAAATAACGCTCCATCGTGCACTCTCTCTCTACCATTTTGGCCAAACTCTACCCATTTCGTTTCAAAGCCATGCGGACTAAAACACATGCAACGTCATTTAAAGGGAAAGGGACATCTAAAATATTATTAAATAACTATGCGCATATAATATATATATAAATTGCTTATCTAGAATATCTATTTTATAAACCAGTTTCTCGGAAGCCTAAATTGATAAAGTTAATTATCTTCTAACAACAATTATTAGATTAATAGACCCATTTATCTCTTTTCTTAGTTTGTCCAACTTAACCTTTTTTTTTGGCTAGTCAACTTACTAACGTTTTAAACTTGGCAAACCGTACCTTCTGCAAATTTATCAATTAGAACGGCAAGGCATTGTGGAGGATCATTTGGAAATATGCATGGTTTACAGATAATTCCTGTATTTATCTGAGATAACTGAATTATTAAAATTATTTATTTAACAGGAAAGAATCTTCTATTCACTCAGCACTTACTAATTACAGTCATTTTCAAATCATAAAAAAAAATGCTGGTAATCATAAAACTATATCCAGTGCAGCAAAGGCACATATTTAGCATATTAGACAGATTATAGAGAATCAGAACAATAGCTTTAACTAGGACATTTTACAGTCAAAGGAAAATACACGACAGATAATAGTCAACCCAAAATTTAGACATTTCTAGATTTAATCAGCGAAGCAAATCTATGCTCTTGTTTTGCTTCAAATTTATGTTATTACAACACAAAAAGGAAAAACTACTGTCAAGCATATATATATATATCTATTACAACTCATTTCTATTCAAAAAGAAGCATTTAAAATAGAAAAAATATTTGGTGCACCGGCGGTGGACAATTTTTTGTCCACCAACGGTGTCCAGATCGCGACACGTGGTAAGAATAGTAGTTTTTAAAATTATTTTTGCCACGTGTCATGATCTGGATACCGCTGGTGAACAAAAAATAGTCCACCACCAGTGTACCAAATACCAACTCTTTAAAATAAATTACTTTAAGAAGTTGTCCACTACCCTACCCTATATTATATGGTCCCCTGTCAACTCAACAAGATGCTTAGCTCAACAACTGTGAGATGAAATTCTCCCAAATGAAAACAAGTATGAGCTTCGCTTGTTGTCAAGTCAAAGCATTTGTAGACATGTAAGGTGATATGCATCCCTGGACCTGAAAACATGTCACTTTTTTATATGAGAAAAATACACAGTAAACAGGATTAACTTTTTTTTTTTAGTAAAATGATAATAAGGATGGGTTACTCCAGATGTTGTGTAAAAAAGAAAGACTAAAACTCTATTTTGGTCATCCACAGGTTAATCAAATTTTAAGTTAGTTCCTAAGAGATTTTTGTTTCATTTTGGTCCTTCGCTCTTAAAAATCCTTCTCACCTAGCTAGCGGTTCACTAATGTAGAGATTTAATGGGTTGGATTTTTAAGAGCGGAGGACTAAATTGAAAACAAATATCTCTTAAGGGCCAATATGAGAATTGGTCAATATATGGAAGACCAAACCAGGATTTTAGTCAAAAAAGAAATGTTGAAAGGGATATCTTTGGTGCTCTCTACTAGTCCCGAAGGCATATATAATTATAGAGAAGATGGAAATATTTCCTCTGTTCTGTGCCATTAGTAAGAAGTAAGAACAATTTACAAGTTAAAATCAGCATCAAAGTTTCGAAACATGGAGGAATTCAAGATATGTCATGTCATGTCATGATTGATAATAAGAAGTAGGTAGCACCCAGCCACAGCTCCATGACAGGAAGAATGGAAGTTATAGCTTCCTTTTCAAATATTAAGTGTGCCACATTTTAAGAACAGATTGCCAAAGCAGTAAAGACAACCAAAGAAAAGAATATGATTATACTTTCAGAAAATACCTTTTTTTCTATGATTCTTTCAAATTATGTAGTGAAGAACGTAAAAGAATATAAGAGGAGCTCTTACCCGCAACAAACGAGTAGGTATTTGAATATAACCTTGTAGTAAGAGGTTTACTTTTTCCAGCGAACTCTGGCACAGGTGTAATCACATGGAGCACACCTTTAAATGTGTCAATGCCTCTCACAATCCCTGAATCATAAGAAATTAAGAAACAATTATATTATCACTAGTTAAGAGAAGTATCCAGATGTATAGCAACTACAAGACTAGAGGGCTGTCTAATCTATGCTCATAATTAAAAGAAACAACACCAGAGGAAACCCATTTTTTTTCTCATTATTCTTTTGCATTTGAGGGAGCAGGGCAGCTTAACATATGTGAGAGATGCCTTAAGTTGGATTACACTGAAGCTTCTTCTGCAAAATTAAGAGATGCTGATAAACATGTTGCAACCAACAGAAAAAAGATCTAGTGAAGTAAACCTGGATGAATATTCCTCTGAATAATTTATTTTTGCATGCACATTGCCACCAAAAGTTTGGAGCTGATATAAAGTGCATAATCTAATTAATCTCAGGATCAGAATCAAAATCTCCCTTGTTTATCAGATCTTAGAAGTTAGAAAGAAAGTAGGAAAAGCAGCTTGAGGGGCACTTGCCGTTAGTTTGCAATACTACTGCCATCCAAATTGCTTTTGAAAATCTGAAATTGCAAATTAGCAGTATAATTGCTATGTCAAACTAAAATAGCCCCAATTTGCAGAGCTAGTGTAATGAGACAAATTTGGGAAGTTGCCTCCAAGACCAACACACCAAGGTAAATTTTTAGAATCTTTAGAGTCAACTGCTAAGCCAACATTGCTAACAGTTATGCTGTAGAATATTTCAGAGCTTGGGACCTAGAAAAATATGGTTACGGCATAAAAATGTAGCCCACACCCTTACACAAATACAATTGATATAAGCAATACCGTGGAATTTCTTAATGAGAAAACATCAATAATTAAGAGATTTTCAGAGTGGTTTAAAATTAGCAGAAGCTGCAGAACTACATTTGACCATATAAGATACAAAATTTGAACCAACCTGACAATGATGTCAAATCTTGATGCTTGAAATGGGTTGGGAACTTCAAAAGGACGGTGAGAGGTCAAGGCATGTGCAAGTTCCTTAATTGTAGAAATATTCCAATCACTAGGAAGGCACTGTCTGAAATAACCCCATTATTTGTAAATCCCATAAGAGATGTGCATCCTTCCGAACAAGCACAGTGGGAAAAACAAATAAGGATATTTCACGACACTTATGCCAAAGCAGATTATGAAGTCATTCACAATGTATGCTAAATGCAATTTGCTTTCTCCAAAAACTATTGATGGAAAAAAAAAGGCAATTTACAAGCTGCAATGGATGAGTGTCTGATCAAAATTGGGCTTACGATCTATTGAATGAGTCCCGACAAGCTGAATTTATCTCAATCAAGTTGATTGTCTCATCATATTCTCTATCTAATCAGAATGCTCCAGCAGGTAGATTTTTATTTTCAGCATATATGTTTATCTTGACAACATTTGTTGGATCAATATATTTAACATGTCATAACCAAAACCTAACATGCAAAAATAATGAACACATCACAGTCACACAATAAGTACCATAACAGATGATATATTGTTATTCCAGGAAACACTAGCTAATGTGCAGTAAAAATTTAATAGAAATGGACTTACCTTTCACCCTTATCAAACATGTAATATTCTTTTTTATGATAACTATAAATGGCAAATATGTAATTTAAGTCTGCCCAATGGATCTCTTTTAGAAGAAACATCACCAAAGAAAAGGCGCCTGCTAGAGAATAAATAACAGATAGTAAGTCAAACAACTCCATCACAAAAACGTTGAAATCTTGCATGGATTGCTGATACTTATATGATTGAACATATAAATCAAACAAAAAGACACTGAAAAGATCATCTACTCCACTTTGTCTAAAACATTTCACAAATATGGACTGAAGCTAAAATGACAAGCGAAGAAAGAAAGAAGAATGCCAAAGACCTTAGAGCATCTGCAAGATCATAAATATGCGCTCAACTCTCACAGAACAGAAGTATCATGTATGAAAAGAAAATCGTGTAAACAAGTTGTAATACATAATGTTGTTGTTAGTTCTCTGCATACAATAATTAGTATTCTAATGTAAAGATAGCTCTACTTAATTCGGAAAGCACGCAATGCACCTAAGTCAATACTTCAAGAAATCTCAAAAACTGCAATTCTCTTACATGACTGAAAAATTAAGAATGCGAAGCAGCTTAACTTTATATATGGTCCAATCAAAGTAACTGGTATGATATATGCCATAACAAGCAGCAGCATTCATCAAAGACTTCAAAACAGCATTAGGAAAAGAAATAGATAGTGAGTGGCTAATTGAAGTTCAAATTACTGAGATGAGACAGCATTTCATACCGCGCTGGTGTTTTCGGGCATGGGATCATCAAATCTTAAAAAGCAATTAGAAACTCTGAGTCAATATTATAAAGAAGTGCCTCTGCTTGATTAAAAAATATATTAAGCACATGGAGATAACAAGAAAAACTAGATAAAATATTTTGTATGAAAGAATTAAGAAAGTAGATATCAATTCATTACCTACAGTTTTTCTTTTCTTTTCTTTTTGGTGAGAACTTACCTGGAGTTATTTTATCAACCATGGTAATTGATAGAAAACCAGGAGGAGTAAACTAAGGCTGCCCAACATCTGTATCTAGATAGGCTACTTTCCTGTATCTGCAAACAAGAGAGGAATAGAAAAACAGCACGAATTAAAACAATATTTTTCTGTCACTCTCATCCAACCACTTCGCATGAATAAAAGCAAATGGAAACTAACCCACCAGAAAGAATAGCCAGACCCTGTTAACTAGTGCAAACAGTAGTCCGAATGATAAAAGTTAAAACTAGGCCCAGTCAATAATTGAAGAGCATGTAAGACATCAACAACATAAAACTCAGACAGATTATGCTGATTAAAATGAAGAAGAGATCCATAATCAATTGGGTGTCATGGGATTTCAAAAATTTGAAGTATACGTAGGTAAGAACCCAGTACAGCGAAGCATACCCTCAAAGGTTCAATTTAATCACCGTATAAATATAAACAAAGCAATCCCGTTTGATTAAGGAATGCATGTCTTAGTTTTCAGACTAAACTGACACACCAATGAACTGTCAAATAGATGTAAAACTACTACGCGTACCTATGCAGTAGCACGTTGAGGAGATAGCGGGAGAAGGTAGTTTTGCCGCAATTCTTGGCACCCCATATAAGAGCAATAGAAGGTGGCGAAGTGATTGAAGCGTAAGCAATGGAGTCTGCGGCCTCGGACCATTCCGCCGGAATGTATATGTTGGGTGATGAGTTCCCATTTTCAGAAAGGAAAGCCATGTCCTCTCTCTCTCTCTTTCTCTCAACCGCTCTATTAATCTATCTCTTTGTGCGCAGTGTTTTTTGATGCAGAGGAAACGAAACACCGAAATGCCCCTTTTGGAAATTATGGAATCAGAAATAGAGACGTGCGGATTTTGTGATGGGTGAACAAATTATTTGAGCGTGGCACGATCTGTACTGAAAGCTCTCAGCTTTCTGGACATGCAGTCTTCTCCTAGTTTGGGCTCGGCTTCAAAGGTAATCGCGGGTACTGCATTTGAACCGGAAATTAATGTCCTTCTCCGTTTGTTCGAAAATTTTCTGTATATTTCATAAAAAACAGTTTATATGGGAAATTTGTTGTCGTTTATTTATATTTACAAATTAATACAAAAATTAAAATCTACCGCGAGTCGCTTTGTTGTTTTATGAATTTTAATAGAAAGTGCCTATTTATGTTACAGTTATGTTGGTAGAGTAAATACAAATAACATGAAAAGAAAAAAGTTTAATTATTTTATTAGTCTTTAAAATTTCACTCAATTTTTAATTTAATTTTTGTAACTTAAAAATTTATAATCTGTTTCCCATAATTTCATAAATTTATAATCGAATTCTTATTATTCAATTTTTGTTTGTGAATAATGAAATTATATTAGCTTAACAAACAATATGTCAATTTAGCATTTTAAATAGTTAATATTTAATTTAAATTAGCTCAGTTACTTAATTTGAGTGACATTACTTGACAATTAAATTAAATATCATTTATTCCTAGAATTAAATTGATACATAATTTATCAAGTTACAGTCCAATATAAAATTATAATGATAGAGATTTTATTATAAATCTTTAAAATTATAATGAATTAATGATAAGTTTTTAAATTAAAAAGACTAAATTAAAAATAGAGTAAAATTACAAAGAATAACATAATAATTAAACCAAAGAAAAATTATTATAAATATATTTTTGTTGAGTTAAACTATAATTAAAAAACAGTTTTTCAAAGAAAAACTTTTTTTAAAATTAGCTTATGAGGGTAGTTAGGGCCCGTTTGAATATGAAAGTTTTCAGTTTATTGGAGCTTTTTCACTGACATAAGTGCTTTTATAGATAAAATTCAGTGTTTGGTTTAATTTAATAAAGCTCCTTATTGATATCAAAAAAGTTGTTTTCAGTTTATTTGCTGAAGCTATATTTTAAAGCTTCTTGAATAAGCCTCTTACGAAAGTCTAAATTAAATGACCGGGAAGCTCTTTCATATTTTGCACGGGAAAATATACCCTTTCACTCCTTACGTCTATTCTATCTTCTTACGTCTATTTCATTTCAAGATGTAGATACATTATTGACGAGGCTAGCTTCTTGCAAGAGTTTTTGTTTCTTCTTTCTCCTTGTGGTAAGCAATAAGATCTTCAGCTGCCAGATCCTGGCCTCAATCACCGTCTGCCATTGTCTCTGCTTTCTCTCCTTTGACTTTGCTTTCTTCTTTCTCTTTTCTACTTCATCTACCAACCTCTATACGGTTCCATCCCGCACTGCCAGTCAAATCATTGGACCCCTGGATGTTCATACCTCTCTTACTTCGAATTCCGTAACGAAGATTGAAAATCTAGCTAATAGAACCCCTTCTGTGAGCTCGAACAGCAGGGTGGTCGTTGGGCGGCATGGGATTCGAATCCGACCGTGGCCACATCCGAATCCAGTGGAGGTCATAAAGGCTCACCAGATAATTACGAGAGTTCAGAGGGAGCAGAGGCTTCAGTTTGGGGTCAATAACCCTAGGACGGTGATTGTGGTGACATCAGCCTATGTGCGGACATTTCAAGCCCTTCATTTGACCGCTATCAAAACAAGCACACTAAGATGTATACATCATTTAAGTTAGGGGTTTGTTAATGCCATTTTAACTGGACCTTGAGAATGACTTGCACCAAGTTAATTCTCGAGAATGGTAACGAGACGGCGTGAGACAAGGGTAGAGGGACTTTCTCTTTTCTCCGTTGTTACCATTTTCTTGCCTCTCTTTTCTTTCATCCTTTTTCTTCACCACATCCACGTTAACAAATTTTATCTTTTTTTTTTCTTGTTTTTTTTCTAGTTGAGATATAAAGTATATTTAATAAATTTAATAAATTAATTTATAATTTATTTAATTAAAATAAAAATGTTTTATATATAATTTTATTTAAATTAATTAAAATTTAAAAATGTATATATTATTTAAAATAATATATAATTTTTAAATTTTTAAACATAAAGTCTATACCTTTTAAAATTTTAATTATTTATTGATTATTTTTCACTATATTAGAATTATATTTGATAAAATTAACTTATAAATTAATTAAAAATTTATAAATTATACCTTATTTTAAATAACATATAATTTATAAATTTTTAGATTAATTTAAATTATTTAAATAAATTTATTTATCTAACATCTTTAATTTATTTAAATAAATTTATAAATTAATTAAATATATTATAAATTAATTTATTTAATTTATTAAATATATTTTAATTTTTTTGTCTCAATAAAATAGACGCTATTTGTTTATTATTCTCTTATGTATTTTTTAAATAAAAAATATTTTTTTTTAATAAATTATTTTAATATTTTAATATTTAAAAATATTAATTTTTGGAATCGAATTCCAATAGAGTAGATCCTCTTCCGAGTTATGGTCAAGAATATGATATTTTTACTTACATAAATTCTTTTACACTAATTTTATTTAAAATATTGAGATTTTTTTTTTAACAAATGTAAATTTTTTTGATAAATAAAAAAAAGTCGCATTTAAGCAAATTTTTTTATGGAAGACATTTAAACCAAGTTATTGGACGTGTTATATTATTTATAATAAATATAAGATTTTTATTTTATTTTATTGGTTGTAAATAGCATTACTGATATTTATTTATTTTTGTTGTATAATCATAGTTGAGAGAGAATTAATTTAACTTTTTAAAAGATAATATAATAGTTAGATAAAAAAGATATCTGGAGATATTTTTGTAATATCAAAACATTATAATATAATAATAAAAATATACATTTTTCTTTGGTATTTAAAAAAAAAGTATTTTTTCTGTAATTCGATGAAGCATGCGTAATAAAAGCATTTTGTAACTTTCCCCCACAAAACGATAAAGAAAACAAAAACAACCGGCGTTCCGGCGTATTCGCCCAACGAGGATTACCACATGGATGACCTGGGCAGCGGGACCCAGTTCTCATACTTTTATGACCATTTGCCACGTGTCCAGATCAAACGTTTCATATGCTTCGAAGCTTTGTGCCGAGACATTGCATGCAGCCTATGTTGACCAAGCGTCAAAAGATCGGACGGACAGAAATTCTCTCCCTTCACCATCACCGATCCGAGTTATCAAACATCGAACCCTGCTCTCGCCGGGCGCCAAAAACCCCTTTCGTCATTTTATGATAACCAGAACTAGAATTTTAAAATAGTTCTGATTAGCAAAATCAAACGGACGGATATATCAAAGTGAATCTCAGAAGATTGAGCTTCAGTTTCGTCTTCCATTGGTGCTAAGATTCGAGCATGGAGCTTCAGAACACTGTGAAAGAAGCCCTAAACGCACTGTACCATCACCCTGACGATACAGTGCGCATGCAAGCCGATCGGTGGCTCCAAGATTTTCAGAGAACTTTAGATGCGTGGCAGGTGCTCTTTTCAATCTCGTCCTTGCTCTCTGGATTCGTTTCCTTTGATTTTAATTTTGTTTTTTCAACTTTTTCTTCTTGCACGCGGATTGTTTTTGGTTGTCGGTGCTGATAATCGCTGGGTAATTGATTTGATGATTGCCATTGGCATTTGATGGTATTGTAATTGTGAACTTCACGGCAAGTCATTCGGGTAGTGCTTGGTGAAGGTTTCTAGTCTCGTGTTTAGTGGATGCCCGGGAGATTAATTGAAAGTTGAGACTCATTCCTTGGGCTACGAGCTCAGTAGTTCACTCCCGAAAAAGAGACCATTTGTTTCGGGTGTTAACACGATTGTAAGCAAATTGCTCGTGTACGGTACATACATTCAAACTTTGTTTTTCGGTTCTGCAGGTTGCTGATAATTTACTTCACGATGCCACAAGCAATCTAGAAACTTTGATTTTTTGTTCTCAGACCCTAAGAAGCAAGGCAACTTTATTTTCCTTCGACTCAAGAATTTTACATGCTAATTTTCTGACACTGAAATATTTTGTTAAAGGTTTTTTATTTTCTTCTTCTTCTCCTTCTTTTTGAATCACGAGTGATTTTTTTTTTGGTGTGTATTACCTAGGTACAACGAGACTTTGAAGAACTTCCTTCAGAAGCTTTCCGGCCGTTACGTGACTCCTTAAATGTGAGTGAGTATCTATCTACTTCACTTTCTCTGAGCTGTTCAGAGAGCGTTTGTATATATTTGGGATGTGCAATCTTATCCTACGGGGAATGCAAATATATACTTGTCTCCTTATCTGCTCCGTCTTTTAATAATGTCTGGTTTATGGCACATGTATTGATTTCTGCCCATCTTTGCCCATTCATATGTTTAGAATAGATCTGAAACTTTATATGGTTCTTATAAAGGTTCTTAGATAAATGGTTTCTCAAAATAAATATAAGAAAATCACTTACCTGGTTGTTTTAAATACAGACCTTGCTGAAAAAGTTCCACAAAGGTCCTCCAAAAGTCAGAACACAGGTATATTATAGAAGTTCCTTGCACCCTTATATCTTTTTCCCTGTTTCTTTTTCTTGGTAATTGTAGTTTTTTTTAATATATGGAAGCATAAAAACCCTGGGTTTATTATTCTAAAACGTCTGCATGTGCAGATTAGCATTGCAGTGGCTGCTTTGGCTGTGCATGTTCCTGCAGAAGATTGGGGGGATGGTGGTATAGTGAAATGGCTTAGGGATGAGATGAATTCCCATCCAGAATATATACCAGGATTCTTGGAGTTACTAACAGTTTTACCGGAGGTATAGAAGCTAATGCGAGGAAATATATATGTTATCTTTTCATCTTGTTAGTGAGACAAATGTCAAAATATTAGATTACTGAACCCTAAAGGACTAAATTGTCGCAACTGTACGTCACTATGTTATCTTTCTTTAATACTACCATACGCCCTTTTTCAAAGTCATCGGCAATACGCCAAGAAGCCTTTATACCTTGTAGTGTCGGATAGTGTTTTATGTGGTGGTTAACCTCGTACCATTCATAGATTCTTCTGTAAACAGATGTAAACAAATGTTTCAATTAAAGTAAGTTTATTAATTATAGCTTTTGGTTGCATATATGTCTTTTACTTATTTTGTCTTCATTTTTAGGAAGTATTAAACTATAAAATAGCTGCTCGACCGGAAAGGCGCCGCCAATTTGAAAAGGAGCTTACTTCTCAAATGGAGGTTGCTCTTAATATTTTGACAGCTTGTTTAAATATTTCTGAACTTAAGGAGCAGGTGGGTGGTGGAATTATTTATTAATTTACTTTCCCATATTGGCTTGTTATGAGATATTTTGAGCTCGAATTTTTCATTAAGTGTGATATTGTCATGTTAACATGTCAGGTTCTTGAGGCATTTGCTTCTTGGCTTCGCCTAAAGCACGGGTATGATTTTACTTTGTTTAGGCCTGTACCTGAATCTAGAGTATATTCTGTCCAAAATTTGGAGAATTTCAGAATATCACTTCGAGTTATAGACAGAACTCTTGACTTTTATTTTCCAATTCCTTCTAACTGACAGAAAACTTTTGAGCTAATTATATGATTTTACTTATGTACTGATGTTTTTATCAAATGGTGCATTAATGATAATGGTGTTATATCATTCTTCCTTGGGGTTATTGTCAAAAAATTATTTGGGCATGAGAGACTCTTAAATTGACCCCACCTAGTGGAAAAAGGCTTGGTTGTTGTTATTGTTGTTGAGAGACTTTTAAATTGTGTTATGGATGAGAGGAAGCTACTATCAATGTTACATGAATACCTTCTGTGAAGGACAAGCTTTACAGGCACTTTTTTGGTGAAATTTTAAGTTCTTTGTCTTAGCCAGGTACTGTTTTACTGTAAGTAGTGACTAGCTAGAGAGTTTAGTACCTTTTTGCTTATGGACATTTAATGTTGGTTTTACATAACAGTGTGTTAAGAAACAAGTAAAT
The DNA here is from genome assembly GCA_037074535.1 of Gleditsia sinensis. Lineage (NCBI taxonomy): Eukaryota > Viridiplantae > Streptophyta > Magnoliopsida > Fabales > Fabaceae > Gleditsia > Gleditsia sinensis. Next base: position 5,000,874 of record CM073464.1, on the reverse strand, counting down.
AGTTCATCTGTGAGTTTTAAATCTGTATAGCTTTGATAAATAAATCTGATGGAAAGAAACCAGGAGGGGGGAACCTAAAAATGCTGGATACAATATATTAGGTTTCACTGTGCTATTATGTAAAATAAATTAGGGTTTTGGGGCTGTTTTCGACTACTTGGTGAAAATTGGGTGAATTTATTAAAGTAATTTTTTTTTTTTTTTTTTGGTTTTCAGTTAAAGCCGTATTTGGGACTCCTTTTCTTTCAATCTCTTAGTAGACAATGTAGGGGGAAAAGATAATTTGTTGTGTTGACCTTAAATGAACTTATATTTCATTTTCAGGATTCCTGGATCTGTTCTTTGTTCTCATCCATTGGTTCTCACGGCATTGTCAAGCTTGAATTCTGAGTTACTTTCAGAGGCATCTGTTAATGGTATTACAACTTGGAGCAACTAAATGATAGTAGTATTTATTTCTTCTCACATTTCTATGCTTTTTTATTTTTGAGTGAAGAAACCATGAGTATCTAATTTAGGACCAATCAAGGATCATGAAAGTCTAGAAGCTATTAGAAATGCAATATAAATCACCATGACATGTGTTGAAGGCTGTGTATTCTGTTCATAAAAACCTTAATTGTCGAAAACCTTAATTGTTGAAAAGGAAACCAGCACACTTACTAAATACAGAAGAATCTGTATTCAGAAGAATGCAATGATTCAAGTTCATTAACAATAAAGTATTTATGAGAGGATAAAACTTTTAATAATTGATGAAATTTACTGTTGTCATTATAAAATTAACTGAACATGCAAACCAAAATAAAGAGAAGTCTATCCATAACATATGTGTTGTTAATTTGTCATCCACTATGTACTTGAAAAGGACCTTAGTTGTGCTATTTTCTTTCATTTTCTTTATCATTGTCTCTGCTTTTGTTTAGGAGGATTTCTTATCTTCTTGTTTACTTGAAATCTTGTATCAAAAGAAAAAAAAAAAGGCAAGCAGCTGTGGCTGAAGAGAGGGATAAAAAGGAATAAGCAAATAATGTTTAACAATAGTATTATAAAGCTGAATACTAGTAAAATATTTTTGAAAGAAGGGTACAAATCTAGTCAATAAATCCAATCTTAGAGTTGCTCTATACTCATGGGTAGGAAATAAAAGCATGACTTCATTAGGAAGTTTAATTCAGTAACTTGATCATTCATTGAAAGGATTATGAGAAAAAAGTGGTGGCTATAAAAATAAATGAACTAAATTATTTCTTAGACTTACTGTTGATTTGAGCGTGTGGACCTAGATTAAGATCCTGCTATGATTTTACCTAAAAAAAGATTCTACATAAAATTTGAGTTTGTTAGATATATTAATAAAATCAATCATGGGTCTTCACTTATTTGCTTAAACTTTTTGGTGAAATGGTCCTTGACATGGTAATAAAGCCTCTTTGACCAAGTGGTCAAGATTAAATCCTTGCTGCCCTGTTCTAATAAAAGTTGAGTTTTAGCATACTGTTTGATGGACCTGTGATTTGTTTACACTTTAAGCCCAATGGGATTTTGTGTAAGGAAGTTTGTTAGAGATATTAATAAAACCAATCATTAGGCTTTACTTTATAATTTAAGCTTGTGAGTTGAACATGCCCTTGATAGAGTTAATAAAATATTCAGGTCGTAGAATTGTGAACCCTACACTTTTCAGTTTTACCATCCGAAGGTGGATTTATAACCACCATACCAAGTCAATATTCCAATGTTGCTGTAAATGTATTGAGATATCCTTCAAAATCAGTGGTCCAAGAATGAAAGTTTTGATGATACCCTAGGAAAATCTAATGACCCTGGGCAATGTGGATTTAAGAATAAATTGTGTGTATAAAATTCATTTATATGATACATCTTGTTTCAGAAAAAGAGTCTCAAGTTGTTGGTATCCTAGAATATTCTTTTGACATCCAAATAAAATTGCCTTCTCCGCCTTTTATTAAAAAAATAAATAAAAAGTGCTTTCTCTCCCCTCCTTTCCTCCAGAAGCAGCAGTTGCCTTGCCTTAGTATATTCACTGGAATACTGAATTTTTTATTTTTCTAATGATTAAAACTGCTTTCAGTTTGTTTGATGTCTGGGTAATAATAATTTTTTATTTATTGTCATGTAATAATGGTGTTGCTTTTTCACACACTTTCAGTTAATTTGTGTACAGTAATATACTTAAACCTCCCCTGGATCTTCCTGATTTCACACGAACATGCCCTTTATTTTAGAAATCTACTCAAACCTCCCTTCAAGAGGGAAGAGTTGGTGAAAACTAAGGAAAATCCAAGGGAGATTCGTGTAGGGATGTCAGGTGAGGTTTGTGTAGGTTTTAGAGTAGAGGGGAGGTTTGTGTAAAATAAGGAAAATCCAGGAGGGGCTGGAATATTTTATTATTATGTAGAGTAATATTTAATTTTCCCTCTCTTTGCAGTGATTTCCGAGTTAATACACTACACAGCGGCGGGAAACTTTGGTGGTGTTTCTGCACATATGCCCTTAATTCAAGTTATTGTACCTCAAGTTATGAGTCTTAAAACACAGCTTAGTGATCCTTCAAAGGTATACATTGATAAACTTCTCAATTTGCTTGTTCTGAGGTACAGATGATTTTCTTGTTGATTGGGACAGTAACCCTTTTAGAATTAGGATATGCTGTGAATTTTGAATATGGTTTCAACCATGCATACCAGTCTTGGATCACTGCTGCTGCATATTTACAAGCATATGCTTACATCTTGTATTCTGTTCTAGCACATAAGTTCACTGTTGCAGAGGGCTATGTTTTAGAATTTTTACTCAGATGTTAATGCAAGATTTTTTTTCTCCATATCTAATAATTTGGGTGTTAAAAGCAGTGTTCAATCATGGGTTGAGCTATTGTTTCTTAGAATTTTGTTTGTATGTGGCCTTTTTCTTGCATATCACTATTGTAAATTTGTTGTGATTGTACATTTTAGGTGTCCATATCACACCTATGCTATAAAATTAAGTTGTCTCAATCACCCAAAAGGTGATACAGTCTGCATGCTTGTCTTATTTAGTACCAATTTATCAATTGAGTATCGTTTTTAAGTCAATTCAATTCTGAATTGTTTGTGAATGATCTTGGACATAGAAAATGGATAGATTTCTTACCTCTTTTTTGTATGTTCATAAGACATTTCATGAATGATAACTCTACTGATTTCATGATTCTTTATCTGCTTTCAGGATGAGGAAGATGTGAAGGCGATTGCTAGATTATTTGCAGACATGGGTGATTCATACGTGGAACTGATTGCAACTGGTAAGCATGCAATATATATACTCTATATGTTTTCCTCTGAAAAATCGTTGGTGCCTTCTCTTGCATGGTGTGAACCTCTTTAAAGCAAATTGCTTGTGATTCTTGGTAATATTGAATATTTGAATCCATTTCTTTCAAAATCTGATGAATTATCTTTCCAGGCTCGGATGAGTCAATGTTAATTGTGCATGCATTATTGGAAGTTGCTTCACATCCAGAATATGATATTGCTTCAATGACTTTTAACTTTTGGCATAGTCTTCAGTTGAACTTGACCAAAAGGTGATTTTTTTTTAAAGGTCCTTAATTTACTGGATTTTTCTTAAACCAGATTGTAAATATAATTGCTACATAATTTGACAGGGAGTCCTATATTTCATATGGTAATGAAGCATCTATTGAAGCTGAGAGAAATAGAAGGCTGCAGGTTTTCCGTCCTGCATATGAGTCTCTTGTCTCACTGGTGAGTCTTCCACGTTGGAAACAATATCTGTTGCTCTAAATTTCATACACCCCCAGGTACTATCTAGTCTAAAAATCAATGTTGTAATTATCTAGATCTAATGACCATTGGTGCCACTCTTCTCTTAAGCTGTAAATTTGTTCTCAACATTGTTGTTTTGGGTTGTAAGAGATGTTATATATGCATACTTCACTCGGGCATTGCACTTCTCATTTCCACTGTATACATAATTGCATTTTGTTGTTGTTAGTTTCATATTATCTAATATTTTCATGGATCTGGTTTGGTTATACAGGTTAGCTTCCGAGTTCAGTATCCTGAAGATTATCAAGACCTTTCATATGAGGATCTCAAAGAATTTAAGCAGACTAGATATGGTAATGGTTTGGTGTTGTGTGATGCATTTGTTTGTTTTCCTACTGTATGTCTCATGTATCATTTATACACAAGATGGGTTCTACTTTGAGAGTTTGAGGTGCAAATAATATACTCGCTACTAAAATATTCAAATGCATTCAAGGAAAGTTGTGGATTTCCTTGCTTTTAGAGCTTAAGTCACAAAATGGGACAGGAATTTTGACACGGCACTTGCTGTACTGAGGGTAGATGTTGTAGGCGCACAATCATTTTTTGTGCTAAATACTTATAGATATAGCATTTTTAGTTGCAACTGCTGGTGCTTTATGAAATATAAAGGTTTTGACAATAACTGTTCTTTCATAGCATAGAATTGCAAATTGACGACAATGATTCTAACCTGATGTGAAATAATGATATTGCCTCATTGATAGTTGTCCAAATTGTTGGTAAGAGCACGGAGAAGAAATTAAGAAACTTTTATCTGTTTTGGGTAGCAAACGTTGAAGGGTTAAGTTAATGGCCAATAAGTTTATGGAAGTGAAAGATGGTTAATTTGTGATTTTCTTGTATGACCTTTGGTACAATTGTCATGTTAAGTACCAGAGTGACCTTTCTTTTGAGTACAACATTCATGTGTGTTTCTTGTCTGTTGTACAAAACAACCATGTTGATAAATAATATAAGTTGATTGACTGAAAGAAGGTGACTTTGAGTTAAGTTCATGCATTGCATCAAGGGAAGTGAGGGAAAGGTCAAATTTGGTGTCGGATATGAAGTTTAAGAAGGTAAAATTTAAAGTTTCTTTTAGCATGGGAGATAAGTAGTGTACCCTCGCTGGCATACTTTGGTGAAAAATATATTGTGACACAGGAGTGCTACTCTGGCATTAAAGGAGATTGTCTAGATTTAATGTGTTCTTGAGTGGTGCTTGCAGATTTTTTGCTCCATTTTTTTAATAAAGACTAATCTGTGAGGCTTAGCTTCTGTAGAAAACAAGCAATTTGACCTTTCTTAACGTGAGAAATACTTGAGAAGATGCAATATTGCTGCAGTCTAATGTTGAACAACCTTATCATTGAGCATTTGAATTTGCTGTCTTTGGGGCTATATGACCCACTGATTGATCTTATTTGGGGGAGCATGACATTGGGCCTTCCCCCTTCCCTCCCTGGATTGCTATGTTCTTCAGCTCCTTTTGTATTTTTCAAGCAGCCAAATTTTGGTTCAAGGATTGCTATGTGTCTGTCTTTTTCATCTCAATTAGAAATGGATGGTATTTCAACCTGACTAACTGAAATTCATTGTTGTCAGCTGTTGCGGATGTCTTAACAGATGCGGCGTCAGTTCTAGATGGTGATGCAACTCTTAAAATTTTATATATGAAACTTCTTGAGGTGTGTATTACATCTTGGATTTGTTGAATATTTATATCCTTTCTTATGAATTTATGTCTTCTAATTGTGAGAGAGAGAGAGCTAATCTCTTTAATCTAATTTTTATAAAGAAACTGATAGACCTAGTTTTACCCTTGCTTGTGACCTCTGGATATTCTACTATTCCATCTTCTTGTCTTTAAACGTTAATCTTATTCTGCAGCTATTGGTTTTATTCTTTTCTCTTTGCATTCTCATTCCTTTTTTTTTTTTGAAAAAAAAAGGGTAACATCTCTAGGTGATGTGCTTTTGTTATATCTTCTATTTTTTCCTAAATAATTGGTTATGTTTACCAATGTTTAATTATGCCATGAAAATGATTAAGTTATCCTCTGATTTTCCTTCTCTTGTACTGCTATGGTTTCTTTTCATTTTGGTGGGTTGCATGCTCTTCCTCCCCCTTTTGTCTTGATAATGAGAATATAATTACCTAAACCCCTTTTTATTGTTTCTAAAAGATTTAAAACATATCTCCCCTTTTTAAGGCTGTATCTAGCCATGGTAATGATGAACACAAGGCATGGCGTCCGGCAGAGGCAGCTTTATTTTGTATTCGGGCCATATCGAACTATGTGTCAGTTGTTGAAACGGAAGTAATGCCTCAGGTATGGTTACGTTTAACTTTTCTTTATATTTTTATTTGATTTGCTACCACTTTGATGTACTGTTCATCATGGTTTTACAACTTTGATTCCTGACATTTAAGAGAGCACTATATTTTGGCTGGTACCAAAAATCATATTGCAACCTTTTACTTTTGGAAATGGCAACATACTTAGTATCTATTTTTATTGGATTGTATATTAGTGTGTGTAATGATCTCATTCATGATAGACCACTGTGTTTCCATTTGATCCATGTAGCCGACCCCACTTAGTGAGAAAAAGTTTAGTTGTTGGTTGCTTGGTATATTAGTGTGTTTAAATATATATTGCATAACTTAGGATTTTTTATAGGCTTATTTAATTTGTGACAATATAAATATTTAACTGCATCATTTTTATTTTATTTTATTCTTTTGAATGTCTCTTTGAAAGTCCACGAATTATAAGTGTTTCTCCCTTTTCTGTTTTTTTTTTCTTGATACAGATCATGGCTTTATTGCCCAAACTTCCTCATCAACCCCAGCTACTTCAGACAGGTAATTTATATACTACCTTTCCCTTAATCAACTTTCCAAATTTTCTTTCCATTTCCTTTCCTTCCCTCTCCAAAACCACAGACAAAGTAGGGGGGGGGGGGGTTTGGGAACTGGAGAAAGTTACCATGGAATGGTGATGGTAAATTTCTATCTATAAGGAAATACTACATGTGCTTGGAAAACCCAGCTCCCTTTCCGCCTGGCTGCTTACTAGGTAGCATGCAGTTGTGTGTCTTATGAAGATGGTAGGTTTTCTGTTATAAATTTGTACGGTAGCTAACTCTTATGCACGTTTGCTTGTGGGCATATTTTCAGTGTGCTTAACTATTGGTGCTTACTCAAAATGGCTTGATTCTGCATCCTGTGGGTTGTCTATACTGCCTTCAGTTTTGGATATCCTAATGAATGGCATGGGTACATCTGAGGATTGTGCAGCTGCTGCTGCTTTGGCATTTAGACACATCTGTGACGGTATAACTTAACGCTTGTTTGATTATATTTGTGCACTTTTTGTTTGTCCCTTGGAACATTGTTGAAGTTGATAACGTGAGTTTCAACAATGTTTAGGTGCTAATATGGGGAAGAAAAGTACCTACCTTAATGATGAAAACAGTTTATTTTTCAGAAATTTTTGCTTGAGATAATGAAGCTTAGCACTAAAATTTTATGGGCAGCATTTGATTGGGGATATCTGTACTTTATGGCAAATAATATTTTATGCTTTTTTAAGTGAACAAAACTTGTTTAAGTTTCATTTATTTTTCATAAAAATAGATAGTGTAAAAGATGTTGAAGAGAAAACAATGTTGGTTTTCTATTGAATGTTTTTGCCCAGAAAATCTTCTGGGATAATTCTTAGGTTTTAGAAAATGAACAAATCAAGAATATTGGATGAAGAAAATGTGGGGAATATATAATTTTAATCAATTTCCATTATTTTCTATGTGACTGGTCAATGAAGATTGAGAACATTGGATGGAGACCATGATCAATTGTTGCTTCACATTTTATATGAGAAGGTTTTAGTATTATGTAGTAAGATGTGCTTTTGGAGTGATAGAGAGGATTATGACCTTTTTTTCATTTTGTCTTTTCTATCAAAAAGGAAGATAAAAATAAGGATTTATAACCTTTATAAATCTAAATCAAACTGGTAATGAAACAACTACTTCAAAGTATAGTATCTTCAATGATCTTAAAAGAAGATGCTGTCAATCAGTATGTTTTCATTAACTTGTGTCTCTACAAGTTCATTTCGTTTTTTTGCCAAAGATGTTCACTGGTTAGACATTGTCCTTGTAATGCCTTCTTAAAATTTTGTTGGCCATGAAAATATTATGATTCAAATGATTGGGTTCTGATGTTAGATTGTCGAAAAAAGCTTTGTGGATGCTTAGATGGTCTGTTCCACATCTACAATAAGACAGTTAATGGAGAAGATAGTTTCAAAGTCCCTGCCGAGGACTCTTTGTTTCTGGTTGAAGCCTTAAGGTAAAATAGTTGCTTGAAGTATTTAGAGATAGAACATTGCTTTTGGCTCTCTTTTGGGCAAACTATCTTTTGACATCATATATTTTCCTGCAGCATGGTTGTTACTGAACTTCCTCCAGATGGTGCTAAGAGAGCTCTTGAGGCATTATGCCTGCCAGTCATATATCCTTTACAGGTTATTATCTGTCTGCTATAATTTTTTTCTTTATAAATTTTCTCTATCAATGATCCTGTATTCTACATTATGCTCCATCAGGAAGCAATCAATCAAGGTCCAGAGGTCCTGAGTAAAAGACCTTCTCGTCAGTTAACTATTCACATTGATCGATTTGCTTACATCTTTAGGTGTGTTCCAATATTTAGTATCTTTATTTCTACTTCTGTCCCTGCCCAATCCTTTTTGTTCATCACAAAATCATGAACGTGCAACTGTATCTGTTTCCAGATATGTGAATCATCCTCAAGCCGTAGCAGATGCTATTCAACGGCTTTGGCCAATTTTTAAAGCTATTTTTGATCTGTAAGTACTCTTAAATTACTTCTTTAAGTAGATAATTTCCTCTTTTACTTTCTCTCTCTCTCTGGAATGTACTGTTCCTTTCATTCTTTTATTAGACATTTAAAAAATGATTTGGATGTAGTCGTGCTTGGGACATGCGAACTATGGAATCTCTCTGCCGAGCTTGCAAATATGCAGTAAGTAAGCTAGATCATGTTCTCTGCTGTACTTGCCCTACATCAAGAAAATATTTCCAATAATGACATGGCATGAATTTTATATATTGACGTTTAATCATGCAACTAAATGAGGCATTCATCTTGTAATGGCCTCAATTCTGTAATTTTTGTGTTTATGGCTTCAACCCTTCTGTGCATATTTTGTCTTAGATCATGTAATGCATACATTTTTATAAGGTGGCAACTTGCTCAGTGATTATGGACTTGTGGTTTGTTCTTTTCTTTTACATTTTAAACATAAAAAACTAGATTTCATTTGGTTGCTTGTCAGCCTTGTCAATGATACAAATTTAAAAATTGAATGTCAGTTCCCAGGTGGTTTCTTCCTCCTAAAGAGTCTGTACAAGATCAACTCTGGTTCTATGCCTTGTGAACGTTGAAAAGATTTGTTTGTTTTATTGAATGCTCTCTAGCAATCTTCTATCAAAGAGATATTGTTGGGTCTTGGAGTCTCCAATAACCCAAAAAAAGATTACAGCTGGTCACAGTGAGTGTACATGTTTCTAGGTGAGAACTTCTGGAAGGTTCATGGGGCTTACAATTGGTGCAATGCTAGAAGAGATTCAGAATCTATATAGGCAGCACCACCAGCCATGCTTTCTGTATCTCTCCAGTGAAGTTATAAAGGTATGTATATCTTAGCATGCCATTTTTATTATGGTGTAGAACCATGGATTGCCAAAGTTCAGTAAGTAGTGAGTAAATACATTCTATGAATGAAAGCATGCCATTTTTACCAGCATTCCTAGTCTATAGAATATTCTTATGGTGTAGTACGGTGGATTGCCAAAGTTCAGTAAGAGACGAGTAAATAGGAGAACATGCCATTTTTATCAACATTCCTAATCTGTTATGGAGTAGAACTGTCAATTGTCTAAATTCAGCAAGTGCTGAGTAAATTTATTATATCTGAATGAGTTTACATGCAAAATTGGCATTAGAAGTTCCTCACTGCCTTAAAATTATAATATAAGGCATGGATTTCTCCATTTTTAATGAAGATATTTAATACCACCGCCGAATCTTGAGTTGTCTTCTTAATTGGGAATACTTTTTGTTCCTTAGTTGCAGAGGGTTTGGTAGGAGTAAGGAAGGCAGGAAAACTTGTTTTGACGATGTGCTATTTATTTTGTTATTAGGTATCTTTGGCAATAAACTCTTATTTCAGGATACTGAGCTGCCCCTTGATATATATAGGATTGCTTTTATGGCTTATTTCTAGTGTTCTGCCAATGACCTTTTTAATGGTGTCTCATAGATAAGCAAAGGGATTTGGGAGTGTCAAGGCCTTTCCCTAACAACTTAAGCTTTTGGGATGAAGTGGTCTTCATCTTGGTATCAAAGCCTCTATGACCAAATAGTCAAGAGTTCAATCCTTGCTTCCCTCATTCTTTATAATTCATTTAAAATAAATTAGCACAAAGTATGATGGGTTTATGCTTTGTCCAAACTTCAAGCCCAAACATCTTTTGTGTGGCCCGGGAGGGGGGGGATATTAGAGATTATGATAAAACTATTCAGTCTTCACCTAATACCTTAAGCTTTTGGGATGAAGCAATTCTTGCTAGAGTTTTATTGTACTTACGAACTCCTAGATTATCCTCCTCTCTTATTGTACCTACACTTTTCTCTCTCTAATGAATTTTCTTCTATTAAAAGAAAAAAAATCTCCGCATTTGAACAAACCAAAAAAAAATTTAAATTATTTCTCAAAATGTTATTTACAAATATAATTATTGTAATAATTAGTTGATTGCCTATGCATCTTATCATAGACTGTATTATACAAGATTCTTCCCCTAAACGGCATGGTTAATATACTAGTTTGCTATAATTTTGGTTTTTGGTGCCCTTTGCATTTCAGATATTTGGTTCTGATCCATCTTGTGCTGACTACCTAAAGAATTTGATTGAGGTACTCTTCCAGCACACAACACGCCTCCTCACAAATATTCAGGTGCGGTTGAAGTGACTTTGTAGTAGCAGTTAACTCCTTTCTGATCTACTGATATTGTGATGGATCACTATTCTTTGCTGCAGGAATTCACAGCCAGGCCAGATATAGCAGATGATTGTTTCTTGTTGGCCTCAAGGTGTATTCGCTATTGTCCTCAACTGTTTATTCCCTCGTCTGTTTTTCCTTCATTAGTTGATTGCTCTATGATTGGGATCACTGTACAGCACAGGTATAGGCTCCCTCCCTCTCTCCCCCCCTACCCACACACACACACACACACAATAACATGCATACTCACCCATACTCATATTCTCCATTCTTCTGAAAGGGTATTATGTGTGTCTCAAGTATTTTTGTGTATAACTGAGATTGGCAAAGTCCTATATATTTAATCTCATGCTCATCCATCACTCGCACTGCCTGCTTGCCTGTATAAACCTGTGCATTATATAAACTTATAATAATTAAATACCTTATTTTTTAAATCTCTGATGAACATAGATTTATTGTGCGTCTGATGTTGCTGCCATTGAAGCATGAGGAATAGCCATCTGCTTGAACTTACAATGCATGCATCTACCTGGAAAGGGGCATAACTTAGTTAATTACAATACTTGCATATATTTCAAAGTCATACTATTTACTCAAAGGATAAGATGTTGATTGAAAAATCAAGGGTCGTTTTGTTTTATAGAAAAATCATGAGAGAAAAATAGTTAGCTGAAAATGTTTTCTTGAAGAGTACAAGTTTTCAGTAGTTTGGCATTAATAGTGGAAAACAGTTTCTACTTGTTTGGTGTCAAAATCTAAAATATCATCCAAATATATTGATTATTTAATTTTTCAGACATATTAAATTTAAAACATCATACATTTGGGTATCATGGCTGATAGGGTTCCAGAAACCAAAATGCAGAAACACACTGAGTTCTATTGAACTCCACACAAAATACGACAGAATATAACCAAATCTGGTTGGAAAAACTTCTCAACCAGCCCAAAGCCAAAGCTTTCTTCTGAGACTAGTACCATGCCCTTCGTAAAAACCAGTATATCCCTTTATCACCTTCACTTACACATATAACTATCACCACACACAAATAGGTAACTAACTCTAACCTCCTAACACATAACTGCCACACTACTGACTAACACTTGCTAACATAACTGCAACATAACTGCCTATTAAATAACTTCCTCTGTACTAAATCTGTTTGGGCCCATTCTGCTTCTTGTTCCTCCTAAAATAAATAAACTATGTCTTAGTCTTGTTTCCCTCATGATCCAGCACCACGTGGCCCACTTCTGGGGTCCTACCAATGGCACGTGAGTGAGTATTTTCTTGAAGTCCACAAAGACCATGCAAAATGATATTTCAGTCACATCTGGTAGAAGTTTGACCATGCGAGTCTGAAGGGCATTCATGATAATATCTAAGAATAGCTACAGGGAGTGAAATCTGAAAATGATTTCCCCTTTGCAAGTGTGAATGCCATTGTCTGGCTCTAGATGTATATTTTTGTTGCTATAGATCTGAATTTCTTGAACTGAAAATATGTTCTGCCTTTAATGTCTAAACATTAAAAACTGGGAAAATGTTTTGCCAAAAGATACTTTCCTTTAAAACAAATGCACTCAAAGTATCTTTTCTTTTTCTCTAGGATACTACAGTTAAGTTCTATAAAACCAGGTACTGTTTTTTAAAGGAAGTGGCCACCGGTGTTTGAAATGTCTTAATTACTTGTATACTTTTCTGTTTCTCAATTTTTTTTTATACATTGATATTATTTTGCTGCATATGTTTTGTAGTTATGATGTAAAGATCCTTCCAATTCTAAAAGATCTAATGCCATATGCGAATCCTATGGATATGCAATATATGTGGAAGTTATCCTTGTTCACTTTCTTATAATATATTTTCAAGTGTTTGTAGCATGATTGTTCACCCTTTGTTGTTTTCCTCTTCTGCAGGGAGGCTTCCAACTCCATATTGCATTTTTTGGCTGATATTTTTGATCTTGCAAACTCCACTGCTGGGGAGCAATATGTACCTATCAGAAATAGTGTAATTATTCCTCGAGGTTACAGCATAACCAGAATTTTGGTTGCTTCATTAACAGGAGCACTTCCGAAATCTCGAGTAGATGTGGTAGTTTACTTATTCCTTGTTTACTTTCCTTCATACACTTATCTCTGTCTTAACTTCTGGACACTTTCCAATTGCATTCTCCTTCAGGTATCTTACACACTACTGGCATTAATTCGAGCATATGGGATGCAAGCACTGGGATGGGCAAAAGAGAGTGTGTCATTAATTCCAGCAACAGCAGTCACAGATGTGGAGCGGTCGAGATTCTTAGAAGCATTATCCGATGCAGCATCAGGAGGTAATACTAATGGGCTGGCTGTTCTTGTTGAAGAGTTCTCAGATGTTTGCCGACGTAACAGAGCAGTTCAGGAAATAGTTCAAGAAGCTTTGAGACCGCTCGAGTTGAATTTGGTGCATGTATCATAGAGGACTGATAAAGGCATGAGATTGGGGGCCATTTTGTTTAGGCCTTGTCTTCTGGTTAGGTTAGGTCGGTTGTGTATTAGCTGTTATATTCATAAATTCATCCATTATCTTATCATTCTCCAATTTTTTAGGAGAATTCAAGCCCCTGCATGAGCTGTTGTTTGGGTTGAAAGAAACATGGGGTGTTGTATCTTTGTTTTATGAGATGTGCGATTGGTGAGTGATGTCATATGTCTTGCTTGTCATTTTTGGGGTCTGAGGTTACTTGGTATAGAATTGTAATTTATTGGAAACAATGTTAAAAAAGAAGAGAGGATAATGATAAGGTGAAGGAATCTTTTTTTTAGTGCAAATGATTTTTAAAAAATTTTTGGAATCTTTGGGCAGTGATCGAGTCAATACATCTTAATGCAAATAATTTACTCTTGGGTTTGGTAGGGGGGTGGGTGAGTGCGATGGTTGAATTGATCCTTCCTATGGTTTCCCTCATATTTGCAGGTTGTGGTTTATAGGCAAATCCAAGTGAAGATTTATTGATATGAGCACAGTTGGTTTCTCATGGTTGATTCGGCTTTAGTTAACTGGAAAATTTTCATCATCTGCAGCTGTGATTCCATATCAAACCCATTTCAAGTGCTAGAAATTAAAACAGTAAATAGTAAAGCTCTTGAAATGGCCAAAAGAAAAGTAAACGAACACAGTTTAGTAAAATTTCTTGCAAAATAATTGAAGAGATAGAAGGGGAAGATAGGGGACTGAAATTATGTTGATTTATAGTTGTGTAATTATACCATCACTCCATGAAATTATTTGTATAAATATACAAAGTGATGACCCTAATTTACATGAGTAATTGGTAATAAATATATTGGCGAATATGATATCAGGTCTGTAAGACAACAAAAATAGCACGTGTTACCTATGGATCAGCCTCTTCTACTCCAAAAGCTTTTGCATTATTTTAGGATTATCTCCAATCCAAACACTTAATTTAAAAGTTGTGTAACATATATTTATATGGATTTTACTTAAATAATAATATACCATCTTCCATTTCTAAAATTCTTTTATGGTATCAGAGCTCATTCACGCAATTGAAACTGTCATGCATTTATCAAATTCATCCATTACCAATAATATTTTAATCACAGTCGTCTGCTAAAGTTGGCTAGATTTGTTCCTTTCTTTTTTAAGTCTCGGGTGGAAGCAGACGTAAAATCACATTATAACTCACGAAAACATTTATCTAATCTGGGAAAAGGGTCTATCAGGAATGGATATCCAATCGAAACTGCTTAACTTGGAAGTTTAAATACTTCCCTGCTTTACAGACGCAGTGTGACAGAGACAAAGGAATCCACAGAAACGTCCTTGAGAAGGCCACACAAAGGGATTATAATAAACATCATTAATTAAAAGTAAAGCATTAAGAAAGTGATAGTGAGAGAAAGTGCTCAGAAAACGCAAATACAAATAGAAAATAAGCAGTATCCAAGAATCTCGTTCCTTCCCCCACTTTCGACAACATAAAACAAATGCCCAACACCTCCCTAGTCCTTAACATGTGGCTTAGGGGAATTGATTTTAGCCTATGAGAAACTCCCTTTTACGTCTCCCCAATCTCCGGCCATATTATGAGAATCATTGACATCTTTGTCTAATCTTCATCTCATAAACCACACTAATTCGAAGGGCATTTAAGTGAACCAATGACATATAAATGGACTAATATTAATAAATTCTTAATTAGGCTCAATCTAAAAATAAATAATAAATGTGTACAAGATAAGTTCATCTTATTAAAAAATGTATTTAGCATATTTATATCCCAATTTATGATTGATTTGATTCTGAATTGTTTACTTTAAAATTTATGAAAAATCTTTAAATATATTTAGTTTATAAAAAATAAATAGATCAAATTAATTATAAATAAATAATGAGAGGTGAGTTCCATCAATGATTAACTTGATTTACCAATCACTCGTTGTAATAACACATGCTTACACCCTTGTCAAACAGAGAAAAGTAAGGCCATAAGATTCTGTCTATGTGGGGTGTTCCCTTCCTTCCCAAAGAGCCTACATTTTTTTCTTTTCTTTTTTTTTGGACAACTCAAAGAGCCTTCATTTAACTGAATGTGAAAGGGATCCACTCACTTAAGGAAGTTGGTATATCTTTGGTGAGAGTTTACACGAAACCAGAATAAAGATGAAAGTACAAATAAGCCCATCTACAGTTCTACACCTCATGCATAAATACACAGTTTGCCTTGTCTGTTTCAAACATCTCTCAAGATTATTATTAGAGAATAGCCCATAGCCATGGATAGCAGAGCCAAGTCCAAGAGCGACAAGTCTCTTTGTGAGAAATCAATGAAAATTGTAACAAGCATAATTAGGATATCCTCTTTTTCCATTGCCGAGAAGACTCTTGGAGCCACTGGAAAGGCTTCAAAGGAGGTCCTAATTCCAGAGTCTCAAATGGTACCACCGGAGAAGGAACCGCTGGTGCCTCAACTCAGTGGAAGCAGAAGGTCTCAAGAGCCACAGCACGGAGCAAACCTCACCTATGTTATCAAGCCAGTTGGGAGAAATGAAAGAACTTCTTCCCATGTGTTTCAGAATGAGAAACTCCAACTAAGGCCAAAGAAAGAAGATTGTGTTGATGGGTTGGCTTCTGACTACATCAAAAAGATTCGTAATCAGATTGGATATGATTTATAGGAGAAATGCAAGGCTTCTTCTTTGTGTGGCCAAGTGACTATCTTTCTATATATCTCTATTTTCAGAGATTATAATAAACTTTATTCTGGGTTTCATTCTAACTATCGAAGTCGTAGTATCCTAGTTTCTCCAGATGATCCGAACTTCGATTCTTGATAGCTTAAGCTCTGTTTTGGTTGAAACTTGAATTAAACCCAGATGTAATAAACGTCGAGAAATGAATGGTTTTGCCGTTTCTGAGGAGATCCTACTTTTAAAGTTGCTTTCTTTTATTCCTTGCTGGATAGACAAGTATTTAGATAATGCTTTTCCAAGAGACTGTGGGCTTTACATTTTCAAATATGTTGTATGGAAATTATTTTCTTATTGAATGCTTCTTCTTTTTTTTCTTTTTTCTGAATGGATATTCATGAAACAAAATCCAAGTAATAAGGGTATAGCCACAGTGGTCCTGTATATGAGGATAAAGTGCTAGCAATACTGAGCAAGCGGTCTAAGAAAGAGCATACCAAATTATGCTCAACCAAAATAGTGAAATACCCGAGCATCAAATTAACTGGAGGCGGAGAGAGAAAGAGAGAGAAGGAGAAGGAGAAAAAAAGAAAAAAGAAAACAGATGCTTGCGTTAGCAGCACTAACTTTAACTTTGCCTTGTACTTCAAAACTGCAAGGCTTTGCATTAAATTAAGGTCACTGGGGATTCAAGATCTCTATTTATTTCCTTCAATTCTCTGGTAATATCTGTAAACGATATTGGGTTAACATATTTTGAAATGAGTCATACGCCATTTACATATTTTGCCTCAGGACAGTCCAATTCTCAAAACGTTTCAAAAAAAAAAAACCTTAAATTGACCCTTTTTTTAATCCATGACCGATAGATTAAATTATGAAAAGATAAAATATATAATATATTTTTTTCAGTAAAATTTACCTTTTACATGCTTATGAGGTAATTAGAGCAGTGATCAAAACACCTCCACCATTTTTCTTCTTCTGAAAATTAAAAACCTTGGAGGAAGAAATAAAGACCCTATAAGCAGAGAAAAATGAGAAGAATATTGTAGCTTTACTTGTCTTCACTGTTAAGAACTCCCCCCGGGCTAGATTTTCTCACGAGGAGAAAGCAGCATGAACTGTGAAGCCAATTACGTAATGTTTTCGAGTCTTTAGTTTCATATTCTGAGTTGAAGCTATACTAAGAAATAAAATATATATAATTTAAAAAATCATTATATACAATATGAATATCCAATACATTTCACACATGAGCTCATTTTATGTGTGTTTTGTAGATGCTACGAAAATAATAATTTTTTTTGTGAACAAATGGACAAATTACATTAATACAATATTAGGCACTAAAATTAATAAACAGAAGACAAAAGTAGAATAGATAAATTTTATAATTTTTAAAATTATAAAATAAAAAATTAGTATTTTAATTAAAAAATAAAAAGATAACTTACTTTTTAAATTTTAATCTATTAAATATTACATTTTAAAAATTAGAAATACATTTGATATAATAATAAAATAAAAAAGAAAAGACACATTTTAAAAAAATAATATATTTTTTTAAAAAAATTTAAATATTTTTTATATAATCGTAAATTTAATGTTATAAATTTTTTTTTTTTATTTATCTTTAAATTTAATATATAAATTTAAATAAACAAAATATATATTTTGAAGTTCTGACATTTTTTTTTACAATAAGAGGAAGAATTTTTTTTTTTTTTAATGTTATCTTAAAAGAAGAATTTTTCCTTTTCTTTAAAGGAAGAAAATCCAAAAAATAAGAATAAGAAGAGAGGAAAAGGGAGCGGGGATGGGGGACCGCGCGACGCTGTTTACTGGGAGTTTTTGGATGAGGCTCTGAAAGGGTGAGGGTTCAGTCATAAACTTTGATTGAAAGGACGGTTCTGGTAGTATTTTGGTGGGCTAGGCATCGTGTCACAAGGTCAGTCAGTCATCTAACAAAAGGGAATAATGGTTTTGCTTTGAATGGAATTGCAGCCGTTCAATGTGAACTCAAAAGTATTTGTTATCATGTGCTCTGCTCTACTGGTGAACCAAATCCTCCACATTCCCTCGATCTCTACTGATATGTGAATTGAGCAAATGGTCGTCTGCAACATTATTCGGATTCTGATTTGAAAGCATCGATTACATCAACAGATGATGCCAGCCGATGACTATGTCATTTAATCTAAAGTTGCGCAATTGATTCTTTCATATCAATTTTGACAAACAAAACTTCTGTTCTGTTCGTTCAAGTTAATAGCATGGTCTGGATAATTTCTTCATTTTTCATCTTTTTTCTGTGTCTTTTTTTGACAAACACAAAAATGACATTGATAATATATTACTTTACTATTATTAATTAGAACGTAATCTGTTTTTTTTTTTTTTAAAATTTCGTTCTTATATTTATCGACCATTATGTTTAATACTTTGATTTAAGTATTTAATACATAAACTTTTAAGACGGTAAAATTTGTATCTATCTGATTTACTATTGTTGAGTGAATAAATTTGATTTAGGAAAAGAAATCTAGGCATACTCTTTCAACTACATGTACCCTTTCCCTCTTAGCAACTCAAGTAGATTTTTGGAAATAAAAGCCAACAATTTTTTCAACTATTCTCACCAAACAAATTTGCATGAAAATGGACAGCGAAACTCCTTCACGGTTTCCCAAATAAGAAACATATGGTAATCCCACTATCAGGGCACAGCACTAGGGGCTCTGATTGAATTTTTTTTTTTTTTTTTGGGACCAGATGTCAGAGAGTTTGAGCTAAGAACCTGAGCCTGAATGCCCGGTTTGGGCCTCATTTTCTGTTTAGTGATATTTTAATGCAGCCCCAACCAACTTACACTTTGAAAATATGACAACAAAAGAGAAACCATAATGCCCAGTATAAACTATAAACAATGAAGTTCTAGTTTTTTCCAGTTACATTACATCCACTACAAACAAATACGGCCATTTAAGGTTAAGATGAATATGATGTTTTGGATTCAGTTCTACTTTGAGGTGTTTAATAAATAGCAAAAAAATTTATTTTTAAGAATTATATTTTTTGATAACATAATTTATAAAAATTATAATTTTTGAAAATATATAAAATATGTTTGGTTGATTTTTAAGATTACTGAAAATCTTTGATTCTTTTATTTGGTTATACTTAATTTTTTATATATTTTTTAAAAATTTCTTATTCTTATGAGAGAGAAAATAAGAGTGAAAAAAGAGAGAAAGAGATGAGAGAGAAAGTGAGAGAGTAAAAAAAAGATAAGAAAAAGTAAGTAGAAAAAAAGAGTAAAATTTATTATTATTATTATTATAATTATGTCATTAATAAAAGATATATTTATCTTTTAACATCACAAGAAAATTTTTATTCCTATAAAAAAATTAAGATTCTTACCTCTTCATAAGAATATTTTTGTGAAAAATTTACTGATTTTTAAAAATTTTAATTTTTTAAGAATGAATTTTTAAAAATGTATACCAAATATAAAAATTTTAAATTAAAATTTAAAAAAAAATCTGTGTATCAAACCTTTTATTTATTCTTTACTCTCTAACTTTTTTGCCCAACCCCAAAAAAAGTGGCCAACTGAACAAGATTCTAAGGCCCTAATCCTTTTTCTAATTACTTTTGCTCGTTTAATCCGTCTTCTTTTTCTATGACGCCACATGAAGTTATTACCCAACATAATAGGACACTGAACCCTCCTTAAGAGCTGATTTGTAATCCGACAAAGTAACAAAAAGTATCCCATCGCTGGTGATTCAAACGATCACTAGGTTTCCACAGAAACATAGGTGTTTCTGGCTCCAAGAATAGAAGTAGGCTTTTGATTTAGGTTTATCTACTAACTAGCCTGCTAAGAGTAGGCGAATGTTTCTCAACCAAGCCATCTGCCTAAAGTTCTTCTCATCGTAATGGAAATCAGCCTCGTACGAGATTGCAGTTTAGTTCGGGCTGATCTGGAGCTTCAGTCCATGTGCTAAATTTGTCTACTCTTTTAGGTCAGTTACAGGCTGATTTCCATCTTTGCCTAATTTTTTCTTTCTTTCTTTCCATTCCCTTTTCCGATTGGAGCAGTACCGTTTGAATACCTAAGAACCCCATTTGTCCATGTTTGGTTTACTAGTAGATCCCAAAAAGAGGGGAAGAAGAAGACCAATTACTACAAGCATAATTGGTAAACCCACCGAAACCTCTTTGATATTTGATTCTGCTTTTGATCAACACTATATTGATTTATCGAAGGGAATTTTCAGAATTATTTTTGAAAGAAAAGTAAATGTAAGTATTTCTATAGTATATTAGGCATTCAATTAGAATTATTAAATAACAAGGAACCATCAACTTCGTTCTCGCTTTCCAACCTTACCTTATTCGGGTGGCTCACAATTCTTATCATAGAAAGTGACGCCATAGATTCCACTATCATAGTAAATAAGCACACGAATTGAAGAACCTTGAATACCTATAGCACCAAGCATTTCATGTCCAATCATCCAGCAACAGCATTAACCCCCACCATACCCCACAAGAACGACAGGATTCAAGGCGGTCAGAACAATTAAGATAACGAATGTAGGGGGGAAAAAAGGGTCCCCGCTTCCTAAGGGGAAGACACAGACCGCCAACTGTTAAACCCTACTTGATATTTTCCCCCGAAGAACTATAGAAACCACTCGTATGTGTAGACCACATCCGACGTTAATGAGAAATAAACAGAAAGTGCCAATTATTTTCAGTAACATCAACATAAAAGTTAAAACATAAACTTCCAAATAAACAAGAATCTAAGGTCATTCATATAATAAGAAAACAAGATCAGGACAGGACCTTTCTGGGGTCTGTACAACGAGCAGATTGATTAATTTTTGTCACCTAGTTACCTTGCCTTCTCTAATTCGTCGTCCTTTCTTTCACCATCTTTCTCTTTCTCCAACCAAAAGAGAGAGGAGACTAGAGATTAATATCTGTGAATCCAAGTTACTACAGAAATGAACCATAATCATAAGTTATCTGTCTCAAGCAACACTTATGATGCTATCTTCATTGTCTAAGAAACGCGGCATTGGATGTAGACCCCTATGCCTTGATGATGTATTTCTCTGATCACACGACAAGGATAGCCCGAGAGAGAGTGTTGGTGGATCGATGGCTGAGCTTGAACTAAAGTTGATATCAGACACAGCAGAAGCTTTGGGATCTGGAACAACAGGAATTGGACGGACAAGCTCTGTTGACCCCTTGAATTCGGCATTACCCATTGGATATACGGGCATCATTGAAAATCCATTAATGTTGCTAGTTTCAGCGGTTGCAGGGTGCACAGGATGTGATTGAGGACTATCATCTTGATGCTGGATCTGTTCTTCCATTGGAATTGCCGAGACCTGACAGAAAATTGATAAGATGATGAAAAATTTGTCTCTCCAATCTACCCTGTTTAGAAAATGCAACCTTTTATCTTAAACTCCTGGCCAGTCAACTCTTTCAATAGCAGGGAACCAAAACCTAAAACTACTCTTTAAAATTTTCTTGAAATTCAATCATATATACAAGCAGAAGTGATATTCAGTTTGACTAACAAATTGAAGACTAGGAACAACTGACGAAATCCAAACTCATTTTTTAAGAATAGCACTGCTTCAAGACTAAATTGATCTAAAATAACTAAATGACATAAAATCAGAAATCAAAGTTCCTTCCTATATTGCTTCTCAATTTTACTTTTTCCAGCAACTAACAGATTGCTATGAAATTAGATTGAAGGGAAATAAAAAAAAGGTATCTAATGATGAGGAAACAGCCAGACAGTATGATAAAGGAATTACAGTGTCGGTGGTAATGTCAAATAGGCTGGATCTACGACGTCGACGATTAAGGTTGCTTTTGCGGAGGAAGTACTTCTGAGCATGGCTGGCAACCTGTGTTGGCGTCCTTGTTTTCACATAGTTCCTTGAGATTCCTCTCCAATCACCTTTTCCTACCTTCTGCAACCCCAGCAAGAACAGTTTGTGCTCTTCCTCCGTCCATGGAACCCCTGTTCAATCAGCCCCAGATACAAGTACCAGAAAAAGCCAAAATCAACAATTTCTCACAGAAAACCATAGTCATATTTCGTTTTCAACGAAGACTATAGCACATTGAAAAAAATCAATAATCTATACATTCAAAAAATCTTAACATTATATTAAACAGCTACAAATTTTGGCGAAGAAATGAATCAAACTTTTACCAAAACCAGAACAAAATAAAAATTAAAATAATAAACCGTATCAAAGAAATCTAGAAGTGATAATCTATCGATGAAATTGATCGGACCTCGTTTGCGCTCACGCTCGCGGTGCCTGCCGGAATTATGAGCAACAGCCTCGTCTGCGGAGGCGTAACCGCCGGCGAGAACATATTCTTTATTGTTGTTTGAACCGCCCTGAGGATGCTCGTACTGTGATAGATTATTCATACTCACACTCTTCCTCATGGAATCGACCACGACTCTAACTCCGAACAGCATGATCTCGCCGGCGCCGGCGGGGTAGCCATCACCGTCGGTGGAGATGGCGGAGAGCGTGCGAGACATCCTCCGATCGGAAGTTTCTTCCCTGAAGCGTAGAAGTTATCTGGGAGGAATTTCGGTCCGTACAACGCGAGTCAGAAAGAAAGAGGAAGACAAGAGAATATTGAAGGTGGGGAAGAGAGGGCGTGAAGGGGCATTATATATGAGACAGAGGAGACAGGGACGAGGTGGCAACATGTGGAGCGAAAGACGTTGAAAATAAAAAGTTTGTGGATTTTGTGTGCGCCGATAATACGTGGCATTTAATGGTCGGTTTATCTGCTACGACCATGTGTTTCTTTATCTGCTCTCCTCGTCGAATGATTATATTCAGAAAAATTGGAGAGGTTTTATCGGAAAACAAAACAAGTTTTGCTTCTTATTTCTTACAATAATACATTTTTTTTTAAAAAAAAATATTTTCTAAGTTAAACACAAAATGAATTTCATGATAATAATTTATTGAGTTTTGAACCATAAAGCCTTAACCCAAATTAATAAATTACATGAAAATGTCAATATTAAAGGAACATATAATTAATCAATGTAATGTCATCATTACTACGTCTCATTAACGAAAGATGTACTTAATGAGTGATGAAGTACATTATTTTTTTGCAAAAAGAAAAAAATCCCCCAAAGATGTACTTCATCACTCATCAGATGGTGATTATGATAAGCAAAATTTGGCAAATTTTAGAAATAATTGAATTAAGCCTTTGCTCTCTCTTTTTTTTATAAATAAAATCTTCAAATTTTCTGTTAATTTCTCTTTTTTTTTTAGAAATAATAATTCTTAGAATATGACATGTCCTCATAGTTTTAAAGTTATTTCTTATAAGTTATTACCATTTTTAATACCAAAAAAATGTTTGTTTCATGAAAGTGAAGACACAAATTCAGGTAATTATTTTTTTTGTGGGTACGTTGCAAAATTATTGGTCGAGGTAAAACAAATTGAGACAAAAGGATCCCATAAACAAAATGGGTGAAATTTTTTTCCTTGACCAATAAGTTATTTTTAGGATCCGTAGGATCTGCTACACACAACCTAGGATCAAGAACCTAGTAACATCTTAATGCATAAAAATATATATATAGTACTAAAACGTAGAGTAGCTTTGAAGTCATGACAGATCAAAGCCAAATATAGCGACTCCTGGTCAGCCGGAGCTGAGCTCAATTTTTTTGGCACTCCTATAATAATAAAAGTAATTATTAATGTATAATTGACTTGAAAAGTGCCTTTGTTTATATATTTATTCGTTTTAAAAAACAAAATTTGCTTAAAATTATTGAGAATTTCCATTCGGTAATAATTCTGAATTAAATAAAAAGAAATGAAATCCATCATCACTATTATTTTAATTTAAAAAAAGGGAGAAAAGTCCAATTACTAACAATGAAGGGCCAAAGACTTGCATGACCCCAAATAGAGCACGGTATATGGGCACATAAAATGACGTTAATATATATATTTAATTAAATTATATCAACTTCAAACGTAATTTTGAGATTAAATTAGTGGTAATAATTATGCTACATAGGGAATCCAAAGACTGAAGTACTGGAATTTTACTGACCAAATGAAAGGGGGAGGAGACAGGCTGAGAGGAGCACCCAATGTGCACATGCATCCATGCAAACTAAATCTTAATCTATCCCTAAACCATTAATTATAAGGCTTAATCCACAATATTCTTCTCACCAACTTGGCTTTAAACTATTGTCGTTTTACATTATCTACGCATTAACAGGATATTAAATTTAAAAAAAACCTCATAATCAACCTAATATTGTATTAGAAAAAGTACTATTTGCAGTTAATAATAATTTAATTTATATGGTCACCTTAATTTTATGATCAGTTTCTTGGGTTCTTATAATAAAATTAGCCAATTTATACTTCTCTCTTTTTAATGATAATATAAAAGATTGCATTAATATATAGTTTATTTGAGAAGATCTGGAGAATCGTGTCCACCTTAAATATAGTAGTATTAGATTACTATGTAGATATGTGAAATAACTTTTTAGTGAGCATTTTTTATATATATTTACATAATTATCCTTGACTAAATTAATTATAACTATGATTTTATAGTGAACACACACATATATTAGAAAAAATGTCTTAAAATTTTAATTTTGATTATAAGAAAATAACTCATATATTAACTCTCACAATAGTTAGGGTTTGGTGGTGGGGTGCCACATGGGAATGGAGGATGAGCCTTAGATAAGGCATCGTGGTGTGGCCACTATCGCATTTTTCTTTTTCGCATCAATTCGTCTATAAATCTGCGTATGCAAATCTTGACTTTTAGCACGCAAGGTGTTTGTAATTGATTCAATCGCTAAACTTGCATTCATTTCTCGTAGGAAAATCCTCTTCGTCTCTTTCTTTTGTTGATTGTTTGTCGTGTGATTGGTGAGGAGAGTGAAAAAATCTGACGTTAATATAAATCATATATAAAGTCACCTAATTGTTTGTTCGTGCCTCCGAAAGACCTCATTTACGGAAGCATGAATGGAATCTCACCCAACTTGAAGTCTGCTTTAGGCGTTAAAACATCAACTTTAATCACTTTTTCTCTCTCACTCAACCCAGAGATTGGACTAAGAAACCCATCCTTCCTTTTCAGGGTGTGGTTTGCATATTTTAAGCATGTTACTTTACAGTCTCTATCTCGTTTCATATAACTAAAGATGAGGATGATGAATCTATACACTTGCACAAAATGGATCTGTTAATCCAAGTGTGGTTTCTTAGCAGCAAAGCAATGAGGTCATCGTTTGACCGAAGTGATATATATTTTTATGTAGGCAAGTAACACATGGAGTTATAGCAGCCTCAACTAAAGTCTCACTTTTTGACATTAAACACTTCAGCTTACACGAGAAACACAAACAAAAGCTAAGCTCGTGTCTTCTTTTCATCAACGGATGTTTACTAACAAATTAAGGATCATCTGTAAGAATGATTCATCAATAACTTTATCATAATTTTTAAAAATCGATTAACTTCACTATCTCGAGATAAAATATTCTGGCACTTGAACTTACCATCCAAAATCCAGGAAGAACTATGTTTTATTACCTTCTTTTAGTCATCAGTAATTCTATAGTCGTATCACCGGTTATATAAGGTCTAAGTTGTGTTAAAAGTGGCCAAAGAATTATTCTGTGTTGTTATAAATTGAAGAATGAGAAGAACAAAACCTTCTAAAGCTTCCCATTGGTGCCGTGTGCTTTTGAATTCCTTTATTTCTTTCTCATTTACTTGTGTTAATTAAACGGGTTAAAGAAAATCTAAAGCCTGCAAAGCGGGTCAATGACAGCTATATAGTCAGTTTCAAGCTGGTTCCTACAAGGCTACAGGTCCTCGATTATTCATTACCTAACAACGTTAATGATCAAATTACTTCACAATTTTGATTAGTTAGCCGAGAAAACAACATATATCTTTGGGGTACCCCTCGAATATCCAGGGGTTGGGTGCGTGTGTCTCTCTCTACTCATATCAAATATAGGGCAAATGGGACACATGGTTCTTAAACTCGAGGGGGTCCCATTTAGATAACAGACACTGGGACACCCTGGCCTCCACCACAGGGTGGACGTGAGACAAGAAGAGCATAAGACATTATCTACAGACAATTGATTCTACCAATCTTTGCCCATATCTGAAACATAAGGGGAAGAAAAAAAAAGGAAATCCAAAATTTGATTTATAAAGCTAAATGCCATATCGCGACTTGCCAGCCTTTAATTTATGCTGCTTGATTGCATGTCCAACGCTTCTCTCAAAAGTAATTGCCAAAAAAAAAATGCTACCCTCAGAAGCGAATGAGACATTGAATATGGCCTACAATAATCTAGGAGTAGATTCTATTCTTCATTCATTGACGGATTCAAGGGTAATCTTCCTGGAGCCCAGAAACTGTGCAAGGAAATTTCAAAATTTTGTAACTATCTATTGTCTCACATTGAATAATCATTGGCACTTAAACTTTAATGCTTTCTGGCTAATCTTTTAAGTTGAAATCTCCTTTTGGATCAAATAGTAACAGCATCTGGGAGTGGGGTGATTAGTACAATTTGGATAGTCATTCATAAATGATATATATTTTAGATATTTCTCTCAGACCTCAACCGAGGCTCCACAAAGCAAGGACTCAGACTCGATGGAAGCACCTGATATGCAGAAAGTGTGGTAACAGGAATTGATTTTTCTCTTTCTCCCAGCAAAGGGAAGCCCGGAAGTGCAGCAGGGTACGTAGACAAATCTACAGCAGAAAATAATCTTCCTCCCCTAATAAGTAATGGAAAGACAGTATTTCCTAAAAAGTTCTTGAGGACAAATTTATGTAACCTAATTTCTTTCTTCTTTATTCCACTTCTGTGAGTCTGTCAGAGTTTGATGAAGACCTGTCAGTAATATATACAATTGCAAAAGAAAAATATTTTGACTATAGTGTACTTTTTTTTTTTCACCAAGGTGTTTCCAATGCAGAATCAGTAGATCTAATTAACTGGCAAATATTGGTGCCAACAGCCACTTGAAATTTCTGCAGATACCTTGAGAATATTATATACCAAAATTTTGGCGAGCTGAAAAACAGCCTGCTAAGGAACATTAGTTTGTCAAATATATGCCCCCATCTTCATTTTCAATCAACCAAATCCGGGCACGGAATGGAAAGTAGTGACTATTTTCTAAATTCCTTTAAACTGCACTTGTTAGAGGCTCTATTTTCATTCTGGTTTCTGTTCTAGAATCGACATCATTAGCTTTGCCACTCTGCACATCAGATTTAGAGGTTCTTGCTCCTTAAAGTGACAAGGGGGCGTTACTTAAAGATACTAATTTTTCCTCTTTGCCCCTCTTTGAAGATGATTCAGTGCTAGACAGAATTCGCCTTAGCTGTGATTGTTGGCAGACATTGTGAACTTTGCTCCATCCAGGGAAAATAAATGACGATGAGACGTTATCTTGTAGAAATGAAAAAGTAGCCTTTGCAATAGGAAAATCTTGGATAACTGTGTTTTTCTCGATTCGACCCCGTCTGATTAAATGAAAAAATAAAAACATCGTTGTTAGAAAGCTCTAACTGTTATCTAAACAAGTAACAGATACAAAAAAAGATGTACTTCTTTTTTTCCCTCATAAGCAAGAAGAACCACAAACCAATGCAATGTATAAGATTTACTATAAGAGAAGATAGAAATAGACAGCCATCGTCATTACTAAAAGAGTAAAAGTAGAACGCTGGATCTATCTCATTCAATTCCATTCATATATAACGTGGCTGATCAGATCCACACCTAATTTTCCACCACTGTTACACCTCTCGACATCATTGATTTAACCAAAAATAAGGAAGCTTAATTCAAATAATTATAAAAGAGTCGTATGTAATATAGTATAAAATATTGAAGCACCTTAATAGTTAATACTTTATTTATAATCATATAGTTTTCAATATTGAAACATATCCTCATAGGGAAAATTTGGGACATTCTAAATGTAACCCTTGCTTATTTCCCAGAGATTGCCCTTTCACTCCATATAAAACAAGGGTGAATAACAGCAAACAAAATTAGATTAATAATTTAGTAATAGCATAGGAAAACATCCTACACCTGCTTATATCCATTGATTGAGGTTAGGATAACTATTATTGCAGATTGAGGAACTTCTCATATTAAGATAAACAGCATTGAGACAAATGTAGCCATCCCGATTAATTGTGATACAAGGCATTAAAGACAACAAAACGGCTGTTCTTTGTTCATTCCTAGCCTTGGCTATTAATTACCTGGCCCAAATCAAACACATAATTCAATTGGAAATCAATTTCACTGAACAAGGAAGTACTTTTTTTTTGGCATGTAACAAGGAAGTACTTTAGTCAGTGCAATATCATGTACAAGAGCAAGAGTTCCAACCTACGCTTCCTTTTCTTCTATGCACCTTTTTTTTCCATGTTGAAAATTTTGATTCAGAGCAAAAGAATAAGTACCCAGTGGCAAAAGCAACTTACACCACGACAACTGTTGCTATCTGAGGAAGATCCTCGCCAGTCATGAACATCTCCTGCATATGGTTCAGTCAAATTGATAATGCTGTTAATGCTCCACCTTTCCACATACTGCAAGATGGCCACATTCAAGGTCGTTTCAGATGACTTTGTTAAAACAGGATACAAGTTTAGAAAGAAAATCCAGTATACCTGTGTACATCTACAGACCACACAAGTGTAATTTTACGGAAAAGTTAAGGAAAAGTCCTCGCTTTTATGCTTCATTGAGCACTCTTGCAGCTCTTTCTTTCTGGCCCGTCCACCAGAGAGATTCTAAGAGTGTATTACAAAACCTCGTCCCTAGTCCACATCCTTCAGAGTTAAGTTTTTCAAAGACATACTCTAAAATCTGCCAATTAGAGTCGTCATAATAATCTCCATTGATCATCTGTCCAATCACTTGGTGAATATCTGATACACTGGTTGTGATCATTTCATCAAGCAGATTATAGGCATCATTTGACCTGAAAGTAAGAACCAGATAGCAAGCTCAGAGGCATAATTCAAAAAAGTGATTCCCCATTTAAAATAAAATCAATGGACCACTTTACACGATAGAGTTAACAAACAAAGGCCTCCCCATGCTCTGATGAAATGTGCCAGAATTCATGATACTTAGACAATTTTCTGGTTTGGTTAGACCTTGAATCATGATTAAGCCATACTTGATTGCTTATATCCTTTAATGTCAAAATGTATTCTTGATCATGCATTATTGGAATGAGCAGAGCTCTTGGAACACAAACAACTGGAGAATAATTTTGTAAGCACATATATCTACTTTGAGCTTCGATGTAAATCACATTATAAATGAAGTTCTTTTATTATCTTTTCTGGGCACTAGTAGTCACAATTGAATTCCGAATTGCTTGTTAATAAAGCAAGAAGTCAACCTTGGTAGAATTAATTTTAGGATGACAATGACGCCCAAATTTGCCCAAAATAGAATTTTGATCCACCGACATTTCTCAAGAATCGCACAACAAACAACTAGCCAATCACAGCGAAACAACTCATTGGCCTAACTGTCCAAACAATATTCCAAAACAATCCTAGCTACCCCACGTAGTATTTCAACCAAGCTGGTTTAAGTTTGTTATGCCTGGACTTATGTATTTCCCCGTGTGGAGTTGAGGTGTTTTCATGATTTCCATCGCGTTGTTACATTATAAACTTGATCCAGTCCATAATCAAAAGCCCAAGACCCAAATAAAGTGGAAGATATTTCATCTACATGGAAATTCCTAGAATTCTCTAGTGAGTGCATATGTTTCATCTTCATTTCCAAGATAGAAGACTCATTTCCAATTGAAGTGGCTTATTTCGAAGACAAATGACTCATCTCCCAAGTCATTAGCTTTTATTATGTAATTAATATTTTGTGCTTGCATTTCTACTTGTGATAAACGTTTAATAGGTGGCATAAAGGTTGGCAGTGGGGCTGTTTTAGCTGGTGGTGGTGGACTTGTGGGTGCGGATAGCAAAGCAGCAATAGGGGGTAGAACTGGAGGTTGAGGTGCTGGTTTGGAGTTAGAATGGTGATCTTAGAAAGGGTGCACTCAATTGATGATTTAGAATTGATTATGAAAGTCCTGCAACTTATCTTCCTGGAGTTTCGCAAGTGCCACTGCTTCTGAAAGTGAAACAGGTTGTAGTGCCTAGATTTCACATCGAATGTCAAGTTTAAGGCCAGAAATGAAGCGGCTCAATAGGAATAGAGGAGGCAAGCCTATACTGCGATTAGCAAGCGACTCAAATTGGGATTGATATTCGCGTAAGAAGCCAGTCTAAGAGAGTTTGAATAAGGCACCCTTATTGGGACGGGGCATACTGAACTTCCAGCGCTTGAAGAAGACTTTGCCATGAAATAATCTAGCCATTAGCATGCATCAATTGGAACCAGCTCAAGGTCTCACCATCCATGTAGAAGGAAGCAATACAGATGCGTTGGTCTTCAGGGGTGTGATGGAAATCGAAAAATTGGGTGATCTTGAAGATCTAGCTAGGAAGGTCAGAGCCATCGAAACGAGGAACATCGAGTTTTAGTCTGGTAGGGAGGAAACAGTAGACGCGGAGGAGTCAGAGGACTTATTGGTGGTGGCTGCAATTTTGGCTTCAAGGGTTGAGATCTCAGTAGCCATGGATTGCATATCATGTTTCAAAGCTAGTGGTGTTTCCAGAACTTTGGTAAAGGTGGCATCCATTTTGTTAGTGGGTTGAGAGGTAAGCTGCGAAGATCCTACCATGGTGGTCAATGAAAGCACCAATTTGTTATGGCCTTCTTCAAGGTACCTCCAAGAGCAGAGTTGAAAAAAGGTTGATTTCCTTCATAATTCTTTCATACGTACAAGCTTTCCAATATAAAGGAAACACCAGCCAATCACAACAAAACTCATTGGCCTAACTACCCGAACAATATTCCAATACAATCCCGGTTACCCCACCTTCGTATCATGTAGTCTTTCATCCAAGCTAGTTTAAGTTTGTTACGCCTGGATTTATGTATTTCCCCACGTGGAGTTGAGGTGTTTTCATGTTTTCCATCGCGTGAGACGTTTACCATGTCTGCATAACTCGGTTTAAGCTCAACCGGGTTCCTATCACAAAACCCTCTCCCTTTTCATCCTATCAAGAAGCTCAAGTGAGGTCTCATATTGACCATTGCGCCTGTAGGCATTGATCACCTCCGTGTATGAGATCACACTCTGGGCCACAACTCGGTTGGGCATTTCATCAAATTTCTCGCTGCATTTATCAAGCAAGCATTCCTGGCCCAACAAAGTGGCACTGCATATACTTGATAAGGTACAGCGCGCGTTGCTAATCACCCTGCTATACGAATTCCTTGAAAACCAGGGCAAAATCATTCAACGAAAGCTTGTTCTTGAAGGTCTATTTAGCAATGCTGCCTCGGGAAGGTAAGCTGCTCAGCTTGTTGATAAGCTTTTCAACATCGTAGGTGTACTTGCCTTTCTCTACCATCATCGAGGGGTTACCAAAGGACGAGCTCCCTCGGCTTCGCTCGGCTTTCCCGGGTTCAAATTGCAAAGTCCGGTCGCCGGAGAGGAATCTCTGATGGAATAAGAAATCCTGGGTTTTAGAGGTGAAAGAGAATTGACTAAAGTTATGTTTGGGTCTAAGGAGATTAGCGGATAAAGGTGAAGGATTGGGTGCTGAGAGAGAGAGAGAGAAAGGGTCATTTCAACAACCAGCTCGCAACAGTTTTGCAACATGTTAATGGAAGGAGTGATATACATTTGCAGGTCAAAAATACCAAGGAGAAAGTGTTTTCCCAATGATTTCTTCTACTTCTCATCGATTTTAACCGGGATATTTCTTCCCAATGCTATCGACTGTGAATTTCAACTTAAAGATAAGGAAGTACTTTTGAAATTTTCCCACTAGTTCCTTCTATAGTTTGAAATTTTCAAGGAAAAGTTTTAAGCAGGAGGTAAAAAAAGGAGATGGGGAAGGGTAACTTCTAACAAACCCACTAGGGATAAGGGCACGCGTTGTTTCCAATGTATATTGTACAAGGAAATTGAAATGAAATGAACAAGTTGGTTATTCGACCCGAACCCGGTGGAGAGCGGACAGCGGACAATGACAATGGGTAATATTGAAAACGGGTTGGCTGTCACTAGTACGAATCGTCAAGATCCGTGTTTAGGCATAACTGTGTGAAAGTCTTGCTTGACGTAACCTCAGATAAACTAACTGTAGGTCGTGTATAGTTATAGTCAAATCCAACCAAAATCTCAATTGATCGCCAAGCTCCCTATGCTCATTAGGAATACTTGTTTTTAAGAATCTTCAGAATTTTACCACTGTAATGAAAGAATATTCATTTTGTGTGTAATTAGGTTGACTGAGTTTTGCTATTCTAGTTTGTTTTCATCAGCCTGAGTCAAGATTAATGTTTTTCTTTTTCTTTTTTAACTAAAACTTTAAGTGATGATTTTCATAGTATTTTAATTCAAGTTGGGATAACAAATTATAGCTCGAGACTATGAGATACATGTAAGTATACAAAATACATTTTAAGTCTGCTAATATACAAGAAGTTTGGACAAATCTAAGATACTTAGGAGAAAAAAAATATGTTTTTTTATCTTATACAACCTAAAAGAAAATATGAATATTATATATCTCAAAAGTTTAATTTTTTCAAATTTTATAAAGTATTATTTACTGTCTCATTTTTTTTAATAAATGTTAATTATATAACAACTAAATTAGGGATATTTTATAAGTTAAGATATGAGAATGGATTGAATAAAATATCGAGAGACAAAAAAAGAACTACAAATTTAAGGAGCATAAATGACGTTATTGCCAAATCACCTTCTACCAAACATGACCTTAAATGAAATGTCGTGTTATTTCGAGTTGAAGATGTTCCCATCGGTTGAGACGGGTTGACAAGAGAACAGTGGGAGTTACTCGAAATTGCAAACGTGGGATTGGTCATTTCGTTGGAAAACCGTTTTCACACGGAAAGAGACATCCCATTCCGTTGCGCGGGCCTCCGTGGGCCCGCAAAAAGCAAAACACCACGCGCCCCAATGCTCCTTCTTTGCTTTACCCCAAAACTTCTGTCGAAACGACATCGCGCGGCAGAAGCGAATGCCCACGTTGTATCGGTTGAATTCGGCCACGTCAGCATCTCCGATGGGCGTGGTGGGCCCTTCTCTCGCAGCGCGCAGCCACGCCAAACGGAATGGTAGCGAAATAGATCAGAGCCCGCGCCGGTGTTACGGTTTGTCAACTAGCAGGGTAATTTCGTAATTATAAGGGGGTGGCTGGGGTAATCTGGTAATTAACGTGGGGCTTTCAGTTCCTAACAGACAGCTGCTGCTGCTGCTGAGAAGGGGAAAAACAGAAACAAACTCCCTTCCGTCCTTCACAACTTGGTCTGAAGCACCAACCCTTTCTTGATGCATTAGACAAGAATGGAGGATTCCGAGGTAAAAAATTTCGGACCTTTATTTCAAACTTGGACTACTTTTACTTCTACCATCGTCAACTCCCGCTTTGCTTTTTATTTTTCTGTACGGTGACAATTTTTTCTTCTCTACGGGTTTCCGGGGAATGTTCTAATGGGAATGGGTTTTGATTTTTCTGGTGCTTCTTGTTGGGTTTTTTTTTAGTTTTGAGTTCTGGGTTTGATTTGATGTTTGTTGTTTTATCGTTTTGAACAGAAATTGACGGCCTTGAAGAGGGCCTATGCCGATATAATCCTCAACACGGCGAAGGAGGCGGCAGCGCGTATCTTAGTGTCCGAGAGAAAAGCCATGCGGTTTCAGCGGGAGCTCGTTTCGACTAAAGAAGAGGCGCTTCGGATGCTTCTCAGGCTCAAACAAATGCTAGATTCTAAGGTACGATGATTATCCTCAAATGGGATTGCTCCTCATTTTCTTTGTTTCCCTTTTCTGCTTTGCATTTTTTGTTCTCCTTAATTTGGTTGATGTGTTGATTCTGCAAAGTTTTGTGGCGTGGGTTTGGTGTGAGATTCTACTTGATCATGAAAATTTTTATCTTTTCATTTCATTGGGTTATTCTGATAAAAAATTTGGCTAATTAATTGCATCTGTTTTCATAGACTTCAAGGAATTCTAATCAATTTTCAGTTAAAAAAAAAAAAAGCTTGAATGAACTCAGGATAATGAAGGCAGATAATTTATTTGTGGAGCTGTTAAAATACTTTGCGTTCACTTAAATGTGGATTATCTTTGAAATGTAATGCTTGACTGACAGTTTCTTATGCCTTCCATTAATATCAACAGAATTAGACATCTCAATTCTAAAGCATCCATGGTGAAAGAGTTGTTTGGTTTCTATGGAATGTCATTCGTTCTGTTTTTTTAATGTAGCTAGGGGTTCAGTAACATTTACATTCTATCAACTTTGAATTTCAGGGTTATGTTAATCAAAATTAGTATAAACAATAAGGAGTGACTTGTAGTAAAGTGTTATTTTGCTACGACACTCATATTGATCACTTAAGGAATGAATCAACATATGTTTGGGAAAGTATATGATGTATATATGGTTCAGTGTCAGATAGATCACCTAGCATTTTTTGCAAATTTCTACCTCACCATCCATCTATGCATAATATTTTGCTTAAAACTGATCATTGTAACCTGCAGATGAGTTCCATCAGAAGAATGCTGAACACTCTTGTTACCCTTGTTTGGGTTGACGAGGAAGGATCTTACTTGATGATGAATATATAGATGAGATATAATGGTTTTATACATTTCATGTTTATATATTTTTAACTATCTTATAAGCTAGGCTAGTTTTGGAATAAGGGGAACATATAACGAAATATATTCTGTGTTGTTGATTCAATTTTTGGCCTCAATTTCAACTAATTCGCGAAGGGGTGTTTGACAAATTGTAACGAAGTTTCAACATTGAGAGCTTATTAGTTACTGTCATTATAGCTCTTACTGACCATATTTGTGATTATCCAAGCTACTGCTATCCGAATCCAAGCAATGGGGTCCTCTGAGCTAACTCATTTCTAACATATTATCTTTATCTCTTGCTTTGCGTAATTCATGGCTATTTTACAGGTTAGCGAAGCAGAAATGACATCTTTTACTCAAAATAAGAAGATTGAGGAACTTGAAGCACAGCTCCAGGAAGCTGAGGAAATAGTTAGAGACCTAAGGGCAGAATTGAGAGAAGTACAGGCTGAGTTGGAGAAGGTGACAAACAACCCAATGCATCCCCCGGTTGAACAAAACATAGAGGATGAAGTTGCAGCCTGGGAAAAAAATTTAATGGATAATAGACTTGATCCTTGTGGATCCATATATTTTGTGCCCAATTTACAATTTGAATCTGTCGCAGCTGACAACACGAAGAATTCAATTGTAAATGGTTCAAATGAGAGCAGTAAGTGTTGTATGTCACATGATCACATAAATAACTGCTACATTCATAACCCAGATTTTGCTTCTATAGTCATTAGAAGAAAAGCACCCGAGCTCTACCGAAATGGGTGCACTCAGAGAATACGTGCTTTTGAAAGGAGCCTGCTTGATGGAAATATGTCTCTTTCGGGAAATG
This sequence comes from Gleditsia sinensis, assembly GCA_037074535.1. NCBI lineage: Eukaryota > Viridiplantae > Streptophyta > Magnoliopsida > Fabales > Fabaceae > Gleditsia > Gleditsia sinensis. Next base: position 4,964,976 of record CM073464.1, on the reverse strand, counting down.
TAGATGATGTACAGAATGAAACACTAACAAGAGGAGATGAAAAAGATGAAGAAGATGAAGAAGCTAAAGGAATGCCTGTAATGACTAATGCCAACACAGATGTTATTTGTGAAGCAGAGAAACTGGATGAACTTAAAGAGGTGAGTGCTGGTGCTGACTTCATCAAACTGTCAGTTCACAGAAAAAAGAGAAGAAAGCCAAGAAGGAAGACTCTTAAATCTAGATTATGTTCTCATCAGTTCAAGGAGACAAATAAAGGCAGTGGTATAACTGCAATGTTTGAGAATTTAGGAGTTCAAAATGATACTGTAAAAGAGGAAGTATTAGTTGAGGTGCCAGTTTGTAGAAAAAAGAAAAGAATTAAGAGACGGAAACCTATTCGATCTAGATTACATTCTGAATCTGACCAAGTCAAGGAAACAAATAAAACATCTTATCGTTCTTGCACAATAAATTCTCTATATGTATCTGATAACAATGACCCACCTAAGGAGAACTCTTCTAAGGCGTGTGAAAATGAAGCTCAAAAGGATCAGATGTCTCCTGCTACGGTACCCACTGACACAACTACAATGATTGAACAATCAGGATCTCAAGATGATGGTGAAAAAGAGAAACTGCTTTTAAAAGCTTGCAGTGCTTGGAGCAAAATTAATGATGATAATGAACTGTTGGATAAATCAGATTTAACACAACAAGAGAGTTTGTCCACAGGAAGATTGGAGGTTCCAGCTTGCAGAGCAGATGTTGAAGCAGCTAACGAGTTGTCAGATAAAGTGGATCTGAAAGTTTCTGATTCAGATGAGAAGGCTGCTTGTCAATCAGTTAATGATAGGCTTCTCAAGTACACATTCCAAAGAAAACGCAAGAAGGATTCTCTAAGCAGCCCTGATGTGGATTGCTCTCTTGAAGAGAGCAGTTTGAAGAAATTGTGTGGAGAGAAGCAAAATGGACATGTCGAGCCTCAGAAATCTTGCACAATTACTGAATCTTCTCGGGACAGCCGGCGACTAGCACAGGTTGCTCGTCAGGTTGGTGATATCTATGTGAAAGTTTTTCCCCCTTTCACTCTTTTGGGTATTGCATCTCATGTTTATCTATCCATGCATGTTCAAAATATGTGGTTTTGTATTGCTCTATTTGAGAGATGGCTGTAAACCCAGTGGAAGCTAAGCAAGGCCAATTGGTTACAACTAACAAGGGTAATTGATGACATTGACTAAAGGACTGATCTTTGGTTTGGAGTTGGAATGCCTAGGTGGGAGTGGAGGAATAGTTGCTATAAATAGTGTAATTTTATGAGCCTTAAGAATTTTACTAGCAACTGTAAAAGATTAGATTTTGCATAAAATCAATAGAAAGGGCTTCATCATGTCTGATCAATTGTCCCTTATGCTATACTGTATTCTTTTACTTGGGATTATGGAGAAACACACTTTTCCTCATGATCTTAGCTAGTTGTTTTAATAGCAAAGCAAGGCATTGTATTATACAAGACTTAGGCTCTATATCTATGTAAAGCTACCATTTAAGAATTAATATTTACTTACCCTGTCAAAAGTACACAAGAAACAAGTTTGTAGTCAGTGTATGTCACAAAGCTCAAGTTTTATTTTTTATTTTTATCTAAAATAGGTATGAATGAAGGATAAACTGTTGTAGCTTCCAATGTAGACAATAATGGAAGGGAAATGTTGTATGTGAAAACAGAATTGATATGTAGTGGTTCCCATTGTCGTTTTCAGGGACATGAGCAGCTGGTACTGTCTATCGTTTAAGCTGGGTGGGAAGGAGTATGGTTTTCTTGTAAAAATTTTGTTCTTTTCCTGTTCATCTTGCTTTACCTTAGTATTTGTACAATATATCGCAGTGAAAAACTGCACTGAGTCTCTCTTACTGATGTGTTTTGCACCGGCAAATGGCAAACATTAAATTCCATCATGAGTTTAATAGTCACCAACTCACCATCAAGAAAGAGTCTTTGACCCATAATATGTAATACAGGGGTGTTGGCACTACCATTTAATTGTATAAATTTGTGACTAAACCATTATTTTCCTCCACGCCAACTACACAGGAAAGTTCTCATGAATGCAATAATAGCAGAAGCTACTGGATCTTCTGGAAGGATTAACATTGACATTCTTCAAGTTAGTTAATATCATGTGACATTTAGAAGTTGAACCAAATTAAATTTGTCTGCATGGCTAGGTGACATTATCCTGTATGCTCGAAGTTATTTTTGTCTTCGTCAATCTTACTGCTTTTTTAAGATTTAAAATTAAATATCAACATTTGTTTCTAAATCCAAGGACAGTGTGGAAGCATGCTTCTCTTTGACTTAGAAATAGTTAATTTTAACTTCTAAAGGAAGAATGGGGAAATAGAGATGGAAAAACAAATTCTAGTTTATTTTAACGGTATAATTTTTTATTTGAAATTGCTCTTTTCTAAGCATTACAATCACGAAAGGCATCTTGCCTGGGGAAGAAACTAATAATTTTCTTTAATTTTGTTGTGCAGCTCATATCTTTGTCTGAGAAAAAATGGTGGCAGTAGATCTGTCTGTTACTGTGACAAGGAGACCGAGCAGGAGAACTTTTCAAGCACAGTTGCCTGCACTATTGTTTAGTGAGGTGGTGTTTGAAGGATGCTTTACTTAGTAAGAGCTGTGGAATGTGTTAATAATATTATTACCCTATATATTTACTTTTCTTCCTGGCTTAGCAGCTGATGAACAGTATATTTTATGGAACTTGAATTATATGTGCTGTTACTGTCCTTGTGGGGCAGTTTTATTTGGATTATTGAAATTCAAATTTTGCCATTTTTTTACTGGGCTATAGATGTTAGCTTTTTCGTTCTTTTGTCTTTCCTGTGTAATTTTCCTTTTCCTTCCTTGCGGATGTGGAGGAGGGTATCTCGTTATAAAATATAATATTTTGCTGAATGAATCTTAGAAGCTGATGCAGAAAAGGAATCAACAAGAGGCAAAAGATGGGTCTTAAGCTCTAATCCGAGTAGAGTTCAATTAAAGTGAAATTTTAGTAATACATATTGAACTCCTATTGAGAAATTTTCAGGTAAATTTAGCCTACAAATGCCTACCCTGCGCGCCATCAGCCCAAAAAGGGTAAGAGAAGAGAAGAGAAGAGAAGAATTCATTAGTTCATGGACTAGTAGTTTTTGAGAGTTCAGTTCGAAGGTTGAGTAAATTTGGAGGTTTTAGATAAATTTTATTAGTATAATAAGTAAGATTGGATATTATTGATATATCAGCAGAATCCCAATGTCTAACCAGAAAAATAAGAAGACAACAAACAATTTAAGTTTAAAATCGTACATGTTACAATGGAATTTTGTTTTCTAGAAAAGGAAAATAAGTGAAAATTTCTAAAGACTGAAATAATATTCCATTGGAATAAGAAAGCTCCCCTTCTCTGAATCTCATTATTTCTTGCCATGGAATAGTGGAATGGGAACATTTTTCCTTTTTCTTTTTTGGTGTATTGTCTTGCTTTTTTTTAAAAAAAAAAGAGAGAAAATAAAAGTTGTAAATAAAATTATCTTAAGAAAAAAAGATGATCCTTTTTTTTTTCTTTTACTAGAGTATTATCAACTTTTACAGACTAGAGTTTCCTTCAATACCTTCTGTTAATTTTAATATTTTTTAAGAAATTATTTTTGAAGAGATTCAAAACTGAAGAAATTATTATAAATAATAATTCATAATAAGAGAAAAGAATATCTCACAGGTTTTAACTTCAAATTTCTTTTTTTTTGTGTGAAAATAAATTTAAGGTAAAAGAATATTATTTTATTTTAAAATAAAAATATATTACATATATTAGTCAGAATTTATAATAATTTTATAATTTTTTATTTAAAAAATATTGATAATAAGAATCAAAATCATATCTTATAAGTACAATGTTTGATTTTTACGGTTTAAACTAATAAATTGACAAATTTTCCATTTTAGATCTTTATCCGCATTCCATCTTTATACCATGAAAAATATTGAGTAATAATTGTGTAATAACCTGTTTGTCTGACAAATTTAATTGTGAATATTATTCTAAAACCAAAAAAACAAATATTGGGCATTATTTAACATTTCTCCTTATCGGCTTATTTTATTTTATTTCATTTCAATTTCTGATATATATATATAATTAAAAAAATAGCATATAATATTTCTGCAGAAAACCTAATTCGGTGACCTTTGTAGCTTCCCGATTGTTTACAGTGAGAGTCACCGGAGAAGATCACGAGACGTAGACGGAAGAATAAGAGGGGAAGAGAGAGAATGGGAGTAGCGAGTAAAGCTGGAGATTACGTTTTCAAGGCATTCACAGCGGGTCTTGGACTCACTACCATTTACCTCACTGCCACCTTCTCTGTCAATGTTTACAGAGGCCTTGCTTGGCACAATGCTCAATCGGTACTTTATTTCCCTCTTGCGGTTATGCTTTGATATTGCTGAAGTTTCCTCATGATAATCTTGGTCTCATAAGTACCTCATCCACCAATCTTTCTCGGCAATTTCTAGATTGTATGCCTTCGACGCTTTGATTAGGTTTTCTGAATTAACAAGTTTACAATAGTAGTTTTAGACCCCGGTAGTATATAAAAGCGCATGGTTTTTAAAATAGCTGTACAGAATGCTGCCGGATAGGTCTAAGCTGTGAATCACCCATGCTTAAAAGATGTGGACCTATTATATCCGATAGGTGATTGATACCCGGATCTGATATGATAGGATATGTTAAATTGCATGTAAACATTACATTTTTTTTACTGTGTTCTAAGACCTTTATTAATTGAAATAATGATTTATGAGGTTACTGTGTTCAGTTGTTATTAATTCTACAAAGACCATTTGGAATTTTGTTGCAAAAGCCAAAGCTTCTTTTTGAACTATCCACTGCGACCTTTGATAACATGTTTCTTATTCGTGTAGGAATAGGTTATTAAATTGTGCTTGAACGTTTTATATTTTGTTGCAGTGTCTTTATCATGTTAGAGTTCATAGTATTAGGAGTCTGTTTGGTGATGAATTTGTATTTAGAGCTGGTTGTGTTCGCTTAACAGTTTATTTTATCTCTTGCTTGGTCATGCTATGGTACTTCTAAAATTTTGAGATCTTTTTCGGCCAAGATGGTGTGAAATCCCATTTGCATAATTTGGCATTTCTTTGAGACTACCTTTTGTATGTTTCATTGAAGAAGACAATTTTTTACAGCTTGTCTGGATGAGGGGGAATGGAGGAAATAAGGAGAGGAAGGGAAGTTTAGGTAATTTTCATGATGGGGAGATGTAGAAAGGGAATGGAGGGACAGGCTCACTCCCCAAAGCCCCTCCAGAGACCATATTTTTCAATTCCTCCAATCTTAGGGTTTTTGAGGCATTTTGATTCTCCTAGTCTAAAATGGGTAAATATACCCTAAGGTACGTTGGAGAAATTTTGTTTTCCTAGTCCATCCATTTAAACAATGCAACCTCTTTTTCTTTTTTTAAAGCAGACTCAGTGGAATGCATCCATAAGTTAGGAGGGGAATGTCTTTTTTTTTTCAAATTGTGGTTCTGGACCATGATTCATTTGAAAGTTTTTTTTACAAGTCAGGTTGCAGGTAGAAAAAAAAAAAAAACTTTTGACTGGTCAAAAAAGCTGAGACAGGCCACATGGTAGAATTTGATTTGTCCATCTCAGATTTCATGTCACATTGCTTACTCTAATAAACCTTATCTATCCTTTTCTTCCTACAAAATGCCCCAACCCATTCCCTCCCACCCCCACTTTCCCACTCTGCTTCCATTTTCCCAGCAGCTTCTCATTCTCACTCTGCTCCCCACATCATCAGTTCAATTGCTTCTCATTTTCCATCACTTCACTAGTGCTTGCTTGTCATTTTCCAGCACTTGGTTCGTGCTTCTCATCTTGAGGGAACCCATAAAGTCACATTGTAACTCATATTTCTACCAAAGAGGTTAGCCCATAAAGTCACAATTTTAGGACTTTATGGTTTAGTGTTTCGAGGTTTAGGGTTTACTTTGCAGCTTAGAGTTTTAGAGTTTAGAATTACAATTTTTTAATTTTCACTTGCTCCCTTTTATTCCTTATAAAAAGCACATGTAATTTTTTTTTTCCACCTTGGGCACTAGATCCATTCCACAAGTCAAATGCAATTCTAAATGCCTGACTAGTGGATCCCTTCCACAAGTCAGGCCTTTTATTTATATAAAAAATACTTTGGACTTGTGGATCCATTTCACAAGTCCAAGCTATTTTACAATAGCTGACTCCTGGATGCATTCCACGAGTCAGCATATAAAAAATAAGCACGGTTGGCACATCCTAGGCAAATTGACCCCCTACTCTAAATTGGGTAAGTTTACCATAGGATAGGCTGGAGAAAAACTTGTTTGTCCAGCATATCCAAATCAAAGGTGCATCTTTTTTTTTTCCTTCAAATGATGACTTGTGGAATGCATCCATGAGTCAGCTATTGTAAAATACCTTGAACTCGTGGAACAAATCCACAAGTCCAAGATGGAATTTTTTTTTTTAATTAAAAATAGAAGGTTAGAATCGTGGAAGAGATCCATGAATCCAAGGTAGAAAAAAATTACATATGTACTTCTACCCATTAAAAAGGCAGCTAGTGAAAAAAAAAATTAACCCTAACCCTAACCCTACACCCTACACCGCAAAGTGAACCCTAAATCTTAAAACTATAAAGAGTTGGTATTTGATTCACTGCTAGTAGACAATTTTTTGTTCACCAACGTTATTCATATTATGACACGTAGTAAAGATAATTTTAAAAAACACAGTTTTTATTACGTGTCACAATCTATATACTGCTGATGGACAAAAAAATTATCCACCAACAGTGGATCAAATCATTTTCCAACCATAAATCATAAACCCTGAAAATGTGACTATGGGCTAACCTCTTGTAGAAATCTGAGTTACAATTTGTGAAATTGCTAATATCTAAATTTATGATTTCATTTATAATAGGTCACTGTGACGTTATTTAATATATGTAGCCGACCCCACCTAATGAAAAAAGGCTTAGTTGTTGTTGTTGTTGCTAATATCTAAATTTATGAGATTGCTAACCTCTTTTGTAGAAATTTGAGTTACAATGTGACTTTATGGACTACCTAGAAATGAGAAGCACAAACCAAGGGCTGAAAAATGAAAAGCAAGCACCATAGAAGTGTTGGAGAATGATAAGCAATTGAATTGATGGTGGGGAGCAGAGTGAGAATGAGAAGTTGCTAGGAAAATGGAAGCAGAGTGGGAAAATGGGGGGAGGGAAGGTTGTGGCATTTTATAGGAAGAAATGGATAGATAAGGTTTTGGGGTGGCCAATCAAAGTAATTTTTTTGTATTTTACCTGTAACCTGACTTGTGAATCCAATTCATGAGTTAGGTGTTGTATAACTACATAAAAAATTTTTAAAGTGAATTGTGGTTCTAAACTGTGACGCCGTTTGATCTATGTAGCCTACCCCACCTAGTGAAAAAAAAATTTGTTGTTATTGTTGTTGTTGTGGCTCTAAACTGTGATTCAGGGCTGTCAGAGTAGTCCTAAACTGTGGTCCAGAATCACAATTTGAAATAATTAAAAAAAAAAATCCCTCCTGACTTGTGGATCCATTCCACAAATCCCTCTTAAAAAAAAAAAGGAGGTTGCATTGTTTAAATGGATGTACGTAGAGTAGGGGTCAATTTGCTGTCTCTTGCTGCCTTTCAATTTATTCCGTGACCTAAGTACTTAGTTGGGCAAAATCTTTGAACTCTCAAGTTTTGTTAATGCTTAATTCTAGTGTGATAGTCTGCATAGTATGCATTTTTTTCCCAGTTCATTCTTGTTTTATGCAGTTCTATTTTATTCTGTTCTTTGGATTTTTTATGCATATTTTATTGCTTATTGATGACAGCAGTGCATACTGCATATAAACTTATTTTCAGGTTATTATACTATTCTGTTATCCTTTCGGATTATCTAATCATTTCTACTACATGTCTGTGCAGTGAATTAGGTGATAATTGTTTTGGTTGAAATTTTATTTTTGGTTCACTCTGCCCAAACCGACTTGATTTGATTACATTTATATCAAATACTACCGAAATGTGGCTTGGCATTTTTGTGTTTTGGTTAATATAAAGGATTCTGTTGCGCTATCATGATGCGACTGTCAAAACCTTTGAGCTGATATTTTTGACCTAACATTTGATATTTTTCTGATTTCTGCAGAAACTCGACAGGCAAGACTCTGATGAGCAAGCTCAATGACTTGATCTCAAAGCCACATTGATTGGTTGTGAAATTTTAAATTCTGAGTATAGGAATATAATGTGAAACTTCTTTCTTAAAACGTTTAAGATGATAAGCCAATAATTAATTGCTCCATCAAGAAGTCTTAATAGCTTGCTTAGATATCCAAATTCAAAAGTAAACCGTGTTTTTTCAGTCGTTGTATCTATAAATTTTGTGTTTTACGTCTGAAGACTTTCTGGAAGCAACTTTTGGACATTATACGAAAATTGATACTCCGAAAAGTTGTATTTAGGATAGTGGTCCGCAGATTTCCAATATCTTTTTTAAAATGATAAACCTTTACTCTCTGATGGGTTCAGTTTATGTATTATTTACGTTTCATGAAGTGGTACTTCTTTTAAAAATACAACCATGAGGAGTGGGTTTATACCCTTTTGGACAAGCGCTTAATTATGCATCACCGATACGGAAAAGCGTCCTTAAGATTGTTCAACGGTTGTTTAGATATGCACCATTTTGGGCATAAGGCAGTCTGCCAGTTAAGAAATATGGGCTTGGCTCAACCCCAGAAAAAGATGGGTTTATACCCTTTACGTACCTTTTTTTATTTATTTCTCACGCAACACTAGGTCATCACAAGTTTTTGTAATGTTAAAATCACAAGTAAAATTACTTTTAATGTGCTTTCATTTTTAGATATAAATGTAAATGTTTAGTGACAAATGGGAAGACCGAACTTAAGACTTCTAAAATATCCGTAGTAACCTTGTGGCTTAAATGAGAATTTTTTTATGAATGATAATAATATATTCAGTCTCTGGTAATACTTTCAGGAAAGATTATTACTGTTTTACTTTTCAATTAAAATTCATAAAGGCTCAAATAATTTTTAGTTTTAAGCTTGTTTATTTATTTTCCTTCCACCAACCGATAGCTGCTAATTGAAATTTGGATAGATATCATCACTTCAGTTCTTAGCCACATAATAACATTGATATTTTTAATATCTAGGTCCAACTACGACCTAGATAGTGCTGTAGATGGGTTGGCCTATGAGAATCTCATCGCACCTCTCAGCTCAACCATTTGGAACGCCTATCTTAACTTCATAATGTAGACCCATAAAACCAAGACCGCCGCCGCGGGGGGGGAGGGGGGGAAGGAGGGGAGGAGAGAAGAGGCATTGCTGTCCAATGATGAAATTAACATAATTGGAATACAGTGTATTACTATCAACCACCAAACAAAAAAGTAAGCTGCCTGCTATGCTACCCCGGTATACAGATATGAAAATAGCAGTATCTAGCCCGTGGACTCACTCAATCTGCCATTCTTCTCCAATAACCATCATGAATATGAAAATGAAATTTTGCAGTATGATGAATGTATGAACTAGTCAGCTTCCATGCCTTCTTCAATAGTGACACTATTTTTCATGATGATACTTCATGTCTAACCAAATTTATATGTTTAGATCGGATCATCATCACACTTCTCAATCAAGGGATTTCCACCAAACTGTTTTGAGAATCAAATGAAAATCTAATTAGCAGGCCAACTTGTGCAGCAAATCTGCCAAAATAATTAGATGGTAGAGGAGAGAAATTATATCCCATGGGTAAAAAAGAGTTTCATTAACTGGTGTCACTAATCTCAAATTCGCATGGCAATAGTCCATAGTGCCTAAAGACTAAATGTGGCTTGTTCAGCAGCAACAAAGGCATAGGGCAGGGGGTTTAGATGCTAAATGAAGTAGAAAGTGAACCTGCTGTTTAAACTGGCCCTACTCGTGCAATATCTGGTATCTCCCTTGAGTTACAGTGAATCTCTGCTGCCAGCGGATTAGTGATGAACCCTCTATCACCATGAAGCCTAATCCTGTGGTTTGTTTCAGGATTGCCACTCCCATTCCTGTCAGCTCTGTACTGCGTAGCAGGTAGTGATTTAGTACCAGCAGATCTAGAGATCCGGAAGGATGAATAACGGCCTCGATTTTTCCTCCAGAATTTGGAGCTCAAAAATTCTGCACCAGGAAGCAAGCAACAAGTCATCCCAGGAGCATCAGAGTTAGTCATCCTTCCACTTGATACAGCCAAATCATAAGAGATCTCATCCACTGCCAACTCAAGGCCATGCACACGAGTCTCTAAAGATCGCATTCCATTTTGTGAGCTTCCAATGAATTTCTGTAAGAAGAATATGGAGGATACTTTGAGAAATATTCTTCATCAGAGGCTTGGAACAGATGTACGTAGACAGGGAGGAGAAAATCAAAATATGATGTCTAGATATAATATTACTAATAACTTGCTTTATTTCAAAAGATTTGCAAAGTACACAGATAAAAGATCGCTGAAGAGAACCTGATGCTCAAGCATTGGGAACAAACCTGCAGAAGATCAAGCAGACTTGACTGCTGCTTTTCAATTTGAGATAATTGGTTGCGGATCAAAGATAAATCTTCGCACTCTTTGTTGTTCCTATGGAGATCTTTGTTGACATTACTGACAGCAACTGAATCTTGGCTCTCTTCATGACAAGGAACCACACGAGATCCAGTTTTCGACCCACCAAGCTTGTGCATTTTGTCATCAGGATTTTTACTGAAAAGAGCCCGTTTCATTTCCGGCTTTGAAAATCTTGTTTTCTCCTTCTTGCTTCTTTCCAGGACAATTTCATCCCTCTCTTCAGGATCACCCTGGTAAACCATGGTCGCAGAGGGAGCATTTGGGGTAGCAATTTGAACATCCCAATTCTTATGATTTAGTTTTTGCAGCACACCTGAGCTCATTCTCTTGTTCCTATTTAAAGGACTCATCTTCTTAGCGTTGCTAGCAGTAGAACTATTAGGTAGGGTTGATCTGCTAAGTGGAGTGGATTTCTTCCGAAATTGAGACATTACAGAACCAGGACTACATGAATTCTGCGAGGCTGGTGGATAGCGCCCGTCACTAGCATTCTCTGAACCAGAGAAGACAGCCCAACCCCAAAAAGAAATAAGAAAGACAAGCAAAGACAAATACTCGCAGCAGAATGACATAAAACCCACAATAGGCACAGGCAAATTTATGACCGCAATGAATTCTAGATAGATTTAACGTAAGCTCAGATAAACCCATAAAGACATTTACCTCCAACTGCTAAAAATCCTTTTGATCATGATTTCCTCTTTTTAATGCTCAACAACAACCCCAACATAAACTGAGTTTCTATTCTCTATAGAGATCTGATACTTACTGATTCTAATGGCAAAATAGGCTAGTACTAGATGGATAAAGTAATACCTTTGGAAGAGGCATGCGATTGAGGAGGTGGAGAATATTCATCAGAAACGTCAGGTATCTGCTTCCACGCCTCCAACATCTGATTCATAACTTCCCGAGCTACCTTCACCTACATCAGACAAGGCATAGACTCAATGCACATTCACCTTACCATAAATTAACAAAATTACAAAAAAGCCATGATCAGAGGATGAAAGAAGACACTCTGTATGTGGTAAAACCTTATCGAATCGTCGATTCTCGAAAACTTTCAAACATCCAGCCTTGAATTCTGATAACAGGTCCTTCTCCACTATTGCCAACTTCATCAATGCCTCAGCCGCAGCCTTCCTTGCCGCCCAATCTTTACTACTTAAGAATTCCACCATACAAGGAACCAAATTCCTCAAAGCCCCGGGACTCGACGCCCCACCAGCCTCAATAACGCTTCCGATCAGCGTCAACAACGCCGGCTTTGCCTTGAATCTCTCGGACTTCAGTAACTTCTCGAATCTTGGCAAGAGCTTCGTCAATCTAGCTGGTTCCGGATCCGGAGCTGCATCAATGGCAGAAGCCAAACAAAGCGCCGCGCCAATCTGCGAATTCTGGTCCTGCTCAGTGAACAGAGCCTCCGTTAACGGCTTCAGAAAAGAAGAAAACGGTTGCTTAGTGATGTGAGTCGACAATGCCGAAACCGAATTCACACAAGCGGATCGAACCGACGAATCCGGGTCACGGAGCCGGCGAACTATATTGGCAAGAATTTTCGAAAGATATGGTGACAGCGTATTTCCATGCGTCTCAGAAAGTATCTCCAAGAGGTGCACGCATTTTTTACGAACTGGGGATTTGTCCGACGCATCAGTTGAGTGTATGCATGAGAGGAACAGAGACAGAGAGTTTGGATCGAGGTTTCGAGCAATGGACTCGAGCTCGGTGGTGGCGAGCGACTGAGTATCACGGTCGGAAAGCTTGGTGAGGCAGGTGAAAACCCGTTGTTTCAAGTTCTGGGGTGGGGTTGAAGATGGAGGCATTGTGATTCAGATAATGCTGGCGGAAGGTCTGATTTCAGCGGTGAAGTGGTTAGGAGGGATGTGGTGGAGCAGCTGCAATTTCCGGCAACATTGCCGGAGCGCCGGTGACCAGAGTCGTTTAGTGTTGTGGTTTCACATTCGGTGGGGATGAGGTAGCGCTTTTATGTTCTTCGCTTTAAATGTGCAAAGGAAGCAGAGCAGTTGCGGAGGCATGGTCTCGGGCCACAGGAAAACGATGTTAAGGAAGGTAAAAATAAAGCAACGGCATGTCGTATTTATATTGTCCGAGCCAGAGCCGCTTAAACGACGGGAAGTTTGCTGTTGTTTCGCGAAAAACACTGTCGTTTTCTTGATTGGGACAGGGCTTTGAGGTTTTTTTTCCCTTTTTAGACTTTCCCATAATTTAACTCTACTCAAACTCAAGAGCTGATTAAGTTCATTTTGATAAATCATTTATATCAAATTAAGAAAATTAAAAAAAAAAAATTATTTGTCTTCTAACCTCATAAAATAGAAAAAAATAAAATTTAAACTTGCAATAGCGTGAACTTAGTCACTAGTAGATTAATTTTTCATGACTCTTGCGTTAATTGTTAATTAGTAAAGTTAAATAAATTCAGACATAATTACTTATAATGATTATAAAATAGAAAAACCCATCAAACAAGATGTGTAGAGTGGGTGGCGTGGGGTCGAAGGGCAGGTGATTTTTACCCAAGCATGCAGAGAAAGACCCTTGCAATGGTTGCCACGCGTACGGGTTGCTTCTTGAATTCCCCTGCAGTGGAAGCGACCGACTACCTTAATCAAGACAGAAAGTATATTATGAGAGAGAGGGCATGTGAAGGAGAATTATGGATTTGCAGTAGCTAGGCAATAATGAATAATGAATTAATTGGCGGTAACATTTAGGTCGAAGTAACAGGGTCACGTGAAAGTGTAACCCCTTTATCATTCCGAAGTTATACTTATACCATGCCCACAATCATACTTGCCATTTAAATTTAATAATACTTAAATTTTAAGGCTTTTTTACTTAATATGTTTATTTTTTTAGATGAATTCTATTTTTTAATATGTTTGTTATTATATTTCATAATAAAAATATAATAGATAAATATTTTTTATAATTTAATATTACATAATTGATTTATTTTTAAAAAATTGTATATATAATTTTTTTTATTACGAATGTGAAAAAGACTTAAAATTTAGATTGATAAAGTAAGATATCTAATATATACAACAAATTAACAAATATAAATATAAATTTATAATAATATATTCAAATAATTAGAGGTGTTTATTCGAAAACAATTTTAAGGGCTAATTTACATTGATTTACTATATTTTAAATTTTAGTTTCAAAATCTAAGTTAGAGGTAGCGAACGAACCAATTTAGACAATCATGATGGTCATGGTGACTGTGGACATTATTGTTGTGTGAGATTTGTCATCAACTAGGACCCATATGTCCTTGTATAATTTATTTGCATGCTTAATAAATAGAAATTGTCATAATTTGGTCGATGGCAATTTATAGCACATAGTTATGAAGGATGTAACTCTTAAGATGATTCGGCGTTCAATTCAAACTTTACTTAGCTCGCAGTGTCGGTCTCAACTTCCTCACCAACCTTTCTTCTTTAAACACACAACAGTTTAAAGAACCTCCACCAGACCCCGTCGCCGAAAATTAAAGATTTTTTTTTTCAATTTTTAATAACTTCAATTTTTTAAATGTTAATATAAAATTAATAAAATACAAAATTCAACTCGCCATTTATTTATTATATTATTCTTCTCGAGAAGAAGGAAAAAATGATACGAAATTTCCTCTTTCCCCCTCTTTTCCAATGGTCTCGTTGAACCCCAAAGTGTATATAAGTTGGTGTACGTTATGTGACAACGAAAGGCTATTTGGCAGTTTAATTAAAACAAGGTTCGAATCTTTCTTCTTCTTTTTTTGTTTTTAATTAAAATCCGTAGCAAATTAGGTAGATAGGAAGATTAATTTTCTGGGTAAATTTGGGTAGAATCAAACAAACACCGATTGGATTCAATGATGAGGCACATGAATCAATGAAAAAAACACCAAACCGTGAAGCCTATGGAAATGAACACGAAAAAAAGACAACGTACTTAGCCAGTGGCGTAAAAATTAAACCTTGATAATCATTAGAATGAAAGCTCTGATTTGCAGACTTTGTTTTGTTTTTTTTCCTGAAAACTATGTTCTACCATACGTGATGGACAATTGCCCATCTAACTTAATTTGAATCAAAATTAAACAACGTATGCAAATTATGTTTTAGTTTCGTTTAAACAAAGATATAGCTAGCTATATATGCATGTACCTGCAATCTTTGGCCAGGGCCACCTCACTTTATAGCTGGTTTTTTTTTATATAACTTATTTATTACATAAGAAACCTCAAAAATTAATATGTTTATTTAAATTTTTTTTAGACACTGAAAATGATATTATGCGAATTATTAGGTGCATGTTTGATTTTGCGGTGGACAGGTTTAAAAGCCCATTTGACTACCGTAACTCAAGTGTTGCTTCTGCACAAATTACGTTCACACAAAAATCACGTTTGACCACCGTCAATCCAAACACAGCTTAAGTCGTCGATACATTTTTGGATTTGCATTCTTCTCATTTAATTTCTTTCTATAGTTACATCGACATATCATATGGGCGTACAAAAAACAGGCGAAAGTGATTGGTCAATTTTCTTGTCTTTAATGATAATTGTGACTATAATTTATGATATACTGCCCCACGTACCGAACCGAACCATTGTTTCATGCAAGCATGGGGGAATATGTTCCTTAGCAACCGGGAAAGAGGAGTTTTCTTTAATATTTCTTCGTGCGTAATTTTAAATCAATACGCATGCATGCATTATTAGAAGTGATTTATCACCAATTTTATATTTATTTTAGATAGTAATTATATAAGGACTTTAATTAAGACATTTTATGTGGAGTTTGCAAAACGTATACATCAAAATACCAAAACATATTATGTAGAATGCGAATTAATTTTTAAGCTCCAACCAAACACTAGGACGAGAAATGTCGAAAAGAACAAATTTGAAGGAATAAAGGCGATAATGGAAAAAACAAAGTCCCGTATCACATGGGAATGCTTTAGGTTGTACACATGTGAGCCACGTGCAAGTAACGTTTACGTAGGATAAGATAGCAATAGACATGATGACCACCCTACCCTATCTTTCCAGATTACTGCCACTGCCATAGACATTCTCCATGTCGGTGCGGGCTTCTGTTTCGTCTCAATCTCTTTCTCATCCTCTGGAATGTAAAAATAGTCCAAGCTTCGATAATATTATAAACTAGGAAAGGGTCAACACGCATGTCGGGATTCTTACCTTGGACTCTTCTTTAAACTACTATCATGAATACTATATACTTAAGACTCGAAAAAATAGGTATAAAGTTAAGTTAACAAATTTTCCCATCCCCAAGCATAAACGGGGAGCTTCTTTGATTTTAGTTTCCTCCTGATTAATTACTTGATTATAATCTTCTTCTTCTTTTTCATTTTGAGATTATATTTTATTGAGAGTGTATCTTTTTTTAAAAAAAATTAAAATTAAAATAATTAAGTCCAAGTTTAAGGTGTTAATTATTAGACTTTTTTTATATAAAAACATGATATGTAACGAATTTTTTTTAAAGAAAAAATCGATAGTATAGTGTTAAATTATAAATATATATATATTCATATTATATATTTTGATTAACAAATTGAATAAAAATATCCGAAGAAATTTATAAAAATGTTGTATAATATTATTAGATACAGTTCAAAATTTTAAATTTAATTGTTTAATTTATAATTCAATTTGTTAAAAATTGAAAATACGGGCGCAATCGACATTTAGTCTGCATAGTAGTAACAAGTTAGGAAGACTTGAAATAGAAGAAAGAATGGGATATGGTGGACCTCATTCACAAATATATGACTTATTTGTTTCCTTGTATTGTGGGGTGGGGCTGCCTCCGGGCTAGATTCCATGTACTCAATGCTACAAATGGTAGATGCAAATGGCACAATTCATTACATTATGGTCCATAATTCCACATTCCTGGGGGAGCCCAAGCATGTGACCACCCTACCCTATCTTTTCCTTTTTAATTTTGTCACACTATCCCCACCCAAAATTCAATTCATTCTTCTATGCCACCCAAGTTAGTTGTACTTTTTAATAAAATTAAATTTAGAAATAAAGAGCAATATCATCCCCACTTACAAAACCAACTCACTCCATTCAGTTTGCACTTCCAATATTTCAATTTGAATAAATAATTAAGCTTTAATGGAGTGGTAAGCCAGTTTGTCATCTCTATGTCCATTTGCACAGGTTAATGGGCTTTTGTATTACGTGTACGAGGTCGTGGTTCGTACTTCTTCTTCATTTTGTGCTATTATAAATTTTTTTAATTCCTTGGCCCATTTAGGGTCATCCTGTTTTTTTTTATGAAGCCCAACACACACCTTGCATCTTAATAGGCTAGACCTGTGAGTAAAGCTCGAGGTTTCTAAGCCCACAATTCCATTTTTTAACAACGAAACGTATTGTTCTATGGGTTGATGAATGAGCCACTTAATTCTACAATGAAACTGTCCAAAAAAAAAAATCTACAATGAAATGTATTTTTTATAAATTTGAATTAATGTAGCCCAACAATATCAGTCTTTAAAATTAATGTAAATAGTTCAATTTATTTTTGTAACAAGAAAAAAAATTTAATCTATTTACACTAGTGAATGATAATGCCTTTGTCATCAACTCAATTCTATATTAAAATTAAAACAGGCGAGCTTAATTTTTTAAATAAATTACAAGTTAAGTAAATTGTAAGATATTTGCATATTTATTTATTTTTTTCAAAGAAGTAACAAGTTTCTAAAAGTATAAGAGAGAATCCAAAAGCATCTTTATTGTGAGAAAAAGACGTAAGAGTAGAAAGCTTTTTTTCTTTTTCTCTTTGGTGTGTTTCTCCCTATTTCCAACTAATAGATAAAATTAATAAAAATAATTATGTTCGCATATAAATATGAGATTCATCAGAAAAGTTTTAATGATAAATTTGCGTGTTATTTAATTTTTCTGAATTAATTTATTTAACTATAATATTTTAAAATAAAATTTTATTTTGTCCAATTTTAAAAAATAGGCTTGATGTGCTGAAAAATAAAAACCCTTTACATATTCGGGTAAAGAATGACCGTTGAGGAAAGGAAACGTGGCGACAAAAGGCCGTTTTCGTAAGCGTATCAGGCAAGTGACCAGCAGAGAATTGACGGTGGGATTTTCATTTTTTTTTTTTTCCTCAGAGAATCGCAGGCAGTGATGGCGACATTTAACACAGATCCCTCGCGTCACGCCTCTACGAACCGGCGCATCCCCGCATTTTCCTCCACCGTCACTCACTACTGTAACAAGAGATGTCACTTGAAAAAAATAAAAATAATTTATTTCAGCATTATCATTCAATAATATGGTCAAAATTCCACTTCTGGTAATCTTATCCTTCAAATTCAAGACAATTTAAAACTTTAATCTATAAAAGTAATAAAAAATAATCCCAAGTAAGATTTATTTTTGTTGTGAAATAAAATTTAAGTGTCGGAAAAGATTATTATATTTGTCTTAAATTTTAATAACAATTTATAGTAATATTTATAAATTATTTACTAATGAGAATAATTAGTAATAAAAATTAAATTTATACTTTATTTGAACAAACAAACTTCCATTTATCAAAATATAGAGTCTTGTTAAAAAATATTGACTATGCTCTCTATTTGAACAATAAAATTTTGTAAATTAAAAATTTTAAATGTATAATATTTTGATCTATCTCTATTAATTTTAAAATTAATTTTATCTAATTTTAATAATATTTAAGAATGAATATAAAATAAAATAACAAATAATACTTTTATTTACTCTTCTTCTTCTTTTTTCGCCCTTTCGTTGTTCTTATGTTTTCTCCATTTGTATTTCTATCACTTTTTAGTGCCAAATAAATGCTTCCAGATATTAAATATTAACAATCACGAAGTGGTTCACAAGTAATGTTATCTAACACCAATACAAGTTTCATTGCATCCTTCCTTCCACGAATAGCTCTGCAATTACGAAAATTATATATTTTGGTGGGTAATAATATGTAATACAATATAAAACTTAAATCATAATTAATAAATGGTATAAGAAGATACAGAATAATATTTGTTAATCTATTTAATATATTTTTTATATAAAGTTTTTTTGATCAAAATAATATTATTTTTATTAAAAATATAATAAAATTATAGTATACAATACTGTTATATATTGACAAAATAAACGTATACTAATATAAAATAAATAATTTATTATATATTATTAAGTGATTTTTATATTGTCCAATTTAATTTTATATAACATACCAAAACAGATCTTTAATATTAATAATTAATATATTTTTATATAATAATTAATTTCAACCTGGGACTTAAGAGGGCTTGACTTTGAGGAATGACTTGTATACAAGAAAGTGAAGACTGTGGAATTGGAAAATTTTGCAAAACCAGATTTTCAAATAATATTTTTTACTAGTAGTAGTATGAGTTTGTGCATGTTGAGATTTATTTTTGTCAGTTTTGTTTTGAAATTTGAAAAATATTTGAACTCTTGTAACTATCAATTTATTAGAATGTGACAATTTTGCAGCGAATGGCAAACAAACAAGAACCTCCACGGGGATGTAAACGTGGATTTAGCCAATGATACGCTGTGATTGGATTCATTATGTTATCCTCAAAAAGTTTTCTGACATGGCATCGACTTCTTTTTTGTCCCATTTAAAGTTCAATTCCAATAAAATTGTACGATTCATAATTATGGAATTGGTCATCCATTCACCGCTACAATTAATAATAAAAAATAATATATTCCTTAAATTAAATTAAACATAATATACTAAAAAAGTGATATTAATAAATAGAATATATTTTATTATGATATATAATAGGTAAATATAAATTTATAAAAAAATAATAATATAAAATAAATTTTAAACAAAGACAGATGAAATTAATTACAAAAATGGTCCAAATATTAAAAATTAAATCAGTTGATTTAGTTTGAATTCTAACACTTATTATTTTACTTGTCTTGTTATTTTTAAACATGTTTTAATTACTTTTAATAGTTTAATAGTATACATATTATTTTTAATAAACATTAAAGTGTGTATATATTAAAAAATTTTATAAATATTAAAAAAAAAATTTAATATATAAGCATTTTTATATGTTTTTTAGTTTTAGAAATTGAATTTTTGTACTATTTTTTGTAGGTAGGCTATTTCTAAGTCTATGTTTCATAAATTTTGAATAATGGAAGAATATCATATTAATTTCTTATTCTAAAATATTCAAAAAATAGAAAATAATATTTTTTTTATCTCTGGTAGCTTTAAAATCTATTGGAGACATTTTTTAAGTCTTTAATTAAATTATCATAACATAAAATTGAAAATAGCATAAATTGTTTATACTTTTATTTCAAACAAATATATTTTTTAAAAGTAATTTTTATACTATTAAATTATTAAAAAAATTAGAATATATTTTGAAAAACTAAATAGTAATATCAATAGAACTGAAAAAAAATCACTATCTAGTGTCACTTTCATTTTTTTAAAATTGAAAGAAATAAAAAATAATAATGTTATATGAAAGTATTTTGATAAAAAAATATTAATAAATAATAAAATAACAGAATAATTGATAGAATATTTTAAATAAATTTAATTGAAGTATATAGATATTACTCAAAATCATGGTCTTGTCTTTCCTCAACAATCATTTTTCTTTTTCTTTATAATGAGAGGGAAGAAATTGAGACAGAAAATAATGTATTACCAGAGAAGTTTAAAATTAAAAAAAAAAAGGAAAAAAAGTTGACTTGTTTGAATACATTGTAAATTTTCAATTAAGGGAAAAGGGTTTTTCTTCTTTATTGCTAATATTAAATTAATGGGGAAATTGATAGTTCAAGATTTATTGTGCCGTAATATCATTTGTTTTTCATAATGCTAATGCCAAATGGCGAAATTAATAATTCAATATTATTGTGTTGTAACATCATAAATATTTTTCACAAGGTTTTGCCTTCAACTCAAAACACGTTCCTCCTTTTCTAACGAAATTTGTTATAATAGAAGAGCTCGTCAAAATGGATCAATAAAATAGAGTATACAATTTGCGAAGCTAAATAGTGATAAATATCAAAAGCCATTGAATTTAAAATATATGTAATAAAAAATTCAATGTGATAATTTAATAATGAAAGAGTATGTGATCTATATTTAAGTACATTGTCATATATTTTAATATTAATTTTGTCAACCTTTTAGTTAAGTCACAATGATTTTTTCTCTTTTTGGGAATCTTATAACTTTGAAATACACACAAATAATAATAATAATAATAAAAAATTATACAATACATTGTACTTCTAAAACTTACACCAAAAAAAGTTAAATGTAGGTGCTATTAAAAATTTAACTAACATATTTAATTACAATTGATTTAATAATGAAAGAGTAAAAACAATATTTTTTTTATTTTTTATTTCTTAATTCAATCATTATTTAAGATTTAGAGTTCATTTTTAAATAAATTAATAGAATTGAAAGTCCTGAGATATATCATCCACTAGTAGTATTATAATAAAATAATAATATAGTATGTTAGCATTTAGTATTTTTTTAAAATTTCATAAATATACATATAGTCAAATAAAATAACTATATGTAGTTATTAAAAAATTGAATAGTTATTGAAATTGAGTTTTTGTTTCTTTTAATCTTCTTTCTATCCCTATCCTGTATCAATTGTCCTATCTATCAAATAAATCGGCTATATTATAACATTTTTTATTTATTTTTAAAATTGTAATTAATTCATGCAACAGCCTAATTAATGATACATACAATCTCAGTTTTTGTTTTTTGGCCCAAAATGATACAATATCTGGCTATTGGATTGGATTAGCCGAATAGGAACATTTACGACCAAAACCAACGGCGTCGTATCTTTTCGTCCTACCCTTTTCGGTTTTTCCAGATTTAACGTAGGTTTAACGTCATTTCATTTGTTCCCTGGATTTTGATGAATTTTCACCGTTTCTGTGTCGGAGTCACTTGAAAATTTAGTCCAAGTGAAAGGGTAATTTGGGAATTTGGCATTATATATAATATCAATCTGGACGTTCTGCTATTACAATCCTGAAAAGGGCGAGCGGAGCAGAGGAATTTCCGTTATCCATCCCATCATCTCTCTAGATTTTCTCTCGTTTCCTTCACAAATTAGGGCTTTTGCGAATCTCCGTTCGTGAATTTGAATCCAGCTGTTCAACCATGGTTTCTGATTCAATTACCACCGCTCCTATCCCTTCAGCCGCGAACACCAAGAGTTTGGGCAAGAAAAAGAGGGTAAGATACTGATTTCAGTGGTTGTTATGACGTTATTGGGATTATTTACGTCGGGCATTTCTTTTCTATGTTCTTATTTACCTCATCCTAACGCTCAGAGGATTTCAGACCAACAGGTCCGCTAAATTGAAGCAGTGTAAGATTGATGCCCGTCGCGAGCAGTGGCTTTCTCAAGGTAGAAACGATTTATTGTTTCTGTTTTTGGACATATATTCTAAATATACGTATGCTTTATTGCCGTAGTCTTTTGTTAATATCACTATCTCTTCGATATCGATTGATGGGTATCAGTTGCGGTCAAGAATAATGGATGCAAGGATGGAGGGCACGATGGCCACGCGCCATCGGTGCCTGTTGGTAAAGACAGCAAACGTTCGTGGGAGAAATTGGAGACGAGACCTAGAGGCGAAGAGAATGACGGATCGATTCATCAAGATAGCGACTTGGAATCTCCGTCCAACAGTCCCTCTAGTGTCGATAGTAGCGTCTTGGGCGGTAATGATTCTGGAACAAATTTCACTGGGAGTAGCAGCAGTAGCAGTAGCAGTAGCAGTGCCGGTTGCTGCTCTGGGAATATCACGGAAGAAGAAGAAGAAGGTGATGATGATTGCTTGGATGATTGGGAGGCTGTGGCTGATGCTTTAGCCGCCGATGACAAGTATCAAAACCCCTGTTCGGAGTTGCCCCCTGCACACGAACCTAATGTGCAAGTGGTTTCGCCTTGTGAAATGACTCCTAGGTCGATTCTAGGAACGCGGAATTCTAAAATCGAGAATGCTGGACTAGTTCCGTGGGCCTCTGGCAATAGCCGAGCTTGGAGGTCTGATGATGCTTCTCGTCCTCAGAGTCTGCCCAATCTGTCTAAGCAGCAGAGTTTACCAAATCCCGACCGGCGCTGTGGAGGAGGGACCCCGTGGGCTTGCCCTGCAGCGCCGCCATCCTCGTGTCCAATTTGCTGCGAGGATCTCGATTTGACAGACTCTAGTTTTTTACCCTGCTTGTGTGGATTCCGGCTTTGCCTTTTTTGTCACAAGAGGATTCTTGAGGAGGACGGCCGTTGTCCTGGGTGCAGGAAGCCGTACGAGTGTGAACCTATTGAGACAGAGGCAAGCGTCCATGGAGGCAGCCTGACTCTCCGTTTGGCCCGCCCTTGTAGCCTGATTTAAAGGCCTTAAAGGTGTCTCTGTTTTCATGGGTTGTGGATGTCGGGTCTCTCCTTTTTGCATTCTTGCATGATCTGTATTCTTAGATCTAATATTCGTAGGTCTAGTTGTCGTAGGGTATGGTTTTTGCGCACCCTGGAATCAAGCTGTTTCTCAATTTGAGTTCGATAGTTATCTTATGGTGCATGTGTTGATGTAGAATACTCAGGTTGGTATGTGAATAGATGGAGCAGTATAGAAATTCAATATATTGAAAATTATTATACCATGTTGTAGGTTATTTTACTTGTGCTTTCACTTCTTCACCTTTAGTGAGTGTATAATTTCTGTACTCTGAGCTCTTTATACTTCCACGTTGAACATCATCATGTTTAATATAACATGCTCAGGTCTCTGATTTCTAAATATTATTTATCCTTGAATTCTAATGTATTACATTCACGGTTCCTTTCTTCTACGTTAGCAGTTACTGCATTTTGAGGCTATCTATTATGCTCTGCTTCTTCTCTCTCTCTTTTTCTCTTCTTTACTGATTGTCTTTGTTCCTCTGAAATGAGCACCTGAGAGATGGATGCAGTAGTAATTTCTACACATTGCTATATGATGTATCAAGGTTTGAATATTTTCTCTATACATGTAAATGCTAATGAGTTTGTCAAAACTGTGATTTCATTTTTCTTTTATGTCTCTGAATGGTCTTTTAGCCTAATAGTATACTCTACCTTTGAATGATGGAGCAGTTGGAAGTTTCTTGTTTTATTCTTGAGTTTGAAAAAAAAAATTGTTTGGCAGTTATTCTCTTTCATTTGGAGAATGTATCATTCTCTTAATATTGGTAAAACTTCTTTTATTTAAAAATTGTGTTGACAGTGTTACCTAAGCTTTTATGCTTATCTATACTGATAATTAACTAAAATTCTTTAACAGTGAATCTTTAATCCTTCAACAAACTGCTTATATCATGGATTGTTTTCTTTCTTAGCCATCAAAGGTGGTCATAAATACTGTTAGGTTTGCTTCTCGTCCTTCCTTTCCATTTGATGATTCCATTTGATAAAACTTCTGTCATGAAAAACCCAAATTTGTTCAATGTGGATATCACTGCATCTTTTCATTTCTTGAAACCTTCTTGGTTGAATCAACTATATGCCATGGTTAAAGCTTGATCCGTTTTTGCTCTTTGTCCCCTTACAAGGAAGGGTTCTGGTGATCTGCTTCTTTTAATATGAGTTGACCCTGTAAATAAGTACAACTTGTTTTGATTGTTTTATATACTGAATACTGATGACATTTCGATATCGTTTCCTGGTGACTCATCTTCTAGGAGCCAAGATACTTTAAGTAAATTCAAATAAATAAATAAATTCGAAGGCTCGTCAATAGGATTTTCAAGTTTTTCAAGGTATGGGAATATCTTTATGGCACTGCTATAATTTCTTCTTGTAAGTTTTCTATAGAGTCAGTCAATAAATGCATTTATCCTCTCTGCTTCCTCGGTAAAGTATATAATCTTCCTGGTGTTCTGGTTGTTTATGCTTTTAATTGTTGCTTGACTTTTTATTATTGATTTCAATAAATCACCATCAGATCATCCCTCCTACTCCTGGGATTGATGCTTCTTTTAAGTTTTGCATACACAAGCGTTTGTTCTTGTGCTTTGAAATTATGTACCTCGTTTCTATTGGAGATTTAAGTAAAATAGAGGTGGTAGTCATCATATTAGGTATATAACTTTTTATTCATTTTCCACGGATATGATTGGCTTTCTGTTTTATCTCCTTCCTTTTAATATTATTTTTAAATGAAGAGACCGAACAAAGTTCGTAAATTGATATTCTTGATTTAGGGGGAATTGGGAAATATAATTATGAATATATTACGTAAATGTTAATTGAATTAGCACCTTATCAAATTCCTCTCTACAGTGGAAGGTTGGCTCTTTGATATGTCAGAATAAAAAAATATAAAAAAAAAAAGAAAAGAAAAAAACTTGTTGATAGAGAAGCAGTTTACCTATATGATACTGAATCACTCTAATTTGATTTAACCAAACTTCCTCTAGAGTTGTTCTTAGCTATTGGCATTGGAAAATTGTGGGTTTGCTCAGTTGCCAAATCACGAATCTGAAGGCATATTTCCAAATTTTGAATTATAAATTGTATTGAATCGTATGATGCACAAATAAATTAAAAATAGTTTGAAAAATATAATATAAATTATTTATAAATGAATAGCATAAACAAATTACTCAAAATGATATATTTACATCAGTAATTAACAAAATTAATTGACTGTAAGTCTTAAATAGGTTAAACTTATGTTCATAAATCATAAATTCTTAAATAATTAAGTGAAGTCTAATCATCCTCCTCAATATACTTTTTTACTTTTCTTTTAGGAAGCATGATAACAAGTAATAATAACACTGTAGTAAGCTAGTAGTAAACTAAAAGACCTAAACAAGGTGAAGGTTGAGACAAAAAGACTTGAAGCTTAAGACTCTAGAGTAGGAGAGCTTTGCTTGCTGAGAAAACTAAAAGGACAAACCACAAAGAGCAAACAGCTGAGAGGGAGGGAGGAACAACGAAGAGAAAAGTAGTTGGGAGAGAAACAGAGTATTTTTAATTCATCCAATGAACCAGACTTGAGACTTTCATATAGCATTCTTTTTCATAATCTAAGATAAACAGTGTGTTCTAAGCTTAATCTGTAAAAGAAAAGTGAAATATAGTATCATTCAGTAGTTGGGTCACATCAAGGCACAATGGACCTGACAGTGCGACCTGCTGTAGATTGTCTTTTTGAATGAACTAGGAATCGTAGAAGTGCACAATTCTGTGATTCCTGTTGGAGTTGCACTGATTTGTGCAATAGTTTCAATGTTGCAGATTTTTTACCTATCTCTAGTTGGTTAATAATTATAAAACTTGTCAAACTTCCGTGGCCATATTAACTACCTGGTAACATTTATGCCTTTCAGAATTTTTATGGTTGTCTCTCCTGCAGTCATTGGTTTGTGGTTTTCTGTAGTATGGACAATGGAACTGATCACATCAAAGGTACTATTTGTCTTTGAAATAAGTGTTATTATGGATCTATGGCAAGTCTTGGCTTGGTCTTATAAGCAGTAACCTCTCACTATCATCTCCAGAAAAGAAAAAGAAATGACATTTTACTTGTATTTTCAACTGACGACCCCTTTTATCAAGTTGCTAAATGCTAAGCTAGTGTGAATTCCATACACATGGTGGGTGTCATTTAAATTAACTCTGTTGACGATTTGTTAAAAGGAGCTGAAGGTTTAGATCCTTAGAACACTTAGATCCCTAACGTTTGTTTTTGGCCAAACTTGGAACACTAACATAAATGGTAGTAAGTCAGGACTTTCCTTTCAACTTTTAAAGCAATGTAATAAGTAACAGTTGTTGCTGAACTAGGGTCTTTCTGTCGCTTTGGAAACACAAGCCACCCTTGGGCTATTAGGAGTATAAACATACATAAAAAGCTAACTCTTTGGAGTAATTGGACATAAACTCAACTGGAATAAATCAGATGTTACAACTCCATTAAATTACTGTTTTTGCTACTTTGCTAGTTGCTAGCTTTTGTATCCTTGAACCTCACTAATGTGTAAGAAATGGTGACAGATTTATGTCACTAGGGTAACAATGAGGCTTTTTTTTCCTAAGATGCGTATGCAGTAAACTCGTGAAACTAATGATAATGTGTCCTTTCGTTGCTATGTTGCATGGAGTATTTTGGTGTAGGTTATTTGGTATTTTAATGACGAGTTAGTTTGCTCCTAGTGTACTGGAACTTCTGCACATTCGTTTCAAGGTTTTGGAAATAGGATGGTGGGTAAGATGTAAAGAAGCTGTGCCCAATTTTGCTACGGTTTGGATTACATGCTTGTAGCAGGAGCTAGGTTTCATAAAGGAAGTTTATGCCTGTTCAACTTTTGTGGAAGACCATTTCTTCTACGTTGTCTTACCTAATGATGTTCCCCTCGTTGTATGGAGGATGCACTTACTCATGGTGTCTTGTATATGGCAACTCAATAGAGGTATTCTTCAGCAAAAAGATTCTATTTAAGAATTGAAGCACTTTCTTCCTGTTTCCTGTATAGTTTTATGGATTTACAAGATGTTTTTATTCTCTATTACCGATTTTATTTTCTTCTTAATATAAATCTTCTTTCTATCATAATAAAGATATGAATGTGCTTTAATGCACTAGGTAGCTGTAATTGGTGATCCATTCTTGGAGCCCAGGGATTAAGTTGACGAGGGTTCTAAGCATAATAAATTTAAGCAGCTGTAACGACAGTTGCCTTTTGTTAATAATTAATTCAATCAAGGAAGCTAAAAACTATTATTATAATTGATCAGTTATTCGTTGTACTGTAGAACTTATCTCCCTATCAGAGAGTTCGATGCCGCAAGTTGTGTAATTCTGAGGTGGCTTGTCTTAATTGAATTCTTTAATCGTAATAAGCTGTAATGAGGAGAAATATGTATTAAGTTTTGTGAAACTTTTAGCTCAATTTCTCAAGTTTTCATCTTTTTATTTTTTCTCGAACATTACACAATAAAAAATTATTTCTTCTAGTCAATATAATCTGCAAAAATCTATGACAACTGAGTAGTAATATTTCTCCAAACATGTCATTAGGGGCAGAGGTGTGCCAACATGATTTTTAGGATGACTTTATTTTTTCCATATTATTTTGAATGAGTTTTTATTTGGGAAGTGTAATGACTTTAGGATTGGAATCTTTTTAAAGTTTTTTTTTTTTAAATTGGAGAATAAAATCAAAGAGAAAAAGACACAATCTATAAAATTTATATTTAAATTAATAAATTTTATTTACTCATGAAATATTAATTTTGTCAATTTATGTTTTTTTTCCAACTTTATCTTATAAAATATTTTAAAAAATCATCGGATTTATCATGATTTTAATTATTATACAATAATAACTAAATATAAAAATATTATTTTATGTACTGAATAAATAATATGCTGTTTAGTAAATTTTAGTTTTTGATATATTATTAAAAATTTAGAATATTTTTTGCATTAAAATTTTAAAAAAATTAATTATAGTTATTAAATCAGTATTTTAATAAAAAATAAAAAACTATTTTTTCTTACCAAAATAAAGTACAGCTAACTATTTGTATATTTTTTAAGAAAATAAATAATAATAAAATTCAATATTTAATAAAATATAACAAAAATAATTTTATATAATTTAAAAGAAAAATTGAACAATTTTATATTTGTAAAGATTTAAACTTTTAAAACTATTTATAATATTTATATTATAAACGTTTCATAAAATTTTGAAACTAAACGAATTAAAATATTATTCTATATTTAATAGTTGTTATGTGATAAATAGAATTCATCATAGCTTAAATTCATGACATCGCTACCCGTCGTTGAGAAAAAAAAAAAAAAACGAACCTTTAAAATGTTTGCAAAACTAATCATGCGTAGTGCTGGGCTGGCCGTGATGGTCTTGTAAAAGAAGAGTCAAAAGGACTACTGCACATCTTATGGTTGTCTATACGCACTGGAGCCTTTGGGGTTTGCATATGTTGGTTCGTATAAAAGGAAGACTATCTATACCATGATTAAAAAATTTGAATGTAAGACATCTTGGTATTCTATGTTTATGTCCAATGATGTTTAAGATTTTAAATTCTAAGAGGTTGGCACTTGGCACACCAAAAAGAGATTTCGAATTCTACGAATTTTGTTTTACAGTGGAACATCCAACATACCATCATGGAAAATAAGAACGCAGCAAACACTCCCTAAATTTATATGCTTATTTTGAGAGGAAATAAATATCATTATTTCTTCTCTTGCTTAAAAATAAACGAGACTAGGGGTGCAGGATGCCTGCCTTGTATTCATTGGGAAGATTTTTCCACCACTTCATAAAAGTTGAGCCCTCTAAGAAGAAATCTGCAGTGGGTAGTTTCTCTTCCTCAGTCCACCTTTTCACATCTAGTTCTAGTTTCAGAACCTGTTCCTTCATATCCTTAAACGATCCCCTGTTAGTTCTGCTGCTAAGCTCTTCCACCTCAGCCCAGAAGGTTGATTCCGAGCATGCTCCTTTAGGCATTCTTCTAGCATGCTCCAACCATCTTTGGGTGTATCTATAACGTTTCGGCCTAGCCCTTATCATGTACGGTCCTGTATCTTCATTCTTCAGATGGCGATAATAGTTAGCAATATCTAGAGGTTCCACCAGGCGGCGAAACTCGGTTCCGAAGTCAATCCATTCTTGTTTGCCTTCAAATTCATCTGGGAGTTCGTACCTCTTTAGCATTTCAATGACCTCATCCCACACACCTGCCAGCACAAGCCTCTTCACATTTGCTTGGAAGTCCCTGGGATCCTTTTGCTGCTTGAAGGCATCATAATAACCCACTCCGTGGATTTTGCTTACTTCTGCGTATTCTTTCAGCTCCTTCATTCTATCCCTAGCTTTTTCCTTGTCTATTTTCCCCTCGTTCCTGGCCTTTTGCTTCTCCAACTCTCCAGCTGCTCTAAGACACAGTCTTGCTCTTGCTCCCTGAAATCCCAGACAAGGAATTGTCACATGTTCTGCAAATTCTTAGGTAAATTCCGTTACAACTTAATGCAGAATGTTCCAGACATAATGTATGAACCATGAAGCAGAAATCCAGAAACTATATCTAGAAAATAAGACGCTAGTCAATATTATTCACAATATGACACTTTGTATTACTAGTATCGGTGCTTACTTATTACAACGAAAATATAAGTCTCTTTAAAATTGCTTACTTTGATATCGAGCCAAAACAGATCCAAGAAATCATCTTCAAGCTGTTCTTACTTTATGCTTGAAATCAAAGTAATACGGATCCATAACGAGGCTGAAGAAAAATGATTACTTACCAGTCCAAGGTCATTCAAGGTCATGTCAATTGTTGCAGCATCACTATTTGAACCATCCACCGACAAAGGAAGCTCCTCAAGCTGGTCCAAGTACACCACATCCTGCATATCCAGGCTACCTTGTAGTTCATCTTCATAGGCAAAATGCTGCAGAATCCTCCCCTTTGCAATTTCATCATTTTCACTTTCTTCTTTATTGTTTAACAATGCAGAGTGAAACATGAGCTGCAGAACAGCATCAGAGTTTCTTATCACAACCAGCTTCCCATTTCCTGTGCAGAAGATGAAGGTTCCAAAGGGCCTATAAGGGCTCAAATCAACGAAATTCGTCACCGTTTCGAGTAACAAATTTGTGCTTCCCATGAGATTGCAGGCAGCATGGCTTGTCACAGCTGCTGCGTTCCTCATCACAGAAGAGTAGAACTCAGAATACCTAACTTCTCTTCTCATTGAACCTCCGTTCGTGGAAGAAGATTTGGACTTAGGTTTTAAGATTTGGAGAATGGAGTTCAACGTTTCAACAGAAGAGAATGGAGCAAGCAAGATTCTTGGCAGTACGTCAAATCTCATGACGAAATGGATGAAGTAGCGGGACCAATTTTCTCTCCTGGTAGCATGAGGGAATATGTGGTTACCAACCAAGGGAGACCCAAAAGTTACACAGAAGGGAGGGATGTGGGTTTGGTTTTTCAGTGGGTTTAGGTACTCGTCCATGGCCCAGAGTGATGCAAGAATGGCCATTGCAGCACCGAAAGAGTGCCCTGTAAACACGATCCTCTTCCCTTTTGTCATAGCTGTATTCACCTGCAGATTCAAATTATGCTTTCCTTCAATTACTAAAAATTGAAAGTATCCATTTGTTGGTAATACAAAGATTTAGGAGTTAGATAAGTTGTTTCAATGTCTACTAACAAAGAACTATCGGCAAGAATACAAACCTAGATTCTTTAGGTGGATGCAGCTCAACTTGATGGAAAGTATCAAATTTTATACCAAATCCAGGTGAGGTTTAACATAATAATTGAAACTACCAGAAAAGGGTATCTTTTGACTTGGCCTATTGGGATTGCCAAAAGATGGATCCGAAGGAAACAACAAACGACTTTTGCATAACAGAATTGGCAGTTGTCAGTTAATTACCTCGGATTTAAGGGATGAATTGCTTAAAATAGCTTCGAATTTGCGCAGACATGGTTCGTTGACCAAAGCAGCTACATCATTACCAATACTTCTAAGAGAGGGAAATAGAGTAAGATTTATACTTGTTTCCCTAAAAGGCTTTTCATTATCAGCAAACCAGCTTTCGACAGCCCAGGTAGCCGGAAAGCTAATGATAACTTCGGAAGTGCTGCTGCGGACCTTTTCAAGATGATAATGTTTGTCTGGTGACTTCTGAGGTTTGAAGGCCAGAGCACATGCGTTCTTGATAAGGTCTTCTCTAATTCCTATTCTCTCTCCAAGTCTTTCACCCGCCATTTTTCTGAGCTTTTCCTCTTCTTCTCTCTAGCACCCTGCACTGCAGTTTTAGAAACTATAATGCTTTGCTTGTTGAAGTGTTCCGTGTCTTGATGCCTGATCTTTATAGAAGATGGGGTGGGTTATAAATTTCTCAAAGTACCCTTTGATGACGGTAGATGCTGTAGGTTGGATCCTCATTGTAGGTGATGAGCTCTTTCGTCATTATACAAAGTTTTTTTTTTTTCTTTTTTCGCCATTTCATTAGACAATTGTTGACGAGGAGACTTTGCTATAAGTTGACTCGAAAGTTGGGGTATGTGGAGCCCGGAAACCATAGATGTGCTTTCTTCGTCTTACTGCGTCAAGCGTTTCTATTGGTCCAAGAAAAGTGTCTCCCGTTGGTGACTGCAACCTTCCTAGAAACCTGCAGATGCTAAAATCAAAGAAGAGAAAGTATTCAGTGGGATAAATTTTATATAAATAAGGGATTAAAAGATTGTTATATATATTTTTAATTTAGTTAAAATAATTTTTTATTTCAATAAATATGTGACAACTTTTTTATTTTTTATTTATATAAAATTTATTCTATTATCAATAAATTAAATAATTACTTATAAAAAAAATCAACAAACAAACTAATGCATGAAGGATCATAGCGTATTTAGATATTCATTTGTCATTGATTTTTTTTTTTCTGTTGTCCAGAAATGAATGTATGTTCAGTAAAATGAAAATAGTAAAATAGAGTAATGCCACGATTAAAGTATATTATTAATTTTGTCTCAAACCATCTTAAATGTACTTTCTCGTTTAAATTTTCAAATATTTTTATAAAATAAAGTTAAAAAAAAGATATAAATTAATAAAATTAATATTTAATAAATAAATAGACGTTGATTCAATTGTAAGTATTATAAATTGTATTTTTTTTGTCTAATTTTATCTTATAAAATTTTTATAAACCAATACATTTAAAAATTTGTCCCTAAAGTAGTCTCGTGGTCTGAGTTTACTCCTGAAGTATTTACTCCATCTCTCGTAAAGTGAACTAATACGGATAATTGTTTGTGTAAGTTTTCTCGTTGTCCATGTTTAGGTAGGTTAAATTTGCACAAAAAGACATAATTCTTTTTTCTTAATATGATAATTATAAAAATAATATTATTTGTAAACTAACAATGACCCTAAAGCTAAAATATTTTGACGTTTGGCATACTTTCTAGGAAAATGCGTTATCTTTTCTTCGTTGGCATCAAATTTTATTTTATTTTATTTTATGCTCGTAAACTAACAATTACCCTAAAGCAAAATACGCGTTTTCAGTCATAAAACAATTATAAACTATGATAGGGAGTCAATGAAGTAATGTCAGGGAAAGCCGGTCTCAGGATGTGAACTTTTAGCTCTCATATGAGTTTGGTTTCTGAGAAATTGTGATGGAATAAAGTTTTGTGTGCTTTTTCTGTTGTCCTTTTTTCTACAATAAATAATCTTTAAGTTCATACATTAAACAATTTCTACTCACTTTCTGTTGCCCTTTTTCTACGATAAATAATTATGTTCATACATTAAATAATTTCCACTCACCCACAGATTTTGTTTAAGTTCTTGATTTAAAGTGATTCTTGGTATGTATTAGAAAATAGAAATTATAATAAAATTATTAGAACATCATGAACTTATGAGAGATAAAGTGATTCTATTTTTATAATTTCTCATTCTCTTGATTAAAATTAAATTTCAACAATTTTAGGTTGGCTCTAACCATGCAAGGTCCCGCATCTTCAATCTTCATATGCCAATTTGAGCAGAAAATAAGAAAAATGGGCAAAGAATCGTGTTGGGTGTATTTGTGTTATATTCTGCAAATTCTTAGATGCAAAGAATCAGCATGCATCAAATCCTTATAATTTCATGCTTGAAAGTTGAAATTTATGAAAGTTGAAACTTATAATTTCATTCTTAGATGTTCCCGTAGGCTTCTTTCTTTAGGCAACTTGAGCAGAAAACCGGAAAATGGGTCTTCTATAAAAGGTAAGGCTTGTCTATTGACTTGTGAACATCAAGATCAGAGCAAATGCCTTTTATATCCGCTCTTCTTTCAATTCTTTTTTTTTTTTGGACGGGCCTCTTCTTTCAATTCTTGAAGTTTGGTTTTATGTAACTCACAACTCATTAGACCGTGAACCAAGGCTCCGTGTTTGTTGGGTTGCAACTTGAAAGTGATTGGGCCAGAAATAGTGTTCCTCCAATCAAACCAAAGTTCATATTCTAAGCCCTGTTTGTCCAAATGAAATACCCGGAACTTTTTTTGTGGGGAAGTATTTGGCAAACCAGATCTCCTCCTAAGATCAGAATGTTCATTTGGAGGGCATGTAAAAGTGCAGTAGCTACAAATGTAAATCTCAGTAGAAGAATGCCCCAAATATCTCCGATATGTCCCATTTGCGAAAAAGAAGAGGAATCAGTATAGCACATCCTGTTTAGATGCTGGTGGACTAGACCGGTTTGGTTTGGGTCAATTCTCCAATGGAATCCCTTATCCTAGTGGTCATACAATTTCAAGATTTGATAAATGGCTAGAGGAAATGATCATAAAGCTTCAAAACTCTTCAAATCAGCAGGGCGCTTTAAGTGAATACCTTTTCTCTCTATGCTGGGCAATATGCAAGATGAGGAATGAGAAGATTTTTGGAGATGAAGATATAGATCCAGATAAGGTTCTGTTAGGGGCTAGTACTATTTACAGGGACTACATGGAAGCGAATTCTAACTCCCCTAGTGACCCCCGAGATAGAAGAAGTAATAATAATGAAGATGAGAAGTGGCAACCCCAAGGTGAAGGAATCTTGAAGCCAAACATGGATGATGCTTTTGATAAAAATAGTAATTTGTGTGGGGTAGCCGTGTTCATTAGAGATCATAGGGGAAATCTTTTTACTGGAAGTGCAAGAAAAATGATGGCTTCATCTCCTTTTCATGCAGAGTCTTTAGTTCTATCTGAGGCCATTAATTTGGTGGATAACTTTGGAATGTTTAATGTTGAAATGGAATCATAATATCAAGCTTTAATTCAGGCATGGAAGGAGCCTTCCCAGAACTGGACTATAAAAAGGGATTATTGTAAATATAAGAAGAAGATCCTCTGCCACCTCCCCTCCTTTTACTTGGATTTGCAGGGAAGCTAATAATGCAGCAGAGGTTACAGCTAAGCTGGTTCTCAAAGGAAACTTGCCCCCAAATTGGATTCGGTCTTCCCAGGTCCCGTTGATAAATTCCCTAGTTATGGATAGCACTTTGAGGAGACTGCAATGGCTAGTTTTAAGGGGTTTGAGTGACCTGGATGGGTGTGCAGCCTGTTTCCCTTTTTTCGTTTGTTATGATGCGTAAGGCGCAAACTATGGATGTATGGTTCTTCTTGGCTGGTGCCAGGAGGTTCTTTTTCTCTTTAATGTAATAATAGGTGCTTTTTGCCCCCAAAAAATTCCATATTGCCTAGGCTGACCAAAAAAAGAATAAGGAAAGCATTTTTTTGGTTGTTGAAGGCATATACTTCTCTTCTGTTACATGGGAACCAAGAAATAGTGATAAGAAGGAATGATGGAAGTCAAATACCTCAAAAGGTAACAGAGCTACATTAACAGTATTCAGCTCCACCCAAAAACTTCAGCAAGAATGTTCAATAATCCGTAGCTGACGTGCTTTCTTTTTCCAAATCAATTTTGATTGCAGGGACCGCATCTTTACCTCTGCTTTCTGAAAATATCTCCTGTTTGACAATTACCTTGTTCCTAGTTACAGAATACAGGGGGGGGGGGGGAATTCAGTATCGTTCGTTATTTTCTCCTTTCTCACTGTTAAAATTAAAGCTACAATGCTATATCTTTTTACTTGAACATGCTCAAAGTTTGTCAAAATTTCAAAATCTTAGGCACATTATCTGAGAACTTGGAACTAACATTAAGTCCTTCAATCAAAAATTTATAATGGACAAAAGTGATACAAATCTTATTTGAATTTGGGACATTGCTGCTTGTTGCTTCTGGTAAGGTTGTGCTTTTGATAGATAAGCTATCCTCCTCCTTCTGACTGAACCACTTGTTTCAATGTAACGGGAAGCAAGCCCGTCTTCCCATCAGGTGCTTTTTAGTTTTTACATCATTAAGCACATAAGGAGAGCTTATGTTGAAGTTTTGTGCATTGGCTATGGGAGACGTTCCGTCATTCCTCAGTTTAGAAACAAGAACATTAGTCCTCAGATTCCTACACTGAATAGTAACTAGTAATATAAGATGGGGATGAACATTAGAGAGAATTTAATGCAAAAAACCATCATCAATCGATCCCACATTGTTGAATTCAACCTTATCCTAGTGTGGTGGCTTCAATCTTGTTTAGCCAGCATCTGTCTCTCTTCAGCTATCCCATACCGTAGCCTCTGTGGTAGTTTGGCGGTGTTGATATTTGCTTTCCCTTGGGCGTAGTTGAGGGTTTCAGTGATGAAATGAAGCCTTCAATGTTCCTTGTTGAAGCAGTAAAGTTCAATAACAGCGAACAACTTGTATTTTTGAAGAACATAAGGGGTACGTAACTCAATCGAGAATTTCTACACCAAATCAGGGAAGGAACATCACAAGCCTCTTCATCAAAATGGTCCTACCCACATTCATATCCAATAGAGAAAGCTACACGGTCAGAGCTAGAATCGAAGGCCAAGGTTTACTGCAGGTCAGGCGGTCGTTAAAGGTGAGTATCATTATTCAAAACGAAGACAGTGACTTCTTATTCATAGGACCGGAAGATAGAAACACAAGTCTGTTTGAATCAGTTTAGTGGATCAGTGAAAGGCAAAGTCCCATATCATGTCCATCAATCAAGCCTTTTACCTCAAAACTTAGGCAAACAATCATCAATAATTGGAATGCTAATGAAGATGAAGGTATGGAACCAAAGCCTCTGGTCCCTTGCTCTGCAGAGGTGTAAATGCAGTTGCAGCAAAATATTACCATGATAGCAGCAAAACCCTTGAAAATAGAGGCATTCATTAATTTTGTAATAAATTTCCTCTGTACAGATGCAAAATCCGTTAAAGGAAGGCAAAAAATCAATTGAGTATGACATCGATCCTCTCCACTCTAATCCTATTACTCAGTAGTGGTGTAAATGGGAGACATAGAAAACACTATTTGGTATCTGCTCGTAATCTAGATTTCTTTGATAGGGGAGCTAATAGAGATGGACTATAATCATCAGATCGCCTTCTTTTATGCGACCTTTTCTCTTTTTCCTTCCTTTCACCTCTCATGATGAAATCTGTCAAGCGTTTCACATCTGACAACTGCACTGGCTTCAACAGAAATTCCTCTGCTCCTTCGTCCAAACACCTGCCAATTAATAAACATAAAGTGTAAATAAGCACGTCCAGGAATACTTGTAGATCTGGATTTCATCACGCCTCAATCATTGTGGCCAGAAAGACAAATCAAAAGCAACATGTTCGCCTGTGATTGGAATCCATGCATGTATCATTATAAAGGTTGTGAGGGTCAACTCTATATGTAAAATGCTTCTGCATTTTAGCTGGCAAAAGAGAAGATTTTGGCGATATTTTGTTGAGGGAAGGGACGGGTCCCGTTATTTTGGAAATCTTGTAAGAAGCTATGTTCTGATTCAGTGGTAGATTATTTAAATAAATCATTTTTTTTTCTTTTATCAGAGGAGGATCTAACTAATGGTCTTTTACTCAAATCCCTACCCAGAACCACCTGAGCTACATAAATTGGAGTCCATGCTCAAGGTAAATCAGTGTATCAAATGAATATTTGGTTTTCCAAAGCCCCCCACTTGCAATTCAGGTTTGGTGAGAACTAAATATAATAATAGTCGTTGAAGTTATGGAGAGATTTGATATTATGACTTATCAAAACACGGACACAATTTACAAACATCGTCTAAATGCAAACACTATTAGTTCGATTAAATAATTTAGTTTAAGATCTTAGAAAAACAATTATGCTACCTTAAACTATGGTAAAGGCAAGCAAAAAGTTGTTTTAATCAAGAGCATACCTATCAATTCGAGTCATAATATTCTCAGAAGACATGATCACCACTGGAATCTCTCTAAAAATAGATGACTCCTGCTGAAAATAACATAAGGAAGGAGGAAGTTAATAATCAATTTCTTTCTGCTTACTTTCTGGATAGATTCTTTAGAACTCGTAACAGGAAAGTGGGAATATATAATAGAATTTTGAAATTGGCGAGGAAAAACAACTACCAACCTTGATCTTCTTGAGAAGTTCATATCCTGTCATCCCCGGCATGGAATAGTCCGTCATGATCAGATTAACCTTTGCACCCTGTCACCATAGCCATCAAATAACAAGGTAAGCACCAATTCCAGGCAACCCAATAGCGTAGAATGTAATTTTGAATTCTAAAGCCAAATATCCTTACATTAAATCCAATGGAACTCTTCTCTCCATCCAATCCTAGATATTGCAAAGCTCTGGTTCCACTCTCTACAACCGTCACTGCAAAATTCCAGTTTCAAATCCAATCGGCTTCAGAATCCAATCTAAACAAAACAAAAATAAAAAACCTTTTAAGGAAATTGGATTCGCTCTCTTACCTTTGCAAGAAGAAATTTTGAGCAATCTTTCAATGACCTTACGATCAACAAGACTGTCATCGACGGCAAGAACATGGAGTTCCCCCGAACCCGTAGAAGATTCCTCGAGAACTTGCGGCAAATTGAGTGTGAGAACATCGCCGACCGTACCCATCTCCAATCGAGAGGAAATCCAACTGATTAGCAGAAATGGAACTCTAAGAGATTCAATTTGATGAAGTATTAATAAGAGGGAAGGTGGGAGAACGAAGACGAGGTTACTTTACCGTAAGAAGGAAGGGCGTCATTTTATAGGAAGAAAGAGATGTGGGGTAGCATTTGCTTTACCCGAGCAGAAAGGGGGTAATAAAATAATAAAGGTGAGAGATTCGAAGGATCCATATCTGTGAGATTTTAGCAAATCTACCAGACAGGATTATCCCACCTCCTCTTGTCTCTTCTCTCTCAATATCCCGTCACATGACGTCGTTTTACAAAAACGTACTACATCGTTCCTTCAGCTTGGGGCCAGCGTCGCTGTGGTTGCCGCGGGTTAAGAAACCCAGGTTTTGGTTTTAATAGTTTCAACCATCTTTTTCTTCAGTTGTTTTTTTATTGTGGCTCAAAGCAACCAACGTATTCTTACCGTGGAAGAGATTTGGTTGATTAGAACTCTCACCCACTCCCATAGCCATTATCTGGTAATAATATTGAAAAATAATTAGATTAAATTACAAGCGTGACTGAATTAAAAGCCAAATACACGACAAACAGTAGGTTTCTCAAGGTCTTCAAATCAAATGTGAACATTTTTTTTTTTTTGTCGAAATTATAGAGGGAAGGAAGGCCCTGTTGGGCGGCAGCGCCTAGGCCAAATAAAGTAACGCGTTCATATTTCACCGTACAGCAATATATCTGAGGTTGATACGGGGCAAGTGGTGGGTCCCATGTATCCTTCTCCTTTTGCTGTGCGAAAGATTACCCTCTTTACTTTATAAGTCACTCAATCTGCCTTGTGCGATCCGATTCGCAATTCGCCAGCTTTGCTTTTACCATCCTTGATTCCCTTTGAAGTCTACGCTGTTATTGAAAAAGAAGTTTCGTTTGATTTTCTTTGTCCATATAGACGACATCGTTTGGCTTTGCATACTCTACTAATTTTAGAAAAATATTAATAAATAAAAGGCTTTAGAAAATTAAGATACCCCGGTATTGGTATCCCCGAGTACCAAGTAAAGGAGATTCCAGCAAAATGGATGACATTGGACCGCAAAACCTCCCACATATTTTAATGATGTATCAATATCACCATCCTCCAAAAACGTCCGGTGAGATTTTATATTATGGATCGAGAATCATAGTATGCTTTGTTTAATTGATAAAATCTTACTCATGCAACCAACAAAGAAAACTTTATCCTCTTCCTACTCATTCATTGGCGGTTTAAACTTGTTTAAAAATGCCTTGACTTGATATAACTTCAATTGAATCACTCTCCATTTTTACTTGAAATTTTTTTTTCACTTAATTTATTATTTTCGGTGAGCTAAAATAGACATCTACTTATTTTTCAGCAGAAATTGTGGGGTTTTGTTCATTGGAATCAGATTCCTGGACAATAACCCTCTTCGGAAGAATGGAAGAAGAAAAGACCGTGGCCAATACTAAGGCGAGCTCACCCTTAAAGGTGAAGGAGCTGCTAGGTTCGGGATAATTTTGTTTTCCCATTTCTTGTGCGCCAGTTTAAAGGAGAACGAGGGGTTTAAACAACAAGATCTTATCACAAGTCTCCTTAAGTGAAACAGTGAGCGATTTTGGATGCCAAACCCACGTCTCCTCAAGTAATCCTTATCTTGGTTTCAGGTGCTGGCCAACCAAAAAGGGTCTTGACTTGGTCGGGTTGATTTGTGACTTGAGGCATAGAACTTGAGATTTTTCTTAGGTAGGTTCAGTCTACTAGTCACTCTTACACGGCTAAACCCCCTTCGTAGGCACACACTGAATGACCGACCTATAAAGGTTGAACGTACTAAAAAATGCTTCTTGGAGTTTATAGTAATGATAGAAAAGATGGCCAAAAAGTCACGTGAATTGCTGAGCCTAATCTTTCCCTTTAACCGGACTGAGATCCTCTTGCATATAGGTGCAGTAGGAGAGAGATAGATCAAAAGATGGAACTCTCTCCAACTGCACCAAGGGGTGCAGCCCAGGAGAGAATCTTAATCCGCTTTAATCATGTATGGAGCTTGAAATTCATAAGAAAATAAGGATCTGCTTCCTATGCGACTTTCATTATTTTCAAGCATCTTTTTACCTTATCGAACATTTCTTTCTGGAATGAGGCAGGCAATGTTTACTACCCCTTATCTGCTCAAGAGTGGAAGCAGAAGATCTAACATGGGTTGTCAGTACCAGTTTCAATTGTAATCACAGCTTGCAAATTAGCGGAAGCTGGAAATTATAGGTTCAAGAAACTGTATTCATTAACAATTTTGAATGGTATCATATAAATTTTTTTGGGATGCATTTGTTTTATCTTGTAATGTTGGTAGTTTCTGAAAATAAATTTGGAGAACAAAGTTCACTGACCATGGTAGAGGAGCTGCAGCTGTGAACATGGATCGAGGAACTTTTATAAATTGTGAAGGTAATTTCGGGACATTGACATTGTATATGTTTTTTACCATGAAACTGTTGTTATTGCGAAGACTCGCTTTGCGTCGATTTACCGGGTCAACGATGAAATCTCTAAACTGTGTTCTCGAGGCAGTAAAACTACGTTCTCATGTGGTTTTATTTTCTAAAACTTGTCTTGTTTTTATTTTTTATTTTTTGCTACTATTTGCAGAAATCTTTTAAGAGATAAAGCTTTCTTTTTATGTTTACATGGTAAAGAAAGATCAAGAAAAACGCGAGTTGGTGACAAGTTGGTAACCGGTGCATGGCAACTTGTCCAACAACATACAGCAGTGAGCAGACAGGAAATCTTATTTTGATGCAGTCCATCCTCTATAAAATTTATTGAATAATGAAAATTAATATTGACTGATTTAATTTTATTTTCATATTATAGGTGAGGATTTTTTTTTTGATTTTATTACGGGTAAATTTTTTTTTTCAAGGAAAATTATTTTAATATATTAGTTTTATCACAGTAAAAATATTAATATTAATATTAAAATAAAAAAAGTTAGATGAGTTGAATTTAGATATACTGATATTTAATTATTATGAAATTTTACATTGTGTAAAAAAATTTATTTATATTTTTTAAATTTTTGGTACTCAGTTCGTCCCTTTTTTCTTTCGTAATTTTTTGCTGTTTACTGGTTTATTTTGTCCAAGTTTAATTTCAGAGTCTGCCTCACCAAATAAGCGAATTATTAATATTAAAAAACAAAAAAGAGTGGCTTCTGAATAAAGCATGGGCCGCTGAAACGAATTCGTAGCGTCCATACCAATACCATGGGCGTAAAGAAAAACTAAATAGAACATTTTCTACGTGGAGTTCATTGATTCGTCACTTAGCTTGCATACACAGTGCATGCAGCCTTATCATTTTCCCCGAAGCCAATGAGGTTCCGTCTGTACCAGCACAACAATAAATAAATGCAATTTGGTCATCATATAAAATCTTGTTCCCTTCATCTTGTCAAACTCCTCTTTCCCAATTCCACTCCAAGCGCGCTCTGTTTCTCTGTCGATCTTTTTCCAACGTTGCTACACATGGCGAATCGCTGGCTCAGGCCTGAGGTGCGACTGCTTTGTACTCTTTTTGTTCTTTATAGAGTTTAACTCGAACCTTTTTTTTTTTTTTTTGTCTTTCTCAATTTACTCATATTCAAGAGTTCTTAGGTATACCCACTGTTCGCGGCTGTTGGAGTTGCTATTGGGATCTGTGGGTTTCAATTGGTTCGTAATATCTGCATCAACCCTGAAGTCAGGTTATCCTCTTTCTCTCTCTTTATGTGACGTGTTAGGTTTAAAACAGTGTGATAGTACTTCAAATGTTGGAATTAGAACGTTCTGCCATCTGAAAAAATACTCATATTTAATGTAAAATTTTGATTTTGAGATGATTGATTTTCATGGACCAAAGACCATGGATGCCGTATGGTTTGCTTGTTGCATACCCACTTTGGATTGACTAGTTCAATTTTTAGAGGTTTGGGGGTTAAAATCTTTGTGCTGTAGCTGAAGCTCTTGTAATTTTGACCCTCGTTGAGCGAAAATGTCTTCCTTGACTCGTTGAGTCAAAGGAGGAAGCAGACATATGATCTACTAGAGCCATTCAATTTGCCACTCTTGGCTGG
The DNA here is from genome assembly GCA_037074535.1 of Gleditsia sinensis. Classification (NCBI taxonomy): domain Eukaryota; kingdom Viridiplantae; phylum Streptophyta; class Magnoliopsida; order Fabales; family Fabaceae; genus Gleditsia; species Gleditsia sinensis. The sequence goes on along the minus strand of CM073464.1, from coordinate 4,922,368 downwards.
GCCTGTAGAATGGTTAGAATAGAATAAGATAGAGATTTTTTTTCTTACTTTTTATTTTTTATTTTTTTGTAGAGACTCAACCTAACATGTAATCTACCTAAAATGAGTGAGTGTGGAAAATAAAAATTATCACTTTAATAGAGTGAAATCTCATGAATCACATTGGCAAATACTGATTGACAAACCTATATTTCGCATTAGCTATCAATAAAAAAAAATTGAATTTTTGTCGAACATTTAGTCATCATAACTTCACAAGTGTTGATCCTGTCCTTAATTAATTGATATATGGATTAGGGGATAATGGATGATAGTTGATTTTTCTGTCTTTGTAATAATATTTCCCCAAAAATAGGGTAAGCAAGGAGAGCAGGGCTGCAGGTGTGCTGGAGAACTTTGCTGAGGGAGAAAAGTACACAGAGCATTTCTTGAGGAAATATGTGCGCAACAGAGCTCCAGAAATAATGCCCTCCATCAACAGCTTCTTCACTGATTCAAGTCGGAACTAAGTTGCTTTAAATAAAATAAGATCTATTTGAAATATAAACTTTATCATGTCAAAGACAGTTTTATCGTGCATTTAGGAAAGGTGGTTGATCTCAAGGCTGAACTGCATGTCAGCTATGGGTGATAATAACTATTTGTGTTTGATGCATAGCGATTTATTCGCTTCTGTTATCATCAATCTGATTGTCAAAATAATTCACCAGATTTCAGACTTGGCCAAATCGATACTCTTATGAAGAATTTGTTCTGCTATGCTCCAAACAAAAGAGCAGGGCAGATTGTACAATTCAGTCATTTCAATTGTTCATATTACTCCCGTTTCTTTGGTAGCATAGTTCCCATCTGTAAAAAACTAACTGGCAACTAAATAATGCACTCTCAGTGTGGTGAATTTTTTCTATTTTGAAAAACCAAATGGCAATGAAGATATATTCTTTCTATATTATCGGTTATGATCCCCCATCATTTTATGCTTTCTTTGAAAATAGAATGAACAAGGCTGATACATGAATAGCTTTTCTGCCTGGTATTGTATATCTAAACAATTACAAAGCTTCGGCAATGTTACACATCGTACGCATACTCCTAGACCCATATGCTTGGAAACCACAGCACTGTTTAGACTCCACTTTTTATGATTCTTATCCGTCTAGTTCAACTCGGAAAATACTAATACTTTGTACTGCATTCAATTACGTGAATAAACATTCTCTTTTACCCTGTATTCCATCAGTTTCATATGGATAAGCAAGAAACTGATATGCAGCATATGACATTGGTGTTTATTAGGAGAAAATAGGGAGGAAAGTGCTCAACATTAAATAAAGGGAAACCAGAATGCGTCGATCTCATCCCTCCAAGTAAGCTCGTTGCCGCTTCGCGCTCCTGCATTACAAAGTATTGATTTATTAATTGACTTCGTAAGATTTGTTTCAATTTGAAAGATGAGTAAAGTATCCTTGAGACTCACCGGACCAGTATAATCCAGAAGACGTGTACGATAAACCTTTGCTTCTTCAAATCTTTTCTGCGCTTTGTAATATGATGAAAGATAAAGCAAAGCCTCAACTAAGTCCTTCCCTCTCTTCAGCTTCCATACTCTCCAAATCTTTCTTGTAGTAAAATGCTGCCTCGTCAGAGCAGCCAAGCTGGTAGTGCAGCTTTGCTAGCTGGTGCAGAGCAATTGCTTCCCTCTCATTATAATTTGCTGCCCTTCTGTAACACTTGATTGCCTCTTCAAGCATGTATCGTACAATGAAGCACCCGTACCTGGTATGTATGGGGTATTTATACCTCAGGGGTACAGTATAATACGTACCCCATACATCCCCAAGAAGATTTTGATTTTCAATCAAACTTTGTTTCCCAATCCAACTAGGAGTAGAAAAGTAGGAAATTGTCAATCATCTATATAAATCGATGATTGGAATCTATATGGATTTAATGGGTAATATGGGTAATGGGCAGACGTGGATTTAATCTGCTCCCTTTAAAGTGTAAGAAGTTGTACCTTCAAGTAGAAAATAAGCTCTCGAATTTACATGGTTTGTTATATAGAGAAGTGGACAAATCATTTGAAGGAGGAAGAGAGATGGCTCCTAATCTTAGATAATTTACAGGCAAAGAGTGACAGACATCACAAGAAGAGAAAGAAATCTTGTAGGGCAAAAGTGGACACGGTACATGGTTCTAACGAGGGTGAGAAAAGGGTTTGGAAGAGATCCAAGTAGAAGCCTGTGAGGACACCAATATGTGTGGACACACTTCCTGCCTTCTCTCATAGACTGTAGGAACCACTCAAGCACTAAATGCAAGGACATGTGATGCAGCAAATAATTTTGATTCTACGGTTAGTTTTGACGAAGTAGCCGATGGAAACTATATGGAGTTGTTTGACTTAGAAAATGCTGCTGATGAGGAATGCTATAGAAGAGCTATGGATGCTCCCCTGTCTCCATCTCTTCCTGAGATAGAATTCCATGAAGTGTAGAATTGGAGCTTTACAAAATCAACTTCTTAAATTTTGTGTTGTCTTTTCAAATGTTGAGGACAGAAGTAGCATATCTAAGATATAAAATGGTACAAAAAGTTGTATAGCTAAGGGCAGTTCGATTACTGAAACAGGTTGGATTGTCAATATCATTTTGACTGCACTTATGGGAGAAAAACAGTTGCGGAGGGGGAAGATTTCTGTGTTGTTTAGAAATTTTTTCTTTGCATGAACTGCTTTGCCTCATTGAAGACTTTCTTATAAAAGGAAAGTTATGGTAAACAGTAGAGTTCCTGCTTAGATCTTGTGCAAACAGGATTTGAGATGCACTGTTATTCTGGATGGTTCAAATCAAGATTGTTATGCTTATGTACCCATATATAGAAATTAATCTTTCAATTCAACGGCTTGCATTATTCACTAAGGGTAGTAATAATTAGGATTCTGTCCCTTAACTCTCTACATTCAATTCAAAAAAATTGTGAGAAGTAACTAAATTTGCAGTAGTTTACTCTATTTTAATAGTTACTATGATCTTCACTTGCAGTATTAGAATTAAAACACATTAAGCCATTGCAATCCACAACCGAGAATCATTTGGCTGCAACGACACATATTTCCGGAAGTAATGAGAGCATAGATCGGCAGGCCCATCATTTCATGAGCTTGTCCCAATCCATACCAGGCAGGTAAGATAATCACAGGGGTCTATATCCACAGCTTGTCGATTTGCATCTACAGCAGCAGGAGTGTTTTTCATATCAACGAACTCGTGATCCACCGAGCGCCCTCCTAAAATATATAACTGACTTTTCATGCTGCCCTTTTAAACGGTAATAATTCCCAATAATGCAACAAGATTCAGGACTATATTTATCAGTTATGAATACTCTATGGGTAAGGTAAGTCAGAGCAGAAAAGCACTCCTACAACTAAAGGGTCCTTGTAGAAATTCATATTTAGCCAAAGACTCATAGTGCATCCTTAAACTCTTGATAAGCAATGGCAAGGAAAAAATCCTTCAGGATTGCAGCTTAGACCAAGCATTCCAGTTCCAAGGGCAGCTGTTCTGAGACTCCACGAGAACTGTACGTGCAAGACTCTCAATGCCTTTGTCTTAAAACACAAGATCACACAAGTTCAACCCCAAAGGATCAATTGTGCCATTATCGGGAAATGCTGACAGCTTCCGCTCCAGAGAAACCAATTTGTGGTTCAGACTTCAGAGCATCACTCTTCCCAAAGGTCCCTCAAGTTCTATCATCTCTTCCACTTTTCGCTTTTCGCCACCCTGTATGAATTAAATAGTATGGAATATAAGTTGTAGACATGATGTAAAATATTAAAAAAAAAAAAAATCAGATGTATGACCCTTCTTCTTTTTACATCTAGGTACTCGCAAGCATAAGCATCCCACGTAACAACGTGGATCGGTCAGATTTTTTGTTTTTAGAAAGTATATATTTTTAAAAATATAATTAATAAAAATAATAATTATTAAAAATGAAAAAAAAAATATTTATTTAGTCTTTAAAATTGTTGATAATTTTTAAATAATATTTTTTTAAAAATTTTAGTACATTTTTTATAAATTTCCATTCACTGTATAAAATATAAAAATAAAATTTAAAGAATTAGTATAATAGTTAAATATGGGTGTAAAATTATTTTATTTTACCAAAATAGTTCCACCACCGTGGGAAAGTTCAATTCTCAACCTCTTAGGTGAGAATGTTTTCCTGGAACCTACTTCAAAAAATTATTTTTAAGAATTAAATTTTCATAAGAATCAAATTTTAAATTTTAAAATTAAATCAAACAATTTTATATTCTCAAATTAACATTTTCAAGAATTCAAAATAAAGCTCCTTACCAGAACACCCCGGAATAGTGACAAGTGATGCAGAAATGCAGAAGCATAGCACCAACAACAGTACCTGTTGATATTCTGATAAATTCTGTCCTAGAAGCAATTAACCCCATTACTGCACAAAGAGTTGGGACTGTGTCCAGTTATAAGTGGTAGGGAAAATTCCTATTTATAACCGTTGAACTGACAATGGTCTTAAAGCAAGCCTACTGCTGGTTGGGAAAATAGAAGCACATAATCCGGAAAATAAATAAGGAAAATGCTGAGATATTGATAACTTGGGACTTGGAATCATATACCATGAAACAGCATTGCAATTTGCTGCATCAGATCGCATGTGTCAAAGAACAACTTAAAAAGATGCTTCTGTTAATAACAAGCACCACGAAGAGCCAACTTTCAAATTATGAGATAATCTGAAAAAATATTAAGGATACGTATAATTTACGAAAATGTTTTTTTATTTTTATTTTTTATATTTTTAAAATATATTTAATTTGTGTTTTTATTTTTATTATTTTTTAATTATATAGTTATATTTTCACTTTATTTTTATTTTAATTATTTTATAATTATATAAATAATAAAATATTATATATAATTCAAAATAATTATAAAAATATCACCGTTATAATATATTATAAAACTGAAAATTTTAATTTTTTTTATGTTTTTAAAATTTAAAAATTTTTTTAAAATAAAAAATAAAAAATAAATAATTTTTTATGTCTATTTTTAATTTTTATCTCTGTTTTCAATTTTTAATAAAAAAAAAATAAAAAATAGACAAATTAAATAGGCTTAATAGTCCATCAAGTAATTTTCACCCTGCAAATCACGAAACATTCCTATCTTTTTATGCGTCCCATGATTAGGAGCGTCAACATGTCATATTTGTATTTTGAAGACAAAATTGCTAGGTACCAACATCACTTGCATCCAAAATATAATACTGCTAGAATAAAGTGCTCCTATCGTTGGAACCGAGCTCCCATTTTGCCCGTGTAATTTCCCTTCCGCATCAAATTCTTTTGCAAATATCACATTCATACGGTACATTGCTTGATTAAAATTTTAGTTACACCAAGTCAATTTATTGCTGGACTTCACAAATTAAATTAGAGATATTAAAATGGATTTGACTCGTGGATGGGTTCAGCCAATTCTTTTTTTGTGATAAAAAATTTAATTTTAAAGAATGATGCTTCAATCTAACGTTAGAGTAGACTCTGAATTTAACAAACACTTAAAAAAAATTTATAAATATCTTGGCATCAAAATATAGGCGATAAAGTATACTGTTAAATTACTAAATTGAATACATTTCAAAGTCGTTTTGCAATATTTATTTTCATATTAGTCCTGAAAAATTTTAAATAATTTATAAAATCAATCGTTCATGTTCTTATATCTGTTAAAAAAAGAAGCCTAATTTTAACCAGTGACAATTTTTTTTCTTGACAAAACTGAATCAAGAAGAGGATAGTTTAATTAGCGTACTTTAGTTTTTTTTTTTTTAAAAAAAGTACGAATTGGGGAACCGAAATTTGAAATGGAGCTCGTTCACGGACCTTTGGAAGCCCCGCCGAATGATAGCCAGGATATTGATAACGAATTCGGGTTAAATGCGTAATCGGAAAAACACCGTAGGCGCGTCTAGAATTCAAATTCCCGCTTATTCAAATTTCTTAGAATCAAAAACGAATAAGCGATCCCTCTCTACTCCCAACCAAACCTCCTCTTTCAGATCTACGCTCTCTCCAGTCGCAAATTTCAAAATTCCGACCCCGCCAATTTAGTCAAACCCCCCCCCCCCTTCTCTTCTCTCTATTTCTTAACGGTCCTCTCTCTCTCTCTCTCTCTCCTCTTCTTCCACACGGCGCTCTCTCCTATTTCTCTCCATCACTTCCCTCCAATTCTCACTCGGATAGATATCAGTGCAACAGATCTAATCCATGGCTTCTTCTTCTGCAGTCCGAGATCCTTCCAGGCACTACACCTATAACCGGAAGCAGAAATCTCTCGGCCTCTTGTGCACCAAGTATATTCTCTCTCTTGTTGTTAAATTTATTGATCCTCCCTCTTTTACCCGGGCACGTTTGAATTTCTTTTCTTTTTTTAATGCGCATCGTGCAGTTTCTTGAGCTTGTATAATCGAGATGGAATTCACTTGATCGGGCTTGACGATGCGGCTGCGCGATTAGGTATTCATGCATCTGATTATGGTTTGCGGCTGTTTAAATTGCTTTGCCTTTGGGCTGGAACTAACTGTTGTTTGTTTTCAATTTTGGTGGAATTTCAGGGGTCGAGAGACGACGGATCTATGATATAGTTAATGTATTGGAGAGTGTCGGGGTGAGATTTCTAATTTCTTCTATTCTATCCCTTCCATTTTTTTTCTTTCTCAATTTCAGCTTTTCTATGGAATGTTATTCACTTGTGTGTTCGGCCTTTTGATAATTTATAGGTGCTCTCAAGAAAAGCCAAGAATCAATATACTTGGAAAGGATTTGAGGCAATTCCTGGTGCTTTACAGGAGTTAAAGGTAATTCTTATTTTAACTTGGAATTGTGCTAATGTATTTGGTTATTTATTCTCCTAGAACTTCTAGTGTTTAGGCGTGTGCCAGGCGTTAAATTTATGGTTCAAAGATTGGCATTGATTTTCAGTTTCTGATTGTATTATAGGAAGAGGGTACGAGGGAAAATTGCGATGCTTTTGATGGCGGCCACGATAATGCAAAGGTAAGTAGAGTCGGAATTTCAGGAATTGCCCCTTTTTTTTGATATAAATAAATATTTGATCAGAAGAATAATACTAATTTCCACCATCCGTTTCAGGTGTCAGACGATGAGGATGACGAAGAAACGTTATCCAATCCCAGTACAGGGAGTCAGAATGACAAGTCAAATCCTAATTCTACCCTCCTTAAGTCTTTGAAGAATGGTATTTTAAGATGTTGCGCTTTATTAAAATTATCTTCTGATTGATATCGTTAGTTTACTGATTAAATCGGAGAATACGTTAGGGTAGTACATCTGTTTTATTTTTTATGGGTAAGATGCCATAATGCATTTCTTCAATTTAGAATAGTTAAACGAGCTTGAGAGAGGAAGATAGCTTTAATTTTTTTTTCATATTTAGGACGAGTTCCCATTATTTCTTTGTTGGGGGCGATGGGTTCTACTATTAGATTTGGGGGATAAAATTGATGCTCATATGTGGTGTCTGCGAACCAGCTTTGATGAATATGGTAGCTTGAAATTTGAAACATTAAATATTATTCTTTAGTTTTTACTAATGGCAAATTCTGATATTCTGAAGACTGAAACTGCTTCTGTGATGTTTTGCAGATAACCGAAGGGAAAAATCGTTGGCACTTCTTACTCAGAATTTTGTCAAGCTCTTTGTCTGCTCTAATGTGAGATTACTATCAATTTCTTGAAAACTCTAAAGTTTTTTTTTTCTTTTTAATTAACTATGTGATGAGTTGTGTTGATAATTTCCAACAATCACTCTACAGGTGGAAATGATTTCCCTTGATGAAGCTGCAAGATTGTTGCTTGGGGATGCCCATAATTCGTCAATAATGAGAAGTAATACTTTACTGCTTATATTCGTTATCTACAGAGAGAAAAAGAAGCGTTGAACATTTTCACTTATACTATTGATCTTTTGATCTTTTCAGCAAAAGTTAGACGTCTATATGATATTGCAAATGTGCTGTCCTCCATGAACCTAATTGAGAAGGTGATATTCCACACATTCTTTTCCTTGAAATAGCTGCATAAATTGCTGTTATCATCGAAGTTGTACAACTTTTGTATATTGCAACCATTAGTTTTTGACGGTTTTACAATGGGATGCAGACCCATACATCCGACACAAGAAAGCCAGCATTCAGGTGGCTAGGGTTGAAGGGAAAAACAGAGAATGAGTCTATTCACAATTCTAATCCCAGTGAATCCAGGAAAAGGATATTTGGAAATGATGTCACAAATATCAGTTTTAAGAGGAATAAAGTGGATTTATTCACTAATCGGGACTTAAATCAGAATCCTAAGATGCATAGTAAAATGGACGATGGTAGTTGGCTAGGTCAGGCAGATAAAAGCAATTTAAAACAGGACACAAAGCAGAGCTCAAGGAGCTATCAGTTTGGTCCTTTCGCTCCAGTCCACGTGCCCAAAGGGAGTGCCTCTGAGAGTGATAATACCAAGCGGCTGCATGATTGGGATAATCTCGCAACTGCCTTTCGTCCTCAGTATCAAAACCAAGGTAATATTTAATCATTGTAAAACACTGTTAAAAATCAAAATTTGTTCAGTTACTGCCCATTCATCCATCTGTTCTATGCCGGTTTTAGTTTTGTTGTATTTAATATTCATGATCTCGCTACTTTTAACGTGCGAAATGTGCGCAAAGTTATATTTTCGACAGCTCTTATGAGATCACTAACTCTACAGTAGAGATATAGTGAGTTACTGATTTATCTGGCATGATTTCATATTCAGCCTTGAAAAGAAGACAAAATTGCGAGGAATGCTAGTAAAGTTGTATGGTGGATTTTCGATGTGTCAAATAGAGAAGTTATTCAGCGGCACATAATTGCATAGCATTAATCTAATGTGCTAGATGCAGTTTGGTACTGTTGGGTTGTTGTGTCCTTTGTCCCAAAAAAATTCATTGCATAATTTTATTTCAATATGATCCCAGTTATATGTGGGAATAGCTAATATCAGGTACTTGTTTGGTAGTTCTTCACTTCTTTTGATGGTGTTCATTAATCAGGCAGTTTGGTTTGTTAGTTGATAGGCGTTAATCTTGAATGGACTTATTCCTGATATACCGCTAAACGTTAAACTAATCTGATGTATGATTTACTTATGATGCAGCTTTGAGAGAACTCTTCTCCCATTACATGGAAGCATGGAAATCATGGTTCTCAGAAGTCGCTGGGAAGAGGCCAATACAGATTTTGTAATTTGCCTCTGTCCAGTGTAGTCAAATAATAATGGTACAGCTTTCTCAGAAGAGATCATCCACTATTGGATGCATGTTCTCCATGCGTCGGCTTAGTGCTGCCATTGAACGCCATGTTTTTTTTTAACAAAATTTAACTCAGTTTAAGATCAGCTCAGGCAGTTCTTTAGCTTTTTTTTCCACATATTTATATAGAATTTTTTAGCTGTTTATGTGAATTTAGTAGTGTTTCTTTGTTAAGTTTGAAGCCAAAGCATTTCCTCTAATTTGAAAAACAACTTAGCGAAGCAAAAAGAAAACAACGCCATGTTTATGTGAATTGGGCAGATTGCTTGGTTATGAAGTTTGGTTTGCGTCTCAGAATGCATCCTGGCCTGTATGAGCATTAGCATTCTGGTGTTTAGGAGGAACTGAGCAATGTAGTTATAAAATTATGGTGAAACATAATAATCTGGCGGTGTCTGTCATATAATAACGGTGTTATAAATTAGTAAATTACGATTTGATCCCCCACGGTCATTTGCATGATTAGAATACTCATAGTACACATGGTATAATTTTTTTAAAGTAGTAAAACGGCAACAATAATGTACTTGTGTGTGCCATGGTTGTGAAAAATCAGATCGGCCAGTTCAATTTTTTGATTTGGTTAACTTTGAAAGTCGTATTAATAAAATAAATCGTTTGATTTTCTGAGTGGACCGATTATTCAATGTATACTTTTTTTATTGTATATCTTGCAAAAGGAAAATAAATCACTTAAATATAATATAATAGTCTTAAGCCTTGGAGATATTTATTTTCGATTACTTAACTGAAAAGAATAAGAAGAAAATTTGATGTACTAACATGTAACAAAAATGTCATTAGAACTTAAGTCTTGAAGGGTCTGTTTGGTATGCTAAAATAAATTTTAGTGGAATGAAAAAAAAAAAAAAAGAGAAAATAAAAAAAAAATGTTATTATCTTATTTGGTATGCGATAAAAAAAATTAAATAATATAATATTTTATTATTTGATTAATAGAAATTAAAAGAATAAAAAAATAAGATAAATAAAATGATTAAATTAATTTTAATATAAAATAATTAAATAAATTTTTTTAAATAAATTTTTTTTTAAAAAAAATTCTTACAGATTAATTTTTATAAAATATAATCAAATTAAATTTTTTAATAATTAAATTAAATTATTTTAATATAAAAAATTTGAAGTTAGTATTATTTTATAATAGAATCATAGATTCTATCCATTATTGGAAGGAGTCTATTTTTCATCATATGATGAAATAGAATTTTATATGGAATGATCCATTCCATCAAACTAAACAATAGAATCCTACTTCTTATCTCAGATTTCATTCCATTTCAACGTACCAAACGGGCCCGAAGATTGTTATTTTGGCACATCTTGTCTTTTAATAAAATATACTTGTTCTCTTTATTTTTATTTGTACAAGTTTAATCAGTTTTATCATATACTTCACATTGTAATCCAATTTAAAATTAAATCACTAAACAGTAAACCAGAAGCAAATACACTTGACATACTTAACAGCAATACTAGTTTGTGTGTTTATGCATATACTGATGGACAGAGGTCATTTTACATGTGCAACAATTTGAAGGTCACATAATTTTTTTTTTGGGGCTTCCGAAATAGAGATTAGACATAAAAAGCGACTGCAAATATTCTACCCGAAAAAACAGAAAAAGAAAAAGCGACCGCAAATACCATTACAAGGAAGGAACAATAGTGCGAGGAAGGTCTATAGAAGTATCTCATCTTGAACGCCAACATTTAGGGTCTTATGGGGAAGGACAATGCTATTAACAACCACAACCTCATCTTCAACGCTTACAGATTCACCTGGATTCAGCATGCAAACAAGATTGGCATATTAAAATAGATATATGCTTTAATTTTAGACCATTATACAACCAAAAAAGAAAGGGTTTATCCAGAAAAGGTCAAGAATAGTACCAAGTATTGTGACCCCAAGTTTTGCATTGTAATCTCCGCTAGCCTGAATTCAGTGGATCCCATAAGCAAACAAGTTGCAATGAGTTGAAAATTAAGGATATAAAATCAAATGCCAGAAATGCAAGTAGCAACAGTATAAATGCTTTAGTGGAGCAAATTCAGACAAATGGCCCAGAAGATTGGTATATTGCATGGGCTAATGGAGAAATCCACATTATGTCAAGGAACATATTATTAGCTTAGATCTTACACATGGGAAACGAATCCCAATGCATGACGATAAGCATCAGTTAATCTTGATTTCAAGAGCAGCTGAGATTGGTAAACTCATACTGTGAAAAGTTTAAAGCTTGTTTCTCTAAGAAGATCTTTGTCTTTTTGAATTTTTGTAGTACTGACATGCCAAAACTACTTTTTTTAATACTAGTAATGCTAATAGCTTCAAATTATCTTCGCCAAAAGAGAAAATTAAATTAACCAAGGATTATCTAGAAGTGTAGTTAAAACTTGAGGCTCCATCCATGTCTTTGTGTACTTGGGTTGGGCTTAATTGTATCTGATATGATAATGGACGTTATACTCTATAATGTGTATGTTTAAGCTTAAGATGTGTGGAACCTGGAAAGCTTGTCATGCAGATGAATTTCCAGTAAATGCACAGGAAATGGCAATGCATCACTTGTGTCAGCGCAACCCAATGAAGTATTAGAAGTTACAGAAAATACAACTTGCCTGGACACGTGCCCATTTTCCAATGGAGGATTTCCACCCAACAATTGCATGAATAACAACTGCATTTTCCTGTCAGATGAAACATATAAAATCAGAGTTTCAGAATGACTAATGCATGCATTTCAAATCAATTACGGTGCAAACTTGCCTTAATTTCAACACCATCAAGGATGATACAGCTGATGAGCCTAGCCCCAGCTCCTATACGAGCATTAGCAGATATTGATACATTGGGACCAATCTGTTCGACCATATTTACTGAAGTTAGTTTACAGATCACTTAAATAGGACCTCTTGCAAGAAGAAAGTACATAAAAACAATAAGTCATTTTTGCTTTATCTGCAGCCTGAAAAATGGATGTCCATAATTAACTTTTTTCAATGATGAATAAAAGTGGGAAAGAAAAACATATTAGAGTATGTAGCAGAGCATAATGTGAAAAGAAAGAAAAATGAGGGCTACAAGTACTAGTACTGTTTTAAGTGAGAATTGTTGTGGGTACAATTTGATGGAGAAAGAATTCAGTCTTCAATGGCATCTACCTTCTTATTATTATTATTATTATTATTATTCTATTTTGAAATATCAATGGCATCTAACTTCTTTTTTTGGGGTAAAATGGCATCTAACTCGAAAGATTAAAAGTTGCAAAACACGAATGATGAATGATGCACCAACCAAAAGACCCCGTACCAATGGATGCTCATGCCATAGGTCATGTGATACTCGACATACAATTTGTCAATAAAAACTTGAAAATCTGGATTATCCTCAAGACCAATAAGTAAATTGCATGAATCAGGTACCTGAACTATATATTAATAATCACAGGCTGTTAAACAATGGTATGAATATTATGTATATCATTAGGCAATTGATTTATAATTTTATCAATAAAGTTAAACGTGAAAAGTCTGGATTATCATGACTACAAGCACAGAGCCAGTAACATGATTGTGAAAGTAAAAATCCTTCTGGTTAACAAACAAATATTAAAAAATGAAAAGTCACCTTTGCAGATGGATGTACTTTTGCTGATGGGTGAATATAAACATCACCGGTGATGCTGGCATTCTTGGTACCATCTCCTTTTGCCAATAGTTGAGGGGATGTGTAACGGAATTGGGCAAGATACAAGGAAGAACATTTTAAGGACATTCTACAAGCATTAAGTTAACATATCATGAGAATTTCCTACGAAGTAAATGTTGACTGTGCAACATAATACTCAAGTAGCAAGGCTTACCCAGGAGTTTTGATTTGTTCCCAGAAGTCCATGGTTTCATATATATATAACTGTTTCTTCCCTGCAAGAGGTGAAAGGATATCTTGATCCAGTCTTACAAAATCCGAAGGAAGATTCCTGCAGAAGGCCTCTTCAGAATCAGGTCAAAATGAATCCTAAAAGTCAAGTAACATTATTACCATGTTGTATTCCAAATGAGTTTTTAAAGTTCATAAAATGTTCTGATCAGCTCAGTTAGACCAAAGATGAATTTTTCGAATATGTGTATGTACGAACCTAGTGTCCGGTTGCAGTGCTTCAAAGCTGGAGACACGTCTTAGATTAGCTGCAAATAAAAGGCATATAAATAAAGTGAGTTAAAATACACGGGGAGAAATTCCAGTTGTCTTCAATACTCTAGGGCCTGAATAAATGAATTGAAAAGATGATTGTATCTCTACTCCTCCAAGTTAGTTTAATTTTTGTATACCAAATTCAAGCATCAAATCCTTCCGAAATTCAGATAATTTTTTTTTGAAATTTTCCAGAATATAAGTATTTGTACAAGTCATGACTCTTGGATACAAGGTCTAGAGATGAAAAAAAAAACATAAAACATATGGCATATCACAACCTAAGATATTTCCCTAACCTCTGTCTTTCCGTTGAGTAGAAACACCCTGGATAGCAGTAAAGACATCTGGTGTAAATATATACACACCGCAATTAATTAGGTCACTTACCTGCATTCAGGTAAGCTATCAGAGTGAGATGATGAACAATAACATAGGGATGAAAGGTTTCAAATATTAATTCAGAAATTAAAGGACCTAATTATGAACTTACAAAAGTTTCAGGTTTCTCTGTATAATGCAACAGCTCATTGGTGACTGGATCAGCTACCAATTCCCCGAACTGGTTGGCTGTCTCAGCTGACACCTTCAGGAGATCAAAAAAATGGATGCTAAACACCAAGACTTCATGCTCAGAAAACAAAAAATTGTTTTTGCACGTATTGACCAACCTTCACAACTAGAATTGTTCCCATTCCACCATATCTTTTGTGAGCGTCTGTAAACAAAAAGGGAGAATACAAAGGTTAACTGATCAGCAAGCCAAATAAAAATTAACAGAAATCAAGGAAGGACCAACGTTTCTGTTCCCCAGATACATTCAAGCATACATCATTTTTATAGCTATATGGTCTATCTCAGAAAAGGAATTACCCAGCATTTCTGGTAAGGGAAAACTGCAGCAAACATCACAGTTCAGCAAGAAAATGTGTGACTGCGGTACAAAAATGTGAGCAACACTATCAACATACCATGTAAGCATGAGCACATAAAACAGAAGGTATAGATAATTACCGGATTCTCCTCCATGATCAGATCTCTAAAGTTATAAAGACAACCAGCTGAACCATGTGGTTTGTCTTCCTTCAAGTATCTAAAATCAGCGTTAATGACATAAGTGGACAGTGTGATCTCAAGCAAAATACACCCCAACAAAATAAATAATAAGTTCTGAAAAATGGAAGATAATTAAATGATGAAGTTACCTTACAGGGACTTTAAGCTCATTTGATATGGAAGATACGTATAATGCGAAATCACGTTCCTCATAGAAACCAATAAGATAAATCTGAGCCAAATTTGGAATCTGTAACATTAACGGTAGTTAACTACTCGGCAGATTATTCATTATATATACATTCTTCAAAATGAGATTTGTCTTCTATTTTCATTAACATACGCTTTTACAGGCAGAAATTGGGTGATGAACCATGGGTTGTCCTGCTAGAGGAAAAAGTGGCTTGGGTATATTCAGTGATAATGGCCGGAATCTAGTGCCTGCAAATCCAAATATTCCAACAAAAACAATGGGATATAAGCCCTACATCCCGCGGTTCAAACCAGTAATCAAATTCAACATGAGAAACTATGTATGATGTATCTAATCTCAAGAATCTAACAAAAAATGCCAAGAGAAAGTCAGGCAACATTAATTTTCGATCCAGCCATCACATTTCCCATAAGAAGCAAGTAGTATAGAGAAATCCAAAGTACCCGGGAAGACACGGGGATTTTGGGCCAAAGAGAGGAAAAGAGGAGGAAGGGTCAGTAAGAACACTGGATAACATGATGTTATCAGAGAACAGTATATCCCGTCGACAGAAAGAGATCATGGTGGCATTCACTGATTTAAGATTCAGAATTCGAATGGAATTAACTTTGAATTGCTTACTGCTGATACAATCTCAAATGAATTCATACCTTTAGTGGGTCCTCCAACCATGATCACAGCGACCACACTTTCCTCTGCACTTCCCATCTTCTCTAGCAAAAACCCAGATCCCCTAAAGCCCCAAGCGATCCTCAACTATGCGAGAGAAGGCTCAGCTTCGAGTAACAGAGAATAAGCTCATTATATTTTGGCACTTTTCTCGTCTATCTTCACGGAACAAAAATTCACAGTAATTGCCTTGGTTTTGCCTGTGGTGTATATATAAAAAAATAACTCAATAACAAAATTATCTGAATGTAATGTAGCCAAGAATCAGATGAAGAGAGAAGCAAGAAATGGGTATGCGATCTGAGCACTATTTTTTGCGGATCCACTTGCTTTGCAATACTATTGGGTTGGTTGGGAAGGAGAAAAATTGGAAAATGACACCTCACAGTCTGGCGCTTTGTGATGAGGTTAAAAAGGTTCTCACGTAGATCCAGATAAGGAGGGTTCCATCTTTCTTCCCTCACAAGGTCTTCCGAATTTTAGTGGTTATTTTATCACTTCTGTCACTTAGCAAGTTTTGTCCTTTTTTTTTTTTTTCACAAACTGGCAAATTTCTGTGTTTATTTTTTCCGCTGTTTTTTCGAATCTTGGTTCCCCTAGCTGTACGGTTTAAATTGTGCACATTTTCATTATTTTACGTTGTTATCCTTAATCGTTCATGTCGCGAAATATGAAAATACCAGGAATCTTCCTCTCACCCTCGCGCTACAGTTGAACTGTACATACTCGGTTTCTGGGCTAACCTATCTCTTTCATTTAATTAATTATTTAAAAGAATAAAAAATTAAGTGCGGTTTTTAAGTTTTTATGAACGTATAAATCGGAATAGGACAGACTTCCACGTGTATTGGCAAAGGAACAGAGATCATCTGCTCCTAGTAACTAACTGCCATTACTATTTACTTTCCGACGCTGCAATCATTAACCATAATTTAGAGGATTAACGGGCAAAAAGAGAGCACTTATTAAGAGCTGTAAAATAGCATTTTCTTAAAATTACTATATTATAGGATAATGATTAGATTAAAAAAACCCCCCAAAAACTTGATTGAAAAAAATCAGTAATCATACACACGTATTTTATTCTAAAGTTTTCTTTTCTTTTGGGTAGAATATTCTAAATTTACTTCGGTTGAATTTTTGTGTGTTTGACTGTTGAACTCTAAAAATATTAACACTTTCCTACAAAGAAGAAATCGTTGTGATGTGTGGTCCGGGGTCTCGGATCACTCCCTATAACCCGAGAAATTTTTACATATTTTTAAAAGCAAGAGATTTGATATGTAGGACTCACATGTAGAACTCAATTATTAAATCAATCTTAACCATTAAATGTGTCATTTGGTTGGACACACTTTTCTTAATTTATTGCTATATAAATTCTTCAACTAATTGACAAGTGTCTCACATCCAAGTTTAATTGTGTGCTTAGATGAATAATAATTAGTGTTTTTTTTTTTCAAATAGTTGCACATCAATTTCAAGTTTCACTATTTGTATTGTAAATTCTATCCTTTCAATCCAAGGTTCTTCCAAAAAAAAAAATATTTAAGAGTTATAGGTTAAATGGTGCTACTTTGATTATAAATGTCGGCGAATTTTAATATATGAACTTTTTCGTTCTTTCCTCCTCTTATATATATATATATATATATATATATATGGTTTTATATAAGGTTCTTGACAACTTAAAAAGTAAAAAAGAAGGGATAAAAATCCAAGTGAAATACAAATTTTTATTCATTTTTAAAGAATCAAGATAATGCCATGTGATTTTGTAAAGAAGAGGGAGGAAAAAATAGAAAAGAAGAGTAGGGCATGCGAGGCTTAAAGGCGAAAGGTGAGAAGAGTTGGACGTACGGAACAAGAGACTCCAAATGGTTATTTATGCATCAACTTGCTTAAAAAAGACAGAGAAGCGGAAAGATGAGGATGGTCTCCAAATCTTGAGAAAGATTGAAATAGTTGTCCCAAAGCCCCTCCCTCCCCTCTACAATCAATGAACTTTGCATCATGAAAGGAGAAAAGCTGAGAATGACTAACTGGAAAGTTGTTTTTGCTGAAATAATAAGCAACGAGCACAATTTACCACAAGAAGCATCAGAAAGACCATGCCTGAGCTACAAATAAAACGATATATTTAAATTCATTGTCATTTGCCTCCAATCAGTGGCACTATTTTCGTTACAATTATCCCCACTCATTCTACGTTTGAATTGTCTTTTTTTAAATTAAGTTTTTCTAGAAAGTACTATAACCAAATAAAAAAAATATTTAATCAGATTATTTCATAAATATTTTTATCAATATCATTAATATATAGTCAATTTCATAAAAACAAATTGACTATTAAGTAATTAAAAAAATATACTTAAAAATAATTTATCAATTTTGTTTATTTTATTTCTATAATATTTTTTTCACTCGACATTTCTTTAGCTGAAAAGATAACTACTATAGTTTTAAATAGATTCTTTTTTTTCTTATAAAAATAGTGTTTTTCCATCTTCTATTAAAAAAAATTTTAAAAATAAACTAGACAAAAGTATATTCTACAATAAAAATTTTAAAAAGAAAATAAAGTTCACTTTAAATATTTTAAAAAATAAAATGATATATTTATAATCTTTTATTTTAGAAGAAGATATTTTTGTTCATGATAAAATTAATTTTTTGCTTCTACTTTAATAAAAATAACTCCAAATTACTATGTCTGCAAACAGATTCAGCTTAGTAACATTTAAAACCATGGAAACAAGTTGAAAATGAAAAAAACGTTTTATTTTATATATATAAAAAATTCCAAACGAAGCATTGCCAAACAAACTATCATTAGATGCAACCGTACAAGGAAGGCCAAATATAGATTTTTGGATTTGTTCTAAAGAATGGGATTATTAGGTTTTCAGAGATGAAGATACATTGTTTTTTCGTCACATTAATTAATTGATATATAAAAACTATCTCAATTAATAATTCATAGAAGTAATAATAAAGAAAACAAAGAAGCTGAATCCGAAGCAGATGATTTAAGATATTAAGAGTATGGTCAATGATTGTCTGAATCAAAATGCGATTACATCATAAGCAAGGGAACCTGTGGTTTATGGCTGGTCAAATAGTAGGAAGCTTGATAGCAAGTGCTCTCATAACCAAATGGAATAAATACAACACAAGCCGCAGAAACTGAACGCCAAACCAATTCTGCAGTAATACATATTATGCCTTCACTTCCCAACTTACAGTTCATGACTTATAATTGTTCTCACAGCTTTGAAGGAGACTGGTACCAGCCCCACGGTTCATCAGATATATATTGAGTCACTTGCTTCACACTCAAGTAGTTTTCAAGCCCCCTGAAATTGAAATAAAATAGACAAATTTCTTCAATTCATAAGATAGGGTTAGCAAATTATTCAGATTTGACAATAAAAGTGGCAGATCTGTGTTTCCTCTTTTGCATTCACCTATGTAACTGTTTTTTCATTGTCAATTTTGTTGTATTTTTGTTATGTTCATATAAGCGAACTTCCACTGTTATTACTCTTTTTTTTCCTTATGGTTTTAGGCATTGCAGACACAAAGCATGTTTAAAATAATAATGATTGACAATTTCGGAAATAAGGCCACACCATTCTCCTAATTCACGACCAAAACCACTACGTTTAGTGCCTCCCCAGGGGGCTTGAGTGAAGCATGGTTGAGAGCAATTGACCCATACAATTCCAGCCTGAAAAGCCTGCAGAGAAGAAATATAAACTACTCAATTACAGAAATAAACAAATTAATTTGTTGTCTTTATGATAACCAAGG
Organism: Gleditsia sinensis; assembly: GCA_037074535.1. NCBI lineage: Eukaryota > Viridiplantae > Streptophyta > Magnoliopsida > Fabales > Fabaceae > Gleditsia > Gleditsia sinensis. The sequence continues at coordinate 4,902,972 of CM073464.1, read as the reverse complement.
ATCATTCTCACCTTAGTCACGCGCTCACATCTTTCTAGATCATTTGATATTACAGCAGCACCTAAGCCATATCTGTGAAAGATCAAAGTATATAACTTAGACATCGGTCCACAAATAAAGGACTAGAGAAAAAGTTTACCAGTAAAAATGATCTCAGTTTCCAGAGTATCATTAACTCACGGGGTGTCATTTGCTAGCTCAATAGCTTCTTCCTCAGTACTAAATGTTTTTACACAGAGAACAGGTCCAAAAACTTCTTCTCTCCAAATTTGCATAGAGGTAGTCACGTCAGTTATGATGGTTGGTTCAACAAAGAAGCCCTTCTTTAAATGCTGTCATAATTTAGATTTTTTTAAAAAATTCTCACAACAGTCACAGAAATACATAATTGAATATACATACAAAAGAAAAAAAAAATTACCTCTGGTCGAGATCCGCCAGTTAAAATAGTTGCACCCTCACTCTTAGCAGTTGAGATGAACTTCGATATTTTTTCATACTGAACCATATAATCCAGATATTAGATATTGCATCATCCCAGTAAAAGCTAAATAATGCTTAAACAATGAAAAGTTTGAGTTACAAGACTAGAAGGAAACTTAAATCTTGGCAACCACATATATAAAATTCGGTGACCTTTAAAATTACTATGTACTATATGTAATTTGATCATAGACATTTTTATTTTGGATTTTGAAGAAGGCATTTGAACAAACAGAAACATAAATACAGATGCCCATGTTAGAATAGCAGTAGATCTTTTAATCACATATCAAACAGAATTTTTGAAGTATACCGATGTCATTAATTATGCACCTCTTTCTACGTATAGATTTTTCTTTTCTTTTTTTTTTTCTTTGGGATTACAATCAGGTGGTGTTTGTTATTCAGCCATCAATACTTTTCACCATATATCTTGCATCAACTTGCAAACCAATGTCTGTATACAAATTTGTGGACTCGCTACCAGTTACACATATTCTATTATGACAACTTTTGAGATTAGCAGAATGTCAAGAAGAATATACATGCTCTTTTTAAAAAAAATCATTATAATTTCTTGTAGAACACAAAGACATATTGTTAGTTTCACCATCGGTATTCAATTTTGAGCCACTTGTTGAAGCAGCTCCACCAACTTTCAGACCATGTTTTTTAAGGTGATCAGATTGCTCACACCTCCATACTACTGTCTTCTTTTTAAAGGCAATTCTCTTTCAATTTTTAGCAAGCAAAGCTGAGTTATCATGAAGAATGTTTTTCCCACTACTAAGCCTCTTTTTTTCAAAAAAAAAATTTTCAATAATTTCAGAAAAAATTATCTTTTTCTTTCCATGAATCAAAATAGGCTTAATGTATTCATAGGATGTTGGAAGAGACCAAATAAGCTGGAAGGCCATATCTTCATCGTCAATTTTAACTCCGATTGTCTAGTTCAGAAACAATTCCGTTTAAAACACTCAGATGGTCTGAGATTGTTGTACTTTCATTCATATGTAGTGTACGAAATTGCTCCTTCAAGTACACACGATTTGAGATACCTTTTGCTTGATACAATTCTTCAAACTTCTCCCATAGCTCTTTGGCAATAAATATTCTTTGCACATTTGCAAAAACATTTTTAGCCAAACTCAATCAAATTGCGCTTGTTGCAGTGAAGTGAATTTTCAACTATCTTCGTAGTACTTTCAAAATATGTTTATGTTTTAGAGATATCAAGCCTGTGTTAGTTGTCTACACAGATGCAGATATGGTTGGCGATGTAGACTCAAAAAAATTTACTTCAAGTTATCTGATTATATTTGCAGGGAGAGTTGTGTCATGGCAATCGAAGTTACAAAAATGTGTTGTTCTTTCAACTACCGAAGTAGAGTTTATTGTAGCAACAGAAACGTGTAAGGAATTGCTGTGGATGAAGAAGTTCTTAAATAAACTTAATTTTTAGCAAGACAGATATCAACTATTATGTGATAGTCAGAGTTTTATTCATTTTGGGAATAATTCCTCCTTTCATTTAAGATCCAAGCATATTATGTGAGATATCATTGGATTAGATATGTATTGAAGAAGAAACTACTACAGTTTGAGAAGATCCATAGTGATAAAAATAGATCAGACATGTTGACAAAGATTCTACCAAAAGAGAAATTTGAGTTCTATCGATTAGCTGCAGAAATGATAGAGCCCTCTGTGTAGTCGGGAGGGGAAGATTTGTAAGTGATGGGGTGGGTCCCTCCAACATAGAAAGCTTACACCATTGACTTACAAGAAGCAAAAGAAAAAAAGGAAACGGAAAGAAAATTCAGTAGCAATTGAAAAAGGAAAAAGCGGAACAGAAGCTGCAGGTGCCGAAAATTGCAGCACTATTTCACCAACCTTGAGACTCACCCTTTCCTCTACTCTTGTCTCTATGCTTTGTATGCCTAGACTGACTCTTCCCTCTGAATTTTGTAACCAGAATATCTAATTGTGATGAAAAAGTTGAATATTGTGATCTTCTTCTCATCTCTTTATTCAGAATACCGCTTTTAACAAATTCCATATTCACGACACTATTAGGCGCTGAGTTGATAATTGAAATTTTCAAAATCTCCCATGACTCTGGTAGGGAGGCAAACACCACAAGAGCAAGTACTTCATCGTCAAACTTTATGCCATTCTCGACAACTGGTCCATAATCCCTTGCATCTCATTTAAGTGATTTGCTACGGAAGTACCTTCTTGGTGCCTGCAGCTTCCATTATGCTTTTTCCTTCTTCAATTGCTGCTGAATTTTCTTTTCTTTTGCTTCTTGTAAGTCAATGGTGTGGGCCCTCTATATTGGAGGGACTCACCCCATCACTTACAAATCTCCCTCTCCCGACTACATAAATGGCTCCACCATTCTTGCAGTTAATCGGCAGAACTCAAACTTCTCTTTTGGTAGAATCTTTGTTAACATGTTTGATCCATTTTTATCATATCTTCTCAAGCTGTAGTAACTTCTTCTCCAATACATTCTTAATCCAATGATATCTCACATCAATATACTTGAATCTTGAATGAAAGGGAGAATTCTTCTCAAGGTGAATAACATTCTGACTATCACAAAATAGTTGATATCTGTCTTGCTAAAAATTAAGTTCATTTAAGAACTTCTTCATCCACAGCAATTCTTTGCACGTTTTTGTTGCTGCAATAAACTTTGCTTCAGTAGTTGAAAAAACGACACATTTTTACAATTTCAATTGTCATGACACAGCTCACCCTGCAAAAGTAATCAAATAACCTGAAGTAGACTTTCTTGAATCTACATCGTCAGCCATATCTGCATCTGTGTAAGCAATTAACACAGGCTTGGTATCTCTAAAATATGTTTTATATTTTGAAAATACCACGAAGATACCTGAAAATTCACTTCACTGCAGCCCACCTTACCAAGATTAGAAAGGAACCGGCTCACTACTTCAACCGAGTGAGCAATATCTAACCGTGTACATACTATGACATACATCAAACTCCCAACTGCTGAAGCATATAGAACCTTGTCTATTTCTTCATTCTCCTCATCTGTAGAGGAATTTTGTTTAGAACTTAGTTTAAAGTAATTAGGAAGAGGACAACTAACCGCTTTAACTTTGTCCATATTAAACCTTTGAACTCTGAAGTACTTTCTCAATGTATGACACTTCTATTTCTGATAATCTCCGTGCTAAGAATTTGCTTTGCTGGCCCCAAGTCTTTCATAGTAAAATATTTGCTCAATTGTGTTTTCAAACAATTGATTATAAAAATATTTCGGCCAACTATCAGCATATCATCCACATAGAGCAAAAGGATAATAAAATCATCGTCAGAAGACACAATGTCTGAAGTAGTCTTCTTGTAGTCTTACTCTCTCATAACAGACTTAAATTTCTTATACCATTACTTTGGTGCCTGTTTCAAGCCATAAAGACTTCTTCAATCTGTAAACATAATCTTCTTTTCCTTTCTGCTTGAAACCCTCTGGCTGCTCCATGTATATCTCTTTTTCCAAATCACCATGAAGAAAGACAATTTTCACATCCATTTATTCAACCTCCAAGTCAAAGTTCGTTGCTAAGTCTAACATTGTACGAATAGATGCCATTTTTACAACAGATGAAATTTTTTTGTCAAAATCAATGTCTTTTCTTTGGTTGAATCTTTTAACAACCAGTCTAGTTTTGAATATCAGATCGAGACTATGTTCATGATGCTTGATCCTGAACATCCATTTATTTTTCAAAACTCTTTTGCCTTTTGACAATTTCACTAGTTCAAACGTTTTGTTCTCATGCAAAGACTTCATTTCATCTTGCATGGCTTCTCTCTATTTTTGCATGTGCTCATCTTCCATAACTTCTTCAAAGTTATCAGGTTCTCCCCCGTCAGTGAGTGTTACATACTCATCATTAGGATATCTAGTAGAAGATTGTTTTATTCTATTACTTCTCCTCAATCGATTTGGGAAAGACACTGGTGTTGATAGTTAATAGTGAACATCATCATCATCTTTTTCTGATCCAACCTCTATGGGAGTATCATCAGGCTAATCATCATCTCCAACTTACCTCGGCACCATTTGTAATGAAACTCATGCACGTACATTGTGACATAAGTTGGAAGAACTATATATTTCAAAGACCAACAACAACAAATTATTTTATTTATCAAAATTGATGTATGTGAAATATCGAGAAAGTATTTCTCTAGCAAATCACTTGAACGAAATACAAGATATCGTGGACCAGTTGTCGGAGATGGATATAAAGTTTGACAATGAAATACTTGCTCTCATAGTACTCGTCTCCCTACCAGAGTTGTGAGAGACTTTGAAGATCTCAATTACCAACTCAGCGCCTAACAGTGTCGTGAGTATGGAATCTGTCAAAAGCGGTATTCTGAATAAAGAGATGAGAAAAAGATCACAATATTTAACCTCTTCATCACAACCAGATATTCTGGTTACAGAATCCAGAGAGAGGAGTCAGTCTAGAAATACAAAACCTAGATATAAAAACAGAGAAAAGTCAAACAAATATGCCAACATTGAATGCCATTACTGCAAGAAGAAAGGACATATCAAAAGGTTATGCCGGAAGTTCAAATAGGATAAGAACAAAGACAAAGAAGTGAAGAAAGGCGACAATAGTGACGATGAGCAGAGAAATGCCATAGACGAATTCAATGTTGTTTATGATGATGATATTATTAATCTTACAAACCTAGACTAATCTACCTTCCAGACCAATCAAAGGCAGGCTACCACACTTGGACTAAGGAATATACTAGGAAATTTCTTGCAGGTCACCTCAATAAACATGCATTGTTTGAAATGGGAAAACATCAATGGAGAAAGCTCGGCATATGGGTTCTAGCTCTCTAATTTACAAGATCGAAATATATTTGTTAAGTGACTAAAATAAGAAACATAAGAAATTTAACATGACTCCTTGAAGTGTTAGTGCAAAGACAATAATTAAAAAATAAAGGGAAACTTTTTGCAAAATGGGTTTCAGTATCTGCCTTTTTACCTGGTACCAATTAAAAAGAAATTTCTTTCTACCTTATAAAAGGGGGAAAAAAAGGAGGACATCAGTTAAGAAAATAACTAGTATCTAAGGAAATGAAAAACAGGGCAGATACCTGTCCTTTGCTAACAACTGGTCCTAGCCTGCAACCTTCTTCCAAGGGATCAGAAATTTTGATGTTTTTGATCCATTTCACAAGCCTGTTAGAAAATTCTCCGGCTATATTTTCCTGAAAAACAACAAGAGACCAACTTACCTTGTCAATTTTCAGAAATGAACCCCCAACAGAAGGCCTCCAAAGTTGTTAGAGCTAAATTTATAGCAATATAAGTTAATATGACTTTCCCATTTATGCAGAAAAACAATGGGGAAGACAAATCAGACAAGGGAGCAAGTTCTTGACAGTGAACATGCACATGCATGGGGGACAGAATGGGCATTTCAATCTCTTGGTCTCTGTTAAACTCACATGCACAATAAGACGGGATGTTGCACTGCAAATCTGACCATTAGTCCAGAAGCAGCCAAAGATGGTCCATTCAGCAGCTGTGTAAATCATGTACAACAGATCAATCAATATTAAATTGTGCATGGGCATCTGTTTGAATCATGCAATAGGTTTTAGATACCCAAAAAATTTACTCATCCATTATTAGTTTATGAGGAAATGTGATTAAAAATGCAAGAAAACATGGGCTGTCCATAAATAAATAGCAACAGTTGAGAAGGCGCAGACCTTTATCAAGGTCAACATCCTCAAAAACGACAATAGGGCTTTTTCCACCAAGCTCTAGTGAAACGGGCTGCCAAGAAACCACAAATTGGATATTACATGAAGAAAAGGCAAGGAATATATAAGAAAAAAAAAAGGCATCTAATCTCTTTTGCTGTGTGCGTATTCCTCAGTCTCCTTTAGCTATCAAAACAGAAGGACAATATGAACTGTACATAGTTTTCTGATAATACTGCTTTGAAATACCTTGACCAGTTGAGCTGCAGCTGTCATAACCTTGCTCCCAGTCACAGAGCTTCCAGTAAAGGCAATCTGTTGAAAAATTAAGTAACATCCATGATGATAAATTAGCTTTGTAAACTCGAGAATACTTGCAAGACATAGAACAAGATATAGTCCTCTATAGTTCAAAGTCTCCTAAATATAATCAAACCTTGTCTACATGAGGATGTGATGCCAAAGGAGCACCAGCTTCCGGGCCTAATCCAGTTAGAATATTTAAGACACCTGGAGGAAGGCCCACTTCTCTACATACTTGACCCAGCTCCAAACAGGTCCTGAAATGGGACATAATTAGCATGGAAAGTCGAAACCAACATAACAAAGAAGCCAGTTTGCATGGGTTGATGAGGACATACACAGATGCCAATTCTGATGGCTTCAAAATTGCAGTACAACCAGCAGCCAAAGCAGGAGCAACTTTCCATACAGCCATTAACAGAGGATAGTTCCTAAAACATAATAACCTCACCAATTAATCAGCCATTGAAAACACTTCATTAGCTATTGATAGCATTGTTACATTGACCAAATGAGGCTGTAAATGCATACACATCAATCTTTTGTGCAGGTAAACAGTAAAGCATCTCGGCCACTAGAACCTGACCTCTATACTAGATAATATACCAGATAAAAGCTGTAGTAATACACAACCTTCCCACTAGTTGGGATTTGGGACAGGAAGGCAACACATTCCACTAGGCTTCATTTTGATGGGCAAAGTATTTACTGAATTGCAAGAAAAAATAAATTCGCACAACTTCAATTTCACTGGAAGAGTGACAATCGAAGGCACAAATCTTTAGCATGAAAAATGATGCAGGGCTTCATGCAATAACTAAGCCTGCAATCTTAAATATAAAAAGAATCCAGTTGCAGATAAAACAAATAAGCAACAGGTACCACGGAGTAATTAATGCAACAACTCCAATGGGCTCCTTAAGAACATGACTCTTGAAGGTCTCCATGGGAAGAGATACTGGAGCCTTTTGCTTTGCATCCAATCCTTCAGCAAGGTCAGCATAGTAATCAAAGCAACCAGCAACATCGTCCTAGATGAAACCATATATTTACACGAGTAAACATGCATGGCAGATATTTATTTATTTATTTTTAACGTCAAAAGTTACCATGTCCCATGATGCTTCATCCAGAGGTTTTCCACAATCAATTGCTTCAAGTTTTGCTAGTTCCGACTTTCTCTCTGTTATCTGAGAGCAAAAGTACAAGATGGGCTCCAGACATATACAATTGGGTATATCCCACAAAAAAAGAATTAAAAAAAAATCCCCCACCTTAGCAGCGATAGCTCGCAAGTACCGAGCACGAACAGATCCAGAAGCGGATGCCCAATGTTTCCCCTTGTCCAGGACCAGGGCTCTCCGGGCAGCAGCCACTGCAACCTCCACATCTTCCGCAGTAGCAGCTGGAATATCCCCTGAAGCGCATTCGAATAATCCAGAACTTAGAACTCGTTAAAATTAAATTTGAAATTGTATGATCGATTAGAAAGTAAAAGAAATGTTTCTATGGTGGTTTAAGGAGGGGGAATGAAAGAAGAAACACAATTCTAGTGATGTACTCCACTTAGTCATACCCAAAAGAAACAGAGTCTAAAATAAATCCTAGTAAACTATTAAACTAAGATCTCAGTATTTTCTGCTCGAATTAACAATTAAACTGACGTCAATTGAAAATCATTTTGTACATGGAAAGATTCAAAACCTAGCCCACATAAGTTAGGGTTGAAGAAAAAGTGGCACCAACTAAATAAAAGTCCTCCAACGGGAGAAGAAAGATCGAATGAGGTAGTAAAGCATATATGGTGCAGAGAGTGAGATAGAGAAAGAGAGAGAACCAATTTTCTGTTCAGTGGAGGGATTGATAATAGGAATTCGTTTCTTGAGGATCGGCTCTTTCCACTCGCCATCTATGAATAAGTGGCGACTGGGAATTGGGATTGCCATATTCTGCAGTCTCTCCTCTTTTTAGCGGTGATTTGCCTGATTTGGCGAAAATGATGATCGGATATATATACCCGCAGCGTCCTCAGTATCTTTCTGGGCCACTGCTGATTCATCATCGCTGATCAGGGGGTCAAGGACATGGGCGGGTTTGTCTTTTCCTTTCTTTTCTTTTCTAGAGTTTTACTTCTGGGCCTTGCTAAGTTTACGGGCGTTTTTTATTTTTTTTGTTTTAAACAATTACAACGTCATGTGTAATGGTCTAAAATTAAAGCATACATTTATTGTAATATGCCAACGCTGTCGGCACGCTGAATCCAGGTGAATCTGCAAGCGTTGAAGATGAGGTTGTGGTGGTTGAGAGCATTGTCCTTCCCCATAAGACCCAAACGTTGTTTACTTTCTTGGCCTCCAACTAAATTTTGAAATGACAGACTTAGCATCCAATTGGGTATCTTCTTCTCTTTTATTGCCTTTGATACGCTCAGTCTCCTCTCTGTCTAATGCTGTCTACCATTTCTTACTAAATTCCTAGGTGATTTCGCACTCAAAGGAGCTCCACCTCTTATTTGGCCTCCAACTGGAAGCTATCCTTTCTTTTTTCCTTTAACATACAAAAACGAAGGGAACTTAATTGAGAAAACTAGCAGAGAGAGAGAGAGAAAGGAAAGGTGAGAGATAAAAACAAAAACATAAGAGGGGAGTGGGTGTCCTTAAGAGCAAGGTACTAAATTTCGTTTCGAAGTACCGTTTCGGTGACTCTAAAAACGGAAACATTTCGAAACGTTTCGGAAATTTCAAGGAAACGGAAGATTTTTTAAAAAACGTTTCAAATAATTTCAAATAATATTTTTTTTAATTTTAAAAGATTTTAACATAATATTAATGATATAGATATATAAAATTATATTAAAATTAATTTGAATTAATGTCTATAATTGAATAGTAAGTAAACATACTACTACAGTAGGAACTTCAACTCAAATTTTAATAGTATTCAACAACAATCTCTCTATTGCATCTATCTCTCCATCTTCTTCTTAACTCTTTCGTGACATTTATATTTAAGTCTCTTTCTCTGTCGACCATAATTCTATCTCTATCTTTAGATATATTTCTCTCTCTTTGCCTTTCAATATCTCTTTGTATCATTTTTGTAGTTTCCTCTTTAAAATAAAGATAATAAAGGAAAATAATGTCATAAGAATAAAGAGGGAGAGTATGAAGTTAATAAAAGTGTTGTGACTTGTGAGAGAAAATAACTTAGTGTTAGATATGATATAATCCTATTTTCATCTACTTTTATATTGTCAATTTTTTTATTTTTCAAATTAGTTTAGTACTTTTTCATCGAAACAAGAGTATTTCCATCGAAATAATTCGAAACAAGAGTATTTCCATCGAAATAACTCGAAACAAGAGTATTTCTATTGAAACAACTCGAAATAAGAGTATTTTCATCAAAATTTCCATTGAAACACGAGTATTTCCATCGAAATAATTCGAAACAAGAGTATTTCCATCGAAATAACTCGAAACAAGAGTATTTCCATCGAAACAACTCGAAATAAGAGTATTTCTATTGAAACAACTCGAAATAAGAGTATTTTCACCAAAATTTCCATTGAAATAAGAATATTTCTACCGAAATATTTCAAAACATAGCAATTTTAATTGAAATAACATAATTCCTTAACAAACACTTCGTTTCGTTTCGATAACTCCGTTTCGTATCGGTGACTCAAGAAACGAAAACGTTTCGGTCGTTTCGATGGAAAAGAAAGGAAATTTAGTTCCTTGCTTGAGAGTGCTTGGAAATCTGCTTTTTCACATCCACAAAGCTGAGCCTCACCAACAGTTATTTTCTTTTTCTTAAACTACGCTCGGTTTCTCTCTCTAATGCTCCTCTGCCAAACAAAGCCAAGACCATGCTTTGGTTGTTCACCTACCAAACTCCATCTTTCTTTCTTTTTTATTATTTATTTCCTATTTTTCTGTGCTCCTCTCTCTTCGTATCCTTTCTAGCACGATGTACACCTTTCCCACTCCATTAGTAGCTGTCCACTTAGCGTAAGAGAAGATCTAAATGCTTTTGGAGTTTTATAAATAATCCCTTTGAATCTTTTCAGTAATAACTCTCCTTGAAATATTATTCTCTTACCCTCTTTTTATAGTGGGATTACCAAAAAAAAAAAAAGAATCATCTATTTCAATTGTATCTAGCCATCGCACCAACGTACTATTCACTAATATTCATGTAAAAGCCCACTCGGTACTTAATTTTTGAAGTAAAAGAATAATTTTTTACTTTTTCTTTTTTATACAAAGGTTAGAAGTAATAGGATACTTAGTTTAGTTAGTTACATATATTGTAAATATAAATGTTTAGAAAATGTGTTGCAATTGATCATAAAAAATAGTCTTTTATAAAATTTGAAATTAAATAGTATGCATAATAATATGGGACTGATAAAGCATCACAAAGATTAACACAGTTTTTTTTTTGGAATTTTATCAATTTTTCCATCAAACATAATCAAATTGTTCATTTTATTAAGTCCCATTTGATACCTAAACTTAAACTGATGGAAAGGAAATTTATATTCAATTTTATCAACTTTTGTGTTTTGTTGACAATCATTTAATATTTCAAAGAATCTGAATTTCCTAAATTAAATGGAGACTAAAATTACAAATTGACCATAAGCATTTATTTCTTCCTTCTGATTTTTTATTTATCAAATTACTTCTGATTATAAAATATTTTTAAAAAATATTTATTAAATGATGAATAATTTTTATTGATAATGTATTTGTATTTTATTTATTATTAATAAATAAAATTAAAATAATTTTTTAACTTTTTGTTCATATTATTAATATTTTTTAAAAATTTAGTTCAAAATTTTAAACTACTAATGATTTATTTTATTTTTTATTTATGATACTTTAAAATAATTTATTTGATTAAAATAATATTATTTTAATAATTTTATTATTTAAAGATTTTATTATTATTTTTATTTGTATTTCATTCAATTCTTATATTATTGGAGACATATTAAACATAAAAAAATAAAAATAAAAATTTTTTTTATATTATATTAAATATAATTTTAATAATAATATTTGATTTTATTTTATTTTTACATTTCATTCATATTTTTTTCTCTGTCAATAACCAAACGATGGCTTAGTTAAATCGCAGAGCTATAGAGTTAACAAGGAGCAACGTTCTGTTTCTCTCTTGAAGATATGGCCTCCCTTTGATTCAGAGTAACCTCTGCTTGAAGTGGCCATTCCAGCTCGAACAACATTGTAAACTGAACTCTTGTTTTTCTTCCATGTGCTCTCAACCATTGGAGCTGTGCTCGAATGGTTGATTCACTTTTCGTTCCACAAATTTTTGTTCGATCTTTAAGTAATGGATGCCATTCATGAATCTTTTCCACTCGTATTTTCATTCTTTATATTACTTTTTTTAAATTATTCTTTGAGATTTTACGATTTTATGGCTATTAGTTTCAGAGGTAAGTACGATGGACACAGAACCGAAGAATTTGATAAGCTCTTTCGATTTGGGAATTTTGATGCTCTTACTTTCTTTCAGAGGTAAAGTTTCTCACCGTCTCACGCTTGAATAAATTTGTGTTTATGATTGGCAGAAATTACAACTTATGATTCTTCTCAGTCAATTTAGATTTCAGACTTTGACTTGTGATTTTGCGATTGATTGAAGCAGTTCTCCATTGTTGTGCAATTCAATAGGTAAGTGTCAAAATTTTTTTGGCAAACCTAAATTAACCAACTAATCTTGAAAACCACGTATAATCTATGAGTCTATGACTGTTCCTAATCCCATATTAATCAATCGCAAAATACCATGTTAATCAGCCTAGTTTTCTTAGATGAATTTACAGAGGTTGCTTTTTCATTTCTTTTAATTTGTTTTGGCAACCTTTTTATCTCGGTTATTCGAATAAAATTTACTCTTTTGTTGTGCGTCTTATTTATGATGTTAACTAAATGAAAATAAATAACTAGAGCCTAGGGCTAGTCACATACCCTTTGTGTTATCTATACAATTTCACAATATTTCTATATTTGTTTGGCAATCCATTTATGTAATATTTCGTCCTTCATAAAAGAAAGTTTATGTAATTTTTCTAATTTAGTATTGTGAGATATATAAAAGATAAAAAAAAATGTTTTCTTTTGTTTTATTTCTTATTTATTAATTTTTTGAGGTAAACAAAAGGGAAACAAAATTATTATATCTAGCCACATAAAAGTAACCTTGTGTATACAATTTTAGAGATAATAAGACAGTACAATTACATATACTTGCATTTGAGTTTATATACAATAAAAGAGAAAAAAAATGATTTCAACGAAAAAGTAATTATGGCTTTACCCATAATTAAGTAGGTAATGTTAGAGGTAGCATCTAGAAAAAGTTTTAGGAACAAGGCTTATAAAAAAGATTAAAAAAATAAAATTAATTGTAAATAGATATATAAATATATCAAATTTATTTTTGAGTGAAATTGATATTTGATACTTACATATTTAATTATTTATTTATAATTATTTTATTTTATTTTATTTTTAAAGATAAAATCTAACTAAAATTCTCTCTATTACCTACATACACCAACCATGTGAGAAAAAACTAATATCACCGAATTAGCAAACTAAATAACATTTAAAAAGGAATTCTGGCCGTCTTTTACCATCCTAAGTAATAAATAAATTTTACGATGATATGCCTTGAGGGTAGAAAGTAAGATATCCCAACACGTTTCTTTTCCAAATTGAAGCAAAAACTTGGCCCCTCCACTTCTTAAATGAAGCATCGGATTATGCTTCTCTCAGCAAATGTGTGTGTGTGTGTGTGTGTGTGTTTCTATGTTCGAATAAATGGAAAGAGGGGAAATTAGAGGATTAAGTAGAAAATTAGAAATTCATGGTAGAGGTAGAGCAATATGTTGGAGATTCGTAGGCATTTATATTATATTTATTTATCATTAACGATTGACTGTTAGTTTTTTAGGAAAAAAAAACCATAGAAAACAACGTCTAAAGATAAATTAACTAATTTAAATATTTCGATAATGACATATTATCCTGCAGTTTATAATACAGAGATCAATAATATAGCTCTATAAACTTTCATTGAGTTGCATTCAAGGAGGTGTCAGCATAGTCCCTGGACTGCTTAGGTATTTGTTGAAGAGCCACCGGGAAGTGTTAAAAGCATCTCCTGTACTTTTTACTGGATATAAATTCCTACGGCTTTGCCAGTCGTTGGTAAGCTTAATCCACTCCCTCCTCCAGTCCTTGAGCCTGAAACCGTCGCTTCTCTTTAAATTTTCTATTAAATATTTAAAATAAATAGCTGCTCTGGATCCATAGTAATCACGGAGAAGCCCGCTCCAGTACTTGTTTCCTAAGGAAATCAAAACATACAATTAATAATTACTTCTCCCACCTTCAGTCAAGTGACATTTAATATATGAATATTTTAATTTCTTGTATATCTAAAAATTTAAACATAAAATATATATAAAATTGATCTTTCTACATTGTTTAAGTCATATACTACATATAAATTTTAAAAATTTTATACTTATTATATCCAAACATCTTAAAAATAAATTTCTAAGTACTCAAAAAACTAAAATCTTTATATACCAAACACTGTCTCAGTGTTAATAGAAGATATTTACGAAGTGATGGGAGCGCTTAGGAAAGAAAAAGATAAACCTTTACCTAAAGGGCCAACACATGATAGTTCCGCTATAATGGCAAGTTTATAAATACAATAAACTACTATTTGAATTCCTCAAAAAATGTATGTTTCATTAATTTAGCCTTTATAAGATAATTATAATAACTTGATTCTAAAAATTTTAAAAATTCGATCAATATGATCCTACTATAAGCAAGGCCTAATATGAAGTCAACTGATGATAACTATCTTTTAAGGACTAAATAAAGAGAATATACATCTTTCAAGAATTTGAATGATAGTTTACTTTTATAAATATAAGCAAGGCCTAAAAAATGATACCATAGTCACGGAGAAGACTGGCTTCTTCCGCTGTGTTGTCAAACCACATGGTGATCTGTGTTCTCGCATTCCACTCAAACTGTACATGTTAAAATCACATCAATAATATGTATAAATTTTCAATTTTATGAAAGTTATGGTAAAACCAAATTAACCTGTTTTTCCTGTTCTTCATTTTGAGCTAGTTGCTTTGCACTTTCTAACCAAGGACCCAGAAGAAATCCATCGTGGCAAGCCAACAGTGTGTCCATATCCTTCACAAGTTCCAGAAACCTATGGCTGTGGAAGGTCGCTCTATGGACATCATGTGATTGATAGGCCTCTATGACCCTAAAGAACAACTGATTTGCGTATTTTGCTAAGGCTTGTCTCATCAGGTCAACAAGGTCGTACCTGAGTATAGAAGAAATAGAATATGAATCTGGATATGAAAATTTAGCATAAACTGATACAGCATGGATTACATTTTGCTTAGAGCAGTGGAACAGATAGGGAAAGAACATGATTCAGATATGAAAATATCTCAAATTACCAACTTTGCTTACCTGTAAGTACTACTACTTGAAAGTTCATCTCCACTTGCAATAAAAAGCTCCAACGAATGAATTACTTCAGAAGTTGAATACCATAAATGAGGTCGATCAAATAAATCAGTTACTTCCTTTATGACTGTCCCGGAGTCTGGCTTGCCATGGTGGTGAGATC
Organism: Gleditsia sinensis; assembly: GCA_037074535.1. Taxonomy (NCBI): domain Eukaryota; kingdom Viridiplantae; phylum Streptophyta; class Magnoliopsida; order Fabales; family Fabaceae; genus Gleditsia; species Gleditsia sinensis. The sequence goes on along the minus strand of CM073464.1, from coordinate 4,887,684 downwards.
CTTCATGCAGTACTGAAATTAAGGAAGGATCAACATCTGGGAATGCTACAATGACGTCTCTGTTTTTATCCTGTTCCCATACACCGAGCATATGAAGATCAAACAACAATACGTTCTAGCTCTTTCTGTATGGCTAATTAAAGACGAAATTGTGTCATAATAATCAGTCAGATTAAAGGAGAGAAGCACATTGAGGAATAAATTGGCCTAAGCAATATGATATGTTTTTCCTGCACTATGCATGTTATGGGAATCACTAATCTGAGAAAGGTTAAAGGAATGAGAGAAGCACTTACATAGGCACCGTCAGTACAATTGTAAACGGTGTGATATAATATATTCCATGCCTCTTGTATTAAAGGAATGTGTCGCCCGTATCGTCTTGTTGCATATTGATCAACCCACACCTGAAAAAAGAATAACCATGATAAATTTCAATCTAAAAGCATTGCATCCAGTTCTCTATGACCCATTTTAATAAGATAGATAGATAAAACAAAGCAACCATGGATTCAGAGAAGTTAAATCAGTAGAGCGCATGTAATACTTATAACTGCAGATTCATTGAAGTCATAAAATACAAGAAGTGAGAGAGTTATGGTAAGCCTGCAGATTAAAAAAAAAAAAAAGGATCAAGAAGAAGAATGGGGGGGACCCTAGCATACTCAATATTGACATTACATGAGCAAACTTTGCCTGCACATTATATTACTTCAAGGTAACACTCTAACCAACCCATTCTTTAAAATATGATTTTCTGAGAAGTTGCACAACAAATACTAAGGAAGCAAAAATATTAAGTGTGCTACTAGAATTTGGTCAGTGTTGAAATGCGAGTAAAGGCAGGTAGCAGAAAGTCTCTCCTAATCAACATAGCAATGGCAGACAATAAGATTTCCGGTGTCCTTTTATTAGTGTAAAACTATCAGGTTAGCAACAAGCAGAACAAAAAAAAAACTTACTAGAATATTTTTGGTAAAAGAAGATAACATGGGGATGGGGTGTGTGTGCGTGTCCTTTTTTTTTTTGAAGGGGGGGTGTTGGGGGTTGTGGAGGGAGAGTGGGTAAGAAATATAAAGAAGCTCAGAAGATATTGTAAGGGTATCATAATGGGGGGATGCCAAAATATTTGGGTGATATAAGATCTACATTGAACAGAAAGAAGAGAACAAAAACTGACATGATGGTCACCCACATTATGGGGCTTCAGAAGAAATCCTATAAGATAAAGCCTACATTAAAGAGGAGGAAGAGAACAGAAACTGACATGATGGTCACCCACATTATGAGGCTTCACAAGAGATCTTATATAAGATAAAGTCTACATTAAACAGAAGGAAGAGAACAGAAACAGACACGATGTTCACCCACATTCTGGGGCATCACAAGAGATCCTGCTAGTCGAACATTCTAAAACCATAAGCGAAATAAATGCAAGGAACTGGTACGAATATTCCCTTATTGTTACCTTAACGTCAACTTTCTCATGCTGAAATGCCATTTCAGACATCAAGTCATAGACAATGGGATTCTGTTCTATACCTTCCATTGACATTCCAACGCCAACCTTCAGAAAACAAACAGATAATCATTAGATTTGTGATTTATATAATACAAAATTTGTAAAAACTATTTGTAGAATGATTTGCTCTGAAAAGAAACTATCATATTGTGCAACTACTCTGGACAATTAAGGGAACTAGAGAAAGTAACGCAAGTCTGAACAATATACTACATCTGTGTATAGTATGTGCAGGCGTGCTTATGTGTATCTGATGGAACCCCAAAACAGATTTATATATATATATATATATATATATATATATATATGTATGGCTTTTGTCTGTAATCTCACCAAGATAATGAGAAAATATGTTTTCTGTATTAAACACAAACAGAACTCAAAACAGCCCAGAATTACTCTTAAACGGAAACCAGAAACAGTACCGAGCTAGAAAAATAACCAGGAACACACTATCAATTCAAGAGGCTAGCACCCTCCTCCGGATCCTATCACCAAAATCCTTCTTGACTCTCTCCTCCAGACTCCTTTTTATGCCTCACATTCTCCCCTAACGAATTCCTTTCTCTCACCTCCACCTCAGCCATTGTGGTATTAGTTATTTAGACATCCCCTATATCAACTTGCTCAGCCACCTCGCCCACCTTTCTTCGTAAGTACACCCTCATTGCCGTGGACCAGAGGCCCCTAAAGTCCTCAGCCCAGTCTTATTCCTTCCAACATAGGTCTTTGTACCCATAGGCCCAATAGCAGTAGGTCCATCAGTATCTATGTAGATGCACTGACTTCCGACTTAAAACTAGTAAGTGTCATCAATAACCAACAGAAGAAAAAAAAAAAGGGCGGCCCAGTGCACGAGGCTCCCACCTAGTGGGGTTTGGGGAGGGAAAAATGTACGCAGCCTCACCCCCACAAGTGGAGAGGTTGTTTTCAGGACTTGAACCCGTGACCTTCAGGTCACAAGGCAGCAACCTTACCGTTGCGCCAAGGCTCACCCTCTATGATAACCTTTTCCCATATTTCACTACTACTATACAATAAGAAAAGCAGATGATTAAATTGGTCTGTCTTGTTTGATAACGTGACTGACATAATGTAGCTACAAAAAACCAAAGTCAGATTGATCACTCATGAAGATAAATAACTTGCCATAGTTGAGTTAACACTTTTATGCGCTTCAACTGGCCCAGATGCTATTGCATCTAATATCCCATACATCTCAATGTTTCCTGCAAAATTATGCAGCATACACCTGTCAAGTACAAGACATCCTATCAATGAAAAATCAGGACAACAGAATCAAGAGGATGCAGACTGCATTCTATCTCTGGATTGATAACTAACATATAATATACTTCAAAGTTCTAATAGCCTAATCTGTTGATATACACACAATTAAACTTTGTCATGAGCGTCAAACAATTTATAGGGAAGTCTACTAAAATAGTGACTAGGACAATTTCCATTTCAAAACTAAAAACATCGCCCTAATTTTGCAAAGAAGTTGAATCTATGGATCACTAGTTTAGCAGCTGGACTCTATACTAAGCCAAGCGCCAGCTAAGATTTGATGCATGAAGAAGGTGATCAAACAAAATGAGAATACTATCAAATTGAGGCAGTGTACACATATTTGCAGCAAACATACAATCAGAATATGGATATGGCCACTAAGTTAAAATTAAAATCATCAATAGAGATGACATTAATATTCGTTTTCACTGAATAAAAGGGCTAATGACTTTCCATATGTAGGGAACACCATAAAATTGCTCTGAAGTAATCCATAAAGGTTTTACTTCAGCGAAAAGGTCAAGAACCACCAGCTTTCCAAGAGGAACAGATTGTAGAAGGGCCTGAAGAAGATAAAACAGATTAGTACAACCTGCATGAGACTACATATGGATTTCGATATTTAAGTTACAAGAAATAACCAGAGAATTTAGAAAGTTGTACAGACCAACATGTGTAGCTAGTCAGATGTCCATATACATTATTCAAAAAATTATATTACATTGGCACCGAAATATTAAAAAAAAAAAGAAACAAGGAAAAAGAATAATTGTTGTGCGTGGTTAAATTAAAAAAGAATAGGACAAAAATAAGGGAATGAAATGTAATCACCTTTAGAAATACCTATACTATTTCTCGATATTTATAGAAATGATTACAGACAAAATATTAATTATAAATATAACAAATCCTAATTATTTTCCGAATAAAGAGATATGATGACCTCTAACTCCCTTAATAAAGGGATATTATGGTGACTATCTACTATTTCAACACTCCCTCAAGCTGAAGTATATTCAAACTTCAGCTTGTTACAAACTAAAAACAATTAAAGAAATATAAACATCAAACTCAAGTAAAAGGACTCAATAAAAGAAAGTAGTCAACTCCTTTGATGATAATTTTTCTAGCATCATGTTGGCTTTTTGGACAAAATGCAGCCCAAGAAATGACCTAGAATACTCAAAAAGTTACCACATGCTTTGATACTATGTTAAATTCAGAGAGAATAAGAGAAAAACAAGAGAATGAAATATAGTCACCTTTAGGAAGAACTAACTTAGTTCTTGATATTTATAGAAAAAATTTACAGACAAGACATTAATTATAAATATAAATGACTCATAATTCAGATCCTAATTATTTTTCAAATCAAGAGATATGATTGTCCTCAAATCAAATCAAGGGATATAATGACTTCTAATTATTCCCTTAATAAAGGGATATTATGGTGACTATCTACTATTTCAACATGTGCAATGCTAGTTTGTAGTCTCTATGCATAATAGAGATTCTAACAAACCATAAACTGTTAATTGAAATAACCATAAATATTGAGGGGGGGGGGGAGAAGGGTAATCATTATTGCATTCTTTGCAATAACACCATTTGTAAAAATTACAGGGACAGTAAAAAAGTTTTAAACACCCATTTCTCAGCCAATCTTTAATAATGAAATGGCTTGTTCTGAAAACAAAAGCAGTATAGTTTGGAGGAAATAATTTATGGATATAACCTTCATTTGTGGAGGCCTCCAGAATGGATCATATGAAAATAGCCATCCCTGGGTAAATAAAATAAAAGTTTCAGTGGATGCATATATCTTTCCACATTTATAATACAGGATTGTTAATCAAAATCAACAGCATCAAAATTTAGATTAAAAAGCCCAAAGTCCCAAACTAATTCCTATAACCTGCATCAGCCATACAGCATCACTATCACCACTCTGCATTCCTTTAAAGATTGTTGCACCTAATGATGAAATGTACTCTGGATCATCAATGGGTGGGGTGTTTTCATCAAAAGTATCACTGTAATAGATTCAACAAATTCAATGTAATCAAATGGAAAAGCATTTCCACTATGAACAGAGGCATAATATATAAGTACTATGGTAAGTGCGATGGTGCATTCCTAAATATAAACCAAACCATAATTCAAGTTAGCTGAAGATTGCTTGCTTCTTATATGTGGCTTTGAATCCTTTAACCAAAACTTCAACCCATTTGTTAACCTTCGCAAAGCTTTGTGGTTAACACTATGAAGAAAGGGAATTTTCAATATCAACTATTGCTCCCTTAGTACCCTTCAAGTTTTGTTAGTGCATCTCATCAGACCTTTACACAAGTATAACATCTAGATTTTCAATTCATGATTTAGAGTTCAGAAAAACTTTGTGTTTCTCCTTAGAGACCATCTCCACCAAATTACAATGAAACTAATATTCAATCATCTTGCATATTGACAATATTGGTACTTTCTTTTTGAATATATGGATTGTTAGGAAATCTTATTTCCTCTGGTAAACAAGAAGAAAATTAAGAAAGGTCTATGTAAGAGGTTGACAAGGAGTTCAGGATAACTTAAGTGACCAGATCAAGCAATTACAAAGTTGTCGGGGGCAGGGTTATACATAAATCTGATGAATGTGATAACTCTGAGAATCAGGAATAAGGAAATGCTGACAGGATCGGAGGAAGCACATAATAAGTAAGCAGAATAGTGGGATATAAACAAGTGTGAGAACTTTATTAATATGCAATTATGCATTATGAGCCAAGCACGTGAAGGTACCAAGTATATATACACCAAAATACTAAATTAGATAATCTGCATCTCATGCTAAAGAATAGTCGCATTCTCTAGATTCTCCATGACCAAAATAAAACAGTTTCCAAAGAGTTCAATGAATGATAATTTATAAATACATAATTTTGCAATTGGTGAGAAAGAAAAACTTACCAGTTGTATATGTGGCTGGTCCTTCCATACTCTAGGTGAAACAATAAAAATTAAATTAGAACAGTCTGGATTTTTATTTGAGGAATAGATGCATCATGCATGTAATATTCTACAATGTCACACTAGTTGGCCATCAAAGTTAACAAGATTCATGTACATCACCTTGTAATTGTCGGTCCACAAATGCTTTCCCAATCTCAATGAACAAGGGATCAGTTGCATCAAGAAGATAAGTGCAGCACCATCTGGGGTCACTCTTAACAGAAAACCTATAGCAGGATAGTTTGTACATTCTATATGGTGAGTGTTTATGGAGGTAAATAGAAGAAAAAAATCTGTAATAGATAGAATTCCAGGCTGTAAGGTTGTCACTGATGATTTCCTCACTGGTTTCCGGACCCATTGCATCTTTGTGATCACTTCAGGGACTAGAGAGTTCTGAGCTTATTATCTTTAATTAAGTTGCTGATTTGTGATTGTCTGCCCTCTTTTTTCCAGCTTGGTTCTCTTTTTTCTTTAGTTTTATTTACAGACTTTGGTGAAGAAGCATGGAGTGACTTCTTTTCAGTTTTCTTTGCAAAGGATCCTTCTGTTAATGTCTTTATGAAATTGTTTCTCCACAAATTAGGCACCAAAGCATAGCTCAATTCTTTGACGGATTCGCATGAGATATAAACAATGGTTAAACATCATTTACAACCAAACAATTTATACATTTAAATCTTCAAAAGAAGTGTCGACTATCCATGTAAAACATTACCAAATTTTAAGCATATTAAATTGGTGTAGAACATGAAAACTGCTTCTTTGATCCTTATTCATTCCCCAGTATTTTTATAAAAATATTCAACAGCTGAATTTTCCAAATAATGTCAGTTTGTAGACTAGTGTGTTTGTATCATATGCAAGTTCAAGTCAAATAATCACATGCTAGTACTTACCAATTTCCCAAGCGTGTTATTTTAGCTGATGGGAATATGTATTTCAGCGCAGCAGGGACATTTCCAGAAAAAGCAGGGAGGACTGAAAAGCAATAATTCAGTATGCAAGTGTTACTTCCGCAGTTGAGGAAAAAAAACAATGTTACTTCCCCAGAAAAGAGTAGAAGATATGCCAACTTAGGCTTTCTCTCATATGTAAACACACCACAACTGTGTTTGGGAACCTACATTTGGGTTGGGTGCTACCAGAAACCAGAAGTAAAAAAGAAGTAGCAAGAACAGAGTTTAAAAGCTCATTACTTCATAAATTTATTTTCCTGCCCATCTTTGACTATCCTATGATTTGGCAATCTCAAATAAACAGTAGTTTCATGCAGTTAAAATGCAAGAGATCAACATAGTAGTTGGTACCTGGTGTCATTCCAAGTTCATACATTCTGACAAGGATTTTCTTCTGTAGGATTAACTGTTGATCAAACCAGCTCTGTGGCAGTGGTCCACCCCATCTTTGATTGCAATATAACAAAATAAAATTACTTATATTCTCAAAATAAGGGCTTTCAGATCTAACCATGAAAATATAGAAAAAGCCTTTCAGTGTAGCATCCCAAAAATTTTATAAACAACACTGAAAAATCTTTAGTTAGATATGTATTCAAATAGTAATATAACTTGCTAACTCAAAACACAAACATATGGTACTGTCAAACTACTAGCCCATGAATTCTAACACTCACCCATGCAAATTTCCCATGCGTGACCATGCAAGAAATGCTGGCCCTCCAAAGAAACTATCCAAATCTGAATTGCTCATGTTAAATTTCTCCTGGAGGATAAATATAACTTTTAGCAGTCTAAGAATTACTTTAATACAAGACTACTGAGCAACTGGTATGATAATGTGAATACAATAAGCTGATGAAGGAATTAAATTTATGGGGCTAAATCAAGTTGTAGATGTTTACTTGCCAGAAAAATGACACTACCAGGCAGTAAAACGCTAGGAGCTGACCATCAAAAAGAAGTATACCTGAGAACTAAAGAGCTAATCTAACTGAAACTAAACAATTACTGTGTTCTATAAGTATCAGAAAAGAGATAACTTCACATTATCTGTAGTGATCACTGATCAGGTTGCAATAAGTACCAAATCTATGTCCAAATAGATGTACATGGAGCCCAGTTTAGTTATGTCATCATAATAATCTCATTATGTCAGCGTCTTAAAATAGTATAAGCTTACTTCAAATTAAATAACATCTAAAGGGAACACCCCTTAAGTATAAGTTACTTGGCAATGGCAAGCTCATTCTATTTGGTGTTGTTCTTAGAAATTGTCTTTTTGACACTCTTGATTTCTTTACAATAACAAATGGAAGTAATATTTTCATGGTGAGGCTTATTTTATAAATTTTTTAACAACAATGTTCAAAAACTAGTTTGGAGGTGCATCTCAAGCGTTGTCCATTTTTGTGATTTTGACATCATAAAAACCGTCTTAGAATGTTTCCAAATGGCAAAGAGATGTTAAGATTTCAAACCAATGCCAAGAATTATGTAAGACATATGGCAGAGAAAAGGACCTGGAACACTTTCAGCCAGATAGCCTCTTGTCCAGTGAATGCAAGTGGCAAGTTAACACCCTGCAGAGCCATCCAATCAATTTCCTTTTCCCATCTTTTCCAGTCCCACCAAGCAAAAGAATCTTCCAAAAGCAGATAAAATAAGATCATGTAAAATATAATCTTCTGGTACACAACCTTAATATTTCAATCCATATGCACCAGTAAAAACAGATATGGTGACTTGAAAGTAGCTTACAGCTAGACGTAACAGCATTTTGGTAATAGCTCCATGGAATAGGCCTCTTAATCAAAATTCCAGCATCATGAATACGTGGAAGCAATCCTGCTTTTGGTACAGAAAACAGTTGCGTACCACCAGTTTTGTCCCAAGATATGTGTGAACCACACCAATGCTTCAAGTACCAGTGCAGACCAGCCACAACCTCCACTCCAGTTGCCCCGGCAATTCTGGTGACAATTAAAATATAAACTTCCATCAAAATAGCTTTGACTTCTACTTGAAAGCTAATGCAGGATTGATGCCGCTAAAATGCATGTATTACAAAGGTTAATATAATTCATGCCGTCAATTTAAAATGTCAGAAAATTGCTGAGAGGCAAGTAAGTATTAGTTGGAAATTCTAATGTCCTTTGCCATAACCTCAGGCCTATTTATGTCAACTTCTTAAAGAATCAGACTAAGCATCTAATACATTTACAAGTGCTATGAATTTAGAAAAATTGGATAAGATTAACCGTTTGTCAAATATATAACAACTTATAAACTTCTTTCTCATTGTTTTGGCATGAAATTATCTATAAGTAGAACAATCCCAAGGGAAGCTTCTCGCTAGTCCTATGACTCAAAGATATTATAACGATGCACCCCTTTAGGTCATCTGCGGATGCCTGATAGTGGCTCTAAGAAATTCTGAAACAAATACAATGCTTAGAATTGTAAGAAGTGAAGAAATTCAAAACATACAGAATTTCAGGATCCCCGTGTCTTCTGAAAGAAGGATGGTTTTTGATTGTGAAACAGTATTCACCACCACATTGAGCCTGTTGATAATTTAGTTAAAACGGAGAAATTAAGTGCCATTCTTGACATAACCGGTACAGAGAAAGTTACAATCAGCTAAAAATGACTAGTAGCTTCCTTAGGTCAAAAATCAATGGTCTACGCTAACACCAAATAATAATTATCTACGGATCAAATGAACCAGTGTGACAGTTACGTTTTCCAAATTTAATGCAAAATGGAAAACCAGATAAGTTCAAAAACCTTGGAGACGATTCGAAACTCGAAGCTGGATGAGTGAGAAGGAAGCAAACGGAGAAGAACGCCACGAGCGGCGGCTTCCTGGACGGAAGGCGGAGCCCTCTCGCGGTCTTGAATTTCAAGAAGGCGGGAGATAGAGTCAACTCCAATAGTCGAAGATAGAACCAAGGAGAAGGAACAGAGCGTCAAAACGCAGAGTAGAAAAATGGCGGGAAATGGTGCCTCCATGTCCATGTAAGAGAATATCAAGTAATGGGAAGAGCAACGAGTGCGGAGTCCATTAATATATAGAAGATGAGAAAGAAAGAAGAAAGAAGCAGCAGAAGAGGGAAGAGACTCTCCACGAAGCAGTTAGATCAGTAGAGACAAAATTCAAGGCCGGCCGGGTCGAGTTAGACGGGAAAAGGACTTTTGCCGCTTCGAGTCCTTTTGTCCCTTTCTGTTTAAAAATTTTAATTTATATTATTTCTAAAATGCAACTTTTTTCCTTTTTATTCGTCATTTCTTTTGGACTAAATACTAATCGGGTCCTTTCAATTTATTTTTTTTGGGGGTCAAAGAGTCCTTTCTTCCCAAAGGTACTCAAATCCCGAACCAAGGGAAAAGGCCTTCATTGGAAGTCGGGACACTAGTTTTTTAACCTTTGCTTATGCTTCTTTGTGTAAGCTCCTTATTTTGAGGAAGATTTTCTTTTCCTCTAAAGTAGTTTCCCCCTTCCTTTAAGTATGTTCTCCTCTTCCTTCGCAGAATCCATTTTCTTCATTTGAAAAGTCCTTTCTTTTTTCTTTTTCTTTTTAGATTTGGTGTTAATCAATATTTTGAAATTTAATAATTTATTCTTTAGATTTACAATATATATTTTCACAAATTTGAAAAAAAAATCTTTGCTTGAGAGACTAAATATTTAGAGATAATTAAGAGATAGTTACTTGCACTTGAAGAATTTTAAATTTATTCTTGTGTTTAATGAGTTGTAATATAATAAAGTATGTTGTTGATTTTCTTGTAATTTTTTGTTAGTCGAAGTTAAAAAATATGTTACTTTTTAATATGTAATTTCTCTCTTTCTTTGGAAGTGCAAGATTGATATTTAATTTTTAAAAGTTGTGCCTCGCTAAAATTTATATGCCTATTTATTTTATTTTATTTGTTGACAAAATATATACTTATTTATTGAATAATATATGACCTTGCTGTCAAAAACAAGAGAACCGAGGCCAACAATTTTTGGGCCGATAGCCCGATTGCTTGATGTAAGCTGGCAATGGACTTAACCCACATGATTATGAATTCTGAACGAGTTTTGATCATATATTTCCTTAAGGTTTATTTAATGCATCTAAATTTAGGCATGTCATGTATCCTTTAAATTTCAATGATCCCTTATTACCAACAAAAAAAAAATTCAACGATCTCGCATGATCAAATTATGATGAATTTAGACATTTAAAAACTCGATCAATTAAATTACGAGTCAAATAGAAAAATTGAAAAAACAGTATCTTTTGAGTATCAAAATCATAGTTATCCCAATTTACTTTCATTTGATAGTTTTCATTTCATGTAGGTCTTCTATTTTTTTACGACAGACGACCAAATAGAGAGGAGAGCTTGGCCATCATTTTCTGAGTCAGTGAAGGTTGAGAATATGGTTTGCAGTTTCGGCATTTAATTTGGTAAGGCCCTTGTGGTCAACCAATGATATTAATGAAAATGTATAATAATTTCCGGAATAACGACATTTAAATATCACTAGTTTTGACCGAGTGAAGGAACGGTGAACTATCAAACGCTATCCAAATCAGCCTGTCTCGCGTCTCAATTTGGTCTCTTCAGAATTGAGTAAAGACTTCATGAAAAGTAGCAGATATTTCTCTAACCATGACGTAAAAGCTGAGATAAAGTCGTAGTTGAAAAGGCAGTGTTTACATTGGTATATTAATATATAAGTACCATGTATAATTTTGAGGATTTACTGTACAGTAATTTTAATTTTTTATTACTAATTCAATTTAGCAATTGTATTTAAAAATAACATTATAAACACCCCTTACTTGAGGGAAATTTGAAGCTTTTGTTTATTAAAAAAAAAAAAGGTAGAAACAGTACCATGTGAATACCAAGTTACTTCACTTGACACACCACGTGAAGAAGTGAATTTGCACTGAAACAACTGTCATCTGAAATCCTTAGCAGGTAGAAACTACCATAACACATGCCATCTTTCTAGTCATCAACACTATGATTGAAATTTTTTCCTAAAGACAGAAAATGGATATTGAGTACCATTCACAGAATCACATGGTGAAAATTTCTGTGTTTGTCTCACCAAGACAAAAACCCGTGCAGAAAACACAGCAAATTGTAGCGCTTTTAATACCATTGTGTATTCCCAGTGAAAAACTCAGAGCAAAATTAAATCAAATCAGTCTCAAAAAATAATCACAGGTGCTTGGTGACCTATACACCGTTGTTATCTAAGGGACCAGCAAATAATAAAAGGATATAATGTTTTTGCAAGTTGTACGAAATGTAGGTTTCTGGTTGTATATTTAGTGGTTGCCAGGCCCCATTCTTCTGGATGTACTCAACAATGTCAAAAAGCGGGGGAAAAAGGCTTTATTGAATATGAAAATCTACTATGTCCGCTTCCATCTATACAAATAATATTTCCATTCCCAGAACGGAAACTGGTCCACAAAGTGCCACTAAATGCTGCTCTTATGCAGGTAAATGTTTGCCTCTCATAAGATTATGGAGGGTCAGCTAAGTTTCTTTAATTGTGTGTGGCCTTCACATATAAAAACTTTCGAGGCTAAATGATGAATTTAATTGAACGATTTTTTTAAGTTTAGATACTGCTGTACCAGCTTTACAACTTGGAATTGAAACAGCTATGTGGGTTTTGATTGTAAATATCTATCTAACGAAAGCGTAGGCTTTCGACATCACATAGTCGATAGTGTTTCTGGGTGATTGTGACAGTTTTATAATTGTTCATTTCAAATTGCCTTCTACACATTTACAGGATCATATCCTACTCTTTTTTTTTTTTCTTTAACGTATGTGAGAAGTACGAAAAACATGCAAGCTCTCATTTTTCTTCATTGAACCATATTTTGTCATGTTTTCCCTTCTGCTTTTCAGTCCTTTAAATTTCTTTATAGTAACCAAGTGCATGTATCTCTGTCCTTCTCTCAATCAATTTTTGGTGCATTGACTATGAAACTAAAGACTTTGTCTCAAAGTTCCAACTATTTGAACATCAACAAGAGTGAACAGGCTGATGGTTTTTGACTAAAATGCGCAAGGCAGGGTTTATTTAGATTAACAAGAAAACATAGGCGACATAAGAAATGAAATCATAAGTAGAATCAATGTGAAGGAGCAACTATGTGTGAATGCCTCATTCTAGAAATACAATGCACATTTCAAGTGGAATTGGAATCATAGTCAATTAAAATCACATTTATGTTTAATTAACTAAATCTGATTTTTTTTGTATAAGACTATAGTTAGATATTTAAAAGTGATATGTTAAACATATACTTAAATAAAAATAAACAAATCAAAACTATGATATGATCTAACAAATTTTTATAATTAACAATTTTAATCTATTTAATATTATTTGATGCAGCTATAATATCTTGCAACGCATTCAAATTACTGTTATACTATGTCTAGTGGCTTTTAAATTTAATATCTCCTTATGGATGCAAGTAAAACTGCTAGTTCTAAAATTTATTGCGGAGGAAATTTACTTTTTATTTTTTAAAAGTAAAGTTATCCAAATGCCTATGTAATGCCTACCAGCCTACCTTAGCTCTTGCTTTTTTTTTTCTTTTGCTTTTTTTCTCTAGCTCTGCTGAATTTTTCAAGCATTTCATCACTCTCTGTGTCTCTATCTCTATCTCTCTCTCTCTCCCACTCATCAACTTAAATCAATTGCAAGGAAGGAAAAATGGCACGAAATATGGACCAAACTTGATTAGAGATAATATATTGGTCCTCGCTGTCACAATTGAAATTGGAATGCATGGCATTATAAAGTGAATGATTTGAGGTAGGTTACGATGAGTTCATTTGAGTTAGGTTCAACTAAAACATCATCATCTTAATTTTCTTCGGTCCACCTCGCTTTCCCATTGTCTTTTGTCTCAAGCTCATCGACATATTCAAGCCCACAGATAGACCCTACTATGAATAACGCAACACTGCAGTTAGGGCTAGTCACTCTCAATGGAGATACAGAGAAATGTGGCATGTCAGTCAAAATCGACCCTGAAGGGCGAGAGGTGGGACATGAAACTGTTTGGAGGGTGCAAATCAAAATTGGAACTGTTCTATGGGAACCAGAGAGTAATGGAAATTGGAAGCTCAATAGGTGTCCAAATTAAATGGGTTTTTAAGACGCTGGCCTCCAAGTGCAGAAGATATGAGGCAAGGAAACTCAACGAAGGGATGAAATTAAAGTTGGTAAGGATCGATGGGGTCCAGAGGTTTCAATCAGAGGTCTCTATTAGGACACCTGATAGGACCTTACGGATAAAATTCGAAGGAAACGAGCATATATTGAGCAATTGAATGAGATAGAGAATGAAGGCAAGCAGAGCATGGGTACATAAGGGCCAAAGTTTAGCTTAAGCCACATGGTTCCACTTTACCTATCTTATCCTAGCTAGGAATCTCATTAGGAATTTTGTTCTCTGCTTTTCCTTAGCAGTGTGCATATAAATAGATTAGTAGAGAAAGCTCTTTGCACAGTCAACTATGCTCAAACTTCAATCAAGAAAAAAAGATAAGAAGAAAAAAAAGAAATATATATAAAGTATCATCAAATTTCTTTTCAATAAAATTTTAAGTAAGACTACAACTAGGATTGACTCAGTTAGATTATACAGCATCAATGCAAAAAAAAAAATGGATTTTAATTTTTACTAGTAATTCTTTGTACTAAACATTTACTAATTATTATACGTCCTAATGACTGTACCTCTAAAATTTTAGTTTATAAGAAAAAGTTCAGGTTTGAAGCTTTGATTTGAAAGGATGCCTAACACCCAAATTAATCATACCTAAAAGTAGGGGGACACGGGCAGAGAGTAAAATATAATAGCGCAGTACTAAAGCCACACAAATACGGGGGACTTCTATTTTGTTCTCCAACAGGCCATAGACCCTAATATCTTTGTTATTATTTTTCATTTTTTTTTCTCTTTTGTTACAAATCTTCAATATTCCCTATGATTTACTCTATCCATTCCTACATTAACATCATTAAGCTAATTCTGCTTTATAATATGCTTGATAATGAAATCCTCTGCCTACCCTTGAATGACAACTTAGCTGGTGGCATCTTAAGAATAAGCAAATGGCACTATTCTTTATTGTAGCTTTCTTTTTCTATCGTTATTTTTTAAATCAGTAGATCTCTATGGTAGCTAGTTGACTTATTCACAAATAAATTGATCGGTCTCTGTCTATAATCTAAATCTATATTTAGTGGCCCTCATTTAGTGATCACTACTATGAGTAATTAGTTCCATGTCTGCTCAACAGAAGAAAAAACTCCCAGAAGATAATAACAGCCATCTAATACTGACGGCCAATCTATCTAAATAATCATTGACCCATTCTATGATTATTTAATGCCATTTATTCCCAGCCATGCAGATTTCAGGTAGAAATCAGATGAAAACCTTGGATCAATCATATAGCTGACAATCGAAACTCCGTGGATGCTAGCTAAAACTCCGAAGCTACCAAAGTTTTCTTTTCCTTTTTCTTTTTTTTTCCTTCATATTTTGGCAGATGGTGTGGGTTAAATTTGTTGGTTTGAAACTTGGACATTAGATTAGGCATGAAATGATGAAAGTTGAACTTGGCCCTCCGTATCTGATACCTGTCACTTCTCTACTTAACAAAGAACGAATAGAAAGGACAGTTGGGTATTGACCCCGGCTTCAATTAAGAAGGATATATGCCCTTCAGACCAAAATAAAAGAAGAAGGAGGAGGAGAAGGAGGAGGAGGAGAAGGAGGATATGCCCTATTTACCAAACGGGGCTGCCCTACGAGTTTAAAGCTCCTCACGTTTTCTTCTTTAGATTGGCCTAAAGGGGACCAATCTTGCTCCCTCAGCTTGCCCCTGCAGGCCCCGCATACCCAGCTCTGCTGTAACTGGAGTAGTCTCACAAGCTACTGCTATATCTTATCTTTTCTTTTCTCTTCTCCCTTTTTTTTTTGGGGACAATATATCTCTCTTCTCCATATGTATAAAATAGCTCACTTCGCTTTCTGCTGCTATAAGCTATCCCACTCTCTCTCACCTTAACATGTGAATCATGGAATGCCACCGATCTTATAGTCACTCTTCGTCTTCGTCTAACCCTCTTCAACAAAGACTAACCCCTGTGTCTTCACAACGCAGCCTCGCGTCGGTTCCTTCCCTTAACTCACACTCTCGCCACCATCTAGAAAACCATCCCTCCAGCACCTATCACCACTGCCTTGCAACTCTCAAGGGCCACACATCCTATATATCCTGTCTAACCCTTGCTGGCAAATTCCTCTACACGGGATCATCTGACAGAGAAATCAGGTCCTGGAATCATGCCCCTTTTCACTCTGAATTCGATCCTGAACATTCAATAACTAACATGGTAACTGCAGGAAAAGGTGCAGTGAAGTCCCTAATAGTTCAATCTGATAAGCTTTTTAGTGCTCACCAAGACTATAAAATCCGGGTATGGAAGATTAGCAACTATGAGCCTGATCACCAGAAGTACACCCGTTTAGCCACTCTTCCGACGTTTGGTGACCGTGCCTTAAAGGTTTTGAACCCCAAGAATCATGTTCAGATTAGAAGGCACAAAAAATGCACCTGGGTTCATCATGTTGACACAGTTTCAGCTCTGGCCTTATCCAGTGACGAGACGTTGCTCTATTCAGTTTCATGGGATAGGACAATCAAAATTTGGCAAACTAGTGATTTCACCTGTTTAGAATCAGTAAACAACGCACATGATGATGCTATAAATTCAGTTGCAGTTTCTGATGATGGCTATGTTTACACTGGATCAGCTGATAAGAAAATTAAGGTGTGGAAGAAAGGCCAAGGAGAAAAGAAACATTGTCTGATTGATACGTTAGAAAAACACAACTCTGGGATTAATGCGTTGGCTCTGAGCAGTGATTGGTCTCTGTTGTATTCTGGTGCATGTGACAGATCTATATTGGTTTGGGAGAAGGGCGAAGATGGCGAAATGATGGTAGTAGGTGCGCTCAGGGGCCACAACAAGTCTATATTGTGCTTGGCCGTGGTCTCGGATTTGGTTTGTAGTGGTTCTGCGGACAAAACCATAAGAATTTGGAGAGGGGTTCACAAAAATTACTCTTGTTTAGCTGTTTTAGAAGGGCACAGGGGTCCGGTTAAGTGCCTAACGGCAGTGATCGATCGTTGCAATCCATCTGAAGAATCTTTTCTAGTCTATAGTGGCAGTTTGGACTGTGACATTAAGGTGTGGCAGATCTTTGTTCCTGTTCTCTAGACTCTAGCATTCTTCCTATTCTCCCATTATAGCTCATGATGGGAAAATATTCAGTACTTCTTTCTCTCCTCTTTACCCTCGCACCTTCAATTGTTTAAAATTTGGGATCATTTTATTAGAATTAGAACAATGATCATCTTTACCAGTAGTATTTAGACTCAAGGATAAAAGTATCTTGAGCTAGGTAATTAGAATACTTATAGCAAACTGTGTAAGACTATCAAGTGATATGATAGTTTATGCTTGAACGTAATTAGAGGGGCAAGAATCTAATTATCAATTTTCTTCACACTTTATCCTGTGTCTCGCTGACTCAGTGGAAGCTAAAGCCCTAAAAATCTATGAGGGATAAAGACGTGCTTCCCCTTATTGATCAGCTGAAGTTACTCCTTAAGGCGGCTAGGTTTTTCAGCTTCTAAGTGCGTAAAAAACTTTTTTTTTTTTTGGTTAATCAAAGAGCAGTTTCTTGTTTATTTCTAATTTAACAAATAGCAATTTTTTTTTAATCAATTAATTGCCAAGAGCCTGGGTGCCACTGGTTCGCTGGCACAAGTTTCTGATTCATTGAACAAGGAAGACGCTGCCCTTGCCTACATCCTTTACGAACAAAAGCTTCCAATCATCCTACTTCCTTCCTGCTTAATGTAGATTAACTCAAGTGGCTCTTTTCTTCCAATAACCGTCCACAACAAAAATTAACTATGTTGTGGGGGCTCTAGCTAGACAAGAAGACACTAACTTATGGATCACTAAAAGCTCAGATGACCCTTTTACTTATTGATAACTGTGGAGGATTCAGTTAATATTCATGTATAATATATTCTAACATACTGGATCTCTATATTTAAAATGAAAGCATCATAAAATATTAGATATTTGAGAATTTAAAATATTTAGATTTTTCAATATTTTTGTAATTTTTACTCACATCAAATATTAAAAAAAATAAGTTTTTGACAATAAAACATTTAATATTGAAATATATCACATATCCATGTAAAAACACCTGCGAAACAAGCACTCTCAAATCCTATAAATCTATCATTTCGAAGCAAGTTGCTTCCTTATAGATTACACTTAAATCCCACATCCAACTCCAATGCAACGAACATCGTTGTTTACCAGCTATTAGTATTATTTTTTTTATCATGGAAAAAGCACATATAGACAAAGCCAACTTTGTAAAAAGGCATTCAAATATCAAAACACTGAGGCAGCTAATATAAACTTTAATCTAAATCACTTTTTGAGAAAGAAACTCCAACCAATTAACCTTCATGACCTTTCTGCAGGGATAAATTAATATTATCACTTTCGGCTTAAATAATGTGAAGGACAGCTTCAATACTGTTTTGGCACATACGCGAATCCTGAATGATCGAAGCACAAAAATTCACGATCAATGTTTTAAAAAAAAATTAAAACAAGATTTCGCTTATTTTATGAAATTTTTTCGTTTCCCCACTTTGTTTTTTGAAACTGAACAAAATAAATTAAGTTCCCATCCCATTTCGTTAGCACTGGGAGAGCCATAGTATTGCACCGATTAAATTAAACTAGCCTTTCCATCATCAATGGGAGAAGAAAAAGTAACCAGTTATACCATACATAGCATTTATATCACGTTGGCCAATGAACTTGACTGCACATTATTAGAACCACCAAAAAGTGTTCAAGAAAATACTTTAAAT
The DNA here is from genome assembly GCA_037074535.1 of Gleditsia sinensis. Lineage (NCBI taxonomy): Eukaryota > Viridiplantae > Streptophyta > Magnoliopsida > Fabales > Fabaceae > Gleditsia > Gleditsia sinensis. Next base: position 4,868,874 of record CM073464.1, on the reverse strand, counting down.
TATACTCGTATCAATGTCCGGCCACAACTAATATTGTACTTTGAAAACTGAAAATTAATTAAAAAAAACTCAAGTAGCATTATTCAATTAATTTTACCTAATTTTTATTGCTTAGTATGAAAGCATTAATCTGTACAGCGTCAAATTGGAGAAAGTCGAATCTTCGAATGATTTGACCTATTTAACGAAACCAAAGTGGATTAGGTGTTTGACAAATAAAAATGTGGATGAGGTATTAGGTGAAGTCATTTTTCCAATGCCACAATTTCCAACCTGATATAAATTAGTTTTTGAAAAGTAAAAATATTACTGATGTATGGCATTGCCATTGGATCAACATACACGAAACATTGTAAGCAATGTAGACACACAAATGAATAAATGACACGCATGATTTAAGAAACTAATTTTATGGTGGTTTTAATTATTTTTATTGCTGACTTAATTTGTTCGCACTAATTAATTAATTAAATATAGGAATGAGGTGGTAAATAATGCAGAAAAAACCACAACACATAATTGATACACCACAAAAATCCAACAACCCCTATGCGGGGCTAATCTGCACAAGATTAATGATCAAGAATTTGAAATAAATGTCTCAGCACTTACATAACTCATGATCATGATCCTTAACACAGCTGGAAATCCAATTACTTGAGATGTAAAGAACCACCGAATTGTTGAAGCATAGAAGAAACTATTAGGAAGTTCTCACTCTATATTATTATTACCTAAGTTTGTCATTTCTGCTAGTGCTATGTCAAATTGCATAAGCAAAGATTCTGCCCCAGATTTTTTATGCACAGTTCAAGACATAGTTTTCAGCTAGAAGGTAAAAGGTATCCACTTAAGTTGGTGATCCCCGAAGAAAGAACAGTGATAACTAATGAGGATCTCTTTCAGTCAGTTGAAGAAATGTATTTCAGGTTATTCTCTGACTCTGAAGATGTAATGGAAAGGGTACAGCAATTATGTATAACGAGTTTCACATTTTGATAAGTACCGGATAAGCAACAACAAGCATAATGTACATGCGATTGTCCAGCTGTGCATTTTTCATTTAACTTATCATCTGTAACAATTTCATTTAAGTATCAAATTTTTTTTTTTTAAATACTATGAAGTTATTATCTCGTTACAACTTAACTCAATATAACATTTATTTAATTTAAACAATACAGAGTTTACATACATATTATTAATCAAAACATACGTACAACATATCAAACACATAAAAATCTACATCTTATTTATTCTGATTGACCAATTCCGGAGATACAGGTGCAGGTGGTTGCACCTTCACCAGGATCTAAGTCAACTCGACCACAAACATTTTATTTGCTTATGAGATCTGCCCAACATAAAGTACTCGATCCAACGTGCACTAAAAGTCAGAGTTATAGAAAAATCTGCATAACTAATTTTTTGAACATGATATGGAAATATAGTGAGAATTAAATCCCAGTAAGTTCAACAAGAAATCATCATCAATATAACTTATCACGTCATGTTCAGCTGTATAAACTACAGAAAATATCTTTGGTCACATGAATGTATTATATCTATACACATAAGAATCATACAGTAATGATATGTATGACATGATTAACTATTTTTCATAATATCATATGATGGCCATTAACTTATTCTCATTTCAAGCTACCCCGGTCAGGGTGAATATCCTCTACTTTCCGGTACGGACTTTTCTCGCTCCGTCCGACATGACACACTTTCTCTTTCTTTTTTCATTAACATGATCATAACTGTTGGTAAGGCGTCCCCTACTGGTACACCACACGGATTGTCATGTGACCGTACTCATTTCTTTTCTCTTCACAATGATAACCAAAAATATGCTTTCAATAACTAGTATGTTCATCAAAATATAACTATTACCATAAATCATTGGTAATCATGCCATGAACATAACCATTTCAAATATCACTTTATAAAATATTTCTATGTCAGAATTTTACATTCAAGATGGTAAGAAGTTCATACAATGGCAATGGCTATGGCATATACTATTCATTTATAAGATTCGTCTTCTTTTTTAAATATTAATTTTATTTCTTTATTTTCTTGATGCAGGTTTTCATCATATCTAACCTTCTCTTACTAATCAGAGCATAACTCCCTCAATTGAACTCCGATGTAGGTGATCTTAGTGTCAATTTCAAGATAAAACAATTATTTAAAACAATTATGTTGAACATTGTAGCGAAATATTAAGAATCAAGGTGATATTACTCCCTAAATGTACATGTTATTTCTTCTCGGATAGGTTCTGACCTCTACCTACTAATCAGACCATATCTACCTCATATGGACTCCAACTTGAGTGATTCCAGTGGCTACAAATCTGTGACACACATATCTATAATTCTTATGTTAACCATTTATTTTAATTCCATACAGATAATTCTTAAAATTTAAAATACAGAAGCTATCCTAACATATTCTTCCCTGATGAACCATTTTCTAACATTTGACTACTAATCAGCTCATATCTTCCTCATATGGACTCCAAATTGAATGATTCCAGTGGCTAAAAATCCATGACACACATAGATATAATTCTTAAGTTAACCATTTATTTTAATTCCATACAGATAATTCTCAGAAATTAAAATATAGAAGCTATCCTAACATATTCTTCTCTGATGAACCATTTTCTGACTTTTGCATACTAGTCGAACCATATCTACCTCATATGGATTCCAAATTGAATGATTCTAGTGGCGAAAAATCTATGACACATATATCTTTAATTCTTATGTTAACCATTTATTTTAATTCCCTACAGATAATTCCTAAAAATTAAAACACAGAAACTATCCTAACATATTCTTTTCTGATGAACCATTTTCTAACCTTTGCATACTAATCGGATCATATCTACCTCATATGGACTTCAAATTGAATAATTCCAGTGGCTAAAAATCTGTTACACATATATATCTAATTCCTATGTTAACCATTTATTTTAATTCCCTATAGATAATTCCCAGAAATTAAAACACAGAAACTAAGAATTTTGCCACCCATAACCATAACTATGCAGAACTTTCTATACCAGTCTAAGTATTCAAATATACATCACATGCAAGATCAATATGTAACATGATATAGCAATATCATGACCAATCATCAAAATTCTAAGATTAAAATCTCATATAAATATTATAAGTTTTAAAAAAAAATTCAAAAAGAAATATTGTTAAACTTAACTAGAGCACTTAGTCCCATAAACTTCTCCTTCCTCTTTCTTTCTTTCTTCCTCTCCTTTCCTCACTCTACCTTACTTCTATTTCTCTCTCTTCCTCACTTGAACGAAATTAAAATGTTGTAGGGGTGAGTTTTGCTTAAATAGACCACCAAATAATACACCTTTCATGATCATGGGTCTACCTTATCACAATTAGGATACACTTTGTTGAATTTTTGGAAAACAAACAACTTATATTCTTGTCTTCATCTTCCTTAGTCAAGATATGCATAGAAAAATGAGATTTGTATTTTGAAAATTATGATGATATATTCTTAAAATAAGGGATAAGGTCTCTTTGATTTAGAGATTCATTTCCATTTTTTTTGTCTTAAACAAGTATAATAGGTTTGCCTTTTTAGGTGGCAAATTTCTAGCCCTTGAATCTCCATTATTTGGTTGATATTATTTGTGTGGGATATCAAAAACAAGTACCCTCTCCCTATAATAGATGACTTATTGGATCAATTGAAAGGAGCCTCCATCTTTTCTAAAATTAACTTGAGGCTAGGATATCATCAGATTATGATCAAAGAGGAGGACATACCAAAAACTGTCTTCAGAACTAGGTATGGGCACTATGAGTTTCTCGTAATGCCCTTCGGGTTGACGAATGCACCTGCAATTTTCATGGATTATATGAATCGCATTTTTTGACCCTACTTAGATTAATTTGTTGTAGTGTTCATTGATGACATCTTGATATATTCTAAAAGTGAGAAAGAACATGAACAACATCTCCGAATCGTACTGCAAGTGCTGAAAGAGAAAAAGTTATATGCTAAATTGGAGAAATGTGAATTTTGACTGTCAAAGGTGAAGTTTCTCGAACATGTCATCTCTAATAGAGGGGTAGCCGTAGATCCTAGCAAGACGGAAGCAATGATTAAGTGGGAGAGACTAAAAACGGTTACGGAAATCAGAAGTTTCCTGGGTTTGGCAAGATACTACAGGAGGTTTATACAAAACTTCTCTCGTATAGCCTTGTCATTGACTAAATTGACCAAGAAGGGAAGTCCTTTTAAATGGACTAATCAATGTGAAGTTAGTTTTCAGGAGCTGAAGACAAGACTGACCACTCCTCCTGTTTTAATTATTTCAGACCCCACAGGACATTTTGAAGTGTATAGTAACGCTTCAAAGAAAGGACTAAGATGTGTGCTAATGCAAGATAAGAGAGTAGTTGCTTACGCCTATAAGCAACTAAGACCCCACTAAAGAAACTATCAAACCCATAATCTTGAATTGGCGATAGTGGTGTTTGCCTTAAAGATTTGGTGACATATTTGTACGGGACAACCTTTGAAGTATATTGTGATAATAAGAGTTTTAAATACCTCTTTGATCAGAAGGAGTTAAATATGAGGCAACGAAGATGGGTAGAATTTCTCAATGACTACAAGTTTGAGATAAAGTATCATCCCGGAAAGGCGAATGTTGTAACAGATGCCTTGAATCGAAAATCTCTGCACATAGGACAAATGATGGTGTATGAGATGTTAGAAACTTATGTGAAGTGAAAAAAACTTTATATGAAGTATCCATAGGTAAAAGTCTAATGTATGGGTAAAGATTTTAAATTTAGTAACTTTAATTCTTGAATTAGGAAAAATTACCATAATCCAATGTTCTTAAAATTTTAAGACATTTACTTATTTTTAAAAATTTATCTTTCTTATCCAAGAATTTTACATCTCTTTAGTATGTTATTTTTAATTTTTTTTCTATTAAGTTTTTCTCTTTATTTAAAATTAGAGATGTTACATCATCAGCCACAACATGCCGGCATCTCCTGATCATCTCCACATTAAGAAAAAAAAGAGTGGGATATTACAAGGACAGGACTATTGAACTTGTAATTCAGTAGCAGTTATCTTGCCACTTTTAGACATTACATGGACTCTGATAATATACTAATTGGGCCGGCCCAGTTCATAAGCCCAACCCAGTATCAAGTTTCGCACTCGGCCCATGCTGACCCAGCCGTCCAAGTGCCATCATCTAACCATCACGTCACTGCAACCGATACTAAGATTCGCTTCGCAATCCCAAGTGACTAGTCTTAACCAAACGCCGCCTGATGACTCATTTGTGTAAGGAACTTATCAAAATGCTCCTCAAACAACCGGTTGGCTGATCCTATAAATAAGACCTTCCTGGTCCTCACAACACTCTCTAACCTCACTATTCATTTATTACATTCTTTCTCAGAGTAACTTTATCTGAATTTGGTATGAAAGCCCTTGTTGGAGGCTCCACTCACACGGTGTTAACCGTTTCTTTGAATGCAGTTTTGCTCAGAGTAAGACGATCTTACTGTCTGAACAATCCACCATGCACTAGACTCTTATTCTTTTTTATTAACCGAATAACATCAAAGTTTTCGCAGCGGCCATGATCACTGCATTTTGTGGTTTCTAAATTAATGGACTTCAATATAGTGATAGGCAGCTATTTTCACTAGGCATGCATATTAAAGAGAATTTTTCAGGTAAACTAGATCAAAACAATTATAAATAGACAAGTGATATGATAGATGTGAGTCCCATGAAAAAGTATGCATGGCATACTTATTTGTCTGCCTTTGATAGATCTCACTCTAACTTAGAATTAAATAAAATTGTTAAACAATTTTCTATCCCCATTAAGCGCAGTAGGATGTATAAATTGTTATGTTAGTCTTCTAAGATATCAACTTGCGCAGGCTCAAGGTCTGTCATTTTGACAGTGATCACGAGAAGGAAAATATCACAACACCTCCTGAATAAACAAGCAAATTTCAAAGCAACTTGGTTAACCACAACAGAGCAGCTTAGCTACGTAAAGCTTATGTGGTGAGAAGAAAGCAATACTGTGCCCACATCAACAAATAAAATACTAAATCTGGAGCCATACAAATTAGATCCAAAAGGATGAGAAACGATGGAGATACTTGACATTGATTCAATCAAGCATGAAATTTACGAATGACTTATATCACCATGACTCCATGAGAGAAGAAATGCTCCCATTGTCAGCATCACATCCAAGATTAACCTTGCTATCAAAAACTTGGGCATGATCCTGAGTCTAATTAGATTGAAGGCCAAAAAGTTAATAAACTAGTTAAAGAGAATTAATAGCAACCAATATCTAGAATTCCCTTTATAAAAGTTTAAAATTCTGCTCCTTCTATCAATTAGTAAGATAGATTATTTGTGAGCTGTGACCATATTGATTGACTCCAGCAAATCCAAAATTACTAATGACTCAATGTGCAATGAATCTGGTTGCTGAACCTGCTAAACCAACAGTTACGCCAGATGTCACTCTGAAGAAGGCATCAGCCTAACGTCAAACTAATTGAACCGTACACTAGTTGCAACGACTGCCCATGTCACTGAATAGGTTTTAGAGGAATAGTCTGATCAATTCTCAAGAATAACCATGGAAAACCTGAGAGTTCTTTTCCTCCCCTTTACTTTGTTTCTTCCACGACAAGAAAATTAACTTGCAATATTATTAGGAACACTGCATTTAAAATTAAAGAATTCATATAATTCAATCGAATATCGCCTAGCAATACGTTCACGAAATAATCAAATTAAAAATACATATATTCAGATGAAAATATTTATTTCACATTAAAAATAATAGAGAAGAAGAGTTTTACCTCTATTCTTCTTCTGACGATTTGAATGTTTGGAAAAACAGTAAACATTGACAGCGGGCTCCAAAAAGCTGCATCCCTTTTTCATACACTCCACGACTCCAACTGCGTCACATACAATAAGATCGTCAACGATGCCGTACACAAGAAAAAAAAAATAAGAACATAAATGAAATCACCTGGGCAAGACAATATAATTCCTGGAAGTGGCGTAGGATGTATAATATAACCCTTATAGGAGGTAAAATCACAAGGGATTCCTCAACACGCCGTTATATGAATTCATCTACTTCTTCTGCCGCAGAAAGATTTTTTTGGCAGCAATTGCTAGATGCAAATGCAAATGCCATCACAAGCGTTAGGCTACAAAAAGAAATTATAAGAACGTCACCAACGGTTCACAGTAATACACAATAAAACATTGAAACAGTGCATTTTTAAACCATAGCCACCAGAAAGAAATAATTATGAGCAATTGGGTGTGACAGAGAACACCTGGTTCAACTAATGGAGAGCATCAGCATAGAGATGAATCTGGTCCTTTTGGCTGGAGGTTAGGGCTCCGAAGTCGGAGAGATCAGAGATTGTTGAAGATAGTTGCAGTTATGGATTTAGTTCTGGTTCTGTGCTGACAGGGTTCCTAAGGTGTTTGAAGAAACTTCCACTGGAAAGCTCTTTGAAAAACGAAAATCATGCCGAGATGCAGCGGCATCTTTCAGCGCGCGCTTTTCTTTGTCTGTGACAACGCGTTTGTAAAAACTTCAGAGGCCCAAAGGTAAATGTTTCTTGAACGCCTTTTTTTGGTGGCCCTGCCCAACCCATCTAATAATGAGCCGGAATTTGGGTCTTAGAAATGCATGTTTGGCTGCTTAGAAGGATTTTTCAAATCAATGTCCAGAGAAATAACCTGCATTGATGGAAAATGGACTGTGAGTTTCAAATTACCAATAGAAACCTTATCTTCATCGTATAATGTCCAGAGAAATAACCTGCATCGATGAAAAATGTCAAGTTATAGCGTTACTTGGTTTAGACCCTCAAATTACTAATAGAAACTTTTTCAAAGTTGCTCCATGTATGTTTTGTTTTGGTCATTCTGCAATTCTAAATTTGAAGCATTTGAGATGTACACACAGAATCACCGGTTTAAGAAAAAGCTATGCAATGATTTAACTGAGGCAGTTTTACAGGGATCAATTTTTAGGTGTTCTGGCCAAAGATTTAGGTGCTTGGTTGCTTGCTCAGTTAACATTATTGTAAATTGTAATGTAAAACAATTTCTTTTTTTATTTTGACCCTCTGGCAATTGAGATTTCGTGGTTTAACTTTAGCAATTTATTCTTTAACTTTCTATCATTTACTAATAAGCGAAAAATCCAGATAAACCAAATTGTGTTAAAAGTTTGGTCCAATGAATTCCATGCTTGTGTTAATGTGAGAAATTTATTTTCATAAATATATATAGTTATACATAGTGCTGTGCATAATTTGAAAACTCAAACTTAATTAAAAAAATATTTCAAATGAATTAAATAAAGTTGATTAAATTTATACAGGTAAATTTTTTAAAAAAATTAGTTTAAATAAACGGGTTGAATTTATTTATTTAATTTTTTTAAAATTTGATTTAACTAATTCAATATGACATAATTTAAAATTTTTCAAATAATTTAAAATTTTAATCAAATTTAAATATTAATTTTTTAAAGTGGCATAATTTAACTTATTCAATTTGTTATTCACAATTATACATTTAGTTAAATTTTATAAATATACAACATTTTATATACAAAAAAATATTGTTTCAAAAATGTTCCGAGTTTGAGCAGAAGATTTATTAGAATTACAAGCGATTGTTATTTATAAAAAAAAAAAAAAAAAGTCAAAGTGAATAATTAACTTTTGGCCATTGTTCTTATTAAAGAAAATGGGAACATGGCGAACTGTGCACTTTCGTAATATAGGGTTTAGACTTTTGTTTTGTGCCAAAAAGATTTGAATCTCTGGAAAAAAAAATTCCCTTTTATTCCAGGGTTCCTCTTTTCCATCAAAAACTAGTTTGTTTTGTCACATTTTTCGCCCACTTATAAGAGAAGAAAGGGGAAGAAAAGCCTGGCTCATGCGTGACTTTATCAGGGTCAAACATAAAAGTCTAGAAGGGTTATTTTCTAGGACTGCTTTTGTCCACAAGCAACGTAAAGCTTTCCTTCTTAGAACCATATGGGCCCTTAGGATGATCAACCCAGACAATATCTGGCAGATGTAAAACCCAAATCTTAATACTATTAAGTTCTCCGTCCCACAAAAAAAAAAAAATTAAGTCGAAGCGTTGAAGCCTATCAATTAATTATCCCCACATCCTTTTATATAAAAATCTATTAAATTTACAGTGTGAATAAAGTATAAATTTATTATATTTATAATAATATTCAATTTTTATCAAAAGATTAAAAAAGATAAGAATTGAATTCTAAACCATTTGGTTATGGAGACTATATATGATGCTACATTTATTTTTAAAATTTGAATTTTTGATTAAACTAAAGCCTAGTTAAGAATTTTAGTTTTATGTCAATAATTGAATCACTTCAAAAGATGAACTTTTATAAATAATTTTATTATAATATTTAACAAAATAATTAACCTCCAATTACTACTAAAATAAGAGGGAAAAATGGAAAAGAGAAAAGGATAGTAGAATTGGACCAACAAAGATAAAATTAAATGAGTTTTTTTTACTTGGTCAATTTTGTGAAAAGAAGGCTCAAAAGAGGAAAACCCTAATACATAGGAGGAATTTCTGAGATGTTGATAAAGTGAGCCAGGAAAGGAGGTGGGTGGGGGCAAAGGAGAAAGGGGCAATATAAAAACAAAAAGAATGATGGAAAGAAGTTTTACACACATTCATATGAGATTGTTGAGAAGAGCGAGAATCAAGAAGTATCACCCGGACCAGGCATAGTACTGACATTATATTATATATATTCAAAATATGCTTATCTGGGAATCTTTGCCTCTGTCTCTGTAAACAATGACTTATTGCTTTCAAGCTTCACACACTATTTCATTATTTGAACAGTAACTACCCATTTTTTCTCCATTTTATATTTACCAAGGTGTGCTTTTGCTGCACAAAGACAGCCATTATTTTCACAAGGCCGCATATTCTCTCTCTCTCTCTCTCTCTCTCTCTGTTTCTCTGTCTTCCTCTCTTGCATTATTATTATTTTTTTGTATTCATTCTCAGTTCTTTTGATGACTTTGTCATTCTTTATTCTCATGTGAGAATATTTATCTCTGCCCTGCCAAATTCTATCTTTAACTAAGCCCTATAAAGCTTAACCAATTTATCTACTTCATATACAGTCACAAACAGCCTTTTACTGTTTTGAATAGAAAATTACCTGTGAAAAAATGTTTGAGCCCCTTATTAAATAAAAGATGTAGCTAGGATTCAGCTACAACCTTTTGTATGGAATTTACCCAATGGTTCTTCACACTTGCAAGTGCCAACAAAAGAGATTCCAGGTGGGCCAATTTGATTGGATGTTGGACTGAGGAGTGCAAGAGACAGTGGCAGGTGATGATTTCTCCATGGAAAATATTGAGATGGGGTCTAGCTTTCCTTTTCCTTGCGAACAAGAGCTGGAGGGCATGAAAAAGTTGGCACTACGGTTTTCGTGATAATTCTTCTTCCCACAAGAGAAGTAGAGGGGGAGAGAGAGAGAGAAGGGGCTATCAATGAGTCTCTTTCTCTCTTTCTCTTTCTCAGAGTGATGGCACGAACTACCTTGGATTTTTCTTCAACCTTTCAACGGCATCACCCAACAGCAATCATCATGCCCTCCTCCTCCTCCTTCCCCTTCCCTCTGACCCTCCATTACCATCATCATTACCCCCTCAACCCTCCCACCTCTTCCTTTATCACCAATATCATCGTCATCATCAACATCCACCAACCCATACCTCATCATCACCTTCACCATCACAAGCACCGCCACCACTCTTCACAGACAAAACAAGATTATCAAGCACAACCACAAGAAGAAGAAGAAGAAGAAGAAGACGAAAAAGAAGAGAAAAAGGGTTTGCTTATGAGAAAACCCTACTTTCATATCTAACGCTTTCAATCATTACTGAGTACTGAGTGAAGGATCTATCCAGCTTTTGCTACAAAGATCCAACAAGCTCACTGACTCTCGGGGAATCAAGCGTGTTGGTCCGATCGCTTTCGGTTTTGGCTATATGGGTTAAGTATATTTATTTTCATGCATTAAAGCAGCCCTTTTTTTCCTCTGTGTTGTTATTATTTTGTACCAATTTTAAGCACGATTTGCTATTTTAGATCCATGATGAAAAAGCAGACATGATGCATAGTTTGTTGCTTTTGATTACCTATCTATAGAGCTTTATATATCATGGACTTTCTTCCTCCTTCTTCTCCCCACCCTTTCTCTTGATTTGAGTACTGTGGAAAATATTAAAGTCTTATTGATAAATCTTTGTCTGGAAACTGTAGGATGCAATGTCTATTTTTCAACCTTGTTTTCTGCAAAAGCTGTTTCTTATGGAGACAAAGAATTTTAGTCAATATTTCAGGATTTATTGCTAGTAATTTATGAATGGTTTTCTTCTTTCACAGAAACACAGGCGACAATCATAATTATTGACTTGGTATTCTATCTATAATGATATTTGCTTTTCTGGGTCTAGGGATTTCCACCTTGCAGTGCCTTATCACTTTCCCTTGATCTTCTTACACTGGTCAATTAGTAAACTCATAATAGTGAGAATCTGATAGGGAAAATATATGCAGGAGTATGATTCAGAGTTTCAAGATGAAGGATAAGAGAGACGTGCATATCTTGTCTATGCCAATGTGCTTTGACTCAAAAAGTGAAAATTAAGAGCAGAAAGTCATCATAAGAAACTGATTTTACAAGACCACATGGAAATCCTTTTCTTTCTCGTCCTAGTACTAGCCCTTGCTCTTTGAATTCCATGTCCACCTTGAAATATAGCCTTCATCTAACCTTTGAATTTTATGCCGTTTGCTAAATGTGATATTCGTCTTGGTTAGAGCATTTTTCAAGTGCACACAATAATGAAGCTTCAAGATTCTCCTTTTACACATAACGCTTTGAGAAAAAAAATAATACGTCCAAGACTTTGCATGCTTAATTGAAAATCAAGCCCTAACAGTGGGTATGATGATGTTCGACGTGGTTATCTAGAGTGCATCAAAATGGTTGAAAACTCACGTATAGGTTTCTTTCAAAAACTTCAATTTCCTGAAGCTAGAAATTCTTAAAGGTCTCTTTTCTCACAAAAAAAAAAAAGTAACAATTCCTCTAGATACATATATTATATTCCTCGTTGAATTTCAAGATGGTGGTTGAGTAATTGTTTGATAAATCTCATTGATTTTTGTGGTAATTAGTCTCCTATTTATTGTAGTTGTTTTCAGCTTTATTGTAATGAATGAATGTCCGCTCACAAATTAATAATTATCAGTAATTAAGAATCCAACTCTTCTATCACCGTAACTTAATTTTACCAATTAAACTAACTTTTTTCGGCACGGCAATAATTTATTGAGTGTGTGTGAATAAAAATGATAGTAAATAAATGCATATACAGAAAATTAGTTTTTCATTTAGGGAAAGTAAAAAAGAAAATGTCAATGATAATAATGACACGATCTTGGTTCATTATAGCAAGTTCTTGTTTTTGTTTTGTACGCAGACAAAAGTCGAACGATTTGTGAAACGTCAAAATCCTTGTTATTTTAGTTTGTAAAAAAAAAAAAAATGAACTGAACTTATTTTCACCCCAGAAATCTTACTAAAACGAGTTTGTAGAGCTGATTATTTGCATCACGTTCAAGAAGAGAACGGTGTAGAAAAACATTTTGGTAGCTAGCTCCTCCGTGGTACATTAATTGTACGAGTCTAGATCGATAGATTAGCATTTAGCAGACACCCGGTGCTCGCTAGTGGTGCCCTTATTTGTTGCTGTACCATTACCTCCATCTGTATGTGTAGAACAGTTTAAGACATAGGCCTAGGTGATTTTCATTGGTTCCTAAATGTCTCTTTGAGAAACGAAAATTCTTACAGACAAAACCGAACTGTCTATAAGGTAGATTGAATCTACTCAAATATTTATCTTTAAATAGTTATAGTTCTCTTCCATTTTATGATTGCACCTTTTGTTATCTCCAAGAGAGAAATTATTAGGTAGATTTGATATATGATAAAAAATTAGGTCGATCACAATTATAAATAAAAATGCAAATACATTATGTACAATTTTAATTGAAAAATCACTTATAACATGTGTATATATTAAATTTATCTAAATTTCTCGTCCCAACATGATATCCTCTGTCTTCAACCATCAAAGATGCCACCTGAATTGGTGTGATGGTAGAGCTTTTATTGTTTTGGACAATGTGAGAGAGCTAAAGAATATTGAATATCCGTACAGCATCATTAGTATATGGGCCGGATCAGATGTCCATTGGCGATATGATCCATAACGCCCAGTGTCAAATGTGTTTTCAGCTATTGCTCGTTCGCTGCTACCTGAAATCTTCCATATTAATTTGAATTCGCATATTTAACGTTGGTAGGTTTGATTTTTGAAATATTTTATTTAAAAATAAATTATATTTTTAAAAATAAATTAAATTAAAAATTAAAAAAATATGTTTAATTATTACTTATTTTTTTAAAAATAATTTATTGTATTATTATTAAATTTTTATTTACATATTTAATTTATGTAAAATATTTTTAAAATATAATTATTTTTTAAAAAATATCCTTAAATCAAAACTTTAAAATAAAAAAATAAGATTTTTTTATTAAAAAAATGATATTTTTTATTTAGAGTTTAGAATTGGAAGTGTAAGGTTCAAGATTTATGAGTTAAGATTTAAAATTTAAAGATTAAGATTTTAAATTTTAAATTTAGATTTAAGATTTATAAATAGATTATTAATTATTAAATTTTTTTTAATAATTTTACTTATTATTTTCTTTAACTTTTTTCTGTTTTTAATTATCAAATTATTCTCTATCTAATTTATTTTTTACTTTTAATTATCAAACTATTTTTTATTTGATTTATTTTTTTTAATAGGATTTCTGCAAAAATTTTCTATACATAGCCAAATTATTTTAAGTAAGATTTTACTATATTCTTCAGAATAGATATTATCTCAATTTTTTTTAATACATTTATTATTAATCATATTTATTTTAATGTGTTCACACATTTAGCGCAATATTAAATTTATTTTCATATTATTTTTTAACTGTTTAACATTTAATATTATATAATATTACATGTCTTATAATTGCATAATAATTTTTTTTAAAAATATAAACAATATTTTTTTTATGACAAATGACATTCGAAATCTTCTTTTATTTCATTCATTCTGTTTGAATCATATAATTTACGTCTTTTTTTACTTTACTTTTATTTTATATAATAGATATAAAATATTTAAAATTATTTATTTATTTTAATATATGATCTTCAATTTTTATTTTAAAATTTATATTTATTCGTTTTTTTTTACTAAATATACATTCAATATATTATGTTTATTAAAAATAGATTTCATATAATGCTAACAAAAATATATAAAAAAATAGTAATTTATCTCATTTAATTTTTTAGTATATATATGTATATATATATAAAAGAACGACTACTTTATATATGCAATGAATCGACCTATATAAATACGTGATTAACTTCGTTTCCGAGCTTCCTTAATTTAAAAGTTACGACTAGTTCTACATGCATATCTGCAACGAGACTTTTCACTTTAACACTTAAAAAAAAAAAACATTAAATCATAGACAAATTATTGGAGCATTAATATATATTTTATTGTGGAAAACAGAAAAAAGGAAACCTGACGTTTATATCTTCCACCCACATTGTATACATGAGTATACTTTAATCTTCAAATTGTTCAACTTCAGCCGCAGAAGAAACGCGATACCTATCAACCTTTTTTAAAAGGCCTTCAAGATAGATTTGTGTGGAGGAAAGCATACAGTGAAAATAACGCACTCTCACTTTGCGAAGCGACAAAGGAAAATATATATGGCTATATACGATTTCTAAAACTCATCCTTCCGCTGAATCTTGAAAGATGGTGATTGAAGATAGTGGCACAATTAATCGTTTAAAATTAAACCGATGATTTAAGTTGAAAATAAATAAATAGCTTAATTTTTTCATCAAATAAATAAATAAAACGGTATAATTAAACTCAAAATTAAAGCCTTATTCTCATTTACTGCCTTCACAAAAAAAAAAAATCTGAGTCGTTGATTACCAAGAGAGACAGCCCGTGCTCTGATCAATGATTTGGTTAACAAATTAATATACATATAATTAAAAGTCATAATTGGCGTGAGTTTATTATAAAAAAAAAATAACAGTGTGAGTTAATTAGACTTGAGGATTTATTTCCAACTTCTATTTATAATATGTAATAAATTGAGTCCATGTCCAAATTAGTCAAAGAGAAATGAAACCGAGGCACATGTTTAATCATACTTTTTGAGTTAATTAGGAAAAGGGGTAACACGTAAAACAATTTGCCATTAAAAATTAAAATGCTATATTTATGAATATGGCATGCGAGTCATAACTAGAACTACACCTTTTTCTACTTTAAGAAAGGCAACGCAGCCTACAAGCATAAAAATAGAATATTACATCTGATAATAACGATGAAAAACCGATTAGAGCGGCCCTCTAAACAAAATAATTAATCTCTATCTTTTAGTTATTTTCAAACAGGTCTAATTTTCATGCGAGAGAAATTTATAGATAAATATCATTTAAAAAAATCAATTAAAATTATTACAGATAAATATATTAAAATATTTTTAAATAAAATTTACTTTTAAATTTGTTTCAGAGAGTGTTTCCCAGTCCATCTAAACAACGTTTCACCCGGTCTCTTTTGCCACGTATTCATTCCATTTTATAATCAGACTTCAAATTTGTGTTATATATGAACTTCAGCTATTTCTTTTTTCTTTTTTTAAATGCTAAATATAAAAACGAAGGACGAGGCCTATCCGACCCAAAGCTGGACTCTGGGGAGTGCAGAGTGCGGACTCAATCTTCTCTTCATAAACCTCTTTTAAGATACAATATTGTTCAACATGCGCTGCTCATATTCATACCTACCAATTCACTCCTAAGTTTATTGAGTTAGGTGCTAAGCATAAAGGGAATCAAGGGAAAATCCTCCCAATCGTTGAAGAAATTTTTACAATGGGTTGCAACAATGGCAAGCACAGGTGGACGCTCTGTTTCTTTCGTTCTTCCTCTAACTCCAAGCACCCTCCCAAGGAGTTTATTTGCCCAATTTCTGGCCGTTTCATGTCCGACCCAGTTGTTGTCGCTTCCGGTCACACCTTCGAGCGAGTTTCTGTTCAAGTCTGCGGAGATTTGAAGTTCTCCCCCGCCTTAGAAGACGGGTCCCGACCCGATTTCTCCACAGTCTTTCCCAATTTAGCCATCAAAACCACCATCTTCAATTGGTGCAAAGAGTCTAGGATGGAATACCCCCCCGCGCCTGATTATAGCTCTGTGGAGAGGGTTGTCCGAGCAGCAATGGCGTCCCAGCTGGGCTCCAGAGAGCCAGAATTAAGGGTTTCGGAGAGGAATTTGCTGAAGGCAGTGGCGGATAATCCGCCGGTGATTTTCTCCCACGCTGCCACTGAGTTGGGTCCCCGGGTTAACCGCTGCAACTCGAGCTCATCGGAGGAATCGGTAATCATTGTGGCCAGTCCCGGCACCCCTTTGCCTCTAACTACTCGTCCAACCTGTTACTCTTCCTCGTCGTCTTCGGTCGAAATCGCCGAGACCGGAATCCAAAACCCTACTAGCCCGGCTTCCGAGGAAGAGGGCAAATTGGTGGCGAAGCTGAGGAGCAGCGAAATTTTTGAGCAAGAAGAAGGCGTTATTTCATTGAGAACTATCACGAGGAATAGAGAGAACACAAGGATTTCCCTCTGCACGCCCCGGTTGCTCTCAGCCCTCCGAATCCTGGTCGTATCTAGGTACGCCGTTGTGCAAGTAAACGCCGTCGCTTCGCTGGTCAACCTTTCGCTTGAGAAATCCAATAAGGTGAAGATCGTAAGGTCGGGTTTCGTCCCCCATCTCATCGACGTCTTGAAGGGGGGATTGGACGAATCGCAGGAACACGCAGCGGGTGCACTCTTCAGCTTAGCCCTAAACGACGATAACAAAATGGCAATCGGAGCACTGGGCGCATTGCAGCCACTGATGCACGCGTTAAGGTCCAAGTCGGAGGGGACCCGGCGCGACTCGGCGCTCGCGTTGTACCACCTGACCTTAGTCGAAATCAACCGGGTCAAGCTCGTGACACTGGGCGCGGTGCCTACGCTACTAACAATGGTGAAATCGGGGAATTTAACGAACTGGGTCTTGTTAATTCTGTGTAATCTATCAGTCTCCCCGGTGGGCCAAACGGCAATGCTCGACGGTAATGCAGTTGAGTGCTTGGTGGGTTTACTGAGGGGGAAGGAGTTGGACTCGGAGGAAACACGGGAGAAATGTGTGGTAGCTTTGTATGGGCTTAGCCATGGAAGCTTAAGGTTCAAAGCGTTGGCAAAGGAGGCAAGGGCTGTTGAGGTGTTAAAGGAGGTTGAAGAGAGAGGAACAGAGAGAGCCAGAGACAAGGCCAAGAGAGTAGTGCAGATAATGAGGGCAGGAAGGGGAGGGGAAGATGGAAAGGAGGCGAATTTTGATGGGATTTTAGAAGGGGACTGGTTTAACCGAAGGTTCCGAGGTGATGGTGCGAACTCGACCGTATTTTAGATTTATGATTTTGTTGGATATTTTTACCTTAATGTTAACGGTCAAATTTGATTATTGGTAAAATGTTCTGAGTAAGTAATGGGGTCTTGACTCTTGAGAAGGATAAATCTGAATTAGTGTAAAGTTAGTAAATGGGATTATGGGTTTCGAATGTAAATTGGGGTGGCGCACTTTCTATTCTCTCTCTATTTTTATTTTTTAAAATATATTTTGATTGATATAATTTGTAATTACTAATTAGAGTTTAGTTGTAGGGCTGAATATTAATTGATCATGTGTACATATTGTCATGTCCACTTTAGTATACCCCAAAAAATAAATAATAAAGTAGAAGGGATTGGTTACTAATGAATTTGGTTTTTGTTTTTTTTTGTTAAATGATAATGAATCGGGCTATTTTAATTAGCGTTTACCTGAATTTGAGTTAATTCTTTTGTACTTAATGATATAATCAAAGTTTTAAAGCCGAGCTCGGAATGACGGTGATCATGATAGAAATTTATGAGTTAAACCTTAATTTGTTTCGGGATACGAATAATAATATATACACTCAAATATATATAATTTTTGCAATTATCTTTTTGTTTTGGCCGAATAATTTTTCCTGAATTTGAGTTAAATCCTTTGCACTTAATGATGTAATCAGAGTTCTAAAGCCGAGCTCGGAATGACGGTGATCACGAGAGAAACTTATGGATTAAACTTTAGCTTGTTTCGGAATAATAATATATACGCTACAATATATATAATTTTTGCAGTTATCTTTTTGTTTTGGCCGAATAATTTTTACATATGATAATTATATTTAATTTCAACTTATTTAAGTATTTTTTTCAAATAATAATTTAACTACCAGAACTACAAGAGAAAAAAAAAATTAATTCGGCTAATATTACTAAAAATTAAAAGCAAAGTAATCTTCCAATAATGATCTAAATTGGGATAATTAAAAAAATACTTTAAAATAAATCTGGGGTTATCAATATCCCTCCATATATTAGAATATAATTATTTTATTTATTTAATATTAGGCAACGTAAGTGGATATCACATAAGCTTTATTTTATTTAATATTAATTATTATTATTGCACTATTTGTTGTATATATATTGAAAATGAGCTATTTCATTACAATGATAGTTTATGAAAAAAAAAATCTAATTTCTAAATATATATAATAGTAGAATTATGGTATTAAGCTTTTTCTTATATTGGATATTCTAAAATAAAGGTTATGATTTACCAAGAACAAAGTAGAATTAAAAAATGTTAGTATTCATATGTGTAGTGGCCTTCGTAGAGCGGCTTCAGGGGATTGATTCAAAGGTTCCCCTAAGAAATTGGAATGTGGAGATGCTTTCACAACGGAGCTACGGGAAGGGATAGAGGGATTGGATTTGGCTTGATTAATGGATGCCGGACAAGTAAAAGTGGTTTTCAGTTCTTGCAGAAGACACATGTGGGATGTCCGCGGGCTTCTAGATTAATTGTTTGCTGCATCGCCAGTGGACAGTTATTATCAGCCATGCTTATAGAGAGGCTAATACCTGTGCAGACTTGCAAATCAGAGGGGAAGAACTTGGGATACTTTAATCCCTCTCTTGTTTGCCAATAGTACCGGGTTGGCCGTGCCTCGTATGGTGCTAGCTTTGTTTCTGTTGTCTAGGCCTTTTGTCCCCTGTATTTACCACAAAAAAGAAAGAAAGAATGGAATATAATAAAATATAGGAGTAAATTATCATTTCCCTTCGTAAAAAACTAGTTTTCTATTAATTCAGTCTACACTTATAATAACTAATTAAATTTTATCTAATAAAATTGATTTCATTAAAAAGTTGAGGTTATCTATTAATTAAATTTATAATAAAATCGAGATTATCAATATCCCTCCATTCTTTTTTTTTTTTTCATCGATTTTCTTTCCGGTTAAAATTGACATATTTCTCGGTGAACCGGGAAAGCAAAGAATGGAGAAGATCCGCAAAAGGAAGCAGCTTGGGCGCGATCGAGAGTCAAAATTCGAATCTTCAATCAAGCCTTCTCGTCCAAAATCAGCGAGAGCCACGAATGGCGCCAATGAAAGCCTCAAAGACCCATTCCCAGCTCACGCTCGACCCACCCCAGAAGAATGCCGAGCCGTCCGAGACAGTCTATTGGTCCTACACGGTTTTCCCCAAGAGTTCGCCAAGTATCGCAGAAAATCAACAAACGGTGCTGTGAAATCGGAAACATTAGATGAACTGGACGGTGCTGAGTTACATACCCAAGAGAGTGTACTGGACGGTTTGGTTCGGACTGTGCTCTCGCAGAATACTACAGATAATAATTCCCAAAGGGCTTTTGCTTCCCTCAAATCAGCCTTTCCTACTTGGGAAGATGTATGTTTACTTTATCTATCCGTTTCTGTCTGGTGGTTTCTACTACTTTGGCCTAACTTGTGATTTTGACTATATGAATTCTGTCTGTTATAATTGATTTTCACTAATTACGCACTTACGAGATAGAAAAGACCCCACATCTCTCATGACAATTCTTGATACAAATACTGGGAATATGGTCAAATGCTTTTAGTTATAGGAAGGTAGAACCCCTCACATGAGTTTTACTCAATGTCAGTAGTCCTGGCTAGGTATACAGTAGTATATACTAATCCATCATCCACTTTATTGGTATCATAAGTTGTTGCAATTTTCTGAATTTGGAAATTTTGCATATAACAATTTTTCTTGAGTTATGTCACATACTTTGTTTTAGAGTTCAAGGAATTTCGGAATGATGCGGTTCTTTTGACTGGTCAAGGTTCTTAATGCTAACTCCAAGGAGGTAGAGGATGCCATTCGATGCGGAGGTTTAGCCCCAACTAAGGCTTCTTGTATTAAGAATGTGTTAAGCTGCTTGCTTGAGAGAAGAGGCAAATTATGCTTGGAGTATTTGCGAGAATTGTCAGTTGATGAAATCAAGTCTGAGCTATCTCTTTTCAAAGGAATTGGTCCCAAAACAGTAATCTTCTCTACTACTTCTTGCTTATGTTTGCTACTAGCCTACTACCAATAAGGAAAATTCACAAAAAAGAAAAAATATTACTACACTTCCTTTGGCATTGTAACAATCAAGAACCTTCTAGCTTTCTTAATTTGCAGAGCACCAATGGGTTATTTATTTGCAAATGCAAAACTTTTACTTTTGTCCATGAGTCATGACATGTTGGCTGCTGCTATTGTCCTATGGAGGTTACCTTTTGTGCTATATACTGCTATTTGTTTCAGTAGCACCTAAGATTTTCACTTTTACACCATCTGGTATTGTTTACAACTTACAAGCGTCTGAGGATTTGTTGGGTCCTTGTTGGCCATAATATTTTACTTAAACAACTTGTAACTTGACTCCTTTTAGTTCCCTATTCACTCGAAATAATATATCAAATAACATTCAAAAACGAAATTTCAGTTTTGCCCACTTTGCAGCCTTGTTAGTTGTCCAGATATATTTCAATTGGTGAATGGTTGCCAATCCAAGTATCTAATATTGTCCCCCCCCCCCCTTTTTCTCTCCAGGATTTGTCTGTTTTAAATCTAATGTTCAACTATTGGCTGTGGAAGTTGTCTATCACGCCCTACTTAGCCATTTGGACCCTATGTCATTGTTATGATTACATCTGATCTGAGGCCATTCGTAGAAACTGGAATAATCAATAAGTGCCACTACACCTTGTATTTTTTTGGTCAGTGAATCACTAATGTTGTGCGTAGAATATACCTCAGAATATGGAATTTGTTATCATAACTTCATTAAGTATCTTAAGATTCTCTCTCTCTCTCTCTTTCTCTCTTTTTTCCACAAAAAGAAGTTGGTACAATTTTCACTCTGGTGCAACAGTTTATTTTTATCAATATTGATTTCCTTTTCAACTTAGTTAAGAAGTTCTACTTCTGCCTATTGGATCTTGGGCATGTCTCAGAAAGATAATTGTGTGGGTGCATGCATTATTATGTTTTAGAAATGTGTATTACATGAAATCAAGGGCAACTAGATTTGGACATGGGTGATCCGTTAACACAAAGCAGTTTAGTGTAAGGCAATCAGTCCAATAGGTCTTCCAGCACCAATTAATTTAAGAACTTTGAGATGTCCCTGGCAGATTGGCTTCGAATAGCAACTTGAGGTTCAAATTTAAATTTGATGTTATGTATTTGCTACTCTCTTAACTTAATGTCAATGCACAAGCTGTGGGGTTTTTACTCTTATTGGCCATGGTGGGGGTTCCCTCTTCCAGAACCAGGCTTAGCCAAGGGTAACACTAGTAACTATTTTATTATAATCAGCCTATCTGCTACCATATTTGCTAATGTACCTCAACATAGACAAAAGGAATCCTTTACCTTCTTTTACGGATATTGTGATATAAGATTTCAGGCATCTTGACCTATAACAAAGTCAGCTGCTTTTATATAATCTAGTATAAATCAGGTTCTTCTGGAAATCGGTGTTTATTTGATACTTTGTTCTGTTTAATGATACACAAAAATCACATAAATAGAGGATCACGCGGTTGGGTGGGTGAGGGTTTAGGTAAATGGTCCGAAGTTGGACCCTCCTATTTTACCATAAAAGAAGGATGATTGTATATTATACCAACCTTGGTAAGATCATGGCATCTTTTACAGAAAACACCACAAGAATAAAGATTCATTTTTAACATAACTGTGGTAGTATGTCATTTCCTCATTAGTATTAGATCCTCTAAACTTCGGAATTGCTAATAGGTGGCTTGTGTCTTGATGTTCAATCTTCAGCGAGATGATTTTCCTGTGGACACACACGTAAGTATGATTTCCTCTATCTATTATCAGTATCAGTAACAAAGTATGATTTCCTCTGTTTCTCACCACTGGACTCCATTGGGTTCTTGTAACAAACGAGTATTTACGCAGGTGTTTGAGATTGCAAAAACCATTGGCTGGGTACCAGCAGTTGCTGACAGAAATAAGACATATCTTCATCTAAACCAACGGATCCCAAACGAACTCATGTTTGACCTCAACTGTCTTCTGTTTACTCATGGTAAGCTCTGTCGTAAATGCACCAGTAAAAGGGGTAACCAGCCAAAAAAGAAATGTCACGATAACTCCTGTCCTTTATTGCAATACTGTTAAGGGCTCAGTTGAAGTTTGAGGTTTGAACTCTGCACACAGAATATTCAAGAATTTGATTCTGAAAGCCTCCGTGGATCCTAACCATGTTTTTGGTATGGGCAAGAAATTCTGACATATTATATATGACATAGATGTGTAACGGGTCAGTGAAAACTCATTAAAGTGAGTATCTCATTTAAATGAGTTTTTATTGATTCACTGTGTATATAAACACAACAGATGTAACTTCAGAAATATTGTCTAATCGCTTTGTGTGCTGGAAGCCATTGTTTTAGTGCCCATTTTTTGGTTTTTGTTTGACAATTACCATTAAAATTATAGGGTGAAACCAGTAAAATGACAGTTTATTTTGAAAATAAACTTTTTAGCTTGGTCCTGTAAAATACTAGGACTGAACCAAGTAGGAAAAAAAATAAAATTAATAAAGTAGAGTTGGGCCAAGCTTGGCTTTAAGGGTTTAACATTATTATTAATTTTTTAAAAGTAAGTTATTAACATTTTCTAATGTTATTTGAATTTAGAATAAAAGTATTTATAATTGATTTATTATTAAATTGTATAATTTTTATTATAAATTAAAGTTTGACCCTTAAAGTGAGGGTTGAAAGGCTAGAATGTAGTCTTTAAACGGTAAGTTAGATTGACATTTTTATGACTTTATTTTAATAACATATTTTTGGTTCGACTCTAAAATGTAGTTTTGAATGATACCAAATGTAAATGACACAGAATTGAACGGGAAAAGAAGCCTAGTATGCTAAAAACACCGAGTGTCATGTGGGAGTCAATAAGACATCCCCGATTTGTTTTGCTGGCTCGGACTTTGAAGTAATTGATTGCGAAACAATGAATATTAAAATGCATGTTGCAGTTCATATATTTTGTAAAAATCAATTATATCAATTTAATTAATTAAAATTTATTTAACATTTTAATATTTTTAATTTATATTTTAAATCGAACCATGCTTTAAGCTTGAACCTAAGTCTTGGGCTCAAATTAGACTCTGTCTTAAGTTCAAATTCAACACATTCGTATCAACTTGTCCCGATTCTTTCGTGCATATAAAGATGATGCGGTGTTTTACATTTTATTCATTTTGGATTAAATACCTACCACTTTTCTGCCGTTGCATGTATGATATATAAAACCTATAACTACATTTTTTTTCCTCCAATAATCTATAAATGCATTAAGTATAAGATGCACCACAAATGGTCCTATATAAACTAAATTGATATATTAAAAAATAAGTAAAAATTAAATTTTAGAAAAAAAGCATTTAAATTGAGAATAATAATATTATTGATCTTTAGTTTAGAAAAAAAGTTGTAGACTTTATTTTATTGTATATATAATTATAAAATTAATTAATTAAAAATACATGTAAATATATAAATGAATTGAAAAATCAGCCAATTTTAATAATAAGAAAAGAAATCACATAATATTAATTCTTTCTACAAGGAAAAAGTTGGACACTACTCAACTTCTCATCCTTCAATCATCTTGACAAATGTTTAAAGCAAGATTCCAACTTGGTACCTCTTGATAGATACCTAGTTAAATTCTAAACCATTTAATTATGAATTTTAAAATCGTTTGCAAGAAAAAAAAAAGGTATTGGATTTTTGTTTGCCCATTTTCTTTCGCCCGTACGTTCTGAAAGGTCACTCCATGCTCAAGCGTTCACCAGATCTTACACTGTCCTGGTTATCCGCCAAAGCAAAATCCGCTTCTCGCACTATCTGAAACCTTATATGCATATAACTATCTACATCGAATTCGACCGAACACAACTATGTTTCCTCGGAATTATTTGACTTGGGTTATGCTATGCCTCCTGGTACTTTCGACCTTCTTCGACCCATCCATGTCCGACCCACAAACCCATTGGGCTGCCAAGAAAAAGCGCATGAGAGAGAAAGTTCGCAAGATGTATGTCCATAACCCATTAATCTCTTTCAGCTCAGTTATTATTTTGATTAGATAGTTGTTGAACATATGGTGCCCAGTTCAAAGGATTGATTCGATCTTCAGCAAATCTCTAGCTCCTATGGCCATTCTGAGAGATGTGGTTACTTACTGCCTGTTTGAATAATGCATCTGAGTTTAGTGGAAGGTCATATTGTAAGGTAGAAGTGCATCATGAGACTAATTTATATGCCAACTAATTATGGCAAAAGTCAAGATGTATAAAATATTCAACATCCAAAATTTTCCTCGTGAAAGGAACTTGCAGGGTTTTATTCTTGCTTGTGTGACTTGTATTACAGTTTAATTTTGAAGTTGATTAATTGTTTAAGCGAAGACAGCCAAAGCCAAGAAGCATACTATTACTTTTTTCCCCAGGTGTTTTTCATTGTTTATTAACAATTTGTGTTTTATGCTGGGTTCTGTAATTTTTGTGAATTATCTTATGCAATTTCACTTTTCTCATTAACTTTGTTAAAGGGTCTGGTAAGAACTGCATAATTTTTTTTTTCATTGGCTTTTGGCAGCAGATTCTTAACTTCCCTTCTTTCCGTACTCTTGTTTTAGGTTTTACCATGCGTATGATAACTACATGACTCATGCATTTCCGGTTAGTTACTGTTATTCATTATTATTATTTATTAATTTAAAACCATGTGCAATATCTAAATTGCTGTATTTTTGCAGCATGATGAGCTAAAGCCTCTAACCAAGACTTTCACGAACTCCCTAAGTGAGCTGGGAAATTTGAAGGTGAATTACATGTTAATTTAGAATATAAGAAGAAATTTAGTTAGAGAAGACCACAAAGTAACTGTTGACTGTTGCAGCTTGAACACTTGCCTCAAGACTACAATGGGTCAGCCCTTACACTTATTGAATCATTGTCTAGGTATATGGATCCAGCTATAAGACAACATGAATTATTAGCTTGTTACTTTGTTATAGTTTTGTACTTTCGTTTTTGTAATTTTTTTTTAATGATGACATCTTGTAGTGTATATTGTCAAACTGGAAATTGATACTAATTGCTCTTTCTCCTTCAGCCTTGTTATTCTGGGTAACAACACAGAATTCAATAGGGCAGTGCTTTGGCTTTCTGAAAATCTAACATTTGATGTTGATGCTCGCATAAATCTTTTTGAGGTAAATCTCGGATTTGGTTTATTATATGGATTCAGTAGCTTTATGAAACATGACATGAGATCAATCATAATTTGAAAAGCTTGGTGGCTTTAATTGTTATTTTGAAATGACATCCAAATGCCAATATTTATTAGTAGCACTTAATTTTTGAAGCATGATAGGTGTTTGATCATTATCATGGCATCATGCAGTGCAACATAAGAGTACTTGGAGGACTGGTCTCTGCTCATCTTCTTGCATCTGGTTCAAACAAGTTGTTTCAAGGAGCTTACAAAAATCAGCTGCTAACTCTGGCTGAAGATTTAGGAAACCGCTTTCTACCAGCATTTAATACACCTACTGGATTACCATATGCATGGATCAATTTAAAGGTACTTCACAGAATATGCTAAAGTCTTGCATTCTCCCAATTTGTGATCAGATGCGGAGAAATCATGCTTAACAAGTTAACATTTAATTTCCTATAATTTGTTTCTGTGCATTTGAATGTCTAAACATAGGGAATACTCCTCCAAATCCTAACAGTCATGACTCATATGTCTTGTAATTGCATTACAAAAGGTAAAATAAGTGCAGAGAAAAGAAATTGCTTCACTAGTATTCAACAAATCAAGAACTCAGAAAAGGAGGGAAAGATTGCAGAATCTTTTTCCTCTTTAAAAAAATAACAACAAAACTCTTTATGATTTTGTCAAATCACCCCTCAATGCCACTTGAGAGGAAGCCCAAGCAGAAAAAGAGAGAGGAGTTGGCCCTTCTTCACTAAATTTCTGTTTTGAAAAACAAAAGCTGTTAGCCTTTGCTGTTCTGTGATAGAAGGTATCAAGTCTTTAGTGATTAGGCACAGAATATAATCTAACTAACTGCCGTATAAAGAATTAGCAGAATCAGTCTGAACTCTGAAGATAATTTGAGATGTTATATACTTCAAATCTATATTGGTTTCTTATTTTATTTCTTTTCTCTTGTCCACGAGATTTTAGTTCTACTCAGAACAGTTTCTCTTTTAATGTTCATATCAATGATAAAATGGGAGATGGCTTTTTCTTTAAATGTATCGCACAAAAGACTATTGATATTATAATATCTTACTCCTTGCATTTGAACCAAGTTACTTTGATTCTCTAGTAATATAAATTATATAGTCTATTGGTGTTTTTTTTCCTCTTTTTTTTTTGTTGTTCTCCCTTTTAGAAGGATATATGACCCTGCACCAATGCCAAATTTTGTGTGCAGTATGGAGTAATGGAGAATGAGACTACAGAAACAAGCACTTCAGGGTGTGGTGAGAGGTCTAGTTTGGTGTTTTAAGGCTAGCGTATAGTAAAATGATAGTTCTAGTTAATTATAATTTTCCATCTACTTGCAGGTTCTCTAATTCTTGAAATGGGTGCTTTATCAAAATTAACTGGTGACCCCAGATATGAATCAGTAGCTTTACGTGCTCTACGTAAGCTATGGAACATGCGGAGTTCATTAAATTTAGTTGGAACTACACTGGATGTGGCAACTGGGGAATGGATTGAGTTCTCAGCAGGAATTGGAGCTGGTAGGGTCACTCTGAGCTGGCATATCCTTTATTTGTCAGTTCATGGGATTATCCAATATATCAGCATCATGCATTTGTCCATATTTGTTGTGGAAATAATGAACTTTGTGACGCTGTTGGTATAAAATGCTGATTGATATGGTTGTGATCTCTTAACTATTAAATGCTGATGAGCAGACCTTGATGTTTCTGATGTTGAATATTTTTCTGAAATATTCCAGGGGTTGATTCATTCTATGAGTATCTACTTAAAGCCCATATCCTTTTTGGGAAGGAGGACTTTTGGAGAATGTTTCATTCTTCATATCTTGCTGTGCAAAAATATTTCAGACATGGTCCATGGTACCACACTAGCTGTAAAAAAATATTTGTTTGTATGATCTATTAAATATGCCTACCCAATGCTTTTAAATTGAAAGGCTATTGGTAGAAATATGTGACTAAATATTTTTAATTGGGCTACAACTGCAACAGTTGGTAACTTGAGCTTGTTATTCTAATGCAGGTACCATGAAGCTGATATGAGGACAGGAAGAGCAACTTATTGGCAACTTACGAGCCTTCAAGCATTTTGGCCTGGCCTACAGGCAAGTAAATTTTAGACATGGAAATTTACTATTTAAATTTGTAAGTTTGACCGAGACTTTTCTGAGTTTGTCTGCAACTTATGGAAACTAGGTTCTTATTGGGGATATTGCAGCTGCTAATTCATCACACCGTGAGTTCTTCCACATCTGGAAGAGATTTGGAGTGCTACCGGAGAGGTATTTTCTGCATTTGACAAGTTTCATTATAATTCGTGTCTCATTTTATATAGTTGTCATCAGATTTTGTTATTACATAACTATATAAAATATCATGTTGAGCGATAAATTCATGTTAAGGTATTTGCTGGACCATCAGATGCTGCATCCTACTGAAAAATATTATCCATTGCGCCCTGAATTTGCAGAGTCAACATTCTATTTATATCAAGCAACTAAAGGTCTGATAGTTCTTTCATCCTTTAGTTAATATTTTTGTGGTAATACCTCGAACCTTCTGGTTCTAAAAGGTACTCTTAGCAGTAAGAGGAATGAAATTCGTGTACCGTAATGTTATTTACTTTTCTATCTTGACCCATGCTAGAATTGTAACTGACAAAATATGGAAATCGTGAGTGGTATAGTCCTTCAGTACAATTTATGACCTATGCTGGTTTAGTCATCTCATTTCTTCTTATTTACCTTTGGTAAATTTCAGATCCATGGTATATTGAAGTGGGTGAATCGATAATTAATTCCCTTAATTCATACACCAAAGTGGAAGGTGGGTTTGCGAGCATCAAGGATGTGACGACTATGCAGTTGGAAGATCATCAACATAGTTTTTTCCTCGCTGAAACGTGAGATTCTCTTGTCTGATCTCTTCAACCATGCAATATTTATTTATTCATTTTTTAAAAGGAGAACAAGAAGAAATTAAAAATGGATTTTCTCCCTCCATATTGCTAAGATCCAATCCAAATTTTCTATGATTGGGCAGGTGCAAATATTTATATCTTCTGTTTGATGATTCATTTTTGCATGATGGTAATTACATATTTACCACCGAAGGTCACCCCCTTCAAGTCCTAAGCGCTTGGCATGAAAGGCTTCCAGAAACTTATATTCCTACTAATTGGACTTTCATGAAGGTACTTTATCACTTTGCAGTACTCATTCTATTGATTGGCTGAAGAAAAGCATATTCCAAATATGTCTGTAAATTTTGGTTGCTTGGCAATTGGCATAATAGACAGTGTATTAGCAGTCTAGATAATTTTTTCATAAATGCAGACGAAATTTCATAATTAGTGTAGTTTTGGAGAAAATTTTAAGTAGACTTAATCTACAATAAAGTGATAGACAGAAGACACAGTAAGCAGTTTTACTCTAAAAATATATTAACATGCTTACATGTTTATTAATAATTGTTTTGGTTTATTAATTTTTGGTAAATCAAGCTTACTTAAAGAATTACTCAATCATCTACACTGGTCACACAAAACCCGGGAACTTTTGTTTTTCTTTTTTAGCTGATAAAAACCGAGGAACTTGAAAGATATGTTTTGAGCTTAATGATTGAGCAGTAGAATGGAGGAAAGGGTGATGCCACTTTTTTCTTTTACAGAGTCAAGAAGAAGCATATAGAATCAGTGCTATGTCATTGCAAGTATGTCCCGCTACGACTCTAAACTCAGGCCAACATATTGAGAGTGCATGCCATGTTCTCGATGCTCGCACTGACCACAGGTGTTTGGCTGATGAAGATTGTGGTATTGATTCAACAACATGCAGGAGGAGGTCTTGTAGCATGGCTGGTTATTGTGGGTTATGGCTCTTCATTTGATATTTATGGGGTTCCACACAAATTTTTTCAGCGACTGACTATGTTAAAATCTCATTATATTGAAAATAGAATGCCACAGCATTTTTTCTAGTTATTTATTAGCATCCCAACTAATCTTGTAGGAGGGAAGAGTAAATTGATAGGCGTACGTGTCACATTATTTGTTCTGAAATATTGGATTCAATTTTATGGCAAGCTTGAGAAATGATTGATAGCAATTGATAATATGTTATGAATGTTATGATAGGATGTATGGAAAGATTATATGGTTGACAAAATAATAGTTTGACCAGTCAATTATAAAAGATATATATAATGATTTGGTTACTTTACCAATATTTTATAAAGTGAATTTATTTATATTTGGTTCAATTCATCTTTTTTTGTATAATTTTTTTGTTGTATTGTTGACTCTTTCATCTTTATATAAGAATTTATTTTAAAATTTTTGAATGCAACAAGATATGTACATAATTTATATTGTGAGGAAAAGCAATATTAGTAGCTTGTCCTGAAAATAACGAGGAAATTATTTCGTATCAAAGTTTCTTTTCTATAATTTTATTTGAATAAAAATGTCACTTTGTTTTTGTTTGGTAAACTCGATATCTATATTAGGAAACATCGCGAAACGAAGTAAGAGGCCACGTGTTTACATATTATTTAAGTTTTTCAAACCACGGTCATTAAATTCAAGAAAAAGTTTTAGGCATATCTATTTTATATAAAATATTTAATATTAGTCGGTAGCTAACAGCTGTTGAATCTAGAAATGAGAATAGTTTCATTATATTTTTATAATATTTTATATAAAATAAATATGCGAAATAATTTGAATTGTTGCACATGTTTTTGGTGATAAAAAAAAAAAATATTGATCCATGTCAATTTTCTGATATTTTCTTGTAAATTAAAACAGAAAATGTGAAGAATATGAGCTGGGATGATGGGGGCCAGCTGGAAAGCTGATAGTGTACTGAGTCATGTACCGCCAAACTCCTGAACGACAACTCAGCTGAGCTCACTTTTTTATGCTCCTCGTAACTCGTTTCGGTAGGGATAGGCGAAGGATGAGATATTTTACCAACTATTTGGTATTTGCTTGGTGCCTTAGGTCGTCGTTTTGCTGAGTACGGAAAGTACTTTTCTTGGCTATTGTCAGATTTTGGCTCATCTTTTCCTGTGCAATGCGTAGTGGGCGGGATTAGGATAACTATGGAGTACTGTGATTCCAGCCATTATCCATCTGTCATCAATCGACGCTCAACTTGTAGCCCAAAAAAGAAAAGAAAAAAGAACTGCTTGATCCTTTCACTAATCTGCAAATGCACAGATGGCGAAAGAAAGTAATGCCTGCTCTTGATAATGAAAAAAATTTAGATTAATGATGAAAAGGGAAATCCAAGTGTCAAACTTATCTTGCACCTGCTCTGACTGTACCGATTCATCATGCTTGGCTTCGTGTGGGGCCCTTTGGTAATTTCATAGTAATAGTGATGACTCACAAGTACTGTGGTCCGTGGTCAGACTGCTCTTAGCTATACCGCTTATATAAATGCCAGCATGCAAAGGGTTTTCTATTCAAATCCGAGACCATATCCTAAGCCTTTAGGTGTGTTGTCCTCGTCTCTTCTGCCATGGCAATTCGTGTGCTACTTGTTTTAGGGATAATGTTGCTGATGGTGTCACTTCCTGAGGTACACATACCATGTGCAAATAAGCCCTCTGTTTTAACTTTCCAGTCTTACTTAAGCTACTTTTGGCTGATTTTTTTCTTTTTTGTCTTCCTCTGTTTTTTGTTATGCAGGTTTCATCTGATCTGAAGACAAAAGAACACGAAGAACAAGTGGGTTATCCAGATCACCCAGTACTTTTTAGATACTATGCGTTTTCCATTTTATACCAGAAGTTTCTTTGCTTGGTAGTGACGTTTTGTGTTGGTGGATTTGTTTTCAGCTCATTGTGAAAGGTGGTAACAGAAGGCTTATGCAAAACATAGGTGGGTTTCTCTTCTTACAAGCATTTTGGTGGATGAAGAAATTGATTTTTGAAGGTGGTTATTGAATGAAAATGGTTTTAAAAAAATTGCAGATTGTGGAGGGCTTTGCGAGTCGAGGTGCAGTGTTCATTCGAGGCCGAACCTGTGCAAGAGGGCATGTGGGACTTGCTGTGTAAGGTGCAAGTGTGTGCCACCTGGAACCTCTGGCAATAGGGAGCTCTGTGGGGCTTGCTATACTGATATGACCACCCATGGCAACAAGACCAAGTGCCCTTAAATAGCCCCATGGCCTCCCTTCAACTCTCTTACTACCACCACTAGGGTAGCTCGCGTGTGTGTGTGTAAATCGTAGTGTGTACACACTTCCACTTCTCTGTATCTGAAGCTCGTGTTCTAGTCTTTTGTAATTCCCTGTCGTAGTACCAGTGGTGTATAAATTTGTCTAGTTTGCAAGAGCTAATGCATTACCTGTCTTTTCACTTAGTCTCCATCTATTAAATAAAGCCGATAATGTGACTACTTTACAATTCAAACAGACAAAACGATCTAATTTTGTTTGCCATCTGATGTAAATATATCAGGAGCAAAAAAATCTTCACTTCAACCCATGATTTTCTTCTATCATGATGAGCCACCATACTGGCTTTGTTTCTGTTTTCTTAAATCTCGTTGCATCTTCACAACAGGAAGAGCACGCGGAAGGAAATTTAGGATGTTTTTCGGTTTGTCAAAATGTTTTTTGTTTTTATTTTTATTTATTAAAAATATTTTTATTTTGTAATTTTTATATTTTAAAAAATGTTTAGGTTGTATTTTTATTTTTATTATTATTTAATTTTATAATTATACATATATATATATATATATTATTTTATAATTATATAAGTAATAAATTATAGTATATATAATTTAAAATAATTATAAAATCATTAGCGTTATAATGTATAATAGAATTTTTTTATTTAAAATTTTTAAAAATTCAAAAAATGTTTTTTAAAAATAAAATTAATAAATAATAAAAAACCATATTTTTATATCTGTTTTAATTTTTAAAATCAAATAAATTCGTAGTGATTCATTTCATAGTTTTTTTGGGGTAAGTGAAAAAACACAATTTTAGTTCAATAAATAGATAAAAATAAAATAATTAAATTTTATTATTTTTAAAATTATAAAATAATGAATTAGTATTATAATTAAAATTTAAGAAATAATATATTTTATAAATTTAAACTTATAAAATATTATATTTTAGAAAAACAAATAATATAATAATAAGATAAATTAAAAAAAAAATAATCGAAACCTCTCCGATTATTTTTTACGTAATCGTAAATTTTATATTAGAAATTTAATTTTTTTAGTATTCAAAGTTATTTTTTGAGAGAAATTTTTTTAAAATGATAAAAAAACTCTTTTAAAAGAAAAATAAAATTTTCTTAAATAAAAATATTTATAAAAAAAAAAAAGTAAAAAAAATGAAGAAAGAGGCGGATGAAGAGAGCGCCCCGTGCCTCCTCATAATGCAAGTTCCGGTTACAGCTGACTACCCGTTAACCAATCACCCAAAATCTGATGAACAGTGAAGAGGAAATGTAACAAAGTAAAGCCCAAAATTTTGAAAACCATGTGCCGTTCAAAACATAGCAAAAACTCTAAGACGAGGAAGAATGGCAACCTAATAAGCTAAAATCTCGGAGCCTCTTGGGTCGGCCCATTAACACTTCTCTTAGCACTACCCAATACTTTCTCCCTTTTAGCTACGCTGGCTTGCTAAGCACCCAAAAAAAAAACAACAAGAGATACGAACTACTAGAAAATTCGGAACTTTTTGCATTAAAGATACGTGGCTGTTAAGTGATTTTTAACTAGCAGATTGAACTTTTGCTTTTTTTAATAAGAATTGGCAGGTACGCCAATCGCCGTTACAAAGAACAAAGACAAAACTTGGATTGCACTTATACAAAGAAAAAGAGATAACAGATTTACAATCTATCCAACAAAAAAATAGAGAAACTTTTAAGGAAAAGCAACTCATCTTTCACTATTCTTGAGGGTTAAGCCTTCTAGATATCTTGTATCAAACTTGAAAAGTGTAGATTTAATAAAATAATGTGCAAATCTTGAAGCTCTAAACTTTCTTCTTTTCTAAGAATCTTTAAGAAGGAGAAATTTGTTTTTTTGGACAAGTTAGAAAACTTTTTTAAAGTGAATAAAAAACTTTTGGTAAAGAAAGCAGAGAACTCTACTTTTGGGTTTTATGGGTGGGGAAAATGCCGGTCCATACGTCCATGGGCTTCGCATTTGTGACATAGACAATTGTTTTTTTTTTTTTGGGGGGGGGGGGGGGAGGGGATAATATAAATACTTCTTAAGAGTTATTTGACGGCCAGCCTTTAACACTCCTATATCTTTTTTTGTACTTTTAATTCTCATAATTACTTTTTGAATAATTATAATTCATAATAAAATAGTTATAATTAAAAATATAAAGCATTAAAATATAATTATAGTTTTTACATAAATACAGTGTTAATATTTTTTAATACAAAGTAAACATTCTATTAGAAAGAAATTGATTTTTTTTTATTGAAATATAGGTCAAAGACCTAAATCATTTTCTATTTGATTTGTTCCTTTGATGCTTTCCTACTCAATCGCTGGTTTGCATATGTAGGGTTAGTGAGCACGCCTGCCTTGTTAAATCAATCACTTCTTGGTACCAAATCGCTTAGCTAATGGCATGTCGCAAATTGTCGTGCCACAAAAACAAAGTTAAATTTGTGGTTTCTATGCGTCTAATTATTCTTGTTTAGTTAAATTTGTGGTTTCTATGCATCTAATTATTGTCAAGAATAATGATTCTGGAAGCTATAAAGTTGTCAAACTCTCTAAACATTACTTTATGAAAGGGTTAGACTGTGTGATTTTTTAAACCAAAAAGAAAAAAAAGTTTGTTTATTAAAGTTGAGTGATTATCCGAAGCGTGATTCTGACCCTCCGAAATTCTAAAACAAACCAAGTGTTTCCTTACTCCTTTTCAAGTTTTAGACTTAATTAATTGTCTAAGAAATTAATTAATAAAAATTTATTAAAATAAATATTTTTAGTGATAAAATTCGTTGCTCTATTTTTTATCTGAATGAAATATCAAATTTTCATTTAAAATAACAGCGACACTTACAAGAATTTTTGAATTTAACAACAAATAAGAATTTTTAATTCGATTGTTAAATTAGAAGACCAATAAAGATTTTTTTGATCTATTATAATAAAATAATTACTTTTATTTATTTTTTAAATCAAATTAATAAAATTATAGAAATTGTCCCTTCTAATTACAGTGGTCTAATAACAAAAATTACTTCAATAAAAGAAACTTTACTATGCCAAAACCCCTCTTTTCCCGACAGCTCAACCTTCAGCATTAGTGAGAGAAAAAGATTCATCACGTTAATTGACTAGACAAGAAATATGTACGTAAATTATTTCGAGATTTCGATCGCGCTAAATATACATAATTCTGCTGACAAGTGACACTACGCTACCGTGGTTCGAATCATGCCGAAGAAAAAACTCACGCAGGTTGACTCGTTTGGAACTTCGAATTCTGAATGGCTAAGTCACATCGCACGCTAAGGTTAGCTCATAGAAATAGAATGCGCGTCTAGAGACCAAGAGGTGGACCCCTTTTTTACCAAGTCCCCTAACGCGCTTTCGATGGACCCCACGATGAGGTGGGTGACCGGTGGGAATCAGAAAGAGACCCATCTTCCGCATTCCAGGAGTACTCATCCTCACTCCCGAGTTTCATTCTCATACTCGTTCAACACTGTATGGTAGGCCTAAATGAAGAGTCCTGAGCGGTGGGTGTGTTTTGCTTGAAGCCAAAGGAGCAAAAGGTAGATGGAAAGTGACCTTCGAGGCCAAGAGGCATCCCAAACGCAAACAAATTCTGATAATGGTTGAAGAAGCACTGGAACGCTTTTGGAGTTTACCCATTTATTGTCATTTACTGGCTTTGTTGCTATAAGTATATGTTGTTGTCTTCTTTTGATTCTACCCCTTCAGCCGGATGTTGGTCGATTTGGATGCTCACAACTCACGCCACCGCATAGCCTTGCTTGTTTTGCTCAGCTTCGGTGATGTCGCAGAAGAGGCGCCCCGAAGATGGCAAGGCTAAATCAGAAAGTGGCAGTCCAGAGGATAAGCGTAGGAAGGGTCCCGCTTTTGGGAAGTAAGAGGCTGCTGTTTTTTTCTCATCAACTACATAAGCAGCTTTATTTCTCCCGCCCTTGCTGGCATCGGTTTTGGAAAATTGGAAGATTGTGTACGAGATGAAGTGGGAAAAGAAAAATACTCAAAATAAAATAAAATTTCGGTGGATTGTTCCTGTGATGAGAACTCCCAAACGCAAAGAGCATATAGGAATTTAAACTGAACTGGGTTTTGTTACCTAATGGGAATTGGCGACGAATGTGCATCACCCATCTTGAATTTGATTGCTATTATTTTGTTAAAGTGCCAAAATGCATGATAGCTCATGGGGTTTACTTATTTCTTAGGAATTTTATTGATGTTACTTGTACTTTACCTAAGATTTAATTGTATTTGGATCAAATGTAGCGCAAATTCTACCTGGCTATCATTTGTTTGTGCAGAAAGGATCACGGTATAACTCAAATGCAGAAGATGGTATAAAATGGACTTTGGATGAATCTATATGTTGCTTTAGCTTATGTTAGATTGTTAAAAATGGGCTTCCCACACAATGAATACATTTGGCTGCATGTGAAGGAGATTCAGTGTCATATATATTCCTTGTGTGAATGCGGGGATGAGAAATCAATGTCAAATTAACCTTTATTATAATAAAATTTAAGTAGGTCTAATTTAATATGGAAAAGAAGACGAATTTCATAATGTAATATATTTGGTTAACTGAACCAATGAGTTTTCTTATTGACTTTGTTACTTTGATTATTTTTAATAATGTTCAGTGTGGTGCGTGAGGTGATGAAGTTACAATCAGTCCGGCATTCGCTGGAGCCAATTCTAGAGCCCCTGCTACGTCGAGTGGTATGTCATTCCATTTTTCAGTTATCATATGGTCTTATAATCCATTACATGTATTGTTCTGGTATTCAATCCTTTTTCACTTTTTATGCTTTTTTTATGGAGATATGGTAATCTTTACTTTTAGGACTCTTAGAAATTTAATGGATCTGATTCATACACCTTTGAATAATTGTATTCTCTAAAGACAATTTAAGCATTGGAGTTGTGAGATACCACCATGCTTTGCAGGCTGGAGATAACTTGTGTGGCATCCACTCTATGTTGGCAATTGTTGTGGCCTGATATGAGGTATCATTCTACCTTGTGGGTGTCTGCACACAGCCTTTCAACTAGCCCTTTAACTATAAAAAGTGACATGTTTGTCCTTCCTTACTCAGTCATAGATACTTCTGTGATTGGACTTCAAGCATGTCACAGAATACTTAAAAACTATAAATTACTTCAATTTCTACTTCATAACATGTTTCAGACCCATGTTTAGTTCCAAATTTTAGATAATTAAAAGTTGAGATACTCTCTTAAAGAAGGTCACTCATTTGTAAATGAAATGAAAATAAATCAGATAAAAAGAATTGAAACACTTGAATATGCTCTTGAATGAATTTGAGGCTTTGAGCTCATTGGTCCCCTCACTGCTCTGGATTTGCAGGAGATAAATTTTATTCTTCCAATTTATGTGCTATATAATGAAAGTATACACGCTGAGTTAGATGGATAAGGTGCTTATATGTTATGCATCTTAAAATTTGGTTAGTTGACTAATGTATAAATTTCTAACTAGTATTTATGGTAATACATTTTATCTTATTGTTGTTGAGAAAGATACAATGCTTTCAAGCAATTTAATGAGGCTTTGTTGATTCATATAATGCTGAAAATTGTGTTTCTTTTTCTAGTTTAGAGGTTTTAGAAATAATTGGAGGATGTTGTCTTTGGACTGAAATCCTATATCGATAATACTTTTTCTGGTGTAGCAGGTTTGGATTTTGGTCCTGTAATATATTAGTTCCACTTTTACTGGATAGTTGACGTCAGATACCAACCATGGATGTAACATCTTTGCAGGTTAAGGAGGAAGTCGATTCAGCCCTAAAGAAGCATTTAATCAGCATGAAACAGTAAGAAATAATCCTCTGCCAATATTGAAATTTGAAGGGCTACTAAATTGTGGCTAGGGATGGCAATGGGCGGATACATGACCATTTTTTTAAGATTCCAAGTTCAAACCCTCTATGTGATATCAGAACTACTTAAAACCTGATGATCTTGATGTTTTTCGATATACCTTTTAGTCATTAGATATAATTTTTGAAAATTGGATATTGTGTATCCTCGTACCCAAAAAATATGGGCAGTTATTATGTACCTGAGGTGTAAATCCGAATCTAACCATACTAATTATGGTTAGGATATCAGATAGTTTGTTTAGTAAGATATTAATTGGTACCCAAAATAGCTGCCCCAATTGCCATTCCTACTTATGGATGCCCATGAAACAAAACAAAATGGATCAGGGAAAAATAAATAAAAGAGAAGCCCAATGGTTTAAAGGAGTGTAGATTGGCTTATCAATTTTTTTCATGCATCTTTTACTTTTCTTTTCAGGACCTGTGAGAAGGAGATACATTCCTCTGAATCAAGAAACTTGCAGCTACAGTTTGAGAACAGCATATCTCTTCCCATCTTTACAGGAGCTCGAATTGAAGGAGAAGATGGCTTTGACTTAAGGATAGGTTTGGTTGATGCCCTGACAAGGCAGGTTATTAGTTCAGGACCTGAATCTTCGGCTAAGGTGGAAATTGTAGTCCTTGAGGGTGATTTTGAAGACAGAAGTGTCACTTGGATGCCTGAAGAGTTTAGGAGCAACATTGTAAAAGAAAGAGATGGAAAAAAGCCCCTTCTTACAGGAGATGTAATTTTGTATCTTAAAGATGGGATTGGTGTGGTGGGTGAAATTTCATTTACCGATAATTCAAGCTGGACTAGGAGCCGTAAGTTCAAGCTTGGGGCTAGAGTTGTAAATAACTTTGATGGAATCAAAATAAGAGAAGCAGTGACTGAGTCATTTATTGTCAGAGATCATCGAGGGGAATGTGAGTATTTCTATGTGAAACTTTTTTTGCTTAGATGCATCAAGATATAATATTTTTAGATTCTATCTGAATTGACTTTAGAGGGTATCCCATTTTGAACCCTATTGACATTGAAGATGGAGTTTACAATTTGGGGGACAAAAAAGAACAACAACAACAACTAAAACTTTTCCCACTAAGTGAGGTCGGCTATATGGATCAAACGGCACCACAGTAGCCTATTATGAATGAGATTAATAGATAAATTATTAACTATTAAATTATTTTTAATAGTTTCACCTATTGTTTTTTTCAGCCTCTATCTATTTCTAACTATCTAACTATTTTTCATCTGATCTACTCTTCTCAATAGGACTCTGCAGGTCTTTTCCAGACATGACCAAATCATCTTAAGCGAGATTCTACCATCTTCTCCACAATAGGTGCTATCCCAACCTTCTCTCTAATACATTCATTTCTAATCATATCTTTTCTGGTATGTCACACATCCAATGCAACATTTTTATCTCTACAACATTGAGTTTATTTTCATGTTGTCTTTTAACCGCCCAACATTTAGTACCATACAATATAGCAGGTCTTATAACTGTACAGTATAATTTTCCTTTAACTTTGAGCGGCACTTTTTTATCACAAATGACACTCGAAACCTTTCTCCATTTTATCCATTCTGCTTGAATCCTATGGTTTACGTCCTCCTTTTCTTCGTCTTCATTTTGTATAATGGATTCAAGATATTTACAACTTGTAACTTATTTTAATATATGGTCTCCAAGTTTTATATCTAAATTCGTATTTGTTCGTCTTTTACTAAAAATATATTCAATATATTTTATTTTATTTCTACTTATACGAAAACTATATGTTTCTAAAGTTTGTCTCCATGACTCTAACTTCATATTTATTTCCTTTTTTGATTCACCAATTAAAACTATATCATCTGCAAAAATCATATATTGAGGTCCCAAATCTTATATATGTTCAATAATTGCGTCCAAAATCAAATTAAAAAAATACAGACTCAGAGAAGACCCTTGGTGTAGTCCAATAGTTGTAAAAAAATCATGTGTCCTCATTTTGTGTTTTTATGCAAATCGTGATTCTATTGTACATGTTTTTGATTGCTCGAATATACGCAATACGTATTCCTTTCTTCTCTAAGACCTTCCATAAAATCTCTCTTAGCACTCTGTTATATGCCTTTTCTAAATCAATAAAATCCATATGCAAATCTTTCTGTCTTTCCATCAATCTCTCTAGCAAATCTTTCTGTCTTTCTTGAATTTTGTCTTAATTTTTGCTCAATAATCTTCTCCTATAATTTCATAGTGTGGCTCATGAGTTTAATCCTCCGATAGTTAGAACAGTTCTGTATGTCTCTTATTTTTATAAATAGGGATTAAAGTACTTCTCCTATATTCATTCGGTATTTTCTTAGATTTTATTATCATATTAAACAATTTAGTGACTCAACTTATACTTTTCAGGGGGACAAAAAAGAACACTGCAAAATAAATGTGATATGCATAAAAATATCATATTTGTTTTAGTAATTTATGTTGAAAATCTAGAATGAGCGTGGTTAGATATTCCTCATTGTTGTTTGATGGTCCTGAACTTCATTGTTCTCTTCTGGTAAGTGATTTCTTCTTGGTGGAATTGAAATATTTATCTTGGTTTTGTATTCTTTGGAAAAACTGGGAGCTTATAAACTTAAGTCCCTTTAGTATAGTAAATATTGTTAGAATTAATATAAATAGATCATGTGTGATTAGGGAGCATCAGTAATATTCCTTGATGTAAGAGATTATAATAACCGTCATATATCTTATTTTAGGAGATTTTAATATCCCTTGATTTACGAGATTGTAATTATGGTATAATTAATTATTTGTCTGTAATTTTTTCTATATATATCATAGGCTAATGTAGGTATGATTAACAGACTACATTCTTACTATTATGTTATTTTTCTATTTTTTTCCGATTTCACATGGTATTAGAGTCTTAAGAAAAACACAAAAAAGTTAGTAGTCTCTTAGCTATGCCTCTATTCAGCTTTCTATTTTAATTTATAATAAAAAAAAAATCTTGCAGAACATCGTGCTAGAGGTCCAGCCTCTACAAAGAGTGTTTTTGCTTGCACTAGAGTTGGGTTTTGTTCAGAACCCAACAATTGGTCAACCACCGCCGCCAGAGCATCTTCGGCCACCGTCGACGCCCCTGTTGGTGTCCAACTAGCCCATACAGTGTCGATACTCATCTTCTGTTTGCAGTTTCTTGGCTTGTGCTGCCTAGACAACACCGAATATCCATCCTAACTTTCGATTTTTTGGCTTAGGCTGCTCAGACAATAGCAATATTCATCCCAGTGCTTACCTAGGTGCTACTTTCCACTTCTTGGGTTCTGATCGTGGTGTTCTTTTGCCTAGTCTGATTTTTGGCTGCAATCCTTGTCTAGGCGTGATGGCTGCTTCCTCTATGGTTCCCACTGCCCAAAAAGTTGGATATTTTCAATCTTGTTATATCTGGGTCTCTTGTTATTACTATAAAGAAATTAACTTGACCTAATTATTTTTAACAGACTGTATCTGTTGAGCTTTGGTTTCTTAGTCAGAGTCATGAAGACTATTTAATAAAAGAATTAAACGATATTTCTGAAATTGATAAATCTGTCTGAAAAAATTAAACGATATTTGTTATAGCACTGTTGATTCTAAGCTTTTGGCTCTCCTTTATGCTTTTAAAACATGTTATGCCTTTTGAAAAAAGGATAAGTCTTTCTACACTAATGACATTTAACGTTATCATTCGATTGTAGAAAAGATAATGAGTTTGAAATAGCTTGATACAAACATGAACTCTTATCTAAGCATGGTTCAATTTGTCAAGAAAGAATTTAATGAATTATTACCTATTACAGGTGATCTTAGTGAACAAGGGAAACAACTGGATAAGTTTTTTATGGTTCTTACTTTTGTCGGATTAAAACCCGAGTTTAAACCAGTTCACAAACAAATTCTCTCTAGTCTTAACATTCCATCTTTTGTAACGTATTTGTTTACCTACTGCGTATCTCAGGGGCAGCTCCTCCGTAGGTAGAGAGAATACTTTTCGAGCCCAGAGGCTATTGCTTCCTAGGTTATCAATCACAGCAGAACAAATAATATTGGCCGAGGTGGCATACATAATCGAGGGCAACGCTCTCAATGCATTTACTGTCATAAACTTGGTTATACTCAGGACAAATGTTATTCTTTGCATGGTCGTCTTTGGAAGGCTACTCATATTATTCAGACAGACAATCTAGAGACCGTTCCACCATCTATAATAATTTCAATATCAA
Organism: Gleditsia sinensis; assembly: GCA_037074535.1. Taxonomy (NCBI): domain Eukaryota; kingdom Viridiplantae; phylum Streptophyta; class Magnoliopsida; order Fabales; family Fabaceae; genus Gleditsia; species Gleditsia sinensis. The sequence goes on along the minus strand of CM073464.1, from coordinate 4,826,358 downwards.
AGGTTGATTATAAGAAATTTTAACAATATCAGACCACTAAAAATGTCGGTACCATTGCTTTCGTTGCTCATACTAGTAATCATGTTGCTTGTTTGACACAGTCTTATTTCTTAGGGACTTGGATCTTAGGTTCAGGTGCTTCAGATCATATATCTGGTAATTCTAATTTTATCTCAAAATTGAATATTTCATTTTTTTCTCTTCCTATTGTTATTCATAGTTTTAAAGCTTTCACCAAAGGCATTAGTCAAGTACTATCACTTCCTTCCCCATCTCTTGAGTCTGTTCTTTATATTTTTTGTTGTCTTTTCAATTTTATCTCTGTTAGTAAGCTTATTTGAAAGTTAAATTACTCTCTATCTTTTTTTGATTCTTCTGTACTTATACATGATTGGAGCACTAGTAAGACAATTGGAACTAGGTGTGAATCATAAGGCTATATCACCTCACTATGCCTACCTTTCCAGCAGTTTGCACTAGTCTTTTTTTTCTCAACTCATACTAATTTATATAGACCCAGTCGTCATCGTTTTATTTTAGGTTTTAAGTATTTCGTGACTTTTATTGATGAATACTCTTGGTGTATTTGGTTGTTTTTAATGAAGGATTGATTTGAATTGTTATCAATTTTTAAAATTTTTTACACTGAGATTTGTACCTAATTTAATACATCTATTAAAATTGTGCGAAGTGATAATGCACGTAAATATTTTTCTATCTCTTTTCAAAATTTTATGATTGTACAAGGTGTACTTTATCAATCTTCTTGTATTTACACACTACAACAAAATGATGTAATTGAACGCAAAAATCTCCATTTAACTAAGACAGATCACACTATACTGCTTTATCACCATGTTCTTCTTTCTTTTTAGAGTGATGTAGTTCTTACTATCTGTTATTTAATCAACCGTATGCCATCCTTCATGCTTAATGGTCAGGTATCTCATTCTCTCATATTTTCAAGTCAACTATTGTATCATCTCTCTCTTTGTGTGTTTGGATGTGTTTGTTTTGTTCATAATCGTATCTTAAGTCGTGATAAGCTTGCCACTAAGGTTTTTAAATGCATCTTTTCGGACTATTCTAAATTGCAAAAAAGGTATTAACTCGTCAGTTCTTTGTATCTGCAGATGTTATCTTTTTTTTATTAGTCTTTTTATTACTCATCATCTCATTCTGTTGGTCAGTCTATTATTACTGATGCTCTTTTTCCTTGTCTTGATTCTTCTATTGTTCCTTTGTTAGACACTTCAATCTCACATTCACAATCAATTTCACCTTTTTTGGTTTATTGTCATCGTGTGCCAACCTCCACTCCTGCAGTCCCTGTTGATGTTTCTGATGATTTACCCCGGCTGCAACTTTAGAAGCTGCCTCAAACCTATCAAAGTTTTTCTATTGCCGTTTGAAAAAGTATTCGCATTTTTCATAATTCTTATTTTGTATACAATTTTGAGTTATCATCGATTATCCTTTCTCTATTATGCCTTTGTGTTGTCTTTCTCTTCTATTTTTTTCAAACAACACATGAAACTCTATTTCAATTTGGGTGGCAGCAAGCAATGGTTGATGAAATAACTACATTGTAGTTATGTGATACTTGAGACTTGATACATCTGCCTACTGACAAATATATTATTGGTTGTCATTGAGTTTATACTATTAAAGTTGGACCTGATGGTACTATTGATCATCTTTAAGACTTATCTGGTTGCCAAATGCTATACACAAATTTTTAGATTGGATTACGGTGATACTTTCTCTTCGGTTGCAAAATGGCTTCCATTTGACTTATGCTATCTATTGCTGCAATGCAACATTAGCTTTTTTATCAATTGAATATTAAGAATGTATTTCTTTATAGCAATCTTGAGGAGGAGGAGTATATAGAGCAACTACTTAGTTTTGTTGTTCAAGGAGAGTCTAGACTAGTATGTAGACTGCAAATTTCTATATACAATTTGAAGCAATCTCCCCGAGTTTGGTTCATCCGGTTTAGTAGTGTAGTCCAACAATTTGAGATGACTCGTAGTAAGGCAGATCACTCAGTATTTTATGTGTACTGACTCTCTGGCGGCTGCATTTATCTAATAGTTTACGTAGATGACATTATTATCACAGAAAATAAACAAGAAGGAATTTTCCAGCACAAACAACATCTTTTCAAGAATTTTCAAACTAAAAACTTAGGGAAGTTGAAATATTTTTTAAAGATTGAGGTGGCACAGTCTAGTACTGGTATTATAATCTTTCAAATAAAATATGTCTTACATCTTCTTAAAGAAATAGACATGTTGGACTATAAACCAGTTAAAAGTTCAATAGATCTAATTATTAAACTTCTACCTGAATAAAGAGAGCCTTTATCTGGTAAATACAGGAGATTTGTGAGAAAATTAAACTATTTCATAATTACTCGGCTAGATATATCTTTTGCAGTGAGTGTTGTAAGTCAATTTCTATAATTTCTTCACATGAGTCACTGGGATGCGATTATGCGCATTTTAAAATATATTAAGGGTGCTTCTAGAAAATGATTATTGTATGAGAATCAACAACATATTCAAATAACTAGATATGCAGATGCAAATTAGGCAGATCCTCTTCAAATTGACGATTCACTATAGACTATTTAGTGTTTGTCAGAGGAAACCTAATTTATTGAAAAAGCAAAAAGCAAGAAGTGGTGGCTAGATCTAGTCCATATGCTGAATATTGAGCTATAGCTCTAGCTACGTGCGAGCTAGTATGGATTAGACAATTGTTTCAAGAATTGTAGTTTGGAGAATTTGAAAAAATGATATTCATTTGTGACAATCAAGGTGCTTTACACATTGCTTCTAATTCCATGTTTCATGAATAGACCAAGCATATAGAAGTTAATTGTCATTTTATTAGAGAAAAGATTTTATCAGTGACTCTTACTACAAGTTGTCAATTTTAATTATCAATTAGCTAATATTTTTATCAAGTCCCTAAAGAGTCTACGAATAAATTATATTTGTAACAAACTTGACGCATATAACCCATATGCTCAAGTTTGAAGGAGAGTGTTAGAATTAATGTAAATAGATTATGTAAGGGATTATAATAACCGTCATATCTCTTATTTTAAGATATTGTAATATTTCTTGATTTAGGAAATTGTAATTATAGTGTAATTAATTACTTGTCTGTAATTTTTTTTATATATATCAGACATTAATGTAGATATGATTAACAGACTACCTTTTTACTATTATGTTTTTTATATCAGAGACTAATGTAAGTATGATTAACAGACTACCTTCTTACTATTATGTTTTTATCTTATTTTTCTCTGAATTCACATATACCGGATAAGAGAACATATTTGAGATTTTCAACTTACTTCTTATAGCAAGAGCAGAATTGAACTTATTTGTTTTGACTACTTATTTTTGGCTGCAGTGTACAAGAAGCATCACCCTCCTAGTCTGTCTGATGAAGTTTGGAGATTGGAAAAGATTGGCAAGGATGGAGCTTTCCACAAGCGTTTGAATCGAGAAAAGATCAATACTGTGAGGGATTTTCTCACACATCTCAATCTAGACTCAGCAAAGCTACGCAGTGTAATAATTAATTAACTATATCTTATTCTGTGTATATTTTTGGAATTACTAGCTATTAATACTCGGTGTATAGAGCTTCATATTGTCACATGCCTTAATCCTTCCGAGAGATTTTGGATTTTAGGAAAAGCATACAATTTGTTTGTCATCCGGTTGAATCACTAAACTTAGATTAGCTTCTGCATTGTCAAGTATGTTTCCCCGTTAATGTATTTATATGCACTTGATCACATCCATCCCATTTTAAATGCTTTTCAAACTAATCTATGGTGTGACTTGACCTTGAAATACTCCTATTCTTGTTTATGGCATGATGGGCTCTCGTAAAACATTACAGAAGACATATCCAAACTATTCTCATACGAATTTACATCACACGTTCAATTAGCTGCTATAAACTTCTGATTGATAAGCAGTTGTTACATCTAGTTAATGGTTATAAAATGAAGTGTTTAGTTTCCTTTGCCAAATAAATAAATTATTTGGTTGGGCATGTGCAGATACTGGGCACAGGTATGTCTGCAAAGATGTGGGAAGCAACGGTGGAGCATGCTCGAACATGTGTACTTGATACAAGGAGATACCTGTGCTTCCTTTCTCATTCTCAACCAAAAACTGGTGTGGTCTTCAATGCCGTGGGAGAAGTGACAGGGCTGCTCACTGAATGCCAGTATGTCCCTGTAGATAAGCTGTCTGAAACAAAAAAGGCACTGTTCTCTAGTCAACCCCTACTCTTTTTTTTTTTTCCCTTCCCTTTCCCCATTCTTGATCGCCCTTACTAAACTCAATGTCTAATATCAGGCTGATGCTCAAAACTCAGTATATTCTGCATTTAAACAAGGGGAGAATGTTGCGACTTTTGACGATGAAGCCTCTCTAATGGATGGATCTTCACACTTAAGTAATGTACTTTACTCCTCACCCTCGCCTAGAACAGATGGATCTAGTGCAAACAAGCTTTCGGCTCCTCAGAAGACTGGTGGATTTGATGATCCGCAAGCAAGTGCCTCATCTCCCGATATTATGTCATCTGTCTACTCTGTTGGTGGAACTAGTGGCTTAGATGAATATTGCTTGCCCAATATTGACAGTATGGGTCTTGGATATGATCAGACGCTCAGTCTTCCGGTCCAAATTTCTAATGCTTTCCTCAGTGGCACAGATGCTATGACCTATGCTTTTGGCGATGAAGATCATCTACAATTCTTTGATACTGATATTCAGTCTCAATGCCATATTCTGGATAAGCAAGCAGACTTACAGAGTGTTGATGGTGGCTTCGTGTTCCGTTCTACAACTTTGTCCATGGGTAAAGCTCAGAGGAGATGGAGAAAGCTATCCAACGTCCTAAAATGGTTCATGGTGTGGAATATTGCATCAAAAAGAAGCCGTGCTTGAGAAATTGAGAAGTACGGTAATGGGTTGTGACAAACATAGAAGTTTAGTTATGTGTTCACAAGTGCTGCCCAAAAAAAAAATAATTCTGTGCAAATTGTGGAGAAAAATATCTAGGTTTCTCTTAGATGTCATTACATATTCAATGACCTTGGCTCATATAGCTTGCCATAGGTCTTGTCTCAAATCTACCTGTAAATACTTAGTATTTTACAGTCAGGAAGACCATATCTGGTTATTGAGACGTGTAGCAGAGATCTAGGAGATTCAGTGACCTTTATGTCGGATCATAATTTTTGTAAGCAAGCTTTGTTTAATAAAATTGTTCTCTGCATGTTAATATGGTCCCCTATTAAAAACTTGATTATATTTCCAGATGCTGCATATATCTGTCTCATTAATTTATTATAATATAATTTGCACTCAAGTATTTTTCTTTTTCTTTTCCTGAAAAAACATAAAAACACTGCAAGATATGAAAAATAAACAGGAAACGACTCAAACAGATTAATATATTAAGAATATTGTAATATGCTGGTATACTACTAATTTTATGGAGTAATTTGACTTCCATGGATGAATAAATGTTTTTTGTTATTAATTATAATGATGTTATCAATTAAATTTGATGGCTTAAGATATATTGTTGTATCTGTAGAAGTAATAGCGAGTAGGAGACCATGTTAACCTGCAAATACCATAAATTTTCTTTATCGGAACGAGGAAACGCCGCCTCTTGATTTGACAGTTTCTTGTCAAACAAGGAGATCAATTTTCTTTGTATGACTAATAAAACCATAAATTTTCCGTGATTGAATTTGGATATGAATAGTGTGAAAGAAGACTGCAAATACCATCAGAGTATTCGGTAATTTCACCAACCTTATCCTCAATTTACTCACCACACAACTTTTTTAGCTTTAAAAAAATTATATTAATTTATTTTAAAATTTTATAAATATTAAAATATTTTCATAACAAAAAAATAAAAAAAATATGAACTTGATTAACAATTATATTAATATAAAATTTATGTACAAATTAAAATTAGAAAAAAAAAATTATTTGAGCTTGCATTATTTTAAAATATTCATCAAAGACAAACGTAATTTACTCATTTTCCTCAAGCGAGGCCTATAAATAGAAGTAAAATTAACTTACTTGGCCAAAGAGCCATAGTGAAAGTGAGAAGATGAGCAATGAAAATGGTCATGTTATTGTTCTTCCCTATCCTGCCCAAGGGCACATCAACCCACTACTTCAATTCGCAAAACGGCTGGTCTCAAAAGGTCTGAAAGCCACACTTGCCACCACCCCTTACACAATGAAGCACATAAACGCATCAACTGTGGTTGTTGAGGCCGTCTCAGATGGCTATGATGAAGGTGGGTTCGAGCAAGCTCCCAGTGTGGAAGCCTACCTAGAGTCATATAAATCGGTTGGTTCTAAAGCTTTGGTAGAGCTTATATTGAAGTTCAGAGACTCTTCCTCTCCTGTTAACTGCATCGTATATGATTCTCTGCTTCCTTGGGCACTTGATGTCGCCAAACAGTTTGGCGTCTATGGAGCTTTGTTCCTGACAAATTCAGCTTCAGTGTGTTCCATATATTGGCAAATCAAACTGGGTCACCTGAATTTGCCTTTGAATCAAGAGATGTTTCCAATCTCATTGCCTGGTCTTCCTCCTCTTGACTTTTCTGATTTGCCTAGTTTTATTGCACGACCTGCAGATCACTCTGCTTATCTGGCCACCGTCATGGAACAGTTCGAGACTACCGGGCAAAATGACTGGGTATTCTGTAACACTTTTGAAGAGCTGGAGAACGAGGTAACTGATTTATGAAATTTAGTAAATAAAGTGCATATTGACTATGGGGTCTGGAATTCTACTGATGCTTGTAATATTGGTTTTGTGGTGAAATAAGAACAGACCCAATGGTTATTAAATCAAAGAGAGGCGGAAAGTTCAGAAACTGATACTGATAGTAGAAGTTCAGATGAAAAATAATTTTCACGCACGTTGTCTTTGCTCCTTGTGTGTTCATTTTGTACAGTAGAACTCCATAGAAATTCAGAATAAAGTATCAAAGGAATTGATGGCAATTAACTTTAATCCATAAATCCTTTATTTGAGTTGAGAAATTGTCTAAAAAACTAAAAAGTTGAGTAAAGGATTGAAGAAACTTAAGCCATGTTCGGAAATTTTAAAGGGAAGGAGATAAAAGGGGAAAAAAAGGGATGAAATAAAAAAAAAATTCTCATTGCTGGATAAATGATGTAAAAAAATATGAAAAGGGAAAAAAAAATTAAATATTACAATATAATTCTAATAAATTGTTTTACAATTTACTTTGAGCTTTTAAACTCTCAAACAAGAGAAAATATTTCCATTATCATTATATATATATTTTTTAATTTCATTCCGTTCATCCCCCTCTTCCAAACATTGGATCAGAGTCTAGTTTCAATATCAGTGATGACGACCAAGATTTTTGCCTGTACAATTTTCTCATATTTAATTATTTATGTTGTTGTCGATAGCTAATGAAGGCCATGGAAGGCCTATGGCCGCTTATAACGGTGGGGCCAATGATTCCATCAGCCTTCCTGGGCCAACCAAACGAAGGTGACACAGCTTATGGAGCCAGTTTTTGGGAGCCAACCAGCCATACGTACTTGAGATGGTTGGAGACAAAACCACCAAGGTCAGTGGTGTTTGTGTCATTTGGAAGCATGGGAACCACTACATCTAAACAAGCCGAAGAAATTGCGAGAGGTTTGAAGGAAAGCAAGAAGCATTTCTTATGGGTTGTGAAAGAGTTAGATGACAATTTGCCAGAAAATTTTCTAAATGAACTCGATGATGAGGGATTGGTGGTGACTTGGTGCAACCAAGTAGAGGTGTTGGCTCATTCGGCCGTGGGTTGCTTCGTAACACACTGCGGATGGAACTCAGTGTTAGAGGCATTAAGCATAGGAGTGCCGATTGTGGCGGCAGCACAGGGGACTGATCAGCCTACGAATGCTAAGTTTGTAGAAGAGTTATGGGGAGTGGGGAAAAGAGCTAAAAGGAATTCAGATGGGCTTTTAACGGGAAAAGAGCTGGATAAGTGTATAAGAGAGGTTATGGATGGAGGAAAAAGTGAAGATTTTAGGAGAAATGCGTCCAAGTGGAGTGAAAGTGCAGCAAGGGCTGCCTGTGTAGGTGGGAGCTCAGACAAAAACATCAGCAAGTTTGTAAAAATCTTGATGATGGGTAAGTAAGGGGAAATGTATTTGATATCTTCCGGTGCATATTAGCATATATATATATATATATATATATATATATATATATATATATATATATATATATATATAAAATAAAATGTCTATCAACAGTAGTAACTCCCATGCTCAATAAGGTATACACAACATGATTGCAGGTCGGGTATAAAGATAAAACTTGTAAAATTAGGGTTTTAAATTTTGAAAAAAAATTATTATTTATTTTAATAATTATTTTAAAAATAAATTTAATAATAAAATAATATTAAAAAATTAAAATCACTTAATAATAAAAATTTTAAAAAAATTAATTTAATTTTAAATTTTTATTAAAATATAATGACAACTCTTATATTAATAAATTAAATTTATTTATAAAATTAAAATTTTAAAAAATATATATAAATAAAAAATAATATATATTTAATTAAAATTATTAAATAATAAAAATTTAAAATAAAATTATTTTAATTTTAAACGTTTATTAAAATATAATGATAATTCTCATATTAATAGATTAAATTTATTTATAAAATAAAATTTTAAAAAAATTTTTAAAAAAAAATATATCAATTAATATATTTAATTATATAATAATTTTTTTATATACTTATATTATTTATAAAATAATATTAACGATTTTTGTAATTTAATAAAAATAAATTTTTTAAAATTAAAATTAATAAAATATTATTTAAAATCAATAATATTTCAATAAAAATTAAATAAATTAAATTTATTATTGATTAAAGAAATTATTAAATAAAATTAATTACTATAATTTAATAAATAATTTTTCATTTTAAAAAATATAAAAAATAAATTTTAAATAAAAATATAATAATTTTAATAAAATTTTATTATTTACTTTAAAAAAATCTCGTTTTAAACTTCTATAAATGTTGGGCCGGCCCTGCATGATTGAGAGCATTTTTATGTATGTACATGAAAATGGGACTTCTTTCATACCCTCGCCTGTCTCAATTGTAGTAAGTGCCAATCTATATTGGTAAATCAGCAACTGCTGGTGTTCTGTAACTTAATCTAATCGAATAAAGAACCTCATAAAGTTTGTTGGAGATTACAGGATGAAAGAAGAAGAAATGACTTACATTAAATACAAGTGATGGTTATATAGATTCCCAGTTCTTATTTTAACATCACTGCAGCAAAATTTGTAAAATTATTATCTCGCAACTGAGTTGGATATAAATGATGGATTAAAAGGAGAGGATATGTGACTCATATCTATATTTGGCTGGTTTTTCAAACCAAGATCGTATAAATACTAACTTCAGAAGATCGGGATAAAATAGTCACCACCATCGGCTATCATGGAAATTTACATCTTGCAAGCATTGCTGTCTTTGCATATTTCACCCTGTAAAGAACACAAAACCAAATACTTAACATACCCGCACCAACCAATCGATTTTCATATTTCACATTATGGAGCATATTAAAGTGAGAAGTGTATGCCAGAAAAGTTACTTATCTAGTGACAGCCTAAACAAACACACTTGAATGGCATCAAATTATTCAAGATGTCTTAATATATTTATGCTGTTGCAGTATGCCTACCTTCTTCTTCCGAGCTTCTAATATTTCTTCCATAGGTGGTCGCCCTGAAACCAAAAACCGTACATCAGGCCAACTACATTGAAACTACATATAACTACTTCAAAAAACTATTCTAAGTTGTTACTTCTGGCAACAAAACTATGACAGCATAATTACCCAAAAATTTTCGTATGGAATTATTTATTTACTTCGCTTTTACCTGTAATTTGAAGTCGGTATTTAGCCCAGACACCATATATGGCATCAGCTATTGCAGCAACCTGTGAAAGGCATTTTCCTACATTAATAACATGATATAAAAAGAAGGAAACCATCTATACTGTAGGAAAGCGGTAGGACGACTTACTGGTTCATATTTTGTAATGGCATAAACCCAACCAAGACCAACTTGTTCATATAATCTCCTAAATGCCTGCAGTGTGTCTCACCAGCATTATATACACGCATGTATAAACATGCATTTAACATTAATAATTGAAAAAAAGAGGAAGAAAAGAGCTTCAAATAAGATCATACTAAAATATTACTCAACAGATTCATTATTTGATCAAAGAGTAAGGCCTCAACGGCAATTTCTGGGCATGTCATTTTTTACATGATGATGATATCTTTGGTAATACAAGGATTTCATTATGCAGTAGTAACTCAGGGCTCCCTAGCAATTGGACCTTGGTATTTGAGACATTTTGGTTCTACACAAATAAGCGTGTGTTGTGGTTTAAACAGAACTATGAGACTATGCTGATGAATGATCTAATCTGTGAGTTCTCAGTAGTTTTTTTTGAAGATTTTCTGAGCTTGGAACCTGAACTTATGTAGCTATTTAAAAGCACTCATACCCGGATCATGAAATTATGGAACCAGGATTACTTACGGAGGTCACAGTAGAGGTCCATAGTTTGAAAGTAATAAAGATCAGGAAAGAAGACATACTTCAACATCTGTAACCACTGTTCCATCTGAGAGAATAGCATGAATTCTTCCCATAACCTAAAAGGGGGGAAAAACCACATTATCATTGTATCTTTTCCAGATTTAAAAGAGATTATTGTAAGTTATAATCTCACTTATTTGTGAAATATTATATAACTCTTATTATTTGGCACAACATCAGTTGTGGAAATCAATTTCTCACATGGTAATTATCTTCAAATAACCATGATCTTTATAATTTTATAAAACAAAAAATGGTCCAGCAATTGAAGTGTAAGTAGAAAAATAAACGAATTCATTAAGCTCGCCCAAAAATGAAAAAATTTCATTTACTTAAGAACACATGAACTATAGTAATTAGAAAATTATATATGGAATCTAAAAGCTGCTGTTATAACCCGCTGAATGGGCTGTGAAGAACAGAACTTGATTCTTGATATTTCTCTTTAAAGGCACAAGCGATTTTACTTCCAAGAAAAATTGCATGAACAGGGTAAACATTAATATTAACATAGACCAGAAGCCCACAATTTTGTAGTCCAGGCCTTGATTGTCCTGCGGAGAGTAATCATCTGAACTTATATCAATAAATTTGATTGTGCCGTAACTCTTATTCCTCTCTCTTAGCATATTGACCTGACAAAATAACAAAACACCGACATGATACACTATGCCAATTGCGAAAACAAAGGTATAGAGGTCGATAAATTGTATTTGAAGGCAAACCTCGCGCATGCAAAGTGGACAATCTCCATCATAAAGCATTTTAATCTTCCAATCTTTGAGTGATTGTTCTTCGTCATCTTTCTTGGAAATTGTAGGTTCCACAGCTGCCTGATTAATAGCTCGAATGTGGCATCGAAATCCTGGAAACAAAAGAGATGAATTCCCATGAAAGGAACGATCAGGGTTTGGGTTCAAGTTGATAGAATGGAGTAATCTAATTGGAACCGATTCATATATCTAAAACAATTGAAGCCCAGAAAGCAAATCTCCTTTACTTTGTTGAAGAAGTTGTAAAGATTACATACTGAAAGGAGAAAACTAAATGAAATTAGAAAGAGAGAGGGGGGGATTCACCGGGTTGATAAACAGGAAATGGTAGTAGAGTTTTGGGATGATGAGAAGGAGGTTTATGAATTTTGATTGTAGAATTGTGAGGAATTGAAAGGGTAAATGGGTTCCTTCGCCTTCCAATGAGTGCACCTGCTGCTCCTCTGAAAGCCATTTCTGTAGTTTTTTTCCGCTTTTTGGGGGGGGGGGGGGGGAATGTTTTCTAAATATTTCAGTTGAGACAGAAACAAGGCTCGCTGCTCTGCCTTTAATTCATAACCTCAACTGCGCTGGCTACGTGGCAATTTCGTCTTCACCCAAATTCATGTTACATGTACGTGGTCCACTCTTGTTTAATTAATCAGTGATTGTAATTTCCTCAGAGAAACTCCAACCTAACTTAACCTAGGCGTAGAAACCCCAAGCAGATCAGCAAGAAGAACAGAGCTCAACTCGGCAGGGGGACATTTCTTAAACCCATGTCTTGCTTCAAACTCCAGTTTGCTACCAAGTCAGCACTCTTGTTATCTTCACGGAAAATATGCTTAATCTCCAAATCCCATCGTCTCTGAAGAAGATCGAAAATGGCTATGAAGAGACCATGGTTGCTAGCTCCCAAATCGGTCCAGTTTTGCACTACATTCACAAGGACAGCAGAATCTAATTCCATAATAATCTTTCTGAAACCCAAACTCCAAGCCAGCTGAAGCCCTTTAAACAGCCCCCGTGAAACACCAGTTTATGGGTGCTCAAGCAAACTAAGAAAAATCAACGTTCCTCTTATTGCTAACAATCCACAAAGGATTCCAAGATTACAAGAATACAGAATAGCTTCTCATCCTCCTCTTTACATCTATTTATTCTGAGTCCCAAACACACACTTCTCCAACTAACAACTAACCATGACACATATACAACTTCCATAACAGCTACTATAACAGACAACTATTAGTGGAACGGGGCATTACACTTTTCAACCGTAACAAAGCCCCTCCCATGAGATGTTCCTTGTCCTCAAGGAACTTTAAAATTGTAGAGACTAACAAAATCGGGAAGTTGCTGTTGGAATTTGTGTAAACTGAGGTAGGTAACTAGAATTGCAAAGGGTCCATAATAGATGGTTGCCAATTTATGGAAATGTCTGTTTGAAATACTAGCCTGCTTATAAGATTGGAGCTTAAGGTTGACTCTATCTCCCACCTGAAACTCTCTCTCTGTTTTGCGTCTATAAGCTTGAGATTTTATCCTTTCTTGAGCCACCCTTAGATTGTCTTGCAATATCTTGAAAATGGTTTCGCGTGACCTTTCAAACAGATTCATCGTTTCTACCCAAGATTGTCTAGCTACGTAAGGATTGCATAACGTTGGTTTGTACCCGTATAGATCTTGAAAAGGAGTCATTTGTGTGGCAGGGTGGAAGGATTTTTTGTACCAGTACTCAGCTAAAGGAAAATATGCCTCCCGTTTATATGGCTTTTGTCCCACTGAGCATCTTAAGTAACGACCTCCCACCGCATCTTGAGAATTTTCCCAACTCAGACAATTACTTCCTTCGGATTGTATAAAATGTTTTTGCCAAGCAAATGCCTTACCTTCCATGGCTAGCAATAGTAGTTTGAGTTTCTGATCGTCAGCCACCTTCTCTAACATGATATACGGCTCACATTTGTCTCTCCATAGGCGATAGTCACTTCCATCGAAACTTGGAAATGGGGTCTTGGATGGTTCTTGAAATGAGTCGTGCCCTGATTCAGCTCTTTCTTCTCTAGTGTGTTCTTCCACATATGAACTCTTCTGGTTCAGCACCTCTTCCATCGATGCTAACAGCTTTCGCATATTCTCTTTCAATTCCCGAATGTCGTTCTGTTTCAATTCTTGAAACTCCAATCTTAGTTGATCTACCTTGTCTCCAACTCTTTCGAGTCTCTTCTCTAGCTCTGCTGTTTCCTGCTGCACTTCTTTAACATTTATCTTCTCCCCCATTGTTACGACCGTTCCTGCTCTGATACCACTGAAACACCAGTTTATGGGTGCTCAAGCAAACTAAGGGAAATCAACGTTCCTCTTATTGCTAACAATCCACAAAGGATTCCAAGATTACAAGAATACATAATAGCTTCTCATCCTCCCCTTTACATCTATTTATTCTGAGTCCCAAACACACACTTCTCCAACTAACAACTAACCATGACACATATACAACTTCCATAACAGCTACTATAACAGACAATTATTAGTGGAACGGGGCATTACACTTTTCAACCGTAACACCCCGGACTTCAACCGAAAGAGCAGAAGTATTCTCTATATGTCTCGTGAAACCACCCATCCAAACCCCATCTGAATTACGAATAAGGCCCCGCAAGCTTCTCTCCCAGAATACTATTTAGAGGCCCCATCACTATTTATTTTGACCCCCCTAGAGGAGAAGGATAACAACGAATAAGAGACAATGTCTTAGGCTGCAAAGAAGAAACAAACCTTTCCAAGCTCAAAGCATTGGATACACTTTCACAGTAAGTAGAAATAGCAGTGATACGATGCTTGGGGAGAGGTTTATTTGGGTCAAAAATAATTTGGTTTCTCCACCTCCACAAGAACCAAAACGCTGATGCTCAGAAGAGCTTCCAAGGAATGTCCTCAAAACCACTCCCAAATTGTTGGAGAGGTTAACCTTTATCCAGTCAGTCCCCGCATAACCAAAGAAGACATCCTTTTTTTAAGGTAAAACCACTTCATTGCAAAGCTTGGCAGCATCATGACAACCACTCAAAGCATGAATTGTTGTTTCTGTGTGGCTCCTACATTTGACCCATCGCGCATTAGCTCCATTCCATCTACTTTGTAAATCGTTAGTGTGAAGTCTGTTGTCTTATGAGCCACCAACCAAAGAAAGGTTCTAATAATTTCGGGCCCAGGTCTATGCCATATGGCATTCCAAACCCCCGTGTTGCACACATCACTACAAGCAAGAGCTTCATAGACCCCTTTAACCGTGAACTCTTTATCACTTCTTCCCTTCTATATTCTCTTAACAGGGCCCAAGTTATCTCTAGGAGGCAAGACAGCGTGGAGCATCTTGAGATAATCTAAAGGAATGGTCTCTTTTAAAGCATCCCACTCCCAATAACCATTCTCATCCACGATGGCTCTAACTGGAAGATGTAATTCCCCATAGGTGAACTTTTTGTTTTTTTGGACAGCCATAGGTGAACTCCCTGAGCAACATATTACAATGATCAGCCCAAAATCTGGTTGTGTGCCTATTACCCAAAGCCTAGGATAGATTAGCAATTGGCTCAAGATTGGGAATTCCATATTTACCATCCAACTAGAAAAGAAAAAAACCCCCTCAAGCTCTCTGCTAAACTCTAGCCCCCCGCCGCCCCCTCTCTCTTCTCGTTTTCTCCCTCCCAAGAAGTCTAGCCACAGTTTTCTCTCTCCCTAGCTGCAGCAGCTATCCCTTGTTACAATGCATTTTTAATATAAAAAAAAGAGTCATCCCTTAAAAGCTAACCTTTAAAGTTGAAGAGTCTTGAACTTATATACCACACCTATATCAGTATTTTTATCACATATCAGTATTTTTACTAATGCGGGACTCTCATGAAAGCAAGTGTAATAGAGCACCCCTCCCGAATAAACCAACATCCACGACGGCTGACATTGTCAGACAGGTCTGACGGCCACCACCTTCGCCAACAACGGGCATTTTTACTGGGCTCGGTTACTCTCGTCAAGTAGGCATTTTCGTGGAGGTTAGCAACCAGGTTCTGATACTATTGTTACAATGTATTTTTAATCAAGGGAGAGCCATCCCTTAAAAGCAAATTTTTAAGATTGGAGAGACCTTGAACTTATATACTACGCCCACATCAGTATTTTTATCAATGTGGAACTCTTATGAAAGCAAGTGTAACAGATTGTTACAATACATTTTTAATTAAGGGAGAGTCATCCCTTAAAAACTAGCTTTTAAGGTTGGAGAGCCCTTTAACTTATATACCACACTCACATCAGTATTTTTACCAATGTGAGACTCTCATGAAAGCAAGTGTAAAAGAGCACTCCGCCCGAATAAGCCGACGTCCACGACAACTGACACTCTGCCAGACAGGTCTAACGGCCACCACCTTCGCTAACAACGAGCATTTTTCCTGGGCCCGGTTACCCCCGTCAAGTAGCCATTTTCATGGAGGTCAGCAACCAGACTCTGATACCATTGTTACAATGCATTTTTAATCAAGGGAGATCCATCCTTTAAAAGCTAGTCTTTAAGGTTGGAGAGCCTTGAACTTATATACTACACCCACATCAGTATTTTTACCAATGTGAGACTCTCATGAAAGTAAGTGTAACAGAGCACCCCGCCCGAATAAGCCGACGTCCATGATGGTTGACACTTTACCAAACAAGTCTGACGACCACCACCTTCGCCAACAACGGGCATTTTTATTAGACCCGATTACCAATTGATGCCTCTTGAAAATTCAGTTCACCTGCAGAAACGCATACAAAGCAAGAACAGCAAACTAAGAGAAAAAATCACAGATTCTCTTATTGTTAACACCCGATAGGATTCATCAATTACAATGGGAAATCTTCGATAAAAACCCCGGCCCTCACATGCAACTCTATTTATTTTTTGCGCCTGCATGATTAGCACCCAACTAACACCTGATTACCCTAACTAAAAATTCGACATGTAAAATCTACATGGACTCCCTAATGATAAAACCGTTATCTACATATCTAGGTCATCTAAATGAAATGCAGTGTATTATTTATACACTTATCAAGTGTATCAGAACTCACCTCCCCGAATTGTTCCTTGTCCTCAAGGAACCTGTAATCCTTTTACGAGCTGAAATCAGGAAATTGTTGCTAAAATTGATGGAAGTTCACCCAGGTTGCATCCTTCTCCTGAGTGTGGCTCTACTGTACTAAAAATTTTGTCATCACAATACCTCTCTTCTGTACTAGCCTCATGTCAAGAATCTTCAAAGGAATAAGCGGCATGTTGCCCTGCTCATCCAGAGGGGGTAATACTGATGAACGTGGTCTATTTCCATAGTCTCTTTTTAGCAAGGACACATGAAAAACGTTATGGATCCTGGTGCCTTCCGGAAGCTGCAGTCTATAACCCGCCGGCCCCACTTTCTCCAAAATCTCAAAAGGACCATAATACAAGGCTACTAGCTTATGGACTTGCCTGTGGAGAACAGAACTTTGTCTATATGGTTGTAGCTTGAGATAGGCACATTCTCCCACCTGAAAGACTCTCAATTCGATGCTTATCAACTTGCACCTTCATCCTCTACTAAGCCTTCCTCAAATTAACTTGTAGTAAAGCAGAGGTGATTTCTCGTGATCTCTCCACCACATCCACTACTTCCACTAGCGAACTTCTCGTAGTATAGGGGTTGCATAGTTTAGGATTATACCCATACAAAACCTTGAAAGGAGTCATCCCAATGGCTGAATGGACAGACATATTATACCAGAATTCTGCCATAGAAATATAGCTAACCCACTTATAAGGTTTCTCCCCTACTATACATCGAAGATAACATTCCAAAATCCTGTTGATTACTTCTGTTTGGCCGTCAGTCTGCGGATGATAAGTCGTGGATTTATGATGGCTTATTCCCTATACTCTGAATAATTCTTTCCAAAAACTACTAAGGAAAACTAGGTCCCTATCTGTAATCACTGTGGTTGGCCATTCATAAAACTTAATGACATGGTCTAAGAGAAGCTTAACTACTCTTACAACTGTAATTGGAGGTACCATCGCTATGAAGTGAGCATACTTGGTGAGTTTATCTACAACTACCAAGATGGCTGAATGACTCTAAGAGGGAGGCAGGCCGACTATGAAATCCATGAAAATGGTTTGCCAAGCCGAAGTTGGAATGGGGAGAGGGTGCAAAAGACCTGGAGTAGCCACGTTCTCATATTTATTCTGCTAGCATGTGTGACACTTTCTTACGAATTCCTGGACATGTCTTTATAGACCCTTCCAGTAAAATAGCTTCTTTATTCTCCTGTAGGTATTGTCACCTCCTGAATGGTCAGCCCATGGGGATTCATGGTACTTCTTCAAGATTTTTGCTTGGAGTTAAGGCTCATTTCCCACTACCACTTTATTCTTTCTTTTTAGTACTTGGTCATCCCAAGTGTATTTGGAATCTGATGTGATCATAGAATACCACACTTCAAGTTATGACAAGAAAATACCTTCAATTGGGCCTTTAACTCGTGCAAGAGCTAAGAGGCTTGGAATGAACCTAGTTACCTTGCTGAAAATTGAAGACACTTGAAGAAAACAGCAGTCAAGAGGTTATACATCTGAATATGTGCCATGAAGTCATATGTACGTTTTTTTCTTGTAAATGGCAGAATACATAGACTTTCTGCCATCTAGCATTTATTTCTTGTATCTCCTAGGTGCAACCTTGCATTTATTGCTCTTAGACTTTTTGTCACTAGCATTTATTGCTACTTTTAGACTTGCTGCCATCTATGTACGTTTTTAGGACTTTGTTCTTGTAAGAGGCAGAAAACATAGACTTTCTGCCATCTAGCATTTATTTCTTGTATTTCCTAGGTGCTGCAAGCATTTATTGCTGCTTTTAGGCTTGCTGCCACCTATGTACGTTTTTAGGACTTTTCCTTGTAAATGGCAGAAAGCATAGACTTTCTGCCATCTAGCATTTATTTCTTGTATTTTCTAAGTGCTGCTCTTAGAATTACAAGGTAGTATAGCTAGGTCTCTTAAAACTAGCTTACTCCTTTATATATGAGATGTATCACACAAGATCAGCACAATTGAATGACCATTTTGAATTTTCAGTATTGTTCAAGTGTGTTTCTTGAAAATATAGCTTCTCTTATCTAACTTAGGTTAGTGGTGAGAAACTTCTGATTTCTTATCACTCACATCTCTCTAATTCTTGAGTGTGGTGAAATCAATCCAAATCAGCTTAATTGTGGCGCCCTAGGCTTATCAATTGGGTGATTTGGTTTTCTTCTTTGTTTGTTTCAAGTTAAACCAGAAACGAAATCCAGTGCTCATCCTCTTCACGTTTTGGGATCACATCAGAATCAGTGCTTGGTGTTTCTTGTAAGTTCTTAATTTTTGCTTGAATTTTCTCATCCATTTCATAGGAAGCTCTAACCTTATGCAGAATTTCAGAACCTACTCCTGAGATTGCCATTAATATGGTTCCACCACCTCTTCGAGAAAAGGCATCTGCACCCACATTATATTTTCCTCTCTTATATTGTATCTCGAAGTCTAAGCCCATCAACTTCTCCAATCCCTAATTCTGCATCTCAGTATGCATCTGTTGCTCCAATAAATGTCTTAAGACCTTTTGATCTGTCTTCACTATGAAATGATGGCCTACAATATATGCGGACCATTTCTTTACTGCGAAAACTAGGGCAAATAGCTCCATTTCATATGCTTACTTTGCTTGATATCTAGGCCTCATAGCCTTACTGATATAAGCGATGGGCTTGTCATTTTGCATCAGTATAGCTCTAATTTTCTCCCTTGAAGCATCTATTTCTATGGTAAAGGTTGCAGTGAAATCAGGCATAGCTAACACTGGATCCTCTATCAACTTTTCTTTGAGCTGCTCGAAAGCCTTTTAAGTTGGAGCATCGCATTGGAAAGCTTGCTTCTTGAGCAAGTTGGTAAGAGGATGGGTAATGAGACCATAATTTTTTATGAATCTCTTACAGTATCCCAAGAGACCCAAAAATCCACAAAGTTCCTATATGTTCTTGGGGTTCAGCCATTCCTTCACAGCTTGGACCTTTTTTGTATCTACAACTACTCCTTGATGAGAAATTATATGGCCAAGATACTCCACCTGAGCTATGCCAAAGGAGTACTTGCTCTTCTTCGCAAACAAGGTGTGCCTTCTGAGTAACTCTAATACTTGCTTCAAATGTTGTAAATGTTGCGTCCACTCCTTACTATACACGAGAATATCATCGAAAAATACCAGAACAAACCTCCGCAGAAATGGTATGAAGATGTGATTCATTAAGGCTTGAAATGTTGTCGAGGCATTGGTGAACCCAAACGACACTACCTTCCACTCATACAAACCACTATGTGTTTGAAATGTTATCTTTGGTATATCGGGAGGATGCATTCTTATCTGATGGTAACCAGCCCGGAGATCTAATTTGCTGAAGTATGCAGACCCATGTAGCTCGTCCAGGAGTTCTTCAATCAAGGGAATTAGAAACTTATCCTTGATCGTGATTGAATTAAGCTTCCTGTAATCTATACAAAATCGCCACGACTGATCCTTCTTCTTGACCAAGACGATTAGTGATGCGTATGGATTATTGTTGGGTTGTATGACTCCCGAGTCCATCATTTCTTTCACCATGTGTTCAATGACGTCCTTTTGTACTTGCAGATAACAGTAAGGTTTTTGATTGATGGGGTTGTTTCCCTCCACCAAGGTGATTTTATGGTTGTAGAGTCTATAAGGAGGCAGACTTGTAGGTTCCAGAAAAATATCTTCGTATTCAACAAGAAGTGCCTTCATGGCTTGTATTTCTATTTGTGTTTTTTGTGGCTGATTCCCGTGTGAACCTGCTAATGTCATGAGAGTTGCTTCCAGGTGCATGTCATCCTCACCATGTACATTTCTGGAGTGATAGTCAGTTTGAAGGCTCTTGGCTCTACTTGTTACACTCGAGGTCCCGGCCTCGTTCCTTCTAAGATTGATTGACCCTAATACACAAAGGACATAACCAACTTCGAGCAATCCCATTGTATCACCCCCAGGGATCTCAACCAACGCATGCCTAATATAGCTCCGTATGTAGATGATGGCAACACCAAAAAATCAGCCTTGAACTTATATCCCCCTACTTCCCATGGTAGTACCTCACACTTCCCTGTCACCATAATAGCCTCTTCATTCGCTATCATCACCTTGTATCCTCTAATCTATTGTGTTCTCAACCCTAGCTATTTTATCCATTTAGAACTCAGGAAATTGTGAGTGCTTCCGGTGTCAACTAGGAAGGGCAAATGTTGTTTCTTGATACTTCCATTCAGCTACACAGTGTCACTTCCCATATTCCCATGTAATGCATGTAGTGAAATTTGGATACTCTCCCCTTCTACTGACTCAGGTTCAGGCATTCGCTCATTCTCTGTTTTCTCATACTCTTTCTCTTCTACATCATGATCTAGCCATAATGCGTTCAATCTCTCACATACCTTGCAGAAATTCTTGTGGTTCCAATCATACTTGTCTCCAAAAAATTTGTAGAGTCCCCTGGCTAATCTTTTGAAAGTTTCTACTGGATCTAGCTCCTTGAATCCCTTGTCATTCTGTCTTGGAGCCTGTTGTGTGAAGTTCTTATTGGTGGTGTTTGAGGCTTTTACCGATTGCTGTGAATGAGGGTTGGATTTGTACTGTCCCGAAGAATTTGGAAGGAATTTATTGGTCACATTGTGACTATAAACTCCACTGTTCGGACCTGATGAGGATCCCCAACCTTCGTTGCCAACGCCTCCTCTTGATCCTTTCTGAAAACCTTAAGGACAGTTACTTATCTGAGGGTTTAATCTTCCAGGTGTTGAACGATATGGCTGCTTACTTAACTCAATCAACAATTCTTCTTGGATTCGTGCCATTCCCATGGCTTTCGTGACCGTGTTCGGTTTCTGGAGTCTTATAGCTTTCTCTAGAGGTGACTTTAAGCCTCCTAAGAAGCAGCTTAGGGCAGTCGATTCATCCATTGAAATTCTTGCAATCAATCCATCGAACACCTCAATGTATTCCTCTAAACTTCTAGTTTGCTTCAAGTTGACTAACTCAGACACCAGATCATCAAAACAACACTCATCAAATCGTGTGCCTACTGCCTCCAGAAATTCCTTCCAATCCATGGAGTTGGTACCTTTGGAGCGCCAGAAATGCTTCTGCCACACGAATGCTTTTCCCTCCATCGCCACTAGTAGTAATTTTAGCCTTTGATCTATTGAAACTTCTTCTAATGTAAAGAATTGCTCGCACATATCCCTCCATACTCAGTATCTAGTTCCATCAAACGTTGGAATCGTTACCTTCATTCCTCCTTGCCATGTATTCGAGCTAATCTCTCCTCTGTCTTCCTTCTGTCCTACTTCTTCCACTATTGTCTCGTGTTGATTCAAGATTTTGTCATGGACTGAAGAATCTTGTGAAGATTATCTTTTATTTCTTGAATATCCTTCTGCTTAAGCCCTCAGAGTTCGTTTCCCACCAAATTGACCTTTCCATCGACTGTGCCAATCCAGTGTTCCAACTCCAATGTTCATTGTTGCACTTCTCTCACCGTGACCTTCTCCCCCATTTCTAGACCTTCGAACCAGGCTCTAATATCATTGATGCCTCTTGAAAATTCTACAGAAACGCATACAAAGCAAGAACAACAAACTAAGAGAAAAAAAATCACAGATTCTCTTATTGCTAAGACTCGATAGGGTTCATAAATTACAATGGGAAATTTTTTATAAAAACCCCAGCCTTCACATGCAACTCTGTTTATTTCCTACACCTGCATGATCAGCACCCAACTAACACCTGATTACCCTAACTAAAAATCCGACGAGTAAAATCTACGTAGACTCCCTAACAATAAAACCGTTATCTATATATCCAAGTCATCTAAATGAAACGCAGCGTATTATTTATACACTTACAAGTGTATCACCCCTCCTCCCTCTCAACCGCAAAGTTCTGCCCTCTCCCCCTAATCGCATAATCCCCCTCCCCCACCCTCGCGCAGTCTCCTCCCTCCCCCCAGCCCCGCGCAATGCAGCTAGTTAGCCGTAGCTCCTCTATTTTACTGCTCTTTATTTTCCTTCCTGCTTTCTTCCTTTAGAGAAGCTTGTTTGAGAGCTTTTTATTTTCTATCATGGAAGAGTTTCCTCTTTTTAAGAAAGGTGATGGAGCTTCAAGATACTGTATTTCAATATCTAAATTTACAACGTTGAAGTTAGAGCTATAATAACTCTATCTTCAAGCATATCTTTTTTCTTTAGTTTTTAAATGTTGTATTGTTGTATATCTAAAATTTTGAAATGTAAGTTTTGGTAATTTGGTGTTTATGAGGTGTGTTGCCTTTACATTCTCTGATTTGTAAGACCTGTTATTTTGTATATTATATTTTTAAAAACTGCAGGATTAAGTTGTTAGGCTTAATTTACTTACCTCTGTCTTCTATTTTCTGACTTTATGCTTGATGTAGTCAATAGTAGTATTTTACTTGTCTAAAAAAATATATATTTACCATCCAAGACTTTTCTCCGAAGCTCTTCCATCAGATAATCTCCACCTCAATTTAAGGAGGGAAGCGTCATTCATCGTTATAATTTTCTAAATACCCAGCCCACCCAAGTTTTTGGATTGACAGATAGTTTGCCAGCAGGGCCGGCCCAAGGGTGAAGCTGGTAAAGCTCTAACTTTAGGCCTTCCAAAAAATATTTTATATATAAATTCTTTCAACCTGTAAACGTACCTATAAGTGGCTTTTTGCAAAGCCTACTCTTGGACTTTGTTTGCTTTTTCTTTTAACTTTGTTTGCTCTTCTGTAAATATTTTGGACTTTCTCATACTGCACTATATATTTGTTGCATATACCTGCTTATTTATTATTACATTTTTTGTTCTATTTTTTTTCAATAATTATGCCATTTTATTTAGTTATGTTTATATATATTAATGAAACGTGAAATTAGTAGATGTCAACTTCGAAGATTTGTCGTTTATAAATATATATGTATGACATATTTTTTGGTGTATGTATCCACTTAATATAAATATTTTTTAATAGTGATATATTAAATAAATTAAAATTAATTAATAATTATAATTGATTTATTTTTTTGATAAATTTTGTGGTTCAAAAAATTTCATACAAATATATCTTTAAAAACTAATAAAATATAATTATTTGAATAGAATACCTTACATATTTAGCTATATTTTTATCAAATTCAATAAATATAAAAAATAAAATTTAAAAAAAAAATATAATAATTTTAATATAATTTTATTATTTATTTTAAAAATATTTAGTTTAAAATTCGCTTTAGGTTTCAATAAATGTTGGGCCGGCCCTATTTGCCAATTTACCGAAAGGAACTTGCAGTTCATAGATTTATGACCCCAAATAAAATTTTTTTTGGAGCTTGTCAATTTCGTTCTATATAGAAGGGGGCAATTTACGTCCAAAAAAAAAAGAAAAAAGAAGGGGGCAATTTGAGCACCTGTATTGTATACACTGGTAAGGTGCTTACGACTGAACGAGCAAGACTCACCCCACCAGCAAAATTGTTCTTTTCTATTGATTCTTATTTATTAACGAGTAAAATATATGAATATCGTGATTATGATTAAATACACATAAAAATCTTACAAGTATATAGTATTGTTAAAATAATTGTAAATAATTTTTATTTAGTGTATTTTAAATTTAGTTTAAAATAATTTACAAAAAATAATTATGACCCTTTTCAATTGACCAATTATATTTTGACAATTATCCTCTTTTAAAAGAATTTAAAAAATAAAAAATAAAACGGGGGTTGGAGAGTATAAGAGAGAAGGGATAGAAAAGCAATATCGAAGAAGCTATGGGTACCAAAGCAAAATGAAATATTCCTCGTAGCTTCTAGTGGGCTTCCAGGGTTCTATGCTTCTTTTGTGCTATTGGTCTTCCAAGTGGTGTTTCGTTTATTTAGTCTTCGCTTAGCTCAGATTTTCTTGCAGCTCTGAATTTGACTAAGATCACTGCAAAAAGCCAAAATGGCGTTCTTGTTGAACAAAACAAGCGTTGCTTCCCATTTCCGATCTCACTCCCAGGTAATTTTATAGCTTCTGTGTCGATCGATTGCGATAGTTTGAATAATTATAATAATATCATTACTCCAATCATTATTTCTGTATCAAATTTAAGTTTGTTCTTTGACTCTCTGATTCCTTTCTCTATGCAAAATCCCATTTGGAGATAGCAGAAGAGGGAGGATTTGCTTTCTCTCTCGCGCCGTGGATTCCACATCGAACCCGGGTCTCGTGAAAAAGCTGTATGTAAGATGTTGACTTTTCTCCTTCTGTTTTTATTTTATTTTTATAATCACTTATGATCATTAACCTCTTTTCTTTTTCGGTAAGATGATCATTTACCTCTTTATGAGCATTAATAAGTGGTATTGTATTATGGCAAAAAAGAAGTGGAATAGGATTTACTTGGGTGTTTAACTCCCACTTAATTTTTTTTTTCACTTTTTCGCGTGGAATTAATCAGTGAAAATGGGTTGTACGAATTTTAATATATTCGTTTTGTAATTGAATAATGGGAGGCCCGAGTGAGCAAGCCGCTTAAAGGACATTTTTCACTGTCTCCAAAGAAATTGTAGAGTGGCTAATAACAGGGTCTTTTGAGCTTCATTCAGTATTGCAATGAATTCCACTCCTTATAATTTGAAAAATAAATTATTACTGAGTTTCCCATTCTTAAACTTTTGCGAATCCATTGCAGAACCTTGATAAAGATGCATAACTTGGCTTAGGTAAATAGTTGACCTTATAGATCATTGAATATGCTTCTACACATTGTGTTTTTTGTATTACTATAACTTAGTAAGCATCATGATTCCATTTTTGTGATCGCTTCAGGTTTGCTTGTGCCTTCAATTCTATAACATTGATTATCTTGCAGCTCTTGGCGGAGGATCCATCTCTGAAGCCATTCAAATCGTATAAGAAGAGTGTGGGGCGACTCAAAAAAATTGGGGATGTTCTAACAGTTGTTGTTGTTGCAGGTATACTGTTTTCTATCCCTGATTTTGGGAAGAGGTTGATGGTGCGAATTTTTGTTTAACTCTGATTGGTTTATTAATTTTATATCATTATGAATGGCTACAATATCACATGCATGCTGGTAGGGGAGAGAAGAAGTTGAATAACAAGTTTCGTGAGTTCTTAATTCTTACTGTCCACTTGCACTCTGACAATATTAGAAATAGGCATTCTTTACTTTTCTGATATCTTTGACATGCGGATATTTTCTGAAAATACCATTGAAAGAGAATATTGTTCTATTTACTCTTGAGGCATTTTGGAGAGTACCATTATCGCAAGGTTAGTCTTTGATTGAGTCAACAGACCATATTTCTTGCTGAGTGCATTATTTTAGCCTCTTTTTCATTGAGCAGTGTCGTTACTGGTGTAAGTTTAGTTTGCGGTGGAAATGATGGAGCTGGGCCTTCTTAGGCTTGGAAGCTCTATTCCATAAATAGTAGTAACAAAATACAACAACGTATGTGACATGTAGACTCTCTCAAACGTTCATTTAAAGGTTTGGACTTCGGAAAGCTGCAGCATATTGTTGAATTCTTTGAAGTTCTCAGTTGATGTGCATTCACGAACATTTTCATTGATATTGACCATAGCATATCCATTAACAAATTTGAATGACCCCAAGAACTCATGAATGGAACATACTTTATGTGCTGACTATTTTACATCTTCTGTGTTTAACTGTGAGCTCTTACACTACTGTGATGTGTTGCCATTTCAAAAGAATGTCTGACAAGTTTATTACCGTCATCTGTGACAAACATTCGACTCCCTCCCCATGTTATAAATTGCCTATGTGGCTATATTCGTGTCCTCACCCTGACATGGTGTGTTAATTTTATTTTATCTTTTGGTGAGGGAGGGTCTTATTTAGATTGGATACGAAGTGGCACAACCATAGTCAAGTCTTATTTTTATTTTTTTTCATGTTTCTGTTGCATCATTTTTATATTCTTGTGTGCTTTTTATAATCTTTCTAGGATGCTGTTATGAGATATATGTCAAAGCGGTTATGAGAGAAGAAGCTCGGAAACAGGCAGGGACTGATAGTGCGTAATGAAGTGAAACTTGTGTAGTTTGTCTGCTGTTGCATATTCTCATTTTCTGGCAACAATTTGGACCTGTAACGATTAGCGGTGTTAGAATAAGCGGAAAAGCATTTGAAACCAAAATGCTTGCACCTCAAGCCGAGGCTTTAGGTAGTTTTATGCCTGTGTGGGGTTGTCTACCATCAAATTTGAGTAAGCAATTGGGAGATGGAGGAATTGGTGATTTTTTGTGAAGAGTTTAAAGCAATTTTATAATTTAAGGGACAAAGAACTCATTGAACTCTATCTTATGGAACTTTCTCCTTGATATATATATATATATATATATATATATATATATATATATATATATATATTCTAACCTCAACACTATAAATGTTAGCAACCTTTACATAGAATGTTCTGATTAAAATGGCGTCACTTTTTCACTTAAAGACTCGATAAATACAGGGGTATTTAAGTTCAAAAATATTAGATGAAGAGAAGAGATTAAAAAATTGAATTTATATGTACTAAAATCACAAACACTTATAAATAAATAAAAACTATCGCTGGAGTCGAAATTTGTGAACCTTTCGCCTTTATATTTATAAATTTAATAATATTTTGAACAAATTAACTTGTGAGAAGTTGTGGTTGATAATTGCAAGATTTTCATTTAAATAAACCAACCATAATTTTATAATTCGCAAATGGTGCATGCACCTCATCTTTTCTTACTCTTTTTGTTTCAAGGTGCGTTTCAAAGAAAGTACTTTTTAATTTATGTTATTAATCTGATAAATTATTTCATAAATAAAAACTTTAAAGTTGTTGCATTTCTAATTTTATAGTACTTTTTTTAATGTCTAAGCTTTTAATTTTGCGCCATCGTTTTCATCTGTTTCAGATCTTATAATAATGACAAAATTTGAAAATGCAATCACACCTCATTATGATTCATGAGACCAATCAGAGACCATAATGCCCACTAATTTGCGAATAGCGAAAACTCTACCTTTTTTAAATTATATATTCGAATTCAAATTTTAATTAAAACTAAAAAAAAAACTATAAATCCCTTGGCAACCAACAATAAGTTAATAATTCATACATTTTGCATTACTTCAATATTGGAATGCCTGGTTTAACATCATTCTAATATTTATGATGATAAATTAAGAATAAAATCATATTTTATAAAATTAAAATAATATAAATTGTATAAATATTAAATTAATACCAAAATTATTTTTTAATAATAAAATAATATTTTTTTATCAACATTTATATAGCTAATATATTAATTTAAGCATCTAAAACATCAAAAAATTAAAGTAAATAGGATAACGTATTAAACACTTTCTATATCTTCTCATACGTCAATAAGGGAGAGATCTAAATCCGAATCCATCCACTAACAGTTGGTGGACTCAGCTGCACGCGCTTTGTGAAAGAGTGGTTGGTTAACTAAAAGCATCGTAATTGAAGTGGTATTTAGCCCGACAAATAATTTTGTGTTTATTAAAAAAAATTAAATATTATTTTTATTATATATCACAATTAAAATATTATTTATAAAAAATTTATCCGACAAATCAATCTATCTTTCATAATACTTTCTTAAAAACCGCGACTCTTGTCTTTCACCAAATGCGAGGGACACTGAATGAGAGGCGCGTGTCTTCATAAAGGGTACTATGGTAATTTAACGAGAGGTTCTGCTGTGAAGGAAAGTGGGCAGAGACAAAGCCGTCATGAGGAAGCTCCGAATGACCACCAGACAGTACATGATTATGAGTACAGCTAATAATTATTTTTATTTTGTCAAAGTTCTAAAACTTAGGCCCGTTATCGGCAATCTGTTAGCTGCTCTGGCTTGGCTTGGCTTCCTCTGAGCTGTACCCAGAAATTTGAAAAAGAGAGAGCGCCACACTCTTCTTCTCCACTGCAAATTTTCTCTGCTCACTGCTCATTCATTCAATCCTCCAAACTGTGATTTTTTTGCGATATGGCAATGTTTGCAGGCACTACCCAAAAGTGCAAAGCATGTGAGAAAACAGTGTACTTGGTGGATCAGCTTACTGCTGACAATAAGGTGTACCACAAGTCTTGCTTCAGATGTCACCATTGCAAGGGTACCCTTAAGGTCAGATGAGATTTTCCTTATGCATACACAAAAGTGCGAATACATGGCGTGCTTTACAGTTGATGCCAAGTTTCGAACTTTCCCTTGCATTCTTCTTATGTTTTCCTTTTCTTTTCTTTTTCTTTTCCCTCTTTTATTGCTCATTGATGATGATATGTTCAGCGCATGATGAATTTCACGAGCAAACTTGATGGTGATCCCATCTAGGAAAATTGTTCTGTTTCAATTATAATCATAAAATGGTTCTTGCGTGAACATTCAGATTGACAGAGAGAATGAAAATTTTAGAATTGAGGAAGGAGATACAGTAAGATATGAAGATCGAAATTGAAACGGGAAGAAGTAATAAAGTAACCCTCAATAGGACTGAGGCTAAGATGAATCCATATAGGAATTTTTAATATTTAGGATTTTTGTTGCATCCTTCTGGTTGTTTTCATAATATTTTGAGATGCAGAAATAATATGTCTCTTGTATGATTTTGGTGCTCTCTACCTCTCTATATATCCTCATTTCTCATTCTCTTTGTGCATCCTTGCAGCTGAGTAATTATTGTTCCTTTGAGGGCGTTTTATACTGCAAGCCTCATTTTGATCAACTCTTTAAGATGACTGGCAGTTTGGACAAAAGTTTTGAAGGTGAATTACTGTTATTGAGTTGATTCAAAAATACATGCACTCATTCTAAGTTCTATTCCTTTTTTCTTCATTCCTTAACTTTTTTATTTCTCTCTCGAAGATATTCCAAGAACTGCTAGAGTTGACAGATCTGATCAGGTATTTCCACATTCTTAATATATTAATTCTCCTTTCTCATCCTTGGAAATGATGTTTAGTGCTTCTAAAGGAATGTTTCTACTACTTCTCTCGTTGATTTCCTGTGTATCTATATAAAATTTTGTCTGATTGAGAACTCTACAGGTCCAGACCAACAGCAAAGTTTCAAGTTTATTTGGTGGAACTCAAGAAAAGTGTGTTGCTTGCAAGAAAACAGTATACCCAATAGAAAAGGTATATCACTATACTTTAGCAAATTTTTCATAACATCTAGTGGTTTTTGTTTTTGAAGTCACTTATTCACTATATTATGGCGTAGAATGATCCAACATGTCTGAGAATCTCTTAGTTCATGTTCTTTGCCGTGTGCTCTTAGTTTTACCCGTCTATGTTCCTTTTAAGATCCAGCAACTGTAGTAAAGGCATGATTTGACCTTGAATAACTAGTCCAGAGGCAAACTTGTCTCAGTAAAAGGAATTCATATTGTGTTTACTATGTGTTTGACATTCAAATTAGATACAACATTATACTTCAAATTGCAATTAAACATTACACGTTTTATTATGTTACAATGTCCATATTATGTCATGTCCAGCTTCTTGGGTATTTGTTCATGTTCCTGCAAGTGCCTGATGGCACTGACTGCTGTTCTTTTCGCAGGTGGCTGTTGATGGCAAATCTTACCATAAGGCTTGTTTTAGGTGCACCCACGGAGGATGTGTAATCAGCCCTTCAAATTATGTGGCCCATGAACATCGCCTTTACTGCAGGCACCACCATACTCAGCTCTTCAAGCAGAAGGGTAACTTCAGTCAGCTTGACAATCATGATAATGTCAATGGGGTGACTGAGAACACGCCAACCGAGTAATACTTTACAACTATCAAGTTGCAGTGACCATGTACTAGCCTTGATGATGGCATTTTTTCTGAGACATCAAATGCAGTTGTTTCAATACAATAGAGCTGTTCTTGCATTCCTCTTTTGTTTATTATATAATGTAATATTTTTGTGAAGGCAAATTTTGATATAGGATTCGAGTAAATCATATTTGGTGGAGTTTGATATATTATTCAAATAAATGATATGCTAAGCCCATCTAGGCTGTATTATGACATGCTGCTTTGAAGATTTGTGAAGTTTATTGCTTTTTTATTGACTGTAAGCATATACTCTTGCATACATTTTGTTGGCCTAAGCAGATGCCTTGCTGTTCTGCACTTTTAAAAGACTGGTAAATGTCCCACTATTTCTTGCTGATTTTGAGTTCAGTAAACAACTTGGAAAGGGTTTAAATCAACCTTGTTCATTATATTGCCAAGGACTAGTAGAATAGAAGTACTAACTTGGTCTAAAGAGAAGATTGATCCAGCAGGCTATGGCATGCAGGTTGACTTCATACCTAAATACTTTGCCTAGCGAGTTAAACCATTGATTATCTTTAAACTCTGAAGGACATTTCCTTTTTTCCTAGGTATTGGTTTCCACCAATTTTCAAAAGATGAATATCTGCTTTCCTGTAATGATTTTTCTTTTTAAAGATACAAATAGATTATTTTAACTTTGAGGTATGGCGCATTTATTAATAAAACTCAAAACATTTTAATTGTCCATCTTACCAATTAAGCTAATTTTGATTGGTTTGTTTCAGTGCTTTTATACTTCTAGTCTAAGCAATGCCAGTTTCAATTAAGATGATTATCTCTCAGGTACCCAGCCAAAAGACCAAAAAAGCAATTCTCTTTTCTCTTTATTTCACTTTGATTACTACCAAAAGTAACCAAGCACACTTGTATATAATAAAAGAGAATGAGATAGAAATATGAGCAGGGACCTCACTTGTGCCATAAGGAGGCATGCCTTGGATTTTTCTTGAGGAACTGTGATGTTAAAGAGATAATAAACTTATAAATCAAACATGGGTTAGCTTATCTGGAAAGAGAAAAAGTATGTTTTGCTCGAATACCTATGCGTATCTTCCATCATTGTTCATCACACAGAAGGAAATGAAGTGGAAAAATAGTCAAACAGAAAAAGAAGGTTATGGAAAGAAAAGAGTTGCCTAACGTTGATTATGATTCTTTTATAAACAATGACAAAGCACTCGGGAAGAAAAAAGTTAGATAAGCCACAGCCCACAGCTTGGTAGGCCGTATGGAAGGAATTCTGTGTATTTTTTAAAGGAGATTTCAAGTATAAAAAATAAATATATTAAAAACAAATTTTACTTGGAACTACTGGAAATACTTTTATGATTCTTTTATAAAATGGGCATACTTAAAAACTTTGGAAATCCAAAATTTTCAAATTCTTTTTTTTTTTTTTTAAATAGAATCTGGAGACCACTCGTGACTTTGATGCGTAGGAAGTGCACGAGCGGTGAGCTGGTTTCAATTGTCCTATTTCAAAGTTTTTGTGACTTGGATCAATGTCTCTTGGAACAAATAAAAAATAAAAAGACAAAAGAGAAAGGATAAAGGGAATTATACAGAAACGAAGAAGAGGTACTAATAAGGCGATGGGCCATGAAAGAAAAACAAAAGATGTTGTTCTAGCAACAAAAGGAGATTTCTGAGTGCCATGGATGTTTAAAGTGCTAAACTGCACAGGCACATGGATTGCAGGTGCTTTAGACTCAACCTCGTATCCCATCTTTGTTTGGTAAAAAAAATTTCTTAATTAACATTTTCGAAATAATAAGCTAATTAGTTGAGGACGAGTGAAGGTACATCCTCTGCTAAAGCCCACAAAGTCCTATGTAGTTTTGTTATCCTTTTTTGGTTTTAGATTATTAGGTACGAAGGGAATGCTTCAACTAAGAAAATGATATCATAAACTAATAGCGCTTTTGATCGAGTAGATTTCGCCATAAAATAGTGTAGTGTGTCCTTTATTCTTTCTCCTTTTTTATTTTAAATTTCTAAAGGGGTCGTAGGTCTCTGAATAATGAAAGCAATGATTAGAATTTAAATTACCTTAACATTATAATTATAGTGGCCTACCTTTAATTTGTAATTTTTTGAAATAAAGTATGTGACCCACCTGGGCTTCATCAAACAACTTTGTTCCTGTTGGTTTTGATGCTTAGAATCCAAAGAAGTAAATATCTTCCATTTATGATTTGATGCAAATTAGTAGCCAAATGAGCTTTAACTTCAAATATAAATATTATGTCTTTACAATTTGGGGGTCTAATGAGCTTATGCCGGTTGGTTATGATTTAATGTTTTATATATTTTTAATTATGTCTTATTTTTATTTATTTTGTATTCTATAAATTAAATTTTTAGAATAAACTAAACATAAATAAATTATTTTTTGTAGATAAAAAATTCTAATTATTTGTAAGAATTGTCAGACTCACTTAACAAAGTTATTTTTCAAAATTGAGTAAAAATATAGTTATATGTAAATAAATATAGATGAAATCCAAACTTTTTTTTGTGAAGTTAAAACATTACCTAACTTGTAATAATGAATTTAAATACTTATTGAAAGGCTTTTAGATTTTAATTCAAGCCTTGACCCATATGTAGACTTTGTGCTATAACTTGAGAAGACAGTACTTCACATTGACAATTTGACCAATACATAGCCATATTTTCTGGTCTTTGGTAATTAATTTATCAGATTTAAGAGTAGTATAGTCGTTTTAAGCCACAAAAAAGAATCAAATTTTCAGAGTGACAGTCAATGTGATGTTGAAGCCTGATTTCATAAAAGAGCAGTGCTTGATTACATCAAGGGATGTTCATGTTGGATATATCAACCTTTGCGCTATTATACACAATTATGCAAGATGAAGACCCAGTTGTTCAATTGAAGAGAAGTTTAAGTTTTATCTCTCAGTTGTTACTGCCATTCCTAGAGATGTACTATATTTAAAGTTTTCACAGGTCTCTAAAGCAATCATGGAGCTCCTTATCTGACTCCACCATGTGGCTAAGATTGAAAACACAGATCAGCTTGATGCCTCTGAGATGCTCTGTAAAGAGGGTTGCCATGTTCTTAACTTAGCTGTGCCACTCCCACCATTACCTGATGCTCCAGTCCTTTCTCCTTCTCTTTCCATTTTGCTTATCTGAAAATCGAATACAAATCAGATTTGGCACACCTTAACACTATCCTCCTCAACAAGAAAATCTACTGTAATTTTTTTTTTTATTGGTATTTCAGTCAGACAAGGAACTGGTGTTTGGATTAACTTACGTGCAGTTCATCTAATTCATTTCTATGCTGAGACTACACAAAAAATTTCAAAAATTGGCATAGGAGCTTGTAAAAATGGGTTTAATCAGAATCACGTACCTTGATTTCATGGGATTTAACCTAAAACATGTTTGGGTCACAACTTTTCTGATATTAATGGGATAAGAAAAGGGAAATTATATATAAGGTCGAAAGTGTCTGACCAAACTAATTAAAGAGAATTTGACATAAGCAAAGAACCGGTCCTGTTGTAGAAAATTTAAGAAATCTCTGGCTGAATTCACAGTGATATACTAATTGGAAGTGAAAGTAGCAAAACCAACCTGGTTGTCCTCCAGCTCACACCTCCTTGCTGTTTTTTCTTTCACCCAATCTCGGTTCTGTGCTGATTCTGGCAGGCTTTTCTTCATCTTGGCTTGTTTCTTTGCCCACAGACCCTTCATAACCTCTGAACCCAACAAACACAAAAAGGCTCAAAATTTAAAGAAATTAAGCATCAAACTTTGAAGAAGAGCAAACATGGATAAAATAGAAAAGAATGCTACCTTGAGTTGTGATGAGTCTATAAACTTGGCCGAGAACAAGGGTATCTGTGGGCTTGAGAAGCTTGATGCGAGTTAAGCGAACTGGGTTGGCGTTATTTTCATCCTTGTTGGGGCAATTTTGATTGTCCTTGGACGGACACAATGTAGTGGAGATGAGGAGGGCAACGTAGTGGCCGGGGTTCGTCTTCATAACCTCACTGGCACTCACAGGCCAGTAGAACCTCTCCACTTTCCCACTCGGGTGCTGTATCGCCATTGTTGCTGTATCAACGGCTTGGCAGTTCCCCATCTCCTTCCTCTCTCTCTCTCACACACACACACAGACAGAAATGAAAAAGGATTGAGGGACGATGAGGAAGCTGGAAGGGAATGTTGGAGAAGGTAGCAGAGTCTTTATAGCAGCCACTCAATCCCACAAGTGTTCAAATCAAAGAAAATGGTAATTCTATCGGAGAGTTATATTTTTTTTACTATTAAATCTATTATGAGATTCTCAGTTTATGAAATAAAAAGAAATTAGAGTGGAGATCTCGAGATAAATTTAATGAAAGAGAATTCAACATCTTTCATAACTCATAAATTTTCTGAAGTGGTTGCTCGTTAACAATTAAGAAATTATATTGTTTATGATTTGGGGAATAGAAATAAGACAAGAATAAAAGATATGGATGAATGAAACTTAAATATCAAATTCTCATTGATGTGAATTACGTGCTAAGATTACAAACTTGGTTGCACCAACTTAAATAATTTATGTATAAAATGAAGTAAGAGAGACATTTTAACGAACAAATGAAACCCAGAATTAAGGGAAATAGGAAAGAAGTGAAACTGTAATCCAACACGGGCTGATGTGGTAAGCGGTGATTGGACGGCTGAGGAAAGAGACCAAAGGAATGGGACCTAGGCAGCCGAGCTGACGCGACGTGCAGCTCCCTGACGTTACATTCTCTTGGTCTACCGTCTTTTGGGTAAATCACCTGTCCCACCCTCTCCAATCTTCATAACCCATACGCCCTTTCATTGCTATTCAAATTTCTTACTTCCCTTAATTTTTTAAAAAAAAAAACATAGGCATTACTGATATTTTTCATTATTTAGTGTCAAAAACCAAAAAAAAAAAAAGAAGAAAGAAGCTCGGGTTGGAAATGAAAAAGCGACATAAATCAAATATTATATAATTGGAGCCACTTATTCTGATATAATTTTTAGTGGTCAAACAAACGGCCAAAATCAACCATTAGTTGCATCACTATGTTTGACAACTACAAGTGCCGCCAATGATTATAGTCAAATTTTTGATTGCATGAGACTTTAATTTGACACTATTTTTCGTGTTCCTTCGTAATCATAATGCTACCGTCCACTGGGAATCCGAATATGTTCATTGGTACAACAATATAATATAATTATATTTTAAAAATTAATATTATAAAATATTAAATTTCACTTTCAAGAATTTATGGCCAACTTGGCGTGGCTCTGTACATTATTATTTCACTGGACCACACTCTCCTGCTGAGTCTTCTTAAATCCTAGGTCAGGTGGGCGGTGTAGAATGAATGAATTTTCTATGGCCACGTTCGATCACCGCGCGTGGGCCTGTCAAAAAGGGAAACGAGGTTGCGGGAACGTTTCGTGACTTGCTGGAAGCTTGTGATCATTGAAAACGTGAAGGAGGTTGTTTCTTAGTGGGCCCGGCCCAGTAATTATTACCGCGGTTACATGCAATGTCAAACGACACGTAATGAGTTCGTGTCGCGTGCGAGGCTTCCGACTCCACACCCCCAATTTGAGCGTTTCCGTTATAAAAGAGAAGCCTTTCTCATCGAAGGCCCACCTACTGGAAGGTTTCTTTTCGTGTCAATTTACATAACCATCTTTTTTGTTTTTCCCTTAATTTATATATTCAAATTATTTAATCTAATATTTTAATAGTCTATATTATTTATTTTAATATCTTTAAGTCAAATCTTAAAATAAATTAAAAAAAAAAACAACATCACTGTAATCTATCTTGAAGTAAGAAGGAAACATGAAAGTGGGTTGAATCTTATTTAAGAAAAGGTAGATAATTTAAACTTGTATAATCATTTTAATAGATAGGCCTAGTCTATTGTGGTTTACTTTTTAATTTGAGGTCATTGTTATTTTAAAATTATTAAATTTTTCTACTTACAAAACTCAACTTTTGAGAATTGATGTAACAGACAGTAAAAGTGAACACGTAATAAGCGCAAAAGCATATTATTATATGTTTAAATGGTTTATTTCTTAAAATACTATTAAACTATATGCAAATTAATGTTTTTTAAAAATTGTAAGAAAATTTTTGGATCGCTTTGTGTAAATTAATTTTTATCTATATTAAAATAATTTATTATCTTAAATACTGTATTTAATATTTAAATTAAATAATTTAAATAAATATTATATTTCCTTAATTATTATATTACTCTTTATAATTATATGCAAATTAATTTAAAAATTACCTCATCGTAATTATTAATAAATAAATAAAGGGAAAGAACCATCCAATAATGTGGCGCAACGAGGGTGACCGGTGAGATCATGTAATGTGATTGATAGCACACGGAAGATATGGCGTTCCTAAGATGCTTCTCCAACGGTGGGTGTTTAAATGGGCTCTACAATTAATTTTTGAATAAAATATATATTTTATATTTAAATATTATTATTTATTAAAATAACGATAATTAAATTTTAATACCATCGTAAATAAAAGTTCACATGTGTTAGAATAATCAATT
The DNA here is from genome assembly GCA_037074535.1 of Gleditsia sinensis. Taxonomy (NCBI): domain Eukaryota; kingdom Viridiplantae; phylum Streptophyta; class Magnoliopsida; order Fabales; family Fabaceae; genus Gleditsia; species Gleditsia sinensis. Next base: position 4,789,168 of record CM073464.1, on the reverse strand, counting down.
CTAACGAGAATTAAACAACTGGAGATGACTTTAAGGGGATGTTTAGTATACGGCAAAGTTTTTTTTTTTTTAGAATCATATTTTTTAAGAAACATGATTGATGGGAATAATAATTCCTGAGAATATATAAAATGTGTTTGGTTGACTTTTAAGATTGTTGAGAATGTATAAATAACATTTTCTAAGAATCTTTATTTATGTATATAGCTTTTAAAAATACTCTTATTTATTTATTTTTTAAAGTTTTTTTGTTTGTTTATTTTTTTAACAAAAAATATAATAAATTATTGTTAATAATTTATTAATTTTATATTAATTTTAAAATTATTAAAAAATATATTAAAAATTAAATTTATTTTTATAAAAAAAATTATATAAAATATTGAAGGATAAATATATATTTTATTTTTGATAAAGATTCCCACCTTCATGGGAATCATCAATTCCCACCATCTTCCATGGTAATCTTTTTATGGAAATCTTACTTAAAAAATATTTTCAGGAATTGAAGTTTTCTGAGAATCAGAATTTTTATTTTGAAACCAAACAAAAGAATTTTCAATTCCCATATTTAGATTCACAGAAATTCAAAAAAAAATTTTTTACCAAACACCCCCTAAAAGAGCAGAAGAGAAGAATGAAAGGATTCCAATAAATAAAGGGAAAGAACCGTCCAATAACGTGGCGCAACGAGGGTGACCGGTGAGATCATGTAATGTGATTGATAGCACACGGGAAGATATGGTGTTCCTAAGATGTAAGAGAGCAGAAGAGAAGAATGAAAGGGTTCCAAATCCAATGCACCAAGAGAGAGAGTATTATTAATAAGGTGTGAGGGGACCATGATAAGGTTGTTGGAATTTGGAACCAAAAGTTTAGATATTTGATCGAGTGGTCAGCCAACACCGTGTCAGATTGCGTGTCTTTCAAATCTCATGGCCCCCACCTACTCTTGTTTTCTTTTTTTTAATTTATTGAGAGGACGGTGATAACTCACAAGGGATAACCCCACAATTTCAAAAATTATAAAATTTATAAGCATTATGTTATCTTGAACTTTATTAATAATCAATTTAATTCACAAATTATATTGTTATATTTTTTAAAAAATTATATTTTAAGAATTAAATTAATAAAATATTAGTGACTTCAATTCACCTTCTTTTTTGTTTTTATTTAAAAATTATTATATATATATATATATATATATATATATATTTATTTATTTATTTATCTATATACATCTTTTAAAGTCTAAACAATAATTTACTATTCTTTTATAAAGATAATTGTGCTTCAACAATAAATAAAAAAATTGAAAAAAAAATAGTACATTAATTCACCAAAATTTAGCATAAATTTAAAAGTCGAAGCTATATAATCAAATAAATAAATAATTTTTAGTATTGCAATCAAATAATATTCACTTCAACTTAATTCATCAGTGTCAGAGGGTTCAGAATTTCTCCCCATGCAGCATCTTTAGTTTTTTTTATATAATAAAAAAAAGGAAAATTAATACATCACAATGATAAGTTCAAAACCAAGCCATCACCACTAAGTTGATTTCTTGCAACCTAGACTCCAAACAATAAGACATGAACAAAAGTGATTTCTCATGTGACATGCTTTCTTTTAAAAGAAATGTTTTCCAGATAGGATTACATTTTCTGAAAAATATTGACTCTAAATTTGCATTGGAGATAAAAGGCTAATCGAAATTGGGATTTTGCGGCATTGCGGATGCCATTTTTGTTCTATCAATACTGATATTAAGAGCACTGAGTGAATTAATTGAACTAAAAGACTAAAGCAAAAATGATACGAATCAAATGAATGAAACTTACAAATCACTACCACGAATCCACTTGTCAGGATTTACAGAAAAGAAAGCAATAAAATAAATGTTTATAGTTATTACAGTATTCTATAACAAATTAAGGAGAGTAGACTATCCAGTATTCATATAGCTATAGCGTGTGATAAGATCCTATCTGATATTAGAACAAGATCAAACAATGATCTTCTAAGGACATGGTGAAGCAACATCTAATGAAACAACCTTATAGTTTCAGCTCTCTGCACAAAAATTACACAGATGGGAAATATTTGTTTAGATTGAAAGGCAGTGAATAGAACTCCTCACTTCTTGTATCACCCTTGAAAGACTTGAACTTGTCCCACCAATGTTTTCCTCTGTCTTTCCTAATAGACGCTTCCCTCTTATGTAGAGTGTTGTCCAGGAAAAATGCCACACAACCCGCGACAAATGCTTTTGATTGGAATGGGACATTCACTATATCATTGAACTGCCCAGTTACACCAAAATGTGAGTGCAAGGGCCAACTCAACAAAAAGCTAAGATTAAGATAACAAAAAAAAAAGACAATACTTAAATGTAATTTCTTAGGTGTTTGCTATCGTGTGTTAATAAAAACATTATTAACACCTTCAAAAGAGTTCTCCACCTGTCATAATTGAAGAACCTAATAACAAATACCTACAAAACTGCATCTAAGTTTTTCCTAAAAAAAAGAAAAAAAAATCTTGGGTTTTTGTATATTATATCCTTACCCATCTTGCGCCTGTGTGGACTGGACCAAAACCATTAATTGCTGTGTACTCATTGAAGTACTGTGGCACAGACAAACCCAAGAAGATAGAGAAGCCTAATATGAACTTTGTTCTAAAACTGTTGAGGTTGCAGAACTGAAGAAAACTAAGGCCTCCCGCACCTACACATGATGAATGAAGATGGAACATATTGTTTATATGTATCAAAACATATGAGGAACCTAGATATCTCCATGAGTAGATTAATAAATCAGACATACCGACATAACCAAAGAACAAGCAGTATAGAGCAGCAACAATGGGTGGTGGAATTGAAGCAAAGACTGCTCCAAATTTCCCTAAACAATAAAGAAAGATACAATAGTATTAAGGGAAAGAAAAGGAACAAGGTATGTCAATCAGATAATATTTTATTATGCATATTGCTTTGAGATTGATACTTCATAAACTCACCAAGAATTGAAAAGAAAATCATAAATCCAGCAGATATTTGCACAACTCTACGACTGCCTACACGGGTCAAAGCCAATAGACCTGCATTTTCACTACAGGGAAAGCAAGCAAATTGCTTTGGTCAACAAGGAAATTTTGTTTACTATTAAATAGACAATACAAAAAAGTTGGCAATGCCTTACACAGATACAGAGGATCCATTGACAGTTCCAAATAATCCTGATAACAGAATGCCAACTCCCTGAAAGCAGAAACAAAAGGCACAATCAGATTATTCCGCCAATAACTTAAGTCAGAGCTCACCAAAATTATTTATTGCATGGTGCCACTTTAAATGGCAGATAAAAACAATACTTAGCATTATACTAGGCAGTTAATTATTACTTCTGCAACTATCATTATCTACAAATACATGAAAAGTTTGTTTACAGATAATTAGATGTGAAAGTATTAGCCATCTTAGTATACCTGCCAACCAATACCCCGACTGAGAATAGATGGCGGTAATGGAGTTGCACTTGCATACCTATACACAGCAATGAAAGCTCCACTGGACTGCTTGTAACGAATAAAACATGTGAGTAGATAATTTAACTTTGGCCAAGCATAATTATTCAAGGAAAAGGCCTATTACCAATTACATAATACTCATTCTCAGCTAATGCACAAGCAATAAAGCCAAATAATCCCAAGCATTCCACCAAGTACATAGTAACATGGTTATATAACTTTCCCCTGATTGAATTAAAGAAAACAATCACATAATTATTGCATTGGTGCAATTTAGCTAATGAAAAGGCAATCTACACCAACATCCCCTTTTTAGTACAATCACAGGATACGAGCCTTCCAGTCATTGATTATGACATCAGTCAGGATCTCTGAGCTAATTTACAATGATTTACTGCAAATTTCATTTTACTCTTGTTGCTTAATCTAGCCAGTATATCCGATATATATTCGAAAAAAAAATCATAGATTTTGGGATTGTAGGTTCCTTGACACCATTCTTGTCAAAGGGCAAACTACAGCTAAAACTTTTCTCAGAAATAAAACCCGAACCAGAAGCTTTTCCAAAACCTTCTCATCATACCAACATACTATATTTGTGACATTTTAAAACAAAAGAATAAAATCACTAAATGGCAGCTGTCATTGAAGAAGGTTAGAGTGGTATTATGTCTTAGATGACTAGCCACAATGTGCTGACAGAATTCCAATAAGACCAAAGAAAAAGATGACTATGGAAGCTATATAATAATTGTTGAATAGGAGAAAACCAATTGAGAAACAAAATAGGAATTCCTGTTGCAACTAAAAAAGAAATAAAAAGATCTGAAGAAAGAAATTACCTCTACAAGAGTAACAAAGGATGCCATCATCATGGCAAAGGCTTCACCAGCATCAAATGAAGGTGCTCCCCATTGAAAGGGATATGGAACTCTTATCCTGAAGACCCAAATTTTATAATGAATAATCCCCCTTAAGTTTGAACTCACAAAACTAAGCCTCGAGTAGATAGTAAAATGCCAGTAAATAAGAAAATCAAAATCTCAAGGATGCAAATGAATCTTTCTTGGAAAATGTCAATTATGCTCTTTTATGGTTCAAAATAATAATAAATATATTACAAAAAAGATTGAACTATTCAAGAATGACAAATGTGACATAAATTTAGCAGAAAACGATTCACAGAATTAGTATGCATGAATTTAAGGACATTGGATTTTGAAATCAACTACTCAGTTGCCACAGGAAAAACACCAGAGAGATTTACTAGTCCAAGAAACTACACAACTAACCATGGAGCAGCATCTATAAGTCCAGCACGATCAGTGCGGCAGGTAGCCTGGGTTTTTGGTGCAGCATGGTTATATGCGCCTCCAACAGTGAGTAGAAGAGCATATATCCACACAATTACAATTGTAAATATAACAGAAAAACGATCAAAGATATGTTTTCCTGAGTGTAGAACATGGGGCATGTACTGCATAACAGCCATTAACAATAAACATACTCAGTCTCAGACAAATCATCATGCTAAATAAGTAAAGAGAACAAGAGATCAAAATGAAACATGATCATTATGCTGAGGATTAGACATGCTTGAAGACACAGTGTATGACACTTTAAAGAACTCTACCTGTGAAACAAATACTAGCAATATAAGCTCTGGCAATCCAATCTCCACACATTTAGCAACCTACACCCAAAGAAGACATCAATATTAAACTCTTATCAACTTAACTTGCACATGAGAATGTAACCAAGTAACATAAGGCTTACCCCAGGAAATCCTAACTCGTACAGCCCAAAACCAACAAGGGATACCAAAGGAACTGCTGAAAGTGGACTTAAGAACCTGAGGAAAGAATTTGAACTTACATCACTTGGTAATTTTATATCCAACCACAAGAATGTTTACTTTTATTATTTTCAGTCTCTGGGGTTTTGATAGTCATCAGTCAATACTCTTCCATCGCATTCACTCAAACAAATCAGTACAATTTTTATTTCAAACATCAATTCTGCTCAGATTGACAATCACATGAAAATAAAATCCATGTATAAAGACAGAAAAAAATAATCATGAATCTGACTTACACATGGGTTTTGATATTTTAACCCATATATGAAGACCACCAAGAAAGCATAACTTATCAACTTACTAATAAGAACTTCAGACATACCTTGCGACATTACGCCAGAGGCCACTAAAGCCTAACACTATTTGAAGAGTTGAAGCAACAATAAAGGCCCCCTGGATTGCCCGCATTATCCTCTTGAATCTCTGTATAGAAGGAAAAAAATGTGATTACACATTTCCAATCAAATAAGCACAATAATCTGACGCCTTAATCTGGCACTTAAATTAAATTTATGCCCTTCTTACTTGCAAGGGACTGAATCACTACATGGTTGTTAGTCTTCTGATGAGAGTTTGAAACTTATATGATAAAAACTTGTCTAAAATTGATAACAATATTATTACAAAACATATGTTAGTCTGCTTTTTGGTTACATCTAACTCTATTACAATGTAAAATGATATAACAAACATATCAACCATGCACCATTCAACATAGCAAGATGCATTCCGATCACAATACCTCTATAGGATCTGTAACATCACTGAATCGACCAGCCAGAATAATTGAGATTGTGGTTGGAACAAAGGTGTAAGACCCTCCAATCACGGCAGGTAGTCGAGTTCCAAAAAATGACTGCAGCAATGTGTTTATACCAGCTACAAAGAGTAGTGTCTGTATAACTTTTGCCTTCTCCTCCTACAGAAATGGAATATTAATTTTCTTTATTTTCCAATATTTGGCTGAAGGAAAATGTGATTTCAATACATGGTTGGGTATTCATGTCAAAATTATTCCACGGTTAATCTAAAATTGTTGCATTCAGTAAAATTGCTTACATTGGCACCTCCCATCTGGGGAACAAGAGCAGTGGGAATGAGGACAGTTGTACCAAGCATCACAAGATAATGTTGAAAACCAAGAAGTATGGCCTCGGCTGCATCAAAATGTCCCAAAATTTCATCAAATTTAATGAAAGAAAGAAGATACTTTAATCGAAATTTTAAGTTTTAACAAACTAAAGTTGGGGGGGAGATGTTAAGAAGGGAGGTTCTCAAGTCATAAACTATTTAAAATGATGACACAATATAACAAACTATTTAGCCAAATAATCCAATCACTTAAAAGTCTGCGACATTGTCCAGTTACCAACTCAAGAGTATGGCCTCGGTGGTGTTTAAAATTTCCAACAACAAGTTCCACAACTTGAAAATATGATTCAAAAATTAATATTTTTAACTAAAGAATATTTTGAAAACTTTAAGGCAGGGGTGAAATTATATAGCAATGGGCTTGTACGCTTGCTTGAAAAGTATCCGATCTACATGGGTAACATTGTCCTATTAAAGCTTTCAGGAGACCAGGAGGTTTTCCCTAGCCATCCAAAATAACCGGGAAGAATCTCTTTATTAATTTGAAGCATGGCTTGTGAATTAAATGATCCAGAAATATGGAAATTAAAATGTAGGTTTCTTATTTTCTTTTATTTTCCCTTATTTGCGTCCCTTGCGGTGCTAAACATAAAATTCGAACAAGCCTAAAATGGAGCTCCCCCCTCCTAAAAAACTAAAAGCCTAAATAAGTAACTTTGTTTTAAGGAAAAAGCGAATCAACAAACTGGCAAGTGAAAGTAGAGAATTTAGAAAAAGCAACTTTGGACAGATAGATGGAGAGATACCATGTCCAAACAAATAATGTTAGCATAACAAAACATGCATTGAATATACCATGTGAATAAAGAAGAATCAAGCGACGAAGTAAGAATATTGTATTAAAAATGGCAAGATTTTCGAATCTAAGATCAGAGAAACTCACGCCATGGAGGAGGACTAGTAATGCAGTAAGAAATATTCGGCAGTTGATCCTTTGGTGGGTGTGGCTGTGGCTCATCTGCCTTCGCTGGACCTCCTCCTCCTCCTGCCATAATTTTCCTTCTGTCTGTTGTGCTTTCTAACTTTGTAGCACTCTGAAGAATAAATTAAAAGAATCAATGAATCTAAGAAACCTCCAAGTCCCAAATCTGAGAGCAAATCCGATCCCCAATCGGACAGAGATCGCTTAAACGAGCACCAAATGGAGAAACATTCACAAACAAGAAGACCCAGGAGAGTGAACTACCTAAAATGACTGCCTACTAAGCAGAGAAGAAAATGACGGAAATGGAACTCCGCTAAAGAGAAAATAAGAGCAGAAAATGATAGTGTAGCTAGAGGCTTCGGGTATTCATGTGAAAGCAACAGTTACAATAATTGCGCAACTTAACAAGGAAGATTGAGAAAAAGTACCTTTTAACAATGTTTCAGACTTTCTGTAAGCAAAATCAAGTGATGGACTATAAAGTCAAAAACCCAGGTGCCCCACACCCAACTAAAAAAAGTTCAGTGAAAAGAGGAGAGAAAGGAAACCCAGCAGTTATGAGGAGTAAAGCAGACTCCAATGGTAAGAGAAACGATAGAGGCGTAACAGAATGAGCAGAAGCTAAAGATTATCTCTCCTCCCTCACTTTCTCTTCCTACCAGAAAGCATTGAGCTCTTTCTCTTCCTACCAGGAAGAAAAGTCCTTTTTCTTCTCTCTCTGTATGAGTATGTGGTATATGGCTTCTCTCTCCTCTTTACTGGCTAACAAACATTTTCACATTTATGTTTGTTTAGCTTTTTTTTTTATGTGTTTGTTTTTCAGGGTCGTCCTTTGGCTATGCACGACGAAGAGGATGCTAAGGTGGTGCTGGATGCTACGCTGAGAAAAACGTGATGCGGGACCACTATCTCGGCCAACACGAAACGCCCCAAGGAACTTCCAGATGCCAAATACGCTCGCTGATTTTGGTCTTTTATAAACAACCCCCCCCCCCTCTTTTTTTTTTGCATGCATGAAGTGTACTGAAAAATATTTATGTTACAAATTTTTAGGATTAGATTAATTTGTGTATATTTTAATTAATACTCTCTTTCAATAATAAAAAAGGTCGTTCTCACCAAAAATTTATAACAAATAAATTTGTAATCTCGTTGTAAAATATTGGAAATTTTTTTTAATGAATTGAAAAAGTTATCTTTAACTTTAATTTTAAAATGAATATATTTTTATAGGAATTAATTAAATGTGTGTGTATATATATATATCTCTCTTTTAATTTCAACTTTTGAAGTGTCCATATAAATTTTTTAACTTCAAAGATAAGTTGTATGATTTAATTTGTTCAATATTGTATCAAATTTTAAATCACTTTATGTCTTTTATGATAATTTAATACTTGAAAGTGTCTTTTCTCACGCTTCTAAAATTTGAATTTTGCAAAGTTAGTTCTTTAAATCGATTGCTACAAAATTAATTTACTGAGAGCAACTTTCTTTCCAGCAATCTTCCTACCAAGGGAAAGAAAAAAGGTTGAAGTAAGGGTATGAATATTTTTTTAAAAACAAATTATGTGAAAATGATCCTATTTCAAAAGTTAAAACGAAAAAGTTCCACTCTAAACGGCAGTATGGAAGTGGTCGTTTAGTTTTGTAGTACGACATTTTCTTTTTTAATTTTTACTTGGGAGCGGTGGCA